>OY756439.1:3823422-6701844 GCA_963576905.1 Mystacides longicornis | reverse complement strand
GGTAAGCCAAAAAATCACCCTAAGGTTGCCTGGTATCAGGGAGCCTACATTAGTTATTAACCAACCCTATTTTCTTAAAGGATTCATTTCTTCACTATATGAATAAATCATTTTTAGCTCGGTGGATCGTCGTGCGACCTAGCGAGCCTTGGTCGTTCTGACAGTGTGAGTTCATGTTCCAGCATGCAACACGGTGGAGTCGCAGAACTTCTTTTAGGACTTGCCTATAATGGCACGACTGGTCGTTTAGCAGTTGAGGTAATTTGTGTGATTAATATTTTTTACAATATCATAAAAATTATTAGAAAATTATTACATATTTTATAAACTGTTTAACCATTTTTAGGTTGTGAAGGGAAGTCATTTTCGCAAACTGTCTATAAACAAAGCACCCGATACGTATGTCAAATTGTGTATGGTTAGTAGTCTGGGCAAAGAAATGGCGAGATCTAAGACATCTACGAGAAGAGGCCAGCCTAATCCACTCTACAAGGAACTATTTCTATTCCAGGTACTGTCTAGATGATTCTTTAATAAATTGTCCAAGAATTTGTATAAGATACTTCCGCATTCCAGTAAGCAAGTTGAATAGCTAACAATATTTATACAAAGCTGATCTTGGTGATTTCCGCACACAGGGTCACGGATTCAATTTCCGATCAGTTCCGAAATTTTCACTTGTTTTGTATCAAATTTCATCCCAGATTGACTGAGACAAAAATCGGTTTATAACAAATGTGTTGTGCTTGGAGCTGGGTAATTGAGAAAAAAAATTTGAATACTACCTCACTGTTATGAAAATATTTCTCTTGTCTCGATGATTCATTCTTTCTTCTATCAATTGTAGTTTAGATGCGTAGGCGAAGAGATGATGAATTTGTAAATAATATAATGAAATGCTTGGTAGACGAGTGGTATCAGTCAACAGCTTTCGTACGTACAGTGTACTGAAGGTCGTGGGCTCGAATCCTGATGCTGACCATTTCACAACACAAGCTTTGCTTTATGTGAAAGATGTCGAAAGTGTATTCGTGTTAACTTTGAGCGAGCCCAGGTTAATTTTTTTCTAAAAGTTCCTTCGTTAATAAGGGGATATATCCATATATTAATACGTGAAGGAAAATTTTGTGACTATTTTTACGGAAAATGCGCGGACGGAGAATTATGAAATTTCGCACACTTCTTATCTTTTACTTCTTGGAGAAGGAGTGGCAATGCTAATATTTTTTTTTAAGTATGGGAGCGTCCATTAATCACGTGAGCCCAAAAGGGGGAGGGGGGGTCTGGAAAGAAATCACGAAAGATCACGTAGGGGGAGGGGGGGTCTAGTAAGAAAATCACGTGCATTTATTTTTCTGATGAATTTGAAGAAAAACAGTTGCATTTTCAGAAATTTTAAAAATTGATGAAAATTAAAATCATAAGTTTCGTAATTTTATGTACTAAAAAAGTACACGTGATTTTCGAGGGGGAGGGGGGGGGTATCCTGAAACATCACCAACTATCACCAGGGGGGAGGGGGGGTCTAAAAAGTTGCAAAAAAACATCACGTGATTAATGGACGCCCCCTATGCATAAAAAATAGAAATACTCAATAAAAAAAACATTACTATATAATTTCCAGCTTTTATCTCTCTATTTCATTGATTATTAAATATTTACTTGTTGCATACATGATATTTTTCAACATGTTGAACATGTTGAGAATTCTCATGATTAGGAGTTTCAGAGACTTAAACATTACCATCTAATGGCGAACGTTGTTAACGCAAAATGATCACACTAAGCCAGTCTTCAACAAACCACTACGGTCATAAGCCCGTAGTGGTTTGTTCCATTTAAAAATCGAACAATAGTAATGAATTGTTAGAGTCATTAGTTGTTACATACCTATTCATTACTACATTAGTTGGGGTTAGTTGTTAGAGCCCACAACTTAGTTGTGGTAAGGTCGCCCTCTGTATGTTGATTCTGTGATGTCTTTGTTATGTTAAGTTTTCATGTGTTACTCTACCAATGTACAGTAAAGTATGAATAAATAAATAAATTACAAACATTACTGTAATATTATGTATTTGATACTCACACACACTTCCACAGACTACTTATAAGAACATCAACTTCGTAGAAACAAATTTAAAATTAAAAGCGCCCCATAATGGGCGCATAAAGCTTTTTGAAGGCGGTATATCCAAATGAAAGGTGGAGCGAGAAATAATGTTCAAACTTATAATTTAAATTAGTTATGGTTGAATTTCGAGCACCGGCCGACCACTAAATTCAAATTGAAATATTTTTATTGAGAAAATAAAGAAACATTAAAAATACATACACAATAATAAATTTTTACATTTTTTTTTATATATATTTTACCCCCAAAATTGAGCAGAGCTCTAGCTATCTATAGTTAAAGTTTACTAGTTTTAAGTAGTTTTGTTTGCATACTCCTAGTCCATACTCATATTGTTTCATCTGAGTAAATAGTTATATTGCATTCAATCTACATAATATTTTAGTCTGTTTATATTTTTGAAGGCGCATCAATCGTAGAAAACAGACGTTAAGGTCAGATATTAATATGCCCAGAGCCGTACAAAATGGTGGAGAAGGTTCTTAAATACAATTTGCTGCATTAACTTTAATATATTTACAGCTATTTAAAAAACTCTATTTTTTTAGGATCTTCATACAAATTTTTCAAAACCATAGAACAAATCACCCTCTATGGGTGGAATGCCTAATTAATTATCACACATTAGAGGGTGTATGGAATGTAGCTAAGATTCAAACCATAGAGCTCTCTCTATGAAAACTTGCAAATTATGTCGGTAGGTTCGTATAATATTATGAGGTCGGTAAAAAAGTCATTCTTCTTTTTATGTGCTTATGTCAGTTATAGAGGTCTGTTAAGCAATGGGAAGCTAGACTAGAACCTGTTTAATTACCTACCGATCAAGCCTGACAATCGGAATCAAAAACGTAAAGCATGACGGGTATAAGCTAGTAAATAAATAAAATAGAGTTATATATTTCTAGGTTGCTCTATTTCAACTAAGTGAAGTGACACTAATGGTGTCCGTGTGGTGGAGACGCAGCGTGAAGAAAAACGAGATGGTGGGATGGTTTTCGCTGGGATTGAACTCGTCGGGTCACGAAGAGGCCGCCCATTGGAGGGATATGGTGGAAGCCAAAGGAGAACAGATTCAGAGATGGCATGTCCTAATTGATTCCTGATTCACGTAACAAACGGGTGTAACCTTCTCCTGGGTTACATCCGCTTTTAACTTTTTGAAATTATACCTCCAATTTCTGCTGATTCCATCGTGATGCTTTTAAAGGGATGCTTTTCTTTGGTTACTCCTTTCATCCATCTCAAGAGATGGCGTAAGCTGCGTGTTTCATTGTGTGTAACATTTCGCAGTATGTATCTATGTATGTAATGAAAGCTAATCACTCGAGAATGAAATAAATTTTTTTGAAAAAAAAAAATTTATAAAAATTTTCACCTTTGATGAAAAATATTTCATTACTTTTTTTTGAGAACTTTGAAATCGAAAACATCACTTTTTTGAAATATCGATGGTTGAATAGAAATCCATCGACAAAAAATCTATACATATAAAATTAAAACAATTATTAAACGTCTCTCGTGACGACAAACTCCTAAATATTATATTGTGTACTATACTAGTTGTTTCCTTGTACCATTCGTCCTGCCATCAAAACCACAATATGAAAAGTAATATAATCTTTAAGAATACTGTTTTTACATTAAAATGAATTATCATATAAGAAATAATTATATGTAATAAAAATATTTTTTTTTTATTAAATATCAGTAGCTCAACTAGCGATGTTTGTTTTTAAATGTTTGGTGTTTTTTATGTTACCCACATGTTATGCGTCGTTATACAATATAAATAAATCATTCCTAATTTCTATAAAAGTAATATTAAATGGAAACAATATGTTTGATGGTTTTGAAATATTCGTGAGAAAAGTCGTGTTCATAAAAAAATGAAAAAAAACATTACTCGAAAATGCATTGGCGCTAAATATATGAAATTTTATACACATAGATATCTACATAAATAGCAGACTCAAGTATCATTGACTCTTGCAGATATAATTGTAGTAATATTAGGCAAAAATTATCTCATTTCCTCAAATATATATTTAATTAAACTGACTCGTTTTCGTAGTAAGATTGTAAAACTGACTGTTGGTTTTTGAAGATGTAAAGCTAAACGGGTATCAGCTAGTATAATCTTTGAAAGGTTTCAATGCTAACCTTTAGTTGCAATTTATATCAATGTGATACAAGTATTGTCAGCTATTCAATATTTTTTTCTTCATCAATTATTAGACTTAAGTTTAAACATTGTCAATGCGATCTGTTGTGTTATATAGCTTGCTTTTCAAATTGTTATTTATTTGAAAATATGCAATTGCGATTTATATATATATTATATGATGAATAGAATTACGATGAATTGGGCAAGAATTATATATGCAAAACAAAGTGCGTGATGATTGTGTGTGGAAATTTAGTTTTTAATCATTTGCCATGAAATATTTTGTACAAGTTTTTTTTTACATAAAATGTCCGGAAATATAAATATTTCTTATACATTGTATTGTTCATATAGAATTTAAGGACACATTATAAAAAACCATCTTTTTCTTCGTAAATTTTGAAAGCACAATCTATTTTGAATTTGTAAGAACCCAATCATTTGTTAGAATTTTTCTGAACCCTAACTTCTAATAAATTTTGGGTGTTTAAAATTTTTTAATCATTAAAACATTTTTATCTGTGGTGTTTTGAAATGGTTGTTTTTTTTCCCATAAACTTTATATAATATTGTACCTATCTGTGGATATTTTGTAACTTTTAAAAATGCACAAATTTATTACTAATAATTATGATAAAATTGCACACTTTTATATAAAATATAAATAGTTTGATATAAATATTGTAATCTGTAATTTGGTGAATTATTAAATAACGGCTTAGATAATAATAATTATTGATAAAATATGTACTTTTTTTATAAATCTAATCAAACGTTGATTATTGCAATGTTGCCAGCCAAAAAATCCATAAATTACCTAGTATGTTTTTTTTTTTTTATGTAAAGATCAAATAAGAATATAAGATTTTATAAGAATAGATTAAACAAATTAGAATTCTGAAAATCTTAGCAGAATAATAATTGTAGCATTATCAAAAATAAATTTAAATTGTGGATATTTTACTCCAAAAATCCCGTTTAGTTGTCAACAAGAAAACTTTTCAATGTTAATGTCGAATTATAAAAAAAAAAATTTATACTACCCCCTATTCTGTTTCGGTTCGAACTAAAATAAGAACGTTCCAAAATTTTAGAATTAAGTTCACATGAATTAAAATTCCGTATTCTATAAAGTGATGTGTTCTAAAAACTAAAATGACTTAAATTAGTTCACCATAAACAAAAATATGAATTATAATTGTCTATGGAATATATCGCGCATGCGCCATTGGTCAATGTTTGTTTATTACAAATACTACGTGTGTCAAAATTTTACCAAATATTGTTAGAAGCATCTCGAATTTGCGTTTTTATCAGACCAACTCTTATATTATTTCCTTTTGAAATAAATAAGTATAATTATTTTTAGTGCAAATCTCATGTTGTAATATACACAAGAGTATTTTATGAAAGTAGTGATTTTGATCTAACCTCCAATTTTGAAATTGAATTGAAACAGAATCGGGCGTACTGATTGCCTAAAAACACATAGTGTATATTAAAGAATTTACATTTGATAAGCTAACAAAAAATTAAAAACTACAATTATTAATAAAAAAATTAAGGCATGTCATATATATTGAAAATTTATTTTTATGATTTTGATAAACAGGGCTAAAGCCCTGTACTACAGTACAATAAATTGTACTGTACAGTTTTTAGAAACATAGATACTTACCTAAAAAGGTCTTTCTGTTAGATTCTAATTAGCTAAAGTCAATTCTTTATGGTAAAAGTCTAAGAATTTTGACTACAAATTTCAAGGTTTGAATTGAAAATGTATGTCCGGTTTTAAACTCTGCAACCATTTACTCTAAAATTTAAAAAAAATTCAAACGATTTCACAATTTTGATATCCTTGTGCACCAAAATATTTCATGATAATTATTGTCTTCTATATGCACTTTTTCAATCAATTTATAGTCTACGTCATATCGTTCGTTGTTTTATTATTTTATACCCTTATAAAAAAAATATATATATAATAAACAAATTATTGAAAAAAAGTATAAGAGCAACAAGTGAATAAAACAAAGTATATAAATTCTTGCATTATCTTTCGACAAGAATGTATTTGGATATAGTCTCTACTAAGACTTGGGTTAAAAAGATAGGTTGTGGACGTATTTCCGCGTTCATTATGAGACGCATAGCTTGAATTACTTATCCGTTTTTGTTGAAAATAATAAAAAATACACGCCAAATATTGTTACAGAATTCCCCAACTAGCATTTTTTTTTATAACTGATGTAGAAAAACATTTGATTGATTGTAAGAAATATTATAATATAATATGATTCAAGTTATAATTTTAGAACAGAATAATGCTTTCAATTAAGCGTTACCTACATTTTTATATTCATCTTGAGTTTTCAAATGTGATGCTTAAAAAATGTTTCCATTATAGGTAGTATAAATATGGTAAAAATCCATTTCATAAAAGAATTTTTCTATAAAAAAAATATTTTGCGGTCCCTAAAAGAAATGAATAGTACATCAATACCCCAATAAAAAATATTGTTTAGTATTTTGATAGATATCAAAATTGGCTAAATCCGTTTAGCAAAAAAATTAAGATTTTATTCCGAAATATTATTATTAATATAATTATTAATTAATTAAGTAACATTAAATAAGACCTGGTAAGAAGTAAGAGAAATAGGAGAAGCTGTATCAGAAATGGTATGTCGGTGGAAGAAGCGAAAGAAGTATGCTTGGATAGAAAAGAGTGGAGGTCCGTTCTCTCTGCCTACCCCTTACAGGACACGGCGTAATGGGTAAAAAAAAAAATAAGACCTGAGGTTTTCGAACATTATTTCATACATCCCGATAATCATGGACTATAGTGGACCCACGATATTTTGACAAACATTTTGCAAGAAAACCCTCTGTGGTTCTAATTTTTTCCATGGTGATATGATAGTTGATGGGGTCAATTCTTCCCAAGATAGATCTTGAGTTAATTTTAAAAAATCTGTAGGCTGGTCTTTTGATACACTCTCGGATTACCAGGGGTCCACTGTACATAATACTATCTAAATACACCCTTGTATTTGGTGCTGTATTTTAAAATTATACTCACACGTTACGTTAATTCTTTTGAATGTAAAATATTAGTAATTTTTTTAGGATAACTTTGCCAACAATGGATCAGTTCAAAATGACGTGATTCAAATTCTTTTCTTAATAATGGCTACTAAGTATTTTCCAGTAACATGGTTTGAATATAATTATTAGTGTACTATGGTAATTACTTAGAAAACTTTAGAACTAGTGTTGAACAAAAAAATTAAATTACTTAAAAGGTTTGTAAAAAAAAAAATATCAATTATAAATTAGGATTTAGCCAGTTTTGATGTTTGATCAACACAATATTAATATCTAATCTCATAATTTCAGGTAAAATCTATAAGTAAAAAATTAAAAATACATAATAAGCAGTTATGTTGATTTTAACTTTTTTGTACACTATGAATAATTTATTATACAGTAGGCACTGGATATTGTGATCATATTTGTCTCAGTGTGTTTTGATTCTATTAACCGGTGATTCTAATAAGCGGCGGCCATATAGAATATAGGTACATAGTACATACCTACTTATATTTCATGCAAACATAGTCTCGTAGGTACCTACGCATTATATAAGAAAGGTTTTTATGACAAAAAAATCGAGAAAAAGAGTATGTTCCATTGTTTCTGATAGTTTTCGAAAATCTGTGACTTCATTCAAGCATTTGTGTAAAAAATGTACCCACATCACTGGCAAGTGTTTCACGCCTTTAAAACATCTGGGAGATTTGCTCTTTCCAAAAACTAAAATGTAATCAGGCAGTCATAGTGCATTTCAAAAGTGCCCACCATTATTCGGTCTTTTATATTTTTGCCTGTTCCAGGGTTTCAATTTTTTATCACCACACAATAAACAAACGCATGCACAGATGGAAACAGTTCAAAACTGACCTTGTCTATTAGCTAAGCATAAATCTTTTCTAATGTACAATTTGTGTATTGAGTCAATATTAAAAAAAAATAATAATAAAAACGCGCATGTCCGTGACAAAAATATAAGACAGTGTTGTAATTTTTTTGAACAATTGATTCTATTATCTGATAGAAATTGTATGAAATTTTTCATGTTGAATCGGGACTTTTGATCCTAGAAAGCGCCTGATTCTATTAACCAGTTATCACAATAACCTGGTGCCTACTGTATTTAAATTTATGCGTGAAATCTCAATTATTCTAAAATAAAATAATTAGATTTCACCAAAATTCTTAAAGTGAAACATAATATTATAAATTTGATTCATGTTTTTTTCAGACATTAACAAAAAAAATGTTCTTAAATTTCAACATAATATGTTTAATGTTCTTTGTATGTATTCTGAAACTTTGTAAACACTATGTATCACAGAATTTGAGGAATCACTTTCTGTCACTGTTTTACAACAAATTAAAAAGAAACAAATGATATTTCAAATAAAATTATTAAAACAAATTTTGTTTTAGTTGAACCTAACAGCTCAAGGTATTCATAATAAAGAAATTATTGATTGATAACTTTTTTTAAATTAATAATGTATCTGGGCTCACCCCAAGTGAACACAAATACAGTTTTGACATTTTTTAGAAGGTATTTTAATTTTTTATAGTTTTGACATCTTTCACAGAAGTTAAAGCTTGAATTTTGAACGACGGAAATGGTCGGCACCTGGAATCGAACCTACAACCTTCAATATGTGAATATGAAAGTCAGCGTACCAACCACAAATTGTAGTAAGAAAAATGTTAACGCTTCGAATGGCGGACTCAGTGTTGCCAACTTTGTAACATTTTTGAGCCGGACACAAACTTAAAAAAAGGTTGTTTGCATAACTTTGGTATTCTAAAAAAGTAGATTCTGAAAGTTGATATCCGGAAAGGTATAACTTTCCTAAAAAAAGATCATTGAATAAAGATAGAACCCGAACATTTTAGGTTTCACTCGGACACCCAGATGCGTGTTATACCGGGTCCTGGTCGAACCCGGACAGGTGGCAACACTGGGCATACCTATTCAAAAGGATCTTTTTAAGCCAACCCCAAAAAAAATGTGTTTTAAAAAAGCATGACAAAAGAATCTGAAGTAAGAGAAGAAGAAACTAATCAATATATAGGACAGTATTTTGAGATGAAGACAATTGTGAGCAACCTTAAAAATAAAAGCATTAAATATATCCAAATTACCAGAGATTTTGAAAAATCTTGTGAGTCGAGATAAGTAGGTGCACACTTTTCGGTATCTAAACACAAAATTTAATAAATTATGGAACAAGGCTATAGACATTAAATAAACAATATAAGAAAAATTATATTGTTTTCAAATATTCTCCTCAACCTTTACTAGTATTGTTATGTAATAAGATAATGAAGTAACAGTTAATTTATAATTAACATTGTGGTCAGTTACAACAAAAACCATAAAATTTATTTTGTTCTTGTAACAAGATATTTACAAAATTGAAAAAATAACTTATAGCAGTGGTTGTGAACATGTAACTGGGTAATTTGACCAAAAATGCAGTAGAGATGAGATCTCTATGAAAAATATGTGGAGACTATCGGTTATATTGAGAGGAATGTGAACATCAGGAAAGAATGTGGTATGGAAGTATCTGTTGTGACAAAGATGAAAGTTAATAAGTTGAGATGGTTTGGGCATGTGGAAAGAATGGATGGAAACAGAATGACAAAGAAAATTTATTGAAAGAAAAGGTCTAAGAAAGTGTAGATGATCAAGAATAACGTGATTCCGTCCTCAAATGAGAAATAGGAGAGGTTGTATGAGAAATGGTAAGTCAGTGAAAGAAGCGTGTTTGGGTAGAAAAGAGTGGAGGTTCGTTCTCTTTGGACACGGCGTGATGATGGCGTGAAGGGTAAAATAATCTACCATTAAGATTTAATTTAGATAATATTTTTTTTCTTTTAGCTTAGCCGTAAATAAATTTTCTCATTTTGATTAACAGTCATGCTAAGATATTTCAAAATATTTTTTAATTTAAATAATTGATTCAAAATGTATATTATGTAGCTTGTTTAAGTCATGCTTAAGTGTACTTTGTGTGACAGTGTTCAATGTTGGTGAATACAGGCTCACAATAGTTTTTTGTTTGTGGTTTGTTGGTTGACGTTGACATTCACAGCAATTATCTATGGTTGATATTTCGGATTGTTTGACATACAGATAAGATAACGCATTATTCAATAATTTCATCAATTTAAAATATTTTGACTCAGTCCTTATCTACTTTACATAATCACATTACATTGATTATTTCATATTTTACACGTTTAAAAACAAGTTTGGTGTACTAAATAAATACCCGAAACATCTTTTTAGTACCTAGTTGTCATTTTTCCGGTGTTTTGAGTGGTCGTGTTTTTTTAATCATAAAAATGAATAAAATAGTGATATTTGGAGCTACCGGCATGACCGGTTTGTGTGTTACAAAAGCAGCTATTGAAAAAGGTTAGTTAAATTAATTTTCTCACGCGCAAGACTCCTTTTTAGGAAACTAAAAAGTTAACCAAACTGATTGTATTGTTAATTCTAGGATATAACACTAGAGTTTTTGTAAGAGACCCGGCTAAACTTCCTGAAGAATACAAGGAAAAAACAGAAACAATCGTTGGTGATGTGTTGGACAAATCTAAAGTTGATGAAGCTATCCAAGGTGTAAATGGGGTTGTGGTCGCTCTAGGCACAAGGAATGATTTGAAACCAACAACTGTCATGTCTGAAGGATTAAAAAATATCATTGAGTCCATGAAGAAGCACAATGTAGAATTTATTTCAGTTTGTCTTTCTGCATTCCTTTTCTACGAACCTTCCAAAGTACCTGCCATATTTGTTGACATCAATGCGGAACATCAAAGAATGGCTGATGCTATTAAAGAAAGCAACTTGAAATATATTGCTGTTTACCCACCACATATAGCTGGTAAGTTTAACATATATCCTATATTATTATTGTCTAGTTCATTGGTAACTCGTTATTTTCATCTTCATTGATGATATCAAGAACTTAAACATTTAAAAGGAAAGAAATCAAAACAATAATAACAATCATAGGTGACTGGGGGAAACAATATCTTATAATATAAATAAAAGTCGGCTTTGTGCGAACACTTATAACTCGAGATCGGCTGAACAGATTCTTCCTATTTATTGGATTCTTCTCCGCTCTGGATAACAGAATAACTAATAAAATGTTGAAAAATGCATAAAAAATGAAGTAAAAAAATTATATTAAAGATAGTATGGAACAGATTAACTGCACCGCCGCCACCGCCATCTATGTAAATTCTATAGCAACAAAATTATTGTTAATCTGACAACCATTGACATAAAAAATATTGGTAGGCAGATTTTTGATAGAATTTTTTTCTAACTCTCAGAAATAATTTTTGAACATATATTTTTAAAATATTTTAAACATATTTTTTTTAAATATTTTTAACATATTTATTTTTAATATTTTAAACATATTTTTTGATAAACTACAAATTTGTAATCGACAGACATTGTCCTGTAGGCGACATTTTCCTGTAAGGCCTACAGGACAATGTCTGTCGGGAAAGCTAGTCTTATATATAAAAATGGAGAGCTATTTCTCGATGTCATCGCATCACGTCTAAACGGCTGGACCGATTTCGCTAATTCTTTTTTTGTCATGTAGGCTTTTACCAGAAGGTTGTTTTAAAAGAAAAAATTAAGAAAAATGCATAGAAAATTAAAGAAAAATCTACGTAGGCAACCTTATAAGTACTTTGTCCGTATAATTTTTATTCCAATTTTGAAATTTTGACATAAACTGTCAATTGATAGATAGTTGGTGTGATTGACAGAATATGGATGGAATGTACATTGTTTAAAACAGACGCATCGGTCGGAATCACATTTAGGGTTGCCACCTTTTTTTTACATTTAAAGTACATTGGTTATTATAGTAAGAAAAAAAAGTACATTGTATCAAAATAAAGTACAATTTTTTTTTATATTTATATTTTTATTTTTCCATATAACTTGTTTAAAAAGATGTTATTTATTGCTTTTTGTAGTTTGTATCGAATTGGTATCTCTACTAAATACTAGCACAGCATCTTTACAATCTATATTAAAATTAATTTAAGTTTTTTATGTTTAAAGAAATAAAATCATCCGAAATAAAGTATTTTCGTGTAGAAAAAATAACAACTAATGACTCTAATAATTCATGACTAATGTTCGATTTTTAAATGGAACAAACCACTACTACTTTATTGTTCCCATAAAGTATAGAGTACAATTACCTGAAATAACGTACAATACTTTATTATAAAGTACGGGTGGCAACCCTAATCACATTGGTCAAATGATAATTAATTCATTACCATACAAATTCGAATTCAATATTCATAACTAGGAACACAGGACAATGTCTGTCGGGAAAGCTTAGTATCGAATAAATATGTGTCACTTGATCTGAGGTTTTCACATGAAACTATTGCTACTGGAAGAAATGTCAAATTGGTAACGTAAAATTCGGACAATATAACCAATTTATAGGACAATGGAAGCACTATGAACCGGCTTGAGGTATTCGAAATGTGGATGCATCGGACGAACATGGTCAACAATGCAAATGTACTCCAAAGAGTTGACAGGTAGTTGCTGATTGATATCAAGGTTCGAAAGGTGTCTTATCTAGGATATGTTCTCAGGGGAGAGAAGTGTGAACCTGATTTTGAAGAGCAGAGGTGGGTCAAAGACTGATTTCCTGGCTCCGTAATATCGGACTGGAATTAGAACACAGTCAGAGGACTTTTCGCAGCTGCCCAAGACAAGGAGAGACACTCTCGACTGATAGTCGGCATTGGGGGATCCCAACATGAAGAAGAAGAATCAACAATATTAAAAAAAAGTGACTTGAGAGTGTGTTTTCAAAGGTGTTTTCTAGTAATCATTCATTTTTAGAAAGAGAGAAAATCATTAGCCCATACTAACGTGCGGCGTACTTTATAAAGCAGATATTTTTTGAGCCTACTGTTACAGTAAAGCAATTTTACTAACATGAGGCAATTGTTGATTATATTATTCTTAAAAATGTGTTTGTTTTGGTTTACTAAAAAACGAAATTTGGGTGCTTTTTTAAACTGCACTTTCAATACCATTGAACTCAATTTTAACATCATTTTTGTTCCGATGAATATTTTCAATACCAATTGAGGTTATAACCTCTACTTAAAATTCAGAATTTGCATTCGAATCGGTCTCTCTAATGAATATTCAGTTATAAAATACTAACGAGCGTTTAAGTACAAAATTCTAAAAATAATTTTTATAACCCCATCTAGGTATATAACTATTAATGTTTGCGATGAAATCAGTCATATTTCAACCATTTTTTGTATTATTTGTTAACCCAACGCTCCCCAGCTTGCACCGGTGTTAAGTTAAAATACAGTGTCCCATACGCCAATGTCGCACGGTTGATTTGACATGCTAGATTATCTTATATATAAAAATGGAGAGCTATTTCCCGATGTCATCGCATCACGCCTAAACGGCTGGACCGATTTTGCTAATTCTTTTTTTGTCGTGTAGGCTTTTATCAGGAGAATGTCTTTTTAGAAGAAAAAAATTAAGAAAAATGCATGGAAAATTAAAGAAAACTCACCTTAGAATTTTTATTCCAATTTTGAAATTTTTACAGAAATTGTCAATTGGTGCGATTGACAGAAAATGCGGATGGAATATACGTGGTTTAAAACAGACGCATCATTCGGAATCACATTGGTCAAATGATAATTAATTCATCACTATACAAATTCGAATTCAATATTCATATTTAGGAACACAGGACAACGTCTGTCTGGAAAGCTAGTATTTATATATGAATGTGTCGGTGTTGACATCAGCTGTACACATTTGCCACATATTAGACTACCTCCGCCATCTCTTGTAACCTGATCAATCCTTTTCGAATAATAATACTATTTGGACAACTTTAATGGCGCTGTTTAGTGAAATATCTTCACCTCAAGGTACGCCTCACATAAAAAAAAGGAGTCAATAATCACCATTAGGTTTGTCAAAACATAGTAAAATGGCAATAATCCCACAAGGTTCGTCATGTTGTAAAATAGTGAAATATGTGTAATCATCATATATGAATACTTGTAAACAGTCAGTAAGTCATTAAATCCATACGGATTGGAAGAATGCAAATTTAATATAAAATATCAGTAAGACATCTGAAAAAATGGGTCTTTAAGAGTTTCTTAAATTTGTCAACTGTTTCGGCTTGCCTTAAGCTCAGAAGGAGAGCATTCCATAGTTTGGGCCCCACCACGCACAAAGCGCGATCACCATAACGCGTAGGGTTTCGTCTGCGGAACTCCTCCAGTTCAGAGACGAGGCTCTGGGCCGACCTCAAAATTTGTTGTTGAATGTAGCATTAATAGGACACATATCAGTCAAGGTGCGAACATTTGGGGTGTGTCTCATGTTAAACATGGTATGTCGGGCGTTGGGTTAAAATTTCCTTAATCAATTAGTTGATTCCAAACCATGATGAATACTTATTTTTTATAAAAAAAAAAAGTATTAATGGAGGGCGGGTGATGGACGGGAGAGAATGGCGAAGAATTTTGGATGAGGCTGAGAGCTGTAGCACCAATGATGATGATTTATTAATAGAGATAATTGATTTATTAGTAGACCAGCAGTATCAGTTGAGGGCTCTTCTGTACAGACTGCGCACTGAAGGTTGAGGGTTCGAATACCGGTGTTGACCATTTCCACTTTCACAACGTAAGCTTTGATTTATGTGAAAGATATCGAAAGTATAATTGTGTTCACTTTGAATGAGCCCAGATTCATTTTTATAAAAGAAAATAAAAAAATTTCATGTTCAAACGATAATCTCTTATTCTAGAAGTGATGGCTAAAACCGTGTGGCAATGTGTGCTAATAATCAAATGACAACTAAAGCCATGTCATGGTAAAAAATATTATACTTATTCATTTTATGAAAACAATTTCTGCGATAAAATGTTCCAGCTTTTTTAGTCAATATGTTCTTTTAATTTTTTAGAAAATACAAAAGTTGCCATATGTGCTCATATAAGTGGATCCTGTGAATAATGGTAACATGGTCAAATCTACGTTAGTCTTTGGTACCCAACATACCTCGGCCATTCTTCGGCATTCCTAAAAAGCATCATTCCCAAAACTTTAGCTGACATACTTCGAACGCTCAACAAGACTCTGGAACGAAACCCAGGGTCAAAAACACTCCCGAGGCACTAGTAAATGCTTATAACACGAAATCCATAAGGACCTTAGTGTCTTTAAACAGAAAAAACCTCTGCATCGTCACCAGATCTTTCAGAATTCTTTTTATTATAATAGAATTCTGTAGTTGGCATCCAACATTACTACATGGTACGGAATGTTACGTAGTCTGCATCCATTGGGTTAAATAAATAAATCTAACTATTTTCTGTTTTTTTTTTTTCAGATACTCCAAGCTCAGAATACGTTGTGGAACATGGAAAGAGTCCCGCGAGGGTGATTTCGAAGTACGATTTGGGGAAGTTTCTGGTCGAATGTTTGACTCAACCCGAGCACTATGGACAAATTGTAGGAATAGCCACAAAACAATAACAGCTCAATTATAGGTACCTACATTAACAAAACAACAACATTAACATAAATAAATATATTTTAATAAATAAATAATTTCATTTTAAGTACATCATACATTTTTTAATGAAGATTATAAGATTGATTTCACCATGTATGTTTTATTATTTTTTTGTTGAGTTTTTTGTGGCTGCGGTGGTGGTGGAGGTCCGAGTCCCGTCTGTTGCTTTTCGTTAACATTTTTGACTAGTGGTCTTTGATAACTTTGAGTTTGATGAGGAAAGCTGCCATATATCGTAATGGGTTCACATTCGGTATAACCGAGTTTTTCATAAAAAACTTCTTGCCCTTTGGTGGATAGATGTATTTGGGTTAAACTCAGAACTTTCTTGCAATATTCTTCGCTCGCTTTCATTAAGAAAGAACCTAACCCGTTACCTCTTAAAGACTTGTCTATTACAACAGATTCTACAAAGCAACTGTTCTTTATACTGGGTATTGGCGTAAGTTTGCAATGTCCTATTACTTTTTTGTCCCCGCTCAATAGTACGAGTGACGTGGGCATTTTATCGCAGGACGACTTGAGACTCATCATTCTAGCAGTTTCGCTTCTGGGCCATTCTTCATTCACCAAAGTACAACACTCTTTTAAGAATTCTGGATGTTGATGTATCGGTACAACAGTAAGAACAGTCTCGTCAATACCTGGAAATATATTTTCAATTATAATAACATAAAAAGCTTATGAAATGGAATATATAATATGATTAAACCAAAAACATAAATTATTTTAATTACGTTTATCGCAAGTATTGTGGAATCTCGTATGAACAATGCTTTGTTAAATCATTTGTAATGGGCCATTTTCACTTTGTCAGTAGCAGATGCAGGTGTGAGGTAACAAGAGGACACTGACTTAATAACAATAATAATGCAAGTAGCCTTTTCCCGCGTTTCTTCCTCACGTGCTTAGCATACTGCAAATGAAGTTGCTCACGCCGCATTTGTTAGAAATGCTAGTGTCGAAATAAATAGCTCATTAAACTGTACAGAGCAACTATAAACGCACGCTCAACAGAGTGGACACTCGCTTTATACCTGCTACTTAAAGTGGAAACAGCCCTTTAGTTTTAGTGCAATAGTGCATGCACTAATATTGACACATGACTCATATTTTGGTATAAATGTTCTTTGAAGTGTATAGCATTCTAACTTTTGGCTACCCCATAAGGGATGTGGTAGGATGGTGAATAAGATTTTTAAACTGTTGTATATAAAAAGTGATACTTATAATTATTTCTAATTCATTCTAGAGATTGCTAAAAAGATTTAAACCGGAAATAAAATAAAAAAGGGCGGTATGCATTGATTCAAAATATTTCTGTCAAAAACCATTCAGCAAATTGCAGATATATTTGGGTGTAGGACTTAAGACAAAGTACTAAAATAGGGTATAAGTGATAAGCATCGAAAAAAGAAAAATAGACTTCTAACGGGCTTGCAGAGGAAATAAAAATAATATTTTTTTAAGATTGATTGTTGATGGAAATTTTGTAATTCAAATTAATTATTTAGTAAGTTGATCGAAGATTTGGAAACAAAAAATACACTATTTTTTGTTTAGTGTTAGTCATAAGAAAACCATTACAGGTTAAATCTCATTATAACAATATTGAAAATTCTTTCTATAAAGCACTATCAGTTATGCTTGCTATAATTTTGGTTTAAAATTTAGGTATTATTTAAGCTACAATCTGATCCCATATTTTAACATAAATATTCTGAATAACAGAAGGGATCGGACCTGTTAAGTTATAATATCTAGGTACCAGATAAAAAACTTCCTTAACTACAAAAAGAAAAGAAAGATGAAATAAACAAACACCAACTATTTTAAAAGAAATAATAATCATTCCAAATTCAATTTTCAAAAAAATAATAATGACATGACAGTGTCAATTTTTGGATAAAAACTGTACCAAAATTAGCAAGTGTTATTTAAAGAAAAATCGTTTCAAACAAAATTGAAAGTAATATAACGAAAAGGGATACAGAACAAATAAAAAGACAAAATGGGTCCAAAAAAGGTAATAACATAACAACCAAATATTCAAAAAGCACGCAATACAATCAAGATGCTTCCACGCACACTATTAAAATATTTACCCTGATTCTTATACAGGTAATCCTTCCACAGACAGAAAAGATTTCGATAAAAAACCCTGATGAAGGAATCGGTTTATAATGATTTAAATAAGTGATTTGGATTTTAAAACATAGAGCATAAGTGAATGAAATAATATACTAATCAAAATAAGAATATTTAATCAGACAGTGATAGAATTTTGGCGTATCTAATTGAGAGTTTTGATCAAACTAGGTTATAAATAAAATGGACGGTTAGACGTGATACACTAATAAGATTGTGAAAATGGTAATTATTAAGTTAGCGGGCTTCTTCGATTTTTAATACGAAACACATCAATTTTATATGCAAATTTGATGAACAAATGTTATGGATTAACATTTGAAGCATTTCATCAACCAATTTCAAAAATTGCCTATTTTCTCATACAAACTTATCCTTGCATGGAGTGACATTTTATTTATAGATTCTCAATTTGGTGTTTTTGTTTGAAAATTGAAGATATTGCTGGTCATTGTCATTTAGTTAGTCAATTTTGATAGATTAGGGGTTTGGTAACATCCTCGAATGATAACACTAAGGGTTGAATAGGTTAGAAGGTTGGAACGTAGTTAACATATAAAATGGGCTTTGAGGGGTACCTCTTTGGACACCTCCCCGAGTGATAACACTACACTCTGTTAGGTTAAAACATATTCATTTAGAAGGGTTTTGTCAAAAATCAAAGAAGTCCACGACTTAATAATTACCCAAAATATTTTTAGATTTGAGCACTTCGTTGACAGTAACTTAAACTCGAGGCAAATTTTAGAAAATTGCAGTTATTCAGTTGAGGTCAAATCGCTAGTGACTTACAACCGCCTTTTATTACAAGGCAGGATTCATGCGTCTTTTTTCCAGTCATTACATTCTTCTTCGATCAACTTTCGATACAATTTAATATGTAAAATAACTACAAATGAAAATGATGAAATTACAAAAGTGATTGGTGGCCTAGAGTTTTTGTCGCCAACTATCATATCGGCATACAGATATAGTCGTGGGTTCCTTTTCTCTTTCCAAAACGAGAAATAAATATTTTGTTATGGCATGATCATATACAAAAAAATGAGTTTTGGAAGTGTTAAATGAAAAGAACACTTCGTATCTAAAAGGATTACCTGTATAGCGGAATAAAAGTCTGTAGTAAAAAAAAAACACTTTTAAAATTGTTTACAATACATTATTCAAGTGGCCAGCATGTTTGATGTTTTGCTTGCTCTAAAAAAATTGTCTGTTTATTTATCAAAAAATTAAGATACTTAGAGAAGTATTGTCATACAAGAATGATCAATTAAAGATGTAACTATGAATGTGATTGATAGCCCAGAAGTAAGAGGCTTGACTTTTATACTTAAGCATTGAAATTTTTACACAAAGCCGCATAGTTTCTCTCTCAGGCCCCTGAATGGCAATATTATCTACGAGAGTTATTTTAACGGAAACACTTAGTAGAGTGATTCCTCGGTAGTTTCTGCATTCAAGGGTTCCCTCTTTTTTTAATACTGTCCCAATGAATCTATTTAGATAATCTATTGATAATATTTTATTATTTATTTAAGAACAGATTGCAGGAGAGAAGATATTTTTTGGTTGTTGTTGAATATATAAACAGACAATTTAATATTATATTGCATTAATTAGAGTGTTGTTCATTAGTGTAAGGACAAAAATATTATGGTTTTCATATAAGCACCTACTTAAGTTCAATTCATAATTAATATTACCTGTAAGTATCAATATGTCTTTTTACAAAAGTGTGAATTATG
This sequence comes from Mystacides longicornis, assembly GCA_963576905.1. Classification (NCBI taxonomy): domain Eukaryota; kingdom Metazoa; phylum Arthropoda; class Insecta; order Trichoptera; family Leptoceridae; genus Mystacides; species Mystacides longicornis. The sequence continues at coordinate 6,681,924 of OY756439.1, read as the reverse complement.
ACTTATTGTTTATGAAATGATTAACAAACAAAACAATTAATTAATTATTGTTTACGAACCAACAAACCTACTTATCAAGTCCAACATGCGAAATCAATTAATTATTCAATATTTTCTACAGTTTTTGTGCAATGCGGATGAGTTATGTATGAAAAACATGGAAAAAAAATTATATCACTCAAAAAAAATATTAGTCTTTTACAGCCTTCAGTCCTGTATCGATATTTATTAGTCAATCCCTTTAAAATCAAACAACACTGATACATTTTTTGTGTAACTCCGCCAACTGGTGTGTAAAATATTACATCGAAACCCTCATACCTATAACAGTATTCTGCGATTGAAGATATTAGGGAAAATCTGCTAGAAATAGTAAACTGCTATAGTATTCATTTTAGTTAAATATTATTATTTGAAAAAGGCACAACAAGAAATAAACAGAAAAAAGAAATATTTTTTATTGTTTATGTAAAAATAACATTATTGAAAAGCATTCCTTAGAAAAACAATGACTATATTAGAAACCGTCATCTTTCACCTGATTGTTTCTTCTTTATTTCCTCTTTCATTATGGTTTGAGTTGAGCCACTAATTATTTTGTTTAAAAATGCAACATTTTGTTGATTTTTTAATTGAATGAACAAAAATTATATTCTGGACCGACGCACTAGTACTAAAATATAATTTCACATAACCTCACCTGTCTTTATTATGACATTTCACGTCACGACGTTCAATGTTGCTACCAGTTGCTACTGTCAAATATTAAATTTTAACATGTCATTTTTACCGATTATTAAAACTATTATTATTTATTTTATTCTATGTAAAAACAACACGTAAAATGTAATTATGAGAACATTAATATTGTGTCGCTCCAAAAAGTCCCTTGCAACGTTCTTTCAGTATAGCATTCTGAAGAGCGCGCTCTATATTTTAAAATATTTTTCCAGAAATGGCTTGTGATATTCAGCTTAAGATTTCCGTTGGTGCAATATAAAATAACGATTTTTCTCTTCCAATTTCCAATAATAATCAACAACGGGAGTAAGGTTGATTTAGAAACGTTGTATCTATCTATATTGACTCCTTAAATAGTGCTTCCATATTGTCTCAGATCGAATGACTAGAAGAAATCGCAAAAATGCTTATTTTTATAGGACAAAATTAAATAATGTCGCTTTAGTGATCTTTTCATGCTTTCATTTTTTAAAGGCATGTTCAATTCCCATTAAATTAGTGGATGCATGAATGGTAGTTAAATAGAATGTTGTGATAAAAATAATTTAGTACTTGTCACTATTTGAACATTCCGTTGCTAGGTTTGATGTTATTATTTAATATAAATTTTTCATAATTTTTATAAATCAAGTTTTATATAAATTTTTATTTGTCTTTTTTTTTATGAATGTTAAGTATAAGTGGTAAAAATGAGTAGTCCTCCGCCTTGGCAAACGCAGTCGTGTCCCTTCTCTGTGTCACCCCAGAATGTTGATTCTGGAACAAGTTTTGCAGCATTTAGGGGCACTTCAGATCCTATAATTGCTCCTGTTCCTATGTCATATCAGTCGCCGCAGGTGAGCTTCCTACGAGTTTTTCAAAATGGAGTCAACATTTTTTTTAAATATTTTTATTCAAGTAATACCTACGACATAGGCTACATGCTACATACCTACCTATTTCTCTTGTCAAAATTGCATGACCATTATTTGTGTACAATGTGAATGTAAATAATGATTAGGATCAACCATAATGTAGTTACAGTAAATCTTTTTCTCTGAATATTATTTATCTCTAAATTACAAACATATTGGTTTAAATTATTATTTTTTTCATTTTGAGATCCAAAAGATGGGTTTGCTGGAAGAGATCCTTCGGGATAAGTCCGCCCTTTGGTTCGTATTTGTGTTTAAATTGCTATAATTATAATTCAACAAAGTGTTATTTATTTATTTATTTATAATTTTATCAAGGTATTTTGTGTAATTCATATAATTTTTTTCTTTAATTCCACTAAAAAAAAATAGTGATTAATTTGTTCATATCTTTAATTTTCTCTCTGAGCTCTTTTGAACATTTACCTATCTTAATAAATTTCCAAGATTTTTTTTAGTAATTTTTATCCTATGAATGTCCATTTTATTAATTAATTCCCTAATAATGATAAGTTTATTTTATGATGTTATAAACATGCTGATAGGAAAATAGGCGGCTAAAGTTTCGATTAAATATTGTAACATGCTTCGATTACTGACGGGACTTGGGGTATTTGAACACAAATGTAGCAAGATTTGAAGCAAGGCCGATTGAAAATCACGTGGATACAGACGAAAGGTAAACAACTTTACCAGTTGGCATCTAATTTAAAACTTAACTAATAATATAAATAGTTTTACATTTTTCCATGAGACTCCTGGACCGTGCCTGGACCCCTATTCTGTAGCAAGTGTAGGGTAGTCACTTGAAAAAGGGTGACTATTAGGCGATACATTTTGTATGAAAAAACGTCTATGCTATTCTCGCATTCGATACGTATAGACGTTTTTCATACAAAATGTATCGACTAATAGTCACTTTTTTTCAAGTGACTATACCCTACACTTGCTACAGAATAGGGGTACTGTTTCGTGTTTTTTTTTTTAGATTTAACATACTATGACTAGGTATGTAGCCAAATAATTAAACAAAAAACTGAAATTCTTTTGTGAAAAGACGTATTATAATCTGACCGATTGATTTGTCTCTTTAAGTGACTGATCTCGAATGATTTGACTGTATCCCTATCCTAAGTAATTACGCTGGCGTGAAGTAATAAAATTTTGTATGGAAACGTGTACAGCGCCCCTGCAGAAAACTTTGGAAAGCTCCCACCAGTGCTCCCACCCCATACAAATTTTTCTCGAGTTTCTCACTTACGTTAGTGAGTAGAATTCGGAAAATGGGTACAGTACAGTAGCATAGCCGACTACTACTTGCTTTCTTAAGCTCCCCGTTCACAGTCACTCCAAATGTATGTACTTAACCCCTGGTGACTAGAATTTTAAAATCAACATGTGTACTATATTGTGTACCCTGGTTGAAGGATGATGACAAAATGAGTCAAATTTGGGCCACGTTTTTAACACTGACAATCAAGTGACGTGACGACTTGGACTACGTTCACTCGAGTTTCCACGTGCATTGACGATCGATTCGTTTGGATTGATGGACGAATGGCTTGACGCGATTGAATTTTGGACTGATGGATATACGACTCACTCTATCACTCCACATCATCCATTTGGTTTTTCCGACTTACGATCACTTTTTGGAGTGACATCGCTCCATTTGGACGGATGTAGTGATCTTGAATTGATGACCATAATTCCAGTTTATTTTCGTGTTATCGATCACCCTATTTGTATCCCTAACCTTAAATTAATTGTTATTGTTCTTGTATTTTCTCATTAATGATATCTTGAAACTGTGAATTTTCCCATAACAAGTTGTTGTTTTTCAATATGTAGATATTTATTTCAGCTCAAGCGCTTTTGTCCCTTCTCTCTATATAATTTTCATTGAACCATAAAAGGTAGGGGGGGGGGGGGGATTCTTCACCACGGTATATGTTGCCAAAGTATGCAGCATAGATAATATAATAGTACTGGTATGCAGCCTATCGTTTCTTGACAGTGGACAGGATAATTCAAATGTTCCTTTGTGAGCTAAAATTGTAAAAAACACGGATAAATTGAACATTATGGAGTATTAATTTGTTGTTGACATTTTATCTGTTATTTATTACTAGCACCGACAAACGTTATTCTTTCCTTACTATGAATACTGAATTCAAAATATTTCTATAATGATAATAGGTATATTGATTACCTATTTATCAATGTTTTTCTTGTATTATCCATCTGTTTTAAATTATATTTGCATTCTGTCAAAAAACTGACATTATATTATGAAACACCAATTAAAATTAAAAAATATAATATTTTATGAAAGCACCATTAATATTACCTTCGTAAGGTTTTCTATATTTTTCTAATGTAGCGTACCTAATGAACGTTATTTTTTCTTTCATATTGAACCTTCTCCTGAGAAAAGTAATCGCAAAAAAAAAAAAAAAAAGAAATAGTGAAATTGGTCCAGCCCTTTCATGCGTGATACCGCGATGAAGCGAAATAGGGGGATCCATTTTTATAAAAATAGCATTTTGTCATAAATGAATTCATTTAATTCCCATGATAGCGTGCTGGGTGATACGTTTATTCATGCTGGACATTTTTTGTTGGTTATTTATTAGAACTGTGGTAAAATGAATCTATAAGATGTTGTAGGTATATTGACGCGAAATTTCCTTTCAATATGAAATTATTAAATTTCAAATATATAAAAACACGATTAAGTACTTGCCTATTTGTATAGGTATTTCAAAGAGTTATTTTACTAAGAAATTGTTATTATAGCTCCAGCAAAGTATAAAACTATAAGATTCTCGCACACGAATGCCAAATTATTTTTGTCCAAGATTTTTATCTTAATTTAGATAAGAACCTCTACTCACGACAATAAGTAGTATAAAGCAGAGGGAATTGGCAGAGGTCTGAAGTTTTTCTATGCTCAGATATGTCATATTAAAAGCTGTAGCATTTTTTTACGTGAATAAACATTATTATACTTAAGGTTTCAATTTCATGAGGAGGTTTGTAATCAACGATTGAACTCATGCTACTTGTATATTTTAGGTTCCAGCTCCCCAGAAGAAAAGCTGTCAAGCAAAAGGAGCGTGCGATTCGATGCCATGCCCATGTCAAGATAAAAAAGTAGGTGCCCATCATTATTGATTTTCAACTAATTTAATATCACTGTCAAAAATTAAAAAATTATTTTTAAATTTACTGTCAGTAGATTAAAGTTCATTTTTTATTATATTAAATATACATTATCCAATGAATATTACAACGAAAATTGGTTGGCTTTTAGCGTTCATGTTGGAAGTCGTGCTGTGGAGGGAAAAGTGTGTCTGAAAAGAAAAAAGCAGCAATGTTAAAGAAATTAGCCGACAAAAAGAAACAAGAGGCCAAACTGAGAGAAAGAGCTCAGAAAGAACAGGAGAGGGTGATGAAAGAAAATCAAAAATTGAACGAACAATGTGCAAAAGAATTGGAAAAGAAGAAGCTAGACGCCATGAAAGAAAAACAACGGGCGATGAAAGCAGATGAAAAGAGAAAAAATGACGAAATGAAAATGAAACACAATGTTGAGAAGCGGAATGAGAAGGCCAAACAGAAAATAATGAAGAAGGAGCTTGATATTAAGAATAAGGAAGAAAAATTCAAAGAAAAGATGAAGAAGATAAGGGAGAAGGAAAAAATTAATGAGGAGAAGAGAAAACAGAAAGAAGAAAGTGCCAAAGTCAAATTTTATAATAAGACTGAAATGAAGAAGTTGAAAGAAGTTGAGAAGAGGATGAAGGAAGCGCCCAAGTGCGACTGCAAGAAGTGATTCCCAGTCGTTCTTCACAACATGTTGGACGCCAAAAATATCCTTTAACTAAACCATGTTTTATTTTGTCATCAAATTCTTATTAAGGTTTTCATATTAAATATACACATTTTTAATGAGGTTTATTATTTTGGTTTGATCCCTCCCTAGAGTTGAGCTACTGCCATTCATCAGCCGGTTGCTATTTCAAAATTACAACAGTGAGTAGAAATTTCGTGCGGAATTAGTTAGGTAGAATACAAGATGTCTTGTCCAGAAATTCAAAACAACATGGGTCAAATCATTTTTGGTTTCACGTATGCTGTGTGAATGAGTTATTTTCTTAACTTTTTCATTTGTTTCTAATCTGAATGCTAATGAAGATCTTAGGTGTATTGTTTTATTATCAGTTATTTCAACTTCTTTACTATAAATTTTTATAAGTGTTTTTGGATTGTTTGTGAAGGAATTTCCAAATTTAAACCGTTTTTAGTTGGCTCCGCGATACAAAATTGTATAAAAATAAAACGATAAGTATACCACATGCTGGATGATGAATGAATTTTATTTACAGCTTATAAAAATATAGGTAATATGACTAATATTATTTTGAAAAGCCTTCGCCATTCACGATCACTCCATCCGTAGTTACAAATGGAGCGATGTTACTCCAAAATATTGGAATATTTCCGTGAGTGGGAAAACTAAATGGTTGATGTGTAGGTAGTGATAGGAGAAGTTGGATATGAAGTCTGTCCACATCAAAATCCATGCAATCGCGTAAAACCATTCGTCCATCACTCAAACAAATCGTTCATGGTCCAAGCCGTCGCGGAACTTATCTCGTTTTGTCATCCTTCCACCAAGGAACACGAGTTGCTATTTTTAATTTAATAATAGAAAATTTGTTTATTTGTGGAAATTTCGTTATAATGATTGAATAAAAATCTCAAGTTTCACTTCTAACACAAACGGATTAAATCAATTGAAATGCATAATCAATTTGAAGTGATACTGAATGAGACAATTTTTTTCGTCGTTGTAATCCAAACGGATGACAACCATTGGATTGCGTCCAATTGAGTGATCGTGAATGACGGACTTAAAAGAAAAATTATTAGAGCTAAGCAAGAAAAACAGTTGCCAGCATTAATCAGCTATATTGATTGAAAATTATCTTTTTTTTTGTATTTTAGGAGGAGTGTCAATGTGCCAAGAAATGTGAAGAGAAACCGAAACCACCCACGAAATCAAAACCTCCTAACAAATCACAATCGTGCACCAAACCACAACCAAGCAACAAATCACAACCATGCAACAAAGCACAGTCATGCAACAGATCACAATCACCCAACAAATCACATGCAAAGACCGATAAGCCTACATACCCACCTCCCCATAGTAGAGCCCACGTTCCTGAAAAAAGAATGCTGTCTTCTCGAGCCGCTGATCCATGTGACGATTGTGCTTGCGAGATACCAAGGGTAACTGATAAGTTACAATAATCTTTCATTTTGTTCAAAATGTTCTGAATCATATTTCATTCGTGTGCGTTTACACCAAGCGAACATTGAGTCACACCTGTAAATTATAAATAATATTTTCTTGATCGTTGATAATATGGACACCAAGGAAACATCAACGAGAAAGAATCATTGCCCATTATTAAATAGTTCATGCACGTTGTTGTTCCGCGTTGTCCATTATCAACAATAACAGAAAGTTTACTCTATTACTTCTAGCTCCGGCTCTAATATGTTCATTTGGTGTACATGCACACTAACAAAGTCTTTTTTGGTGTTCTTCGACTAAATATTTTGACAAAATCTTGATTTACGTTCCAAATATTTATGGATTCTTTCCATCAAATAATTTCCTTGTGCCCATGAATTTTCTTATAGGTATCGGGATTTCACATCACATGTCAGGCTTTTAGCAAACTGATTTTATTCCTGGTACCATTTGTGTAACAGTATTTATTTTTTTCAAGGGTTGTTGCGCTTGCTGCACTCCGAAATCCATGTCACAAAAAAGAAAATTGGCTCAGTTGAAGAAAGATACGGCTAAAAAGAACGAAGAGTTAAAGATGTTAAAGCATAAATCAAAGGAAGAAGCTAAGATGAGAAAGGAAGAAATGAAAGCCAAAGAGGCGTACCATAAGAAAGCTATGAAAAAACAAAAGGAAGAGCTGAAGAAAAAAGAACAACTTTTAAAACAGGAAGAAAAGGCAAAGAATGAAGAGCTTAAGAGGAAACATAAGATAGAAAAATTCGCAGAGAAGGCAAAACAAGATATACTGAAGAAAGAACTTAAGGTGCAAAAGCAAGAAAGTGAATTCAAATCCAAAGTGGAAATAGTACGAGAAAAAGATAAACTCAAAGAAGACTTACGGAAACAAAAAGAAAAGTCAACAGAGGAGCAACAAAAGAAAATGATTGAAGTAAACAATGCTAAAAAAATGGAATCTATGGCGGGGAAAGGAGGTACCAGCTGTGAATGTTCGGGAGCAAAAGCCAAAGCAGCGACAGCCGCTGACAAAGCGGGGAAAGCCCCTGACAAAACACTGCAAGCCGCTGATAAAACAGAGAAAGTCGCTGAAAAAGAATCCAAACCTGCCATGAAACACTAGAAAACCAATTCCAAACCATCCTAAACTTTGTGAATACAATGATGTATTATATTAGTAGGTGATTGATATTATTTATTATTTTTTATTTTCATATCAAAATCCTTTTGATCATTTCTATTAGTTTGTCATACAGCCATTATGTTAACATTAATTATTATTAATAAATAAAAAACTTTTTTCTTATCCTTTTCATTACGCGCATTTCTACTTAAATAAGAGCGAATGTGGGAGATTCGTGCAGTGTGCAGAGGTTAAATTATGAGTACTAAATACGCGTGAAGAGCAACTGTTTAGCAATCATGCATGTGCAAGTAATTTCTAAACAGTGAATAGAAGCGAATCTTATTTTTTGCGAGTAGCCCTCCCATATTCCTTTAAGCACAGCGCACATTGCAAATTAGTTGGAAAGAGATTTGTATGAAACCAACTTTTTAGTTTACGATTTTATATTTTTTTGATTTTATACGAAAGTCTTGGGTTCGATCCCAGGTGCCGACTATCTTCCCCTTTCACGACACAAGCTTTAAGTATTTTTCTGTGAAAGAGTCAAAGAGTGTATTTGTGTTCACTTTGAGTGAACACAGATTCATTTTAGGAAAAAAAAATGATGCGAGATAGAGGGGCTCGAAGTCCACCAATTATTATGGATTTTCCATCAAATACATAAAAAATAGGTATTGGTTTGATTGAAAATAGTCAAATAATGTTCATTATTTTGAATTAGGTACTTTGTGTTAGCATAAAGTGTGAAAAAAATATTTCTCTCCCAATGAGATATTTTTGCTCTCATGATTGAACTTGAATTTATTGAACAAACATCAAAAGCTTTTCTGTGCTTTCGTAGACTTGGAGAAAGCGTATATGATAGAGTCGACCGAAAGAAATTGTGGGAGGTTTTGTCATTTTATGGAGTGAACAGACAACGCGCTGTTGCTTCCCTTTTTTTTATAAATGAATCTGTGCTCACTCGAAGTGAACACAAATACACTTTGACATCTTTCACACTAAGCAAATGCATGCTTGTCGTGAAAGTGGAAAATGGTCGGCACGGCCAGGATTTGAACCCACGACCTCCGCACGAAACAGTGCGAAAGCCGGCGTCGTAACCGCTGGTCTACCAACCACTTCTTTACTCTGATAGTTCTGCTTGTGTCAAGGTGAATACTCATCTGTCACGAGAGGTCCGTCTTACGAGAGGGGTGAGGCAGCGATGCGTGATGTCACCTTGGCTGTTCAATCTATTTTTTGATTTTTGCGTGCGTGATATAAAAAATAGTACAGTGGGTGTAGATCTGAATGGGATGAATGTATGCGCTCTGATGTATGCAGACGACCTAGTATCGATGGCTGAAAGCGAACGTGATTTGCAAGAACTTGTGACGCTTGTGTATCGAAATTGTGAAATGAATGATCTAAAGATGAATGTCAATAAAACAAAGGTGCTTGTTTTTGAAAGAGAAAATTTAAGAACGCAATGTTGTGTGAATGTGAATGATGAGAACTTGAAACAAGTGGATGAGTATGTTTATTTAGGTAGTCTATTTAGCAGAGATGGAAGATGTGAAAAGGAGATTGAAAGAAGGAAACTGGCTGGTAGAAGAGTTGGCGGTGCACTAAGACCTCTGATGAGAAATAAGAAGGTATCTCTTAAATCCAAACAGTTGATGCATAATGCGATCCTGATGTGTGGGAGTGTAACATGGACATGGACGAAAAATCTGGAAGTTGGAATGAATGCTGTGGAAATGAGATCACTCCGTAGGATATGCGGAAAGAGACTGATTGATAAGGTGAGGAATGAGAATATTAGAAAGGAATGTGGAGTGGATGTTAGCGTAGTGACTAGAATGAAAGTTATTAAATTAAGGTGGTTTGGGCATGTAGAGAGAATGAACGAGGAAAGAATGACAAAAAGGATATATAAATCTGAAAGAATGGGTGCACGCAGACGAGGTCGACCTCGAATGACATGGTCCGATCATATCGGTTCAGATTATTATGCCGCCTACGTAAGCGTAATTCATGCGTTGTCCCCACGGTAATTCACGCACTGTCCAAGCTCTACTAAAGACTTCTTTAGCACTCTGCGAATTTTATAAAAAAAAAAAACACCGATATTTTAAGGGGAGCGTTGTTCATCCTCCCATCAGGGTCCCGAATACGAGGAAGACCCTCTCATACTGTGTTCCGCTCCTTCGAAGCAGAGCTGAGGAATCTGGACATGGTGTGTGAGGAGGTTATAAACATTGCGCAATGGAGAGGTCTTGTTGGGTAATAACACGTAGAAAGCGGATTCCGACCCGCGCCGACCGGCTCATAGATTGTTGTCTATGGTTTCAATGCATTTAAATGAGCATGCCGGAAAGCGGGTTCCTGTTTTCTCTGTGGCTATCCCCATTCAAATGCACATTCTTTGCGCCGGTCGGCGCTGGTGGAATCGGCTTTCTACGTGTTCTTACCCGTTGCCTCCCTATGCCCCTTAAGTGGAGCCCAAAGGGAGATTGGATTGGATATTAAGGGAGCCGTAAACCTAAACAGATTGGGAACCTCTGCACTAATGCTATCCTGGCTACGACCTTAATTCCGAGAGTAAAAGTTAAAAATCTAAACGCTCTAATCATAGGAAATAAATTTTATCACACCACACTAATCCAGACTATCTAATGCAGTTAGGCAATAACCCCCCCCCTCCCCTCATCGGCCTTACCTGCGGGCGCCCAGACATTAGGGCGGGTCGATTTGCGTTTCTTCCAATATTGCTAACGTAATAGTTATATTTTAGTGCTGAATGCTGTTTAAAATAGGTATGCAAAATATTTTTCAATTTGAAAGATATCTTCTGACTCCGAATTGAGCTCAAAGTTTCAAAAACTTGTTAAATTTATCGTATTTTGAAGCAGGTATAAATAAATTAAAAATATCTATAGTATATAAATAGTCAATTAGATATTAAAAATAACTATCTTTTTCATTTTATTTGTTTTATTTTTTCTATATTTGTATTATAAATTTTATTATTTATTTATTAGCAGTTTTATTCAGTTTTATTTTAATCTTTTGTTATTATTATTTATGTATTCTTATGTGTTTTATTCTTATTTTTACCTATTCATGATGTATTTATCTAATTCACTTATTTATGTAAAATGCGTATAGTGTAAGTATAAAGTATATGCTGGATCTGTTTTACTATCTATTTCATTATTATTTGTTCTATTATCTGAGTAATATTTATTGTTGTTTTTACTATTGATTATTTATTGGTCCCTTTTCATCAATTTCGTACTTTTTATTCTGTATTTTTGTTGTATGTGTTTTATTATTATTTTCCTTTTCTTATTCTAATGAATTATTTTATTGCTAATATTGAATATTTATAGATACCTTCAAATTCTCTATTATTATTGATATTTACTATTAATTAGATTTGAATTTATCTAATTGACTATTTATCCTTTATGTAATCTTATTCTTTTTGTAAAACATGTAAACTATTTATTTCATTTGAAATGTGTATTAATGGGAAAGCTAGTGATTAGAAAAAGTGGTCAAAAATACTGATGAACAATAATTAAGATAGTGTTAAAGGAAACTGATTCTTAATTGATGGAAAATTTGGAAAACCGAAACCGATGATCGATTACAGATTTCTTTTCAAAAAGCAATATTTCATTTGATCTTTTACTTGTCGTCTCATGTGATGAAAAAAAGTGTAGGTAAATACCGGAAAACATGATTGAATAATTAATTTGCAGGAGAAAAGAATAATAAAACCATTAGAATGATTTTTTTGCTTATTGAAAACTACAAATAATCCCAATTGAATGAGTCGCCGGTAATCTAGAAAAAAAACGACATGTAACAATTATTTAGGTTTTTGTATAATATGTTGATAGTGCTTTCTCAAATCATCACACGCATTCTGACCAAATTGGAAAACAACTGGAAAAAAAAACAATTGATATGTTCCAGGTGATTACAACAGAAACAACTATTTTATCATTTATTTTCAAGATCTACGAAAAGATCAATTATATTTATTCCAAATTGGCATAGTCATACCAACAGGGACATTTTCTAATGATTTAGGCAACTGAGCTCCAGGAAAAATGTTCCATGTTAGATCGCTAAACTAAGCTAATAGGATTTTGCAACTGCGTTTCTTTCAGAAAGTTTGATGACCTTCACTTATCTTTATTGTTAATGTTTGTTCACCAACTTACCTCGCAACTTATACCGTTACCTAGAGAAGTTTAATTTCTTATCCATATATTTATCAGATGATCAAATCTGTTATATAAACTTTAATTACTAAAAGAAAAAGCTATTTCGCTCAAAATACACTATGTAGTAAGAGAATGAACCGCTCGCCGGATAGTGAAAGCTCGAATCACCCGAAAACACGCATCTTTGATCCTTGAAGTACCGAAAGTAAATTTTGAAGCATCCTTTTACAAGAACTACGTTATAGACAGACAGCAAAATGTAACAGAAACACCAATCGACAAGTATCCGAAGAAGATCTTACGGCATTCATTACATACAATGGCGAAGATGAATAAATAGTTTCCTGAATTTTCCTTGTCATATCAAAGGAGTTTGACGATCTGTGAAATTGTCAAAGAAGCCTCACCAACTTTACGCAGAAATTTATCAAGAGAAGATTATGTAAAAGCTTAGAAAGCAACGAGTAAAAAATATATCAAACCCAATTTATCAAAAACAATCACTGCAAAATAACATAATTTCATATACTTACTTTACAAAAAAAATGTAAAAGTTTTATTTATTATTTTTGTGTAATTAAATAAATAGAAGTATGAACTTGAATTATCTGTGGTATAATAAAAAGCTGTTCTACCTCCCATCAGGGTCCCGAAGACGAGGAAGACCCTCTCACACTGTGTTCCGCTCCTTCGAAGCAGAGCTGAGGGACATTGACATGGTGTGGGAGGAGGTCATTGCGCAAGATCGAGCGCAATGGAGAGCTCTTGTTGCCTCCCTATGGGTGTAAAAGGGAGAATTGATTGATTGATAATAAAGAAAATGAATAAAAAAACAAGGCCGTAATCATTTTACATGATTATTATAAAAATATCAGTTAGTATGGGATATTTTGGTCCCATACAAAACTTCAAGGTCGATTCGGAGACAGATCTTATTTTTTTGTCATGAAATTTTAAAGATAGTTATAATACATCATAAAGGCAACAAATTATCACTATTACATTAAGATTAGAAGCACTTTTTTAACTTCCATACTAGAACGGCCCACCCTACCAGACATAACGATAGGATGATCCACATTCTTAACATTAAAATAAAGCGACAAGTCCATTATCGGACTACAACGAATTTGAAAAATATACACACAATAATACATAGGTACTATAAATAAAAACACCTAAGACCAAAAAAAAGATGAGCAGTATATAGAGAGAGATAGATTGAAATGTTTCTTGACAATAGTCTATCATATGTAAAGCGAAACGAAAAGTTAACAAGATCAAACGTAGACCAGTCAGTCAGTCCATGATAACCCAAAATTACCCGACACGATATCACTGACAACATACTGACGTATACTGACTGCTGACCTTCTGACTGTCTGGCACGTCTGGCCAACTAAACTGATGCCCGGTGGAGCGTGTCGTTGTCCTCCGTTTTAGACTTTGTTGTCTATGGTTGAAATTTTGTTTACGTTTCTGACAGATGGAAGGGTGAAATTTCCTGATAAGAATATTTTCGAGTTGGATTTTTTCGCAACAACTTGCTATTTATTTTAGCTATGAATTGCGCACGGTATTAATCAGTTCGTACTATGTGTTTACGTGGCTTCTTTATTATTTTTGTATAATATTATAAAGTTCATGCGAAGGAGCCAAGATGAGGTTCCGTCGCCTTGTTATGATGGGATTTGCCTTCCTCATGGTGGTTTGCTGTCTTGCGTTGTATCTTTTTACAGATGGTTTAACTATTCCTTCGAGAGGAAGTGTTTCTGAAGACATGCATGATGTAAGTTTTTTTGACATCACACTTACCTAGCCCTGATTTTGAGTTTAAATCTATATAAAGTGCAATGTTTTAGAGAAATTCATCATATCCTTTCTGAAAGTATAAGTATATGTTTTAATTGTTTATTATTTTTTTAGAACAAATGGTTACATTTTGAGAATAGACTGAAACAGCTTGAATCAGGATTGAATGAAAATCATGCAGTTGTTGGCGAAATTAGAAACGCCATGCAGCAACTCATTCCTCCAAAAGATATTGGCGCCAAGGCACAGAGAAGTTCACTAAAATCGCAGACCTTCAATAATATCATAACTGAAACCAAAGAGAAATTACTTATGGAAAATAAATGCTCTGCTATGATGGAAAATGTCCCACACACTCATATACAGGTAAAACATGATATTTCGTTTTATTTGACTCATGATGCAGAAAGCACTATGTTAATTTAATTCAGAAAGTTTTGGTTTGGAGTTATAACAAAAACATTGTCTCGTTTTACTTAAGTTACTTATATTAAACTTGTACTAATTGCCTACCTGCGTTGTGTATGCGAGGATGGTTAGCACACATAATTTTTCTGAACCTGTACTAAAGTGGACAACATTATTTGCACGTTTTCAGAAAGCTTACTAATAGAGGAAGTATTCTAAGTGTTTCCGAGTGTCTGACATTTTTTTGGAGAAAAAAAAACGAAATAATAAAAAGACAAAAAAACTGATTTGTAATTTAAGATCATTTCATTTCTAAATAATAAAAAGACAAAAAACTGACTTTTTCTTTTTTCTTTTTTTTTTCTATTAAATGAATCTGTGCTCACTCAAAGTGAACACAAATACACTCCTTGACTCTTTCACTTGTAATTTAAGATCATTTCATTTCTAAGGTTTATGGAATTTTCTTCTTAATTTTTTTTAAAACGTTCCTTCATTCATCAATCCTATTTGCTGTTAGTATTTTTAGTTCCCAAAAGAGAAGTACTTTTTTACACAATTTTCAGTATAAGGTCAAAAGTTGGAA
Source organism: Mystacides longicornis (assembly GCA_963576905.1). NCBI lineage: Eukaryota > Metazoa > Arthropoda > Insecta > Trichoptera > Leptoceridae > Mystacides > Mystacides longicornis. Next base: position 6,666,791 of record OY756439.1, on the reverse strand, counting down.
AATTAAAAAACAAAATAAATCTAAAAAATTTAATATCCCGAAAACCCCAAGCATTAGACCCCTGGTTAATGGAGTCTAAAAATTAAATTATTGCATATTAGCTCTAGTATAATCCCTTTCAAATAGGTTGAATTACCAGTCACCCTGTTTAAGAATAAATTAATTGTGTTATTGTTTTACTGCAGATGTTAGATCTGTATGAGAAACTGAAGTTTGACAACCCTGATGGAGGTCCATGGAAGCAAGGCTGGAAAGTGGTGTACAACAACGAGAAATGGAATAGAAACCATAAGCTGCACGTCTTTATAGTTCCTCATTCACACAATGACCCAGGTATTCCATTATTCTTCAAAATTATGAACTCTTGAAATACACTTCTGAGCATCAAAATGTTGCTTGATTATCGGGTTTATTTATTTCATTTTTTTTATATCCATAAAGTTTTTTCATATTTTTTTTAACCTGTTGCCAGCTAAAGCTGGTACACTGTATTATGTTATACTGTATTATACAGCGTAAAAACAATTCTCATATCAAATAATTTCTGGCAATGAAAAAGCTAAATAATAAAATTAATAAATAAAATGCATTCTTGGTGGAATTTACTTAAGTATAAGTTCTGAAAACTCCCTTGACCATGTATTAAAATATGTAGAAATTCAAACTACCTAATTTCTTTTATTTCAATTTGAACTTGAAACTGTTACAACAGAAAACAAAACCATTATGAAAATTTGCAAGATATAGGTATCTGACTTAATATGTGCACCTAGCTATCAACTGATAGTTCAATAATTGTTTATACTTTTTCTAACAGCCTTTATTGTGAACTTTTTAGGTTGGCTGAAAACTTTTGAAGAATATTACGAGACACAGACAAAGTCAATACTAAACAACGCCTTGATCAAGCTGTCCGAGGACACTAGACGGAGATTTATTTGGGCAGAAATAAGTTTCTTTTCTCTATGGTGGAGTGAAATCAAACCGGATCAGAGGACACTTGCGAGAAAGTTAGTGGATTGCATTTTTACATATTATACAGAGTCTTACCTAAGATAAAGTCAACATCAAAATCAATGTGGTACATTATAGTTTTAAGTTTTTTGCCCATCTGTAAGGGGTTGGAAAAAAGAATGCACCTCCACTCTTTTCTATCCAAGCACACTTCTTTCACTTCATCCACTGATTTACAATTTCTCTACAACCTTTCCAGTTTCTCTTGCTTCTGATGTTCTGAATTTATGTGTTTGATCTCAACTATCATTCTGAGATGGCCACGCTTTCGTACACATTTTAACCTCATATGTTCTCTTTGTTATTATGTTTGCATCCATTCTTTCCACATGCGATGCCCCATCCATCAACTACTTATTAACTTTCATCTTTTCACAACAGTACTTCTATACCACATTCTTTCCTAATATTCAAATTCCTTGCCATATCTCACAGGGTATTTCCACATATTCAACCACAATACTTTAAAAATATGGTATTAGTTTTAGGTTAGGTTCGCAATTTTGCTTTGGAATATCTCTGCATATGAGTAATTATCTATGTATTGCATTGGTGCTCTATGTTTTACCAGATGACCTCCTATGTTTATAAAGGTCAAAGATTGTTTCTATTGCCATTATAGACTCTCTGAAACCACCCAACCAACGTACCACAAACCGGTTTCATTAGAGAGGTAAAAATGCAAACAGGTCGGATACTGATTGTTCCCAACCTCTTTAAAGGGTGACATTCCTTGCGTATGTATAAATTAAAAATATTAAAGTTTATATTGGTATAACTTGTAACAGCGGGACAAAGAATTGAACGACGATGGAAACTGATATTTTTACTAAACCAAAAGAACACACATGAATACAAGCTCAAGATAGGAAGCAAGAAGAACCATAGAGAGCAGAGCAACAAAACAAAAAACTGCCCATAGATAATAATAAACATTGAATTTTCAATTCCAACAAAACACATAATTTGTGTATCTTTTATTTTCACCGCATTGGTGTGCAATCGGCACGTAATACAGAATAACACAGAAACATTTCAAATATTTATGGATTCTTGCTTAAGCGTACCTAAATTAAATTTAAATCTTAGGGTGCGTTTATACCAAGCCAACATATTCAGAGCTGGAAAATGAGTATATTTTCTTGATCATTGATGTGGTTTCCAACAACAAGAAAGAACTGTTATCACGCATTAATATCCATGATAAAAGAAAGTATACTCTTCTTTCAGCGTCTGCTCTATGTTCGTTAGGTGTAAACCCACACTTATGTAATACAGAAACACCGATTTTGTCATTGTCATCACACAAGCGACTCAGCCAATAAATGAAAAATAAAAGAACATGCCTGGTATCCGCTAGTATAATGTATTTAGGATGGAAGATAGACACAAGCTGAGTAAACAAAGCAGTGTTTTGATTTCAACATTATATGTTTCTTCCGAATTTGTACTATTACTAAGCATTTTGTAAATGATAATGTTTATAAAATATTGTAGTCTTTCAAGAATTTGCCATATTTTTAGCACACATATTCAAAAACAGTTTTATTTATTTATTGAAAACAATATAATATTTTACACAGATATAACATGTTGAACTACAAAAATTTGAACAAAACATAATATTATGTGTATCCCCCTTATAGAGACAAGTCTCGTGTAAAGGAGGAACTGTGATCACATTTATTTTGTTTACTCTTCTTCTTTTTTCTAATTCTTCTCGTGTTATTGCAATCGTTGCATGATGCTATGATTAAAATAAATAAAAAGAATGAATCTGTTGAATGAATTGAAATCTAGCTTAAAACTGATTGGGATATTGAAGAGAAAACATTCTGAGAGTCAAATAAATTATCTGAAAAAATGAAAGGAAATGAATTCACTTTTCTTCTTTTAATGCGGTGGGTTCCTAGGAAACGGTGCGTCGTCTGACAAGACGGCAGTCTTTTAAAATTATGACAATGTTTTTACATTGACCCATTCTCCGCTTTTTATACCAATAGCGTATTTCTAGGAAAATGTACCATAAGTATGCATTTACACCAAACGAAAATAGAGTCAGAGCTAGAAATAAAGCATGCTTTTTTTATTGTTGATATTGAACCCCATGAAAACAAGAACTAATTAATGTGCGATGACAGATTAGTGTCCATATCAATGATCCAGAAAATATTACCATTATTACCATTACCATTATTGGTGATAGGCAGACAGTATAAATACTGATACGCCTATTAAGTGTGGTCAGTGTCAAGGTGTCCATCCAGTCTGTTCTTGAACATATTTATTGATGTTGACTCTATAACCTCCTGCGGCAGTGAATTCCATTGCTCCACCACTCTGTTTGTCAAAAAATGCTTCAGGAAGTTTGTTGAGAAGGATGTTTTTGACAGTTTCATTGTGTGTCCACGCAGGTTGGTGTTTTCATTGAAGGTGAAAAGAGACGGAATGTTTGGACAGGAGTAATGTCCATTCAAGACTTTGAATGTTTCAATTAAGTCACCACGTCTACGTCTTTCTTCCAGTGTGGGCAGCTTCAACAATCTCAGTCTCTCCTCATACTCGAGTCTTGAAAACCCAATTGGCATCTTTGTTGCTCTTCTCTGCACCTTTTCCAGCAGCTCAATATCCTTTCTGAAATATGGACTCCATATTTGGAAACCATACTCCAGCAGAGGGCGTATGTGACTCTTGTACACCTTGAGGAATAGGCCAGGCGTGATATGTGTAAATGCTTTCCGTATTAGATACATAAGTGAGTTGGCTCTTTTTGTGATATCGATAATGTGCTCTTCCCATTTTAATGTGTTGGACACCACAATTCCTAGATCCTTTTGGCTTGCTACTGTTTTTACCACAGTATTGTCCAAAGTGTACTGATATCCTGGATTGTTTTTACCAACATGAAGAACTACACATTTCTCCTTGTTCAGGCTTAGAAGCCATTCCTGTGACCAGCGATGGACAGAGTTCAGATCCCCCTGTAGTGTGTCATAGTTGATTATAGGGTTACCAAAGAACTTAGTGTCATCGGCATAAAAACTTGATGTAGACTCTATTGATTCCTCTAGATCCAGGATGTATAGACAGAACAAAACCGGCCCAAGGACAGATCCTTGGACAATTCCACTGTATATGTCTTTTTGCTCGGAGAGAGAGGATCCCACCCGCACCTGGAACTTTCTGTTGGAGACCCAATCTCGTATCCACCCCAGGAGATTACCCTTTATTCCCAAGCCCTCCAGCTTTAGCAAAAGTCTTCCAATAGGGACACGGTCGAAGGCTTTCTCGAAGTCAAGATAAAATATGTCAACTGGTTCCCTGTCGTCCATTGACTTGGTCCATTCAAACAGACAGTTGAGAAGGTTGGTGACCACTGAGCGGTGCGGTGTGAACCCATGCTGTCTGTGAGATGATATGTGGTTTTGGTCTATAAAGTCTCTGATGCCTTCCACAATGATTTTTTCCATACACTTACACATTATACATGTGAGACTCACCGGCCTGTAGTTAACAGCTTGGAGTTTGTCACCCTTTTTATATATCGGGGTCACTATGGCTCTCTTCCACTGAGTAGGCACCAAGCCACTATCAAAGCTCTTTTGCATAATTTCAGTCATAGGGTGTGCAAGCGTATCGGCGCATTTGATAATAACAATAGCTGGTATACCGTCGGGTCCCATAGCCGTGTCATCTCTAAAAGATTTTAGATATCTTTTGACAGTACCTGGGGTGAAATATATATCTGATATATGATTGCTATTTCTTGTATTGTATGCTGGCATTTCCCCACTGGGTTCTATCACAAATGTTGACTGGAACTGATCTGCGAATACGTTAGCGACATCTCGTGGATCCGTTACCTCCACACCTTCACTATTGTATAGCACTGAGGGAACGGTGACCTTGGATCCAAGCTGCTTGCGAATATAACTATAAAAGTTCTTATTTCCACTGTTGATTATGTTTATCTCAAAAGAGGATGGAGATTTTCTAGTTTCCAACACCTGCTGGTTACTACATAGTCGATACCTTTTATAGTCTTCCTCTGTTTGTGTAATCCTATAGTTGTCCCATAGTTTCTTCTTGGTCCTTGATATCGCCAATATACTTGGTGTAATCCATGGCTTATCCTGATTCTTCTTCTTTGCTTGTTTCTTACACGGTGCAAGTTTATCAATCTGTGCATTCAAAATATCTCTGAAATGGTTCCACTGATCATCCGCATTCCCCCCATCATCCCCGAACTTCAGATCATAATTCAATAGATTTTCGTTCAACAGCTCGAAGTTGATATTGTAAAAGTTCCTTTTGCTCTGCCTGTTTCCCGAATTACCCGTTTCTGCATTTACCTGTATATTGGCAATAATTACCAAATATGTTCTACTTCCAGGTTTGGCTCTATGTTCGTTCGGTGTAAATGCACCCTTACACTGCACTCAATAGAGGAATATTTCATTTATGATGCCTACCATCTTGTTTTTTTTATGTTATTCTTTAGATGAAATGTCCCAAACTGCGATATGTCCCAATTTATCCGTATTGAAAACCATTGAAATAAATACAAGACGTTTTGATAAATCAAGCAAAAAATTGTTACTTCTTTTTACGAAATTTAACCTCTTTCAGATTGATCAAAAGTGGCCAGTTGGAAATAGTGACCGGAGGATGGGTCATGAACGACGAGGCAAACTCTCATTGGATGTCTGTGATGCAGCAGTTGACCACCGGACACCAGTGGCTGAGGGAAAACCTGAACGTCACTCCTTCATCCGGATGGGCTATAGATCCGTTTGGTCATTCTGCCACCCAACCGTATCTTCTGAAATTAGCCGGTTTGACAAGCTCTTTGATACAGAGAACACATTACTCTGTCAAGAAAGAATTGGCTTCCAGTAAGAATCTAGAATTCAGATGGAGACAAACATGGGGTAATCACAATGTTTCATAATTTTATATTTCATGGCATTACCACCTTCCCAGCTTTAGTAATATGTTTGTAATGAATCCAAACAAACATCTGAGAGGACATCGCCTCAATCCAACTAAGTTCAACTCCAATCCGGCCAAACATTTCCTTACCAATGGTGTGGTTGAGGTGTGGAATGGACTGCCTGGTGAGATTGTTGAAGCCTCAAGTGTAAATGTTTTTAAAAATGAAGTGAACAAGTATTTGGGATATAATTAATTAGCAAGTTTGATATGGGCACTTCAACTGTGAGCTGCTCTCCCATAATCTATAATAATTTTATTCAATCGCCGACTTTTGTTCAGAAGGCCGTTAGTTCGATCCCCTGTGCAGACCATCTTCCTCTTTTACAATACAAGTCTTTATTAGTGTGAAAGATGTCAAAAGGGTTTTTGTGTTTACTTTGTGTGAGCCCAGATTCATTTTAATCTACTGAGCCCAGATTCAGTCACTTGATTTTCAGTGTTAAAAACTTGGTCCAAATTTGACTCATTTTGTAATCATACTTCCACCAGGGTCGAAGTGCTGCTGTTTTCAATTTAATAATAACAAAAAATGTGTATTAACGGAGTGAAATTTCGTTATAATGATTGAAAAAAAACTCAAGTTGCACATCTGTCACAATCGATGACACGCATTTGGAGTGATTGTGAATGTGGGGTTTTAAAGTGATAGCTAATATCCAAGCGACCTCGAAGAAAAAGGAGTATCACAATATTTGTTTTGTTTAGATGGCTCTGGAACTACAGATATGTGGACGCACATGATGCCGTTCTATTCGTACGACATTCCTCATTCATGTGGACCAGATCCTAAAGTATGTGATTCAATAATAATTAAATGTTCACAAAAAAACTAAATTATATTTCTTATGGTATCTATTTCAAATTCTATTTTTAGGTGTGTTGTCAATTTGATTTTAAACGCTTGCCCGGATATGGTTTGAGTTGTCCATGGAAAATTGCACCCCAAGTGATTAATCAGAATAATGTTAACTTCAAGTAAGTTTTGATTCATGTGAAATATTTCAAATTTTAATATGAAAGAAGTGTAATTATTATTGGTGTTAACTTTAAATTTAAGATTAGGAAAATATACTCTTATTTTCAAGCTCTGGATCTTGTTCGTTTGGTATAAATGCACCAAAAATTTAAGCCAAAAGAACATAAAGCTAGATCTTGAAGTAGAGTATACTTTTATCGTTATACTGGGCACCATAGAAACAAAAAACAATTAATGGGCATTGACTATAGATTTTTATATATAACTACCTAGATGGAGTACTCCTATATCTCTTCATAGTAAAAAAGTGAAGACGATTTGGCCGGCAATTTCGACAGTACGGTGGTCAAAACGGAACGTAAAAAGTGATGTTAACATTTACAAAGAAATTTAAAAATGATCAAATTTCATCCATTTCAATGTAATAATACGTTTTATTGTAAAAACACGAGAAAACATCTGAATAATTAAATATACGCCGTACCGCATTCTTTTTTGAAACGAACTGTCAAAAGTTGCAATATTTCGGCTTCACTTTTGAACGTGAGTCGGGATTCTAGGTTATTGTATAGAATTCTGTGGCGTTGACAGTTCTTTCTCTTTGTTATTATATCATTGGTGACTATATTATCAATGATCAAAAAAATATACTCTTATTTTCCAGCTCTGGCTCTATGTTCGTTTGGTATATGTAGACGCACCTTTGTACAAATCCAAGACTCTTCAGACATCAATGAATTGGAACAAAATATCTAAAGAGAATCACTTCAACTAAATCTATATCGGTTACAAATTTTTTGACAGTTCTGCACATACCAGAGGGTTTAAAAAGCACTACAAGTACTATTAAAAAAATACATTACGCCAAAAGATAAAACGTCATTCTAAGTTATTTTGTCCTAATTTTATGCTAGACTTAAAGATTAACCAGAAGTGATGAGTTAGGTAGCAGTTTGCTTTGAAAATAGGGCATTTAAATGGAAGTTTTCACATAAAATGGATGTTTATTTCAGAGCCGAGATGCTGTTGGACCAGTGGAGGAAAAAAGCTGAACTCTACAAGACGAGAATACTGCTGTACCCTCTGGGAGACGACTTTAGATGGGACCATCCCTCGGAATGGGATGCCCAAATGAAGAACTATGAAAAGTTGATGGATTATCTAAATAACAACGAGAAGCTTTATGTTAAGGTAATAATCCAGTGGTGTAAAAATGGTGTACTAGTAGATTACGTGATTTTCCTTTAGTAGTTATCTGGGAGGTGGGCTGTAAAGGAAAAGAAGAATAAGAATGAATTATTATTAAAACTTGGACTTTGATATTCACAGGTTAGCTTTGGAACATTGTCGGAATATTTTAATGCCGTAAAAGAAGAGCAACCTCAAGAAGAATTCCCCATTCTTTCGGGAGACTTCTTCACGTACGCGGACAGAGACGACCATTACTGGAGCGGCTACTACACTTCCAGACCTTACTACAAGAGAATGGACCGGGTGCTCATGTCATATGTTAGGTGGATATTGTCATTTTTTACAATAATTTTTGCGAAAAGTTAGGCGTTTGAAATTTTTCGAAACGTTCAGAACACTATAGCAATGCTTTTAATCGATATTTTAGTCAGGGAGGTCAACTCAAATGTAGGCCATTTTTAATTTTTCACGGTTTGATGATTTTCACGAATCACAAATCAATTCAAGGCGGACAGTTCGTTGACTACTCCTACTTTAAGTCTTCTTAAAACAGAATTAAATTAATATCTATTTATTTTACATGGAAAACTAGTTCCGCAAGTTCCTAAAAGTCCGCAAGGCGGCACCTCATACGAGTTTTTTCATATGGAATTGTCTTAGTTTATAGATATATCTATGAGTTTATGATAATATAAACTTGATAATAATTAATATTTTTTTGTTTTATGAACTATTTTTTTAACATTCTAAGAACCATTAAATTTGTTTGGAACAGGGCAGCAGAAATGATTCTGGCATTGGCTAGATCCCGTCAAGATATTCCTGACGCCTTGGTCACACTAGAAGGACGCCTCACATCTAACGTCCAACTGGCCAGAGAAGCCCTGGCGCTTTTCCAGCATCATGACGGTGTTACCGGTACTTCCAGAGATCCCGTCGTTGTGGATTACGGAAACAAGTATGAAAAGTTTATATTCTATGTATTTTGAATTTTGACTATATTCGCACAAACCTAGCTTGTTGTGTGAATAAGGGAGGTATTCAGCACTGAGGTTCGAACACACAACCTCCAAAGTCGATGATTGAACTACCAATGACATATCTCATTTTGATTTGACTTGTGAGATAAAAACATGGGCTCCATGCACCTCATATTTGACCCTTAAAACAAAATCAGACTCCTGCCATAGTCTTACATCTTATACAGTGGTTTGAAAAATTAAAAATTTGTGTAATGCTAGTATGTATCTAAAAAAGTTGGAAACTTGTGTGATAATAATATGATCGCTCTTGAATTGCTTAAGCGTAGATTTTGCTCTGTAGACTACATTTCTCCTGTATGTAATACAAACAGAAATATAATATGGCAACGTTATATCTTTTGCAGACTATTTGGAGCCATATCTAACTGCCAGCACGTGATACAGCAGTGCGCCTACCATATCTTGGTCCAACCCGAGGTAGAATTTATATATTAATTATTCTCAAATTATACAACCGATTGTCTCGATAGTTTTTTTGTCACAATATTGTATATCTTGTTTCTACAGTTTTATCACGCCAATTCCGATCAAGCTTACTTTGAAATCGACGATATGAGAAGAGGAATCAATTCGCTGCCGGAGAGGTTGACCATAACCGTTGGTGCCGAGGTATACCATCAAGTTACAAATCTGTACCTGAGAGCCAACTTATCTTTACTCCAAAAAAAAACGACTTTTCTGTGTCTTTATGGCCCTGATTGAATATGTGATGTATATTTCGAATATGTATCTATATATTAATATCATATTAGCCCGTGATTATCCACTGCAGGACATAGGCCTCCTCACGCTCACGCCACTCCTCTCTGTCCCTGGTCATCCCCATCCACTCTGTCCACTTCATATATTAATATATGAAGGAAAAACTTTGTGACTATTTTTATGAAAATTGGGCGGACGGATGAGTATGAAATTTCGCACACTTATAGTTTACATAGAGAAGGAGTGACGAATTTTAATATTTTTTCAAAATTACGCATAAAAATAGATTAAATCAATAAAAAAAAAACACTACGCACACTACTGTAATGTTATGTATTTCATACTCACACACACTTCGATGTATTTGACATTATTTGACACAGATCTTTTGTTTATATGTGGTCAAATTGAGAATGGATTAATATTTTTTATGTTAAATAACCATAAAAATTACTTTGAACATATCAACATTTCAAATTTGACGTACCTATCTATGTCATTATTTTTGAAAGAACATAGTCAAATGGCACTTTGACAAAGGAATCTTAATAATGTTCAAACTTATAATCTAAATTTGTTATGGTCGAATTTCAAGCACTGGCAGACCTCTAGTTTAAGTAATTTCACCCAAAAATGGAGCTAAGACATCTTGGCTCCCAGGTACAGAAATTGTTTTTTGTGTTTCTAATTTTGATGTGTAACATACACATACCTAAATTCTTTTATGTTTTAGGCTCCGTCAAGAAAAGTAGTATTTTTCAATTCCTTGTCATTCTCAAGAGAGGAAGTTGTCACAATACACGTGTCCACACCATATATTGCTGTAAGAATAAATATTTATATTTTTATATATTTAGTATCCTAAATCAGTGTAAAGCCCTCACTTCAAAAAATGACCCATCAGTAGGTAATAGATGATGTGAAATGATAGGGTGAGTTGGATATCAATCAGTCCAAATTCAATTGTGTGATGCCATTTGTCCATCACTCCGAACTCCGAACACGAAAGATCACATAAAGGGAGGGGGGTCTAGTGAATAAATTACGTGCATATATTTTTTCTGATGAATTTAAAGAAAGACAGTTGCACTTACATAAATTTAAAAAAAAAAATGTAAATTAAAAAAGTACACGTGATTTACGGGGGTAGAGGGAAGGGTATTCTGAAACGTCACCAGGGAGGAGGGGGGGGTCTAAAAAGTTGCAAAAAAACATCACGTGATTAATGGACATCTCCAACGTGGTAATCCTTTCTCGAGAAAGTGATTTACTAGCTAAGTTGTCTCCTTTAAAATTGCAGGTCGTGGATGCGGACGGAGTAGCAGTCGAATGTCAAGTTAGTCCGATTTTCATATCGGAAACAACTGTATCGCAGTCTAAATATATGGTTAATTTTATCGCCAACGTACCAGCTATGGGGTTGACATCTTACACGGTCACAGCAGTCGATGAGCTTGCCATTTCAACGTAATGCCATTTTTTTTTTTTTAATATTCTTATACTTATTCTACCTTTAGTCTTCTGTGATCTACTTCCGTACATAAGCCTATTTGAAATATCTCTGTTCCTCTTTCTATCTTGTAATGTGTCATATCAAGTCATCACTTGAGAGTAAGCTTGTTCCTGTCCACTCTCGAATTCCTCTCAAATTTCTCGCATTTCAGTTGCTGACTTTCTAACCATACCAACTCTTTCATGACACAAGCTTTGCTTTCTGTGAATGATGCCAAAAATGTGTTCATTTTGGGTGAAAAAGGAACACATTTTCTCGTTGTCGCTCTTGATACTCGACAACCATGTGCCTGGTCTCCTAGCTGGAGTTTCAATGTCCAAAGCTCTCTGAATCCTGTTATTCTGTAGTCACCTCATAACATTTTAGCCATTCATTGAAAAAATTGTCGTCACATTTCCCTATATTGTAGCCACAACAACTCATCGCTTCTAAGATCTGCCAATGCTTCTGTGGTTTTTCCATGGTTTCAATTTAGGGTGTTTTGAGTCCATTTCTTGTCTAGCTAAATTACCTACCCATTGCTGCTTGAGAATTGTTACTCAATCCATGATATCTTTGTTTTTTTATCTTTAAGTTTTTCTATTTCTATTTCAGGGCAACCAAATTTGCATCGATAAGAACAATAAACTTTTTTGGTGATCTGCGCTTACATAGAGCATTTGTCAATCCGAATCAAGATCAAGAGGAAACTTTGGGAGGTGGAGATTTCTCCATAAGAGCCGGACGTTTGGGGCAAGGATTGGTTGGTGCGGCCTTCTCCAAAGTTGGCCTGCTCAAGGCAATCACGACCAAAGGAGAGACCATTCCGGTGCACTTAGACTTTATAAAGTAAGTAAAAAAATTTTCAACCAAAAATATGTTTACTAAATAATAAAGAAAGGTGCATTTTGAAAATAAGATATGTGTGAGTAATAATTGTATCTTTTGTTATACTCTTTTGACAATGTCTACTTGAGTTAGACGAAATCATTTTAAATCTCAATTAATGAAATTTTGTGAAAATCATAAATAAATATCGACAAATTTGAAAAGTATTTTCAAATATAAAGGGCAACATACTTTGATCAATATGTTATTGTAAAAAATATTTATCATAATGTTTTTTACTCAACATGCCTTTTTTCTTGAAGGGAAGGCAGAGAGAATGTATGTTCACTCATTCTATCTAAACATTCACTCATTCTATCTAAACATTCACTCATTCTATCTAAACATTCACTCATTCTATCTAAACATGCTTCTTCCGTGGACATAACATTTCTTATATACTTTTCCTATTTTTTTTACTTCTGGCGTAGCCTTCCTTTAGGATTTAACCTATGTGTTTGACTCTACTTCATTTTCGCTTGACTACACTTTCTTAACCTATGCTATTGGCTGTATTTTTTTTTTTTTTTTTTTTGATATCCTACCAGCGTCCATTATTCTTATTTAACTTTATTCTTTGTAATAACAGTAATTTCATTACCACATTCCTTCTTAATATTCTCGTTCCTTATCTGGTTGCTGGTTTACTTATTTATTTATTACTATCTTTCTCAATCTTGTTGCCTCCCTATTCTTCTAAGTGGGGCGTAAAGGAAGCTTAAATTGGATTGGGACCGTTCTCAATCAATCCGGGCACTTCAGTCACAAAAGTTCCATTATGGGACGCAGTGACGGCGGCCTCCATGGAGGCTGCAGGCTAGTATTCAAATAATAATCCGGGCACTTGAAGCATTTCGTTTTTTATTAAGACCTCCAACCGAACTCGAGAGATTTTTATTCTTATCATAGACAAAAAATTTGACACCATTTGAGGAAATACTTTGTCACTGTCTAAGATGTCCCGATTACTCAATATTATTGTCTATGAAATTTGCTCAGATACGGGACCAAAGCTAGTGGTGATAAGAGTGGGGCCTATCTGTTCCTGCCGGGTTCCGAGAGTGTCATTGTCAAAAATGACAACACCGCACCCATCATATGCATCATAGAAGGTAACATAGTGTCTAGGATGGAGGTGCAGTTACCTTTTGTTCAACATACTGTAAGTGCATATACTTTTCTTGCTTAGTTTATCAAGTATTTAGTAACTGATATATTTTTCTGACTAGTATTGTGGGTCCATGTCCTACATGGTGACAGGCGACTTTTTAAACAGCTTATTACCCCTATTCCCTAACAGATCTGCTAAAATTTATTTAAATTCGCGGGCATTTCCATGTGAACGAATAATTTCCCCATGTCAAAATTATCATCATGGCCGCCAAATTTCCTTTTTCTCAAATATATTCATCTTGATCAAGAAATATAACACTATTAACGTATATTTTGTGATGAAAACAAGAGCAAAATGATATATTTACTGAAAATAATAACTTTTTTTGTTTTGATTGTTGTTTTTAAGAGAGGTGACTGAAAATAAAGACACGATTTTGACATAATATAAGCGGTTCCTCTAAAATTTTGCCGTGTCTTTCTAAGGTGCCGCTTAAATTGATTGAATAGCGGGTCATTTTAGAGGAATTGTGATAATTTAAGTGTAACAGTCAGTTAAAAGTCACTTTTTTCATACACTTTTTTGGTGGATTCTTAGTTTTAGCGGATCTGATAGCGAAAAGGGGTAAATAGGAGTCTTTAACTCTACTTTTACTGATATCTGTAATCGCTGGTCGGCAGCATATTATGATTGTGACTACTAAACTTATTTGAATCTTTTTAATCGCTTTTTTTTTAGGTCAGTGTGTACGGAGGTAATGGTCCAGATAGTTTGGGTATAGAAGTAACGAACATAGTCGACGTGTCCTCCTCGCATAACATGGAATTAGCCATGAGGATATCCACAAATATCCAAAATGAGGATGAATTTTTCACCGACTTGAACGGATTCCAAGTAAGAGAGCCTGACTCATTTGTAGTTTAACTGAAAATCTGTCATTTCAACATTCAATTTTTCACTGAAAACTTCGTATGCTTGCGGGGAGGCCTACACAGAAGTATGTCTCACATACAAAGCGTATTACGCAATGAACTAACGGTGTGTTACACAAATGGGTCTTTTTATTTATTGAAATTACGATTAAAGATAGATATTATGTATACTTAACTTTACTGCGTGTGACCGCGATATTTTCTGAATTTGTATGACCAAGTGTTAACATTAATAAGTCTTTGTTCTTTTTTTTTCAAATCCATTTTAATAAATAATACTTTCAGATGATAAAAAGGAAAAAGTTCAACAAGCTACCTTTGCAAGCCAACTTCTATCCATTGCCTGTAGCTGGTTACATCCAAGATGAAAGAATGAGGCTGACACTTTTGACTTCGACATCTTTGGGTGTTGCCGCATTGAATCCTGGACAAATAGAGGTTAGGAGTTTTGTATTGGAAACCTTTCTTATTTTTATTGGAAAACTTTTTGATGGGAATGACAGATCAGTGTCTTTGTGTTGGCAGTCTGAGTCATGCGCCAAGTTCACGGCGAAACGGTCAAAGTAAAAAAAATGTGCTGCAGAAATTATTATGATTTATATGCGAGTAACGCCATCAAAGAAATACATATTTTTATTGGTCTAAAACCATCTTTGTTGGTCTTTAATAAACGGATTTGGAACACATAGATTTGATGGTTTCAAAGTCTATATCAGCTGTCATGAGTAATGAGTAGAAACATTTTTTGTGTTTTGTACAGAAGATAGATTAATCATTGAATAAAATGCACTACCTACTACTAACAAAATTTAAAAAAATATTATGTCACATTTTTGTCTATTTGATCTGAGGTGAAGAGACGTCGAGGAGAAGGAAAAGTAGTGAAAATGTAAAAAAAAAACCATCACAGATAGGCTTAATTATAAGTAATGACGAAGTTAGGCAAGTGCCCTTTCATTGACAATACGAAATATTCGTCTATCCCTTTCCATCTTGTTGTTTTGCATGATTGTTGGAAGCGAGATAGCTATAAAACAATGAAATCAGTGTGAATATGTAGAGACATTTGAAAAGGGTATCTAAATTTTTAATATAGGAGAAAGAGAAGGTACTTTTGAAAACACAAGGACCTTCTATTGAACGAAGACCATTGCAAGGGTGACGGACATTCAACTTACATCCTTCAATCATTTTATTTATTTATTACAATTATAAACGGCAATAGCCTTTGAAACAAATACAACAATGTAAAAATACAGAAATGAAATAATCAAAAGTTAATCAACCAATATTTTTGTCCCGTAGGTAATGCAAGACAGAAGACTGAATCAAGATGACAACAGAGGAGTGGGCCAGGGTGTACTGGATAACCATCCCACACAGCATACCTTTAGAATATTAGTGGAATCCAAATCCGATTCTAAATGCCAGGTTAGTGGGCAACCTCAAATCAATTGACATTCAATTCATCCGCAAAATGTAACAGACCTCATCCGGGTAAATCTGCTATAAATAATATTTTAGTTGTATGATTGCAACATCTCCATGTAATAGAAAAATGAATTACCTATAATATAATTTTATTTTTTTCAGAAAAACGATTATCTATTAATTTAATTATAATGCAGTAAACTCATCTATGTATATACTTAAAAAAAATGTCAAAATTAAAATATGATTAGTGTCCAAATCCTCGTAAATAGTTCATAGGTTCGTGTGCAAATCCGCAATCCAAAACGGCAATGTATTTCGATCATATTGTGATCTGTTTTTTAGCGTTAATCTTTTTGTACTTAACGTTTATAAACGATATTTGAAGAATAAAAAATTGATTACTTAATTTACTTTAAAAAAATTGATCCAAAATGTGTAAGGAAAAAGAAAAAAACAAAGAATCAAGAATTTTTTTTATTTATTTTTTTATCATACGAATTAAAAACTCTTTGTAGATGTGTGTAAATTGTAACATCAATAATTAAATAATGTTTCACTGTTAATTTTCAGAGTATACCAAGTGATCATCCTTCGGGGAGTCTGTCAGTGTCGGCCCACGTAGCATCAATATCACTGCTGAACCCCTTCATACCCTTGTTCTATTCGGGGGATGGAAGTTCAGAAAGGTAATATACAGAGAAACTTTCTATAATACTATTCTTTATCAGCCATTCTTATCCCATGCTCGACATAGGCCTACCTTGCATATTATAACCAGATTTTGCTGAACTGAACTTAGTTAATCAATGCCATATTTGTCAAACGAGTTGACAAGCTAATTGTATGTTATATCCGACTTTTAATCATGTGTCGTCGCCTTTGTTGTTACCGTGTCGTGTGGGAACCTTTGAGAAGAAATAATGTGCTACTGCGCGTGGTTCCAACAAGTACCACATGACTGCTGTTAAACTCATACAAACTGTGACGTTTGTCGGTAGCGGTGTGTGACATTTGATTTTTTATTTTTAATATTTTAGCATTAACACAGATAATTTTTCTATTTAAATCATATAATTAGTTAAAGGAAGTACCAATGGGCTGTGTTGTGTTTTGTGCCTGTGGATGAAAGTTAAATGAATTATTATTGATAATTTATCTTCAGTCACGTGACTGTTGAAAGAAGGAACCAAGTTCTCTGGGTTGGCTGGCAGAGATCCTTCGGGATAAGTCTGCCCTTTAGAGTGTCCAAATGTTTTTTTACTGTCGCCACACTGTACTTTTGAATAATAGAGATTTATTTATTTATTTTCTAATAATATTTGTGGTGGGAACGATTCTTGCCGGATGACAACAAGTTGTTATCATATAGATGTATACAGCTCCGTATAAAATGTTCATCACACAAATTATTTCGGATTGGTATAGGATACAGTGGGAACGGGCTGTAATGGATAGGCAGAAGAAATGCATTTCTCTATTTCCTATCAAGACACACTCCTTATACCAACATAAGATTTTTTGTACAACCTCTCCTATTTCTTTTGCCCTTGATCTACCTTTCGCCCTTGATCAGCCTCTCATGAGAACTGAATCAATGTGTTTGAGCCATCTCAGTTTAGGTTGATTATTCCCTTGTGTTATGTTCCTTCCTAATATTCTCATACCTTTTCATATTCCACATATCCTACATAGAGTTTTCAACTATAATATTCTCCTGTGTTAAACTAATCTTACAAATGTTTGTAATTTGTTTTAGGGCTGGTCCGGAAGAACCTCAGGGTACCAACTTAGTATCCAATGTGAGTCCAATGGGACTGGAACCCGGAGTGGATGTCACTATAGCCTCTTACAGGGATAACATTGTTACAGTTGTACGTATATCTACACAATAATTCAATTATTTACTTATTTTTATATGTCAGCATGCATCAATCGCAGAACTTATCTTCTATTCTAATCATCGTTGATCCTTGCAATTTTAATTAATGTAATGCTAGATAAAAAATGACGACCAAATCCATAAAATATGTAACTTTGGCAAGGGGTATATCAGGTCAACAATGGCCAACTCACCGGACACTATGGTGTCAACAGGATACTATTCAAAATGGGACTTGTGGAGGATCCCAAGTGCAGATTTTGCAGCGAGTGTGAAGAGTCTATGGAACATCTACTATGTAACTGCGATACTCTCGCAAATAAGAGACACAGGATGCTGGGCAATGGGTACAGAAGACTATGCCTCAATCCCAAGGAGAAGCACAATGAGCTACCTGAAGTCCATCATGGATTAAGGAGGGGGAAGGTATAAAAGATCCCAAGGGTCGAGATGCCACAATAGCAATCAGCTATAACCCCTACACAAGATAAAAAGAAATGTTAGATACAAATTATTCCCTCTTCTGGAATATATTCATTTATTTTATAAATTGATAGGATCTCCATAATAAAATCTCAGTAAAAGAGATCCACCAGAGAGATAGTAAAGCAACCTCGATAACCTAGTGGTAGAGGCTTAGACTTCAGATCAAGAGGTTCCGGGTTCGATTCCCGGTCGGGTGAGAGTTTTTAAAGGTGTTTATTCACTTGGAATTTCTACCCGGAGTAGGCCTGTCTCAGATTGGACGGGACCGGTTTACTGGAAGAGATTGTTCCGTCGGCTGTACTGACACCTTTGTATAGAGAAGTGTAAAATAAAATAAAACAAGTCAAGTGTTAGCTAGTTATTGATAATGTGTGTTAAATTATTTTGAAATTTAAATACAGAAAGCATTTTAAGTATATTGTTGTTTTTAGCTTCCAAATAATAAGAGAAAGGTTGGACGTGGCATCGTCTTGCACAGACAGCATTTGGACACTTGTTACAGCGACGAACGCATCAAGAAATATTTTCCTTTAGGAAGTGGCCAGGTATGTTGATACAGAATCTTTATAAATCAATTGACTATGACATATGGAATATCTTAAATCAGTTTGTATGGGCCCAGATTCATCTTTTGTTGCAAATATTATAGTTTATTTTCCCAACATTATTACACCCATGTAAGTACTGGGAAGTGATGAATGAATTACAATTTTTTCCCTTTAACCCACAACCATTGACATCGAGATCAAGAAAAATATCAAATAACACCAACAAAGACCAATATTTTTCAATATCTCAGCATGGAAGATTGCCATCTAAACCATGTGAGTCTTGTTCATGTAGGATTACGGGTCCTCCGAATCGAGAATAACTGTAAAGTTTGCAACTAAAATTCAAACATTCTACAAAACTGAAAAACGTATACAATTTTATCATTCAAATTTCAGGTTAAGATTGGAGATTTAGTTCCAGTGAGCGAAATTGACGAAATGAGAAACGCTTCGCTGTCATTCCTTCACGTGAGTCCCATCGTCACAGACCCGTTCACGACGCAGACTCTGTGTCCTATGGAAGTTAACACTTACTTCATATATCGGTAGACGAAAGCTTTTAGATATTACCTGCATTGTGATATGTATTAACAAACTATCCTATTAGACTTATTATACAAAAGTGTTGATATAATTCAATCGGCCGTGGGAGACCGGCCTAGAATAGACTCCCCACTCTTTGACTAAGTAATTTTTCGAGTGTCCCGTAAAAGTCGGGTTGTCGAAATATTATCAAAGACAAATGCATATAGTACATCTTGTTCTGATTGTCTTTTTTAATAAACGTGCAATGATATAGTTGGGTAAAAATACGCCCAGCTGTCGTGATTTTTTTTGTTCATAAGGTAATGCACATCCAATTACAGATCTACATTTTAGTGATATTATTTAACTAACTTTGTGTAATAGAATTTTGACATAATGAATAAAAACGTTTAGACTCAGTATTTTACAATTTCCTTGTTAATATTTACTGACTACTAATGGTTAGATATTTGTACAATATATTCCTGCTTAATACTACAAAGAAAAATCATTTTTTAAATGTTTAATGAATACAAGTGCAATTTTATGATTCAACTATAGGGTTTTTTAAGTCACGATTGTTGAATTACATTTGTCACTATCCTGAATACATACAGTAACTATTTTAAAGCCTCCCATTCACAATCACTCCAAATGCAAGTTTTTAACACTGACAATTAAGTGACATAGCGACTTTGAACACATCCACTCAATTTTCCCCATTGACAAGCCATTTGGAGCGATGAAAGAATGGCTTGATGTGATTGAATTTTGGACTGATGGATATCCGCTCCTCTATCACTCCACATCATCCATTTGGTTTTCCTCACTCACTGTCATTTTTTGGAGTGACATAGCTAGATTTGGACAGATGGATTGATGATGAATGAGCATCACCCATAAATTCTATCTAAAAAATCTCAATATATAATCTATCTCTTGAATTAATATCGAGTTTTTATTTGACCCAATTGAAGAGAAAAAAAGAACATACAAATGAGTAACCATAGATAAAATGGTAATATTTTATTATTGTTGGTGACATTTTTATATAAATTGTCTGTGTATATCTGCGACTATTTAAAGTAGTGATATAATACATAATAACTTTTGTAATAATAATAATAATTACTCACTGTATTAATGATTACATGATGTAATTTATTTGTATATATAATTAATTTAGTATAGCGAAATGGTTAGCTAGGAGCGTAACATGATTAAGCGTAAAATAAAAAAGCAATATTTTGTTAACAACAACTGTCATTTTCTTAACAACTACGAGAAAATCAAATTTATTTAACTCATCGCCGCTGTTGTGCGCAGATGTGTACACATATGCGTGAATGGGTTAATTTTATATTATTAGTGTGCAGAATTTTTTTTTTGTGTGGAGTATTAAAATATTTTAACTTAATGTTGATATTTTATATGGCAACATTCAATCCATTTATGTTAAAAATCATGTTTGATTTTTTTTATTTCACTTGTGTGTTGTGTTTTTTGTTTTATTATATTGTGCATACTTATATGTAATTTTGAAAATTTTGTGATGATGTTTTGTTCAAATTAAATTGTGAGCAAATATCGATAGGGATCTTACCCAGTATTTTATACAATAACTTTGTCATATTCACCCTCATATACCAATTTTCTAGCAGACTTTTTCTTTTTGAATACTATTCTTCAAGGATTAGCCAAACATTTCAACTTAAATGCTAATCACAATAATAAACCAAGTAATTGCAAAATTTTATAGTGATACCTCTTTTAAAAGAGCTTGTGTTATTCCAGAATGTTCTAGTTTTGCAAAAAAAAATCCTTTAATATTAAAAAAAAGTAAAATCATGTGAAAGCAATACCATACATATTAACCCAAATATAACGTGAGTCCGAAATGTGCAACGATGATAACTAAATGAGGCAAATTTGGACCAAGTTTTTAACATTGACAATCCAGTTACGCTACGACTTGTACAGTATGGCTAAATACAGTAGAAAATGATTGAGGGCGCTGCAGTCGTTTGTATGGCAACATTTAATATGTACTCTACATTTATAAAGTAAAGTAACTGCCGAAATATAAAAAAAAAAAACTATTCAATTGGGTTTCATGAGAAATGCTGTGTAGAGGTTATTTAAAAGAATTTAATAATGAGGACGTTAAATCTGGAAGTTGGAATAAATGCTGTAGAAATGAGATCACTGCGTAGGATATGCGGAAAGAGACTGATTGATAAGGTGAGGAATGATAAAATCAGAAAGGAATGTGGAGTGGATGTTAGCATTGTGACTAGAATGAAAGTGAATAAATTAAGGTGGTTTGGGCATGTAGAGAGAATGAATGAAGATAGAATGACTAAAAGGATATATAAATCTGAAAGAATGGGTGCACGCAGACGAGGCCGACCTCGAATGACATGGTCCGATCAAATCGGTGCCGTCTTAGAGGAGGGCCAAGTCAGGAGCAAAAGGAATAGAAGAGCATGTATGCGGAATGTAATGCGTTTGGAGGAAGCGAAAGAGGTTTGTATGGATAGGAAGGAATGGAAGTCCGTACTCTCTGCCTACCCCCTTCGGGAAACGGCGTGATGGGTAAAAAAAAAAAATAATTAATTGTACCAGTCATGGCATCAAAAAAGAGAATTCTACACAAAACAAGTCAAAAATGCTATACAAGAGATAAGATATAATGGGTGCTCTAATCCACAAAATGGTGCTTGCAACTGCTTACTATTCTATGGCCGAATTTCAATCATATAAATGTCAAAATGTTTAAACATAACCTATAATTTATTTGTAAGTGAATATTATAGGAATATACAAAAAAATATGTCCTAAAAATATCCGAATTAGTAAAATCTACCTAATAATTTTTAAAATGAATTGGATGTTGTATTTATCAGTTGGCATTCTGTCCGTTCGTAAACATTTGTAATGTCAGACAACAATCGGTGTTCAATGTTGCCAGAGTGATAACATTTTAGTTCATCAATAATTAATGTCTACTGTATTTAGCCAGACTGTACCTGTAAACGAATGGCTTGACGCGATCGGATTTTGGAAAGATTGAATATCCAATATATCCTATCACTCCGCATCATCCATTCCACACTCACGGTAATATTTGGAGTGGCATCACTCCATTTTTCGCCTATATATTTCTTTATCTCTTAACAAATTTTGGACTAGTATATGATCAAATTGTTGATAAAAAAGAACTTTAAAATTTTTCTACGGGGTAAATTATTTGGAAAAAATAATGACTTGATATTATTTATGTGATTAAATGTGTATTTGATACACATTTTTTTTTTTTTACTCAATTTTTATGTTGATTTATTACATATTATAATCATCTAAACAACTTTTTGTAAACTTAAAGCAGACTTATGTTAATCAAAATTTATTATAACAACATGAGACTCGTGATAATTTCATTTGGAGATTGACGAAAGCGTTGTTAGGTCATTGAAAATTATTGCCAAAGTGCTGCTACATTGTTGAAATATATTAAAATTATGGTGTAACAAAAAACCGCAAATTCACTTTTTAATGTTTTTTTTTTAGTTTGTGGTGTCTGCAAAATCACAATTATTTAGGATTTTTTAAATAATAATTTCTTTTCTTGCCTTTGTATATAATTTTCAATCAACTCAATTTGTAAAATCAAATATTATTTTATAAATTCCAGTTTGTTTAAAATAATACAATTTTTTTTATTTCTTTTAAATAGGTACCTACATAGCAAAAATTTCAACATAGATTTTTCGTTTATTCGTCGAAAACAAAAGATTTTTTCTTGCATTTCAGATTGCTTGGACCTAATAGATATGAATATTATAAAAAATAATAATGTTAATCTGTTTTGTACAGAGATGAATAATAAATAAATAAATAGAACTAATTTACTTGTTTCATTTCTTACTATTCGAATGAAATAAATAAATATAAATAACGCTCTTGTGTCAGTATAGATCGACCTCGGTAGCCTAGTTGTACTGGCGTGGACTTCAGATCCGAGGTCCCGGGTTCGATTCCCGGTCGGGTCAGAGTTTTTCTAAGTGTTTTTTCACTTGAAACTTCTACCCAGGGTTGGCCTGTCTCAGATTGGACGGGACCGGTTGACTCGAAAAAATTGCCTCAGGCAATAAGTTCTGCCGGCTATACTGACACCTTTATATAGAAAAGTGTTATATATAGCTGGCGGAACCTATGTAATGCTTGAAGCATTCTCTACCAGTCAACCGGTCCCTTCCAATCTTGAGACAGGATTCCAACCCCGAGTAGAAATTTCAAGTGAAAACACACACTGAAGATTTCTGACCCGACCGGGAATCATACCCGGGATCTCTTACTAATTAGGCTACTGAGGTCGGTCCAACTCATATCATAATTTTTTTTTTTGTGAAAATGAATCTGTGCTCACTCAAAGTGAACACAAATACATTCTTTGACTCTTTCACAGTAAACTACTTAAAGCTTGTGTCGTGAAAGAGGAAGATGGTCGGCACCTGGGATCGAACCCACGACCTCCGATACGAAACAGTACGAAAGCCGGCGTTGCAACCGCTGGTCTACCAACTACTTCAAATCTTATTAGCGAGAGGGCCCCAGCTCGTTGAAAATCTAATGTTGTAGTTCCGTGGTTGTTGAGTGGTGATGCGCATTTTGTCCTTGCCTGGCACTTTATATTTGTTGATTTGGGATCTCACATATTTCGTGGATTATGGAATTTTCATTATGTTTCTGAATTCCCGATGTTGTTCGCCACGTTTCATACTGAGCGTCGCCATATTGCATTCGCGTATGCACCTACCAATACTATGACATTCTGAATGCAGTATGTGTGGTGTTTCGCGCCAGAATCGTTGCGACAATAAATTTATTTTATAGTCATACTATGTAGATGATGTTTTTATATTTTAAAGTATGTCCGTTGATTAATTAATATGTCTTTATTATTTGAAATATGATGGGCCATAATCTATGTTTTTATCGACTCCATTTTTCGTTCTTTTTTATTTTTAAATCATCGTTTTAATTAACTTTTGTTCTCTTTTTTCTTTTGAGAATATACATGTTTAGGTATGCACATATATTATTTCCTTTCATTATTTTTTTTTTAACTTAATATAATTTAACTTAATATAACTTAATATAACAAAAAAATATAAGAAATTTATTTTTTTGCACATGGTTGTTCGAATAAACATAGCATAAAATGTGACATAAAATTTTGACATTTTTCATCCGAATGCCATTCTAATGTGAAGTATTTAAAAATTCAATGGAATGAATACTCAAAAATGTATCAACAAGACAGAGATCACCAACAGTTGGACATCGAGCTCTCAGGAGGCAGAAACGGGTCTCGGTCTGTAACTAAAAGAAGAAGAAGGCTATTTGACTTACCTATGTATATGGCTTCCTCAATTCAAGGTGTTATTCCACCCTTACCGAAGGATGCGTGACTAACGGGTAGGTGGGTAACTAACGGAGGCCCCCTGATACCAGGCAACCTCAGGTTGACTCTTCTAGCCTTACCCCTACATACTGGCTATGGAAGATGCCTCCTGCACCTCTATAGACAGCCTGATTTTGTTAATATACTTCCACATCAGTGGTCAAAGGGGATATAAGGTGACATGACTATAAACAATTGTTGCAACCGGGAGATGGGAATCCTGTTAGGACCTATTTTTTGGGGGCATCAAAAAGACAATTAAGGAAACCTTTTGCGGAGGACAGAAGCCGAGTAGAGGCACTGTCACTACAAGAGGCCTCTGGAGACGAGGCACAATAAGAGGCAGCGCTCCATGAATGCATTGAAGGATGTCACAATAGATCTAATTTGGTTGCGGTGACACAAGGGGCATATTATGGTCTTACAATCAATAAAAAATCACGTCGTAACATCTCTCTTGGTTGGATGTTCCTCAGACGTCTTCGAGATTTTCTGGCTATTCACTTTACATCCTTCTTTACAGGAGGAAGACTCAGAAGCTTTAGCAACACAAGCTTTGCTATATTTTATGTAGGTATGTGAAAGATATCGAAATGTATGTATTTGTGTTCACTTTTGAGTGAGGCCAGACTCATTAAAAATGAAATTTTGAAAATAAGGCTCAACTCCAATTATAACTCTTTATATTCCGGATGCAACAAGAGGATATAGGGAGTTCGTGGACTCAACTGTAAAATCTGTCCTGGCTAAAACTAAACTTGTAAGATTTCATCAAATTCGTTTTAGGTAAGTACCTATATGAATAACTTCCCTACGAGTTTTGAGTTCCCAGTATAGGTAAGTATACCAGTTTCCTCATTCGTATTTATTATTTGTGAAGTTAAGTTTATAGAAAATGACTGACCACGAATTCTATCTATTCATATCAAAAATATGATAATTACACAAGGTTAAAAAGGCACCTGATAAGTAGGAAAATTGACCATGTACTACTTTCTATATTAATTGTATTAAAACTTTCTTAAAATGACTGGCAAAAGTTAAATAAATAAATTAATTACAATAAATTATTGAACTCCGTAAATCAATTTGAATCAAACTGTATTCATCTTAGAACCCCATAAGATTTGTCTATGATCTAAATTATTTTTTTGATTTTACAGTCTGTGGTTAAATCATGACAGTTTGTCAAATGTCTGTTCTGTCACTTTACTGCGAAAATCTGTGAGCGTTATTACGTTTTTCGTTATTAATTATTTCTATCTCGGTATTCCGTAAAATTATCAAATAAAATGTCGTGGCAGTGAAATTAGGAAGTGATGTTAAGATATTTGGATGTTCGGGAAGTGTTTTGTGTTGCAATATTCTGAGACGGATCTGTGATTGGGTGTGATCTACATACGAAGGTGGGTAACGGTACTAAATAACTAATCCCACAAATGTCTAAATCAGTTTTTATATTGTCATAAACACGTTTCTTTTTTATAATTTCTCGTTTAACAGCTGATTTTGTCATAATTTGCTTTTAGGTGTGGAAATTTGACGTTACAGTTTTAATAATTTAGATCAAAAGTCGTGACACATTGACAACAAACCGATTTTGTTGAAAATATTTGTGTTCACCGTGTTTCGTGTATAAATTAAGTACTTATTGTATTCTTGGCCGCATTATCAAGCAGCATGACGAATTCGAAATAAATGTGGTTCGTCAAAGAAATAATACAATAATTCATCTCGGCAATTCATTGACCAATCATTCATTGATAAGCAATGTGGGGTTGTTCATTGATGTATACTAAGCCTATCGATTTTTGCTTCTATTTTATAATCCTCATACAAAAATTTACAGTTGTAAGATACTACTTTTTTTTAATTTTTGTTTTTAAGCCTAAGAAAGAACAAAGAATGTAATGAAAGGGATAATTTAAAATCAAAACAACTTTCATTTTAGATGCAGTTATTTTCATTTTAAATTCTTAACTTACAACTATCACCATTTTTGTCTTCTATTGCTCAGTTAATTGTTTTGTACTCTATTCCTGTCTTTTGTGTCTTTTATTTTGATAATTATAATCTGATCCATGATTTGGAGGTGTTAATTTGATGTTTTCTTTTTGTTTACATTAATCTTTTAATATACAGTAGATTCCCCGTTTTCTGGGATAATGTTAAAAACAAATATCATATTTTATTCCTCTTACAAATTAAGAATGAAATACAAATGCTATTGGAGAGTTTATTGTGCATTTCATTCTTTAATATTATAATTTCTTCTTTATGGCCTTGTGCAGGCTTCAGACCTCCCGAAAACAATTTAGACCGTAATCCAACAGCCAATATAGAAATTCTTCAATTTACACTTATGTATAATTGATAAATAAATAAATACAGGTAAAATCTTAAATAAGCTGGACGGTGGCAAACATTTCTGTGTACTGAATTTATAAAAAAAATATCCGTAAACCTTTTTATTGTCACGCCTACATTACAGTGAAGAAGACTGAATATTTATCGATGGTAAAACTATGGTGATAAAAGTTAATCAGTATATTATATGTAAGTGGCTGTTTCTGATTAATTAGTGAGTTCTCTTTTGTGGACGCTTTGCCATTGCTACTTTAATCACTTCAAAAAACTTTGTTTTGGAACATAGTTGAATTTCAAAAAAAGAGGGGATAATTTTTACAAATTTTTGTGTTATCCTGGATAAGTATGTTGTAGCCAGCAACACGCTCAATAGAATAAACTCCATTAGATACAAAATTAGCTCATCTCCATGTATAAAAATGGGGCTGTATATCTTTTAGTCATCGCATCACACATTAACGACTCGCTGTTGCTCATTTCCAATCAAATTCAGAAAGTTTTGCAAATAAGTAGAAAATTTGAGAAATCTTAACTCATGTAACCTTCATAGTGCTTTGTACAATTTTCTATTAGTTTGACATCTGTCAGTTGTAAGATAGTGCGGTTTTTAGAATGTGCCTGTAAACATGGTTTAAAACAGATGCATCGGTCGTAATTATTTATTTTCAGGAGCAAAAAAAAACATCTTTCGTCTTTTCGATGCTTGAATAGATTTATTTATTTATTTTATTTTATTTTTACAACAATACAATATAATAATAACAACAGATTTTTTTTTTATATAATGGGAAATAAATATATGACAAAAGCATCCTCCTATGCAGCAGTTTGCTGGTATGAAGGAGGACCCTGAGATGATTAATTTATCAATACACAAATTCCAATTCGATATTCAGAATGTTGATAGTTTCGGCCGTGGGTGCTTGGTAGTATTCGCAGATGAAAAGTAAATAGAGTCTTCAGTTTGTGCTACTACCTACGTATTTATTTATGACCACTAACTAGTTTTCGTAAATTTTAGTCTTGGTCCATCTGAGGAAGGAAGCAGTCGCTCCCTTTCTCAGATGGACAAAGACTAAAATACGTAGTAGCACAAATTGAAGACTCTTTTATTTTTACATTTGCGATATTTTGGAGAAAATACAGGACAATGTCAGTCAGAAAAGAAGTAGGTATGTGATTTTATTTATACCCTGATAATTGGTACTACATTGTATTTAATTTTGCATCCAAATCTAAATCCTTTATTCTATAGCGTAACTCCTAATGTTATTATGAAGTCCACTAGTATACCTAGTAATGCTATGTAGGTATAGTAAAAGTTGTTAGAACTCTTTGTCGTTCGTTTGTTGTTTACGCGTTCTTTTGTAGCATTTGTGTTGGACCATTTTACCCACTCTATAGTTTACATTATAGTTGTCATTTCGTTGCCATAACAGAGCTTTCACTTTTCTGCTGTATTGTCTCTCACTACTCTTCATATACCTACCTACTTTATATTATGTCCTAAATGGAATACATTTGCATTTCTTATTATATTTCTTAATACTGCATATTCTTATCATATGTTTTACCACAAAGATGAGTTATAAATATTTTTATCATATATGTTTTATCACCTGTTGTTTTTTTTTTTTACCCATCACGCCGTGTCCCTTGGAGTAGGCAGAGAGAACGGACCTCCACTCTTTTTTATCCAAGCATACTTCTTTCACTTCTTCCACCGACATACAATTTCTCATACAACCTCTCCTATTTCTCATACTTCTTACCTGGCCTTCCTTGAGGACGGAATCGATGTGTTCTATCCACATCATTCTCGGTCGGCCACGCTTTCCTACACTTTTCCTTTCACAGCCTTGTAAATTTTCTTTGTCATTCTGTTTACATCCATTCTTTCCATATGCCCAAACCATCTCAACTTATTGACTTTCATCTTTGTCACAACACTAACTTCCATACCACATTCCATCCTAATATTTTCATTCCTTTCCATATCCCACAGAGTCTTTCCACATATTCTTCATAGAGCTCTCATCTCTACTGCATTTTATATAACATTCTTTTTTTTTCGTCCATGTCCACGTTTCGCATCCAACATCATTGATGGTATTACATCAATAGTATTACAGTATGCACTGTTTTTTTAGTTTGTAGTGAGACATTGTTGTTTCTTATAATAGGCGCACCGCCACTTTATTATATTTTTAATGTTTATTCATATAAAAATATAAAATAGGATACCTAAAACATTTTTATTATTCCACTCATCGAAGATTGTTTTTTGAAAATTGAAATCAAAATGGAGTGGTCATATTGTTATTTCTATCACAATGTATTTCTCCTCTATCATACAATAACTGATTGTTATAGTAATTGCCTTTTTTAATTGAAAACTCTCTTTGCTCATATTGTTCCCTTTACTAACGTACATTTTGCTGGATTTCCAGGTTTTAAAATGTACATACGGTTTTGATTGATTTATATTTCTATCTATATGTACAAGATAGGGGTGTGTATAGGCAGGAAGATCACTTTCCGCATTCGAATGTTTTTTTATGAAGTAATAATATTTTCTTCTCAATCCACTTTCACTCCCTAGGTGAACATGTGGTCGCCGCAAATCCTCTGGGTGTATTCCAATCTAAGCCGGTATTGCGCAGGTCTTCTTTCACCCTACGCTCTTTTGATGGTGAATCTTGGTCTACCTCATCTTCTTGCTCCACTCGGTGTGTAAAATGAGCTTCAATAATCTATGGACTCGGCGGGACATACGTAGGATATGGCCGAGCCAGCTCAGTCTACTGTCCAGGATTACCGTTGTCACATAAAGTCTATTTCACTAAATACGATTTAAACCGTAATGGTAAAAAGCAATGCAGAGATGAAGATGCTCAGATGGGCTGGAGGAGTAACCAGACTCGATAGAGTTGAAAATGTCCATGTCCGAGGAAGTTTCAAGTCGCACCCATAACCGAAAAGATAACGGAAAACAGGCTAAGATGGTGTGGGCATGTTATGACACGACGATAGGACAACATGATCCAGAGACCCATGAACATTGAAACACCAGCCAGGAGACCAGGCAGACCACCTGCCACATGGTTGTCGAGCATCAATAGGGACCTCGAAGAATGCGAAGTGGAGCCAGAGATGGCTGAAATTTCGGCCTGTGCTTTGTTTTCCTCGACTATACTCATAACCTTGTAGTTCTAAAAATGCTCTGTTCAATATTTTATCCTGCTTTCTTCCGCTCTTAGTCATCTTAAACAGGTATTTGCTCATTCTTTACTACTTCATCATTTGAGATAAATATAACAGAAAGATGCTATTGCTGTTTCAACAGTAAAGATCTTTTGTATTTGTAAAGCTCCTCCCAGAATTTGTATCTTTCTTTGTTTGGATTTTGTTTCATTATGAGTTTATCCGTAATTTCTAGATAATCGTTTGTGTCGGTGCTTCTTGCCGGCAGCCATTTCACGGGTATCAAATTTGTTGGTGTTGGCGTGGGATCCCTGAAAAATAATCAAATTTAAAAAAAAATATGTACCTAACTAACATAGGTACCTACTTACTAATAACAAAATGTTAAAAAAATGATGCCATTTTTTTTTAGTTAAGATTATGTAGTTTAAATTTAGGTATATTTTGGCCATGTAAAACATGTCAAAGCACAATAAAATTTAATTCAATACTCTAAACCCCCTTCCTGACCCACTTAGGGGCATAGGGAGGCAAAAAGAGCCCCTCGCGTTCTGCTTCGAACGAACATGGTGTGTGATGTTCTTCCTTCCTTCTTCTATAAAATTACCTGGGTATTTATTTAAATTTCACTATTTATGTTCAGCAGTCTGGATTGAAAGTAACAATAAATTTCCATATTGTGGTGGTCATGGGTTCTAAAATTCCTTTTTTGAGGTTTTTGAGAATTAAAGTAAAATATAGGGAGTTTATTTAGGTTTATATTATTATAGAACTCACTTTATTCTAAACTTTGTTAAAAATTTTTTTTTTTTACTCTTTGGCATATCGTCCACAAGGGGGATGTTTTGGCCATTGTTAAAATTTTGTAAGAGGATATTTTTTTTTTCATTTTGAAAAATTACTCAGATGGATTACAAATATACCAATGACTTTTTTCACACTAAGCAAAGCTTGATGCCGGAAAGAAGGATTTGTTTAGCACTAAAGTTTTAACTTTAACCAGAGACAGAAAGACTTTAGAAAGTAGACAACCAAAACACTTCGCTACCTAGCAATTCAGAGAAATAAAATCTTACACAAACCATATCTAATAAAAAGCAACAAAAGGAGAATTTAAGTTATAAAGCGTGATGCATTACCCATATTTTGCAAAATTTGAAAACATCCTAACCAGTCTTCGTGAAACCAACTGCGATGTGGCGTTCTTCTCGGAGTAGAGCTTTTCGAACGGGAGGATGAATATGTAACCCACGTCGTCACCGTGCGCTGCTCCTTTGAACTCCACGCTGTTCGTGTACTTGTAGAAGTTTAAGTCGCCTTCGTACGCAAATTCCCCATAGTATGTGGCCATTTTGCTCGTCTTCATTCTCAGATTCATGCTCTTACTAATACTCAGAAGGAAGTTCACATCACCTAGGTAGTTAATTATGGCTGGTAGCGTCTTTGATCCAATCTTTCCACCATTGAAATAAAACTGTCTTATTCTTTTCAATATTTCGGTTTTGCCTTCAGGTTTGTTCAACCCGCTCAGAACATCGTACGGTAGATAGTACTCCATGTATCTATCTAATGACGAGATGAACTTTTTATCCGTCTTTGCCCTGTCCATAAATTGCATCCCCTCTTGGTTGCTGAATAAAAATATTATGGGCACGTCATTGTAACGTCCGGTACTCATTATGTCTTCCGGATGTTCCGGTAGAAATGGTTCAATTCCCGGTATCACAGGCTCGACGCACGGTACGAAAGGTAGCAAATCACCCGACGGATTATCCTCAACTGCAATTTTATCTTGCGCCTCTGTTATTTGTAGAGGATCGATTCGTCTCAGATGTTTGATAAGTTCTTTGACGTGCGAGCCCTGGAAAACTGTTTCTTTTGCGAGGCGAAATGCATATTTGAGAGGATCAGGGTTGAGAGCCGACTGTATCAAAGCTGAGCCACTGCTGATGATCGCTCTGTTAAAAAGACCTTTAGTCATTGGTGATAGCAATAATAATTCCACCGATATGCCTCCAGAACTGTTTCCATACAGCGTGATATTATTGGGATCACCACCGAAACTTTCGATGTTCGCTTTAATCCACCTTAGCGCTGTGACCATATCCTTCATTCCCCGGAGCTTCTTTGGTGCCTGTGGAAAGGAACCCTAATGCTCCTATCCTGTAATTGAACGTGATCACAATCACCTCTTGCTCCACTAATCGTTCAGGACTGAAATAGTACTTGTTGCCAGATCCGAAGTAAAACGCACCACCGTGAACCATTACAATTACGGGTATATTTTTTTTCTTCACCCTTGGCACGTTAATGCTTAGTCGCAGACAGTCTTCTGATCCGCCTATGGGTCCAAATGAGAGAAGTCTTTGGGGGCACACTTTCCCTTCTTTTCCAGCATATTTAATACCCTTCCATGGTTTGGGAGGTTCGGGTGCCTGGAATTAGATGTTAAGAATTATAGTTGCTAACTGAAACATATAGGTAGCTAAAAATATACAAAGCAAATAGATCTTTCCCAATAAATAGATAATGTCTGATTTCTTCAAGCATAGGAAAATGTTAACTACGGAAAAATATCAAAGTGCCCCAAATAACAACTTTAAAATTGACAGTATGGAAACAATTAACAATGTCGAGATGTGTATGTAGTAGGTCACATTAAACTGAACCAAAGGAGGTTGTCAGACCTCATCTTTGTGAACCTTGCAATTATTATTATTTTGTTATTATTATCAAATGCCATCAAGCAGGCAGCTTGGAGCTGATGTGCTTGATATTCCACACTTGTGTCATACTATGGATTGTCAAGTCCGTTCTTAAATGCATTGGTGTTCTTCGCAACAACTAGCTCGGCAGGTAACCTGTTCATCTCATCCACAACTCTATTTCCAAGGAGAGTTCTCCGAGAGTTTTGAGTAAATCTGTCCTTTACCAATTTTAGGTAATGACCCTCAAATGTTGATTATGGCTTCTGTGGAACATGCTTCTCAACTCTGGGCAGTCAATAGTGGTCGTTCAAGATTTTATAGACTTCGATCAGATGAGAGTGGTTAGACTTAGTGTCTCAAGGCGATCCTCGTAAGACATGTCTCCAAGCCCCGCTCCCATCTTAGTAAAGCGTCTCTCCACTTTCTCCAAAACCTGTATATCCTTCTCAAAGTAAGAACAATATATTTGGAAACCATACTCCAAGATGGTCTCACACAGGCTTTATAGATTCCATGAAAATTCTTCAATTCTTCTAATCACAATTCTTTGAAAAATCAATTGGTCTAATTATGTACAATTGTTCTGAAGCGAATTATTCGAATGAATATTTCTACGAATATATTTCTTTTTTAATATTTATTACTTTACCGACCTCGGTAGCCTAGTTGTACTAGCGTGGACTTCATATCCGAGGTCCCGGGTTTGATTCCCGGTCGGGTCAGAGTTTTTCGAAGTGTTTTTTCACTTGAAATTGTACCCGGGGTTGTCCTGTCTCAGATTGGACGGGACCGGGTGACTGGAAAAAATTGCCTCAGCCAATAAGTTCCGCCGGCTATACTGACACATTTGTATAGAAAAGTGTTATATTATTATTATTATTCAATCAATCAATTCTCCCTTTTACACCCCACTCAGGGGCATAGGGAGGCAACAAGAGGTCTCCATTGCGCTTGATCTTGCTCAATGTTTATGACCTCCTCCCACACCATGTCCATGTCCCTCAGCTCTGATTCGAAGGAGCGGAACACAGTGTGAGAGGGTCTTCCTCGTCTTCTTATTATTATTATTAAGGGAACAGCTAAGGAGGTATGGGGGCTCCGCCTCCCAAACCCTCCCTATAACTATAACCTGACCTAACCTAACTCATTCATGTAAATAGTAGAAAGCTTGCTAACGCTAAGGCTAAGAACACGTAGAAAGCCGATTCCGACCCGCGCCTACCAGCGCAAAGAATGTTACTATGCATTTGAATGGGGATACCCACGGAAAAAGCAGGGACCCGCTTTCCGGCATGCCCATTTAAATGCATTGAAACCATAGACAACAATCTATGAGCCGGTCGGCGCGGGTCGGAATCCGCTTTCTACGTGTTCTTACCCTAACGTAAATTAAAATTTTCCAAAGAATTGTGATTTTGTATAGTTGCCATTAGGTGAATTGTGATTTTGCACAATTGCCATTAGGTGAATTGTGATTTCGTACAATTGCCATTAGATGAATTGTGAATTTTGAAGAATTGTAATTCGAACAATTTACGTGTTACCGGTTTTATATATTATATTGAGCAGCAGTTCAGGAGGAATATGACTAAATGAGTTTCTTATAAGATAGGTTAGACTATTTGCTGATACCAATTATGTGTTGATCCCACCAAGGTCTTTGCTTATAATAATTATACCCAGATCCCTCTGTTTCTCAACCCTACTCCAAATTGATCCATCAAGTGTATACTGAACCTTAGGATTTTTGGGTCCCACGTGTAGCACATATTTTATTGTTATGATTGTAGTAACATTAGATACCTATAAGTTATTCAATTTTCTGGATTTTTTTTTTTAAAGTCTTTGATACATTTTTTTGAAATGATGGGATATTCATAGTATAACTAGCTTTCCCGACAGACGTTGTCCTGTGATCTAACTATGAATATTCAATTTAAATTTAAAGGAAGATTAAAATGACTTTTAACCAATGTCTTTCCGACCGATGCATCTGTTTTAAACCAAATATTTTCCATCCGAATTCTTTCAATCGCACCAACTATCAACATTTGACAGTTTGTGTCAAACGACAATTAGATTTATTCACTTTTCGCCTTTTAATTTACAAAAAATGCGTTTCAATGTTAACAAATTAGAAAAAAGTTTGAAAAACATTCCATCCAAAATATGCATGCAAATATTTTTATTGTCTGAATGGTTGTCAGGTAAATAAAAATTGCGTTTCTATAGATTTTTTTCATAAATGGCGCTGGTGTCGCAGGAAATCCGTTCCATACCAACTTTGATATTACATTTTATACTATTTCTTATCCAATTTTTTTTTTTCAACTTTTTGTTAGTTATTCTGTTATCCGAAGCGGAGAAGAGTCCAATAACTCAAACATCTGTTCAGCCGATCTCGAGTTATAAGTAGTGTTCGCACTAACCCGACTTTCATTTTTTGTATTATAAGATTTAGGTAAGTAATAGATAGACATCTTTTGAAAATGTAAAGCACAAGATGGGTATTAACGTAGAATATTTTTGTAAATGTCTTACCGCAAATCGTTTAGTAAAAGTGGCGTATGGTATGTTGTAGTATCCAATGTACTTAACTCCATTTTCTTCCTGCAGAACACCTTGCAATTTTCCTTCCTTGACGTTCACTACCAGAGACGGATCTGTTGTTCGTTTGGGGGAGAGATTCTTGCGAATCAATCTATATATACCAAATAATGTATTGATAAAACCGACGGATTTAGAATCTTTTATGAAATCTTCGCTATCAGGTTCCGGAGAGTTTTTAAAAGCCTTTAAGAGTAATCTCACAATGTCCACCACCGACATCTCGATCCCGAGCAGTTTTGATCTACGAAGATTCTCAAACACTTGCGTTACATTTCCGCGAACACTGATATTATCCGATATGACCATCCTGCCTATAATTTCAGACAGTCTCTCCAGTAACGATGAGCCTCTCAATGTTGCATTTCTCGCAATTTCATCTCTCAATTCGTCGTAACTTTTCGCCGTTTCTGTCGTTTGAATAATAATCGCCACGAATAAAGTAATTAAACTCACACACAACACTATTTTCATTTTTTTAGTGGTTCACTCGTCGGTTTGATTCACACTAAAAGAGATTTTCAATGCACATTGATTTCTCATATATTTATATAAACTTCCTATATCATGTTATGCAGGTGCAATTAGGATAATAATGAACTCTGTGGTCGATACAGGATATAAAAACAAAATGTAGATCGTTAATTTAAATGCCTGTCCATATTTTTTCATCTACATATTACTTCTTCGTAAAATTTAACTGTTCGCCTTACACTGTAACCCTAAGCATAATTTAATATTTCTACGAGAAACTTATCCTAATCTAATTCTATTCAATATTTTTTTCTTCAGGTTTTTCGATATGTTATAATATTAGTGTACGTTGCTCTATTTTTGTTATGTTTTATTTACATATTTTAGCAATATTATGTTTTATTTAGTGAGAGCTCATGTATTGAATCGCCTCAGGTGACAAGCTGTGAAGGTCCATCATGGTGCCCCCGAACTTGAAGCAATGTTTACCTTAAACAAAAAAATCAACCCTCTGCTACCTTAACTGTTATTTGATCAATGTTTTGCCTATTTATTAGCAAATGTTATACCTTTTTGAATAGCTAAAGAGACATAGAAGACGTTTTTGTTAATAATTTTTGTTAATTGACATGTCCTCTAACTAGATACATTAAAAAAGACCCTAAGAGTTCTAATCCGAAAAAATCCATAAGAAATGCCAAAAAATTAAAGATTTTTTAGAATTTTTTTAAAAGTCAGTATCTCCATAACGATCAAGTTTCGGACACCATATTATGGGATCAAAGCCATCAGAAATGACCTGAACAATAACGTCCGAACAATATTTTAATGAATATGTAACAACTAATGACTCTAATAATTCATTACTGATGTTCCATTTTTAAAATGGAACAAATCACTACGGGCTTACGACGGTCTTCTACTGTTATTTCGAAGGCTGGCTTAGTATGATCACTTTACGTTAACAACGTTCGCCATTAGGTGGTAATGTTTGTCTCCGAAATTCCTAATCATGAGAATTCTCGACATGTTCAACATGTCAAAAAATCAAATCCCATGTATACCTACAACAAGTAGATATTTAATAATAATTAATAATTAATGAGATATAGAGAGAAAAGTTGGAAATTATTGAGAACAGGAGAACAACCAAATCCAAAGACTGCGACTGCTGTCATGTATTTGGCGCCAGGATATGAATACCTATATCCATTTTTGTAAATGTCTCATCTTTCTTGTGCACCAACCAAGCCACAGGCAATCTTGCCTACACCTGGCAATTTGCTTTTAGAAATACAAGACAAGATTGAAGCAGCCTGCTTGTATTTGACTACGCTTTATACTTTTAAGATGAATTTACACCTGATAATTCCTCTCTAAATGCAAGTTTTTATCGTATTAGTAGAAAAATCCACTGAATATAATAAATTATTGTCTATTTAAATTAGTCAATAAATAAACTGTCTCCCTTTTTTTGACACATGTAAGTTTCATTGAACAATTTTCTCAATGATTTATTCGTGGAATTATGTGCACTTTCATGCAACTGGAATCATAAAAATTAACGACATGTTTCAGATCATGTCATGTGTATAATTATTCATTTTTTTTGTCCGATAAATTTCTAAAATATGACAGCAAATAATCGACCACTATCAAACCATTATAATTTCTTGCGTAAGGAAAGATTGGCCTTGCTTGTCTGTTATGTAGGCAACATATTTCTAAACGGTGTTTTTCAATCGAAATTTCTAACTAAGCTTGAAATTGTTACTCAGCAAATGATTTCTGCAAATTTGTAGATCTACGCTACTCTGAAAAAAATCATTGACTTTGCTTATTCCAATTATAGTTATCTGCTTCCTGACTTCATTATATTTTGCCTTTCAAATATCAATCAAAAAGGAGCTATGCCTTTCTCATATCCATTTTATGAAATTACAAAAAACATAGAAGTTACATACTTACAGTTACATACAAAAAAAACCTGGCAACACTGAGGCTGATGAAGGTGGAAAAGTTTAAGACGAATAGAATTATTGTTTTGAAGTGGTTTCCAAAGTAATTTTTGGCCGATTGTACGATTTTTGGGTTTACTAAGTGACTCTGGAGCCGTGAAATTGTTTTAAATTCAATAGCAGATTACAAACAGTGTTTAAAAAGACAGTTGAACATCGCCGGGTGACAGTGCAGTTTGAGGAATATTTTGTCTCACTCTCCTACTGGTGCCGCATGTGCGGGGGAGCGAGAGGACAACACTCTCGCGTACTTTTCACATCATAATTTGAAGATAGCCTTGCAGAGAATCTTTGGAGCTGAAAGTGGAGTGCTCCTCCGGTAAGAGCATCAAAAATATCATACATTACAGCATACCATTTGAACCCGCAAGTATAACAACACTGATTTGGAGGGCGGTTGAATTTTTTCTCGCTCATACATACATAACTACATACATAAGTACACTTACCTGGATTACATCGAACTGTCATCTCACTTCACTGTCTTGTATAAAGTTGAATTCACTGAACATACACACTTTATTCAACATATCTATAGGATAACTCGAAGGGTCCATGTTGCGAGGCACTTCACCTTCCAACATTGCCATTGTATTGAAGATTAATAAGAAACTGTGGACATTGAGCCGTTTCGCGACTTGGATGTTTTTAAAGTCACACTACACATTCACACCATTATCTATCGCAAGGACGTTTAGCAGAGGATATCGAGAGTGATATTAGAAACTAAATGGACACTGTCACGCTTTAGTTAACTACCGGGATACAATCAGTGCGCACGAGTTGTTTTGTTTACGTCGAGTGTCAGACGCGCCATTTCTACACGACCATAGACAGTAGACACCAAAGACACAGCCGATTTTGATTTTTATTATTTACATACTTTAATACATACCCACCTTTTCTAATTTAGTTAATCTTTTATTCTTTTTAATATTGAAACATTAGATTGTCTTCTTATTGTCTTTATTATATAGTGTACATAATTATTTTATTTTATTTATTTTCTTTTATATTTGTCTCAGTTTGAGATAATTAACTTTCTAGCTATCTATTTTGGCTTTTTAAAACATATATATTGGCAATTTACTTTATACATAAAATATTAGTATTATTTTATTCTATTATTGCTAAAATAATCTATTGGGAATGCTTTGCCATTCAGATTGGTAGTCTGCCTGCATGCTTCGGGCTAATTTATTTCCTACTTTGTGGTATTGTGTGCTCCCTTGCATCTCGGTGCTTTGGATTCTGGACCTGGCGGACCTTCTCGGAGCGCACTCTAATTTTGAGTTGCTTTCTTATTATTTATTGTTACTATTTCGGTAACTTTTTATTTAATTATAACTATTATTATTAATATTTTCTCATATAATTTTGTTCTTGTATCTCTTGGGGTGCCTGGGGCTGTTGTTGACTTTCAGCTGAATTATACCTATCTACGGTATTGCCTGTATATATATATACATTTTTTTTCTCTTCATTTTTCTTTCTCTTGCACTTTGAAACTGTTAATTGATTATGAAGTGTGGTGAGTGTGAGGGGTCATTGAGCCCTGCCAGGGCAATTAAGTGCTCTAGATGCTTGGAAAGCTTTCACCATGGCTGTGCAAGAACTACCATGGAGAAGGTTAAGAAGATGTCGGACATGGATAGGGCAAATTGGAAATGTGTGGAGTGCAAGAAGAAGGACCCGAGATCACTGTTGTCTACTCCTGTTGATAATGCGGGAACTACCGCGGGGAGCAAAGCTCTTAGTGTTCAGTCACCTAGTACTGGCACAGCCGACATATACGGAAAGATTGCAGACGAAGTGACTAAACGCTTAAAAACATTCATTGTCGAGCAGATGCAGAGCATCAGAAGGGAAATGTCATCTGCCCTTGATGAAATAAAAACATCTCTGAACTTCCTATCATGTGAGTATGATGATATGAAGGTTAAACTGTTGGCACTGGATGCGGTCGCAAGCAAACAAAGTATAGTGGAGGGAGAGCTGACCAGTATGAAGAGGAGAATCGAGGATTTGGAGCTCGGAGAGGACGCTCGGAAACAGGAATCTCTTAAAGCTAACATGGAGATATTTGGAGTCCCAAAATCAGAGGATGATAACCTCCGACTGTTTATTAGGAACAAGGCACAGGAAGTCAGGTTTGATCTGAGAGATGATGATGTTGTAGATGTGCATCGAATTGTCAAGGGACAACAAGATAGACCGGGAAATGTGATATTGAAGATGTCTTCAGAGTACAGAAGGGATCAGTTTCTTAGATTGTTGAAGGCAAGGCAAAGAGCAGTGGTTGATCATGGTACTGAGAGAGTGTTTTATAATGAACAACTGACGCTTAAGAATAAGATACTGTACAGATTGGCAAGAGATAGGGCCAGGGACCTACATTTCCGCTTTGTTTGGATTAGAAGTGGAAATGTATACGTGAGAGA
Organism: Mystacides longicornis; assembly: GCA_963576905.1. Lineage (NCBI taxonomy): Eukaryota > Metazoa > Arthropoda > Insecta > Trichoptera > Leptoceridae > Mystacides > Mystacides longicornis. The sequence continues at coordinate 6,626,283 of OY756439.1, read as the reverse complement.
GAAAACTGAGACCAGAGCTATAAGGATTCAAAGAGAGTGTGACATAGAGAAGATGAAAGCATCGGAGGGGGTGGCCTCCGTGTAGTAAGAATGTGCGTCTGTCTAGTTGCTGGTAACTGACTTCTAACATGAACAATCACACATACACATCGGAACTTGATGACTACTTGGAGGTGGACACGGTGGAATATCTTGACGTAAGCCTTTGTAGCCGAACAATAAATCATGAAACATTTCCAAAAATTTTAAATGTGAATATCAGAAGTATAAACAAGAATTTCGAAATGTTTGAAGTGCTACTCCATGAAATAAAAATAGATTTTGACATAATGGTGCTGACTGAATGCTGGCTAAATGGGGAATCAATGATGAAAGATATAGCAGGATATACATCGTACCAGAGCCATAAACATTATAACCAGAATGATGGGGTTGTTATTTATATTAGAGACGAACTATCTGTGTCGATTGATGAACCAGATGAGGTTATCGATGCAAATTGTCTTGTGGCTAAAATAGACAATAATGTTAAAATTATAGCAATATACCGTCCACCATCATTCTCGGACCCAAAACCCTTTATCGACTCAATATCGGGTGTCCTCGGGACTGACAGAGATATAACAATCTTTACTGGGGACATGAATATAGATATATCGAACCACAGTTCCACCTCAACACAACAATATTTGAACGTGATGGCGATGCATGGACTTCAATCTGCCATCAATAAGCCAACACGGAATGACTCATGCTTGGATCATATCATGATAAGGACAGGGGGAGAAATTCGTGCAGCGGTTTGCCAGGCTGCGATAACGGACCACTTTCCTGTTATGGCGGGAATCGTGACAAAAAAGGTCCGAAATGACCCAATTAAGACGGAGGTCACCAGATTCAATTCAGAAGAATTCATAGAAAGTGTGAGACATGAAGAGTGGGAGTTGGTCTATGGCAGTGCTGATGTTGACGAGTCCTTTAATTCTTTTGAAACACGATTGCGAGAACTTATAAATGATAGTAAAACCACTAGTATTAAGCATAGGAGATTGGAGAGGAGGAGGATAAAAGAGTGGATCACGGTGGGAATCTTAAAATGCCTGAGGAGAAGAGACAGACTACATAAATTGGTTAACGAACAAAAATCGAACCGACAGTTGTCAGAATACTACAAGCGGTACAGAAATATTTGTTCAAAGATAGTAAAAAAGGGGAAGGAAATATACTTCTCGAAGAAAATCCAGAACGACGGACAGAAGCCAAGAGAATGCTGGAAGATTATGAGGGAATATTTGAACATCAAAAATAGCTCTAAAAGCTACAAAAGTCTCATTGACACCAGGGATGACCAACATGTACTGGAGGACCTTAATAGAATTAACGAATATTTTGGAACAATTGGTAGAAAATTAACAGAAGATGGGATAAGGGACTCGGATGGGAGAACGGATCGGCCGTCGGATACAAGTACAATTGATATCGAGCCCCTATCATCATTCTTTGCCTATCCAACGGATGCCTCTGAAGTTACCACAGCTCTAAAGAACTTAAAGCGAAACACTTCCCCCGGTATAGACGATATAAAAACGGAAATGCTACAAATGGTGAAAGAGGAGATTGCGCCCCCGATCGCCCATATTTTCAATCTGAGTATCGAACAGGGGATATTTCCTGAGAGAGCCAAGGTTGCTCTGCTGGTGCCGATACATAAAAAAGGAGATGCACGAGATGTGTCAAATTATCGACCCATATCCTTACTTACAGCGTTGTCAAAGGTCCTTGAGAAATTAATGACGGTCCGCCTGGTTGGGTTTTTGGAAGCATTTAATATTCTTTCGGAAAACCAATACGGATTTAGAAGGGGTAAAAGCACGGAGGGAGCAATTTTAAGGCTCACACACTTTGTGTCCCACAACCTGGATGATGGAGACAAGTGCATAGGAGTTTTTATGGACCTTGCTAAGGCATTTGATACGGTACCGCATGATGGACTGCTTCGAAAATTGCATCGAGTTGGTGTAAGGGGAAAGTTGAATGAATGGTTCGAAAGTTACATCTCTGAAAGAAAGCAGGTTATAAGATATGACAAGGTGCGGAGTGATGAGCTGACGATTACACATGGAGTCCCACAGGGCAGTATACTGGGACCGGTGCTATTCTTGGTGTACATCAATGACCTATGTAATAAACAGCTGAATAAGGGAGACATAGTTACATTTGCTGATGATACCGCATTATTATTTCATGGAAGAACTTGGGAGGAAGTGGTCCAAAACAGCCAGGAAGGATTTAACACGGTGGCGGAATGGTTGAGGCTCAACAAGTTAACACTAAATGCAGAAAAAACAAATTATGTTTGCTTTTCTATTAACAAGCGTACCAAACCAAGCCCGGGAAGTATCAAAATAATATATCACCAATGCAAAGGTAACGAAGTACCACAACTGGATTGCTCTTGCCGGGAGTTGATGAGGTGTGATGCCATCAAGTATCTGGGTGTCGAAGTGGACGAAAATCTCAACTGGCGTCAGCACATCATTGGGCTGACAAGCAGAGTCCGTAAACTCATGTATATTTTTCGCCAGCTCAGAGCCATATTGCCAATAGATCAGCTGAAAGTGGTGTACTATGCCCTGTGCCATTCCTTAATCGGTTACGCTATAGTGGGATGGGGTGGTGCCGCTAAGACAGTCTTGGATCCACTATTTGGAGCACAAAAATTGGTTATCAAGGTTACTTATGGGCTAAACTATATGTACCCAACTGTTTCTCTTTTTATGGATACCCGAATACTGAGCGTAAGACAGACTTACGTTCATAAGATTGTTATGAGAGAGGTAAAGAATGGTGTCGAAGGACGCGCTCGGACTGGGGGAAGAGTCGTGACGGGAAGACAGATCATCTACGTCCCCCGTTGTAGGACAACTTTTTGCCAGAGGTTCCCATCTTATATGGGACCTAAACTTTTTAACACAGTTAAGTCTAGGATTGGGAGAAGAAATATGAATGCAAGGGACGTGAAAGAGTTTCTGATAGAAAAGGGCGTGATTGAAACTGAAGAGTATGTGAGCGAAAGAATTGTATGATGGGGAGTCGCCAATCGCCTTCTACATGAGTGATATGAACGCCTCTGGGTGGAGTTAGTCTCTCAGTCGGACTGGTTGGGTAATCTTATCTAATGTGATGTTCTGCTTTGTTTAAGTTTTTCTTTCTTTCTGCGTCCTCCAGTTTTGTCCATAATTTTGTTTCTTCTCTTGGGATATGTATATATAACGAGGGGTGGGCACTGGACTGGGAATTATTGATTGGGCGAGTAGGTTATACGTTTAATGATGGGTATATTATAGGTATTGATTACATTATGTTTTAGTTTAGTAGTTTTATTTTTTTTTATCCGCCTCGGCACAGGCTTTGCCTAGTGAGGCGAATGTTCAGGGTTTGCTCGGTCTGGAAATACTAAAGCACGAGATGAACATGTATTCTGTATAGCATGATAATATATGTATATGTAATTACCTGATGTATTTATGTATTCTTGTTTATTATGTAAGAACAAACTCTGAAATAAATTATTATTATTATTATTATTATTATTATACTGTTAGTATACATTTTTACAACATACAGACTCTCTTGTTGCCTCCCTATGTCCCTAAGTGGGGTTACAAAGAGGGTATGATGATGATTGCAACATATTATGTAACAACAGCCTTATTGCCTTGTCATCATCATCAGTTTTACAATCCCTGGTACAAGCTTCTCCATCCTGATCTATCGCTGGCTACCTCTTTTTTAAAAAAAAAAATTAGGTTAAGTAGAATACATGCACACGTATGAATGTCTATGTGTTTAAAGGAACGAATGTGTGTGATCTGTGTCGGGGATAGCGGGCATCGGTATCCCTTCCTCTCCTCTCCTCTCCTACCCGTTCCCGTCCTTCTCCTCTTTTCAATAGCATATTATATTATAATCGACATAAAGATAGGATACATTAATAATTGGCGATGTAAAAAAAAAATGTTACTACCTATGACTGTAAAATACATATCTAGCTGTTGTATCTGTTAATAAAATAAATAAAAAAAAAAAAAAGTTATACAACACCACCCAACCATCAAAGCTTTGTTCTTCCATCACTTTCTACCGATTGGGTCATTATACAACACCCTTTTTCGAGACTCCAGATTCTCCATACGTTGCAAGTGAACTAGCCAATGCAGTCTGCTAATCTTTATGAATCTGACTGCGATGATATCCTGGTAGAGATCATAAAGCTTTTATTTAATTTATTTATTTACTAGGCCTGCTGCCTCCAGGGAGGTAGCTGTCACTGCGTCCCATAATGGAACTTTTGTGACTGGCCCTGCATCTAGAGTTCATCGCTCACCCCAGCCTCCTGGAAGAATCGGAGGATTTTGTTGGCGTTCAACTCTTTGATTTCGTCTGGGCACATCAAGAATTCGCCCAGATTTTTGTGTCTATTATGCATCATTGGTAGGCATTCACACGGAAGTGCATTGGGGTCTCGAGTGATTCCCCACACATCCTGCACATGTCTGAGTCCAGTATCCCTATGGTGCACATGTTTTTGTTCAGCCTGCAGTGCCCAGTTAGGGACCTCGTGATGGTGCATAGATTATTCCTGCTAAGGGATAATCCTTTCAGCACCGTCCCTTGCTAGCTCCTAAAGCTTGGTGCTGTATCTTCTTCGTCACGTTTTAGTATATTCGTATATTCTGTTTAGAATTTTTCTTTTAAATGCGTTCAACCTGTGTTTTCATTATGCCTAGTCAGTGTCAAGTTCTCTGAGGCATTAAAGTCTAAAAAATGGCTTTAGCTTTTCTGGATATTAGACACGACTTCAATAATTGAGACAATAATTGACAATAATATAATAACTGAAACCACAGCAGCTCCAGTTAGCTGAGGGGATTCTCCTCCCATCCTACATGCTCATATCATTTTTCATTACCAAAAAAAAATGCAATTTATATGAACTTTTCCACTGTTTCAAAAGTGTAGTGGACATTGCCATTATCAGGTTCCCAGGAAATTTTATTATGTGGCTGTTTTTCTGTTATTGCTACTCCCTTACTCTTACTTCCGTTTTGGGTGAATCTTTTCCCCTCTCTACTGACAGAGAATAAGGTAGATTTTCTTCTACAGAATGCCCTCAACATTATTTCTGAGTTTTTCAAGGCCGGTTGTTGATATCTTGATTAGTAAGTAATGTGCTTTGCGGGATTTGGTCTTGCTCAATTGGGTTATTGTTGTGAAGTGCTTATAAAGGGACATGATACTATCTAAGGAATCGACAGCCCTTGGAGCTAAGTCGAAATAAATAACGTTGAACGTGAAAACTGTTAACGTTCCAAACGTTAACGTTAACCAAATTGAAAATGGTTTCAAAACAAAAAAAAAAAAAAGTTTCGTCTTCGATATACAGCAGCGTCGTAATGTTTCCATAGATTTCGAGGTAACGTTTAACGTTAATTTTGAACAACTGTCAGAATTATTTTTTCGACTCGGAATTTGGAATAACATTGTTTAACGCACGTTGATCAACAGTTTTTACGTTATCTCTATGGAAATAACAACAAATTATTGTTAACGTTGGAGTTGTCGTTAATATTTCGACTTGGCCTCCTGATGATTCCTACCATAGGCGTAGGCGAAACACGAGAATAAGGGAGCGTTCACACCATAGGTTCGATCTCGCTCCGTTCTCGGTCTGGTCTCGCTCCGTTCTCGGTATGGTCTCGCTCCGTTCTCGATCTGATCACAGTTCGTTCGCGGTCTGTTCTCGCTCCGAGCGCGCTCTGGTAACATTCAGTCTTCAACCGTCAATCAACGAAGTTGGGTGTGTTTGGTATTTAATTGCTTGTTCCTACATAATATTATTCGCATCCGAAAATGTCGTTGAACTTTTCGATTGAAGAATTAGGTGTTATGTGTTTAATTCTCGACGAAGAAGAAAATGTTAAGAAAGCTAAGTTAAGTAAGCCCGTAGTGGTTCAAATATGAAAAAAAATACCTCTTAAAATCGAACACTAATTATTGGAAGAAGAAAATGTTAAGAAGGCTAAGTTAAGTAAGCCCGTAGTGGTTCAAATATGAAAAAAATACCTCTTAAAATCGAACACTAATTATTGATTCAATGATTTGCATCAAATGTTGGTTCTATAATATGAAACATAATAATTTATTAAATTTGCACCATTCGCAACTGTAATAAAACTCCGTTAATATGATGTGTTAGGACATGTCATTGTGTTGAGGATGCCGAATGACATCAGGTTCCCGAAGGCGAGAAAGACCCTCTCAAACTGTGTTTCGCTCCTTCGAAGCAGAGCTGAGGGATCTGGACATGGTGTGGGAGGAGGACATTGAAACTGCGCATAATCGAGTGCATTGGAAGGCCCTTGTTGCCTCCCTATGCCCCTAAGTGGGGTTACAAAGGGAGTGTGTTATTCTTATGTTATTTTGTTAATATCATTTTTTTTTTTTTTTTTTTTTTTTTACCCATCACGCCGTGTCCCGTAAGGGGTAGGCAGAGAGAACGGACCTCCACTCTTTTCTATCCAAGCATACTTCTTTCGCTTCTTCCACCGACATACCATTTCTCATACAGCTTCTCCTATTTCTCTTACTTCTTACCTGGCCTTCCTTGAGGACGGAATCGATGTGTTCGATCCACGTCATTCTCGGTCGCCCACGCTTTCTTACACCATTCCTTTCAGCCTTATGAATTTTCTTTGTCATTCTGTTTGCATCCATTCTTTCCACATGCCCAAACCATCTCAACTTATTAACTTTCATCTTTGTCACAACACTTACTTCCATACCACATTCTTTCCTAATATTTTCATTCCTTTCCATATCCCATAAAGTTTTTCCACATATTCTTCGTAGAGATTTCATCTCTACTGCATTTATACTACATTCTTCTTTTTTCGTCCATGTCCACGTTTCACAACCATACATCATCGATGGTAGCAGGATTGCGTTATGCACTAGTTTCTTTGCTTGTAGTGAGACGTTGTTGTTTCTCATTATAGGTCTTAATGCACCGCCCACCCTGCGACCAGCAACTTTCCTACGTTCGATTTCTTTTTCACACTTTCCATCACGACTAAACATGCTTCCTAAATACACATACTCATTCACTTGCTCAAGACATTCATTTTCTACGGTTACTTTGCAATTCGTTTTTGCTTCATCCCTTTCAAATACCAACACCTTTGTTTTGCTTACATTCATTTTTAGACCATTTTTTGCACAATTTTCAAACACACTTGACACAAGTTCTTGCAAATCATTTTCACACTCAGCCATAAGTACTAAATCATCTGCATACATAAGCGCACATACCTTTATACCATTCAATTCAACCCCTATATTTATATCTTTTAACCCACTGACGCAAAAATCAAAGAACAAATTGAACAACCAGGGTGACATGACGCACCCTTGCTTCACACCTTTCGTAAGATAGAACTCCGGTGAAAGGTGACTGTTCACCTTCACACACGCAGTACTTTCCGAATATAGCGAAGCAATGGCACGAATCAACCGGTTATTCACTCCATACATTGATAGAACTTCCCATAATTTACCCCTGTCTACCCTATCATATGCCTTTTCCAAATCTACGAATGCACAGAAAAGCTTCTGATGTTTACTCAAAAGCTTCTCCGTAATCATCCGCAGAGCGTAGATCTGATCGGCACACCCCCTCCCATTCATAAAAGCCCCTTGTGCATCCCAAACTTTATTTTCAGTTATTGTTCTAACCCTTTCTACTAAAATTCTACTGTATAATTTACCCACGTTGCTCAACAAGCTGATTGCACGATAGTTGCCACAGTCCAACCGGGAGCCCTACCCCTTGTACAGAGGGCAGATAATGGCTTTCCTCCAGTCACCTGGGGTACGGCCTTCCGTCCAGCACAAGTTGAAAAGCTCCAGGCACCACTGCAGCGTCACTCGGCCGCCATACCTGATAAGCTCCGTTGCTACCCTATCGCAACCTGACGCTTTCCCATTTTTTGCTTTTTTAACCGCATTCATAAGTTCATTCATACTGATTTGCTGACTCTCATCACCCTGTCCATTTATACTTACTTGGCACAAACTGCCGCATCCATCCTTGGTTTCAAACAACTCTTCAAAATACTCTTTCCATCTCAGACCTATATCCTTTTCCTGTGTCAGCATACATCCATTTTTATCTTTCAAACAATTCACTTTCTCATCCTTCCCAGACCTTTTCCTTTTCACTTCCTTCCAAAAAAGCTTTAAATTGCCATTCACATTCGCACTTAATTTTTTACATTCATTATCCTCTAATTTTTTCTTTTTCAAGCACACAAGTTTCTTAACTGCATTCTTCTCTTTCAACCTGGAGCCAGGCTTATGAATTGGCTCAAAGGGGATTTGATGAGGTTTCTGGGTGGTTGAATAACAACCTACTTACACTGAATGCTGATAAAACAAAATATATGGGTTTTTCGGTGAACAAAGCTTCCGAGCCGCCGAGTAATCTTAAGATTGTTTTCCGCGATACCGGTTCTGATACCTCTGTTCCACACGTAACCTCAACTCAGAGCTCAAACTCCAGTGAAATTGAAAGAGTTAGGGACATTCGTTATTTGGGACTGCAAATTGACGAAAACCTAAATTGGAAGGAGCAGATAAGCTACATTACTGGTCGTGTTAGAAAACTTGGATATTTTTTTAGAGAACTCAGACGGGTTCTTGGAGTTGAAGACGTACGAGCCATATATTATGCTCTGTGCCAATCGATTATTAATTATGGTATTTTAGCATGGGGAGGCATGGCAAAATCTCTGTTGGAACCTTTAAACGTGGCACATAGAACAGTTCTTAAGATAATTTTGAAGGTTGACTACAGGTATTCGTCCGATCTACTTTACCGGGAACTTCGATTCCTTAGCGTGAGACAGTTATATGTGATAAGGTTGATGGATCACATCTACAAAAATGTCTCGAATTATGGAACCGTGAGCCACGGCCAATTGACCAGACAGTTGGGTTGCCTTGTCCCGTTTGCAGCAAACAAAACGTTTTCGCAGAGGTTTCATAGATTTCTCGGTCCTCGTTTTTACAATGCTATAAACCGACAATTACTCCCATCTACCACTGCAGAGATACTTAGTAGGGCCCAAATCATTACACACCTAATGGCAATTGGTTTCCGTGAGTCGGAGCAACTGCTGATGCATCTTGTCGTTTGATATTTTTTTTTTGTGTTTTATGCTTTCTATAGTATTGAATGGGTGTGCTGTTTAATGCTTTTAAAATTGTTTTTGTATATAAATATGAAATTTTTATTCTTTGCATTTTATATTTTATGTTTAGGAACTTGTTTTATTCAAAATTCTACTATTTTATTTTATTGACTGACTTACTAATTTTACGACCGGTATTTTTCATTTTTTCCTTCCCCTCATATCTTTTTTACTATTGTTTTTAACTATCATAATATGTGTAATAGTTCTTTATAATAATTCTATCATCTATTATTCAGTATAACTTTTATGTATTTTATATATGTATGTGTGTATGTGCGTGTAAATGTATGTATGTGTATATGTGTGTATATATATATGTATATATGTGTGTATTTTTGTGTTTTATATATTTTATTATTATTTTTTTTTTTTTTTTTATATTTTTTTTGTTTTTTATGACTTTATATGTCCTTCTGTGTGTTGCTTAAATGCTTTATAATTGTTATGTTTTGTATATGGATATGAATTTTTATTCTTTGCATTTTATATCTTATGTTTAGGAACTTATTTTATTCAAAATTTTACCATTTTACCAATTTTATTGACTGACAAATTTTTACAACTTCTGATATTTTCAATTGTTTTTTTTTCGGTTACATTATAGATGCAATATGATTTTACTCCTTTTACTGTTTAAATATTTTTTTTTTTTTATTCATTTTTATTATTATTATATTTTTTTTCTCCTTCGTTTGTTTTTTTTTTTATCTTATATTCTGTTATGATGTGTTTTTTAATTGAGAATATATTGGATCATTTTCGTTTTGTGGATTTAGAAGAAGGCTGTTTCTACGGACATAACTCGACACAGGCTATGCCTAGTGAGGGTGTCCGAGATCGCAATTGAAAGTGTTTATTTGTCTTGAATGATTTTTGATTTTGTTTGTGTTGTTTTCATGTCATATTTATTTTGATGTAATAAAGTTATTATTATTATTATTTCAAATCATTTATTCATTAAATCACAATATATCATATGAAGTATACATCATTGTAAAAAAAAATTAATAAAAATAAATTAAAATTAAATACAATGCTATATACTAAATATAAAAATATTGGTATTATCTCTCATGATACATCACGATGTAATGTAATCATGAGAGATCTTCGAACTACAGAGAAAGGAACCTTCTTAACATCCTACATGAGGACAACAGAACTGCCTTTTGGATGGCATATCTGAGACCACAACAGATGCCAAGTTTCCCTAGATTGTCTTTAAGAGACTTAGGAATAACTCCATTCGTCGATATCACTATAGGTATTATGTACGTGGTTGGTGTATGCCACATATCCTTGATTTCGTGAGCAAGATCAAGATATTTAATTATCTTATCTTGCTCGGCTTTTTTCAAATTTTCGTCATACGGAATAGTGATATCCACGAGATACGTTATCCCGTTCCTACGATCAACCAATACAATGTCCGGACGATTTGCGTTAATCGTTCGGTCAGTTTGTATTGGTATATCCCAATACAACTTTGTATTACTGTTTTGCATTACCGAAATTGGGGTGTACCTATAATAAGGTACTTCAAGATCGAGCAAACCATATTTCAAGGCAAGTTTTTGATGAACTATTTTAGCCACATCGTTATGTCTGTGCAGATACTCAGAACCACACAGGAGAGAACACCCAGACAAAATATGTCTGAGTGTTTCTCCTGTTTGGCCACATGCACGACATTTATCAATTATATCAGGTGCTTTAATAATATATTTTTTATAATTATTAGTGACGATGACCTGGTCTTGTATTGCACAGACAAAACCTTCTGTTTCGCTAAATAGTTCACCAAACCTCAACCATCCAGTCGAATCTTCAAGACTTACATGTGATGAATTTAAAGTTTCGAAGAATCGACCGTGGAGAGACTTACCTTTCCATATATCAACCCGATCTTGTACCCCAATTATCGGTGGTGAAACAGGATTTGATAAATTTAAGGGCGTGTACTTCAAATCACACGCAATGAGGTCTTCATAACCCAATTTATTCCTTGATGAGATAAAGTAAGATTGGAGGAGGTTTATCTCTTTGTTATTCATGTTTTTGATGTTTAACATGCCTCTACCACCAATCTTCCTTGGTAAATATAATCTCATCAAGGAACATCTTGGATGATGCATCCTATATTGTGTGAGCAAACCACGTACCCTTAAATCCATCTTGTCTAGTTCCGTTTGGTTCCACTTAATGATTCCAAAAGAATACAAAATTTTCGGTACAACCCATGAATTAATGGCCATAATTTTATTTCTCCCGGAGAGAAAACTTTTCAAAACTTTTTTTAATCGTTTAATAAATTCATTTTTAATGTTATTTTTAATAATTTTGTGGTCAAAAACTAGATTTTGTTGAAAGCCAAGATATTTGTAATTTTGATTATCTAAAAGAGGAATGTTTGTAACAGATGAAGAACTATTTTGATGATTGTTTCGGATTATTCCTTTTTGAACATTAATTTTTGCACATTTTTCTAAGCCAAATTCCATTTTTATATCATCACTAAATTTTTTTGTAATTTTGATTAATTTTTCTAATTCAACTAAATTTTTACCAAATAATTTTAAATCGTCCATATAAAGTAAATGACTAAATTTAATACCAGACCTTTTTAATTCATAGCCACAATTTGAGGATTCCAATAATTTACTCAGTGGATTTAGAGCTAAGCAGAACCAAAGCGGACTTAGACTATCTCCTTGAAAAATACCTCTATTGATATGGATTGAATCGGTAATATATTTTCCAGAAGGTTGAGAAACAGATATTTTTGTTCTCCATTTTGACATCAAAAATTTTAGAAATTCTACGAGTTCGTTGTTAATTTTATATATTTCCAAAACTTTTATTAGCCAAGAGTGTGGGACTGAATCATATGCTTTTTTGTAATCAATCCATGCCATAGAGATATTTTTCTTTTTGTGTTTCACCTGCTCACAAATAATACTGTCTATTAAGAGCAATTCCTTTGTCCCACGAGATCCCATTTTACATCCATTTTGTCTGACAGATAAAATATCATTTTCAATTAAGTATGAATGAATTTTGTTTGAAATTATAGATGTCAAAAGTTTATAAATTGTTGGTAGGCATGTAATTGGTCTAAAGTTATTTGGAGTTGAAGCATTATTGATTTTTGGGATCACGTGGGTTAATCCTTCTGTTAAGAATTCTGGAAAGTTCAAATTTTCAATTGCAGATTGAAACTGTCTTGCCAATATTATATGTGAATTTGTAAATTTTTTAATCCAAAAGTTTTGTAGCCCATCTTTTCCCGGAGATTTCCAATTTTGTATTTTTTTTAAAGCAGTTTTAACGTCAATCAAATTTATACTAAAATTTTGCATTTCTGGATGTTCAGAATTAATTTCTTCTAACCAATCACTATTAGTGTTATGGGATATAGAATTCGACCAAAGATTTTTCCAAAAAGTTTCCATATCATCTTTATTAGGTAAATTATCTGTTTTGAAATTTGAATCTTCCAGATTGGTAAAACATTTTTTTTGATTAAAGGAGAAGAGATGGTTCTGTTTTTTCCTTTGAACCCTTTCTTTAAATCTTCTTATCCGTTTAGCTAACGCCAAGACTCGTTGTTTAAAAAAGTCAATTTTTTCTATTATTTTTAAATTAAAGTTATCAATTGAGTATATATTTTCGATATCAAAAATTTTCTCAACAAACAATTTTAATCTTGGTCTATGGTTTCCAGAATTAAATGATGTAAGTTTTCCAATTATTGAGCGAAATTTAGTTATTCTATTTTCTATTCTTTTTTGCCAACGGGGGGTACTTGAATGGTCAATGATGTTTTGATTTCGACTTCGATTAAATTTAATATTAGCCATATTTATGCAAGTAGCCGCTGCACAATAAAGAATAGAATGAACGTCTTGTAAATTTTGACAGGAGTTTAAATCATCTAAAATAATATTATTAACACGACAAATAATTTTTTCAATAATTGGAAAACTTTTGAATTTTGGCAATAAAGGTCGAAGAAAGGGTTCTTGATTACGAAACAATAAAAGCATCTCTTCATATTTGCTCTTAATAGAGTCATAATCAGGGATATTGAAATATTCAAAGTTCTCGTTTGAAGCATCATTAGAATTTATAATATTTATATTATGAATGTCATCAGAGCTTGTGTTGTGATGATTAAGTTGTGAATTTATGTCCAAAATTGTGTTATGATGATTCATCGGAGAACTTAAATATTCCGATCTAAGAACGTCTAGTTCAGATTCCGATAATAATTTGTTTCTAATTATTACCCGAACCTGATCGGACAATCTTTGGGTACTAACATTTATCGTGGGCTCCAGAAGAAGCCATTCCTGGGACAGCCTTTGTCTGTAGCCAGTCAAGAAACTGCCCCCCTCTGTAGCTCGGTTGTACGCCCGGATGACATTTTTATTCATTTCTCTCGTCCATCTCATCCTGCGGCGTACTTGACCACCTGCAGCGGGGCCTGCTGAACTACGAGGGTTCACTCGGCCCAAGCATGCAGGTGTCGATGGTGGTGTCCGATCTTCTTCCATCACAAACAATAATTAACAGTTAGTTTGGCATTATACATTTTCTTCTTTTTTTATTTTTTTTATAAAAGTTCTTGTTTTCCATTTTATTTGACTTATCCAAAAAAAAATCCAAAAATAAATAAACCATGAAAAATATTTCAAAAATTGTTTTTTTCACAAAACAGTTCCGTTGTCAAGTTAATTATTATTTTCCAAAACACTGATAATAAATTTTCATTTTTCTTTTTTCCAAAGCGTAGAGTTTTATAAAAGTAGAGTTTTATAGCACAAATTATAAAACAAATAGTAAAAAACACTTTTTAAATAATCTTGAAGATAAATTGTAAAAAATAACTATAAAAAAATATTTTTGAAAGATGGAGATCTTTTATGTAATGTATTATTATTATAAATATCATACATAACTGTTTTGTCGGAGTCATTCTTCGCACAAACTACATTCTTCCACGCATTCTGTTTTTTATCCACAGCCGCTTTCACTTCTTTGTCCCACCATGCATCACCTTTTTTCCTACCCGTTTTAGATTCCCCGCATACTTTAATCGCACTATTTACTAAAGATTGTTTTATGATTTCCCATTGTTCCTCTAAGCTATAATTGATTGATTCTAAGTTGTTCAACGTGCTTTCAATTAATCTTACATATTCATCCTTACAATTATCCTCATTTAATTTTTCGATTCGTATCCTTTTGGAGCTTTCCACTTCTCTCGGTCACATTTAAAAAATCAATTATTGTTTATGCATAACCTTTCAAAAGTCCAAACAGACATCGTTATTACATAGATAACTTAAATATTCAATATTTTTTTCAATTATTCAATACGAATTATTCAACAATAATATTATATGTATTTGACACAGTCGTCACTTCAACGGTTAAAAGCTGACTGAAGCAGGAACGAAAGAGTGTTCACTGACTGGTTCGTGACGGGAGCGAGAATGGTGCGAGAATGGACCGGAGCCGATAGTGTGATCACTTATATTGGTTTCCATTTAACTAATATTATACCAGACCGAGAACGGAGCGAGACGGGACCGAAATCGAACCTATGGTGTGAACGCAACCTAACAATAAGCCAATCGTACATGACCAAATCCCGCAAAGCACACTACTAAACAAGATGAACATCCAGGGGTATGGGAGGGCGCAACCCTTAATGATGATGATTTCCCTCAGGGATATTTTTTCTCAATAACTGTCATTTGGTTTCTACTCTAAAATCTTAACTGTAAACAATGAAAAAACATGCAGCTTCCCCTAATATTTTTCATTTCTTACAGCCTGCTCAAACAGAAATTGAATTTTGGCCGATGCCTGCTAGCCAGATAAATTATGTATTTATCATGTAGCAGTATATTATGGACATAAAAAAACATTGAATAATATTGCCAATTTTGTTGAAAATTATATGAAGCTTTGGGCCTGTTATCCATACAATGTGACACCAATTAGTCATTGTAGAGTTTTACATTTATCCGAAATGTTTCTACCGTTTTCACATAGATGGCTCTTAAATGAATATCAACTAAAAATAATTATTGAAGATTTTTATTTATTTTATCTAAAAGCGTTTCTTTTCAATATTAACATTTTCTTGTAAGCGTATAGATCTTCCCAGAATTTGAATCTTTCCTTATTTGGGTTTTGCCTCATTTCCAGTTTGTCCGTGATTTTGAGGTAGTCATAGTTGACGGTGCTTTTTGCTGGCATCCAAGTCACTGGTAGAAGAGGTGTGGGTTTTGGTGTTGGATTACTGGAAAATTTCAACCAAAAAATAACCAATATTAGGTTCTCATTGAAAAAAAAAATCTTTTTAGAATGTTTTATGAAAAGTTTTATAAATTCCACTTTGCCCCATTTTTTCATTTAGTTTATAACCTACGTAAAAATTATTCTTATACGCTATATTCATAATTTGTAATGTAACCTTTTAAACTATTAAATAACAACTAACTAAATAAAAAAGGCAATATCTCCCGTTCAAAAACGTATACTTTGTAAAAGTGCATTATTTTTTTTAAATTTCATTTTATTTTATACTAAACCAACTTACCGTCATTGTATACCTAATATTCAGTTACTTGAGACTGGCCAGGAAAACCAACAAGGTGAAAGCCATTAAAAAAAAAGTATAATATTATATTTGTGAGTGGAGTTGCAGAATAATTGTATAATATTACATAGTATCATTGAATGAGTAAATTACAGACTACAAGCAACCTACTACTCATTTCTACAGGAGAATTCATATTATGCCAGATCTCAAGTTCGTACCATGTCTGGTTTCCGAGATATTCGTATACTTTTAAAAACATTCAACCCTATGTTTCATCCCCTAAGGGGTGGAATTTCCAAAAATACTTTCTTAGTGGTAGGTTTTGTATTAAAACCTACCTGATTTCCAAATTTCACTTCTCTACAATTAGCCGTTTGGGCTGTGCGTTTATGAATGAGTATGTCAGTCAGTCAGTCAGGCACTTTCCTTTATATTAATAGATTACAATTTGTATGTATGTTTTACAAAACGTCCCACATCGTGGCATACACAAAATATCTTGACTACTAGCTGCATATTTTATTGTTTTTGTTTTATTTCACTACATAATATGTAGTGACATATATTATGTCTTTTTTTTGTCTGTATTGGTATGCATTTTGTACCTGCCTACTTGTGTTATGTATTACTGTATTGACACTCTAGTGCAATGGCACTCAACCTTTTTTTTTCTTCGGGCCACATACATATATTTTTAAAATTTACGCGGGCCGCACCCCCCCCCCCCCCTAATTCATATAAAAATATAAACTAAATTAAGGATGGATAAAATATTTCTTGTGCGCATAATGATACAGCGTTCATAACCTCGTAAATCTGCCAACTTTTTTTTTAAATACCACTTAAGGTAGGTATTGTTAGCAGCATAAGTTGATAGTAATATGTTACGCAAGTGAGGTATGCCCGAGATCGACTTTTTGCTTAACCACCAATTAACCACAAGGGGTTTTCAATAAGAACGTTCGTACTTTGACAGTTAACAGTGGCCATTTTGTTGAAGTGAAATAGGTACATCAAATTGGCTCTCATTTATTCTATTTACTTTACCAAATTAAAAAAATGTAAAAAACAATAACCATATGTATCTACATATTTTATACAAAAAGGTATCACGTCTGACCAACATTCGCTTATTTTACGGTCACCTATATCCATATGCCGTGGGGTTGCCGGCTAAGAATAGCACATCTGCTCTTTTTTTGAGCATCCTGTAAAAGGCAGGAAATCGAAAAATCAGATCGGGACCGTGAGGTTGACCACCTCACATTCTTAAACCTCAACCGGTCAGAAAAGGCACCATAAGCCTCGGACGCCTTCGAGCGCAATGGAGAGCTCTTGGTGCCTCTCTATGCCCCTACGTGGGGTTTAGGCCCCCTGCATTGCGGGTTGGTTTGGGGGGGGGATCTGTGGCGGACTTGATTTGTGTGGGGCCGGCTTTTTTGTTTGGTTGTTTCGATCAATCTAGAAGGTTGGTTTCGTGCGGGTCGGGTTTGCTGCAGATTTGTCTCTTCCGGGCTGGCTTGCGGTGTGCGGGGGCATTAAAGGGAGAACGTATGTATGTATATCCATATACTAACTACTGGATAACTGAGTGCAAAAAGACCCTATATTTTAATAGGTAAGGTGGTTCGTAATGACAATCCTCTTTGTCACATGCATTAGATTTTTCGACATGTTGAACATGTTGAGAAGCAACAGGTTGAGTGCCGATGCTCTAGTGCCTGAATGGCCCTGTGGGTGCAAATAAATTAACAAATAAGAAATGTACATTTTCCCCTATGAGATATTATCAATCAAAGTAACTAAAGAATATCTTACCCATATTTGACAAAGTTCGTATACATCGTGACAAGTCTTGATGAGACCAACTGGGTAGTGGCATTCTTCTCGGAGTATATACCCTCGAATGGCAGGGCGAAGACGTAGCCTATATCGTCGGCATGGCCAGCACCTTTAGTGACTAACTCATTGTCATATTTATAAGTATTCAAATCACCATCGAAAGAAAATTCCCCGTAGTAAGTAGGCATTTTACTCGTTTGAAGTCTCAGCTTTATACTCTTGTATATTCCTAGTAAGAATTTGGAATCACTCAGCAAGTCTATGGTGGGTTGCAAGGTTTCGTTTCTGATCCGCTGGCCTTTGAAATAAAACTGTCTTATCCTTCTAAGAATGTCCTCTCTGTCTTCATTCTTGTCCAAACCGCCCAGTAAATTGGGCGGCAGATAGTATTCCATATTTCTATCAATGGCTGAAACGTACTTTCCGTCCGTCTTTGCTTTCAGCATGACTTGTGAGCCTTCTTGGTCACAGAACATTAACATGATTGGCACGTCATTATACTCGCCAGACTTGTATATATTTTCTGGATGGTCAGGTAGAAATGGCTCCACCCCTGGTATGACAAGCTCCACAGACGGCACGAAGGGCATGCGTTCTCCTGATGGGTTGTCATCCACTGATATTTTATCTTGGGCTTCTGTTATAACAAGAGGATTCGCTTTTCTCAGATATCTAATAAGATCATTGACGTATGTTGTTGGAAAGCCTATGTTCCTTGCTAGTCTGAAGGCATATTTCAGGGGATCTGGAGCGAAGGCCCATTCCATGAACACAGATCCACTGCTCAGTATCGCCCTAGAAAATAAACCTTTAGCCATAGGTGAGAGCAGCAGATATTCCACGGATATCCCTCCAGAACTGACTCCGTATATCGTGACTCTGTCAGGATCTCCTCCGAAATTTTTAATATTGGCTTTGACCCATCTGAGAGCAGCGACCATGTCCTTCATCCCAGCGTTTCCTGGCGCTTGCTTGGTTCCCGTCGCCAAGAATCCTAAAGCGCCTAGTCTATAATTAAACGTGACCACGATTATATTTTGTTTGACCAGTCTTACCGGACCGAAATAAAATTTATTCCCAGCTCCGAAGTTGAATCCTCCTCCATGGATCATGACTATGACGGGAACTCCTGTCCTCCATGGCTTCGGTACATTAACATTTAATTGGAGACAGTCTTCTGCTCCCATTATCTGTCCGACTATCAGTAATTTCTGTGGACAGATTCGTCCTTCTCTTCCAGCGTACCTAACTCCTTTCCATGGTTTTGGAGGATCAGGTGCCTGAAATCATCAACATTAATTTTGCAGTTAGACGTAGCTGGATTTGAATGACCCTGGATGGAGATGATCAGGATGAAAGCAATGATTCTCCACATCCGAGAAACAATGAGAATGACAGTGAAGATGGTTAAGATAAAAGATGTGTGTGTGGGAGGAGGTCATAAACATTGCGCAAGATCGAGCGCAATAGATAGCTCTTGTTGCCTCCCTATGCCCCTGAGTGGGGTGTAAAAGGGAGTGTTGTTGTGTGTGTGTGTGTTTATGGATGAGAACATTTTGGGTGATAAGCTGCCATGGAGATTTGAACCTGCAACCTCTTTTTAATATATGTAACAACTAATGGCTCTAACAATTCATTACTGATGTTCGATTTTTAAATGGAACAAACCACTACGGGCTTACGACCGTCTTCTACTGTTATTTCGAAGGCTGGCTTATGCCCCTACCACACGCTCCGTCTTACCTGTAGTCTTGCCTTCGCAAGCCTGGCTTGTCAGGTAAGACGGAGCGTGCGGTGTACTGTTTTATACCAACCACACGCTCTGTCTTACCTGACAAGCCAGGCTTGCGCAGGCAAGACCACAGGTAAGACGGAGCCTGTGGTAGGGGCATTAGTGTTATCACTTTACGTTAACAGCGTTCGCCATTAGGTGGTAATGTTCAAGTCTCCGATACTCCTAATCATGAGAATTCTCAACATGTTCAACATGTCACAAAATCTCATGTATACAAGTAGATATTTAATAATTAATGAGGTATAGAAATAAAAGTTGGAAATTATTAAGAACAAGACAGCAACCAAATCTAAAGACTGCGACTGCCATCATGTATTTGGCATGTCGAAAAATCTCATGTGTGCACAAGTAGATATTTAATAATTAATGAAATATAGAGATTAAGATTAAGCGAAAACCAAATACATGAGCAACTCAGCCCGACAACACGATATCAAAGTGGATGACAAACTTATTGAAAAGGTTGATAGTTATGTGTACCTAGGCCACAAGATAAAGTTAGGCAAGGAAAATCAAGAGGCAGCGATAGAAAGGAGACGTGGTCTCGCCTGGGCGGCGTTTGGCAATCTCTCACATATCCTGAAGTCTCCGAAATACTCACATCCACACAAGAAAAAACTTTTTGATGCTTGTGTCCTCCCAGTTCTAACATATGGTATGGAAACAACTGTACTGACCAAAAGGATAATACACAAACTGGCAGTAACACAAAGAGCCATGGAGAGGAAGATGTTGGGTATTTCTTTAAGAGACAGGAGAACAAACCCATGGATACGAGAGAAGACCAAGGTTGTTGATGTGGTGGAGAGAGTTGCCACCCTGAAGTGGGGATGGGCTGGCCATGTGGCCGGATGCCCGGACGACAGATGGACCAAAAGAGTAGTGGAGTGGCAGCCTAGACAAGGCAGAAGAAATGTCGACAGACCCCAGGCCAGATGGGCGGACGACATCGCAAAGGTTGCAGGCCACACGTGGATGAGAGAGGCTCAGGACAGGAATGATTGGAAGGAGAGGGGGGAGGCCTATGTTCAGCAATGGACGGAGACGGGCTGAAGAAGAAGAGATTAAGAATTAATGAAATATAGAGATCTAAGCTGCTCTCAAGAAAGTCAAAGGAGCAGCTGTGTAAGACCATGATCCGACCGGTACTCACATACTCCGCGGAAACCTGGCCGCTGAGTAAACGTGACGAGCAAAGGCTTGACGTCTTTGAACGGAAAATACTGCGAAGAATCTACGGACCAATCAGAGATGGAGAACACTGGCGCATTCGTTATAACCGCGATCTTTATGAAATATATGATGATGTGAACGCCGCAAAATTCATAAAGCTTAGCCGACTTCGCTGGTTGGGCCATGTTCAAAGATCGAGCGAACCGTCCGTCCTCAAGGAAGTTTTCTGTGGGAGACCTGCTGGAAGGAGGAGCATTGGAAGACCCAGACTGAGATGGCTGGACGGAGCAGAGAGAGACCTCGGACTACTGGGGGTGGACGATTGGCGGAGCATGGCGGAGGACAGGGTGGCATGGAGGTGTCTTTTGGAAGAGGCCAAGACCCACACAGGGTTGTAGCGCCACGGATGTATGTATGTATGAAATATAGAGATAAAAGTTGGAAATTATTGAGAACAAGAGAGCAACCAAATCTAAAGACTGCCAAATACATACTTGTTGTATAATATATTAAATATCTACTTGTTGTATACATGACATTTTGTGACATGTTGAACATGTTGAGAATTCTCATGATTAGGAGTTTCGGAGACTTAAACATTAATGGCGAATGTTGTTAACGTAAAGTGACCACACTAAGCCAGCCTTCGAAATAACAGTAGAAGACGGTCGTAAGCCCGTAGTGGTTTGTTTCATTTAAAAATCGAACATCAGTAATGAATTGTTAGAGTAATAATTAGTTGTTAGGTACATATTCGTTAAGATCTAGTCCTGAAAAATGGTCACAAGAATCTACACATAATTAGAACGTTGCGAACGTCTTGTGTTCATTTCCTGTTTACATTTTCAAGGGATGCTTACAAACGAAATAAAAACAAAGACTGATTGTTTCTCATATTTTTTATTATTACAATAGCTAGGAACCTATTTATATTTTGGTTCTAAATTGTGTAATAAATAGTGTAAATAAATATTTACCTAATTTGCTACATTTTTACTTGAAAGAATCCTTGTCTCTGAATCTAGGTTCGAAAAAACACCCAACTTCAATTTATTTTGTTTACAACTGTCGATTTGTTGAAGAGAAATTATTTCTCGAGACAGATCGGTAGTATCAAGCCAAGATACCTACGTGAGATTTGTATGGCCGGGTCTAGATTTTAAACGGTTTTCCTAACTTTGACGACGAAAAATACCAACTTAGAGGCTTCGCAGCATATATGTTCCATATATGGATTTACTCAGAATTCGGAGGAGAACATTTAGTGTGACTGTGTGTGTCTGTCT
This sequence comes from Mystacides longicornis, assembly GCA_963576905.1. Classification (NCBI taxonomy): domain Eukaryota; kingdom Metazoa; phylum Arthropoda; class Insecta; order Trichoptera; family Leptoceridae; genus Mystacides; species Mystacides longicornis. The sequence goes on along the minus strand of OY756439.1, from coordinate 6,604,257 downwards.
GTCTGTGTGTGTGTGTGTGTGTGTGTGTCCCCTTATAACTTTTGATTCGCTTGATGCACAGATCCTAAAATTTCAGAAAATGTTGAATTCTTTAAGCCTACAAAACTTGTATTCTCAGAATTTTTAAATAATCTTTCAGTCAGGGGTAATCATCCTTTGAAACTTTACATATTTTTTTCATATATCTCGAAAACGATAAAAGCTAGAACCCTAAAAATGTGTACGTATATAGAAAAATACAATATCTCAAATTAAATTTAATGAAAAAGTTCCAGGATTTTTCAAACTATTTAAAAAATGAATTTTTTGTTTATGACAAATTTACGAGTTTCAATGCCTATATTTCAGAATTTTATAGAAATATCGAAAAACGCCGAAACACACCAACTAGACAATTCAATTTTCTATAAAAAATATGTACATTATAGCAGTACATCTCAAACTTTTCTTAACAATTTTTGTAAAAAATTAATTTATTGACGACATCGTTTCATACAATAAACATACCGACTCAGGCCATCGACAGTTGGATCTCATGTTTACATGCAACTAGTTTATAATCATACACGTCCATAGGCCATTAAAATTATTTAGTTATACAAAACATGTAAAATTCACATCTATGTCATGTCAAAATAAATTTAAATGTGTACCTACCTACGGAAGAAATAAATATTAAAAAAAAAACACTTAAATCAATACTTATTCTATAATAGCCAATAGCCATGTTATAATTATTTTTCTCGTTGAGCATTAAAAATTAGCGTCTTTTGATTTACACACATTTTCTCCATTTATTTTTATGATAATATTATTGAGTGACTTTGAAACACAGTCGAAAAAATTGTTTCAAAGATGGTGGTTTTTTAATAAGTACCTACCAGTCTTTTTCTTATTTGATTTCATTCATTGGTAACTAAATTTACATTCATTCTTAATTATATATTTTTTCAGTCTATGTTGTTGCACTGTGAGTCAATTAATCTTTGAACATATTGTCCAATTATTATTTTATATTTATTTATTCTTTCTACGGCTTTATTAGCCATTTACAAATTACATATTATAAAAACACAATAATAAACAGACACAGGTAATTTAGATATATTTTTATGAAAATTCTGTAACTAGTAGTGGATCACCACCCATTCTAAAATTAAAGATATACTTAATATGGCGAAATGACAGTCATCAATGGATATACAGTTTATTTTTCTATTATACGGGAGCGAAACTTGGACATCAACGAAAAATGCGTAATTTGGTATAGGTGCTGTAGAAACAGTAATAGGGTATTATTGTTCTGTGTGTAGAAATAAGAATCACTGCGTAGCGTAGGATATGCGGAAAGAGACTGATTGACTGACTGACTGACTGATGGTGAAGAATGTTAATAAGAAAGGAATGCTAAATGAGTGTTAGTCTATTGACTAGAATGAAAGTGAATAAATTGACGTGGTTTGGGCATGTAGAGAGAATGACAAAATGGTCTATAAATATGAAAGAATTTGTACACACGGACGTGGCTTACGGAGAATGATGTATTATACAGTGGCCACTTTAAAGAAGGGCCATGTTAGGAGTATAATTAATGTATTCGGAACATTATGTTGTTGGAGGTAGCCAAAGAGTTTTTGTCTGGATAGGAAAGAATGGAAGTCCGTACTCTCAGCCTACCCCCTCAGGGGTACTACAGCGGGATGGGTAATAAAATCTATTACACATTTTCTGTAAATGACCTTGTAGATTGCATTGCACATAATATTATGTCTTTTACCTATTCACCTTTTTTGCAGTACCAAACTAGAGAAATTCAGAATGGATGGTGACTCACACTCCTGAAATTATAAAAATATAAATTTACACTATTTTATACAATAGGTCAAGTTGGTGGCACCTACACATTCCTCAAGACATTTTTTTTCTTTTCTTCTCCAGGAACTAAAACCGGTCCTTTAAATCAATATTCTGTTTTAAAAAAAACATTACCTTCTTAAGTACTTAAAATGTGAAAGGATAGTAGAATATCATTAAAACATATTATGGTCTAATAGAAATTATGAAATAATATATCTAAACCTTTCATTACATTAAACAAATAATAAATAAAAATAAGTATAAATATATTTTTTCAATTGTCGCCTCATAATTTTTTTTTTAAAACCATTTTTTTTAATATCGAAAAAATAATAAAGATTCAAGTAAAACAAGTTTTTTCAACTACATAATGCTTTTCACATATTGATATTTCAACCATTTTCTGTCGCACCGTAGATCGCAACTACACAAATTGTTTTCCATACTTTCGCACAGATGGCTCTTCAGTCTACAACATATTTTTACTTATTTAAAAAAATATCCTAAAATCATTAATCGTTTATCTTAACACTTAGCAAATTATGGATCTAAAAGGCGTTCCTTCTTAATATTAACGATTTCCTGTAAGCGTATAGATCTTCCCAGAATTTGTACCTTTCCTTGTTAGGGTTTTGCCTCATTTCTAGTCTGTCCGTGATTTTGAGGTAGTCGTAAGTGTCGATACTTCTTGCCGGAGTCCAGGTCACAGGGAGAAGGGACGTTTTGTGTGGTGTTGGATTACTGGAAATTTTGTTGGATACATTATGAGCACATTCAAGAAAAGTATACAAAGATATTACTATAATGGCCATATCATTTTCAAATTCTTACCCGTACTTGACGAAGTTTGTATACATCGTCACCAATCTAGATGAGACCAATTGGGATGTGGCATTTTTGTCGGAGTATATGGACTCGAATGGTAGAATGAAGATGTAGCCTATATCGTCGGCATGGCCAGCCCCTTTGGTCACCAATTCGTTCGTGTATTTGTAGAAATTAAGATCGCCTTCGAAGGAAAACTCTCCGTAGTAAGTAGGCATTCTGCTCGTTTGAAGTCTCAACTTTATACTCTTGTATATTCCCAGTAAGAATTTGGAATCACTCAGCAAGTCCACCGTCGGTTGTAACGTTTCGTTTCTGATCCGCTGACCTTTGAAATAAAACTGTCTTATCCTTCTAAGAATGTCCTCTCTGTCGTCATTCTTGTCCAAACCGCCCAGTAAATCAGGCGGCAGATAATATTCCATATTTCTATCAATGGCTGAAACGTACTTTCCGTCAGATTTCGCTTTCAGTATAACTTGCAGTCCTTCCTGGTCACTGAACATGAATATGATGGGCACGTCATTGTAGCGACCAGATTTGATTATGTTTTCGGGGTGATCGGTCAAGAATGGCTCCACACCTGGTATGATGGGCTCCACAGACGGCACAAAGGGCATGGATTCTCCTGATGGATTATCATCCACCGATATTTTATCTTGGGCTTCTGTTATAACAAGAGGATTCGCTTTTCTGAGATATCTAATAAGATCTTTGACGTGTGTTGTTGGAAAGCCTATGTTCCTCGCTAGTCTGAAGGCATATTTCAGGGGATCCGGAGCGAAGGCCCATTCCATAAACACAGATCCACTGCTCAGTATCGCCCTAGAAAATAAACCTTTAGCCATAGGAGATAGCAGCAGATATTCCACGGATATCCCTCCAGAACTGACTCCGTATATCGTGACTCTGTCAGGATCTCCTCCGAAATTTTTAATATTGGCTTTGACCCATCTGAGAGCAGCGACCATGTCCTTCATCCCAGCATTTCCTGGCGCTTCCTTGGTTCCGGTAGCCAAGAATCCCAAAGCGCCTAGTCTATAATTAAACGTGACCACGATTATCTTTTGTTTGACCAGTCTTTCCGGACTGAAATAAAATTTATTTCCAGCTCCGAAGTTGAATCCTCCTCCATGGATCATGACTATGACGGGAACTCCTGTCCTCCACGGTTTTGGCACGTTCACGTTCAATTGGAGACAGTCTTCTGTTCCCCCTATTTGACCAAATATCAATAACTTTTGTGCACAAACTCTCCCTTCTCTACCAGCGTATCTTACTCCTTCCCATGGCTGTGGAGGATCAGGTGCCTAAAATCATTAACATTTTACATATAAATAAAGAGGTACATAATATTTTGATTTCAAATGTTGCTATTATTGACTAAATAAAGTTTTTCTCCACCTTGGGAGGTAATAAGAATATGAAGCTCAGGTTATACATAGGTGATACGTGTAAATTCCGGATGCGTTATATTATGTAGTTTATATAGTTTCAAGGTCTATTCTCTATTTCTGGAAAGAATGACAAAAAATGAATTTGAAACTTTTTGCGCAATTAAATACAGGTCGTTGCACTTTCGTCCGATATAAACGCTTGTCCGTCAGATGTCAATGATGGATGTATAATATAATACGGGTGTGACTCGTCTTTGATTGCGCGAAAAAGTATCATGCTTTTAGTTGGTCATTCTTTTCGGAAATAGAGTATAGTGTATCAGTTTACATAATTTATTTCATTTGTTTACATAATTATGTATTTTACTGAAATGAATTGCTGCACAAATCGATTGACTTTAATTTTTTTTTACTTGCCCACCTTATTCAAGAGGTCCGGGGTTTGAAATTCCCAGATGTTTTTTTTTAACGTAAAATTTCTTACGAGTCGGGATTGGCACCCTGCCTCAGTTTAGAAGGAACCGATTGTCTATGAAAAATTGCCTGAAAAGGAATAGAAAAGCGTTTGTTCTGATGTGATTCATTCACACCACCCATTTTGAACTATGTAAATGGCGATAGATAGAAGATGGCACAATATGGATACCTAATTCATACCATAACTTACATACTTACAAAGGGTGTATAATATAAAATAAAAAAAAAATAAAAAAATAAAAATTTTTTTTGGTGAGATAATGTAGAAAGATCATTTTTTTTTAAATAATAATAAATATACATACCTATAGATAACTTCCAGCTCAAATAATATGCACTAGAAATATAAACAAATCAATACTCCTCTAAAAACTCACTTTGGATCATAGGAAGATAACAAGATCACTCTGTTACGGTCAATCTTGTACAGGAAATAGACAATTTTAACAATAGTACTAAGCATGCTTTTTGGTTATTATATTACAATTGACAGTATCTTGTTTGATTCCCATAATGCGAATGGGATGACGAATCGCTAGATCACGTCATGTTTTCGTCTATGTATCTTTGTTTATACCATCCATGTACCACCCATGATGCCATTATACCATCCATGATGTATGGGAGTGAAACATGGACATGGACGAAAAATCTGGAAGTTGGAATGAATGCTGTGGAAATGAGATCACAGCGTAGGATATGCGAAAAGTAATTGATTGATAAGATGAGGAATGAGAATATTAGAAAGGAATGTGGAGTGGATGTTAGCGTAGTGACTAGAATGAAAGTTAATAAATTTAGGTGGTTTGGGCATGTAGAGAGAATGAACGAGGAGAGAATGACAAAAAGGATATATAAATCTGAAAGAATGCGTGCACTCAGACGAGGCCGACCTCGAATGACATGGTCCGATCATATCGGTTCAGTCTTAGAGGAGCGCCAAGTCAGGAGCAAAAGGAATAGAAGAGCATGTATGCGGAATGTTATGCGTTTGGAAGAAGCGAAAGAGGTGTGTTTGGATAGGACAGAATGGAAATCCGTACTCTCCGCCTACCCCCTTCGGGAAACGGCGTGATGGGTAAAAAAAGTATCTTTGTTTAATTGCTTTCCTCCACATGTTCATGAATAAAAATATTATGCTTTTATCTATGTACCAAAAATACTTGGTAATATATTTTATTTACTGGCTGCTTGGATGAGAAACGTTTTTGGATGGGTTGCCAAAACAAAAACATGCAGATGAAATAAGCAAAATTTGTCGCAAATGAATAGGTATACATGTAGTATGAAACAGTTTATTATTATTATGAAATTTAAATCATTCATTGTTTGTGTAATGTCAGGAATGCATTCTTAGAAAGCGTAAAGGCGGTTTAGAAGGGGATGGTTGCTTTTTCATAACAAAGAAGATGTGAGAGAGAAGTATAGTGAATGATTGTTTTTAATAATATTTTGAATCCTCCGCATGTAGTACGTCTGAGAGATGACTTGGATATGAATTAAAAGTTGTAATAACGGCATCTAGGTTTTTGGGACACATTTTTTTGGCTTAAACCTGGTGAGGCAGATTTTCGCTTTTGTTGTATTCTGGGTGTCTTGAATGAAATTTTAATATTTAACATACTTACCTGCTAGTTCTGTTTATCAATGGACGTAGGTATTAGTTTTATTGATAACACATTAAGGGTTGTGCCCTCCCATACCCCTGGATGTTTCAGGAACCTAAGTTCTCATTTCATCCAGACTTTATAAGCAAAAAAAAATAAAGAAAAAGTAGACAAAAAGTGCAAGGTTTCAGAATAAAGTCGGAGGACTTCATCTGACGCGCCAAGAAGAAAAAAAAGATCCTTGTAACAAATAATTTATTTTAGTGTAAATTAAAGAAAATCTTGAGATTGAGTTGACAGTTATAATTTAATTAAATTGCGGAAATTTTGAGTTTAATTTGAATTTTAACAACCGTTGATGATTCTTCCCAACAACTACACCACAACTAAATCCCACCAAATAAAAAAAAAACAAGCTACAACACATACTTAAACCAAAAATAAACCCATCACCGTCTGTTACCAGATCAAGCCCACACCGCACAAAAAAAAAAGAAATGCAAAAATATTTACCCGTAATAAAAGATCAAAACCCTATTCACAACTTTAAAGATTTACGCACGAGTGTGTAAGAATAGGCAAAGTTACAGAGGTAATGAGTTTTCAAACAGGCAACTTAACGAGACTACGAGACTGGTGCCTCGTTGACAGGCTGTATTAGGTTAGGTATATAGTTTTATTGATAAAAAATAATGTTCACAAAACACTGAATAATTGACTAAATCTTACCATAAATCTCTGGGGCAATGTGGCGTAAGGGATATTATAGTAGCCGATATAGCTAACACCGTTTTCCTTGACGTGAACTCCTTGCAGCAGACCTTCCGTCGTGTTGACAATCAACGAAGGATCATTGTCCTTGGTTCCTCCGTTACCATAAAGCGCCTTCCTCAGCGACCTGAACGCCGAAATGATGATGTTCATGTGGCCGTTTTTTGCCGAGAATTGAGTCGGCTCAACACTGTCCGGTTCGGGGGCCACCACGAACGCTTGAATGAACAATTTGAGGATATCCAACAACGTCATTTCGATACCGAGCAAACGGAAGCTCCTCAAATTTTCTACGGTTGAGGAGAACGTACCGCGCACGTCTATGTTGTCCGATATGACCACTTTCCCTATGACAAGGGCAAACTTTTCTATGAGTTCTCTGCGTAATCGGGGATCGGTCGCCAACTGAGTCTTTAGGTCTTCGTAATTTTTTGCCGATTCGCGGACACCCACAAGGCACACTAAACAGACTCCTAATATTAGACCAACTCTCATTTTTTTTTCAGATTCTTTTTCTCGTTCGATTTAAAAAGTTGAACGCGTTGAAGAGATACTCCATAGAAGATGTCTCTGTGCGGCCGAGCCACGTTTCCAACTATCAATAATACACCAGTGTCACTTCCTACCAAAACTGTGGTCAGCGTCCAGTTTAAATGAATTTAACGAGAATCTTGTGTCACGGTAATCGAACTACCTTTGTATTTAACCCATTCCGACCTGATCGTCGTATTTTTATTTAACTTTTTTTCTATTACAGTTATTTTTCTTTGTTTATGGTCTAGTCGTAGATAAAAGATGACAAACAGGTTAGTGTTTGAATTCAAATTTTTAGAATAATTTCAATGTTCGTACTGATTACCTATCGGAGATCATTTTTGTTGCTAATTACCTCATGAAAAAAATAACTGTTGTGATAGAAATAAGTAATATATTATTTTTAAAGGCTAGTTATTAGTAAATAGTTAAACCCAAAAATTTAATTATTCTTTTCTATTTAAGTTAGAATTTTGTTGAAGATGCCTACATAGAAGTGAGATTTTGTAATGAATTTGACCACGATGCGGTAAACAAAACATGACGTGTGAAGTTCCAATTTTCATTTTCAATGGCTGAGATACGCCGGGCTTACGACCGTATTCTACGCTTGTTTCGAAGACTGGCTAAGTTTAATCGCTTTTATATTTTTGGAATTCCCTTGCACTATCATTATTATATGACTGGTATTTTTTTCCATCCGTTTTCCATATGCAATTATTTTATTTTTATTGTTTATGGTTTCTTCAGAGAATAATTAGAGGCGTCCGTGATTGTTTAACTCATATTGAAAGAATGCTACTGAGAATCCCTATTATTTTAGTTTTATCAAACTATTCAAAGACATGTGTAAGTAAATAACATATAATTAAAACCTCATTATCGTACGTTAGACGTCATTTTATTCAAAATGACGTCTATAAGTTGCCCAACCACAATATTGTTATTGCTCAGAATAAAATAATAATATGATTATGGTATTTGCTTCTTTTTGGGAATGTCTATGAAGTCTATTTCTTTCCCTTGACAGTTTGGGATAGGTGCCTATTATGTTAATTAATAATTATAAAAATATGCGATTACTACGAGAGTTAGTAGTAGGTAGGTACCTAAAAATGAAGATGCCATCTGATATCTGTTGAAGTGTGCTAAAAACTATTTAACGACCTATACGTATATAAGTAGATAGTGCCACATTATAACTACCTAATATTTTCATACATTTAAGACACCAACAAAACTCTGACATAACACATGACATACAAAACATTTTACAAGTGAGATGATCTCCAGGGCACCAATAACAGGCGTCCGCCCCATAGTAATTATTTAGTATTACATATTATAGTCCGGTATACAATAATCGTGTAAGATTATTATAATTTATACATAGAGTAAATAATTTCAATATCTTTAAGAACAAGAATCTATCTTTTTCACATTAATTTAAACTAGAGATGCAACGGATATCCGGCTACTATCCGGTATCCGGCCTATCCGGCGGCGTAAATGCTATCCGGCCGAATACCGGATAACTAGCACCTATCCGGCCGGATAACGGATGGTAAAAAAATATATTTTTAGATACCAAAAAAAACACCTTGTAATCACAAGAAAAAATCTACAATTTAGAAAATTGATTAGCAAACATACTGCAATAACACACATTCTCCCTTTAAGGCACCCCGCACACCGCAAGCCAGGCCGGTGGAGACCAATCCGCAGCAAACCCGACCCGCACGAAACCGACCTCCTAGCCCGATCGAAGCAATCAAACCAAAAAGCCGGCCCCGGACAAATCAAGCCCGCCGCGAACTACCCCCAAACCAACCAGCAATGCGGGGGCCTAAGCCCCACTCGGGAGCATAGGGAGGCATCAAGAGCTCTCCATTGCGCTCGAAAGCGTCCGAGGCTCATTGTGCCTTTACTGACCGGTTGAGGTTTAAGGACGTGAGGTGGTCAACCTCACGGTCCCGATCTGATTTTACGATTTCCTGCCTCTTACAGGATGCTCGAAAAATCAGCAAAAATAGCAGAGGTGCTATTCTTCGTCGGCAACCTCACGGCAAACTGTCGCTGTACATACTTTTTTTTAATTAAAAGGCATATTATGCCGTTTATTGATTAAATAAATAAATTTCTTCTTTTATGATCTTCATAGTACCTTATATTCCAGTAAACTCAGAGCTAGCCATATTTTGGAAACAATAATCCATGAACACAAATAGAATAATAACTCTGTAAAGTCTGTGTAAAGGAACCCTTTAGTTGTAACTTCAAATAGTCCTATATTATGAAGATGGAAGGTTTACTCCTTTTCACTGTGATGAATTCGGCAGAGACTGAGCTACTGCACTATTGTTCATATTGTTTCCTTTGAAGAGCTGATTATCCCTTTTTGTCTTTCAAGGTGCATGTTCTTCACATGCATTTCGTGACAAATCTTGGGTTTTCACTTCCATTCATAGTCCTATATCTTCTACATAATATTTTAGTCCGTTTATATTTTTGAAGGCGCATCAATCGTAGAAAACAGACGTTAAGGTCAGATATTTATATGCCCAGAGCCGTACAAAATGCTGGAGAAGGTTCTTAAATACAATTTGCTGCATTAACTTTAATATATTTAGAACTATTTAAAAAACTCAATTTTTTTAGGAACTTCATACAAATTTCTCAAAACAGACAGTAACCCATCATTTGGAAACAAAATTACTCATGTAAAAGTTGAATGGAATCTTGGTACTACGGTATGAAAATGTAATAAAATAATTGTAGATTGATTTGTTATACATATAAATGTTATTCAAATCTTATTATTCTCAATAAATAAAGATTTAATAAAAAAAATGCAAAATAGTTCCTCCATTTTGAAGTTTGACAGCTGCATTTATCACACATTGCTCAAATCACCCTCTATAGGTGGAATGCCTAATTAATTATCACAGGGTGTAGGGAATGTAGCTAAGATTCAAACCACAGAGCTCTCCCTCTATGAAAACTTGCAAATTATGTCGGTAGGTTCGTATAATATTATGAGGTCGGTAAAACAGCTACATTATAGAGGTCTGTTAAGCAGTGGGAAGCTAGACTAGAACCTGTTTAATTACCTACCGATCAAGCCTGACAATCGGAATCAAAAACGTAAAGCAAGACGGGTATAAGCTAGTTGTTAATATTTTGTAAGGGCTTCGTAAACAAATGTTTTAGGAATTTAAGCTGCTATATTTTACAACTTTTAACGGTCCTTTAAACCTTGAATAAATATTATTTTACTTCGGTGCAGTATGCGTTAAATATTAAATTGCAGTCGATTTAAATATTTTTGGCCGTGACTGGTATCATCCTCTTTTGGTTATTTCATCAAGGTAGTTCTCCTCGGGGCGCATTGTGGATTGCGTCAGTTCTGTTTTAATCGTACGATTTCCTTCGAGTCACTAATTAGTCGATTCGTCATTTATTTTCAAGTCAGAGCCCTTCGAAAGAACCGGGGGACCATGAAATTCTCTAATAATAATATGTATACTTAATGTAATATTTCTTAAAAAAACGAGGCAATTTATGATTCAGCTTACAATTTCCAGGTAATAATATAAGTTCATTACAACGAACTCTCGCTAATTCGTTGGTACACTTTACTCATCGTCAAAATCACTATATTTTGTGTATTTATATAAAAATAAAATTATTGAATGTAAAATAACAGTTTGAAAAAAAAACATAAGGTGTCAAAGGCCGGACTTCTGCCAAAAGATTTCTTCCAGTCATTCCACTATTTACGTAGTGGAAAAATCAGTTCGGGAACGTGAAGTTGACCACTCACTTTCATAAAACCCAAATGGTAAAAAAAAACGCGCAAGAAATGAGCTTTGGACGCCTGGACCTCATCAGGGAGGGCCGAATATTACAGCTGCTATACACTCGTCGCTTGTCAAGAAAATCCGATCTTAATCGTATTTCAAACTTTTTTCTTACGTTTTCGTTGTCATTTATTTTACGGATGCCATCTGAAAAAGTAACCTAAATAAGAACTGAATATTTTGTAAAACAGAACTTATTGTCTTTTGAATTAAGATAGTTTTCTCATGAAGATAATGGGTTGAATTTGCATTTTAGATCATTGTTTCAAAATTTATCTTATAGAGATTATTTGATTTCGTCATTTTTTTTTTGCTATGTACATAATTAGACCAAATTAGCAAAGGCTTTAAACAAGGGACGGACTTTATGTAATTCCTATTATATTTTTCTTTATTCTGAGTTACGTTTAGAGTTGCCATTAGCTCTCAAATTGTTGCGAAGGTTTCTGTAGTATTCTTCGTTTATTGGATGAGGGTTTTTTTGTATAAAGTTAATCTGGGCTATCTGAAAGCAAAGCATGTGTTGTGTAAGAGGAAAATGTTTGTGAACCTGGGATCGAACCGACAACTTTTAAAACGAAAGTCGGCGTGTCAACTGCTTGGCTAACAACCACTAGGAAAAGTGAACCTATTTGTTTTCACTTTCGGTTAGCCCAGATTAATCTTTCTTCAAAATCCCCCATTCATCATATTAAAAGCATAATACTAGCAAATTCCAAGTGGTTGGTAGCCTAGCGATTACGTATATACTATTTCGTGCGGAGGTCGTGGGTTCGATCCCAGGTGCCGACCATTTTCCCCACAAGCCTTAAGTAGCTTATTGTGAAAGATTCAAAGAGTGACTTTAACTCATTTTCTTAAAAAAAAAAAAAAATCTTTTTTTTTCAGGGTTCAAGTAGGTAATATTTTTTTCCCGCAAGTGCGACTTTTGTTGAGATTATTTTCCGAAACAGTGAGAGTAACGAACTTTTTTTTTTACTTATTTCGAAATAAATTAAAATAAATTCCTGCGCTGAAAACCGATGATTGTCGTTTGTTTGTAAAGTGGAGTGCAGTGGACTCTTATTACTCTTATTCCTATAGCAGGCTCTTTATTTTTGTCTTGTTATTTTAGTTAAGTTATTATTATTTTTCATCATCATCATCAGTCCTGGGTGGACCCTGGCTGAGTCAAGAGATTTTTTCCACTCCGTCCTTCTGAGTGCCGCCGTCCTCCAGCTCCTCAGTCCAATGATACCTGCATCCGTGTTAACACCGTCCATCCACCGTAGCTTGGGTCTTCCTGCTCTTCTACGACCTTCGGGATGTGTGAGGGTTAATCGTCTGGTCTGGGCTTCTTCGTTCATTCGTATTATGTGCCCAGCCCAGCGTAATCTTGCTATTTTGATTAATTGTATGACATCGGGATCCTTGTAGAGATCATACAGTTCTTGGTTGTATCGCCGACGCCATACTCCTCCCTCATTTATTGGCCCGTAGATTTTTCGGAGAATCCTCCTCTCAAAGACCGCAAGCTGTTGCTCATTCATTTTATTATTTTTACTTTTGTTTTTTACTATTATTTTTTCTTTACTGTATAATGCTTTTTGTAAGTTTAATTAATGGATACATGCGTTGATTGGTTGGTCGCATGATTTAGTTTAAAGTAGAACTGCCCCAGAATAGACGTTGTCTAGTGGGGCAGTAAATTCCAATAACGATATGTATTAACTGATTGTTGTAGTTATATTGATAATGGAAATAAATAAATAAATAAAATGAGGACGTGACCCCATGCGCCTCTGTGGCTATCATAGGCGAGGCCTCTTAAATTTATCGGCCATATAATATTATTATTATATAACACACACGTGACTCTGCTTAGCACGGTCAGGTGTGTCAAACTTTCTCTAAATTGTGATACTCTTACAATTTTAAAAACGTTTTAGTTAATATTTTTGGTATACAGTAGGTATATCCCATTTGGCCGAGGAAAGCGCTGTACTTCCTTCCATCTGGGTCTCGAAGACCCTCTCATACCGTATTCCGTTCCTTCGGGGCAGGGCTGAGGTATTTGGAGATGGTGCGGGATGAGATCATCGAAGCTCGAGCGAGATCGAGAGTAGTGGAAATCTCTTGTTGCCCGAGTAGCTATTAGTTTCAGCGCGAAAAGGTAGGAATAATCGTAAGGATAGAATGTTCTTCGACAACTCTCGTAGAAGTACCTAAGTACCTTTAAATTTTCTATTCGATGGACGCATTTTTGACAGCTCTAAAAGTATAATATTATGAAAACGAATATGTAACAATTAATGACTAACAATTCATTACTGATGTTCGATTTTTAAATGGAACAAACCACTACGGGCTACGGGCTTATGACCGTCTTCTACTGTTATTTCGAAGGCTGGCTTAGTGTGATCACTTTACGTTAACAACGTTCGCCATTAGGTGGTATTGTTTAAGTCTCCGAAACTCTTAATCATGAGAATTCTCGACAGAAAAAATATTTTTACGGTTTTCGGTCGTTCGATCGCGATCGATTTGTTGGTAACACCTGATGCGTATAAGAAATATACTTCACGAAGTGCGTCGGTTAGATTGTGCGGACCAAGCACAATAAATTTAAAAACTTCGACTAGATACATCCAAAAAAAGTCAAATACTTTTTATTGCCATCTGGACAAAAAAAAACCCGTATACACGTGATGTTTTTTTTTCCTTATTCACTCGACATGGCCAAACTACCAACTGCAGGCTGTCATGTGATCAATTTAGGCCGGAACGAATTTGTTTTTCCCCGATATTGATCATGTAATAGTTATATTTTTATTGCTATATGTATGCTGTTTGAATTACGTACGTACGCAAAATATTTTTCAATTTGAAAGATATATCTTCTGTCTCCGAATTGAGCCCAAAGTTTAAAAAAAAGAAATTAAATTTTTCGTATTTTAAAAAAGGGGATGCATGGTGGGACAAAGATAAAAAAAAGCACTTAATTTTTATTCCATAGTCCGACGGCCCAGCCTAGTGTTCATACACCCTTTTACAAAAAAAAAAAAAACGGATGATATTGTTGTATCTAAAACTCGGAACTAAACTCATTATAAACCCACCTTTATACAAGAAGAACTCTAGAATGTACCTATAGAGTCAGCATTCGCTCGTTTGGTCTGTAAAACCACCCTTTAATTATTATGTTTGGATTTAGACATTCTAGAATCTAGACATGTCGTATAACGTTAAATTAATAAGTCTGTAGAACTTTGGATTGTTTAATTCTTTTAGGTCTATTTGTTTTCTACGTCGTAAAAAACACACATTTTTAATCTTTATAAATACAAAATGGATTCGTATTTCTAATGGTCACGACGTAACACATGAACGGCTGGACTAATTTCGCTAATTCTGTTTTTGTTCTGTTTGCTATTGTCAAGAAATTGTTCTTAGGATAAATTAATTTTTTTAGTATCTTACAATGAAATAGTGTATTTGTGTTTACTTTGAGTGAGCTCATAATATTAATGGGATGTTTTTTTTTCCTTTTTGTGCCACCAGAGGCCCCCTTGGTAACCCGGTCTATTGTCAAAATCAGTGTTGCCAACGTAGGCTATTTACCGCCATTTGGGCTACTCGGAACGAGAATCGGCGAGGAAAAAATCTAAACCAATATTCATATTATGAAATTGAGGTTATAAACGTTAATTTGACTAGTGTTTCCAACGGCACTTTGCCTAATGTCGCCGTTTTTCAAACGCAAAGTAGCCCAACTGAAAATTCGTTAAAAAAGGTCATTCCGAAAATTTTAGTATCCGGAGAGAGGTGGGAGTTCACTAAAAAAGGTCATTTGGTATCCGGAAAGATGAAATTTCGCTAAAAAGGAAGTAGCCCAATTAGCGACCTGTCGCCTTTTAGATATTTTCCTCGCCTATTCTCGTTCCGAGTAGCCCAAATGGCGGTAAATCGCCCACGTTGGCAACACTGAATTTGACAAAAGACCGGGTTAGCAAGGGCGCCTCTGGTGGCACAAAAAGGGGAAAAAAACACCCATTAATGTTGTTTATTTATATACCTACGATATTTATTTTTGTCGTAGGTAGGTATAATGTGATTGGTGCAATGATGGATAAATAGGTGATTTAATGTTGAGATGTTTGGTAGTCCAGTGGTATCAATCGCCGGCTTTCATGCGCACAGCGAATTGGAGGTCGTAGGCTTGAATCCCGGTCGTGCCGACCATTTCCGCTTTCACAGCACAACCCTTTGGCTAGTGTGAAAGATGTCAAAAAGTGTATTTGTGTTCACTTCGAGCGAGCACAGATTCATTTTTTAAACAAAACAAACATGAGCGTAGTTAATACCTTATTGCAATACCCACAATCGGGTCCGGTGGGATCTCTCACGTAAGCTGTGTAATGTGTATCTCATGTTTTGAATATTTTACAATATATGTTTTTTTTTCATTAGGGATTTATGGTACCTACCTAAATCATACACTTTTTTGTTTTTTATTTTATTTTATATGATGTATTTGTAGGTTTTGTTGTGCCTAAATCCTACAAATTTTTGCTATAGGTATTCGTATCACTTAAGGGTGTGTCTGAATAATTTTTTCAATCATTTTTATTTTCTATGTGAACATTGATTGGTTGGAACACAAAATTGTAAATATTTTATTAAAAAAAATGTATCATTATACTCATACAAATTCGAACTCCAATATATTTTATAGTTATAGGACATAATAACATCTGTTGGGATTAATAGCTAGTGAAAAATATATTTTGAAAGCCTACTCGAATAAAGGACACAGACCGACCTTACATCAGCTGTTTTACACTCTTTTATATCTTTTCGCAATATTCGAACGTTACTGGTCAAGTGCGTAGGTCTTTTATCGGCCTTTAAAGTAATTTCAAGATCACCAACCACGTCAGTTATCGGTATACCTTCATCAAGGAAAAATTATAACCATTTTATTATTAATTGGTGTTGATATTATTATTAAGATAAGTAGCCTTTTTTTCTTGACAACTTGAGGTTAAGTCGTTTTTTGTAATCTGAATACGAATGATGAAACAAGGAAGGACAGTAAAACTTATCGAATTATTAAAGTTAGTTAATCTGAAGAAGAAATATGAATAATTATAACAAAAAAATGTTAAAGCTTAAAAACAGCCTGTTGACTTGTCAAATGATTTTATTTTTTATTATTTACTAGCTTTCCCTACAAACGTTTTCCCACGGTCCTAATTAACTATGAATTCGAATTTGTATAGTGATAAATAAATTACCTTTTGACTAATGTAATGCCAACCGATGCATATGATGCACGCACCTACTGGCTACTATTTAGACCCGATCTCGAGAGATTTTGCTATAATATTTCAATATCATAATTCTACTATAAGGGCTTAAGACCATTATTAAACTAAGCCTCGCTGCGACTATTTTAAGTATCAAAGTCTTTAGCCTCCTGACAAAGGACATTAAGCAAAGCTTCAGGTGCGTGCTTTGCTTAATGTCCATTAATTATATTATTCTCTACACGCGGTGTAGCTGAAACATTTTCTCATTCTATCTGTTCTTGGCTGTTCCGTTCGTAGGTGTTCTCTCTGTCTAGTCTGATAACTACGTATTTCATTGTTGGGTATGATGTTCCTGTTTGTTTTTATAAGGTTATTATTTAATTTTAAAAATCATCTTGTTTTTTTCTAATCTAATGAGGTCGTCCTTAAAGGGAGAATGTATGTATGTATGTAATGAAGACGTCCAAACAAAACGTGCCAGACATCATGTAAACGTCCGTGATTCTGGTAAGTCTATTCATATCGAAAACCAATAATTTAACAGCTTTATTCATAGCCGCCCTTTCCACGCGTGATTGAAGATTTTGGCTACACTGGCTCCACAAGAGAATGCCATAGGCAAAATGAAGCAGGAATATACAACTAATGACTCTAACAATTCATTACTAATGTTCGATTTTAAATGGAACATAGCACTACGGGCTTACGACCGTCTTCTACTGTTATTTCGAAGGCTGGCTTAGTGTGATCACTTTACGTTAACAACGTTCGCCATTAGGTGGTTATATTATGTAAGTGTCCGAAACTCCTAATCACGAGAATTTTCAACATGTTCGACATGTCGAAAAATCTCATGTATGCAACAAGTAGATATTTAATAATTAATGAAAAATGAAGCAGTATGAAGGAATTATATATATTTTTTATGCTAATGAGTACCTACTGTGGGATGACGTTATGTAGAGATGATAGTTCAGTTTAAATTTCCCTCATTTATTTGATTTTTTCCTTTAATTAATAATATATTTTGTATATACCTAATATGTTTTGTAAAAGCAACATCGTTGTTGCGTGGAATTTATTAAATAAAATAACATAAATAATGGCGGCTTATGGACAACGTTGCCCGGGACCTGGACGTGGTGGGTGTGGGAAATCAGTGGGAGTTTATTATGTAGGACAGGACGGCTTGGAGAAACATTGTTCAGGAGGCCAAAACTCTGTCGGACTTATATGGCCATCGGAAGTAAGTAAGTAATTAATTGAAAAATCATGTGCTAACTTATTAAAAGAAGACCTTAAAAAAAAGTTGATTCATCTGCATCGAACGCGCTTTACAGAGAGGGGTGAGCTTGTGCTAGTAATACCAAAAATGAATGAGTGTGGGGAAAGAACACTTGAATAATATCTAGTGCCTAAGATATTTAACGAATTACAAATGGCAATAATAAGATGGGAGAAAATAACGACCACCAAAAAGGAGCAGATTAAATCTTGGCTCTTAATAAACAATCTGCAAACAACAACATGATAATTATAATATTAGGTATATTATTAGGTAATAATAATATTGTAAGATCTTTCCAGAGTTCTCTCTTGTACTTATTTATTGCTTAATTATTATGTCTGGTCTATTGTACGTATTTATAGTTGTGTTGTTTATACCTGGACTACATACCCCGGGGTTTTTCATTATTATGTATTGGAGGTGATTTTATTGGTGGTTTAACCCATGAGCTTTCAGTTGTGAATCTTTTATTATCATCTCGCTTATGGGATGATTCATTCTTGATAATGTTGATAATTTCTTAAAAAGAAATGTTTGTTTTTGTGTGGAGAATGAACAGAGTTATGAACGATTAAACGGGTACCTATATAATTTTTATTGCACCTAGATACATATATTAAACATAGGTTAAACATCAAATTATTATATACTTATGAGAGAGATATTCATAAGATTTAATAAATGTAATATAATAGTAGATAAGTATAGATAATAAATAGATTGAACCAGTTTTATAAGTTCATTTAGCATAATTAGACAGTAAAAAAAACCTGATGACAAGTTCACGGAACTTAGCAGCAAATTGTATATTTTGTAAGATATTCATTCAATAAAGAATAATTTAAAAAAGAAGAAGATCCTCTCTGGTTTGATATGAAATCTCTCATGTTAACATTACATAATTATACCTATTATGTATTTTTTGTGATAATACGAATAGAATCTTTTAATAAATTCCCTCATTTATAACTGAATGAGTCAACCGAAAAATAATTATGTATTACAGTTCAAATCCCTTTATGACGAATACCGAAGTAATGAAATTTTCAGTATAACGAATCGTCAATTTGTCCCCGAAAAACTTCCATACAAAAATGTACTGAACCAAAATTCATTATAACGATTGTCGATCTCAGTACATATAGCGAACTTTTTTGTTTTAAAATTTTAAAATCATGTTACAATTAGGCAAAAAAAAGTTCCTCCAACTTCAGTTTGTCCTTGGCATTGGCAAATTCGCAAGTGTTTGCGTAACATATTTCATTCACGTGATTGATAAATCCTTGAAATTTGTTTTTGTACTCACATCAAAATAACGTACCTACTGTGTTCTGTTAAATTTTATGTCCCCAACGATTCTTAAACTTTTTTCATAAACGGTAAAATTTAGTGTTCTTGTACAAAAATAGTCATGATGAGATGAGATTAATTAATGACTTTGTGTTTTGCTGTATTCATCATTAGTGTCTCAAATAATAGTTTATTTGACATCAGAACTTAGGTATAATATGGCGACACAAAATTTTTTTTTTTTTACCCATCACGCCGTGTCCTGTAAGGGGTAGGCAGAGAGAACGGACCTCCACTCTTTTCTATCCAAGCACGCTTCTTCCACCGACATACCATTTCTCATACAGCTTCTCCTATTTCTCTTACTTCTTACCTGGCCTTCCTTGAGGACGGAATCGATGTGTTCGATCCACGTCATTCTCGGTCGCCCACGCTTTCTTACACCTTTCCTTTCAGCCTTATGAATTATCTTTGTCATTCTGTTTGCATCCATTCTTTCCACATGCCCAAACCATCTCAACTTATTAACTTTCATCTTTGTCACAACACTTACTTCCATACCACATTCTTTCCTAATATTTTCATTCCTTTCCATATCCCATAAAGTTTTTCCACATATTCTTCGTAGAGATTTCATATCTACTGCATTTATACTACATTCTTATTTTTTCGTCCATATCCACGTTTCACAACCATACATCATCAATGGTAGCAGGATTGCGTTATGCACTAGTTGCTTTGCTTGTAGTGAGACGTTATTGTTTCTCATTATAGGTCTTAGTGCACCGCCCACCCTGCAACCAGCAATTTTCTTACGTTCGATTTCTTTTTCACACATTCCATCACGACTACACATGCTTCCTAAATACACATACTCATTCACTTGCTCAAGACATTCATTTTCTACGGTTACTTTGCAATTCGTTCTTGCTTCATCCCTTTCAAATACCAAAACCTTTGTTTTGCTTACATTCATTTTTAGACCATTCTTTGCACAATTTTCAAACACACTTGACACAAGTTCTTGCAAATCATTTTCACACTCAGCCATACGTACTAAATCATCGGCATACATAAGCGCACATACGTTTATTCCATTTAATTCAACCCCTATATTTATATCTTTTAACCCACTGACGCAAAAATCAAAGAACAAATTGAACAACCAGGGTGACATGACACCCTTGCTTTGTGAACTGTGCTTTCGTAAGATAGAACTCCGGTGAACGGTGACTGTTCACCTTCACACACGCAGTACTTTCCGAATATAGCGAAGCAATGGCACGAATCAACCGGCTGTTCACTCCATAAATTGATAGAACTTCCCATAATTTACTCCTGTCTACCATATCATATGCCTTTTCCATGTTTACTCAACAGCTTCTCCGTAATCATCCGCAGAGCGAAGATCTGATCGGCACACCCCCTCCCATTCATAAAAGCCCCTTGTGCATCCCAAACTTTATTTTCAGTTATTGTTCTAACCCTTTCTACTAAGATTCTACTGTATAATTTACCCACGTTGCTCAACAAGCTGATTGCACGATAGTTGCCACAGTCCAACCGGGAGCCCTTCCCCTTGTACAGAAGGCAGATAATGGCTTTCCTCCAGTCACCTGGGGTACGGCCTTCCGTCCAGCACAAGTTGAAAAGCTCCAGGCACCACTGCAGCGTCACTCGGCCGCCATACCTGATAAGCTGCGTTGATACCCTATCGCAACCTGACGCTTTCCCATCTTTTGCTTTTTTAAGCGCATTCAGAAGTTCATTCATACTGATTTGCTGACTCTCATCACCCTGTCCATTTATACTTACTTGGCAGTAACTCCCGCATCCATCCTTGGTTTCAAACAACTCTTCAAAATATTCGTTCCATCTCAGACCAATATCCTTTCCTGTGTCAGCATACATCCATTTTTATCTTTCAAACAATTCACTTTCTCATCCTTCCCAGATCTTTTCCTTTTCACTTCCTTCCAAAAAAGCTTTAAATTGCCATTCACATTCGCACTTAATTTTTTACATTCATTATCCTCTAATTTTTTCTTTTTCAAGCTCACAAGTTTCTTAACTGCATTCTTCTCTTGCTTATAAATATCATACATAACTGTTTTGTTAAAAAATCATTTCCTATAATATATCCAAAATAACGAAATAATTTATATGGTCCCGTAAAGTTCGTTATATGATACGAGAATTACCTACCTTTTTGTATTCCGAGCAACTAAAGTTTCAATCTTAATATTTGACATTTTTAGGGTAAGGTGGTTTTACACAAAAAGTTTTATCAAAAGTTTGTTATTCATTGTGTTTGGTCGTGATTAACTCAACTTTTATTTTTAAACAAAAAATAAAGAATGAAATCAGGAACATTTTCATACCAGATTTTTTTTTAACAACTTTTGGCGTGTAATAAGCCGACAAAATGCATCGAATAAGACAATTTGACTGAATTTCAGATGAAGGACCATTCAGGACAACCATTTATCGTTGCGAACGTAAATCGATGTTTTCTTAGAAGGTATAGTCATAAATCTGTCGTTATAGGGAAAAAATTGTTGTTGCTGGATCTGATTATATAGGACTATACTATAATATGTCCACATATTGTCGGTTTTATGTATTTTTTGGGCAAAGTGATACGAGCATGAATTCAATTTTATATGGCCGCCAAAAGAATTTATTCGCGATGGATGACACGTAAATAAAAACTGATTTAAAAGAAAAAATATGATCGTAGAACTTCCAAACACGTCTGTATTCTAGGATATGTGCAGGTGACGGATCGTGAATCTGTGCATATGAACCTTAACGGATTTTTTAGTTTTTACTACTAGATTAAGACCGCTATCTAAGTTTCGTCAATACTAATCCGCCATTTTGAAAGCAAGAATAAGACAAGATCGCATTAAGATCTTTTCGTGAATAACCGTGCTGAAACGACTTATTATTTCTTTTAATTTAATACTATTTTGTTTAATTAAAGACAGGTCACACCAGTTTATCACACACCCATCATTGACATCTGGCTAACAAGCGTTTTTTACTAGATGAAAGTGCAACAATTTAGCTTGAATTGCGCAAAAAGTTTCAAAGTCGTATATTTTTTGGTCATCCTCTGTAGAAATAGAAAATAGCTTTAAATTTACTTTAATTTTTTATAAGATATCATACATTTCCTTCTGTACCTGGATTGTTTAGCACATGTTATAAATTATACCTGTCGTGGATTTGAATAGTTTACTGTCGGTGATGAGTGTGATCATTGTCATAATAATGACACGTTGTACTCGACGATACATTGTCAACCGCGGCCGTTGACCGAACGCTAGGTTCATCTTGAATGGACAATGAGTGGATCGTTTCGAAAGCTTCACTCGAGTTTACGATTCCGTTCGATTGCATGTCTGTAGTTTTTAACCCTTTTTCACTCGTAGAAAAATACAAGACATTCTTATTCAGAGGTTTTTCTTAAATCTATGCATTGATTATCCGGCTGATTCGTGCCATTGTTTCGCTATATTCTGTAAAGATGAACAATCACCTTTCGCTGGGGTTCTATCTTACGATAATAATAACGAACTAGATAAAGACAATTATGTTGTAGCCATTTCCATTGATCTATCAAAAGCATTTGACACTGTTGAACACAAAAACTAATGACGTCCTTGTAACGAATTTGGGATAAGAGGAAACGCTTGTAAACTAATTTAGACCTAATTGTATGATAGAACTGTAATAACAAAAAATGGTAATGAAACGAGTCAGTCATGTAAGGTTGACATTGGTGTTCCACAGGGATCTATATTGGGGCCTCTGTTATATCTTTTGTACATTGATGATATGAAATACAGAAGAAGGGTGTCTTCTGCATAGAAAGAAGTTATGAGAGTTTTCACTTCGACTCTTAGCCCGTTTTTTGATCGTCCTAAAAGGTTTCACCAAGTTTTAATTTTCAGATCAGATTTTATCAGATAGAGAATCTTAGGGATTCTTAGTATATGTAATTTTATTGTTTTGGTCCAGTAGCATAGCAGCATCCTAGTAGACATTCGGCCTCTACCGATAAATAAGTCATTATTATTAATGAATCAATGTAGACGTCCTTACTGTAGCCATTTTAATGTCAATCACATCTCTTTGAATTGCACAAGTTTCAAGATTCAGTTCGATAACTCATAATGTTGTACGTACACTGTACAGTATCCTTTTGTATGTAGGTGAATGCACAAATAAGATGAAAGTAAAATATAAGATTAACTATCTTTGTTCGATTTTTGTTTAACGATTGGTAAAAAAAAATCTGATGAGAAAATATATAAATATTTTACTTCAGATTTTTTTTTATGTTTTATTTTTTAAATAAATCCGGACTCGCCCAAGGTGAATAGAAATATACTTTCACATCTTTCACATAAAATAATGCTCGTGTTGTGAAAGTGGTCGGCATCGGGATTCGACTCTCCGATTTGTCTCCGAAACTCCAAACATTACCACCTAATGGCGAACGTTGTTAACGTAAAGTGATCACACTAAGCCAGCTACTTTGCCAGCATATATACCATTCTTTTAAGTTGTTTTGTTCCAATTTTTTAATTCATCACATTCGGGCAGAAAAAAATTACCGGGTGGTCTGCCGTGGGGTAGGTAATATGTATAACGCTGCATTTCTATCTTCTTTGATTAGAACAATAATAATTAACGTAATTATTTTACCGATTTAACTATCGACTAGGACTAGAGTACTAGTGAATTGATTTCAAAGCTTAAAATAGAGGATATTATGTAGGCATATAATATCATTGTACATATTATGTGGATATTCAATGCATTTCAATAAGTTTTTAGATTTTTTTTTTTTTTTTTTTATAAAATGAATCTGTGCTCACTCAAAGTGAACACAAATACACTCCTTGACTCTTTCACAGTAAGCTACTGAAAGCTTGTGTCGTGAAAGAGGAAGATGGTCGGCACCTGGGATCGAACCACGACGTCCGCAGTACGAAAGCCGGCGTTGTAACCGCTGGGTCACCAACCACTTCAAGAAATCTCTACAGATGTCGCCTTATATTTTCATTTAGTCACCTACTTGTTCAACCATGTTAGGTAGTATCGTTTCCACAAAAACACGTTTGTTACGTGGAGTAGGTACCATCGTAGCCATACTCACTGTTACACACTTTCTTCAACAGATGCCTCTAGTTATTTCCGATAAAATTATTATATTTTTATTTTCAGTATTTTTTTTTAAATTGAAATAATAAGCGATAAATAGTTAAAAGACGCGTAAAAGAATTTTGTGATAGAAGATATTAAAATATCTCCGACCGAAGGTGGTCTGTTTATTCTCTAAAGCAAGATTTATATGCAATGGGTCCCGGTTTTCAATTCCTGGTCGGGTGGTTTTTTTCTACTTAGGGTTTCTGACCGGGTTTTCCAATGCTGTCTCAGGTTTGGAAGGGCGGTTTTTTTTTGGCCTTCACGCCGTGTTCTGGGTAGGCAGAGAGAATGGACATCCGCTTTTATATGCAAACGAAGGCCTGGACAGCTGAGTGAGAAAATTGACATTAAAGTTTCACCGGCTACCTTGGCACGTTTTTTAAGGAAAGAATAAAAAATAAAATAAATAAAGTTTAATAAATTAAATAACAATTTTTAATAAAACAATTTAAAAAAAGTCAAGGGGTGGACTTATCCCGAAGGATCTCTTCCAGCCAACCCAAAGAATAATAAATAAATAAATAATTTTATTAATAACAAAACCTCTATAACACACAAGCAGAGTTAAAAATGATGAAACATTGCCTTAAAATACTATATAAAATAACTTGACATACTTCAAATATGACTTTGTACTGCACCGCCATCTCTTGATCATAGCCAACTCTACGACCTTCTTAGAATAATAAAATGCTGAGTTATCAGGCAATGGTACTTAAACTTTAACCCCTAGATTTAAGAGTGGGAAAGGAGTAGGTAGTTACGTCGATTTTTCGAAATTCGACCTCCTAGCATTTAAAAATAAATCTCAAATAAGAGGGTGTGGGCAAGGGCGGATCCAGCTTTGGCGCCAGGGGAGGTCACATAAGTAAAAAAGGTCATTTCCAAAATTTGGTATCTGGAAACTAAACTTTTCCTAAAAAAAGGTCCTTTCCAAAATTTGGAATCTGGTAACTAAGATCCAAGGGGGGGTCATGACCCACAAGAAATTATAATTTTATTATGATCATAATAGAAAAGTAGGTATTTTATTAATAAATGTTAGTACTGTTACTAAAAAATAGACAAAAATATAGGGCCTGGACCAGGGTTGCCAGGTTTTTTTCAAAAATATACCGAACCAAAACAAAAAAAGGTCATTTTCAAAATTTGCTATCCGGAAAGTAGTAATTTCCCCTAAAAAAAAAAAAAAAAAAAGGTCATTCTCGAAATTTGCTGTTCGGGAAGTTACAAATTCACTAGGAAAAATGAATATTATTCCCGAAAGTAAAAATACCGAACACTCCATAGTTCGGTATTTTTTTCATACCGAACACCGAACATGGGGCAAAAATACCGAACACCTGGCAACCCTGGCCTGGACGCAGCCTGATCCGCCCTTGGGTGTGGGGAGGGGGGGGGGGGGGGGTTATCATTGTATCAATGTTGAGGACCTAGTTATAGTTGGAGATTTTAACAGTTTGTATAGTTATGTGATCCGAAGTGGTTTAACACCATTTAGCAATTTTTCTATCCATACTTGGGTGGGTCAGCTACAAAGGATTCAATAAATTTAACCTCTTCTGTTTGACTCTGAATCTTTTCGTTAATAATTATTCGTGTTCTCCATTTGAAGCAAATACTTCTTGTATCTGTAGATGTAGCTCCAGAATTGGCGTCTTTCTTTAAAGGGATTTTGCATCATCCGTAGCCCGTCCGTTATTTCCAGATAGTCGAGTGTCTCCGTACTCTCCACTGGATACCAGTGGACGGGTAGCAATTGGGAGGCCTTCGGTACAGGATGCCTGAAATAATTTACGAAATGCCTAAGATTTCAAAGAAATTTTATTCATTATTTCATATGGAGGCCATCTCTCAGTTTATACACCTACATTTCCTTAGTCTATTTTAAAAAATCTCGTCAAAATTAAAATTTGATCCCTTGGGTTGGCTGGAAGAGATCCTTCGGGATAAGTCCGCCCTTTGAATCTTTGAAGTGTTTGTATAAAAATTGTTTATTGATTATTTCACAATAAAGTTTTATTTATTTATTTATTATTTATCCACTAAACAAATTGATGTGTGACATTACACATGATCTTTTCTTGCACACGGAAATTTTTATTGTATAGATCCCATCTCAGATCGGGATTTTGGGAAACGAAGCGGTAGATAAACTTGCCAAAGAGGCCGTTTTTAGCGGAGTACAGCATGACTCAATATATGTAGTCATGAATATAAAAAATAATTAGTAATAAGTGTTTCTATATATGTGTGTTGGTGACTTTGAAACGGTTCAACCGATGTGCCTCTAATTGGTTTCATTAGAAAAGTAATAATGCGAAGATTGTTTTAGAACACTGTTACATTGAAATGTATTTTTAAGCGTAGTAGAACACGTCAGGTATCCGCTGGTAAAACAAAATAGTTGGAAAAGCGTATTAATAAAAGGCAATAAACCCGCCTACTGTGTGTTTTATTGCCAAATATAAGATGAAAAGTTGTCTCGATAAAAGTGCTTTATTATGTTATTTGTTTCATCTTAACAGGAACAAAAAAGCACATAATCAGATAAGATAATCATTATGCGAGATGCATTCTCGATTACTATGCAAGATTCGCATGTAAAAGGTCGAGACCATTCATCGTTGCAAAATGATAACAATAAAAGACATAACTCAATACTTTTAATTTGTGCATTTGATTCCTTTCCCAATAGTTATGTTATAGATAGTCTCATTCGATGTCGTGTTAGTAAATTGTGTTCATTTTTTACACAAAAATATCCCATTAGAGGAGAAAGTCAGACTATTCCACAATTAGAAAATCGTATTTGAGGTACTATGTGAAATCTTAAGACTTACCCATATTTAGCAAAATTGGAGAACATAGTCACGTATCTTTTAGATACCAGCTGAGTCGTTATGTTGTTTTGGCCGATCAGCTCCTCCGGTGACAGTCTGAAGATATACCCCAACTCTTCTGCATGAGGCACACCGCTAACTTCAATATCGTTATTGTATTTGAACGTGCTCAACTCACCGTCGAACGCGAATTCGCACACAAACGTTGGAGCACCTGTGGTCTCAAATCTAAGCCTAATGCTTTTGAAAAAGCCTTGTAGGAACTTCGAATCACCGAGAAAATCCACCAAACTCTGCAGTTTTTGTTTGTTGATGACTTCACCGTTAAAATAAAATTGTCTTATTTTATTTACAATGTCTTTCCTGTGTAACGGATTGTTCAAACCTGCCAATAGATCTGTTGGGAGGTAGTATTCCAAATTCCTCTCGATACTGTCAACATGTTTAGGGTCGCTCTTCAACCGGATCAACGCCAACCCTTCTTGGTCGTTAAAGGAATATATCGTCGGTACTTGGTAGTAGTTTCCTGATTTTATCAACTGTTCTGGATAATCATTTAAAAATGGCTCTACTCCAGGGATGTTTTCTTCTGTGCACGGAACGAAGGGAAAAAACTCTCCGGAAGGATTGTTTCTTTCAAATAATTTGTATTGCTCCTCAACTATTACAAGGGGATTCACATTTTCTAAAAACCTTACGAGGTCCTTAACATGTGTTCCGTTAAAGCCCATACTCCTTCCCAAACGATACGCTTGCTTCAGCGGATCTGTTGTATACGACCAGTCGTTGAATATTGATGCACCTGCTATTATTGCCTTTGCAAATAATCCTCTGGCCATCGGGGATACTGTGAGATATTCTATGGCTATTCCTCCAGAACTTACTCCGTATAACGTGACGTTGTCGGGATCACCACCGAAATTTGCAATATTGTCTTTTATCCATTTTAGGGCGGCGACAATGTCTTTTAGACCAGCGTTCCCTGGGGCGTCTTTGGTTCCTGTCGATAAAAACCCCAAGGCTCCTAACCTGTAGTGTATTGAAACTACTATTAGTCCCTGCTTCAGCAATTTCTCTGGATGTGTTATATACGTGTTTGCAATACCCACGCGAAATGCTCCTCCGTGTATCCACACAAAGACCGGAGTTTTTTTTATTCGTTTTGCCGGAACCACCACATTCAACTGCAAGCAGTCTTCTGCTCCTGCTATGAAGTCCAACAGGCGCAACTTCTGCGGACAGAAGGTTAATTCTCTTTCGGCGCTTCTGATTCCCTTCCACGGTTTTGGCGGTCTGGGTGCCTGAAATTGTTAAACGTTGTTTATAACTAAAATTTGAAGTCTCGCTTAATGAAATGTTTTACAAATAAATTAAAAGTATAATCAGCATTCACCTGGAATCTTCTATGTACAATGGCGTATGGAATATTGAAATAGCCTATGAACTTCACTCCATATTCGTCCAAACGAACGCCTCTTAGTTTTCCGTCCGTAGTTTGCACAATCAAAGATTTGTCTGTACTATACCGCTGTTCTCCCGCCAAAATTTTCTTCACGCCCCTCAGCAAGGTCGTCACAACACTCGCGTCACCGTTAGAGGCGAAGTATTTTCGGGGCGTCACATCGCTCGGGACGGGACCTTTTTTAAAAGACAGCAAGGCAACTTTGATAATATCCACCAAGGATAACTCTATACCGAAAGTTCGCGATTGTCTCTGAAAAACATCGACAAGGGATCCGCGAATGTCAATTTTGTCCGAAAGCAAAGGTCCTCCAGTTTTGGCGAGAAGCTCGATAAACACATCCTTTAACTCGGGATTATCATTAATCCTCATCTGGAAGTCTTGGTATTCGTTAGCTAGACACGTAACGACGGCTAAGATCGCGATTAACAATAATGTGGTTGGTTTCATTATTTCAAACCGAACTGTTAGATTAGTTTGGACAGCCACGAATTCGCTGACAAACCGACGCGACCATATCGATATTGTCACTCTAGAAGATTATCAGCCGCTAACTTTTGTTTAGTCACGAACACAATCAGTGGCGTAACGTGGGTTTTCGCCGCCCGGGGCGGGATTTACATTTGGCGCCCCCCCCCACCTACCTAATAAAGTTTGGCGCCCCCCCCCCCCCACATAAATTGAAAAAAAAATCAAAATAAAAAAGTTTGCATATTTATTATAACTAGTGGTCCAGTTCATTGGTCGAAATTCGACCATAATTAATTTAAACTATAATATATTACAATAGTGTGCGTAGAGTTTTTTTATTGATTTAATCTATTTTTATGTATGATTTTAAAAAAATATTAGCATTTGCCACCCCTTCTCTATAAAAACTAAGTGTGCGAAATTTCATACTCCTCCGTCCGCTCATTTTTTGTAAAAAGGGGCACAAAGTTTTCCCTTCACGTATATAGATACTTACAGCACTACAATATAGTAAAAAAAAAATTAAGACCTTAAGCCGAAATTACTAAAAGAGGAAAAAATAGGAACTTTTTTGTACTAGCTTACGCTGAGACAGATTAAAAGGAAAAAAACTCTTTATTTTATCAATTTTAAGAATTTTAGTGATTTTTTTCTCATTTATTTTCCCTTCACAAGCACGGGGCCCCGAATTTTGTTGTCTTTTAATTTCGGGTCCCGATTTTTTATCTCATTTTATTTCGGGCCCCCTCACGAGCTCGGGGCCCCCCGCGGCCGCTTAGTCCGCGTACCGTTAGATCCGCCACTGATTTGTACCTTATGAAATGTTTCCAAACGTCATGTCTGCCGATTAAGAAAACAGTGCCGACATTGATAGTGAATCACTTGGAGGTATTAGTAAAAAAAATGAGCTGTTACTTTCCTTAGTGTGACCTGCAACCTATGGACTGAGCACGAAATAAATTCTCGTACCTATACTATTTAAGTTTTGTGTTTTTTACCAAGTTTTTTTATTTGTTGGGTCATTTTGCCGCCCCCTGAAAAGTGCCGCCCGGGGCGGACCGCCCCCCCCCGCCCCCCCCTAGTTACGCCACTGAACACAATGCATTAGTCCCCAAATTATCTAACCTTTTTGCGCCGAATAAAAATTTATTAGTTGTATCACACAATCATATTATATGTGCTAAGAAATTTTCTGGTTTTCTTGATTTAGTAGTTTCGTAAGCCTCGTACGTACTTTTCGTATTTTGTGAATATTTTGCCAGCAGCTGCAGTCATCGCCCTGACGTTCGACAGTATAAGGTCTTGTAGATGCAGCTTTCCCCAATCCATGGGAATGTCAGGAATGGGCCGTCGTTTTGAGATTACCACACTCACATTCAGTCTCATCTGCAGAGAGGTAGCCTCGTCTATGTAAGTTCCTCCTTCACCTGGTGACAACAACCCTGGGTCTATTGAGGGCAGTGCACAAAACGCACGTCAAGTGATCGCCTGTTTTAATATCTTCATATGTCCATAAGCCTCGGACGCCTTCGAGCGCAATTAAGAGCTTTTGATACCTCCCTATGCCCCTAAGGGGGGTTCAGGCCCCCTGAATTGCGGGTTGGTTTGGGGGGGATCTGCGACGGGTTTGATTTGTGTGGGGTCGGCTTTATGGTTTGATTGCTTCGATCGAACTGGAACTAGAGGGTTGTTTTCGTGCGGTTCGGGACTTGTTGCTGCGGACTGGTATCCTCCGGGCTGGCTTACGGTGTGCGGGGGCCTTAAAGGGAGAATGTATGTATGTATGTATGATTGAAAATTTTTAAAAATAAAACAACATCATCATGTTTTTTATCCATTAAACCGAGTCTCTAAAGTGGTAAATGGATAAATGTGGCTTCCAGTTTCTTGTATCCAAACAATGGTTATTTCCGTATTCCATCGATGTACCATTATTTGTCTTCTTTATGTGACTTCGCACTTGGCCTTCCTTGAGGACAGAATCAATGTGATAGAACCGTATCAGTCGACTACGGCTTCTTACCTAACAAAAATCGGGAACTGCCTATTTCAATTACACTTTATATATTTTTTTCTTAATTATTCATTGTAGCTAGAGCACTAATTTTGTGAATCAGATGTTGAATGTTCATATCGGTATTTCCATATACATACTTAAAAAAACTTGTGACATTATGAGTTATGACTCCAGAATGCGATGGTTTCCTAGAAAAGAGGACTTGCAATTTAACGGCCATAATACATAGAAAAATCTAAATTTCAATGGTTTTTTAATTAGTTCTTGCATTTTATTTCAGTGGACATCTTGTTATCAAGCTACGCATAATGACACTACACGTACATATTACACTGCCTCTTTCGTGCTTTCATTATTGTACTGCCGGCAGTGAAAGCAATGAAGCTTTGCACTTGTCTCAAAGAATACTGTGTTTAGTAATGTTATGGCAGCTTTTCTTTTCTATGAAATCATTGCAGTAGAAGATATTAAAAAGCATTGAACGTTTGTCTCATTGACTTTTCTAATACTAACGACCGGTTGGTTTTTCCAAACCTCCAAATCGTATAGTTGAGAGGGTTACATTTTCGTAACTCATCTCGTGCACATTTTGCATTTCTTTTTTTTGGAATTAATCAGCTACGTGTTAGGAAAATTATTGCCGTGTCGTCTTTAAACCAGTATTACGTGATACGTAAAAGATGCAAGTATCTCCGTGAGCCATTCTCTCCAAAGAAACTAGTTTTTATTATGAAATTCACGTGACTTTGGTTAAAAGCCTGCTCTATAAAATATTGTATTTTTTTTTTCATTTTCAACATCTTTTGGATTTCTTTGTTTCTTCACCAAATATGTATATAGATAAATAATTTATAATGTTTTAGCTTTCCCGACAATCGTTATAATAATATTATAAACAATATCTGGAAGAATTTTCAGAGCCAAGCAGAAGGTGTATCTTGTCAGGTGTATAAAACAAATCATCAGCTCGATATATACAATATTGAATAAAAAAAAATAAAAAAATATTATTGTCTTGTACCTAATTAACAAAATATAATTGCGATCGATGCATCTGTTTTAAACTATGTTTACAGATCATATTATGTCAATCACACCAACAACTATCAATCGTCTGACAGATGTCAATCGCCAAAACCTTAGTTAAGTTTTATTCAATTTTCTAATCTTCTCCTGACAATTACAAACATAACAAAAAAAGAATTAGTGACATTGTTCTAGGTATTCACGCGTGCGGCGTGATTCGGCTACCAGAGGATATAAAGATTCGTTCGAAAGTACTATTCATACATTAACTTGTGTTTCGAACATTCGAACGAACTGAACACAGTATTGATGGTCCTTCTCGTCTTCCGGATCCTGGTGGGCCCCTCTGCATTTCAATCACAAGGCGTTATGATGATTATGGGCTTCTTCCATGCAAAAAAAAACATGTTATGTGAGATTCGAATTATGAGCTTAGTTGTGAGGGGTTTTAAGTTGGCACAGACGGAGAAGAATCTTCCGGAATAAACATGTTTGGGTGTATATTTTCATGATCGTTGATATTGGACACCATTGGAATTGGAAACAACAACTAGCAATAACTAATTAGTATGCTATGACAGACCCACCCTTTGAGAATGGCAAACACGAGAGGCGCAAATATTGTCAGACCAAAGTACTCCATAGTGCAACAGGCCTCCAGAGAGACCATTAAAGGCTGATAGGATAGCTGGCAGAAGTGGTCACCATACCACAACAGAAACAACATGCCTAATTCTCCTGGAATTGTCGGATCATCTACTTAATCTACTAGGTTCTTTACCAGAACCTAGTTCATTATGGTCTAAAATTAACCCAATAAGATGTGATATACGCTGTACCACTTCTAAGTTACATGCTTACATTGTTACATTACTTTTACTTTTCGTATGGCTTTTGTGTTACTCTGCCAGTCCAAGCACCTCAGAGCCTTGAATTCAGCGTTGCAAGCCAGGTCACTACTTCCGAACTTGCCTCGTGGATGTCTTGAAGACTTCTTTCAAATTCTGGCACTCGGTCAAATATCTCACTACTCCACTCTCACATTCTCGCTTCCCCCACCTCCAGAGTGAGAATTTCAGCACCCAGCCCCGTTCTAACCCTATTCTGCTGCACTCAGATCCTACGTAGGAGATCTCTTCCAGGTACCACGACTGTTTACTATATCTATTCTTTTTCCAGATTAAAGTTTTCAGTGTCTACAAAGACTTTCGGGATTTTAGCCTCTTATGAGGTGGCTGAAAAACATCTTCAAAGGCTGGTAGTTAGGAATTGTCCTGTATTTTATGTTTCTCTCTGACGGTGGCGTGGGATCTACGCAGATCTGGGCAAAACCTTACATGAATGGGAATAGGTGGACTCACCAACATGCGCATGTGGGATGACACAAACAATCGATCATCTGATAAACGAGTGCCCCATGAACGTATTGGGGATACTGCATTCCAATAACTTTGGTTTGTGTAGATCAAATTGTGAGTTATAATAAACAAAAGTAGTCGTTCATATCTTTTCGAACTTTGTTCATCAATTCTTAACGCGTTTAATATGTTTTTTGTACGGATTGCTTCTCCTGGATGAAAAAAGATGTTTAAATCTTTTAATGCCCCGTTTTTGTGAAACAGGCATCGGATGAATATTGGCATTTGTCCTTGGCCTACTCAATCGTTTTAATATAGGATGTATTTTTAATTATTCTGTATAAATTTGCACGATCCGTGCATATTAATGTCAATAAAACCAGTTTATTTTTCATACAGATATAACTATTTTAAAACTCATTAAATCAATTAGTGATCGATTTTAAGAATTAAATTTTAGACAAATATGAACCATCACGGGCTTACGAACTGTCTCCTATGTCTATTTCGAAGGCTGGCTATGTGTGATCACTGATCACTTTACGTTAGCAATGTTCGCCATTTAGATGATCAAACTTGTCGAATTCCTCGAAATTACGAAATCATGAGAATCTCTAACATGCTGAAAAATCCCATGCCCCCAGAAAAATCCCAGTCGGATTCGAACCCGGATCCCAAACCAGAGATGCTATTGACTTGGCCAACCAACCCGATGATAACACCCTCGTCATACTTGTATATAGGTAAGCTATGTAGGTATTATAGTAATTATATTATTTATTAATTAAATTCAGAGACATCTGTTGGAAAGTGGTAAAAACATTTAGCCACCAAATTTTATTTTCAACTGCTTATGAATAGATGGCGCTAGGACATTAACTATGTCCATTTTAAGCAGTCTATTTAATGACTATTGGACAATATTTATGGATTTATGCGTCGTTTTCCAGGACTAGATCTTACATAATATTATAGACTTCGAAGGTGGGATCAATCGAATGCAAAAAGGCATTGATCACCCCCGAAATGATTGTGAGACATCATAAAGTAATTTGTTGGAAATTTACGATCAATTATTGCAAATCCCTATGTATAAAAGGCAACACTCGTACTTTTACACGTGTGCTTTCGGCAAGGTCATGCACTCGTTCACCTTGCACTTGTTACAATTTCAACCTTTCCATGCATCGCTTGATCGAGATCATAACGATCGGACACGAACGTTCAGATAAACTTTAATAAATGTCGCTGTAAGTAACGAATTCGTTAATATAATAATTACTAGCTTATACCCGTCTTGGTTTACGTTTTTGATTCCGAATGTCAGGATTGATCGGTAGGTAATTAAACAGGTTCTAGTCTAGCTTCCCATTGCTTTGCAGACCTCTATAACTGACATAAGCACAGAAAAAGAAGAACGAAACTTTCACAATTCATAAAAAAGAGAAGAATGACACTTTTAATGTTCATTAAAATTTTGTATGAATATCCTAAAAAATAAGAGTTTTTTAAATAGCTCTAAATCTATTAAAGTTAATGCAGCAAATTGTATTAAAGAACCTTCTCCGGTATTTTGCACGGCTCTGTGCAGATTCATATCTGACGTAGCATTTGTATTTTGAGCGTGATGCTATGACATACGGTAAAAAGCAAATAAAAAAACATTTCTGAATTATTATGTAGATTTACCACGTAACTTTCTTAATTTTTTCTCTCATATTAAACTTCTACTGATAAAAGCCAACACGACAAAAAAGAATTAGTGAAATCGGTTCAGTCGTTTAGGCGTGATGCGATGACATACGGCAAAAAGCAAATAAAAAAACATTTCTGAATTATTATGTAGATACACGTTGGTTAATCTTTTACCATAACGTTACGCCATGAATAATTTTTTTTTTTTAATAATTATATCGAAAAATCAAGTTCATTTTTCATCGCATATGGAAATATTTTGGTTATATTTATCCCATTTTTGTTTTTCAAATGTCGCTTGGATAGCCGTAGAAAAACTATTTATGCCCATAGATCGGTACTTAAATGTTTAATGTTATATGTCTCCTTTTAAAGTGTGCGTTTACATGCACCAAACGAACATAGAGCCGGAGCTTGAAATAGAGCATAGGTACTTACTTTTATCGTTAGTACCTATTGGACACCATGGAAGCAATAACGAGCAAGAGCAAGAACTAATTAATGGGCGATGGAAGATTATGCTCGCCAGGATTCTGTTTCTTTCCCGTCGTTGTTTCCCTGGTGTCCATAATATCGACGATCAATTGACTATTACTTCTGACGTTCATAAACACAATACAAGACAAACTCTACAATTACGAACTGCACCTCCACGAACAAATCGCAAAATATATAGCTTTGTACATTCATCAATGAAATTTTATAATAGCTTACCTGACACAAGACCCTAAATCTGACTAATCACAATATTAATTAATACACATACTAACTCTACTGACTAAATAGCTTAAATACTTTAGATACATAAACAATGAAGTTAACATTTATGTTTTATGTGTAAATTTACTAGATAATTTTGTCAATGTTACATAATATAATTGTAAAATAGGTTTGGCACTCTAATGCCCATTAAATAACCCCTAAATTCAACTACTAGATTCTAAGTAGTATTGGATAAAATATTGAGTAAACATAGTTATATTTTTTAAGAAAGAAATGCCCAATTATTTTTATGCATAATTTAAGACACTTTATTTTTATGTAAAATATAGTTATAAGTGTTATATTAATAAGTAATATAGTTTATTTAGTAATATTTCCCCTGATACCAGCACATTTCTCGCTGTCTGGAGAAATCAAATAACATTAAATTATATATAAGTTGTTGTCAGCTGTAATATAATCCAATGTATATACCAAAAGAAAAATAAAGAAAAAAGAATAAATGTAGTAGGTAAGAAAACATACTCTATTTCCAGTTCTGGTTCTATGTTCGTTTGGTTTAAACGTACCCTCATATTAAATGTGGAACTTTTACTACTAGATTCTCAGCCTCACAAAGAAGGACGTAAAACGCATTGAACTTCAATCTTTCTGTTTTCAATGAAC
The DNA here is from genome assembly GCA_963576905.1 of Mystacides longicornis. Lineage (NCBI taxonomy): Eukaryota > Metazoa > Arthropoda > Insecta > Trichoptera > Leptoceridae > Mystacides > Mystacides longicornis. Next base: position 6,567,579 of record OY756439.1, on the reverse strand, counting down.
AATATATTTTTATTATACCTTTGAATAATATATAATCATTATTTAATTATTGACACCTTCCTACACAAAATAAATGTGTCGGTATAGCCGTCAGAATTTATTGTCTGACATTTTTTCCCGTTAATCAACCCTGTCTGACTTAGATAGAAATTCCATAAAGTGCAGGGGATTTTCCTTCACCTTTCACAATCCATATACTCCATTTCACCACTCGGTGTCCATTGATAAACTTTCACGTATAGTAACTCTTTGTCTCCAAATTCAGCAAATACCTCTTGTGTTTGTAGATGTAGTCCCAAAATTCTCGTCTTGCTTTGAAGGGATTCTGCTTCATCTTTAACTCGTCCGTTATCTCCAGGTAGTCGAGTGTCTCTGCGCTTTGCACGGGATACCACTTGACAGGCAGGAGACGGTTCGGTTTCGGCGTGGGATGTCTGAAAGAATATGAGTGTTCGTAAAAAAATTCTCTATATCAGAGAATATGTATTCAAAATTTTGCAAAACTTGAGCGATATTCAAAACTTGAACAGTATGCCAAACTCATTTTCTCTGTCATTTTTGAGGTTCAAACTCGAGACTGTCGGTACATGAACTTCAAACAACAATCTGTACGGGTCACCCACCTCATCCATGCCCATTTTTAGTGTTACAAATTCTAACTTCCTTTGTTAAATAGCCAACCTCGGAAGTCTTGCTTCTAAGGCGCTAGACTCATTATTGAGAGGTTTGCCTCTCGGTCGAGTCAGTTTTTTTTTTTCACTTAAAATTTCTATCTGTAGCTGGTCCATATCGAACGGGACCGATTGACAAGGAATCGTTCCTCCCAAAATCATACTGAAATATTATATTACTAGCTAATACCCGTCTTGTTTTACGTTGTTGATTCGGATTGTCAGGCTTGATCGATAGGTAATTAAACAGGTTCTTAATCTAGTTTCCCATTATATCTCACACTTAATTCAATTTCAATGTTCAATGAAAGGGGAAAATACTTCAATAATAATATTATAGGAAACTACCTACATGAACTTTTTTACTCTCATATGGTTTGAGTTTTTGCTTAACTACATTAGCACCCTCTATGTGTGGAATTGTACAAATTTTATGCGAAATGCTTAATCAATTGATAATGGGGGCTGTTTTACCGACCTACGAACCGTCAATCTTCGAAAATGTTCTACTCCATATTTTCATTTAAATGTTTATAAAATGTTTTACATGGTTTGAATTACATTTATTTTTATTTCAAATCTATCTTGAATATTTTTAATACGTTTTCATTCAGTAAAACTTCGGTTCCATGCAACATTTACATTAGTAATTTTGTTTTCGTAATATAGCTATATGTGTTTTTTTAAACTGTTTTAAAAATATTACAGTAAATGCAGTAAACTGTGTTTACAAACACTCTGAGAGATTTTGCACGGATCTGGAGAGAAAAAAAATCAACGTTAAGTTTGTATTTTAGGCCTGATGCTATGACATATTAAAATACATAACTGAATTATTATGTAGAAGATGATCTCATAAGTTTCCTTCGTTTTAAAACTTACCCGTATTTGACGAAGTTGGCGTACATAGTCACGTATCGCTTGGCCACCAGCTTGGATGTCCTGTTGTTCTGGTTGTACAAGTCCTGGAGCGGCAACCTGAACAAGTATCCCTGTTCGTCCACGTGGGCCACCCCTTTCAATTCAAGATCGTTGTTGTATTTAAACGAATTCAGATCACCGTCAAAAGCGAATTCATTCAAAAACGTGGGTACACTACTCGTTTCCAATCTTAATCTAACACTTTTGAAGACACCTAGCAAGAATTTTGAATCGCCCAAAAGTTCCACTACACCTTTCAATTGTTTTCTGGTTATTTTTTCGCCGTTAAAATAAAACTGTCTGATTTTATTCAAAATGTCTCTCTTGTGTGAAGGATCTAAAAGACCTTCTAATAAATCCGCTGGCAAGTAGTATTCCAAATTCCTTTCGACACTCTCAATTTGCTTGGGATCAGTTTTCAAACTTATCAAAAACAAACCTTCTTGTTCGTTGAAGGAATATATCGTCGGTACTTTGTGATAGTCCCCCGATTTTATTAATTTCTCTGGTAACTCAGTCAAGAATGGTTCTACTCCAGGTATTTCCGTTTCAGTGCACGGGACAAACGGAAGAAACTCTCCGGAAGGATTGTGATTAGCGAATATTTGTTCTTGTTCCTCGACTATTTGGAGGGGGTTGACTTTTTTAAGAAACTTTATAAGATCTCGTACGTTTGTACCGTTGAATCCCAAGTTTCTGCCTAATCGAAAAGCCTGTTTTAAAGGATCGTTTGAATAAGCCCAACTATTGAACACGGATCCACTGCCAACTATGGCCTTTGAGAATAAACCTCTGGCCATTTTAGACAGTGTCAGATATTCTACGATTATTCCACCCGAACTGAGTCCGTACAAGGTTATATTTTCTGGATCTCCGCCGAAATTGGCAATGTTGGCTTGAATCCATTTCAGGGCGGCCACGACGTCTTTTAACCCGGCGTTTCCAGGTGCGTCTTTGGTTCCCGTCGATAAAAACCCCAAGGCTCCCAACCTATAATGTATGGAAACCACTATCAGCCCCTGCTTCAGCAACTTCTCTGGGTGTGTTGCATATGTTGTGCCAGTACCCAAACGGAAAGAGCCTCCATGGATCCACACAAAAACCGCTGAAATTTTTGCTCTTTTAGTTGGCACCATCACACTCAAATAGAGACAGTCTTCGGTCCCAGCTGTTTGATCAAACACTAACAATTTTTGGGGACAGAAGGTCAATTCGTTTTCAGCACATCTGATTCCTTTCCATGGTTTGGGCGGTCTGGGTGCCTGCAACAAACAATAAAAATAGTAATAGACATCCAAAACAAACGTGTACCTATCTACAACCTATTACTATGAATGGGGAAAGTCATATTTCTAACACAATACTTGACATTGAATCTCAACATTATAAAGAAAAAAATAACAACTAATGACTCTAACAATTCATTACTAATGTTCGATTTTTAAATGGAACAAACCACTACGGGCTTACGACCGTCTTCTACTGTTATTTCGAAGGCTGGCTTAGTGTGATCACTTTACGTTAACAACGTTTGCCATTAGGTGGTAATGTTTAAGTCTCCGAAACTCCTAATCATGAGAATTCTCGACATGTTCAACATGTCGAAAAATCCCATGTATACAACAAGTAGATATTTTATAATTAATGAGATATAGAGATAAAAGTTGGAAATTATTGAGAACAAGAAAGCAATCAAAAGTGAAGAAGACGGAAAGGAAAATTTTCTAACTATATAGAATCATAATTGTCGCTGGAGCAAGGGACGGAAGTGTGTCTGATTGACTAGGAGTTGAGATGTTCCCTCTGCCTGCCTACCAATATTATACATTTCTCAGAAAGAAAACGAAACGTGTAAAATATTATGTATCGAAAAACATTCAATTAACGTAGTTTATTATTTAAGGATGTTAGGTAACAAGTTGATATCGTTTGGGCATGTGGAAAGAATGGAGGCAAACATAATGACAAAGATAATTCATAAGGCTGAAAGGAAAGGTGTAAGAAAGCGAGGCCGACTGAGAATGACGTGGATCGAACACATCGATTCCTTCCTCAAGGAAGGCCAGGTAAGAAGCAAGAGAAATAGGAGAGGGTGTATGAGAAATGTTATGTCGGTGGAAGAAGCGAAAGAAGTATGCTTGGATAGAAAATAGTGGAGGTCCGTTCTCTCTGATGCCTACCCCTTACAGGACACGGTGTGATGGCTAAAAAAATTCTTATTGTCTGTTTTCTTAGGACTACGGCGCTGCTATAAACAACGGTGAATGTGATTGTCAGTTTCAAAGAATATATAATCCGTATATTTTGAAATACTGCCGTCTTGTCAGACGATTGCTCCCTCTAAAAAAATATAGGATTATTATAGGAACCCGGTGCATTAAGGATTACCCAACACCATATTATGGCGGACTATTTAGTCAGTTGTTTTGGTTCACATTTCTACCACTGGGGCGTTAGTTTTATATTACACGTTTTGTTACAATATCCTCTCGCTGCCAGGGTGGTTAGCACCCACGAATGATTGTAGGTACTTACCTAATAACTGACGCCGCACCTCTATGTTGTGCGTGTGTATTTTCGGAAATCATGCACCAATATAAATATGTGCTTACGTGTGGACGAGAATTCCTTAAATTCTGGGCTATTTTGTTATTATTTTATAACACTTTTTTGCTAACACATTGTTCGCATTTCAACTATATTTGATACACATTATATTACTGAACATCGGCAGTATGGCGTTATGTAATAAAGTAAGCTGTTCTATTTCTGTTGTTCACATAATAATAAACGTATTATTGTGATGCTTAAGAGAAATTAGCGTTGTTTGTTGACTGGAAGAAAAGTCGTTTTATCTTGACGCGTGCATTTCCAATTAACATCCTCCATACAGAATGCGATAGTGCAAGACATGCCCCATATTTTCACTAATGCGGTGTTCAGACGAGGCGAGTATCGCCAGGACACTAAAATATCGCCAGCCAATTGAACAGATTGTCGATAAATCTGAAGCGATAAAAATGGTTGAAAGCGATATCGCCTCAAGTTGAACGCCTTTCAACTTTTGTATCTGGTTGTACGATGCACGCATGCGCAGATATGCGCGGCGTCCGTATGTTCTGTTTCTTGACAGTTCTGTTGACAGCACCGCTCTAAATTTATTTCTCCTTAGAATGCAATTCCGCACCCAATATCTGCGTTTTTTTTTTATTTTTCCTCAATTAGGAGTCTCCTTATATCGTCTAAAACAATATTCTCAACTAACCCCAATTACTCCGCGACTTCTACCTCGACGTCCGCCATTTTTAAAACTTTCAGCGCACCTGACAGATTGAATGTATGTCGGTGGACTCGCTCGTGTGAACACATCACACGATCAATGGGCGACCGAGCGATATTTTTTTTATGCAAGCGAAATCGTCTGGCCTTATATCGCCCCGTGTGAACACCGCATAAACGACGCGACGGTGAATATGGATACAAATTTAAACGGTGAGATAGTATTAAATGATTGCAGTGGTTGGTAGCCCAGCGGTTACGACGCCGGCTTTTGGAGGGTTTCGTTCGGAGGTCGTGGGTTCGATCCCAGGTGCCGACCATTTTACTCTTTCACGACACAAGCTTTATGTAGCTTACCATGAAAGAGTCGACGAGTGTTCACTGTGAGAGAGCACAGATTCATTTAATGAAAAAAAAATCTTTGTCTGCAACCTTGTCTCCTGAATCGCCAATATGTTCATATGATACTTCCTTATTTCTGCAGTTAGCTGATCGCACCCTTTTTAAATTGCCACTAAAATAACACACTTTTCGATTTTTTTTACACCTTTGAAGGTTTCGTTAAAATTTTAGAAGCACGTTGGCAAGAAACTAAATTTATGAATTTTTACGGGAATTTTGACCGTACAATATCGCTACCGTTGTGTCGAATCTGTATGATTTCGGCTGAATTCAGTCGACTTGCAGCTGATTTAGACTCAAGGGACGACACAGCTTGAGATGCTCCTACTCACAACAGAGGTGAAGACCCTCTGCGCCCCATCGCTAGGAGAACACTCCGGGACAGTGAGATCCATCTCAAGAACAGGAAGATCCGAGAGGAGACAGGAATAACCCCTAACAGAGTTAGATGAAAATGAAAAGATTCACTATTTTTTCTATATTTTTTGGGCTTACGATAAAACAGTTTCCTAACATTTTTATGTTTTGGAAAAATTAACTATTTTTTAACTGTTTTTTATTTATATATTTATTTCTTTGGTTACCGGTTTCGGCTACCAGCCATCATCAGACCAAACTTAAAACTAATGTGCACAGATGACAAAATATTGTGACTTACAAATTTTAGGTATTGTGATGGAGGGGGGTGTTAGGGTTGGGCGTGGAAGGAGATAGGGTAGGGAAGAGAGATAATAGCGGAGATTTATAAGGGTTCATTTCTTTGTTTATTAGATTTTTAGGGATATTTTTATTAATTTCAATTGTTTCTAGGGTGTTGACTTTTCTATATGTGTAACCATTGGTGTGCTTGTAAGTAGTTTTATTGATGTTGTGGGTATGATTGTTATCTCCGCTATTATCTCTCTTCCCTACCCTATCTCCTTCCACGCCCACCCCTATCCTTCCATCAACAGGAGTATTTTCCCCTTTCGTCCTTCTTACACCAAGAGTTGTGCAGTTCCGTGTGCCGCGATTCGCGGCAGAGGTGTGCTAACAGCCTCATACCTTTACCTATCCTAGTGCATCTGTGTAATGTCTACCATAGGGTGTTCAACCATTGGAAATCGCTTTGATTATAAAAAAGAACATTAAAAATAAAACTAGGTACACACCTTGCCATCTTCACCAGGAGAGAGTTGCTGTTGCATATCAAAGTGAAAAAGTTTGAGAAATACCGATTTTCCAACTGATGTTGGAGGGCAAAATTGAGGGAAGACGGGGAGTGGGCAGGAAACAGATGTCCTGCCTGCGAAATATCCGGGAATGGACCGGAATATCAAGGATTGTTGAACTTTTTAGAGCAGCGCAGTATCGATTGGCTCTTGCAGAGGTGGTCGCCAACGTCGGAGGGACCTGACAGGGCACCCAAAGCAGAAGAACCTACGTCATATTAATTATTTATTTTTAAAGATTTTTGAGTTGTGATGTGTGCACCTGCGCCATTTGCAGATGTGAAAATAAAAACACGAATCTTCAACTTGTACTACTACTTATTTATTTATTTACAATTTATTTACCAACTAGATTTCGGGTGCACTGCCCCCTTCCTCAAATAGACCAAAACTCCTTCTTCCTTCCTTCCTCAAATATTTATTTATTTATTCATACACAATATTAACAGTGATAACAGATAACAAATGGAAATGCTGCCCAAATAGGCCAAGCCTGTACTAGGGCAAAAAGAATATCCAAAGGAACATACAAACACGAACCACAGCACAACCACCAACTCTACTACGTACAGTCCACAAACAAGGCATAACCCCACAGTCACAACACCCTTCGGCCCAACAAACATCAATCAACAGTATAAAGAAGAAAGAAAAATATAAAACAAAACTACTTTATGGGACAAAACCCAAGATATCCTGCAAAACTTCCAACTGAATACATGAGACCCAACCAGAGCAGACACGTTTATATTTAGAGAAGCACAAGATTTGTTTAATCTCTACTGGCATTTTATGAAAAAGTTTAGGTGCAGTGTATACGAACTGTCGTTGGCCAAATATTGTATTCTTAAAAGGAATATCATAATTTAAAGATAACATTTGTCTCGTGACTCTACCCTGTTGCGACCTCCTCCAATCCCGCTTAACCTTATAGAATTGTAGCAACACCCTCCTTATGTACAAATATGGATAAGGACTTCTTTTATTTCTTTATCAGATGGAATTAAGACTCTCTCCTCTCTCGAGAACATGTTTATACAACATAAATATGTAGTAACTGGTGATACAAATTGATGACTCGTGTTCTAATATTTACCTTACCGACTGGCACTAACATTTGCCTCCTTAGATGCGATCTCCCAACTATGATTTTATCACTTGTGTGGTTGAGCTGCGGGCTATCCCTGGTCACCGCTAAAGCTTTTGTGTCTGCCCTTGTATATTGTTACTTCTATATGAAATATTACTGAAGGAAGTAACAACAGCATACATATTTGGAACATGACTTTATTTTGAGAAAATCATATTATTATATCTTTAAACTGCACTCAAAAAAACGGATGGTTGACGACTGCCCCTTTTCATTTTATGTATTCTACATATTTTCGCGTGATAAACAACACTCAGTTGCGAAATCAACCCGTTTTCGTGAAAAACAACTTCGATAATTTGGACCGAAGCGTCTGTCCGTAATTTATTTTCAAATTACGTAAAGTTGCCGAACCTTGGCCCCTATTAAGTTGGACCTTTCACCATGGGTATCCTTCTGAGACCTTATGATTGGTTATCCGCGAGAATCAAAACTATAGTATCTGGATTTCGACAATAATTTGTTTTTTCGAAACTTGATTAAACGAATTGTTCAAGTAAACTCTTCCTGTGAATACCTTAGTGGCTCTCAGTTCTAATGCTCGAAATCTAGGTCAGAATTTAAGTGTAATTAAAACACAACATTTTACGTTGTTACCATTGGGACACTGACTAACGTTGGCGGCCATTTTATTGCACTTGACTTCGGCCCCCTGTTCTTTGTTTGTCGAGATTCTTTATCTATTGATTCTATTATTCGATAGTAGTCAATCGAATGAATGACTAGTCTAAAGACTACAGATAAACCTGTGTATATAGATCCTTCGGATCTCTGTGTTTCTGACTCTATCGCGAAGGGTTTTTCCGGAGATGTTTCTCAGAATCTTCATCTCACTCGTACGAAGGAGGTTCTTGGTTCGGACAGTATCGGCTCTGGATTCTATACCGTAGGTCATAATTGGAAGGACGCATGTTTTGTATATTCTGACCTTGCTGGGGATATTAATATGATCATTTTTCCATATCGCCTCTCTAAGGCATCCTGATATGGCTGCAGCTTTTTGTGTTTGCTCCAGTACTTCCCCATAAAGGTCACTGTTGGATGCCATGCTGACGCCAAGATATTTAAACTTGGTGACTTGTTCGGCTGGTGTTCCATCGATTGTCACGTTGCATACCGTCTGTTCTCAAGAAACATTTTGTTTTGCTTTATTTTTCTAGAGCTCATGTGTTTTTTCTTAAGGTGTGATTTTTTTACGAATAATTGAGGATTCTTTTTAAAACTCATTAGATAAAATATTTTTTTCTATTTTTCCTTTTTTTTGTTGATAAATTAACTTTATGATAGTTTAATCTTGAATAATAAATAGTATTTAGTTATATAATTTCTATAGTTTTATAATATCACGACAAAATCAATGTGGGTCCCAGGGACCACAAACGTGTATTTATGGGAAAAAAATTACCTATGCAGTCAAAGGTTATAGACACTATATTATCTTATTGGTGTTAAGACGAGAGCCATCTATTTAGGAGGGATGAAGTTCGAAAGGTCAGCTAGTTATTTGTAAAAACTATTATTATGTATCATCGAACAAAGTGTTTTACTCAAAACTCTGATTCCTCGTATTATTAGTGCAGCTGTTCCTGTATGTAGTTAAGTGTGCTTTTAACTCTAATTTTACCTGTTAACTCTAATTTTCATTTAAGATTTCCTGTTATGTTTTTAAATTCACAATAATAATGTGTATTTTTTTTATTGTTTCAGGTATGTCCAATAGTCAAATGCTACTTCATTTTTCGAGGACTTTCGTATGTAGGTATATTAACAAAAAATTACATTATTTTTCTGTTAATATATAAGTGTTCACAACTACAAAACATCTGTACCTAAATATTTATTTTTTATATAGGTATATCCTAAACCTAATTGCTGTCCATCCAAAAAAACGAACGGTTAAGCCGATGACACTGTCATAGGATTATCTCAAACATGTGCATCTGCAAACAGCGGTAGACACTTTTTTATTTATCCTTGCCACTTTTTTATACTATCGTTCCTTTTTAAACTAAAAAAAAAATTATTGAGCTGAATATATAAATTATATTAAATTCAAGACGGACATGCAATGAATGTATATGTTTTTTTATTTAAAATTATAAGCGGATGTGTTCCCCTCGGACTTTGTTCATTATCAATCAGCATCGTAGTTGTCTAAAAGAAAAAAAATTTTAAATTTATGTAATCATCGATCGGATCGGTTATGCTGCACATGTTTTAGTCAAAAATCTCACAACGATTTTCCTGGGTGTTTTTTTTTTCTTTTATCCAGAGTTAAAACAATACTTTTTTTGCTATTCTAATAAAAGACAATTTACGGCCGGTTTCAAAAAAAAAGCTACTAAAGAACTCTTTGGCTAAAGGATAGTCAATGACTGGTATTCTCAAATTCACGTTCCAACTCAACGCAAGAAGCTCTTGCTTTGGAACTTAATCGGTTGTCAGTAGTTACGTAACTAATGTATTGGATAAAATATTTTCAGAATACAGAAATGTCAAAAGTCTCAATAAAAATTGGATACGACGCAACTCAATCGTGTGTACAACGTTCTAATTATGTTTAGATTCTTGTGACCTTTTCAGGACTAGATCTTAAAGAAAAAATAACAACTAATGAGAATCTAAACATAATTAGAACGTTGTGCACCAACAAAGCCAATAGGCAATAAATATGAGACAGTAACAAAAATGGATATAGTCATATCCTGGCGCCAAATACATGACAGCAGTCGCAGTCTTTAAATTTGGTTGCTCTCTTGTTCTCAACAATTTCCAACTTTTATCTCTATTTTTCATTTTATTATTAAATTTCTACTTGTTGCATACATGAGATTTTTCGACATGTTGAACATGTTGAGAATTCTCATGATTAAGAGTTTCGGAGACAAACATTACCACCTAATGGCGAACGTTGTTAACGTAAAGTGATCACACTAAGCCAGCCTTCGAAATAACAGTAGAAGACGGTCGTAAGCCCGTAGTGGTTTGTTCCATTTAAAAATCGAACATTAGTAATGAATTGTTAGAGTCATCAATCGTGTGTTTTTCATTTCAGAATAATAGTCATTGTGTCCGATTCCCATTATTGCAATAGGATTTTTGACTTTTGAAGTCGGGTTTAAAATGTCAGTTTGTTGTTATGAAACGCGTTATTTTTTAAAGGAAACTTAAAGTCTCCTTTATTTTTTTATGAAACAGGCTGTTAGTTCATCGAAAATACTACTCGTCGTTGGCGAAAGAGTCTTCAATTTGCACGCTTGCCTTCCTCATATGGAAAAAGATTGAGTAAAGAAGTATTGTGAGTAGAGATAGGCACTATAACGATAGCTGATAAAAATATTAGATAAATAAAAATAACGCCTATAACGTTATTCATATTAAACGATATTTGTAAATATTAGTCGAACAAAAATAATAGTCAGCTAATATTAGGCTCGCGCTCTTTATAAATACTGAATGAAATTGTGGAAACGACGTTTTTTTAAGGGAAAGTTAACATTCCAGATACCAACTTTTGGAAATGACCTTGTTTTTTTAGGAAAGTTAAGTTGTTTCTAGATTTTAATATCAAAAAGAAAAAAATACAACTAATGACTCTAACAATTCATTACTAATGTTCGATTTTTAAATGGAACAAACCACTACGGCATTTGACCGTCTTCCACTGTTATTTCGAAGGCTGGCTTAGTGTGATCACAATGTTTGTCTCCGAAACTCCTAATCATGAGAATTCTCAACATGTTCAACATGTCGAAAAATCTCATGTACCTATGCAACAAGTAGAAATTTAATAAATGAAATATAGAGATAAAAGTGGGAAATTATTGAGTACAAGAAAGCAACCAAATTTAAAGACTGCGACTGCTGTCATGTATCCAGGATATGACTATATCCATTTTTGTTACTGTCTCATCTTTATTGCCTATTGGCTTGGCCTATTTTAATATCAACGTTATTTTCAATTAACGAAACTGCTATAACGTTTTTGAATTTATGCCATTAGTCCCACATCTAATAATTGTGAGAAATAAAATATACTTTATACACCGCCCATTCCCGATCACTTGAAATGGATGTCATCTATTTTCTGACAGATGTGAAACTTGAGTTTTTCTTTTTTCAATGATTATAACGAAATCTCATTACGCGTTAATACACGAATTTTGCTATTATTAAATTAAAAACAGCAACACGTGTTCCCTGGTGGAAGATTATGACAAAATGGGACAAATTTGGACCGAGTTTTTAACGCTGACAATCAAACGAGGTAACGACTTGAACCAGGCCCGCTCGAGTTTCCTCATTGACGATCCGTTTGGAGTGATGGACGAATGGTTTGATGCGATAATTTTTGATTGACGGATGCCCTACTCCCCCAGTCACTCCACATCATCCATTTGGTTTTTCCCACTCATGATCGTTTTTCGGAGTTCGACATCACTCGGTTTGGATGGATGGAGTGATTGTGAATGGGGAGCCTTATATCCAGTAGTTCAAATTGAAGATTTGTCTTTTAATTCGAAATAATAGGTATATGTTAAAATGGTATTCTTACAAGTGGCCTGGAGGCCAAGTCGAAATATTAACGACAGCTCCAACGTTAACAATTTGTTGTTATTTCCATAGAGATAACGTAAAAACTGTTGATCACCGTGCGTTAAACAATGTTGTTCCAAATTCCGAGTCGAAAAAAAATTCTGACAGTTATTCAAAATTAACGTTAAACGTTACCTCGAAATCTATGGAAACTTACGATGCTGCTGTTATATTGAATACGAAACACATTTTTTTTTGTTTGGAAACCATTTTCAATTTGGTTAACGTTTGGAACGTTAACAGTTTTCACGTTTAACGTTATTTATTTCGACTTAGCTCCCTGGGCCGAACTATCAATAAATAGAAATGAAAAACTATAAACAAAATACAATATTTGTCTGAAGTCTGACGTCGTTCGAGCGAGCAGTTAAAGAGATGATGATCTTCTCAAATACAGTCTCTGTGTCCTAAAATCCCATCTATCTTCCCTTTCTCCCACCCCATCCACCTCCCTTTCCTTTTTCCTTTTTTTTTTGTTTGAGTTTGTTTAATTTTTTTTTCTTTATATTGGGTTTAGTTGTTAGAGACCACAACTTCGTTGTGGTAAGCTCGCCCTCTGTATGTTGATTCTGTGATGTCTTTGTTGTGTTAAGTTTTTATGTGTTACTCTACCAATATACAGTAAAGTATGGATAAAATAAAATAAAAAAAATAATATATAATTTATTTATTTTAAATTATTATCATATTTATTCCCCTTAAAACTACGAACAAAATAATAAAAGTTTATAATAATAAATCATTTCTTATGACGTACACATTTTTATGTTTAAAGAGAATCACAGCTACGAGTGTTGTGTTGTTTTTTTTTGACACGCTGTATAAGTTGCAGTAGTACATAAATAACGGAAAATAATAATGAACATAGATATCATTATTTATGCACATAAAAACTAAACCGATATATTATTATAACAACTAATCTAAAAACACAAAGTTGTAACGTATCATTTTTTAAGTGGTTATGTAAAGCGTTTTCACTTGGATAAATCAATAAAGAGTTATTAGTCTTATGTAAGTACCAGTCGGTACTCCTGTGTATGATTCAAGTTGATACGGCAACAATAACCACAAATTATTATTCACTACATTATGGTATGACGTATTAAACCTAGTTCCCACTAGAGTCGCGTATTTGAGGAGCTTAAATACTCTCCTCGGCCCAAATTGTTCCAATACATTTAAAACCTAATTAACACTACCTCAATCAAATCAAATATCCCTCGCTCCCCACTCATAGGCAAAAAGAGCTTTATTCTTATTGTCTTTTCTGACCAGTGTGGATTTAAGGACATGAGGTGGTCAACCTTTCACATAGTTTTTTTTTTTTATATAAGCAATGTTTGTTCACACAGAAAGGGTAATTCGAGTATCGAGTGATTGTAATTAAACGTGTCTGTATATCAAAAGTTCAATCAAGTAGATTAGCCGGAAATTAAGTTGGGAATATACATGCCTGTTGTAGCAGGCACACTTGCATGCCAGCTCCTTGCACATGCCACCTACTATCATGTGTACACGCTAACTGGCATGCCTGTACCTGACATACAAGTAGATCGCACAACATTTGATTTACTGGCATGCCACATGAGGGAGAGGACGCGGCGGGTATGCGGGAGGCTACGAAACCTGCACGTGTGAAATTCACGACAGGTACGTGCATGCCAGTAGTTTTGGGCGAAAAATAGCATTTCGCATATGAGTATCATTCTTTTTTATTATATATATTCATCACAACATCCAAGTACAAAGCGATACAAGTCAAGATAATGGAATTTTCGATTTGACTACTTAACAAGAAAAACAAAAATATACTTATTAATTGAATTATATATAAATTGTGATGAAATGGCCATACGCTAAATAAATAAATTTTATTTTATCCGCAATTTTTCCTAACAATTCATAAAATTTTTCTGGCAGCATTCTTAAATGGTTTCGGTAACCATCTATATCTTCTTTTTGCATTTCTGTAAGCAGACAACTACTTGCTCCAAAATCTTCCCTTCTGCTAATCCAATCTTTCATCCAAATCCGTCTTCTTTTACTTTTCTTCTTTCATTTAAATAAGCCATAAATTGTACTGCTAATTGCAATACGATGAAATTTAATTCACTTCGAATGTTTTCCATTGCAAAATCTCAAGTGATTTGCATGTGATTTGGGACATGTACTGTCTCGTGGCTAGCTTGTCTATACAGGCATGCAAGGACGCAAACTGCATGCAAGTTTAACTTGCAATTTGCAATCTATCCACATCGCGCCAGTAACTTCTACATGCCATTAACAGGCATGCAAGCTACTGTCCCATTTTACAGGCATGTGTATCGCCGCCTTTAAGTCAAGTCTATCCATTTTGTTATATTTTTGTGCGAGAACGCGTCACTGACCATTGACTCACTTACTAAACATGTGTGAACGTGTAATTATTCGAGCTCTTTCGCTAAAGCGGAAAATTATTGTTGTTTTGTAGTCTGTGGGGCTAGTACGAGTTTCATCGAAAGCTTATTGCACGCAAATAAGCGCTTATTGGCGTGCAAATAGTGTTCATAAATCAAACGATCGAATCAGTCGATCATTTTAGTATGAAAATTTTTCGATGATCGTTTCGATATTCGATCATCGAAAACTTATACTAGGGCTACTGTTCAGTTTACAAAACTCCTCACACTTAAGAACTGTACCCGCATTCTAAGTTTTATTGGAAGGTATATTTTGTATGGAAAACGGGTTTAGCGCCGCCACAAGAATATTTCTAGAAACAAAAGCGATTCTCGCATTCCATACGTATACACGTTTTCCATACAAAATGTACCGTGCTCCGTGACTATCTTCCGATAAAACTTAGAATACGGGTAGGTACTGTATTTAAACAAAATGTGATTTTAGCACCTACTCTTCAATCGACTATAGTGGAGACCAGTCCTAATAATCAGTTGGTGTGCAGACACGTTTAGTAAATAATAGATTACTCGCTACTCGGCTAAAATACCAATGAAGTGGGAACTAGGCTTTAACTTTCAGTTAGCAGATTTGCTTGTGCATATTCTGATCTTTTGGGTAGATCATTACCTACACATGCACATGTTTGATCATGTCAAATACATATGTAATATATGTAGGTAGAATGTACATATAAATGATAACGTTTTGACTCGTGTGGCCAAACTTGATTGGTATTTTTTTCTAACCAATCGGTCCAGTCCAATTTAAGACAGAGTCTAATATAAAATTTCAATTGAAATAAATGCACACATAAACCGATCGGGGATTGAACCCGAAACCTTTCAATAACAATTCCACACATAAACCACTAGTCTTCTTCGGAGGTCAGTTCTCATTGTAGAAGTGGTTGGTAGTCCAATGGTATCAATCGGCGGCTTTCGTGCGCACAGCGTATTAGAGGTTGTATAGGTTCGAATCCCGGCCGTGCCGACCATTTCCGCTTTCACAACACAAGCCTTTGCTTATTGTGAAAGATGTGATAAGTGTATTTGTGTTAACTTCGAGTGAGCGCAGATTAATTTTTATTAAAAAAAAAGTATTAAATTATTATGTTGTAGCAACGTTTAATAATTTATTAGGTATAACAAAAAATGATTCAACCAAATTCATTATAATAATATTATGAACAGACATTGTGGAAATTGCTTTATTGTTATTATACTCATGTAAGAAGGTATTATTCATTTGATGAAATAGAGTAATTAACAATTAACATAAATTATGAATTATGAACTTTTAAAGGCGTTATAAATATTACAAATTTAAATTTGACGTATCTAGTTGTTCTATAAATATAACTTAATTAAACGAGTTAAAATAAGTTTCGTCAATCTATTTTCATTTATTACATACCTACATAAAAAATTATAAAACTAAAGAATCTTAAAATTAACCCTAGAAAAATAATATTAACTAGGTATATTTCCTTAATAGTAACGATTTTGGCGGCATCTAAATACTGACTAGTTTAGATACGTTATTCCACCACGAAGTTTCTAGTTCAAGTCTTTTAAAGGCCTTTCTAAGGCGAGCGTTTACAATTAATTTGTTTTTGAGTTTCAGATTTTTCTATATTTTTAATATTCACAAAATAAATACATGCTTTATACAAATTAACGTACATACTCTATTGCCAATCTATAATATAAAAGAAAGTCGGGTTAGTGCGAACACTTATAGCTCGAGATCGGTTGAACAAATTCTTCCGATGCTTGATTTATTGGATTCTTCTCCGCTCCGGACTACAGAATTAGGTACTATTAAAATGTTGAAAAAAAATGCATAAGAAATAATATTAAATAGAATATTAAAGTTTGTATGGAACGGATTTCCTGCGACGCCAACGCCATCTATGAAATATTCTATAGAATCATTTACCTGACAACCATTGAGTTTCAAAACATTGGTACGCAGGTTTTTGATACAATTTCTTTCAAGCTTTCAAAAATAATTTTAAACATTCAAACATAATTATGTTAAACGTATTTTTTTATAAATCACAAATTCGAAATCAATATTCATAGTGAGGACTACAACAGGACAACATCTGTCGAGAAAGCTAGTATATGTATAAATTATGGCAATACTATGTATCTATTTTAAAGATCAAAATCGAGTAAGTACACGCTTAAAAACTTACAATTTTAATTGACATCTGTCCTTACTGTCAGTTGACTGATACGATTGTAAGAATGTGCCCTGTAAACATCGTTTAAAACAGACGCATAGGTCAGTATTATATTTGTAAATAATCAATGTACCTATCATTATACAAATTCGAATTCAATATTCTTATAGTACCCAAAGACAGGACATCGTCTTTTGGGGAACTAAACTGTTTGACATAACTGTCCCTTGTTTTATGACTGTCACCTGTTGGTGTGATTGACCGAACGAGCCGTGCAAACATAGTTTAAAACGGATGTATCGGTCCAAATTATATTGGTCAAATAAATAGGTTATTTTTTTATCATTTTTACAAATTAATTTTAAATATTGATAGTTAGGACGGGAAAACGTCCATCAGGAATGCTAGTATATCTTATATATAAAAATGGAGAGCTATTTCCCGATGTCATCGCATCACGCCTAAACGGCTGGACCGATTTCGCTAATTCTTTTTTGTCGTGTAGGCTCATATCAGGAGATGGTTGTTTTAGAAGAAAAAAATTAAGAAAAATGCACGGAAAATTAGAAAATTAAAGAAAACTCTACGTAGGCAATCTTATTAGTACGTTACCATACAATTTTTATTCCAATTTTGAAATTTTGACAGCAACTGTCAGCTGTTAATTAGTTGGTGCGATTGACAGAATACGAATGGAATATGCATTGTTTAAAACAGATGCATTAGTCGGAATTACGTTGGTCAAATGATGATTAACTCATCACCATAAAATTTCGAATTCAATATTCATAGTTAGGAACACGGGACAAAGTCTGTCGGGAAAGCTAGTATAGTATAAATATCGTCGATTTTCAAACAATGGATGAGCTTCTCGTCTACATACAAGAAATAATCAACCCAACGTGGCACTTCTTCGAAAAGAAGAGTTCGTGCCAGGATTTTTGAGGTAGTCTCCGCACGATGCGTATTGTTCCTATTCTGTATATTATGTATAGGTTCTCCAGAAGAGGTCAATACGACGCGGATCTTCGGCTTCAGTCGTTCATCAGCAGATATTTCTTGTACATGTAGAGGGTTGACCAGAACGTGTATCTGTTCTCGTTGGGGTTCTGCATCATCTCCAACTTGTCCGTGATCCTGAGGTAGTCGTGGGTGTCCGGTCCTCGGATGGGATACCACGTCACTGGGAGGAGCGCCGTAGGGGTTGGAGTCGGATTACTGCAATGGAAAAATATACAACAATCAGTTATTTGTATAAGTAACTAGCTGACCCGCCCGTCGAACTTCGACCTGACCCAGAATAACAGAAATAATCTTAATTTAAATTATCCCCCAAAGCACGAGCTCTGCTCAATTTTGGGGGTAAAAAAAATATATTGAAATAAATGTATAAATTTATTATTGTGAATGTATTTTTTTAATGTTTTTTATTTCGTTAATAAAAATATTTGAATTTGAATCTAGACTTATTACATTTATTTATTTATTTAAAGTGTCATTTTGTTGTTATGAATCGCATTATTTGTTAAAGGAAACTTAAGTCTCCTTTTTTCTTTACTAGCTGACCCATCGAACTTCGTCCCGCCTTAAAGTCAATAAAATATTGCTGGGTAACATAACATACCTAGATGACTACTTACTCATTGTGAAAAAAAATCAAAAGTTATGTGGTTAATATACAATTACCATGTCTGTAACATTACCGACGTCTGTGAAAACATAGGGAAAACGTTGATCTATAGAATCGTTCTACCAAAAATATCAATCTACCAGACATCTCCCTATTTCCCCAACAGATGGCGGTATCAGTTCCGGTTAGAAAATCCGATCCGTACTAACTTTAATATCATATTTTATTCATTTATTCAACTTTTTATTAGTTATTCTGTTATCCGGAGCAGAGAAGAATCCAATAAATCAAACATCGGAATATTGATTCAATTGAAAAACTGATACTTTTATATTATAGATTATTTTAGTTGGTACTACGAGGAAAACTTTCGGATGACAGGTATAGAAAAGAGTAACTAATTATTATGCTTTAAATCAGTAATATCGTCCTTTAAAAGTATCACAAAATTCTTAGATACCTATACTATTTCCCGTGGATACATGTGAAACTCACGGGAATTTTGTTGGCCGGGCTGCGGAGCTTTCCGAAGTATTCTCCAGGGGCGGTATACACGTTTCCATACAAAGTTTTGTTAGTTCTACGAATTGTCACGGAAAATTAGAACAGGGGGACGGGACGGATGGAAAAAAAATATGATAATTAATTAACTGTTTGATAATTTACAGTCGGTTTCATCTCTAATATAAATGAAAGTCGGTTAGTGCGAACACTTGTAACTCGAGATCGGCTGAACAGAATCTTCCGATGTTTGATTTATTGAATTCTTCTCCGCTTCGGATAACAGAATAATGATTAAAAAGTTGAAAAATGCATAAGAAATAAAATATAATATTAAAGTTAGTATGGAATGGATTTCCTGCGGCGCCAACGATGATAAAATTTATAACAACAAAGTTATTGTTTACCTGACAACGTGACAACCATTGACATTAAAAATATTGGTACGCAGATTTTTTATGGAATTTTTTCGAGCTTTCGGAAATAATTTTTTAACATTCAAACATACACTAAACGTATTTTTGTATCAATTACAAATTTGAAATCAATATTCATAGTAAGTACTACAGGACAACGTCTGTCGGGAAAGCTATAGTTGAGATTAGAATTCTTTTCAAAAATAGAATAGTACCAAAATCTTCTGCTTAGTCAGTATCTCGGGGAGAAAATCCATTAAGAAGTAACGACAGCCCTATAGACAAATTGCATTTGGCGATCGACTACAAACTAATTCTTCGACAATGTAGAGTAGGAAGAAAATTAACTGTCCACTTTTTATATAAGATTCTTCGTTTGGTTGTTTATATGTTCCAGTGAACAGTGAATTTTTCGCACTACCTATACATTGACGAAATCTTCGCTTGTAGTCGAACGCCAATTTGAAATTGTCTAGACCGGCTGATAGTTATAGCTACACTCACAGCCGTATACAATAATAATTACTAAATAAATATCTGCGCGTGCGCATGTGTGTTATATAAGACTTAAATGATAGTGCAGAAATATGCGAATGGTGTAATATGGGTATAATGATGAACCATTGTGTTAAGCAGATGAATGGATGAGTGGTTGAATTATTATATTCGCCGTGATACATACGAGTGATTCCGCATGGGGTAACCCGCGAAAGAACAGTTTCTTTTATAATTATTTTCTTTTGTCGGTGTGCTATAAAATATAATCTATGCATTTTTATCTGAACTCTCGATTTTCGCTTCATACATCCTAGCGTTATTTGAAGTGCAACGGATCTGCAGATATTGGAGCAGCAATCAATGATAATCAACTTGCGCTGAAAAACAATGCCGTTAGTTAGGTGGTTAACGTGCATTGTAAAGCCGTAATTTCCTAGAAATTGTGGCCCTTCATTGTAACGGCCATAATATTATGGTCGCAAAGAAAACATTTAACAATTACAATGTCAATAATTATTGTCGCATGTTGAAAATTATCAACATGTAGGTACTTTGAACTGTCAACGTGCCAGGATATGAATCGCGTCTAACGTATGTAACATTGAATGTTAGTTTCATTGAATTTGTTAACCTCTGATTTCCTGGTGGGTATAATACCATCATCATCAGCACGACAGTCCTGGGTGGACCCTGGCTGAGTCAAGAGATTTTTTCCACTCCGTCCTCCAGCTCCTCAGTCCAATGACACCTGCATCCGTGTTAACACCGTCCATCCATTTAATACCGGACTCGGGTGCCGTAAATAACCACTCCCTAGGAAACCTCGCCATTTCTTTTGCATAGAGTCAGAGCTCCATAATAGAGTATATTTTCTTGATTGTTGATAATATGGTCACCAATGAAATAACAACCAGAAAGAACTGTCATCGCCCATTGATTATTTCTTGCTTGTTATTGTTTCCATGGTGTCCAATATCAACCACACAAGAAAGTATACTCTGTTTTACAGCTCTGCCTCTATGTTCGTTTGGTATAAACGCACCCTTACATGACGTTCTAAGTAAGTTCACCTTTTCATGACACAATCTTTATACGAGCTTACTGTGAAAGAGTCAAAGAGTGTGTTTGTGTTCACTTTGAGTGAGCACAGATCCATTTTATAAAAAAAAAAAATCTCCAGATTCTTTTGCCCATTTTTTACGACTAGATCTTAAAGAATGTAACAATATATCAAATGGTATAAACAAACCACTACGGGCTTAAGTACGTCTTCTACTATTATATTGAAGGCTGGCTTGGTGTGATTTTTTACTTACCATTTTTTTTTTTTAATGAATCTGTGCTCACTCAAAGTGAACACAAACACACTCCTTGACTCTTTCACAGTAAGCTACTTAAAGCTTGTGTCGTGAAAGAGGAAGATGGTCGGCACCTGGGATCGAACCACGACGTCCGCAGTACGAAAGCCGGCGTTGTAACCGCTGGGTCACCAACCACTTCACATTAAATGAACATCATTAGTGAATTGTTAGAGTCAATAGTTTATAATAATATACCTATTATATCCGGATAGAAATCGTTCCAGCTACATAATTCCCCGCTTTATTATGGCTGCATCGCTCTCCTAGGAAATCAGAGCATTAACCACCCAAAAAAAATACGTTTCCAAATTAACAAAATTAATGTACCTACCTATATAATTAAATTGTGTGATACTGTTAATACGCTCAGTGGGTGTACATTAATAGGTACTTACGTGATTTAGTAAGAGAATGCACATTTGGGTTAATGTCAGTAGGCGCATACATATTTGCAGTGTTTACTATTATTAAATAATCACTTTCTTCACTTGCAATCGAACTCATGAGGTGTGAATAGCTTCATGCCTAATAAATGTGCTGTGCTTATACTAGCCCGAGGCGCGCCCTTCACAGCTATTTATGTGTCAAGAGTCATGACTGCCAATTAATTAGACTGTGTGGATGCACCACCTTTCTACGCGTATCAAATATGCATGTTATTGTTTTGTGTCGATCTTCTTATGTACCTATATCACTGAAAATGCATATTTGTGTATACTAAGGGAAATAGATATATATATATATATATTTCTGTGAAGATGTGATCACGGAGAGAAATATATGAAGCGTACGCGAAACGTTTTGGGTACTCCGTGTACTCAGGTTGGCTCTGAAAAGAGCCGTTGGTCGCCCGACGTTTCGATTGGATTCCACCAATCATCATCTGGGGCAGATGGGAAGCCGCTGGGAAGCAGCTCTTCCCAGCTGCTTCCCAGCGGCTTCCCATCTGCCCCAGATGATGATTGGTGGAATCCAATCGAAACGTCGGGCGACCAACGGCTCTTTTCAGAGCCAACCTGAGTACACGGAGTACCCAAAACGTTTCGCGTACGCTTCATATATATATATATATATATATATATATATATTTATGTCAGACGGCATATGTTGGCTCATCTGATTTTAACACACCAAAGTTGATCAACCTTTTACCTGGAATATATAATTACCTGGTTGATACATAAATTTGAAAGTTACACCCCCGCGTTACGATTATGTTTAGCTTCCTATATACTCTATTCTCCACTTATATATTCAATTATTTACTGTCTATTTTTAAAGAACACTAGTTGATCAAGAGTTGTTAGCTCTTACAACGTTGCCAAATCGATCTCACTAACACACTCACGATAGCATAATACATCTCCTATTGTAGACGTAGAATTGGTAGGTAGGTTTCTATATCTGATCGTAATATTCACACATCGCTGTTGGTTTCATATTTTCCGTATTATTGAGGACCTATATGTACCTACCTACCTACTTTATTTTTGTTGTGATTTAGACTCGTATATTTTTTTACTTGGCTAGCGTTTATGACAATATTTTTTTAAAGTATTTTAGAGTAGGTATTTAGATTTTTTCTAACGAGAAGTTTATGAGAATAGCGTTTATTATAAATTGATGAGAAGAAATAAATCATAAAGGCTTTAACTTGGAATCTATTTGGTCTACAGAGACAAATCTAGTTATCATATTGTAGCAAATTTACTCTTCTTTAAAAACGCGCTAAAATGTTTTTTTCAAAAAATAGTGCTTTACGGTTATATTCGCCAAATAATAAAAAAAAATAGCGATTTTTTCGCGGTTTTTCGATTTTTGACAAAGGTGCATTCGGCGCTCGAGGTCAAAAACTTGGATTATTCATCAGACCAACATCATCCCGAAGACGACTAAGACCCTCCTACACCGTGTTTCTTTCCTTCGAAGCAGAGCTGAGGGATTTGGACATGACGTGGGTGGAGGTCTTGTCCAAATGCCTCCCTATGCCCCCAAGTGGGGTCACAAATGGAGTATTGATTGATTGATTATAGTTCATCCAACACCAGAGTCGAGATATTTAGAAATTTGATATTACAAGTTTGCAAAAAAACATAACTACCTTATTTGACGCATTCTGTAATGTATAAAGTTACTGTACTATAATGGGTTTAATTATCAAAGCTGCTTAGTATCTTATTAAATCTTATTTATCGGACATAATATTCTAAAAGTTACACTTTTCAATTTACAATTTCATTCATGAATAAAATATATATATTTTTTTAAATTTTGCGTGATGTTCATCCAACACCAAAGTTGAGATTTTTTTAAATTGATATTGCATTTAAAACAACGCTGTTAGGCGTCCCTAATGTATTTTTTATTATTTTTAGCAAAGAGATAAGCCTTTAATACTATAATTCATAGTAAATAACCGCAATATAGGTACAAACGCGAATTAAATATACCTACCAGCTAATTTGTGTTTCATTGATAATAGGATGAGCTGATTCGGGACCTTGGCGGTTTGTGTCTGATGATCACTTGATCAATCAATCAATACTCCCTTTGTGACCCCACTTGGGGGCATAGGGAGGCAACAAGTGCCCTCCACTGCGCTCTATCTCTAGCAGTTTCAATGACCTCCTCCCACGTCATGTCCAAATCCCTCAGCTCTACTTCGAAGGAACGAAACACGGTGTGGGAGGGTCTTCCTCGTCTTCGGGACCCTGATGGGAGGAAGAAAGTTCGTGATGCGGTGGTACCATCTAATATTCATGATTCTTCTGAGGCACATTGTCTCAAAGGCAGAAGACCTTTTGTGCCTGGGCTTTGGTCAGGTGCCATGACACACACCCATATAAAAGAATAGGCAACACACACGCATTAAACAGTTTACATTTCGTCTCAACACTAAACGCCGACGCCTTCCATATCTTGGTCATGTTGTTGAAGGCACCACTTGCCATATCGATAGGTACTTATCGGGAGCTCAGCCCCGAGGTCACCAGTGGTGGTAATGGTTGCTCCCAGGTATTTAAATTTATCCACCCGGGAGACCTGGCGACCATAAATGGTTATCGGTAGCTGTTTATCGGGGCAGGCTTTATTTGCCATGAGCTTCGTCTTACTGGCATTGACTCGAAGGCCAAGGCGTGCTGTTTAATTGCAGAGTCTCGAAACACTGGGCTGTAGTTCCTCCACTGTCGTATTGAACAACGCTAGGTCGTCCGCGTACTCCAGATCGCACATTTCGCCCACGGGACCATCTGTAGGATTCCTCTGTGTTATTGGTATACCTCTTGCTCCTCGCATGGACTTTCTCAAGAGGAAGTCAAGCTATCAAGCGGTGGTGCCTTGAGACATGAGACACAACTGCATCCAGACTGTCGTAAAAACAGTCCTTAGCTGCAGCATCCGTATCCTCAGTGGGGGCATAATCACTTGATAGTCAATGTTATATCTATATTTGGAAGAATTTCGCGTGTAACAATAATTATTCAGAACCCCGTATCGTAACCATTCAATGGTTAAAAGGGAGTGCGACAGGCATTATATTATATTCTCACCCGACCTCTTCAACCTCTACATACATACACTTCACGAGAAGAGCCCAGGATGGCTGGCATAGATGGGCCACAATAGAAAATAAAATACCTACAATCTACGATTTGCTGATGACACCTCCTTGGTCGCGTCAAGTGTACGAATGCTGGCAGGGCTGTTCCACCAAGAAAAGATGGAATGTTGAGATTGCTCAGAGAAGGACCGAGCAAAGGACTAAGTCAATCCTCATATAGTTAAACATCTCCATGCGGCTCTCAGTATTGTGCTGGCGGCGTGTTTTCGATATTTCGGTCACATCGAAAAAAAAGGAGTCTGTGAACTTGAAAAAATCATTTTTGTAGTACATAAATCTTAGGAGTGTCACGCTTACTTACCTATGCGTTTAAATAAAAAATAAACTAATTAACACTTTTCAATACAAGGATCTCAGTATCGCCGAAGGAACTTATTGCCTCAGTTATTTTTTTCTAGTCTACCCATCACGTCCAATCTTACACAGGCCAACCACGACACTTCAAGTGAATAAACACTTATAAAAACTCTTAGTCCACCGGGAATCGAACCCGGAACCTCGTACTCTGAAGTTTACGCCTATACCACTAGGCTGCCGAGGTCGGCTCCTAGCGTTTGCTCGTATACAAAAGGATAAAATCCTTTTGAAAGTACCGAAAGTACCAACACTCAATGTTCTTAAAGATAATAAGACTTTTTAGATAATCTACACAATTGTGAAGCGATATTTTTTTGTAAATCTAGGGTAAGGTTAACAATGAATGTTTTGAATAAGAGTTGTAAAAGTAGAAAGCAATAATAATATTTGTGTGCGTGCCGACAAAAATATTTAAAAACAATACAAGGATTATTTTTATTGCCCTAACACCTTATCGGCATATCTACACTTTTTGGGCTACAGGTATTAATAATAAACCAGCATTGTATATTTTTGCAACTAAATATTCAACAAAAGTCACTTTTAAACAATGCGAGATAAAATTTTTGTTCTTCAATATTGATTTATGATTATAACACTTTATGTACTTACTTTTGAAAAAAATATAGGCTCAACCAAAGTGAATACAAATAATACACTTTAACATATTTCACATAATGCGGTGTTCAGACGGGGCGATGTAAGGCCAGACGATTTCGCTTGCATAAAAAAAAAATCGCTCGGTCGCCCATTGATCGTCTGATGTGTTCACACGAGTCCACCGACATACATTCAATCTGTCAGGTGCGCTGATTGTTTTAAAAATGGCGGACGTCGAGGTAGAATTCGCGGAGTAATTAGAGTTGGTTGAAAATATTGTTTTAGACGATATAAAAAGATTCCTAATTGAGGAAAAATAAAAAAAAAAACGCAGATATTGGGTGCGGAATTGGATTCTGAGGAGAAATAAATTTAGAGCAGTGCTGTCAACTGTCAAGAAACAGAACATACGGACGCCGCGCAGATCTGCGCATGCGTGAATCGTTCCACCAGATACAAAAGTTGAAAGGCGTTCAACTTGAGACGATATCGCTTTCAACCATTTTTATCGCTTCAGATTTATCGACAATCTGTTCACACGGTTCAATTGGCTGGCGATATTTTAGTGTCCTGGTGATATTCGCCTCGTCTGAACACCGCATAAAGGAAATATTTTGTTGCGAAATGAGAAGATAAGTACATAGTTAGAATTGAATTGGGGATCGAAACCATGCCCTTCACAACGAAAGTCGGCGACTAAAGAGCTAGGCATCAACCACTTGACCAACAATGGTACCACCTTTATGGCAATGAAACATTATAAAAGGATATTCGATTTCAAAATAGATTCTTTAAATTTTATTTTGATTTTTTTGTTACGCTGATCTTCCTTTGGGATGGAAATATTTTTATTGTTTAACTAGAATGTTTTTTTGCAATAATACGACTCGACTGACTCCGAAAACTGCGATCGCATACGCTGACTTATTATTTTAGGTTTGTAAGAAATATTTTTCGGAAAATAAGGGATTGAGCATTTAATTCAACGAGATTTTAGGAATATATTATTCCATATTTGAAACATCGTCAATTTTAATACCTATAATTTTTATCTATTTATTGAATACAATAAAACAGTTGTATGCGGAATGTTATGCATTTGGAAGAAGCGAAAGAGGTTCGTTTGGATAGGAAAGAATAGAATATAATGCATACCAATTCCGGGAAACGGCGTGATGGATAATAAAAGAGTTTACTTAGATGCCTATTACAAATGAGTAGGTACGAACTGTGAGTATTGTAACAAAACATATCCCCCTTATAGAGACAACTCTCGTATTCAGGAGGAAGGAATAAATCTTACCTACAACATGTCTCTGTTACCTACGTATTTTTTTCCACTTAAAACACCTGTTACTCTCGGTTACTGGCGTTGATTAGTTCGAAATTAATCGAATATCATATCTTAATATGATATTCGATATAGTGCTTGTTTTAAAATAAACAGGTGATAAATACTGTAGTAGACGTCTTTATACTTTCTTCAACGTGTAGATTTACAAACCACGCATTTCTTCAGGAAATGTAAATTTCAACTAGTAAATAATAGGTACCTATGTTTAAAAACTTAGATATAAAAAAGAATATCTAGGAAAATATTTAAAAATAAACAAACTTATGGATGTTGTATATACCTACTCTTCTTTGAGCTTTTGTCATCCTTGTTCTCAAGGAGATCGGCCATCAGAACATTTATTTCACTTGATTCGGTTACAAAAGGCAAAGGAGATTCTAAGAGAGTATTTAAAAAACCTTAATTTTTGCGACTATTTAAAAGTTTTGAAGTTCTTCTTCTTCTTCGAGTCCGGACTAGACTTTGCCACTCCAATATTCCGCGACCGATATCGCGTTGTCGTTTGCGGATTGTAGGTCTTCCTCGTTGCAGGTAATTGTCATCAGCGGGCATTGCAGTAAGTGAGGGTCATCCTGCACCTCCCCGCAGTCGCAATCCACACTATCGCCCTCCAGAAAACCCCACCTATGCTGGTTGTATTTGCATCTGGATACTCCCACTCTTAACCTGTTCAGTGTTTTCCAGGTTGGGTATTCCAGGTTATGTGCGCTATCTGTGCTCTCGGATGGCGCCATCCAGAGTCCGTCACCAAGTTTTTGTCTCCATAGCTCCTCTCTGGTCTTTACCTCTGATGTTGATAGGTCTAGTGTACACTGGAGAAAACTACTTCTTGACTTCAGTCTTGGAGGCACAATCCGGTGGTCATATAGTGGATGTCAAGGGTCGTGAATTTGTCGGTGTCTCTCTAAGTTCGCCGCCACTCCTCTTCGCACATCGGGCGGAGCAATTCCAATTATGGGGAACAATTTATCTATGGGAGTCGGTTTAAGACAGCCGGACACCAGTCGCGCCATTTCATTTACCGCCACATCCACCTGTTTGGTGTGTGCAGACCTCTGCCAGACAGGGCAAGCATATTCGGCCGCAGAAATACAGAGCCTGAGAAAGTTTTGAAGTGTAAAATGTCTTATGTTTAAAATACCTAATCGCGTATAATGTGGTATGAATAACATACAACAAAAAATGTCCTAATACTCCGATGTAAATTATGGTAAGATATCATACCATATCGTTTTCAATTCCGCTTTCCGACGTAAATTATTTTAAAGTACACTTACCATAATTTGTTTTAATGCCTAAGCCATGTAAAATATTGTAAGTTCTTCATACAATTATTTACGTCGTTGCAGAATTGAAATTACTCAATCAATATATTTAATAATTCGTATTAATTGGGAAATTGATCAGTGTAACACATGAATAATGAACAGATTACCCAAGTTACGAACAAACATATTTTCTGTGAGTTAAATAATATTATATTCCAAACGGCGGCATAAACTTTATTTCATATTTGCTATTTTATTGATTTTTTTTTGACCAACTCATAAAAATACGCTTAGAGTGAACAAAAGTCTTATTGAATGTGCGCGTACACACGGCAACTAATTTCTTAATAAATAAAAACAAAATAATAGATGATCCATCTTTTGTTAAGTCGAACGTCGTATAATATTGTAAAGAGAACTTACAATAGGCGTGTGCAAGTAGTCAGACGGCGTGTATTGTGTCCAGAGACAATACAATGCTATACGTCGGACTATTTTGTCAAAAGTGATGATACCATAATTGCTGGCTGTATCATCCTTTTTTGGATGCAATGCCAAAACAAAAAAAAAAAAAAAATAATTGACGTGTATCAAAAAACATATTTCTAGTATCGATATCAACTTTCTGTTTTGGGAAGTGATAAAATACATAAAATGAAGCATGTTTCCGTTAAAACATGAAAAACGCAATTCTGTGGGATACCATAACTTACGTAGGACCGATCGAAAAAGTGATTTAAAAATCGATTTCTGTAATCTGTGCATAAAGAATTATATAAATTAAAGGTAGATGTACCTACTCGTATGTGTAGATTTTCTCGCTTTAAGTGAAGAAGCTTGTGCTCAACGCAATTTTTATACCATCTAAGTATAATGTATGGTAATGAGACATGGACGTAGACCAAGAAGGAAGAAAGTAGTATGAATGCGGTAGAAATGAGAATGTTGTGTAGGATGTGCGCTATTAATGCTGAAGATGAGATCGGAAACGGAATGATAGATGAGGAAATAATGAGAGATAAAAAAATAGTTTAGTAACAAGAATGAATGTAAACAAAGTGTGGTGTTTGGAGAGTTTGGACATATAGAGAGGATGAATGAAAATAGAGTGACTTTTTACCTGCCTGAAAGGATAGGTGGAAGATCGACATGGGTAGAATATATCGATATGTGATCTTAAAGAAATGCAACGTCTAGAATAAAAGAAATAGGATACATGCATGCGGAATAGTATGATAGTGAAAAAAAGTATGTGGATAAGAAAGAGTGGAAGTCTCTTCTCTCTGCTTACCCCTATAAGGACACGGCGTAAAAGTTAATAAATTGATAACTTTACATTTGGTCCAAAGTTTATTCGTTTTCTTACTACCTGTACCTTACTTTCCTTCATGGGTTGGGCTGATCACGTAACTTGCATACTTTATAATAATCTTTGGGTTAGTTAGAGACCACAACGAAGTTGTGGTTAGCTCGTATGTTGGTTATGTGATGTCTTTTTTATGTCAAATCTAATGTGTTGTTAGTTTTATTTATTATAGAATTAATAAATATATAAAAAACTTCCATCATACTACCATGTGGGTTGGCTGGAATAGATTTTTCGGGATACGTCCGCCGTTTGACTCTGAATGTACCTATACTATTCATATGTGTAATTTATTTCAATAATGTTTTATTTATTTATTTACCTGATCGACTCTGTATATAACTCTCATTAGGGTTGGAGGTGTCATAGTGAGAGGTGGAGTGTACCTACATAGTATAAATTTAATTTGATAACAAATAATTAACACAATTGAGATCAAATATTGGTCACAAAACGATATCACATAATATTGATCAACCTTCTCGTATATCCCATTCAAAACAATTATAATCAAGTGCGTAAATACGATTCATTCATAAAATCGTAATATTGAAAAAATAAGTTGTAACAATGTAAATCATGCGTATTTATTAAAATGTTCAATCATTTGTACGACTCTCATACGTGTTTTTAATTGTTTATATTCGCATTTTGATAAAATTCCCCCAAGCCTAGCGATGTTTAAGTGTAATAGTATTGGTAATGTCTTCGTTACGCAACTGAGCCAAACAAAATATGCGCATTCAACAAAAGGTTCGCGCGTTCGTATAGGCGTTGTTTCTGATCTTAATACAAATGTTATCACATTTTTACAAATGTGGGGACTTGCTACATTAATTTATTTACTTTCGTGGATGGCATTGATACAGTAATATGATTTGGCAACGTTGCAATTTTTGATCAATTATTGTTGTTTAATAAATTGTCAAAATGATTTCCTAAGTGAGAATGTATATTTCAGATAAAAAGGTATATCGGAGTGTATATATGGTCACACAAAATGTCAAATATTGGCTCAAAATGAGTTATAGGCAGGAATCGGCTCAGGATCACGTGGTGATACCGAAAATGTAAAAATCTCATTTTGACTCTGATCAAGTATGTGACAAAAGAGCCAACAAGTAGAAATGAGCCAACATCCCCGGTAATTAACAGACGGTTTGAGCCACGAAGTGCTAGTTGACAAACATATATATATATATATATATATATATATATATTTATGTCAGACGGCATATGTTGGCTCATCTGATTTTAACACACCAAAGTTGATCCACCTTTTACCTGGAATATATAATTACCTGGTTGATACATAAATTTGAAAGTTACACCCCCGCGTTACGATTATGTTTAGCTTCCTATATACTCTATTCTCCACTTATATATTCAATTATTTACTGTCTATTTTTAAAGAACACTAGTTGATCAAGAGTTGTTAGCTCTTACAACGTTGCCAAATCGATCTCACTAACACACTCACGATAGCATAATACATCTCCTATTGTAGACGTAGAATTGGTAGGTAGGTTTCTATATCTGATCGTAATATTCACACATCGTTGTTGGTTTCATATTTTCCGTATTATTGAGGACCTATATGTACCTACCTACCTACTTTATTTTTGTTGTGACTTAGACTCGTATATTTTTTTACTTGGCTAGCGTTTATGACAATATTTTTTTAAAGTATTTTAGAGTAGGTATTTAGATTTTTTCTAACGAGAAGTTTATGAGAATAGCGTTTATTATAAATTGATGATAAGAAATAAATCATAAAGGCTTTAACTTGGAATCTATTTGGTCTACAGAGACAAATCTAGTTATCATATTGTAGCAAATTTACTCTTCTTTAAAAACGCGCTAAAATGTTTTTTTTTTCAAAAAATAGTGCTTTACGGTTATATTCGCCAAATAATAAAAACATAGCGATTTTTTCGCGGTTTTTCGATTTTTGACAAAGGTGCATTCGGCGCTCGAGGTCAAAAACATGGATTATTCATCAGACCAACATCATCCCGAAGACGACTAAGACCCTCCTACACCGTGTTTCTTTCCTTCGAAGCAGAGCTGAGGGATTTGGACATGACGTGGGTGGAGGTCTTGTCCAAATGCCTCCCTATGCCCCCAAGTGGGGTCACAAATGGAGTATTGATTGATTGATTATAGTTCATCCAACACCAGAGTCGAGATATTTAGAAATTTGATATTACAAGTTTGCAAAAAAACATAACTACCTTATTTGACGCATTCTGTAATGTATAAAGTTACTGTACTATAATGGGTTTAATTATCAAAGCTGCTTAGTATCTTATTAAATCTTATTTATCGGACATAATACTCTAAAAGTTACACTTTTCAATTTACAATTTCATTCATGAATAAAATATGTATTTTTTTTAAATTTTTCCTGATGTTCATCCAACACCAAAGTTGAGATTTTTTTAAATTGATATTGCATTTAAAACAACGCTGTTAGGCGTCCCTAATGTATTTTTTATTATTTTTAGCAAAGAGATAAGCCTTTAATACTATAATTCATAGTAAATAACCGCAATATAGGTACAAACGCGAATTAAATATACCTACCAGCTAATTTGTGTTTCATTGATAATAGGATGAGCTGATTCGGGACCTTGGCGGTTTGTGTCTGATGATCACTTGATCAATCAATCAATACTACCTTTGTGACCCCACTTGGGGGCATAGGGAGGCAACAAGTGCCCTCCACTGCGCTCTATCTCTAGCAGTTTCAATGACCTCCTCCCACGTCATGTCCAAATCCCTCAGCTCTGCTTCGAAGGAACGAAACACGGTGTGGGAGGGTCTTCCTCGTCTTCGGGACCCTGATGGGAGGAAGAAAGTTCGTGATGCGGTGGTACCATCTAATATTCATGATTCTTCTGAGGCACATTGTCTCAAAGGCAGATACCTTTTGTGCCTGGACTTTGGTCAGGTGCCATGACACACACCCATATAAAAGAATAGGCAACACACACGCATTAAACAGTTTACATTTCGTCTCAACACTAAACGCCGACGCCTTCCATATCTTGGTCATGTTGTTGAAGGCACCACTTGCCATATCGATAGGTACTTATCGGGAGCTCAGCCCCGAGGTCACCAGTGGTGGTAATGGTTGCTCCCAGGTATTTAAATTTATCCACCCGGGAGACCTGGCGACCATAAATGGTTATCGGTAGCTGTTTATCGGGGCAGGCTTTATTTGCCATGAGCTTCGTCTTACTGGCATTGACTCGAAGGCCAAGGCGTGCTGTTTAATTGCAGAGTCTCGAAACACTGCGCTGTAGTTCCTCCACTGTCGTATTGAACAACGCTAGGTCGTCCGCGTACTCCAGATCGCACATTTCGCCCACGGGACCATCTGTAGGATTCCTCTGTGTTATTGGTATACCTCTTGCTCCTCGCATGGACTTTCTCAAGAGGAAGTCAAGCTATCAAGCGGTGGCGCCTTGAGACATGAGACACAACTGCATCCAGACTGTCGTAAAAACAGTCCTTAGCTGCAGCGTCCGTATCCTCAGTGGGGGCATAATCACTTGATAGTCAATGTTATATCTATATTTGGAAGAATTTCGCGTGTAACAATAATTATTCAGAACCCCGTATCGTAACCATTCAATGGTTAAAAGGGAGTGCGACAGGCATTATATTATATTCTCACCCGACCTCTTCAACCTCTACATACATACACTTCACGAGAAGAGCCCAGGATGGCTGGCATAGATGGGCCACAATAGAAAATAAAATACCTACAATCTACGATTTGCTGATGACACCTCCTTGGTCGCGTCAAGTGTACGAATGCTGGCAGGGCTGTTCCACCAAGAAAAGATGGAATGTTGAGATTTCTCAGAGAAGGACCGAGCAAAGGACTAAGTCAATCCTCATATAGTTAAACATCTCCATGCGGCTCTCAGTATTGTGCTAGCGGCGTGTTTTCGATATTTCGGTCACATCGAAAAAAAAGGAGTCTGTGAACTTGAAAAAATCGATAATCACCGGGTCAATGGAGAAGAAATGCGGAAGGGATTAGCGCCTTTAAGATGGAGCGATCTGATCAAGAGTACCATGGGGATTTCGCTGCATGGGGCTATGCATATGGCGGAGGACCACACAGAGCGTAGGTAGACGGATGGTCAATGGAATGAGGCATGGCAGTCACGATCCTTAAAACTGAAGGGTAAGATAAGAGACAAACTTAAATATGTTATATTATAAATTCACAATATAGCTTATAATTAATTGTTTTTTTTAAGTAGATAGGGATCTATAGGTATGTGAGTAGATAATATTTTGATATACCTAAATTTAAATAAAATAAAAAATGATTTAGTCTAAAAATAAACTCATATAATCAATTTAAACAATGTCGATTCCTTTGAAAATAAAAGAATAAAATAATACGTAAGTATAAAAATCTTTTTTTATAAACCACGTTATTCATTTGGACTAAAAAATTGAAAATCTTCTTTATGGTCGAGAGTGGATTGCCGCATTGGAAAGAGAAGAAGAGTATTGTAGATGTTAAAATATCAAACTGTCATCCAAAGCAAGCAAGTATACAAAATGTCAGTAAAATAAGATGATAAAAAGTGATTTAAAAATCGATTTCTGTAATCTGTGCATAAAGAATTAAATAAATTAAAGGGAGATGTACCTACTCGTATGTGTAGATTTTCTCGCTTTAAGTGAAGAAGCTTGTGCTCAACGCAATTTTTATACCATCTAAGTATAATGTATGGTAATGAGACATGGACGTAGACCAAGAAGGAAGAAAGTAGTATGAATGCGGTAGAAATGAGAATGTTGCGTAGGATGTGCGCTATTAATGCTGAAGATGAGATCGGAAACGGAATGATAGATGAGGAAATAATGAGAGATAAAAAAATAGTTTAGTAACAAGAATGAATGTAAACAAAGTGTGGTGTTTGGAGAGTTTGGACATATAGAGAGGATGAATGAAAATAGAGTGACTTTTTACCTGCCTGAAAGGATAGGTGGAAGATCGACATGGGTAGAATATATCGATATGTGATCTTAAAGAAATGCAACGTCTAGAATAAAAGAAATAGGATACATGCATGCGGAATAGTCAGTTTCGATTCGTGAGCGTAGCTACCGCGACGTGCGCGAAGAATTAAACATCACTGTAAACAACAATTAAACACTTTTGAAACCGGCCTTCATATTGTGAAGTGCGTAAACATCGACAATAAAATGGAGGAGTCGGCCAATGAGCCTGACCCTCACGAATATGTTGCGCGTGCTAGGAAATACGTAGATGAAATACTTTTGATATTTGAAGAACCGGGGAAAATAAGTAAGGACGTATTAAAGTCTAAAGTGCTGGAAAAAACAAACGGTATTATGGAGATGATGGCTCATATGGCCATAAAAATGGCACAAGTGAACTCAACTGCAAAGCCTGCAATGGATTATGCTGGAGCGGTGGGAGGAGGCAGAAAGTGGCCACAGCCAAAGGAGAGCTATGGAGTTATTGTGTCTTCGTTGGAGGGGAATGTACAGGGCGAAGAGTTGAAATGTAGGCTGCAAAAAAATGTGGATGTGGCAAGGCTACAAATAGGAGTCAGTGCGGTAAAAAAAATATCAAATAACAGGCTTATCGTGTTATGCGATAAGAAGGAAGAGAGAGGGAAACTTCTTAATGAAATAAATCAAAATTCAAATAAAATATCTATGCAGCTGAACTAAGAAAAAGAAAACCTTCAATTATGTTCAAAGGAACAGAAAATGATGATGAGCATGAATTTGAAAAATATATTGTCGCGCAAAATGATGACATAAAAACAATGATCGAAATGGATCCGAATAATAACAAACTTGACATCAAAAAAATATATAAACCCAAATATGGAAATGGATATAACTACATAGTTCAAACAAGTGGGATGATGAGAAAAATTATAATTAATAAGAAAACAGTTAATTTAGGATTCTACAAGATAAAAGTGGAGGATTGTACGCCCACAACACAGTGCTATCACTGCCTCAAGTTCGGTCATACCAGCACCAGATGTACAGAGAAAGCACAGAGTCCATTGTGTATGCATTGCTCAGGAGGACACCCCATAGGTGATTGCCCAAATAAGGACAAAAGCCTTATATGTGTAAACTGTCAAAACGTCAATACAAAAAAATCCCTTAAAAAACCTACTAACCACCGTGCGAACAGTAATAACTGTGAGTATAAACAACTGATGCTGTCTTTAGCTAGACAGAAAATTGATTATTAAAATGGATTATTTTGAAACAGAACTGGAAAACTATAAAACTATAAATGAAAGAAATTTAGAAAGTGTTGAAGATTATAATAATGTGTTTCAGTGCTATAATAGTGGTTTTTCTCTTATGCATATGAACATTCGTAGTATTTACAAGAATTATGACGAGTTTTTATTGATGTTTAATGAAATGATAAAAAAACCGGACGTTATAGTGTTAACAGAAACGCATTCGCACGGGGACACTGATTTTATTGTACCGAATTATAACGTTCTTGCAACAAAACACAATATTAATAAGAATTCGGGTATTCTAATTTTTACAAAAAATAATATTCAAATAGAAAAAATTGAAGATGATAATGAAAACTTTACAAATTGCATTGCGATTTGGCTTTCAATAAATAAAATAAGATATAGAATTTTGTCAGTGTATAGGACGCATATGTCGGATGTGAATATATTTATAAATCAACTGGAAGACAAATTGAAAAATTCAAAAAACATATTTTTTTTTTTTTTTTTAATAAAAATGAATCTGTGCTCACTCAAAGTGAACACAAATACACTCCTTGTCTCTTTCACAGTAAGCTAAAGCTTGTGTCGTGAAAGAGGAAGATGGTCGGCACCTACTATTCTTGTGGGTGACATAAATATTAATATATATGAGGATCATTCATCACATGTTAAGGAGGACTACGTTAATATGTTGACTGGACTAAATTATAAATCCTGTATCAACGGAATCACGAGATGTGTAGAAGGTCAAAGGCCCTCCTGTATCGACCATATTTGGACCAACTTAGACGAAACAGAAAGCCTTAAATCTGCCACCTTACAGGTTAATATCACTGATCATTATGCTTGTTTCTTTTTCCGAGAACAAAATGATTCTCAAAATAAAACTTTAAAAACTGAACCATCTCGACGGGTTCTTGATCGAAAGCTACTTGTGGAAAAAATATCTTCCGAACCATGGCATGCAGTTTTACAGTGCAATGATGTTGATGATGCAGCAGAAAGATTAGAAAATATCGTATTGAAATATATTGAGAGTTGCACAAAAACTAAGGAGATTAGAGTAAGGGCGGAGCACAAGTTTATCAAGCCGTGGATGACATATGGTCTGGTGAAATCAGTGAGAGAAAAGCAGAGATTGTATTTGCAATATAAAAAGAATTTAAATAATCCATATTTCAGAAACCGTTACAATAAGTATAAAAATATGTTGAGAACATTGATTAAGTCCACCAAACAAACATTTTATATAGATCAAATAAATAACACGGGAAGCAACAGAAGGAGAATGTGGTCGGCTATCAATAATATAACAGAAAAAAATAAAAAAATATTACAAATTAGTAGCTTGACCGTAGACGGTGTAACATACGATGTGGGAAGTGAGCCGACTCATTGCGCCAATATGTTTAATCTTTTCTTTTCAGGCGTCGGAGAAAGACTGGCGCACGGAATTACAGATCCAGGTAACTTTATTTTAACAGCGGAAGGTGAACAGCCGGTTTCCGAAACACAATAATGTCGAAAAATGTCAGGAAATTTATATACATCTTTATTAAGCTCCGTAGCGTGTTGAACCTTAACCAACTCAGAATTGTGTATTTTTCATTAGTGCAAACAATGATACAATATGCCATAATTGGATGGGGTGGTATATACCCAACTAATCTTTACCCGCTTATGGTGGTTCAGAGAACAGTGATCAAGGTTATACTAAAAAAACCTAGAGATTATAGCAGTGAACAACTCTTTAAGGACTTTAGGGTAATGAAAGTGCAGGAAATCTATAAAAAAATTGCAATTCTTCATACTCACAAAAATATTAGTAATTTCTCTCACGTCAAAAGTGAGAGAAATGTATGCAGATATAATTTAATTGTACCGAAATGTAATTTGACTGCAGCGCAGCGTCATTTTGAATACTTGGGAATTTGCTATTTTAATTCTTTACCAGTTAATATAAAAAGTATAAACTCATATAAATCTTTCAAAAACAGATTAAAGAAACATTTTTCTAAATTTTAAAATTTGAGTCAGCTCGAAAAAAAAATGGTGATAGTATTATTGCTACCACTGTGTGATTGTTGAGTGGTGTACGGACCTATGATAGATCCGCCTAAGTGCATTCGCACTCTAATGCAGTATCGTTGACACTTATGTATTATACTTATGTACTACTATAATTTGTCTGCAGTAAGTTATCATTGTATTGGTATTGATATTAAGTCATTGTATATCTCAAAACAGCGCCCTGTCCGTTTGTTCTGTCATGTTGATTGGAATATCACGGGTGGGGCGTGCTCCCCGGTTAAACACGAGACATAGTCTTTATAACCGGGTAACCATTTGAAAGAATGATTGTCATATAATTACCTATTGTAAAAATATGTCTATTGTTGTCTGTAACTTTGTTTTAAATAAACAAATAAAAAAATAAAAAAATAGTATGATAGTGAAAAAAAGTATGTGGATATGAAAGAGTGGAAGTCTCTTCTCTCTGCTTACCCCTATAAGGACACGGCGTAAAAGTTAATAAATTGATAACTTTACATTTGGTCCAAAGTTTATTCGTTTTCTTACTACCTGTACCTTACTTTCCTTCATGGGTTGGGCTGATCACGTAACTTGCATACTTTATAATAATCTTTGGGTTAGTTAGAGCTCGTATGTTGATTATGTGATGTCTTTTTTATGTCAAATCTAATGTGGTGTTAGTTTTATTTATTATAGAATTAATAAATATATAAAAAACTTCCATCATACTACCATGTGGGTTGGCTGGAATAGATTTTTCGGGATACGTCCGCCGTTTGACACTGAATGTACCTATACTATATCATATGTGTAATTTCTTTCAATAATGTTTTATTTATTTATTTACCTGATCGACTCTGTATATAACTCTCATTAGGGTTGGAGGTGTCATAGTGAGAGGTGGGGTGTACCTACATAGTATAAATTTAATTTGATAACAAATAATTAACACAATTGAGATCAAATATTGGTCACAAAACGATATCACATAATATTGATCAACCTTCTCGTATCCCATTCAAAACAATTATAATCAAATGCGTAAATACGATTCATTCATAAAATCGTAATATTGAAAAAATAAGTTGTAAGAATGTAAATCATGCGTATTTATTAAAATGTTCAATCATTTGTACGACTCTCATACGTGTTTTTAATTGTTTATATTCGCATTTTGATAAAATTCCCCCAAGCCTAGCGATGTTTAAGTGTAATAGTATTGGTAATGTCTTCGTTACGCAACTGAGCCAAACAAAATATGCGCATTCAACAAAAGGTTCGCGCGTTCTTATAGGCGTTGTTTCTGATCTTAATACAAATGTTATCACATTTTTACAAATGTGGGGACTTGCTACATTAATTTATTTACTTTCGTGGATGGCATTAATACAGTAATATGATTTGGCAACGTTGCAATTTTTGATCAATTATTGTTGTTTAATAAATTGTCAAAATGATTTCCTAAGTGAGAATGTATATTTCAGATAAAAAGGTATATCGGAGTGTATATATGGTCACACAAAATGTCAAATATTGGCTCAAAATGAGTTATAGATAGGAATCGGCTCAGGATCACGTGGTGATACCGAAAATGTAAAAATCTCATTTTGACTCTGATCAAGTATGTGACAAAAGAGCCAACAAGTAGAAATGAGCCAACATCCCCGGTAATTAACAGACGGTTTGAGCCACGAAGTGCTAGTTGACAAACATATATATATATATATATATATATATATATATATATATATATATATATATATATATATATATATATATATATATATATATATATATATATATATATATATATATAAATGGAGCTCTATTTCCCTTAGTCATCATTGCATCACGTGTGAACGGCTGGGAAAATTTCTTTAATTCTATTATGTCGATCTATTTTGTTCTTATGAAAGAAAATATGAAGAAAATTGCGCGGATCATTAGAAAATTTAAGAGAACTTACAGTAGGAAACCTTCTTAGCGCTTTTAACAATACAAGTGGTCGACCAGTGCTCGTAATTCGACCATAACTAATTTAGATTATAAGTTTGAACAGTGTTAAGATTTCTTTGTCATGGACTGAGCGAGCGCTCTTTCACATTAATGTCTTTAAAAAATAATGACATGTATATTGGATACGTCAAATTTGAAATGTTGATATGTTCAAAGTTTTTTCTATGGTTATTAATTAATACTAAAAAAATATTAATCTATTCTCAATTTGACCACAGATAAACAAAAGATCTGTGTTAAATATTGTCAAATTCATCGAAGTGTGAGTTAGTATGAAATACATTACAGTAGTGTGCATAGTGTTTTTTTTTAAATTGATTTAATCTAGTTTTATGCATGATCTAGTGTGCGAAATTTCATACTCATCCGTCCGCACAATTTTCGTAAAAAATCGTCACAAAGTTTTTCCTTCACGTATTAATATTTAGATAATTTCATTCTAATTTTGAAGTTAATGTTGCGTTTGACAGAAATTGTCGATTGTTTGATAGTTTGTGCTATTGACAGAATATACGGAGGGAAATTATATGGCTTAAAACAGCTGCGTCGGTCGGAATTACATTTTCTTTAAATGATATTTGCAGCGTGCATTCAGTCAATCACGCCAACTATATCAAATAAATCATGTCATTGCAAATATAAAATTGAAAGTAGATAAGTCAATACGGTCGTATAGTTTCCTTAAACTTTCCAATACTCCACGCACTTTTCTTATTTTTTTAGTGAAATAAAGAATTAGCAAAATGCTCCAGTATTCACGCGTGATGCTATGGCCAAGAAAGATAGGTCTACATTTTTATATGTATACTAGATGTCCCGTCGAACTTCGTCCCTCCCCTGAACCTTGTAGAACATACCTAATAAATATATATTTCAAGTTAAAATAAATACCCACATTTCCAAAATTTTCTCGAATCGAAATGGGAATTCATATTTAAAAAAAAAAAAACTCGTTAAAAATATCGAATTTATCAAAACTTATTAATATTGCGAAAATCTTAGATCTGCACAATAATTGTTTACCCATTTAAAAAAAAATCTTCTATAGTTCTAATGCAACGCGCATCGATGTATTACTTATCTAAATAGCCAACCGTATTTTACGCGATGCCCGTTTCTTGTACATACCTACCTATATCTTTCTCTCAATATAAAGAGAAAACCTTAACATAATGCTTAGAAAACGAACGACAATTTTATGACGTTTTAAAAAAAACACAAACGATTCCTAGGTCTTATGTACGCTCTTTAGAAATAAAATCACCCTTTTTACGAACGTAGTTGTTTTACTCGAAGGTGTTTTGACATAAAAGTTGAAATGGGAGCAAAAAACTAAAAACATTGATTAAAACAGAAATATAGTATCTAGAAAGCCCCTGTTTTCATCTAAACCATCCTTGGGTAACCCTCGACACCTCTAATTTTTTTCATCGAAATCCGTCCAGTAATAAAGGAGGAGTTAGGTAACAAAGAAAACGGCTAGATTTTTATAGAGTAAGATAGAGAATAGAGACATTTCTGACGGCGCGTTAGAAATTATCCTTATATACATAATTATTAAGGCTACTAAAAAAACACCCAATGTTTGATTTCACAAAGGGTCAAATACAAAACTTTATATTTCTACTTCTCTAATAAGTCACGAAAACACATTCGCACAAAACATACGCAGAAATAATTATCTTTTATTGGCGCATACATAAATTGAGAAATTTAAAACCTTCATATTATTATGTAGTAGCTCTGAATCAGGAAATTGTAAAACCCATATAAAATCGTAAAAAGTGTAAGAGTTTATTTATCACCGTATTACTATGGTTTTCTCGCAACTAGCTATAAAGAACAATAATTATTATACTGCTAGTTAATTCAATTCGCAACTCATTTAACGAAATCCGTGTTAATTACAAGCGCTTCCCTCTGAGATAAGTAGTACCTACCTACGTAAAATCGGTGAATAATTAAAGTTTTATTTTTACTTAAAATTTGCGTAATTATGGACATAATAATTGTGTAATGACGGTCTTACATTTTGTAGTACTTATTCGCGCTAAATTGGAGATCATACAGTTCACTTGCACATTAATACCTACTAGTGGTCGACCAGTGTTCGAAATTCGACCATAACTTATTTAAATTATAGGTTTGATCATTATTAAGGTTCAATTGTCAAAGACTGAGCGAGCGGTATTTCAAAATTTTCTTTGAAAAACATCCGCTCTACAGATTCTTCCGATGTTTGATTTATTGGATTATTCTCCGCTCCGGATAACAGAATAACCAATAAAAAGATGAAAAAAAATGGATAAGAAATAATATAATATATGTGGTGATTTTTTGCGCCGTCACCCGTTTTCTTCCTTTTATCTCGACGTTTATCATCCACCTATGTACCTCACAAACCACAATAATGACATAAAATTTTGATGCTTTTGATCCGAAAGCCGCTTCTGTCGTCTAATTTATTTATTTATTTATTTATTTATTTCATAGAGACACCAACAGAACACTGAACAACACAAACAAAATAAAAACATGAAACAAACACATAGAATATCCAGCGCTCCAATAACAGGCATCTCCCGCATAGCTATTGTACATAGTTAGGTGGGTACAATCAACGTCTGAACATTTAAAAAAACTCATAAAAAAAACCTTTCACTGCATAGGCTTATTAAGTTAAAAAAAATTAATGAAAGGAAATAATATATGTGCATACCTAAACATGTATATTCTCAAAAGAAAAAAGAGAACAAAAGATAATTAAAACGATGATTTAAAAATAAAAAAGAACGAAAAATGGAGTCGATAAAAACATAGATTATGGCCCATCATATTTCAAATAATAAAGACATATATAATTAATCAACGGACATACTTTAAAATATAAAAACATCATCTACATAGTATGCCTATAAAATCAATTTATTGTCGCAACGATTCTGGCGCGAAACACCACGCACACTGCATTCAGAATATCATAGTATTGGTAGGTGCATACGCGAATGCAATATGGCGACGTTCAGTATGAAACGTCGCGAACAACATCGGGAATTCAGAAACATAATAAAATTCCATAATACACGAAATAATCCCAAATCAACAAATATAAAGTGCCGGGCAAGGACAAAAATGCGCATCACCACTCAACAACCACGGAACTACAACATTAGTGTGCGTCGACCATTAGATTGCTTCGAACCAATCGCTTAAAAGTAGACACTGGATTGTGAAATATGTCTAGATCCGGGATTACCCTCGATAAACCATTATAAGAGGTCATCATTCTGTTGATCGGACAAAACTGACCCACGTTAGTTCGGTATCTTTTCAGTCTAAATACTTCGCTGCTTCTTAGTCTGTTATTCACGTGAAAATTTAACAAATTTATGTCAGATGTGTCCAAGCAACCCCGAATCAACTTAAGAAGGTACATCAGTTCAGCAACACTCCGCCTACCCGATAGACTTTCCATCTTAAACAACGAAAGGCGCTCCTGGTATTGCAACCGACTACCATGACCCGCTCTAAAGGAGAGAACCCTAGTAAAATATCTCTGCACCCGTTCTATTTTATCTCTGTGAGATATGTAGTGAGGGGACCATATGAACGATTGATATTCGAGTAGACTCCGTACCAGAGAATAATACAGCCTTATTAAACTGTTTGGATCTTTAAATGGTTTTGTTAGCCTAAATAAAAAACCCATTGTTCTGAAGGATTTTTCGGTG
Source organism: Mystacides longicornis (assembly GCA_963576905.1). Classification (NCBI taxonomy): domain Eukaryota; kingdom Metazoa; phylum Arthropoda; class Insecta; order Trichoptera; family Leptoceridae; genus Mystacides; species Mystacides longicornis. The sequence goes on along the minus strand of OY756439.1, from coordinate 6,523,681 downwards.
ATGTGATCATAATGATCCCTAAACGAGAGTTCGGAATCAATAATCACTCCGAGATCTCTAACAGAGTATAATCTCCTCAGATCGACGCTGTTTATATTATATGTAAAGTCTATCTTCTTCTTGTTTCGCGTGAAGCTAATTGAGTGGCACTTGTCGGTGTTCAGGTGCATATTATTTTTTAAACACCAATCAGATAATTTGTCAAGATCGTTTTGAAGTTTTAGACAATCGTTGATGCAGCTCACCGGTGCGTAGATTTTCAAATCATCAGCATACATCAGGAATTCGCTACTAAGACACGAGCCAAGGTCATTAATGAACACCACAAAAAACAGCGGTCCCAGGTGGGAACCCTGTGGCACACCTGAAGTAGCCATGATAGGTCCTGAATCAAAACCCCCCACCGATACCACCTGCACTCTGTTATCAAGATAAGAACTGATCCAGTCCCACATTTTACCAACGATACCCGCGCTCCGCAACTTTTTCAAAAGTATACCATAGTCAACTCGGTCAAAGGCTTTGCTCAGGTCAGTGTAAACAGCATCCACCTGCGTTCTAGAATCCAAAAACTCACTGACCTTATTAACGAACTCTGACAAATTGGTACCGGTAGATTTATTCGAAACAAACCCGTGTTGACCTTTTGCAAGAAGGGGGCTTACGTGATGGTAGATATGCGGATACACCATCTTCTCAAACAATCTCCCAAAACACGGCAAGAGACTTATCGGTCGGTAGTTTTCTACACTAGTTTTATCTCCAGATTTATAGATAGGAACAACTCGAGAAATTTTCCAAAGATCGGGAAATATACCTTCACAGAGGGATTTCTGAAATATCTTTAAGAGAGGACTCACTAACTCACCAGCACATTCCCTCACGAATAAGTTGGGAATATCGTCACTCCCGGTGCCCTTGTTTGTATCCAAGGTAGTCATTACCTTCAATAACTCAGCCCTATCTAGATATATACGACTCAAAGAATTGCACATGTATGACGATTCATCAGCTGTCTTACTCGTGGATTCAATAAAAACGGATGAGAAAAACTTGGCAAATAATTCGCAGACATCATCTCCACTAGTAGCAGAGACTCCCCGGTAATTGACCTCACGTGGAATGGAATTTGTTTGCTTTTTGGAGTTTACGTAACTCCAAAATGCCTTAGGCGAGTGCCTCAACGAACTCTCGATTGAAGCCACGTATGATCTGTGACAATCTTTGATAGATTTTTTTATTCTAGTTCTCAATAGAGAGAAACAATGTTTGTCATTTGGGTTACCATATTTTTTAAAGTTCCTGTGGTGTTTGTTTTTTTCCTTAATCATACGTATGAGGGAGGAACTGTACCAAACGGGATAATCACGAGATTTAGGTTTTAATTTGGGAGTATGACATTCAATAGCCTGCCAAACGATATTATAAAATGCTTGTAAAGCATCATTACAATTGAGCTCGTCAAGAACTGACCAGTCAATCTCAGATAACCTTGATTTACACTGAGAAAAGTTGGTTTTTCTAAAATTATACCGAACGCGCTCAACGTTTGGACGTAGAAACTCCAAAGCATCGGGATTAACAAAATCTATCACCAGTGGAGGATGGAAACCATCAGGATTGACCAACCCATCTGCCAGAGATACCTGTACCGGAGCACTGGAGAGAACAAGATCCAATATACCAGAATGATTGTTTAAAATGCTGTTAAACTGCTTCAGGCCTGATAAATACAACATATCTACAAAAATCTCGGCCCTGGGTCCATTTTTGCGAGCTGGATCCATGCAATTCTCTTCTCCAACCTTCCATTCAATAGATGGCAAGTTGTAGTCACACAAGATAATGCTATATGAGCTCTCAGAAGTATCAAGACAAACCGCCATACATTTATCCAAGTGTTTTTGAAACAGATCCAATGTAGTGTCGGGTGGTATATATGCAACGCAAATATTGATGTCAGGTTTGATTTTATCCTCCGCCACAATCGTTATCCATATATCTTCAACATCAGAATTCCATTCAGGTCTTGGAATCACCTTAAGGGTCCTCCGCACCGCTGTCAAAACCCCCCCTCCCATTGATCTGTCTGAGAAAACTGCATCACTACGATCGCGCCTCAGAACCATATAACGCTCATCAAAAAGTTCCTCGCTTGCTATATTACCATGTAGCCACGTTTCTGTTAAACAAATCAAATCATAATCCTCCTTAAGAACCTCAAGGTAAGCCTCATTGGTCTTGGTTCGCAGCCCTCTTACATTTTGATAAAAAATCGACATAATGAAATAAAATCCAATCCATCCCCACATCACCGTATATTGTGGAAAACACTCACAATTTGTGGATGCAATCCAGGCCCCTTATCTCCTTTATGGGAGAATTTTCATCCTTTCGAGTTAATATTCGGCCACCCTGTATCCAAACAAACTTTATTTTTTTCTCCCTTGCAGCCAATCTTGTCCTAGCATGGAGGTCCTTGTAATACGGCGACAGGTGTTCCGCAACAAATACAGGCACAGAATTCTCCATTCCGAGATGCGCTGAGTTTAGCTTCTGCTTTGCTTCTGCCTTGCCTCTGTTGAAAGTCTTAACAGCCTGCAGTAGTAGATCTCGAGTGGAGCTGTTTTGGAGCTCCACCACAATGTTGCGCGGTCGACTGGAAACATCTGACCCCGACCTGAGACCCTGCACCCTGTGACTGGCCAGCACTTGATCGTCCCTAATGGGGAATCCGACCACCTCTCCAATCTTCTTGGCCACCGTCAACAGATTTTCACCCCGTTTTTCAGGGACGTTCTGCAGTTCGACATTGTTCCTCCTCTGTCTCTGTTCCATAATATTTAGCCTATGTTCGAGTTGTTTATTTTTTTCCAGTAATAACTCATTTGTTGATCTTATTTTCACCATCTCTCCTTCAGTGGCCTTGAGTTGTCCTTTCATCTTATCGTACTCATCTGACAGAAACTGAAGAGAGTTCTTTATATCTTCAAACTGTGACATCTTTTCCTTTATTGACGATAGATCACGAGCCAAATCGCCCCTTAAGAACTCCGTAATTGGATCCAACTTGTCTCCTAAGTAGTTTTCTAATTTAGCCCACAAGTCATCGCTCGCTCCGCCAGCCTTCGACTTACATTCAATGCACTTCCATTTAACTTTGTTCATTTGGAGCATCGATCTAAACTGCTTCTCCCCAATCCCAACACAGAAATAATGTAGTCTTGAAGCGCATTTGGAACAGGTTAAAGAGTCCTCTTCGATTAGCATTTCATTACACTTTTTGCATGACATGGTTGAATATTGATAACTAGGCGTATCTGAGATGACTTGATTGGTGGCTTTGACTGCAACACGTTATTAGGTCCGCTGTCAGTGCGTGTGTATGTGTAGACACAAGACAGTGTTTGTGTATAAATTGACACAGTATATCAAATCTTTATGGATGAATATTTTTATGATATGAGAATAACTGTAGGTGAAGAGTAAAAAACTCACTGTGACAAAGTAGCCCGCAGCGATTCTTCCAAGCAATGTAGGCTCTTGATGGGTTTTAAATTCAAAATATAGTAAACTTTTAAATTAAACGATGGAGTAAAAAAAACTGTGACACTTCACTATGACAGATGATGATTGAATGAAATGATTCAATACGTAATACAAAATATTTGTTTTATAGTACAACTTGAGTTATGATACTTTTCGCTTTCTTTATTGAAACGTTTGAATCATTTCCTTGTACTTCATTTTCTTCATTATTGACTGTCGTGTCTTGGCAGTAGCCAATCGATGCATCTTCACCGTGAAATCTCCCGGTACTTCGCCAATTTCATCGCTTAGGCTACTGAAGAAGCATGCTAAACTAGCTAAACTTTTTAATAATAAGGTTCATTCTACAATAATACGTTTCTTATGTTAAGGACTCGTAGAGTATTCGATTTAGTATAAATACCAAAAACGGGTGTTTTGTTACAAAGACACCTTACGTCTCAAAAACCTATTTGATTTGTTCTAAACTTTTAATTACCATAAAGTTGCGAGCGCATAAAATAGGAATGTAGAGGAATACTATTGCTTACTGACTCAACGAGTGTTCTTGACGTGGTGATAAATAAAGAAATTGATCGGATTACATTACAGCACACGTCACAGATCACCCTAAAGGATCGCAATGTAGAGGAATACTATTGCTTACTGACTCAACGAGTGTTCTTGACGTGGTGATAAATAAAGAAATTGATCGGATTACATTACAGCACACGTCACAGATTACAAGGTACGAAAAATAATGCGACATACATTATGGTCGCGACCGAATTCAAGCGAGAGACCGCGATATCCCACAGTGCGCTCGTTAAACCATGACTATTATGCAGTCGAGGTGTACGTAACAACAAGATGTAATATTATTTCGTCCAATGATAATTATAAGTTTTAAATTTAGTCAAACCGCTCAGAGGGATAATAAAAATACATCTGGTTCGATGAAAAGACACGTGTTCATGTTCGTGTTCAGCTTACGTAAAGAATAAAACACCAACGATGATTGGTTTTTGATAAAGGGAGAATGAAAGATTCAGATAGAAATTTGATTCATGTGTTGAGTGGTCGTATATTGATCGCGTGAGCTCGAAACGGGAATCGGGAAGGGAGGTAGCCCCAGCTCGATCGAATCAATCAAACCAAAAAGTCAGCCTCACACAAATCAAGTCCGCCGCGAATCCCAATCCGAATCCCCCCAAAAACAACCCACAATACGGCAGGCCGAAGCTCCACACAGGAGCATAGGGAGGCATCAAGGGCTCTCCATTGCGCTCGAAGGCTTTCGAGGCTATAAGATAAATAAATGATATAAAATATTCTTCGCGAACGATGTCTCAAAGGTTTTGCGCTCTATTTTAAGTTTCGAACCTAAAGGTGTGGATGTCAATTTGAGTTAATAAGTACTATCACTCATAATACATTGTATAAGCTGACCTAGGCCAGTTTCATTGTCCATTTATGTTGTCTATCAATGCATATCATATATAATGATCTCTGGATTTAAATCTAAATCGACATTAAATTATGTATTTACTAGCTTATACCCGTCTTGCTTTACGTTTTTGATTCCGATTGTCAGGCTTGATCGGTAGGTAATTAAACAGGTTCTAGTCTAGCTTCCCATTGCTTAACAGACTTCTATCATAGATAATATAATAGTACTTGACTTCTATAACTGACATAAGTACAGGAAAAGAAGAATGACACTTTTAAAATTTTGTTTCACCGACCTCATAATATTATACGAACCTACCGACATAATTTGCAAGTTTTCATAGAGAGAGAGAGAGAGAGAGAGAGCTCTGTGGTTTGAATCTTAGCTACATTCCCTAATGTGTGATAATTAATTAGGCTTTCCACCCATAGAGGGTGATTTGCGCTATCTGTCAAACTTCAAAATGGAGGAATAATTTTGCAAATTTTTTCATTAAATCTTTATTTATTGAGAATAATAAGATTTGAATAACATTTATATGTATAACAAATCAATCTACAATTATTTTATTACATTTTCATACCGTAATACCAATATTCCATTCAACGTTTACATGAGTAATTTTGTTTCAAAAAGATGGCTTACTGTCTTTTTGAGAAATTTGTATGAAGATCCTAAAAAATAGAGTTTTTTTAAATAGCTCTAAATATATTAAAGTTAATGCAGCAAATTCTATTTAAGAACCTTCTCAAGCAAATTGCACCGCTCTGCGCAGATTCATATCTGACGTAGCATTTGTATTTTGACCGTGATGTTCACATATACGATAGAAAGCAGACAAACATTTCTGAATTATTATGTAGATTTCTTTTCTCGATAGTTACACGAGCAAACACTGGCATTAATAATTATTATTATCATAAAAAACAGCGAAGGGAGCTATTATTGAACATAACATTTTAATATCCTATTAAAAAATAATGCAATAATAAAATTATGTTATGTTGCACACGCATCTTATATAAAAGGAAATTAATTTAAATAGGTACCAATAATTGATCGACACAAATTAAAACATTTTACTTGAAAATAAAAATATCAATAAAATTATTGCAGCAAACACTAACTTCCTTTATGGAAAGTACACTGGTGGTAATATATGTTGATACTGTTATTTTTAACAGTCACACCGCAGTCTCAAAAGGATAGACAGAGAGATCGTCACTTTTTTATATCCAAATATACTTTCTTGACTTCTATGTATCGACCTCGGTAGCCTAGTGGGTTCGATTCCCGATCGGGTCAGAGATTGTGTTTTTTCACATGAAATTTCTACTCGGGGATGGAATTCTATATCAGATTGGACGGTTGACGGTAGATAATGCTTCAAGCATTAAGTTCCGCCGGCTATACTGACACCGGTGTATAGAAGAGAGTTATTTATTTTGTTTTTATTTATGTGTTATAATTTTAAAATGGGTTTTTAAAATAACATCAATTACATAATGTAATTTTCGCACCTTATAATATTATAGACTTGCTACCCCGACAGACATTGTCCTGTGGTCGCAGCTATGAATATTAAAATCGAATTCGTATAGTGATACATTAATTACCTACCTTTAAAAAAGATGTGTCCTACGGAATTATATTGATAAAATAATTAATTCGTCATTTTACGAATTCGAGTTGAGTATTCATAGTAAAAACATGATAATGTCTCTCAGGTCAGCTTTAATGTCTATTCGTTTTATTGTTTACATACTAAACCATTTTTCGGGAATGACTCAGTAATCCCATCCTCAGATGAACAAATGCAAAGTAGTACCTATTCATAACATCGATGTTTTTGTTCCTTATTAATAACTAGCTTTTTTACCCGTCCACAAAAAAAAGTTGTAGAATAATGGGAGTTATAGAACCTGATCTATGGAAGTTAACATACAGAGCTTTATGAAAGTGTGGTGTACTTACATAATGTATATAATTAATTGTACTTTTTTTATTTGTAACACCTCATCAGCAAGAAGAAAGCGCTGCAAGTCATAATCATAACCTGGTGACTTATTCTCTATGCTTACCCCATAGTTAATAACACAGAGTACTCGGTTTATATGTGGTGAGCTATGTGCTGTCACCACAATGTTGATTCTATTATTCTGCATTCAAGTACCAACAAAGCTTTTTATGTTCCTTATAATTAACATATTGTCCAGATGGATTCATACTCATTTCTCTCTCTCCCTGGCTTGCTCCCAGCTTAACGTCTATGAAGACTGCTAGGGTCAGCTCTCCTCGTCCTCAGGCTGTAGAATCTCCTCTGCTGCACTACTTCCCCCACCCCACATCTTTGCATCTACTCGCGCTTTTGCATCACCCAGGAATTCTTTGGCCTCCATCTAGCCACAGAACGTGGAACATTCAGGTTTATTGCCTGTTGTACAATATGCTCCTGTGGTCGTCGTTCTATATACTCATTTGAAAATAATAAAATTTGTAGAATAAAATATAAATATCTACCTGTATTAATAAAAGTTTTGACTTTTTAATACAGATTTTCATTATTTTTTTTTAGAAAATGAATCTGGGCTTTCTTAAGTAAATACAAATACACTTTGACATCTTTCATACTAATCAAAGGGTTGTGTTGTGAAAGTGATAATGGCACCACCAGGACTTGAACCCATGGCCTTCAGTGCGCTGTGCAAACGAAAGTCATCAACTGATACCACCGGCTTTCCAACAACCTCTTTGTGCCTAAACTTTATAAAAAAAATGTTCAAATAAAGGCTCTCACTCACTGTGGAATATATCTATAAAACTAACCATTATAAAACATCTATTGTTTGGAAGTGGTTCAGAAGAATAATATATTATGAGATGTTTTATAGAAAATTAAAACACAAAATGTATTTTTTTTTTCAGTTTATTTCTGGTTGTAAATAAATGAAAACTTTCTGTTTATTTAATTTCAATTACATATATTTCAATGAATATAATACACAAACACAACTACCATTTTGTAAAATAAAATAACATTATTTGTTAGATCTAGCAGTCTCTAATATAAATTAAAGTCGGGTTAGTGCGAACACTTATAACTCGAGATCGGCGGAACAGATTCTTTCGATGTTTGATTTATTGGATTGTTCTACGCTCCGGATAACAGAATAACTAATAAAAAATTGAATAAATCAATGAGAACTCTAAAATACAATATTAAAGTTTGTATTGAACGGGTTTGCATCAGTACCGCCACCGACATCTGTTGGGGGAAATAGGGAGATGTCTGGTTGATTAATATTTTGATAGAAACATTCAATGTTTTCCCTATTTTTCTACAGATGGTGGCATAGGTAATGATTGAAATTAAAAATATCATTTTTTATTGTACTTTTTCAAGCTTTTTTATAATTTGTTAACGTCTATAATTATAAAAGAAAGTCGGGTTAGTGCGAACACTTATAACTCGAGATTGGCTGAACAGATTTTTATCGTGTTTAGTTTATTAGATTCTTCATTGCTCCGGATAACATATAACAACTATTAAAAAATCGAAAAATGGATGGAAATAGTATGAAATAATATAATATTAAAGTTAGTATGGAACGGGGGAGTTTTGGTGCTTTTGAAATAACTGATTCATAATTACCACATAACTTTTGATTTTTTTACAGAGTAGTCATGTATGTTAGCTATGTTATGTTACCCAGCAATATTTTATTGGCTTTTGATTAAAGGCGAGACAAAGTTCGATGGGTCAGCAAGTCAAAAATAAAATTCACATTTAAATCTTACAGTAGAAACAGCCCCCGTAGACAAATTCAAATTGGCGTTCGACTACAAACGAAGATTTCGCCAATGTATAGTACGAAAAAATTTACTGTTCACTGGAACATATAAACAATTATTTAAACTAAACAAAGACACTTTTATAAAAAGTGGATAGTTAATTTTCTTCCTACTCTATATTGTCGAAGAATTTGTTTGTAGTCGATCGCCAAATGCATTTTGTCTAGGCCTACAGACGTGTTGTGACCAATTAATTGTGTTGTGGCACGCCAAAAGCTTATTTTTTCATAAAAAGTAACAACATAATGGTCAACGATAATGTATGAACTAAATGTATGAAACCTATGTTGCTTTTAGCGTGTCACAGCTCAACAAAACACATTTTTTATACAAATGAATCTGAACTCACCCAAATTGAACACATAATATACAGTTTTGACATCTTTCACACAAAACAATGCTTGTGTTGTAAAAGTTGAAATGATGGGCACCAGAATTCAAACCAATTCAGTATAATTAGGTACTGTTACCGATAGTTATTTATTTATCAAATGTCCTCTAGTATTGTAACACCGTATCCATATGGCGCAATTTTTGATAGAATTGGCTGCCAGTTCAATTTTACCGATTGTGATTATGTTTTTTACATTCCAAACTACGAAAACATTGAATACTTTGTGTGTATAATTTGATTCTATCCTAATTCAATAGGAGTTTTGGGGGAACTATTTAACATTAATCTGTAACAAAACATTATGGAATTAAAATATTTACAAAAATGAGAGGAAGTACAATTATCAAAGAATAAAACGCGACTTACCGATTTTGCTTTTTCTAGTAATAAAATGCATACATTTTAGAAATTCACTGTAATTGTATTGTTGTGATCTGTCTATCCTGTAAAAAATATAGTTACACAAAATAAATTAATGTAATTGGCTAGCTGCATTGTAATTATGCGGTTATTTTGAAACAATATTTACTCAATAAACTTTGCTTACCTGTTTTATTATTCCCAAAAATTTATTTTATATCTAAAGCCGTAAAAAAAATCAATGTTTACATTAAATAGTTTGACAATAAAATAAGACATATCCTTACTAATCCATAGATTTTTGATGACATTAAAAAAATGACAGAAAACGCTTAAAAATAACTGAATAAGTGTTAAATATTATAATCGTAATTTATTAAAGAATCTATCAATTAAGATAAGTATCAATAAAAAAAATATTATTCACACATCCTAAACCTGAAAATTAAAAAAGCATTCAATAAAAATAATCATTATTTAATTTTCATTCACATAAAAATACCGCGAATAATATTTTATGGTACCTGGCAGGACCACAGAATTCTATACAAATAAAAATCTATGGGCAGGACCTCTGGCTGTCATCAATATTTTGACATAACAACAAAACATTTATTCGATTTTTGAAATTAGAATATTTTTTTATTGATAACTGCTGTGTGCTGTTATATTTCTTAATAGGTAGGTACCTGATAATATTTAATTATTTATATTACCCCATATACCTACCTAAGTAATATTTACTAAATTATGTAGAATATGTAATGATTTTGGTCTTTATGTAAATTCTCTCTTCTATCTGACATTACTATGATTGCATAGTTTTTATTTGATTTGATTCTGATGTTAATTATATATTTTGTATTTTATAGGCACGGGGTTCCAGACTAAAACATTCTGTACAGTGCACAACCTAATATTAATGAGTATTCGTACAACATTCAAATCTAGATGTTTTATTATGAAGCTCTTAAAAATGTAAGTATGTAACCTCTTTTAATAAGTTATATCTTTAGATTCTAAATTATGTAATAAAGTGAAATACTTAGTTTATGAAATTATATACAACGTAATCGGTTGACTATTTTATTCTTTCATTTCATTGAATTCAATGTTATTTTATTAATTTGTATGCATAAAAAATTCATGAAATGATGTTATCTGTCATTATAGGTACCTAAATCTTTTGTATTTGTTCTAGGATGAATGATTTGTCACAAACCTTGGAAAGTTTTAAGAAAAGCTTCAAGTCATCATACATCTCACTGATTGCTTTCTTCAAGAATACTTCTTTTGTCATGATGAAACTCTACGCATATTGTTTTTTTAAACAAATTTTCACGGCAACAATACCATCAGTCTTTTATTTAAATGAACCTTGTATATTATTGTTTTTGCATAATATAATATATGATAAATAAGCTAACATAGTTTTGAGTTTATTTACTATTATATTTCTAAATTATTTTGTGGATAAAACAAACGTTTTATTAAACTGATTATAATCCTGAAACCATTTAAAGATTCTCAATTATTGTCAATTTTATTTCTTTCTCTCAACAATTCAGTCAAGTTCACTGTACCTAATGATCTAATTTATCGACAACTGTTTTACTGGCCAGTTTGTCTATGGAATGTTCATACCAATTTAAATGTTTATTATTTTACTTGCAAATCTTTTTCGACGACGACGATTTTAAGATTTAAACTTTATTTATATTTCAGAAAAATAAAATGATTCAACAATTATTATTGCTAAATTATTTTATACTTATCTACATTTGAATATGATTTTATCAGGTAGCTACATAATTATTACTCATCTAATGGCTATGACGGTTTTACACAAAATGTGGCCATAAATTTTTTAAAAATGTGTCAAATTACAAAATGGAGGATTTTTTTTTCCAAAATTTTTCATTAAATCTTTATTTATTGAGAATAATAAGATTTGAATAACTTTTATATGTATAACGAATCAATCTCCAATTATTTTATAACATTTTCATACCGTAATACCAAGATTCTATTCAACGTTTACATGAGTAATTTTGTTTCCAAAAGATGGCTTTCTGTTTTTTTTGAAAAATTTGTATGAAGATCCTAAAAAAATAAAGTTTTTTAAATAGCTCTTAATATATTAAAGTTAACGTTGCCAATTGTATCTTAGAACGTTCTCGAGCAAATTTCACCGCTCTGCGCAGATTCATATCTGACGTAGCATTTGTATTTTGAGCGTGATGTTCACATATACGGTAAAGTATTGTCAAAAGCACGCAAACATTTCTGAATTATTATGTAGATAATACAAACTGACCGGACGATCAACACATGTCGTCCGGACATTGTATTGGTTGATCGTAGGAACGGAATAACGTATCTCGTGGATATCACTATACCGTATTACGAAAACTTGAAAAAAAGCCGAGCAAGACAAGATAATTAAATATATTGATCTTGCTCACGAAATCAAGGATATGTGGCATACACCAACCACCCATATAATACCTATAGTGATATCGACGAATGGAGCTATTCCTAAGTCTCTTTCTTAAAGACAATCTTAAAAGGAAACTTGGCATCTGTAGTAGTCTCAGATATGCCATTCAAAAGGCAGTTATGTTGTCCTCATGTAAGATGCTAACAAAGTTCCTTTCTCTGTAGTTCGAAGATCTGTCATGATTATATTACATCGTGATGTATGAACACCGATTTTTTTATATTTAGTATATAGGTACAGCATTGTATTTAATTTTATACAATGATGTATACTTTATACGATATATTGTGATTCAATGAATAAATATTTTGAAATAATTATAATATAGAGCCTTTATTAAAAAAAACAGTATTATTCGCGGAAGTAACGAATATTCCAACACGTGGACTGTATATGTATCTGATAGCGTAGTTTGCAAAAAAATATTGCAGTACGAATTGAACATCCACGATTTATTGTTGTAGTTAATAAAAAATATGCTATATACTACACACTATATTATAGGTTTTGTAAAACAAAAAATATTCCGCGAAAAAGTGGTTATTCCCACGCAATTTCTACGACTTCTATGGTTAACAAAACAATTAAGCGTTCTAATTTAATTAATCAATCAATACTTCCTTTTACACCCCACTCAGGAGCATATCGAGGCAACAAGAGCTCTCCATTGCGCTCGTTCTTGCGCAATGTTTATGACCTCCCACACCATGTCCATATCCCTCAGCTCTGCTTTTGAAGGACCGGAACACAGTATGAGAGGGTCTTCCTCGTCTTCGGGACCCTGATGGGAGGAAGAACAGCGCTCTCCTCGGCCAACGGACAATGTCTAATTTGAACAAAATGTAATTTGGTTTTGCTAATATAAACTTCGTTCTACAATGCTTCTGATTAAAGTAAAAAAAAAAAAAATTAAAAATACCACCATGTTGATCGTAATCAGGAATTGAATGTTAGTCTATCCATATTTTGAAGTGGTTGGTAGCTTGGCGGTTACAACGCCGATTCCCGGCGTACAGTTTCGTACTGGAGGTCGTCGGTTCGTTCCCAGGTGACGACCATTTTATTTTTCTCTTTCACGACACTAGATTTATGTAGTTTACTGTGAAGGTATTTGAGTACATAAGCAGATTCATTTAAATTAAAATATTTCAACAATAATAATTATTTATCTATTAATTAATCTTCACCGCATTCCTATATTCATTCGAAATTTTATCTTAGTTATAAATAGACAATATTATAATACATTCTAGACTATTTTGAGATGACTAATTATTTAAATCACTTGTATGAAATTATCATACTCATTATCTTTCATAATAGACGAGGTCATTCGTCATACAGAGTCTAGAAAATGATACGCAAATGTTATTGTAGCACCCACGATCTTTGTTCGATTTGGATATTCGGCACACTTTTCCCTCGACGGCATATCGTCGGTTAAACGGAAAAGTGACATATCTCAAAATTCTCGTAAAATGACATTATTATCTCCTAAAAATGAGTCTGCAATCAATTTTTTCCATATGGAAAAAGGACGCTTTAAATAAATAATCACATTGAAAACATATTACTTGATGTGCCGTTTCTCCTACTTTCTGTGATCACCCACCTTTTTTTGTGCAAAAACGACACTTTGAGATTTGCGTCCCTTACGCAAAACACAGCGAATATGTTCTTATCGAGTAAAGTGACACCTGTCGAAGTAGTGCTTGATTATGATTTGAAAAGCCATTTACTTGGTATTTTTATAGAAAAAATTATGATTTGGAGAAATTACTTTTTCCAACCAGATTTAGCTTTGTTCGCGCCTGTACTTTTTATGGAAAATGTCAAATTTTTCTTAAACTGACTTCTTAAAGTTGTCCGTTTATAAAGAAAAATTTCGTGCAATTCATGCAAGAAACGATTAAAATTTCACAATTATTTCAATAAACCAATGTGTAGAAATATACATGTTTAAGTATGCACATATATTTCCTTTCTTTGATTTTCTTAACTACGCAGTGAAAGGTTTTTTTATGAGTTTTATTTAAATGTACAGACGTTGATTGTACCCACCTAACTATGTACAATAGCTATGCGGGAGATACCTGTTATTGGAGCGCTGGATATTCTATGCGTTTGTTTCATGTTTTTATTTTGTTTGTGATGTTCAGTGTCCTGTTGGTGTCTCTATGAAATAAAACATTTAAAAAAATTTGTCTCCCACGATAATATCTAGCTTTTAATATCCCATTTAAATTTTGTTGATATCAAATCATTGAAAAAAATAATTATGATTAAAATGAAAAAATTTGAACGCGCCTTCCGTAAAATTTGTTCTTTTTGAGATAAGCCACCTTTCCATTTGACCGACGATTATTCTTTTTTGCATACTCGTACAACAACACGCACTCCTCAATTTTTTTTTCTATAAGAACATAAAATCTGCGAAAGGTTTTTCAATTCGTGGCATTGATAATAATTGTGATGTGAATCGTAACAATTTTTTTTTTCAAAACGATAATTTGCAGTCATAATATTTTTTTTTCAATTTGTTGTGAATTTTTTCATTAGTATAATTACTAACTTTTTCCTCCACGTGTAATTATAGGAATACTAATAATTTTCCTGTAATTAAACTATTTAAAAAAGTCAGTAACTGCCGTGTATACCTTTATGAGTTTATAAAAAAAAAATGGTAGGTTAGCAATAAAATCACAAACTTACTACGCCTGAATATACTCATACACAGTTGGTGAGAAAAAAATATTATGGTAAAAATTCAGTAACTTCCGTGTATACCTATATGGGTTTATAAAAAAAATCTGGTATTGACCTAAGGGGACGTCCATTAATCACGTGATTTTTTTTTTCCAACTTTTTAGACCCCCCTTCCGCCCTGGTGATATTTGTTGATGTTTCAGAATTCCCCCCCCCCCTCCCCCCGAAAATTACGTGTACTTTTTAGTACAAAGAATTGCGAAACTTATAATTTTATATTTCGTCAATTTTTTAAATTTCTGCTGGTGCAACTGTGTTTCTTTAAATTCTTCAGAAAAAATAAATGCACGTGATTTTCTCACTAGTCCCCCCCTCCTCCCACGTGATTTTTTTCAGGCCCTCCCCCTCCCCCATTTTGGGATTACGTGATTAATGGATGCCCCCTAACCTAACTCGATTTCACAAACTCACTACTCCTGATTGTATGCCAACTCATACACAGTAAGAAAAATGTTCACAGTTTCAAAACCATTGCATCGGTAAAATGTTTTTCAGATCAAAATATTCGCACACATACGTGATCATTATATGAAATTCAAAGGGGATTTTGAGCAATCTTAACCAATCTCGTTTCTTTGTACGGGTATGAGAAGAGATTTTCTCATCTACTGTTTAAACAAATCAATAAAATCGCCAAACAAGGGTAAAGACCTTTTGAAAATTCATCTACAATTCAACCAAATTTCATCAACTTAGGATGATTATGTTGTTGCAAGTTCACCGATCATTTGCAGTATATCTGTGGATGCATGGTCTCTTCGTGGAGCAGATGCCAAAGTTCAGGTAAAATACCATTACATTACGGAAAATATGTAATTATTGTAAGTGAAAAATTGCATTCATAAGTTGGTTGTTGTAAATTAGGCTAGTAGAAAATAAATATTTGGTGTATTTTGTCTTTGATACGCATTAGAAAATTTAATACGGTTGTTAAGATTGTGAAATATAGTATATCGCTTTGAAGTTTTTTTTTGTTTATGGCATTGCATCCATGCTTGGATGATATCATGCCAACGACGAATTATTGATTTATAAAAAAATGTGTTGTTTAATCATTCATATAACAAAAAGTAAACAAAATATGCAAGTCAAAACAATCAGGAGTCAATTTTGTATACTAGATAATCACAATGTTCCTCTCAATAAACCTATACAACAATCGATATATATCCACAGATCCCAGACTCAATAAATACTCCACACTCAGTGGGTACTCAACGTCTGGGATTCTGTGGTAGAGCTGGAATCTATCTCTCAAGGGGCAACCGAAAAGGACGTGGTTCAGCGTTTCATCATCGAAGCCGCACTCACAAATTGGAGAATCGACGAGTCCCAACTTGAACAAGTGAGCGTCCAGCCTGTGATGTCCAAACCTCATTCTGCATATTGTGGAGATTAGTGATCTGCTCATGTTTTTTCTTTTGTACCATGGATCGGCACGAATTTTGCCTTGAATACTCTCATAATACGAGCCTTTGTTTAAAGATATTTGTTTCCATTTATTAGTCCATTGGCTTATGGCATCATCATTCAATATACGCAGAGTATCACTTTCAGGGAGAACAAATTTGGACGGGGTCTGGCCCGAAGAGGTGGCTAACTCTGCCAACCCATCGACCTTCTCGTTGCCCCTTATTCCGCAGTGTGAAGGAATCCATGTTATTAAAACATGTTTATCATTTCTTTTAAGTTCAAATAGTAGTTTTTTAATTTCTAAAATCAGAGTATTTCGGCCAAACCACGAGGTGGGAGAAGAAAGCGTTTTTACTAAGGAAAGAGAATCAGAAAATATTAAATATTTATTTGGGGTGTGAAGTTTCAAAATAATCTGTAGTGCTTCCCTAATGGCGAAGCATTCAGCCGTATAGACTGATGCCTCTGGAGGAAGCATAAACAATTTTTGCAATTTTAGTTCCGGGATGAAAACGGCGGAACCACTGTTGTCGCTTTGAAGTTATACACTCTCTATTAATAGTTAGGTAAGTTCTAAATTTCAATGATTTGTCATATTGAACGATTCCCAAACCAGCCGGATAACTTTAAAAGTAAGCAATGTATCGTGTCAATTAACAGTAGGTAACGAATAATAATTTCTAATTGAAATGGATGTGTACCTACCTATAATATTTTCTTTGTCACTATTTGGGTCATACGATTGATGCTATCAAGGCCGTGTTACGCTAAAAAGTAAGTCTTGTAGTACGCCTCTTTTATGACATTGTGTAAAATGTATCATACTATTGCTTGGGCCATAAAGATTTACACCTTTATGGCAGGGTGAAATGTTGTGTACATGTCAATTCATATCTCACTCTACGAGATCACTTATATGGATCGATACACGAAAAATAAATACCAAACTGTCTTATCAAGATACATTTCATTGATAAGGGATCTTCTAATTGACATTAAGTGGTGTTAGATTTTTAGGTTAAATGCAAATTGACTCTAAAAGCTTTTCTCTTTTTAAATATAGGTAATGTTACTAGCTTTCCCGGCAGACTTTGCCCTTACTATGAATATTGAATTCGAACTTGTACAATATTAAATTGATTATCAATTTAACCAATAGTTCCGACTGATGCATCTGTCAATATTGTTGACGTAGTAACAAAAAACCTTTTAAAAGACTGCCGTCTTGTCAGACGACGGACCGCTCCTTAGGAACCCAGTGAATTAGTGATTTTTACGTAAAAATTCGATAGAGTTAGAGTTAATTTCTTAAAAAAACTTTACTATAACTTACCCGTATTTGATGAAGTTGGTCATCATGGTAATATATCTCTGCGCCACCAACTCTGTCAGCTTGTTCATGCCTTCGTACACCGCGGTGTAGGGCAAGGGGAGCACGTAGCCAAGGTCGTCTGCATGGGCCACTCCGCTAATACCACTCGTGTCGTAGAAGTATTTGAAGGAACCCAACTCGCCGTCGTAGGCAAATTCCGAGTAGTATATCGGCGCCCTCGACGTCTCCAATCTTGTCTTTATGCTCTTGTGCACGCCGTACAGAAACTTGGAGTCGCTCAAATAGTTGACGGCTTCCATCAGCGTGTCGTTCCCTACGGACCTCCCGTTGAAATAGAACTCCTTCGCTTTATTGATAATGTCTTCTCTCTGGTTCAACTTCTGCAAGCCGTCGAGCAGGTCGTTTGGCAAGTAGTATTCGAAAAACCTATCTAAACTAAACAAATAATCCGGGAACATCTGCGCCTTCATCAGAAACATGATTCCTTCTCTGTCGTTGAAGCCAATCATGTGAGGAACATGGACGTAGTTCCCGGATTTCATAATGTTTTCCGGGTGATCGTCTATGAATGGCACTACCCCCGGAATCCGCCGTTCGGCTGTCGGCGTGAAGGGTATGTATTCTCCCGATGGATCGTCCGCCATGGACAGGCGCTCCTGGACTTTCACCATCTCCAAAGCGTTCGTCGTTCGTAGGAAGCGGACGATTGATTTGACGTCCGTGGCGTTCGAACCCATTTCTTTGGCGAGACGATACGCGTACTTCATGGGATCTTTCTGGTAGGCCCAGTTATTGAATATGGACCCACTCTGAATGATGACACTCTTGAATAACCCTTTTACCAAAGGTGATAATATCAGGTATTCTATGGCAATGGCTCCAGAACTGACGCCATAAAGCGTGATCAATTCTGGATCTCCTCCGAAGTTTTTGACATTATTTTTGATCCACTTCAAAGCTGCTACCATATCCTTCATGCCCGCGTTCCCCGGAGCGTCTTTAGTTCCAGTTGAAAGGAATCCCAAGGCCCCCAATCTATAGTTGAAAGATATGACGATCAGTCCTTGATTGACCATTTTGTGAGGTTTGAATATGTAGGAGTTTCCCAATCCAAAGTTGAATCCTCCTCCGTGGATCCACACGAAGACGGGCAGCAGCTTCCTGCTGGAAAACGATGGCACGTGCACGTTGAGGTAAAGACAGTCTTCCGTTCCTGCGATCTGGCCCAGCAGCGCCAGCCTTTGAGGACAGAAGGTCTTTTCTTTTATGGCATTGTAGATTCCGTTGTAGGGTTTCGGAGGCTTGGGTGCCTGAAACAAACAATATCTTCTATTAAAATTAGACAAAAGAGACAAAGCATATTGTTGACTAATCTGAGTTAAGACTCCAACCTCGAAAAAGGAATTACCAATATTATAAAATTTATAGTTTGACCATGAGTCGAATAATTCAGGAACTCAAGTCCGTATTTCGACGTCTAGACTCTAGGTCACACGGTCTTTGCTAAGGTCGTGTTTACATAACAGCGTACTATATATATGTCGGATAATACATATATTTTATTACATCGTTTAATGAACCAAAACGCCAATTACACATCTAAAGATATAAAAGAAAGTCGGGTTAGTTCGAACACTTATAACACGAGATCGGCTGAACACATTTTTATCATTTTTGTTTTATTGTATTCTTCTCCGCTCCGGATAACAAAATAATAAAACATCGAAAAATGGATACAAAATAATAAAAAAAAATATTAATGTTAGTATGGAACGAACCCGGAACCTCGTAATCTGAAGTCCACGCCTATACATCTAGGCATTCTAGACTACCGAGGTCGGTTAATATAATGGCTGTTGACTTTAGTTGGTCGATAGTTTTAAAAAAATTTGTCTGTCTATAAATTGAATATTTGGATGGTTGAAAAATTGGCTCATTCGTATGTAATAATTTCACATCGAAATATCAATTATTATTCTCCTTAATAGCACACTGCCCGAGTTTCTCCTTTGGCGTGTCTTCTGCCTTTATCGCTCCACCGCACACCGCCGCGTTCCGCACACACTCTCTTATATCATTCTCGCTACATGCTGTAGATAATAATAATAACAACAATATTACCTTACGTTATGTCATACGCCAACTATTACAATACACACATTATGTTCTTTTGTTTGCTTGTTTCATTTAGGAATCGCGGTAAACGTGTCATTATTATGCCTACCCAAGTAGGTGGACGTTCCTTCTCTATGGATTTAAACCACATAATAATTTTATCATAGACACATTGTTTTCTATTTTTTTTTCTATGTACGTATTATTATTTTTGGTGTTGAATTATTAGCGATATTTTTTTGTTTGTTTTCGAATTACGATTCACTTAAATGGATTCATAGACAAAGACGTTTTTTATAATTTTAGTGCGTGTTTTGTTTGTTTTGACGTAAGAAAATCATTATTATTGTACCTCAGACCCGCCCAAAGTTCTTCTGTGTCACTCGTGTTAAAATATGCTATGAAAATGTTTAGGGCCTTAACTCAATTAAAAACTTGGTCTTTTTCTGATCTGGTTTTTTCCTAGGCACCGAGCATGCTTACTCGCTTACTCCGTTTCTCCACTCTTCCCTGTCATTGGCAAGCTTCTTCAGTTCATGTTTCGTCCAACAGCGCATGTCTCGATCACCTGGTTTAAGTGGTTATCTCTGGAGCGGCCTGTTCAATTTATGCTCTCAACCATTCTTTGACGATGGTTAAGAGATAGCTGACCAGGGTGCCTGATGTGATTTCTTATCCATTTAATCATTTGTTTTTTCACTCTTCTACAATTATATACTCAGTCAGTACTTCGTCTGGATCCCTAGCATACATGTTTCGCTTTTGATCAAATTCTTCCTCACCATTAGTATTATCAATATTGGGTGATTCTAATATTTTTTATCTTTTGTTGAAGGCGACTCTTGCCTGATGAACCCTAATATTCCTTTGATTTAAAGAGTAAAGTCCATCAGGCGATAGAGAATTTAAGTCTTCAACTAGTAGAGGTCCTCACTTCAGTGACTAAAAAAAACTCTGCATTCGGTATTTTTTTTTTTTTTTATTATTAAAGAAAAATCATATAATATACAATTACACTATTGTGTCACGCCAAGTCTCGACAGAAGACTTTTCGGCGTGTTCACTTATATATACACACTTATTTATTTATTTATTTTAACCAAACACATTACAGAGGACAACTATACATTAAAAGTAGAAACAGAATTAATTTATGGCCTTAAACTAAGTTGACCTCCATCGAGATGTGTCACATGTTACATTATATATTGTTGAGTGAAACAGGATTAGAAACAGTTTTGTCATGTGACCATGGCGTTCTTTTGTTTGCGTGTTCTCTTTTCATCCTTTTGATCTGGATTTGAATTTAAATCTGGAATGCGTAAACTTCAAATGTTTTTTATTGGATTTACGTGTCGATGCCTACCGATGAATTTATCACTTTTTCCTCCTCCACGCCAACATACTCGTATGTAAGAATACAGATGTCATTATTAACCGACATGTCACGATTGCGTCTGTTGTGACATGTGATGTTCTCTTTCGTTTCCATTTGCGGCGAACTGGCTGCTGTCGTCACTTTACGTTATTTATGTATATCATTGTCGAGAGAGATCTATTCGTTCATTAACTTCTACCAGTTTTTTTTATGGAATGCCGTATAAATGTACAGGAATGCGTTGTTGTAAAATTGAATGAACGAAACAAAAGAGTATCGATTCATTCTTTCTTTATTGTAAAAGTCAGTATGAATGTTTTCTTCCATTTTGTTATTGCAGTTTTAATAGATTTATAGATATGTTTTGACAAGCATGTAAATAGTATGGACCAGTGAAAACAAGACAATAATATAAAATGCATGAAACAACAGCAATACAGAGCTCTAAGCAATCAATTGATTGCAATGCAGCGTTCAAAAATATAAAAAATGATATTGTTCAGTAAATAAACATCAACAAAAATCACGCATCAACTTGCCAGAAAATAACACCAGATTAAAAACGGTCGGCAAATCCAAAGGCACAAAACACCAAGAAAAGCAAAAATCAATGAGCATGCTGCCCCAAAACTGAAGCGGACCAGACGCACAATATGGAAGATGCACAGAATACCCATAAAACGGCCTTTATACGTACTCAAATGCAGTATTTACTTCAAAATATCTGGTTGAATTGATATAATACTCTATATATGATGTGATTGCATAGTATGATACTTTGTTTCGGTTTGTCTGAAGATTGGCATATAAAAACGAATATGGTTTAATTAGAGTTGACATGAGATTGATGTAGTTGACATGCTGTGGGAGCTGTTGATAGAACAGAAGAAAGATTTAAATAGAAATGTATAAAGGCCTGGATTTTCCACCTACTTCCTTCGTTGTTTATGGCCTACCTAGATTTCGAGTTCTGGTCTACAATATTTTGCCTTTTACAAACAACATGTTATGCTTCTTTGTTATTCGTTTATGGCCTGCCTAGATTTTTTTTCTTCTGTCTCTTTCAAGACCTCTGAATTTCTGACTAATATACAGTCCATGAGAATTCTCTTTTTTTCTGATTTCAAACACTTCCCGTTAATATTAGTTTAGATTTAATGCACCTTTAAAATCTAGTGCACCACCATAATACCAGTATAAATCTCGATATCTAACTGAATCCTGTAATGCTATCCTATACTGTTTATTGCCTAAATTCTTCAGTTAAACAATTTTCTGCCCTCCCCACGAATCTTGCACCTTGATCATCCAAAATACATCCTCTATCTCGATGTGCCTCATATATTTTCATTGGAATAATTCGCTTCTCATACATTTTTATAGATACATACGTCACAGAATACCATGTATAGCAACGATCTTACTAAAAATTTCTGGCTTAATCAACAGCTATCAAAATAAAATAATAGGCCAACTTATAAGGCCCCGTATTGCCTTATATGTATTACCTATCTTTACATTTAAGTGCCGTTACTCCATATTATTTTTAATCTAAATATTAATGTCGTTAAGTTGCGTAACTGTCATCTCGAATGTAGGACCACGCCTTGTGTTGGAGTATAATAATAATTATTATTTGATAGATACGTACATCTTGTAACGACAGTTCAACGTATCTTAAACTACCAAATAATGTGTCGCCTCGGTTTTTTACTACTGATTCTCACGATATCAAATTCAATTATATAACGAGATACACGGATTTGTGATAAATTTGTGGTGTCGTATACCCAGCTCAAGCTTAAAAATATTGTTGCTTCAATACTTTGTTCGGGGCTCCTTGTTCTCTCTATTGGTTCCTGGTTGGCCTTCTGCAAGGGTCATTTCCAAATCCTTTCATATCCCCTTTTTCTAAAATCTTGGGACTTCTTCAGATGAGTAGGCATGGACTTCAAATCACGAGGTCCTGGGTTCGATTCTAAGTGTTTGTTTCACTCGTAATTTCTACCCGAGGTTGGCCTGTCGCAGATTGGACGGGACCGCTTGACTGGAAAAATTGCCCTATTCAATAAGTTCCGCCGGCTATACTGACACCTTTGTATAGAAAAGCAATCGTATTTTATTAAGATTATTTTTAATACATCATGATGAGATGTTTACACTTATTCAGATATAAACATTTCAATGTTAAAACATATTTCACACCGAATTGATATGAATAATATTAAAAAACTTAAGATCGAATGTTGAAGGTTTTATTCAATTGTTTTTCGTCTCCTAATTTGTTTCATGATCTTTATCATATAGGCAGGTAATTGTAATATTTGTTTGTGTTTTAGTGGCGCATGTGACACGATACACGGCCTAAAAACACTTGCTTGCTATTTTTATTGTCTTAACATTTCGGTAATGACGTTCCCCTAATAAGGCGTTTTATGGAGCTATTGGTCAAGACCATTCACGTTTTAAGGTCGTTTCTTTATATTAAGTCTTTCTAATAGGCCTATCGGACATAACTACTGTGGGATGATTTTCGCAATCATTTCAATGTCATCGTCTGCAATCGTCAAATTCACGATACAGTGACATTTTGCTTACGTATCTAATGCACTGGGTTCCTAGGGAACGGTCCGTCTTCTGACAAGACGGTGGTCTTTTAAAATTATAATATGACAATGTTTTTTGTTACTATGGTAACAATGTTCTCAACTGACATATTATTCACCGCTGTTTATAGTTGCGCCGTATTCGTAGGAAAACAGACTATAACTTCTTACGTATCGTGATACATAAGTAGGTACCTGTTTGACCGTACATGTCTTGAAATCTCTATTTATAAAAATTAAGCCCTATTATTCTCCGTAGTCGTCGCACCACGCGAGAACGTCTGGACAAATTTCGCTAATTCTTTTTCTGATGTGTTTTATGTTGTCAGGAGAAGATATTTATAATATGAAAGTTGGGCGGAGAATTACAAAATTTAAAAAAAAAACAGCTTAATGTAGGTATCCTTCCTTTGGTGCTTTTACAACATACATTATTTACCTAATTTGAAATTTAGTTGGCGTTTGACAGAAACTGCAAGTTGTTTGATAGTTGGTGCGATTGACAAAATGCTGATGGAAAATATACGGTTTAAAACAGATGCATCAGTCGGAATTACATTGGTTGAGGAGGTAATTAATTTGTCATTTACAAATTTGAATTAAAAATTCATAGCTACGACCACAAGACAACGCTTGATGGGAAAGATAATCGGTCATAAAATTCCTTGCCCACTTAGAAAAAATCGTAGTCGACAAAATTAGTACAGCGGGAATTCGAAACCGAGATCTCCCAATCAGGCGTCGATTGATATTACTCATGCATTACGAAATTTAAATAAAAATATTAGGGATACGTTTGGGACGCTTTCTCGGAGTTTTTTCTCGCATTTTTTTCTTTCTAACTTAATACAACTAAACTTGTCGTTTTTATTTTTCACTGTCAACGTCTCTCTCTCTCTCTGACTGACGTAACTTGCCAGTTAGCTGCATTCCGAGAAACGAGAAATGCAACTTGCTTGCACTCTCGCCACATCGACTTAAGGTCTGACGAACTCTCTGCTTATATTATGTTTTTCAATTAATGAAAGTAAAGATAAATGATTTAATCACATAATTTCGGTTAATTCGATCATTTGAATCTTTCAGCGTAGCATTTTTCTCTCTCTCTCTCTTTATATAAGATTCTTTGCCATTACTACTTGTTACCGACCATTACCGACCTCGGTAGCCTAGTTGTACTAGCGTGGACTTCAGATCCGAGGTCCCGGGTTCGATTCCCGGTCGGGTCAGAGTTTTTCTGTGTTTTTTCACTTGAAATTTCTACCCGGGGTTGGCCTGTCTCAGATTGGACGGGACCGGTTGACTGGAAAAAATTGCCTCAGGCAATAAGTTCCGCCGGCTATACTGACACCTTTGTATAGAAAAGTGTTATATTATTATTATTACTTGTAAATTGTAGCAGAAAAAATCGCAGATAATGGTCGATCTGCCAATTGCTATATTATCATCTAGTTGTTTACATTGTAGTCGCACTATTTTTTTTTTGTATCAACGAAATATATTTTTGTTTTAGGTACCTACTTACTTAATTGAGTAAGATAACTGGTTTTACTGTAAGGCTTTCCTCATCAGGTTAACAGATGGTAGTACCTAATAATTATACAATTAAGTGGTAAAATGAAATACGCCTTTTTTTTAATATTGTTCGAACTGTCCTTATTTACGTTGATATTTTGGTAAACCAATACTCCATGTAAGGGGACGTTGATTGTGCGCTGAGAACTCATTGCAGGAGTAGGTGGGAGAAATTGTGGATCATTGATCCAAAAGCCTCACACAACAAATATATACAGCCATCGTTGCCAAGCGTCCCTTTGTTTTTGAACAACGAAAGAGACTCCAGATTTGTGATCTCAACCAAATGCCGCCTGAGAATAGGTCACACCTGTTTGAATTCTCATTTACACCGGATTGAAGTGTTGGATTCTCCGTTGTGCTCATGTACAATGGAGGAGGAAACACTTGATCGTGTTCTGCTTATTTGTCATATTTTTGATAACACATTTTATGTAAATGGTCTCCATAGTTTAAACATTTTATTTCCGGTAAATACAACTTTCTATTGGCCCAGTAATCTTTCAAAATTAATGTACTTTTCGCTAAGACTCTCCAAGTGAATAATAAAAAAAAATGATTACCTCAACGCTTCTTAAAATTTACACGTCAACTCGATATTCTTAATAATATGTACAGCGGAATCACTCGAAAACTAGTGCAGAGCTTAAAAAAATACTACATGAGTTAACGTTGTAAAAAAAAAACAATATGATATCCCACATAAAAGATTGATTTATATGTTAAACGTACTAGATGGGGTGTTCGGAACAAATTTCAACATTTTATGTCTCACTCAAAGTGAACACAAATACGCCCTTGCACTCTTTCGCAGTAATCTACTGAAAACCTGTATCGTGAGAGAAAGATTTCCAGTATCTGGGATACATACCATAACTAAAAAAAACAGAAAGTGTACTCACATTATTTGAAAACTCTACAACATTTGATCGTACTTAGCCATTGTAAGAGAGACTATTGATCGGTCCTCCTCCTACTTATCAATCCACATTTTAAGAAAAGATACCTCTTCTAGTACGTAGTATACACAATTCAATGATACGAAAACATTTTGGCACTTGGTTTCAATTGTTGGCCGTGGTTATCATTACACATTTACCTGTCATTATTAAAAAATTTCTTATCTTTTTTTCTTGGTTACTATAATCAATTCAAGGTAAGTAAATATATTGCTGTTTTCTTTTTCTTAATTAAACAAAAACTGAGAAAACAATTAAAATTGAAGAACTCAATGGAATATTTTGAAAATAAAAAGTATATTTTTATGTAGTTTCTATACTAACCGAAGAAAAAAATATCTATCTTCTATATGAAAATCAATTATTTTAATATAAAGTCAATGGAATATTTTGAAAATAAGAAGTATATTTTTATGTAGTTTCTATACTAACCTAAGAAAAAAATATCTATCTTCTATATGAAAATCAATTATTTTAATAAAAAGTTCGTGAGAAATACACTAGCTACACATTATTAAACTACACTTAAAATAGTTATGAAATATTAAATTAAATTATTAAAAGGATTATAATTATGAAATAATTTATAGTACCCACATAGAATGAAAAATCCAAGATATTCAGAAATTTTGAATGATAGTTGGCTGAGGAGAGCGCTGTTCTTCCTCCCATCAGGGTCCCGAAGCCGAGGAAGACCCTCTCACACTGTGTTCCGCTCCTTCAAAGCAGAGCTAAGGGAATTGGACATAGTGTGGGAGGAGGTCATAAACATTGCGCAAGATCGAGCGCAATGGAGAGCTCTTGTTGCCTCCCTGTGCTCCTGAGTGGGTTGTAAAAGGGAGAAATGAATTCAGAAATTTAACCTAGAAGCGACTTGAAAACACTTATTTGTAGAAAATATCATTAAAATATTTAAGAGAATTAAATGCAATAAAAGTAGTGATTTAATATAAACAAATTTAGCTAAAAAAATTTACAAAACGTCACACAAGTCAAAAACGACAGTATACTATAACAAGTACAATGTACGTACTCGCTTATTTTTTGTAAACCATAAAAGTCGCGGAAAATGTGTATGAATAACTTTGTTTTTCGAGAAATATTATTTACCCGCGACATTAAGGGGGAGGAACACCACTCCGTTAATTATTGTTTCGAACTGAATTCATCAAACAGGTCTGGGAGCTATGTCGAAATAAATGACGTTAAACGTGAAAACTGTTAACGATCCTTTTTGTGCTCCTTATGCTCGACTCACGGGCAATGGACATTAACAGCAGCGTCGTAATACGTCCAAAGATTTTGAGGTAACGTTTAACGTTAATTTTGAATAACTGTCGGAATTATTTTTTTGACTCGGAATTTGGAACAACATTGTTGAACGCACGTTGAACAACAGTTTTTACGTTATCTCTATGGAAATAACAACAAATTGTTAACGTTGGAGCTGTCGTTAATATTTCGACTTGGCCTCCTGGTACAAACTAATATCTTGTACAATCAAAATCGTTATAGATCAGGTCATCGACTGATGCAGTACTGTTTGTTTTTTGTTTTTTTTATCTAAGTTTATCTTAAATGTTATAGCATGTTGTGTTGATATAACGGGATATGTTTTATGGTGTTATTTGGGAGTAACCCACTCGATGTACGCCTGTTAAGTAATTTTAATGTTGTTCTAGAAAACCGGTGTACTAGATGTAGGTACTTTTAAAACAAGAACAGAACATTACAATAATTATTGCTTTTACAAATTTTTGTGGTTGTAGTATTTATTTATTTACTAGCTTTACCCACAGACGTTGTCCTGTTATCTAACTATGAATATTGAATTAGTATTTAAAGAAATGATAAAAATGACTTAACCAATGTCATTCCTACCGATGCATCTGTTTTAAACCACATATTTACCATCCGAATTCTGTCAGTCGCACCAACTATCGAACAACAGACAGTTTGTGTCAAACGACAATTTGATTTCAAAGTTAGATTTATTCACTTTTCGCGTTATAATTTATGAAAAATGCGCTTCAATTTTAACATATTCGAAAAAAGCTTGGGAAAAAATTTCATCAAAAATCTGCGTGCCAATATTTTTAATGTCAATGGTCGTCAAGTGAATAAAAAGTTGTGTTTCTATAGAATTTTTCACAGATCGCGTTGTTATATCGAAATTCGTTCCATACTAACTTTATTATCAATATTATAATATATCATTTGATACTTGTACATTTTTGGAGCGGAGAAGTATCTAATAAACTAAACACGATAAAAAAAATATTATTTTTTATTAGGTATTCTGTTATCCTGAGCGGAGAAGAATCCAACAAACCAAAAATGATAAAAATCTGTTCAGCCGATCTCGAGTGTTCGAACTAACCCACAATATTTTTAATGAAGTACAAGCGGTGAATCTTCCTGACTATGTAGGTGATTATAATATTCGTTTTCTATAAAGTACCTGCTAGGGTGCTTCTCAAAATTTAAATTTTAAAATATCAAAGGGTCACCCTGTCAATCAGTTCTACTATGTAAAAAATGGAACTACGATTTTTTTCAAAATTTTAAAACATAGTTTAGGGGTTGCTACCGGCTGTTGAAAGTTTGTATAGAAAATGTATGGAGACGGAATCTAAATTGGAAAATTTCCTTACAGTTATTGTTATAATAGCTACATATCTAATATCAATATTTTTATTATTTTAAAATTTCTGTAGGATATAAAGTTCTGAAATAAAAATAAATTAAAAATATATTGTTTTTATTTTTTTATACCAACTAGAATAAAATACAGGGATGAACCCTAAAAAATTAGAAAAAAAAATTTTTTCGACCATATAAGAAGCACCCTAGAAACCTACTATAAAGTTCGAATTGTTAATGGTTTTTCGTTTGTGATTGACTGATGTATTGCTTTTCCTACTCGACACTTCTATGACATTTGAAATTAAGTAGGTACATTAAATTAATTAATTTCACATTATAAATTTAACACTTCTTAAAAATCAATAATTAAATTATTCACAACACACCCAATTATAATAACCAATGATTATTATAAAACATTTTCTGAAACATATCGGTTATTTTTGTACTAACTTCTAATCATTTTAATTATTCTAATTATTCCGAACACCTTTAGGTTACAAACTAGCCAGTAGGTACCAAAAAACTCGTTTTGTTTTTGTTTTATCATTTCTCACGCAAATAACAATATTTATTTATTTATTTATTTATTATAACTTGTGTCTCATAAAAGAGAATTGAATAATGAATTTAATTATATTTATCTCTCAGAGCAGGTGTTCTTTTGTTTTATTTTCGGCATCCTCCGTGATTTGTAGGTTACGAAAGATACCTTAGTCAAGACTATGGAATATACAGGATTTCCCAGAAAGCAGAACTAAGCCCAAGCCCTGAGAAAGAGCAACTCTGGGGCTATACAAATACCTCAACATATTACGGTAAGCGATTCAAGCTATAATTTTTTGAATTTTCTTTTTGTCAAACCTTGACTTACAGGATACTAAAGGTTACAGAGACACCATTTTTTGAGGTTAACTCATATTTTTTTCTGAATTGGCTTAATAGTAGATAGGTATACCTAGCAGATACGAAAACAGTTTTGGGTGTATCTGATATCGTTGTGCCAACAAAAAATGTTGAATCTTAAAATAAGGTACCAATTAAAAATTAAAAAAAAAACGTTGAAAACGATTTTAAAAGTTTTTTTCTTCTATTTTCAAAATCTTGCCAATCTATCAAACTGTGCACCCAGCGTAAATCATACCTAAAAACTGTTTCAAAGCGAAAAGGGAGGGGGAAAATTTCGATGATTATCCATACAAAATGTACGGTAATTTGTGAATTTTCTCCTCATACATTTTGTATGAAATCTCTTTTCATATGCTCCCTAAGCTGTATAATGGGCTATCGAAATTAAGAGTCAAAAACCTTTTTGTTTTCTTTCTTTTTAAAAATGAATCTGTGTTCACTCAAAGTAAACACATATACACTCTTTAACTCTTTCAAAGTAAGCTACTTAAAGCTTGTGTCGTGAAAGAGGAAGATGGTCGGCACCTGGGATCGAACCCACGGCCTCCGAACGGCGTCGTAACCGGCAGGCTATATACCAACCACTTCACCAATTTGTCAAATAAACTAGTATAACTATGCTGACCACCGAGATGAAGGAAAATAAATGAGCAACATCTCTTTGCTCTACAATTTAATTATTCGTACTAAAAGTTTTTGCACTCTGTCCAAAATTGCATCATAATCAATTGACTGAAAAACCCTAAGTAGTTAGGTACCTACGTTTTTAAATTCAACTTGGTAGGCATATCAACTTGTGTACTATTGACGCACTTTCTATCTGACTAAGCACTAACCGATTTGCTCGAGTGATATTTCGCAAATCAAATCAATAGATCCGTGTACTTTACTTATGTATAGTAGTGTGGTTGTAATTTTCAATACTTGCGAAATTTTACGAGTTCTTTAGATATTACTAAACACTGAACACTTGAAAAATATTTACGTCTCACTTCGAAAATATTCGAACTAGTTCAACTCTGTTGCTGCATCCATAGTTTAAATTGAACTTACTGCCTATTTGTTACAAAATTTGAATGAACCATTTCTATTGGAATCGAATAATGTTAAAAGGTAGACTCATATATCAAATTTTCTATAGTTTTGAGTTAACGATGGAATATTAAATTCTGAACCTTCGGGTCTTCAATTCAAAAGATTGAAAAAAAGATGAGAAAATTTCGCTTTGACGACAAATTGACTTAGATCCCTTTAGGAATTGCTTGATTCATTTATAGTGAGTGATTCGAGTGTGTGACATTGAAGTGGTTGGTAACTTTGGCGGTTGCGAAGCAGACTCTGATCTAGAGGTCGTGGGTTCGATCCCAGGTGCCGACCGTCTTCCTCTTTCACGAAACAAACTTTAGCAAGCTTACTGTAAAAGAGTCATAAAGTGTATTTGTGTTCAGTTTGAGTGAGCCTTTTATTAAAAATTAAATAAATAGGAGATATGTATAAAAAAAAACATTCATCGAAATGATCGTGCGGGTGTATTCGAGTCGATCATATAGTTGAATGTTGTCGTTATGCAACAACCCAAAAAAACTGGTTCATGCTAAACGCTCCTATAAAATGTACATTATATTTTTTAAAGAAACAACTTTTAAATGCAATAATTAAATCAATTAGTTGCCGATTTTAACAGGTTATTACCCCGATTCCCTATAAGATCCGCTAAAGCTTAGAATCCGCCAAAACATATACGAAAATAGGAATTTTTTACTGATTGTTTGATTGTTCCACTTAAATTACCATAATTCCTCTAAAATGACCCGCTATTCGATCGATTTAAGCGGCATCTTAGAAAGACCCGCCAAAATTTTAGAGCAACCGCTTATATCGATATGTCAAAATCGTGTAAATTTTTTTTCAGAAACACTTTTTAAAACAACAATCATAGGAAAATGCTTTATTATTTGCTCTTATTTTCGTCATAAAAATACGTTAACGGTGGTTATAATATTTCTTGATTAAAATGAATTTATTTGAGAAGAAGCCAATTTGGCGGCCATTTCGATCGATTTCTTAAGCAATATCGTTTGGAATGGTTGAAATCACTTGACATTGCCCGCGAAATTCAGAAATTTAGTTGATGCTAAATTTTAGCGGATCTGATATGGAATTGGGGTAAATATTTTACAAATTTGAACTGCTATGGATTAACGAACGTAAACAATTATATTTTTGGTTCCAAAAATTAAAATCAAAATTTATTCGTGTGGATTGTCGTACATTGTTGCATACCACCATCCAGATGAGAGTCGAGAGCAAAAAAGGCTGAACTTGTATCAAGTTTTTCATACAAAGAGAAATAAAAACCGCAATTTGCGACGTATTACAGAGGCACAATCATTTAAGTACAATAATGTGTTAAAAAGTACGATACAATATACCAACATGAAAAAACGAGAATAAATTTAATGTAATGATGATCAAGGTTTGATATTCGTAGGTTACGAATAATAATAATATATTTCGCAGTTTTGTGCGTCGAAAGTCCGACCTTCGCGTCACATAAATGTCATATCGTAGTTCCAGATTGAAATTGTACACCTTGCATCTTAAAATATAGCACTACTAGCTGACCCGCCCGTCGAACTTCCACCTAACCCAGAAAAAAAACTTTTTTTTTTTTTTAAATATGTCAAATATTACATGAATTAAATCTAACTTATAATATATTGCATTACGTAATAATTATTGTTGATTCGGATGCGGGATGAAGTTCGACGGGCCATAATAAGTTTGTAATAAAAACAATTCATCAAAAGTTGCATAACTTTAAGTAAAAATAAGTCACACGTGAATCGTGTTATATTATTGTATATGCTGTACTCCATTGAACCCAAATTTTTCCGAATTATTATGGTAAGATTATATTGTGGTTTTTCACCCAAATCACTCGACAACGAGTGCAAAGGGTTAAACAAAGTGTTTTTTTTTTTAGATTCATTAAAAGTGTGTATGTTCACTGTAGGTATATGTAAGTACTCTATGTATATTGTATACGCCGACGTACCAACCATTTTAGAGATGAGATGGGCATAACTGAGATATGTGCTATTCACTGGGTTGCTAGGGAGCAGTCCGTCGTCTGACAAGATGACAGTCTGGTCAATGGTTTTTGCTACTACGGTAACAATATTTACAATGTCCTAAGTTGACATTCACCGCTACTGCTATAATAGCAGTACCGTAGTCCTAGGAAAACAGATTAAGGATGCCGAATGACAGTTGGCCGAGGAGAACGCTGGTTTTCCTCCCATCAAGGTCAATATCTTGACAAGACGAGGAAGACCCTCTCATACCGTGTTCCGTACCAACGAGGTAGAGCTGAGAGATCTGGATATGGTGTGAGAGGAGGTCATCGGAGCTGCGCAATATCGAGCGCAGTGGCGAGCCCTTTTTGCCTCCCTATGCCCTAGTAGGGTCGTGCAATAAAGGAATTACGTTATACTATGTGATATGTATGCTATATAGTATAGTATCAATCATAAGGAAACACACACTATTTGATACCACTTTTTCAAATTACTATCAAAGGAATATTATTTTTCGATGAAATTTCCAAAAAAAAATGTGGGAACAAAGTGCAATTCGATATTTTCAGCACGAAATTTTGGGCCTCATTCCTAATTTTTATTTGGTTAATTAGCTTAGATATCCTGCCTCGATAGTCTATGTAGTTGTAAAGGCGACTGACTTGAACAAGAGGTCCTGATTGCAATTTCCAGCCGAGTAAGGCTGATTTACACGATGCAAGTTTCTTGCCTCTTCCATACAATAATGTCGACACATTACAACTGAATGCAGACTTCGAGCATATGATGGAGACCCAGAAGACTTTTTCACCTTCAATGAACCAGCGACCGAATATATTATAAGAAACCTTTTAAATATCTGACAAGCAAGCCTGTTGCTTGCGCTCATCTAAACACTTTTATTATTTTACTAAATGACCATTATTTTGAACTTATGATGTGATGTACTGTATACCATACGATAAATAAATAAATGTCGATGCAATAATTTACTTGCATTGTCTAAACAACACGTTCAATTCTTGCTTTTCTAGGCAAGTTTTGCATTCAAAAATGTTCTTGGTCTAAACAGAACTTGCAATAATTGCATGCAATTCTTGTATTCAATTTGATTCTCCTTCATTTGCAAATATGAGTGCGGTGAGTGAGGGTGTGTCAATTGTTTCTTGTGAGGCAAGAGATATTGAGGTAAGATCGTAAAAAAGGTGTTGTATATATAAAAAAAAAATTTTTGGAAAATTTTTATAATTAATATTTTCTGTATCCCACAAGCACTCGTGACTACGATAAATCTTTATAAATTTAATTTTGTCGGAAGAACCGAATGTGATCACTTTTTGACTCATTTTTTAAACAACACTTTTCTCTTAAACGTTCAACACTTGAATGAAATATCTGACAGCGCAAATACATGGAATTCTTGAATCAAACAGAAGAAAATGGTAGAAGTCTATGTTTAGACGTTTCAAGACTTGAAAGCAATTCTCGCCATAGCAACGCATGCATTGGTGTAAACATGAGCTACTTTCAACTATTGCTTGTCAAGAGTTGCATTCAATAATTGCATTCCATATTTTTGAAAATATCTGTGTCTAAAGAGGACCGTGCAATTCTTGAAGCTCAATAAATTGCATTCTCTTATTGCATCGACATTATTGTATGGAACAGGCAAGAACCTTGCATCGTGTAAATGAGCCTGATTTTTCAAAGAGTATTGTTCACTTGAAATTTTTTCTCGGAATTGATTCAGAAATAAAGCTTAGTCGAAGAAATTAATTATGAGTTATAGAGATAACACGCAATTATTTAATCTAGTGCTGATTTTCATCAACAAAATCACATGCATACAAATAAAAATAAACAAGTGCATAATATCGCTATGCGACGTGTTTCTGCATAACTAACTAATGCAAATAGTGGTCGTAAAATTGCATCACTATAATCCGACCCGCTCCTTAGAACAGTGAACTCACCGCGCCGCGGTCGTGAACTTAAAAAGCAAGGACACTCACCTTGAACCTCTTCGGGGCCGTAGCGTAGGGGATCTCGAAGAACGAAATATAACTGACACCACCTTCTTTCACTTTTATACCACGCACTAAACCTTCACTTGTCCGCACCAGGGGCGAGTAATCGTTCTCGGTCAGCCTCCTCCCGGTCGACCTGCCCCTGTCCACCACACTGACGACACGCTCCAATATCCCCAGCATGGAGAGCAGCAAACCCAATCTCGGGTTTGATTTGAAATCTTCGAAACGCTTCCTCGGATTCTCGTCTCTAGGCGACGCTCTCAAAGCCAATAGGAGAAGCTCAATGCCTTCCTTGAGGTTTAAATTGACTCCGAAAGGACTGTAGTTTCCGGCTTGCAGTAAGGCTACAACTGGAGGTTCTGCTGTATGGACTTTGTAAGAGAATAAGCTTTTTCCCAGTAGATTAGCTGAGGCCTTGATGAATTCCTTTCGTAAGTTTGGATCTACAGCTAAGCGCGCTTTCAGCTCCCTCATCCCGCTGACGTCCAGCTTCTTGGCTTGGACCACCACGGCCGTGAGGTGCATGCACGCGACGAGCGCGCCCACGAGGGTGAATCTCATGCTTCATGCGATCAGAACTGACTGAGCACCACTGATCAGGACTTTCTCTTCACCACTGATATCCCCACCCAACCGCTCGGCGGTTTTATACCCATTACACCCGCTGGTCTGGCCCGCCATCGCACTTTGCCGTAGGTAAGTACTGTTATTACTGCGTTAACAGTTCAAGTGTGCATGTGTTGGGCTTTGTGATGTCTTCATAACAATCGTAGTCATAATATTATGTTTTCTCGCTTACTCATCCTCTATGTGTCAACAATATGTCTGCAAAATCTTCCGAGACCGGCTGGTGTCACAGATTTATAAAAAAAACTCAAATGTTTACTGTTTTTATCTATGCTTGGAACATTTTTTTTATTATGTGTTTTTTTGCTAGATTTTATTTTTATAAATAAAATATTCATTTGTAACCTCATTATTTTTTTTCGGTTACGTTTAACTTACTTTTAACTGATTTCTTTTTGAAATTTTCATTCATAAACATGACATTTAAGATATAATTTTCCGACGTTGAAAGAAGAATGCTACACAGTGCAACAAAGGCGAACTTTTGTACTAGCTTTTAACCATGAAATAAATCATGCACCTTTTCAATTAATACCTCTAAAAATATTATGGCTTACATGCAATAATGCAAATATTGTTTGATAACGTTTTAAAATCATGTGGTATGATATGTGTAAGTGGTTTTATTTGAGACAACGATATTTTTGCTGATTTCGATTGAGACATTATTTTCTTAATGTGTAACAATTTAATAAATTTATTTATTCCACAAAGTTTTTCCTCGAAAGGTGTACGTTTTTTACTTCTTTCGTAGCTACATATCCTGCACGTCTTAAAAAATCCTTTTAAGGCTTAATTATTCTGAGTTTATCCTTGGTGACCTCAAATATAATAATAATAATAAGATAATTAAATATCTTGATCTTGCTCACGAAATCAAGGATATGTGGCATACACCAACCACCCACATAATACCTATAGTGATATCGACGAATGGAGTTATTCCTAAGTCTCTTAAAGACAATCAAGGGAAACTTGGCATCTGTTATGGTCTCAGATATGCCATCCAAAAGGCAGTTCTGTTGTCCTCATGTAGGATGTTAAGAAAGTTCCTTTCTCTGTAGTTCGAAGATCTCTCATGATTACATTACATCGTGATGCATCATGAGAGATAATACCGATATTTTTATATTTAGTATATAGCATTGTATTAAATATTGATTTTTTTTATTAATTTTATACAATGATTTATGCTTAATGTATATGATATATTGTGATTTAATGAATAAATGTTTTGAAATAGGTAGGTAATAATAATAATGGTTTAATTTTCTAATAAAAAAATACACTCTTAAAATTAACTTAACAACTAAACACTTAGGCATAGCCTTTTGTGGGTGATATGGAAATATAAAAACAATATTTAAAAAAAATCAATATCTACAGCTGGAATAATTAACTAGTGTGTTTATTTATTTATTTAATAGAGACACCAACAGAACACTGAATAAAACAAACAAACAGAAAACATGAAACAAACACATAGAATGTCCAGTGCTCCAATAACAGGTATCTCCCGCATAGCTATTGTGCATAGTTATGTGGGTACAATCGACGTCTGAGCATTCAAATAAAACTCATAAAAAACCTTTCACTGCACTTAGTTGCAAAAGAGTGGAGATTAGTATTTTCTGTAAACCCCTTAGGGACGCCGCGTGATGGGTTAAAAAATAATCATACACGCACTCTCATTTATTCAACAGATATTAACATAATGTTTAGATTAGTGAGTATTACATATCTCTCATTGCACAACTCTGCATGATAGGAACGAGCGTGTTGGGTGCGCGCTGACAGGAAGTGCCTGCCGTTTTCAAGATGTAATGTTGCCACCCGGAAAAAATTTCTTTCGCTCCACCGGATATTTTCGTGTAATCGCACTCGGTTTTGCAAACCGCTTTTCTAGTTACGCAGACATCAGCCTCCGACTTTGATCGGATTATAGTTGGTAATGATCTGTATTGATTGGTACTGGTTAGTCATGGGCACGGTTAACCGACTGCATGAAAGTTAATTCAATGTTAATATCATGGAACTTACAGTGTTCTGCCAATTAATGAGAACATATGAAGATTTTCGTTAAATATCTTTCATTGTTATGAATATACAGGTGTTATGTAGAACGTTAGCCAAACTGGTAGGGTATATAGAGGGGACCATTTCCAACATCGTTTCCATACATCAAAATGTATACCTACAGGGTGTTACTTTATTTTCTAGGATCTTTTAATTTTTTTTTTTTTTTGGAAAAATCCCAAAATTTTACCTATTAGTGTCTATAACTTTTTTATTTATCAACCAATCAGATTCATTTAAATTTTAATATTATTTGGTTTAAAGCAACTAAACTTTTAATATTTGGTTTAAAGCAACTAAATAGTTGCTTTAAACAAGTTGCCAGTGCGCGGCAGGCCTTATACCTAATTGTTCGCATTATGTTTACAAAAAAATATTTTTTTGGTACCTGCGCAGTGACACAAATATGTAACCAGGGTCAAAAGATTTTTTAAATCCTATTTTAATTATTGATTAGTTCAAAATATCTACAATCTCCTGTAGTCCTTACTATGAATATTGATTTCGAATTTGTAATTTATACAAAAATACATTTATTGAATGTTAAAAATATTTTCAGAAAGCTCGAAAGGAATTCTATAAAAAATCTGCCTACCAATTATTATTATTATTATTTGGACAATTTATATAGCGCCGTTTTGTAAAAAAGTTCCACCTCAAAATCGCTGTCTGCTGACCAAGACTTTGAAACTCAATAGCTCGAGTAATTAAAAATTGTGTTGTTTGAAATTTTTCACAGGTGGCGTTGTTGTCAGTAAACCCGTTCCATACTAACTTTAATATTATATTTTATATTATTTGCTATCCATTTTTCGAATTTTTCATAATTATTCTGTTATCCGGAGCGGAGAAGAATCTAATAAACTAAACACGATAAAAAATCTGTTCAGCCGATCTCTAGTTATAAGTGTTCGCACTAAACCGACTTTCTTTTATATTATAAGATTTCATTATTTTAAGTTATATAACAGTTTATTCGAGCAAAACGACAGTTGAAATATAAAATAAATATAAATTTCAATTGGTATACAATATATTTCCTAATAAACTGCCAACTTTTAAACGCAAAACTTTACATTTATTATTTTCTATATTAAATTTGAAACACCATGGGGTAGCGATTCCCTAAACCATAATGATAATAAAAAAAAACACATTTTTATAAATTGTTGAACATGCATTTTTTCCGTTGTGGAAGTAATAATTTAAATAATTAAAATTTAAATAAAAACCTTTTTTTAACTCTTCCATATTTATTACACCTGACATGTTTCGAAAGGGCACGCCTTTCATGGTCATAGTTTCAAATAACCTGTGACCATGAAGGACGTGCCACTTCGAAACATGTCAGGTGTAATAAAATTGTGGAAGAGTTAAAAAGTTTTTTATTTAAATAAATTTGATTAAAACCCACATTTTCCCCGGCCGAAGTTGAATAGCGTCGAAAGATTTTCGACTCTTCAGACAATGAAGTACCTTCTGCCAATAGCCAGATCAGGAATCAGGAGCGCCATATCTGCGGCCTGGGAGATAAATCTCAGTTTGACGAATATTTTTTTTTTATTTTACTTAATTTTGCCCAGCTCTCCCTTAGCCAGCTTTACGTTAATGTGTTTAGCTAAATTTTAGGTGAATTCTGTAAAAGTTTTCTGATTGCCTCAAATTCCTACCCAATATTATTTATTGTCTAACAGCTCTCGGACAGGACATGAAAATAGATTGGCCACTCTTGCGCTAAATGATCCAATATTTTATCCCAGTTACTTGAGGTTATCGACTTTCCTGGTTTTGGTCCTACAAACTTTTGTATTTTTTCTCGATGCATATGTATAATATGTATACTCACGTCTGTTCTCTTCTTCCTCGTTAACGGTATCTCCGAGAGATGTAGTAGGTATTTCACGCAATATGCCGTCCCGTGTTTTTTTTTTATAAATGCCGGTTTTTTCTTTGTTAGGTGCGAACTCTTGTAATATAAACCTGTGTGGAGACTATAATATTTCAATAAATCAAAACGAGTTCATTGACTTTTATTCTTCTTATTTCGTTAATGATAATTTACGGGTTTTCTGCAGAATTGATGATTCCTTTGTTCGCAACGTTCGCGATTCCGCCAAATAATATCCAACTGTTGGTATATAATCATTTATTATAATATTGTTATCTCTATGCGGAAAGACAAACGGTGGTCCGCATTTTTGTGTCTGAATTCAGCCATAAAGCGTATGACTGAGACCTAGAGGGTTTTCGCAATAGTGTACAGTGTGGAGAGGCATAAATCGACTTTGAAATATTTGAAAGTTGCAAAATTCTTAAAATATTCTGGACCGTCATGATCACCAACACAGAAGTCTTACGCAGAGCTATAATACAACCATAGAACTATTCATTAAGATTCGTAAGACTTTTTAATTTGCTTACATAATGATAGATGAAAATTATAAGGTACTCATACATAGCTCATTACAAGGGGATGTTTTTAAACTTCCGTGAATGGACCGAAACATCCGTGAGTGGGCCGGATTGAGAACTGTCTTTTTTTTTCAGGTTAGCTGAAGACAGAGAGGCTTTCTCTCAAGTGGTCGTTTTCTTCGAGATGACCCGATATGACACCAGAAGAAGGAAGACACATTCCTAGAGTAAAATACCAGTAAAATGGCATTGTAGAAATTGATAAAAAGATAGATATAAGATGGGCAAAAAAATAAAGGTTTTTTTTTCAAAATCTTTAAAGTTCAATACCCCCTATTCTGTTTCGGTTCGAACTAAAATAAGAACGTTCCAAAATTTTAGAATTAAGTTCACATGAATTAAAATTCCGTATTCTATAAAGTGATGTGTTCTAAAAACTAAAATGACTTAAATTAGTTCACCATAAACAAAAATATGAATTATAATTGTCTATGGAATATATCGCGCATGCGCCATTGGTCAATGTTTGTTTATTACAAATACTACGTGTGTCAAAATTTGACCAAATATTGTTAGAAGCATCTCGAATTTGCGTTTTTATCAGACCAACTCTTATATCCTTTTGAAATAAATAAGTATAATTATTTTTAGTGCAAATCTCGTGTTTTGTAATATACGCAAGAGTATTTTATGAAAGTAGTGATTTTGAAGTAACCTCCAATTTTCGATTTCGGCATAACGAAACACACGCAAATAATCAATTTTATGATTTTATTTACCTTAATAAAGATATTTAACACTTTTTTTAAACTTATTAGGTTAAAATAATACTTTTATTATAAAAATATCATCAAATATCTTTTTAAGTCGCATACAATTAGGTGTGAACTAAAATTAAGAACATTTTGACATAAGAACGCACTAAAATTGACTTAAATAGTGTTGTAGAATACCAAAATGAACTAATTTCAATATTAGTCACATTAAGAACGCTCTTAATTTTTATAGAATACCGATGTGCACTGACTAAAATTGGAACGTTCTTATTTTAGTTAGTGCGCACTTAAATTGAAACAGAATCGGGCGTAATATCTCCATAACGGTTAAGTTTCGGACACCATATTGTAGAATCAAATCCATCAGAAATGACCTAAATAATAACGTCCTTTGATATTCAGTACGACTTTTCCTGTAACCCTGTATGTACAATTGTACAAGTTTCAACGAAATGACAATAATTGGCAACAGAGAAAAGGGAATATTTCCTAGGAGTAGAAAGCGCTTTTAACCTGGCATACGTGGTTGTAAGCCCACTGCTCTGTTGTCCAAGATCTGATTATTTCCCAATACATTGCTCTAAAATAATTTTATATGGAAACGTAGTGGCCTTATAAGGTTTAGGAATTACATACATAAACTATGACGTGTCCTCTTGAGACATGAGGGGAAATACGTGTTTGTTGTCTTGAGAGACAATCTCTAACATCAATATTATGATTATTATGACGGCAACTTGTATTATTTTTTATGGATGCTTTGCCTAAACATAATCAAATTTGTCGCACGGCCTACGAGGCGGTTTAATAGCTGGGAAATACACACGTCCTCGGTGTTGCTTCACATTTTATTGCGTATTTGATCTAGAATAGTTCCTTAATTCTCTACCGAGATTTTATCCATATGTATGTAGGACTTGAGTTTAAAAAATAGTAGATATTTCAAGGAAAATAACTCAATAGACAATTTTATTTATTTATTTATTTTATTCATACATAATATTAACAGTGATAACAGACAGCAAATGGAAATGCTGCCCAAATAGGCCAAGCCTGTACTAGGGCAAACATCTTAACAGTTCATAAAAAAAAGAATATCCAAAGGAACATACAAACACGAACCACAGCACAACCTCGAAATCAACTACGCACAGTCCACAAACAAAGCAAACCCCACAGTCACAACACCCTTCGAGCCAACAAACATCAATCAACAGTATAAAGAAGAAAGAAAAAAAGAAGAATGAAAAAAATTGAGAAAAATAATTGTGTGTAAAAAATAAATAAATGTGGAGTACTTAGGTTAAGAATAACTCAATTTTGATTCATGTTCAAGGAAATTGTTATGAGATCTAGATGATCTTAAATTTGGTTGTTTCATATCTCTCACACAACTTTTAACAGATGTCTCAAAATTTTGTGAGTAATTTAAAAATAAACTGACCTAATAGTTAATTCATCGTCGAATGCTCAGAATTCCCTGGACAAGTCCTGAGGCGAGCTAGGGTTGACAGAGAGCTGTTATCAATTATCAAGGTCCGGAAAATATCATATCTGAGCCTACTGCAAGGGAAGAAGCATCACTATCTACATCTAAATTGAAGGGAAACAAATAAGGTCAAAGAAAAATACGTTTTTAAACTTTTTTTTTGTATAAATTATAGATAGGACTGGCACGCAATAAAATGTGAAGCAACATCGAGGACGTGTGTATTTCCCAGCTATTAAACCGCCTCGTAGGCCGTGCGACAAATTTAATAATTATATTTTAGGCAAAGCATCCATAAATTTACACACACACACACACATATATATATATATATATATATATATATATAGGTCCACTACAATTTTTCGGCGAACCCTCGAATTAGTGGGTTCGAATCCTGCTGTGGCATGAGGTTTTTAAAAATATAATGACGGATGACGGATGCTATTCACTGCACTAAGAATACGATTAAATGCCTGTAGTGGCTTAAAATCGTCTAGAGTGAGTTCCATAAGAATCTGTAACCATTTAGAATGTTCATTATTTCTCCCTTCGTGACTCCACTGAGTGTGAAGGGAGGCAGCAAAGCTTTCCACTATACGCTCGATCTTGGGCAGCTACCATGACTTCCTCCTCCTCATCTTCAAATCCCTAATCTTCTTCCTTTTAGAATGTTACTAGTAGATATTCATTTTGTTCCGGAACTCATCCAGTCGATCCGTTACTCTAATATCCTCAGGAATGAAAAAGGAAACAATTCCGTGCAAAGGTTCTATTTCCGCTTCCGCCAGAGAGATTCTGTACGCCATCATGTTTATTGGAATTGCATTTAGTGATACCTATCAGATGGAATAACAAATCAGACAGACGTATACAATATTATGCATAGTGTGTTTCGTTAATGAACTCACGCTGTTTGATTCGGTATACGATTGCCGCTAATAGAGATTCGCATTACATTTCAACAGCGCAGGTTAGAATCAATAAAGTTGTATTGGGTCACCCATGCGATTCTTCCTTATTTTGTGTGTGTTGTCAGTGGCGTAGCGAAAATTATCACTCGCACATTTTTGGTACTTAACAATGGTAGCCGATAAATTCATCGCGAAAAATTCATCGCGAACAATTCGTCGTCAGTACAATTCATCGCAGGTACAATTCATCGCAGATACAATTCATCGTGGGTACAATTCATCGCAGATACAATTCATCGCAGATACAATTCATCGCAGGTACAATAATTAATCGCAGATACAATTCATCGCAGATACAATTCATCGTGGGTACAATTCATCGCGAGTACTTTTAGAATGCAATTCGATTCCGCGTTCTGGGTTTTTGTATATAACTCTGTAATTATTTTTGGTAAAACTTCAGTTTAGTCGCTGCTAATGATTTCGAGGTTATAAATTTGAATAGGTTAAGTTAACGTTGGAACGTAGTTAAAAAG
This sequence comes from Mystacides longicornis, assembly GCA_963576905.1. Classification (NCBI taxonomy): domain Eukaryota; kingdom Metazoa; phylum Arthropoda; class Insecta; order Trichoptera; family Leptoceridae; genus Mystacides; species Mystacides longicornis. The sequence continues at coordinate 6,479,957 of OY756439.1, read as the reverse complement.
GGGGATTTGGGGGTGGAACCCCTCATACCTTTTTGGACATCTCCCCGAGTGATAACACGGCAATACTCCAGCGTATGTCAAAATCGCGAGTGACTGAACTGAAGCCTTACCTTATTTTTAGGTCATAAACAATTTGACAGTTTTCAATATAGATTCATGAATTGTTCGCGATGAATTGTACCCTCGGTGTATTGTACCCACGATTAATTGTACCTGCGATAATTTTTCCTAGACCCCTTACAATGTATGAATGACCCTTTTATTGAAACAACACCAACAAAGCTCTTGCGTAAAACTCAATTGGTTGCCAGTAGTTACACAGTTAATTGTTGTGTTGGATAAAATGCACTCAGAATAGAGAACTGTCAAAAGACGTAGCAACTATGGGATACGAGGCAATCAATCGTCTTTTTGGCATTGCAGAATAAAATCTCTTCCTTAGAACTTAATCGGTTGTCACTAGTTACGCAATTAATATGTTGGATAAAATATTTTCAGAATATATAATTGTAAAAGTCTCAATAACAATTGGATACGACGCAACTCAATCGTATGTTTGTCGTTTCAGAATAAAAGTCATTGTGTGCTCTTTTAAGCAGAATCATTTCTACAAAATATTAATAGAATATGGCTACAAAACTTTTAAAGGATGTAATGGAGGTTGCGCTAAATGGAGAGCAGCGGAATGCTTTTGCCGAAAAAATCGTATGGTAACTGCATTTTTTTTTTTTCAAATTAATTGGTAAATTTAACTAATTTCATGTATTTTTTTGTCGATTTAGCCTATTTAAATTATTGTTATATTATATTTGTTTGTTTATTTTTAATTTCTATGACTCTGCCTCGTTTACAACAAAAGTTATGCTTACATTGAAAGAGGTTAAAAGTATTTTTTATTCTTCTCGTTTTAGGGGAGTCCAGACATAGTTTAGGTAGATGGATACGCCACTGCTTGCTTTTGTGAGTGCTAATCAATTGGAAAAACAACTACAAATGTATCTTAAATCGAAAGTAATGAAATAAGTACACCACCCATAATTACGTAAGCTTTAGAATAAAAATAGAACATGTTAGCTTCATATGGTAGGAATGTTAGACGACTGATGTCGGTTTATCAATTTAGATCTCCGAATCTAGATATGTATCAATTCAAACATTTTAAATCATTTTTTCGTCTTAACGATATCAACAACTAAGGATTCTAACAATGCACTAATGCTGTCCGATATACTGTTATTTCGAAGGCTTGCTTAAAGAATGATCACTTTACATTAACAACGTTCACCATTATGCGGTAATTTCAAATCTCCGAAACTCCAATCATGAGAATTTTCAACATGTGGAAAAATCCCATGCCCTCAGCAGAATTCGAACCTACGTCCCTATTCGTCCTTTGCAGAGATTCTAGCCACTAGGCCATCAGCCCGACGCTTATTCGTAATACACTGCAGGTATATAAAAAGTAGATATTCCAATCCAATCCAAACTCCCTTTAGACCCCACTTAGGGGCATAGGGAGGCAACAAGAGCTCTCCATTGCGCTCGATCTTGCGCAACGTTAATGACCTCCTCCCACACCATGTCCAGATTCCTCAGCTCTGCCTCGAAGGAGCGGAACACAGTATGAGAGGGTCTTCCTCGTCTCCGGGACCCTGATGGGAGGAAGAACAGCGCTCAAAAAGTAGATATTATATTTTAATAATTAATGATATAATATACATAGAGCCATCGGTAGGATTTCATTTTCAAATAAAGGTGACTTTATCTTAAATTTATTTACATATTCATGCATAAAAAAACAATAATTAAAGTAATTATAAGCTAGTAGTTATTTAAAAATATGTAGGTATATTTGAAAATAGAATCAAACGGGTATTTTTCGCGGATACCTACAGATATTTTTGCAAAAGCAATGGCCTATCGATAAAAAATAAATATAAATGTTTATAATTTAACATTTCTTCCCGTAGCAACAGTTGTATGTAGGAACTTCTCATCAAGTTCGTCGATATAATATTTCCCGCGGACACCTATGATTGGTTATTAGTGTCAAAGCAACGAATATCGACTTTCTACAGACTTGTATTAAAAATATTTCGCGTGGGGTTGAGAGCCGATTCCATAAAAAAAATACCGAGCTACGTACGGCCTTACCAATTATAACATAGGATATAAAGATTGTGTGAAAAAAATATATATTATGTAGTTGGAGCTGGATTACATTTCCGTTAAGCCGGTTCGTACGTACCTAATTGTTTCGTATAGGACGTAACAAAAAATGATCATAAAATTTAATACTTAATAATATTTGACATACTACGCCTTCTAGCCGCGTAATTGCGATAATAATAATTACAATAAATCAATCAAAAACAAATGCCTTTATTTTTATTCCGCTATCAACATATTATATAACGAACGTCCTAAATTTTTTATCATTATTTCGACGCCATGATAGACCGTCACCCTAGAAACGCAATATGTCACTTGTAGGCGCGTAATTGTCGAGTGAAATTTCTTATCTTGTATAATAATAAAACGTACATTCTTGATGTTCGTTCGTCTGGTGGTGGACAAATGGATGTTCTTTTATATACCTTGTCTTGTGATATGTAGATTTGCCTGGTAAAATCTACATATTATACCTAATTCCGGAATGATCGAACATTGTTTTTAAAATCTATATAAAATAACTTAACATAATTCATATTATGTGACTTATTTTCTACTAGACCGCCATCTCTCGGAAAAAAGAGTAATATAATCGTAGCTGACCCGTTGAACTTCGTCCCGCCTCAGAATAAAACATCGTTTTGTTAACGTATTGGCTGAATCAAAATTATTATTTTCTGTTTGATTGTTAACTTAAATCATCGTCTACCATAATAACTGGAACATTCATATTCATACTATCGGAGATTGGTAGTTTATGTAATTTATCAGAAATAGTCTCGTATATGCATTTATTATTTTAGTCATTTCCTTACTTTATTTAGATATATCGTAAAATTAACGGAAGTTAACGCAAAATTTGTTTTGTTCTGGGGTGGATCGATGTTTGACTGGCGCGCGGGGCAGCTAGTTGCATGTTAGGTATAAACTGCAAATTTTCGATGCAAAAATGAGGTTGTGTGTTTCCATTTGTTTTGTGAATAAAATTCGATCCACCCGAATGTCAACTTATAAGCCATTTCTAATCTTATACTTAAAATAATTGAAACATCAATCATTGCTAACTTATGTATGTAAGTAATATTCGATTCCCGTTCGGTTCAGAAATTTTCAATGTGTTGTTTTTGTCACTTGAAATTTCTACTCGGGGCTGAAATCCTGTCTCAGATTGGACGGAACCGGTTGACTGGTAGAGAATACTTTATGCATTAAGTTCCGCAGGCTGTACTGTCACCTACATATGTATAGAAGAGTGTTTTATTTATTTATTATTGGACTAAAGAAATTACCTATAGTTTACTAATTTTATCTCTGGGTAAAGAAGCTAGTCTCATTCAAGTACTTTTTAATACAAAATGTAGTGCATTGCTTACATATTTCACAGGGACCAACTCGTTGTCCGCATATCATTAGCTATAATTTAAGATAGTGTGTACATTAATAATTAGATATAATAGTCTATCAATAGGTTTATTCAGTTTAAGCAACACCACCTAAATAAGAAAGCCTTAGCGCTGAGAGTGTGCGTCACATTGTAAGGCCCAGTATGCCTTATATGTATGTACTTACCTGTACTCTATGATATCTATATATAGCACGGGTCGGGTGTGACGTTAGAGGTAAAATGGCCGCCAGCGCTAAGGCCTTCTTATAATATGTTTATTCAGTTTAAGGCAAGGTTTATATAGAAAGTGAATAACGCATTTCTATGTTTGTTGCAATGAAAATTATGGATTGGCGCTGGTTTCAAATTGATAAATTTACATTTAAAGCCAATGTATGCATGATATTGAAGACTTTTGACAATTTTCCTGTTTTTCATGTGGATTGTAATTTACATTTTAAAAAGCACTACTATACCTACCTTTTGTGAGAATTTTTCGACTGGCAACTCTACATCATTGTAATTTTATTGTCTGTGGATTTCTTTTGTCACAATTTCCAATACTTTGAATATTCTTTCATGCTCACTAACAATAATTAATTGATGTTTTTTTATGGGATTGTGTTGCGTCCATGGGGTGAAAACATGTAGAACGCCGATTCCGACCCGCGCAAAGAATGTTGTCTATGGTTTCAATGCATTTAAATGGGCATGCCGGAAAGCGGGTTCCTGCTTTTGCTGTGCGTATCCCCATTCAAATGCACATTAACCATAGTAACATTCTTTGCGCCGGTCGGTGCGGCTCGGAATCGGCGTTCTACGTGTTTTCACCCTAAGACGAGTCCAATACCACCTATATAAGAAGGCCTTAGCGCTACGTCACAGCGTGAGGCCCAGCATTCACTCTCCTATATCTGTATGTACTTACCTGTACGCTATGATATCTGTCTACACGCCGGCGGCCTAGTTACGCGAGAGGCCAAAATGGCCGCCAGCACTAAGGCCTTCTTATATAGGTGGTGTCAATGAGCTAGATTATATAACTGGAGTGCCGCTTCCATACTTCGTTTTTGTGCCAAACAATAGTGCGAATGAGATAGCCCGTGGGGGTATTTCTATCTCTGTCTAGGAATGTTACTTCAAAGAATATACGATAAACATGAAGTACTGTAATTTTGATAGTTGTAATGGTTTTAATTTCGAAATTCTTTATATACTATGGTTATTTAATTTTGTTTACACTCAAAATACTTACTTGAAGCACTAACGTACTACTTTTTTTTGTATTTTATGACAATATGTAGTTTTAAGACTTATTATAGATCTTATGCTAATCCCTTGCAAATAAACAAAACCATCCAGTTTTTCCTCGGCTCGGACTACTTTATAATTAGAGTAAACTGAAGTTGTTTATATAAAATACAAATCTTAATAAAATTTTAAAATATAATTAAATCAATCTATCAATCAAATCTCTGTTTATATCCCACTTAGGGGCTTGGGGAAGCAACACGAGCTCTCCGTTGCGCTCGATCTTGCGCAATGTTTATGAGCTCCTCTCACACCATGTCCAAATCCCTCAGCTCTGCTTCGAAGAAATGGAACACGGTATGAGAGGGTCTTCCCAGTCTTCGGACCCTGATGGTATTGAAATAATATTAGGTATACATCGTTGATGAAAGCTAGAAGTGAACTCCTACCTTTAATATATTTTTTTAATACAAATGTGTCTGGGCTCACTCAAAGTGAACAGAAATACACTTTCGACATCTTTCACACAAACCAAAGCTTGTGTTGTGAAAGTGTAAATGGTTGGCAGACTGCACTGGTCTATCAACCACTTGTTGAAGAGGAGATGGATTTGGCTTGGACATGTGTTAAGGATGCCGAATGACAGCTGGCCGAGGAGAGCGCTGTTCTTCCTCCCATCAGGACCCCTTAAACGAGGAAGACCTTTTTTTTTTAAATAAATGAATCTGTGCTCACTCAAAGTGAACACAAATACACTCCTTGACTCTTTCACACTAAGCTACTGAAAGCTTGTGTCGTGAAAGAGGAAGATGGTCGGCACCTGGGATCGAACCACGACGTCCGCAGTACGAAAGCCGGCGCTGTAACCGCTGGGTCACCAACCACTTCGATATTTTAATACCGTGTTCCACTCCTTCGAAGCAGAGCAGAGGCATTTGTACTTGGTATGGTCATAAACATTGCGCAAAATCGAGCGCAATGGAGAGCTCGTGTTGCTTCCAATGGCGGATCCAGGGGGGGGAGGGGCATGACCCCCGTGACCCCCCTGGGCTGGGCCAGGCCCTATATTTTAAGTACAGTAGGTACTTACATTTATTAATAAAATACCAACTTTTCTATTATGATCGTAACAAAATTATGATTTCTTGTGGGTCATGACCCCCCTGGGTTATGGAAATGACAATTTTTTTTTAGGAAAAGTTCAATTTCCAGATACCAAATTGTGGAAATGACCTTTTTTTTAGGAAAAGTTCAGTTTTCAGATACCAAATTTTGGAAATGACCTTTTTTTAGGAAAAGTTCAGTTTTCAGATACCAAATTTTTGTAATGACCTTTTTTTGCTATGTGACCCCCCCCCCTGGCGCCAAAGCTGGATCCGCCCTTGGTTGCTTCCCCATAAGTGGGGTCAAAAAGGGAGTAGTTATAGTTAGTTATTGAAAATCAAATTGAGAAATACCTCCTGAATGAACACAAACTTCAAATAGGTACCTATAAGTAGAGGAAATTGAAAAAGGGTTGCAGTAGGTATTTACTATTTACACCATTTTTTATTAAATAAAAAAATAATATTGTATGTACTGCTGAATAAGAATAATCCAACGGCCATACGTCAACGAGAACTTAGAACGCGTAGAAAGAGACGGAAATACCACTTGTGTTCTCTTCTATTCGCACACTTGGTCGACACATATTCTTGTGTTTTGTTGTATTGTTTGATCTAGCTCATTGGGTGGTGTTGAGACGAGTCGAGGCGTGACTTAACTGAGAATCTATGGCGTAAAAGATGAAAATTACTATTTATCTATGCAATACATCTTATGGGTTCATAGACAATAAACTTAACATTATTTGCAACTACAGTAATTCGCGCGAAAATAATGAAGACGTGCGAAAATGTGCAATAATGCAAAACCAGATTTTTAAATCGAATCATAATATATGAACAATTTCTTTTGTCTCAGGAATAATAAATACCTACCTAGATACTTTGTATTGCCAGTCAATTTATTGTTTAATTTACGGAACTTAATGTTGCCTTTTATTTTAGAACGTTTAATTAAACGTTCGTATTGCGAATGAATTTAAATTATCTAGTGTTGCCAGGTTTCGTTTAATGATATTCTATTAAATCATTGTTTCTGGGCGTCGTTATATAACCAGAATTTAATTAGCCGGTTGGTGTTTTTTGTTTCGTTCTAATTACTAGTCTATTAATTATGATATTTATTTGATAACGCTGATAATTTTGATTTATATTTCTATGTCTAATGTATGTTTATTAGCTATGAATTTAATATCAAAATGAATCTTGGGGTCAAATTAATTATAAGGTTGACTCTGTGGTTTGTGTGCTGTGCTAATCCTCATTCGTGATCTGTTATATTTTTGATATAATAGATGAATGAAATTAACACCTATTATAGTTATCTATGAAATTTTGTTTTATATATATTTCATTTTTAATCGTTATTTCCTACGTCTTTATAGCCGGCCAAACTTATTAACTATCAGGTTTTTCACCCAATCAACCGGTCCTGTCCAATCTGAGACAGCGTTTCAACCCAGGATAGAAATTTTAAGTGAAAAATACCAAGAATACCATAGGAAAGAACAGTGATCCGATCGAGAATCGAACTCGGGGACTAATTGTCAGAAATATGTTCTACAACACAACTCAGAAGTCACCTTTAGAAAATGTAAAAAATTTGCATATTTCTAGGGCGGATCGAGATTCTTTATCCAAAAAACATCTAAGGTCATAATATACCTACCCTCATTTCAGATCATCACAAACTCCATTTCCTATGAATCCGTCTGAAATTGTAATGTTCCTTCGTCTGAGGTCATTATGATACTTCGTTTAAAATATATCCATCTAAGGTCAGCTGATGTTCTTTTTTTAAGACTATTTTGTCTTTGTCTGTATTTGTCGCTTTTGTCTTTGAAACGTGGGTCGTCTCGCCACGTGATTGGTAATTTCTTCCATTAACAAACCTGTCCAGCGACAGATAAACTTTATTATGCATAATAAATAATTAGAGGCCGTAGCATTCGCACATTACCTACCCCCGATTTGATTTCACTGGCCAGCGCGCTGTATACGTTTCTAACGGACACTACTACACCTTACGACTCGGCAAAAAACGGATTGATGTAGGTACCTACCTATTTTCAAATTTATATTATACTAGAGGTCCGTCCCAGCTTCGCACGGGTAGATAGGTATTTAAAAAAAAAATTCACTTTTCTTATGATCTTTATAGATCCCAAATTTTATCAAAATATTCTATAGGCTATGTTAATCTGGAATAATGTAGCATTCTAATTTCTAATGGTCCCCTCCCGTCCGGCTCGTACCCCAGTGACGCCTATACCTCTGCCGCATTTCAATTACATTTTTTTTTAAATAAAAGAACACTTATTGTGGCATAACTATAATTGGCATATGCTGTTGCGACGTTTTTTGTAAATAATGATGTCTTCTACAAAGTCGTAGTACATTATTTTATTCAATCATCATTAGTTTTCGCAGCGCACTCGATGTAATGAATATTTTAGGTAATTTTATTACACCTTGGGTTACATTATTGGAATTTTAGTAAGGATCCCAAATTTTGTTCAAAATTCAAAATAGCCTATGTTCACCGGGGATAGTGTAGCTTCCCAAAAGTGAAAGAATTTTTCAAATCGGTTCAGTAGTCCACCACTGACGCTATATTTATTATACGGCAGATTAAGGAAAAATCCATAGAATATAACAAACCTGCTTACATTTGCTTTGTGGACTTGACCAAGGCCTTCGATAAAGTACTACTAAAGGACATAATTGATATTCTTCTGGAAAAGTGTGAAAAAATCACCATCTATCATAAAAACAATAAAGGACCTCAATACTAACGGCAAAACCAGAATTAGGGTGGACGGGGAACTATCTAAGGAAATACCCACAGCAACGGGCATCAGACAAGGTGACAGCCTCAGCCCTTTCCTCTTTAACCTTATAATGGATGAAATCATAGAAGAGGTAACATCTCTTGGCCTCGGCTATAAGATAGGGGAAAAAATTATAAACGTCATATGCTATGCTGACGATGCTGCAATACTCGCAGAGAGTGAAGATGATCTGCAACGAATGCTACATATGTTCCACCTTACATCTTTGAGATACAATATGACAATATCTGTTGAAAAAACAAAATGTCTAACAACATCCAGACAGCCTCTCAGATGTAAACTAGTTGTAGACAACAAGCCTATAGAACAGGTCATGAAGTTCAAATACCTGGGCGTGGAGATAGCCAGCTGCAGCGATCTGTACAATGAAGTCAAAGAGCAGACTAACAAAGCAGCGGTTATCGCCGGCTGCCTTAGGGAGACTGTTTGGGCAAACAAACACATGCTAGTGGAGAGCAAAGTCAGAATATATAAGACGTGCGTGCGACCAATTATGAGATATGGGATCGAAGCTAGAGCTGACATCGTACGAACAAAACAGCTTCTTAGAACGTCCGAAATGAAAACGTTGCGACCCATAGCAGGGAGATCCCTAACAGACAGAGTCCCCAATGATGAGATAAGAAGAACCTGCAATGTCGACGACATCGTAAGATGGAGTTGACAGAGAAGAAGGTTCTGGAGGGACCATGTCGGAAGGATGGAAGAAAAGAGAATTTCCAATGTCGTGATGCAAGGGATACCAGATGGACGCCGGCCACCAGGACGCTCCCCAAAGAGATGGAGAGAAAGCTGGACTTCATCGTCACAGGAGCCCGATTTGAGCACTTCCTAAACAGATCTTAGATCTAAACAAAGAGGAGGAAGAAGAAGGTTCAGTAGTTTCGGAGCCTATTCAATGCAAACAAACAAACAATCAAATCTTTCCTCTTTATTTATGCCTAGATTCTTGCGACCATTTTTCAGGACTAGATCTTAACAAATATGTAAGAACTAATGACTCTAACAATTCATTACTGATGTTCGATTTTTAAATGGAACAAACCACTACGGGCTTACGACCGTCTTCTACTGTTATTTCGAAGGCTGGCTCAGTGTGATTACTTTACGTTAACAACGTTCGCCATTAGGTGGTAATGTTCAAGTCTTCGAAACTCCTAATCATGAGAATTCTCGACATGTTCAACATGTCGAAAAATCCCATGTATACAACAAGTAGATATTTAATAATTAATGAGATATAGAGATAAAAGTTGGAAATTATTGAGAACAAGAGAGCATCCAAATTTAAAGACTGCGACTGCTGTCATGTATTTGGCGCCAGGATATGACTATATCCATTTTTGTTAATGTCTCATCTTTATTGCCTATTGGCTTTGTTGGTGCACAACGTTCTAATTATGCCTAGATTCTTGCGACCATTTTTCAGGACTAGATCTTAACAAATATGTAACAACTAATTGAACTAATGACTCTAACAATGTGGAGTACTAGGAGAAGGTACCAACCATATTCTTTACAAAAGTGGCAGGTGTATCCTCCATAGACAAATCTAGGGAAATAGGAGTCTACCTCTACAAAAAGTAAAGCAATTATAGAGGAATTGTTTTGATTTCAAACTTATGACCCATCGAACTTCATCCCGCATCCGAATCAACGATAACTATTACATAATGCAATTAATTATTTGCTAAATTTAATTAAGTTTTAATGTCGTAAATCACATTTTATTCATGTAATAAGTCAAAAAAAAAATATTATTCTGGGTCAGGTCGAAAGTCGACGGGCGGGTCAGCTAGTTCTATTGAATATCCCGATACATATGTAGATAAATAGAGAGACATCTAGGAAAAACTTTAGCTTAAAAATATTAAATTGATTTTATTTATCAACAGAAAATTATCGGACGCCCAAATCTGACTGTCGGTGTTTTCTTTTATGGATGAAAAGTCCCCGTCATAATAATAATAATATTCTCATCGGGCCGACGTTTCTGTCCGCCGTTGGAGTTCAAGGTTGAATGGCTAGACTTGTGAATTGGACCTTTCGTCTATCCTGAGCCCCAATTCTCTGTTTTATCGGAAGGTAGTCACGGTAGTAAAGTGAGTATTACACGATACATTTTGTATGGGAAATTATTTACCAGATTTCCCGTCAGACGTTGTCCTGTGGTCCTAACTATGAATATTGAATTCAAATTTTGTATAATGATAAACTAATTAACTATTTACCCATGAAGTTCCGATCGATGCATCCGTTTTAACCATACTTTGATCTACATTGATGTCATTGTTTTTTGGGCTCCATTGATTAACTACAATTTTTATTATTGTGTTAAATGTAGATATATAATTTTATTGCTCTTCAACCTCCTCTCCAAGACAGGCATTACCTAGTGGAGGGAGTCACCAAATTGTATTTTTTAATTAGTGTGTTGTTTTTATTGAATAAAGTTATTATTTTTATTAGTGGTCGACCAGTGCTCGAAATTCGACCATAACTAATTTAGATTATAAGTTTTAACATTATTAAGATTGCTTTGTCAAAAACTGAGCGAGCGCTATTTCACAATTATCAAAAAAAAAAATACATAGATAGATACGTCAAATTTGATATGTTCAAAGTTTTTTCTATGGTTATTTTATTTAATACAAAAAATATTAATCTATTCTCAATTTGACCACATATATAAACAAAATATCTGTGTCAAATACATCGAAGTGTGTGTGAGTATGAAATACATAGCATTACAGCAGTGTGCATAGTGTTTTTTTTTATATTTATTTAATGTATTTTTATGCATACTTTAAAAAATATATTAGCATTCGCCACCCCTTCTATATATAAACTATTAGTGTGCGAAATTGCATACTCCTCCGTCCGCGCAATTTTCGTAAAAATTGTCAAAACATTTTTCATTCACGTATTAATATAGGTATATTTTATGTCAATCGCATAAACTATCAAATATCTGACATTTTCTATCAAACGCCTATTTAATTTAAAATTAGAATTTAATTATATTTAGAGATTTTTACGGAGATGGTATTTACCTATATAGAAAATACCGACCTTACTAAAAAAAGTTGTTCTGTTTGGACGTGAATCTGTGAAAATCCAGTTAGCCACGTGACGACGGCCAGAATCCCACATTTGCATACTCCATCAGATGTCGAGAATTAATCGTCATTAAAATTTATAGCGCGTAGGTTTTTTCTCCATCGTGGATCCCATAAAAATGTCCGACGTTGCTTTTAAGTAAGTACGACTGTCGTCATTTGGTATTTCCGCGTATAAGCTACGAATTTTGCTTATTATGCTATCGCTTTTTAATTAACTTTTAATGAATCCGGGTTCACCCAAAGTGAAAATCTTCTACAGCTGTTTCGAAAGCTGGCTTTGTGCGATAACTTTACGTCAGCAACGTTCGCTATTAAATTAAATTTGCACTTCTCTATAGAAAGGTGTCAGTATAGCCGGCGGAACTTATTGCCCGAGACAATTTGTTTCAGTCAATCGGTCCCGTCCAATCTGAGATAGGCCAACTCCTGCGGTGAAAATTTCAAATGAAAAAATACTTTGAATATCTCTTACCCGACCGTTACCGAGGGCCGTTGAGGCGGTCAAATTCGTTGAAAATCCCGAAATTTCAGTTTCTAGTCCTGAAATAGGGCACAAATACACTTAGAAAGCAAATCTTGTGTTTTGAAAGGGGAAGTGATCGGGAACGGAATGTATATTCATTACAAAAGTTGGCGACTGAGCCTCTAGGCTTCGGATGAAAATACTCGGAAATTTTCAGAAATGAAATCTTTCAAGAGTGTAACCGGAAAGGCCTTCTGAGATAGGGTTAGAAACACGAGTGTCTGAAATCGGCCCAGTGGGCTGGACTGTCCAAAATCAGAACACTTACATACGTAACATAAATAGTTTCGAAAGAGTTCGAATGATGAACGGCTGTGAGTCTCGTTGCCTATTTAAGATTAATGAAGACGTAAGCTTTTCTAGAGACCACATAGACAATGAAGATGTTATCCAAAATATCGAAGGCACCCGATCAAAACTCTGTCCGAAATTCGCGCAAGGAGACGTGATACGCTGATACCCAATGAAGATGATTCCATGAAAATTCTTCGAAAACTCAATTCTTCTAATCACAATTCTTCGAAAAATCAATTGTTCGAATTATGTACAATATTGTTCTAAAGCGAATGAATTTTTGGAATGAATTTTTCTACGAATATATTTCTTTTTTAATATTTGTATTACTTTAAATTAATTCGAGGGAACAGCTGAAATGGTATGGGGGGCTCCTCGCCCCAAACCCGCCCTATAATTATAACCTGACCTAACCTAACTCATTCATGTAAATAGTAGAAAGCTTGCTAACGCTAACCTAAAATAAAAATTTTCGAAGAATTGTGATTTCGTACAATTGCCATTAGGAGAATTGTGATTTCGTACAATTACCATTAGGAGAATTGTGATTTCGTACAATTGCCATTAGGAGAATTGTGATTTCGTACAATTGCCATTAGGTGAATTGTGATTTTCGAAGAATTGTAATTCGAACAATTTACGTGTTACCGATGAAGATTACATACTTTGCAGTACGAGGGTATGACTGAAGGAACAAACTCTCTTGGCTGACTAGGTACCTACTCCAGGAGTTCCTACAGATGTGGTGTTGTAGGAAAAAATACTGTTTTGGACCGGGAAATATTGAGAAAAGATTGAACATCGCTGCCGTCTTGTAGGAAATATCAATTTTATGTTCGTTTTCAGTTGACTGATAACGTCTTAGTATCTAGGTATACCTTGCCAACATTTTAGTATTGTAGAACTTGTTTTAAGATTAAGAATATTTTATGACTGTTTGGGGTCCTGAGGTTTTAAATCATCGCGCGTTGATGTTTGTGTATATAGCTATTTTATATATTTTTTGGGGTTTCGCGCTTAGTTCATTGAACTCTATTGTAAGTGAATCGAAATACGTCGTCACTGTCATATCAGAATAATAATATACCTATGAAGATATCATCGACTCTCGAGGAAAAATTTCGCCCTTGATTTTTAGATACCTATCACGCCGTATCCCTGAAGGGCTGGGCAGAGAGACAGACCTCCGATCTTTTCTATACTTACAGACACACTACCTTTCCTTCTTCTAACGACATGAATTTTTATAATATAAAAGAAAGTCGCGGTAGCGCGAACACTTATAACTCGAGATCAGCTGAACAGATTTTTATCATTTTTGGTTTATTGGATTCTTCTCCGCTCCGGATAACAGAATAATAATTATTAAAAATTCGAAAAGTGGATAGCAAATAATATAAAATATAATATTAAAGTTAGTATGGAACGGGTTTACTGACAACAACGCCACCTGTGAAAAATTTCAAACAACACAATTTTTAATTACCTGACAACAGTGACAACCTTGTGACATCATTATTAGTCAGTCATCAGTTGCTGATATATCGTTAAGATCTAGTCCTGAAAGAAAAAAATGGACACAAGAATCTATACAAACTTAGAAGTTTGTGTAATAATTTTGTTGTTTTAGTTTTTTTTCCATAGATGGCGTCGCAGGAAATCCGTTTCATGCTAACTTTACCGGACCGGAGAAGAATCCAATAAATCAAACATAACATTGGAAGAATCTGTTCGGTCGATCTCGAGTTATAAGTGTTCGCACTACCGCGACTTTCTTTTATATTATAGATATGGAATTCTGCCAGAGGACTCGAACCCGTATCCCTAACTTACATATAAAAAAAACTAGCCACTGTTCAGCGGCCCCTTCTCTTCTTTTTGTTTGACATTACATTTTGTTGAATCTCATTGCTGAAGTTATAAAATGTTGATTCCATTATTTTTATTGTGCCAATAAAGAGAAACACGTACCTAATTCCGCTGCGATAACGAATAAGGCGTGTGATTGGCTAATCGGAGGTGGACTATTTTTTTTTTTAAAGACACCGATTTTACTATCTTTTCGGCGGAATGTTGCGCAATTTTGGAAGCCATAAAATATATAACCAAGTGTAATTCCGAAAAATATTTAATTCTGACAGACTCGTTGAGTGCCCTGCTAAAAATAAAAAGCCCGTCCTTTAATTGTGCGATGGATCGCACTATTCTGGAAATAAAGGAACACCTCTACAACCTTTCGAAACAATGTAAACAAATAGCTATTGGATGGATTCCAGGTCATTCAGGGATAGTTGGAAACGAGACTGCCGATAGTTTGGCAAAGGAAGCTGTAAACAAGAGTTTGAACTCAAATAAAAAAATTCCCTTCTCTGATATGTTCTGTATCATGAAGTCAAAAATGTTCCGTGCATGGCAGGAGAGGTGGAATGCTTCGATTTCTGCATATAGAAGGAAGATAGCAACAGTCTCCAGGACTCCGTGGTTTGATAAATTATCACTCCCTCGACAAAGTACGTCTGTCATTTGCAGAATAAAACTAGGGCTGCGTTCGGAAACAACAACGAGTCACCCGTTGACATTTACAGCCGTTCTTTTTAACGTCGGGCGAGTCGCCGTGTGATCACTCTAGCCGTTCACGACATCGTCCGACGATCGCACCAAACACCCTGCTCGGTGCGTAGGGTGAATGTCGCTCTGACAGATTTATTGCCCCTTTCCGGTCATCTTGTCACAATTTGACATTTGTCGTTAATAGAAATTGTGGGTTTGTTGTCGTGGACAACGAATATTTTTATAGAAATGATGCTAATATTTATTTTATTCTGATGATCTTTTTATAGAAATGATGCTAATATTTATAATGATGCTAATAAATATTTATTATCGAAAGGAATAAGTTGGTTGAAGTGTGGCAGGTGCTTATAATAATAACACCTATTTATTGTTATCGATGTATAATTTTTAGTTTTAGTAACAAGTTGGAAGGTATGTACATAATCTAATTGATCCTTTATGTATTATTATTCAGCAATAAAACTTATTAGTATTTATTAATCACTTTCAGTGTTTTCTATTATAATTCTTGGTTTTTAATTGCATGTAAGTCCTAATTGACCCTATCAAATACCAATGAGTCACAATATTAATTGCAAAAGGAAAAAGATAGCATATTTCATACATTTGTTAGTAATGCATGACTCATGAAGTGTTGAAAGAATTATCATTCATTAGAAAGTAGCATATTAGGGGTTGTGCCTTTATTATAGGGGTTGTGCACACGACGACAATTCACGCTAAAATGAAATGTTTGACAGAGTCACTCAAACATCACTAAAAGTCGTTCGGATTGAATGTCGCCCCAATGACGTCATTTCCTTCGCCGAGTGAATGTCACTCGACGATGTTTCGGAACGAGGCCTAGGACATGTTTGTACGAAAAGCTTTTTACATAAGATTGGAATAGCCCCCACGGAGATCTGTGACTGTCGTTTGGAGGAGGAGACGGTGGACCATATATTTTTTGCTTGCGAAAACAGAGCATCATATCCTAATTTTTACTTAGCTCTCATTAAGAATAAAGTCATAATGCCCACCTCAATTAATCAACTTCTCTCTATATATGATCCAAAAATATATAGAATTATCTCCAAATTTATTGTTGATAACGATGTCAAAATTTAAAATATTGCTAGATATATATACTCACCTATTTTATAATTTAACTTTTGTAACTTCTCACAATAGACGAGTACAAGGTGCTTAAATTGAATCTTTGTAAAAATACTTTATTCATTTTATTTATGACTTGTTTTTTTTTATTCTGTATATACTTAATTTTGTTTTGATTGGGTTCTGTTTATGTGCTGAATAGGATAGAGAGATATATTTACACTAATTTTCCAATGTATCTACATAATATATATTTCGTGTATGGCGAGTGCGTGTGCAAAAGTCTAGGTGTATTTATCTTATATTTTCCCATGTACCTACTGCCTTAAAGTTTATTGTTTCATTTATATGTGTTTAAAAAAATATCTTTGCCATGTTAATAATTTACTATATTATTATCTTCCCTCTATAAATCATTGTATTATGGATGTATAATCATTCGTGTATTTGTTTTCTTACTTTGAACAGTATATCTTGTGTAATTTAGTTTATTTTTTTTATTTTTATTATTTTTTTTTTATTTTAACATTTATATACAAACAGTGAAATTGATACAAAAATAAGACAGTACATAAAATTTACAAAACATACACCAGTGAAGTATATACATTTAAATCAAACATATAAAACTGTGAGGTAAACTTTTTTTTTTTTTTTTTTAACGTATATGTGTATTATGAAAATTACCAACAATACATACAAGTACTCGCCTCAGATACAGGGAAAGGGAACAAGAGGAGAGGGTAAAGGTTTAGAGGGAGAGGAAGAAGGATAGTAGGTACATATTTTACAAAGAACCAAATATGTTGGTAAGATTTGTTACAGTTTAAGCTTGTTGCATATGCCGCAGTATAGATCTCTTGAATTTCTGCAGTGATGAGTCATATAAGTTAATGTCTCTGTAAAAAGAATCAAAATTTGCGCATGCTCTTTGAAGAAATGAGTTTTGAGCATAGTTTGTAGTACGTCTAGGCATACGGAACGTGGAAGGTGATCTTGTGGATCTAGCAGGACAGTTAAAATATATTTCACCAAGAAGGTCGCCAGAGTCAACAAATCCATTTATAACTTTAAATAAATATGTCAAGTCTCCCAAAGTACGTCTGTTTTCAAGTGTCATTAATTTGTGGTAACGTGCTGATTGTACTGAAGAGTCAAAACTGATTTTCAATCTATAATTAAGATGTTTAAGTAACTTATTTTGTACTCGTTCGATTCTGTCGATGTAAGTGATATACTGGGGACACCAGACAACTGTGGCAAATTCCAAAATACTACGTATATATGAGAAATATAAAATTTTTATTGTTTCTGTTGATTTAAAAGGCTTAGATATTCTAATTATGAAATTTAATTTTCTAAAAGCCCTGTCGACAATGCTATCTATGTGATTCTTAAATGTCATCTTGCTGTCCAGCAGCACACCAAGATCTCTAACATATGAACACCTACCGACACTTTCATCACTAATCATATAGTTATATGCTATAGGGTTTTTACCTCTTGTAAATGAAATGACGTTGCATTTTTTTATATTGAGGAAAAGTTGATTTTTTATACAATAGTTCTGTAGATGGGATAAATCGCGCTGAAGATCGAGGCAATCTGAGGCATTGGATATTTTTTTATACATTTTAATGTCATCAGCATAGATCAAAAAGTTTGAAGATGTGAAGCATCTATTTATGTCGTTTATATAAAGAATAAAAAGTTCTACATAGTTCTACATGTTCGCATCTTGTATTATCAGATTGTTAGTAATCACATTTTTTTTCATGTTGTTTTTTGTACATTTTTGTACATTTTTTGTTTGTGCTTTGTTCTTTATTTTCATAACCTATAATTGTTTTCTTGTTCATAATGTTAAATGTATTTTGTTAAAATTAATTAACTTGTCAATGGCAGGAGATACTCTCGTTATATCGAGGGTGATTGCCATAATAAAGAAAAAAAAAAAAAAAGACACCGATTTGCGGAAGTTTGTCTGCGCTTTGTACCTACAATACATACTTACTGCACATTCGCAACTTTCAAAACACCTTGCATTACTTGTTATATTATGAACTTGCACACAAAATATAGGTTACCAGCGGTCTGCCCCAGCCACCAGCTTCGCACGGGTAGATAGGTATTTAAAAAAAAAATTCATTTTTCTTATGATCTTTGTAGATTTCTAACTTTATCAAAATATTCTATAGGCTATGTCAATCTGGAATAATGTAGCGTTCTAATGGTTCCCTCCCGTCCGGCTCGTACCCCAGTGACGCCTATATCTCTGCCGCATTTCAATTACATTTTTTTTTTAATAATAGAACACTTATTGTGGCATAACTATAATAGTTAGACATACCTATGCTGTCGCGACACTTTTTGTAAATAATTGTGTCTTCTACAAAGTCGTTGTACATTATTTTATTCAATCATTAATAGTTTTCGCAGCGCACGCGATGAAAATAATATTTATGGTAATTTTTTTACACATTGGGTTTACATTATTAGAGTTTTAGTAAGTATCCCATTTTTTTTTTTAAATTCAATATAGCCTATGTTCACCGGGGATAGTGTAGCTTCCTAGAAGTGAAAGAATTTTTCAAATCGGTTCAGTAGTTTCGGAGCCTATTCAATGCAAACAAACAATCAAATCTTTCCTCTTTATATATTAGTATAGATATAGATGTGTAAATTAAAGTGCACAAAAAATTGAACATGAGTGCACGCAAATTTACACATGACATATATTTTTTGAACAACGAATATATTCCTATTCCTCACCCTTGGCCTACATCTGAGCTGAGCCTATATTACAACTACTATTATTACCTTCGTTTTTCTGTCTTTATTACTTCTCTATTGACTCGTTCATTATCACTTCTTAGTGCTTTTAATATTCAGCTGTCTTATAAAAAAAAATGTAGATACCTATTGCTTTGTATATAATTAAAATATATTATACAAAATGGTTTCTAGCCTTATAGATATCTGTATAATATAAGTGGAATAATATTGTTATTTTTAAGTTATAAAATATGTAATTTTTGTAACTTCATAATCTAAATAAATAAATAAATAAATAGATTGGTACAACTTAATAAACTGGCGTACTTTTCCGTTGATGCTTTGACCTAAGTTTGAAGATTCTACGAACCATTGTGAACTAACAGGAAAGTACCATTGGATCTGGACACATGCACCTACATTTAGTAATGGACGGATCGTTTGCTGAATTTTCGCCGGGGGGCAGTGAAAGCGCGCAGGGATGGAAAGTGTGCGCCGCGGCGCCCGTCCTGTGCGAACCACTATTATAAACATTTTTCATCAAATACATAAAAAAACAATTGAGTATATTTTTGGGCATTATTATCATTTCTAGAAGTAAATATAATATTTTATGAAAGTTGGTGAATAATCTTCACAGATTATCCATACAATTGTATAAAAATATGGTTCACGCATGATTTTCAAGATTTCATTTCATTTATTTTTTATATTTATGAATCTGTGCTCACTCTCAAAGTGAACAGAAATACATTCTCTGACTCTTTCACAGTAAGCTACTTAAAACTTGTGTCGTGAAGAGAAAGATGGTCGGCACCTGGGATCGAACCCACGACCTCCGCACGAAACAGTACGAAAGCCGGCGTCGTAGCCACAAGACTACCAACCACCTCGATTATTTTAGTATTCTCCAACTATTTCTGCACATTGGTCGGAGTTACCTTATTTGTAATAATATCTTTTTTACATCCTAAAACAGAGAACTGAACAAACGTCACAGTAAGTACACACGCAATCAATTTAAACGTTGATTGTTACAAATAATGAAGAACATCCATTGTTTATTTATTCCTATGACGTTCGTTTCTCATGATTATCTTATTTATAACATTCTAATATCAAATATTACAAAAAAAATCGCTAAAACAGCTTGGTTGAGCCCTTCGCAAACGGTCTCTTAACGTACCTAACGGCCGGTTTCATAAGAAATATAGGAGACTTTAAACTCCCTTTAAAAAATAACGGGTTTCATAACAACAAAACGACATTTAAAACCGACTTTTAGCTAAAGTACCGTTATTGATTGTTATTTTTAGTTAAAGTCGACTTTAGGTAGTTCAAATTTTTACCACCGGAGTTCATAGAAAATTTCGTGGCGCTTTCTCTGTCAGAAAGATGAACATTAATTTATTTTGTATGCTGTGACACGGTTGACAAAAATGAGTAAAATAGAGTGGAAAACCTGGAAAAACTAGAAGATTATTATTGTTTACAGATTTCGTTTACTAATTCATAAACCATAATAATAAATTAACACAAAAAACGGCACTTTGATGCTCTATTGAGAAATGAAATTGACAGATCAACAGAAATTCCGCGAAAATATTAGTAAACAACCTATGTTTTCCATAGATTTCCATGGTAACACTGCCAACTGCTACCAACTTTAAAATATTTTTTTGACATTTCAAATTTTAGCTGGAATATTTCTTATGAAACGCGTCAGCTTAAGGCTAGGGGGTAATCCAATGACCTTGGGGTAATGGGCGTGTCTATGTCCTTTGTCCCCCTCTTCTCCTGCACTTACCTCAATTTAAATCTCCTAACACTAAAAAGTAAGAAAACTTGCAGTCTGTCAAGAAATTGGCAAAAAATTGAGGGCGCTGTTATCGCTCATGGTAACACATTAACAATGACTGTGCTAAAATAAAACACTGTAACGGAAATATTGAATATTTATAATGAAAAAAAATATTTTAAAAATGTCTTTATCGTGACTTTTCAAGAAGATTTATGCATATACTTCGAGACCTAGAGATGTAATTACTTTTCTAATCGAAGCTGATTTTCAATTTCTAGTGCAAATACGTAGTATAATTAAGTTTTAAATTGTAATTATTTTTTGAAAACTGAAAAATAAATAATAAAGATAAATAAGTTTTGTGTTTGAACAATTATTTTTTGTTCCCTTGATTTATTGTTCCTTTAGCAGGTTTTTTCTCTGAAATAACTTGCCAAAAATTTTACATATTTTGGACTTCGGGATATGAAAAATAAAAAGCCATAATTAAAATAAAGTGATGTTTAATGAATTAATTGAAGTTAAATAAAGTATAGACAAACTGTAATATTCTTTTAAGCTTTCATCTATATAAACTATATTTCTTGGAGTTCTTTTGGCAAAATCCTGTTTTCCATGATTATTTTAAGACAATTTTCTCTTTTAGCCGCAATAATTTCCTATTTGAATTGCATTTTTGTACGAAAACCCAATGTTTATTAAAGTTTTTCGTAGAAGTTCGTAGCTCCCATCAAAATTCAAATAATTTCGTACAACTTGTAACATGCTTCTCAAACTGGGTATTGCTTTTTTTACTGTATAAAAATGAACTTTTTGCCTTATGGCACAGCGGTCGAAATCATCCAATTCTTTTTTTGGTCGCCCTTTTCTATGTTTACCTGGCGTGGTAAATTTGCATTGATTTGAATTCCCTTCTTTTACAATTCTCCTAATAGAACGCACATATTATATACCTGAAAAAAAAAATAAAGATTAATTATTTGATATGAAAGTTTTATTGTATAAAAACAATGAGCTGACACTGTCGAAAACATATTTACTATTATCGATTGATTTCTTAATATTAGTATTATAATTTAATAAGTTTATACATTATTTTAATTAAAAAAGTAAAGTATTATTTTAATTAAAAAAGTAAAAAAAATCAACTTTAAATACAGAACGGGATAGGAAAATAATACCATTATTGTATTTTAATAGAAACATTATTAGTAAAAATAAATGAAAATTTTCCACCTTAAAATGGGATAAGAAATCGAAATATAATGATAAAATGGTAACAATATAGTATTGCAATTTAACAAACATTATTTCATATACCGTGTTTTGTTTTTCGATCGTCAAAACAAACTGTCCTGTGATCTTTCATTGACAGATATTTTTAAAACAAATAAAGTATCCTTAAATGAGCTCTAACTAACTTCTTATACTTGAAATGTTTGAATTAATCATGAAAAAGTATTTTATCTACAAAAAACACAGTATTTACCAATCAATTGAGATGTTAGTTAGAAAACATTAGTAGACAGTTCTCCGGCTTTAAATCCACCAAACATTGCGAATACGTGGCGAATACACACGAATAATGATTTTTCTTGATCCAATACGAATTGTATTGTTCATTTTAATGTCCAAACACACAAATACAAAACTATATTTGATCATGAATGTCATGAATATATAAATGTCACTGTCAATTATAAACAATATATAAAAAAGTCCAAATAAGTAAAGTTTAAGTTCAAAACAAATAAAGTATAATAAAAATATATTGTCCAAGCACACAAAACTATCATTTATCACGAAATAAGCATAAAATAATCCAAATGTCGATAACGGTTAGAAGAACACAACGCCCGCTCCGAAACGCCTCGCATAAATGACGCCTCGCATCCCTCTCCGCTTCTTTTGCCTGTAATCTTCTATAAAATAAACCATAGACAATAAAAAAAATCACACAATTGGTAGTTTTTCAGTTTTTTAAAAAAAAATACAGTTTAAAACTCAATTATGCTACGTATTTGCACTAGAAATTAAAAATTTCCTTCGATTAAAAAAATAATTACATTTCTAGGTCTCGTAGTTAATGCATAAATCTTCTTGAAAAGTCACGACAGATACATTTTTAAAATATTTTTTTTCATGATAAATATTCAATATTTTTAAGATATTGAAAGTGTTTGCACTAGAAGAAAGATAGAAGAACATCGCAATATTTTTTTCAAGAAGCTATCTTTAACAACAACGATAAAAAATTGCATGAAAAAACACCAAAAAACAGCGATTACCCTACCCCAGAGCCTTAAAGGAGGGTTTAAATTTTAAAAGGAACTTTAACTATAGTGTTCTTTTGAAGCTTTTTATGAAACCGACTTTTTGTGTCGTGATTTGCGCTTAAAACGTTACCAATTACGAGCACGGCTACTTCGCACACGTCGTCTTAACGTACCTAAGCGTATCGTAAGCAAGGGCTTCGTCTTCGTCTTTGGCGCCAAGGGGGGGGGGGTCACATAGTAAATAAAAGGTCATTTCCAAGGGTCATGGTCTACAAGAAATTATAATTTTATTATGATCATATTAGAAAAGTAGGTATTTTATTAATAAATGTAAGTAAATATAGGGCCTGGACCCCCCCCCCCACCCTGGATCCGTCCTTGATCCTTAGGGTGCGTTTATACCAAATGAACATACACCCAGAGCTGGAAATAGACTATGATTTCTTTATCGGACACATTGGACAACATGGAAACGACAACGAGAAAGAATGAGAACTCTGGCGCGCGTATTCTTTCATCGCCCATTAATTAATTAGTTCTTGTTCGTTGATGTTTGCATGGTGTGTTTTTGATCAACGATAAAAGAAAGAAAACTCCATTTCTAGCTCTGGCACTATGTTCGTTTGGTGTAAAAACGCAGACTAATACGCGCTTATGCGATGTTCAGACGGGGCGATATAAGGCCAGACGATATCGCTTGCATAAAAAAAAATATCGTTCGGTCGCCCATTGATCGTCTGATGTGTTCACACGAGTCCACCGACATACATTCAATCTGTCAGGTGCGCTGATTGTTTTAAAAATAGCGGACGTCGAGGTAGAAGTCGCGGAGTAATTGGAGTTAGTTGAAAATATTGTTTTAGACGATATAAAAAGACTCCTAATTGAGGAAAAATAAAAAAAAACGCAGATATTGGGTGCGGAATTGGATTCTAAGGAGAAATAAATTTAGAGCAGTGCTGTCAACTGTCAAGAAACAGAACATACGGACGCCGCGCATATCTGCGCATGCGTGAATCGTTCCACCAGATACAAAAGTTGAAAGGCGTTCAACTTGAGGCGATATCGCTTTCAATCATTTTTATCGTTTCAGATTTATCGCCAATCACACGGTTCAATTAGCTGGCGATATTCGCCCCGTCTGAACACCGCATTAGAACGGGAGCAATAAAAAGTTTTGCATCAGTCGTGCACGTGATTTTATTATTTCTGGCTCTATAGGTTCGTGTGGTGTAAACGCACACTCGCATGCGTAGGTACATTCTATTATTGTTAGATATAACTAATTAGTCCGCCATCTTGTTGTAAAGCTGTCTCCTCGAATTACTGCCGTGATTCACCTCTTTAACAAACAATGTCGAAACTGTGGATGAAAATCACATAATAATAATAATATCTCAGTACTCGTCTCTAGGACTTGGCGTATACAAGTCTTTTACCGACACTAAAGGACTGCATTTTTGCGGTATGTATAAGTACTTACTTACTATTCTTGCATATTATTATTTTTAGAGCGCCAAGTGGGATTAAAAAAATAACCGAAGATGACGAATAATCCACACATCCATTCGCGAACGGTGTCGTCACTTTAGAAGAAATAATGTGCATGCTCCCTACAAGTACCACGTGACTGCTGTTAATCTCATACAAACTGTGACGTTTGTCGGTAGCTGTTTGTGACGTAGGTACGATTTTTTTATTTTCCCGTTGGCGAAAAAAATCAAATAACTAACAATTCATTAAGCTAACAACAATATAGGGGACACTGTTCGCACCGACATGAATAACTCACAAAACACCACACACACTTAACATAGTGACAACGGTCGCGGTTATATTTTGAAAACAATACCATCAAAATTCGTATTTAGAATGAGATATTAATATAATTCTGTTCTATTCGCACCGAACTAAGATGGCTGACATAATATTAACAGCTGATTTCATTTGACAGCTCCTCTAGTATGTAGTGAAGTACAATAATTATTATTATTATTAACACTGATTGTCCAAAAGACTTATTGAAGGTTTATTTCCCGACCCCTTGGCTCCTCTCTATTATTAGGTTATTATGCAAAATGATTTATTTTGAACTGAAACTCATTGTTGCTTCTGATTTGTTCCAGGTGGCCTAACTCAGGATGGAGAGTCCAGAAGTGACATTCCTCTTCCAGTTTGGAGTTCTGCGCGATGCCGTCAGCGTACCCTCCGCGTCGCTCAATCTCAAATCACTCAAGGATCTCGCATGTGACTTCATACACACCAAGGTGACAGACCTACCTATGCAACGTATCAATATCTTTATATATAAATTTATTCTGTTCGAGTGTATGTGACTTAACTTCTCCTAGTCCTAAACGGCTATAGACTAATTTTTAAGAAATGTTCTATATGCAATAAGGTTGATTTAAGAATGGCATAGATTATTTGATTACATAGGTATGAAATATTTTTTTATCAATTTATTTATTTTGTAGTTTATTTGTTAATGACTACTATATAGTTTATAGAAATTTATAAAAAAACAGAATTACTCATCATGTTCGATTATTTATTAGCTAAGGGTCACCCGTCATCGTGTGACGCAAACAAAATTTCGATTTGACGCGTAAATTATATCTTATTGTAGGTACACGAAGTTCTTGTCAAAACAAAATATATGGTCAGAAGTTATTTTAAAAAATTCATAATTCAAATTTTCTTTGTTAGTTCACATTTCTACCACCGGGGCGTTAGCTTTGTCATAACATTCTCACATTGCCAGGGTGTTGCCAGGTACTAAATTGTATACCAGCAGCCCGATACACGGAAAAGTTTAAGTCTAAGTTCGAACGAAGTTCGATTCAAACTTTTGTGAATAGGGCTGCTGGTAATAATAATTATTGTAGGCGGCGACTATCTACAGTCTATGTACCTATTCACGGAGGGTTTGAATCGAACTTCGTTCGAACTTCGAACTAAACTTACACTTAAACTTTTCCGTGAATCGGGCTGCTGTATCGCTCACTTCGGGTAGGCGCCATTAGTCGATCAGCGAGTGTTCTGGACTATTCTGTTTGCTATTCATTAATGGCGAACATATGTAGTTGACAAAGTGATCTAAAGGTTGACTCCCACACTATCTATACTACATAGATATTGTATGACAAGAGTACCTACATTTTATATGGTGCCATGGATGACTGCCAGCGCAACATAGCCTAGTGACACGCTATGATCATAGAAAAATTACTGTCTTTCCGTGGCTTTTGTGGTTGGTTTCCTTACATACTGAAGGTCATTAGGAAGTGAACTCTACGACACAAGCTTTACTTGTGAAATAATTTGTCCTCAATATTTCAGATGCCCGACAATGGACTAAACAGATTATCTGATCGTCTTCTTCTGTTCCGTCACGATTACTGTTCTCCTAATGTTCTTCAACTCATCAACTCTGCTGCGGATGTCACCGATGAGACGCTCATCGAAATCGTCCTCACAGGAAACCGTAAGCCATGTTCCAAATTTAAAATTTGTCGAATCTTTAGAACTGCCAAAATTTCAGATGATACTAATGTGTTTGTGTCTCTTTCAGGCATCCTCGGTACTCCAGACGACATTCCAATATATAGACCCCACGCACTGGCTGTTCACTCGTACAAAGCTCCCACCTTCTGCGACTTCTGTGGTGAAATGCTGTTCGGTCTAGTGCGGCAGGGACTCAAATGTGAAGGTAATTTATTTTATATATTCTGCCCTTTGAGCTTCCGATACGAATTGGTATGGCAAGTGGCGCCTTTGACGTGTAGTGTCAATACGAAATGTATACTGTGTGTGTTGCTTATTCTCTTATATGGGTGTGAGTCCTGGCACCTGACCAAATCCCAGGCACAAAAGCTACTTGCATTTGAAACAAAGTGCCTCAGGAGAATCTTGGGTATAAAATGGTATCACGGCATCGCATGCAGCGCAGGTCCATCTCTTATACTATTATGGAGAGGAGATGGACTTGGCTGGGACATGTGTTAAGGATGCAGATTGACAGTTGTAGGGATTGCAATCCGGAAAACCGGATCCGGTATTCAGGCGGATCCGGCATCAAAATGCTTATATCGGATCCGGCCAAAATCAACGGATCCGGAGATCGGATCCGGAAAATCATATAAAGAGATTTTCAACATGGACCGCACTCGAACCCGTATCCCTAGCAATTCCGCAGGGTCATTTTAGATATAATTGCGGGTACCCATAAAGATAAACAGAGAATAGGAGGCAAATTCGTAACACTGAGAGCAGTGGAATACTACTTTTGCCTCTCTGTGCCCAAGGTGGAGATTTAAAGGAAGTGTTGACTGATTATATTGATTATCGAATGAAAAGACATCAGTTCGAGGTGGTTGGTAGTCCAGTGGTATCAATCGGCGACTTTCGTACGTACAGCGTATTGGAGGTCGTAGGTTCGAATCCCGGCCGTTTAGACCATTTCCGCTTTCACGACACAACCCTTTGGTTAGAGTGAAATATGTTAAATGTGTATTTGTGTTCACTTCGAGTGAGCACAGATTCATTTTCTTAAAAAAAAAAAAGAAAAATGGTGAGGGCATTAAATAATAAAAAATATATTAGGTAAACTATAAAAGCATTTTGGGAAACAGACGGTATGATTTTGTAACTAATGACTCTGTCCGAGAAAGAACCTCCCTTGGTTACTTCAGTCATCCTTAATCGCAGACCAAGTTGGCTCGGGTACGTCCTCCGAAAGCGTAGGCCATACCAGCCTATTTTACAATCCAATATAGGAGTGTCCCTGATTATTCCCGGATATAGGCATTTGTCCTGGGACGCGAATGTTCAACTGCCCATCCATCTCTTCCGTGCTCGTCCAAGGGTCTGCTGGTTGATGTGATTTCATCCTCACCGGATCCGTTCTGTTGACGTGATCTTTCCAGTAATGCCTTCTATGTTTACCCCATTGCCTGACGTCCTCGATATCGCAGAAGCTCTGATTCCGGAGTTTCTAACTCTGCCTCGAATGGTTTATTCCATAATGGGTTGGTGAGTTTTCGATAATCTTTCTTTTTCGTGGTGTTGGTTCTGGTTTGCACATCGTATATCATGATCAAACAAGCAGGTAATATAAATATGTTTCATGCGATCCGTTTCGTAGTTCAATCCCAGGTACAAACCATCTTCCTCTTTCATAACACAAGCTTTATGTAGCTTACTGTGAAAAAGGGCAGAGAGAGAAAAAAAAAATCTTTTTAAACTAAAAAAATTTATGTTTTTACCATTTACAAGGAGTCATACCCTAATTAAATTAATTTCCTATACATCCCGTTTAGTTTTTAACCTTCATTATAGTTAGAAATGTTAATCAATGAAGGTAAGTTCAATCCGGTCGGATCCGATCGGATCCGGCCGGATTGACGAAAATCCGGTTGGATCCGGCCGGATTCAAAATGAGACCGGATTGCAATCCCTAGACAGTTGGTCATGGAGGTGGAGGTCCTCACCAGGACTGAGACACTCGAAAAAATTCATAACGAATGTTAATGAAGACCAAATCCACAAAATCTGGAACTATGGCAAGGGGTATATCAGATCAACAATCGGAATACTCACCGGACACTATGGTGTCAATAGGATACTATTTAAAATGGGACTTGTGGAGGATCCCAAGTGCAGATTTTGTAGCGAGTGTGAAGAGTCTATGGAACATCTACTATGTAACTGCGACGCTCTCGCTAATAAGAGACACAGGATGCTGGGCAGTGGATACCCAAGACCAGAAGACTATGCCTCAATCCCAAGGGGAAGCACAATAAGCTACCTGAAGTCCATCACGGATTAAGGAGGGGGAAGGTATAAAAGATCCCAAGGGTCGAGATGCCATAATAGCATATAGCTATAACCCCTATACAAGATAAAAAAAAAAAAAAAAGTTGGTCATGGAGAGCGCTGTGCTTTCTCCCACCTGCAGACAAGGAGGCCCTCTCACACCGTGTACCATTCTTTCGAAGCAGAGTTTAGGGACTTATACATGGTGTCTTTGAAACCGCGCGATTGGAGAGCTTTTGTTGCCTCCCTATGCCCCTCAGTAGGGTCTCAAAGGGAGTATGTCGTGTCACTGCGACAAAAATAGGTATACTGTGTACATCCTTCGATATTACACAGTTCTTTTATGGTGGATGTGTGTCATGTAGCTCACAATCTGTATTGATATGTATAGTATTGCTTTCTCAGAACTCAGTAGTGGGCCTTCGAAAGCATGCCTTCTTTTGTGAGCAAGTGCATCACAGTACCCTTGATTTTAATGTCATCCTAAGGTTAATTAGAGAAGTTATGGGGTCTACAGTCAGGTGTTAAAAGTGCATTTGCTCATCTTTTGCTGGTATTTCCAAGAAAAAATCGAAATCAAGGTTTTAGACTATACTTCATGACGCATTTGGCCACTTTTAAGTAAGCTGTAGAAATGCGAAATGATTGATTTTATTCTTTCTCTGTTACAGGATGCAGTCAAAACTATCACAAACGATGCGCTGTGAAAATACCCAATAACTGTTCAGCGGTTTCCGGTGTGGGAGCGAGTCGTAGACCATCGGCTCCGCCGCCTCGTTCTCCGAGTCGTACGTCTCAAGGATCTCTTGGCTCCACCACTCCGCAGTCAGAAGAGTCCAATTCCTTGGTAAGGAAACTGGCTGAATTAGTTAATCTTAATCATTGATTTCGTTTTCTCCATTATTTGACTATGATTTTTGAGTTTATCAACATAATATTATTAGGTATACCATTATTGTTATAAAATTTTAGTAGATATATTTATTAAAAAATACACATTTTTTTAGCCATAACTCTGTTAATTTTTTTTATTATAATTTTTGCAGTCCAACTTATTTCCAATTTCACACATTTTTATTTATTTACAATGACAATAAACTTTTGTGTTTTTTTTTATATGTAAAACAAAAACACTTTGACAGCACAATTTTTGCTGCGTTAATAAATTTAAAGTTCAAGAATAGATTTTTAAATAACTTCTTGCACTTAAATAAACATATTATTTTGACATTGAATAAATTATATATTCCAAGAATATTTTATTTTATATGTTATGGTTTAAAAACTTTATTTAAAAAAGACATTTATTATTATAATATTTGAAGAAAGCATGTTTTTTTTAATACATTTTTTATACTTAGTTTCTTTTTATAAGATACCTATTTTTTGTGTGTTTTTTTTTACACTTAGTACATCTATTTTATTATCTTTATGAATTATTGGTAAAGGGATTATTGACTATAATTTTAAAATTCTTTGACGAGCCTACTGGGTGATATTCAATATTGTATGTACAGTGCCCTTGAAGTGCAATGCACTAAACGGCGCTATATAAATTGTCATATTATTGTTTATTGGATTGTTGATTCGTATCAGAGTATACGGGATTTTACTAGAAAAACCTATTTTCTTTCACAATGTACTACTTTTATGAATAATATTTTGATTTATTTTGAATTTCTACAAGGAGACGTTCGAGTATTACGTAACGCAATTGTTTGAGGTTTTAGACCCCTCTCCCCCCATGCGACGCGCCGTAAAGTTTTTGTCTACCTCCCTCCCCCTCCCTAAACGTTGTGTAACACCCAAGTAACTATTTTTTTTACCTAAAAATCACAATTAAGTTGCAAATACTAAGCTAAAATGTCACGCAACACATTGTTCGAACCCTCCTCGCACCCTGGAAACATTTTATAAGAGACCCCTCCTCCCCCCCCCCGTCTCTAAATTACATTACATAATACTTGAACGCCCCCCAATGTAATTAATTACTTATAAAACATAGAAGAATGTAAATATTTATTAGTACAATACATACATATAAAAGTCTCACTAATTCGGCACCATCCGCCCGCGCCTCCCTCACCACTTTTTACGCACGTGTAAACTAAAATCTTGTCACAATTGCACGCGTTTATCTTTGTGCGAATTAGTACATTATGAAATGCTTTATTTTATTTATCTTGAATTTTTCTATACAATCCATTAATCCGAACATTGCAATAATCCGGCACCCCCTGTTTTTTACTTGCGCCGGATTAGTGAGACTCTTCTGTACTTCAATGTTGACTTCCATTTTACATTCTTGTCTTAACATTTCGTCTCATTGTTGTGTATTGCCTGTATAATGTTTTTTTTTACACAAATACCTTTATACTCTGTAGGGTTTTAGTATTATCATAGCAAAGCCGTCCTAGTAGATTTGTTTAATTTTTATATTGTGATATTTTTGAATCTCTATATTTTTTACAATATTAAACATTCCATAAATTTATTTTAATCAGTTTTTGATTTTATATAAATATTATTTTTATATCAGTATTGTTTATATTTTGATAAATAAATATTTGTGACATTCTCACAGTGATGAAGAGAGTTAGGTTATCCAACACTATTTTTGAGAAAATGACCGGCAAAAATCTTTAGGAACTATTCGAAATGAATATAGATTGATTGTGAAAACGATTGAATTAAAATTGTAGAATAATATTGTTGCTATTTTGTATTTTCTGTGACTATATTTAAGTCATGTCTATAGGAAACATGTTAGAGAAATAAAAATAATATGATTGAAGTACCTACTTAAATGGTTCCTTCATTAAAATTTTTTTGGTAAGTAACTTTTGTCTTCCCCATGAACTAAATTATAAAAAGGTTTAAAGCCAAATCACTCGAATTCGGGTGACAGGCCTCAATAAAAATAAAAAAAAGGTTAAACTTTTTTAATAATAATAATAAAAACTTTTTTTGAGTACCTACCTAATTGAGTTATCAGTGTTATTTCTACTAGCTCTCTCCAAAACTAATTTAAGTATTTTTGATAAAATAAATTAGGTATTATTATACTTGTATCTTGACATATCGATACCTGAAAGGCTATGTAGCGTAAGCGACACTTTTTCCCAAATCGTCATTTTTATCGCCCCCCCTGATGCTAAAAAATATTCTCCGTCATGTGTATATTCAAATCATTCCATAAGTTACAGCAAAAAGTAATTATTATAAGGTTTTAACTTATTGAAATTTTGCTTAAATGATCCATTTGGTAGGTATATCGTATGCGAACAAACTGAGAAGTAACCTTGAAAAATATGCGGTTTAACTATCGGTTACGTTTATTTTCAAAATCATTCATATTGCATTTTTCTTTTGCAACAACTGCATTTCATTTTATTCACAGTGAATTGTGTGTCTATTCTAACTTATCCACTCAAAGAGATTTCTAATGAATCTTAAAGCCATAATGATAGGAACGGTATAATTTGAGTTTAATGGAGTCTGTTCATCCAACAATATATGGAATAATGTAACACGCTTCATATGTGACTTATTTCCTATTACACCGCCATCTCTTGGATTTTTTTAGTATTTTAACCATAGAGGAATTGTTTTCATTACAAATTTATGACCCGTCGAACTTCATCCCGCATCCGAATCAACAATAATTGTTACATAATCCAATATACCTATTATAAATTTAATTTAATTCAGTGATTTTATCATAAACTGTATTTAATTCATGTAAAAAGTCTATAATGCTCGATAACTCATTGATTCGTTTATTATGTAGCAAAACCTCAGCGTGCTAGAATTTTTTTAAAGAAAAAAACCTCTCCTGTAAAATTTGATCTTTGTCACTTACATTGGCCTTTCAAGTGTCGATATTTTTAATATTTCTATACACATTTTATTTACTGATAATTTCTTAACATTGTTATTGAGTCAAGGTGGTGGGTAATATTGATAAGGTCTGATAATTGGTTATTTGAAGAAATATTTTGTTGTTTCTTTAAAAATTATCTTTTGGTGAAACCTAAAAAAACAGTTTAAAGGGGGATATAAATTCTGCAAGCGATGGGTTAAAAATTCCCCTTTTTAAGTAGTTATTATTTGTGTCTTTTTGGAATTAATGTTTTGCCCTGAAATTTCATTTTTTAGTTTTCACCAAAGGACAATATTCGGTTTTTAATTCATCAATGTTTACTAGTATTAATCATTTTATTTTTCAATAAACTTTTATTCGAACATCAAATAATGTTTTTTTTTTGTCTTATTTTCACGCAACAATTATCAGAACTATCAAATTTATTCATCGACTTTATTGTATGTAAATAGGCATTTTCAATCGAGATACAACTGAAGAAAAATACTTTTTATGTATGTTTAAAATGGGTTAAGCTTACATCAAAATACAATTTGAATTATGGGCAAAAGCGAAATAGAAAAACGTTTATTTTGTAAAGAATGTTGATTGAAATTTTTTGACATCTTTCGATTGTTTATGACATGAAATTTTTATTTAATCAAAAAAATCATCACTCAGCATAACAGGTACAAACCCTTTGCGCTGAGCAATGAGAGACAAACACAACATCAAATACAAAAAAAAAAAATATCAAAACAATAAAAAAATAAGGATAGTGTTACAAAAGTAAGAAAGTTGTAAGACTGAGAATGTCATAGAACGAACAGATCGATTCCGTCATCAAAGAAGGCCAGGTCAGCCGGTCTAGACAGTTTCAAATTGGCGTTCTGCTAACGATGATTTCGTCTATGTATAGTGTGAAAAAAACTAACTGTCCACTGGAACATATAAACAATTGTATAGTGGAAATAAAATACGCACTAAATGCCAAAAACTAAAAAAATGAGTTGAGTATGAGGAAATGTTCTATAAACCATTGCCAATAGCCTAAATATTGCACTTAGTCCATATCGATGATCTAAAGGCGTAAAAAAACAGATCCAAAAATCATCATAGTACTATGTCTGTATGGGGGAAAAATCAGTTTTATTAGATTATCTCAAAATGAAGTTTTTGGCGTTTAGTGCGTATTTTATTTCCACTATACAATTATTTAAACCAAACAAAGACACTTATATAAAAATATAAAAAGTGGACAGTTAAGTAATTTTCTTCCTACTCTACATTGTCGAAGAATTAGTTTGTAGTCGATCGCCAAATTCAAATTGTCTAGGCCTGCAGAAGCGAAAAAATAGGAAAGCTTATATGACAAATGTAAATTCCGTGGAAGAAGTGTGCTTGAATTGAAAAGAATGGAGATCCATTCTTTCTGCCTACCTCTTAAGGGACTCAACGTAATGTAAAAAAGTATGCTAAATGCCAATGATTTCTCCATAATGGTTAATAATAATAATAATTTTTTGTTTAATATTTGGACAACTTTTATGGCGCCGTTTAGTGAAATATCTTCGCCTCAATAATTAATCTGAACTTTTATCATTTTCTTCCAAAAATGTTATGAACTGCATACATTTTAAAACTTGTTTAGTAATTTTGGGAATTGAATACAAGTATTTGGATCTTGATTGTAATTTTCCAAAATATTGAGCAAGAGACGAAATTCCGAAGTACAGCGGAAAACAGCAAAATTGTAATAGGTTGAAATGAAAAGAACAAAAAAACAAGTCTTCGTAAGCCATTTGCACATCATAAACATAAATCAATTTTAAAAACAATATAAAATATCATTATGGATGGAACCAAATCATATTAGTTTCAGTTGTTTTATATTGTTTTTTTTTTTCATTTTAAAACAAGTAAGTTCTGGAATGAATATTGTTCTATACAAAGCCGTTACTTTAGCCGGCACAACGTGTTGCCTGGAGGCCGGTATTGACGGTCATTCCGTCTCGTCTGATCTGAGACAGTCCAACCCTGGCTAGAATTTTCAATTGATTAACGCTTAAAAAAAACACTGTCCTGAATGCGAATTTAGCCCAGAACATCATGATCAGAAGTTGGATTCTATATAATTTTAAAGCTTTCATGTACCAAGCTTTCATGTGTCATCAACAATAATACTACTTGAAGAGGAACGTTGTGTGAGAATGTCAATCTGATTTTAAAATTGAATATTAGTGTCAAAAGTTTTATATTTGTGCTGAAACACGCAGTGCGGGACTCGAAAACTTCATGTTTTCCTATGAGATGGTTGGCAGCTGCCGAACCGTTGTGAGTGAGCTATAATTCCACATTTTCTAAATAAAATTGTCAAAAATTAAAGGTTGTCAGAACTCCATAGGGACTAAATTCGAATGTCAGCATTGTGACCAATAAGATTGTTGATCTACTGAGCGCCATTGTTGTTTTATCGCTAATCGTATGCCGCGCTGCATCTCAATAACTAATCACTTTGAGCTGTGCAGTTGGTTTGTTCCTGGGAATAAATTCATAGCGGACTGACAGATACATCGCAACTAACTAAAATTCTCCTCGACTACATACCTACATTTAAGGATATATTGTGGGGGGCTCTCGTTGGAGAGTATATGTGTTCTGTGGTGGAGGTGACGTCACGGGCTGTCATAGCGTAGAGGCGTCGACGTGGATCTCAAATCGAGTGGTCGGGGGTTCGAGTCTTCGTCACACCGTCTGCATATTGATTTTTTTTTTAATTTTTGTTTTTTTCCAATTTTCTTTATTTATTATTATTTTTTTTTAATTCATTTTTTTCTATTTGTGTTTTTTCATGGCTAAAATTGATTTTAATATTAATTTTATCTTTTTACTTATTATTGCACATATTATGCCATGCATGTGTTTTAATTATTTTGTAATTGAATATACCTATTGATTGTTGTACCTATTTAAATTCTAAAAATATTATCTTTTGTACTTACTATTAATTTTGCCGCTCATTTTATTTATCATTAATTGCTGTCATGTTCTATTTACTGGTTGTTATTTGATATTTTTATTAAAAAAAAAATTACCTATTAGTATTTTTATCTAATTAACGTTTTTAACACTATTCCAATTATCTTATTTTTATTTATTTTTTTTACTTGTATTGGTATATATTGTTCATTTTTAAACACTAATTATAAATTATTGTGAATAATCTTTGCATTTTCATGATATTTTTATTTAATAATTTACCCATTGATATTTTTATCTTTTTAACGTTTTATTTTTTTATTTATATATATATATATATTTTTTTTTGCTGTAAGTTTTATTTTTATGACTTAAATACTTATTCATTTTGGAAACTCCTTGTAAATTCTAACGTTAGTACATTTCATGATATTTTAATTTAATAAAAGTTTGCCTAGGTTCTTATATTTTCTATACATTAATAATATTGTCTATGAATAACACTGTTGAAATTGCTTGAAGCATTTCATCATTCTGAGGTTAAAGCAGTGGTCTGGTGATTTGAATTTGAAATATATCAGCTGTATATTGTACAATGGAGTCATCGTCGGTTAGGACTAGACGTAATGGAGGTGTCGGGTCGACTAACGCTCCTGGCTCATCGGCTGAGGGTCCTACCCTCCCTGTCACTAAGGTCGCGAAATCTAGGGTGGTTGTCAGTCCGGATGTCTCTTCTATCGTGAGAACCGGTGGGACAATTAATATTCGTAAAGTTTCCTCCGATGGTCTGTCCACTGCCGATGAGGTTACTTCGTTGAGAGAATGTTTGACATCTCTTAACACAAACTTGACCGAAATCAGATCTGATATGAAATTGTTAAGCCTTAACATTTCCACCAAGATTGATGAACTATCACTGAGACTTTCTGCCCTTGAGGAGCGTCTACTAAATGAAAATACTTTATTAAAAAACAGAGTAACCCTGTTAGAACAACGTCTCGACTCTGATTCGCGGAATGTCGATATATCCTGCATTGATAAGTTTGCGGACGAAATTGAAGAGCGTGAGAAGAGAAAGTACAATATTATAGTGTGTAATCTGAAAGAAAGCATTTCGCCTGGGGTTTCTGATGCTAACAGAGAAGATGAGGACAGTGTGCGAGAGATATTGCGAAGTGTTGATCATGATTTGGGAGATGTGAGGTTTAGATGTATGAGGTTGGGTAGGAGGACTGAGCGCTCTCGACCTATTAAGGTAGTTTTTTATGATAAGAAAGTAGTTAGTGAGATTTTTTCTAAATTCCATTTGATTCCAAAGCATGTTAAAGTATTTAGAGACCAGACGGTTGTTCAGCGTAACGTATACTTGAGCTTGAAAAAGGAGCTTGAGGAAAGACTGAAGGCAGGTGAAAGTGATATTAGGATCAGGTACATCGGGGGACGGCCTAAAATAGTCAAGAATGGGCAGTCAAAAAACTCTCATGCTATTATCAGAACGTAAGAGGGGTTAATACTAAGCTTCACATACTCCGTCAGTCTATTCCTTTATTCGAATATGATATATTTTTCCTGACAGAGACATGGCTGGGCCCTTCAGTTCGCACATCTGAGCTCGGTTTTTATGGTTACCGAGTGTACAGGTGCGATAGAAATTCTAGAAATAGTTCTAAAGCGAGGGGTGGGGGTGTATTGATCGCGGTGGCTGAGAATCTTCCCAGCTCAAAAATCACGATTAAGAGTGATAACATTGAACATGTTTTCGTTCAAGTCAAGCTTCCTCTGGAGCGAGTCGTGCTAGGTTGCGTATATATCCCCCCATGCTCTGATGCCAATGTGTATGCTGAGCACTTTCGAACCTTGGAGGACATAGTAGATAGGAGTTCCAGGAGTAGACTTCTTATCTTTGGAGATTACAATCTGCCTCGTATTGATTGGGTTGGGAGGTCCGAGGATGCTTGCGGGGTGGGTCTGGATGAGTCTGATTGTGAGTGTTCGCGTGCCCTTTTGGATGGAATCAGTTATTGTGATCTTCATCAGCTTAATCTGGTGAAAAATCACAACGGTAGGGTCCTCGACCTGATTCTGTCTAGCGATATGGATTCTGTCTCGGATGACCCTGCTCCATTGGAGCTGTTGGCGGTTGATCATCACCATCCTCCTATTGAAATAACGATGAAGGGTTGTAGCAGAGTTTATCCCAAGACTGATATCTCTATGTGGTATGATTTTGGTAAGGTTGATTATGGCAGAGTGTCTGACTACTTGGCTGGTCTGGACTGGGATTTCCTTCATGAGACTGTCGATTTTGATAGCATCTTGAGGATGTTCTACTTTTATATGCAGAATACCATAAACTTGTTTGTCCCTATCAGATATGTAAAGTCGACGAGTTTTCCTAAGTGGTTCACCTCCGAACTGAAGGAGATTGTTTTGCGTAAAAAACTGGCACACAGGCGTTTTAAGGAAACAATGTCTCAAGATGACTACGAACGGTTTTCCGAGTTAAGGCGGAAATGCGCCGTGTTGTCTGGGAAATGTTATCGCACATACATTGATTCTGTCGAAGCCGAAATGCCGAGAAACGCAAAAAATTTGTGGCGGTACAGAAGTGCAATCGGCGATGACAGATCTGCCTTGCCTCATGAATTGTTCTACGAGGGTGATTCGGCTGACTCATTTCAGGGAATTTGTGATATTTTTGCAAGATTTTTTGGTAGTGTATACGGCGACCGTGGAGACTTGGCGGAGGGGTTTGATTTTCAATCGGGCTCCGTAGTCAATCTGCCTGACATTGATATTCTGGCGGGTGATGTAAGAAGGGCTATTCATGGTTTGGTCGGAACGTATTCTTTTGGCCCAGACAGAGTTCCAAATATCTTTCTGAAGGGGTGTGCCGGGGTGCTTTCTCCGGTCCTTGCATGCTTGTTTGATAAATCACTGAGGTTGGGGCGTTTTCCATCGCTGTGGAAGGACTGTTATTTGACACCCGTATTTAAAAAGGGTGACAAGTCCATGGCAACAAACTATAGACCGATTTGTATAATATCTTCGATCCCAAAAATGTTTGAATCGATTGTTGTTTCCAAGATTAGAGAGTCCGTCTACCGGGTTATTAGTCCCGTACAGCATGGTTTTATGCCTTCCCGATCAACTCAGTCTAATTTGACTTTATATAGCAGCTTTCTTTTCGAGGCCGTGTCGCGTGGAGCACAGGTTGACTCGGTCTACACAGATTTTACAAAAGCTTTTGACCGGGTCCCACATGACATCTTATTGTTGAAACTGCGCGGTTACGGCATCGAGGGCACGATGTTGAATTGGTTTAGTGAGTATTTGACGGGAAGATCTATGAGAGTGAGGTTGGGTTGTCATGTATCCAATGCATTTGTGGCTACGAGTGGTGTGCCTCAGGGTTCACACCTTGGTCCCATACTTTTCAATTTATTTGTCAATGATATTGTGCTGTCAATCGACGACTCTGTTGGTGTATTGATGTTTGCGGACGACATGAAGCTGTATAGAGTGGTAGAGAGTTATCAAGACTGCGAATCTATTCAGTCTTCTCTCGATGGTTTGTCCCTGTGGTGTGGAATGAATGGTCTTGAGCTCAACGCCTCAAAGTGCCAGGTCATACGGTTTCATAGGTCGAAGTTCAGGATGGTTTATGATTATCATTTAAATGGGGCATCTCTGGAGACCGTCAGATATATTCGTGACCTTGGTGTGACGTTCAATGAAGATCTGTCGTTTGTACATCACATAGGTGATATAGCCGAGAGTGCAACTAGAGTCCTGGGATTTGTGCTGCGTCTCTCACGTGATCTTGTTAATTTGGCATCCTATAGAACCCTTTATATTTCCTTAGTGCGCCCTCTTTTGGAGTATAATACGCCCATATGGTCCCCGTATTATGCTGTGCACGTTAAAAAATTAGAGAGTGTACAGCATAGGTTTCTGAGATTCGTTAATTTTAGGATGGGTATTCCTTTAGTCGACATCAATTACGAGACACTAATGGGAAAATTGGGTCTTCAGACTCTGGAGGACCGCCGCACGATCAATGATCTGATGCTGCTTTTCAAGATGGTAAACGGTTCGATTGATTGCCCTGAGCTGGTTGGTCTTGTCCAGTATCATATATCCCAACGATTCACGCGGTCCAGATATATATTTTTGGAGGCTAGCTCCAGGACAAACTATCTCCATAACTCGGTGATCCGGAGAATCCACAGATTTGGTAACGAGTTTGACCATGTTGCGGATATTTTCCATGAAAATATTTTTAGGTTTAAGAGAGAACTATTAACGTTTTTCTCATTTTGAGTTCATGACCTCCTATCATTTTGTTATCTCGGTCGTTTTGTTTTGTATCATTTTATCACTTGTTAGTTCTGTCAATCAACAGATTCATTCATTCTGTGATCTCATTGTTTGTCTTTTATTAATATTTGTATGTATTTTATA
This sequence comes from Mystacides longicornis, assembly GCA_963576905.1. Taxonomy (NCBI): domain Eukaryota; kingdom Metazoa; phylum Arthropoda; class Insecta; order Trichoptera; family Leptoceridae; genus Mystacides; species Mystacides longicornis. The sequence continues at coordinate 6,439,613 of OY756439.1, read as the reverse complement.
TTTTATTACCTGATTTGTCTTGTCTTATTGTCTCTTTTTTTATTTGTAGTTTCTAATCTTTAATCATTTGTGATCTGTGTATTTCACTTGATCTTTTAAACAATTCATCTTTAAATTTTATTGCTTTATCTTATCTTAATGCTTTACTTATTTTATGTTAATTTTTGGCATACTGCTTACGACGGTTTGTAGATTTTATTTTTACTTTGTTGTTGTTGATTTGTTTGATGTTAATGTTAAGTTGAATCATATTATGCTGATTAATGATTTGTTTAATATGTATATGATATAACATGTAATAGGCTTAGAGCCGTTTAAAATTGTAATAAATAAGTACGGTTTAGATAGTTTACGCCTCTTTGACATCTGTTATGGGAACACTGGTTAATTTTGCATTTTCAGTCTTTCACAAACATAATATCAGCGTTCTGTTGGTGTTAAATATGGATATTTGTGATTCCAACCTATTTTCAGAGTGACGTTTTGTAGCAGACGCAGGAGATATAAATGGACAAAGTGTGGGATGTCATAGAGAATCCACTAAATGCTTTCAATCATCAACTGTTGGACCACACTCTACAACAGATATTTTTATTGCATTATATTTTTTGACAATATGTTGAAATTTTTTCAGTACAGGACAGTAAATTTTTTCGCACTATACATTGGCGAAGAATTCGTTTGTAGACGATCGCCAAATGCAATTTGTCTATGCCTACTGAAGTATTAAAAAAAATTCTACTTGCAAGTTTCTAAAGAATTCACTTCAATTTTCCTTGCAGTTATCGACATTCTCTTTTGGTAGACAAAATAGATCTCCTTCTCTGAGTAATCGGCCATGGCCGGGCCAACCTGCGGTCAACATTCCGCACACGTTTGTCCTCCACACGTACACCAGGCCCACAGTGTGTAGACATTGCAAGAAACTTCTCAAAGGTCTCTTCAAGCAGGGTCTGCAGTGCAAGGACTGCCACCACAATGTGCACAAGAAATGTCTGGAGAAAATACCCAAAGACTGCAGCGGAGAGGTCATAAGAGATGCCGGAAGTAAGTACATTTTCTATGTCAACAATTATAACATATTATAATATAATAAGAGGGTGATTTGTGAGTTTGGTACAGTTTGACTTGTATACTCTTACTGGAAGTTCTCATAGTAAAGTTTGGCCTGTGTACTCTTACTGGAATTTCTTATTTGGCTTTATACTCTTAATGAAATTTTTATAGAAACGTCTGGCCTGTGTATTCTTATAGAAATTTCTTGTAGTAACGTTTGCCTAATTAAAAAAAAAATATTACAGTAAACTTATATGCTTCCCGCCATCAAAAGAGGAATGGAATAAACAGAGAAAACATAATGTCTATAGTTTTACTTTACAATTTTGTCTATGTAGAAGTCATAATCTATGTTGAATATTTCATTGATATATTAACAATACTCTCACTAGAATTTCTTATAGTAACAATTGGCCTGAATACTCTCATTGGAATTTCTTGTAGTAAGATTGACCTGTATACTCTAAGGATTATAGTGCAACTGGTTTGTATAATTGTAGGTGAGTACCATGAGAGCAGTACGGGGAGTGACAGAGAGTTGCTGTCATGTTCCATGTACGAAGAAGAAGACGATTCGGATGGTGAAGGCCTTAAAAGTAGCATTAATGGTGGCGCAAGGAGTAACAATGTGAACAACAACAAACAGCTCCCTAGCACGGTCGTCACAGATCCCGACGGAGACAATTCATCCTCAGAGGAGAGATCTAGTAGACCCAGCAGGTGAGAAACTTCCCATGAATACATATTTTCAATAGTAGAACTGTGCAAAATTCTGTATTCAGCATTCGGTGCATGAATTCCAAAATTTTATGTTGCATTTTCTGTTTATGAGGTATGGAAGTGAAGATTATATTATGTACTAGCTTTTTAGACAGACGTTCTGTGATATTGACAATGCATATTGAATTCAAATTTGTTCAAGTGTATTTATAATGATAAATTATATACCAAATTTACCAATTTAATTCCGACCGATGCATCGTTTTCAACTATGTTTATAGGACACATTCTACAACATTTTGTCAAACGTCAATTGAAATTCAACAATAGAATAGTTTACATTTTCAAAAGTACTAAGAAGGTTATGAACGTAACTTTCGTAAATTTTTCTGTCATAAGAACCTTCTCCTGACAAAAGCCAACACGTCAAAAAAATACATAGCAAAAATAGGTTGTCACGTATGATGCGATGACCATCTAAAATAGAGCTCCATTTTTATTTATAGAGGTTATGTAGGTACTGCGGCCGTATTCTCGTAGCGGTCTTATTGCAATATTATTGAAAAGATATCTTAAAGGGCGGCTCGGATAAGGATTGGACCAATCAGAGAGAAAGGGGGAGTGTCATGATCGTTCCACGATTGGCTACATCTTATTATAGACACTCCATCTTTCTCTTTGATTGGTCCAATCCTTATCCGAGCCGCCCTTTAAGATATCTTTTCAATAATATTGCAATAAGACCGCTACGAGAATAACCCTGCTGTTTGCAGATAATTTCATGTAATTTTTTAATTTGTTTCTAGTTCATCTTCTTCCCCTAGTGCCAATATACCGCTGATGAGGATCGTTCAATCTGTGAAGCACACTAAGAAGCGCGGATCCAAATGCATCAAGGAAGGGTGGCTCGTCCACTTTACCAATAAAGACAAAACGGTCAGTAAGAAATTTATTTCAATACACGGAATCGTTAGTTAAGCATTGGATGAATTTTGAAGTATTGAACACAACGTCATATTTTTATTAGATTTAACTTTTTTTCAATAGATGTCCGCATTAAATTAGTAAAAATATCATTAATAGCTACAAGGTATTATCGCGGAGTTATTTGGCCCAGTGGTCCAGTCTTCTGCTTGAAATGCCTAGGGATGTATGTTTGAATCCTGCAGGTGCATGAGATTTTTCTTGAAATTCTTTGAGATTCCCATGATTTCGAATTTTGGGGATTTGACGAATTCGACTACCTATATCACACTAAGTCAGCCTTTGAAAAAACAGTAGAATACGGTCATAAGCCCGTAGCGGTTCAAGTTTGTTAAAAAAATTTACCATTCAAAATCAAACATGGATGCAATGGGTTCCTCGAGAGCGATGCATTGTCTGACAAAATAGCTGCCTTTCAAAATCACGACAATATTTTTTGTCTGTAAAATAATTAGATAAACAATGTTCTACACTGAAACATTCACCACTGTTTATAGCATTTCCGTGTTCCTAGGAAAACGGACATAATTGATTAAAATTTAATGACGCATCAAATTTTTGGTTCTATAATTTGATAAATGTATTCTTTTTGTTGTTTGTAGTTGAAAAGACATTATTGGCGATTGGACGCTAAATCCATAACCCTCTTCCAATCCGATCAAGGTGCCAAATACTTTAAAGAAATACCACTTAGCGAAATATTAACAATAGACACGGCGAGGATTCCCCAAGGCGACGTCATGCACTGTTTCGAAATACGTACGGCTAACATTGACTATCTAGTTGGAGCTGATCCTCTCGTACATCTGTCCGGTGGTCCAGGCGGTACCATCACGTCCCTGCCTCCTCCGGACAGCGGAATCGGAGCCTACTTGGCCAAGAGTTGGGAAACTGCAATTAGGCAGGCACTGTTACCTGTAACGCAGCAGTCTGGTGAGTAAACATATCTTTAGAGCCTGTAGATTTTTAAATCTTGTATCTCTTGGTCTGTCCACTTGATGAAACACTTATCTATAAAAGGTTATCTGTTTTATCGCTGTAGTTGACTTTACTTTGAATTTTTTCCATAGATGTCAGTGGCGGTGGTATTTCTTGACAATTCAAAATGTATATGGATGTGTTCCCCACAAATTTGTAATGCAAGCTTGGATAAAAAATGGTTGATATTTTTTGTGATTTCAGGCGAGAGCAGCAATGGAATGCCCGAAGAGCGGGTCACGGACATGTCTCAGCTGTACCAGATATTCCCGGACGAAGTGTTGGGATCTGGTCAATTTGGTATTGTGTATGGTGGAATACATAGGCGAACAAATAGACCAGTTGCCATCAAGGTTAATATAATAAGCTTTTTACCATGTTTGTGATTAGTCATATTCTTGATTCTGTGTGTGTGTCCTGTATAAAAAAAAGTTGCAACAGATTTTTACTAACGTCTAGCTAAACATTTGAAACTTTTAGAACAGCTCAGAAAACAATAGCAAAACATTATTTTAATACTAAAAGCAATTTTCTTAAAGTGCATTTACATCAAACGAACAAGCATTTGCTTACTGTGAAAGATGTCAAAAGTGTATTTGTGTTCACTTCAAGTGAACACAGACAAATTTAAAAAAAAAAAAAAAAAAAAAAAATAGTGCCAGAGCTGGAAGTAGAGTATAATTTCTTTTATCTTTATATTGGACACCATGGAAACAAGCAAGAACTAATTAATGGGCGATGATAGTTCTTTCGCGATGTTATTTCCTTGGTGACCATATGTCAACGATCAAGAAATATACTCTATTTTCTTGCTCTAGCTCTATGTTCGTTTGGTGTAAATCTTTACATATGAAAATGGATCACTGTGTGTAGGTCTAGTAGGTAGAATAAGTCCAGGAAAGTTTTATAATTGCGAGGAAAATATAAAAAACAACAATGAAGTTTTTTCATTCATAATGTTCCTACTTGTTAGATGTGTCGGAATAATGGGTTGTTGTTGTTTGTTTTTTGTTATGAGTGACCGAAAGAGTAAGAGTTGATAGCCTTAGAATGTGATTGATGAGAAGTGATATCACGTTTCCTGAGTCTCTTTTTATTGGAGAAACTTTGTAATTTGAATATATGTTTGCTGAAACTTCATTGCTGATTTTTGATTTATAGGTGATAGACAAATTGCGGTTTCCTACGAAACAAGAAGCCCAACTTAAGAACGAAGTAGCCATTCTACAAAACCTGTCCCATCCGGGGGTCGTGAATCTGGAGAGAATGTTCGAAACACCAGAGAGGATATTTGTCGTCATGGAGAAGTTGAAGGGTGACATGTTGGAAATGATCCTGTCGCACGAGAAGGGACGTCTTACGGAGAGAATTACCAAGTTTCTAATTACTCAGGTAAACTAGTACTTTAAGGATTCAGTAGGGAACACAGCGAGACAAAATGAACCATCCACAAAATACAAATTTCTGCCAGATCTAAATCACAAACAGAATTATATTTCATAGTCAAAGATGTGATTTGCTATACCCATATTTAAGAGCTAAGCTTTGAGGTCACAAATAATGATAATGATGGCTTTCAGGTATTTCAATTTGCTCACCTGAGAAACCTGGTGACCGTTGACCAATGTATTTTAATGATATTTCTTTTACTGCTATTGACTTGAAGATTATGTCAGAGTCTAGATACATTGTTCTACAGTTGCAGGCCTAAGTTTATTTGACTGATTTCTTGCAGATGTGCTATATTTTTAATGAAAATCATAGTTAAAACTTTGTTAAAATGGGGCTCTTTTAAATAAATAATACATGGATTTAATTTAATAGCGGATACAACAGAAAAGAATTAAATCAAAGTTTCTTTCAATGATCTTATATTCTATGGATTGCTAGCCTGAGATTCCGGTGTTATCAACATGACGATGAGGAAAAACAACAATTATGACAATTTAATGATAGGTACATCAAAAATGTAACTGTAAAACATTTTTCCCTTCAAAAATGCAGCAGAATTTAGGTTGAAAGACTGCAAACGAGTACCAGTTAGTACATTTTGAAAGTTCTCCAATGCCTTTTTGCCTCTTCGTCAGAGAAGAAAAATCCTTGCATTTTGATAACACGAGTTGTTCCTTTGACAGTAGTTCATGTTAGCAGTCCATAGATATAGTAGGTCTATGGTTTCTTTCTGACCATAGATAATTTCACAGACAAACATTTTAGATTGCCAAAATTCAACAAGTTTAAATATCGAAACATGCGTGAAAAAGACCTCTTGTGATTACATGGTGCATGTTATGTCGTAAGCAACGTACACCTGTCAAAAACAAGGTACAAAGGGGGCATAAGATCACACAAGGCGAATAATTCTATTAAATATTGCATATTTCATTTTGTGTTTATACAAAATGTGAAAAAGAAATTAGGCTATTTTCTAGTAGGACTACCACAAATTGCTACTTATTTTTGATGGTGTCAAATACCTCATTGGATCAACCATTTTTTTTTATTTCAGATACTCGTCGCTTTAAAACATCTTCATAGTAAAAATATTGTTCACTGTGATCTAAAGCCGGAAAATGTCCTCCTGTCTTCGGACTCCGATTTTCCGCAGGTCAAATTGTGCGATTTTGGATTTGCCAGAATCATTGGAGAGAAATCATTCAGAAGATCGGTGGTTGGAACTCCGGCTTATTTGGGTAAGGCAGTTAGTTAAAATATTAATAATATAACACTTTTCTATACAAAGGTGTCAGTATAGCCAGCGAAACTTATATTATAGTCTTTTGATAAGTGAAAGAAATATTTTATGTTTAACAACGTGGTTTAGTTACACACACGTTGGCCTTGTGGTGGCTTGAGAGAGAGAGTGCTTACACATGAAATTAGTTACAAAAGATTCAGCATGAAGTTAGTCACTAAAAGATTTCATGCAAAACAAGCACCACAGGTGGTAGAAATAAAAATCAAGTAATGGTTTGGAGGGAAACCCAAATTAGTATGCTATACGATTCTCACCAGCAGTGGTAAAATTATAATTAGTAAGTATTACGTAACCCAAGGGGTTGGGGGGGGGGGGTTCGACAATGTGTTTTTTATGTAAAATATAAAATAGGTTCGACAAACTAGGTAGGAGTTAAAATCTTCCATGTTGATAGCACTTCTTCATATATTGCATGAAAACGTTTGTTTGTGAATTATTTTTTCAGTTCGCTGTTTATTATGAATTATTTTTTCAGCTCCAGAAGTGTTGCGTAATAAAGGCTACAACAGATCATTGGATATGTGGAGTGTGGGTGTGATCATTTACGTTTCCCTCAGTGGTACATTCCCTTTCAACGAAGATGAAGATATTAACGAGCAAATCCAAAATGCGGCATTCATGTACCCACCAAACCCGTGGAAGGAAATCTCATTTGACGGTAATTGTTCCTAATAATAAACTATAGTTTTAGTAACAAGTCGAATTTAATTATTTGAAGCATTAAAAATCCCTATTAAGTGTAATGTTGACATCAAAAAGTTTTTACTCTTGAGATCTTTGTAATTTTTGTGATATTGCTTTGAATTTTAAGGGCATGGTAACATTTGAAATTTTTCATTCATCGTCTCATCTATATAATATTTGTCTTGAACACTGACTCACTGACTGACTGACTGACTGACTGACTGCCTGACTGACTGACTGCCTGACTGACTGACTGACTGATGTCATTAACGCCGCTAGATGGCGCGCCACTCGCAACTAAAGACAAATAATAATATTGCTCTTCTAATACAATATGGCTGACAGCAGTGACAACTGACAGTAACATAATGATATTATTATGCCTGGTGGCTGAGCACTTTTTTTAAAGGTCTTGACGTAGAGAAAAACAATTTTTTGGGTTATTAAAAAACTCACATGCGAAGTCAGCTATGATAAGAAAGCAAAGTGTACCAAATTAGGAAACTTTTACGCACAGCGGGACTTCATAGTGAAGAAAAGCCGTACTAATGCCATGAGTGCTATAAAAAGTTTGCGGTTTCAAGTAATTTAAAGAGTGACATGCGAACTCATAGCGGAGAAAAGCCATACGAATGCAATAATTGCAATAAAAAGTTCAATCAATCAAATAATTTAAACAACCAATGACATGCTAAAAGCTATTTGAATGGTAAGTTTGCAATAAAAAGTTTAATTTCTTTTTTAAGTTTGCATAAATAGTTCAATCAACCGTATGCTGTAAAGTATCACTTGCGAATTCAGCCGGACTTCGCTTTACTAATGCAATGTGTGCAATAAAAAGTTTGTGAACCCATAGCGGAGAAAAGCCATACGAATGCAACCATTGCGATAAAAAGTTTTATCAATCAAATGATAAAATCATGATGAAAGCCATTTAAATGCATACTTTGTTAGAAAAAGTTCAAAATTTGTTTAAAGTCTGACATATTATGAATTCGGCCAAAAGGAAGCATAGTTTGTATGTTTAAAAGTTTACCAAATCACGAATCTTTAATCCACACACACGAGATCATAGCGGAGAAAAACCATACGAATGCCATGTTTTCAATAAAAAGTTTACACACCTAGAGTAATTTTTTAAAGATTTTCATGTGAATTTGTAGCGTTGAAAAGCCATTCATATGCAACGTTTGTTATAAAAAGTACAAGTTTTTTTTAAATTTTCATTGAGTTCTATTATCAAGTGGTTTAAAGTCTGACATATGAATTCGGCCATAAGAAAGCAAACTTTGCATGAAAATTTTACTAAATCATAAATTTATCCCATAGACACGATATCATAGCAGAGAAAAAGCCTTACTAATGCAATGTTTGAAATAAAAAAATTGCACACTAGCGCAGAAAAGCCATACGAATGCAACCATTGCGATAAAAAGTTGAATCAATCAAATGATAAATCATGATAAAAGCCATTTAAATGCATATTTTGTTAGAAAAGGTTCAAAATTTGTTATAAAAAAAAATATCAAGTGCTTTACAGTCACACAAATGAATTCGGCCATAAGAAAACAAAGTTTCCATGAAAAAGTTTACCAAATCACGAATCTTTAATCCACACACACGAGATCATAGCGGAAAAAAACCATACGAATGCCATGTTTTCAATAAAAAGTTTACACACCTAGAGTAATTTTTTAAAGATTTCATGTGAATTAATAACGTTGAAAAGCCAAACATATGTAAAGTTTGTTATAAAAAGTTCACGTTATTTTTTGAGTTTTCATGAAGAATTCAATTAATCAAGTGTTTTAAAGTCTCATATAAGAATTCGGCAATACGAATGCAAATTTTATATGAAAAAGTTTAATCAATCAAATCGGTAAATACCCACATGCCAAAAGCTATTTGAATGTACAGTTTGTAATTAAAAGTTTAAGTTGTAGATATTTGAGTTTTCATAAAGAGTTGAATCAACCAAGTATTTTGAAGTCTCACATGTGAATGCTCACAGCTATGCTATGAGAAAGTAAAGTTTGCATAAAAAAGGCCATAAGTGGGCGCCACGGGCGCCTTTAAAAAACTAGTAGTTAAAGAATAGCTGAACAAATGATTATAGTCCTAATAATTATACAAGTCAAATCTCGGTATAACGTACTTCACGGGACGATAAAAAATATTTCGTTATACTGGATATTATATAGGAAATGATATTTTTTTTGTGTCGCCATATTATACCTACTGATCTGAAATAAACTATTATTGCTATTATTAGGTGAAAACAAAAAGAAATTTCAAGGATTTATCAATCACGTGAAGGAAATATGTCAGGCAAACACTTGCAAACTCGCCAATGCCAAGAACAAATTGAAGTCGGAGAAATTTTACTGCCTAATTGTAACATGATTTAAAATTTTAAAGCAAAAAAGTTCGCTAAACTGAGATTGACGTCGTTACAATGAATTTTGATTCAGTACAATTTATATGGAAGTTTTTCGGGGACAAATTGACTGTGCGTTATTCTTGAAATTTTGTTACTGCGGTATTCGCTAGATTTGACCTGTATTTATCAATAACCTCCAAAATATTGTGGATTTGAAAAATATTGATACCAACTCATCGACTTAAATATTTTTTTTCAGCCATTGATCTCATTAACAATCTATTGCAAGTGAAACAAAGAAAAAGATTCACGGTGGACAAGACCCTCCTTCACACGTGGCTACAAGATTTCGAAACCTGGAAAGACCTGAGACAGCTGGAGGGGGCGGTCGGACAACGCTACATCACACACGAATCAGACGACAACCATTGGGCGGCCATGGAGAAGGAGTCTGTAAGACCCTGACGATCACCCCGCTCCAGCATAAAACAAAGAAACAAACGAATCTTTATTCTAAACCTTTTTTTAATCGAAGCGGAACGCAGAAACGAACTTAAGAAACAAAAGAAGAGTCAGAAAAGCAAGAGCATAGATCGTATAGGAGACAATACTCCCAATAATTTAAGTATAGCACAGCAGGATTACGAATTAGAAGACATGGACAGAAAGACAACGATCGTTGCGCATCACAGGGAAGGAAAAAAGTGTAAGAGTGCCGATCGTCTGGGCGGAGACGACTACGCCACTCGATCCAGCAAAATCAACTGGAAGAAGGCTTTGGCCAAGGCATAAAGCTATGTTCTACAAACCTGCAATCCTATATTACCTATTATTATTACTACTAATAACTTTTATAACTATACAATTAATTAATGTCTTTTAAATATTGACAATTTATTCCATAATTATTATTGAATGTGTATTTACTTATACTTTTTTTTCTAAACTACTATTTAATCATTATATTTATTACTTACTGTTTGGTTATTATATTATAATTGTGATGAAATTAAATTAAATAAAAAAAAAAAAACAAATAAATGTTGCTTTAATGTTAACATTGATATTGCAATATGGCCTAAATTTAATAATAATATTATTAGTATGATAAAATATACATTTTTTTTTTAAATATACTTGTAATCTAGATATAAAAAAATGTATCCCTAATTTCATTCTAAAAAAAAAAATTTGTAAAAATATTAAGAAAATAACTGAGATTATTGATTGTGTGTACGTCAAGGTTGAGCGTAAATGTGTTGTGCGTATGTTAAATTTTAGGTCAATGACTATAAATAAAGTATTGAAGTTTGTACTGTGTAATTGGCTAGAATCCCTGAAACAATATTTTATTGATTATTTTATTATAAATACCTACTAAGATTTTATTTGAAATTCTTTCACATTTCTTCCAAATGCATCTAATGACCAGTGTTGATATACTACGATAATCTAAACCATAGAAGCAGCTTATTTTATGAAAACATACCCGCTTCTGTACAACATAATAATTCAATGACTTAAACGGAAAAATTTGACAAGTTGACATTTATACTTGTGTATGCAAATGTAGTGACTACACTCGTTTTTTGCGAAAATTTGTTGTCAACATTATTTTATTATACTCTACTTTTTATATCAAACATTTTTCTTATAAGTATTCAATATTTTGACTCTGTTTTTGTTAAGAACGTCCGCCATTAGCTTACGAACCATCAAATGGCAAATGATGGTAGAATATTCATGTTGTTATCGAAATAAATATTCCTTTATAATAGTTTTGTTAAATGTCAATTTCTTCATTAAAGTTTTTCTTTTCAATGATTGCCATTTGGAGTGTCTTTCTCTGCTATTAAATAAAAATATTATTTACTTATTTTATAATCTAAAATTTTGTTTTAAAGTTCATACCTATGTATTATTTTTTACAAATCCAAGTATAGGTCTTTTTATTTTTAGAAAGAATAATATCCTGTTTAGAAAAGAAGTGTCAATAATAGTTTTAGAGGCAATAAAATCTCCAAAACATAACCTACAAAATACAACCCGAGAATATGATGTTTCAGTATGAATTTGTTGAAAACTAAATAAACCAAAAAAAAAATAACTTAAATTGGAAAAAATTAGTATATATTTTTTATTTTGTGCATTGCCATCGCATATTAATGCGAAAATAGTATTTTTCAATTACTGGCAACACAAGGAAATCTTCATACTGAAACATCCATATAAAAACGTCTTCCATATTTTGCTTCTTTAAATAAATCCAAAATAAAAACTAATTACCATTAGATTTTTTTCCATTATTATATTATAATAGTTTACGAGAGTAAAATAAAATAGATTTATTAATATTATTGCCAGAATTATGACGGGATCAATTAATGTTGCCAAGTTTTTATTAAGATTTTTTCATTGTATACATTGTTGTTATTATTAATTGTTGTTGATGTATTTTATGAGATAGAAAGGCTAGGATTAGGTATCTACAATAATTATTAGAAATCTTTACAAAATTTTGATATTTATGTTATTTTATTATGCATTTTCTTTCTTCCGAACTGTCATTGACAAATTAAATCAATCATCCATAGACGAAAATGTGTTGATTCCTTTATGAGTGTTGTCAGTGTAAAAAAAGACAATTTCTCATATTGATTTTCGTAAAATTATCAGATTCGTTATAATATTACTTAATTTCCTCTCCTTTGATGAAACAATAAAAAGTTTAAAGCGTTGTTTGTGTCGTTGGTGTGCTTACACTGCAGTCATGATTTTGTAATAATAATTCTAAACACATTTTTTCTCGATTTAATATTTATTTACCATCGTAGTTTGTAATCCCATGTTATTTTTACAAAAAAAAAATAAAAAATGGGTAGGAAATAATGGAATTGAAATTATATACCTAGTTAATAATAATTAGGGTTGCAGCCCAACCTTGGTTATAAAAATAATATGATGATACGAATTAAACAAATCAAACCACTGAAATGAATATTGCTAATATAGTTACATTAATTCATTTGAGCTGTTTTTTAAATAAGACATTTAAAAATAATGATACCTTTTTGTTAATTAATTCAATTAATGTAAATAAATATATTTAGGCAAATATTAAGATCACTGCATCGTAATATTTTCATGAATACTTTTTCATAGGTTCTTCTATTTTTCTATTTTTTTTTAGAACTCTTCAGTTGTCTATTCTTAAATCTTTCGCACCAACCCCATATTGCAGATTCGAAAGCCTTATCTTGAATAATTCTTCAAAGTTAACAAATGCTTATGATAAAATCAATACTATGTCTGATTATATAATCATAAAAACAATCTCCAATAATCTTTTATTTTTTTGAAAGCTTTTGGATTAATTCATGCTGAAGTTAAAGGAAAAGTGTAGGAAATATATGTTTTCATCGATGAAGATCTCTGTTTCATTACGTATTTAAAAAATAATCATGAAATTCTTAGGATGGAGTGTCTTAATATTTACCAATTAAAAAAATAGTAGATTCAACAATATTCAACATAATATAATATAATTATTAACTAGTAAATACATTACACAGCTTTAAATGTTTGATTCAACAATAATTATAACATATTTTGTGTAAGTTAATAAATAAATACATATATAATATGTTACTTATACAAATTAATATTACGATTCACCATTTTATTTTGGACTTGTACATATTTTTATTTTTTTTTGAGGTTGTGCATGATGAAAGGTTGTTGATTCTACTCTCTGTAATAGTATCTTGTATTTTATTGTATCAATGCCAATGTGTATCTTCTTTACTTTTATCATGTCTTCTGTCAACTTACCATTCCACTGCATAATTCTGTTGATAATAAATCATTCTTTCAATCTTATTATAATATTAAACTATCAACTAATTATTTAAAAAAAAAAAGCGCAAATCTCGAAAAACTAATTATTGTTCCTTTAGATAGAATGTTCAAAAAATGTGACAATGATCTTTTTTTTCTATGGATTGCTAGCATGAGGTACCTACACGAACAAATGAACCTACATAAATTCAAAACATATGAGTGCTGTTATAGTTGCTGAAAATTGAGAGTTAAAAATTATTTTAAACATTTTATAGCTTTTGTTCACTTTATAATATTCGGCGCATAGGTGAATAACTGTAATGCCGGCTGATGAAAGAAAAATCGAAAATAAATAATGATAAACAAGGTCATTGAAGATGATTTTTCCTTTATATATGCTAGAATTCTAAATAAATATCCTCATAGATGGTGTAAAATGACAATTTTCGCTAGATAAATAATCAATATAATGACACAACATTTATATCCTATAAAAATACTGCAAAATTTCGGTTAAAAAGCTTCAGGCGAGTCCCTACCAGTGACTGCATTTTGACAGTTCTTAGATGCGTTTCTGCGGTTTCCCAGCTGATGGCAAGTCTAGTTCTCCCTTTGACAGATCACGCTAGCAGTCCATAGATGTTAGTTCAATGTAACATAACAATATCATTCTCTATTCTAGAAGTTATAGAAAATTTTCTATCCTATTTCTTTATCTATGAATTGACAAAATTTGAATAATCTCTTGTGTCGCTCCAACACCACCTATATAAGAAGGCCTTAGTGCTGGCGGCCATTTTTTTGGCCTCTCGCGTCATGGCCGCCGGCATGTAGACAGATATAATAGCGTACAGGTAAGTACATACAGATATAGAAGAGTGAATGCTGACCCTCACGCTGTGACGTAGCGCTAAGGCCTTATATAAGTGGTGTTGGTGTCGCTCTTGCTGATTCCTAAGTGTGCGTCCTAACATTCCAATTTTTTCATCAAATCTTTTTTATACAAATAAAAGCTTTATATCCATGTAACTAGGCTAATATATACTTATATACGATATCTTTAATCTTTGTAGCTTTTTATCGATCTTGTATTACGGTAATGTATGTCTGTGTTACTCTTTGGAACCTGATACTCCTTTCATGGTTGTTTGATAAGTATCTTAGTCCTCGATAATAGGTATACTAAGTTATAAAATATATTGGGGGGTAAACTACACTGTAAATACAAAAACCAAGAAGACAGACTCACATTCATTCATAAATAATTGAATGTTTTGAAATGATTATGTTAAAAAGTAAGCCACGATGTCAGACAAAATGGGACCTAAATCCTAGTTCATACTGTTCGACCAAAATTCTCGACCAGTGTAAACTAGGCTGAATTCTTGGTAATGTATGTCAACTTGAAAAACTACTTATAGTGTATTTTGCCTCAGAAATACAAAGATCCAGTATATAACAAGTTCCATGTTTAATAAATACCTACTTCAGTTAATATCATGACAAGAAACAAAGTTTATATTTTTATGTCATTTTTTCGACATTACAATATTTTTTATTTTACATATCAATAGGTTTATTATTATTTAGTATGATTAATTTTTTCATCTTTTACAAAAATCTGAATCTCAAATTAATATAATAAAAACATGTTATTTTTTTTACAATAATAATAATTATTTTTTATGGTTGTGTTCTAAGACAAAAAATTCCATTTCGATCGTTTTAATGAGATTTATTTTTTTATATATTTTTTTTTTAAATATTATTTGGAGTTAAACTCTTACAAAAATAATATATTATAATATAATAAAGGTAGTTTTTTAATGCAAGACCAAAATAAGTAACAAATTTTTTCAAGGCTTTTCAAGGCTTTTCATTACCATCAGTAGATTACTACATATTTCGGATACAATATAATGAAATTATTCCAATATACAACAGATTTACTTTTAACACCCATGTTAAACATTATCTTCTTTTCTTAACGCTGAGCTGTCGAGCATGGGAAATGAGTATTACTAAAATTCGAGAATTGCTGAACTGATTAGGTATGGAAAAATTGCAAGAAAATAGAAAAACAACAATTTTATTTTCTCCTGCATAGTCTTCCTGTTTGTCAGATGTGTCACAATAAAGATAGGATCACAAAAATAATTTATAAGACTGAAAGCAGTAGTGTAAAATGTCATGGTTAAACTAGAACGATGTGGATCGAACACATTGATTCCCTCCTTAAATAAGGCCAAATTAGTAGCAAAAGAAATAGGAGAGGTTGTAATGTCAGTTGAAGAAGAGTGGTTGGATAGAAAAGATTGGAAGTTTGGCAAAATGATTAGACATAAAAATTTTTTTGGTAGTACAATCGTTATCCATGCTACAGACAACTATTGTTATTTTGAGGGAGTTTTACAGAAAAATGTCTGCATGTGGGTGTTATGAGTAAACCTGTATATGTTAATCGACTCTTACTTGATTCCATTGTCTTAATCTAGATGTTTAAATAAAAATATTTAAAATAAAACGTATATGGATAATAAATATAGAATTATTAATCGTAAGTTGTGTTGTGAAAGTAGAATGTGTTTTTTTACAAAAATGATTATTTTACGTCAACTGTTTTATTTTATTCACTGTTACGTTTTCAAATAATTATTGATGAATGATTTGTGGAAATGTATTTTTAATTGTTCGCTTGTTTTTAAAAAAACTATAAGTTTAACAGCAAAAATACGATATAATATTATGATGAATAAGTTAACATGGATGTATTAATAATCAAGAGAATCGTTTTGACTAAATGGTTGTAGTTTTGAATAAAGTCAGCATCTGTTGTAAAGTATAATTGCCGACCAAGCTTTTTTAAGTAAGCAGACATTTTGTATTTAAGCCATTAGGCTACCAAACACTTCCGGTTCGAATGTTTTCATTAGCTTTCTTTCATGCTTATAGTGTAACTCAATCTCTTTTAAGTGTGAAAATGGCTGAAACCCTTCTTAAGGAGTGAAATCCAGATTTAATAGAAAAGGAAACTTCTTTTAAATATTCTTTTTGGAACAAATAGATATTCCATTTAGTTTAAATTTATAAAAACATAACCTTGAAATATTCGTGAAAGAATGCAGTTTTCACTCTTTCTAACTTATCTTCTGAAGTGATTGTTTGGCATAATGACCGTAATGTGTTTTTGGTTTAGATAAAGGAGACCACGGACAATTTATTTATATAAGAAAACTCAATTAAACCAACAGGCCTCTTAAAATTTTGTTAATTTAATAAATTAAATAACTGTTGCCTTAACACCAATATTATTATAAAAAAGTTAAATGATTTCATTTGTTAACAAAATAGTAATGAAGTTGTTTAGTCTCGATGAAGACTTGTTGGACGAAGCTGGAGAAGAGATGAGACGTGTTTTAGTATTAGTGAGCTTCATTATTACATTGTGTGTACGTGTTATTATATGAATTTACATTGTATCTGGCAAGGGTAAGATTTAATAAATATCCTTTTTTACATATTCTGCCTTTTATTTTATGAAAACAATCCATGAACAGTTTTTAAATCTCACTTGCTCAAAATGAACACAAATGCACTCTTTGGCAGTAACGGCTGGTTTAAAAAAAAAGCGACTAAAGAACTCTTTAGCTAAAGTAACTTTTAAAATTTAAAGTCTCCTTTAAGTTGACACGTTTCATAAAAAATATACCCGCTTACTTTAGCTTAAGTTTGAAATGACAAAAAAATATTTGTAAGTTGGTAGTGTTGCAATAGAAATCTATGGAAAATATAGGTTGTTTATTAATATATTCGCGGAATTTCCGTTAATCTGTCAATTTCATTTCTCAGTAGAGCATGAATATGCCATTATTGTTATTAATTTATTATTGTGGTTTATGAATTAGTAAACGAAAACTGTAAACAATAATATTCTTTCCGTTTTGCATTGTTTTCCACCCTATTTAGTCATTTTTGTCCACAGTCTCACCGTATACAAATGATCATCATTTGTGACAGAGAACGCACCACGAAATTTTCTATGAGCTCCAGTGCTAAAAGATTAAACTATTCTAAGGTCGACTTTAAGTCCCAATAACAGGAATTGAACATAAAGTGTAATTTTTTTGTTATGAAACACATTATTGACCGGCTGTAAGCTACTAAAATCTTAGCGAAACAGTACAAAAGTAACCGCTACGATACCAACTGTTTCCTTCTTTTAGACAGACCGATAAGATAAACAGTTCCTCCTTACTAAACAATAGTTTGTAGTCCACAGTGATCAAACTGCCATGCCATCTTTATTTGTAGACTTCATATTATAATACAATAAAAATATTTTTTCTGGACAGTTCTTTTGAGTTTCTTTAGTTTTGGAGTGAGTATGGACTTCAAAGGTACTTATAATTTTTTTGGAGAGTTCTATACAGAGCTGTTGAGATATAGGTATACAAGTTATCAATCTAATTGTTTGTCACAGTTTGATTGTTTTCAAGTGTCTATTATTAGTACAGGAGTTCAAGCAGCGCCATTAAAATCAGCAGTGGAGCGTCACGCTGCATCTCTAGTTGGATGAGATTTTCCAGGTGGGTGAATCGTCATAGAGATGTGATGTGACAACCTACTAGGCAGGCAGGTCTAAGCCATCTAACTGGATATGCATTTTATTTTTGCACTTGTTGTGATACAAAGAAGTATAACTCATATATAAATTATTTTATACCAGCTTTCCCGACAGACATTGTCCTGGACTAACTACAAAAACCTATTTAATTTTTATAATAATAAATTATTTAAAATGTAATTCCGATTGATGCATCTGTTTTTAACGATGTTTACAGGACACATTCTGACAATCGCACCAACTATCAACCAACCGCCATTTTGTCAAACATCAAATGAAATTCAAAAATAGAAAAGATTATGTTGTCAGAAGTACTAAATCAACACTTTTATAAAAAATATATAATATGTATTTTACATGAAAAAGAAGGGTGTGTTCTATAAGAGGAAATTGGACATCTCTAATTTCAAATCCGAAATCTTTAACTAGATACTGTCAGTCAGTCATAAAAAATTAACAGACAAAGGTACGGTAAAACAAACATAAGATATCTATATAACATTCTTCAGTTGACATATAACACATAACGTATACCACTTTTTATCTCATCCAAAGTCTGCATATTGTAGCTGCACTTTTGCAAAGTGTATCGCACATACAACAATGTGCAGGATAGTTGTACTGTTGTGTTTAGTGATAGAGTTAGTGGAGGCCGATTGGGTTAAATTACCTGAAATTGAACTCAGAGATGAACCTAAGACTTATAATAGAGATTCTCAAGTTGTAAAGATTCCGATTGACATTAATAAAAATATTTCCTACTTGGATATGTTATCAGAGTTGTTTACGACAAATAAAAAACACAAGTCATTTAATAATAACGATCAGACTGTAGCGATTCGTCATAGTGCCGAAATTGTAACAGCGAGACCAATCAACAAAGCAGAATACAGACCGAGAATTGGGCAAATTGTTAAGGTTGATAGAATCAATTCGGTTGAGAATTGTGAAAAAGAGAACAATGTCACAATAAATAAAAAGAAAGAAAGTTTTGAAAAAGAAACAAAAAAAACATTGGATAACAGCAGCGGTGATGTAAAAAAAGATTTTCTTAATATTAAATATTTCGCTGCCATTATAACCAACGTACAGAAAAATATTTTTAGCCACATTCCTAAAACAATCAATAATAAACTGAAATTTTTAAAGAATATCCGAGACAATATCATGCATTACTTGGGTAAGTTTTATTATAATATTTTCATCATGACAGATAATGCTAGTAAAGTTATATTCTATTTCGTTGTTAATTTGTTGTAGATGAACAAATCAACAAAATGTGGATCAATAAGAGAGAAAAAAGGAGTTCTAAGGATGACAGCCATCTTGATTTCCCATCATCAGAAACAGCACTCATGTCTATTGGATTCTTAACTTTCTCAGTTTTCCTCATTAAACTTGTTATGGTAAGGATTCAATATGAATTAAAATAACTTAATCACAAACTTCGTAAAAGCCTTTTAATTTTTTTCGCAACATCGATACTTATATTGCTGGAACGTGTAAATTTTTTTCAATTCCCACTTAACAATAAACTAGTAATTTGTTCCTACGATAAAAATGAAACCTTCTTGATGTTGCAAATATAAATAAATGTGTTCAAGTTCAACAAAAACGAAGATAATTAATTGTGAATACAATAATGTGACAATCATCCGATCTATGGAGATGATTACAAAATATACTTTACTTGTTCCTGCAATATAGGCGACAATATACAAATGTGAGATGTGACTATAGACCATGTAAAGCAAAGAATATTTTTTAATAAGTATGAAGCTTTCTTTAACTTATAACTTGGGAGACAAATTTATTGCCTAAAAGAGTTTCAGAGTTACTTTTCATGGTCACCCTCAATTGAGCCTCTAAAATCCAAAACGTGTTAGCATGTTATCTGTTGTACTGCAGTGATACCTCGCTAGCTTTGCAATTTCAGTGCATCGCAAATTTTTCAAACAAGGTCTATGAAAAACAATTATCAAAATAACCATGATATCACAGTCGTATTGCAGAGAGTAGAGATGTTTCTGAAACTAATTCAGAGACTATGTACACATACTTACTACTATTCAGACAAAGAACATGATCGGTTCTCTATGATGAAAGTAGAGATGTTTCTGAAACTAATTCAGAGACTATGTACACATACTTACTACTACTCAGACAAAGAACATGATCGGTTCTCTATGATAAAAGTAGAGATGTTTCTGAAACTAATTCAGAGACTATGTACACATACTTACTACTACTCAGACAAAGAACATGATCGGTTCTCTATGATAAAAGTAGAGATGTTTCTGAAACTAATTCAGAGACTATGTACACATACTTACTACTACTCAGACAAAGAACATGATCGGTTCTCTATGATGAAAGCATCAAAAGAAAGTACAAGGGCAATTTGATAAAAAAAATATTGACAGCAAACATCCATCATCATATTTTTCCTCATCATATAAACCCCAGGAATCAGAGCCTCTAGTTTATTTATTTTCTAAGCTTTCGCGTGAACCCAATGCCTCACTGATTAGAGTGGAAGGCTGCTTGCCTCTCTCAGGAGCTAATATTGAAGATCCAACGCATCTAATTAAAAAAATAAAAGTAAAAAAAGTTATATGTATAAGAGAGGTTATCTTAGGGGGCCTCATATTTCCATTAACCGCGATAAACAAGAGATCACTTTAATAGGGAATCATTTTATCAGAAGGGTTACAGTTTGTATCCGATTGTGTGTCCGTGGAAAACTTTTAATAAGATAAACCAAAATTTATGAAAAAATAACATAATTTATTAATATATATAATTAAAATTTTACAGCAACTTATATACGTTTTGAAGGCCAAGAAGATGATGTCGGTGACACCACTGACTGCCGTCGGGAGGTCTTACAGTCATCCAGGCAACGCAACAACACAGAATGAAGACACTATCAGAATCATCAGACTCATGGAGGAATATAAGAACAAATAACAATACAATTACAAAATGTCAATAGTTTACATACAGAATAAAAAGAAATCAACATCATCATTTTAAATCTTATTTAAAAATACAAATAGCATTAATAAATTCCAGAATATAGTTAAAAAAAATAAATTGTGGAAAATATATTTATAGTTACCCCAATGTTGCTTGCAGGTAGCCACATATTTCCAAATGTAAAAATAACAACATAAATCTTTATTTTGTAGTATATATTTTTTATTAAAAAAGAATCTGTGCTCACCCAAAGTGAACACAAATACACTTTCGACATCTTTCACATAAAGCTTGTGTTGTGAAATTGAATGGTCGGCACTGGGATTTGAAGTCACGTTACGCTGTACGTACGAAAGTCGTCGACTGACACCACTGGTCTACCACCACCTCATCATAATAGCTCAGCGCGTTTATTCTAAAAAAAGTTTAAATTTAGAACTAGTCAAATATTTGAGACTTATGGGCCCATTCTCTCAAAATATCATTTTTTGGCACTTTTAGTTAATCGATTTTTAAAATGATTACGCGATTCCTAAAGATACAAAACTGAAATTTTTGTTTTATTGTAGAATGAACTTTAATCAAATAGTTTAGCAAGTTTCATTGCGGAAACATGTGAAAATATCTTAATAATGATTGGAATTTGTTTCATTCACTTAAAAAGATTTTTTTTTAAGGAAACATCACCTTAAATAACTAATTAAGTTTAGTTCAGGCTAAACTTTTTCGTGATTACCCTTTGTTGGTTGTTAAATTAGTAATTCTACATGCTAGAGAGTACATTGATTGGTTTTATAAGTGTGCATTTACACCAAACGAACACAGTGCCGAATCTAGAAACAAAGCATACTTTCTTCATGGTTGATATTGGACACCATGGCAACAATAATAAGCAAGACCTAATTAATGGGTGATGACAGATTAGTGTCCATATCAACTATCAAGTAAATATACTCTACTTCCAGCTCTGGCACTATGTTCCTTTGGTTTAAATGCAGCCTACCCTGTAAATGTGCTGGAGTGTATTTCTTTTTTATAATTTTTCACATTATAACTGACAGATATAAATAAACCAGTACCCCAACGGTTCAGTCAATGGCTTATGGTTGTGGGTTCTCGGAACCAACCACACCTACATCCTAAATGGCGGCTGCTTATTAAAATTGTCAATTAATAGATTCAAACACACATGGGACAAGCATAATCACAATATATAGTTGTACAAATATAAAACTCATGTTGTTATTTTTACATCTGAAAACATATCTTTAAATCTACCATACTCTCTCGGAAAGAACTCCGACTGGTGGCGATATTTTGCCATCTTTAATAACATTCTGTAAAAACACCTCCAATCTAACTTTAGGTCCGCCTTCGTCAATTTTATCTATTCTTTTCCTGTAATCATTGACGAGATACTGTAACACTTTCACAAATTGATTTTTATAAAATTTATAAAACTCCGAGCCACATATGGATAAAAAATCGAAAAGGAGCGTAGCCGTGATGTCAGCCTCCGGTTCCAGATTGATAAAAGCGGCCATCCACCTCCAGGCATGACATAATCCCTGCGGATGAGGAAGTTGCACTGAATAGGGCATTTTCGTTATCCATATGGCGGCGCACAATCTAAATATCCCAGACATGCGCTTGAGAAATTTATCTTGCTTTTCCACAACTCCACTCTCATCATATTTGTAACCCCTTGCCTTATAGTATTCTTCGTCAGATAATTCACTTGAGTGTGGTAAAAACAGAGGCACTAAGTACGGACATTCTCTATGAAAATGAGCGCAAATTAATTTTCCTAGTTCGGGGAAATGGGCCCATAGTGCTATGGTAACTGATGCGATTGGGAAAGCAGAGTCCGGATTACTCGACACAGTCTGATCTCCTTGTCTTACAATTTTTTTCGCCAGTAAATTCATGCAGTACGATCTCCCTTGAGGGTGCATAGAACACGTCACATATTCATCCCCAACTTTGACTCTGTCGCCGTTCAACAATTTCGCCAGTTTGTCAAATTTGTCTTTCAGATGAGGTCCACTTACTGAAGATATGGAATTCACAGGGGTGTTCACAGCCTTCTGACAGTCGAATCTAAATTTTTTAAACGTATTATCACTCAGCAAGTCCTTGTAACTCTGTTCAAATGTTTCTAAATACTGGTGCAGTTCTAAATAATAAGCTAAACTAGATTTGCTACAATAATTCACTGTCTCCAGTTCATTCTGTGATTCTTCTAAGGTCCTTGGCTGCGAATCATTGAGTGGGAGTTGAGAATTCTCAGTAGTTTTGACTTCCTTTGCATTTTCAATTTCTTTCAGAGCTTCTTGATATTCTCGTACAATGTTTTGTTTGATTTCGTTCATTCGATCCTTCACCAAAAAAGATTTCTTTACATCCTCCTCTTTAATATTTCCCGATTTGCAATTCTCCGCCAAACTATTTATAGCTGATAATGAATTTTGCAATTGTTGATCGTAATTTTGTAATATCCTTAAATAAACATCTGTGTTTGAAAATGAACTTATATTTGTTATTTCTTGATATAACATGCAAATATCCGAATGATTCCCGTCGAGTTCTTCAAACATTTTGGTTGACTCCACTTGTTTTTCTAGCAACTTTTTCATCCTTTCACTGATAGCTCTATTTTCTGCATCCAGTCTTTCCTGTTCAAGTTGAGCCAGTTTGTCTCCTAAGGCCATTTGCTGTAGTATCTCTCTTTCTCGATTTCTTCGCTCCTGGGCCTTTCTTTCGAGCTCAAGCTCCTGCTGATGCCAAAATTTGGCCATCATTTCTAATCGCTTGTTTACCATTTTATTGACCATACTTTTGACCATTACGTCAACAGTTTCTTTTTGCTGCACTTCACAAGCATGCAGTAAATGATCTACCAGGTGAGATGAACCAGTCATTTTGTCTTCTTTTAATTTAGGTGATATGAATAAGGCACTATCACCATTGTTATAAATCTTCGTCGTCTTTGGTGATGTATTCTTTTTATTTGCAGAGTCACTATTTATTGCGTCTGGTCCTATAGTAACTTCATGTACATAGGGAGATATATCGACCGCGCTTTTAAGAGTTGAGATTTTTAAGCTATTGTACTCTCTCTCTAAATCTTCTAAAGGATCTATAGGCGGGGCCATATTCTACTCTAAAAGAAAAAAATCATTATGTTATAAAGTAGCACTAACAATCAGACGGCTGAGTCAAAGGTTAATTCAGAGAAAATACTCAATTCAATTGAACTAGGCTCAAAATACCCACCTTATATGGTTTATAACTTTCGTCAGAATCTATTCATAAAGGTATCATTTCTAAACTTCGCTTTCGCCGGTTTTCATAACAAAGTTACTTAAACTTGACCCAACTTAAACTGTCAATTTAAAAATACACATTGACACCAAACTGACACATGTCTGTAATTTAAGTTGTAATCTATGGCCACAGATTTATATTGTAAAGGGCTCTTTACACATTGTTAGTAGCAAGTGCATGTGCGATTGCGGGTTAAAAATTGCAGGTCAAGTGAATATCAACTTTTGGGAACTGCGAGTCCAAAGTTACTCCGCCCATTTCAATATTTTGTTTATTTTTTTGCCACTGGGGGTAGCATTGCTAAACAGAGTGCGCGCATCTTCCTTCGCAGTATGCTGCGCATGTGGGCAAGGAGGGTGGGGCTAGGCTAACTTGCAAAAAATGGCACACCCTTCTTTCACTGGTAAGTTCACTCCCGACTCGTAGTTCTGTCCACAGGTGTTTGCTATATTTTACTGCGCACTCGCACCGCACGTAGACTGTTACTTAACAATGTGTAAATGTACCTTCAAGCATAGAAATCACTAGAAGTACAAGAAAAAAAGTCTCACAGTTTTGAGTTTTGACATATTTGTGTTTTGGATTCGGTGTTTTGATAAATAATCATTCAGTTGTTATTGGATCTTTATTTTGGTTTTATATTTTCAATTCTTTTTACTTAAAAAAATGTCTGACGATTTAAAAGGTATAGAAACATTATTGAGTAATTTAAACAACATAATTTTAAAGAAAACTGTTTTTGAAGTTGGCGATAATTCTGTTATTATTGTGGATGGCGCAAATTTAGAAATAGAAATCAGTGAAATTAATTACATAAAAGAGTCTGGAAATTCATGTGAAGATGAAATATGTAAAAGCAAACTGTTGAGTGAAAATTTCGATGGAAAATTGACAGTTGGGGAAGCAAGTTGTTATATTGATGCAGATATAGAAAGATGCTTACAACATTTATACTTATCTGAAACTAGTAAATTGGATATCACATATTTAAATAGGAGCAGAGATTTAGCCCTAAATATCACATGTATGGTAAAAATATTAAGTGTAAACAACAATGAAATATTTTGCGATCGCTCTTGGAAAACCAAAATTGAAAATGCAAAGGTCCAAAAAGAAATTGGAAAACAGCTAGTACAAGAAAATAGAATGATTGAAGCTTTTAACAAGTTCAGTAAAGCCTTGAAAATTCTTCTTTCGTTGGATAAAACAGAAGACTTGGATCAAGCTGGAGAAGATGTGTGCCATGAAATAAAAAAGTTGAAAGTAGATCTTTATAATAATTTATCATTTTGCCAGCTTCAGTACAATGAATATGAAGCGGCCGTAGAATTATGCAACAAAGCCTTGGCAATAAATAAGAATAGTCAAAAAGCCTTGTATAGGAGAGGGTGTGCCTTGATGGGTCTGGATGATTGTGAAGCGGCGTACGCAGATATATGCCAAGTGCTTGCGTTGGACCCCAACAACGCTGCAGCCAAGTCTAAAGCGGCAATTCTGAGAGAGAAAGTGAAAATCATCAATGATCATTACAAGAAAGTGATCAAAAGTATGTTTGTTTAAACATTCTGAACAAATAATACAGAAGTCAATGCAATGATGATTCTTATCAAATTAACACGGATCAAGATTTAGCTTCCAACTTAAAGACTGTGACTTTTATGTTTGTGTCTAATAAAGATAAAAATTACCTACTTTTAACAAACTGAACAAGTCTTTAGTATCTATTTATGTTACAATTATTATTTAAGCTTGTTGATTAAAATAAAAAATAATTTTCATTGCATATTTGATTTCTCTAACTATTTTCACATAGGCACATGTCGAAAAAAATTCCCTCAGGCAGTAAGTCCTGCCGGCTATACTAATTAACATCTTTGTAAAGAAAAGTACCGTACCTATTAATTTTTTAATAATTTCTGAACTTGGGACCCGTCATCGATTCCCATAGTCATTATTTTTCTGACAAAAAACAAATAAATTCAAATATCCACTCAGGGCTTGAATCCTTTCACAGATTTAACAGCACTTATCCACTGCTAGAAAAATTATTGCTTAAGACAATTGTTCATTTCATGGATTAAAATCTCTTATATAAAAAAAAGTCGGGTTAGTGCGAATACTTATAGCTCGAGATCGGCTGAACAGATTTTTATGATGGTTGGTTTATTGGATTCTCCTATAATAACTATTAAAAAGTTGAAAATGCATAAGAAATAATATTAAAGTTAGTAAGGAACGAATTTACTGACAACAATGCCACCTGTGAATAGTTCCATAACAGCACAATTTTATTTACTTGACAACCATTGAGTTTTAAAACATTGGTATGCAGATTTTTGATATATTATCTTTCAAGCATTCAGAAATGTTTTTTTTTCAACATTTTAACATATTTAATAAGTATTCTTGTATAAATTACAAATTTTAAAGAACTACAGGACAACATCTGTCGGGAAAGATAGTTTAAATAAAAAACACAAATAATATTCTGACCTGACTGAAGATTGAACACTAGAATCTCTCAGTGTTGTGTCTGGGGTTTTTACAAGGTCTTTGTGAATACATGCCTATGAAACAGTAGGGAAAAATACACATTTGAAGTAGTAATCCAATTTTTATGATATAGATATAAACTAAAACACAAAATAACAAATAAGTTGTTTGGGTTTTTGCATTGTGAATGTTCATTTTAACAAATTAAAACAGTGTTGTCTAACTTTCACGATAAAAAAAAAATATTAATAAAATTGTAAATAGAGCAAGGCTGCAGCCAGGGTGGGATCGAGGGAGTTTGATACCCCCCCCCCCCCTGAAATAAAGATATTGTGTTTTTCTGTTGTTTCACTACGAGACTAAGCTAAACCCTTTCCGAAATTATTATTTTCTGGGTACAGCCTTGAGTCGAGATCCTGTTGTTACCCTTAATTTAAATTTCTTGGTAAGCAATTGAGCTCATTTAACGTATAATTTTTTAATTTTATTTTAAATAATCTTTGGTACATAACAATATATAAAAAGTATACATTATACATATAAAGTTAAAAAAAATTGTTATACCAAAGATCCCACTAGGCGAAGCCTGAGTGTGGGTTTACTACAAAATACATGATTTTACATTAAAATGAAGCTAACCTTCAGCATATTCCATCTTTGATGAAAGAGCAATTATGTTGTTTTAATCTGTTAAAAGTAATTCACATTTTTATTTATAAATACTAATTTGTTTGTATTTCACAAATTTATTTTAATAGATTTTTATCTACAGAAGTTTTTCAAATTTGCTTTTAAATATTTTACACTCATCAAATTAATACTTCTACATAAAGATGTCGGTATAATAGCTGGCGCAGCTTATTGCCTAAGGCAATTTTTTTTAGCCTATTGTAAATGTCCCTCGTAGACATGCAAACCCTGGGTAGAAAATTCAAGTGAAGAACAATGGGAGTTGAACCCAGGACCTCTTGATCAGAACCTAGCACCTTAACCATTAGGCTGCCAATTACGGTAGTTTGTGATTTTCATATTTTGATGTTGATATTTTAATCTAAATGATTTTTTTCTGCAATAATAAAGTTGACATCTTGAAACTGTATATTATGTTAAATGCACACACTATAGTTAAAATAAAATAAAAAACTTAAAAGATTGTTGTTTAAATTACTTTCCATCAAAGAAGAAAGTGCATATTCAAAAGCTTTTAATTGATTCTTCATATTTAAGTTCAACAGTATTATTGTATCTTTGTTTTTTGATGTTGTATCAATAGATTTAAAAGTTAAACAGAATACCTGTATAATATAAAAAAATTATTGTTGTCATCCATTACTTCTGTAGAAGATAGATCTTATGAATTTGTTATTATTATAATACTAATTGAAGATGTAAAAAATAAATTATATTACATTATAACGGTGTCTTTAATTGCATTGTGTTCTCACTATTAGTTTGTAAATACAGTGAACCTCTGATAATCCGGCACCCTCTGCAATCCGACACACCTATCACTTTTGATTGTAGGTACATAAAATTTTTGCCAAATCTTCAGATTCAGAAAAATCTACTTCTGAAAGCCGTATCCTATGAGCACTTCAGATTTCAGTAGTGAGAAAAATATCGACACTTGAAAGGGTACTTAGGGTAAGCGTAAAAAATTCTAGGACATTTGAGGTTTTGTTACATATTATTAATAATTTAAAATATAGCTAATTGATGAGTTATTGAGTGTGTGGAGCATGCTTTCTGGTAATTACGTTGCATAAAATAATTTTGCCCAATTTATTTATTCATTTTATTTAAATTCATTACAAATCTCTTGGATACAAAAGCAAAAATAGGCACACACTTCACTATAGATTAAAGAAAACGCAGTTGTTGCGAGAGAAAAATCCAATACGAATGATTTTTTTTAAATTCTTCGAAAAATCAATTGTCCGAGTTATATGCAATTGTTCTAAAGCAAATTATTTTTCAAATGAATATTTCTACGAATATATTTCTTTTTTAATTTTAATTAATATTTGTATTACTTTAAATTAATTCAGGGGGACAGGGCTCCGCCCACCAAACCCCCCCTATAATTATAACCTAACTCATTCATAATTTTTTTTCAAAGATTGTGATTTTCTATAATTGCCATTAGGTGAATTGTGATTTCATACAATTTACGTGTTACCATACCAAACACCTCGTTTTAAGCTAAACTTTGAGTAAGTCAAAGATTTACGATAAATTACTTTTTTGCTGAACTCATGGAATAATTTGAATGTACACATATCAATCAGATACATCCACGGAGATTTTTTTTTTAGTTTTTCCCTAAATTCCAATTTATCATGAAGATATACTCCGGAGCTCTATGGTATTTGATACCATTTTCTTCGGATATTGGATAAGAAATACGTAGAAGACAGACATCTTGGCTGTGCAGTTTATCGTTACCATATCAGGAGAAGAGCAGATTTTCATTAACTACTTAAATGGCTTGTCAGAATAAAGGAAGTGTCATTCATTTCAACATTTTAAGGAACCAGATAAGATAAAAAAGAAAAACGACTATTTAAAAAATAATTATTTATTTTATTTATACCTTACACCAAAACATTACAATGATTAAAAAATAAAAAGACAAACCAAAAGCTATGAAAATTCAATATTTCGCCAAAGATAATAACTAGGTTGAGCATAGGTTTTTTATTATCTAGGCTATTTATAAATCAAATTAAATGAAGTGGTTTTACATTAGCCAGTGCATTAATAATGCTTTCATAAAAAATTCATTTATTTAAAATCTAATGGTGTTTATTTAGCGAGAAATCTCGTGAAACCACTACACTTAAATTGAAATACCGTGATTGTATTCATTTAATCTTGAAATTATCCAAAAGAGTTATTAAATTTATCTACCATCAAAGATAATAAATTTAAAAATTTACGATTACATTACATATTTAAAAAACTTTGATAATTTCATATTGTGTTATAAGTATAAAATTTACACAGCGTAATGCTAAAATATTGGCAGAAAGAAATATGCAAGTTGAATTGTTACACTCAAGTAAGATATGGCACACAACTTCTATGATTCTTCATAAAAAAATAACAAAGAAACGGAAGATTTCATGAAACTTTGAAATAGTCAAGATATTGCTACTAAGAAGACCAAATGGGCCTTTTACGACATTGAGAGGAAACAAAATGGTCACGGTTTCTAGACGTTATTAGTAATATTATTGAAAAAAAAAAGTGTTACCGATACAACCATTTTTTTCTTGGAAGTGTTCCATTCAAAGAAAACTACTATACTATATTGTTACAAAAAACATTAAAAATCATATATAACTAAAAAGGCAAGCTGCTGCATTTAAAAAAAAAATTAAACACAACTGAAGTACACAGATACACTTTACATCTTTCACACTAAGCAAAGCTTGTGTTGTGAAAGAGGAATATGGTCGGCACAAGATATTCATAGTTAGTCGAGCGTTTTACCGCTAGACAACCAACCACTTATGCTCTGAATTTCGAGGAGCCGTAATGCAGCAGTGAATTATGTCGCTGGAACGTTAACCAAATGGCCACTATACGACGCAGGAATTCAGAGCTTTACTAAGACTTAATAGTCGTTTATTGAAAGACAAACTACACAAAACCCACTCCTTGCTCTGAAAGGACTTCAAGTGAACACTAATGGACTCTGAAACGTAATTACACTTGGACACAATACCAATATGAAACTTTATTCATCTTAACATTAATTTATAACTTGTCTCGCACTAAAAGATGGAACATATTGTCAGGCACTCTTGGTGTTTTATACATTCATTACATCTATTATAATAATAATCATCTTTAATTTACAACTAGTATGACAGCATTGCCGCATGAAAAAAAATACCTTAATAATTACGGATTGATTTATTTCAAATCTATTTTTTTTTTTTTAGATATGTCGGTTTTATTTTTTCGAAAAAGGCAAATTCAAAAAGCTATTCATTTGTATTTTTTTACAGCGAAGAATATGCGTTTTCACAATGCCATCATTCCACTTAAATAATTTTATATTTTTTAAGCATTATTCTTACACATGATTCTTGATATGTGCTGTGATCATAAATATATATTCAACTCCTTAAAAAGATCAAATTTTGAAAGGGGACAAATGTAAATTTATTTGGGGAATGTTAAAGAAAAAAAAAACTGATAATTTTGAAAAATTAATTTGGAAGATATATTTCAAGATCGACACCTATAGACCATTAAAGGATGACGTCATCTGACATTAGAATGGATGCAAAATGGCGGCCATGGCGACACACACACACCACACATACACAAACCACAGTGATGGGTTTATGTATAAACACACTCATACCAATTCTTAAACTTTTTGTTTATGTTTATGCCTCCCGGCTAATGTCAAAATCCACGTGGCCGTTAATGGTCTATTATCATAATATGTATTCAAAATGTCATGCTAGATGTTTTACATTAGTTAATTTACAATAATATAATTTTACATTAAATTTTACACTAGATATTAAGTTTATAAATCTTATTTATGTTACATACACAACATTAACAACATCAAGATATTCAAAAACAACGTTTTCAACCAAAAAGTAATGTATAGTTTATAAATATGTATATTACAAGTAACTACTTTTTAGGGTATAATAAATTTATATATATAGCATTAATTAACAACAACAAAAAAAAAAAGACTTTGAGAAACAGCCAATATTGCCCGTCAGACTCAGAAAATTTCATTCCCTACTACTAATAAAGACAATTTTTTTTTATTTATTACCCAAATAAATTTAGATACAAAGAATTTATTGCATAAAAAAGTAAAGTTATAATAAAAAGTTTAAAAAATGCCAAAAAAATTGGTCTCGATTCAAAAGTGTAAAACTATGATAATTTACAATAAAAGAAAATATTTTTTAACAACGATATTATAATATTTGGGTGCTTTAAAAAAACCAAGTGACAGAATGATAACATGTAAAAATATAATATTTAGTTAATAGTAAAAATAATAATTCGGAAGACAAGGGTTAATTTGAAAGAAATACATTTTTAAATTAGGGATGATGTTATGGATATGAAATTTTGAATCTGGATGTGGATATGGAAATGTGAATAATATTTTATTGGTTACGGATATGAAATTGTTTCGGATTATCCCTTAATTTTAGATATCCAGTTTCGCTTTGGATATTACATTTCAAATAAATAAATATATAAGTAAGATACAAATAAATTCACTTTCATTTAACTTAGCTGTTAATTTTAATAGTCAATTCTGAGTAAAGGTTAATTAATTATACTTAACAAAAAGTAATTTTTAAAACAAAAAACATTTAATAATGTGTCTCAATTAGACTCAGCCCTTATCCAAAATTATTTGATACTTTTTTATAGGATTCGATTATGGATATAATTTTATTTTGGATATCTATTAGTTATGGTTAAAGAGCTCTGTAACATCCCTAATTTAAATCATAGATATAATATGAATGGTCGAATAAAAGTGTTTTATATTATTCATTTCAGCATCTCTTCACAAAGCTAGTACGTAGACAGTTAAAGAAAAATATAATGATTCCTCGACTGAATTATTTTTTAAATTACACATTAAAGAAACATAAAATGAGGAATTGAATTTTTTCAAAACAAGATGTCATTAATATCAAGGATTCCTAACACCTATCAAATATCGTTAATTTTGTTTTCGAGCTTCAACTTTTTCGTAAACGAACAATCGTACCTCAATCATCACACGTCAAAATTGAAACGGCAATATCATTGAACTAGCTGACT
Source organism: Mystacides longicornis (assembly GCA_963576905.1). Taxonomy (NCBI): domain Eukaryota; kingdom Metazoa; phylum Arthropoda; class Insecta; order Trichoptera; family Leptoceridae; genus Mystacides; species Mystacides longicornis. The sequence goes on along the minus strand of OY756439.1, from coordinate 6,406,961 downwards.
CGCCCGTTGACTTTCGACCTAACCCAGAATGAAACAATAATTTTGACTTATTACATGAATAAAATGCAATTTACGACATAAAAACTTCATTAAATTTAGCTGATAATTTATTGCATTATGTAATAGTTATCGTTGATTCGGATGCGGGATGACGTTCGATGGGTCATAAGTTTGAAATCAAAACAATTGCTTTGCTTTTTAAAAAATCCAGAGATGGCGGTGTAGTAGGAAATAAATCACATATGAAACCTGTTACCGTATTGTATATATCATTGAAAGAATAGACCCCATTTAAACCAAATTTTACTGAATTATTATGGTAAGATACGGACAGATTGAATAAGCGACACGGTATGAAATTAATGGTTAACCGATTTGTTTGAAATCAATGAATGTTTGAAAACAAAACAAAGAAGATTAATTTTTATTCTATGGTATTTTTGTAACTAGAAATAAATGAAAGCTAAAAGTCAATTGTTTGACGACTCTGGTTATCAAAACATTTATACCTCACTTTTATTCTATTGAAATACAATTTGGTGAAAATTTTTTTTAATAATAAATCTGTCAAATGAATGTATTTGGAAAGCAAAGCTTGTAACTTGAAAGAGGAATATGGATTAATCTAGAATCTGACTCTATAATTTGAGAATGAAACATGACTAACACTGTGCATCACTGTGCTACGACAATTTAAGGTGCAAAGCATTTTGCTGTTGAGTTGTTAACAAATATGTCATTTTATTGTATCATTGTGGCTGCAGCACCCAAAACAGGGTGCGAGCCAATCATGAATAGAAGAAGAAGAAAGCATATACTAAAGTGTGGTGCTGCCTTATACGAGACAGCGCACATCTACAACTGGTTAAAATGAAAAAATTCAGTAACCTAAAATGTTGTATCTTTTACTTTTACAATCGTTTTAGGTGATCAGAAAAAGAACAGGTCAGTTCTTTTAGATATGATTGATCAGTTAAAAGAATGGACTCTAAACTGTCATTATTTGGTAACCCTTCACTGCAAAAAAGATTGCTTAACTTTGAGGAACATAATTGCAGTATAAAAAGGTTCTTTGACCTGTGAAAATGAAGGTTGTTAAGCCCTGAGCTCTACTGTCTGTTGAGATTGTTTCCCATTGCTACCGCCTTTGAATTCACAAACTTGGATACAAACAAACATGGAAAAACCAACATGAATATGTTATGACTGTTTTGATAACCAATGTCCTCAAACTCTTTATCTTTTAACTTCTTAAACTGACGTCAGGTACGATGTAGCGCTTTGTAATTGTTAATATAAGTAATATATATCATAATGAATACCAAATTGATTAATATAATTTCGGCAACTGTAAAAATATATGTCCATACTCTTGGTCGAACTGTTGAAGAATGTAAGCCACAAAATTCTATACAAAACCTAGAACCCCGACTCACATTGAAAAGTGATGCCCATTTCAATGTTTGACAGTTTGGTTGACAAAAAATAGGGTTATGTTTCTTAGTACAGTGTACTCTAAAGATATTCTTCATTACTTTTTAAGTAATTTGAACTAAATGTATTCCGTTTTTCTATGAATAAGAATCAAAGAATCTAAATGAAATCTCTATACAACATCGTTCCTTTTTGCCAATCAATCTGTCAAAGGCACCAGTCAATCAGGATTCACTATGAAAAGATACAGAAGTACTCCATCTAGATAGTCGTATTTAAAAATCTATGAACCACAAAGCAAAACTTTAAAGATAATGGTTGGCAAATCCATTCACTTAACAAAGCCACGATCTCTAATGTAACTTGGCTGTATTAAAAAATTTGATTTAACTTCTATCACAATTGTTAAAAAAAAAAAATTCTAGTCAAATAAAGAGTACCTTTTAATCGCTGTTATTTAGGCATTTCAGAGCACAATTGTAACGTATGCTCCCATAGTGGCCTAAATCTATTTGCGATTACGGCTACGATGTAATGATGAAATATGTATAATATAGAGGATAAAATTGATACATAATATAATAACCTTAGATTCTTTTTACAATATTGGATATTTATTCGAATTGAAAAAATTTCATTTTAGACAAAAAGTTTAATACAATGTTTGTACAAAGTTATGATTTTTTTATTTATAAACTATTCGATGTTATTTTTTTACAATTCTTTTTAAATGTGTATTTACAATATGATAATACATCAAACTATGTAGAGAACTGTTGAAGAAATATATTATTTGGTCAGGAGAAATCTTTGACGAATATTCAACATCTATCATCATGACAAAAATCAGCTCAAACATTGTCAAATTTACATCCAAAATACAAAATTTTTACGTTATATTAAACCATGTATTTATTACATTTTATTTCCAAATATGAAAGCGATTCTTTTTTTAAGCAAATAAAAATTCTTTTTAAAGATATATGAATACACAAAAGATGAAAAAACTACTAGATAAAAATAAAACATCTATGATGTATCAATCTTAAAATTGTTGTAATAAAGAAAAAAAACGCCATCCTGTCTAGTACGCATTTTAGATGAAAACCATTTAAACTTTTCTTTTTATCGTAACATTTTAATAAACTATATATAGAAAACTGACAGTAACAAAAAAAGAAGTTTAATAAACTTAAAACAATTTAGCATAAATAATATAATATATAATCATTTATATTTAAATTATTAAAAAATGTTTGCTAAGATGGCATGCAAATTTTTTTAGTTATAAAGTATTTGCTAGCCAAATTCTAGATTTCTAGTTTTTTTTTTTTTTTTAATAATAGGCTTAAGTAAAATGTTACATTTCATTTATTTATTCACAAAATGGTTAATTCCCTACTTTAACAGTATCTGTTCTTGGTCGTGATATAGTTATACATACATGATTACGATCAATATCAAGCAAATTCCTTGAATAGATAAGTTACTGAATATTGACACAAAAAGCTTTAAGCTGAAATTTTGGTATTACCTGTGTAACTATGAATTTGTTGCTTCCCAGAGTTTTAAGAAATTTCAATGGAAAATAAGTGTTTTTCTTTTGAAATACTTTTTTACATCAAAATACAAACTTACGCTATTTTTTACTGTTTTAATCAACTTTTATATACATATTTTCATGTGACAATCGTAAAAGAAAATTCAAAATATAATTTTTTCAGATATACATAGAAAAAATTTAAAAATAAAATCAATATTTGAAATGTTTTGATAAGTATTTCTAAAAAACAAAAAAAAATTAAAAAATATTCATTGTAACAAACTTTCAACGAAGAAATAAAATTGTAATTCCAGTGTCGTAGGAAAAATACCTTTTAAAAAGTGAGAATATTTTTCTAAGATTTATACAAAAAGGTTGGCACAATAAGAGTTATTATCGAATGAGCAAATCAAGCAGATCCGTGATCAACACCCCAAAATTAAAAAAAAATGACAATTATAACAAAATGACATTTTCCCACCAAACAAAGATGGCCGACATTAAAACACTTAGATAAGGAAAGAAAGGGGATACGTAACTATGCCCGGTGGCGTGTGACCATTTTTATACTTGTTTCCTATAGAAAAAGTGCCTGTTTGCCACCAGCCTGTCACTTTTCGGATCATCCGTGGCGCTTAAAAGTTTCCTTTCTTCCAGTACCTACCTTTTGTTTGACATCGTATGCATGTTCCTTAGAGTTTATAATTTGCAGTTCTGGCAAAATATTTATATTTAGTACAAAAAATGTATTTTGTACCTGCCAATGTCTGCCACCAAAAAATGGCGAAATGGTCACAGATTCTTAGTACGGCAATGCATAGAAGTTACGTATCCCCTCTCTTTCCTAATCTAAGTTAAAACAGATGACTTTGACAGCTAACCTCAAATATTCATATATTTTTTCCAAATATAACACCTGATACAAGGGTACTGATCACCGTATTCGACAATCTTGTAATTTGCAGAATAAGAATCCATATGATGAAGTTTAGTTTGATAGAAGATCTATTATTAAAATATCCTATAGCTAATAATAATATTAATTCATTTTAGTCTAAGGACATCTTGATGTTGGTACTTGATACAACAGTGTGCATGGTGCACCGTTATGCTGGTATCACAATTGCTTAGGTTTACCATTGACCATTTGCTCAGCCGCGGCTTTCGCGGCGTGCTCGATGCTTTTCTGCATTACCACTTGATATATTGGCTTCATGAACTGAAACAGAAAAAGCAAACATGGTGATCTAACGACTTATTATAGAAAAGACAGTCTAAGGCCAAGTCCATAATGACGGGTGGCTTGCTTAGCGCCTAGAATCTAACCAGTCTCCTGGTGAGTAGTTTTTTGAAACAAACATTCCAAAATGTTTCCAACTGGCCGCACGAGCACTTGGTGTCTTGTCATCCCTAATGTATCCAAGGAACAAAAACGTGGTTACTAGAAGATGTGTCAATAGAAGAAGCAAACCATTAATCAGTTCGGAATTGGTCATAAGCTTTTTTGGTTTTTCTCATTTAAACACAAAACAAACACTGTAAATGAAGAGTTTGCATAAAAAGTTGCCAGTATATAATTTTGATCATCACTTTACAATTAAAATTAAGTTAAAAAATATGCATGAAAGCATTTTAAAAGGTTTTATGATGAATAGTAAGTATCACAGAAAACCACCCAGAAAATATTAGGAAGGAATGTGTGTGGTATGGAAGAAAGTGTTGTGACAAAGATCAAAGTTAATAAGTTGAGATGGTTTGGGCATGTGGAAAGAATGGATGCAGACAGAATGACAAAGAGACTTACATTGTCCCAAGTAAATACTGCTCCTTCGTCAATAATAACACCAAATTCCCTGAAGTCTCCGCTATATCTGGAAGAATCAAATTAAAGGATTAGATAAGGTAAATCAGTACATACATAGTTTTATGTTTTGAATCCAAAATGAACAAACTTTGTACTTTGCATCAACCCATGTGTACTTTGCATCGAAACCAAAATGAATAAAGTTTTTACGTTGTATTAACCATGTGTACTTTGTATTGAAACCAAAATGAACAAAGTTCGTACTTTGTATCAACCCATGTGTACTTTGCATTGAAACCAAAATGAACAAAGTTTGTACTTTGTATTGAAACCAAAATGAACAAAGTTTGTACTTTGTATCAACCCATGTGTACTTTGCATTGAAACCAAAATGAATAAAATTTGTATGTTGTATCAACCCATGTGTACTTTGTATTGAAACCAACATGAACAAAGGTGCTCACCTAATATACGCCCACAGTAGAAGGAAGATAAGTGCGATGGTCATGAGTGAGTTGAAGACATTGGCCACTGCGTAGAGTCCAATAGCTCCAAAGATACCACTCAACACATAAAAGATCATGGCAATCACGAATATCACAGAGGGAGTGCGGGCTGCTTTGAAAATGTTCTTACTTTCATTGTGAGCTTTGAACTGGTTAAAGGAATCTTCTAAATCCTGCAAACAGACAGACAATTCTATAATCCTCACTAATAACAAGTCAAAAAGAATTATATAAACTTGTTGTCAAACATTACCCATAAAATCTGTAAATACAGTCATCTAGCCAAAATCTGTGAACCTCATCCCAATCCCAATTCTATGATATTTTTATAGGTGCGAGTCCGTCACTCTCTCTGATTTTATACATAACTAGCTTTCCCGACAGACATTGTCCTGTGGTCCTAACTATGAATATTACCAATTACCTTTTAACCAATATAATTCCAACAGTTGCATCTGTTTCAAACCATATATTTTCCTAAAATTAACGAATTGAACGTGCATTCTTGGTGGAATTATTTAAATAAAATAATTTAAATGAAACAATTGATTTGTTATTCCACTATATTTATTTACCTGACTAGTTTCGCAGGAACAGGTCCTGCATGGTCACAGGTGACTTAGAAACTAAAGCTTAAAACGAATACAAAATATTATTGGTACGCACACAGATAGGCAGAGGTTGTAAACATATGGTATAAAATTAACAATTTTAATTTGTTTTTTTATATTTGACTAATGAATTTATATAAAGCAAGATAAAGGTTTTATTATAAGTTGAAAAGAATAAGTAGATTGACAATAATAATATTTTGAATTTACTAAAATTGTTTTTAATATTATTTTTTATATATAAAAAAAAAAGGAGTTGATAATTGACTAATGAATTTATATAAAGCAAGATAATGATATTATGATAAGTTGAAAAATATAAGGAATAGATTGACAATAATAATTATTGAATTTACAAAAAAAAAAAAATTGTTATACCTAATTATTTTTTTTATATATATGTGTATAAAAAAGGATAGTAATTGACTAATGAATTTATATAAAGCAAAAATGAATATAATGAATAGAAATCAAGAACAGATTAACAGTAACAATACTTAATTATGTTTGAATTTACTAAAATTGCAATATTTGATTTTTTTTCCCCCTTTCTTTCTATAAATAAATAGTTTCTAAGTCACCTGTGACCATGCAGGACCTGTTCCTGCGAAACTAGTCAGGTAAATAAATATAGTGGAATAACAAATCAATTGTTTCATTTAAATTATTTTACATATATTTTCCATCCGCATTCCATCAATCGCACCGAATATCAAACAACCGTCGCACCGAATATCAAACAACCGAGAGTTTCCGTCAAACGCCAATTTTTAATTTCAAAATTAGAATTAAATTATATCGTAAAAAGCACTAAAAAGATTACCTACTTTAAGTATAATTATTTAAGTAATGTTTCGCGCTACTTTCTTATTTTTTTTTTTTCATATTAACCTTCTCCTGACAATAGCAAACACAACAAAAAAAAGAATTAGAGAAATTGGTCCAGCCATTGTGAGGTGTGATGTGATGACCACGGAAAATAGAGCTCCATTTTTATATATATATATATATAGAGATTACAAATCAAAAGAGCGAGTATAGTTTTATCAAAGACCAACGTTCAGAAGTCGTAACAGATCTTCCCATTCAAATGTTAAGTTCCTTTGAAGTAGAACTTACATAGTGTGGGATGAAGTGGTTGGTAGACTAGCGGTTACGACGCTGGATTTCGTACTGTTTCGTTCGGAGGTCATGGGCTCGATCCCGGGTGCCGACCATCTTCCTCTTTCACGACACAAGCTTTAAGTAGCTTACTGTGAAAGAGTCAAAGAGTGTATTTGTGTTCACAGATTCATTTTATTAAATAAAAAATAGGGTAGATGGGTGCTGTCCATGGTTTGGAAAGATGATCAAGTGCAATACGGGTCACTTGTATACTGACAATAATTATAATATGGGAAAACTGTTGAATTTATAATATTTACCTTTGTCAATTGCTCTTTGTATGTCTCGGAGAATTCTTCTCCTCCCATTTTTCTCTTGGCCGAGAAGGCATGAACGGCCTTATCTCGTATCCTTAGATGGTTGGCTTCTAAAAGTTGCGTCTGCAGATAAGGTCTGGTTCCTCCGCAAACCTCCTCCATTAGATTCGTGTACAAGTCTTTAGCTTCTGCTACTGCCGTTAAATTGTTTGCTTCCGCGGTCGCCTAAAGATGAAAACCAATCAATAAAGAACGAAAGTTGAAGAGTTCAAAGATACACAACACATATTTAGAGATAATGATTAAACTTACACTAAAGATTAGAAAAATCATGACGGATTCACTTAAATAAGCATAATTCTTCTAGAATGACCCGTTGTCCCGCCAAAATTTTTAAGGATACCGTTTTTATGTCAAATTTACACTTTGTCAATAGTTTCAACAAAAATTTAAAAAAAAATATGCTAAATACAAATATCCAGTCATTTTGAGAATCTTGATGTTCAGATATCACTTGCAAACTTTATTCACATTGATGAACTCAAAAAAATGACATTATATTTTGAAATTTTGCTACGAATCACTCGACTTTCAAAATTTATAAGATGCTAAACTTCAACCGGTACAAAAATTTATGGTATTCACTATTTCTGGAGAGAATGAACAAAAAAATTAAGACACTATTTGAGCAATTAAAGGCTTGTCATTGCACTTTTGTCCATTGAAAATGCTTGTCAGTCACATATCAATGTTTCATCCACATTTATTTGCTCAATAAGTTTCGAATTCGTATACCTTTGAGGTCCGCTCCAGAACTAAAATTCAGAAACTATTTCTCTCAACTACCTTTACAATTCCCCCAAAACGTTTAAAATGATGAGATTTCATAATTTTACTAAGGATGCGTATACACTACAGCAATTGGATATAGAGCATCGTTGTTATTTCCTTGGTGTCCATATCAACGATTAAGAAAATATATACTCTATTTTCCAACTCTGGCTCTATGTTTGTTTGGTATAAACACACCCTAAAAAGAATGAATATGATTCAGACAAGAATCAATGTAAATAATTAAAACACAGAAATACATACAACTAGCATAGATTTAGGTTCCGGAAGCTCATTTCCTTTGTAAATATTTATGTAGGATACAAAGTACTGAACTAGATCTCTCGCTTTTACTTTCTGTCCATTTATTTCCTTGATAACCAAATTTTTCGGAGCGAGCAGCATAGGAACAAAAGTTTTTAAGCATTTCTGAAATTCGTCCTCGATATCTGTAAACAGAAAATTTTGAGTGACACATTATATCATAAAATGACAGAGAAACTGAAATATTGCATAAGTACAAGATTTTAGGTGATTGGAAGCGTAGCAGTTTTGTACCCAACCTTCCTATCGAAATACCGAAAGACGGTGGAATCTAACCTCGAAGCTGACCATTTTATACCTATATAAAACTTAATTTAATTTTGAGACTTACCACTTAATCTGCCGTCAAAATGTGGGTTCGTAGCGACTTTCAATCCGGGGTGAGGCATTAAGAAGCAAGCTATTTCCGTAAAACACGAAGTGATGTGTTTCCTCAAAGACTGCAATTCCGGATGCTGTTTTTCAGACACCTGTAAACACAATTCACAAAAAGAATGCTCTTTACATCAGAACTAGTAACTGGAAAAAGTTATTTTAACGATTACTGAGAATTTCGAAACAGATATATTTTCTCTGATTTCTGATATTCGATCAGCTCTTGAGAAAAGTGTCTTTGTCAAAATTGCAAATATATTAATTTAGAAGCGATGAGCAAGTCTCTGTGTAATAGGAAGAATGCATACCTTTAATCTTCTCTGGAGAATAGTTTGGCCTCCTTCGGCTCCATATGGGGCCTCGTAAGGGAAGCTCCAGTCCCTGACCAAGAACTGCAGTCTTTGGAAAGGTCTTTTGCCACTATCCGCAAGCGCTAGTCTGCCATATTCTGTAAATAACTGAAAAACAACAAATTGATTACATTCATATATTATTTCGTTGGTTGCATCTCAAAAATATGTTTCACGTCATCCAGTTTTTTATACAGACTGGGGTAGAAATTTCAGAAAATTTCATTTATACAATTAATTAGAATGTCAATAATTGGTTCTATAAGTGAAATATGTGATTTTTATGTTCAGCATAGTAAGGTCTCACTTCAAGCAGAAAAAACTAGTGCAATTCTATTCAGTAGAGATGAGATCTCTATGAAGAATATGTGGAAAGACTCTGTGGGATATGGAAAGGAATGAGAACATTAGGAAGGAATGTGGTACGGAAGTTAGTGTTGTGACAAAGATGAAAGTCAATAAGTTGAGATGGTTTGGGCAGGGGAAATAATGGATGCAAATAGAAAGACAACGAAAATTTGAAAGGCTGAAAGGAAAACATGACCGACTGAGAATGACGTGGTTTCGAACACACCGATTCCATTCCCAAGGAAGGCCAGGTCTGAAGAAAGAGAAATAGGAGAGGGTGTATGAGGAGAAATGGTATGATGGTGGAAGAAGTGTGCTTGGATAGAAAAGAGTGGAGGTCCGTTTTCTCTGCCTACCCTATACGGGACACGGCGTGATGGGTAAAAAAAAAGAGAAAAGTGATATTTTGAAAAAAAAAAACAAATACACATCTTGAGATTCATTAATCTCACAACACATCTAAATTTTTGTTTAGCGCCGTTTAGTGTAGTGCACTTGAAGGGCGCTGTACATACATATTTCAATTTCACCCAATAAGGCTCATCATTAGATATATAATTGTATAGTGGTTTTTTGTACCGACTATAAGCATTAAATTACGCTCGAACATCAGATGCGGTACTTGGAACGTCCGAGGCCTGCTCCAGGATGGCAAGCTGTGCGTTGTTGAGGCTGAGATGGAAAGACTCAGGATGGACATACTTGGACTGGGAGAGACTCATTGGCGCGGGAGCGGCCACTTTGTCACTTCATGTGGCAATGTGGTGTGCTTCTCTGGCAATGCAGATAACAGTCGCAATGGGGTGGCAATCATTATATCCAAGAGATGGAAAAATGCCATTGTAGGATATGAGACAGTCAACGACAGAATCATATCATTAAAGATCAATGCCAAACCCACCACAATTAATATCGTTCAGGTATATGCACCTACTGCCCAATCCACAGAAGAAGACATCCAAGACTTCTACTGCAAAATGGACACAAAATTGAAATCCATGTCGCAAAGGGAAATTACTATTCTCCAGGGTGATCTGAATGCTAAAATAGGCAATACGGCCAATGATACGAGTCGCGGGACAACGGTTGGGGCTTATGGCTTTGGGAACAGAAACGAGAGGGGTGAACGCTTCCTTCAATTCTGTATCGAAAATCGTTTAACCATAATGAACACCTGGTTCAAACACCACGCACGCAGACTATACACATGGAATTCACCGGGAAACAGATACAGAACACAGATTGATTACATCACAGTGCAGTCTAGATGGCGCTCATGTGTGACCAACACTAAAACATACCCTGGAGCAGACTGTGGTAGTGACCACCAACTACTTGTAGCCAACTTAGGACTGCACATTAAATGTATCAAGAAACAGGACAAAAGAAAACTCAACCTGGGGCCCGAAGCACTGTCGCGTTTTCAAGACCTTGTTGCCCCGAAGCTTAGCAGCATGCCTTTTGATCCCTTTGAGACCTCCAACATGGCATGGGAAAAGCTGAAAAAAGCAACATTGGAAGCGGTTGAAGAAACCCAACAACTTGAGCAACGAAGACCGATACGACGAAAAGACTGGATCTCTGACCACACCTGGTCACTAATAGTGAAACGCCGATCCAAAAAAGAAACCGGTCTTACCAGTGCGAATGATCGCTCAGAATACAGAGCATTAAACAATGAAGTGAAGAGGGCCTGCAGGAATGACAAGAATGAATACATAGAATCTATTTGCTGCGAACTGGAAGGATTTGCTGACAGAGCCATGACTAAAGAATTATTCAAATATGTGAAAATACTAACGCGAGATTTCAAGGCTAAAACATGGCTCATTGAGGACGAAAATGGGTCTCTTGTCTCTGAGCAAGCTAAAGTGGCCAATAGATGGCGTCAGTATTGTGCCGACCTGTACGCGGATTCTTCAGGCTCATCACAGGATGATCCACCCCACAGAATAGACGAACCTTCAGTCCGAGAGCCCGACATCCTTTTGGAGGAGGTGTCACATGCCATAGACCGCCTAAAGAACAAGGCACTTGGTGGAGACGGAGTATCTGCAGAGATGCTTAAACATCTGGGAGATGTTGGTGCGAGAGCAATACACCTGATATGCCAAAAGGTGTGGAGGACGGGCCAATGGCCAGATGACTGGATGGAGTCCGTCGTCATGCCGCTACACAAAAAGGGCTCAACGCGCAAGTGCGAAAACTTCCGTACCATATCTCTCATATCTCACGCCAGCAAGATTCTACTTGACATCATAAACAGAAGACTGGCAGGCTATGTTGACTGGCAGATTCCAGAGGAACAGGCGGGTTTCGTATCGGGCAGAGGCACGAGGGAGCAAATTCTGAACATTCGCTTGATAATAGAAAAATATCGCGAATTCAACACACCTGCTGTCTTGTGCTTCATCGATTATTCAAAGGCGTTTGACTGTGTGGGATGGAAAAATCTACTGCAAACACTGGGCAAGTGGGGAGTTCCGGATCATCTAATAATTCTCATACAGAACCTATATCTGGATGGCAAATCTCGGGTTCGAATTGATGATATGTTGTCTGAGCCATTTCATCCGGAAAGATGTGTCCGGCAGGGGTGCATCTTATCGCCAAAATTATTTAATGTATATGGCGAATGCATCATGCGTGAGGCTCTAGAAGGATGGGAGGGTGGAATTTCCATAGGTGGAGAAAAGATAACAAATCTAAGATTTGCCGACGACACCACACTAATTGCTTCAAGTGTTGAAGAGTTGAACCAACTGATGCAGCGTGTAGAACAGGCAAGCGAGAGGTTTGGTCTTAAGATCAACCTAACGAAAACCAGGCATTGACTTGGTCAATGAATTTGTATATCTGGGTTCCCTAATTAATGCCAATGGTGCGTGTGACCAAGAAGTTGTACGACGCATCCAGATGGCGAAAACAGCAATGACACGCTTAGATAAGATCTGGAAAAGTCGGGACATTGCGAGGGCTACCAAAATGAGGCTGATCAAGTCACTAGTTTTCAGCGTCTTCCATTACGCCTCTGAAACCTGGACTCTGAGGGCCCAGGAAAGACGGGGGATTGATGCGTTTGAGATGTGGTGCTGGAGACGTCTGCTCCGTGTTCACTGGTCGGAACACAGGACTAATGATTCAATACGCAGAGAACTCGGCGTCCTCTCTCATTTATCCACAGAATGTGAGCGGCGCATCCTTCGCTTTTTTGGGCACATAACACGGAGAGGGCCGGACTCCCTGGAGAGGATTATGGTGGGGATGGTCGGGGGCAGGAGGGGAAGAGGACGATTGGCCACGAAATGGTCTGACCTTATTAGGCGGACAACGGGGACCACACTGCATGGGTCCATAAGAATGGCTGAAGACCAGGAGGGATGGAGGGAGTTGGTGGGGATGCATGGCGGTCACGATCCTCGGCATCGAGGGACCGACTGAAGAAGAAGTGGAAATAAAATACGCACTAAGTGCCAAAAAATTCATTTTGAGATAATCTAATAAAACTGATTTTTCCCCCATATAGACATAGTACTACGATGATTTTTTTACGCCTTTAGATCATCGACATGGACTTAGTGCAATGTTTAGGCTATTGGCAATGGTTTATAGAACATTTCCTCATACTCAACTCATTTTTTTCATTTTTCGCGCTTAGTGCGTATTTTATTTCCACTATTAGGTTAATAATCCCTTTACAGGTTTGTCAAAAGAAACGGTAAAATAAATCAAATAAAAACATTACAGTTGTGTCAATAAATGATTGTCCTTATCCTATGTCGATGTCTGACCAGACCCATAGCATTGAGCAAACAGATGAGCCTTTAGGCCACTTCTGAATGCTTTCAAACTATGTGCCTGTCGGACAGAGGTAGAGCATTCCAAAGGTTAGGCCCAACTACACCAAAGGCACGATCACCATAGATTCATCATTATTCTAGCACAGGTATTCAAAAGTGACTGCAAGGGACCATACTGTACGCCCGGATGAAAGATAAGTATGAAGCAAGTAAGGATAAAAGATAAAAAGAAGTGTACTAACTTGTAGGTGCTGCAGATCATCCTCCTGTATGTTCTGTGAGAGGTTGTATATTTGTACAGATGAAATCATGGTGGAGAGGGCGAACACTGTGGCGCAGTCCCTGACCGTACTCTCACTGTCGAAAGCACCCTGCGTGTCCATCAGCAATATGGCTACCTGCAACCATAGACAACAAATATTTTTACATCTCTATTATTTCATTTTATTGTCCATGCTCTGCTTTTAGAGTCTTTTACAAGTCAATAAGTACTACCAAAAGTTGAAGATGCCGGAAAGCGGGTTCCTGTTTTTTGCTGTTCGTATGCATTGAAACCATAGAAATATTCTTTGTGCCGATCGGCTCTGGTCGGATCAGTATTCTTTGTGTGTTTCACACTTACAAAGGAATTTGCGTCGGGGCGGTTGATCTATATAGTGCCTAGTGTCTCTGCAAAAAATGACTAGGGACGAAGGTTCAAATGACATGTTTACTTTATGACTATGATTTAATTTTATCTTTACTATTTAATTTTAAAATTTTTATTATTAATTCATTAGGATACAGGAGTTTTATTAAAACCACTTTTTACCTTTTTGATATTTTTTTTAAGCTGATATTTTTACATTTTTATGATCAACATTGATGTCATTGTTTTTTGGGCTCCATTGATTGACTATAATTTTTATTATTGTGTTAAATGTAGATATTTAATTTTATTGCTCTTCAACCTCCTCTCCAAGACAGGCATTGCCTAGTGGAGGGAGTCACCAAGTTGTATTTTTTAATTATTGTGTTGTTTTTATTGAATAAAGTTATTATTATTATTATTTCAAATCATTTATTCATTAAATCACAATATATCATATGAAGTATACATCATTGTAAAAAAAAATTAATAAAAATAAATTAAAATTAAATACAATGCTATATACTAAATATAAAAATATCGGTATTATCTCTCATGATACATCACGATGTAATGTAATCATGAGAGATCCTCGAACTACAGAGAAAGGAACCTTCTTAACATCCTACATGAGGACAACAGAACTGCCTTTTGGATGGCATATCTGAGACCACAACAGATGCCAAGTTTCCCTAGATTGTCTTTAAGAGACTTAGGAATAACTCCATTCGTCGATATCACTATAGGTATTATGTACGTGGTTGGTGTATGCCACATATCCTTGATTTCGTGAGCAAGATCAAGATATTTAATTATCTTATCTTGCTCGGCTTTTTTCAAATTTTCGTCATACGGAATAGTGATATCCACGAGATACGTTATCCCGTTCCTACGATCAACCAATACAATGTCCGGACGATTTGCGTTAATCGTTCGGTCAGTTTGTATTGGTATATCCCAATACAACTTTGTATTACTGTTTTGCATTACCGAAATTGGGGTGTACCTATAATAAGGTACTTCAAGATCGAGCAAACCATATTTCAAGGCAAGTTTTTGATGAACTATTTTAGCCACATCGTTATGTCTGTGCAGATACTCAGAACCACACAGGAGAGAACACCCAGACAAAATATGTCTGAGTGTTTCTCCTGTTTGGCCACATGCACGACATTTATCAATTATATCAGGTGCTTTAATAATATATTTTTTATAATTATTAGTGACGATGACCTGGTCTTGTATTGCACAGACAAAACCTTCTGTTTCGCTAAATAGTTCACCAAACCTCAACCATCCAGTCGAATCTTCAAGACTTACATGTGATGAATTTAAAGTTTCGAAGAATCGACCGTGGAGAGACTTACCTTTCCATATATCAACCCGATCTTGTACCCCAATTATCGGTGGTGAAACAGGATTTGATAAATTTAAGGGCGTGTACTTCAAATCACACGCAATGAGGTCTTCATAACCCAATTTATTCCTTGATGAGATAAAGTAAGATTGGAGGAGGTTTATCTCTTTGTTATTCATGTTTTTGATGTTTAACATGCCTCTACCACCAATCTTCCTTGGTAAATATAATCTCATCAAGGAACATCTTGGATGATGCATCCTATATTGTGTGAGCAAACCACGTACCCTTAAATCCATCTTGTCTAGTTCCGTTTGGTTCCACTTAATGATTCCAAAAGAATACAAAATTTTCGGTACAACCCATGAATTAATGGCCATAATTTTATTTCTCCCGGAGAGAAAACTTTTCAAAACTTTTTTTAATCGTTTAATAAATTCATTTTTAATGTTATTTTTAATAATTTTGTGGTCAAAAACTAGATTTTGTTGAAAGCCAAGATATTTGTAATTTTGATTATCTAAAAGAGGAATGTTTGTAACAGATGAAGAACTATTTTGATGATTGTTTCGGATTATTCCTTTTTGAACATTAATTTTTGCACATTTTTCTAAGCCAAATTCCATTTTTATATCATCACTAAATTTTTTTGTAATTTTGATTAATTTTTCTAATTCAACTAAATTTTTACCAAATAATTTTAAATCGTCCATATAAAGTAAATGACTAAATTTAATACCAGACCTTTTTAATTCATAGCCACAATTTGAGGATTCCAATAATTTACTCAGAGGATTTAGAGCTAAGCAGAACCAAAGCGGACTTAGACTATCTCCTTGAAAAATACCTCTATTGATATGGATTGAATCGGTAATATATTTTCCAGAAGGTTGAGAAACAGATATTTTTGTTCTCCATTTTGACATCAAAAATTTTAGAAATTAATAATTAATTTTAATTTTAAATTTATTATTATTATTATTATAATTTTCCACATGTCGTGAAGTCTCATGATTATTAGGAGTTTCGGGGATTTGAATATTACCACCGTATGGCGAACTTAGTTAACGTAAAGTGATCACACATTTGTAATCTAACATTGTACGCGAATTGATAGAATTATTAGTTGATATGTATTTGTTATCTGTCGTGTTTTACTTGAATCATTCAAGTTCACCACACTGCACTATGTCCTTCCAAATTGACAATTGTGTGGGATATCTTTAGGGTATGTTATAAATGTACATTGACATAAAAGTGTCCACATAGGCCGGCTCCATGTATTGTGAGCAGATCAACACTCTGTGCTAAACAGGATTTTCCGCACGAGACCAGCAGGAAAGAGGAGCATAGGAAAACCAAAGCTACGATGGCTGGATGGTGCTGAGAGGGATCTGAGGCTTTTGGGGGTTGGTGACTAGCGCACAGTGGTGGTGGATGGGGTGGCTTGGAGAAGTTTGCCGAGGGAGGCCGAGACCCACTCAGGGTTGTAGCACAGCAGATGTGTGTATGCATGTACATATATTATAAATGGCGTGATCTACTAAAAATAATAATATATATTATGAGCGTGTTTGCACCTTTTCTCCATCCTCGAGGGTAGTGAGAAATATGTCGGACCACAAAAGTATTCCAGTTGTTTCCCTCTCCGAGCCCCCTCTCCAACTGAAGCCTTCCAGTGGTTTGTCCTTTTCGCCCAGCCATTCGTTTCCAGACTGCTTCAAAACATACTGAAAATAAAAAAAAACAAAAATTATTAAACATTTGTTACAAAAAAAAAAAAAGTTTTGCAATTCATACAAAGATTTTCTTAGGCACACTAATTCTTGTGAGAAAAATACAAATATGTGACTGTTTAAAGAATGATTCCCAATTAATTAGATTTGGTCAATATTTCTAATGCTTATAAACATAAATGGTAGTATGCCTAAGTATTTTTTTTTGTTCAATAGATGAAAAACGAAAAGAAGACAATGGAGGGAAATCAATCAGTAATCGGAGGAGTATGAAATTTCGCACACTTATAGTTTACATAGAAAAGGAGTGGCGAATGCTAATATTTTTTTTAAATTATGCCTAAAAAATGATTAAATCAATGAAAAACCATTACAAACACCCATGTAATGTTATGTATTTTTGATGCTCACACACACTTCCACAGACTACTTATTAGAACAATATCGACTTCATAGAAACAAATGTAAAATAAAAAGAGCGAAAATATGTGTTTTCAAAAAGGTGCATCAAAAGTTATTTTTATCATTCTTTTAAATTCTTATTTAATAATAATTCATAGTTACACAGGATAACGTCTGTCGGGAAAACTAGTTATGTATGTATAAAAGCCTTTTATTTTTGTATCTATATTATTATCTATAATACAAAAGAAAGTCGCGTTAGTGCGAACACTTATAACTCGAGATCGGCTGAACAGATTCTTCCGATGTTTGATTTATTGGATTCTCCTCCGCTCCGGATAACAGAATAACTAATAAAAAGCTGATAAAATGGATTAGAAATATCATAAAATACAATATTAAAGTTATTATGGAACGGATTTCCTGCGACGCCAACGCCATCTATGAAAAATTCTATAGCAAAAAAAATATTGTATATCTGACAACAATAAGGATATTGGTACGCAGATTTTTTTCGAGCTTTCATTCAAACATATTTTTGTATAAATTGAATTTTTTTTAATATGAAATCAATATTCATAATAAGGACTACAGGACAACGTCTGTCGGGAAAGCTAGTTTTGAATAAAATGCTTTACAGCCATTAACAAATACTTACATAATATTTACATATTATGTAAATCGTTATTAATATTATTTACATAGCACTATGGGTGGCTACTTGATAAGAAGTCTACGGTTGTTTTTTATTGAAGTAGGTAGGTACTTATCCATTTATTGAATCCTTCCACATAATCACATAAAGCTTTTTTCTATGGAATAACGATGACAGATTGACAGCTAACAAAATTTGGCGGCAAATATGACTTTTGACACCATTTTGATAAAATACGCAGTGAAATAAAAACGAGATTGCGTAAACGCTGAATTTGATGATTCATGGTTGTTGTAAAATGCTATGTTATGATGGCAGCGTAAACCGTTTTTATGGATATTATCATATCTATAGAAGATGAGGTAGGTACGGTGACTTCAAAAGGAATCGCGCTATAATATTACGCACATTTTTTTATATAAATAGGTACCTACCTACGTTCATTACGTTTTGGTGATGACGAATCAGATTTTAAGTATACACTTTTATTATTTTTTTTATTTTATTATAGACCTCCACCCGGACTCCAGTGATTTTGGAAGTATACACTTATTTAGGAAATTATTTTATGTAGGTACGAAACATAATATTATTGTGCATTTGTGCTCGAATGTCAAGTTATACGATTCAGCAATAATTTGTGTTTGTTTTGAGAGTATATGCACATTAATCTTACTTTCGGTACAAATTTATTCAAAAGAACGAGAAGGATCTATAGTGCACAATATAGCCCAAAGCACCGAGTGATTGAGTGAGCGCTGTTCTTCCTCCCGTAGGGTTCCGATGACGCGGAAGACCCTCTCACCCCTTATTCCGTTCCTTCTAGGCACAACTGAGGAATTTGGACACTGTGTAGGAGCAGGTCATCACAACTGCGCAAGTTCGAGCGCAGTGGAGAACTCTTGTTGCTCCCTATGCCCCTAAGTTAGGTCTTAAATGGAGTATCTATATATTAATACGTGAAGGAAAAACTTTGTGTGACTATTTTTACGAAAATTGCGCGGACGTAGGAGTAATGCAATTTCGCACACTTATATAGTTTATATAGAGGAGTGGCGAATGCTAATATTATTTTAATTATGCATAAAAATATATTAAATCAATAGAAAATCATTACAAACACTAGTGTAATGTTATGTATTTGATACTCAAACACACTTCCACAGACTAGGTACTTAAAACGAATATCAACTTCGTAGAAACAACAATATAAAATGAAAAGCGCCTCACAATGGGCGCAGAAAGCTTTATGACCCAAATTGAGTAGGTATGAGAATTTAAATAGATATGGATAAAATGTTTGAATGGATGGGCCCTAAGTCGAGTGATAAGAGAGGATGTTGGATAAAATATAAGGAATTCCCCCAACTCCAATCGGTTAATTACAATGCATACAAGGAAAGTATTACTTTACCGGATTACATAATATAATAATTCATGTTTCTCGCCGTTTCTTACAGAAGCCTTACAAAAATCTAAGGCATGCCGTCTGAGTTGCGTTTGCTCAGGCAAAACTTACACTTAACAATGAGCTCACAAGACGTTCAATCTTGTTGTCCGATTGATTGCTCATAATAATAATAATGACACAGAGCACCTTAAAACAAGATTGGTATTAGGTATAAGATCGATGAATTTAGTATGTACCTACAGCAACATTTTGGCAGTAGACAAATGGTCACTAAACCTTTATGTCGACGCATGTATTATAATAATAGAGGTAGTATATAAAACTAAACATTTTAATGTAGGTACGAGTATGACTTTGACGGTCGGATTTAGTACGGGGTTTTTGTATATCGCCAAACTATGACACTACTGCTTAATAAAAAAATCTGTTTTTTTTTAATGCGCCATTGAAGCAGGGTAAAATCGAGCGTGGTGAAGGGTTCTCGTTGCCTCTCCATTCCCCTAAGTGGGGTCAAAAAGAGAGTAGGTATTGTTTTAGTCCCTATTTATCATTATTTTCTGATGACGTGACAAATATTTATTACTAGAGAACCCAGATATAAATCTTATTTTTTAAGGTATCTAGATATACATAATAGAGCGTTAATAATAATAATAATAAGTTCTCAGGTAAAAAAATGTGTATGTAACAACTAATGACTCATAACAATTAATTATTCATTACTAATGTTCGATTTTTGAATGGAACAAACCACACTACGGGTTTACGACCGTCTTCTACTGTTATTTCGAAGGCTGGCTTAGTGTGATCACTTTACGTTAACAACGTTCGCCATTAGGTAGCAATGCTTGTCTCCGAAACTCCTAATTATGAGAATTCTCAACATGTTCAACATGTCGAAAAATCTCATGTAGGTATGCAACAAGTAGAAATTTAATAATATATGAAATATAGAGATAAAAGTTGGAAATTATTGAGAACAAGAGAGCAACCATATTTAAAGACTGCGACTGCTGTCATGTATTTGGCGCCAGGATATGACTATATCCATTTTTGTTACTGTCTCATCTTTATTGCCTTTGTTGGTGCACAACGTTCTAATTATGTCTAGATTCTTGTGACCCTTTTTCAGGACTATATCTTAAAGAATTATCTAACAACTAATGACTCTAAAAATTCATTACTGATGTTCGATTTTTGAATGGAACAAACCACCACGGGCTTACGACCGTCTTCTAATGTTGTTTCGAAGGCTGGCTTAGTGTGATCACTTTACGTTAACAGCGTTCCCCATTAGGTGTTAATGTTTGTCTCCGAAACTCCTATTCATGAGAATTCTCATGATTAGAAGAAAAAAAAAATGTTCATGAGAAAAAAAATAATGTTACAAAAGGTTAACGTAAACTAAGCCAGCCTTCGAAATA
This sequence comes from Mystacides longicornis, assembly GCA_963576905.1. Taxonomy (NCBI): domain Eukaryota; kingdom Metazoa; phylum Arthropoda; class Insecta; order Trichoptera; family Leptoceridae; genus Mystacides; species Mystacides longicornis. Next base: position 6,386,001 of record OY756439.1, on the reverse strand, counting down.
ACACTAGAAAACGGCCGTAAGCCCGTAGTGGTTTGGTCATACAATTTAAAATTGAACAATATAGTCAGTCATCAGTTGCTAATAAATTCGATAATTAGATTTTTTACCCATCACGTCGTGTCCCGTAATGCACTGGGTTTCTAAGGAGCGGTCCGTCGTCTGACAAGACGACAGTCTTTCAAAATGTATGACAATGTTTTTTGTTACTAAGGTAACAATATTGACATGTTCTAAACCGACAAATTCACCACTGTTTAATAGCAGTACCGTATTCTTAGGAAAACAGACCATAAGGAAGGGATCGGCAGAGAGAACGGACCTCCACTCTTTTCAAACCAAGCACACTGCCTTAAACGACACATACGTTTGAAATAGGAAATGTTCCATGTTTACATATCTACTTGTGGTAGGTACCTCGGCTGACAGAATAGTCGCGCCACCTTGACCAAGAACAATCACGCTGTAAGGTCGCATTCGCATAATAAACAATATCAAGGCATCCACTCTATTATACCCGGTGCCGGTGATGTAATTGTAAAGGAGTAGGTAATCATAGACTACAATAAATTATTATTCTTACTAGGTATGACTAATATCAATATAAGTATTTCATTGTCTATGGATCACAAATGAAATAGGCCACAACAGAATACGTTTGAAGTCACAATGCTTACATTCTTACATCGATCTCTTGCAGTTAAGGACAGTTTCCACTTTGTTAAGTACACAGAACATCTGTGGCGCTACAACCCTGTGTGGGTCTTGGCCTCCTTTGATAAGTAGCAAGTCAAAATTGCTGATGCGAGTTGCGGGTTAAAATTGAATCGATGAATGTTAAAAGGTACCCATGTCCAAAATTCTATGGTTTTGAGTTAATGATGGAATTTTTCATTCTGAACCATTACTCGCAGTTTGAATGTAAAAAGGGTCTAAAAGTCATAGAATTTCATTTAAAATCAATACCACGAATATTGACGTTGAGTGTTAAAAGGTACTCATGTCATCAACATAGATACCTTTTAACATTCAATTTGCGATTGTCTACGCTTATGGATGTGTCAAGCTTTGGTGTATACAGGCCGATTAAAAAAAATGTGCACCACTTTCCTGTAAGAGGACACTCGTTTTTACCATGTGATAGGTACTTCGGCCTAATTAAGAAAAAAATCAAACATTTCGACAGAATATATGCTGAAAGAGTAGGTATGTGGAGATGATCGTAAACTGTGCCAAAACACGAAGATTCGCAGTCAAAATAGTGACCACAGATATGATTTTGAATTTCAAGCAATGATGGCCAGAATTTTATAAAAAAAAATACTAACTCTGTGGAAAAAGTTAGTTTTAATGTTACTCAGTTTATGCAATTTGAATATCTTCATCATCAGAAAGGGGTAGTTATTGCATGTCCATATATAGACAGCTTTGTAAAGCATACCTTTGATTTAAGAATAAGATCTGCTGAAAATATAAGGATGCAATCTATTTCAGCATATCCGAGGGGTTAAGTGGAAATAAATAAAAAAAAAATAGACGATGTGATTACATTACTGAAATAAATTGGTCCTGAAGCAGCAGGATTTTATCAAGATATAATTAAGTGGGATTGCATAGAGGTAGCAGACCAAGGAGACATTGAAATAGAGGACTGAAATATACTAAATTGAGACTTTTGGAAAGATTCGTGAATTAAAAAAAAAATGATTGTTAAAAGGGACTTAAGTGCCAAAAATATATGTAATTTTTTTAAATAAATGTTATATACTTTTTTTATATTTTTCTCTTTTATTCAATAAATTCTACCCTCTTTTTATTATTTAGTTAAAAAAAGGAAAGAAAATTTCACTGTAGATCGAAATATTAAGTTTTTTTTTAAATATCTCCATTCAATGAAAAAATAACATAGGTACCTTTTAACATTCATTGATTCAATTGTAGATCAAAAGGTCCGCATCCAGTTGCTTCTGTGATTTGCGACTTGGTGGGAGTTCGAAGTTGCTCCGTTCATAGCAATGTTTTGTTTATTTATCTACTCTTTTCACCACAGGAGGAGCACTGACAAACAGGGTGCGCACAGGTGTTCTTTTAAACAGTATGCTGAGCATCTGGTGAAGGAGGACGGTGAGAGGATACTCGCAAAAAATAGAACCCTTTTCTTCTAAAACTGTTAATTTTCTTGCAACTCTACTTGTTACTTCGTACCTTCACTCGCACGACATACACTTGCTATTTCGCAAAGTGTAAGCGGGCTATTCTTCATCGGCGGTGTAATGTGCCGAAGAACGTGTTTGCATGTATGATGAGCAAGTTTACAAAACAAAGAACATTCAGCAATAATAGAATAATAACCATTTTAAATTTGACAATGAAAAGCATTTTGACCCTTTGGTCCGGTTAGGTACTATGCGTGATGTATGGGAGTGAAACTTGGATATGGACGAAAAATCTGGAAGTTGGCGTAAATGCTGTAGAAATAAGATCACTAAGCAGGAAAATCCGGAAAAACACTGATAAGGTGAGGAAAGACGACGGCTTTCGTGGGCACAGCGTATTAGAATGAAAGGGAAAAAATCAGAGAATCAATGAAGAGAGAATGACAAACAGGATCTGTAAGTAACTCTGAAAGAAAGCGGCTGATCTATAGAATGACGTGGATCGATCATATCGATGACGTTTTAAAGGAGGGATAAGAGAATTAAAAAAGAAAATCAGGGTATAAAGTCAGGTTAAGGAGAAAATGTATGCGAAATGCTATGTTGTAGGATGAAGCGAAAAGTCTAGCTAGGCCATGGATAAAGAAAGAATGGATGTTCGTACTCTATGTCTAACCTTCCGGGAAAGAGGTCCCTAGTGGGTAAAAAATGTATAAGACAAAAAAACTATAACAAGGGACACGAAGCAATGGCCAATTAATACAAACATAAAAATATTCATCTGCAGTGGTACTAATAGAAACTGCGTTATAACACCGTTGTTATTAATAATAGTGTTATTCCGGCATAAATCGCTTATACCACGCGCTACAATAATAATCAACCCTATACCGTGTCATAAGTATACCGCAGAATACTTTGGCATCCTCGCATTTATCAATAGTGGTTCTTTCCATACTGCGGGGTTGGTTTCTAAGCATTCCGTACGAACCCGATTGGACCTTCGTGCGCGGCGTATGTACGAATCGGCACGAAATTTTCCAAAGGTCGATTCGATTCATTGACAGCGCGAACTTGTTGCAACTTCGATTTGTTTTCGTAAGTTAAGTGTCAAAATATGAAGAGTGCAGCGGTAACCTGTCTCATTAAATGTCGCTATTACTTCTTTATACCGTAAGTTTAATTAAGTTTAATCATACTTTTTTTTAAACGAATCTAGGCTCACCCAAAGTGAACACGAATACACTTTCGACATATTTCACATAGAGTAAAGCTTGTGTTGTGAAAGTGGAAATGGTCGGTATCGGGAATCGAGCCCACGATCTTCAAAATCACTTATATGGACTTTGCCGTTTAGCGTGAGAATAGAACAGCTACTTATTATATAATCGTTTCGAGTTACATTGATCGTGTAAAAATAAGGTTGATATACAGCATCCGACACAAGTCTAGGTTGCCACGTGACCCGAGAATCTGCCATGTGAGGCCCAGAAGGGTCAAACCTGACAATCATCACGTGGGTTCTCGTCTCTTGTAATTATTATTTTTATAAAGTTGGCATGGAATTTATTTGCCACCATGGCGAGTCAGGCGGTGTCATAACTCCCACTGCTTACTCGAAATAATATATTCGATACAAAAAAAATAGGGTTAAATCAATGAGAGGCATATTCACACTATACCTGTTTTTTGTTTAACCAAAGAGCTTTGAAGTCTTGATTTCGACGTAAGAAGACATTCGAAATTTGAAATAATTAGAAGCAATCTATAATAATAAAGGAAAGTGCCTGACTGACTGACTGATTGACTGACTGATTGACTGACTGACTCATCAACGCACAGCCCAAACGGCTAATCGTAGAGAAGTGAAAGTTGAAAATCAGGTAGGTCTCAATACAAAACCTTCCACTAAGAAAGGATTTTTGGAAATTCCACCCCTAAGGGGGTGAAAAATAGGGTTGAATGTTTTTCAAAGTATGCGAATATCTCGGAAACTAGACATGGTACGAACTTGAGATTTGGCATATGAATTCTTCTATAGAAATGAGTGTTAGCGTATTTGGCAATTTTTCCAAAATTTAACTAAAAGGGACGAAAAAGGGCACATATAAAAAGGGATGATTTTTAAGTGCCTCCAAAAAAGTTTAAAACTGGTTTTATCGAAATTTCAAAAAAATGATTTCTTCAGAAAGAGTCAAATTATACTATTTCGTTTTCAAAAGATATCATTAATTAGAGGGGAGGGGGTGAGGGGCACTTTTCCAACGTGTATGTGTGTGTATCCGTCCCCTCTTTATAACTTTTGATTCGCTAAATGCACAGATCCTAAAATTTCAGAAACTATTGAATACTTTAAGCACACAAAATTTGTATACTCAGAATTTTGAATTTTTTTTTCAGTCAGGGGTTATCAACCTTTGAATTTTTATTTAATTTTTCCATATATCTCAAAAACCATAAAATCTAGAACCCTAAAATTGTGTATGTATATAGAAAAATACAATATCTAAAATATAATTTAATGAAGAAGTTCCAGGATTTCTCAAACTTTTTTTATAAAGAAAAATATTTTTTTTATGACAAATTTACGAGTTTCAGTGCCTATATTTCAGAATTTTATAAAAATATCGAAAAACGCCGAAACGATACAACTAGATAATTTATTTTTCTATAAAAAAACATACATCATAGCAGTACATCTCAAACTTTTCTTAACAATTTTTGTAAAAATTTAATTTATTGACGACATCGTTTCATACAATAAACATACCGACTCAGGCCATCGACAGTTGGATCTCATTCGGCGAGCTGGGCCGGTGCTGTGCCGCAGTGTATGGCTAAGAACACGTAGAAAGCCGATTCCGACCCGCGCCGACCAGCGCAAAGAGTGTTACTATGCATTTGAATGGGGATACCCACAGAAAAAGCAGGAACCCGCTTTCCGGCATGCTCATTTAAATGCATTGAAACCATAGGCAACAATCTATGAGCCGGTCGGCGCGGGTCGGAATCCGCTTTCTTCGTGTTCCTACCCAATGAATATATACGTAGGTACAGGTAATTTCATTTAACCTTGCCGACGCCACGTTGTCGCTGCGATCTTGACTGTATTGGTTAATCCTTTCGTATTACGAAAAAAACAAAGGTGCATAGTTATTGTGTAGCGTTTGTGGTGGAAGGCCTTTTGTTTCGTCCTTTAAAATACCGGGTGATAACGAAATTTCTTGTGTTTTACAAACATGTCATCGTGTTCAAGCAAATTGGGTAAGGAAGAGCGCTTTGTGGGCAAACGAAAGAAGTAATTTTAATTAATGTTTATGAACATTTTAAAAAGAGCTACGATAGATCTACTGAGGTAAATACATGGACTCCCTATTATTTTATTTAGATATATATATCTTTGATTTATGATTTATTTGAATGTACTGTGTTTTTCATCGTATCATACAGATCCCCAGTTCGATTCTCAACCGGGTTCGCTTTTATGGTTTTCATTGGGAATTTCTACCTTGTCTTTTACCTGTCTCAGATTAGAGAGGGTCAGTTGACTATAGAAAAACAATCACCTAGGACAAAAACTCGCGGCGGCTATATCATCTTTTTATAGTGTTCATAACCATACGAATTTTAAAGTTAATGAAATTCATTACATAAAATCATGTGAATGAAAAAATAAACAGTTAGTATTAATAAAGGATAACAATCACAAGTATTATTATAGCCACGCTTGTGGGCACAAAAATAATACATTTTATTGATGTTTGATGACATCGTCTTCAAATCGAAAAATAATGTTACATTGTATCTAATATTACCTGTACACCCTATACGTAGGGTTCCCCAGACAACGTGGAGTCGGCATTCTAAAATGAAATAAACTGTAGGTACCTACCCTACCCAACCTACTTTCTCCAATACACGTGTCGAAACTATTGCGTAATCTATAGTATTAATATAGTTTTGAACTAGCCGACCCGTCAAACTTCGTCCCGTCTTGGATTATAAATAATATGTTCGAGATTTTATGTATAAATTTAAGTTGATTTCAGTTTAAAGTTATTTAACACAGACGACGACGTGGTCCTTATATTATTGAATTTGAATTAGTATAATGATACATTCATTAATACCTTTTTAACTAGGTACTGTAACCGATGCATCTGTTATAAAACATATCATGATATTATTTTCTATCAGCATTCCGTGAATCGTATCATTTATCAAACAACTGATTCCTGTTAAACGCCTGATTTAATTTCAAAATTAGAAAAAATGTATAATGGAAGTTTTATTTTTATTCCGTGTAACTTTTTTCTTTCATAAGACCCTTCAAAAAAAAGCAAACACGACAAAAAAATGGCCGATATAAGTTCAGCTGTTCTCATATGGTAAGAAACACGTAGAATGCTGATTCTGACTACCGCCAACCGGCGCAAAGAATGTTACTATACATTTGAATGGGGAAACCCACAGAAAAAGCAGGAACCCGCTTTCCGACATGCCCATTTAAATGCATGGAAACCATAGACAACAATCTTTGAGCTGGTCGGCGCGGATCGTAATCGGCTTTCAACGTGTTCTTACCCATACGATGACCGCGCAAATTAACGTTCCATTTTTATATAAGAGATAATACACTTTCCGTGAATTCAGAGAAACACTTTACGTACCTACCTATTTCTATATATTTTTCGTACCATGCATCCTGTACAGCGAATCTGAATTGTTTTTTTACGATCGACATTAAAATCATTATGTAGGTACCTACCTATTTTAGTAATTTGTTATCTCTACTAAAATAATTTACGGTAAGTTCACGAAAAGAATCTGAATTGTATTGCAATTCTTTATGTCTTGATCTGTCAAAATATTTGAAGCCATTTCATAAAAACACTAGCAAAAAAAAACACTATGTGAGTAATCTTGCTTTGAATTTATTGCGTAAACCATGAATAGCAAGTTGATATAATATTATGTTGAAAAAAGGTAAATTGTATTATTTATTTATTTATTTATTTCATAGAGACACCAATAGAACACTGAACAACACAAACAAAATAAAAACATGAAAAAAAAAACACATAGAATATCCAGCGCTCCAATAACAGGTATCTCCCGCATAGCTATTGTACATAGTTGGGTGGGTACAATCAACGTCTGTACATTTAAAAAAAAAACTCATAAAAAAATTATGAAGTCAATAGGTAAATTATTTTATATCAAATGTAGTAAAAGTGCAAAATATTAAATTTTAAAATTATCTACAAAATCCTCACATCATTTTAGAATAGATCGTAAATAATTGTTTTGAAAACACTGGCAAGTCAATTATCACATCATTTCGTCACTGTATAGTGCGAAAAAATTAACTGTCCACTGGAACGTATAAAAAATAGAGACGAAAGGGATAGGAGTTAGCCGGATATTATGACCTCCTCACACACCATTTCCAGATCCCTCAGCTCTGCTTCGAAGGAGCAGAACACGAGGAAGGCCCTCTCGGTATGAGAAGATCTTCTTTGTCTTCGGAACCCTTGCGGTAGGAAGAAAAGCGCTCCCCTTAAAATATCGGTGTTTTTATTTTCAAAAATTTATAAAATTCGCAGAATGCTAAAGAAGTCCTTACTAGAGCCCGGCCAGTGCGTAAATTACCGTGGAAACAACGCATAAATTACGCTTACGTAGGCGGTATATACCAATTGGACTGACTCCGTTGCCGGAACGTTATTGTTCCAAAAATCGCGGAAACTATCTGCATCTTCAGCCAGGATGATATATTATTATGACGAAACGTTGTTTTATTAAAATTTCCCTTACTTACGAAGACCTGCAAAGCTACTGTTTTCCTCTATATAGTCTAATAGTCTATATAACGAAATATTATATAGAATTACTCTCCATAATTTACCTTATGCTTGATAATCAATTTTCTAAGTTGTAGAATTTATTTTGTGATTATAAGGTGTATTTCTTAAGTGATACTTTAATAAACAAATCAATGAGTTATCCAAACATGTCTCTTTTTACTATCCGGTATCCGGCAGGATATTATTTACGCCGCCGGATAGACCGGATATTGGATAGTTGCCGATATCCGTTTCATCTAATAAAAAATATAAACAGTGGACAGTTAATTTTCTTCCTACTCTACATTGTCGAAAATTCGTTTATAGTCGAACGCCAATTACTTATACCATTAGAATACTGAGGTTGACCACCTCACTTCCTTAAACCTCAACCGGTTAGAAAAGGCACAATGAGCCTCGGACGACTTCGAGCGCAATGGAGAGTTCTTTATGCCTAACCTATTCTCCTGAGTGGGTCCAAGGCCTCCCGTATTATGGGGTGGTTTGGGGGGAACAGCCACGGGCTTGATTTGTGTGCGGCTGGCTTTTTGGCAATCGGGCTAGGGTTTGGCTTTGTGCGGATCGGGTTTGCTGCGGTTTCCTCCGGGCTGGCTTGCGGTGAGCGGGGGGGCTTAAAAGGGAGAATATTACGTTATTATATTCTTATTATTATAAAAATGGAGACCTACTTTACGTGGTCATCGCATCACGCCTGGAGGCCAAGTCGAAATATTAACGACAGCTCCAACGTTAACAATTTGTTGTTATTTCCATAGAGATAACGTAAAAACTGTTGTTCAACGTGCGTTAAACAATGTTGTTCCAAATTCCGAGTCAAAAAAATAATTCTGTCAGTTATTCAAAATTAACGTTAAACGTTACCTCAAAATCTTTGGAAATATTACGACGCTGCTATTATTAAGTTCGCGGGCTGATTCTATTTGTACAAGAAGCACATATTTTTTAAATACAGATTAATAACGACAAATATAAATAAAAATATAGTAATGAAATGGAAATTTTAGAATATATATTTAAAAAAAGAAATGTTGATGATGTTTCTTATTATTATTAATTTTGATGCGAATATAATTAATTCTGCATTGCTTAGGAAGAGAAAGCAAATACAGTAACACGTGAGCGAAGCCACGGGTAACTAGCTAGTATTATATATAAACAAGAGGTAAAACTTATTGAACAACGGGGTGAAAAAAAAACACACAAAGAAAACTTTCATAAGAAATCAGAAAGCGTTAAATATTTCTATCAAAATGTCAGAAATTATTTTAGACATTAAACGTGAGCGATGCGAGATTTTAGAAATGCGAGTAGGTACATGTGATCTTTCGATTATTAATTTCTGAACGCGGTTTCAAGGAATCAATATCGACTTACAGACTACATTAGCAAATTATTATATAGATTAGCAGCAAAACTGTCGGCCGACAGGCATAAAAAGGAGTCATTAAGTGTTTGATTGTCCCATAAATCAGTTATATCGTATCTTAAAGTGTCCCAATTTTACTTACCTACAACGCTGGGAACTGTAGACAATTTGACATTCTTCCCGTAGCTGATAAATGAGTTTCGACTTACAGACGAATAACAGAAATGTGAAATACATTTCAGGATTACTTTTGTCATATTATGATAAATATTTTGCGGGGGGTTTCAACAAAAAATACAGAATACGGTCGAACTGAATCAATTAGAATGTAAGATTTTGAATTTCGCAGGGGTTTTGAGTAAATAAAGGGTGTATATTCGGTATCGAGAACAGGAACATTTTCTGACGGAACCATAAAGAAATACAATTTTGAATTAGGAACACTGTGAAATATTATTTAGTACATACAACAAAACCATAGATTTTTATATATAACTACCTCCTAGATGGAGTACTCCTAAATCTTTTCATACTAAAAAAGTGAAGCCGCATTGGCCGGCAATTTCGAAAAAACATGGTGAGAAATCATTGCTTTGGGTCATAGACGATGACAACATTGCATACAACGAAGCAGACATTTTCAATTAAGCGGAACCTACTTCCATAGACAACAAACGACACAACAAAATAAATAATAATTATTAGGTACCTATATATTGTGTCTGTTAGATAGCGTATGAGAATTATTTATAGTGTCAATCTCCGATAATGATAGGTTTTATTCACACGTTTAGAAACTGTGAGAACCAGACAGACAGTGTTGCCATTACGACAATGGCGATAGCTAAACGTCACATACATAGATAAAACCGGATGAAGATTAGAACCAATAAAACTTTCTTTCCCCTTTAATTCAAATAGACAGTCGCTAAGTGGCTCGTGTGTCTATGACTAACATCAAGGCAAAAAATAGCAAGTAAGAAAAATGCAGTCCATATACGCTCTAACATACCACTTAAATGTAGTTAATCTTTCTAACCTCTAAGGCCCTCCATCCACGATCACGTCAAAAAATGACCGTAGTGAAGAAAAGCGAATGGATGATGTGGAATGATAGGGTCGGATATCCATCAGTCCAAAATTCATTCGCTATAGTGAACGGATGGCTCGTCAACCTGAACATATTTTATTTAAGCCGATTACACAAGTTACCACGGCATTACCGATTGCTAGGGAAAATAATAGATATGTGTGTTATACATTGAATTATTATTATGTACGAGAGTACTAGAAGCGGCGTTTGGAACAAAAATGACAAAATTTTATGTCAGACTAGCTTTCCCGACAGACGTTGTCCTGTGGTTCTAGCCGGAAGAGGCCCGTTAATATGTACATAATGTGTAATGTGCCCCCATAAAACAATACAAAATTAATTCGATTGAGTTAAGCTAATTAAATAATTACATTAAAATATTTCTGAAACATCCATATTTCATTCGTATTCAAAGCTCTGGCGGGAACAATTTGAGAATACTGCGCTCGCCTATGAAGTAGGTACCAATCGAATTTGCCCGATAATATCGTTGACTTTGTATGAAAATTTTCTAAAACGCTCGAAACGGTGCGGTGGAGTAAGTGGGATGGGCTAGGTACTGTACTACAATCACGTATGCGAGAATGAGAGGGAACTATCCGCCATGGTAGGGGCGCGTCGCAGGTAACCGTTCCATACTAACTTAAATATTATATTTTACATCATTTCTTACTTATCCTTTTTTTTCAACTTTTTATTAGTTATTCTGTTATCCGGAGCGGAGAAGAATGCAATACCCGACTTTAATTTATATTAGAGACTAGAACTATACGAATCAGTATTCTACTACCTACATGGCGAGGTTATCAACGAGTACCTACTGCATTTCCAGTGACATATAACAAAAAAATGACTTTATAGGGTTGGCGGTGCACTAAGACCTCTAATGAGGAATAATAACGTATCTCTTAAATCCAAACAGTTGATGCACAATGCAATCCTGATACCATCCATAGTGTATGGGAGTGAAACATGGACATGGACGAAAAATCTGGAAGTGGGAATAAATGCTGTGGAAATGAGATCACTGTGTAGGATATACGGAAAGAGACTGATTGATAAGGAGAGGAACGATAATATTAGGAATGAATGTGGAGTGGACGTAAGCGTAGTGACTAGAATAAAAGTGAATAAATTAAGATGGTGTGGGCATGTAGAAAGAATGACAAAAAGGATATATAAATCTGAAAGAATGGGTGCACGCAGACGAGGCCGACCTCCAATGACATGGTCCGACCATATCGGCGCCGTCTTACAGGACGGCCAAGTCAGGAGCGAAACGAATAGAAGAGCATGTACGCGGAATGTTATTCTTTTCAAGAAACATATTGTATCATATCAAATCATTACAAATAATCCCTCCACACATAAACGTGTAAAGTAATTGTATGCACACCGCTTAAAGCCGCGCGGTGCCAGCGACTCTACCACGGAACCACGGTCCCTCTATGCTGTCCCTGTTAAGCGTTTAGAAGAAGCGACAGAGGTTTGTTTGGATAGGAAAGAATGGAAGTTTATACTATCTGCCTACCCCCTTCGGGAAGGGGCGTGATGGTTAATAAAATATATATATTTTCTATTTTCCTCGCAATATTATTGTAGTTTTAATTGTCGCGTAGAAGAACAAAAATTGTCCAAAAGTCAGAAAAAGTTAATCGTTTCTCACTACCGACGAGAGGCTGTTTCAACAAAGATCACCAAGAACATCTATACCTATTGATATCTAGCAAACACCTAAATAAAAACACTCTCTAGTTAGAGTTATGCGGATCTGTGTCCGTTAGTGCGAAATTTTCCGTTAGCCCCGATTCCTGATCCATTACTCTTGTTTTCATTGCGGTTTGTTTATCAAAATAACCAAACACGTGTCCCATTAAGAGTCCACGAGCCCATATTTTGACCCAATCAGCCGAGGCGCTTTTCCCGAGGACGTGGCATCTGCGATGGAGCGTGAAGGCCGCACATGTTGGGACATCCACGCCGTAGAAGCCGACGACACGCCGAACAACTGGATGGCAAAACCGGTAGTTGGCACGTCGAGTTCTTGCCAATCGTTGTATTGTATGAATGTATTTTTTTGATGCTCATAAACGTATTGAACTTGTAAACCAGACAATGATAATCATTATCGAATCCATTGTTTTTTTTTAATCTAACAGGACTGTGTGTTTTTATTATCATCTGATGATAGTAAGGTACATCTAGAAAATAAATTTAAGTATTGAAGTGGGTTTTATTATCAAAAATGATGTATTATTATGATAGAAAAATACATATAACACAACTCGATTTTTTTCATTTTTTTTTTTATTTTATTTATTTAAAACAACATAAATCAATACATTTACACAACAATATGAGAATGGACAAAATTAAAATTATAATGAAAATATAATAATTATATTATTCCTCCTTATAGAGACGAGTCTCGTGTAAAGGAGGAGTTAAACTGATAATTTTAGATTAAGCACTTAACTCACAGGAATAAACACACACGTAAATAAATACAATACACATTCGATTTTATTTGTTTGTTTTTTTGTTATTTTTTTTTTCTAAATATATCCTCACTATTAATTGACAAAATGTGTTTTATCACCTCTTTTTTAAATTGTTCGTTGCTTCTATTTGCGCGCACTTCACTGGGCAGATCATTGAAATATTTGATACCTAGATATGTATAATGTCTTTGAGCCACATCTCTGTTGCACAGTGGCACTGGTATACAATTATTGATACTGTAGGTTTCAGTACTCACGGTAGTCTGTGACTCTCGTTCTTTAACTACCTGCAGCAAAATAATATCTAATGTTTATTCAACAAAAAAAAAAACTTTTTTCTTGGCTACCACTTCTAATAGTTATATAGATAATTTGTGTTATATACTTATTATATAAAAAGAAATGACAAGTTCATGTCATTTTCTATCTTTTATGTTTGAAAAGATTGTAAATTTTGGCATAAAAGTAGTTATTATAGTTTCCAAAACATAACTCAATTTTCACTATAAAGTTAACCAAAGCCAAAAGGGAAATATTTCCCATAGTTTGGTGAAAATATTATTTTTTCCACTTTTGTCAATATTTTAGAATAATATTGTGATTCCTACACATACATAGCGTGAAAGCCTAATCAAGTGATGAAAAAATACACGAACACAGCAGAAGAAAAACTGAAGTTTATTCAGATGAAATTTTACTTTTTCAACGATAACATTTGATTTTTGACACTTTCAGTGATATTTTGTTTTGGTTTTAATAAATAACGATGAATTCTAATTTGAAACATTCCATAACTTGTTTTATGTTAAATACATAATAAATTGAATAAAATTCTAATTTGAAAAAAAAAGTACCTAAATAGTTTTGGGAAGCATGCTTCCCTTAGTTCTCAAAGGGTTAACGTTGTCCCGTCTTCACTACGAATACGGAAACGATTCTCCGTCTCTTGCCATTCTATGCCATTAGGGATTGCAATCCGGTCTCATTTTGAATCCGGCCGGATCCAACCGGATTTTCGTCAATCCGGCCGGATCCGACCGGATTGAGCTAACCTTGATGAGTTAACATTTTTAACAATAATAAAGGCTTAAAGTAAAAGGGTACGTATACAAAATTAATTAAATTAAGGTATGACTTCTTTTAAATAGTAAAAACTATAAAAAATATTGTTTTTTTTTTTAATAAAATTACAAATTAGATTACGTTTTATAAAATTGAAATTTATCGAAAATAAGTAACATATTTATATAACCTGCTTGATTGATCATGCTTTACGATGTGCAAACTAAAACCGACACCACGAAAAAGAAAGATTCTCAAAAAATCACCAACCCATAGTGGAATAAACCATTCGAGGCAGAGTAAGAAACTCCAGATTCGGAGCTTCTGCGATATCGAGAACGTCAGGCAATGGGGTAGAAATAGAAGGCCTTATTGGAAAGACCACGTCAACAGAACGGATCCGGTGATTCTGGTAATTATAAGAGGATGAAATCACATCAACCAGTAGACCCAAAGCACCAAAGAGATGGATGAGCAGTTGGACATGCGCGTCCCAGGAGTAATACCTATAACCGGGAATAATCAGAGACACTCCTATATATTATCAAGAATAAGTCTTTGAGAAATTATTTCAGTTTTATCCTTGAATATAACTGCACACACATTGTGACAGACTACCGAACTAATCTAATAAAAAGCAGACAATTATCACAATTATTTTGCTTTTAAAAAGGTTAATATATATTTTATTGGCTAAATAATTGTTTATTATTCTCACCAATACTTTCAATACGATCAGTAAACTAACTTTAAAATCCTACATTGGGCACAAGGAGGCAAAAGCAGCATTCCACTGCGCTCAGTGATACGCATTTGCCTCCTTTTCTCTTTTTATCTTTATGGGTACCCACAATTTTACCTACAATGACCCTGTGAAATTGCTAGGGATACGGGTTCGAGTTCTGTCCATGTTGAGTTTGTTGAAAAATCCTTTGATATGATAAACCGGATCCGATCTCCGGATCCGTCAATTTGCACCGGATCCGATATGTGCATTTTGTTGCCGGATCCGCCGGAATACCGGATCCGGTTTTCCGGATTGCAATCCCTATATGCCATTGATTGCCGGACACTCTCCTAATATCGTCAGACCACCTCAGATGTGGCCTACCTGGGTTTCTATGCCCTGTTCTTGGTCTCCACTCCAGGGTTTTCTTGGTCCATCTGTCCTATCACTTGTTGTTCTTACTATAATTACCGGCCCAGTTCCACTTTAGTGACGCTATTTTATGAGTCTCATCTGTAACTTTGGTCCTTTCTTCAATCCATTCACTTCGCTTCCCGTCTACCAGACTAATGTTTGACATCCTTCTCTCCATCGTTCGTTGTGTCACTTGGAGTTTTTGTATTGACCATTTCGTAAAGGTGGTATTCCAATTTTTTTAATGAAAAATGAATTACCTTTTAACCGATGCATCTTTTTCAACTACGCTCACAGGACAAATTCTGGCAATTGCACCAACTATCAACCGACCCCCATTTGGTCAAACGTCAATCAAAATTCAAAAATAGAAAAGATTATATTGTTAACAGTGTTAAGAATGCTACCAACGTTAAGTTTTCTTATGTTCCACTTAATATTCATTTTTTTTCTTTTATAAGAACATTCTTCTAACAATCCTAAAATCCCCTTATTTTTTTTTATGAAACCGGCTGGATAGATAAGGTGACACAAAATGTGTCTCGTAAATTTCCGCGTTCAAATTTAAAAAAAAAAATAACAAAATTGTTCTTCCTGTTAAGACGCATCGGTCAACAGTGGTAAGCGGGAAGAGGGATTGACCGTTGTACGCCCACACCAAGCCAAAGCGCAACGCACAACGAAGATACGGATTAATAATGTAGGTGTTACGCAGACGTAGACGGTTCGGTACGGTGTTACGGCGATGACCAATGACCGAGGGCTAAATATAGACTGGGCGAGCCGCTCGCTCGACCACCAGGTCTAGCATTTAACAGTCTCCTCAACAAACAATAACCACGTGCGACAGAAAAAACTTGGAGAGATCTTCAAGTAGTGTGGTCAGCTGAACAATAGTTTAGCTTCAAACAAAATATGTTTATTTTTGATTCATATATTATATACAACATGACGTTACAGATAAGTAGGTATTAGGTATGTTTTGTAATTGAAACCAGATTTTATGCAGCGTAAAATTATCGATATCGTTGGATAAATAATGGAAACCAACGGCGCACGTTCATTGTTTGTTTGTTTGTTTTTACATTTATTTGACAAATAAAATAATGTTTCTTCAAACACATTATTTTCATCTTTGTAATACTTAGACATTATAAATAAATGTTTATAAATATAACTAACTTTGCAGTATTACAATAGGTTATACATATATTTTTTTTCCGAAATATATTTTCGGTCGACTATGCGACCATCGTCAGCGGAGAGTTTATTAGACTAACAACTATTTTATTTTTATTTTTAAAAAAGGAATCTAACATCTGGATAAAACACAAGAAATTTAAACAAAGGGTCAAGACTTTCAATGGACAATTGATTTTTAAGGGTTGGACTTGTATTAGACGTTAAGGAGAAAGAATAGTGATCAATATTGATGCCAACAAATCTTAGGATTGTGACAAGAGAAGGAGATGCATTTGCTAAATTACCTACCAGTGTGAGAATCTTCGACATGTCAACAAATTTCAAATGCATATGTCAAAGGCCAGGCATTCACGATCGCTCCAAAAAAATGACAGTGAGTGGGGAAAACCAAAAGGATGATGTGGAGTGATAGGGTGAGACGGACATCCATCAGTCCAATATCAATATCGTCAATGGGGAAACTAGAGTGGTCCAAGTACTTATAGTCACGTAACACGATCGTCAGTTTTCAAAACTTGGTCCAAACTTGTCTCATTTTGTCATCATCCTTTCACCAGGGTACATGTGTTGCTGCTACCTGGCGATACTGGCAAATCCTATACATTAACAAATTAGGAACTATTCAAACTAGTGTCGACCAGTGCTCGAAATTCGACCATAACAGAACTAATTTCAATTATAAGTTTGAACATTATTGAGGTTCCGTTGTCAAAGACTGAGCGAGCGCTATTTCACAATTTTCTTTAAAAAACAATGACATATGGATACGTCAAATTTGAAATGTTGATATGTACAAAGTTTTTTCTATTATTATTAAAGACAAACAGTACTTATTAATATATTCTCAATTTGACCACAGATAAATAAAAGAATATATACGTCTCTATCAATGTCAAATACATCGAAGTGTTTGTGAGTATCAAAAACATAACATTACAGCAGTGTTTGTAATTTTTACTTATTGATTTCTATTTTAGGCATAACCAGCTTTCCCGACAGACGTTGCCCTGTAGTCCTTACTTTGAATATTAATTTCGAATTTGTAATTTATACAAAAAATACGTTTAAAATATGTTTTAATCTTAAAAAATTACTTCTGAAACCTTGACAGAAATTTTTTCAAAAATCTGCGTACCAATGTTTTCAAACTCAATGGTTGTCAATTGTGTTGTCGTGGAATTTTTCACAGATAGAGTTTTGTCTGTAAATCTGTTTCATACTAACTTTAATATTATATCTTATAATATACCTATGCTATCCATTTTTCGAATTTTTAATAATTATTCTGTTATCCGGAGCGGAGATAAATCCAGTAAACCAAGCATCATAAAAATTTGTTAAGTCGATCTCGAGTTATTATAAGTGTTCGCACCAACCCGACTTTCATTTATATTAGGTATAAAATTAAAAAAATATATTAGCATTCGCCACTCCTTCTCTATATAAACTAAGAGTGTGCGAAATTTCATACTCCTCCGTCCGCGAAATTAAACAAAGTTTCACATATCTGTCACAATCAATTCATTTGGAGTGATCGTGAACAGAGGCGGTCTGTTCATATGTGCATAATGTGCACGGCTCCCCCAGAAACAAATAATCAATTGAGTAAAACTAATGGAATAATAATCATTAACATATTTCTAAAACAACATCCATCATTTAATTCGTATTCAAACCCAGGCGGGAACAACGTGCGAATATGCGCGCGCAGCCATTCCACCTCGCTTATGAGTACCGCCTCTTCGTGTGCATTTTTTAAAAATGCCCGTGGATTTGGTAGATTTTGTATGAAAATTTCTAAAATGCCGCGAACGGTGGAGTGAGTGAAATGGACTACCCTAGGAGCGGCAATTTGGTGTGCGGGAGTGAGAGGGAAAAACCTACGATTTGTGCATTGCCCAAAGTTCTTGAGACTTCTACTGTTGATTTCGGCCAATATTTCATTTTGAATGTGCGTAAGAATGTTTATTAGTTATTTTGTTAGGATAATTATTATGATACGCGCATGCAATATTGGTTCATTAAACTGTATTAATGATATTATTGACGTAAGTAAGTTGCAGGACGTATTGAGTGTTTTTTGATCTTATATAATCTAAAATCGCTTTGTAATAATATTATGGAGAATTTTTTGTACATTGCTTGGAGTATTTAGTCTAATTATTAATACCTAGTTACTCTTTTATTGTTACAATGGGTTCTAAAAATACGGTTACCGTGGATTTTATACAAAACAATCGAGTTTAATTTTAATCAAAAATTCATTTGAAAGGCCTTTATATAGAAATTACTTAGTCTTGAAAAAAAAAGTCGTAAAGAAAACTTTCAAATTGTACATCTTCAGGCTAGTTGTTATTTATTATCCATTGAGCTAACATCATCGAGTCTGAAAATTGGGGGCACTGCATGTCGATCATTTCTATCGTTTGGTGTCTATGTTACGGAAAAAAAGAAAAATAAATAGAATTGTATGCGAGGTCTTTAGTATAGAATAACAGCGAATTTTTAATTGTTTGCTAAAATGTGTTGAAAAAAAAAATCTTCTTGCTATGGAGAAAAAGAAGAAAAATCGCAGTATGTAGGTACATTGTTTGCACACCCTATGACACGCGAGCCGCCTCTGATCGTGAATAGGAGCTAAAGCTTCTAGAATCTCTAGGTTTTCAGAGGAACAAATCTTTCATCTTCCAATGTTGACACGCTAAAACTCTCTGGTTTCTCTCTCCACAGACGAATGGACTCCGTGCCAAGATTGCCAAGATACCCAACTCTGTGTCTACCGCCTGTCTGTCTTGTCTCCTATAATTAATAGTTACAGCTCGGAAGATACATCTTGGATTTAACATCAAACAGAAAAATCAACCCATCGCCATTTTAACATCAACATACTTAATTGAATTATTGTTACGCTAGGAATTATTTTAATAATATCGTAATTTGCGCCCGTTTGTATGGACTTAGAATAGGTGAGCTTTTGCAAATGACCGAACGTTTTGGTGAAGTTGCTGGTAGACTAGCGGCCCAGTCACCTAATTTCGTTCCCATGCCCACGGTAGGATTCGAGCTTACGATCCGTCTATGCGAAGCCGAGCGAAGCCTCCGCGATTGGATGTCGCTCTCATTTGAAGAGACAGCTAATCGCGGAGGTCTGGCAATAGCTGGGTGTATAAACCTGACATATTATATAGCATCAAATAGTTAGTAAATTTTGTTAAGATAAGTCCTTAAAATGCACAATCACTGTTTTTCGTTTCATACTTCTACCACTATGAGATGGACTTGGCAGAGGTGACCTGTGTTAAGGATGCCAATGACAGTTGGCCGAGGAGGGCGCTTTTCCTCCTGCCGTCATCAGGATTCCGTAAACGAGGGAGACCCTCTAACCCCGTGTTCTGTTAAACAATCAAATCTTTCCTCATTATATATGAGTATAGATAAAGACTTAAATGTAAGTACAAAAGTTTTGGTTGTAGTTTGAATAAGTGTTAGTCTTTCATCCGACGAGCAGTAAAGGTTGTTAGTGTCAATATTACAGAAAAATATGAAAGAGCAAATAAGTAGGTATAGTTACACATTGTGATTGCATGTTTGGATACAACTAATGATTCACACAACTATGATCTATGTATTTATGTAGTTAATTTCAATGGCTTACGAAGACCGGTCCTATTCAATGAATGTAGGTACAATGCGCAGAACAACCTAATCGGCAAAGATTAAAAACATAATGGATTTGTTTTTGTGTATACGCTTTAAAAATATAATATTGTGTTGTTTTATCTGTACGGACCACGTCCTATGTAATCCAATACACTTTGCCCCAATAACACCGCATTTGCTTACGAATATTGTACGCCTATTTCAAATAAAATGATAAAGATTTGTCAACGTATTTTATTTTGAATTTAATTTTTACTGGATAAACCAAGATACAACCGTCCAAAATAAAGTAGACACTATTCAAAATCATCAATATTCATCTATGGGGCAATTGCATAACTGTACTTATCGCTCAACATTTTTATTTTTATTTTATTTATTTATTTTAACATTTTAGACAGTGAAATTGATACAAAAATAAGACAGTATATAAAATTTACAAAACATACACCAGTGAAGTATACCTATACATTTAAACTAAACATATAAAACTGTGAGCTTGAAATTTTTTTCCGATTTACATAAAGGTGTAATATGAAAATTACCAACAATACATACAAGTTTTCGGCTCAGATACTGGGAAAGGGAACAAGAGGAGAGGGTAAAGGTTTAGAGGGAGAGGAAAAAGGAGAGTGCATATTTTACAAAGAACCAAATATGTTTGTAAGCGAATAACAACTAATGACTCTAACAATCCATCACTAATGTTCGATTTTTTAAATGGAACAAACCATCACGGGCTTACGACCGTCTTCTACTGTTATTTCGAAGGCTGACTTAGTGTGATCACTTTACGTTAACAACGTTCGCCATTAGGTGGTAATGTTTAAATCTCCGAAACTCCTAATCGTGAGAATTCTCGACATGTTCAACATGTCGAAAAATCCCATGTATATAGCAACTAGATATTGAATAATAATTTATGAAATATAGAGAAAAAAGTTGGATATTATTGAAGATTTGTTGCAGTTTAAGCTTGTTGCATACGCCGCAGTATAGATCTCTTGAATTTCTGCTGCGACGAGTCATATAAGTTAAAGTCTCTGAAAAAAAAATCAAAATTTGCGCATGCTCTTTGAAGAAATGAATTTTGAGCATAGTTTGTAGTGCGTATAGGCATACGGAACGTGGAAGGTGATCTTGAAACATGTTAATTTCGCAGCTAATGATCGATACGAATAAAGTTGCAAGGTGTTTTCCACAATGTAGGTATCTATCTACACAGCGGTGTTATAAAATAAATTGTTCGATATGAATAAAGATGTAAGAGATTTTAATTAAAATAAAGTGACATAACACATCCAACAAAAAAAAAATGTCCCACTCTAGATCACTCCAAATGGATCAACACGCGACAATTTGGATCACGTTCGCTCGAGTTTCCCCATTTATATAGATGTCGTTTAGAGTGATGGACGAATGGCTTGACTCGATTAAATTTTGGACTGATGGATATCCGACTCACCCTATCACTCCACATCATCCAATTGATTTTCCCCACTCACGGTAATTTTTTGGAGTGACATCGCTCCGTTTAAACGGGGCGTTTTAACATGCTTATACTAAATATTTAAAAAAAACAACTAGTACCTAGCCTAATTTTAGAATTTAAATTTGGTCGAATTGTATTTAAACATAACGTCAATAATTGGCGTTGTAAAGGTATAACGACGAATACAACAGAACTAGTTTTGGAGTGCAGAATCTACAGGTAAAACGGCAAACAGGTTTGAAAACAGCAATCAATAGCAATATATCGCTTAAACTACGTATGTTGCAAATACATAATATGATATGAGCCTACAGAGATAACATGACATACTTCCTGTGTGACCCCATTTAGGAGCATTCAATAACCTCCTCCCACAAAGAGATACAACAAAATAATAACCATTACTAATGGGAATATATTTTTAAACGGAGGTGTGCACGCGGTCTTAAATATGGTCGTTGAAAGGGATGAAGCCAGAATGAATTATTATAAAATTATAGTAAAAAATGAATGTCTTGAGCAAGTGAATGACAATGTTTATTTATGAAGTATAATAAGGGATGGAAAGTGTGAAAAAGAAAGCGAACGTAGGAAAGTGGCTGCTAGCAGGGTGGGCGGTGCACTAAGACCTATTATTATGAGAAACAACAACGTCTCAATACAAGCAAAAAAAAAAGCTGCTAACCTAGGGTTGCCCAGAACTCATAGTATATTATAACAGCCAGAAGACAATTATTATTATATGCTTTAGACATATTCAATATTAATCGGTACTTTAAGGGGGACCCACTGAAGTTACGGACCTCAAATTTTACGTGCTTGTGTAGGAGCATAAGACCAACCCCTATACCAATCGAAGACATTTTTTTTTTCTTTTTTAGCCCTTTTTCTAGAACAAGTGAAATTTTCTTTGGATACTTTAAGAGGGTTCCCCTGAAGGTACAGATCTCAACATTTTACTGACTCATCTACATCGAGGGGCTAACCGTTCTACCAAATTTCAATCAAATCGGATAAGAATTACTATGAGTTATGGGTGCGACAACATTTTTGGTGTACGCGGAAATTTTCCTCCTCTTCTAAAAAAAAAATATTTTTTTCATTTTTGGAATTTACACCCTCGAAAATGTCGAGAAAATTAATTTCAGCGAAATCTATTTTTTTTTTGAAATCCGATCACAAGACTCATGTATATTCCATATACTATGAGTAAAACTAGTGCATAACTTATTTTCTGCTTTGAATACGTGTAATTATGTAGCGTTACTGTGTAACCCAATCTTTTATTTTCTGTTGTATGAAATTGTATGTTTCTTTGATTATTGTTTTTGTTGTTTTTTATCACTGTTCTTTTGTACATATTTTATATTGTTAATGGCACATAGCCGTGAATAAATAAATAACGCAATTCTGTAACCATCAATGATGCATCCCTCCCTAACTAAACTTGTCTATACCGGAGAGGTAATTAGATCAAGATTTTTTAATCATTGAAAATTTATTATACAGAAGAAACTGTTAAATGGACAAAAAATGTAGGTATCTAATATAATGCAGTAGAGGTGAAAGCTCTTCGAAGAATATGTGTGGAAAGACTCTTGTGGGTCGTGGAAAGGAATAAGAAAATTGGAAAAAATGTTGTATGAAAGTTATGGTTGTTATAAAGATAAAAAATATTATTATGAGATGGTTTGGGCATGGTGAAAGCATATTGTATGTATGGAAAGGTGTGACCGACCAAGAATGATGTGGATCGAACACATCAATTTAAGACTCAACGAAGGCTAGGTTAGAAGCAAAAGAAATATGAGAAAAAGTATATCGGTGAAAGAAACGAAACGAACGAAGTCTGTTTGGATAGAAAAGAGTGAAGTTTCGTCGTCTCTGCCTACCCCATAAGAGATGAGATGAGATGCAGATCCCAAATACTTTGTATAAATTATTCTATACAATTCTTAGAATTGGAAAATAAAAAGTGAAATAAAATCAACATTATTTACTAGGTATCTTTTTTCTTATATTAAACATATCTTTTTTGTTACTACTAACTAGCTTTCCCGACAAACGTTGTCCTGTAGTCCTTACAATGAATATTGATTTCTTATTGGTATATTATACAAAAATACGTTTAAAATATGTAAAAAAAAAAATTCTGAGAGCTTGAATTTTTTTTTTATAAAAAGTCTGCGTACGGATGCTTTGAAACTCAATAATTATTATTGTTTTCAAGTAAATAAAAAAATCGTTTTTTTTTCACAGATGGCGTTGGCGTCGCAGGAAATCCGTTCCACATTATCTTTAAAATCATATTTTTTATTATTACTAATGCATTTTTTTTTTTCAAATTTTTTAATAGTTATTCTGCTGTCACGAGCGGAGAAAAATCCGATAAATTAAACATCGGAAGAATCTTTTCAGCCAATCTCGAGTTGGGTTCGCACTAACCCGGCTTTGTTTTATATAATAGATTACCTACAAGTTGAATCTCCCAACATTGACATCAAGGCGAGGAAGAACTGTGTATTGAAGAAGAGTGTATTGCGTTATGACAGTGAAACGTGGACTGTAATTGAAGCCAGAGCGAGTTCGGGCGTCTTGCAGCGTTTGAAATGTGGTGCTACATAGACTAGACATCCAATTGGTCGGAACATTTCACAAATTAAATGACGAGTAGAGCTGAGAAGAGCCCGGGAAAAAATGCAGCTCTTAAAAAAAAGATAAATGGATAGGCCGTAACATCAGGCACCCGGATCTACTCTATATCATTGTCGAAGGAGTGATTGAGGGCAAAAATCACAGAGGCCGCCCCACTGATCATTATAATATTATAGACCAGGTGATGGGGGACATGCGCTGCAGCGCCTACCAGGACATGAAGAGGCTGGCCGGTGACAGGGAGGAGTGGAGGAACAGAGTCGGCATGCTTGGTGCAGACCAATCTTAGGATTGTGACTCAAAAGAAAAACAAGTAAAACCATAAAACATATCATAGTATTTACTAATTTAGTTCTCTTGTTGATATCGCTTATCTTTCTATTGGATTTGGATGATTGTTATATTACCTTTAAGATCTTATTACTGTTTTGCATTTTAGAATCATCATTTTAACCTGTTTATTTTCCTTGGTCATTTCTGCCCATTTTATTTAAGCCAATAATTACTAAATTATACCTTATCGATAACAATATTAATTTATCTCTTGTTCATCATTGACTTGCCGAGTTTGTTTTATATAATCTTTTGAGTTATTGTCTCTCTTTTAATAATTGTTTCAAATGATT
This sequence comes from Mystacides longicornis, assembly GCA_963576905.1. Classification (NCBI taxonomy): domain Eukaryota; kingdom Metazoa; phylum Arthropoda; class Insecta; order Trichoptera; family Leptoceridae; genus Mystacides; species Mystacides longicornis. The sequence goes on along the minus strand of OY756439.1, from coordinate 6,361,182 downwards.
TTATTTCCTCATACGGTTAAATATATAATCTGATCTACTTATCTTTTTATTGTGTATGATTGTTGCATTTAAGTGACTTGATCTCTATACCAGATTTGGCATTTTAATTTGCTGTTACTTGTATCTATCTTATTATGTTATGTTTTAAGTAAAAGTTAAGTTTTGAATTATTAACATGTAAAAGGCCTTGGAGGGAAATGGATTTAGTGTGGGAGGAGGTCATAAGCATTGCGCAAGATCGAGCGCAATGGAGAGCTCTTGTTGCCTCCCTATGCTCCTAAGTGGAGTTCAAAGGGAGTTTTGATTGATTTGATTTGAAAAGGCATAAGCCTTTTATGCCGTAAAATAAATAAATATTATGAACAATAACACGGCTCGATTAAGGAACAAGAGCTTAAAAATCGGGACTCTGAATGTCCGCACTCTGAGGGCGGGCGGGGAGCTTGTTGCTGCCAAGTTGGCGGGAGATTATGGACTAGATATCCTGGGGCTGAGTGAGGCACGCATCCCAGGCTCGGGGCAGAGTGACGCTGGCAATTATGTCATGCTTCACTCTGGCCACCGGACTGCACGGATGCGTGGCGTCGCTCTACTTTTAAGTAAATTTGCCTTCTCTCGCCTTCTTGGTTGGGAACCTGTTTCTGACCGCCTGATGAGTGCGTCCTTTAAGATGAGTGGCGAAACACTGACGGTCCTTCTATGCTATGCTCCCACTGAGGATGGGGACGCGGCTGCTAAGGACTGTTTCTATGACAGTCTGGATGCAGTTGTGTCCCATGTTCCGAGGCGCCATCGCCTAATAGTTCTGGGGGACTTTAATGCCAAGGTTGGCAACGACCCCCAGAATGGACCAGGCGTCATGGGTAAGCATGGCTTAGGAGTGATGAATGATAACGGAAGCCGTCTCATTGGTTTCGCCACGCTCCATGGACTCTTAATAGGGGGAACTCTCTTCCCCCACAAGGATATCCATAAATACACCTGGACCTCGCCCGACAGAAGAACGAAAAACCAGATAGACCATCTCCTGGTAAGGGCTAGCAGCCGAACCGACCTGCGGGATGTCCGCACCTGCCGGGGAGCAGACATGGACACGGATCACGAACTCCTTGTGGGTTCGTTCAGATTCAAATTTCACCATTTCCAGCCAAGATCGTCTGCTCCTCGCCCGCTGGACATACGCAGGTTAGAGAGTGCTCAGTGTCGCCAAACGTACGAGACTGAGTTACGCACAAGGTTTGCCCCCTTGCAGGATTCACCCGGAGCTGCCCCAATTGAGTCAGCCTGGACTAGCTTTCGTGACGCGGTTATGGAATCCGCACGTTCTTCTGTTGGCTACAAGAATAAAAAGAGGCCAATATGGATGTCCGATGGGTCCTGGAGTCTCATCGAAGATCGCCAGAAGGCTAAGACCCTCAGAGACAGCGAAAAAGACCCTCAAAAACTGGCCGCTTTGGTGTCTGAGTACAGGGAGCTGAGCCGCAAGGTGAAGCACTCTGTACGAACAGATAAAAGAAGACACCTGGACTCTCAGATACGGCGAGCACAGTCTGCTGCACTCGGTAATGACTCGAGGACACTCTTCGAAATCACCCGGGAGGTCGGGGGCAGGGGTCAAAAAAGACCCGTGACGGCAATACGAGACTCTCGTGGAGCCACTGTCACTGCCCCCGAACTGATTAAAGGGAGATGGAGGGAGTACTTTGAGTCAATATTGAACCGCCCCGAACCCTCCTCACCTTACAACTTTGAGGAGGAGTTGGCGGGTCTGAATATACCTCAGGCGACTGGGATATGTGAAGATCCGCCGACCCACAGCGAGATGGTACTGGCCGTGATGAGATTGAAAAACAACAAAGCGCCAGGAGACGATGGAATCCACGCAGAGCTCCTCAAACAAGGCATAGACACCCTTGGCCAACCACTTCTTGATATATTTAAAATGGCGTGGGAAGAGGAGAGGTGCCCAAAAGATTGGCGGAATGGATCCATCGTCGCAATATTTAAAAAGGGGGACCCCCTTGAATGCGGAAACTACCGTGGAATTACTCTACTGAGTGTTCCCGGTAAGGTATTATCTCAGATATTACTACACCGCATTCGGGGGCCTATCATGGCTGTCCTGAGAGAGCAACAATGCGGCTTTGTACCTGGCAAGTCCTGCACGGACCCAATTTTCTGTGCCAGGTGCATCTTTCAGCAGTGCAAAGAGTTTAACTCTCCAGTCGCTTGTTGCTTCATAGATTTTGAAAAGGCCTTCGACAGCCCACATAGACCATCGATATGGAAAATTTTAGCTCTGTACGGTATACCTCCGAAGATAGTAAAAATGGTGCAGTCCCTGTATGAAGACTCCGAGTGTAGCGTCAAAACGCCAGGTGGTCCTACTGAAGCTTTCAGGATCACTACGGGAGTCAGACAGGGCTGCGTACTGGCTCCATTTATATTTATTATTGTCATGGACTTCCTCTTGAGAAAGTCCATGCAAGGAGCAAGAGGTATACCGATAACACAGAGAGATGGTCTAATGGGCGAACTGTGCGATCTGCGGACGACCTAGCGTTGTTCAGTACGACAGTGGAGGAATTACAGCGCAGTGTTTCAAGACTCTGCGACGAAACGGCACGCCTTGGCCTTCGAGTCAATGCCAGTAAGACGGAGCTCATGGCGAGTAATGCCTGCCCCGATAAACAGCTACCGATAACCATCGACGGTCACCAGGTCTCCCGGGTGGATAAATTTAAATACCTGGGAGCAACCATTACCACCTCTGGTGACCTCGGGGCTGAGCTCCCGATACGTATCGGTATGGCAAGTGGCGCCTTTAACAACATGACCAAGATTTGGAAAGCGTCGGCGTTTAGTGTCGAGACGAAATGTAAACTGTTTGATGCGTGTGTGTTGCCCATTCTCCTCTATGGGTGTGAGTCCTGGCACCTGACCAAAGCCCAGGCACAAAAAGTCTCAGCTTTTGAAATGAAGTGCCTAAGGAGAATTCTGGGTGTAAGATGGTACCACCGCATCACGAACGACGCTATACGCCGGCGCACCCAGCGTGAGCCCATCACCTCTACCATTGTGGGGAGGAGATGGACTTGGCTGGGACATGTGTTAAGGATGCCGAATGACAGTTGGCCGAGGAGAGCGCTGTTCTTCCTCCCATCAGGGTCCCGAAGACGAGGAAGACCCTCTCACACTGTGTTCCGCTCCTTCGAAGCAGAGCTGAGGGACATGGACATGGTGTGGGAGGAGGTCATAAACATTGCGCAAGATCGAGCGCAATGGAGAGCTCTTGTTGCCTCCCTATGCCCCTGAGTGGGGTGTAAAAGGGAGAATTGATTGATTGATTGATGAACAATAATAACCAAAAACAAATCCATAGAGATAAGAAAAAAATAAAAAAAAGTAATACGTAGTTTTACCTAATTAGTATCTGTAATGACAAAAAGATGTAGTTATCAGAAAAGAAGCAGATTACTCGTATCGTAGAAATAAAACAGCAATTATGTCATGCAGAAACATTAAAATGTTTATCAGTGAAGATAATAATTTTGAAACGTTTAAAGACAGAAGTTAGGAAAAAACCGATCGTGTGATACATTACCTACTGATATAATATTACCGTAAATGTTTTTATCACTAGTAAAAAAAAGAAAAGAGTATAAAGTACAATCATTTAAACAACTGTGCGATATCGATGAACAAATTTAGAACAATACCATAACTAAAAATAAGTACGTAAAATAAATAATAAAAAATATTATATTTTGATTGGCGTTGTACAAACGATGTGATAGAGCAGGATTTTTCAAGACAGATAGGTACGAACCTCTTACTGAAAAAAAAAACAAACAAACTGTGTTCTAGCGTATTGAAAATTCGAACCAGTGTTGCCACATTTGTAAGATTGTTGACAGGAATATAAACTAAAAAAAGGTCATTCCGAAAATTTCGCATCCGGAAAGGTGAAATTTCTTCATAAAATAACCTCATGACCCGGACATTTTTAGTTTCGCCCGGATACACGTCGCGAAACCCGGACAGGTGGCAACACTGGTTCGAACCCTAGAGCTAACAATCTTCCTCTTTCACAAAAAGAAGCGTTGAGAAAAATTAATTCGAACAAACCGAAACTATTGATTGTCAAATATTTCAAATTTCGAACATTTTGTCTACGCTTTGATGCCTTACGCCGTACATAGATTTAATTAAATCTATTAGATTCGACAGTGACTAATTGGCGTTAAATTATGTACAAACATAGATAGTGATCGTGAACTTTGAATTAGGTAATTATAAATGAAAAATGAACGCTCAAATCTAATCTAAATCGTCGAAATGAACTTGATTACTGGAAAACTAATATAATTATTACCTATAATTTAAAGTGTTTCATGCTTTGATCAAAGTTATTCGCACACCACACACCATTTTCTTAGAAAAGAAAAGCGGCAGTAACACTAGGATCGCAGAATTCTTTGAGACAAGTACAAAGCATTCTATGTTTATCTCTTTCACCGCCTGCGGTAAAATAATGAAAGCGCGAAAGAGACAGTGTAAGCTTGACGTTAAGTGTCATTAAACGTAGCTTGGATACAACAATAGACAATAAGACGCCCACTGAAAGAAAATGTATGAACATAGTAAAAAAGTTAAATTCAAAAACGTTTGCAATGTCAGTTGGTAAAATTGAAAAAGTGATTTTTCTTTGTATAAAACGCCCGCTCAATTGGAAGTCAGCTTTTCTAGGAAACCGCTGCATAAGCGAATCGTTATACGCTCGTACTACGACAAAAGTCCGAGGGTGAAGCGCATCAAATCGTGCGTAGTACGGTACGATACGTTTACGTTGCATCGAGTAAAAGAAATCGATACATACAAGAAACTCGGAGCGATTACAACTGACGTTTGTTATAATTTTTTTTTATTATTAAATGAATCTGTGCTCACTCAAAGTGAACACAAATAGACTTTTTGACTCTTTCACAGTAAGCTACTTAAAGATTGTGTCGTGAAAGAGGAAGATGGTCAGCACCTGGGATCAAACCCACGACCTCCGATACGAAACAGTACGAAAGCCGGCGACCACTTCATTATTTTTATCTTTCTAAAATCTTTCATCCTGTAACGACTATACATACAAATAAATCTAGTGCGAAGGGCTTAAGGCTTTACCCACTTGATCAATCTGTAGAAAACTTTGATTGTTAGGAGTCTAGACTAGACCAAGGTACCCACAGAGTATATAAACATAAATTCATAAATACAGAATAGAGCTGGGATTATTAAGATAAAAAGGCTTTCAGCAGAGATTGCGATAATGCCCTTATCATTCCAACACTTCGGTATCACTATCAACAATACCTGACCTACCTACATTCTTCTTTTTTCGTCCATGTCCACGTTCCACATCCATACATCATTGATTGAGTTATGCACTAATATTATAGTTGTCAAACGTTAATATAATTATTTTTCATCATACAGTTACCAATGTATTGTTTTTTTAAGACATTATTCTACCTCAACATTCAGTTTCTAGAAGCAAAGTGATGATTAAGCTCCAATCGGATGTGGAGATTCATCATTTAACAATTTGGCACACTATTCAGATTTTATGTAAGAGGTAAATGATATTTAAATTCTCTCTCCTGCGATAATTTACAAAATCAGATGCAATATTCTTTTAAGAGCCATCAAATCAAAGTTTATTTAATCTTTCATTAGAAAATTACACTTACAATATTACCGAAATTTAATGAATTTTTTCATTTGAAATTGATTATTTTTAAAACAATAACTCTACAATATACAAGAAATTATTGTAAACAAAAATAAATTAAAATCAACAAAAACTTTGTCAGTTCTACTTGAGTATATTTGGTTAAAACGTTTTCGGACAACCGTCCATCCTCAGTAACCTTAACAATACTAAACTATAAACTATCAAGACAGGATAATATATGCATTTTGAAAGGACGGGTAGGGGGTGAAAATTAGGTGTTGTTTGGAATGGTAGAGGGTGTTAGTAACAATTTCAGGAGAGGGGAGGTGACTGGAGGGATTTGGATATTTAGGAGATTATTTTTACAATTATTATTAATATGAATAGTTTCTAATATATCTAATTTGTATCCTTTATCATTTTTGTTCAGAACCTTAAAACTATCTAAACTAAATTTATGTCCAGTGTTTCTGCTGTGGTCCGCCATATCAGAATTAATCGAAAAGTTTTTTACTGCTTTAACATGTTCTTCTGCTCTTGTTTTTATTTTCCTCCCAGATTGTCCAATATATATAGCATCGCAGTCGTCACATTTAATTTTATATACACCACTATTATCTAATTTGTCTATAACTGATTTATTGTTAAAAATGAATTTTCTTATGTTATTGTTTGTGTAATATGCTGGTTTAAACTGAATATTTTTGCACTTATTAATTAATGATGTGGATGATCTGTTTATGTATAATATTCTCTCCTACATAAACAGATCATCCACATCATTAATTAATAAGTGCAAAAATATTCAGTTTAAACCAGCATATTACACAAACAATAACATAAGAAAATTCATTTTTAACAATAAATCAGTGATAGACAAATTAGATAATAGTGGTGTATATAAAATTAAATGTGACGACTGCGATGCTATATATATTGGACAATCTGGGAGGAAAATAAAAACAAGAGCAGAAGAACATGTTAAAGCAGTAAAAAACTTTTCGATTAATTCTGATATGGCGGACCACAGCAGAAACACTGGACATAAATTTAGTTTAGATAGTTTTAAGGTTCTGAACAAAAATGATAAAGGATACAAATTAGATATATTAGAAACTATTCATATTAATAATAATTGTAAAAATAATCTCCTAAATATCCAAATCCCTCCAGTCACCTCCCCTCTCCTGAAATTGTTACTAACACCCTCTACCATTCCAAACAACACCTAATTTTCACCCCCTACCCGTCCTTTCAAAATGCATATATTATCCTGTCTTGATAGTTTATAGTTTAGTATTGTTAAGGTTACTGAGGATGGACGGTTGTCCGAAAACGTTTTAACCAAATATACTCAAGTAGAACTGACAAAGTTTTTGTTGATTTTAATTTATTTTTGTTTATTTTAAAATGTTCTACAAAGTTGCTCGCGACAAAAAATTTGAAGATTAGAAATTATTGTTTTTCTTTGTGTCCGGCTGTAACATTGTTTTGAGAAGCTAATTATCTATAACCAACTACGTATTCAATGCAATCATTAAATCAATAGTGTTTGATTTTAAGAAGTAATGTTTTTTTTTTCAGATTTGAGCCCATACGGCCTAATGATCATCTTCTACTGCCGTTTTGAAGGCTTGCTTAGTGTGATCACTTTAGTTAGTTTAACAACTTTCACCATTTTTATAGTCCTGCGGGGACCACGGGATTTTTCGACACGTTGAACATTTCGAAAATTTACACAATTTTGAATTTCAGCTCTTAAAACTTAATGATTGATGAATTTGAAAAAAAAAATCCTTTTAAAACCGAACACTAATTGATTCTTCAATGATTAGTGTGCATTTACACCAAACGGACATAAAGCCGAATCTAGAAACAGAGCATACTTTCTGTTATGGTGGATATTGGACACCATGGAAACAATAACAAGCAAGAACTAATTAATAGGCGATGACAGATTAGTGTCTATATCAACGTATAATAATTTCTCAAGAAAAAAAAAACAAAAATTTCAAATTAAGAACAAAGTGTGGAAAAAAGATACCATAGATAAAAAAAAAGTATTCTTACCTTTGAATTCATATATCTAAGGAAGAAGTCCAGAAGAAACGATTTCCCTTTGCGAAAGGCTCCGGCAACTGATACAATAACGACACTTCTATCCTTGATGTCATCCTGAAGCATGAGCTTGGTCAGCGCTTCCTCATCCAAAGTGAAAGAATGTTCTCCATCTGTGTTCACGATTTGTATCGCGTGTGCTGTCGTAGTTTCATCCATTGTGGAAAAACATTAATTCACTCACTACACTATCGTTGAAATTTTTAATATAGGTATATATATATTTTTTTTCAGAATTTATACACAACACAAAAAACACACAACTATAGTTTTTTTAAGCACTTGATTGTTTTGATTTCCTGAACAAAAAAAAAACAATATAACATTATAATTATGGGATACCGTAATAATATGACAAAATTATTTCTATTAAATGTGCTGTCTTAGTTTCATCAATTGTGGAAAAACATTAATTCACTCTTATTTTGTTTGACATACTGTATATTAGAAATGTCTCATATGTCAATTTCTCCAGTCAGCTGTTCCCACCCAATTTGAGACCGTTAGAGTAAGTTAGAATAAAATATATAATGCTTGTTATAAGTTACTTTTAAGATTAAATTGTAACTGTATAAAAATAATAAAATAGGTATATAAATAAACTCAGTGTGGAAATTTAAAGTGAAAATGCATAGAAATATTGATCTCGACCGGGGCTTTAAACTCAGGGCTTCTTGATAACGAAACTGGCTTTTTAGGAAACTAAACTACCGAGGTCAGTCTCCATTGCCTCTTAAATGTTCATGCATTCTTGTAACCAGATGGAACATGAAGAAAATGCATCCAAAACTAAAAGATTCAGGCTGGCATGGACAATACAAGCCTAAAATATGATAATGTTTGGCAATAATAGTAATGACATTTGTTGTAACCACATGTTTCACCAAAGGAAGTTACTACGGTTAAGTTTAAATTTAAGAAAGAACCGTCTATGTTTATCTTTAAAAAGTCACAAACCATTAAAAATTGAACCACACTTTTCAAAACCTAATCGTAAGAAACTACTTCATTTTTATCCCATTTAAACCAATAAAAAAAAAAGGTCTTTGGTTTTCATAAGTTTGAAATGTTACCTAAAGAGGTAACAACAGCCCACGATTGCTCACAATTTCAATATAAGCACATAGGTATTGTAAGTCAAAAAAAGACCTTTGGACATTTGGAGGTATAAACAATGTCGCAAGTTTTTTTCCTCGAATCTCTGGCTTTTTTTATTCGCTAATGATAATAATTTATTACTAAGGAACAATCATTAAAAAATATGAATATTTATAACATTTTATTCACATTTTCCTGTTCAACCTTGTGTTTTAAAAAATAGGTTAGGTTGTATTACTACATCAATAGAAGAGTTCAAAAATATTACGGTAATAGGAAATTATAGCTGCATTTAAAGATTATATCACACTTCACATTCTGAAACTTTGAATAGGTCGGCATTAATAATTAATGAAATATACTAATTCAATAACATAATATTGTAGGTACACTCTATGCCAGATACATATTGTTTTGGCAACCAATTATTGAACTGACGAAACTAATTTATATGGCACATCGATGAACTCGTTAAAAAAACACTACATTCCTCAAACTGATAATTGACAGTCACACCAAATTTCAAAATAGTGTGAATTGTAAAAATATTTTTTGGGGGGCAAGGAATCAGATTTTGATTTTTAAAAATAGTTATAATATACTAAAATACAACAATGATCAGCAAAAACAACAAACGATAATGTTATACTGGTTTTTAATTAAACTATTTGCATTTACATGATTCAAAGAAACAGGTGGTTATTTATTTTATTTAGCACAATTTCAATCAATTTGTTTCGATGAAGTATCGTGATCTGAATACAATAACGTGTAGCTTTAATCACTAAAAACGACACACAAATTATAAATAACTCAAACCACGTCGAACAACGATTGCAAAATCACAAGTAGGAATAGATTTCGCGATCTGTCACAGTCCGGAGTACCCACTATTAGAATGGATGACAACAAAATATTAAATGAACACTACAATTCCACAGCTATGCACAGTCATTTATAAATATTTACACGATACTTGGCCAATCGTTACAGATATTTTTTTACCTCGTATTACGTATTTTTCTCATCCGTGTTTACTTCCATCGACACTCCGGCCATTCAACACAATAATTAGCGTTGCGACCCATGAATTACCAGAACTAGGGATGGGCAAAAAATATCGATATATAAAAATATCGATATTTTTTTAGAAAATAATCGATATCTTTCGTCGATTTTTTTAATCTGGAAATATCGATATTCGATTTTTATTTCTGAATATCGGAAACGATATTTTTTAAGCGCTTTAATAAAAATTCGATTTTTTATATAAATTATGAACGCATCCAAAAACTTTTTCTCTACGTCCCTGTCTGGCATTTACAAAACAAATGAAAATACGACAATAAAACAGGTATATATTCAGCTAACAAAATATTTTGTAACGACTTAGAACATATTCGTAGCGATATATTCAAAATTTCTGCAATTTTTCACTATTTCAGCACGATCTTCCAATAGTGGAAATAAAGCCAAAAAATAATAACCATTTCAACTTGAAATACACGTGTTCCAGACAGATTTTTTTTTCAATTAAGTAATCTTATTAGGTCATAATCACACGTTTGACAGAACAGATTTATGTATTTTTAGTTGTAATGAGTCTTAGCAAATACCTATATATTGCCGCTTTTAAATCTCACTTTTAGCAATAAAGGTAGATGGAGCTGAAATTTGTAAAGAAAAAAACTGCACAAAATATGAATATCGCCGACCTGTGGGTGCGTTTCGCCTTATAAGACAAACTTCTTGGCACAATAATTATAAAGCGAGACAAAAAATCGGTTTTCCGAAGTTCATTGCCAGCTAAGATAAATGTAAAATTCACTAACTGATGAACATGCATTTCTTTGTGGAGTTTATTTGAAAATAAAGATCATATAAAAAAAAATTGTTAAACTTTTCCACAAATTTTTATTTCCCGACTAGTTTCGTAGGCTCACGTCCTACATGGTCACAGGAGACTAAGAAACGTCCTACATGGTCACAGGAGACTAAGATAAATGTGTAGGTACATGCTTAATTTAATTTCTTGCTTTAGTCATATTTTAAAATGTTATTGTTTTTCTAAATTATTGGTTCGATTACAAGTTTTTTGCAGTTTACGTTTGTCCCAAGAAGTTTTCCAGCATCTCTGTAATTTTTTTCTTTTTTATATACGAATAATAAATCCAATAAAACTATGTACCTACCAAATATGACGTGTTGTTTTTCTTTTCATTTTTAAATGTTTTGATGGTATAGGTTCGATGGATAGAGGTAGTTATGCTTTGGGCTAAAAATATCGATATATCGAAATATCGATATTTTTTCCTCTTCATACATCGATACTTTTTAAAACTATCGAAACGATATATATCGATATATTTTTTTGATTTGCCCATCCCTAACCAGAACTGACGTAACACATCCTGCGCTGCTATATCTGTGCTCGTCATTGTTCGTCACCCTGGCATTTCAATAAAACTCCACATCACAACATTTTCCATGACACGCTTAGAATATAATGAAGATTGCTGCATTAAAGCATTATTTAGAACTTTTAATAATTTGTACAAAAATATATTAATTTTTTTTAACTGCAAAACTTTTATTAAAATATTGTTATTTTATTTTTTTTCTAAAATTAAAAACATTCATGTTCGCATAGACAAACAATTTGATTTTACAAATGGCAACAATATTGAATTCTGTCAAAGTCATACTCATTGCTCATCTTGGCTCATCTGTGTTAGTAATATTTCTGGAAATAGGTTAATGCCAAATATAGACCTCTGTGTTCTTCTTTCTTAATAATCACATTTCCAACCTAAAAAATGCAGGTAAATGTATTGAACAAATAATTAATTATTGATATTTTCTACAAAATGCGTGTTTATGTTTATTTCATTCATTTTATATCTAATATATTTTTGAAAACTTGTAGGACCCAAATGAAGACACTGAATGGAATGATGTTCTTAGGGCTAAAGGAATTATTCCACCCAAGGAAAAAGAAATATCAGAAGATACAATTGTTTCCATGCTAGAAGACACCATTAAAGAAAAGCAAAATTCCAGTAAGTTTTAAGACAAATAACATTTATATCGCCTACCTAAGTTGTTGGTGGATTTCAAAACTTTTTTTTAAAATTCAATTGTAGTGTTTTATTTATGGAAACATTCTAACAAGCTTTCTCTTAAATGAACGGTGGAGGGCTCTTGTTGCCTCCCTATGCCCCTGAGTGGGTTCAGACAGGGAGTATTGATTGCTCTCTTAAAATATGGTAGAGTTGATAAGGGGGGAATTTTTCAGTAAGATACCTTACGTTAAATTCCTTGTCCAATATTTTTCCTTTTGTAGGTAATTAATGAATTTATTGTGTTTTTTTTCATGTGATTTTCAGTTTAGCGTTCTATCTCAGATTAAAAAAGATTAGTTGTTGATAAGTAGGAAATGCTTACAGTGTAATTTTTATTCGGACTACTTAGAATACTAAAACTATAATTATTTTGTTTAATTTAAAATGTCCACTATATTTCTTTGTTAACTAAATAAAATCTTTGATTTAGCGTATGTCATACTATAGGATTCCTAGAAATAATGTCTTGGGCTTTTCCAGTAGGTATTTCAATTTAACTTTGTTTCAATGTCGTGGCTATTTGGACGCAGAATCTTCAGGCATATTTTGTCCTGGGCAATATAGAATCTGAAGTAATCTTTAATATAAGATTTAAATTCAAACTACGAAAAATATGGCCGCCGTATATGGCTTTGTGTAAGAACACGTAGAAAGCCCATTCCGACCGGCGCAAAGAATGTTACTATGAATTTGAATAAGGATACCCACAGAAAAAGCAGGAACCCGCTTTCCAGCATGCTCATTTAAATGCATTGAAACCATAGACAACAATCTATGAGCCGGTCGGCGCGGGTTGGAATCGGCTTTCTACGTGTTCTTACCCATAGACATTAAGCTGAAAATCCATAATGTCTGCCATATGAGTATTGCTAGTTGCAAAATTGCAGCTTTTATTTTAAAAATACCATAACTTCAAATCAAACTCAAATATCTTGTCTTATTCTTCACAAAAAATTAATAATAATAATAAATAATCTCTTTATTAACTCCATTCAGCTATTCCCTCTGGTATGAGGAGAGTCAAAAAAATGTTAAGTCAAGACAACTTAATGATAAATGTACAATTGCGACATAATAAATATACTTAAATATTGGATATTTTTTTAAGGCCTTGAGTTTCGTCAAATATATAAAATTAAAATATTAAAATCGATGGTCATATATAAAATTAAAATATTAAACTCAATGGTCAAAAAATTTTTAGTTTTTTCACTAATCGCTTCACTCTGTTCTTAAAGACTTTATGCAATTACAAGTAAACTGAACGTAATGTCTGTATTCAGATCAGAAACCATTAAGCACGCTCGATCTTGATGAATTGGATGAGCTGGAAGATTCTGAAGATGAAGCGGTACTTGAAGAATACAGAAAGAAAAGAATTGCTGAAATGAAGCTTTTGGCTGCAAAACCGCAGTTTGGAACTGTGCAAGAAATATCAGGACAAGATTACGTACAAGAAGTTAATAATGCTGGTAAAGAGATTTGGGTTGTGATTCATCTTTACAAACAAGGGTATGTTGTTTTTATTTATAAAATCAATTTGAATTATATTTTGATACCTTGTAAGCAAACTGTCGTAATATTTCCTGGAAATTTGTCATACTTTTAAATGAAAATCATGTTTTAAATTGAAAAAACATACAATAAAACTGTCTTGTGATCACATGGTGGGTGTGAGGTTAAAAATAAGAAACAAAACACTAACTTAAATGCGTGTGACGTCATCTGAAGCCCAACCAACACAAGGATAATTCCATAGAAAAATTTCAAATTTGATTGTGTGTTTAGGATATATTTAGCTTCTTTATGCGATGGGTTCCTAGGGAGTGGTCCGTCGTCTGACAAGACGGCTATCTTGAACAGTCCGATAATGTTTTTTGTTGCTACGATAGCAAGAGAGACCTGGGCCAGGGAGATGAGTTACAAAGTTTGGGCAAACATTACAGGGTTGAAACATGCATAAGGAACTAATTACATGGTACTCGCAGTTCACCATCGAAGCACATAAGCTTTTTAAAAAACAAATAAGGATCATCACAAGGACCTTGACCAGACACTGCGATTTGTGGAGGCATATGTCCAGAATTGGACTAGCAGATACCTCAGCCTGTAGATTCTGTTCAGAGGAAGATGAAACACCTATCCACATCTTGTGCTACTGTGATGCACTGGCACACAAGTCATGCACTTACTAACTATGTTGCCCATCACTTTCACAACATAAGCTTTGCATTATGTGCAAGATTCATTAAAAAAAATAGTTTTCCACTGGTGTCAAATAGCCATCAACAACAGAATTGACATGTCTCAATTCTTCATTACCAATGTCTTCTCAAACTTCTTTTCCTGTCTTATATTATATTTTTTTAGTTCTTTCTTTTAAACCTTCATTATTTCTTATACACATTCATCTACGATATCAATCAATTTCACCTATAAATATTGATAATTTTGTTTCAGTATTCCATTGTGCGCTCTTATAAATCAGCACATGTCGGAGTTGGCCATGAGGTACAAACATACCAAGTTCCTGAAATCAATAGCACAGACGTGTATACCCAATTATCCGGAGAGGAATTTGCCCAGTTTATTTGTGTATTACGAAGGAGAACTGAAAGAACAAATTGTAGGACCCATAGAGTTACGAGGACCCAGTCTCTCTAAAGATGGTAAGTACATTTTTTTTTCAGAAACTGATTTAAGATTGGAGATTCCAATCTGCCAAGCATCCCGCACCACATCATTCAGCCACTGAAGCTTTGGCCCTTTCTCCTGCCATGTCATCCAGAATCTTTGTTGGCATATCCTCATCAGCAATCAATTTTTATTTTTGCTAGTTAGGCTAGTGATAGTTATCTCCTCTGGTGATGGTCTATATAGCTCATCATTACTCCTTAAGATGCGTTTATACCAAATGAACGTATAGCTAGAGCTGGAATATAGAGTAGGTATATTTTCTTTATCGTTGATATGGACACCAAGGAAACAACAACGAGAAAGAAATGTCATCGCCCATTAATGGGATGTTTTTTTTCCTTTTTGTGCCACCAGAGGCGCCCTTGCTAACCCGGTCCAATATCAAATTCAGTGTTGCCAACGTGGGCGATTTGGAACGAGAATCGGCGACGAAAAAATAAAAAAGGCGACAGGTCGCCAATTGGGCTACTTTCCTTTCAGGGAATTTTCACCTTTCCGGATACTAAATGACCTTTTTTTTAGTGAACTCCCGCCTTTTAGATTTTTTGGTCACCGATTCTCGTTCTGAGTAGCCCAAATGGCGATAAATCGCCTACGTTGGCAACACTGGTAACCAGCTGTCATAATATTTAGACCTGATTTGAAGTGCTGCCACCTAGTGTGTCTTGTCGGAAGCTCCCCAGAAAACATCCCATTAGTTAGTTGTTGTTTCCATGGAATCCAATATAACGATAAAAGAAAGTATACTCTACTTCCAAATCTGGCACTATGATCGTTTGGTTTAAATCCTTATACTGCTGTTTCAAAGAGAAAATTTAACAGTCGAAAATATCACGTTAATATGGTGTATTTATTTCTCACTTGAGTTAGTGACGGATGTTCAAGGTTTTGCTATATTTTTATTCAATTTTATCAATAATCGAATTTACCCATTCTTTCAGAATTGGAATACATTCTGGGTAAATCTGGTGCTATACCAACAAATATCAAAAGCGACCCGAAGAAGGCCATCAAAGACAAAATGTTTGCCGACTTGGAAGATGCTCGAGATTGGTGATCACATTTGTTGACAAAGAAATACTCTCAAGACTATATGTAAATAATCAAATTGAAATATGATCAAATCATTCAGTATTCTGTCGAGCGCGCACTTTTGTACTCATTTCTTATTTTCGATCTCAACTTGACTTTGGAACCCTGGAGGTTGAGCAGGAAGTCGTTGATGCAGTTTTTCTACATCCATTTTTTGACAAATTCTCAACTTGTAGCTTTAAAAATCTATATTCTTCATTGAATTAAATGTACTATGTGCTAGAAGTGGCATTCGTAACAAAATGTCAAATTTTTTTGTCATATTTGGTTCGCGAGGTACGGAGGTGAAGGCGCGTTTAGGGGAAAAAAAAGTAGTGACTGCATTGAAAATTATCACAGATAGTCTTAATTACTATACTAGGCAAGTGACTTTTTTGTGAAAATACTAAGGCGGAGCTATATTTATTTTATTAGAATGGTTCTTGTCTCTTTTCATCTTGTTATTTTAAATTATTATGACAAGCGGGATAGCAAGTAACAAACTGTCATGTCATTATTTGTATTTTATAGAGACTTTCATTAAATGTGCTTATTAATTGTATTAAATCTCTAATATAAATGAAAGTCGGGTTAGTGCGAACACTTATAACTCGAGATCGGCTTAACAGATTCTTTCAGTGTTTGATTTATTGGATTTTTCTTCTCCACTCCGGATAACAGAATTAATAATAAAAAGTTGAAAAAAAAATGGGTAAGAAGTGATATAAAATACAATATTTAAGTTAGTATGGAAGGACACCTGCAACGCGCCAACGCAATCGCGGGTAGTTCCCTTTCATTCTCGCATACGTGATTGCCGTTCTTACAGTAGCCCAACCCACTTACTCCACCGCAAAGTCAACAAAATAGCCAATAGGCAATAAAGATGAGACATTTACAAAAATGGATATTATAGTCATATCCTGGCGCCAAATACATGATAGCAGTCGCAGTCTTTAAATTTGGTTGCTCTCTTGTTATATATAAATTGTGATGAAATGGCCATACACTAAATAAATAGAGACTTTCAAAAAAGGTATCAATATAAACACATCAGAGAAAAAAGTGTATTTGAAAATACAACGAATTTTATTAGGCCGTTGCATACAAAATTCATGACTGACTTGGGGGGGCTTACTGCTCATAAAAGCATTTACGTGGTGATGCGCCACTTTTAGTATGTAGTACATTATAATAGTTCAATGATATTCTTATGGCAAACTTATGGTGTTGGGAAGGCACAAATAAATAACTACACACGCGGTATTTGTGTAATATATTGAGTGTTTTTTTTTATATCACTGTGGATAAAATATGTATTTATATGAAATAAAATATTTTATACATCATTAATAGCTTTATTTTAATTTTATTTACAATTTTACAAACAGGGACAACTTCGTTAAAAATTTATATCAAAACTTAAGCGTAAAATTCACTGTTTTGAGAATTACAAATAAGATGAACGAAATACGATTCAGGCTGAGACTAGTGTTAGATCTGCCGAGATTTCCAGAAATCCATAATCAACATCCATATTCGGAGTCGTTTCTAACCAGAGTTGAGAACACTAACATAATATTTTCAAAGTAAATCGGTTTTCAACACCAATCCCCAGGAGGAAACTCCATGTTATATCTGATCAGGAAGTAATTTCAGTGTCTCACAGTACCAATGTTTACCACCATCTACAAAATATATGAAGGACCTCTCCTGGCGTACGCATTTCAGACCTGTAGTCCTTACTTGATCAAGGACATAATCCTACTGGAAAATTGCCTAAGACAGGCTACCAAGTTGCCTCTGGGATTTACAAACCTGGAATACCCAGAGAGATTAAAGATTTAGAAGTTATCCACACTACAGGAGAGACGAGCAAGAGGTGACCTGATGGAAACATTTAAGATTTTGTCTGGATACTACAATGTGTCTGATTTGGAGCATATTTATAAAAAGAATGTTAACGAAAACCTTAGAGGACACCACCTAAAGTTGAGCAAATCTCGTTTTAAATGCAATCCAAGGAAGCATGCACTTAGTAACAGAGTGGTTGACGTGTGGAATAAATTGCCTGAGAGTGTTGTGTCTGCTGCTAGTGTTAATCAGTTTAAGAACAGACTGGATGTTTATTTGAGAGACAATGATATTGGCCTATCAGCTTGAGCTGCCTGCCCATTACAAATTAATAATAATAATCTGTTGACATTTTACAAAGCTGAGTGACGCATTTTAAATAAGCTCCACTTTATAATGATATATGACATTAAGAATAGGTACACAGTTTTAAAAGGTAAATGTTTGCATTCAGATTCAAATTTATTTATTTTTTTGACAGATTGATGTAGAGATGAAAAAATTGTTTTATTGAACAACAAAAAATTTAAAACTATGCAAGATTATAATACTTAATCGAAACATTTCAAGTTCAAATTAAATCGTGATAATTTCTACCGAGCCAAAAAAACCTACTATAATCTCTAATATAAATGAAACTCGGGTTAGTGCGAACACTTATAACTTGAGATCGGCTGAACAGATTTTTATCGTGTTTAGTTTATTAGATTCTTCTCCGCTCCGGATAACAGGATAACTAATAAAAAGTTCCATACTAACTTAAATGATATTTAAGTTAGCATGGAACAGATTCTCTGTTTGGGACATTATCGCCAATGAAAAATCGAAAAATGGATGGAAAATAGTATGAAATATAATATTAAAGTTAGTATGGAACGGGCTTCCTAACAATAGCACCATCTGTGAAAAATCCCATGAGAACACAATTTTTATTTTCCTGACAACCATCGAGTTTCAAAACATAGCGCATTGGTACGCAGATTACTGATAAAATTTCTTTCAAGCTTTCAGAAATATTTTTTTTATTTATTGTATTTTTGTATACGTTACAAATTTGAAATCAAAATTCATAGTAAGGACTACAAGACATCGTCTGTCGTCTGTCAGGAAAGCTAGTCTTTATATAAATAAAAGATGTTGCAAGTGTTCATGTTAACAAATGAAATCAATTTAGAAAGCATAGGCAAAAACATAATGGTACTGATTTTCCACAAAAAGAAATTACTGTGTCAAATTTAAAATCTCTTTATTTGCTTAACATTTATTTAAATAAAGAAAATTGGTTTTTCTTGTCAGGTACAAACAGTCCTCGCTTGTCACTTAAAAACACTGATTCTATAAAAAAAACCTATAAAGTTATCACATTTTCAAGATACCGGAAGTTCATAATATTAACAACCTCGGTGAGCATTTAGCGTCAGAACACATTTGATAATATAACTCTCAGTATTAATTTTGGAACGCATTCCAAGTTCGAAAACTTTCGAAAGTATTTGAGTCGCATGTTCCTGCATACAAACTACGAGCTCTGGTAATTTTTCTAATGCTGCGATTGCCAGATCGGGGTTGCTAGCATCCAGACATCTCATTAGGGTTGCCAGACCTGAAAAATAGGATGAATAGACAAATTAAATATAATATCTATTTTACTGATATAAATACAGTGGACCTGCGGTAATCTGGCTCCTGGCTGGTCCGGTTTCCCTTGTAATAGAGGTCTTTTTTTTAGAAAGAAGGTCAAGGGGCCATTGCTCCTCGTCTCACATGTCATTGTGACCAAATTAGATCTATTGTGACATCCTTCAATTCATTAATGGAGCGCTGCCTCTTATTGTGCCACGTCTCCAGAGGCCTCTTGCAGAGACAGTGCCTCTTCCCGGCTACTGTCTTACGCAAGAAGTTTCCATAATCATTTTTTATGCCTTCGAAAGATAAGTCGTAACAGGATTCCCATCTCCCGGTTGCAACTATTGGTTTTTGTCATGTGACCTAACGTCCTCTTTGGTCACTGATGTGGAGGTACTGGCTATATGTGAAGGTACTATGAGTACCCTGCACTTCCATATTTTCTACAGAGGTACCAGATACATCCACCATAGCCAGAGTGAGGGAAATAAGCGTCCGCCTAGTGTTGCCACCTTTATAAAAATATTGACAGGAGGAAATGCAATAAATCTCCTTGACATTGCCTGGTATCAGGGAGCCTCCGTTAGTCACACACAGAACAACACCTTGGATAGGTGAATAAGGGGTCTTAGGGTGTAACTCTAAAATCTGTCATCTTAGTAACTATAAATACTGTTGGTCTGAAAGTTTACCTGTATCCACATCCACCTTGGAGTCTATTATATTGTTGAGAACCGCTAATGGTGAGAGATCAGACGATTGATTGGTACTCCAAGAATTGTCTTGGTAAGGATGGGGTGAGCGCTGCTCTCCCCATTCAGGTTGCCTGTCTGTTGGCGATGACGGCACGCCGACCACACTGAGAGACGTCAAATGAGGGTGAGAACTGGAAAAAAATGATCAACACATTGTTATGTGAATTTGTTTTTTAATAAAAACACAAATAAAATTTTGTCATTTCTCACAGATCTCTCAAAGTGAACACAACATTTCTCACAGATCTCTCAAAGTGAACACAAATAAAATTTTGTCATTTCTGCAAGAGGAAGGTTGGTCATTGAACTCACAACCTTCATGATGGATATTTATTGACTTAAAAGATAAAGAGTTTTTTTGAACTTTTTTCTAATGTATTATCATCTTGTTTTAAGTCAAACGAAGTATTCCGCAGTGAATGTAGTTGGGATTGCTAATGCAGCGTGTGTTTACAAGAGTGCACTAGTGTGCGTGAGTAGGGATATAATATTGACATGCTAGTCTGTCACTTTGCTGTCATTGTCATTGTTTTGCTGAGGTTGGCTGTAAGACATTGCTTTACAGCAATAAGTCCGCCTTTTGGTTGTTTTTTAAAATTGTATTTACACTATTTATTGCGTCCAATAAAGATTTATTTATTTATTTTTTTATTTTATTTTATTGAACATAATCGAATGTACTAAGGTTTCCATAGCGACCACATAATAATGAAGAGCTATCATTGTGTAAGAACACGTAGAAAGCCGATTCCGATCCGCGCCGACCTGCGCAAAGAATGTTACTATGCATTTGAACGGGGGCACCCACAGAAAAAGCAGGAACCCGCTTTCCGGCATGCCCATTTAAATACATTGAAACCATAGACAACAATCTATGAGCCGGTCGGCGCGAATCGGAATCGGCTTTCTACGTGTTCCTACCCATTCCCTCTATATTTAATTTAAGTGTTCTAAGCTAGTCCAAAAGTTTCAAAATGTCCATCTGCTGCAAAGTCAGTTGAAAATAAATTTGGAAGATTTTGAATGGACATAATACTTATATGAGTGAATAAAAATATGGTGTAATACCAACCTTATCACATTGTGATGATCGCTTAAGTATTCATTGGCACTGGCAGCGTCGTACGCCATGTAGGCTTGTAATAAAGAGGCGAAACGCTGGATCAAAGGTCCCACGTCTCTAACATAACCGTAATTGTTGACGAGTGCGAAATAACAATCCAAGGTGATGTGGAGTCTCTTCTTATATATGGAGTGGAACAGTAGAGGCTGCAGCATTTCCAACATTCCTAGAGTGTGCGTGAAATAGGTGGCGTGTCCCCCGTTTCTGAAGGGCACCCAGTCCAGGTGACACCTGCCTTTGAGCAAGGTTCCCAGCAGGCCCAACTGGCGGAGAACCAAGCGAGGATGTTGTTTGCATAAAGACCTACAGCTTGCCTCAAGCCCTGGTATCCTATAATAGAAATTTGACTATATTAGTGGCATATAATATATCTTATATAATAATTGGTTAGTTCGTCTGTAACTCGGTATTTTCATTGAAACACCCTACCCTCAAAATTAAATGTTTTTGATCTCTACATATAACAAAAACTAATACAACCAAAGGTTTTTTTTTTTCATATATTTTTAAGGTCGATTGTGGGAAATATTATATTGAAGAAATAATATGCGACACTTGATCAGAGGTTCCCTAGATACAACCGTTGCTACAGGAAGTAATGTCAAATCATCTGTAGTTGTTAACGTGGCAAAGTAAAATTGGCAACTTTCATGGGACAATATAACTGATTCATAATATAATATAGGACAATAAAAAATTTTATGACCATTTTCTACACCTGTTGTCCGACAGGTTTTGCTGTTAGTAATAAATATAACGGTGTCAGTATGACTAGCAGAACTTATTGCCTGAGGCAATTCTTTAATAAACAATATTGTCCAATCTGAGACCAAACTCCAGGTACAAAACTGAGAAAATCTTAGAAAGGCTCAACTCGCATTAGTAAGATAAAACTAAATAAATTAACACTTTTCTATACTAGTGTCAGTTAAGCCGGTGGAACTTATTGCCGTCTGACGCTATTTCTTCCAGTCAACCGGTCCTGTTCAATCTGAGACAGGCCAACCTCGGGTAGAAATTTCAAGCAAAACAAACACCTGACCGGGAATCAAACCCGGGACCTCAGGCTACCGAGGTCGGTCGGTCTAAATGTTAGGAATCTAAGAATAGTTACCTTTTAAGCCACTCTTTAGAGTGAGGGGTCGAAGCCAGAGCAGTGAACATGCAATGGGAGATCTTGTCCACTATACTTGTAGAGGATTCTGCAAAAACATAAAAATCCTCGTAAGTGAAGACAAATTATTTCTGTATCTTTTACCTTTATGACAAATTAACCTCTCATGGTCCTCGCATCACGCACGAATGGCCAATAATTTTTTGGCTGTGTTCTCTATTGTCAGTTCTTTTGAAAGAAAAAATTAAGAAATTTCCGTGGAGTGTTAGAAAATGAAAACATAAAGTAGGCAATATTCATAGTTCTACTTTTTTCTTTTGAATTTATCTGTGCTCACTAGAAGTGAACACAGATACACTTTTGACATCTTTGGGACCGTTCAAGTATTACGCATTTTTTTAACATTATTGACCCCCCCCCCCCCCCCCCGAGATGCACCGTAATGCTCTTTGTTACCCCTCTTCCCACAATTATTAAAAGGTCTGCATTTGGATTTGAACCCACTATCTCCGTTGTACGTATGAAAGCCGCCGATTGATATCAATAGTCTACCAACCACCTCATTTTTACAATACAGTTTTATTCCGATTTTGACATTAAATGGGTGTTTGACAGAAACTGTCAGTTTTTTTTATAGTCCGTGCGATTGACAGAATGCAGTTGGAAAATATATGGCATAAAACAGATGCAAAATTTCATTGGTCAAAAGGTGATTAATTTATGATTCATACGAATATATGTCAACAACTGATGACTGGCTAATACTGTTCCATTTTTAAATGGTATGAACAAACCACTACGAGCTTACGCCCTTCTTCTACTGTTGTTTTGAAGCCTGGCTTAGTGTGATCACTTTACGTTAACAACGTTCGCCATTAGATGGTAATGTTCAAATCTCCTAAAATCCTAATAATTATGAGAATTTTCAACATGTGGAAAAATACCAGCAGGCAATCAGCAGAATCCAAAAACTTGCATCCCTTTTCATCCCATGCAGAGATGGTAACCACTGGGGCAACTGCCCGGACGCTAATTCCTTCATAATACATGTAGATGTTAGGGGGTGTCCATTAATCACATGAGCTTAAAGGGGGGAGGGTCTGGAAGAAATCACGAAAGAAAACCTTGGGGGAGGGGGGGGGGGGTTTAGTAAGAAAATCATGTGCATTTATTTTTTTATGATGAATTTAAAGAATACCAGTTGCACTTTTGCAAAATTTTCAAAATTGATAAAAAAATCCAACTTAAAAAAGTACACGTGATTTAAAGGGGAAGGGGGAGGGGTATTCTGAAACATCACCAAATATCACCAGGGGGGAGGGGGGGTCTAAAAAGTTGTAAAAAAACATCACGTGATTAATGGACGTCCCCTTACTGAGATATAGAGCCATCTGTTGGAAAATTTTATAGTTGTTAATATATATTAGTTAAGATCTAGTTCTTAAAAATAAACTCAAAGAATTTAGACAATCTTAGAACGTTGTGTATGAATATTCATAGTTAGGACCACAGGACAACGTCTGTCGGGAAAGCTAGCAATAAAAATTGAGTTTTGTTTAAATAAGATGTACACACCAACAGCTTCCATTTCTTCATTTTCTCCTAAGACAATATCGCTAATTGGGAGTTTGCCTTTGGTTGTCAGCAGCGTAAGAATCCTCGGCACCCTCATATACAAGAGCAGAAGGAAGGATTGCACCGTGGGGTTGATGGCCTGGATCCTCTGTTCCAAGCAGCTGATGGCACTCATCAATGAAAAGTCATCTTGCAGACTCTCCAGCAGCAACATCAGTCTGGACTCCATGCGGAGACAGGCTTGTTCGTGATTAGCACACTGGCTCGCTTCCTCTAGTATGTAACCTATCAATACCCCAATCTAAAAACAAAAAAAATATACACACCTTATCAAGCTTCTTTATACACAGTGTGACAGCAGTAGTGGATAACCTGAAGCAGGGAGGTAAAGTACCTCAATACCTATGATTTAGCCCCCATGTATGTTCAGCGATATTGGGTGGTTCAAAAGTTATTTACATTTTTGTGAATTTTGAATAAAATCTGGATTTCAGACTTAAATACACAACGATTGTCAAACTATTAATTTTACTGACTTTTTTTACTGAGAATAGTTAGATCTTTTTCATGAATTTATCCAAATACTTCAAAGGGCTCTAAGAGTAAATTTTCACATTTCTGGGTTAGGTCGAGGTTCGACGGGCGAGTCAGTTAGTATTAAATATTTTTTCATTATGACACCGACTTGTTAAATGGGTGGTAAAAGGCAGTTTTTAAATTATTTATGCTACCTAACTGCATGATTTGATGTCATATTGAAATTAAATTAATTATCAATTCCAAAAAGTACTAAAATAGTATCATATGTTTTTAAATTATTGTTAATACCCTGACACAAACAGTTGATTCCTATGTTTAGCCTGAAACAAACACCAAAAAAGCTCGTGCGTAGGATTCAAACGGTCCCCAGTAGTTACGTAATTGTCGTGTTGGGTTTTCCGAATATAGAACTGTCGAATTCAATAGCGATTGGATACGACGCAACTCAATCATCTGTTTGTAATTTCAGAATAATAGTCATTATCTATACTAATATATAAAGAGGAAAGATTTGATTGTTTGTTTGTTTGCATTGAATAGGCTCCGAAACTACTGAACCGATTTGAAAAATTCTTTCACTTTTGGGAAGCTACACTATGCCTGGTGAGCGTTGGCTATATTGTATTTTCAAAAATATTTGGGATCCTTACTAAAACTCCAATAATGTAACCCAAGGTGTAAAAAAATTACCTAAAATATTATTTACATCGCGTGCGCTGTGAAAACTATTGATGATAGAATAAAATAATCTACTACGACTTTGTAGAAGACATACTTATCTACAAAAAGTGTTGTGACAGCATACGTCTAACTATTACAATTATGCCACAATAAGTGTTCATTTATTTAAAAAATTTAATTGAAATGCGGCAGAGATGTACGAGCCGGATGAGAAGGGACCATTAGAATGCTACATTATTCCAGATCAACATAGCCTATAGAATATTTTGATAAAATTAGGGATCTATAAAGATCATAAGAAAACTGTTTTTTTTTTAAATACCTATGTACCCATGCGAAGCTAGGACAGACCGCTAGTGTAAGATAACTTCAGGATATAGAATGAACTTCCTTACATTTTCATACATAATTCGTATGGACTTAAGAGAACAAAATTTTTCAAAGTTGTGACGGTACCTGGTCATGTGTCATTTGCAATATATCCTCAGGTGTGTGATGTTTCGGAGTAATCTTGTCCCGACCTTGCCATATTCTCGGACTCTTGATCAGTGTGGATATGAGCTCCAGCACAGTAGACGCTTCCCACTCGCTATAAGAATTATACATTTTAAAACATCTGTAATTTGAGCGATGGCTGCTCTTCAATAGCGTAACCATAATAATCAGTTAAATTCTATCCAGCTTTATCATTATCGGCATTTCAATAAATAAAGATAGCCACTCTAAAAGATAGATAGGATTTTTATATGGCAGACCTCCGATTTGTCATAGAAACTGTGGTTTTTGTATGAGTTATGTCAGATTTCTATGTATGATCTGTATATTATGTTAAGAAGAGAAGAAAGAGGGGTAACCTTATACAGACATACAAGATTTTGAACAGGCATTAACACATCTACTCAGCTTCTGAATCCAAACACACATCTGAGAGGACATCACCTCAAACTCAGTTCAAATCCAATCCGGCCAAACATTTCCTCACAAATGGTGTAGTTGAGGTGTGGAATGGATTGCCTTGTGAAATTGAATGTTTTCAAGAATGAATTGGACAAGTATTTGGGAAATAACTGATTGTGCAAGCTTGATATGGGCACATCAGCTGTGAGCTGCTCGCCTGTTATCTATGATAATAATGTTATATAGGTTAGGGTACATATTTAAAAAACATTTCTGCAAATATACCATTAATTTGATCAAAAAATCATTTACAGCCATTGTTTTCCCAAAATTTGTACGAAATATATTTATTTGATGCCAAAATATACTTCATTTTTTGACATTATATTCGGGACCTAAATCCACGAAGTCAGAGTCATAAACTCCAGCTTTGAACGATTCTAAGTAGCTCTTTATCACTTGAAAAAAGGCATATTTTAATGTAAACAGCGCCAATTTTTGCTACTCCTAAATACAGAAGTGACACAAAACTGTCAAAATCAGGGGATAGCAATAGAAGTGATAATAAAAAATAGCCATAGAAAAAAATAGTAATCACAAATGTCACACGCTACTAGAGATACAGTTTGTCAAAATTGAGTTGTTTTCGATGAGAGCGCTTCATTTTGTCATATGGTAACACTGGATACGCAAGTGGTTGTATTAAAGTGAAATCATGTACAAATTGACGTATCGTGTCAGTGTTACCAGTATGAAAAATTTGTAGTTACAAATTTATCCGAGACCATCTGTATTTTGACACAGTAGGTTATTGAAATGGTTTATTGCTGATTTCTATTGAATTCATAGCTCCCATTATTCCGAAAGATAGTTACAACACTCACATATTCTATCTTATCTTTGTTTATTCAATAAACTGGCCATTTAAATGTAATCATAAGAGAGTTAGGTTAGTTACCTGTCACTAGAAAGTAGAGTGGCAATACAGCAGTGTAGAGTCCTCCACGAGGCACGGTGGGCCAGAAGAGCCACTAGTAACTCCTGCCACGGAGCACCTCCAGCTCTGAACATCAGCTTCATCTGAAAAAGGACCAAAGCTACGGTCAGTTAATGGAACTGGACCGACCATATAAAAAACCCTGGAGTGGAAGCCAATAAATTGTTAAACAAACCCAAGTAGACCACAGATGAGGTGGCCTGACGATGTTAAGAGACTGGGACAACATTATTAAAACATTTTTTCATGAATTCACAATATACCATAAAAAGCATACAGCATTGTATTAAAAAATAATTAAACAAAAAAACAAAATTAAAATCTCAATGTTAAACACTTAATATGAAATATCGGCCGTGTCTTTCATGATACATCACGATGTAATGTAATCATGAGAGACCATCGAACTATAGAGAAAGCAACTTTCTTAACATCCTACATGAGGACAACAGAACTGCCTTTTGAATGGCATATCTGAGACCACTACAGATGCTAAGTTTCCCTAGATTCTCTTTAAGAGACTTAGGAATAACTCCATTAGTCGAGGGAATAACTCCATTTGTCGAAGGAATAACTCCATTCGTTAGGAATAATTCCACTCGTCGAATTTAATTATTATTTGTTTTGGGCAAGCAGCCTAGGCAAATCAATGTTCGCGCTGTCTGTTTTTTTTTTTTGAGAAAATTTTCCAAACTATTCTTAAAAGCATTCACTGATGGTGCTTGTATTACATTCTCAGGTTTCACATATTCACCAATCTATTACAAATGAAATTCTTTCTTAGTTTACTGTGAAATTGTCCCTTAGTAAGCTTCATAGAATGGCAATAGACAGTCCAATACTGGACGAGTGAAGCCTGATGATGATTTATTACCTGTGCTTTAGGGTCATCACCTAGCAGTTCAGGTTGAAGGTTAGCAATCCAATCTATGATCAATCCGGCCGCATCTCCGCCAGTTGCGAGTGTAACCCCTGAACCACCGACTCCACCGTGTTCCGAGTCTACTTCAGTCTTCAGCTTTTTAATAGATCCGTCCTGCTGGTTTTCCAATATGGTTACCATGGCATCCATCAAAACCTTGGTGTCGTGTTTCTCAATGAGATTATGCCCCATCTGCTCTAGCATATTTATGGGACATGACTCCAAAGCTGGAATTAAAAATGATGACATGTAACATTTATTTTAATAATATTAATAGTTAGTAGTAGGGCAGGACGGTAGGGAATGCTAGTCTTACCAAAATAATTCAGTAAAATTTGGTTTAAATGGGGTCTATTCTTTCAACAATATATACAATAAGTTAACAGACATCACAATATGTGATGCATTTCCTACTACACCGCCATCTCTTGGATTTTTTAAAAAGTAAAGCAATCATAGAGGAGTTGTTTTGATTTCAAACTTATGACCCATCGAACTTCATCCCGCATCCGAATCAACGATAACTATTACATAGTGCAATAAATTATTAGCCTAATTTAATTAAGTTTTTATGTTGCAAATCACATTTTATTCATGTAATAAGTCAAAATTATTTTTTTATTCTCAGTTAGGTCGAAGGTCAACGGGCGGGTCAGCTAGTATAATATATAAAAAAAACATTTTGCTGTTGAATATGTTTTGCCATCAATCAAGGCACAATCATACCAAGTCAAATTATTGTAGTTGTGATTAAGATAGAGTTTGTTGAAAATGAATATGTAACACATGTTTGGAAATCAACTTAAAGTTTATCTTACGGAAAATTCATTACTAGTGATATTTTTTGCTAACGGCAACTTACTTTTTACCAAGAAATCCATTGTAATATTTTCTTTGGCCGTTTTACCAAGACCCTTTTCGTCCAATAGAATCTCCACGTCAGATTTAACAACGGTTTTAGCCGTTTGCTCCACAAACGTCTTTAATATGGAAACAAGAGGACTTTTAGACGCTTGGTAGTGCCTCAAAAGGGTGTCTGCGACTTTTGTGAGGGGTTCATCAAACGGAGTACTCTTGCATTTCAAGAGGAGCCTCATCAGAGGACAGGAGTAGTGGAGGTGCGTCAAGAAGCCGCTGACGAACTGATAGCACTTGGGGCTCTCCAATATCAATCCGAGATAAATGACGACGCACTGAATGTAGGGGCAATCTGTCACCGTGAAATTTTTACTCTTCGTGCATTTGATTTCACTGGATATTATCTAAAACAAAATTCATAAACAATGTAAAATATTTTTTTAATGAAATTTGTTAGTAGAACCATAGATCACTCTCCCTAGAGTGGATTGCCACACTGAAGAGAAGAAGAACATATTAAAACAAAAGAGGTGGGTCATATCTCAGTGGTATCAGTTGAAGGCTTTCCTACGTACAGCTTACTGAAGGTCGTGCTAACCATTTTCCACTTTCACAACACAAGCTTTGCTTTATTTATTAGAGACACCAACATAACAACCAAAATAAATAAAAATCATAGAATCTCCAGTCTTCCAATAAGGGAGCGTTCAAGTATTACGTAACGTAATAGGGGGGGGGGAGGGGGGGTATTCTTGTAAAGCGTTACTATTGTATTACCGGAGCCGCAATAAAGGTATTTAGTAATAATTGTGATTTGAGGAATACATAGTTGTAATATGTGCGTTAGGCAACGTTTAGAGAATGGGAAGAGGGGTAACAAAAAGCGTTACGTGTTCAATTTTAAAAAGCCCAGATTCATTAAAAACAGTAACGTCTTTAAAACTTTTTTAACTTAAATTTAAACCACTATGGGCTTGTGATTATTTCTACCTTTTTAAAAGGATGGTTTAAGTAATTACAATCGAAAAACAAACTATTATATTTTGTAATTTTCATAAAGAAGGATCGGCAATCCTCAGCAATAGCGTCCCAAATGTACTCATAATATTTTTTTTAAAGTTTCGTAATGTATCCGTAATATCGCTATAATATGCATCGCACCGACACCAGAGATCTCAGGTTCGAATTCTTGCTGTACTTATTTTGTCGAATTTGTTTTATGAATTTTGAATGGAAAATTTCAAGTTTGTAAATCTCATTCGGTATTAAATATTGCTTTGGAAGAGTTACTCCAAAATCGTTTAAAAATGAAATAAATATTCGAAGATGGCAGGGAATGGAACCCAACAGCTCTCAATTAGGTATCGATGTGATGCATATTATAGCGATATTACGATATATTACTAAATTAAAAAAATATATATATTAGGAATACATTTGGAACGCTATTGCGGAGGATTGCCGAATATGATGTACCAAAGGAAATTACAGTTGCTCTCTTGTTCTCAATAATTTCCAACTTTTATCTCTATATTTCATTAATTATTAAATATCTACTTGTTGCATACATGAGATTTTTCGACATGTTGAACATGTTGCGAATTCTCATGATTAAGAGTTTCGGAGACTTAACCATTACCACCTAATGGCGAACGTTGTTAACCTAAAGTGATCACACTAAGCCAGTCTTCAGAATAACAGTAGAAGATGGTCGTAAGCCCGTAGTGGTGTGTTCCATTTAAAAATCGAACATCAGTAATGAATTGTTAGAGTCACTAGTTGTTACATATTCGTTATAATTATAATATTTAATTAAATCTGGAACGTTACCATTTAAATGTAGACACTGTCAAGAGGCTGCCTATATGAGTTAGACAAAACTAGAGAAAGTAGAACTTAGAAAGCAGTGATATCTAAAATTGAATATGAGTCGGTAGTTACCTTTTGCAGAAACGTAAATCCCATGTTGATATCCCCATTGTAGGCGTTGTTGCCCAAGAAAGCGCTGGCAAACAGAGGGCCTACTTGCTCTAAAAGCAGTTCGTTCTTATCGGGTACGGGTCCCGTGATGGTTTCATTCCACTGCTGGGCAGTCAGGTTACTGTACATAGGTAGTGGGGGAGGGGGGTTGTCGACCATGTGCGGTTCTGCAAACAGTTTTTTTTATTTATTTATTCACTCTCACCCCTAGGTCTTTTCAGGCACTTGCAGTCAACAAAGGTTGCACAATAAACACAAATCATTTAAAATAAATTAAAACATCATATAAGTACAATAATTGTTAAGCTTCATAGTTGGCAATGAATAAATAAAAAGGCGAGGCTGAAAGAGTGTAAAGGACCCTTTCAGACTACTGTCAGTAAACGTATCATAAAATGAACAGGAAGATGTAAGCATGCGAGGTGCATATACATTAGTTGGACACCATGGCATGTCACCGTTCCAACATAGACAATTCACATAAAACACAGGAAGAAGGGAAAAAACATTCTAAACAATACTTATTTGAGAATCTGATTCTCATTCAGCATGTTGTCAATAGAGTAAAAGGCTCCAACGAGATAATCCCTCTTAAATGTGAGATCATTAAATTAAATGAAAGACAGTTTATTACAAAATGTTATGCTCATATAACGGAAAATGGAGTTTGACGCTTGCAGCGCTAGGCTATCAAGGACGGGCAGAACATTGTGTTTGAATCACAATTAGTACTTTTATGGTTTCAGGTTATGTTTTAGGAAACAGCGCAGATATAAAACTTAAGAGTCACGGCTATTTTATGTCGAATTTCCACTTCTCAGAACTTGAGGGGTCAGAAATTGCTGACTATGTTCCTAATGACCAACATCAATAACAAAAGAAATGTTTCTAGTGCTGTGTGAACTCACCTTCTGGATAGACGGGCTCTTGTAAGCCCAGAGCATTGAAGAAGGCGTTACCGCCCCGAGCTCCTCTCCGCCACTGCACTCCGATGAGTTGGGCCATATAACCCCTCTCTACCACTAGACTAGATATAGTTTCCAATGGACACGCATCCAAGGCACTCAACAAGGCACTGAAAAATACAATACTTCAATTTATCACAATCTCTATTTATAAAAATGGACCCTATTTTCCGTGGTCATCACATAACGCGTGAACAGATGCACCAATTTCGCTAATTCTATTTTAACTGTGTTTGTTCTTGTCAGTAAAAGGTTCTTATGAATGAAAAACTGAAGAAAATTTCCCGGAGCATTAGAAAATTTAAGATAACTTATTTAGTAATTTCTTAGTGCTTTTTACAATATCTATCTATCCATCTATTCCCCCTTTAAACCCCATTCAGGGGCATAGAGGGCAACAAGAGCTCTCTATTGCGCTCAAACTTGCACCATGTTTATGGTTACTATAGGGGGGACACTAGCTGACTGAACCCCCCCCCCTGACGGGTCCAGGTTTCCAAGGCTTATTTCTTGCGCCTTTTCTGACCTGTTGGGGTTAGAGGACGTGAGGTGATCAGGTGCCAACCTGTTTTTTCGATTTCCTGCCTGTTACAGGATGTTTAAGAAAACCAGGGGTACTAATTCTCAGCCGGCAACCTCATTTTACAATCAAATTTAAATCTAATTTTGAAATCAAATTGACTTTTGACAGAAACTATCAGTTGTATGATAGTTAAATAATACCTGTGTTGAAGAATCAAATAAAAATATTAATACTTTATTAGTAAAGCCGGCGATTTAACTGAATTGTTTTTTAGATTATCAAAAACAAAAATACCTCATAGAATCTA
Source organism: Mystacides longicornis (assembly GCA_963576905.1). NCBI lineage: Eukaryota > Metazoa > Arthropoda > Insecta > Trichoptera > Leptoceridae > Mystacides > Mystacides longicornis. The sequence goes on along the minus strand of OY756439.1, from coordinate 6,328,634 downwards.
TTGGTATTCCAAAACTTTGGATGAATAAAACGAGTTGCTGAGTGTCCAAGTCTTTGAGGCCAGCGTTGATGAGTTCCGGTTGATGGGAGCGAACCATCTTCAGTTTGAGCCAATCAGGCAGGAGCAGAGCCTCTTCGGACGTGTCTATAAGGAACGCCTTAGGACAGTTGGCACCAAACCAAATCGACAGAAACCATTTGAACATCTCTTCGTTTTCATCAACTGAAAATACAAAATACTTACAATCAATCATACTCCCTGTCTAACCACACTTAGGGGCATAGGGTGGCAACAAGAGCCCTGCACAGAAAACTTCGTGACCGGCTAGATCGAAAGTTTGATGTCAATTTGCCCTAGCACAGGCTTAGAGCCTATTTGGGCAACATTTTTAATCCTTTTGTTTTTCAAATGTTTTGTAATAATAATTGAATTGAATAAATGAATAAATAAATTTAAATTATTATCAAAGTGTTAGCGCACATGCGCTAGCTGCCGATGACTGAGTAGACAGTACTAGCATAGAAAACGGCCGATTATGATTAAGACAGGTTTTTCTTAGTTTCAGAATGGGATAATTGAAATCCAATCCAATCCAAACTCCCTTTAGACCCCACTTAGGGGCATAGGGAGGCAACAAGAGCTCTCCATTGCGCTCGATCTTGCGCAACGTTAATGACCTCCTCCCACACCATGTCCAGATTCCTCAGCTCTGCCTCGAAGGAGCGGAACACAGTATGAGAGGGTCTTCCTCATCTCCGGGACCCTGATGGGAGGAATAATTGAAATATAAATGTAAAAATGAATACTTTTCGTAAGAGTAAAATTATACGTACGTTTGCTAGGACCGTAAGTTAGGAGTATAATAATGGCGTGCACAACGAGAATATGTATGGTGCATTCTTCCCCCGAGGGCCACTGTAGTAGCACTTGATCCTGATTCGAGCACCAATCGTAGGCCCCACGCGGAGGTTCTCTAACCTGAAAAATGTACATAATTGAAGCAAATCTTATGATGAGTAGGAGAATCCTCTCAGCTTATTAAGCTATTAGTACTTTTAATTATGTCAAGATTCTTGTGACCTTTTCTCAGGACTAGATATTAACGAATATGTAACAATTAAAAACTCAAACAATTCATTACTGATGTTCGATTTTCAAATGAATTACGACCGTCTTAGAGTTTACGATTCTTAGAGTTTTTGAGATTTTTCGACATGTTGAACATGTCGAGAATTCTCATGATTAGGAGTTTCGGAGACTCAAACATTACCACCTAATGGTGAACGTTGTTAACGTAAAGTGATCACACTAAGCAAGCCTTCGAAACAACAGTAGAAGACGGTCGTAAGCCCGTGGTGGTTTGTTCCATTCAAAAATCGAACGTCAGTAATGAATTTTTAGAGTCATTAGTTGTTAGATAATTCTTTAACCTGTTAACCGGGGAGTTCCCATTCTAATTACGCAACATGTAACGGGCGCGTATTCTTTCACTAGGACTTGTCAACACGCCACGCTCGGAGAACGTCATTTCATAGTACTGTTTTTTTTTATTTATACTTAAAATAAATAAAAAACTATGAAATATATATTTTATCGTAATTTATATGTATAAAATACAATGGAAAAAAACAAAATTTCTACGAATACAAATAGATACCAACTATAATTCATCATCTCTGATATCGCTCTCATTCATTTTGATGGACACTGAAATAAAGATATTTTTAAATAAAAGGTTGGACATACAAATAATATATAATAGGAAATATGTTTATAGCCATTGAATGTATTTAAATAAACAAATAAAAAAAATACGTAAGTAAGTATAAGTACGTACCCGTCACTGGTCACACAACACAACCCACCGCTCGCAACAGCGAAATGAAACTGACTCCATCCACGTATTAAATTCATGTCGAGACCCGTATGAATGACGTATTACTATAGTTGTTTGAAAATATAAGTCCCGCACGTTCCAGGGCGCAACATTATTTTCAAGGAGGTATTCATATGTCATACCCGTACCCGATAATTTTTACGTATGACATATTTATACGTTCTGCCCGGTTAACAGGTTAAGGACTTATATTAGGTTATATTATTGTGGAAATAAGGTTAGTGTTTGTGTTAAGTGTAACTGCTCTTAATTATCATCAAGTGCAGAAGCACATCACAGAAACCGTACAATTTGGTTTACATAGACAATGTTAAAGTGACATAATTCATCGGAGCACTACAGATGTTTTATGCGGCACCGCTTCTCTAGAAAATCGGAAAGTCCTTTCCACCTAATGGCGAACGTTGTTAATGTAAAGTGACCACACTATGCCAGCATTCGAAATAACAGTAGAAGACGGTCGTAGGTCCGTAGTGATTTGTTCCATTTAAAAATCGAACATTAGTAATGAATTGTTAGAGTCATTAGTTGTTATTTTTTCTTTAAAATATGTTTCAGTACTTACTTACTTATTGTTAAAAGCTGTATACTTACTTAGTATTTTAACAATACTGAGATATGATGCTAAAGCTAACCTTAGTCAAATAGTGATGAAATATAGAATTCAAAGCATGCAGTGATTGATGGGCTGCGGCCTCTTGGACTTCATCTCTGGCTTCTTCCACTGGCTGACCAACTTGAGGCAGAATGGCGGCCACTATCGACATACGCTCCACAATCAACTGACTTAAGTCCTGCAAAAAAATATACTCCATGAAAATTTTACACTGAAAATACCAATTGATACAGTGGGATGTGTAAAATATTCATACCAATACTATGTCCTGCAGCTGGAGAGCTGTCGGGCAGTTGATGTGGGCATGCTGTCCCAAGAAGTTAATGTAGCAGTGCAGGTGTAAGGGCTCCGTTTCAACCAGACAAGCACCCTTCAGGGCCGCTATCACTTCCTCCTGTATCACCAACCAGTGACGGCTCTGTGGGATTATCATCAGCCACTCTCTGTATGTGAAGAAAAAAATGTAGATTATTTGCATTTACACTATGTAGGATACATGGAAAGACTCAGCATGACATAAAAATCAAATGAAAATATATTGCATAACATTAAAATGTCATCACACTCTGTTATGCAACATTATGCAATGTAACATTACAAATAGTAACATTAAATCACACACTAAAAAGTAACACCGTTGTGTTATATCACACACTATTATGTAACATTAAATAATGTTATATCACACACTGTTTTGTAATATTACATAATGTTATATCACACACTGTTATGCAACACTATGTTATGTAGGGTTACAATAAACAATGTTATGTTACATTAAATAATGTTATATCACACACTGTTATGCAACATTAAATAATGTTATATCACACACTGTTTTGTAATATTACATAATGTTATATCACACACTGTTACGCAACACTATGTTATGTAGGGTTACAATAAACAATGTTATGTTACATTAAATAATGTTATATCACACACTGTTTTGTAATATTACATAATGTTATATCACACACTGTTACGCAACACTATGTTATGTAGGGTTACAATAAACAATGTTATGTTACATTAAATAATGTTATATCACACACTGTTATGCAACACTATGTTATGTAGGGTTACAATAAACAATGTTATGTTACATTAAATAATGTTATATCACACACTGTTATGCAACATTAAATAATGTTATATCACACACTGTTTTGTAATATTACATAATGTTATATCACACACTGTTATGCAACATTAAATAATGTTATATCACACACTGTTATGCAACATTAAATAATGTTATATCACACACTGTTTTGTAACATTACATAATGTTATATCACACACTGTTATGCAACATTATGTTATGTAGGATTACAACACATAATGTTATGTAACATTACATAATGTTATATCACACACTGTTATGCAACATTATGTTATGTAACATTACATAACGTAACATTATCTCACACTATTATGTAACACCGTGGTGTTATATCACACACTATTATGTAACATGTAAATATTTCCCAAAATAGAAAGAAAGATGTAGGTATCTATAGATATATTTATATTATAAAAAAGAAAAAAATATATTTACTCTGGCAACACATTTGCCACCCATTCAGCTTCAGTGGGCTCTTCTGCAGATGGTGGTTGAAGGACCAATTTTAGCCCCTAAAAGTTGAAAACGAAAAAAAAGTCAGAATTATGCAATATAATGATTGGTTAGAAGTTGGATAGAGTTTTACAACTATTTATAAACAGCCATACTAAAAGAACATTATTCTTCGAATACACATAGAGTACGCAAAAGTGCTACTAATAAAACAATTATTATTAAGCTATAACAAGAATAATTTCCATGACAACTTTATTCCTGGTTACTCCCAGGTATAAAGAAGTAATAGCGACGTTTATTGAGACAGACTACCACTGCACTCTTCATATTTTGACACTTAACATATGAAAACAAACTCGAAGTTGCAACAAGTCCGAGCTGTCAATGAATGGAATCGACCTTCGGAAATATTCGTACACACAAACTTTCTCAAGGGTCCAACCGGGTTCGTACGGAATGCTTAGAAATCAGCCCCATAGTATGGAACAACCACAAGCTTCATTGATAAATGCGAGGTTGCCAAAGTATTTTGCAGTATACTTATGACACGGTATAGGTTGATTATTAGTATTAGTTGTTAAATAAATCAACAGAAAAAGATGGATGGGTGTAATAAATTTTAAAGTATAACTTCTTACCCTATTTGCTTGGTGTCTTATCGGCGGCTGGGAATGGGTGAGTCTCTGCAAGAAAAATGCTATAACTGGTTTGACGGTGGAAGCCCCGCTGACCAACTGCCGAAGATGTCTCACAAGCTCGGCAGCTTTGCCACCAAGAGCGCTTGATCCACCGCCGACGAGAAACTCGCACAGGCATTGAACAGGCAAGACACTATAAAAAAAAAGGTTTGGTTTGATATTCAATAGAGTTTAGTCATATTATGTTAGACTTTAAATTGTTATTATTTGACTGAAATGTTTGTGTCGGTACATATGATTCATGATTCTCTGATTGGGTAAAGTTGATAATTGTATTTGTTAATTATGTTACTATTAAATGGATCATTGAGTCTTGTCCCATAGTAAGTATAAACATTTGATACTAATTGGGGATTATGTGACTTCAAACCATTTGGTAGTGAACGTTGTCATGTATTGATGCCATGACAACTTCCCTGAACTATATTTCTTGATAATTATTGTATAAAAGCTCATTGGATTATTTTCTTCTTTTGGTATTGGTCTTTTTGTGCCTTTTATCTCTGTATTTTATGTCTAGCTCTATTTTTGTATCCTATATTTAAATCTCTCCGAGACAGGCTTGGTCTAGTGGGTAGATTCATCATATTATTAACGTGTACTGAGATATTGAAATTGAATAAAGGTTATTATTATTAATTATTTGTTACACAGGATACCAGTGTGTCTTTGACAAAACAATATAAAGAGACATCAAATTATAGGTTATATCACCTCAAAGAATGCTCGGAATTATGCAGCAAATCTTGTAACCACGGCATTGCCCGCTGAGTGCCCTGTCTAGCTATTATATCCAGCAGTAGAGCGGGCTGTCTGCATAACAAGTGCCCCAAACGTAATGATTTGTTCAGCGCTTGAAGACAATCCAAAACAGACGTCGGCGGGCGACGAGCAAGTCCCGTAGGATCCATCAGCATTAACTGAAACGAGAATAATGCAAAAGAATGAGGACTGCTTTATAAATGCTGCCATTTTGTACAACCTTATTGGTTAATGTAATAAAACAGGGATTGAAATCCTCAATCTTTGAAGCTCTCACAGAACAGCAGCAACTACCTATGCCTGGTTTCTAAGAAGGCAGCTTTACAAGGACTCCTTACCTTTATAGAGCCAGAAGTTGTAGGGAGACAGGTCAAGGGAAAAATGGTCTAGACGGTCAGGTCCAATTCCTCCACCCAAGAGACTAGTGGCCTTTTGAAGGAGTTTAGAACACAAAAGTCATGGCAAGTGATAGTTCAAAACTATATCAGTGTCAAAGTTGTGTTAAAAACACAGAAAAACAGAAAAAGTACATAAAGATTTGGAAAGTAGTGTTCAACATAGTCAATAAATAGAGAGAGAGAGAGAGCTTAAAAATGGATATAGCAAATATTCTGGCGCCATCTATTGTGAGTAGTTAGATACAAATCAAATTTGGTTTCTAAACGTTTTCCTCACTTTTCAATAGATGCTTCATTATTAAAATTAATAACAACTAGCTTATACCCGTCTTGCTTTAAGTTTTTGATTCCGATTGTCAGGCTTGATCGGTAGGTAATTAAACAGGTTCTATTGTTCTAGTCTAGCTTCTCATTGCTTAACTGACCTCTATAACTGACATAAGCACAGAAAAAGAAGAATGACACTTTTAATGTTTATTAAAATTTTGTATGAAGATCCTAAAAAATAGGGTTTTTTAATTAGCTCTAAATATATTAAAGTTAATGCAGCAAATTGTATTGAAGAACCTTCTCCGGCATTTTGCACGGCTCTGTGCAGATTCAGATCTGACGTAGCATTTGTATTTTGAGCGTGATGCTATAACATACGGTAAAAAACAAATTAAAAAAACATTTCTGAATTATTATTTAGATAGAGAAGGAGGGGCTAATGCATAGAGTATAATAATACTACTTAAAATAGAGTGGCAACTCGAGCGTTTTTTTGTAGACTGGGAATACAACGCCATATTTTGTTCATCGTACTAAAATTACGCGCATGCGCGCTTTCAAATCTTATACCCCTCAATATATTCAATTTTATCCTTAACTTATGAATATAAATAGTTTCAAAAATGACCTACTCTATTTCATCAGCAAATACATTTTTATTTTAACGTATCATTTTAAACTTTTTATTACACATTCAAGATTAAAATGTTAAATTAAAACAAATATACATCCATTTTAGAAACAGGATAAGTCACTTTAAGAAACTACAAATATTCATAAGTTATGGACAAAATTGAATATTATGTCAGTGTGTTGATGAATATTTTACACTATATATTTTATGAAAAGGAATTAAAATTTGAGATGTTATAATGCATTAATAAAACAATCCAATAAAATAAAATTACAGTGAAGACTTAAAGAAAATTATCACAAAACTTCCTATTTCTTGAGATTTGTTCATCACTCAGACATTCCAATATTTAACCACAGATTTTGCATTAAATTACGAGACAGATCGTTCAAACATCGCTGCACTGATGAAAACAAAACAAAGCGACCTATATCGCAACACATGAATGAAAACAGGGAATAAAGCGTCCAAATATCATACAACGATACAAATAATACATTTACGTTAAATGAAATCACAAAACTTATCATATCAAGCTTCGAAATATAAAGAAACTGACACATGGTGAAAAAAATATAAAATCGCGCAACTCAATCAACAACTTCTTAGCAACACAATCAACAAATTCTTAGTAACCCAATCAACAGTTTCTTAGCAACAATCAACAACTTCTTAGCAACTCAATAACAGCTGTCATGCGGCTGCGCGGCTGTAGTTCCAATAATTTCCGAAAAAAAAGTTCTGGCTCAAGGACCATGAGGTGTCAAACTTATCTGTCAAATATATTGTCTATGGTTTGTATGGAAGTTTCACTACCGTGGGCTAATGCGAGTTTTATTTAATTTCCCAATTTACCACGCAACTTTCTTTATTTTTTATTTCATAAGAACCTTCTACTGATAAAAGCCAACACGACAAAAAAAGAATTAGTGAAATCGGTTCAGCCGTTTAGGCGTGATGCGATGACATTAAGTAAAAAGCTAATAAAAAAACATTTCTAAATTATTATGTAGATTTACCACGCAACTTTCTTAATTTTTTCTTTCATAAGAACCTTCTACTAATAAAAGCCAACACGACAAAAAAAGAATTAGTGAAATCGGTTCAGCCGTTTAGGCGTGATGTTCACATATACAATAGAAAGCAGACAAACATTTCTGAATTATTATGTAGATTTACCACGCAACTTTCTTAATTTTTTCTTTCATAAGAACCTTCTACTGATAAAAGCCAACACGACAAAAAAAGAATTAGTTAAATCGGTTCAGCCGTTTAGGCGTGATGCTCCCATATACGGTAAAAGGCAAATAAAAACACATTTCTGAATTATTATGTAGATAAAATGCAATTTACGATGTAAAAACTTAATTAATTTTAGCTAATAAGTTATTGAATTATGTTAAGTTATCGTTGATTCGGGTGAAGGATGACGTTCGATGGGACATAAGCTTGAAATCAAAACATTTCCTCTTTAATTGCTTTACTTTTTAAAAAATCCAATAGATGGCGGTGTAGTAGGAAGTACATAACATGTGATGTATGTTTGCGTATTGTATAGATACGTCGAAAGAATTGACCCATTTAAACCAATTTTTCAGAATTATTATGTTAAGATAAATCACTTCCCACCTAGACACTTTAAATATACAAATTATCAAAGATGTATTATCGAAGGGTCTAAGAAAGAGGGTTCGATTATGTCAAAGACAAAGACTCCCAAGATGGGAAAATTTTGGGATTCGCCTAAATGCCAAAAAATGTTAAAGTAAAGTTAAAGCCTTCGAAACAGCAGTAAGAGACGGTCATAAGCCCGCGATGGTTCAAATTTGAATAAAATATACCATTTGAAAATAGAACATCTAGTATTGTGGGGGAAGAAAGTTGGAACTTGCTGGGAGATGGTTGCGTGGAATAGTGTAGTCCAGCATAATATAAGATTGCATATTATATTTGATTGGACAAAATACCTGAGATAAGAGTCTGCTGGTGTGTTCCGTGATGGGCACTTTGGTGCTGGCCGCCGCCAAGTGACTCTCAAACTGCAGTATGGCCACCTTCTCTCCTTCCACTTCCGTGATCAAATCCGAGCTCGACCATTTACTGAAATCATTATTTACAATGAGTCAGCACTTCATTTTGTTCTCTCAAAATGTATTTACACTGGTATAACATATTAAAGAGTCTTATATATTAAAGTCGGATCAGTCTTGAACATTTGATAATGGAGACCAAAAACCAATTCATTATTATTATTGGGTAACTTATATAGCGCTGTTTTGTGGAGTTCCGATTCATGTTTGAATTATAAATTATGTGATAGATGGTTTACTATACAAGATGGTTTCATTTTTATTTTGAAACGGACTATTGTCAAGCACCTTCTGCCCAAAACATCAAAGATCTATAACCTATATATTTTTTCTACAGAATTCTGCAACATAACAAGAGCAATGAAAACTTTCATAGAGTGTATCTACTGTGGATCTTGGATTCAAATCCCAAAAATATATAATGTGTTTGAATATATAGTTTTTTTTTGGTTTTAACAATTGATTTAGGGTTTGATTTACGAGTCAACTGGATGTGATCTTTGCATAAATCCATCCTTTAAATTGTTGCCAACTAAACCACTAATCTATCAAAGTTTTCTTCCAGAACTTCTTGGTTAATTTTCACTTTCGCAAGTCATAGATTTAAATGGTATCAGTTGAAGTCTTTCAAACATACGGAGTACTAAAGGTCGTAGGTTTAAATCCCGGTGTCAAAAATTAACACTTTCACAACGAAAGCCTTGCTTATTTCAAAGATGTCGAATGTCGGTGAGCCCCGATTAATTTAAAAGGAAAATAAGTGAAAGTGTTTAATATTTTACATTCATAATTTTTAAATTAATGCAATTCACATAACTCACTTTGTAATACACATTTCGATGAGTGCTTTTAGTGTGGGATATTTGTTGAAGGCTTGTTGGGAAAAGGTATGTGGATTGTGGGCGGCGATCATCACAAGCACCATCCAAGCTCTCCAGTACAGGGATATGATTGCCAACGATGGAGCGACATAACTGAAAAAACAACAAATAATAAAATTATATATTACAACACCCCAGGAGTTTAAGTCAAGTGAATTATAATGGTTGCAAACGTTCAGTCGGTGTTTCCACGGTAACAACGTAGAAAGCTGTCAGTTGTACATTGTCACCATAGAAACACCGACTGAACGATGCCATTTTAGTGCACTTGACTCCAGCCCCAGATCATTGTCGGCCCAATCGCACTAGCAGTTTGTGGCTATGCTCAAATTATGATTCAGTGTGGCAGTTATGAATTTATTTGGTAAGTACTATAAGGGCATTCCCTTATAAAATGTGGCTAAAAGTCAACACCCTTGCAATGGTCTGATGCTATCGAAACCGGTTGTTATTTATACTCAAATTAACACTTATAACAAGGTAATAAAATAAATTTTGCTCAGTTAGATACCTTTTTCAAAACTTTCTAGAAACAAACACTAATTAAATTGTTGTATTTTATACTTTGCTTATAATAATCGTTTGAAAAAAGGTAGGGAAATTCATACGAAATTCATAAATGAGAAATGAAGTGGGTATTGCCCCTCTGGCAACCCCATGTAGTGTTGCAGCAGAAGCCAAGAGAGAGAAGCAATAAAATGACCCCAAGCATCCGATGCATGACTCTCAACCCGGCCAGTGCCGATTGAAGTCGAGGATGAGGTTCCTGGAGACAATTGCCCCATGGTCCACTCGCCTGGAATCTGACCGCTGTCTCTGTGGTGTGAATCTACAGAATCCTCACACTTACCCCCTGCCGAAGAGATGCCGATGAGTAGCTTATCTTACCCAACATGGAGAGCATTAAATCGATTAAGAACGGGCGTCTCATGTTGCTACAGCAACCTAAAAAGGTGGGGTCACAGGGAGGATGACATATGCGAGTATGGTGAGGTGCGAAACAACCAGCATCTCTTTGCATGTCCCCTTATGCAGAGATAGAAGGTTTTATAGGTCTGATCAGTTTTATTGTAGAAGTAACATATTATAAAGGATGATGAAGATACACGAGGCGGATGATGCGTGTTCTGTGTTGACTCTATGAAGACTTGATGGTGACTGATAGTTATGCAGCTTTGTATGATGTGGCAGGCTGCTATCAGGTGTCGACATCATTGAGAAACATTATTGGTGGATGATGTCGTCATACGAAACATGGCCGCTACAATAGTGACAGCAAATAACTGTGGCCGAGTATTGGAGGTCATGCACTTGATGATGTCCGGATATGGAAATTAAGTAAGTATAAATGAAAAGCGTCGTACCCCTGTGGTAAGGTGATGTTTTCAGGATGATGATACTGGCACAGCTGAAAGATGTATTCGGCTACTTCAGTCTTGTCCAAGGGGAGAGGATTCTCTTCCGTCGTCAGACCACATGCTCGCCTCACTAGCTGCTCACAAAGTTCTAAAGCTTCTCCTGGCGTTACTGGCAAATCCTATACATTAACAACAAATTAAGAAATATTAAAACTAGTGGTCGACCAGTGTTCGAAATTCAAACATAACTTATTTAAATTATAAGTTTGAACATTATTAAGGTTCTATTGTCAAAGACTGAGCGAGCGCTATTTCAGTTTACTTTCCAAAATAATGACATGGATACGTCAAATTTAAAATGTACAAAGTTTTTTATATTATTGTTAAAGACAAACAATATTAATCTATTCTCAATTTGACCACAGATAAACAAAAGAATATATGCGTCTGTGTCAATGACAAATACATCTGTGTCAATGACAAATACATCGAAGTGTGTGTATCAAATACATAACATTACAGCAGTGTTTGTAATGTTTTTTTTATTGATTTAATGTATTTTTTATGCATAATTTAAAAAATACATTCGTATTCCCAGATCAAGGGTGCCAAGTTTTTTATATTATTGTTAAAGACAAACAATATTAATCTATTCTCAATTTGACCACAGATAAACAAAAGAATATATGCGTCTGTGTCAATGACAAATACATCGAAGTGTGTGTATCAAATACATAACATTACAGCAGTGTTTGTAATGTTTTTTTTATTGATTTAATGTATTTTTTATGCATAATTTAAAAAATGCATTCGTATTCCCAGATCAAGGGTGCCACAAGTCAAAAATTATGGATATTTAGTTAAGAATGCCAATTGATAGTATATTATGTGCCGAGCGTTGTGATAAAGTGCCACTAGTCTAAAACTAACACATACAAAATTGTAAGGATATACGGCACTCTAGGTTTGTACAGATTATTCTCACATCAAAAACTTCAACCATGGTTTTCTCTTTTTGAAAAATTTGGACATGTGGCACCCTTGATCTGGGTATACGAATATTAGCATTCGCCAGTCCTCCTCTATATAAACTGTAAGTGTGGGAAATTTCATACTCCTCCATCCACGCAATTTTCGTAAAAATGGATATAAAGTTTTTCCTACACGTATTAATATATTGATTATCAGAAAAAAAAAACATTATTATTTGATATTTACTATGCCTACTGCCTGCTAGGAGGTCGCCATCACTGCCTCCCATTATGGAATTATTGTGACTAGCCCTGCATTAGAGTTCGTTGCTCAGTCCAGCCTCCTGGAAGAATCGGAGGACCTTGTTGGCTTCAACTCTTTAATTTCATCTTGCCCAGTTTTCTTTTTCTATTATGCATCATTGGTATGCACTCACAGAGGAGGTGCATTGGGGTCTCGAGTGACTTCCCACACATCCTGCACATGCCAGAGTCCAGTATCCTTGTGGTGCACATGTGCTTGTTCAGCTTACAGTTCCCCTTTAAGGATCTCATAATGGCACATACAGCAGGTTCCTTACAGATTTTTTATTATAGGCGTTGATTAATTCCTTGCAATGTTTTTGACCTTGGGTCCTGGGATCCAGAGTTTGAGTGAGTTGTCAAATGTTGAATATAAACAATAATAAAAAATTCGAGGATCCACAGATATGGTGTGTCATTACTATCTTTTCTGAGCGTATGTGACCGAATATTAATTTGTTTAGTCTTACATTAACAATTGAGGGAGATATAGTGAGAATATCATGTGTATTTTATATATTTTCTTCTAATTTGTGGACATTCTGTCAAAAACCTTATTAGATATCACAGTATAATAAATCTTTTGCACAAACCTTGGATAAGCCAATGAACAGTATTCCTATGAGAGTGTTCTGCAGCAAGGGAACTTCGCAGCTGATCCTGAACATGAGAGCCCTCTCCGACTCTGGGGGCCAGTTGTCCAGCTTGCAGTACGTCTCTATATTCTCCAGGAACATTATCTAAACAACACAAAGGCTATTAAGAAATATCTCTTCACATTTTTGTTGTGAGAACATTATAATTAATGAAATCATATTTATAAGGTACCAACATTTTTTGTCAATTATACTTTAAGTAGAATCTTTATTATTGGGAGTGATTCTCGATTATCCGGACAGGTAAAGTAAGAACAATTTGGAGCTATATTGTCAATTTGTTGCAAACGGACCAATATTGTTTGGATGCTAACATCAAAAACTGCTGCTAACTCAGCTGTAGATTGAGTGTCATCATTTAATTCTTTGACCAATGTTTCCGGAATACCACATGGTTCATTTTTCGAGTCAAAATTTCAGAATGGAACCAATAACGGGTTTTGCGTTTGTATAGTTCTCTCCGTAATTGATATTATATACCGTTTGTGACGCATTGGTGCCGAAACGGAACTAAAATTTTTCATATGTAATGAAAATACAACGCTAATCAGTAAACAAAAGACCAACTTTGTAAAAAAAAGTCATCTTACAACAAAATTAATTTGAATTTAGGATCTGCAGTCAATCAAAACTTTTTTTTGTTTGAAATGGCTAGTACTGAAGAATGGCAATTTCATAGGTAAAGGCCTAATAATTATTAGATTTTTGTTTTTCTTAAGGTTCCTGTATTTGTAAAAAAACACTTATTGTAATAAAAAAAATATCAAAAAATAATATGTAATGTTATGTTGACATAACATAAGGGTATGAATGCTAGGGGACGTTCGCGTTGAGAGTATCTCGAACAATTATATGAGGATATGGGATCACATCTTACATGGAGCTGAATAGATGCAAATAGATGATATAAATAGGAAACGCTTTGTAAGGCATTAATAATACATCCAATTGGTGAGTTAGGAAATTTCTGTCAACAAGTACACCTGATGAACTTTACAACGTTGTTACTTGAGACTGGCCAGGAACATCGACAAGGTGAAGGCCATAAAAAAAAAACTTTACAACGTTTGCACTCACCTTATGTAAAGCCAATGTGTACTCTTGTGCTTGTGGTCTATACAGGGACACAGCCGACTCATGAAGCCACCAAACTCCGTCACATTGGACGGATGCAATCTGGAAACATCAACAGTTCATGGTTATAATTTTTTACGGGTTTTAATTTTTTTTTTACCCATTTTCAATTGATTTTTTTATCAAGTTTTTTTTTTAATCTCTGAATACTGAAGCACATTTTTGTATAAATTAAAACGCGAAAAGTGAATAAATCTAATTAAGAAATCAAATTGTCATTTGACACAAACTGTCAGTTGTTGTTTAATAGTGGTGCGATTGACAGAATTCGGAAGTATGTGATTTAAAACAGATGCATCGATTGGCATAACAGTGGTTGTCTTTCTTTTAAATTCTAATTCAATAATCACAGTTAGATCACAGGACAACGTCTGTCGGGAAAGCTAGTGACTAATAAAACAAAACATTACCTGCATCCTATAGTCAGGCAGATGCTTAGAATGTGAAGCAGTCAGTAGTATAGCGAGACTGAAGAGATCTGCAATGGCGTGAAACATCCTCTCCCTGCACTCTGGAGGGGGCTCCTTGGGGGGATGGGCAGCCAGCCCCCTGCAGAGTGCCAACAGGGCTGGGGCACCCTCGGCTCTTCCAGCGCGTACAGCCTCCCTCGTCAGCGCACGTAGCGGACGCAGGTATTCTTCAGGCCGCATCAATAGCTCCTAAACATAACAATAATTAATTCATATAATATAAATAATCTTTAAATATAAAAAAAAAAAGTTGTAAAATTGTTTTTTTTCCATGTCATGCCAAAATTCTGGTACCTCGGTGCGGATTTATGTGGTCAGACGGATTAACCAGTCGAAATAGTGGGTCAGATAAACAAGGCTGCTGCCATTTCAGGTTGTTTAAGAAACAACCATATTTTCATCGTGTGAGTGACTGTATGTGTGGATGGATGTCTGTGGATGAATATTTTTATCTTAGTAAATAAGTATTAGGCTGTATGTATGGATGGATGTCTGTGGATGAATATATTTTATCTTAGTAAATAAGTAATTTTTAAATGACTGTTATTGTAATAAGTTTAATAAGAAATTAAATTCGTCTTCTCCCTAGTACAGGCATTGCCTAGTTGGGAGAGACAATGTAACTGAACATATTATGTAACATGTCTTAATTAAATAAAGAATTATTATTATTATTATATTTTGAGAGCTATGAAGTAAAAGTTCTAAAAACACAGCATGAAGTTAAAGTCTAAAAATTTGGTCAAAATTATTTTATTTATGTTTACACAACTTATCACTAGGATTTTTGGGGGTAAATATTCAATTTGGGGGACATTTTGTCAATATCTTAACTAGTATTGTTCTTTTATTTCTGCTGTTAAGTACCTTAGCGGGGGTTACTGGTCAATGGATGCTAAATAATATAAAGCAATGGACACTCCATATCACTAGAATTTTGACACATTGCTTAGTAAATTAAAATTGGTATTAAAACAGAGAACTGTAAAAAAAGCATTGGTTTTTTACTAATGATTGACCAACAGTTGGGTTATAGGTAAGTTCTGTCAATGAAATGCAACACCACCTATATAAGAAGGCCTTAGAGCTGGTGGCCATTTTACCTCTCGCGTTACCAGGCCGCCGGCGTGTAGACAGATATCATGGCGCACAGGTAAGTACATACAGATATAGGCAACTGAATGTTGGGCCTCACGATGTGACGTAGCGCTAAGGCCTTCTTATATAGGTGGTGTTGGTGAAATATAACTGAAATTTAACTGACAGATGTTTAAAATATCGCCCTCATTAAATAATTATGGGTACTAGCGGTCATCCAGAGGTCGAAATTCAACCATAATTAAGTGATATCCTAGAGATTTTATATTAAATATATTGAGCGAGCGCTATTTCACAATTTTCAAAAATAAAAACATGGATACGTAAAATTTGAAATTGATTGATATGTTCAAAGTTTCTTCTATTATTATGAAAGACAAACACAGATAAACAAAAGAATATATGCGTCTGTGTCAATGTCAAATACATCGAAGTGTGTATGAGATTGAAAATACATAACATTACAGTAGTGTTTGTGATGTTATTTTTAATGCTTTACTGTATTTTTCTATGCATAATTTAAAAAAAATATTAGCATTCGCCACTCCTTCTCTATATAAATGATAAGTGTGCGAAATTTCATACTCCTCTGTCCACGCAAATTTCGAAAATAGGTTTAAAAAGTTTTTGCTTCACATAATATGAATACATAGATTTGTATTACCTGAAATATTTCAGCCATAGCTTGGGGCACAGCCTGTGGTTGAGCCTGTATCAAGGAGGCTATGGCCGTCATGCTGTTGGGATTCCTCACATTGGACAACTCATTGTATATAGTGTGCAGGACTACGCTGTGCAGAATGGAGGTGCTTGACATAATCATCTCCCTGTGCCAAAGATAGAATCAAAATTATGCACAGTTCTATATATTTTTTATTTTAACGTAACATTTTAAACTTTTTTTACACATTCAAGATTAAAATGTTAAATTAAAACAAAAATATATCCATTTTAGAAATAGGATAAGTCACTTTAAGAAACTATAAATATTCATAAGTTATGGACACAATTGAATATTATGTCAGTGTGTTGATGAATATTTTACACTATATATTTTATGAAAAGGAATTAAAATTTGAGATGTTATAATCCATTAATAAAACAATCCAATAAAATAAATTACACTTATTTGTTTTTTATACTTAGTGCTTTTACATAATATTTTTTTTTAAATAAAATTTATATCACGAGTGAAGACTTAAAGAAAATTATCACAAAACCTCCTATTTCTTGAGATTTGTTCATCACTCAGACCTTCCAATATTTAACCACAGATTTTGCATTAAATTACGAGACAGATCGTTCAAACATCACTGCACTGATGAAAACAAAACAAAGCGACCTATATCGCAACACATGAATGAAAACAGGGAATAAAGCGTCCAAATATCATACAACGACAGAAAAATAATATATTTACGAAAAATGAAATCACAAAACTTATCATATCAAGCTTCAAAATATAAAGAAACCGACACATGGTGAAAAAAATATAAACTCGCGGAACTAAATCAACAACTTCTTAACAACTCAATCAACAACTTCTTAGTAACCCAATCAACAGTTTCTTAGCAACAATCAACAACTTCTTAGAAACTCAATAACAGCTGTCATGCGGCTGCGCGGCTGTAGTTCCAATAATTTCCGAAAAAAAAGTTCTGGCTCAAGGACCATGAGGTGTCAAACTTATCTGTCAAATATATTGTCTATGGTTTCTATGGAAGTTTCACTACCGTGGTTGATACCATACTAAGGGTAGGTACATACCTATCTATATTTTTGCGTGTTTAAAACATTGCTTGCGTATTTGTTTTGTTTCGTTGGGTGGGACATTAAAATTGAAATAAAAATATGATAATAATGAATAACACTCTTTTATAGGTGTCAATATAGCAAGTGGAACTTAATGCTTGAAACATTCTCTACCAGTCAACCGGTCCCGTCGAATCTGACACAGGACTCCAGCCCCGCTTAGAAATTTCAAGCGAAAAAACACAAGTTTTCTACAAAAATTTGAAAAATTTAATCTTTTTTTCTGAATATTTTAAAAGTGAATTAAGCTTACTTTTTTCACATCACTATTTGAAGTAGAAAGTTATTTTTTCTGAGTATGCATACATTTGAGATAAAAACAAACTTTTTTGAGTCTGATTGATTGCTTGAAAAAAAATGATCACCTGGTTTACCCTATATACCATACCAGTTGGTGTAATGTTCTACCAAACACCTGTATAAAATAGTGGATTGTAGCCTAATGAGCGTCCATTGTTTTCTTTCGTGAGTGACAATGTATGTTTGAAAGTATTTACATAGCTGAGAAAAAAAAAAGTCCTTACTTGAGACAGCTGAGGTAGGCGTTAATTAGTGGTTTGGTTTTAAGTCTCATCTTCACAAGCTGCGCCAACACCTCCTGGTCCCTGGGAGCGCTCTCCGAAATATTGCTTGTCACGTAGGCCAATAGCTCCTGAGCAGGTCTCCACAGTTTACCAGAGTGAAGCCACGATTCCAGTCTGCAGGCTGCGATCATTCTTATCTGTCAAATCAAATAACAAATTTATTTTATTATTTATTTTATTTTTTAATAAAGTTATAATATGCTCATAAAATAACTTATAATTACATTAATATATTATATTCTTACAGTAAACAATCATTCTTCAACGATCTTGCGTTCATTCTTTCAGTCATCCACTAGCTCATACAGGGTGTCACAACAACTACCTACTTTCCACATTATTTTCCAAGAGATATTTTACGCACATCCCACGAAAAATCGGCATGCTCGGTGCACATCTCACATGGGGCGGCAATTCGTTAAACAGCCTGAATCCCTTATAAAATAGGCTGCTCTCCGTACTCGCACGCTTCGGCACTGCAATACGAAACATGTCTCGACCCCTCGTGGGATATTCATGTATTTCAAAATTATATTTAACATTTTTCAATAGGTATCGTGGCACCATTTTATTTTTAATCTTAAACACTAAACACAACACATTTAAATACAGCATTTTATTAACACTCAAATACTTCAATTTATCCATCATATCTTTTACTCTAGCATATCTACTGCATCCAAGCACCGCTCTCATTCCCTTATTTTGAGCCACTTGAAGTTTATTTAACTCTGTTTTATTTGAAAAAAACAACACTGATGAACAGTAATTAAAATGCGGCAACACAATTGCACCAAAAATCAATTTTCGTGAACTAACACTTAGCTTTTTCTTAATTCTATTTAAAAAGCCAATTTTCTTAAGCATTAGCTGGAATGAATTCAGTAAGCTTGGTTTGGATGTCGAGGGCAAGTCTTTCTAAGTTTCACAACTCTATGGTTACAAAAAATTACTTTTTTTTTACCCACCACACCGTGTACCGTAAGGGGTAGGCAGAGAGAAAAGACCTTCACTCCTTTTTATCCCAGCACACTTCTTTCACTTCTTCCAATGACATACCATTTCTCAAACTACCTCTCCTATTCCTCATATTTCTTACGTGGCCTTTCTTGAGGACGGAATCGATGTGTTCGATCCACACACCTTTTCTTTCAGCCTTGTAAATTGTCTTTGTCATTCTGTTTACATCCATTCTTTCCACATGCCCAAACCATCTCAATTTATTGACTTTCATCTTTGTCACAACATTAACTTCCATACCATACCTCCATGAGAAATGAAACTTACGTGCGTGGCAGGATTTAAAAGCGGTTGCCTCCAGAAAATGCTAGATATCCATTGATATGATTTTGTATCGAATAAAATTACCAGAGACTTCATCAAAATTTAAGCCATATTTTCGTTTTTAATTTGATGTCGATTGTCTAATCTGTTAATTGGCATTTTTTTATTCACTAAAAGCACTTAACTTTTACAATAATTTCTCGCTATGTAGAACTATGTTTTACTCGTATTAAACGGATGCATTGTCTATGTGTTTTTTGTAATCTATTTTTTACGTAACAAAATAAATGAATGTCAAAGGTGGAATGTTAAGATGATTTTAGCCTAAAATACCCGAAGCTGTGATACTAATCTTAAGGCTAGCACACATACATCCTTAGTGCCACAAAAATTAGTGAGTCTTGGCTGGCTCCAGGCTAGCATACTAGCGGCTCAAGCTCGTACAAAACTGTCAGTGTACATTGACACCACGGATATACCAACTGAGTGATACTCCAGCACAAGCAAATTGGAGGTTTTAATAATAATAGCATCCCTATGCTCCTAAGCAAGATTGCATGGAGAGGATTGTTAATTTAGTTTTAGAAAAAAACTCTCAAAGAAGCATTTTAGTATATTTGGTAGATTTTTCAAAACTAACTTCGGGGAAACCGCACGTTGCTGCGAGAAGCTTGAGGAAGCCCTTCCCTACGGCATCGGGTGTAGCTCGTCTACTCAGCTGCTCCTTGATGGCTTCCAAAACCAGACCTTCCACGCTCTCATAACTATTGCTGTATCTGAAATTAAGAAAAATAATCTTTCGAATTTATAGTATTTACATACAATAAAATATATGAACAATTTGATGCAATATTAAGGTGCATTTATATCTCAGTGCATTTTTGGCTTAGACTCAATTTCAAACGTCATAATGGTTTATACACAATTTTTATTATTTTAAGCTTGCTGCTTATAGTTTCATGTCATGTTTTATTGATCATTGCTTAAATAATGAAAAGATCATCAAAGGGATTTTATACGTACAATAACTGTCAAAAACTCAACGTACCTTGGAAATACTGAGAATTCTAAGTCTGTGGTGTCGGATTCTTCTTCGTTGGAACCTAAAAGTGGAGATCCTGAAGGTGAAAGGGTCCCTATAAAATATCATCAGAATTAGTAGAGCTCCCGATACGTATCGGTATGGCAAGTGGCGCCTTTAACAACATGACGTCGGAAGGCGTCGGAATTAAGTGTCGAGACAAAATGTCAACTATTAGATGCGTGAGTGTTACCCATTCTCCTGTATGGGTGTGAGTCCTGGCACCTGACCAAAGCCCAGGTACAAAAAGTCTCAGCTTTTGAAATGAAGTGCCTCAGGAGAATTCTGGGCGTAAGATGGTACCACTGCATCACGAACAACGCTATATGCCGGTAAACCCAGGGTGAGCCCATCACTTGTACCATTATGGGGAGGAAAGATGGACTTGGCTGGGACATGTGTTAAGGATGCCGAATGACAGTTAGCTGAGGAGGGCGCTGTTCTTCCTTCCCATCAGGGTCCCAAAGATGAGGAAGACCCTCTCATACTGTGTTTCGCTCCTTCGAAGCAGAGCTGAGGAATTTGGACATGGTGTGGGAGGAGGTCATAAACATTGCGCAAGATCGAGCGCAATGGAGAGCTCTTGTTGTCTCCCTATGCCCCTAAGTGGAGCGTAAAGGGAGTTTGGTTTGGTTTGGTTAGTCCTATTAAGGATTGTTCAGCCAGCCATTAATCAATAATAGATTATGTGTGAGTTAAAGATGCGCTTAATAATAAGACAGTATGCGTTACAAGTTTACCTAAAGTGTTATTGTCGTTTGGCATCAGGTGACTGGGAGGAGCCGTTGTCAAGAAAGCCGTCACTATGTTGTCCACCAGACACTTGCACCAAGTGCAGTCAACCCACCAACGCTCGTTAAGAGCATCTTCTATATAAACCTAGAAAAATAATTCACATTCATCTCTATTAATAAAAAAGAGCCGGCCATTGCATCACAATTTTGCTAATTCTTCTTATTTTGTGTTTGCCATTGTCAGGAGAAGGTTCTTATGCTTAAAACTTAGCATAGGTAACTATCTAAATGCTATTGACATTAAAAACTTTTCAATTTTTTAAATTTAAATTGACATTAGACAAACTGTCAGTTGATTGATAGCTGGTGCAATTGACAGAATGTTCCCAGCAAACATCTTTGTAACAGATCTGTCAGTAGGAATTTGGTTAGTTAATTTATCGGTAATTATTTACTTCGCAGGCTTCTTTGATTTTTGACAAAACCCTTTTAAATTAATATATTTCAACCAAACAGAATGTAGTGTTATCATTTGTAGAGCTGTCCAAAGAGCTCCAAACCCCTCTTAAAAAGTATGTTCCAACCTTAACCTAACCTATTCAAATCGAAGTGTTATCATTCGAGGATGTTAGCAAATCCCCTAATCTATCCAAATTGACTAACTAAACGACAATGACCATGACCATGAAAAATTAAGATATTTCTATCTTAATTTTTCAGACAAAAACACCAATTTTAGAATAAAAAAATAAAATGTCACTCCATGAAAGAAAAGTTTGTATGAGAAATTAGGCAAAAAATTTTAAAATGGATTTTTACTTAAAATTGGTTGATAAAATACTTCAAATGTTATCAAATCAATCCATAACATGCTTATTTACCAATCTGCATATAAATTTGATATGTGTTTCATGTAAAAAATCGTGAAAAATCGAAGAAGCCCACGAAGTAAATAATTACCAATTTATCATTATACAATATTCATGGCTAGGACAGGATTATGTCTGTCGGGTCAGATAATAATTGATTAAATACTCACTTTAATAAATGTATCGGGCCAATTCTTACTGTCTCTGTGACCCGAATAAAGCAAATTACACGCCAAAACAAACACAAGAGGATTCCCCTTGCTCTTGAAAGCTGTCCCGTGCTCCCTCTTCAAAAGACCACACAATCCTTGAGTGACAGGTTCTAGTCCAAAAATGGCGGGGCGTAACTTGGCTAAATAGATCATACCATGTGACAGGATGGGATCTGGTTTCCAGCGTTGGGTTTTTAGAAGTCTTATGGCTCCGGTCAATAAGCCAACCTGTAAAATATTTCAAATCTATCATAAATAAATCATGTTAAAAATTTAGTTTATAAATAATACACTAGAGATCTGCCACAGTATCGCACGGATAGATAGGTATTTTAAAATAATAATTTAGTTTTCTTAAAGATCTCAAACTTCTTCAAAATATTCTATACCCTATGTCAATCTGGAATAATGCAGCATTCTAATGTTCCCCACCCGTAATTTCATATTTGTGTTTTGCTTTTATAATTTCTTCAAAATTCAATATCAGTAACTGAAACTATCCGAAAATAATTTCAAATCAATATTATAGATTAAACATTACAATTCGAAATTTCAGATCCATAACTTTCCTAATCATGTAAAATAAATTTTTGAGATATGAAAATACGGGCGAAAAGTGTTGGTGTAAGCATAAAGTATCATATCGTTACTACCTTTCATTGCCAAGACAAGTTAAAATTTATACAGCAATAAATAAATAAAACATACAACTTTCTCCGTATTATGGTTATCAAAGGCAGTCAGAGCGGCAGGAACCAGCTCAACTGGATCAATATCCAGCACAGTGCTTGTGCTTTCTCCCGGAGAACTAGCAAAGGATCCTCCCAGTTTGGGCTTCTTCGACGGAGGCACGACAGTTGGGGCACCATCACGCTTTCTTTCTTGTTGTCCTGTCAATATCAACAACACAATCATTAGAATGTTTCCATATTATTATTCCTACTCATTGAACAGTATATGAACTATGAACCCAAAGTATCAGTACACTATGGATAATACCGTTATTAAATTAAAACAGTCACAAGCCAAAAGGATCTCGGAATTGTAGTGACCAATACATTGAAGGGGAGGACCATATTGTCCAAATCACTAAAAGAGCGAATTGACTCATATATCTTACTTACAAAAAACATTTTATACACATCACACCTGAATTATTCCTCAATGCGTATAAAAGTTACAAATGCCCTCTGCTGGAATATGGTTTCCAAACATGGAGCCAATGTTTCAGAAAGGATGTCAAGCTGCTGGAGAGGGTGCAGAGAAGGCCTAGTAAAATGCCAATTGGGTTTTCGAGACAGGATTATGAGGAGAGGCTGAGATTGTTGAAACTGTCCATCCTCAAGGAAAGACGTAAACGTGGGGATCTAAGGGAGATGGACATTACTCCGATTGATTGTGGGGACAGAATAACATATCTCGTGGATATCACTATGGGGGCGTTCAAGTATTACGTAACGCAATTTGGGGGGGAGGGGGGGTCTTGCAAAACGTTACTGTGCGTTACGAGGGCGGGAGGGGGGGGTTTGAACAACTCGTTACGTAACGGTATTTTTTTTTTCTTAAAAAAAAAAAATTGGGAAATAAATCTTCCAAGTTGGGCAATCCTTTTCGTTTATGTTTTACGGGGAATACCTCGATTGTACTGTACGTCATTTTTGTTTTTTTTTCTCCGAAGTTGGGCACCCTTTTCGTTTATGTTTTACGGGAAGTCCCTCGATTGTACTGTACATCATTTTTTTTCTCCGAAGTTAGCAAAGGAACCCTTTTCGACAATGTTTTACGGGAAGTCCCTCGATTGTACCGTACGTCATTTTTATTTTGTTCTCCGATGTTAAAGCTTTTGGTGGAAACACGTAGAATGCCGAATCCGACCCGCGCCGACCGGCGCAAAGAATGTTTCTATGCAGTTGAATGGGGATACGCACAGCAAAAGCAGAAACCTGCTTTCCGGCATGCCCATTTAAATGCATTGAAACCATAGACAACATTCTTTGCGCCGGTCGGAATCGGCTTTCTACGTGTTTTCACCCTAAGCGTAAGAATTTTTCGCTCTGCGAAAAAAGGAACCTTTTTCGTTTAAGTCTTACGGGGAGTCCCTCGACTGCATTGTATGTAATTTTTATTTCGCCCTCCCAAGTTAGCAAATCTTTTATTTTTCGACTGTATTATACTTACGTCATTTTTATTTTATTTTCGTTGTCAGCATTCGTTAGTGGTCAAAAGGGGGGATTTACATCATCAACTGGACTTGCCAACGCAGCTATACCAAAATTTGGAAAACAGCAAAAGAAAAAATAAAGATAAATTTATGGAACATATAAATAGTATTTTTTTTTCTCCGAAGTTAGCAAAGGAACCCTTTGAAACCCTTTTATTTTTTTACGAGAGTTCAGTAAAAAAATAGTCTCTTGGGTGTTACGTAACATTTAAGGGGGGGGAGGGGGGGTACAGAAAAACGTTACGGCGCGTTACATGGGGGGAGGGGGGGGGTCATAAATCTTCAAAAATTGCGTTACGTAATACTTGAACGCCCCCTATAATGTATGACTAAAATTATAAAAAAGTCAACCAAGACAAGATAATTAAATATCTTGATCTTGCTCACGAAATTAAGGGTATGTGGCATACACTTTAGTGATATTAACGAATGGAGTTATTCCTGGAATAGTTATAAGCGTTGAGGGAGACATTAGGCGCATATTTCGCTCATCTGATCTTACACTTGGGTTTTTTTTGTGAATACAGGGGATAGTCTATGTACTAACTCTTTTTCATATTTGGTAATTATTTACTTCGCAGGCTTCTTCGATTTTTGACAAAACCCTTCTAAATGAATATGTTTCAACCTAACAGAGTGTAGTGTTCATTCGGGGAGGTGTCTAACGAGGTATGGGGGTTCCACCCCCCAAACCCCCCTTAAAAACCATGTTCCAACCTTAACCAAACCTATTCAAATCGTAGTATTATCATTCGAGGATGTTATCAAATCCCCTAATCTATCCAAAGTGACTAACTAAACGACAATGACCAACAATATCTTCATTTTTCAGAGAAAAACACCAATTTTAGAATCAAAAAATAAAATGTCACTCCATGTAAGAAAAGTTTGTATGAGAAAATAGGCAACTTTTAAAATTGATTTTTACTTAAAATTGGTTGATAAAATACTTCAAATGTTATCAAATCAATCCATAACATGCTTATTTAACAATCTGCATATAAATTTGACTAGCAGTCTGTCCCTGCTTCGCACGGGTAGGTACATAGGTATTTAAAAAAATAATTCAGTTTTCTTATGATCTTTATAGATCCCTAACTTTATCAAAATATTCTATAGGCTATGTTAATCTGGAATAATGTAGCATTCTAATGGTCCGCTCCCGTCCGGCTCGTACACCAGTGACGCCTATATCTCTGCCGCATTTCAAATTATTTTTTTTTTAATAAATCAACACTTAATGTGGCATTATTATAATAGTTAGACGTATGCTGTCGCGACATTTTTTGTAGATAATTATGTCTTCTACAAAGTTGTAGTACATTATTTTATTCTATCATCAATAGTTTTCACAGCGCACGCGATGTAAATAATATTTTAGGTAATTTTTTTACACCTTGTGTTACATTATTGGAGTTTTAGTAAGGATCCCAAATATTTTTGAAAATTCAATACAGCCTATGTTCACCGGGGATAGTGTAGCTTCCCAAAAGTGAAAGAATTTTTCAAATCGGTTAAGTAGTTATAAATAATTAAAAATATAATATTTTTAAGCATGCAAAAAATCATGAACACAACTATCTAGAAATAGTTCCCAGGCGAGGGAATCAAAAATACGCCGAAATGAAGAATCTTCATCTATGCTTCTATCTTAAAATATTCCTCGACAACCAACGGTTAGAATTGAAAAAAAAATCGCTAAGCGTTTTTAACATTGAAACACTTCTTTTGAAAAAAAAAAAAAGTTTGATACTTATTCGGCAAATAATATCAAAAACTTCTACGTCTCTTTGGTTATTCATTACATGATAATCGAAGAATATTTTTTGAAATTTGAAATAAAATAATATGTTTTTTCTTGTTAGATACAGTTAAGTACTCAAATTATGAAATGGCGTTTCAATTATTTTTTTAAAATAAATAAACACTTATTGTGGCATAACTATAATAGTTAGACATATGCTGTCGCGACATTTTTCGTAAATAATGATCTCATCTACAAAATCGTAATACATTATTTTACTCTATCTTCAATAGTTTTCGCAGCGTACGCGATGTAAAGAATATTTTAATTTTTGCACCTTATTGGAGTTTTAGTAAGGATCAAAGGCTATATGAAAATAAAATATAGCCTATGTTCAGCGGGGAGAGTGTAGCTTCCCAACAGTGAAAGAATTTTTCAAATCGGTTCAGTAGTTTCGGAGCCTATTCCCGTCAAACAAACAATCAATTAATCAATCAAATCTTTCCTCTTTATAATAGTAGTATAGATATGTGTTTCATATAAAAAATTCGAAGAAACCCGCGAAGTAAATAATTACCCTTTTCCTTCCCTTCCATACCTCAAACAAAAATGTGACATAATATTTTGTAAATTTTCTTCCGTGTGTTATATCTAGTCTGTAGAAGGTACATTGAAATAATTGTAAATCTCTCAAATCTCAATTTGACAGTTGATAACTGGAGAAACAAAAATATTTTGAATAGATATCAGAATAAACGTATTATTAGGATCTTACCACTGGATGATGGTTTATTATGCATAGAGCGTTTGGCGTCGGATTCTCTGTTTAAAACTCCAGTTGTTTTCGTTCCTAAAGCAAATAGATTTCCAGGACATATTGGAGCTTTGCTTTTGCCTCCTCTTCCCATAGAAGGGGCTTTATTTCGCTCCATTTTTGTGTTTTATAAAGTATTCGCGATTATATATTAACACATGACGTCTAATTCGATGATATCATTACTGAAAAGACTCACAGGTCTTCACAATTACTATTGTTGACAAAAGCCGAAAAGAGGTTACCGCATGAAATACACATACAACACCGCAGTATATATTATATTATCTATGCAACACCGCACAACAACCCTCAGAAAATGAATGACATTTGTATTGCTTTGCATAGATTTTTGACATTTCTTAGAATTGTCTATGGTTTTTCTGTGCAAATGTCTACTTCTTCATATTGCGGTGTTCACACGGGGCGATATTAAGGCTCTGGGGTAGGGTAATCGCTGTTTTTTGGTGTTTTTTCATGCAATTTTTTATCGTTGTTGTTAAAGATAGCTTCTTGAAAAAAATATTTCAATGTTCTTCAATCTTTCTTCTAGTGCAAACACTTTCAATATCTTAAAAATATTGAATATTTATAATGGAAAAAAATATTTTAAAAATATCTCTATCGTGACTTTTCAAGAAGATTTATGCATTAACTACGAGACCTAGAAATGTAATTATTTTTCTAATCGAAGGAGATTTTCAATTTCTAGTGCAAATACGTAGCATAATTAAGTTTTAAATTGTATTTTTTTTTTAAAAACTGAAAAACTACAAATTGTATTAATTTTTTATTGTCTATGGTTTATTTTATAGAAGATTACAGGTAAGAGAAGAGCTTCGGGGTGTGGGGCGTCATATGAATTGTTTATCTCGAAGCGTGCGCTGTGTTCTCCTGTCCCTTTTATCGACATTTGGATTGTTTTATGCTTATTTCGTGATAAAAATGATAGTTTTGTGTGCTTGGACAATATATTTTTATTATAATTTATTCGTTTTGAACTTAAACTTTACTTATTTTGACTTTTTTTTATATTTTGTTTATAATTGACAGTGACATTTGTATATAAGATATCGTAATCTTGTTTGTATTTCATGATCAAAAATAGTTTTGTGTTTGTGTGTTTGGACATTAAAATGAACAATACAATACGTGGTGGATCAAGAAATATCATTATACGTGTGTATTCGCCACGTATTCGGAATGTTTGGTGGAATTAAAGCCGGAGAACTGTCTACTAATGTTTTCTAACTAACATCTCAATTGATTGGTAAATACTGTGTTTTTTGTAGATAAAATACTTTTTAATGATTAATTCTAACATTTTCAAGTATAAGAAGTTAGTTAGAGCTCATTTAAGGATACTTTATTTGTTTTAAAAATATCTGTCAATGAAAGATCACAGGACAGTTTGTTTTGACGATCGAAAAACAAAACACGGTATAGAAAATAATGTTTGTTAAATTGCAATACTATATTGTTACCATTTTATCATTATATTTCGATTTCTTATCCCATTTTAAGATGGAAAATTTTCATTTATTTTTACTAAAATAATATTTCTATTAAAATACAATAATGGTATTATTTTCCTATCCCATTCTTTATTTAAAGTTGATTATTTTTACTTTTTTAATTAAAATAATACTTTACTTTTTTATATAAAATAATGTTCCTATATATATATATATACTTATTAAATTATAATACTAATATTAATAAATCAATCGAAAATAGTAAATATGTTTTCGACAGTGTCAGCTCATTGTTTTTATACAGTAAAACTTTCATATCCAATAATTAATCTTTATTTTTTTTCAGGTTTTAATATGTGCGTTCTATTAGGATAATTGTAATAGAAGAGAATTCAAATCAATGCAAATTTACCACGCCAGGTAAACATAGAAAAGGGCGACCAAAAAAAGGATTGGAGGATTCGACCGCTGTGCCGTATTAAGGCAAAAATCATTTTTCAATCATCATTCATTCAAAAAAGCAATACCCAGTTTGAGAAGCATGTTACAAGTTGTACGAAATTATTTGAATTTTGATGGGAGCTACGAACTTCTACGAAAAACTGTAATAAACATTGGGTTTTCGTACAAAAATGCAATTCAAATAGGAAAGTATTGATGTAGACACAAAATATTGCGGCTAAAAGAGAAAATTGTCTTAAAATAATCATGGATCACAGGATGTTGCCAAAAGAACTCCAAAAAATATAGTTTAATATATAGATGAAAGCTTATTAAAGAATATTACAGTTTGTATATACTTTATTTAACTTCAATTAATTCATTAAACATCACTTTATTTTAATTATGGATTTTTATTTATTCAAATCCCGAAGTCCAAAATATGTAAAAAATTTGGCAAGTTATTTCAGAGAAAAAACCTGCTAAAGGAACAATAAATCAAGGGAACAAAAAATAATTGTTCAAACACAAAACTATCATTTACCTTTATTATTTATTTTTCAGTTTTCAAAAAATAATTACAATTTAAAACTTGATTATACTACGTATTTGCACTAGAAATTGAAAATCAGCTTCGATTAGAAAAGTAATTACATCTCTAGGTCTCGAAGTATATGCATAAATCTTCTTGAAAAGTCACGATAGAGACATTTTTAAAATATTTTTTTTCATTAAAAATATTCAATATTTCCGTTACAGTGTTTTATTTTAGCACAGTCATTGTTAATGTGTTACCATGAGCGATAACAGCGCCCTCAATTAGTTTGCCAATTTCTTGACATACAGCAAGTTTTCTTACTTTTTAGTGTTAGGAGATTTAAATTGTGGTAAGTGCAGGAGAAGAGGGGGACAAAGGATATAGACACGCCCATTACCCCAAGGTCATTGGCTTACCCCCTAGCCTTAAGGCCAGACGATACCTCGCCACCTTGGATCCCCTCCTAATGCTGGACTTTCTGAAGCGTCTGGGATTAGTGGGGAAGCTCTAATTGGGTAACACCATGAGCAAGTAGGGGAAGCACAATAGACCAATTCAGGTCGGAGCGCAAAATATCCCCTAAGAAAAAAAAAAAAAAAAAAAAAAAATAGGCCAGACGATTTCGCTTGTATAAAAAAAATATCGCTCGGTCGCCCACTGATCGTTTGATGTGTTCACACGAGTCCACCGGCATACATTCAATCTGTCAGGTGCGCTGATTTTGACGTAGTTTTAAAAATGGCGGACGGAGTGTTTGGGGTAGTTGAAAATGTTGTTTTAGACGATATAAAGACACTCCTAATTAAGGAAAAATAAAAAAAAAACGTAGATATTGGGTGCGAAATTGGATTCTAAGGAGAAATAAATTTGGAGCAGTGCTGTTATCTGTCAAGAAACAACATACGGACGCCGCGCATATCTGCGCATGCGTGAATCGTTCCACCAGAAACAAAAGTTGAAAGGCGTTCAACTTGAGGCGATATCGCTTTCAACCATTTTTATCGCTTCAGATTTATCGACAATCTGTTCACACGGTTCAATCGGCTGG
Organism: Mystacides longicornis; assembly: GCA_963576905.1. Lineage (NCBI taxonomy): Eukaryota > Metazoa > Arthropoda > Insecta > Trichoptera > Leptoceridae > Mystacides > Mystacides longicornis. Next base: position 6,297,959 of record OY756439.1, on the reverse strand, counting down.
CGATATTTTGGTGTCCTGGCGATATTCGCCCCGTGTGAACACCGCATTCGAGAGTCTAATCGCCCCGTGGTTATTATAACCAAAGATAATCAGCACCACCCACCCGACCACCCACCCACCAAAATTTGGATTACATGAAAGTTCGTCGAAGCACAATTCATCGAAAACTCAATTCGACGAATTACAATTGATCGAAAGATCAATTTTACGAATCACAATTGATCGAAATATCAATTTTACGAAAACCATATTCTGCGAATATACATATTTTAGAGTTTAATATTTTTATATTAGTTTTATAAAAAGGAGTCGATCTCATTTGCCCAAAAATATTCTTATAGGTAATCATATTTTTTTTTTGAAATTACCGGCAATTGCATCATACAAGGAATGATTTGTGCCTGAGTTTAAAATCGAATGAAAATCATAAAAACCAATCATATTTATTGTTTACATATAAGTAGTCTGTGGTTTACCGTTTACATCAATATTATTTTGTTATGTCATTTCGACTGCTAACCAGGGCCCCCACATGCCCGGTGCTACCGATGCTACAGCAACGGGGCCCGTGGATCAAGGGGGCCCGCAAGGCGAGAGAGAAACTTTAATTTTGGGAATGACCTTTTTTTTTTAGGTGAAATTTCAACTTTCCGGATAGCAAATTTTGAGAATGACCTTTTTTTTTTTTTTTGGAACTTGTATATTTTTCTGGAGGGGGGGGGGGGCATTTTGACTTTTAGCAACGGGGCCCAGGAAATAATGTGGGGGGCCTGCTGCTAACTTATATGGATTTGGACAAAACTTAGATTAGGAAAGAGAGGGGATACGTAACTATGCCCGGTGGCGTGTGACCATTTTTATACTTGTTTCCTATAGAAAAAGTGCCTGTTTGCCACCAGCCTGTCACTTTTCGGATCATCCGTGGCGCTTAAAAGTTTCCTTTCTTCCAGTACCTACCTTTTGTTTGACATCGTATGCATGTTCCTTAGAGTTTATAATTTGCAGTTCTGGCAAAATATTTATATTTAGTACAAAAAATGTATTTTGTACCTGCCAATGTCTGCCACCAAAAAATGGCGAAATGGTCACAGATTCTTAGTACGGCAATGCATAGAAGTTACGTATCCCCTTTCTTTCCTTATCTAAGGGACAAAAGTACTTATGTCATTTTTTGGTCTACCTAGAACGAGGTAGTGTCTTTCTTTCTCGTTATTGATTTGTCAATATTTAAACATGGCCATGTTTATTTTTGTTTTTTTTTGCATATTTTTATACGTTAGACATCGTTATTACAACTTATAATGTTTAACCCAATGTTGTAGCGATAACTTTCATTTAACCTTTTTTTTTATTGTTGAGATAATTTTCCTGTTTACATTTTATTTTACAATATCTCCCGTAGGTCCTTTACAGGACGCTTGGGTTCATCATTCTGTAAACAATAATATAAAACTATAGGAAGGAAGTTATGAACACAGTAGGTAATAATAACAAAAACAAAAAATCCGTAATAAAACAATCAAAATTTTTGGAAATTATGATACAGTGGAGAACATAGTAGTATAAATTAATTTAGTGCAGTACTAAAAGGATGTAAAGGGTCACTTTAGTACCACGTCAAAGTGTGAAAAATTACATACATAATAAAATAAATAAAGTATTGCAATGAGAGCATCAGAACAAGACCATTTCACAAGAACTAAGTTAGAGTTAGACTAGACAAATTCGTGTTATACTATTTCTTCCTTTGTGATTGTTATTTATGTATCTATAACGTTTAAACTGTCATTTTTAAATTCATTGCAAAAAAAGATTTTGTAAACCAGAAGGGATTTTTTTATCAAAAAATAACATTAGTCCTTGTAGAGCTGCGTTCATCATCTGTCGGATTTTGGAGTGGGTAAGTCACAGATGTATTCATACTACAATGCTACCAACATAACGCCGCTATTTTTCGACGAATTGTGAATTTAATGAGTAATTCGAAATTTTCGATGAATTGTGAATTTACCGTATAATTCGAATTTTTCGACGAATTGTGATTTCGTAAAATTGCCATTCGGTGAACTGTCACTTCGACTAATTGCCATTCGTCAAATTGTAATTCGACCAATTTACGTGTCACCCAAAATTTGTATCCCACCCACCCACCGAATTTCGTATACTTTTGAAAATTCTGCTTAAAAATCGAAAATAAAACCATAAATTTGCATTATTAAATAAATCTTTATTGCAAAAAAATGTATACACTAATAATGATTAAATCAATTTTTTCAAATAACACCATCTTGGTCTTGTACTGCAAAAGGTTGGTTCATCTCATTTGACTATAAGAACTCTTTGCATTTGACACTCCTTACTTCCTCATAAACCTTGAACAAATAAAACAGTTTTATTGATAATTGCACGATATTATATTGGTTACATAACGAGATTTCAAGAGATGTGTTAAAATATGCTATTGTACTCGATAAATACGGGACACGTAAACATGAGTCAAATCCAAACATCAGTCATTAGAGAGAAAGGCAGATAATTTAAAACAATTAATTGTGTGTTCTTAAATAGAGGAATTGAAATAATAAATATGAGATCCACATACCTCCGGATATATTCCAAGTTGGCAAATTTACATCAGATTCGTACTTTTAAAACGTCACTCGCACAATTCAACATATTCTAATTGGATTTTTCTTATACACCTTATTATTATGTCAGCAGAAGAAACAAAGTGTTTGCATTTTCCATAGTGTTCCAAACATCATTCACAAAATAACACGAACAAATTAAACTGTATTAAACAAAGTTTTTAAACAGAGAAGTAATAAAATAAACGTATTATGTGGAACACCTCACACTCCAACAGACAATACAAAACGTCAAACGTCATCAAATCCAAATGAGCGTGCGTGTGAGCAGGACCGCATATACTAGGACTCGCGTAATACGCGAAAAAGAGACAGCGATATGACGCAAAGGTATTTAGCGCTTCGAGTGTAACATTCGGGAACTACAACTTTGTACAAAGAAATATGTATGAAGTTTCCTCACACTGGTTCGCAGTTCGCACTGACCAGCACTGACGCAACCACGGGGGGTTAACTCTGGTTATAGTACTTGCCAACAAGAATATGGTGATGTTGGTACATCGTGGTGGTAATGTTGGTAGTCTTTGGGCATGAAATTTGTATAACAGACGCAAAAAATAGAATTCAACTGTTTTGGTCGCTAGTGCGCATTGTACCGACCCATATTTGAATTTCCCGCTTTTGTGTTTGGGCATGAAAAGCGTGAGCGAGAAAGATAGATGCAATCTGTCAATTTCCGTGTTTGCATATTTTTACTATGAAGTTGGTATTCTTCTCTCGTTAGAGAGTATATTGTGTTCTGTGGACGCAACCAAGGGATAACTCAGCGATTCGTTGAAAGTATCCCTGAAATAAATTAATAAAAGTCTTTTCTTGAAACCGCTTTCATTCTGGCACAAGACTGTTTGCGTTTAGTATTTATCTATTGTATTCTTGCAAAATAACGCTTTTCCAATACCTGAAACAATGGAAACTAAACATATACATGATAATGACTTATGTGAGAGTGACAATATACTCATTTATAAATTAGATGAAAATGAAATAGAAAATTTTTTAATAAATGTCGACGTAGCCCTTTCAAAGCCACACAAGAGTAATAATATTTGTAATACAAAAAAACTTATTAATATGCAAATTCAGAGTGGGAAAAAACCATACGAGTGTAATATATGCTGCAAAAGGTTCAATAGATCAGGACATTTAACTATACATATGCGAAAACATAGTGGTGAAAAACCATTCGAGTGTAATATATGTCGCAAAAAGTTCAATGAATCAGGATCTTTGAAGAAACATATGCGAACACATAGTGGTGAAAAACCATTCGAGTGTAATATATGTCGCAAAAAGTTCAATGAATCAGGATCTTTGAAGAAACATATGCGAACACATACTGGTGAAAAACCATACGAGTGTGATATATGCCGTAAAAAGTTCAATTTTTCAGGAAATTTAAAGACACACATGCGAACACATACTGGTGAAAAACCATACGAGTGTGATATATGCAGCAAAAAGTTCAATATTTCAGGAAATTTAAAGACACACATGCGAACACGTCATAGTGGTGAAAAACCATTCGAGTGTAATATATGCCACAAAAAAATCAATAGATCAGGAGATTTAAATATACATATGCGGATACATAGTGGTGAAAAACCATTCGTGTGTAATATATGCCACAAAAAATTCAAAAGATCAGGAGATTTAAAGGCACATATGCGAAAACATAGTGGTGAAAAACCATACGAGTGTGATATATGCCGCAAAAAATTCAGTCAATCGACACAATTAAAGCCACACATGCGAACACATAGTGGTGAAAATCCATACGAGTGTGATATATGCCGCAAAAAATTCAATCAATCTGGAAATTTAAAAATTCACATGCGAACACATAGTGGTGAAAAACCATACGAGTGTGATATATGCCGCAAAAAGTTCAATACATCAGGGGGATTAAAGAAACATAATATGCGAACACATAGTGGTGAAAAACCATACGAGTGTAATATATGCAGCAAAAAATTCAATACATCATGGGTATTAAAGATACATATGCGAACACATAGTGGTGAAAAACCATACAAGTGTGATATATGCCGCAAAAAATTCAGTCAATCGGCACACTTAAAGTCACACATGGGAACACATGGTGGTGAAAATCCATACGAGTGTGATATATGCCGCAAAAAATTCATTCAATCGGGACACTTAAAGGCGCACATGCGAACACATAGTGGTGAAAAACCATTCGAGTGTAATATATGCCACAAAAAATTCAATAGATCAGGAGATTTAAAGACACATATGCGAAAACATAGTGGTGAAAAACCATAACGAGTGTGATATATGCCGCAAAAAATTCAATACATCATGGGTATTAAAGATACATATGCGAACACATAGTGGTGAAAAAACCATACGAGTGTAACATATGCCGCAAAAAATTCAGTCTTTCGGGACACTTAAAGACACACATGCGAACATATTATAGTGGTGAAAATCCATACGAGTGTAATATATGCCGCACAAAAATTCAGTCTTTCGGGACACCTAAAGACACATGCGAACACATAGTGGTGAAAGACCATACGAGTGTAATATATGCCGCACAAAAATCAATAAATCATGGGTATTAAGGGGCTATGTAACGCAAAATATTTTTCGTGTCTGAATTGGAATATAGATTCTGATTACGCTCCTAATTCCAATTAGACCCCCAAAATCATGGATATAAAAACTACTTGAGATGACAAAATGTTTAAAATCTGTTAAAATATTTAGTTAAAATCGTATCTATCCATCTCAACCAACATAACGAACATAATATATCGCTATTTCATTTATACCCTCTTATTCATAATAATAATAACATTTTTTGTGCGCAGTGGTGTAGCAATATACTTGTGAAGTATTTCTGTGGAATAAGAAACATTTCTTTATTCTTTAAACACATTTCTTTATGATTAATCTATCAATATTTTGGTTTTAAATTTTCAACAAAAAAATCAAGTTTGTTTAAGTGTTTTATTTACTTAAATATCTGATAAATCAATAAACCATTTTAAATTTATTTATTTATTAATAACAATATACGGCCAATGGTTTTTAAATATTGAATCATGTAAGCTTATCAGATGTGTTATATTGTGATGAATTAAGTACCTACTTATAATATTTTTTTAAACACATGGAAAAACTAAAATCTTTCAAAATAATATATTTATGCGATGATATTATCTTCACATACCTACATAAGTTCCGCGAAAGACTAACAACCCAATCTAAATACCTACTTAGATATGTTACATAAAATACTATAAAAACTATCTGTTCCGCCACTGTTAAAGAAACAAAACATACATTTCTCACAATGTGACGTCTTAGAACTGGACAAGTTTGGGTAGGTATGTGGCTAGGCAGAAACACTAACACATTTGATTGCATTTGAGAAGACACAATAATATCAACCATCTGGTAACAAGTAGTGTCCGTTTAGGGACTAGTAAAAATAATAATATGACTTACAGCCATTGACGTGATCTTTCATTCACTTGCAACCATGTTTTTATGTTATATCCCACAAAATGATCCTTTTTTGTGTTCACTATCCAATGGAACCCATCGAAATTTAGTAAAAATAAATAATTCTAATAGATTATAATTGTGAAGTTCGTACGTAACTCCATATATTTCATACATATTTTTCATATGATAAAACTAATCCAGCTACGAGAAATATTTTCATACTTTTAATTTTCGTCGGTAAGTCGATGGTTTCTAAGACACTCAATCAAGAAATGTCCGCGGTTAATATTTTTCTAATAGACTGCATCATACTATTTGGCGCGCGGGAATGGTGGGGCGATCTATGTAGAAAATGTTACGTCGTAATAGTTCCAATATGGGCCACCGCGAGCCAAAAAGGAAAGCGCCGACTATACATACAACAGAGCAGTTGCTACGATAAGATATGTCTAATTGACCGCAGTTCTGAACGTGGTAAAAAGAAGTTGAGATCCTTTGAGAGAAGATATAACTGATTTATAAATCATTATTTTCTATGCCTGTCGTCCGAGAGGTTTTGCTGCTAGTTATAAATTTAAAGAAACATGACGATGTCTCACAGAACAGTAATGTGTCGATTTGAAAAATCACATTGTATGGGTATAACTCAAACACGTTATTACAGACATTCACTAGGTCCGTGTAGTGTGTGTCCTATATTATTATTATAGTCTTCCTTGACTCCAGATGACTGGCCAGATGCAATGGCTAAAAAATATACCTAGGTGGGTATGTTTTTATAGATGTGACAATAATCGGGTTTTTTTTTCACTCACTGTCTAGGAACCATAATACAACCTACACAAGATAGCACTGTTGTTTATGTGTTCTGTGGTTGTTTCATTCGCAGGGTGTTGAAAGTAAACCTTCATTTATGTAGCTTGGCTCTACTTTTCTTTTACCTAGAATGAATGAATGAAAGATAATAAAACTCCATAAGAAAAAATTTGCCGCTAAAGAAGCAGTTTTTTGTAAGTTTTTGCTGCATCACTCGATCCATACTTCGGGTGCATGTCAGTTAAAAAAAAAGAAGCAGTAGGTAAATTGCATATCATAAATTCATTTATTGAATTCATATTATTATTATTATGCTCAATTGTATTGAGGATGGAAATAAAAATAAATAAAATATTTCTAACCATAAAAATATTGTAGATTGTTCCATCGTGTCTCACTCTTGGTGTGCAAAAACGTGTATAATAATAATTATTTGAGATCAGATAGGTACATTATAAAAAAAACATTATCCAAACACGTTTTTTTAAGTGAATCTGGGCTCACTCAAAGTGAACACAAATACACTCTCGACATCTTTCACATAAAGCAAAGCTTGTGTTGTGAAAGTGGAAATGGTCGGCACCGGGATTCGAACCTACGACCTTCAATACTATGTACGTACGAAAATCGCCTAATATTTTTCACAATACCTACCTAATAATTTTCAAAAGACATAACACTCGGTAATGAATATTTTTTTGTCTTAAATACCTATTAGCATTTTATTGATAATCAATCAATCAATCAAAACTCCCTCTGAACTCCACTCAGGAGCATAGCGAGGCAACAAGAGCTCTCCACTGCGCTTGATCTTGTGCAGTGCTTATGACCTCCTCACACACCATGTCCAACTCCCTCAGCTCTGCTTCGAAGGAACGGAACATGGTATGAGAGGGTCTTCCACGTCTTCGAGACCCTGAAGGTAGGAAAAACAGCGCTCTCCTCGGCCAACTGTCATTCGGCATCCTCAACACATGTCCCAGCCATGCCAATCTCCTCACCGAAATTGTGGAAGGGATGGGCCTGCGCTGGGTGCGCCAAATTATTCTAATCCTGATTCGCAACGTAATAAGGTACTTAGGTACCTATTATAAACTTACAACATATAAAACGTTTTTGTTTACTTCATGTTTGGCCTAACTTCTCTATATTATTATTATTTTTAGTTGGTTGGATATCAGAAAAATCATGGATATCTAAATCTTCCTTCAGAGAGAGTCTAACGCCGTATTTTACTTAGACTCCCTCAAAACTTTGCAAAAGAATCTCTATCGCAACTTCATACAAATAGAATGGTCATAAGGACCATTATGGTACAACGACTTGATATGAGCCGTCATGAGAAATTTTCCAATATATTGGAATATTTTTGAAAAATAATCTAACAAGACAGAGCTTTGGTAAGAATTTTAATTGGAAAATGATTTTTAGTGTTTTCTGAAAAATCTGAGAAAATTGGCGAAAAATCCTCACGAACATATATTGTAAAATTTTCACCACGATCTTTATCTCTAAACGTATTTTATCTAAGTCTTACACTTCTCGAGATATGCGTCAAAAAGTGTTTGAGAAGACATCGACAAAACCTCAAATAACGTGTAAAGCATGCTTTTTATGGAAAATCGGCCACTAACATATATAATAAAAAGGTTTGATCTACGTATACACATAATCAAAATTTCCTTATCCATGAATATAGAGCCGGAATTGAGCGGAGAAAACAGTGAAAAACGGCTATTTTAGGAGTAAGGCCCCTTAAACATACATATGCGAACACATAGTGGTGAAAAACCATACGAGTGTAATATATGCCGCACAAAAATCAATAAATCATGGGTATTAAACATACATATGCGAACACATAGTGGTGAAAAACCATTCGAGTGTAATATATGCCGCAAAAATTCAATACATCATGGGTATTCAAGATACATATGCGAACACATAGTGGTGAAAAACCATTCGAGTGTAATATATGCCACAAAAAATTCTTTTTCTGTGGGTATCCCCATTCAAATGCATAGTAACATTCTTTGCGCTGGTCGGCGCGGGTCGGAATCGGCTTTCTACGTGTTCTTAGCCTAAGATAGTACCTACACGAGTACACGCTACTTTGTGAATATGACATTTTTGTCCATTGACTTATATTTCACTCTTAATAATAATAGGGTAAGCAGTATAGTAACTGGCCACTTAAGGATTCAAACATTTATATCTCGCTCATTTTTCAAGATATTTTTCCAAAAAAAATATTTTATACAAAACAATTGTTTTGTTTACAATTTGCAGTATTAGATTTTTCAGATATATTGAGTTTTGTATTAAAAAAAAATAATTCCTAAAAAGTGGTCAAAAACTACAGTAACTGGCCACCTGATACAGTAACTGGCATAGGTAATATGACAGTAACTGGCCACCATACATGTTTTCAGGATTAGCTGAAAAACCATCAAATTATTTGTTTTAAAGTAAAATTAAGTATACAGTTAAACAAAAAAATGTTTAATCATACTATTTTTGTATAAAAAATGTTGTTTCAGTACGAAAAACACAATTTAAAAACAATATAAATAAAATACTTTGAAATTTTTTTATAATTTGGCACTTTTTTGCAAATATGTAGATTTAAACATAATATAATACAATATTAAGTATTTCAATTAAAAAGTAACGAAAGTATGAGAGATAAGTGAAGCTCAAAACATTGTCAAATGTTGTAGAATGATGGAAAATGGTACAAAAATAATTGGAAAAATAAGTCCTGAAAGATTTCCTAATTTATAGAGATGCGTGAGACACCCGGGGGACGTCAAACTCAGAAGAAATGAACGAAAAACTGACCATCCACTTCCCAATACCATGACTAAGGTTTCTAAATAATCAGATTTAAAATTAGTACATGTAGCGATCCATGGGTAAGTCAATGCCAAGAAGAAATTCCTACGAAGAAATGAGAAACAAAACTTGATTGATAGACATCATGAATGGCAGGCAAAATTGAAGAGACAATGTGCAGGACATGTATCAAGGCAAGATCCCGTTTCCCTTAAGGACTTGCCTTCGCAGAAGGCGATAGAATAGGGTTTAAGATGGATGGAATAGTTATGATCTGGATTGCAAGAGGAGAAACTTTGCATAACATGGCACCATGGTGTTGATAAAGGAAGCAGAAGTAATAGTGATTATTTAAATACTTTCAACCTTGGGATTTCAATCTGTGACGACCCAGAAAAATCTGAGCTTAAATCATCAACATAAAAATAAATTAGAGAGAGGAGATTCTCTACTTCACCTACGGGAATACGAACTCGGTGTAATCAATTTTCCTTTGTTGACCTCAAGTAGACGAAAAAGGAAGCTACGAGATAGCTTCACTGCGTTCTTGTAGGTACATTAATAATCACATCCTCCCACCCGTGTGAACACTTTTGGTCTAACTAAAGGTTATGTCCAGCCTGATAAGCTCTCCTGGTTTCTCGGACCAACTCGGTCCCGATGTAGAGCTCGTCTTATAAACATGTTGATAAAGAGACTGGCTCCATCTCTTCCACTTATGCCAAAATCCATAAGTTCTTCTTTAAAGTGTCTCCCCCGTGCACGAAACCCTGAGGGGTGGCCAACGTTCTTCATATTTTGAACAACTTTGATTGTCCGGTTATTCCAGATCGCATATTCCTCTTTTGACCCATCTGTAGGATTTCTTTGTGACCTCAGGTATTTCCCTTTCTTCCCATGGACTTATTAAGGTGAAAATCCATGACACAATTGAATGTAAGGAACTAAGATGCAGCCTTGCAAAATAAAAAAAACACAAGAATTATAGTAACTGGCCACCCAAATTTAGTAACTGGCCACCCATGCCAGTTACTGTAACGGATGCTCCTATTGAAATGGGGGTTTTAAATAACGAAAATAAATACTATGAATACTACGAATATGGTTTAAAATTGCATAATTTCGAACGTGATTAAAAAACATAGTAACTGGCACCCTTGGCCAGTTACTGTCTAATCATCAAATTCTTGATTCTGTTACTGGCCACCCCTCGGTATTATTTTAAAAATCCATTATTTCATCCCTAATTTCTGTGAATATTGTAGAAGCAAGCCATCTTTACGAAATAAAATAATAATATCATCAAAAAACTACCAAAAATTTACAGTAAACACATTTGATGTATACCACTTCTCCTTAACAAATGGACAACGAATTACTGATATTTTATACAAAAGTAGCTACCTCATGATAAAATCGCACAAAACTGACACAAATGAATGTCTGATTTCAATGAAATTTGAAGAGTGTCTCTAGAAATAAACGAGCTATCAGCCTATCGAAGTTACGGAACAGATATTCTCACCCAAGTCTTATTTTTAAAGAAAAATGATCGAGGTGGCCAGTTACTGTTAATGGCCAGTTATTGTACTGCTTACCCTATACACGATTGGAGCTTGAAATATCAATTACTTGCCTATTTACCTTATGTCATTAATAAATTCGCGGTTATATCTTATATCAACGATATACATAGGTAGACTTTTTTAGTATAGACTGATTTTATTGCTTAATATTACCAAAGAAAGTTTCTAATTTCATTCCGTGTTCTTTCGATAAATGTCTGACTAGCAGTTTATTAGATTTCTTTTATTTTCCAAACACTTTACAAACAATATTTCTATCTGAATTCGAAAACATTATGTTTCAATGGAAGATAAGTTAATTATTACAGTAAGTATATTATATTATTATCTAGGGATAAGTTATAACTAAAGTTAAAGTTAACTCTCTCTCTCTCTCACCAACCCTCACGGTTCACACAAAATAAATACATACACAGAGATGGCAATATATTAGAACGAGATAGATTGAATATTTCCTGGGCGATTTACCCCTGTGTTCGCCAAGAAAAACTGAGGGTAAGATCAGCTAAGCGAAAGATAAGCCTAATGTCTCCCTCAACGCTTGTAGCTATTCACCAACGAATACTTACAAAACTTAGCTGAGCCTAGACTGGGTAGTGAGTACGCAACTTTTGCTATAGCACGACTAACCACACATCAATCTAACTACTCATAACCACGACTTAACTACATTAGTAGTTAGCGCGAGTACGAAACGCGATAACGCAATGTAGTTAAGTTTTAAGCCGGAAATAGTAAGGTTTGCCAACATCTAACACAAAAAAATGTTTTTTATTTGTTCACCGCGATTTGCCGATAATTTGTAACATCGCCAAGATAAAGTAGTGCACGGATACTTATTTTGAAGTTGCGCGGAGAGAGAAAAAACTTGTGGCGGCCATCATTATTTGACATTTTTCATCAAATATATAAAAACAGTTATGATTTGTGGAATTTTAATAATTTTAAGAAGTAAATACACTTGATGTTTTCTGATACTCTTTGAATACTCTTTTATTTTCCCTATAGATTTTTTATCTTAATTATTATTTGTATGTCTTAATTGTTTGTAAAATATTTGCTTGCGAGAAATAAAGAAAGATTTTATTTTTTAATAATTTCCATACAAATGTTCAAAATCATGTATTGTTTTCCCTTTCGTCTGCTAATTTTTCTACAAACTTGAGTTGTTCCAATCGGCTGACATAAAAAAATATCTTGTGCGAAAATAAATCCCAAATAAAAAAAAATATAATCCTAGTTTTATAAGTATTACGGTATTAGTATTTTATTATAAAATATTTAATTTGGGAAATAAAAAAAAAATAATGAATAGTTAAAAAATAATCTCGATCCTTTTTTTCAGTAAATGAAATATTTAAAACAAAGGATACAAAAATAATAACAAAGCACACAACTTTGACAGCTCTAAACCACATTTAAACAGCCTACCTACTGCTATAGGTCGACAACTATAAAAATACCATTCCATACACTAAAAATGCATTGGGGACTGGTGGTAACAGGGGGTAGCGGACAGCGCTAGGACGAATCACGTGCGGGTATTTCAGTTTCCCGCCGCCTTCGCAACGGGAAGGACGTTTGAGCTGGGGCTTAACGCTTTTTTGTATTTTATCATTTATAAAGGTGTCTGCAAACAAGCAAAATGAGTACCGACTTCAAACGATTAAATAGTAGTGCAAATTTAATCGTTTTACATGTTATGCAATATATTAGGTAATATAAAGTAGCTCAAACAAAAATTAGCAGCGGGTAAATCTACATTTCAAAATAAATACCTACGATTTCGATCCTTCCCTTTAATATTAGGTAGATATAACAGATTTAATTATTTTTTCTCTACTTTGACATGATAAAATATATGTTATAATAAACACAAAGCATAAAAAGAAATTGATAAATGGAGAAGATTCTAAAAGACCAATTCAGAAAACATATTAAGTAGGTACCAACCTAAAAAAACGAATTCTTTAAATGTTCTATCAACAGTTATCAACCTTATATATTTTTATATCACAGCATCATAATAACAAATTAAAAGAAAACATACCTATTACGAAGAATATGAAAAACGGAGGAGTAGCCAACATACAATTTCTTAGAGCCAACCTTCAACCCATTAGAAATTTTACAAACCTAGGTACTATTTTTTTTAAAATTAACCCGTTAAAATGGTGTCTAATTGAGATGAGCATAATAAACTTTCTTAGAATTTACCTGTAACTGTAAGTACACTGTAAGTATTACGAGTATCCCAGCCGTATACCTGCATCAGTAGCGACTTTTTAGCCCGTCTCCGGCTACCCTTACTTCGTCCCCCTGATTCCGCACCTACAGATTTTAGTGTTAGGAGTGGTATTATTATAGTTGTCGACCTATAACTACACTGGAACGCGACCCGACAGATGCTGTTATAATAACCACGTTGAAACGCACATCTAACTACATTTGTAGTTAAGTCGGACGTTACGTACTCGCGCTAACTACACTAGGCAGTAGTTAGTTGTGCTATAGCCCTTACGTACTCACCCCCGTGTGTATCCATAGATAAAACGCAAATGTTTTGAAAAGAAACTGTCATTTATTTACGGAAGCAGTCAACAAAGTAACTTAAATGTATATTTTTGATTATTTAAATAAATATGAATATTTTTTTATACATTAAAAAAAATATATAATATAATTATGATTTCTTATTAAGTTTAATTCAATGATAACAATCACTTTTATTAACAAAACCCTAACGCGTTCTTTTCAGTCGCCATTAGCTGTCACTCTTGATCAACGCTATCTATCGATAATAGACCAAAGCTAAATAAAGTGCTACTTTTTTACATTTATATATTGTTAAAATACTTTTATATAAATAAGCATTGTAACATGGAGAAAAAAAGGCAACAGAACTTTTCGGTTATTGATAAAAGTGTCGATTTGTCCAGCCGATTAATTTAAATATAAAATTATTACATGCCTGCTTACAAATATTGAATAAATTACGAAAAAAACGCAAAAAATTGGAAGGAAGCGGCAAAAAGTATGGCGGACGCTATATAATAATTTTGACAGATGGATGCTTAGCGTAACGTAAGCCAGCTCTATAGCCGATCAAAATTTGAGGAAAAGGTTCACTCAAATCACGCTGAGGGAGTGTATAATATTTTGGTGAATACCAATTTTGACGTTGATCGTAATTAAACTATGAATTTTGTAACGTTGCATGAAGCTGCATACTCACTTGCGCCGCGCGCGGTATTGTTACCATTATATCTGTACCTTAGAGCATAAAGTGTGGGAGTCCACTTTTTTGCGATTTTGACTTAATGATGCAGTTTTATTCGCAATTGAAGGTTCTATAAGTGGTCAAAAAATTGAAGTCACCACTTGTTAAAAAAGGTGACTTTTGAAATTAAAAATATGTTGAAGTCCAATTTTTGTTAGAGCATAATCCATTATATTTCTTATTATAAAGCATATTGAAAATTGTATTAATTAAACATAAAACATGGTCTAATTGGTGAAAAAAAAATATTTTCAGATTTAATATTTTTCATATAGAAAAAAAGTTCACGTTTTGTAATTTCAAGTTTCACTAAATCCTCTCTCCCGCAAAATTACTAAAATGTGACTCCCACACTTTATGCTCTAAGGCATGGACGTATATAAGGGGGGGAGGGTTCTGGGGGTCCGGACCCCCCCCTTAGCATACGACTATGATTTGTGCGGTTAGATTTTACCCTTGGAACTCCTCCATATGAAAGCTATTGCTACGTCCATGCCATGAACGTATATAAGGGGGGGGGGGTTCTGGGAGACCGGACCCCCCCCTTAGCATACGGCTATGATTTTTGCGGTTAGATTTTACCCTTGGACCCCCTCCATGTGAAAGCTATTGCTACGTCCGTGCTCTAAGGTACAGATATTATCTATGGGGTAGCCTAGTATGTACAGGGAATCGGATTCGCGCCAAAAATTCAAATGGAGTCAACAATTCAAATGACTGTTAGTCATGAAAATAGTAGAAAGCGTGCTAACGAACCTAATTTTTTTAATGGATTGGGCTAAAAAGGCTGATGCTTGAGATTACATTACGTTAACAACATTCGCTGTAGGACAGTTAAATATGTGTGTGTCTTTAAATAATATTGTTAAAAATGCGTGTCCCTATTAGGATTTAAACCTAAGGTTAAAACACAAAGAACGCCGATTCCGACCGGTGCCGGTGCAAAGATGGTCCTATGCATTTGAATGGGCATTCACACAGCAAAGGCAGGAACCCACTTACCAGCATGCTTATTTGAATGCATTGAAACCATAGAAAACATTATTTGCGGCGATCGGCATTCTTTGTGTTTTTACTCTAGACACTAGTTATGCCATGTTGATTCGCTAACCTCGAGTATTTTTTTTGTGATTTTATATCTAGTATCTTTTTAATTCGTTGGATTTGCCATTTTATACTATCCAACTCGAAACAATCTAACTAGGTAGATGAGAGTGTGGAAACATAATGTTTCTTATGTACTTTTTAGTCTGGTCTTCTTCTCTGGTCAGAATCCTAGGATTGGCTGGCAGCAATTTTCCCCACTCTTCCTCTCCACACTGCCCTATCTGAATCAATTGTTTTAAGTTCCTCATAGGAGGAACAGCACATTCCTGAGTAGGTACCAAGGGCGGATCCAGCATTGGCGCCAGGGGGGGGTCACGACATAGTAAAAAAGGTCATTTCCATGATCCGGGGGGGGGGGGGGTCATGAACCACAATAATAATATAAAAGTAGGTATTTTATTAATAAATGTAAATTACTGTACTTCAAAGAGCCCTAGACCCAGCCCAAGGGGGGGTCATGACCAGAGGCGGCCCGTTCATATGTGCATAATGTGCACTGCTCCCCCAGAAACAAATACTAAAATACATAATTATCGATCAATTGAGTTAAACTAATGAAATAATATCATTAACGTATTTCTAAAACAACATCCATCATTTCGTTCGTATTCAAGCCCAGGGCGCAAACACCGCGAGATTATTATGCGCGCGCAGATATTCCACCTCGTCTTCGTACCGCCTCTTCGCGTGCATATTTTAAAATGCCCGTGGATTTGGTAGAATTTGTATGAAAATTTCTAAAATACCGCAAACGGTGGAGTGAGTGAAATGGACTACCCTAGGAGCGGGAATTTGGTGCACGGGAGTGAGAGGGAAAAAACCTAGGATCCGTGCATTGCCCGGAGTCCTTGAGACTGTTGATTTCGGCCAATGTTTCATTTTGAATGTGCGTTAGAAATATTTCTGTTAGTTATTTTATTTGGATAATATTTTGATACGCGCATGCAATATTAATTCATTTATTAATGATATTATTGACGTAAGTACGTTGCAGCGCGAATTGAGTGTTTTTTTTCCTTATAATCGAAAATCCCTTTGTAATTTAATTGTGCTGTGGTTCGTGTTTGTATGTTCCTTTGAATATTCTTTTTTATGAATTGTTAAGATGTTTGCCCTAGTACAGGCCTTGCCTATTTGGGCAGCATTTCCATTTGTTATCTGTTATCACTGTAATATTGTATGAATAAATCAGTAAATAATAAAATTATGAAGAATTTTTTGTGCATTGCTTGGAGTATTAAGTCTAATTAATAGTTTCTTTTTCATTGTTACAATGGGTTCTAAAAATACCGTCACCGTGGATTTTATAAAAATCTATCGTATTTAATTTGAATCAAAAATTTATTTGAAAGGTTCGTACTTAGGTATTTAGAAATTAATTAGTCGTATAAAAACTATCAAATAGTACATCTTCAGGCCAGTTGTCAAATATCCATTGAGTCTAACATCGTCGAGTCTTAAAGTTGGGGGTATTTTCGATGATTTTTATCGTTTGGTTTATGTTACGGAAAAGAAAGTAAAATTAATAGAATTGTATGCGAGGTCTTTTTAGTATAGAATAACTGCGAATTTTTAATTGTTTGTGAAAATGTGTTAGAAAAGTCTTCTTGCTATGAAGAAAAATCGCGGTAGGTAGACAGACACATTTTTTGCACTCCCTATGACTTGGGACACGGACCGCCTCTGGTCATGACCCCCTGACCCCCCTGGATCCGCCCTTGGTAGGTAACTACCTACACGTCTTGCAGGTATCCCTGACGTGGTCTACCCCGGGAGTTTGTCCCCTCGGTCATCCCCTCAATGATGGTAGGGATTAATTTTAATAAATCACAGAAAACAAGACAAAGTTATTAAAAAAGAGATCACAGTTTATTTATTTATATATAAATTACATTATAAATCTACGAAAAAAATAAAAATAATTAAGTACCTACCTACCTACTAAACAATTTAAGACATACATACTTCATATTTCTAAAAATACCTACACATTAAAAAATGAATTTTACAAAAATTATAACATAAACAAAAAGTTTAAGAGTTGGTATGAGTGTGTTTATACATAAACCCATCACTATGGTTTGTGTATGTGTGGTGTGTGTGTCGCCATGGCCGCCATTTTGCATCCAGCCTAATGTCAGATGACGTCATCCTTTAATGGTCTATTCAATACATATGTACTTATTAGGTACCTACATACACAACCTTTCTTGGATTATCGAATAATTCTATTTTTCAGTAGGTACTTACCATATCTTGAAATTAAACATCCTTTACCTAAATAAAATTAAATGCATACGGACGAAATGAGTTCATGGAATAAATACATAAAATATTGTAGGTATTTGAATGGAAAAGGGGAACGTCAATTTTTACAGACACTTCATAATAATTATATAGATATATTTTTTTTTTTTTTATTTTTTTTTTTTTTTTTTATAAAATGAATCTGTGCTCACTCAAAGTGAACACAAATACACTCCTTGACTCTTTCACAGTAAGCTACTGAAAGCTTGTGTCGTGAAAGAGGAAGATGGTCGGCACCTGGGATCGAACCACGACGTCCGCAGTACGAAAGCCGGCGTTGTAACCGCTGGGTCACCAACCACTTCAACATTATTCCTGACTAGCTGACCCGCCCGTCGACATTCGACCTAACCAAGAATAAAAAAATAATTTTGACTTATTACATGAATAAAATGCAGTTTACGACTTAAAAACATTAAATTTGTCCAATAATTAAAATTGCATTATGTAATAATTATTGTTGATTCGGATGCGGGATGAAGTTCGACGGGTCATAAATTTGTAATCAAAATAGTAGTTCCACTATAATTGCTTTACTTTAAAAAAAATCCAAGAGATGGCGGTATATTAGGAAATTAGTCACATAATATGAAACCTGTTACCTTATTGTATATTATATTTTTGAAAGAATAGACCCCATTTTGACCAAATTTAATGGAATTATTACGGTAAGATATATCACTCAAAAATCGGAATAAACGTACATACCTACCAAATACAAAATATTAATTATTACTCACTTGTTATCTACACAAAATCATAATATGAGATTCTTCATACCTATCCATTACCTTTTATATTACCCATTTACAGGTATCGCCTTGTGGGATATTCGATCTAATTTTTGTTTTTTTATTTTCATACATATAGTAGGTAATTGTTCGTCGTTTTTCATTTCCGTCGTGACCCCTAACTTCGCCTGTGGTACCTAACTTCGCCTGTTTTGGTAAAATTCAATATTTTTGTATTTTTATCTATAATACGATCTTCATTTAATATTTGAATGAAAGTTTTATTCATAATGGCAATACTTTTCCTTAAATTTGGTGCTAACTTCATGCGAATACGTCAGATGGTTGGTTTCAAGTTGGCGCGAAGGCAGCGTTCATTGTATTGTTATGCGAAACTTTCACTTTAACAAAAATCTGTCAAAGATAGGTTCCTGTATTGGAATTTAATAGATTACAAAAAGAATCTAATGTTTATAATCAAAATCGGTAGAACACTATATATTATAGTTTATAATTTATTTAAATAAATATTCACTGAGGCGGGTTACCTCCAAAAATGATCCAATCTTCGCCTACCTATAGGGTTGTCACAACACACTTTTTTTTGGAACATGGAAACAAAAATTTGGTTAAGTTGTAATAAAATGTCCTAATAAAATGTATAGGATAGCCTCATGATAACAAAACTGTTTTTTTATTCTTAAATTTTTAAGAATAACTGTTCTTACAATTTGCGTTGTAGGTAATGTATAAAAAAATGTAACATGAATTCAAGTTTTTTTTTGACAACCCTGACTAAAGTTTGTCAAATGTATGGAAACAGATTTAAATGTGTACCTAACTTCGCCTAGTGGAAATATATTGCTAAAAAAGACCTTATTGTATTCTCGTTATGGTTCATATTGCTTTGTATGATGTTCACAACACAACTGTATTATTTTTATGTGTCTGTGGTGCACACTTTAATACTTACACGTGGTAGGCGAAGTTAGGTAAAAGTTCCCTAACTTCGCCTGCCGTCTTTAAATGCTAATAAAATGGTAATTATTATAAAATACAGGTATTTATCATGACATTCCTTTAGAATTCTTCTTATTGAATATTATTTTCAATACCAATTCGTCCAGTACTATTCTATTTTGGAGCTATTCAAAAAAAACTTCTGAAAACCAGGCGAAGTTCGGGGTCACGACGGTTATCGAAAATAAAATATAACATAGATACTATTATTACAAGTAAAACTATTTAGCTAAAATGTTGTGTAGGTACTATTTTATCGAATATTTTACAATCTATTATCACACCTTAATTTGTTCAATCGATTTGGTCTGACACCACCAAATCGTTAAACTAAACAAGAATTCATTGATTCACAATATCGATGTCAGTGATATCACAAAACTAATAAAAACTATCCTAACTTAAGTCTCGTGTAATATGAGAGTGTACTTCACAACCCTCTCATGCCCAAACCATACGGCGCTCTACTGTTAGTTCTGATGTAAATCTTTCCCCTGCTGTTTGCGGGAGAGTTAAAGCCCAGATAAGCCATCGGTCGATACGAGCACATCCCGTTTTCGAACATGGCCCAGCTGTCGCACTCCCGACCCAGGAAGGCCGTCTCGTTCATGATGGACTCCGCGTACACCATGAGCGCCCTGGAATGGCTGCAGCTGATAGTGTCGCATCCAGGCTGCGCGCCCAGATCACCGTTCAAATAGAAATCTGCGTGACCGATGGGCATCTCGGAGAAGCTCAAAATGGTAGTGTGAATCGCGTCGACATACTGAGCATCGTACTTGGTCAGTCTCATGCTGGACGGAGAGGAGAAGCACAAAGTCGATGGATCAATGGCCGTTATTCTTGGCAGCATCATTCCTCTCTCCCTTTGCACTATTCTTCCGGCAAGACCCGCGAACTGGGCTCCGAGACTGAAGCCAGCCAGATAGATATGGTCGTGCGGGTAGCCCAAGTCGATCATCCTCATTATAAAGTTGGCTAAGGTCCTGGAGAGATAGGGAGTATATCCGACAGCTTTGATGTAAGTCTCGCTGGTGTAGGCGTTCGAGGCGAACGATAAAAAGTTGATGCGCCGCTTGTAGAAGTTCTCGGCGATGTCTTCGACGTACGGCTCGTCCGGAGTGTTCCTGTAGCCGTGGATGAAGAGGACGGTCATCTGCAGGGGATTGAAGGTGCTGGACTGCAGTAGGAGGTGCGGCGCGTCCAGCACCCTGTACGAGACGAATTGTCTGCCCCCGTAGTGATGCACCCTGACTAGCTCCTCGTCGTACTCCCGCCTCAGCTCGTGCTCCTGAATCTTAGTCAGGGTGTCGCCTGGAAAGGAAAAACACACACAATTAGCCATGCACTATCATCAATTTTTATGCACGCCATATTAATAAGACTGGTGGTCGTACAGTGCTCGAAATTCGACCATAAACTTGTTTAAATTATAACTTTGAACATTATTGAGATTCTATTGTCAAAGAATGAGCGAGCGCTATTTCATTTCTTTTTTTTTGCAAAAACAATGACATGGATAGGTACGTCGAATTTGAAATGTTGATAAGTTTTTTCTATTAGGTATTAATAAAGACAAACAATATTAATCTATTCTCAATTTGATCACAGATAAACAAAATATATAATATGCTTCTGTGTCAATGTCAAATACCTCGAAGTATGTGTGAATACCAAATACATAGGTAACATTACAGTAGTGTTTGTAATGTTTTTTTTATTGATTTAATCTATTTAGGTATATGGATAATTTTGAAAAAATATAAGCATTCGCCACTCCCTTCTCTATATAAACTATAAGTGTGCGAAATTTCATACTCCGTCCGCGCAATTTTCGTAAAAATGGTCACGAAAGTTTTTCCTTAACGTATTAATAATATAAAATATAAGTACTTTAAAACTCCACATTTTTTCTTAAATAACTCTCCGAGATCCTTGAGGTAAATTACAGGACCAGTACTCGAGGAAAACCCACAATCGATATCTCAAAGGAGGATCAAATAACACAAAAAAAATACAAATAAAAAAAAAGAGTATGAAAGATGCACATTAATAAGGCATAAAGCAAGAGATACAATCTCCCACATACTTGAAACTTTTACCCTTTCGGTACATATTATAGGTACTCTACAGTCTACGACACCTGGAGAATCAGATACTTACAGCGAAGAGCTATTATTATACAAATACCTCACACCTACAACAGGGAGGACAAACTTTTTGGATGGCGGGCCAATTTCAAGAATTAAAAAGAGCGGCGGGCCGCAAACAAAATATCTTCTTCTTTTTTAGAAAAAAAAAGAAAAAACACATAATATACAGAATCCATTATAAAAAAATAAGAATAATCTATACAAAATGAGAATAATTGAACTGTTATTTTTATACCTATTTGTTTTTAAATTAGGTGTGTTTATTATTCTCAAACCTGCTTGTGGCAATGAGCATTGGAATAAAATTCATTATACCCACGTATAATTTAAATTGACCTTCAATATCGAAAAATGTATGACTTAGATACTGGGAAAATCTATTTACGACACAATTTTTGCGAAAATTATAAAAATCGGAAATATTGATAGCGGGCCACATAAAATGTCCGGCGGGTCGCAGTTTGCACAGGCCTAATCTACGAGGCTCCCAAGCACTCTGTACATGGCAGGTTGAGTAGGCTGAGGTGAGCCCGATGTCTGCAGAGACTCAGAGGATCATCCGGGCGGAAGACGACGAGTCGGAAGAACTAGGCTCAGATGGGAGGATGAAGTTAGGAAAGATGCGGCACAACATCTGCGAGTGACAGATGACGAACCACAGCAGAAAATAGGATGAGTTGTCTACACATATAAGTACAGAAGGCCAAGGCTCTATTTTAGCTGTAGCGCCAGGAGAATTTTTAACACCCGTACCCCAAAGCTACCAAAAAGTATACGCCTGGGGGTATACGTGAACCACGAATTGAGACTGAGAACTAAAGAGGGTAAAAAAATCCAATAAATATGTTCCCAACAAGTGAAACCTTGAAGACTATTTTTGTAATGTCATTTATCGGTAGGTAGGTACCAATTATTCTTTTCCGCATCAGCATAGACGAAACATTAGCAACTAATGTCAGAAGGAAAAATATGAAAATAATAATCATTACATATTAAAAGCATATTATTTATTGCTGATTCAATTAAAAACGTATTCCAAATTGAACATTAGCTGATACAGACAGACACTGACACTACACTATTACGTATATCCGCAAAAACATCGTCCATTTAAATACATCACCTATTAATTTGCTTCTTTTAAATGGCACCTTTTAATCACTAACATCAATTTGCAAAGCGACTAATTTAGAATTTAAAACATTTTGGAGAATATTTGGACGAGAATATAAAAATTAATGCGTATCACCAATCAAACATCACGATGAATTTAAATAATTCAAATGTTTAATTGATTGAAAATAATATAATTTTTAGATATTATGTTGCACATCCATGGTGGAATATTGGAGGCTAAAAGAGAAAAAAATGACGAGTGTTGAACAACCCCCTAATTCACGAAGCAGTTTTTAAGGGTGTTCTTTTCTTAATAAATCTTTTTAGGGGAATGAAACAAATTCCAATCATTATTAAGATTTATTTCAACATTTTTCCGCAACTAAACTGTTCCCATACATAAATATTCAATTTATCTATTAAGCTTTATCCATTTTAAAAGTAATTAAAGTCTCAGTGTCCTATATTGTAATCTTTTTGGTACACTACTTACTACTGGTTAACTTTATAATGAATAATTTTAAAAAATGGACGGTAGTCCGAAAACGTTTTAACCTTATATATTCAAAATAAAAAGTAGAACATACAAAGTTTTTCTTTTTTAAAATTATTTTAAAATGTTCTACAACGTTACTCACGATAACAAATTTGAAGATTTACTTTATAATGTATATCGATTGTGTTTTGCCAACTATGTATTTTGTTTGTGACTATATTGTAATTGTAAAAGGCCTCGGCCGTATATTATTGAAAATAAAAAAATAAATGAATAAAAAAAATGAATAAAAAAAAAAAATAAAAAATAAAAAAAAAAAAAACTATTTAATTATTATTAAAGGAATCGCAAGTATAATCGATTAAGAAAAAGAACCAAAAACGGCTATTTTGAGAGAATGGTCTCTTGATTTTCAAATATGTAACTAGTAAACTGAATCTTTTTCGTGAATTACCCTGCTGTATAATATTTATTAACATCTTCGTATTATATATTTTTTTATATTTTATAAGTCACGTGATTTTTTTTAATCTTGTGCATAAACATATAAGTCAGACTTATCTGCTTTTAGGTACACCCCCCTTCTTGAAACCATTTGAGTTATTCAATATTACACATTCTTATAATAATCTCAAATGGACCGTTTTCGACCTGGTTGTTGAAATCATGGATGTATTGGATATAAGAATATACAAAAAAAAATGAAAAAGTGATTTTTGTGACTTATCTGCTTTTACACGCCGCATATAGAATATAACTATAGTAGAGATGATAGAATGTTCTTAGTGGTTCAATATTGAAAAAAAATAAAAATTATAGTTTGTCCGCCAGGCTACCAACCATCGAAATGGTTCGGTCGCCGACTTTCGCTTTGGAGGTCGTGGGTTCATCGATCTCCGGTGTCGACCATCTACCGACCTCTTCCACATGCAATACGAGCTATGCCTTCTGTGAAGGATGTTAAACAAAATTATATTTGTGAGCCCGGCTTTTTTTAAATAAAATGTTTTATCGAAATAATAATCCTGAAAAACGACACAAAGATCTATAATAACTAGCGGTCGGCTAGTGCTCGAAATTCAGCCATAACTAATTTAGATTATATTATGTTATTGAGATTGCTCTTTCGAAGACTGAGCGAGCGCTACCAAAAATAAAGGCGTGAATATGTCGAATTTGAAATGTTGATATCTTCAAAGTTTTTTCTATGGTTATTTTTAATACAAAAAATATTAATCTATTCTCAATTTGACCACAGATAAACAAAAGATCTGTGTCAAATAATGTCAAATACATCGAAGTGTGTGTGAGTACCTATACATAACATTACAGTAGTGTGCGTAGTGTTTTTTTATTGATTTAATCTATTTTAATGCATAATTTTGAAAAAATATTATCATTCGCCACCCCTTCTCTATATGAACTATAAGTGTGCAAAATTTCATACTCACAAAGTTTTCCTTTACGTATTTATATTATAAAGAAGATAGTTTAGAATTTTGGAAATAAGGTAGGGTTAATTTAAATAAATATAATATTTTAAACGGCTGTGTTGATAATATTAAAATTATGTAACGTCATGCAATAAAAATTAAAAGCACCTACCTAATAAGACAGGTGGAGAAAATATTAATATTAACCGATTGAAATGTTTCGGAATATATGCCTACAATATAATAAAATGATAGGAATATAAAATGGCCAATAATTGTTTGATTATCCAATAAATCCATTATCTATTACAACATGTTGTTGTTGTTGTTTTTGTTATTGTTTTTGTCTTTTACTCTCATCAGATGAACGCAATGTGGCAATTTACACCACGCAGGATCCCTTATAAAATCTTTACCTGACGAATGCTATATTATGGCCCTTTACACCATGCATGATCTGATCTCTCTCTTTTACACTTTTATTTAACTTCTATGGATTATGTTCTGAGACCCTATGTACATGCTTGTTTTGCTTTGTTACATTTCATTATTGTTATTATTGTTTGCATTTTACTGTATTTTTATGTTTGTGACTATTCCGAGTGCCCGTAATAAGGGCCTATGGAAATATTTTAAGAATAAAGAATAACCGTCCCTTAAAGGGTCCTAATTTCACTTTACATTTGACATTTTTTCCGTACCTAGCAACAGTTGTACTTATTGGAATGTGTGTACGAAAAATAAATATCAGCTGGTAATTGATTGTCATAGAATTAGAAATCATCGATTTCCTTACGAAAATAATTATGAGTATGAAAAATATTTTCCTTAACTGGATTGGTTTTGTCTTTCATAATCTTGAGTGTTTCATCGAAAATATCGAGTTACGAACGAACTTCCCAATTATAGATATGAAATTTTTGCATTTTTATCGACTCTTGGTGGCTATTACCTCATATTGCGGACGATGCTGTCACGATAAAGAGACACATATCACCCGTCCACTATACGGTATACCACGCAAACAATCTATTAGATAAAAGAGTTACGTCCATAAAATTCAAGTTCACTGCTAAATACCCCCATTATGTCGAGATACAGCGTAAAGTATACGATATAGTGCGAGATCGCAACGCTCTAGTAATCATTACACACGGCGCAATCTTGTTATTTATTATTTGACCATGAGACGAATCGCACACAAAAATATATCAAGAGAGGCGAGTCAAAATATTATAAAACACACAATAATATCACGGCGCCCGTTTTAAGAAATTTCTAAGGTTTTACAAGGACAGATGAAGACCCTAATATTCCTATAATAGTTCCGGGACATGGAATAAGTTTTGTCGGTCTAAAATATGTGGGACCCTTATGCAGTGGGTTCCTAGGGAACGGTCCGTCGTCTGACAAGACGGCGTCCATCAAAATTATATGACAATGTTTTTTGTTACTACGGAAACAATATTGGCAATGTTCTCAACTGACATATTCACCGCTGTTTATAGTAGTGGCGTACCTGTAGGAAAACAGACCATAAAAAGGAATCTCCAAATTGCTGTAATACTCCGGTGGTGGAGGGTCTAATAAATCAATGGAAGATGAAACAAAACAATACTTGGTTATTATTAGGTTACAACAATGTTCATTCAATTAAAAGTTTAGCTTTTACGCGCCTAATGCAATGGTTTTTCAAAAAGCGGACCAACAATACAACGGCCGTTATTCAAAGAAAAATCTAACTAAGTAATATTGCAAAAGTTTTTGAATTTAACCTTTTCTACTTAGGTCATACATTTTATTTTAGTAGCCACATTGTGATATAATTTTGAAAGACGCCGTCTTGTCAGACGACGGACCGTTCCCTAGGAATCCAGTGCATAAGCTTCACTTACACTCTGTCTCTTTCGCGTTTTCATTATTTTTAACTACTGGTATGTTTTTTTTTTACATAAGAGCTATTTTTTACATAATATAATAAGATAATCACTAAGTATTACAAAGTTACAAATAATAAAATCCAATAATACTAACATTTTTGTATAGAAAAGTAATAATTTGTTTGTTTAAAGATGAGAAATTTAAAAAAGAAAACCTGAAGCTGGACGTATTTGTTTTTTTTTATTATTATTATTACCTTTTTTTCAAATTTTTGCAAACATACTGTTTTTTAAAAGCTACATAATACCAAATACACAAAAAGACGTCACATAAACCAGCAAATGTTTTATTTTAATCTATCTTAAGTCTAAATAAAATTATTTAAATGGTTGTTGAGCAATGTCCCTTCAAGGGCTAAGGCCCTTCAAAGCCGCTAAGACGCTTCAAAGATCGCTCGTGAGAACATCCAGTAAAAAAAAGTAATGAAGTTGAGGAAAAACTCTAACAAAATCCCTAGATAGTATAATAAACTAATAATAGAACACTTTTCTATACAAAGGTGTCAGTATAGCCGGCGGAACTTATTGCCTGAGGCAATTTTTTACAGTCAACCGGTCCCGGGAATCGAACCCGGGACCTCGTGATCTGAAGTCCACGCCAGTACAACTATAGGCTACCGAGGTCGGTAAAGAGTATAAGATATTTTTTAAAATAAAAATACATCAACTCTGTTGATTAAAATACTTAATTTATTTCGTAGGTACATAAATGATTGCAAAAGGTTTGCGTTCTTATTTTTGATAACTGATTCCCTAAAAGTCAAGTTTTTTTTTATTTAGGTAATAATTTGAATTAAAAAATATAGGTACCTCGGTAATCTATCGGTAAATATTGATTGAGTTCGCGGGCTGATTCCATTTTTCTTGATTTTTTTATATGAAACACATTTATCAAATGTACATGCAGATTGGTAAATAAGCATGTTATGGATTAATTTGATAACATTTTATGAAGATTTTTTTTTCATAGAAGTTTTAAAAAATAATTAGGTATCAGTTGCCTATTTTCTCATATTGTATGTAAACATTTTCTTGCATAGAGCGACATCTTTATTCGATTCTCAATTTAATCTAGTTTGTTTAGAAAATGAAGATGTTGCTGGTCATTGCCATTTAATTGGTCAATTTGGATAGATTACGTGATTTGACAACATCCTCGAATGATAGCACTACGATTTGATTGGTAGGCTAAGGATGTGGAACGTAGTTACAGTGGGGGGGGTTTGGGGGTGGAGCCCCCCATACTTCTTCGGACACCTCCCCGAGTGATAACACTACACCCTGTTAGGATGAAACATAATTTAGAAGGAATTGTCAAAAATGGAATCAGGCTAACTTAATAATAATTACTAAAAGATTTTTCACTCAAAGTGAACACAAATACACTCTTTGACTCTTTCACAGTAAGCTACCTAAAGCTTGTGTCGTGAAAGAGGAAGATGGTCGGCACCTGGGATCGAACCCATGACCTCCGAACGATACAGTACGAAAGCCGGCGTTGTAACCGCTGGGCTACCAACCACTTCAAACATACTTCGATTTTTGATAAAACCCTTCAAAATGAATATGTTTTAACCTAACAGAGTGTAGTTTTACCACTCGGGAAGGGGTCCAAAGAGGTATGGGGGGTTCCACCCCCCCAAACCGTCTTTAACGACAATTACCAGCAATATCTTCATTTTACAAACAAAAACTCCAATTTGAGAACCAAAAAATAAAATGTCACTCCAAGCAAGGAAAAGTTTGTATGAGAAAGTAGGTATCTTTTAAAATTGATTTTTATTTGAAATTGGTTGATAAACTACATCAAATGTTATCAAATCACTCCATAACATGCTTATTCACTAATCTGCATTTATAAAGTTGATATGTGTTTCATATAAATAATTTCGAACTTACAAATTACCAAAGAAAAATACAATAAATAAATAAAATATATAATTACATTGTATGGAGAGAAATTTGGCTAAATTCCCCAAAATCGAATCCCCTCCACCTCCATCGGATGACCTGTCAAGACCAACAAGAGATCCCAATAAACTGCTATTCACATAATTATTACAATTTAAAAATTGTAAAAACACTAATATTATTAATTTTAAATTATAATTTGACATCACTAGTTTTTGTTTATATTTTTAATAGAATAAAATAAAACAAATAATTAACTCAAAACACTATCGTATCGACAACGAGTGAACAAAATTAAATGTTTTGTTTTTAATGTTATTATTGACACTAATTTTAAATTTCGAACACTTTGTAGTATTTTTTTACTCATAGACAAAAATTTCGGAGGTGCGATCAATTAGCTAAAGTAGTAACCTCGCGACATCGTTACCACGCGTTGAATGTCCAAGATGGTTCCGTTGCATAAAATTATATACATAGGCCGACTGATAAAATAACATTTTCGTACGTATAAAAATATTAACTGTTTTGAATGACGCGTTCGGCGTTCACCTCTCAATCAATCTCTGGTTAAACTTGCGAGTATTTTAGTTGCGCTCAAGTGCATTATGGTAGGTAAGTACCTACGTGTGAAGGATTCTTTGCGATCACTGCCATAGACTAGGAGAGGGGCGAAAGAGATTAATAAGTTTATAAGACGGAAAGCTATTGACGAGATTCTGATTGATTATCTATAAAATATTTATTTAATACATTGTACCTAATACTATTGAATGTCATATTTAAAGGTTATTGCAATCCAAGGTGAATAACCGTGCAATGTTTTTCGTACATAACTAAATCAGCACATAAAATCTTCATCTTCGTCCTCGCCTTTGTTCCATTATTTAGAGTCAAACAATCTCTATCGAGCGTCAGCTCTGGTTCCACTTCGCTCTCCTTGAAGTCGCTCTTGATGCCCGATAAATCTGTGGCGTGTTGTCTGCCTGGTCTCCTGGCTGGAGTTTTAAATGCCTCATAGTATGCCCATCCATGAAGTGATTGGTCAGTCGAGACCAGTGGTACCAGTCGACTACTTTCATACGCACAGCGTATACGTCGTGGATTTGAATCCCGGTGCCGACCATTTCCATATTCACAGTTCAAGCTTTGCTTTATGTGAAAGATGTCGAAAGTGTATTTTGTATTCACTTTGGGTGAGCTCAGAGATGTTTAAAAACAGGGAGAGAAGAGAAGAAAATATTTGTATGTGTTGGGTGCGAACCTACTTAGATCATCCTTTATAGTCCATGGTTCCAATCCTACCTACAACCTAATTTGTTGTCACCTGTCCCGCCTAGAAGTCCCTTCAGGTACGACTTACAGGTCACCGGATCAGTGTTAATTGGATACCTCGCGCGAGAAGGTTGTGTTGCATTGTTCAATCGAGAACAACAAGTGAAACGAAATCATCGAAAGTTATTCAAAATTATACAGTTCATTGTTCCTTGGTGCAAGTGGAGAAGAAGAGAAGATCTTGGGGTAAGTCGTACTTTCTCCTTTTTTTTCCTCTCCAGCTTTTGGCATTCACCGATCGGCGTGGAGACGCCTCGCATCACGTACATAAAGTTTGGTCCTAATCGAGTCGGATTAAAGTTAAAATCGTGGTTTTCTTGTCATATTATTATTCATTGCAGTGTGGAAATTACAAATTGCGAATTTTGTAAAGAGAGAGAAAAAAAAAAGTGTATTTTGCAGTGTTGTTGCATATCGTGCGCAAAGTGCGAATAGTGTAAAGTCATCCTATCATTATATATAAAAGTAAAGTTCTTGATATCTTATCGATAATTAAAATGGCTGAAAAAAAAATAGCTGCATTAACGTCGCGAAGAGATAGGATATTGAAACGATTCGAAATTACATACGATCTTAAAGATGATGAAAAAAAACGTGAAATGTTAATTACTAGGCTAGAGAGAATCGATGAATGGTATGAAGAATACAATGACATTCAAAAAGATATGCAAGAATGTTTAATCACGCTTGTCAAAACGGAAGAATTACAACAGTGTTTAGATGTAGATGAAAAAGTAGACGAAAAATACTTCGAGTTGGTGGGAATAAAAAATAAGTTTAGTGCCGCGCAAAAACCAACGGAATCAGCTAGTACTGATGCCACGGCGAAGTCTTGTATTAACATCAGACCTCCTAGTATAAAATTACCAACGTTCGATGGTAATATTCGCGAGTGGAATTCTTTTTATTCATTGTTCAAAAGCCTAGTACATAATAATAATTCGTATAGCGGTATTGAGAAGTTCCATTATTTGCTATCGGCACTTAGTGGCCCGGCATTGACGCAGATAAAAAATCTTCCAATGTTGGAAGAAAATTATCAAATCGCGTGGTCAACATTAGAAAATTATTACCAGGATTCTAGATTATTGTTCTCACATTATGTTGACGGAATGTTGCAATTTAAACATATTCAACGCGAATCTTGTATCGAATTGTCACGTTTAGTGAATACATTTCATGAAAATATAGGGGCTATTAAAATTATGAAAATTGAGAATCTGTTTGATAAGTTTATAACTCATATGATGATTCGTTTAGTGGATCCTGTCACTAGAAGACAGTTTGAGTCCACTTTATCTGATAATGTTATACCAGATTCTGAAACTCTTTTCAAGTTTTTAAAAATACAGTGTCGTGCTTTGGGTTCGACTGAGATTAAAGACAAAAAACCAATTAAATCTTTTTTTTCGAGCAATAATGATAAATTTAAGAATTGCATGCTTTGTAAAGGTAGTCATTTTTTGGATAAATGCCCTACTTTACTTAAACTAAACCCGAGAGAACGTATCAACAAAATAAAATCATTAAAATTATGTTACAATTGCTTAAAAAACTCTCATCAAGTACAAGACTGTTTGTCAAAATATACCTGTAAAAAGTGTAATAAAAAACATCATTCGGTTCTGCATATATTTGATAATGCTGTTAGTAGTTCAACTGAAAGCAGTGGCGTCCAGCAGTCGGCCACAACATTGACAGCGATGCATAGCGGTAGTGTGATACTCGGAACGATTCGGTCAGAATGTCGAAATGCTAAGGGTGTATATGTGCCGGTCCGTATGGTCGTTGACAGTGGCTCTCAAATTAGCGTTATGACTGACACTTGTAGACAACGTTTGGGGTTAAATATAAAAAAACACTGTGTACCTATAAATGGGTTGGGTAATACTCAAGTGAATTGTGTGGGTGTAACTTCAAGCTCTTTTAAACCAAAAAATTCATCTGGTCCAATATTGCGTGGTAATTTTGTGGT
Source organism: Mystacides longicornis (assembly GCA_963576905.1). NCBI lineage: Eukaryota > Metazoa > Arthropoda > Insecta > Trichoptera > Leptoceridae > Mystacides > Mystacides longicornis. Next base: position 6,265,796 of record OY756439.1, on the reverse strand, counting down.
TATGCATAAGATAACAAATGATCTTCCGTCAGAAAACTTGTCGCAAGCAACTATTTCGAAATTTAGTAACTTGAAGTTGGCTGATGAGCGGTTTTATGAACCCGGTCAGATAGATATATTAATTGGAGCAGATTTATATTTACAAATATTTACTGATAATATGAATGTCATTGGGGGAAATCCTGGAGCCATAAACAGCATTTTTGGTTACATAGTTATGGGTAAAACTGAACTGAGGCAGACGCCATCTGTTCCCGTGTCGTTTTTTTGTGAGACAGATCCGTCAATGAATAATTTAATAAAATCCTTGTTACGTGTCTTCTACGGAGTCGGAATCTGCTTCAGCTTCTCTTCTTCTTTTAACCATGAATACTTGCCTCGGCTAGTGTTGGTAGAGCGGACTCCAGAATCTCTGGTCTTTGGAAGTTCGATCCAGGAGGAGATGATGATTTGTTTAATCAAAGATGTTGTTTGATAAATTAAGAAACACTTGTTTATTGCGTGTAACAGGAAATTGGAAAATATACAAAAGTTCAGAATTTTCACGTAATTCACAACAGTAATTGTATCAAATTTACAATCAATTAAAATGTTTGCTTATTCTTTTAAAACAACAATATTAATCACTTTTCGTATCTATGAATATAATTGGTTGGATTCTAAGGAAATCGCGGTAAGAAATGGTTTGAGTTTCTCCAACTATCAGGGAGTACTCTAAAATTTTATACGTCTGATTCCCACAAGGTGAGTTTTAAGAATGAATTTTGAAACAAAGGAAAAAAATACTTAACCCAATGTTCGCGGAGCTGATTGTACTGCAGGTATATATTGCGCGACGCAATTTGGATAAAAAGACATGTAGTGATTAATCGATAAAATATGACCTTATTTGTACGTGGAAAGATATGGTTTATGTATCATAATAATCTAGAAATATCAGAGATCAATTTGACTGTATAAACAAATCTCAAATCTCATCCATTTGTCATAAATCTATCAAATAAAAGAAACATTATGAAATCCTTACTTCAAGTTAGTGCCGCCATACTGCCACATACATATCTACGTACGTATGTATAGTGAGTGTCGTGTGTCACCGCTGTCGGCAGAGCTGTGCGCTGATCACAAAACCCGTGTCAATCATCACTGCACTAAGCACTTTTGTATAGTATGTATATTATTCTATGGTCTCATGTTAACAGGCACTATTATTACTTATTTTAAATAAACAAACTCTTAAACAAATCAATTATAACTATTTTTAATAAACAAACTTTTAAGTGATGTTCTTTGAGGTATGATACACTCTAAAACAGGGTTGCAGACATAACGAAACATTACATTTTTTACAATAATATCGCGTATTGATTTTTTTCTTACATTTCAAACTGCAAACTCTACATCTTCTTCTAGGATTTTTAATTGATGGAGTAGATGGAATTTTTTCTGGCATGTGGTCGGCACTTGGCTTAGAAATAATTCGTGATATTGTTGACGTGTCTGAGGATGTAGTTGGCTGGGAGGATTTTGTAATCGAGCCATGGATTTCGATTATTTGCTTAATTACAATTAACTGGAAGTCTGCAAGTGGTTGTTTTTTGTTTGTCACGTGTGTATATAATGCATGAGCATTTAATAAATAAAAATCTATCATGTGGAAAAAAACTTTCTTATACCACTTGAGCATTTTTCTCATGCATGACAAAGAACTGAGCATCATGTCGGTTTTGTCCACAGCTCCCATATTTTTATTATAGTCCACAATGCAAGCAGGCTTAATAATGTTTTCTTTAGTTTTATAATTGATTTTACCTGTTTCTTGCATGGTGTTATCGTGGATAGTGGTGAGCATGTGTACATCTCTCTTGTCACACCACTTTAAAGCCAACAGAGGGCCACAACTTTTGGCTTCAGTTTCTCCTTTCTTTAATTTGTTAAAAACTGGCATGGTTTTTCTAGTTTTCCTAACTGTTCCACAAGCATTTGTTTTATTTTCGTGTAGAAATTTAAACAGTTGAGGACTAGTGTACCAATTATCGCACCATAAGTTGTGACCCTTGCCTATATAGTCCTGGAGTAACGTCGTTACGACTGCGCCAGACATTCCGAGATTTTGGTCATCCCTGACGTCTGTCCCTTCACCGCAATAAATAATAAAGTCTAATATATACCCTGTTAGCACATCCACTAAAACAAATAATTTTATACCAAATCTGTGTCTTTTAGATGGTATATATTGCTTTATCATCAGCCGACCCTTAAAAACTATGATGCTCTCATCAATACACAAATTTTCGTGAGGAATTAATGTGTCTTTAAAAATTTTACGTGTATGTTCATAAATTAACCTAATTTTAACCAACTTATCATTACTAGAAACTACAGAGTCACTAAAATGTAACATTTGCAATAAAAGTTCGTATCTGTCTCTTGACATCAACATTCCAAATATTGGAGTCGAAAGAAAAATGTCTGTACTCCAATATTCTTCAACTTTCAAATGACGAGATCTCGTCATTAACATTGTCACTGCAATGAAAACGTAAAACTCTGAATTATTAGTATTTTTCCATGCATGAATACGTGACTTTGGTCCAAAACTTTTTGAAGACTTGAAAAAGTCGTGATATTTATTGGTTTCATCTACAATTTGTGACACTATTTCATCATTTAGAAAATGAATAAAAAAATCGACAGGTTTACAATTTTCGTTTAAAGTGTTGGATGAAATGCCAGAAGAAAAATTTTCGAACTGGTGAACAACCGGAATGTGTGGTCCTGAAGACCAATTATTCAAATTAATGAACACCTCTTCAGCAGGTGTAGGTTCCAAATTTATTTCTTCGTTATCATCAACATTTTCCATTACGTCACATGGATCTGATTCGTCTTCTGATATTTCATAATCCGAATCTAATACGGAAACCATTTCATTAATCTCACTTTCATTCAGATTACGAGCCATTTTAGAGAATAACAAAATAAAAAAAAAAAAAACAGTATAAAAAACAATGACACCACTAAAAACACTAAATAATTCACTAATTGGCGTACTTTAGCACTTAAACTATGAGTTATGATCAAAATATATTATGTTATATAGTAAAAAAAAAATATTATAAAATAAATAATTTTTGAATAAACCAAACTTCCCGAATATCGCGAATTTAGAGAAAAACAGCGAGTTGGCGCACGGGTTTGTATCAAACTGTTCGATGACGCAATTAGCTGTTGAACGCGCATGTACTCAGTAGGACCCGCCACTATTTGAAATTTCATCGAAGCTTTATGAGATCGACCCAGATTTGAATATTGAAAATTTCTAAGGAACTAACAGAAATATTGAAAAATATCGACAGATGTCATTGGCAGTACCATTTTGGGAACACACTTACGAAATATCACAGCCGTGAGGTCCTTAGTACCTACAGTATCGCCGTGTAATACGAGCCGCCCCACTTGGTGGGACGGCCGCGTACGCGCCACGGCTTATAGTGTCCCATATGCTGGGGCAGTAGCGAAGATTGGGTTAACGGTCGTTTTACTTGGGTCAGCAGGCCCGTGATCATGTGACTATGGGTGAGAGAGATGGAAGATATCTGCCTCTCATATTCCCATACTCAGTAGCGAAAGTTTGACAACATAGGAATAGAATCTGCGTCGTAACTAATTATAAAAAAGGGGTGGAGAGAAAGTGAGTGAGTGAAATGCATAGGCATCCATCCCACTTACACCAGTGCAATTATATCCATATTTGGCAACATGACCTGTGGCCTACGTGCAAAATCGCACGATCAACAGAAACCAAATTATAAATAGATGCATACCTGTTAGTATAGGGGTAGGTATGTATAGCAATATTTGAAATTTATAAAGAATATTCCGTACTGAGACGGGTGAAGCTTCACAACAAAAAAATACATGCTACAAATCGATTTTTAGTTACCAAAAAAAAAAAAAAGAAAAAAAAAGAAGATTTTGAGTACATAAAAATCTCTTAAGGAGTAACTGATCCAATAAGGTAGGATCAAGGAATTTAGAATAATCCTTGAACATTTAACTTCAAGAGTTCCAAAGTTGTAAGGGGTATACCAAAGATAGATACCCTAGTTTAGTAATTAGGTATAACAAAAAAAAATTTATATTTTCATACATATAGATAAGGAATTTAAACATGGCATGAGAAGAAAATTTGATTGTGGAAGTATGGGACAACCCTCATGAAGAGTACAACCTAGATTGGTAAATTGTTTGTCACACTTTCTTACCTATTCATCCATCCCTAACGGCCTTCATTCATAACCTCTCACTCCTAGATTTATTCATCAATAATTACTATCACACGGTTAGACAAACAACACAAAAAAAAAATTTATTAAATAATGGTTCCAAGCAGAGACTGCAATCCAATAATTCCACAAAAAAAATTATTATTTTTAATCAATACAATTAACAATCCAACTGTCAAGAAGTAGAAGGTGACAGAATATTAAACATAAACATAAAAAAGATATAAATAAAAAAAATATTTCGTACAATATTTCCTCTTCATCAAGGACATCTCTTAAGAATATCTGATAGTGCTCACTTAGATTATTATTAATATTGATTTTAAAATGCCCATAACATTTCTCAAAGTGAGAAATGTCCACTGATTTAGTTCACTGTTCACTGAGTAGTTTAAGAGCACTCCTAAGGTTAGCTTGTAGCTCAAAGGTTTGGAGAGAACTAATTTAAATGTTCTGGTGTTTGTACATAAAAAAAAAATTATTATATCATTTACAATTGCATAAGAGTATCCTGCAAAGAAAGAAATTCACTTAAAAAAAAATATATGAGAGAAAGGTATCCGTTGCCCAAAGATTACGGATCGACAAGTAAGAAGAGATGTCAAACTTCATGCTAGCTATTGTCCTGTAATTAGGACACAATACTAAGTTTTGAGCGCCACCTAGTTTGGGAAAATACGGGGAATGAACTAGGAAAATTCCAATAATAAACCAAAACAGCAAAAAAAAATATTATCTTACTTCCTGACAAGAGAGAAAGATTTGAGTATGCCAAAGTTGTATAAGATTGATCCGAGCGTCCTCATTTCAATCGAATAGAAAAGTTAAGAATATACTTAAATAGAGAAAACGAGTTGCAACTCAAAAAAAAATTGTCTAAGATTATTAGAGAAGTATTAACTACAAATTGTCAGTAGACTAACGTTATGAGTCGACTAAAATATTAACTAATAATTAAGAAGATTTGTGGCCTTAATTAGGAACACAAAAAAAAAGTTTCATTGAAATTGATGTCTGCTCTACGCCAACAACGCGGTGACGAAAGATGCCATTTTTACATCAGATAGCGTGCTTATCATTGCACAGATTTACAAGCCTGGCATAACCAGAAATGTACCAAAAAAAAATTTTATTCAATACACATTATCATAAGGGTGCATTGCTCATTTACAGCTCTCAAAAAAAAAATAGGAAGGTTGAGAGTGTACCAAAGTTTATTATTGCGCTTATCATAGCACAGATTTACAAGCCTGGCATAACCAGAAATGTACTAAAAAAAAAAATTTCATTCAACACACATTCTCACAAGTGTGCTTTGCTCATTTACAGCTCTCAAAAAAAAAAATTAATTAGGAAGGTTGAGAGTGTACCAAGTTTATGATTCGCACAAATTTTCTTAACGGGTGCGATTAGATCAAGGAGAAGTGAATTGAGCATTCCAAAAAAAAAAGGAAGTGAATAACTAATATTGACCCTGTGTGTAACAAAACAGTATAGAAGGTATTACTACGATTAGGGTAATATCATGAAGAAAAAAAATAGTTCCATGTGGATAAATCGTGACTACAATTAACGTTCAAAAAAAAAAAATTAACAATCGCAGAAGCGAAAGACAACAACACAGAATAGTATCCGCGCTCAATACCAAACTAGAAATTATATAGGACACCTAGAATTACACTGACCCAGTAAACAAAACGTATTCGACAAAAAAATTATTAGTGGGGAATTTATGAAAAGAGTCGATATTCTGACGCGCTTCTATGAAACTCGTTAGCCGCGATGCGGGGCGCAGGGAAGTTTTGTGGGCCGGGAGGTGGGTCTAGCGGTGCGCATGGAAGTCTTTACGGGGCGAGCGATGCAATTCGTAAACAACTGTGGAAGTTCACGTAATGTGTAATATGTCTGAACCACTCTCTCACAGGCTCAAAACATGCCATCTCGCTCACTCGCCGACTCTGGGCGGTGCTGTGTGTCGGGGACGCAACACGATTAGTGAGTGAAAAACCAGTTTAATGAAGGAGAGAACACACATTTTGTTAGTGATGTGAAGTTATAATATGAAAAGCGGAGCGGGATAACGTCACAACATTTATTTATTAAGATATTCTGGGAAGTATTTTTATTTACTACAGTCACACAAAAAAAGGAACTTAGGACGTAATTCTTCTACAAGTTATTTGAGATAATTATAATTATAAAAATTACTCGACAACCTAGAGGGATGTGGGTGGTATAGAAGATATGTTAATGGAATTCACATAATGGAAAGAAGTCTTTCATGACTTAGCCTACATCCTCGGACAAGGAACACGGTAATCTAATGAGAAGGCGTACCGAGTTCAAGTCGTTAGACGAAAAAAAAAATTAATTAATAAAAAAATGAAGTTACACTTAGTGCAACAAAAAAAATAAATAATAAAAATGGAGATCATGCTTCTTACCGGGTAAAACAGTATTTAAACGTGGGTTGTCCCAATATGATAGCCTGAAGCAAGAAGTAAGCTATCATACTGGACCACAAGGAAGAGAGATGCCAAGTAGGATCGTATACTTGGAATTCTCGCCCTGCTCCTCCCAAATGAATAGCCAACAGAAGGTTGGGTTCCAGGAGGCACACTTAGGATCTCTGAATATACTTCGATTAGAATTTTTTTGTTAAACAAAATTCACATGTATTGGGGTGAGCCCAATTTGACTTATGATTCTGACTGTACGAGACTAGTCAGGGTGTTAAAAGACAATAAACGTATGGGAACGGGTCCTCAGGAGCCCTTTAACCATAAATCAAGATACGATAAAACCTAAACTACAACTTTATTATATCCTTCGTATGGAACCTACCGATGGATCCACTATCACAATCCTTTAGTTCAAAAATTGTTCTTGATATTTTACGTACAACCTGAGACTTAATGAAGCGAGGAGCTAATTTTTTTGAAAAATATTGCGAAGCATTTGAGAGATAATGAGATCTTCTCCATACCAGCTGACCAATTGACAAGGATATGTCTTTACGACGCAAATTATAACGGTCCTTATTTTTATTAAAAGCTTGTACTAACGTTTGTGAGACTTTATTATATAGATTTTCTAAGGTGGAAATGTCATTCAATCTTTGTTTTAAGGGATCAAATGTTTCAGACGGGGAATCATGATTTATCTGTAGTGGCTTATAAAAAGAGGCGTGGGGAATGTACTCTCTACCGAACATCAAAAAATGTGGAGAATATCCGGTAGCAATGTTAGTCATAGAATTTAAACAAGAACAGATTTTTGGAAGATGTTTACACCAATTGCGTTGGTCCTCCTCTACTAATATTGCCAACAAGGTTACTAGAGACTGATTATATCTTTCGGAGACATTATGTTGGGGATGAAAATATGCGTTATATCTAAGATCATTTATTCCGTGGGAATGTAAGAATTCTTTAAACTGTCGAGAAACAAACTGTTTTCCGTTGTCTAAAACAATCTGTCGAGGGATTCCAAAGACTTTAAAGATTCTTTCTTCTAAGATTTGAATTATACTACTGGTATTTGCGGCTCGGAGAGGAAATGCCCAAGTTATTTTACTAAAATTACAAACTACAGTGAAAATGTAACGGTTTCGCTTATGACTCAGCGGTAAGGGACCTATGAAATCCATAGATATACTTTCCATGGGACGTTCAATTTTTTTAGGGTATTTCATAAGACCATGGGGCATTTGGTTATTATACTTGTAGGCCTTGCATATTTCACACTCATTCACAACCTGTCTAACAAGAGGTAATAATCGTTTACAGAAGTATGTACGGGAAATAAATTCGTAGGTTTTTTCCATTCCAGAATGACAGTTTCCCTTATGGTAGTCCAATATGAGACTTTCTATCTTACACGCAGGGACAACCAATTTCCAAAGGTGAGTGGGAGAGTTAGACAAGGAATCTTTTTTATACCTAGAATAACGATACAAGTGTCCATCATTTATCATAAAATTAGTGAACGATTGGGGTTTTTGAAGATAAGAATTGTACACCTTTTTATACCAGGGGTCTATAATATTTTCAAACGGTTCTGGAACAGATAGACTAGAAACAGGAATACGGCTCAATCCGTCGGCAAGGTTATTTTCGCAGCCACGCTTAAATACAAAAGTGAAATCAAACTGTGAAAGTCGGCAAGCCCATCTGGCTAACCTACCAGAAGGTGAAGAAATTGAGTTTAGGTATTTTAAACATCCGTGATCACTGACTACTGTAAAGTGTACTCCGTCTAGATAGCTTTTAAAGTGTTGTATAGAATCTACTATGGCGAGAAGTTCTCTCTCCGTGGTACTATAATTTCGTTCTGGACCGGACAATTTACGTGAATGATAAGCAATTATATATTCTACTCCATTAGAGTCTTTCTGGGACAAGAAGCTGCCCAAGGAAACTCCACTTGCATCACACGTCAATGTATACGGAAGGGAATAGTCTGGTGGTTTAAGGATTGGAGCGGAAATCATTGCTTGTTTCAAGGCTTGGAAGGCAAGTTCAGCTTCATTTGACCATTCGAATTTTTTACCGTTAAATTTATTACTCGTGAGGCGAGTCAAGGGAGAAGCAATCTTAGAAAAGTCCTTAATGAAACGCCTGTAATAAGACATTAATCCCAAAAATGAGCGGATTTCCTTACTGGTGGATGGTCTAGGATAATCTTTCATAGCACTAATCTTATCTGGGTCCGTATGAATTCCCTCCCTGTCAATAATATGACCGAGGTACTTAAGCGATGATTTACAAAACACGGATTTACTGAGCCTAATTGTCAAGTTGGCTTCTTTCAAGCGCTGGAGAACAATTCGTAAGGTGGAAATATGGGAATCAAAATCTGAACTACAAATCAAAACATCATCAAGGAAACTGAATACTCTTTGTCCCAAATCGGAGAAAAGCTTATCCATAATTCTCTGCATTTCGGCGGGCACGTTTTTCAGGCCGAACGGGCAGGTAACAAACTGATACATCCCTTTGGATTCTACATAGAAGGCTGTCTTAGGTCTGCTTTCTGGACTCAAAGGAATTTGCCAGAAGCCGTAGCTCAAGTCTAAGGTGGTTAAGAACTTGGTGTCTCTCAGATTATCCAACATATGGTTGATATTAGGGAGTCTATAAGAGTCTGAGACTGTGACCTCATTCAATCTTCTAGGATCGAGAACGAATCTAGCTGTGCCATCGGATTTTGGTACACAGAAGCAGGAATTTAACCAAGGGGAACGTGAAGGTTCTATTATTTTTAAAGCTATCATTTTATCTACCTCTTGACACATCTGAACTCGTCGTACATGGGAAGCTGGATATAATTTCTGTTTAACGGGCAAACTATCACCTGTATTAATGACATGAGAAACTACATTTGTCCTACCCAAACCCATCTTCTCAAAAGAAATATTCTCGAATTCATTTTTCAGGTCATCCAAAATTTTCCTCTGCGACACTGTCAAATCGTTTATGGAGTTAAGACATTTTGGAGCTGATTCTACATTAGACGACTGTTGATCAGATATGGATGCTACCGTAACATGAGTTTTGGTGGGGAACAACCGAGGAATTATTCCTGACTTTTCCAGAAAGGGTGACCCTAAAATGAATTGGTCAGGAATGGAAGGAACAATAACAAATTTAACCTGCTGAATTTTATTGTTGTAACATAATGGCAAAACTATGGTACCTATAGATCTTATGGAATTATTGTCAACCCCACGAATATTTTGCTGACAATATTCAGGACGGAACCCTATTTCGATAAAAGACCGATACAACTGACCCCCTAGGACATTACAAGCTGATCCGGTATCAAGCAAGGCTCGGAGTTGTATTTGAGAGATAGAAAATAGCAAATAAGGGCGTCGATCTCTCTCGTTTATTACGGAAACTTTATTGACCTGCAATGTTGAAAAGAACAATTTAACACTCTGAATCCACGACAATCTTTCGCGAGCTGAGGTCTCTGGGCTCGGGAAAATTGCAGGATTCATTGTTCGTTTTTTGAATTTCTAAGTGGGGGAGGCGGTTTACTCACGTCAGGTAAGCGTTGGCGTGGCACAGGATTGAAGGGTTTCCTAAACTGAAATGAATGAACATTATTGGCACTGGGTCCTGACTTAGAGTAACAGTTTCGAGCAATGTGACCTATACGTCCGCAGTGAAAACATTTAATCATAGGAGCAGAAGGCTGTTGAGAAGAAATTGATTGAACAGGGTTTTTCCTTACTATCTTAACTTTAGAGGGAGAGCGGGTTGGAACTGTAACCGAAACACACTCCAACTCCGTGCAAACTTCATCTAGCTCAGCAATTGAGTTCGGTCGCCTGGACACTAATACACTGGCGTATCTGCTATCTAATCCTTTTCTGATGGCCTTTAGGATATCTGACATACGCAATGGAGACTGTAAGGACTGATTCAAAAGGGTTATACGTGAAATGTAATCACTAGCACTCTCCAAAGGTTGCTGTGATGCAGTTAAGATTTCCAATCGTCTGTTGCCTTCAGCATCAGGCAAATCGAAGCGCTTGATAAACGATTGTTTAAGCTGTGTCCAAGTTTTAACACTGTTATAAAATGTCCGGTAGAAGGTGAGTGCTTTTCCCTCCAAAAATTCGGGCAAGGCGGGGCCTAGGTTTTCCAGTGGAAAATTTCGAGCTCGGGAGATTTCCTCCAATCTCAAAAAGAAATCCCTAACATCCTCGACACCGGAATAATGTTGAACTGGCCATGAACTAAAATTTACTGAATGTATGATGTGTGATTGGCTAACTGTAGGATTGGGTCTATCTAAATTTCTGCGAACCGGTGTAATAATTAAATCGTTGGAAACATTAGTATTTATCATTGTCACGGCTTGAGTGGGCGGAGAAGAAGGTACAAAACTATCACGAGGTGGATTAATCTCCGAGAGGCTATCAGGGCGTTGGATACCTAACAATCCCGAAGGGTGATTGTCACGCTGACCTACATCAGACAATAAGTTAGAATTGAAAAGTCTGCATTGCCTTCGCAGAGATTCAATACCTACATCAGGCTGGATTCCTCTATTCAACAGTGCTTTAGAGAGAGTCTTGCATGTCGCCCTCTCCACACGCGGAATAACTTGATCGACCAGGGATGACATTATTAAGAAATAAAACTAGCGGAGTGTGACTATCTCAAACTTTGACCACCGTCGGGAGTATTCGATCACAAGAAAGTCAAAAAAAAAATTATTAAAATTATCGAAGTTTTATCTCAACCTCACTCACTTATCCAACATTCAAGGGAGGAAGACCCTTTCTCAAGGAAAGTTATTGAATTATTGTGGCAGAACAGAGTACCCAAATGCAAAAATAAAAATTTTTAAGAAAAATTGCAACAAAACACAAAAAAAACTTTTCTAGTTGCCGTCGGCTGAATTTATCTGTAGGTATTGCAAAACTTTACGGCTCTTGGCCCACAACAAAATTTTAGCAATTTCAGAATTTAAATTGAGATAATAGAACTTGCTAATACTCAAGAGAGAAGAAAAGGAAAAAAAAAAGGCAACTTAATACACCATTATCAAAAAAAAAAACTTTAAACACCAGAACACTGTGTTATTGCATTATTTAGTGATTTTCAAAAGAATTGGATTATTAATTACGTTTCGCTCACCAATTTCCTGTCCGGCATCTATGTGAGTCAAGGGAGGCGCAGACAAGGTTCCTCTGGATGTCTTCGAATCTTGACGCTGCTCGCATTGCCATCAGCTCGTTCTGGATTTGATGCCCCACACGTTGGATAGCGCCATAATTGTTACGTGTCTTCTACGGAGTCGGAATCTGCTTCAGCTTCTCTTCTTCTTTTAACCATGAATACTTGCCTCGGCTAGTGTTGGTAGAGCGGACTCCAGAATCTCTGGTCTTTGGAAGTTCGATCCAGGAGGAGATGATGATTTGTTTAATCAAAGATGTTGTTTGATAAATTAAGAAACACTTGTTTATTGCGTGTAACAGGAAATTGGAAAATATACAAAAGTTCAGAATTTTCACGTAATTCACAACAGTAATTGTATCAAATTTACAATCAATTAAAATGTTTGCTTATTCTTTTAAAACAACAATATTAATCACTTTTCGTATCTATGAATATAATTGGTTGGATTCTAAGGAAATCGCGGTAAGAAATGGTTTGAGTTTCTCCAACTATCAGGGAGTACTCTAAAATTTTATACGTCTGATTCCCACAAGGTGAGTTTTAAGAATGAATTTTGAAACAAAGGAAAAAAATACTTAACGGTCGTTTTACTTGGGTCAGCAGGCCCGTGATCATGTGACTATGGGTGAGAGAGATGGAAGATATCTGCCTCTCATATTCCCATACTCAGTAGCGAAAGTTTGACAACATAGGAATAGAATCTGCGTCGTAACTAATTATAAAAAAGGGGTGGAGAGAAAGTGAGTGAGTGAAATGCATAGGCATCCATCCCACTTACACCAGTGCAATTATATCCATATTTGGCAACATGACCTGTGGCCTACGTGCAAAATCGCACGATCAACAGAAACCAAATTATAAATAGATGCATACCTGTTAGTATAGGGGTAGGTATGTATAGCAATATTTGAAATTTATAAAGAATATTCCGTACTGAGACGGGTGAAGCTTCACAACAAAAAAATACATGCTACATCCTTTTGGGAAGTCGAAGAGATTTCTTCCGTTGCACGAATGAGTTCTGACGATGAACTTGCGGAAAAAATCTTTGAGGAAAAACATGCTCGTCAAGAAGATGGTAGATACGTGGTACCATTATTACTAAAAAATAATTTACTGCCAGAAAATAATTCATTCAGCTTGGCCGAGTCTAGACTAAAGCGACTCGAATATAGATTAGAAAAATACCCAGATTTAAAAAATAGTTATTCTGACTTTCTTCGCGAATATGAACAGTTAGGTCATATGGAACGAGTCACCATAAATCGAGATTATTTTTATTTACCTCATCATTGTGTTTTTAACCCGTCGAGTCCGACAACAAAGCTGCGAGTTGTGTTCGATGGGTCCGCTCTTACATCACCTCATCAATTCTCGTTAAATAGTTTCTTATTGACGGGACCTAAATTGCAAAACGATATACTTAGTATTATTTTAAACTTTCGCTTTCATCGAATTGTTTTTACATGCGATATTACTAAAATGTATCGAGGGATTTTAATTCAACCGTCGGATAGAAAATATCAAAATATTTTATGGCGTGATTTATCGAATAAATCACTCATAGCCTTTCAGCTAAGAACTGTTACATACGGATTGTCCAGTTCGCCGTACCTAGCTATTCGTACCCTTCATCAGCTTGCACGGGATGAAGGAGACAAGTATCCTCGTGCAGCAAAGGCTGTATTAGAGGAATTCTACGTTGACGATCTTATCACTGGAGCTGAATCAGTGGAATCAGCTTTAGAACTCAAAAATGACATTGTTGAATTATTAAAGTTAGCTAAATTGGAATTAAGTAAGTGGCATTCAAATAACCCGGCCTTATTAAGTGACGAGTGTCAGGTAATCGAACCTCACCTCTTTGAAAATTCTGACGATAAAAAGATAGTTAAGTTGTTGGGAATTCGGTGGATACCTAGTAAGGATTGTTTTACTTATAATATTGATCTCGAACCGAACTGTGAATCACAGGTGTGTACTAAGCGAAGTATATTGTCCTGTATTGCGCGCTTATACGATCCTATGGGGTGGATCAACCCGGTTATTTTTTGGGCTAAATGTTTAATGCAGGAGTTGTGGACACTCAAGATCGATTGGGATGAGACCGTTCCATCCAATATTCGTCAGAGGTGGCAAACCTTTTTAAAGGAATTGCCTAGTTTGTGTCAATTAAATATAGCACGACATTATGATACTACACCGAATAGTAATTTAATGTTGGTTGGGTTCTGTGACGCATCACAGAAAGGATACGCAGGGGTCGTATACCTTTTGAATTTAGAAACGAATTCTTCACATTTATTATTAAGTAAATCAAAAGTGGCTCCGCTAAAGACATTATCTATAGCGCGCTTAGAGTTGTGTGGTGCAGTCCTTTTATCTAACATTATAAAAAAAATAACGTCGAACCTTAAATTTATGTCTCAAATTCAAAATATTTATTTATTTACGGATTCAACTATCGTGTTGGGGTGGTTACACACTTCACCACATTTATTGAAAACATTTGTAGCAAATCGAGTTGTTCAAATTCATGAAAATGCACCAAACGTCGTCTGGAAACATATTGTTTCAGAAGAAAATTGTGCCGATGTATGTTCGCGAGGACTTTTGCCTAGTGAACTCATCATTCACCCGATGTGGTTTAACGGACCGCTCTGGATGACGAAGCCAGTGAATGACTGGCCTAAGACTTCCAATTCGTTTGATTCGTTTAGCGAATTACCAGAACGAAAGAGCGAGCAAAAGCTAACATTGTTAGTTAGTAGAGTACCTAGTGAAATCGTCAGTAGGTATTCATCTTTGAATAGATTGCAGCGCGTTACGGCTTGGATACTCCGTTTTATGGATAGATGTCGAACATCTTCAGTACCCAATCACGATTGCGGAATGTTTCTTAGTACTTGGGAACTGAATCGAGCACTTTTGAACATAATTAAAACCGAGCAGAGTAATTATTTTTCTTCAATTATTGAGAAAATTAGAAAGGGTGAGCTATGTACTAAGGAATTTCAAACTTTGAAGCCTTTTTTGGATGAAAATGGTGTTGTCAGGGTGGGCGGAAGATTGTCGAATTCTAACTTACCTTATACACATAAATTTCCTATATTGATTCCGAAAGATAGCCATCTTGCTGATTTAATCATCGATTATTTTCATAAATTGCACCTTCATGTCGGACCTAGAACATTGTTATCTATTATACAACGAAAATATTGGATCGTGTCTGCCCGACAAAAAATTCGTTCTCGTTTGTCGAAGTGCATCGTATGCTTTAAGTTTGTGGCCGTGCCTTCGGTTCCCATGATGGGGGATTTGCCTCCATCCCGAGTGCTTCAAAGTAGGCCGTTCTCTCGAGTGGGCGTGGATTACGGTGGGCCTTTTTCGATAAAGGATCACAAGCGTAGAGGGGCGAAAATCTCAAAAGGATACGTCTGTTTATTTGTATGTCTAGCCACTAAAGCTGTACATCTTGAGGTCGTTTCAGATCTAACCTCCGAGGGATTCATTGCCACCCTCGATCGATTCGTGGCTCGTAGGGGACTGTGTTCTGAAATCATAAGTGATAATGGAACTAATTTTGTGGGGGCAAATCGATATTTGAAGGAATTGTATAAATTTGTCTCGCATCAGTCTTCACACAATGATATTTATAATTACCTTGCTGAAAAGGGTATCAAGTGGTCCTTTAATCCACCGACCGGTAGCCATTTTGGAGGGCTGTTCGAAGCTGGTATAAAAAGCACAAAATATCATTTGAAACGCGTTGTGGGAGAGACCGCGCTCACATATGAAGAGCTTTCCACTTTACTAACTAGAGTGGAAGCCATATTAAATTCACGACCGTTGTGTCAGCTAAGTACATCTCCGGACGAAATAGATGCCTTGACTCCTGGCCATTTCCTCATTGGAGGACCTTTAGTGTCTCTTCCGGAATACGATTTGACTGATGTCAATATTAATCGACTGAGTCGATGGCAGCATTTGCAACGACTAACTCAGACATTTTGGAAACGTTGGCACAATGAATACCTAAACACTTTACAACAGCGTATGAAGTGGTTTAAAGGACGCGAAAATATAACCGTGAATCAACTCGTATTGATTAAAGATGATCGCCTTCCACCAACGAGGTGGGTCATGGGTCGAGTGATTCAGGTTCATCCTGGAAAGGATGATGTAGTTCGTGTAGTGACACTGCGAACGGCTTTTGGCTCTGTGGTCAGGCCAGTGTCGAAGGTGTGTCCACTACCCTCGGAATGAACATACAAAGTAATCATTTCGATATTTTAGTTAAGTTTATATTATTTATTATTATTAGTTCGCACAAGAGGGTTATTGTTTTTTTTTTCTCTCGTAATATCCACACTGCAAGGATACTCGCATTTGTTTTTTGTTTCGTTCGTTTGCGTATTCATTTGGTAAGTACATGTGTAATTTGAGGATCAAATTAGGTGGGCGGTATGTTGGGTGCGAACCTACTTAGATCATCCTTTATAGTCCATGGTTCCAATCCTACCTACAACCTAATTTGTTGTCACCTGTCCCGCCTAGAAGTCCCTTCAGGTACGACTTACAGGTCACCGGATCAGTGTTAATTGGATACCTCGCGCGAGAAGGTTGTGTTGCATTGTTCAATCGAGAACAACAAGTGAAACGAAATCATCGAAAGTTATTCAAAATTATACAGTTCATTGTTCCTTGGTGCAAGTGGAGAAGAAGAGAAGATCTTGGGGTAAGTCGTACTTTCTCCTTTTTTTTCCTCTCCAGCTTTTGGCATTCACCGATCGGCGTGGAGACGCCTCGCATCACGTACAGTATGTTTTCAGCTGTAATGGTTGCACCTTGAGGCTTTCTCGAACATGGAAATGTCTAACTCTATAGATAGATTCTATCGAGTTAGAAATGTCCATGTCCTCCAGCCCACCTGTTTTAATGCCCAACATTCAGAGAGATATGCCATTACAGGTCTTGCTTATTTGACCCTTTTACGCTCAGTGGCATTTTTGCATCGCAAAGCACCCCTGAGAGTGTCCTTCATTTTGTGCCAACCTGTGTTTATACGATGGGTGATAACTAGGGGTACGTAAATTTCGTATTTACGAAATAGATGCGATAAATGCGAAATTTGTAAATATATTTCATAAATGCGATGTTTTAATTTTAGTAAATTTCAGTGAAATATCGATAATTATTATATTTTAAAGGTAAACGATCAAGTAACTCGTCAAAACGAACGCTTTATCCTTGTGAAAATAATTGTAACTGAAAAATCAGTTAGTAGTAGTCGCCGATGTAACTAAATTGTATTAATTGAAAACGTATATTTTATTACATGTTGATATTTTATATAGGTTTTCTACAATAATTGTAGAATATTTAATAAAAAGTTAACAATGTTAACTTTTTATTAAATATTTAAAATACTCAAAGGTGTTTTATTATAGACATTTTATGTTTTATGCGAATAAATGCGAAATTTCGCTTTTATATATTTTTTTAATGCGATATTACAATTTTTTATTTGCGAAAATTACGTACCTCTAGTGATAACTTCATCTGCTTTGCATTGAGGTGAGATTCTGCCCAGTCGTTTCAAAGATGTTGTTTGTGGAAATGGTGTGTTCTACAGGTAAATACATTGACCTGTGCTTAGTAGGTTAGCGGAAAAATAGCATGGCACTGTTCTTGTTTAGTATGTTCTTTTTATTACTTATATACATACTCCCATTATGGCCCCCCGCATAAAGCCAGCCCGGAGGAGACCAATCCGCACGAAACCCGACCCGCTAGCTCGCTCGAAGCAATCAAACCGAAAAGCCGGCACCACACACATCAAGCCCGCCGCGGATCCCCCCTAAACCAACAATGCGAGAGGCCTAAGCCCCACTAAGGAGCATAGGGAGGCATCAAGAGCTCTCTCAAATTAGATCGGGACCGTGAGGTTGACCACCTCACATCCTTAAACCTCAAGCGGTCAGAAAAGGCACAATGAGCCTCGGACGCCTTTTTTATTTACATACATAAAAATAAATGATATATACGTATTTAAAAAAAAACTCTTCTATTTTTGATCCAATGGCCATCGTGCTGGACATATTTCGTTAATTCTTATTATATTTTATTGTGTATCAGGCAGGATAAGGTTCTTATGAAAGAAAAATGTTTAGAAAGTTGCGTGGAATAACCTTCTATGTGATTTTATAAATATAATTTAATTCTAATTATGAAATTTTCGTTGTCATGTTCTTATTTCTTGCCGAAATGGAGTTGGGCTGGTCAATGGTCATGTGGCCAGAGTAACCGACACCAGATGGACCAAGAAAGTTCTTGAGTGACGTCCAAGAACTGGGAGGAGAAGTGTGGGCAGGCCTCAGGCGAGTAGGTTCAACGACATTAGACGGATTGTTGGGAGTGGGTGGATGCGGCTGATGCCTCAGGATAGAGGGCGGTGGAAGTCTCAGAGAGAGGCCTAAATCCAACAGTGAAAGAAAAAGAAAAAATGAAATTAAAATGGCGTTTGACAGAAACTGTGAATGCTTAGATATGGAAAATATATAGCTTAAAACAGATGCATCGGTCAGAATCACATTGGTTAAAAGGTAATTAATTTTTCATTACATAAATTCGAATTCGATATTGAAAGTTAGGACAATTTCTGTACCTATGGAAAGCTAGTCGCTTGTAAAATGAACATAACCTTCAAAATCCCGCATGACTGTTAACAGCATAGAGACATACTTACCTAATTATTTTTATCAATTATTAATTACCATGAGACAGTTTGACATATTTTTTTATGGCGTCACATAGGTATATTTTAACTTGAAATAATAAACAGCCTATAAATTTTATATTTTACATACTTAACGAATATTCATAATATAAGTAATCAAATAGATACATTTTTTAATTAGAAGCCGGAAGGATGTATTTTTGATGACATAAAATATTTTTATTATTATTAAGTTATGGTAATGTTTTAATAACTACGGATAAAAAAAGATTTTTTAATTATTTCATTAAATTAATTTATTACGTTGACATTTAGTACCTACCTACAAGGATTTTTTATAGTAAGGGTAGCCACATATTGACGGTATTCGCCGTCAAATTTTTTTTAACGACATTTTTTGACCATAATTTTGTCATTTTTTAAACTCAAAATTTTTGCTTATTGTTGCAATTCCGTCCAATCAAAATGCTTGTTAATACAAGCATTTTGATTGGACGTCATTGTTGGGTGTGTGATAAGCGGGTGTGATCCACCTTTGTTTGTTCAAAAAATTTCAAACTCACACTGGGACATTATTTCCAAAAAATAGAATAGGTAATGACTTCTGTGTTATGTACTTATTTATTTTTATTACGTCATTGCATTACGCATAAACCGCAGACTACATTAGATCTTAATCATCGCTAAACTTTACAATTAGATAGGTACAATAATTTGTAGTAATAATGTTAGATAAAAATTATTATTCTATGTATTTTCTAGAATTTATCTGTAATACATATTATGTAAGTTTTTAATAAATTTTGAATATGACAGAATTTCGTAGTATTATTTCAGCGAAATCAATATTTTGAAAATGTAAAGCGAGAAACATACTATTGATGTATAAGTGTGTAAGAATGTAGTAATCTCTAATATAAATGAAAGTCGGGTTAGTTCGAAGACTTATAACTCGAGATAGGCTGAACAGATTCTACCGATGTTTGATTTATTGGATTCTTCTCCGCTCCGGATTACAGAATAACTAATAAAAAATTGACTAAATGGATAAAAAATTATATAAAATATAATATTAAAGTTAATATGGAAGAGATTTTCACCGGTACTGCCACCGCCATCTGTTGGGGAAATGGGGAGATGTCTGGTTATTAATTAACGCAATAGGGATTAGATCTCTCAGTACGAAGAATATGTGGAAAGACTCTGTGGGACACGGAAAAGAATGAGAATATTAGAGAAAAAATAACAACTAATGACTCTAACAAGTCATTACTAATGTTCGATTTTTAAATGGAACAAACCACTACGGGCTTACGACCGTCTTCTACTGTTATTTCGAAGGCTGGCTTAGTGTGATCACTTTACGTTAACAACGTTCGCTATTAGGTCGAGTTTCGGAGACAAACATTACCACCGCGAACGTTGTTAACGTAAAGTGATCATACTAAGCCAGCCTTCGAAATAACAGTAGAAGACGGTCGTAAGCCCGTAGTGGTTTGTTCCATTTAAAAATCGAACATTAGTAATGAATTGTTAGAGTCATTAGTTGTTATTTTTTCTTTAAGATCTAGTCCTGAAAAGGTCACAAGAATCTAAACATAATTAGAGAATATTAGGATGAAATGTGGTATGGAAACTAGTGTTGCGTCAAAGACCAACATAATGAAAAGATAATTTTATAAGTCTGAAAGGAAAGGTGTAGGAAGGCGTGGCCGACCGAGAATGACGTGGAGCGAACACATCGATTCCGATGGAAGGCCAAGTAAGAGAAATAGCAGAGGTTGTATGAGAAATGGTATGTCGGTGGAAGAAGCGAAAGAAGTATGCTTGGACAGAAAAGAGTAGATGTACGCGTTCTCTCTGCGCACCCCTTAAATATGACGCGGTTATTTTCGAATTTGAAAAAAGAAGGAACAATATAGTGAAAAGCACTCCCTCGTTGACCTAGCTCAAAATGGAAAGAGATATGAAGATCGACCAATGAAGCTTTGACACTAAGATTTGGTTCTGCATATTTTCTTGCACCTAATTCAAATCATTTATCAATACTAATGTGCAAGAAATTCTAAAATAACGATAGGTACCTTTAGAAATCGTAAATTCAGATTAGCATCTACACAAGCATGTTTACAACGTTTTAAATTCTCTTAAATTATTGCCACAGAAATATCATAACTAATTAGCAGTTTTGAAAATAGAATAAATAAAATTTCAAATTTAAATTTTGAAATTAATAACCGAACAACTTCGTGACATTCCATTTAAGCGGCAAGCAAATAATCAATTACAATATTTTAATGTTGCCTGAATGAAAAAAAAAATAACTTTTTGCGGTTTGGTATAAACAAACTCATATTTCCTCGTATTTTGTAAAATAATTAGGTGGATATTATTAACCAGATAAAAAAAATAATAAATAAATTACACAATTTTCTGCTTCTCCATTTTAATCCTAATTCAGCATCAAGAGGGACATTAAGGAATGTCAAGTGAGACCAGAGCTGGTGCTTGATATAGAGAGTGTTGCTTGGTTCAATAGGACTAGTACAGCCGACCCCAAATAATGGAATAAAGAAGAAGTGAAATGAAATGAAATTTATTTCCAAGAAGAATTACAGCATAAGACAAAACAATCGTCTAATTTATCAATAATTAGGTATTTTATAACTTCAAAATCGTTCCTGGAATTTACCGTCCCACTAGATTAAAAAATCTGTTCTGGGACAGAGTCTGAGAAATCTGTTGAGTGAAAGGTTTGTTTCTATATCAGTGGTTAAAGGGTATCAGACGTTATAGTTCACCTGATCAAAAATAAGTGATTGCTGAAACTGGAACACCTGTTAGGAATTAGAACCTGTCTTCAGGGACATCAAAAATATTATTTAAGCGAGACTCTTCCCTGATGAGAACAGGAGTCGGGAAGAGGCACTGACACTTTGCAGGTCTCTGTAGATAAGCTAGCCTTCCAGCTAAGCCAGCCTTCGAAATAACAGTAGAAGACGGTCGTAAGCCCGTA
Source organism: Mystacides longicornis (assembly GCA_963576905.1). Classification (NCBI taxonomy): domain Eukaryota; kingdom Metazoa; phylum Arthropoda; class Insecta; order Trichoptera; family Leptoceridae; genus Mystacides; species Mystacides longicornis. Next base: position 6,244,055 of record OY756439.1, on the reverse strand, counting down.
GTGGTTTGTTCCATTTAAAAATCGAACATTAGTAATGAATTGTTAGTCATTAGTTGTTATTTTTTCTTTAAGATCTAGTCCTGAAAAGGTCACAAGAATCTAAACATAATTAGAACGTTGTGCACCAACAAAGCCAATAGGCAATAAATATGAGACATTAACAAAAATGGATATAGTCATATCCTGGCGCCAAATACATGACAGCAGTCGCAGTCTTTAAATTTGGTTTCTCTCTTGTTCTCAACAATTTCCAACTTTTATCTCTATTTTTCATTTTATTATTAAATTTCTACTTGTTGCATACATGAGATTTTTCGACATGTTGAACATGTTGAGAATTCTCATGATTAGGAGTTTCGGAGACAAACATTACCACCGCGAACGTTGTTAACGTAAAGTGATCACACTAAGCCAGCCTTCGAAATAACAGTGGAAGACGGTCGTAAGCCCGTAGTGGTTTGTTCCATTTAAAAATCGAACATTAGTAATGAATTGTTAGAGTCATTAGTTGTTATTTTTTCTCTGTAGATAAGTTTCAATAAGAGGCAGCGCTCCAAGAACAAATTGAAGGATGCCACACAAACGTTTTTCCTCATTACCTGCTCCACCATGGTTGTCCTCCACCATTCCCGACACATCGCCGTCCGCACTGCTTCAACAAAAATATTGTGTCCGTAGGAGCCTTCGAGCTTTCCAACTGTGTTTGATCTTCTTCTACCTCTAGAGATCCTTCAACCCTACCAAGCACCACCAATTTGTCTGTATTTATATCGCCTGACAATGTTCGAAGAACTGGGGGATCCGCTTCAACATACAAAGAAGAAAGTCTGCCTACTATCCTCAACTCTCTCAGAATTGACATACCTATTAGTGTTCTTCTGGCCGTACAGGGGATTCGAATACATAATTTGGTTGCGGTGGCTCTAATCATGGTAGATAAGTAAAAAATTATAACTATAGGTACCTAGTTTTAAATAAAATTTCTTAGAATTATCACCTGTGAATGTACGTTGGCATTGCAGCATGACCGTGAACTTACCTCGTGTTGAGATAAACAAAATGTGCGTGTCAGCTTGTCACTATAATGTAAGTATTCATATTCAAATATTGTTATCAAGACATTTTTTACAACACTTCCAGAGGTCATCTGGTGTACCATAAAAAATCGGCACGGCAATTGAGTGTATAGCTTTGTCCATTCTTCTATAATTTTGTGCTAATAATGCTAACATCGAAGTCTTCTCCGACCACGTGGATTTCTCTGCAGATCAAGAAGCAATATCTACAATTTTCAATGGTTTACCATATGGTCTGTTAAAAATATTTTTTTACTTCCTTGTCTTCGTAATGTTTTTGTTCGGCAACGACCCACATAGATAAATATTGGAAAGTTGCCGCGACATTGTGCATAAGCTACCTAATAAATCTGCACGAATCAATGGTGTTTTAGCATCTTTCTAAACGCCTCAGAAACCTGGAATCTGAGGGCTCCAGATAGAAGAGGAAATATAGATTCGAGATGTGGTGCTGGAGATGTCTTCACTGATATAAACACAGGACTAATTAATCTATACGCAGCAAACTCGACGTGTTCTCTCATTTGATCACTGAAGGTGATCAGCGTATCCTTCACTTTTTGGGATATCATACGTAGAAGGCCAGACTCTCTGGAGAGGAGGGTGATTCTGGGTAGAGGACCTCCATATAGATCTATGGCACTGGTTGAAGACCGGAAGACGTAGAGAGAGTTATTGTGGATGGGTAGCGGTCGTGCTTCTCGGCATCGAATCGGAAGAACCAACTGATGAAGAAGATATAAAGTTCATATAGATTTTTCTTGGACATTACCTTCTGCTTTTCTGATACTTACTTTACTTTTTGTATTGCTTCGGCTCGTATTTACCTTCATGTCAGGATTGCTGCATCTCATTGTCGCTTTAAATCAAATTCTTAGCTTCCGTCCATCAGAGAGTCACCGCACCATCTATGCGATCTACGCGAGAATATCCGTCCAGCTTCCGTCGTACTTTCTTCCTGGCCAGGTATTGGATTGTTTGTGAGGGAGCCCCACTCTTCCCTCATTTCCACATAAGATAGTTGCAGCAGTCCTGTCCCGTGCGAATTCTATTCTGTTGGACCCAGAGTTTTCGGAGGAGATTGTAGCCCGGGACTTCGACAGATGGATCTTCGTTAAGGCTATTAATTTATTATTGTTAGTCTTGTTCAACAGCGAGTCTATATATGCTGTTCCATCTGTCTCCCCAAGCCCCGGTCAAACTGAAAACGTCCAGTTCTTCTGTCCAAACAGGTTTCTCGGGTAGGATCGTAGGCTTTTTCTTAGTCCTGTCGAGTCTGCTATTCTGACGAGCACGCTCATGTACTCGATGTCATGGTGTAGCTATTGTGCTCGATGATGTACAAAACTTTTCAGGTTTCCTCGCCTTGGAGATGCGTTCTGAATAAAGAGGGGCATAATTGGAATAGCCGTTAATGATCAACTAATGTACGCCGTCTACCCGAAGCTTTCTCCGCTGGAAAAACATACCTACTTCACATATATGTATGTACTGGTGCGTGAGTTCTGTTGTTTGAAACAGGCGGATACATAAAACCCCACACAGGTACCTATACATCGCCAGTAAAATTGTAAATATTGTGTAGACAAAAACTTTATAGGTAGCTACAGCCGTTATTTACCTATGGGTCGATTAGAAATTGCGCCTCAGCTGACGGGTGACTCCAAGTTTACTTAAGAAAAAATATTAAGAGAGGTTCGTTAGGTTTTCCGCATACTAATGACATACCCAAGTACATTTATTAATATTCCATTATCAATCACTCTTCGTATTAATACCTACCTATAGTTATAATGATTAGAGGGTTATTAAAATTCTATTCAAATAATATGACATCTACGTAATTGCCATAATGAAAAATTAAAAGTAATTACGCGACAATAATGCGCTTTGTATGTATGATCTATACAAATATATTTTTTTATAATAACGACATGTTGACGTTTATGCCAACGATTCTTCTTCCATGGATAACAATGTAAGTACCTACGCACCAGGAAAAATATGACTTCTAAGCATGTTAAGTACCTACATTTAGCTCGGCAGAATTTAAATTGTCGATATATTCAGTAAGATAGGTAGATTATTGTTTATTGTATTTTATCATCCTTAGGTCCATTCGGACACTTGGAATTAGAAGTTGTATTTAAAATAATCGCGATGGAGTGGTTGGTAGATCAGTGGTATTAGTCGACAACATTCGTACTTACATCAGCGTATTGGTAGACCAGTGTTATCAGGATTCGAATCCCGGTGTCGACCGTTTCCACATTCACAGCACAAGCTTTATTTTATGTGAAAGATGTCGAAATATATTTTGTGTTCACATTGGGTTAGCCCAGATTTATAAAAAAAAAGATCCAATAGTTAAAATCTCTAAGTAAATATAAAAATGGAGGCTTATTTCCCTTATCACATCACTTCTGAACATCTGGATCAATTTAGGCTAGTATTTTTTATTATGTTTGCTATTATTGTTAGAAGGTTCTAGCGCATGAAACTTTATTTCTCGGCCAAGGCGTTGCGGTGAACTGGTTTCAAAATAAATGGGTTCACCTACAGTATTCGATGTTTTTCCCGGATCACGCCCCTTCTATCCGCTCTTCGTCCTACCGTTCAAAACTTTCTGTATCCCAAACCCCAGTTGTCCACCTTTATAGCTCTGCGGTCCACGAAATTATCTGACATTTCAACGTTCAAACTGTGTAATTTAGTACCTAGTCTTAAGTGTTGGATTTTGTCTTATTTGTTTTATTTATTTATTTAATAGTGCAAACAACGTGCTTAAGATGTGTTTTTCCCCTGATTGTTTCCATTATTTTAATTTCATTTTTTTACAAATTTTCGCAATTGGGATTGTATGTTGCGGTGTTCGACATGAATTTGATTGTTTTATGTGTATTTTATTGATGTTGAAAACTGTATTTCATTCTATTTATTGTTGTGAATTGTTTTAAATAAACAAATTAAACATGAATATAAATACAAATATTTTAGTTTACCTAAAAATCCAATAATTTTTGTTAAACCGATTCCACACAAATATGGAAAATTGAACCACGATTTCGTCAAATGGCGTCATGCTTTTGGGTGGAAACACGTATAGAAAGCCGATTCTGACCCGCGCCAACTGGTGAGAGAAACGTTGTCTATGGTTTCAATGCTTTTAAATTGGCAAGCCGAAAAGCGGGTTCCTGCTTTTGCTGTGCGTATACCCATTAAAATGCATAGAAAAATTCTGTTCGCCGGTCGTAATCGGCTTTCTACGTGTTTCCGTTTGCACCCTTACATTAAAGAAACTAGATATAAACAGGCAGTGTCATAGAGTAGAGTGGATCATCAATCTTCACCATTTTTAATCTAACTGTCATTCTGGTGTGTTAGTATCTGTCTAGGTACACTATTTTACAGTTTACACCCGTATTCTAATAATTGTATATTATTATTTTATAAAAGAAAAAGTATATTAAAAATATTAGAGATGGTTATCATTTTTTTTCAGAATATGTATTTAGAATAACTAGAGGCTGGAGGTCGACCAATGTGGCTAGTATGAGTTTAATCGAACACTGTTTGCACGGTAATAAGCGCTTATTACCGTGCAAACAGTGTTCGGAAATCAAATGATCGAATCATTTGATGATTTTTGTATGGAAATTTTTCGAAACTCTTTCGATATTCGATCATCGAAAACTTATACTAGTGGTACAGTGCTCAAAATTCCACCATAACTATAATTTAAATTATAAGCTTAAACATTATTGAGGTTCCACTGAGCGAGCGCTATTTCACAATAATTTTCTATCCAAAAAATCAATGACATGGATACGTCAAATTTGAAATGTTGACAGGTATGTAGAAAGTTTTTTCTATTATCATTAAAGACAAACTTTTCTAAATTTTATCATTCAATAGAATATATGTGTCTATGTCAATATCAAATGCATCGGAGTGTGTGTGAATGAATATCCAATATACATACTTGTTTACATTTCAGTAATATATCGGCGCCATAAACGAAAAAAATATACGTTTCATCATGTCGGATACATTGAACAATCCTACAACAAAAACCTGTTTACACACTACTTACCGTTCAATCATATTGTACTAATTAATTATTGGTGTCTATTATTTCGTCTGTAGATTGTGTTCTCAATAATTTCTTTAGGCGCCATTGGTCAGGGCGACGACATTTTCAAGGGTGGTGACCTTACTTTCCATGACGTTATTAATTATTTGTTTGTTTACAACGCTTTGAAAATAATATGTAACTACGTAATTATGATTTACTGTGTTATTACTATTATCTATTTAAAAAAAATAAACAACATTATGTACATTGAAATGTATGTGTTTTAAACTACATGTCTTTAAAGTTCCAAAGTAAGTAGAGAGCGTGAATTATCTGGGCATGAATGCGCGTGAATGAGCGCATGAATGAGCGTGAATGCATTGGTACCTATGAGAAGAAAAATAATACTAGAGAAATAATGTGCCACTGCGCATGGTCACGTGACTGCTGTCAAACTCATACAAACTGGGGCGTTTGTCGGTAGCGGTGTGTGACATTCGATTTTTTTTTTAATATTTTAGCGTCAACACAGAGGAATTTTATGTTTTAATCATAAAATAAGTTAAGGGAAGTACCTATGAGCTTTGATGTGTTGTCCTGTGTGCTTGTGAATGAAAGTAAAATGAATTATTATTGATAATTTATCTTCAGTCACGTGACTGTTGAATAAAGGAACCAATTTCGGTTCTGCGCATCCTAAAAAGTTATCTATTGTGGTGATATCGCCGAGGATTAGGCATTGTTTCCTTTTAATAATGATGTCGCTTACCTGCCCTTACAGCTAAACAAAATCGCGTAAATACGTAGTTGGATGTTAATCAGGAGTTTTCTTTTTTGAATTTAGAATTCTACCCACGGTTCAGTTGTCACCTTGTGCATAGACTCTGACCACTAATGGACATAATAAGGAAGATAAATCATTTTTTATATGAAATGATTCAATTCGCAATAAAGCTCATCCTCGAAGACATGCTAATGCTTTATGTTGTAAATCAGTGGTGAATACTAATTTCAGTAATGTCACGCACCATGTGTCATAGATTAAATTACAATAAAGGACATTTTTTAAAAGATATTTTTATTGTCTATGACAATCTGTGATTAGGTACCTGCATTAACTATCATAGAACATTTTTTTTTATCCGTAACATTTTTTATTATCGTTATACTTATTTTTTTATGCTATTATAATTTTGATTTGTTGGTGGCATGAATCATCCAAATGGATGCAATGCCAAAAATTAAATAAAAAAAAAAAACATTTTTTTTTAAAGCAGTGTTAACTTTGTGTGACGCTGATTCAATGATGCTCTAGAAAAGCGGATCCGATATTCTATATATTAATACGTGAAGGGAAAACTTTGTGCCCATTTTTACGAAAATTGAGCGGACAGAGGAGTATGAAATTTCGCACACTTACAGTTTATATAGATAAGGGGTGGCGAATGGTAATATTTTTTTTAAATCATACATAAAAATAGATTAAATCAATAAAAAAACTCTACGCACACTACTGTAATGTTTGTATTTCTACTCACACACACATCGATGTATTTGACATTATTTGACACAGATCTTTTATTTGAAAGAAAATTGTGAAATTCCGCTCGCTCAATATATTATACACACACACACACACACCCTCACACACCCTCACACACACACACACACACACACACACACACACACACACACACCCTTGTTTGTTTTTAGAGTAAAATGCGGACCTTTACAAAAATCATCATTGTGGGGACCCACCTTTCTAGTTGATTGAAGAGAGTGTAAACTCATTTTTAGCGTTTCCCTATCTCTTTCCAACATGAACTTCTATTCGAGATTTTTAAACACACTCGTGAGACAGAGATATAAGCAATCAAAGTTTTGGACAAAAATACGGCTTATGAGGACATAGCTGATTGTGAGGACCGTCCTCACGTTATTTAAAATACGTACGTGCTTTACACTAAGTCCCCGCTTTACGTATTAATTTGTATATAGTTTTTACACCCCGAGTGACATTGGCAACGTCGCGTCGCGTTGGTTATGCTTCGGACGTGTTGTGGTCGCACCGTTCGTATTATTAGCTACAATAATTAATAAATTGTGTTGCTTTTATAGAGTTAAAATGAGTTATTACAAAGGAAAACATAATGTAAGTATATTTTTATCTCAGTGGATATAGATGGCCTATATAAAATTACATAATCAAAGGAGATCATTAAGTCTTTTTTTTACAGGTAGGCAGAGAGAACGGACTTCCATTCTTTCCTATCCAAACAAACCTCTTTCGCTTCCTCCAAACGCATAACATTCCGCATACATGCTCTTCTATGTCTTTGTTCCTGACTTGGCCCTCCTGTAATACTGCATCGATATGGTCGGACCATGTCATTCAAGGTCGACCTCGTCTGCGTGCACCCATTCTTTCAGATTTATAAATATATCCTTTTAGTCATTCTACATGCCCAAACCACATTAATTTATTCACTTTCATTCTAGTTACTATGATAACATCCACTCCACATTCCTTTCTAATTTTATCATTCCTCACCTTATCAATCAGTCTCTTTCCGCATATCCTACGCAGTGATCTCATTTCCACAGCATTTATTCAAGCTTCCAGATTTTTATCCATGTCCAAGTTTCACTACCATACATCATGGATGGAATCAGGATTGCATTATGCATCAATTGTTTGGATTTGGTATCTCTTAAATCCAAACAGTTGATCATTAAGTCTCCATACATTATTTGTTTTATTTTTGTTGACCGGTACTTTTAGAAATTGGCCCAAAATGAATGATCGCCTCTATGTTGCACAGCGTATTTTAAATATAACTATTATGCACAAACATCTTTTTTATTATCAAAAATTATTAACTTCAGTTCGATAGCTCTAGATCTAACAATGCAGAGATAGAAACCATGAATATTGATCCATAACCCAAAAACACCAAAATCCAAAGAAATAAAAAATTCCAAAGATTTCCGCGGACACCAGCGGCAAAAGACGCAATGAACAGACAAATGGCTGTGTTCTGGCTTAGATAAAAAAGGACCGAATAAACAGCTCGGTAATAGTCTAGTTGTACTAGCGTGGACTTCAGATCCGAGGTCCCGGGTTCGATTCCCGGTCGGGTCAGAGTTTTCTAAGTGTTTTTTCACTTGAAATTTCTACCCGGGGTTTCCCTGTCTCAGATTGGACGGGACCGGTTGACTGGAAAAAATTGCCTCAGGCAATAAGTTCCGCCGGCTATACTGACACCTTTGTATAGAAAAGTGTTATATTTATTTTTAATGTGAAGAATGTCTCAAAAACTAAAAAGATTTAAGTAGAAGACGCTGGATTGATATAAAAAAAATACGTTTATAACATAATTTAAAAAAATGCTAAAAAATAACATATATTTTATAATTATTATATTTTTTTTAATTAATAATAAGAGAAAACTATAGTTATATATTTTAATAATACCTATATTATTATTTGCCGTGGGGTTGCCGGCTTAGAATAGCACCTCTGCTCTTTTTGCTGGTTTTTCGAGCATCCTGTAAGAGGCAGGAAATCGAAAAATCAGATCGGGACCGTGGGGTTGACCACCTCACGTTCTTAAAACAATCGGTCAGAAAAGGCAACAGAATTAAGCCTCGGACGCCTGGACCCCATCAGGGGGGGGTTCAGGCAGCTGGTGTCCCCCCTGTATTGACCACGGCTCGATTAAGGAACAAGAGCTTAAAAATCGGGACTCTGAATGTCCGCACTCTGAGGGCGGGCGGGGAGCTTGTTGCTGCCAAGTTGGCGGGAGATTATGGACTAGATATCCTGGGGCTGAGTGAGGCACGCATCCCAGGCTCGGGGCAGAGTGACGCTGGCAATTATGTCATGCTTCACTCTGGCCACCGGACTGCACGGATGCGTGGCGTCGCTCTACTTTTAAGTAAATATGCCTTCTCTCGCCTTCTTGGTTGGGAACCTGTTTCTGACCGCCTGATGAGTGCGTCCTTTAAGATGAGTGGCGAAACACTGACGGTCCTTCTATGCTATGCTCCCACTGAGGATGGGGACGCGGCTGCTAAGGACTGTTTCTATGACAGTCTGGATGCAGTTGTGTCCCATGTTCCGAGGCGCCATCGCCTAATAGTTCTGGGGGACTTTAATGCCAAGGTTGGCAACGACCCCCAGAATGGACCAGGCGTCATGGGTAAGCATGGCTTAGGAGTGATGAATGATAACGGAAGCCGTCTCATTGGTTTCGCCACGCTCCATGGACTCTTAATAGGGGGAACTCTCTTCCCCCACAAGGATATCCATAAATACACCTGGACCTCGCCCGACAGAAGAACGAAAAACCAGATAGACCATCTCCTGGTAAGGGCTAGCAGCCGAACTGACCTGCGGGATGTCCGCACCTGCCGGGGAGCAGACATGGACACGGATCACGAACTCCTTGTGGGTTCGTTCAGATTCAAATTTCACAATTTCCAGCCAAGATCGTCTGCTCCTCGCCCGCTGGACATACGCAGGTTAGAGAGTGCTCAGTGTCGCCACACGTACGAGACTGAGTTACGCACAAGGTTTGCCCCCTTGCAGGATTCACCCGGAGCTGCCCCAATTGAGTCAGCCTGGACTAGCTTTCGTGACGCGGTTATGGAATCCGCACGTTCTTCTGTTGGCTACAAGAATAAAAAGAGGCCAATATGGATGTCCGATGGGTCCTGGAGTCTCATCGAAGATCGCCAGAAGGCTAAGACCCTCAGAGACAGCGAAAAAGACCCTCAAAACTGGCCGCTTTGGTGTCTGAGTACAGGGAGCTGAGCCGCAAGGTAAAGCACTCTGTACGAACAGATAAAAGAAGACACCTGGACTCTCAGATACGGCGAGCACAGTCTGCTGCACTCGGTAATGACTCGAGGACACTCTTCGAAATCACCCGGGAGGTCGGGGGCAGGGGTCAAAAAAGACCCGTGACGGCAATACGAGACTCTCGTGGAGCCACTGTCACTGCCCCCGAACTGATTAAAGGGAGATGGAGGGAGTACTTTGAGTCAATATTGAACCGCCCCGAACCCTCCTCACCTTACAACTTTGAGGAGGAGTTGGCGGGTCTGAATATACCTCAGGCGACTGGGATATGTGAAGATCCGCCGACCCACAGCGAGATGGTGCTGGCCGTGATGAGATTGAAAAACAACAAAGCGCCAGGAGACGATGGAATCCACGCAGAGCTCCTCAAACAAGGCATAGACACCCTTGGCCAACCACTTCTTGATATATTTAAAATGGCGTGGGAAGAGGAGAGGTGCCCAAAAGATTGGCGGAATGGATCCATCGTCGCAATATTTAAAAAGGGGGATCCCCTTGAGTGCGGAAACTACCGTGGAATTACTCTACTGAGTGTTCCCGGTAAGGTATTATCTCAGATATTACTACACCGCATTCGGGGGCCTATCATGGCTGTCCTGAGAGAGCAACAATGCGGCTTTGTACCTGGCAAGTCCTGCACGGACCCAATTTTCTGTGCCAGGTGCATCTTTCAGCAGTGCAAAGAGTTTAACTCTCCAGTCGCTTGTTGCTTCATAGATTTTGAAAAGGCCTTCGACAGCCCACATAGACCATCGATATGGAAAATTTTAGCTCTGTACGGTATACCTCCGAAGATAGTAAAAATGGTGCAGTCCCTGTATGAAGACTCCGAGTGTAGCGTCAAAACGCCAGGTGGTCCTACTGAAGCTTTCAGGATCACCACGGGAGTCAGACAGGGCTGCGTACTGGCTCCATTTATATTTATTATTGTCATGGACTTCCTCTTGAGAAAGTCCATGCAAGGAGCAAGAGGTATACCGATAACACAGAGAGATGGTCTAATGGGCGAACTGTGCGATCTGGAGTACGCGGACGACCTAGCGTTGTTCAGTACGACAGTGGAGGAATTACAGCGCAGTGTTTCAAGACTCTGCGACGAAACAGCACGCCTTGGCCTTCGAGTCAATGCCAGTAAAACGGAGCTCATGGCGAGTAATGCCTGCCCCGATAAACAGCTTCCGATAACCATAGACGGTCACCAGGTCTCCCGGGTGGATAAATTTAAATACCTGGGAGCAACCATTACCACCTCTGGTGACCTCGGGGCTGAGCTCCCGATACGTATCGGTATGGCAAGTGGCGCCTTTAACAACATGACCAAGATTTGGAAAGCGGTGGCGTTTAGTGTCGAGACGAAATGTAAACTGTTTGATGCGTGTGTGTTGCCCATTCTCCTCTATGGGTGTGAGTCCTGGCACCTGACCAAAGCCCAGGCACAAAAAGTCTCCGCTTTTGAAATGAAGTGCCTAAGGAGAATTCTGGGTGTAAGATGGTACCACCGCATCACGAACGACGCTATACGCCGGCGCACCCAGCGTGAGCCCATCACCTCCACCATTGTGGGGAGGAGATGGACTTGGCTGGGACATGTGTTAAGGATGCCGAATAACAGTTGGCCGAGGAGAGCGCTGTTCTTCCTCCCATCAGGGTCCCGAAGACGAGGAAGACCCTCTCACACTGTGTTCCGCTCCTTCGAAGCAGAGCTGAGGGACATGGACATGGTGTGGGAGGAGGTCATACACATTGCGCAAGATCGAGCGCAATGGAGAGCTCTTGTTGCCTCCCTATGCCCCTGAGTGGGGTGTAAAAGGGAGAATTGATTGATTGATTGATTGATATTATTATTTAGTTTTATTTTATCATGCCTATTTTTAATGTGTCTCAATCAATCAATGACGATCTGTTTTTTTTATGTTTACAAATTGTGTTAGGTATATTCCATCTATGGAAAACTAGAAAAACGGTTTTGTTTAATTTTATATTTAAAAAATACATATATTATCATTTAGTTTACTCTAACTCTGGCTCTACCGAAGAATGCTCCGCATCTCTTGGAGAGATCGAGCAACAAACGAGGAGGTCTTGAGTGCAATGAATAAGGAGAGAGAGCTGATGACCACTGTCAAAAGACGAAAAGCCGCATACTTTGGCCATATCTTTCGCAACGGCAAATATGCTCTCCTTCAACTGATTGTGGAAGGGAAGATAGGGGAATCGTTTCTAGACGGCAATGATAGAGGGCAGGCGAGGTATGGGCCGTAAAAGAGCCTCTTGGCTTAAGAATCTACGACAGTGGTTTGGTGTGCCAGAGGCTGCAGAATTGGTGAGACTTGCCCAGGACCGTGAGACTTATTCACAGATGGTCGCCAACCTCCGATAGGAGTGGCACTAAAAGAAGAAGAAGTTTTATTTTAACATGCCTATTTTTAATGTGACTCAATCAATCAATGACGATGTGATTTTTTTTATGTTTACAAATTGTGTTATACTCCATTAATTTAATCAAGGGAAAACTAGAAAAACAGTTTTGGCTAATTTTATATTTAAATAATACATAATATATTATCAATAACGATGTGATTTTTATGTTTACAAATTGGTTACCATTAATTACCATTATTTTTATAAATTGTTTTATATTCCATTAATTATATATTAAAGGAAAACTAGAAAAATAGTTTTATTTATTTTATATTTTAATAAAATCAATTTTATTATTTAGTTTTATTTATAAAAAAGACATAGAGAAGAGTGGAGAAAAGGAACTAAGCTTATTGCAGACCAATCGAACGAATCGAATCGATGATGATGATGATGATGGATAATATAGGTCCCCACTTTGCTCTAGCTGCGAACAAGGGTGTATAGCCTCTTGCTATCAATTCTGTTTTCTATTTAGTATGACAAAAGAATAGTTGAAATAATATGCGACGTTGTCAAATCTTATTACATAGTGTAATGATATCGTACCAGTTCCATATAACGTGGGGACTTTGATTTAGAGTCCCCACTTTGGAGTAAGTGTGCGTAATTATACACTAATTGGGCTGGTGGCGCCACGTGGTGGATACACTCCGAACTTCATTTTTGGTTTGTGTAAGTTTTTTTCGACAAAAATACTGATTTTGGGGTCCTCAACAAAATTCGCTGAGATTTTGCCAGCCGACCAATAAGATCACGAGGATTCGATACGTACCTTTGAAGATATGGGTTGTATATTGCGGGGACGTCCCCGTAAACGGCTTCGTCCCCACAACCAGTATATTTGTCAAGTTCAGGTCCTCACAATATTAGGAAAACAAACGCACACCCTCACACACACACACACACACACACACACACTCCCTTTTACACCCCACTCAGGGGCATAGGGAGCCAACAAGAGCTCTCCATTGCGCTCGATCTTGCGCAATGTTTATGACCTCCTCCCACACCATGTCCATGTCCCTCAGCTCTGCTTCGAAAATATATTATAGTTTAAATTAATTATGGTCGAATTTCGATCAATGAACTGGACCACTAGTATTTTTTAATGGCTGTAATACATGGAAAAATTTCATAGTGGGCGTAATTTTTACTGCGGTATCCAAGCTACACGCAATAGGACTACAGATACGGCGTTTCCTTTTGTAGGCACCTTACCGCTTTTCATTTCTAGGAAAACAAAGCATTACCTAGTTAGGTACATTAAACGTATTATTTTTCGGAGTTTTAAAAGTATTGATTACAGCGAACAAAAGTGATCGATAATAAGTGTTTTGAGAAATCTTACCATAATAATTCAGTAAAATTTGGTTAAAATGGGTTCTATTCTTTCAACTATATAATATACAATTAGCTAACAGATTTCACATGTGACTTATTACCTACTATACCGCCATCTCTTGGATTTTTTTTGAAGTAAAGCAATTATAGGAAATTGTTTAGATTACAAACTTATGACCCGTCGAACTTCATCCCGCATCCGAATCAACAATAATAATTATTACACAATGCAATAAATTATTAGCTAAATTTAATTCAGTTTTATATAGTTAACTGTGTATTTAGTTCATGTAATTATTCAAAATTATTTTTTTACTATGGGTTAGGTCGAAGTTCGACGGGCGGGTCAGCTAGTCATTGATAAACGATTGGAAAGTTTTCACATATTAATATGGACCACTATTAAAGTAAGGTTCCCAAGTAAGTCACCACGTTACGCTATTATAATATCGATTCGACGCCCAAATGATGGCTGTAGATAACTAAAGCTCTTCTCAGCAAAAAAACTGATAACAGAACTGACGCGGTACCTGGTAACATGGGAAATGTGTGTATCCGCCCGTTTCAAACACCAGAACTCACGTACCACTACATTAATATTTAGGTATATTATGTCGGTCCGCGGGGAACGCTAAGGTGTCAGCATAAGTCAAGAGATACAACCAGACACGTAACAGCTGATTTAATTGGACAATTTGTAGCTACCTCAACAATTATTACAACTTCAAATCTGTTTGTTCCGGCTACTTCCACCATTCAGATTCGGACATAGACTTTACTTCCGTAAACAAATTATAATATTTTTAAGGTACCTAAGTCTTATAATGTTCGATTAAGGCTTACCTAATCTTGAATTATGTGCGACATTGTAAATAAAACAGCTGATAATGCCTTTTTCCAAGTTGGAATTATTATTCCATATTATTATGTTTTCTATTCCACTATTAATTTTAATTAACCTAAATAATATGATCTTGTTGTGTGTATAAAAATTCAGCCTTGTTTGTAACACTCTACATAACACTCAGTATCTAATTTTTTTTTTACGTCAAATTTGAAATGTTGAACATATCAACATTTCAAATTTGACGTATCCGCGTCATCAAGCCAAGATACGCGAGATTTGTATGGCCAGGTCTAAATTTTAAACGGATTTTCAATCTTTGACGACAAAAACACCAACTTAGAGGCTTCGCAGCATATATGTTCCATACCTATATGGATTTACTCAGAATTCGGAGGAGAACCTTTAGTGTGTCTGTGTGTGTGTCCTCCCCCCCCCCTATAACTTTTGATTCGCTTGATGCACAGATCCTAAAATTTCAGAAAATATTGAATACTTTAAACCTACAAAACTTGTATACTCAGAATTTTTAATTTTTCTTAGAACTTGAATTTTTACTTAATTTTGTTATGTATGTATATACAAAAAAACAATATTTCATATTTAATTTTCTTTAAAAAATATGTACATTATAGCAGTACATCTCAAACTTTTCTTAACAATTTTTGTAAAAATTTAATTTATTGACGACATCGTTTCATACAATAAACATACCGACTCAGACCATCGACAGTTGGATCTCATGTTTACATGCAACTCGTAATGTTCCAACTTATAATCTAAATTAGTTATGGTCGAATTTGGAGGTGTTGGAGAAGAATCAGATGTTTGAAAAACGTAGAAAAATAGCTATGTAACTGGAAAAAGTTTGACTCAATTTTTTTCTGTACATTCATTTTTGGAGACATGGCAATTTAATAAGTAGGTACTTACAGAAAAAAGAAGATTTTTAGAAGAAATGGTACTTCACTAATGACAGAGACAATCGATTAAAAAAAACTATTATATTTTAATGAGTGTAAGGGAGAAGAACAAATCTTTATAATATTTTTTATTACTCTATTAGTATAAGTAGGTAATTTTTTTTTTAATAGAGGCCCAGACCTTAATTAAGTCACTTAACTTATAAAAGTACAAAAACTTTAATTATTATTTATGTGTAAAGTACCAAGTTTACTTAATGACATAGTATGTACGTACATGCATGCATAATAAACCTCCGATTTATATTATAGGGCCATTTGTTGTACCTTAGGACAAATACATTTTTTACACATTCGATTTATTTTTTCTCTTAAATGAAAAGAGATTTTGGGATAATTCTTTTTTTTATAAGTAGCCTGAATATATTTCTTTTATATATTATATAATATATTTTTTAATTTCTTACGTATTTATTTATTGATGAAATTTGCGTTTCGCTGAAATCGTACATTTTTGTCCAAAGCTACAACGACAAGTTCCTTTCTAATTTTATCATTCCTTTCCATATCTTCTTAGAGATTTCATATCTACTGCATTTATACTATATTCTTCTTTTTTCGTCCATGTCCACTAGGGTGGTCCTTATATTTCGACTTTTAAAAAATTGACGGGGCACCCTGCCATATGATTCTTTACTCTAAAAAAATGAATACGTATTTTTTTATTTGGAAAGGTTGACCTCTAAAGAGGTATCTACCACAAGTCAACTTTCAGAAAAAGCTTTGTATGGACACTCTAACTATGAATCCGGCTTATTGTCTGAGGTATATTTATATGGATATTTTGAAACGGAAAAGGCATGCAGAAAGACCCAATTTAACTGAATACACTTACTCCCCCCCCCCCAAATACATGACAGCAGTGGCAGTATTAAAATTGTTCTTAATAATTTCCAATTTTTATCTCTATATTTAATTATAATTACTAAATATCTACTTGTTGCATACATGAGATTTTTTCAACATGTTGAACATATTGAGAATTCTCACGCTTAGGAGTTACGGAGACTTAAAAAATACCACCCATTGGCGAACGTTGTTAACGTAAAGTGATCACACTAAGCCAGCTTTCGAAATAACAGTAGAAGACGGTCGTAAGCCCGTAGTGGTTTGTTCCATTTAAAAATCAAACATCAGTAATGAATTCTTGGGGGTTTTAGTTGTTGTATTATATTTGATAAAATCTACCCCTGGAAAAAGGTCACAATAATCTAGACATAATTAGAACGTTGGTACTTACAAAAACCCAGAACCCGGAATCAAATTGCATTCTAAATTGAAGATCTAATATTTAAACATTTGAGAGTAGGCCAAAAAGGTTGTTTCTCTCAAATTTCTTCATAATATTTATTTTCGATGAATTGGTCATTCGATGAATTGATCATTCGATGAATTGATTTTCGATGAATTGATTTTTGATGAATTCGTTTTCGATGAATTGATATTCGATGAATTGATTTTCGATGAACTCGTCGTGAATCATGCATCATTGATGGTAACAGGATTGCGTTATGCACTTTTTAAGCCAGTATTGAAACGTTTTTGTTTCTCATAAAAGGTCTTATTGCACCGCTCACCCTGCTACCATCAGCCACTATCCTAGATTCTATATCTTTTTCACATTTTCTATCCCTCCTCAACATACCTACTTCGTAAATATACATACTCATTAATTTGCTCAAGAATTTCATTTCGCGGTCGCACCGTGGCACACATACACAGTCGGTTGCGTTGTATAGGTACTAAATGCATATGCGTATAAGTATATTATAAAGCTTCCTTTTCATAAACGTGTTTTATGAGGAGATATCGCTTCTAATACGATAAGAAATTGTATAATTCAATGATCACAAGTATAATAAATGCCAAGTGTTATAATGGTCATTGGAATAACACTATAAATGGATTCACAATCATGTGGGAATTTTTATACAACAGCTTTACATAAATTTACGCGAGTAATAATAATATTATTTAATGAAATTTATGTAAATGTACGATTGTTCTCTCCTATTAAATCATTATGGTTGTTTGTTCAAATGTCAGTCATTGTCTAGGTAGGTGCAATAAAATAATTGATGGTAAGGTTGGTATAGTCCATTCATACCATAGACACTGATGCCTGTCCATCTGGATAATACAATTATCAAGTGCTGCCAACATTACCTTCTTCTAGGTCGTCTTTGTAATGGTGATACTCCTAACTAGCATAAACACCCGTCGCCAACTTATAGAAATTCAAAGGTTAATATTTCACATGTTTTTTTTTTAATCTAAATATTTAGGTAGGTAAAGCAATTTAATAAACCTGAGAGCTGATTTTTTTTAAATATTTTGTGGGATAATAAATCCGTGGTCGAGGAACAATATAAAATTTTATCTATGTATAACGTAGGAAGTAAGTATGTAGGTACATATTTTTTTCATATGATAATGTAGTTTATTTTTTTGTAATTATTTATATAAAATTTATAAGTTGTTGAACATGCATTTTTCTTGGTGGGAGTAATTTAAATAATCAAATTTAAATAAAAAACTTTTTAACTATTCCACAAATTGTTAGTTGAATAGTTAAAAAGTTTTTTATTTAAATTTGATTAATTATTTATATGCCTGTCGAAAATAAAATAGCAATACATGAGGGGATGTGGTTTCGAATCTACCCCAAAATGAATTCGTGGTTACGGCCCTGAGTCAGTCAGTCTGTCTGGGTCACTTGAAGTTGAAAGCATGGCGGTGAGTGGCAAAAGAGTGTCGTAATGTGAGATCTAACCCAAACTCCACCCTGAGCGTGTCACAGGGATCCCTTGAAAGTGTTTTGGTATTCTTAAACACCAGCACCAGAACATTGGACAGTGTGCTCTGGCCAGTTTCCAAGATTTCCACGGGAGCAATCAATAACCTGCCAACACGCCCCTCGATTCAGATTTATTTATTGGCATTTCCACAAACATAACTCTGGGTCAGCTTCGGTCTCTGGAGGTCAAATTGTGAGCGACCATTCGAAGAAGAATAATAAATTAACAAGAATAACGGCACATTGATGCTCTATTTAGGAATGAAATTGACAGATCATCAAAAGTTCTGCGAAAATATTAGTTAACAACCTATGTTTTCCATAGATTTCCATGGTGACACTGCCAACTTTCAAACATTTTTTTGACATTTCAAACTTTAGCGGGAATATTTTTCATGTATCGCGTCTACTTAATTCCTTTATCTAAAGAGTCTTTTTTTTTAACCGGCCGTAAGTGTGTTTAATATTAGACATACATAGGAACACATGGACTATAAGATAGTAGACTGACCTAACTTCTTACATAATAACGATAAAAAAGCTAATTTATTCTCTTTATAAAGTAAGTGTTTTACCTACTATAGGTATACACGTACTCATTAAACTAACGACACTATAAAGCCTACAATGTTTGTACACAAAACATCAAGGTGAAAATAGGTAGATACGTAATATGTTGAGAATGCTCGATGATAGTTAGCCGTGATGATTCCCTTCGATTAGGATTCCAAAATCTTTCTCATATTGTAAACTTTAATCTGTAAGTAGAGGTTAGGAATTTGGAAATGTCAGGGCAATAAAAATAGTAATTGAAAATAAATAATTTTTGTTAAAAATTTGCCAACAAAACGTCACACAAGTCAAACGACATAACAAGAACAAGACAATGTACGTACACACTTATTTTTTGAAAGCCGTAAAGTCGCAGAATCTTTTTCGCGGAATATTTATTGTTTAAAAAAAAAAACCCGCGAAATTTAGGGGTAGAAACAGCCACTCCGAAATTTAATGTTGAAAAAACACTCGAAATTGATTAATTGATAATATGATTATCTTTATTGTTTAATTTCTGCCCTAGGTCTCATGCGAGACACTTGGGTTCATCAATTTCTTTATAACAATAATAATAAATACAATTTCAATAGTTACAACAGATTAAAAAGAGATTCACAAAAAAAAAAAAATTAATGGATGATATTAAACTTAACAATAATCCATATTTTTATTATTATCAATAGTCAATAGGAAGATGGGAAGGAGGTATTAAGTATTAAATACCAGAAGAATGTAAAGGGTTCTTCTGGCATTACGTCAAATACATAGTCAACAACGAGAATGGAAGCAGTACAGAGACAGACCATTTAAATTTCTTTAGTGTCCAACTATATTGTTAATCAAATAACCAAAAATAATAAACGCCTGGGTACCTAACTAACTAACTCTCCCTTTTACACCCTACTCAGGGGCATAGGGAGGCAACAAGAGCTCTCCATTGCGTTCGATTTTGCGCAATGTTTATGACCTCCTCCCACACCATGTCCAAATCCCTCAGCTCTGCTTCCAAGGAGAGGAATACAGTGTGAGAGGGTCTTCCTCGTCTCCGGGACCCCGATGGGAGGAAGAACAGCGCTCTCCTCGGCCAACTGTCGTTCGGCATACTTAACACATGTCCCAGACATGTCAATCTCCTGCCCACAATGGTAGAGGTGATGAGCTCACGCTGGTGATGGGCTCACCTACGTCAAACTTTTTATTTTTAAATTTAGAAAACAATTCTATTTGTTTATTGTACCGCTCAGTATAATACCTAATATCAATGGTAAACAAAATTTATGCTAGACAGTAGGTAATACCGCTTACGGCCGGTTTCATAAAAAATAAAGGAGACTTTAAACTCCCTTTAAAAAATAACGGGTTTCATAACAACAAAACGACATTTAAAACTGACTTTTAGCTAAAGTACATACCGTTGTTGATTATTATTTTTAGTTAAAGTCGACTTTAGGTAGTTCAAATTTTTACCACCGGAGTTCATAGAAAATTTCGTGACGCTTTCTCTGTCACAAAGATAAAAATTTTGTATGCGGTGACACTGTGGACAAAAATGACTAAAATAGGGCGGAAAACATAGCAAAATGGGAAGAATATTATTGTTTACAGATTTCGTTTACATTAAACCATAATAATAAATTAACACAAAAAAAGGCACTTTGATGCTCTATTGAGAAATGAAATTGACAGCTCAACAGAAATTCCGCGAAAATATTAGTAAACAACCTATGTTTTCCATAGATTTCCATGGTAACACTACCAACTGCTACCAACTTTAAAATATTTTTTGACATTTCAAATTTTAGCTGGAATATTTTTTATGAAACGCGTCAACTTAAAGGAGTCTTTAAATTTTAAAAGGAACTTTAACTAAAGTGTTCTTTTGAAGCTTTTTATGAAACCGGCTGTTAGCATCTCGTCAGTCCGAGTGGGAATCAAACCGATATCTCATGCTGAGAATTCAGCTCCCCAACAATAAGCTGAGGTACGGAGGTCAGTTGAAAAAGCCATAAAAGAATCATAATAAATTTTTTGGTTCGATGGTTTTAGAAATTACCTACATAATAATTATTATTTAAGCATCGCAGACCTCGAAAAAATATGGACCATTAAAACGTCGTGTTAAAATTTTCTAATATATTATAACATTATCTATTATTTAAAGCGAGTTGTCGGTTTATAAAAAGTTATCAAATAATAATTAAACTGAGGACGTTGTGCTAAACTTGATAAATAATTCATGAAATAGATAGGCAGTGGGCCATTATCACCATAGATTTATGTAAATCTATGATTATCACATTGTCAGTTGTTGATTGTCAGAGACATTTCAATCTTTTATCTATGCATCTATATTTTTTACACTACGTTGTCATATTATTAGAAATAAAACATTAATTATTATTGTTTTGAGCCGTTAAAGGTCCCCGCACACTGCAAATTAGTTTGGAGGAGATTAATCCGCGGCAAACTTGATTTGTATGTATGCCCCAAGCAGTCCATTTCCTCTTCATAATGGTGGAAGTGATGGGCCCACGCTGGGTGCACCTGCGTACAGCGTCATTTCATTCCTGATGCGGAGGTACCATCTCATACTCAAAATTCTCCTGAGGCACTTTGTTTCGAACGCAAAGACTTTTTGTGTCTGGGCTTTGGTCAGATGGCAGGACTCCCATGCATGAGAATGGGCAACACACACCCATAATAATAGGTACCTATATAGATTTTTCTGAGTGAAAACACAATTTAGAAAAAACTCGTGCTTCGGGTGGTACCTACATACACTTACGCATATTGTACATAGACTTGTACGACAAACCTATATGCAGAGCAACCAAAAATCTCGTCAGGGATTAGGCAATTCTGGCTTTTTTGGAGTAACACCCTTAGAAAAATCGAAATCATAAAGGAATAAACTGACGCGTGATTTTAAAACAATTTATTTCTGAGGTTTTTGAAATTTTATTCACTTTTTTTTCAACCATTCTGTCATTCATCAGCTATTAGAAAAATGATTTTTTTTTAAATTTCTTGAGTGAAATACTTTTTCTGACATAAGACCACTGACATAAGACCCCTGGTTAATGGGAACAAAATAATTGCAAATAAGCTAGAGTATAAATCCCTTTCAAGAAATTTGTCGAATTACCAGTCACCCTGTAAAGTTTTAAGCTTTCTATAATACCCACGAAAGAGCACTGCCTTGTGGGATTTCTAGTTTCATTTTGTCCATTGATTTTTATAAGAATTATATAATGTATTTGTATTTTAAAAATGCGATTCATCATGTTATGATTCTTGTAAGGCCCTGTCCAAGATGGTCGCATGATCGCACGATCGTGTGATTGCGATGATCGCATGAACGCATAAACAAATTTGTGATCGCTCGATGAAAAATTGTGTGTCCTAACTGCCATCGGATGATCGCGCGTCCACTTTCCTTGACAACGCAAACAAATAAATATGAATGGGAAAGTAAGAACGTTTGGCAAGTAGGTGTCTTATTAATTATCGATACAGCAGAGCAATACAAGCGACGCGCGATCATTTCAAACAAGGCACCGATCGGACGATCGAATTTACGTATGTCCGTCATTCATTAAGGACACGTCCATACAATGTTATATTATTATGTTTGAACAGGGCGTCCATAATCGTTGATACTGGACATCGTGTAATATTATAATCATTTATTTCCCAATCCATGGGCCCTTAGTGGGGTCAAAAAAATTACAGCAATTAAGTAGGTACCTACAATGTTTTTCAATATTTGTGCGTGAAAAAATTTAAATAACATAAAACTGCACTTCAAGATAACAGAAAGTGAGAAAGACAATATTTCCTAAAAATGACAAGGTAGATCAAAGGTGTAAAGGGCCCATTAGCATATCGTCCACTATAATAAAAAAAGAGAAAAAAAAAAAAAAAAAACAGAATCAGCACAGAATGTCAGAGTGTATTATATGCTAATCAGCAAGGGGAGACACTCCCATGGTAGAACATCAATATGGAGCCCAGTCCCCGGTGAAACTCAGTTAACATTCCAAATACGACCCACTCAACCACTTTACCTCACCAAGCATAAAAAATAGTAATCTAGTACAGTAATAGAGGGATGGTCTAATCCAACATTTCGTCAATGGAATAAAAAGAGTTTGCGACGAGATGCTCCTTGACCGCTCCCCGAAAGGCTTTTCCCTCCAGCATTTTTACACAATCTGCTAGTTTGTTGTACAGTCTGACACTGCGGCAGACAAAACTCTTGGAAACCCTTGACATGGAAACAACATTACTTATTATAATATCAACGGAAAATAAATATTATATTTTCAAGCTCTGGGTGTATGGTTCGTTTGGTAGGTATAAACTAACCTTAATAACAATTCGAACGAACTTTGTAATGCTAATTTGAGGGTCAATGTAAATAGAAATATTAGTAGGCCATTTACTTTTACAATCAGTTTTTTTTTATTGTTATTAATTATATTTTAATTAATTCTTCCAAGTAGTATCAACAAGAATGATGATGGTTGCGTAATAATAGTATTATCATTGTTGAAGGACAACCAAAATGACCAGAATATTAGGTACACAATTAATTATAGAGTTTACACGATTTTTATGAATATCTTTTCTTACTAGGTAAATGGATGTTTGATTAGAATTAGTAGAAATGGGCCGACTAGGGAGTAGGGACTTATCGGTTTTCAAATTGCCGATTGTAGTTTTTTTTTATTACCCATCACGCCGTGTCGCGTAAGGGGTAGGCAGAGATAACGGACCTCCACTCTTTTCTATCCAAACACACTTCTTTCGCTTCTTCCAAACGCATAAAATTCCGCATACATGCTCTTCTATTCCTTTTGCTCCTGACTTAGCCCTCCTCTAAGACGGCACCGATATGGTCAGACCGTGTCATTCGAGGTCGGCTTCGTCTGCGTGCACTCTTTCAGATTTATATATCCTTTTAGTCATTCTCTCTACATGCCCAAACCATCTTAATTTATTCACTTTCATTCTATATAGTCACTACGCTAACATCCACTCCACATTCCTTTTTAATATTACGATTCCTCACCATATCATTCAGTCTCTTTCCGCATATCCTACGCAGTGATCTCATTTACATATTTCTCATTAGAGGTCTAAGTGCACCGCCAACCCCAAAGCGAAATCCCTGTTTACGTAACATTTAGGGAGGGGGGGGGGGATACAGAAAAATATTCCGGGGCGTTACATGGGGGGAGGGTCAAAAATTGCGTAGAAAGCCAATTCCGACCCGCGCCGACCGGTGCAAAGAATGTTGTCTATGGTTTCATTTCAATGTATTTAAATGGGCATACCGGAAAGCGGGTCCCTGCTTTTACTGTGCGTATCCCCATTCAAATGCCATGAACCTATTGAAAGTAATGGACAGACCCTTTGTCCAATATTCGAAGTGGTTGGTGACCCAGCGGTTACAACGCCGGCTTTCGTACTGCGGACGTCGTGGTTCGATCCCAGGTGCCGACCATCTTCCTCTTTCACGACACAAGCTTTCAGTAGCTTACTGTGAAAGAGTCAAGGAGTGTATTTGTGTTCACTTTGAGTGACCACATATTCATTTAAAAAAAAAAAAATATTTTGAAGCCGTGCGGGGAGGGAAAAAGCGTGCGGCGGCCATCTTGGTGGAACCACTATTGTGAGCAAATTTCATCAAATACATAAAAATAAATATGTATTTTTGTGACATTTTACTAATTTTAATTAGAAAATGTAATGTTTTCGGATACTTGGAGAATAATCTTGATATATACCGTATATCCATACAAATGCATAAAATTGTGGGTCTTACTGTTAAGGTTTTTAGTAAAATAAAAGCTTAAACTGTTTTTAATTCTTGTTTTATTAATCTCAACGTGATTTCAACAGAGCACATGTGAAGTATTTTCAGCAATGGAATCAAAGATAATATAATGTATAGTTCTTATTGGCCGAAAAACAAAGATGGCCGACCAATAGAATTTCTCATAATTTAAATACAAGTTCCCTCCAATATTCAAATTTACTCACAACACTTACAAGATGGCCGCCAGTTGATTTCCCTTCACCACTTTTTGGCTTCGCTGTCATTCGTACAAAGTAGTAATAGACGTTCCATCCACTTACTTCTTACATCCATGTCAAATGCATAGTAACATTCTTTGCGCCGGTCGGCGCCGGTCGGAACCGGCGTTCTACGTGTTTTCACCTTACGTAATACATGAACGGCCCTTAGGTACCTACCTACAAAGATTTTGCAGACATAGAAATGTCATATCCAATTCGACAGTTCATAGATAGCAAGAAAACTTTTATTCTTCTTTACGTTTGTTTGTTTATCTGTTTATATACAGCTATACGAAATGCGTAGAGTATAGACATTGACCTTTTAATAAAGATGGCGAATGTGACATATATTATTAAACTGCGTAGGTCACTCGATGCGAACTTTAATGGCGACCAGTCGCAACCGAAATTATTGGTCATCTCTGCCTTGTCGAATTATGTAAAATACCTAAGTTATTGAAACAAAATAAGCAGTTTATTTATTCCGTTATAAACGGTCAAGTTGACCTTTAACGGTAATCTATATATTAAAACGTGAAGGAAAAACTTTGCGACCATTTTTACGAAAATTGCGCGGACGGAGGAGAATGAAGTTTCGCCAACTTATAGTTTATAATATAGAGAAGGAGTGGCAAATGGTAATATTTTTTCAAAATTATACATAAAAAAATACATTAAATCAATAAATAAAACATTGCAAACACTTCTGTAATATTATGTATTTGGTACTCACACACACATACTATGTACGTAAACATCATCAACTTCATAGAAACAAATATAAATTGGGCGCAGAAATCTTTTGAAGGCGGTATATTCAAATGGAAGGTGGAGCTGGTATTGGCAAGATATTGAGAATATATGAATATTGTTTGTCTTTAATAATAATAGAAAAAAACTTTGTACATATCAACATTTCTAATTTGACGTAATTTTCAATGTCATTGTTTGTTAAAATTGTGAAATGGCGTTCGCTCAGTCTTTGGCAATGCAAACTTATAATTGAAATAAGTTGTGGTCGAATTTCGAACACTGGTCGACCACTAGTAATACTCGTATTTAAATAAGTAGGTACCTATTAAAAAAGTACAAAGTAAAATTTATAAAGTTAACACTTTTCTGAACAAATATTCCAGGATAATCACCTTAATAATTTTGAGACCTAGTGGTGGTTAAAAGGCGCAAGCTATAGGTATTAATTTTGTTGAATTATTAAAATAATATTAATAATGAATGCAGTTTTTTTTATATTTAAATGTACCTGTGCAAAGTCAAAGTGAACACTAACACACTACTTTTTGTTTATTTCACAGTAAGCTACTTAAAGCTTGTTTCGTGAAAGAAGAATATGATCGGCACCTGAGATAGAACCCACGACCTCTAGTACGAAACACGAATGCCGGCGTTGTTTCCGCCAGGCTACAAACCACATCTAATATTAGCAGTTTTATTTTATTGTTAGAAAGTTTGAGAATAATGGGACATATGGGAGGGCGGAGAAGAAGAATGGAAGTTTAAGAATGCCATATTATTTTCACAATTTTTTTTTACCCATCACTCCGTTTCCCGAAGGGGGTAGGCAGAGAGTACGGAATTCCATTCTTTCCTATCCAAACAAACCTCTTTCGCTTCCTCCAAACGCATAACATTCTTTGTCTATGGTCAATGGCGCGACAATAACTTTTTTTCGCTCCGAATAAATTTCACGAATAGTGCAAAAATTATGTCTGAGGCACAGCTTTTAGGACTTCAGAAGTCTTTCAAGGAGGAAATGGACGACTTCAAGAAGAGACTCTCAAGGTTTGACTTCCTCCAATGTGATGAGTTCACAAAGCTCAAGTCCGACTTCGAGAAATTTACAGGGACCACTGAGGGCGCGGTGAATAAGCTTCTTGAGGATGTTCGACGCTTGGAGAAACAGGTGGATGACCTTGAGGCTGCGGAAAAGGGCAATACTCTGCTGATCCATGGTTTAAAGGAGGGGGCAGACCACAATCTCGAGGGCGATGTCGTCGAGTTTCTCAGTACTAAGGTCAGTGATTGTGTTGTTTCTACAAGCATTGCCACGACGTACCGCCTCGGGAGGATGCAGGGCGACAGGGCGCGACCTGTGGTGGTCCGCTTTGATTCACTACGTGCAAGAAACGCTGTCTTGAAAGAAAGAACCAGATTAAAGGGATCTCAGTGTCTTATAACGGAGTATCTTACGGCCAGGCGCCTGCATCTCTTTAGGGAGGCCAGGAAACTTTTTGGATTGAATTCCTGGGCTGCGTCGGGCAGAGTTTTCGTTAAAATTAAGAATAAAGTACACACCATTAATAGCATGCGCGATTTGGATGCGCACAGGAATGAAGCTAAATCTAATGTAAACAAACCCACCGTGAGTACCGTTTCACACGAAAGATCACTGAGACCCCGCAGGCCATAAAACTGCCAACTTCGACTTTTCTATTTTTATTATATTGTAGAAGGCTTGATCATAATTATTGCTCTTTAAATTAAAATTCATTCATGATACAACTGGGGTTGCGTTAATCACTGTCAATGTCACCTGTCAGTTTTTTTTTTCTTATATGTATTGTTCTATCGATCCATAGATTCTGTATCGCAAATATTGATTACTTATTCCATAGATAATAACTATTCTTTTTCCTTAATTATTGGTGGGTGTCTGGACGGTGTACACCTTTCGCATATTTGTAATTTGAATCCGCGCTCTTGCACGCTGATGTCTCAACTTTTTATTTGTTTTTATTTTTAAACTGCACTCGTGTGGATCTTTGTTCGAAGCTTTTTAAATGTATTTTATTGTATCTACCTTTAAGAACTGAATTTTGTTATATATAACCTTTTTTTTTTTTTTTTTTTTTTTTTTTTTTATTTATTGTGTTTGTTTTCCTTATTATTTTACTACCTTGATTATATACCACATTATTATTCTTTTTATCACTTTTATTATTCTTATTAATTACATATTTTGCCTTACATATCTACATTTTTTAATAATAATTGTTAATATTTCATTAATTTTAATTGAACCTACCTAGGTGTATTCTATTATATTTATTTATTTTAAGCATCGAATTGTGTGAATATTTACCATTTTATCTACTATTCATATTTTTTATTTAGTTTTGATTTATTTATATTATTATGTCCGATTTACCATACCACAATGATTCCTTCCTTTCCCTACCCTCATCTCCCCTCTCCTCTGCTCATTCTTGCTTCTCGGATTCTTTTGTGTCAATTGATGGGTCTTCTATAGGCTCTGTGCCTTCACTCTCTGAACAATTACAATAAAATCTCAGTACTGTTAATAACGTTCTTAATATATGTCATATCAACGCCCAGAGTATTCCAGCTCATTACAATGAATTACTCACTACCTTTGTTGATACTCCTCTACACGCATTGTTGGTTAGCGAGTCCTGGCTCAAACCATCTCTCTCATCATCCATGTTTGCTCTTCCTGGTTACAGATTGATCCGATGTGATAGAATGGATCGTGTCGGTGGGGGTGTGGCCATCTACCTTCGTGATTCCATTCAGTATAAGGTTGTCGCGTCTTCTGAGTCGCGGGCGGCGGGGGGAATGGAGTTTATGTTCATTGAGGTGTCAGCCATGCACTCCGAGATGTTGATTAGAGTGGTCTACTGTCCGCCTAACTGCAACTATTTTCTTGAGCTTGAGATGGCGCTTGAATCGGTGGTGCCTAATTACAATCACACTGTCATAATGGGTGACTTCAACACCTGCATGTTGAAAAACAATTTGCGAGCCTCCAAATTATCTGCCGTTGCAAATGCTATGAATATGCATATATTGCCGCTGCGTGCCACACATCATCATCATACGACCGACACGGAGACTCTGCTTGACTTGATCATTACACCTTCTCCCGAACTGGCTATTTCTCATGGACAGATGGCTGCACCAGGGTTCTCGTCACATGATCTAATTTATTTGACATATAAATTAAAAATGTTAAGAATGAAGCCCGAATTGCAGTCCTTTCGTAATTTTCGTAGAATCGATACGGATCATTTGAGACGGGATGCCGAAGGTATAAACTGGCAAAAAATTTACGCCAGTGATGATGTTGATGCAATGGTAGTGGAGTTTAATCGGTTGATTATTGAATTGTTTGATAAACATGCACCTATTAAAACTGTACCACTTAAACGACCTCCGGCACCCTGGTTAACTGACGACATTCGCAAATTAATGGCGAAGCGCGATAGAGCAAAGGTTAAATTTAGGCACACTAAATGTCCGGTGAAGTTTGAAACTTACAAATATCTTCGTAATCTCTGTTCTCGTCGATGCCGATTAGCAAAACGTGAATATTTTCACTCCAATATTCAGTGGTCCTCATCAGGTAAAACATGGCGGTTTTTAAAGAGGAATGGTGTTGGTGGGCGGGCGAATTGTTCTGACGCCACTGCGATTGGCCTAGACGATCTGAACCGCCACTTTTCCTCGTTGCCCGTCTTGATCGATGCTGACGTGAAACGGTCGACGATAAACAAAATAAGGGGTCGTGTGTTTGATTTTGATTGTGAACCATTTAGTTTTAGGCTTGTATCTCAGGGAGAGGTGCGCAAGTCACTTCTGTCCATTAAATCGACCGCCGTTGGGTGCGATGGGGTGAGTTTCAGGATGCTGGCTCTAGTCATGGACGCTGTCATTCCTGCAATCACTTTCATAATCAATTCTTCAATGTCAAGTGGAATCTTCCCTGCCGAATGGAAGGCTGCAAATGTGATACCACTTTCTAAGGTTAGTTCCCCGTCATCTCCTAAGGACTTTCGTCCTATCTCAATTTTACCCTTTGTATCCAAAGTTATGGAAAGATTAGTCCACCTTCAGTTGAACGAATATCTTCTTGGCCACGACTCGTTTAACCAGTTTCAGTCTGGTTTTAGAAAGGGCCACAGCACAACAACTGCATTGCTGAAGATATCCGAGGATATAAGATACGCAATGGAACAGAGACAGCTGACTTTATTGACTCTTCTGGACTTTAGCAGTGCATTTAATTGTGTGGATTTTGACCTTCTTTTGGCCCGATTAGTGGCTCTTAACATCGGAGATACTGCTGTTCGATGGATTGAGTCTTACCTCAGGGGTCGCAAACAGAGGGTATGTTCTTCGGACGGAGTCTCGGACTGGTCGAGTCTTCAGGCGGGTGTTCCACGGGGAGGTATATTATCGCCTTTACTGTTTTCTGTCTTCATTGACCCTATTACTCGGAACCTCAGCGGATCCTATCATCTTTACGCTGATGATCTGCAACTATATATTCACTTTGATGCTGGCTGTGCTGATGGTTGTTTTAATGATATGAATGTTAATCTCCAACTTTTGGACTCTTGGTGCAGGGAGCACGGTCTCCTGGTTAATCCAGCGAAGTCTCAAGCTATCGTACTGGGAAGCCCATATGCACTTCATAATCTCAATCTTGCTCCCCTGCCTTCTTTAATTTTAAGTGGTTCTGTGATACCTTTTTCAGATTATGTCAAAAACTTAGGTATATTCTTTGATAAGAGAATGTCTTGGTGGAAGCAGGTCAATGAGGTCAGCAGAAAGGTTTTTGCTTCGTTGCACTCCCTTAGGAGATTGAAGAATTTCTGTGCGGAGGAAACAAGGAAGCGGTTGGTGGAGTCTCTGATTCATCCCCTATTTGATTACGCTGATGTGTGCTACCTAGATATTTCAGTTGAGGCTTTGAATAAGCTCGAACGCCTTCAGAACACCTGTATTCGTTATATATATGGCTTAAAAAAATACGACCACGTTTCTGAGTTTCGCCAACGTCTGGGTTGGAAATCAATCGCACGGCGAAGGGATGACCACGTTCTCTGTCTTCTGTATAAGATTCTTTTTGATCCCTCCACTCCTCTGTACCTTAAGGAACGATTCACATTCTTGCACCTGCATGGACTCCCACTGAGGTCGGCGTCGAACAATCTTCTGGCTATCCCGCCACATAACTCTGGCTACTACACGGACTCTTTCACGGTGCATGGATCGAGATTGTGGAATCAACTTCCACTGCAATGTCGCGTTTGTTCGTCCATCAGCACATTCCGCAGGATCATTGCCGGCCGTTAGTCTTCATTGTAAGATGAGAAGCATCCCCACCTTCCTCCCTATTCCTCCCCAACATCTAGTCCATCCTATCCCTATCCTCATATTGTATTTATATGTTTATATTATATGTATATATTTTTATTTATTTATTTATTCTTAGACATATTTTTATTTTCTATTATAATTATTTATTTTTTGTCACTTGTTATCTATTGTTCTGTCAAACCTAATATATTCTCTTTGATTTAACTGGGTTGGCTGGCAGAGATCCTTCGGGATAAGTCCGCCCTTTCGACTGTCCTAATTACTGTCTCCGCACTATATTTTGATATAATAAAGTTTTATTTATTTATTTATTTAACATTCCGCATACATGCTCTTCTATTCCTTTTGTTCCTGACTTGGCCCTCCTCTAAGACGGCACCGATATGATCGGACCATGTCATTCGAGGTCGGCCTCGTCTTCGTGCACCCATTTTTTCAGGTTTATAATATATCCTTTTAGACATTCTATTTTCGTTCATTCTCTCTACATGCCCTAACCACCTTAATTTATTGACTTTCATTCTAGTCACTATGCCAACATCCACTCCACATTCCTTTCTAATTTTATCATTCCTCGCCTTATCAATCAGTTTCTTTCCGCATATCCTACGCAGTGATCTCATTTCCACAGCATTTCTTCCAACTTCAAGAGTTTTCGTCCATGTCTAAGTTCACTCCCATGCATTATGGATGGAATCAGGATTGCATTGTGCATCAACTGTTTGGATTTAAGAGATACGTTCTTATTTTTCATTAGAGGTCTAAGTGCACCGCCAACTCTTCTACCAGCCATTTTCCTTCTTTCAATCTCCTTTTCACATTTTCACAAATCTTACTCAATTTATCGAACGGTAATTATCCGACTAAATTTTTTTCGAGATACATAATTAGCAGACTCTATTAGGTTATTTTGTAAGTTGACGGCGACTCAGAAATGTGAGTTCGAATACTCTGTCAATTGATTTTCGAAGAATTGTCGTTCGGAATACTGTGATTCGAATCAATCAATCAATCAATCAATTCTCCCTTTTCCACCCCACTCAGGGGCAACAAGAGCTCTCCATTGCGCTCGATCTTGCGCAATGTTTATGACCTCCTCCCACACCATGTCCATGTCCCTCAGCTCTGCTTCGAAGGAGCGGAACACAGTGTGAGAGGGTCTTCCTCGTCTTCGGGACCCTGATGGGTCCCGAAGACGAGGTGTGTAGCTATTATACTTAAATTTCTATAGATTTCTGAAAAAAAGTTTATGAAACTATTATGAATATTGTCAAGTTTCCACGTTCTTTCCACTTCGAACTTGAT
Organism: Mystacides longicornis; assembly: GCA_963576905.1. Taxonomy (NCBI): domain Eukaryota; kingdom Metazoa; phylum Arthropoda; class Insecta; order Trichoptera; family Leptoceridae; genus Mystacides; species Mystacides longicornis. The sequence goes on along the minus strand of OY756439.1, from coordinate 6,211,566 downwards.
GAGTGTGAAGGGTGGTTGGCATTACTTACAACGCTAGGCGGCCAGGTGGGCCGGCGAGGACATCCTTTCACGTTGGCTCTTGGGTCAACAGTATCCGCCGAGGCTGGTAACTCGATCTGCAATGTCGTGCTTTCCAGGGATTTCTCACTATCTATATGTATAGTCATTTAATTTTTTTTTTATTGATAGCTAATAAAAACATTTTTATATTTTGAACACACATTGTTCTAAAGATGCCGATTCTAGAGGAGACTCTATATTCACCTAGACTATTCTAGAACTGTGTATCTGTAGAGCTGATATTCTTAAGATTGTGATTTGAATAAGCTTAGTGTCCAATAGAGCGTTCTCGAGAGAGTGAAGTGTATAAAAAAAATAATAAACACTTTATTGGTAAAAATATACAATAATAATAAAACAAAATTGGCGGGCTTATTGCCTGGGGTAATTTATTCCTACTAACCTATAAAATATTGCTAGAGCTGGACTTCTCTACCTAGAGCTTGAGCGCTTTCCGCTACAGATCTCAAACTGCTGTTTACATTACTAGACTCTACATAGATCAACTCTAGCTTAAAAGGTGTATTGGTGTCTTTAGTGCCAGGAAATTATATGCCAAGTTTTATTAGTAACTAGCTTTGCCGACAGACGTTGTCTTGCAGTAACCTAACCAGAGGCGGCCCGTTCATATGTGCACTGCGCATCCAGAAACAAAAATACCTACATAATTAATCCGATTAAGTTACTAATAAAATAATAATGTTAAAATATTTCTAAAACATCCATATTTCATTCGTATTTAAAGCTTAGGCGGGAACAACGTGAGAATATAATATGCGCGCGCGCACACATTCTAACTCACCTATGAAGTACTTACCTGGGTACCGAAACGAATGTGCCCGATAATTTTGTTGACTTTGCGGTGGAGTAAGTGGGATGGGCTACTGTAAGAGCGGCAATCACGTATGTGATAATGAGAGGGAGCTACCCGCGATAGCGTTGGCGCGTCGCAGGTGATCATTTTATATCATTTCTTACCCATTTTTTCAACATTTGATTATTATCCGGAGTGGAGAAGAATCCAATAAATCAAACATTGAAAGAATCTGTTCAGCCGATCTCGAGTTATACGAGTTCGCACTAGCCCGACTTTATTTTATATTAGAGATGTGGTGTTCTTAAAGGGATAGTATTGATTGATTCTTCTTATTCTTCTCAAACGTGAACCGTCCACTCCTGAACCGAGACCTCCTCTAAGTTCTTCCACTCCTGTCGTCCACTTCCACGCCTCCTGCATCCATATTCACCCACAAACCTCACCAGATCATCTCTCCATCGAAGTTGGGTTCATTCGGAGTTTCTCTGGAATGTTCTAGGGCCCTTTAATAAAACACTCCATGTCGATTGATTATTAGTAGCGTGTAACTGTGATGTGTAGTCGCCGACCTCGATGGCCTAGTGATATAGGCGTGACTTCAGATTAAGATGTCCCGGGTTCGATTCCCTGTCGGGTGGGAGATTCGAGACATTCTTCATTCAATCCATTCTCAAGATATTCGAGATTCGATTACCATTCAGGGGAGTCGCTCCACATTTCCATCTCAATACCGATACAATTTCAATTTTAATAACGATGACATTATCACATTCAAATTTTGGTTATGCAAGAATTTGTGACGCAAGTTTATCAAAATTGTGAAATGAATGGTCTTAAGATGAATGTCAATAAGCCAAAGGTGCTTGTTTTTGAAAGAGAAGATTTAAGAACGCAATGTTGTGTGAAAGTGAATGATGTTAACTTTTGGAACAAGTGGATGTCTCTTTAGGCAGTCTATTTAGCAGATATTTTTATATCTATAGGTGTGAAAAGGAGATTGAAAGAAGGAAACTGACTGGTAGAAGGGTTGGCGGTGCACTAAGACCTTTAATGAGAAGTAAGAACGTATCTCTCAAATCCAAACGTTGATGTACAATGCATTCCTGATGATACCATCCATGATGTATGGGAGTGAAACATGGACATGGATGAAAAATCTTTAAGTCGGAATAAATACTGTAGAAATGAGATCACTGCGTAGAATATGCGGAAAGAGACTGATTGATAAGGTGAGGAATGATAATATTAGAAAGGAATGTGGAGTGGATGTTAGCGTAGTGACTAGAATGAAAGTGAATAAATTAAGATGGTTAGGGCATATAGAGAGAATGAACGAAGAGAGAATGACTAAAATGATATATAAATCTGAAAGAATGGGTGCACGCAGACGAGGCTGACCTTGAATGGCATGGTCCGACCATATCGGTGCCATCTTAGAGGAGGCCAAGTCAGGAGCGAGCGGAATAGAAGAGCGTGTATGCGGAATGTTATGCATTTGGAGAAAGCGAAAGAGGTTTGTTTGGATAGGAAAGAATGGAAGTACGCGTACTTTCGTCCGTACTCCGAAACGGCGTGATGAAAAAAATATTCGGATGGTTTCATAATTTGATTATATGTAATCTAAAGAGGAATGATTGTTCAAATTGCGAACATTGTACATTGTACATAATATGGTGACAATACTTCAATGGAGATGGTTGTCATTTTGCAGTTCCTAATTAATTTTTAAAAATAAATGTTTTTTGCTCGTAAATTGGGGCCAAATACATCTGTTTGAATGAAAAAAGTGTATTTGTGTGTAAAGAACTGTGCGTGAAATGATATTTATGACATTTTATGAGTTTTTTGTGACTTTGTGTGAATGTTTACAACTGTCAATTTTTCTTGTTTGAAATATCTGAGTGACTTTCTTTAAATAAATCAAAAGTCGAAAAGTGAGAATGAATTAGTAAACCTGGAAAGAATAATTGGTGCAGAGATTCAGACTATTTGGTTGGAAAAGTGTTTAAACTGAATATATATTAGTGTACATGAATGTACCTGTGGGTAGAATAAATCTTGGACTAAATGGTAAAAGAAACTGATAAAGTTTTAAGTTAGCTCAGAGGATAAATGCATCGTCACTGATTTGTTTTGCAAATCAATGGTTTAAATTGCAATTCAATAAATAGCATAAACGAGACTAAATAAATACAATAGGTATAAGATTAGAAATGGAAACCAGAAACAGAGCAAAGGCAAGTAGGAATGCCTACATTACAGTTTTCGACAGTTCCATGACATCTCAAGAAATATCGGACATTGAAATTGAAACTGACCCTAAGCAAGTATTCCAAAAGAAAATTGAGAAATTAGAAGCGGAAAGCAATAGTGTGAAAGACGAACTGAGTGAATGTAAAAAGGAACTGAAGACCAAATGTAGAGAAATATCTATTCTCAACAAAAAAATTATACTCCTAGAAAAACAAGCCAAAACGTTAAAAACATACAGGTTGGCAAATAAAAGAAAAACTGTAGAACTGAACCACAAAAATAAAAATGAAAATCTGGACAGTCTCCTTGGGAAATTAAAATCTTTGACGATCGAAAGAGAGAAAGACTTAAACGAGTTCCAGGAAAAAAATGATAAGATTATGAAAAAATTACAAGAAGCAGAGAACACCAACTTAAATTTAAGACTCAGCTATGATGACCTTCAGGAGAGATTAGAGGGATATCAACAATACATGGAAAAATCACACCCCTATAGTAAAACCCCAGTATCTCAAAATTACAATAAAGTTAAAACAGCAGCCCCCTTAAGACCAGAAAGACGAAAAGAACCCTATGAAATTAGAAAAAATGATGATAACCTCGGACATAAGCCCAATCTCATAATTTTGGGAGATGATAATGCAAGGGGACTCGGTACGATCATGCAGAACTCTCTGGAAGACTCTTTCAAAATATTTTGTTCATCCAAACCTGGAACCAGAATACAGGACCTAATGACCGAGTCCATTTCAACCATAAATTCAATGTCACACAAGGACACCCTTGTGTTGCTTACTGGACAAAATGAAGACTGTAAAACGTACAGAAGATATCTCAAGCACCTTGAGAAGATCATAGAAGTAGCTGAACAGAATGGCACCACTCTGCTCATTAACACTATTAAATACTCCAAGCGCCCACGGGAGAAGAATATAAATTTGCACAGATATAGGGTGAATTGTCAGATTTATAAGATGACAAGTACTTCTGATAATATACATATAATAGAAAGAAACAACGACTGTGGCGTGGGTTTGAGCAAGCAAATACGTCTTCATCTAACGAACACTGCTAGCAGGGTACCAGTATGTCGCGTATTAAACGTAAAGCAGATTTGTGCCGGGACAAGCGGAAGAGGGAATGATTTCACTCCATTGGCACAGACTGGACAGATCAATGGTGGTAATGTAGATAAGGCAATATCAATGCCTTTTTTATGGAGAAAACAGCGATCGCCGATGAGAGGGAAATAGGAAGCAGGATTGACATCACAGTGGCTCATCAGAGCGCTCAGGGACTGCGTGGGAAAGAAAATGAACTGTTACTCTCATTACTAGCTTGTAATAAGAGTACTGTAACAGACAAGCCCTCACCAAAGCCGAACACTCTCAAGAAATTTAATTTGGTTCATCAAAATGTACGGGGCCTCAATGGAAAAGAACATGAACTTTATCTTTCGGTGACAGCAGAAGCATTGGATGTACTTTGTTTGACAGAGACCTGGTTCACTAAATCAGAATTGGACAATTTTGTATTAAAAAATTATGTAGTAGCAAGTGAGTTTTGCAGGGACCATTCTATTAGGGGAGGTTGCCTTATTGCAATAAATACCAAGTACTCATTTAAAAATAGACTGGACATTAAAAATATGTCAAAAGAAAAAATTTGTGAAGTGTCTTGTGCAGAGTTAAAGTTTGTTATAGTAATTTGTATTTATAGACCGCCATCGGGTAATTTCAGAGATTTCCTAGATATTCTTGAAGGCATCCTAGGTAAGATCACCGGGGGCAATAATAAACATGTGGTTGTCTGTGGAGATTTCAATGTGGATTTGAATTCCTGTAGTAGCAATAGAGACATATTATTGGACCTACTCAATAGCTATTCCTTGACACGTTGCATTTATATGCCAACACGAACTACTAACACATCATCGACATGTATCGACAATGTTTTCACCGACCTCCTTGTGTGTCATTCCGGGCTGGTGAATCTTGTAAAGTCAGATCATGATGGTCAACTTATTGAAATGTTCACACCACTAGACATTAAGAAATCCTCATCACAAATCTATACCAAAAAAAGATATCCCAACTCTGAAAATACTAATAAATTCCTAATATCCCTAAAACAAAATCTGACAATGTGTAGTGATAAGGATCCTAACATACTCTTTGACAATTTCTTTGAATGCTTTATCTTAAATTTGAATACTCACATCCCTGTTAAGTCATCAAGGCCGAAGACTAAAAAACAATTTGAAGATTGGGCCACAACAGGTATTAAAATATCCAGGGAAAAACTTTTCAAACTTTATAGTCATAAGCCTACACATGATGTAAATTTAAAATCCTATATTAGTAAATATAGCAAGATCTTTAAGCAAGTTTGTCAGGTTGCAAAGAGTAACTTCATTCATAAGAAAATTAATAAATCAAAAAACCCAATTAAAGCAGTTTGGAATGTCATAAGGGAGGAAACCGGCAAAAGTCAGCCTGAGAGTATAACAATTACTGAGGAGTCTGGTGAGAGCAGGGTCGATTCTTTTAATAAGTTCTTTACTAACATAGCAGCAGAATTAATTAAAAAAAATGGTAATTCTAACTATACGAACAATGCTTTGGCATATTTTCAGAACATTCCCTCTCCCAAAGAACACTTTAAATTCCGTCCAATAACTGAGAATGATATCTTGAAGATTACGAAGGAATTGAAATTGACAACATCAAATGATTTATGGCATATTTCCACAAAGTTTTTAAAAAGCATTATTACTGACATAGCGCCTGTTTTATGTGACATATTCAACCACTGTCTAAAAAAAGGAGTCTTTCCAAACCTACTGAAATTTGCTAGAGTCATTCCAATACATAAAAAAGGGGAAAAAGGTGATCCAAATAATTACAGACCGATCTCTATACTACCGGTTCTGAGTAAAATCTTAGAAAAAGCTGTTGCTGGACAACTGATTCATTTCCTAAAAATAAACGACGTGCTGCATTCTCAGCAATATGGTTTTCAACAAAATAAGTCTACTAGGGATGCAATGATATCGCTTACAGAGAAAGTGTTGAAAGCCCTCGATGAAGGGTGTGACACTTACGGCATTTTCTGTGACCTATCCAAGGCATTTGATTGCGTTGATCACAATATTCTGTGCACCAAACTCATGCACTACGGTATTTGTGGCTACGAAAAAAGATTTTTTGAATCTTATTTAAGTAACAGAAGTCAAATTACCGAAATAAATAATGTAAGATCTAGGAAGAGCGAAATTAGGTACGGGGTTCCACAAGGTTCAATTCTCGGACCATTGCTGTTTATCATCTATGTCAATGACCTCCCTGAAATAATTAAAGATAGGGGCGAAATTGTGATGTACGCGGATGACACATCCCTTCTTATCAAACGCGAAAATTGCGATGAACATGTTGCTGGGAATGTAGCTAAAATACTAGATGACGTGGCCCAGTGGTTTAATAGTAACAATTTAATTATTAATATGAACAAAACAAATGCGATGTGTTTCTCTTTGAGGCTGAAAAATGACGACATAACTGAGAAAGTATTCACTGACAAATCCATAACTATCGTAAATGATTGTAAATTCCTAGGTATAACAGTAGACAGAAAACTGCAATGGTCAGCTCACATCGAGCAACTCTGTAACAGGCTGAGCTCCGCAGTTTTTGCGATAAAAAAGATAAAAGATATATGTGGGATGAATACTGCAAAGATGGTCTACTTCTCATACTTCCACTCAGTGATGGTCTATGGTGTGGTGGTCTGGGGTGGCGGTGCTGACTTTGGCAGAGTATTTATTCTGCAGAAAAGAGCAGTAAGGGCAATACTGGGCTTGCAGCCTAGAGATTCCTGCCGAGATGCCTTTAAAGATCTCGGGATACTCACACTGGCTGGTGCATACATACAAGAATGCATTCTGTTTGCACGAAGAGGTTTGAGTAGCACACCTCTTAACTCTGACCACCACGGTTACGATACTAGACGAAAGGATGAAATCAGACCCATCCAGCACCGGCTAGCAAAGTTTTCACGAAGTTTTGTGTGTAGAGGTGTTCGTTTTTATAACAAGCTACCTCAAAATATCAAATCAACAGATGACGTAGCCTTTCAGAGAGAGATAAAATCGTTCCTTGTTGATAAATGTTTTTACTCTATTGACGAGATGTTAGATTGATTACACGTATTCACTTACCGTATCTGTGTATGTGTGAGTGTATGTATATATGTGTGTATGAGTGAACATTCCGTACTGTTGGTTGGTTGTTGTTCGTAATTGTGATGTTCCTCTTCTTGACTTGAATCCGCATTGATTTAATCTACGGCAAACGCTCCTCAGTAGAGTGGTCCAACGGGATGATTTTTGTTTATGTATTCTCTCCTCCCTATTGTTTTTGTCTTTTGCTCTCATCAGATGAACGCAATGTGGCAATTTACACCACGCAGGATCCCTTATAAAATCTTTACCTGACGAATGCTATATGGCCCTTTACACCATGCATGATCTGATCTCTCTCTTTTACACTTTTATTTAACTTCTATGGATTATGTTCTAAGACCCTATGTACATGCTTGTTTTGCTTTGTTACATTTCATTATTGTTAGTATTGTTTGCATTTTGCTGTATTTTATGTTTTTGACTATTCCGAGTGCCCGTAAGGGCCTATGGAAATATTTTAAGAATAAAGAATAAAGAAAAGAATATGATCGCTTATCGCAGGTCGCGCGATCACTTTTCAGTTGGAATATAGCCTTACAGTAGTGTTTGTAATGTTTTTTTATTGATTTAATGTATTTTTATGCTTTTATGCATAATTATAAAAATAACAAGCATTCGCCACTCCTTCTCTAAGTATATAAACTATAATGTACGAAATTTCGCATACTCCTCCGCCCGCGGAATTTTCGTAAAAGGGAGTTAAAAGTTTTTGCTTCATGTATTAATATCTATGGACTTTATTTAATAAAATATTTTTCACATTCCATTCCATATTCAAATTGCAGTAAGATACCTCTACATAATTTTTTATGTAAGTAAGTACCCAGCAAGGTCGATTTGTATTACCTTTGTATCTGGCTTTTTATTCACATTGTAATGATTGCATGGTATGTGAGTACGAACTGTTAAGTGGAGTTCGTTGGCACATGTCTGGTCCATTCTGCACCGACTGATGATAATTACTCTTGCAGCCTCTAGGTAGGTACATACCTACTCACCTTTGAAGAAACGTTCTTCATTGGTTTCAAACATTTTTTTTAACATTTCAAACGCCTCTCTAGATATTTTGAAGCTAAAACAACAACAAAACGATTATTCGCGAAAAAAATAAAATTTAGAACAAGTCAAATAAGTATTTGAGAGTTATTGGGTTTTCCAGAAAATACCCGTTTATGGCGCTTTTATACTTTTAACATTCTACTATAGTCCTTAACGTACGAAATTCAAATTTATGTTCAATTGTAGAATGAACTTTAGTTAATCGTTTAGTTTTAGTTAGTTTAGAATTCTTTTTGAATCTTTATTTTGGAACGTATCTCAAATTTTTCTCGATAAATCACTAAATTCAATAGGTCTGTACGTATTTATAGAAACGCATGATGTGGAAAAAATATGAAGATTAATCTTAACTAGTGATCGGCAAGTGCTCGAAGTTCGACCATAACCAATTTAGATCATAAGTTTGAACATCATTAAGATTCCTTTGTCAAAGACTGAGCGAGCTCTATTTCAAAATTTTCTTTCAAAAACGATGACTTGGATACCTACGTCAAATTTGAAATGTTGATGTGTACATTTTTTTTTCTTTATATTATAATGAGACAGTAACAAAAATGGATATAGTCATATCCTGGCGCCAAATATATGACAGCAGTCGCAGTCTTTAAATTTGGTTGCTCTCTTGTTCTCGATAATTTCCAACTTTTCTTCTCTATTTTTCATTAATTATTAAATTTCTACTTGTTTCATACATCAGAGTTTTCGACACGTTGAACATGTTGAGAATTCTCATGATTAAGAGTTTCGGAGACAAACATTACCACCTAATGGCGAACGTTGTTAACGTAAAGTGATCACACTAAGCCAGCCCTCGAAATAACAGTAGAAGACGGTCGTAAGCCCGTAGTGGTTTGTTCCATTTAAAAATCGAACATTAGTAATGAATTTTTAGAGTCGTTAGTTGTTATTTTTTCTTTATATTATTATTAAAGACAAACAATATTAATCTATTCTCAATTTACATTTGTTTCTATGAAATTGATGTTCTTTTAAGTAGTCTGTGAAAGTGTGTGTGTGTGTGTGTGTATCAAATACATAACATTACAGTAGTTTTTGTAATGTTTTTTTATTGATTTAATCTATTTTTTATGCACAATTTAAAAAATAATATTAGCATTTGCTACCCTTCTCTATATAGGGTGACTGGTAATTCGATACATTCCTTGAAAGAGGTTATACTAGAGCAAACTTGCGACAGTTTTGTTCCCATTAACCAGGGGTCAAATGCCAGTGGTTTTCGAGTTATTTAATTTTTTAGAGTTTGTTTCAGTTTCCCACCTTTTGACCTAAAACTCAAAATTATGAGAAAAGTACTCCACTTTAAGAAATAAAAATACATTTTTCTAATAGATAGATAGTGATGAATTTTTTAAATAAAACATCATATTATAGAAAATTTTGAAAACCTCAGAAATAAAACGTTATTTAAGAACAAACATAAGTCAGTTTCTTTCATTTTGATTTTCGATTTTTCGAAGAGAATTACTCAACAAAAGTATGATACACTTGGCGTAAAAAGTACGTAGAAAACTTCCTCAATTAATAAGCTTTCCGAAAAAGTAAAAATGTTGTCCATTTTCATACAGGTTTGGAAAATAAACCTTGTTAAACGATCAGAAGGCGCAACAAACAGCAGCTAATTTTGTAGTGTTTTCAAACATAGACGACTCTGCTTCAACAAGGATTTAATTCAAAGGTGCGCTTCGTAGTTACATATTATTAGTATGGCGACGTTATACTAAACTTATCCCGCGCCTTCTGATCATTTCATAAAAAATAAGAAAATAGTCAAGCTTTTAAATACCTACCTACCTACATTAAAGTGCCCCTATAAAAAACATGAAGTATTTTTTCCAAAAATTTCGCAATTTAATCGATAATTTTTTTCTTAGAAAGACCCGTAAAATCGTAAAAGGAATTCAAATTCAAATATTTTTATTAAGGAAATAAAAAACATTAAAAAAATACATTCACAATAATAAATTTATACATTTTTTTTTAAATTTTTTTTTTACTCGTGTATTTTTTTCTCAAATAAGTAGATACCTCTCTTCAATCAAACCAAAATATTTGTTTATTATTACTAGTAAGAATTGTTCTCATTTTTTCATGCATCATAAAAGATACGTTAGTAGTGTTATATGTTTCGACGAAGATAGATTTGTTTGAGTGAAAGCTAATTTGGCGGTTGTCATAAAAATTTTGTCATGTTCATCGATATATTTTTGTCTCATATTCGCACACAAGTGTCGAAATAGCACATTGGGTAACATTGTAGAGATCTAAAAAACATAGGTACCTGGTGACACAGCCCCTACCTTTCAGAAAGTTAATAACCTGAGCTCGCTACAGCTACATCTAGCTAAAACATTAGTTCCAATATACCTAAATCTACGATGACACCATTATGATGCAACCCAATTATACCTACACTATCCATTACACCATATTTTGCAACTATCTAAACCCTGTGAGCAAAGAAGACCATCTACAACTACATAGCGAGAGCACCTAAATCTAGCTATAAAATGTACCTAAGCTGAATATGACGTTCTCAGCTCTCTTCTGTGTGTATCTGAGAGACTATCTAGAAACCTAGAACAACTGTCTACGAAATGTCCTTGTCGTGATCGTCTAGAAACTAACCTAAGGACCCATACGCCGTGTTTCTAGTCTAATAGACCATTAACGGCCACGTGGATTTTGACGTTTGTGGGGCGGCATAGAGTTGGTATGAGTGTGTTTATTGGGTCACGGATAAAGTGAATCTACAGATATTACGAGTCAAATAGAGTATGAGATCTGTATGAGCCGTAATGATATGTTTGTACATGTTTTGTACACGAATTTAATAGAATCATCGTTTGTATATAGGTAGAAAGTATCGCAAAACTGACCAAAGTGAATCAGACAACTGATTCCGGTTACTATTGATTCGGACAGTTCGGGTCGCTATGCAAAGTGATTTGTTACCCATCACTATGGTTTATGCATGTGTGGTGTGTGTGTGTGCGCCGCCATTGTGACGCCCAGTAAACGTCAGATGACGTCATCCTTTAATGGTCTATTGAGATTTATTGTATAACTGGATAATCATGAAACACAAAATAGTTTAAGAATTAGTCCTGAATCAATATATGATAAAATAGCATATTTAAATAACATTTATATAAATTATGTATATTTCTTCGTTTATTTGTAGTAAATTGGCATTAATAATGACGTAAAATAAATAGATAGATGTTGCACAATTTCTTGTCATATCTTGATTAAATTCATCCTGCAAAGAATTTGTTAGTTTTATAACAATTAATTATACCCTTTCGGGTGCCCTTTGAATTTAAATGTCACAGTTTGTTTTGTATGAAATAATTAATAATTTTATTTTTGTTTTTTTGTGTTCCCATTAAAATTTTAAAGGTAGATTAACAAAATGCGTCGGTTTATATTTTAAAAGCCTCAATCGTGTGGTCATAGCTCATAAGCGTAGACCCACTTTTAATTCTTTAACTATTTAACCAAAGGTTACGAATCCGTGGCCGGAAGGAAAACAATATGTCTGAGCAGCATTTGATTCAGTCATAGAGAATTATTATTCGTCTAATGATCAACTTTGCATGTTGTACCTACTTCAAACGGTTATATAAATGTATTTTATGATCACTATTTGATCTTGAATATATACATGCTCTCTCATGGGTCAGTACCTAAATGTTTTTACGACTAAACGACTTTCTGCTACTGGAAATGGGACTGGCGAAGCTGTCTGATCGGCGAGTGATCTTAGATCTTGTGGTTCTCAAAAACATAGTAATGTCACACTACGACTCAGCGGAGCTAATTGGAAGGATAGAATTTCATGTACCGACTAGGCCCACCCGTCAGAGAGCCCTGTTTTTAATGTAAGTAATGCGCAAACTAATTATTATGAACGGAACTCTGTAATGAATCGGTTGCATGCTGAGGATAACGAGGTTGGTGTGTTCCACGACACAGAGAGAATGATACTGCTGAACTACTTTTTTTAACCTATATGCAGTCCCTCCTTGATTAATGAATGACTTAGGTATGTTGGATTTTGTTAATGTTTTCTCTTGTTTTGCTGGATATTGTTGGTGTGGTGTATTTGTGGTCTCTTGTATTTGTGGTGTTGTGTTATTTTAAGACTTGTTTCTTTTTGATTATTGATGACCATTGGAATTGTTATTTTAACTTTTATATTATTTAAACCTCATGTAAAAGGCATTAACGCCGTGTAAGTATTATGTATATAAATAAAAAAATGAGTATTAGAAATGCAAAATGGAAATGGGTCAAAACTTTTCCATTTGAAAATGCAAAATAGGTTTTAGAAAAGCATTTCAAATGCAAAATACTTATTTTCAAAATGGTTTTGCAGATCAAACATGAAAAGAGTAAAACAAACAGCTTTAAAAATAAAAATAAAGGTTTTTTATAATATTAAAAATAAAAATAACACAATAATAATTAAACAATTAAGTAGGTACCTATATCCTGTTTCACAACATATATTTTATTTATTTACGGCAGAACATGCCTTTAACTAATTAAGAAATTACATGTTATAATATAATGATTTCAAATTAGGTTGGTTGTTGTTTTAAGATGATAAAATGTTACTAATATACCTATTATACTAATATAATATATAAAAATAAGTTAAATCACATAATATAACCTAAGTATATACAATGAAAAATATTATACGATATTTGTTAAAAAAAAAATTGTAAAGATAAAAATACATATTATTAGGTAAGTATAATAGTAAAAAAGCAAGGCGAAATGTGTGTTAATTAACTACCTATATATTTTTATTGTAAAGAAAATATTCAACATACAAAAACCGTCCAGTATTTATACATAGTTTTATTAAAATAGGTGACACAAATAAAAAACAAAAACTATGTAATATTGATTTTATGGATTCAGTCAATTACAATAGTGCAACAATATTTTCAAAACAGTTTTTTTATAAACAGCATAATAATAGGTATATCACTATTACACTGGATGGACGAATAAAGAAATCATAAAAATAACTATGGAAATTAAAAGACAATTGAAACAGAAACATGGAATAATTTTTCTAGAAAACTTTTAAGAAAGGGAATGCTTATTATTGAAATTGAAATGCTGTATATTATTTATTATCAATGTTTACATAAAAAATATAGATATATTATATACATGTAATAAGTATTATAAATTATAACTACGAGACATTGATTTAAAATATAATTCACATCCTTAAAAATAATCTCATAACATTTGTATGGGCGATTTTAATGCAAAAATAGGTCAAGAATAATGAGCTTGTACAGTTGGAAACTTAATAAAGTCTATTTGCATGGGCGATTTTAATACAACAATAGGTCAAGAATAAAGATTTTGCACAGTTGGAAACTCTTTGTTTTATTTTTGTTTGCTTATGTATATTTGTTTATTTATTTATATTCTCCGAAAGCACATTGTGGGGATTCCAATATTTTAATCTTGTACAAATGGGCAGGAGCAGCTGTGTGTCCCGATCTCAATTTGCAGATCAAAGAAATTTCCCTGCGAGACAGGCGGGCTCCAGCATAGCAAGGTTTTCTCGGGATGCACTTTTGAAAAAAAATTCAGGAGATGGCGGTGTAGTAGGAAATACATCACATGTGATGTCTGTTTACTAATTGTATACATTGTTGAAAAAATAGACCCCATTTAAACCAAATTTTACTGAATTATTATGGTATATCATCTGGTCCAGGTGTCGAATCATGTATAATATATCTGCGCACCATCTCCCAGACCATCTTCAAGGATGACTGCAGATTAATATATTATAATTATAATACACCCGACACCAAATCTACGCTTATTTCGCAACCAAAATTACACTGCCACCAATCACTAATTAATTAAAAATCAATTTACGAATACTGTCGAAAAATACTACGTCAAAACTACAAACTCAGGCAACAGTTAGCGGAGTAAGTATATATGCGTGCAGCTACGTATATTAGCAGGTTATAAGAGCTCGCGTTGCGATACATCTCTTTTTAAGGTCGGAGAGGCGAGGCCAGTAGAAGGAAGGGGTATACTAAAATCTAAGGATGTTTCTTATTGGTGGGGAAGCCCGTGGTTTCGTGTGGGAAAAAGACAAGGTAATAGTTTTTGTGACCACTACAAAATGTCTACGCGCGGGAAACATATAATAAAATAATATAATTATAACATATCTTTCCGTATGAATCTTCATACCTAGTCTTCTTATATATAAAAATAGAGAGCTATTTCGCGTGGTCATCGGATGGCGCCTAAACAGCTGGACCGATTTCGCTAATTCTTTTATGTCGTGTAGGCTTTTATCAGTAGAGTGTCCTTTTAGAACAATAAAATTAAGAAAAATGCATGGGAAATTAGAAAATTTAAGAAAACTATAAAAATGGAGATTTATTTCCCGATATCATCGCATCACGCCTAAATGGTTGGACCGATTTCGCTAATTATTTTTTTTTGTCGTGTAGGCTTTTATCGGGAGAAGGTTGATTTAGAAGAAAAAAATTAAGAAAAATGCATGGAAAATTAGAAAATTTCAGAACACTATAAAAATGGAGAGCTATTTCCCGATGTCATCGCATCGAGCCTAAACGGCTGGACCGATTTCGCTAATTATTTTTTGGTGTGTAGGCTCTTATCGAGAGAAGGTTGATTTCGAAGAAAAAAAATATGAAAAATTCATGGAATATTAGGAAATTTAAGAACACTATAACAATGGTGAGCTATTTCCCGATGTCATCGCATCACGCCTAAACGGCTGGACCGATTTCGCTAATTCTTTTTTTGTCGTGTAGGCTTTTATCAAGAGAGTGTCCTTTTAGAACAAAAAAATTAAGAAAAATGCATGGAAAATTAGAAAATTTAAGAACACTATAACAATGGTGAGCTATTTCCCGATGTCATCGCATCACGCCTAAACGGCTGGACCGATTTCGCTAATTCTTTTTTTGTCGTGTAGGCTTTTATCAGGACAATGTCTTTTAGAAGAAAAAAAATAAGAAAAATGCATGGGAAATTAGAAAATTAAAGAAAACACAGAAAGTAGGTAATCTTATTAGTACTTTTTAGAATATTATTTTCTTCTACTTTTGAATTTTTATTAATTGACATTTGAAAGAACTGTCAGTGGATTGATTGTTGCTGCAATTGATAGAATGCGAATATAAATATATCATATGAAATAGATTGATTGGATGGATAAGTCATATAATATTCATTGCAGTTATTTTTTTAAGGAGTTTTGGTAAGTTTTAACACAAGGAATTCATTATTGTAATGAAGTGTAAGGAGTTTTGAAAACTTTCTTTATTTACAGAGATTTTTAAAACCACCAGCAAACAGAATCGTATATATAAAATTGCTATTGAGGAGTTATACTTAATTGAAGTTCATTTTATAAGGAGTTTTGATTAGTTTTAACACAAGGAATACATGATTATATTGAAGAACAAGTAGAATATTTTTTGTTTGAAAATCAATTCTTCGTTTATGGGCGGATTTTTACAGAGGATGAGTACATACCTACATATAACGTAAATATAATCTGCATCGTTAATTTGTAAAAAAGCTGGATATTATTTGCTAATGACCTAGCATTTGTTACATTATTGAAAATAAAAATTGCTACACTTCCACCATGTTGTAATAGAAGATAGAAAAAAATCACAGATTCTGCATTAAATGTGCTTTTTATTTATTTCTATTGTTTTGAAAGAGAAGATTTAAGAACGCAATGTTGTGTGAAAGTGAATGTCGAGAACTTGGAAGTATGTCTATTTAGGTAATTTATTTAGAAGAGATGCAATGTGTGAAAAAGAGATTGAAAGAAGGAAATTGGCTGGGTGAAGGGTTGGCGGTGCACTTAGACCTCTTAGAAGATATCTCTGAAATCGACAGTTGATGTACAATGCAATCCTGATACTATCCATGATTTATGGGAGTAATGGGAGTGAAACTTGGACATGGACGAAAAATTTCGAAGTTGGAATAAATGCTGTGGAAATGAGATCACTGCGTAGGATATGCGAAAAGAGACTTATTGATAAGGTGAGGAATGATAATATTAGAAAGGAATGTGGATTGGATGTTAAGTGACTAGAATGAAAGTGAATAAAGAAAGAAGGTTTAGGCATGTAAAGAAAATGAACGAAGAGAGAATGACTGAAAGGATATATAAATCTGAAAGAATAGGTGCACGCAGACGAGGCCGACGTCGAATGACCATATCAGTGCCGTCTTACAGGAGGGCCAAGTCAGGAGCAAAAGGAATAGAAGAGCATGTATGCGGAATGTTATGCGTTTGGAGGAAGCGAATGAGTTTGGATTGGAGAGAATGGAAGTCCATACTCTCTGCCTACCCTCTTCGGGAATCAGCGTGATCGGTAAAATAAGTATTGACACCTCAATGCGTATTTTGAATCGGTACGGAGAAGTTCCTTATCGTACTTTGATTAATCAATCAATATTATTTTAAGTGAGCAAAATAATTATTGAAATATCGAATATAATGACATACCCAATGTATTGGAAAACAATCTCAACAGACAATGAGTCTATCAGATCTTGGACAACAGAGCTGAGGGCTTACAACCTCTTAGGTCAGTTGGCCTATATGGTTATACCATCCGTATGAAGAATTTCAATCAGATTATTCTTATTTTTTGTGATGCTTCTACAATTCCATTGGAGAATGAGGGGGAACATTTTTTCCCTGATCTAGCGTTGTCTTCAGAGTTATTACATTATTGTTATCCTTTTTGTTGTTGTTATTTTGTTCGTCTATATTATCTGTAAGTAGTTTATTTCCGGCAGCGTTGTTCGTTAAATAAGTATAAGAGAAGCGTTGAATCAAATCTTTCAATGAAATTATTGCTGATAAGATTTGACTCATAAAATTTTCTGGCGGTGAATTATTGGAGCTTTTATTCAGCGCAATTCCATTTCCTTCATAAAATTGAGGAAGGTTTCCGTTAGGGTACATGTATAAATCAGCATTTGGTTGGATATCGGATGTCGATTTATATTTTTGTGCAGTAGGTGTTCTAAATTTGAAGATTGTTTTCCTCTCAGATATATGATTATTATTCTGGGTTTGAAAATTCGGTTTTGGTGATGGGATAAATGAATTATTAACTTTGTCCGCAAACGAGGTTTTTGCCTGTGGTACTTGTTTCGACGCCTCCACCTATTATATGCTTTTTTCTGCCATTAGGTGTTTTACCTCTTTCTCGCGTATGTAGACTGGGCAGCAGAAGCTCGTGGCATTATGCTGTCCATTGCAGTTAATACATTTTTTCTCGTTTTTGTCGCAAGTTTCATTAAAATGTTCCTCGGTACATTTTTATAGCATCTGACTTTTGATCTGCAATTGGTTTTCACATGACCAAACCTGCAACACTGGAAGCATTGGACTATTGGAAATATATACGTATCAACTGTAATTCTATTGTAATTGAAATACACATGGGGTGATAATGTTGGAAGTACAAGCTCGATCATGCAGCTGGTGCATGATTTCATACAGATTGTCCTCGTGTCCCTTGCATGTCTTCATAGTGCCAAGGTCACGTGATATTTGGACTTTGAACCATGACCGGCAAGGTACCTACCTAGTAGCTCGGTCGAAAGAATTGATTGAAAATAATAATTTTATTTGAAATGAAAACTTATAATAATTTTAACTCATTACACAGATGGAACCTCATCTCGAATATCAGGGGGAACACCAGGATCTGATGGCTCCCTCTCCATCATTAAGTTAGTAAACAGATCTAAAGAGAAGACTAAAAAAGAAACAAATAAAATGTATCCAGTTGAATAACGTAGAAACAAGAAATAAATAAAAAATTAAATTATTATTGATCATAGTATTCACATAGAGAATGTAATATCCTTAACGGAAAAGTAAACAAAAAAATAATAATTCGGACACCCGAACTGTCGCGCAACAACACTACCAATAAACTAAATTACATACCTTTAGATTACCTATAATAAGAATTAGAAAAGAAAACTTATATTTACTTTACACCGAGATCGCCTCGATTTGAAAATTAGCAAAAAGATTTTGCATAAATATGCAAAAATTTTAACTAAAGTCAGTTTTTAATCCAGGAGCGCAATACACACAAGAAGCCTTGTCCGCAGTCCGAACGCAACTCCGATTTTGAGATCTTACAGTATTCATCTGGAGCAGCGAAATATAAAAATGAATACATAATTATATTGAAATGTACATACATACATACATTCTCCCTTGAGGCACACCGCAAGCCAGCCCGGAGGAGACCAATCCGCAAACCCGACCCGCACGAAACCAACCTCCTAGCCTGATCGAAGCAACCAAACCAAAAATTCGGCCCCACACAAATCAAGCCCGCTGGGGACCTCCCCCCCCCCTATGCTCATTCGGGGTGTTATGCCTATAGGGCTTGGGAGACAAAAACATGAAAATATTATGAAATACATGTAAGCGAAAAAAAACAGAAAAATTTCAAACTACTTCGGTTAGTATACTAAAACCCGTGGTAGGTATTGTATGAGGAATGCCCTCCCTGACCCCCCTGTGTATAATCCTTTCAGAGGCTCTTCTAATGAATTTAATTTAATTGTCACACGACTGTGTAACTAGCAACACAAAACAACACAAATTTAAATCCTCATATAATACGAACTTGGGTATGAACAAATTTTATGGTTAGTAAACTCAGATACTCAAACCTGTACTGCAACCAGCCAATTAATCCCAGTAGGTATCACTACACAACAATTATTATTTATTTACACACTAATATCAAACACACTTAATCACTAGGTATAACTATTGATCTCTACTTGTTTACTTTAATACGTCACTACGCGATTACAATATACCCGACACCCCTCTACGCTTATTTCCAAATATAAACCAAAATCACTTCCACCGAATAACTAATTATTTTACAATAAATCTACGTATACTGTCGAATCAAAACACTACGTCAAAACTCTAAACAACTCAGACAACCATTAGCAGCGTAAGTATATATGCATGCAGCTACGTATTAGCGGGTTATGAGCGCTCGCCTTGCAATACAACTGTTTTTAAGAACACTTCCGAGAGGCGGAGTTAGGCCAACGAAGGGGGAAAAAATGGAGTCAAAGGATGATCTTATTGGTGGAGGAGCCCGTGATGTAATGTGCGAGGGAGACAGGGTAATTGTTTTTATAACTGCTACAAAATCCTTACGCGCGGACCGGTTTAACTGAAATAATTATAAAATAGCCTTTCTTTATGAATTTTTTCACACCTATTAATCAATAAATCTATTCTTTATACATTATCTTTCATCTTAACTGATATGTTAGTCTTATGATCTACTTTGTACATAACCTTAATTTAATACAGTTCTTATTACTAATCTTATAAAAGCTTAATTAAATCTTCTTATCATGTTATGCTAATTTATCTCTTAAAATTACTTACAGCCTTATGAATATAAGTGTACATCGAAATCTTATATACTAGACATGTTCAATATTTGTCTTAATAATAATTCTTATTAACCTTACTGCTAATGTTGGCCATTAATCAATCATATCATAGATAAATCTTAACCTACATATACACTGCTTCTTAATTAAGATGCTTCAGTAATTAAGCTAACATGCCTTAATCCATAATTAATATTATAGTCTTATCATATCTTATATTACTCCTTAAACATACGTGTTATTATTTAACTCTCGGTCCAAAACCATATATAAATTCTACACATTATTTAATCCAAAAATTAAGTCTATTACTTCTCACGATTCTAGAAACCATAATTTACTACGCACATTTTAAACAACATACCTACTTATGTTAATCTACAGTTACCACTACATAGGTACATAATTTGATAATAAAAATACAATACAATCTAAACAATTATATTTGCCATAACAACCTTTTATTATATTATATATTTTATTATTACAAAGGGTTTTTTTCATTAGTCCAATCCGCAAAACAATAACATGCACTCAAGAGCTACCCTTATCTACGGTGTTTCGAAGCATAAAAAAAACCCGAATATTGTAAATCCTATAGATTTAAAATTAAACAAAAGACCTTCCTAGCGACAAGCTGCCGCCATGCCTTAACTATATAAAAACCCTATCTATTGTTTCTTATCTTTCGGAGCTTTCACCACCACCTGTAAAGAACAGATTTTGAGCGCCTAAGTCGATCATAACAGGGGGCGTAACCCCACTAATGAGCATAGGGAGGTACTACAGCTCTCCATTAGAGATGAAACGGAGAGCAGTTTAGCCGGATAACCAACACCGGATAGCCGGCATATGTTGCTGGTTGTGCATCTATGAGTGTATATTGCAACTTATGGGATCGTCGGGAACGTTGTCGAAAAAAACATCAACTGCACTAAAAGGTCTATGGTTAGAGCGTTTAGATTTTTTACTTTTACCCTGAGAATCAAGGTCGTTACCAGGATATCATAAGTGCAGAGGTTCCTATTCTGTTAAGGATTACAGCTCCCTTAAAATATCAGTGTTTTTTTTTCAAAACTTGTAACATTCGCAGAATGATAAAGATTCGTTGGACCGACCGGTCACAAATTCAGAAGTCTTTAGTAGAGCCCGGGCAGAGCGTGAACTAAACTGTCGCAAATAAAAATTCGGAAGATTTTATACCTGGCACATATCATGCGTGGGGAGAATTAAGGGCTAATCAACCTTATACTGAAAGGAACGATCGATGGTCGTAGAGGGGCTGGGCACAGAGACAGGTCCGTGTAATAAAACAATTGTTCCTGTTGGGCGGTTATTTGAAATAAAGAAAGTATGTTTGATAATTAGTTTTATTGAAATAAAGAAATATAACATCAACCGTGTTCAGTATTTTTTCACAAGTGTTCTTTTATTTGAATTCCTTCATTATCTATATCTATGCTTATAAACTTCCATAGACAAAACTTACTTTTGATTGCCATTTAAGGTGACACGTAAATTGGTCGAATTACAATTTAACGAATGGCAATTAGTCGAAGTGACAATTCACCGAATGGCAATTTTACGAAATCACTATTCGTCGAAAAATTCGAATTATACGGTAAATTCACAATTCATCGAAAATTTCGAATTACCCATTAAATTCACAATTCGTCGAAAAATAGCGGCGTTATGTTGGTAGCATTGTAGTATGAATACATCTGTGACTTACTCACTCCAAAATCCGACAGATGATGAACGCAGCTCTACAAGGACTAATGTTGTTTTTTGATAAAAAAAATAAAAAATCCCTTCTGGTTTACAATTTTTTTTTATTTTTTGCAATGAATGTTAAAATGACGGTTTAAACGTTATAAATACATAAATAACAAACACAAAGGAAGAAATAGTATAACACGAATTTGTCTAGTCTAACTCTAACTTAGTTCTTGTGAAATGGTCTTGTTCTGATGCTCTCATTGGAATACTTTATTTATTATGCATGTAATTTTTCACACTTTGACATGGTACTAAAGGGACCCTTTACATCCTTTTAGTACTGCACAAAATTAATATACGACTATATTCTCCACTGTATCATAATTTCCAAAAATTTTGATTGTTTTGTTACGGATTTGTTGTTTTTGTTATTATTACCTACTGTGTGTTCATAACTTCCTTCCTATAGTTTTATATTATTGTTATTCAGAATGATGAACCCAAGCGTCCTGTAAAGGACCTACGGGAGATATTGTAAAATAAAATGTAAACAGGAAAATTATCTCAACAATAAAAAAAAGGTTAAATAAAAGTTATCGCTACAACATTGGGTTAAACATTATAAGTTGTAATAACGATGTCTAACGTATAAAAATACGCAAAAAAATAAACATGGCTATGTTTAAATTTTGACAAATCAATAACGAGAAAGAAAGACACTGCCTCGTTCTAGGTAGACCAAAAAATGACATTAGTACTTTTGTCCAAATCCATATAAGTTAGCGAAATGACATAACAAAATAATATTGATGTAAACGGTAAACCACAGACTACTTATATGTAAACAATAAATATGATTGGTTTTTATGATTTTCATTCGATTTTAAACTCAGGCACAAATCATTCCTTGTATGATTCAATTGCCGGTAATTTCGAAAAAAAAAATGATTAAGTACCTATAAGAATATTTTTGGGCAAATGAGATCGATTCCTTTTTATAAAACTAATCAAAAATATTAAACTCTAAAATATATGTATATTCGCAGAATATGGTTTTCGTAAAATTGATATTTCGATCAATTGTGATTCGTTAAATTGATATTTCGATCAATTGTGATTCGTTAAATTGTTCTTTCGATCAATTGTAATTCGTCGAACTGAGTTTTCGATGAATTGTGCTTCGACGAACTTTCATGTAATCGCCATTTAACACCCTCCCTCAATGAAAAATTTTCATAACAAAAAAACAAAAACTTAAATAAACTTTACTCAAGAAAACATTTCCTGAGTCTCTGAAATACTACAATATTCAGTGGCTTAACATATCAGCAATCTGATCGCTACTACAAACATATATTATTTTTACGACGCTTTCATGGATCTTATCTTTTACAAAATGAAACTTAATATCTAAGTGCTTCATGCTGCTCATGAGTATTACAAGCCCTTATGGCGGATTGATTATCTATAATAATAAAGGAAAGTGCCTGACTGACTGACTGATTGACTGACATACTCATCAACGCACAGCCCAAACGGCTAATCGTAGAGAAGTGAAATTAGGAAATCAGGTAGGTTTCAATACAAAACCTTCCACTAAGAAAGGATTTTTGGAAATTCCACCCCTAAGGGGGTGAAAAATAGGGTTGAATGTTTTTCAAAGTATGCGAATATCTCGGAAACTAGACATGGTACGAACTTGAGATTTGGCATATGAATTTTCCTATAGAAATGAGTAGTAGTTTTCTTGGACAGTTTTTCCAAATTTTCACTAAAAGGGACGAAAAAGGGCACATATAAAAAGGGATGATTTTTAAGTGGCTCCTAAAAAGTTTAAAACTGGTTTTATCGAAATTTCAAAAAAATGATTTCTACAAAAAAAGTCAAATTATACTATTTTGTTTTCAAAAGATATCATTAATTAGAGGGGAGGGGGTGGGGGGCACTTTTCCAACGTGTGTGTGTGTCCCCTCTTTATAACTTTTGATTCGCTTGATGCACAGATCCTAAAACTTCAGAAAATATTGTATACTTTAAGCCAACAAAATTTGTATACTCAGAATTTTGAATTTTTTTTTCAGTCAGGGGTAATCAACCTTTGAATTTTTATTTAATTTTTTCATATATCTCAAAAACCATAAAATCTAGAACCCTAAAAATGAGTATGTATATAGAAAAATACAATATCTAAAATATAATTTAATAAAAAAGTTCCAGAATTTCTCAAACTTTTTTTATAAAGAAAAATATTTTTTTTATCACAAATTTACGAGTTTCAGTGCATATATTTCAGAATTTTATAAAAAATATCGATAAACGCCGAAACCCTCCAACTAGATAATTGATTTTTCTATAAAAATGCCTACATTATAGCAGTACATCTCAAACTTTTCTTAACAATTTTTGTAAAAATTTAATTTATTGACGACATCGTTTCATACAATAAACATACCGACTCAGGCCATCGACAGTTGGATCTCATTTTTACATGTAACTTTTTTTATAAAGTAAAACATTTTTTATGACAAATTTACGAGTTTCGGTGCCTATACCTATTTCAGAATTTTATAAAAATATCGAAAAAAGCCGAAACGTTAAAACTGGTTTTATCGAAATTTCAACTGCAGATAGAGTCAAATTTTATTATTCCGATTAGGGTGCGTGGTAGTTTTTTTCGAAAAACCATATCTCTTAGATAAATTAAGTGAGAAAGCTGTAAATTTATATATAGATTCTTACTTTAAAATAAAAATCGACCGGTTTCATTGTTTTGTCAAAGATTTATTTTGAGGAGCTTTGTTTTTTTTTTTTTTTTTTTCTTAGGGGATATTTTGCGCTCCGACCTGAATTGGTCTATTGTGCTTCCCCTACTTGCTCATGGTGTTACCCAATTAGAGCTTCCCCACTAATCCCAGACGCTTCAGAAAGTCCAGCATTAGGAGGGGATCCAAGGTGGCGAGGTCCTCCACCTCTATCCTGTGTTTTCCAAAACTTCTTGCTCTCGCATAAACCACTGCATCGCAGTCTGTAAGTAGGTGGTGAGGCGTTTCCACCCCTTCTTCGCAGAATCTACAGGTTCCATCATCTTCGAGTCCCAGCTTCCTCAGGTGTTCCCTAAGTCTGCAGTGACCCGTTAAGAAACCTGTTAGGGTTTTAAGGCCTGTTTTACTTAGGCTTAAACATATTTTGGTTCTTCTGGGGTCAAACCCACCAAGAAGATCCTTGGATTGCCTAAGTCCGGGAAGGTTGTTCCACTGTTCTTCTCTTTCTTCCCTTCCCTTCCTTCTTATCTCTTCTTTGAAGAATCTGTTACTTAGACCGCAAAAAGGTTCTGGTCCAACTAGATGTGTTGCTGCACCTCTTTTCGCTAGCCTATCTGCTCGTTCGTTACCCTTCACCCCGACATGTCCCGGGACCCAGAAGAGAGTGACGTTATTATTCTTGCCTAATTCATTCAGTTTTGATAGGCATTCCCATACCATTTTAGAGTTGATGATGTTGGAACTCAATGCTTTAATGGCTGCTTGGCTGTCAGAAAATATGGCTATGTTGCCTTTTTTATATCTCCTGTCTAGGTTGAGCTGGAAGCATCTATCCAGAGCGAGTATTTCGGCCTGAAAGACACTTGGGAGTTTTCCATTTGGTTCAGATTAGTTTATCCTGGGACCATGGACCCCTGCTCCAACTCCTTCTTCGGTTTTTGATCCGTCAGTGTACCATACAATGGTACCTTTTCTAAGAGAAAGGATAGCTTGTTCGCTCCATTCTTTCTTTGAATTCAGTACTGTAGAGAAGTTTTTCTCAAAGCTGAATGTCTTGATCATTGTGTCTCCTGGTAAGTCGGCAAGATACGCGCAGTTGGACAGGATTTTTTCATGTCCTTCCCGCGCTGCCTTGATAGATCCGGCTTTATATAATCTGAGGTAAGCTTTCTTGGCTGTTTCCTCTATTGCAATGTGCAAAGGTGTCAGTCCCAAGATCACCTCCATGGCTGCTGTTGGGCATGTTCTCATGGCTCCTGTGATGCACAGGCAGGCCAATCTTTGGACCCTCTCGAGTGCTTTCCTCGAGGTGATGAGGTTTGTTCTTCTAGACCATGCTAGTGCTCCATACGTGATGATGGGCACGACCATGGCAGTGTACATCCACAGTAGTATATTTGGGTTACATCCCCAGTTTTTCCCTGCAAATCTTCTGCATGTCATAATAGCTGAAGTAGCTTTAGTTACGACCTTCTCTTGTTGTTTGTTCCACAACATTCTTTTGTCTAGTATCACGCCTAGATATTTTGCTTCGTCGCTCCACTGTATTTCATTTCCATCTAATTTGATAGATTTGATATTTGGGAGCTTCTTTTTATTTGTAAAAGGTACTAGCATAGTTTTCGAAGAGTTTAACTTCAATCCCACCGCTAGACACCATTCTTTTGTAAGATTGAGTGCACTCTGCATTAGTTCGCATAGCGTGTCTTCAAACTTACCCCTGATTGTTATGACAATGTCATCAGCATACCCGTTTATGTGGTAGCCTCTCTCAGTGAGTTTCCCGAGTACTTCATCAACGACCAGGCTCCAGATAAGGGGTGATAATACCCCTCCTTGTGGACATCCTTTTGTGGTATTGACCGCAACGGTTGTACCATTTATGGTGCATTCTGCCGTTCTTGAGGATAACATATTTCCTATCCATCTGGAAGTTGTGTTATCTACTCCCCTCTTTCTAAGGGCTTCATTGACTGCATGATGCGATGTATTGTCAAAAGCTCCCTCTATATCGAGAAAGGCGCAGAGAGCTATTTCTTTTCCATCGATTGTTTTTTGGATTATCTCTGTGAGTTCGTACAGAGCTGTTTCGGTTGACTTCCCCACTCTGTATGCGTGCTGATTAGAGTGTAATGGCATCTTTTCAAGCACTTCATTTCTTAAGTAATTGTCAATTACTTTCTCCATCATTTTCAGTAGGAATGATGTTAGGCTAATTGGCCTGTATGACTTTGGAAGGGTAGCATCCTTTCCTCCGCCTTTTGGTATAAAGGCTACTCTTGCTCTTCTCCAAGACGTAGGTATATAGCCCAAGGCTAGGCTACATCTTGTTATTCTTAGAACATGGGGCATTGTATGTTGTTGTCCCGCTTGTAGTAGTGCGGGGATAATACCATCCACCCCAGGGGATTTGTACGGCTGAAAGGATTTAATAGCCCATTCCAGCCGTCCTGGAGTGCAGATTTTTTTAGCTCTTTCCCAGTCTTCTTTCTTAGATCTATAATGTCTAATGTTGTCTTCCCCTGTTTGAATGGGGACACTTCCGGGGAAATGAGTTTCAAGGAGTAGTTTCCCTCTTTCCTCTTCCCCTTTTGTGTAGCTACCATCCGGTTTCACCAGAGACATGGGTCCCTGTGTTCCTCCCTTTGCCAGGATTTTATATAACCGTTGAGCAGTGTTATGGTATGATAAAGATTTTTGCAACAAACAAAATAATACTATTGAGATCCTAACCTTGAAACGCGGCACGATGAAGTTCAGGGCCGTCGCGTGGGTGGGGCGACCGAGGCGGTCGCCTTGGGCGCCGCGATTCGAGGGGCGCCGCCGTGGGCAAAAAAAATCTATTTTGCTTGTAGCACAGTCCAGGGATTCACATGCGAACTCATAGCTGAGAAAAGCCAAAGGCATGCAATATTTGCTATAAAAAGTTTAATCAATTTTTAAATTTAAATCTTAAAAAAACCCTAACTAAATTTAATTTTCTTTGCAACCGAGCAAGCAACAGGAAATTTTTGGCTAAGAGACGTCGCCAATCTAGGGAAAGAGCGACTTCATAGCGGAGAAAAGCCATAAGAATGCAATATTTTCAATAACAAGTTTAATAAACACCCATATGCTAAATCATCGCGGAGAGAAGCTAGACTAGAATCTGTTTAAATGAGCCTGACTAACGGAAACAACGACGCAAGGCAAGACGGGTATCAGATAGTATAAAATATGTAGTATTAAAATAAATACGAGTCTTATAGGGGGGGGGGGAGGGGCGCTGATTATGATCATCCTGAACCAAAACTGTAATGAACAAAATTAAGAGATTTATAGGGAGGGGGGGGGGGGCACTGATTATGATTATCCCGAACCAAAACTGGAGTGAACAAAATTACGAGTTTTATGAGGGGGGGGGGGGGGGCGCAGATTAAAGCCTCGCCTTGGGCGCCTGAAAACCACGCGACGGCCCTGATGAAGTTACACATACTATATACATACTGCATGTACCTTATTGTAATGCCCAGAACAGTGGTTTCCAAAATTAAAGAATATTTTTGCGAAATCAAAAATACGTTGAAAATATCCTGTCAAAAAGAAATATAAAAAATAGGGATAGTACCTATGAGTTATTTAACATTTTCCATTCTCACGCAAATTAAATTAAAAATAACTTAAAGATTTTGAGATTTTTAAAGAAACTTTGTACATACGTACATAATAATATAATATAGGAACGTAAAGGTCTCAAAATAGTTGCTGCAAGTATTTTTTTTTAATATGCGGCATTTCCTTAGGTGTGTACAAATATTTTTTTTGATATAACTGTTTGCGTCAAAAAATTATTTTTTACGGTAAGTAGGTACAAGGTAAGAATCTGGATTGTACTACAAATACTACAATTCTTTATGTCTTGATCTGTCAATATATTTGAAAAAACTATATACTTAGGTAATCTTGGTTTGAATTTATTGCGTAATCCATGAATAGTAGGTAAGTATATGTTGAAAAAAGTAGATTATTTTGAATATGAAAATAAAATGTAACCAATTTGATAAATATGACATTTTAAAATAATCTACAAAATACTCACATGATTTTAGGATAGATCGTAAATATGTAATTGTTTTGAAACCACTAGATTCAACCTCCGTAGATTTCGTCAATGTAGTGCGAAAGAAATTAATTTTCCTAAAGAATTTACTAACGCTTGGTTCACACTTGGTCGAGTAGCAGTACTTCAGTAGCTAAATTAGTAAATTACACGCTGCTTGACCAAAAATCTTTCACACTCTATTCAACAGTTCGTTAAAAAATTTATTGACCCGACTAAGCTACCGGCCAGTGTTGCTATCCTTGTATAATGTTTGACCCGAACACAAACTTAAAAAATGTTAATCCAAAAATTTGATATTGGAAAGGTGCGCTAAAAAAGCTCGTTCCAAAAATTTTGTGCCCTGAAAGGTACAATTAAACTAAAAAAATGTCATTGGGAAAAGTCATGACCCGGACATTTTAAGTTTCGCCCGCACTCCCGGACGCACGTCGAAATTTCCTATCAGGTGACAACTCTTCTGCCAGCTAATCTATTCGGCAATTTTTTATTGATCACACAACCCTTAGTAGGGGACAAATTTATTAAAAATTGAATTATGGAAAAATAAAAAGCAATTTATTTAAAAAAAAAATACTAGGTTGGTGAATGTATGCTATTAGCTATGACATAATACTTAAAATTATACGGTTGAGCATATTTAATGGGTTATTTAAAATATTATAAAACCCTGATTTTGTCCCATTCCTCCACACAGTGCGGAGGAATGGGACACCTATATGGGAGGAATGGGACATGCAAATAAAATTGTAACTTATTTAATTAATTTCGCTAAAACGATCAAATTTTATTTCGAATGCAAAAACTTCTTGCATTCTTTTTGCACTGCCATGTTTTTGAGGTGATGGCAATACCAGTACTTCATTATTTTGTAATTTGGCTAAAGAATTTTTACAACAATTGTAAGACCAATTAAAGTCGTGTTTCATGATGCCTCATTGGCTCAGCGAGTTATGTCGAGCAGGCGGAGAATGCCTGCTGATATTAGAATAAAACGCGATTTGACGCCTATGCAAAGGAACCAGTTAAAGGATCTTTGGGCTGAGGTGGATAAAAGAAAGGCATCGGGTGAAACTGACCTGTTCGTAAAATTCGTGAACGGTCACCCAAAAATACTAAAAACCAGAGCAAAAAACGACTAGATTCTATATTAATGTACTACCAGAACACCAGAGGGATTCGGACTAAACTCTGCGAACTAAGGAAAAATTTACCGGGTAATAACTACAGCGTGTACGTGTTTGTTGAAACATGGCTCGATGAATCTATCGTCGACTCGGAGTTGGGCTTCTCCGATCATAGAGTCTATCGTTGTGACAGGAATTCTCATACCAGTAAGAAGCAGAGAGGGGGTGGAGTGCTGGTTGCTGTGGAGAATGGATATCCATCATCTGGACTATTGCCAAGGAGCAGAGATGTGGAACAGGTTTACGTCAAAATTCAAATCGCCACAAAAACGATAATTATTTGTTCAGTATACATCCCGCCATCTTCTGATGTGTCGGTGTATACCAGTTTCTGTACGGACCTGGAACTCATGTATGAAAGATATCCCGATGTAAACTTTATGGTTGTTGGAGATTTCAATCTTCCTAAGGTGACGTGGACCAATGGTGTGGGAGTGCTGGATGCTTGTGGCGGAGGCTGTGATGGCGCGGTTGTGGTTGTTGATACACTGAACTTTCTTAACTTCTTTCAAATAAACAATATTTTCAATTATCAGAATAGATTATTAGATTTGGTGTTTTCAAATTTGGAATCCATCAATGTTGGGTTGTCACATGATCCTGTGTTGCCGGTTGATAACTTTCACCCTCCATTGGTTGTAGACATACTGCCGGAAACATCACTACGCGATCAGAACACTTTCAGTTTCTTCAATTACAAAAAATGTAACTACTCTGATGCTAAGACGCTCCTTTTCGGATATGACTGGTCCTTTTTGAGAATTGATAATGTGGAGTTGTGTTATCTTTCTACAATATCTTGTATGAGGTTATTAAGACGTGTGTTCCGTTTGAAACGGTTGTGAAGTCTTCTTTTCCCAGATGGTTTACTAAGGATCTGAGGATGAAGATATTTGAAAAAAAGATTGCCCATAGCAGGTATAAGGAGACCAATTCTCCTTCAGATTATGCTCGTTTTTCCAATCTACGTAGGGATTGCAAGTTGATGAGAAAAGAGGCCTACGATACATTTATTGCCCAGGTCGAGGATGTTACGACCGATCAGAGGAGTCTGTGGAGATTCAGGGATTCCCTGAGTAAATTTGGTGGAATTTACCCTGAGACAATGTTTCTGGGGGACTCTCAAGCGGGGAGTTCTGGCTCTATAGCTGATCTTTTTGCTGAATTCTTCAGCAGTGTCTATGTGAGAGATTTGCCTGGCGATGATATCCCTGTCTTCCAATATGGTAACACTTTTAATTTGTCTAGTTGCGCTTTGAGTACTTCGGACGTCGCTGGGGGTCTTTCGCGTTTGAGTGTTAATAAGTCTGCTGGACCGGACAATATACCTGCATTATTCCTGAGGGAGTGTGCTGAGGCTCTTGTTATTCCCTTAACAGCTATATTGTAAATAACACTCTTCTATACATAGGTGTCAGTATAGCCGGCGGAACTTAATGCTTGAAGCATTGTCTACCAGTCAACCGGTCCCGTCCAATCTGAGACAGGATTCCAACCCCGAGTAGAAATTTCAAGTGAAAAAACACATTGAAAATTTCTGACCCGACCGGGAATCGAACCCGGGACCTCTTGATCTGAAGTCGGAGCCTTTGCCACTAGGCTACCGAGGTCGGATTCAACAAATCATTGGCGTCTGGTTATTTCCCCCTTGTGTGGAAGGACGGGAATGTCATTCCTTTATTCAAAAAGGGAGACAAACGCGATATCGAAAACTACAGACCGATTTGCATACAATCCGCCTTGCCTAAACTCTTTGAATCACTCGTACTAGATAAGGTTAAACCTATTGTGGAGCGCATTATTATCCCTCAGCAGCATGGCTTTGTGTCTGGTGGTAATACTCTTAGTAACTTAGCAATCTATGAAACTTACATAGCGCGTGGGTTAACTTCTGGCAGACAAGTGGATAGCATTTATACGGACTTCCGTAAGGCTTTTGACAGAGTGTCTCACCAAATTTTGTTGGCTAAGATGTCTGCCTTGGGAGTCGGTGGATCTTTGTTTGGGTGGTTTTCTAGCTACTTGATGGATAGAACTTTGAGGGTTTGTGTTGATTCTGTGTACTCGCGTTCATTCCGCGCTTCCAGCGGCTTGCCGCATATATATATATATATATATATATATAGATATATATATATATATATATATATATATATATATATATATATATATATATATATATATATATATAATATTTTTATATTTCAATAAAACTAATTATCAAACATACTTTCTTTATTTCAAATAACCGCCCAACAGGTTATGGGCCCAGTGCTATTAAAGAAAAAGTAGATAGTAAAAGTTAATAGTAAAATACGTGTTCAGGTGTTGGAAAATGGAGACGCAAGGCAATCACAGTTTAAAATTGAACGACAATAATTGGAGCATGTGGAAGTTCCAAACCAAAATAATATTGAATGCAAAAGGATTACTTTCTTTACTGAAAAAACCACAAGTTGGTGAAAAAGACATTGTAAAACAAGTCGATAAAAAATGGCTGAGAAGAAGCAAGTGCACATGAAATAATAGTCACAAGAATGGAAGAAGGAACCGTCATGCATATATTAAATTGTACATCAGCAGCTGAAATGTGGGAAAAACTGGAAAGCGTGTATGAAAGGAAATCTAATGTTAGTTTACATCTTTTGCAACAGCAGTTTTTTGGATTAAAATATGAAGACACCGTGAATGGTTTTGTTACAAAAATACAAAATCTTGTTGCTCAGATTAAACAACGTGGAGAAGAAATATCTGATAAAATGGTAATGACTAAGATAATAATGTCTCTACCATCTCAATATAGACACTTTTGTTCGGCGTGGGAGTCTGTATCAAATGACCAACAAACAATTAATAATTTGTTGGCGAGACTTTTAATTGAAGAAGAAAGATTGAGCGAAGAAAAACAAGATGTCGCCTTAGTTACTAAAGTCAAGACAAAAAATGATTTTAATAGTGAAAAATATAAAAATAATAAGAAAAATATGGAGTGCTTTTTTTGTAAAAAAAGGGACATATGATGAAACACTGTTGGTTCAGGAAACGCAAAGAAAATTATAAAAATAAGGAATCTGCCCTTATTGTTGGGCCAGAAAATATGCTACAAGATGTAAATACTCAGTGGTACTTAGACAGTGGACCCTCGGAGCATATGTGCAAAGAAAGACATTTATTCAAAACTTATAAGGATTTAAATGATAAAAGACGGGTCAGAATTGGTGATGGGTCATTAATTACGTGTGTTGGTGTAGGTGTGATAGAACTTCAAGCATATGACAGTCGACAATTCAATACAGTAACTCTCAATAACGTGTTGTATGTTCCTGATTTGGATGCTAATCTGTTTTCTCAGGGAAGTACTTTGGACAAAGGTTTTAGTATGATATCTGACAGTAAAAGTGCAAAATTCATAAACTCCAAAGGTAAAACATGTGCAATGGCAATTCGTGATGGAAAACTTTTCAAAATGCTTTTCAGAATATATGATGACAGTGACAGTGAATACCTATAACCTAAACTTTGAATTAGCAAAAATGACAAGAAACGTTGAAAATAAAAGTTTAATGTGGTGGCATGAGAGACTTGCACATCAAATCATAAGTTATGTTAAATCATTGTTAAACAGATATCAGTTAAAGTATATAACTGAAAAGGAGTTTTTTTGTGAGGCTTGCATCCAGGGTAACCAACATAGGGATCCATTTCCATCCAGTGTGAATAAATCTAATCAACCCTGTGAAATAATTCACATTGATTTATGTGGTCCAATGGAAGTATCATCAGTTGGTGGGTCGGAGTACTTATTGCTTTGCAAAGATCACATTCTCACATTATAGAACTGTATACTTCTTAAAACACAAATCTGAAGTGTATGAAAAACTGAAGGATTTTATTAATGTGGCACACAATCAAACTGGTAGAAAGATAAAAATCTTCAGAACTGACAATGGTAAAGAGTTTAAAAATCGTCAAGTTGAACAATTGTTGAATAATTATGGCATAAGACATCAATTAACTGTACCTTACTCTCCTCAACAAAACGGAGCTGCCGAGCGTGAAATGCGTACAATAATGGAGGCTGTAAGAACCATGTTGGCAGCAAAAAGATTGCCGAAAAGACTATGGGCTGAAGCTGCCTCTACAGCAACTTACATCATAAACCGCACAGGTAGAAGTTCAGTAGATAATAAAACTCCATATGAAATCTGGTATAATAAAGGAAAATTCAAAATTGAATCACTACTATCAGTTTTTGGAAGTGAAGTGTGGGCATATGTTCCTAAAGAAAGAAGACAAAAACTAGATGTAAAAAGCAAAAAAGGATTGTTTGTTGGCTATTGTGAAGACACGAAAGGAAGTCGAGTATATTATCCTGAGAGCAATCGGATCACCGTTCACAGAGAAATCACATTTGTTCCTGAGAATAAAAACAAACATCATGAAGAAGTCATCGTCTCACTTGAAAATGATTACGAACAGACAGACATAACAGAACCAAACTTTCTTCCATCTATCAGTCAAGATCCAATACAATGTCAAGATCCGATAAGGGAAACAGAAACTCAAGAGCCTATACTAGAGACAAGTAACCTGGAACAAATACAGGTAAATGAAAATAATGATATAAATGAGCAAAGACTGTTGCATCCCAGGGAAAACATAAGAAGACCAAGAAGATATGAAGACAGCGAAATCAGTTTTCTGTCAATTCATGAAGAGGAGCCCTCAACATATGTGGAAGCCATGGAAAGTAAGAATGCAAGTCAGTGGAAGAAAGCTATAAAAGACGAGATGGATGTTCTAGAAGAAAACCATACTTGAGATATAGTGAACACACCTGAAAAATGTGAAATAATTGACAGTAAGTGGGTGTTTAAAATTAAATATGATAATGATGGCAATATAACTCAATTTAAGTGTAGGTTAGTTGCCAGAGGTTTTCAGCAGAAAACATTTGATGAAATTTATTCCCCAGTTGTTAGGTATAATACAATAAGAACACTGTTAGCAATAAGTGTGAATTCTGGTTGACTTGTCTATCAAATGGATGTGTGTAGTGCATTTCTCCATAGAGAAATCAAAGAAAAATTGTATATGAATCTACCCGAAAATTATAAATTGCCAAATAATAAAGTATGTAAATTGAATAAGGCTATTTATGGCCTAAAGGAATCACCGTTACGATGGTATGAAAAGTTTCATGAATTCATGTTATCAATTAATTTTTTGAGGACAATTAGTGACCTCTGTTTATATGGCAAAGTTACAAAGGAAAAACAAATGTATTTACTAATATATGTTGATGATATTATTATTACGGGTTCATGTATTGATGAAATAATAAAAAACCTAAAAGAGAAGCTCACTAAAAACTTTAAAATGTTTTCTTGAGTAAAGTTTATTTAAGTTTTGGTTTTTTGTTAGGAATATTTTTACTTTCATCTCTACGCAGTATTAAATTCAAAATATCAACGTGGTTTTGCTCATATGCAATATGTAAAGCGGTATAGCCGTCTGATGTCTGCTCATTGATAACATCTGAATCATGATTCAATAGGATATCTACAATATCTGCATTATTGTAAAGTGTGGCATCATGAAGTGGGGTGAGAAGGTATTCTTTACGCTTTATTTTAGTAAACATTCTACTTTCATCTCTACGCAGTATTAATTTCACAATATCAACGTGGTTTTTCTGACATGCAATATGTAAAGCGGTATAGCCGTCTGATGTCTGCTCATTGATAACATCTGAATCATGATTCAAAAGGATATCTACAATATCTGCATTATTGTAAAGTGTGGCATCATGAAGTGGGGTGAAGAGGATTTCTGTACTCTTTATTTTAGTAAACATTCTACTTTCATCTCTACGGAGTAATAACTTCACAATATCAACGTGGTTTTTCTGACATGCAATATGTAAAGCGGTATAGCCGTCTGATGTCTGCTCATTGATAACATCTAAATCATGATTCAAAAGGATATCTACAATATCTGCATTATTGTAAAGTGTGGCATCATGAAGTGGGGTGAAAAGGTATTCTTTACGCTTTATTTTAGTAAACATTCTACTTTCATCTCTACGCAGTATTAATTTCACAATATCAACGTGGTTTTTCTGACATGCAATTTGTAAAGCGGTATAGCCATCTGATGCCTGCTCATTGATAACATCTGAATCATGTTTCAAAAGGATATCTACAATATCTGCATTATTGTATTGTGTGGCTACATGAAGTGGGGTGAAGAGGAGTTCTGTACTCTTTATTTTAGTAAACATTCTACTTTCATCTCTACGCAGTATTAATTTCACAATATCAACGTGGTTTAGCTCACATGCAATATGTAAAGCGGTATTGCCTAGTGTCAGCTCATTGATAACATCTGAATCATGATTGAAAAGGATATCTACAATATCTGCATTATTGTAAACTGTGGCTACATGAAGTGGGATTAAAAGGTGTTTTTTAGTCTTTATTTTAGTAAAAATTCTACTTTCATCCCTACGCAGTATTAATTTCACAATATCAACGTGGTTTTTCAGACATGCAATATGTAAAGCGGTATTGCCTTGTAATGTCAGCTCATTGATAACATCTGAATCATGATTCAAAAGGATATCTACAATATCTGCATTATTGTAAAGTGTGGCTACATGAAGTGGGGTGCGAAGGTATTTTTTAGTCTTTATTTTAGTAAACATTCTACTTTCATCTCTACGCAGTATTAATTTCACAATATCAACGTGGTTTACCTCACATGCAATATGTAAAGCGGTATTGCCTTGTAATGTCAGCTCATTGATAACATGTGAATCATGATTCAAAAGGATATCTACAATATCTGCATTATTGTAAAGTGTGGCTACATGAAGTGGGCTGCGAAGGTATTCTTTAGTCTTTATTTCAGTAAA
The DNA here is from genome assembly GCA_963576905.1 of Mystacides longicornis. Taxonomy (NCBI): domain Eukaryota; kingdom Metazoa; phylum Arthropoda; class Insecta; order Trichoptera; family Leptoceridae; genus Mystacides; species Mystacides longicornis. Next base: position 6,174,916 of record OY756439.1, on the reverse strand, counting down.
CATACTACTTTCATCTCTACGCAGTATTAATTTCACAATATTAACGTGGTTTTTCTGACATGCAATATGTAAAGCGGTATAGCCGTCTGATGTCTGCTCATTGATCACATCTGAATCATGATTCAAAAGGATATCTACAATATCTGCATTATTGTATTGTGTGGCTACATGAAGTGGGGTGAAGAGGAGTTCTGTACTCTTTATTTTAGTAAACATTCTACTTTCATCTCTACGCAGTATTAATTTCACAATATCAACGTGGTTTTTCTCACACGCAATATGTAAAGCGGTATACCCGTCTGATGTCTGCTCATTGATAATATCTGAATCATGATTCAAAAGGATATCTACAATATATGCATTATTGTAAAGTGTGGCATCATGAAGTGGAGTGAGAAGGTATTCTTTAGTCTTTATTTTAGTAAACATTCTACTTTTATCTCTACGCAGTATTAATTTCACAATATCAACGTGGTTTTTCTGACATGCAATATGTAAAGCGGTATAGCCGTCTGATGTCTGCTCATTGATCACATCTGAATCATGATTCAAAAGGATATATAAAATATATGCATTATTGTATTGTGTGGCTACATGAAGTGGGGTGAAGAGGAGTTCTGTACTCTTTATTTTAGTAAACATTCTACTTTCATCTCTACGCAGTATTAATTTCACAATATCATCGTGGTTTTTCTCACACGCAATATGTAAAGCGGTATACCCGTCTGATGTCTGCTCATTGATAACATCTGAATCATGATTCAAAAGGATATCTACAATATCTGCATTATTGTAAAGTGTGGCATCATGAAGTGGGGTGAAAAGGTATTCTTTACGCTTTATTTTAGTAAACATTCTACTTTCATCTCTACGCAGTATTAACTTCACAATATCAACGTGGTTTTTCTGACATGCAATTTGTAAAGCGGTATAGCCGTCTGATGTCTGCTCATTGATCACATCTGAATCATGATTCAAAAGGATATATACAATATATGCATTATTGTATTGTGTGGCTACATGAAGTGGGGTGAAGAGGAGTTCTGTTCTTTTTATTTTAGTCAACATTCTACTTTCATCTCTACGCAGTATTAATTTCACAATATCAACGTGGTTTTGCTCACATGCAATATGTAAAGCGGTATTGCCTAGTGTCAGCTCATTGATAACATCTGAATTATGATTCAAAAGGATATCTACAATATCTGCATTATTGTAAAGTGTGGCTACATGAAGTGGGATTAAAAGGTGTTTTTTAGTCTTTATTTTAGTAAACATTCTACTTTCATCTCTACGCAGTATTAATTTCACAATATCAACGTGGTTTTTCTCACACGCAATATGTAAAGCGGTATTGCCTTGTAATGTCAGCTCATTGATAACACCTGATTCATGATTCAAAAGGATATCTACAATATCTGCATTATTGTAAAGTGTGGCTACATGAAGTGGGGTGCGAAGGTATTTTTTAGTCTTTATTTTAGTAAACATTCTACTTTCATCTCTACGCAGTATTAATTTCACAATATCAACGTGGTTTACCTCACATGCTATATGTAAAGCGGTATTGCCTTTAAATGTCAGCTCATTGATAACATGTGAATCATGATTCAAAAGGATATCTACAATATCTGCATTATTGTAAAGTGTGGCTACATGAAGTGGGGTGCGAAGGTATTCTTTAGTTTTTATTTTAGAAAACATTCTACTTTCATCTCTACGCAGTATTAATTTCACAATATCAACGTGGTTTTTCTCACACGCAATATGTAAAGCGGTATACCCGTCTGATGTCTGCTCATTGATAACATCTGAATCATGATTCAAAAGTATATCTACAATATCTGCATTATTGTAAAGTGTGGCATCATGAAGTGGAGTGAGAAGGTATTCTTTAGTCTTTATTTTAGTAAACATTCTACTTTTATCTCTACGCAGTATTAATTTCACAAAAATAACGTGGTTTTTCTGACATGCAATATGTAAAGCGGTATAGCCGTCTGATGTCTGCTCATTGATCACATCTGAATCATGATTCAAAAGGATATATACAATATATGCATTATTGTATTGTGTGGCTACATGAAGTGGGGTGAAGAGGAGTTCTGTACTCTTTATTTTAGTAAACATTCTACTTTCATCTCTACGCAGTATTAATTTCACAATATCATCGTGGTTTTTCTCACACGCAATATGTAAAGCGGTATACCCGTCTGATGTCTGCTCATTGATAACATCTGAATCATGATTCAAAAGGATATCTACAATATCTGCATTATTGTAAAGTGTGGCATCATGAAGTGGGGTGAAAAGGTATTCTTTACGCTTTATTTTAGTAAACATTCTAATTTCATCTCTACGCAGTATTAACTTCACAATATCAACGTGGTTTTTCTGACATGCAATTTGTAAAGCGGTATAGCCGTCTGATGTCTGCTCATTGATAACATCTGAATCATGATTCAAAAGGATATCTACAATATCTGCATTATTGTATTGTGTGGCTACATGAAGTGGGGTGAAGAGGAGTTCTGTTCTCTTTATTTTAGTCAACATTCTACTTTCATCTCTACGCAGTATTAATTTCACAATATCAACGTGGTTTTGCTCACATGCAATATGTAAAGCGGTATTGCCTAGTGTCAGCTCATTGATAACATCTGAATCATGATTCAAAAGGATATCTACAATATCTGCATTATTGTAAACTGTGGCTACATGAAGTGGGATTAAAAGGTGTTTTTTAGTCTTTATTTTAGTAAACATTCTACTTTCATCTCTACGCAGTATTAATTTCACAATATCAACGTGGTTTTTCTCACACGCAATATGTAAAGCGGTATTGCCTTGTAATGTCAGCTCATTGATAACATCTGAATCATGATTCAAAAGGATATCTACAATATCTGCATTATTGTAAAGTGTGGCTACATGAAGTGGGGTGCGAAGGTATTTTTTAGTCTTTATTTTAGTAAACATTCTACTTTCATCTCTACGCAGTATTAATTTCAAAATATCAACGTGGTTTAGCTCACATGCTATATGTAAAGCGGTATTGCCTTTAACTGACAGCGCATTGATAACATGTGAATCATGATTCAAAAGGATATCTACAATATCTGCATTATTGTAAAGTGTGGCTACATGAAGTGGGGTGCGAAGGTATTCTTTAGTCTTTATTTTAGAAAACATTCTACTTTCATCTCTACGCAGTATTAATTTCACAATATCAACGTGGTTTTTCTCACACGCAATATGTAAAGCGGTATAGCCGTCTGATGTCTGCTCATTGATAACATGTGAATCATGATTCAAAAGGATATCTATAACATCTGCATTATTGTAAAGTGTGGCATCATGAAGTGGAGTGAGAAGGTATTCTTTAGTCTTTATTTTAGTAAACATTCTACTTTCATCTCTTGGCAGTACTAATTTCACAATATCAACGTGGTTTTTCTGACATGCAATATGTAAAGCGGTATAGCCGTCTGATGTCTGCTCATTGATAGCATCTGAATCATGATTCAAAAGGATATCTACAATATCTGCATTATTGTATTGTGTGGCTACATGAAGTGGGGTGAAGAGGAGTTCTGTACTCTTTATTTTAGTAAACATTCTACATTCATCTCTACGCAGTATTAATTTCACAATATTAACGTGGTTTTTCTGACATGCAATTTGTAATGCGGTATAGCCATCTGATGCCTGCTCATTGATAACATCTGAATCATGATTCAAAAGGATATCTACAATATCTGCATTATTGTATTGTGTGGCTACATGAAGTGGGGTGAAGAGGAGTTCTGTTCTCTTTATTTTAGTCAACATTCTACTTTCATCTCTACGCAGTATGAATTTCACAATATCAACGTGGTTTAGCTCACATGCAATTTGTAAAGCGGTATAGCCGTTTGATGTCTGCTCATTGATAACATCTGAATCATGATTCAAAAGGATATCTACAATATCTGCGTTATTGTATTGTGTGGCTACATGAAGTGGGGTGAAGAGGAGTTCTGTTCTCTTTATTTTAGTCAACATTCTACTTTCATCTCTACGCAGTATTAATTTCACAATATCAACGTGGTTTTGCTCACATGCAATATGTAAAGCGGTATTGCCTAGTGTCAGCTCATTGATAACATCTGAATCATGATTCAAAAGGATATCTACAATATCTGCATTATTGTAAACTGTGGCTACATGAAGTGGGATTAAAAGGTGTTTTATTGTCTTTATTTTAGTAAACATTCTACTTTCATCTCTACGCAGTATTAATTTCACAATATCAACGTGGTTTACCTCACATGCTATATGTAAAGCGGTATTGCCTTTAAATGTCAGCTCATTGATAACATGTGAATCATGATTCAAAAGGATATCTACAATATCTGCATTATTGTAAAGTGTGGCTACATGAAGTGGGGTGCGAAGGTATTTTTTAGTCTTTATTTTAGTAAACATTCTACTTTCATCTCTACGCAGAATTAATTTCACAATATCAACGTGGTTTACCTCACATGCTATATGTAAAGCGGTATTGCCTTTAAATGTCAGCTCATTGATAACATGTGAATCATGATTCAAAAGGATATCTACAATATCTGCATTATTGTAAAGTGTGGCTACATGAAGTGGAGTGCGAAGGTATTCTTTAGTCTTTATTTTAGCAAACATTCTACTTTCATCTCTACGCAGTATTAATTTCACAATATCAACGTGGTTTACCTCACATGCAATATGTAAAGCGGTATTGCCTTGTAATGTCAGCTCATTGATAACATCTGAATCATGATTCAAAAGGATATCTACAATATCTGCATTATTGTAAAGTGTGGCTACATGAAGTGGGATGAAAAGGTATTCTTTAGTCTTTATTTTAGTAAACATTCTACTTTCATCTCTACGCAGTATTAATTTCACAATATCAACGTGGTTTTTCTGACATGCAATATGTAAAGCAGTATAGCCGTCTGATGTCTGCTCATTGATCACATCTGAATCATGATTCAAAAGAATATCTACAATATCTGCATTATTGTTATATGTGGCAATATGAAGTGGGGTGAAATTCTGATGTTCTTTAGACTTTATTTTAGTATATTCTCTATTCGTATCTTTACGCAATATTAATCTAACAATATCAACATGGTTTTTTTCGCATGCTATATGCAGAGCTGTTTCTCCCTCTGGTGTCAGCTCAAAGAACAAATCTGGATCATGATTCAACAGGAGGTTCACAATATCTGTACGTTTGGTATATGTGGCTGCATGTAGTGGTGTCCAACGAGCTTTATTACCTTTAATCTTGCTTGATACTTTTTTTTCATCATGACGTAATAATAGTTGGGCAATTTTTTGGGGATGGTTTTCATGGCATGCTATGTAGAGAGCAGTATAGCCTTGTGATGTCTGTTCATTAATCACACCTGAATCATGTTTCAATAGGAGTTCTATAATTTCTGCATTATTATTAAAAGTCGCCATGTGAAGCGGTGTAAATAGTGAAACATTATCTTTAATTTTAGTCAATTTTCTATTTTCATCTTTACGAAGCAGCAGTTGAACGATATTAGGGTTATTAATCTCGCACGCTATATGTAGTGCACTATGGCCATTTAATATTCGCTGATTGATCACATCTGCATCATGTTTTAATAGAACATTCACAATATCAGGAAGATTTTTGAATATGGCCCAATGAAGTGGGGTGCTTTGACCGATATTTTCTTTAATTTTGGTTAATATTCTTTTTTTATCTTGACGCAATAATAGTTTGACCATTTCAATGTTGTGATTACTACATGCTATATGTAGAGCGGTAAAGCCTTCTGAAGTCTGCTCATTGATCACATCTGGATCATGGTCCAAGAGAAGTTCCACGATATCTGTACGATTATTATAAGTGGCTGAGAGAAGCGGTGTGCTAAGTGTTTCTTTTGCTTTTATTTTCGTAGATTCTTTTTTCCAATCTTTGCTCAGTAATAGTTGAACAATACCAATGTTGTTATTAATGCATGCTATATGTAGAGCTGTATATCCACGTGAAGTTTGCTCATTGATCACATCTGGATCATGATTCAAAAGAAGATCCACGATATCTGGATTATTTTTGTAAGTAGCACAATGGAGTGGCGTGTGAAAGTTTCTTTTTTCTTTTATTTTAGTAGTGACTTTATTAACATCTTTATTCAGTAAAATCTTTATAACATCAATGTCGTTTTTCCAGCATGCTATATGAAGAGCTGTGAGACCTTTTGATGTTTGCTCATTGATCACATCTGAATCATGATTCAATATGAGATTCACCATAACTGAAAGATTCTTATCTGTGGCTGTGTGAAGTGGTGTGAAAAGATTTTTTTTAGTCTTTATTTTAGTTGTTTCTCTGTTTTTATCTTTACTCAGCAATAGTTTCACAATATCAAGATGATTATTCATGCATGCTATATGTAGAGCAGAATTACCTTGTAATGTTTGCTCATTAATAGCGTCTGAATCATGTTTCACGAGGATGTCTACAATATCTGCATTGTTGTTATATGTGGCCAAATGAAGTGGGGTGTAAAGCCTTTCTTTATCCTTTATTTTAGTTGACATTCTATTTCCATCTCTACGCAGTATTGATTTGACAATATCAACGAGGTTTTCCTCACATGCTATATGTAGAGCAGTTTGGCCGTCTGATGTCTTCTCATTGATCAAATCTGAATCATGATTCAAAAGGATTTCTACAATATCTTTATTGTTTATAAGTGATGCTAAATGAAGTGGGGTGTAAAGATGTTCTTTGGACTTTATTTTAGTAGACATTCTACTTTCATCTCTACCCAGTATTAATTTGACAATATCAACGTGGTTTTTCTCGCATGCTATATGTAATGCGGTATGGCCGTCTGATGTCTGCTCATTGATCACATCTGAATCATGTTCCAATAGGATATCCACGATATCACCATTATTGTTGTAAACGGCCACATGAAGTGGTGTATAAAGTGTTTCTTTTTCTTTAATTTTAGTTAATACTCTATTTTTATCTTCAACCAGTAATTGTCGGACATTTTCAAGGTGATTTTCCTGGCATGCTCTATGTATAGCAGTTTGGTTTTGTAAGCTCTGCCCATTGATCATTACTGAATCATGTTTCAATAAGTCATCCACAATAGCAACCTTTTTGTCATTAGTCGTCTTTCCTTCTTTTCTATTAGTATCTCCTTTATTCTCATGTTGAAAATCATTGGACAAAATCTCATCCGCATTTTCCAGAAACTTTTCAATTGAATCATATGATTTATAATCCTTCAACACAAATTTACAATCAACTTCTCCATGTATTGCCTTTGGATTTTTTTCAGTATAACCATTTTCCAATAAAAACTTTTCTTGATGTGTTATTTCATTCCGATCGAGATTTTTCATTTCATGGCAGTTTAGGAGTCGATATTCTTTTGTATTTTCATCATTTTTCTTCTTCACGAAATATCGCTTTTGTTCAGAAAATGGATCGATTAGAACAATTCCGATATTTTTAGTCATACTGTGCGACTGCATGAAAAATGCGTCCATAAAATGATCCGCGTGTGAGATTTTACAGTTAGCATGTATTTTTTTTTCATTTTTTAGATAATATTGAAAAATTTGTTTTATCATTGATGTTATCCAGTTTTCGTAAACTTGTATGTGATGTTCCTTTTTTTTGTCATCTTTTTCGAAATCTTTGTTTGCCAGTTGCGATTCAAAACACCGAAAAACTTCAAAACATAATTTGTCAATATCCGTTCGAATACACGATGTATTCTCTGGAAATAAATTGATTAATCTCTTGGCTTTTTTTTTTGATAGATATCCATATGTCATGTCGATAATCTCATCAAATGGTCTCATTGTTACTACTTTTATAATTTTTCCAAGTATTTGTATACCAAAATTTTTATTTGGTGTCGATTTACCTGCGGCGATGCCTGATTTACTCCTTAAAATTTTTTCAAAAGTTTCCACAAACATCTCTGTAAATAATTTTCCTTGTTGCAAAGTGTTTTCTAATATTTTTTTTCCTTCCATGTTTCCACAGATAATCTGAAAATAGTAACAACTTACTTAATATATTTTGTCTTGAGTTATTGCTATATTTTGTTTTGCTTGTTTATAATTATATTTGTATAACTCTTGCTCCTTGCATGAACTTTCTCAAGAGGAAGTCCATAACAATAATAAATATAACAGGAGTCAGTAATCAGCCCTGTCTAACTCCCGTGGTGATCCTAATGGTACATTTACACGCTTGCCACGCTTTGGCACTTGGCACAAGCAAATAAACACAAACACGAACGTGTAAATGGGGTGTTTGCCGTGGCTTGTGTGAGCTTGCCAACACTTGTCCCCGACCGGGCGTTATTTCCATGTTTTAACTTTTTATTAGTTACTCCGTTATCCGGAGCGTGAAGAATCCAATAAATCACACATCTAAAGAATCTGTTGAGCCAATCTCGAGTTATAAGTGTTCGCACTAACCCGACTTTAATTTATATTAAAGATTAATGAATTAAAAGTGTATTAAAAATTTCGATGCATTTGAATTTGAACATTTACTTTTATTACATATTGGAATTGCCCCGAAAAATTTATTTAACTTTAGTATCTAGATTGTATTGTATAAAAAGGCAAAATTATTAATAAGTACACTTGACTTTATAAGTGCTTCAAGTTAGTAATTGCGCGTCAAGTAGGTATAGTAATGGTCTCGGTCTCTAATCATAATAAAGGACCATTTTATCTGATACGTTTACACGCTTGCCACGGTTTGGCAAGCCACCACAAACACAAACGTGTGTATGGGGTGTTTGCCGTGGCTTGTGTGAGCTTGCTTAGCCATGGCAAGCGTGTAGGTAAATGTAGCATAAAAGCTTCAGTAGGACCACCTGGCGTTTTGACGCTACACTCGGAGTCTCCATACAGGGACTGCACCACTAAAAGCAGTACAGAGCTAAAATTTTCCATATCGATGGTCTATGTGGGCTTTTTCCGCAGGCCTCCCCTGCCGTACATTCGCCAATAAAGCAAGGCGCGCCTACGCTTGAGGCGATAGTCTCACTGCTCGCCTCATTGCAGACTGAGGTCTCGGAGATGGGGAGAAGGTTGAGCGACGTCTATGAGAGGCAAAGTAAGGAGTTAGCTGGTCTCAATACATCAATCGAGAAGTTTACTTCCAAACTGGACACGCTAAAGGAAGAGCAGGAAAAACGATTGTCAAGCTGAGAACGTGCATGCAATCAAAAAAATATGCAATATCAACTGTCAAATACACATTGTTAAAGTTTCGCGGATATTGTTTACGTTTGTTTTTGCGATTTAAACTTGTGTTGGTCGATTGTTATAGTGCATTGCATAGAGGCTTTGATGTAGCCTATGTGACATTGTTCGCAAAAATCGCACAGCCGGAAGTTTCTCATAAACTTGTATTTTTTCAAATCAACTATCTCAAAGGTTTTCGATGCTGTAAGATCTACTATTGCCTGGCAGGACTGACGTCAGACAATTCAGCCAATAACAGAACACTGACGACGCACCACGGATACCGGCAGTTTACCACAACTAGCGCCACCTTACTAGACATTCACGCAGGGCTGCCCCCAATGAGATTTTTTATTTATATATTTTATCATTGAATATCTAAGTGAATAAAAGCAAAATTATCATGGACGCCGAACAAATAATTGAATTGGTGAAGAAAGCTGCCCTATCTCTGTCAGCCATTGTGAACGATAATGCAAACAAATTTACTAAGGACCATATCTCTAAATTAATGCCCGCTACAATTGAGTTCATGTCAGCCATGAGCCTGGCCACTGCAAAAATATCGAGCCAGGAGAAGGAGATATCTCTGCTTGCCCAAAAGCTTGAATCGCCTGAACGGTCTCCTGCTGGCGGTAATACTCTTCATGTGTGCGATACCCTCGCAGAACTGGACGAAAGGAAAGAACGTTCAAAAAATATAATTATGTTCAACGTACCTGAACTCAATTCAAATGGTTCTACCTATATGTCTGAGGAGAGGAAGCAGATTGACGACATTTTGGATAGCTCTAATATACCTATTACGCAGGGTATTTTGAGGGTTCAGAGGCTTGGACAGCAACAGGATAATAAAACAAGACCGATCAAGATTACATTCGAGAATAGTGATGATGCTAAAAGTTTAATATTTGGAAAAAAGAAATTCCCACCGAACATCAAGATAAAACAGGATTATACGATAATGCAGCGGAACCATTTAAGGGAACTTTGGAGCGAGGTTGAGACTAGGAAGGGTAATGGAGAGGCCAATATCTCCATTAAATTTATCAACGGTACGCCAAGGATTGTTGCCAATAAAAAAAACTACCAGCATATGTAAAAATTTACTACCAAAACGTTCGTGGACTAAAAACTAAATTAAAAGGACTGAGACAAACCATACCAACATTGGATAATCAAATATTTACCCTCACAGAGACTTGGTTGGATGACAACATAGGAGACCCTGAGCTGGGATTCTGCTCCCACATTGTTTACAGGTCGGACAGAAGTACCAACACCAGTACAAAAAGTAGGGGTGGAGGAGTTCTTGTCGCCGTAGATAAGTGTATTCCCTCTAAACCACTAAAAATAAAGGATAATAGCTTAGAACAAATTTTTGTGTTGGTTCAGCTTCAGGGCGAATCCCTTGTGGTTGGGTGCGTTTATATTCCTCCATTAGCTGCACCACCAGTATATAAAAAATTCTGTAGCTCCTTGAAAGAAATTCAAAGAAAATACCCGCAACATCATATTTTGCTGACGGGAGATTTTAATTTGCCCAATATAGTCTGGGAGAATGGGTCAGATGACTATGTTGTCAACGTGGATGACAATGAGGGAGCACAAGAGCTGATTGAAACTATAAATTTTTTGAGCCTTAGTCAACTCAACAATGTGAAAAATAAAAATAATCGACTCTTGGACTTGGTCTTTTCAAACCATCCAAAAATTGTCATTTCTAAGAGTGACGACGAGCTATCAGTGATCGACGACCACCACCCTCCACTCGATATAATGTTATCTACAAATTGTATAACCTCGCGGCCAAGCATCTCTTACGTGTACAAGTTTTGGAAGACTGACTTTTGTAAAGCGACCAATTATCTGTTTACCTGTGACTGGACTTTCCTAAGAGGTGACAATATTGATTATATTATGAACGCTTTTTACGAAATTCTAAATAACACTAAAGAAAAGTTTGTTCCTTACGAGAAGGTTTACAGCTCATCTTATCCGGTTTGGTTCACTTCTGAACTAATAAAACTGGTGAAGCGTAAAAAGACTCTCCATCAGAGATTCAAGACCAGTCAGGATCCTTCTGTATATGCTGCCTTCAAGGTAGACAGAGCTGAATGCAGCAAGTTGAAGGTAAAATGTTACAATGACTACATAAGCAAAGTTGAAAATACTACGGTGGACGCAAAGGGTCTATGGAGGTTCAGGAACTCAATAAGCAGAACCAACCACGATTTACCACAAGAAATGTTCCTGCATAATAAACGAGCATGCGGATCACGCAGCATAGCTGAGCTATTCGGAGAGCACTTCGGTAGCGTATTCGAGAGATCACATGGTGGGAGTGGTTTACCTGAAGACTTCTATTTTCCTGACACCATCTCTCTCTCTGAGTGTAGCTTTGATTTCTGTGATATAGCCTCCAAAATCTGCAAACTTGATTGCAAAAAATCGTCAGGGCCAGATGAGATCCCTCCAGTATTTCTTAGGGGCTGTGTCGATGCATTATTGGTTCCCATCACTTGTATATTTAATAAATCCCTCAGTCTTGGCATTTTTCCCAGTGTATGGAAGACCGGTTATGTCACTCCCATTTTTAAAAAAGGAGATAAGCACGACGTAAGTAATTACAGACCGATTTGTTTGCAATCCTCCTTGGCTAAGGTTTTTGAAAGTTTGTTCTTGGATAAAGTTATGCCTATCATTGCCAATGTAATTTCACCTCAGCAACATGGCTTCATGCCAAAAAAATCCACTTTAACTAATCTAGCCATTTATCAAAGCTATTTAGCGGAAAGTCTTACAGATGGATGCCAAATTGACAGTATTTATACCGACTTTAGTAAGGCGTTTGATAAGGTATCCCATCCGCTGCTGATTAAAAAGTTGTCGGCCTTGGGAGTTAGTGGACCAATTTTGGATTGGGTCGGTAGTTACCTTGATGGTCGCAAGCTTTACGTTAAAATCGATGATCACAAGTCACAACCTTTTATTGCTACCAGTGGTCTGCCCCAGGGAAGTCATCTTGGCCCAGTTCTGTTCCTTGTGTTTATCAATGATATATCTAATGTTTTTCGAAATGTAGAGTTCTTGTTGTTTGCGGACGATTTAAAGATTTATAAAAGGATTATGTCCGTCGACGACTGTCTACTTATTCAGAATAATTTATCCAGATTGTACGATTGGTGTGAATTAAATAGATTGTTTCTAAATGTCGATAAATGTAAAGCCATCCAATTCAGTCGAAATAGAGAAAAAATTGGTTTTGAATACTCTATCAATGGTGAGAGACTGGAATTGCTGCACAGTATACGCGACCTTGGGGTTATATTCGATGATCGCCTATCATTTGTCCCGCATATTTCGGAAATAACGTCCAGAGCAATGAGGACTCTGGGCTTTGTTTTGCGTACGGTGGCATCCTTTAATAACCTGGGAACCATAAAATTGTTGTACTTCACTTTGGTGCGCAGTATCCTTGAATACGCCTCTCCCATCTGGACGCCTTACTTCCATGTACATATCAATAACATAGAAAGAGTACAGAGAAAATTCCTTAGATTTATAAATTATAAATTGGGTATACCTAGATGTAGTCTTGACTATAATTACCTGCTCAAAATTATGGACATGGAAGAACTAGCCAAGCGTAGAATAACGAGCGACCTAATATTTCTTTACAAGGTAATTAACTATAATTTTGACAGCCCTACTTTACTGAACAAAATTTCATTCAGGATTCCCGCGCGGAATACTAGAAATCTTGACACGTTCCATTGTAACAATAAACTCTACAATACTTTATACGTAAAGAATACGATTATCCCTAGAATTCATCGATTGGGCAATGAAATCTTAACGAAGTACAATGTCGACATTTTTAATTTAAGCCTGTCTCAGTTTAAATTTCGCCTACGTATACTATCTAAATTATAGAATCAACGCCGCCGTGCGGTATGTTTACTGTCTAATGCTAATGCATCTGTACCTACCTATTGTTTATTCATATCTTTATAATAGTTTAAATGAACTTTAATACCTTCAGATTTTTGTTTCTGCATGTCTTTCATGAGTTTTGTTTCTGCATGTTGCATGTCTTTTTTATTCTATACATCATGGCCTATATCTACTTGTTTCATTTGTATTTGATTTGTAATAAGTTACATTTATTTTTTTTATTGTCTTTATACTTATGTTTATATTTTATTTTGCTGTTTTGTAAAAGGCACTTGTGCCGTATGATTATGAAAAAATAAAAAAATAAAAATAAAATAAAAAATGAAAATGGATCTAAATAGAATAATTGAACAGCTGTTACTTGCGTCCTCGGTGGAAGTCCATGGTCTCAGAGTCAAGGATGTTTCTGAGGCCAAGCCCATTATTGGTACGATTTTAAATAGAATGAATTATTGTGGGGATGCCGTTCAACAGGTGGAAGATATTTTTGTTTATACTTAACCATACTTTAGAGGGGTAGTTGTGCTGTTACGGTGAAATTTGCATCAAAGAGAACTAGAGACATGGTGTTGGCTAACAAAAAAAAAATAATTGCCGTTGAAGCGCGAGACTTGTCGTGCGAGGGGGGTAAAATATTTGTAAGAGGCTCACATCTTATATAGGCATTTGCTTTGGTTAACTAAATCAGCAAGATCCTTAGGATACAAGTACGTCTGGGTGAAGAATGAGTTAATCCACATAAAAAAGGATGATGGTTTTAATGTAATAGTTGTACGGCATGTGGATGATATCCCGTCTCGGTAATAGTGCACTCTAGCAATGATGGATCTATAAAATTTTGATCTCGGACTGCCCAGTGCCCACGGACTCGATATTAAAGGATGTGAATGAACTGAACAACGTAGTGTCTGGTACTGATTTTACTTTACTCAATTTTAACATTAGAAGCTTATCAAAACATTTTGATGAATAATTATGTATACACTTAAACTCCTTAATTTTCAGATATAATTTAATTGTTCTGACAGAGATGCAGCTTATGTATGAAATACAGTTATTTTTCGAATTTATCGGCAATCGCATCCCACAAGGAATGATTTGTGCCTGAGTTTAAAATCCAGAGAAAATCATAAAAAACAGTACTGATCAAATAATAATAAAGAATATGAGAAAGAAACAAGTATATAAAGTACTAATAAGTACAAATATAGCTCAAATTATTTTCAACAAGTGATAGATATCAATCAATCAATTGTCCCTTTTACACCCCACTCAGGGGCATAGGGAGGCAACAAGAGCTCTCTATTGCGCTCGATCTTGTGCAATGTTTATGACCTCCTCCCACACCATGTCCATGTCCCTCAGCTCTGCTTCGAAGGAGCATCCTTAACACATGTCCCAGCCAAGTCCATCTCTTCCCCACAATGGTAGAGGTGATGGGCTCACGCTGGGTGCGCCGGCGTATAGCGTCGTTTGTGATGCGGTGATACCATCTTACGCCCAGAATTCTCCTTAGACACTTCATTTCAAAGGCTGAGACTTTTTGTGCCTGGGCCTTGGTCAGGTGCCAGGACTCACACCCATATATATATATATATATATATATATATATATAGATAATAATTATTATTGTCTATTTATTTCAAGAGAATTGAGGCTTAATAAGATTATTAACCGGATAACAAACATCTAAAACGTGATGAAACGTGAGAGACATCCCTCAGCGGGCAGCCAAAAAACACGTGATCTAAGGATTCCGTGTCTTGTCCACATTCACACCAAGGGGAAGACACAAGACCCAACTTAAACAGATGAGAATCCAGCATGTGGTGGTTAAATCTGATCTTCGAAAGGGTAACAATTTGTTTTCTGGAAAACTTCAACTTGTGGAACCATGGTTTGGTAGATAACATTGTTTTATGGATTTAAAGAAGACACCCTTTATTCGAGATTCAGAAAAATATAATATCCTCGCAAACTACCGCTCTCCATCCTTGAGTTGAGGATTGGTTATGTTGAAGAGTTACGTGATATTTTATTATTATTTATTTATTTATTTATTTCCCATGGCACAACAAATAGACAAAACATATACATCTAGGCTACAAGAAGACAAACAAATGAAATGATAAATGTAATGCCCCACTTAAATGTGTGCACATATTAATAACAATGATTGATCTAAGAGTGTTTCAAAAGTCAAATATTTAAAAAAATAAAAATAAATAACAATAATAGTCTAAAATAAGATCTCTCAATTAAAATAGTAATAATAATAATAATAGTCCAAAATAAAATTTCTCAATATAAATAATAATAACTTAACCTATAACCAAAGTCAAAAAAAAAACAATAAAAAATAGAAAAAATACAAGGTTTAAATCAAATAAATAAACAAAGCATCAATCACAAAGAAGGGATAGAGGAAAGGAATGGGAGAGGAAGGGAAAAGGGTGACAATTAATTGATATTAAAATTGTAAAACTAATCATTCATCATGGGGTAGTACACTAAAAACAGAATTCCTAAAACTATGTGGTGTAGCCGCGAATATGTCAATGTCAGAATAATTTTCATTGTAGTTGCGCTTCATTCTATGCAGTGGATTCCTACAACCTGCATTAGTTAAGTGTCGGTTTATTTGGAACGGTCTAAAATACCGTCTCTGTGACGGCACGCACAGACCGACATCGGCCAACAATGTGGGCACGTCTACAACAGATGTACAAATCTTATGCAGCATACAAGCATCGATGAGTTCACGTCTCTTATAGGGGCTCATCAAACCTGTCGATACAAAGCCGCGAAATTTACGTTCGCCAATACGAACGAACTTACGCTGAAATTTTTCAATCATGGATATATATCTGTCATAAAATGGATTCCAAATTGGTGAGCAGTATTCTAGTTTGGATCGGATAAGTGTAGTAAAAAGCTGCACTAATGATTGGTAATTTTTGAAGTCAGAAGATGCTCTATGGAGCATGCTAATGTCATGTTACAACTCTTCATCATTTCTTCAATATGTGCGTCAAAATGTAATTTGCTGTCAAAAATCACCCCCAGGTCCCTTATTTGGGACAAGTGTGTCAGTTTGTAGCCGTTTATAATGTATGTGTGTTTAATGATGTTTTTATTTTTGGTGAATGTAATAGTGTTACATTTAGCCAAATTAAGTTGTAGTTTGTTTTTATTACAGTAATCGTAGAATCTTGTCAGGTCTTCGTTAAGTTTAACCGCATCAGTCTCACTATTTATGCGACGGAAAATTTTTAAGTCGTCAGCAAAAAGTAAAAATTTAGAGTTAAGAAAGCAACTGTTTATGTCATTTATAAACACGGCGAACAACAGAGGACCAAGAACGGACCCCTGCGGCACTCCTGATGTTACCGTCACACAATCAGAATTATACCCATTTAATGCTACCGTCATTAGGCGATTAGTCAAGTAGGATTCAATCAGTCTTAAGAGGTCGCCATGGACTCCATGAAAGGCCATCTTGTGCAGCAGTATAGTGTGATCGACCTTATCGAAGGCTTTTTTAAAATCCGTATAAACGGAGTCAACCTGCAGACGGGCGTCCATGGAGTCAAACAAAAAGTCAGAGTAGATCAACAGGTTTGTCAGAGTCGACTTACGTCTCATAAAGCCGTGCTGCTCGGGTAGGAAGTGTGGTTCCAAGAAGTGTAACAAGTGGTCTTTAAGTATTGCCTCGAACACCTTAGAGATAGGTGACAGTATGGAAATAGGTCGATAGTTGCTAATATCCGCGTTGCTACCACATTTGTGAATAGGCGTGATGTTAGCCGTCTTCCAAATGTTGGGAAAGCAGCCCTCCGAAACGCTTCTGTTAAAGATAATACGCAGTGGGTTTGCGAGATGGGCAGCACAACGCTTGAGGATCAGCGGTGACAACGCGTCGGGTCCAGTACCCTTGTTTACATCCAGATGATTAAGTTTGTTATATATTTCAAAACTCGTGATATTAACCGTGCACAATGAGGTAGAGGCACTGGACTGTGTATAGGCATCTGTTTCAAGGTTACTAGATGAATCTTTATTGAAAACCGATTGGAAAAAACTAGTGAACATATCTGCAATTTTCTCGTTTTTTTTTTCTCATTTTAATAAGTACCGTTATAGTGCATATTTTTGGGATAGCTGTTGGAAGATTTAAGATTATTCACATAGGCAAAAAAAGGTTTAATATTTTTCTGGAGGGACTGTTCAATATTTTTTAAGTAAATACCATGGTCATTTTTTTGTGCTGTTTTTAGCTCAGCTCTACAAATTGAAAATACAGCATAATCATGTGGATTCTTTAATTTCTTCCAAAGATTCCAATATTTGTTTTTCTTTTTCGCTAGTGCAATCGTCGGGTTCCTGTACCAAATTGGGAATTTACGTGTTTTTGTAATTTTTTTCGGTGTAAAATGATCTATGATGGATAAAAAGATACTATAGAATGTTTCCACCGCACTGTTCACATCACCATTCATAAGAACAACGTTTAAACAGGTTCTAGTCTAGCTTCCCATTGCTTAACAGACCTCTATAACTGACATTAGCACAGAAAAAGAAGAATGACACTTTTACAATTTCTGTTTTACCGACCTCATAATATTATACGAACCTACCGACATAATTTGCAAGTTTTCATATAGAGAGAGAGAGCTCTGTGGTTTGAATCTTAGCTACATTCCCTAATGTGTGATAATTAATTAGGCTTTCCACCCATAGAGGGTGATTTGTGCTATCTGTCAAACTTCAAAATGGAGGAATCATTTTGCAAATTTTTTCATTAAATCTTTATTTATTGAGAATAATAAGATTTGAATAACATTTATATGTATAACAAATCAATCTACAATTATTTTATTACATTTTCATACCGTAATACTAAGATTCCATTCAACGTTTACATGAGTAATTTTGTTTCCAAAAGATGACTTACTGTCTTTTTGAGAAATTTGTATGAAGATCCTAAAAAAATAGAGTTTATTATATAGCTCTAAATATATTAAAGTTAATGCAGCAAATTGTATTTAAGAACCTTCTCAAGCAAATTGCACCGCTCTGCGCAGATTCATATCTGACGTAGCATTTGTATTTTGAGCGTGATGTTCACATATACGATAGAAAGCAGACAAACATTTCTGAATTATTATGTAGATGTTGAGGAGATACGTGATATTTTATTACTTTTGACAGAGCCTCTGGCTAGTATAACATCTGTCTGCTTGTCGGTGAAGTTAATATAAATATTCACAGGGACCAAGTTCTGAATACTGACCAGAATTCATATCTGGATTCCTTGTCTTCTCTAGGGTTCGACTCCTTGGTTGATCAAACCACTAGACCTAACTCTACTGGTGGAACTTGTCTGGATCACATAATGGTCAGATCCGGAAATTCCTCACATCATGAGGCTATAATATTAACTTGTGATATAACTGATCACATTCCAGTGATTCTTTCTGTTTAGTCACTACAAACTCCGAGCCTTCACAAACAATAACATAACAGTTTAAAGCAGGGCCGGGCAAACTTTTTGTATGGTGGGCCAAATTCAATAATTCATAATGAGCGGCGGGCCGCAAATATCTTCTTCTTTTTAGAAAAATATGAAAATTCACCATTTTATGTTGCATACATATACCTACACACATTGTTTATTATCACGAAAAAACATTACAAAAAAAAAATGAAGTGAACTGATCTTTCTGTAATTTGATACCTATTTTCTTTTATTTAATCAGTTGTACACGTTAATTCTCGGTATGAATATGAAGGCAAAGTTAGAAAAATCTGAAATAATTCTTCTACTAAATATAGTCTTTTTCTACCTTAATGCGTATTTTAAAACGACAATTTATCTTTTCAACAGCCTCCAAAATATTTAAGACCACTCTGAAAAATTATGGTTTTATGCCGCCTTGAACTCTTCATTGTCGGAAAATCGCTTTCCATTAACTTTTTTTTCTCAGCTCCGGGAACGAAAATTGTCGGTAGGTACCAGAGCTAAACTTAAAGGTATTAAAGTTGATAAAACTTCACAATGCGCGCCAAGTGAATCGGTGCGCTCTCGTAGTGGTGCAAGACATTGGCGGTCAATTTTCCTTAATTTTTTTCAATTCAATTGCTTCCTAAAAATCATGCTTGCATAAGGTGGTGTAGGTGTGACCTTGGCCTTTTTGATAATGTCAATAAGCAAAACCTTTTTCGAATCCCAGAATACTGTAGTAAGGAGATTTTCTACCGATTTCATGACTTTTAACTCCTTCGGAGGTCCTGAAGATTTTGTTCCCCACTGTATTGACTTCCATTTCTCTTATAAGCATAATGGCAAACCCACGATTCTTTTTCAGTAAAAATGTGTTGATATCCAGGGATAGCTTGGAGATCTTTGCCTACGAATTGATTTTTATTCGATTCTAATAATACTATCAACAGTTGCAACAAATGCTTTTGATCATATTGTGAACTTATGTCCACTTTGACCACTGATGCGGAAGTAGCTATTATATCCATCACACTAGGTCGGCTCTACAAAGGTGCCATGTACATCCTCCATAGCCAGAACTAGGGAAATAAAAGTCCGCCCCTACACATCCCTGCATGTAGGGGTAAGGCAAAAAGTCACCCTGAGGTTCCCTGGTATCAGGGAGCCTCCGTTAATTACTAACCTAACCGTTAGTCACGCATCCCTCGGCACGGGTCGAATGACACCTTGGATTGGGGATTTTTGGCCAGAAAGGTTTACTCCTTCCGGAATGATAGGACTAGGTGAGTATGGATGGGAGGGCTCATAGAAGGCAGGAGGAAAGGAATCAGGTGTAGGAAATGCCTTGCATCTAGGACAGCCATGCAAGGCACCCCGTACTCTCTTCGGCTTGTTGATCATAGCGTCAACAGGGACTGAATGTAACCGCCGTTTCAGCCTGGGCCAACGTAACAGGGTCCACCGTTTTTAGGTGAGAGTCGAGTTGAAATGCAGCGGCTAAGAGGCATTAAATGCTCTTATATTATTGCGCGTAACATTTTCTTGGACCCCCACTGACCTCCTTAGGTTCTTCTTCTTCTCTCGTATGCGCGCGACCTTTGTTTGTTGGAGCTATAGCTCCGCGTCAATATTCTTAATATAATCTAGTGCCCTAGGTGTCACGCTGCTGATCTCTTCCAGTGATCCCTCGAATTTTTTAATGGGACAGCTCAGAACAATGTGTCCAACAGTCTCGATCTGGCCACATTCACAAAGGGGATGATCCCTTTTACCCCACTTGTGTAAAAGGTGTCCACATCTACCGTGACCAGTCCGAATCCTATTAAGGGTTGTCCATTGCCTGCGGGGCAAGTCAAACCCGGGTTGTCTGACTGTAGGGTCCAGGACAAGCTGTCCAACGTCGGGATTTTGGTCGTTCCACTTTTCCCGCCAAACCTGTTCAACATTATAGCCCCGCTCAATAAGGTCATTACCTAGCTTCCAGGAAGGGCACCTGGATTTTAGGCGCATGGAGTGATCAGATGGTATGTTTTGGTGGAGGGGCAGTTCCGGATAGGCGTAACATTTGGTCCATTCCCTTAGAGTAGCTTCCCTTCTACGTAGTTCTGGTGGCGCAATGTTGCTAAGAACTGGAAGCCATTCCACTGGTGTTGATTTGATCGTGCCGCTCACCAGACGCATGGTTTGATTTAGTTGTACGTCTAAGGTACTAGTGTGAGTGCTGTTTGTCCAGACCGGAGCGCAATATTCTGCGGCCGAGTACACCAACGCCAGAGAGGAGGTTCTGAGTGTATCAGCCCGTGCTCCCCAGCTGGTGCCAGTAAGTTTTTGTATAATATTATTTCGTGACCGAACCTTAGCCGCCACACCGGCAAGGTGTTTTTTGTAGGTGAGCGACCTATCTAGTGTCACACCAAGGTATTTTGGGTGGAAATTATGGAGAAGAGTTTGACCATCGAGTGAAACGTTGAGCTTATAGTCTGCCAGTCGATTACTCAGGTGAAATGCTGTTACTTCAGTTTTGGACAGGTTCAGCTTCAGTCTCCATTTTTTAAAATAGTCTGCGACGCAGGAAATGTCTGCCTGCAAATCACTCTCGCAGGATGAAAAGTCGGTGTTGTGGGACGCCAGGACAATATCGTCAGCATAAATAAACTTTCTGCACTTTGTCTGTGGCAAGTCAGCTGTATACAAATTAAAAAGCAGGGGGGCAAGCACAGATCCCTGCGGCAGTCCATTATTAAGACCTCTACCTTTGCTCATGTCATCTCCAGCGAATACCTGGAAATGACGGTTGGACAGCATGTTGTTGAGGAGGCCAACGAGAGTTCTGCACGGTATGATCCTCACGAACTTGAGCAGGAGCCCCTGCCGCCAGACGGTATCGTAGGCTGCAGTTAAATCCAGAAACACAGCACCAGTCTTCTTCTTTTTCTGAAAACCATCCTCAACATATGTGGTGAGGGCCAGAACCTGGTCGCAGCAGCTTCTGCCCCCCCTAAATCCTGCCTGTTCAATGGGCACAGTTGTGTTAATAATAGGCTCAATTCGGTTATATATCAGTCTTTCCAGAAGTTTATAGTTGACGCTTAACAGGGATATGGGACGATAGCTGGCAGGGTCACCCGGTGGCTTTCCAGGCTTCAGAAGAGCAATAATTTTGGCCCTCTTAAATAAGCTCGGGATGTTTCCAGATGCCTGTTCAATGGGCACAGTTGTGTTAATAATAGGCTCAATTCGGTTATATATCAGTCTTTCCAGAAGTTTATAGTTGACGCTTAACAGGGATATGGGACGATAGCTGGCAGGGTCACCCGGTGGCTTTCCAGGCTTCAGAAGAGCAATAATTTTGGCCCTCTTAAATAAGCTCGGGATGTTTCCAGATGACAGGATGTTAGAAAAGAAGGCAGCAAGCCAAGAAATAACTTCCCTGCCGGCGTTCCTCATAAACTCCGGAAAGATACCATCGATCCCCGCTGCTTTGCCCAGTTTCATTGCTTGCATTGCGGTCTCCACCTCTTGTATACTGAAAGGCCTTGCATAGAAAGATTGCTGTTCCGCCGATTCCTTCGCGGCTTTGAGGTCCCGGATGACTTCTCTTTGAAACGGCTTATTTCGGGTAGATCTGCTATTTTCGACGATTCGATTAGCAATGAGGTTTGCGGATGCGACCACTGCTTGTTTTTGGGCAGGACTCTGGCCCAGCTTTCGGAGGAGTTTCCAAGCCTTTCTACTTGAATGCTTGAAGTCTAGGCTTTCCACTAAGGTAGACCATCTGTCTTTGCGGGCCACATCCAGAGACTCCAGCAGTTGGTCCGCTATACTTGGGTTCTCTGTGTTCAGGAAATCATTATAAAGCTTTTCGCACTCTTTGTTCCAGCCGGGTATATAAGATTTTCTATATCCTCTGGGGATCGTTTCCTTCGCAGTTGTGAGCAGAAGGTTTACAAATTTTTGGTAGTTGGCAGGCAGTGGGTCTAGGTTCTTTATGCTGACGTCAAGTTTACTCCTAAAAGCAGGCCAATTCGCTTTCAAGAAGTTCCATCGGGGTCTGGGTATGGAGTGTATAACCGTGATCGTATGGCCTATTGTAGCTAGCACGGGTCGGTGCTGGCTGTGGGGGAAATCGCCAATCACGGAGCGGGAAGCCGGCTGTGGTTTACCTGAGTCATCCCTTGTGACCAGACATAGGTCAGGATTATAGTCGCGGTTCCACCTAGCAGAGCGGAAAGTGCCCCTTTCTTTAGCATCGAATAACAGCTGCAGATTGGTGACATCCATCCACTCCGCCAGTCTCAACCCATCGGGATTTTCGCTACGGTATCCCCAATCTCCATGATGGGAATTAAAATCCCCCATAAGTACTGCGGGATGATGTATGATATCGGGGATCACATTTTCCGGCCAGGACCGACTCGGGGGTTTATATAAGTTGACAATCGTGAGTTCGTTGATTTTAATGGCTATGATTGAGATGTTATCAATATCCGACGTATGTACCACCACCCAGTCCTGGATGTTTTCACGGACATAGGTAGCGCAGCCATATTGGCGGTGGTACAGCGCAGCAGCCAAGGAATATCCTGGTAGTTCTCCCCTTGACAGGAGCTGTTCTTCATTAATTGTATGTGTCTCTTGAAGTAGTATTACCTCCTTAGGTAATAAATCCCTTTTTCAGTTGCTGCAAGCCTATATCTTTGAAGGCGGAATTGGTCTCGATTTCTCGTTGGATAGCCATGAATATCCTGATTATATTTAATACTATCACACATGTAATTAGGCAGTAGTCCCTGTTTCATTTTATATATAAAAGTCATTGTCTGAAAATATATTAATTTTTTGGCACTCAAGAATTGTAATTATCTAACATAAGTTTTATTCGATGATATTCGTATCTTCCAAATCCTAATATTGTTCTCATTCCTCTATTTTGTAATTTTTGCAATTTATTGAAATCTGTTTGGTTCGATAAAAAGAGAATTGAAGCGCAGTAATTAAAATGTGGTACTACTGTAGAGTTATAAACCATCCTTCTGCGCCTCACGTCCATTCTTTTCTTTACCCTATTTAGGAAACCTATTTTTTTACTAATTTTTTTAATGATATTCTCAAAATTGGCTTTAAAGTTCAATTTTTATTGTCAACCGTTACTCCTGAATATTTGATATTGTCGACTAGGTCAATATTATCTCCGTATATTAACATGCACTTAGTTTTTTTTTTGACATTTAGCTTCAATTTATTTACACACAACCAATTAGATATTTCATTCAGTTCATTCTGTATATTTAAAAGTCCATTCTGTAACTCATCACATATAACATATATTAGGGTATCATCAGCAAATAATTTTATTTCACAGTTTGTAACACACTACACAATATCATTTATGTATATTATAAATAAGAGCGGTCCCAGAACAGATCCTTGAGGTACTCCTCTTGTTACTGTTTCCTCCGTAGAAAAAATTTCCTTCAAATTTTGTTAGTTGTTTTCTGTTTGTAAGGTAATCTACAAACCATTCCTTTGCAGTTCCCTTTATTCCAATATTTTCCAGTTTTATTATCAGTCTATTTCTGTCTATGGTTTCAAATGCGGAACACGGAGGACAGAGAACAGGAACACGGATATTACAATTTTTTTCTCATCGATTCCATTTTTCCATCTATTAATAATCCAATTTAGTGCTGTTTCGCATGAATAATTATTTCTGAAACCAGATTGGTGCTGTACCAATATTTTATTTTTTTCAATATATGTTACAAGTTGGTCTTTAACAATGTATTCTAAGAGTTGCTCATATTTAGGTAAACAATTGATTGGTCTGTATTCATCAAACATTTTAGGGTGCAATGTTTTTGGAACTGGGGTTATAACTAAGGTTTTCCATGTTTCTGGGAACCTACCAGTTTGCAATGAATCATTCATTACCATACGCAAGTAAAAGCCTACAACTTCAAAAGTATCCGATATAAATTGAATTGTAATACCATCTGATGATGTTTTTGATTTGATTTTGCTGATTTAGAAGAGTAGGTATCTATTTAATGGTGTGAACTGAAAGCAGGTGTCGGTGTTTCTTTCTTGCATATCTCTAGTTTCAATACCTATCGGAATACTTTCGTGTATTTTTCAATACTTGACAAAAAGTTCTTATTAAATTTTTCAGCAATTTGTTTTTTATTCTCTTTTTCTCCATCTGTAAATTCCACGATATTTTTAGCTTTCTTGTTGCTGTTTAACACTAGACTTTTTAATGCTGTCCACATTTTTTTGCTATCGTGCTTAGATCCTTCGATCTTATCTTTAACATATTTATTTTTTTGAATTTTATTTTCTTTAGAGTACTTGTTTCTTATTGTTTTGTACTTCATCCATAATTTGCTATTATTCACATAATAGCAAATTATGGATGAAGCTTGTAAATACAAGCCTTATACGCATTATCTCTTTCTTTACGCAAATTTTCTAGATGCTTTGTATACCACTTGCATGATTGCTTTATCGTAATAATCGTTTCTGGTATTACTTTATTAATAACAGTTGTAAAATTATCTATAACTTTTTTGGCTTTTTCATTAATATCTCCATTTAGATTCCAATTTGTGCTCCGTAGCTCAGTACACAGGATTTCTTTTGAATATCCTTTCATATTTCTATATGTAATTCTTTCATAGCTTGTAACGTTTGATGAACTCTGTAAACATGTTCTTAAAGTTTCGTGGTCTGATATCTTAAAATTATCATCCACATTTACTATAGATAATAATCATTAGATATAATTAAGTCTATTATGGTGTATGGTGTATAGTTGCGAATAAATAAATTATGGTTTTTGTTTTTTCAGTTACTCTAGTATAGTCTGTTGCATGTTGTTTAAATCCTATTTCGTTTAGAATGAGTGTCAACTTATTACTATATGTATTTTTATTCTTAATGTCAATGTTGAAGTCACCATATATATACATAAACTTAGTACCCCCTATTCGGATTTTGGAACGTTCTTATTAAGATTTAGAATTAAGTTCACTCGAACTAAAATTCGTCTTCGGAATTATGCCGTGTTCTAAAAACCAATATTAGTTCACTATAAATATTTTTTTGAATTATAATTGTCTATGGATCGAGCATGCGCCTTATTGGTTGATGCTGATAAGCGGACAGCCAATCGGAGAAGACAAATTCAAACGAGCTCCATGTTCCAAACAAGTTCCAAGTAACATGGTCGCCGGAAACTGCCGAACCAACCTGAAGTGTAACGAAGACGACTGTATGATTAAATTGGTGTTCAATGATATATATATATATACTCGTATGGTTGTCAGGCGCTATAAAATTTAAAAATTAAAACTATAAAATTATGTTAATATCCCTCAGCCATGTTCTGGCTTCGGTCGTCAAAAAGTTAAAATCCTCCATCATCCCGTGGAACCCATATATAGGACAATCACCAACGATATGTTGCAGGGTTTGGGAAGCAGCACCACAGTCGCATCGAGGGTCTGAAATATAGCCCCACTTGTAACGCTCTGCTGCGCTTCTGCTGCAGCCTGCTCTGATGCGGTTTAGTCTCACCCACTCCCTGCGGTCCAGCTCAAACCCATCCACTCGTTTAGTTGGGTCTGCTATCAGGAACTTATTTCTAGTGTCTACCCTCCTCCACTCATCTCGCTAAGCTTGTTCCGCAGTGAAATTATTGTTTTCCAACATCTGCGCTCTAGACCAGAACGGCCTCCTTGACTTCAGTCTTTCAGGTGGAATATCTCTCAATGCCATGTTGAGAAGGGAGGTGTTGTTAATGCCTTTTGTCCATTCTCTGAGTGTTGCAGCGTCTCTACGAAGGTGAGGGGGCTCAATATTCGCCAGAACGGGCAGCCACTGGCATTGGGTGGGCTTTAGTGCACCAGATATAGTTCTCATAGTGGAGTTAAGTTGGATGTCCACTTTTTTGGCATGGGTGCTTCCGTTCCATATTGGGGCGCAATATTCAGCGGTTGAGTAGACAAGTGATAGCCCCGCAGTGCGTAATGTCTCAGCGCGAGCACCCCATCCCGACCCTGCCAGTTTCTGAATAACATTATTTCTGGTTTTTAGTTTACCGCAGAGGGAGTCGATGTGTTTTTTAAAAGTGAGAGTACGATCCAAAGTTACACCCAGGTATTTTGGGTGCTCAGTCTGCTTCAGCAGGACCCCTCCAAAGCGTACGTTTATTTCGGATTTAGACTGCTTATTATTAAGGTGGAAGGTTGCAACCTCTGTTTTATTAGGGTTGGGTTTAAGTCGCCAGTTTTTAAAGTATTCTGAGAGTCTTTCCAAGTCTCGCTCCAACTTACGAGCCCCCATATTCAAATTTTTATCCGCAGCCAGGAGGGCAATATCATCTGCGTATTGGAACATAGTCGACTCCGTCCTGGGAATGTAGTGCACGTAAAGGTTAAACAGCACAGGGGCCAGCACGGATCCCTGTGGAAGGCCATCATTCAAAACTTTGGTGCGGCTCTCTTTTCCCTCTAGTGAGACTCTTATATATCTACATGACAACATGCTATTTAAGAGATTAAAGATTCTTGGGCGTGGTATTGTTTTAGCGAGCTTACCTAGAAGACCATTGCGCCATACGGTATCGTAGGCTGCCGATAGGTCTACAAAGGCTGCTGAAAATTTAAGTCCTCTTTGAAACCCCGCCTCAACGCGGCTAGTCAATGCAAGCACCTGCTCACAGCAATCTCTGCCAGCTCGGAATCCAGCCTGCTCAATAGGAACAACTGCGTCTATCGATGTAGCGATGCGCTGAAGCACGAGCCTTTCCATAAGCTTATACGGAACACATAACAAGGAAATAGGTCTGAAATGGCTAGGATGGCTTCCATCCTTCCCCGGCTTAAGGACAGCAATAACTCTTGAATGTTTCCAGATTTTCGGAAGTTTAGCTGATTTCAATATCTCATTCATGAGTTTTAAAAGCCATTCCTTTGCTCGGTGGCCCATGTTTTGGATAAATTCAGGATATATTTCATCCATTCCGGCTGCCTTTCCACATTTAACATTCTTCAGCGCCAATTTCATATCTGTCAGTGAAAATTCCTCAGAAAAAGTGGCGTTATCCAATAGTTTGGATTTATGGTTTCTCAGGTCCCGGCCGACTTCTCTAACTCGTTCTTTGTTGACGGAGACTCTCGAGGTAGACACCATGTGTTTGACTATGTCATCTGCGGTCACCGGTGTGGTGGGAGAAACCTTTGGAAGAACCTTTGTTCAATGATAATAATTTTTGATGCTATGTATTATTTGTATTACTTATAATAAATTCGGGGGAAATGCTTAATCTTATATATAAAAATGGAGAGCTATTTCGCGTTGTCATCGGATGGCGCCTAAACGGCTGGACCGATTTCGCTAATTCTTTTTTTGTCGTGTAGGCTTTTATCAGGAGAGTGTCCTTTTAGAACAAAAAAATTAAGAAAAATGCATAGTAAATTAGAAAATTTAAGAAAACTATAAAAATGGAGATTTATTTCCCGATATCATCGCATCACGCCTAAGCGGCTAGACCGATTTCGCTAATTCTTTTTTTGTCGTGTAGGCTTTTATCAGAAGAATGTCTTTTTAGAAGAAAAAAATAAATAAAATGCATGGAAAATTAGAAAATTTAAGAAAACTATAAAAATGGAGAGCTTTATCTTTGATGTCATCGCATCACGCCTAAACGGCTAGACCGATTTCGGTAATTCTTTTTTTGTCGTGTAGGCTTTTATCAGGATAGTGACCTTTTAGAAGAAAAAAAATAAGAAAAATCATGGAAAATTAGAAAATTTAAGAAAACTATAAAAATGGAGAGCTATATCTTCGATGTCATCGCATCACGCCTAAACGGCTGGGCCGATTTCGCTAATTCTGTTTTTTGTCGTGTAGGATTTTATCAGGAGAAGGGTTTTTTTAAAGATTTTTTTGGAAAATTGCGTGGAATATTAGAAAATTAAAGATAACTCAAAGTAGGTAACATTTTTACTACTTTAAAATATAATTTTTATTCCAAATGTGAATTTCTCAAATTGGCGTTAGATAAAAACTTAATTTACTTAGTAACATGTTAACAAAGATTGATTTCAAAATGTAGGTATATACCTACGCTATTGCTTATATAATTTCATTCTACCGTATTTATCATGTGCATCGTTGATACGTTAAAGAAGCTGATATAATTTAGTTATGATCTACCATTATTTACTTAACTGAAAAAAAAAACAAATTGAAACACGTCTGACAAGGTTAAAATTGAAGATATATTATTATGTATATGAAAAAATGATAGGTACTGCTTTAAGTAAGTAAGCTTTTTCCACTATATTCGATAAATCAATATCATTTTAACTGATCAGAATAACTATTAAAATATCGAGAATAATGACCTAAATTCGTTTTTTACATTTTACATAGGTTAAGATTTTTTTTAATGTAAAAATTAGCTCAGACACAATGAATGCAGCTTAGTATGTAGGTTTTTCTAATGCCAGTAAATGGTCATTCGTGTTGTAGGTAGGTAGAACTAAAAACCGAATTTCAGCTATGTGACATAAAACCTAAAATACCTTTATTATTTATTTCGATACGAAGTTCGACGGGTCAGCTAGTCTTATATATAAAAATGGAGAGCTATTTCGCGTTGTCATCGGATGGCGCCTAAACGGCTGGACCGATTTCGCTAATTCTTTTTTTGTCGTGTAGGCTTTTATCAGGAGAGTGTCCTTTTAGAACAAAAAAATTAAGAAAAATGCACGGGAAATTAGAAAATTTAAGAAAACTATAAAAATGTAGATTTATTTCCCGATATCATCGCATCACGCCTAAACGGTTGGACCGATTTCGCTAATTCTTTTTTTGTCGTGTAGGCTTTTATCGGGAGAAGGTTGATTTAAAAGAAAAAAATTACGAAAAATGCATGGAAAATTAGAAAATTTAAGAACACTATAAAAATGGAGAGCTATTTCCCGATGTCATCGCATCGCGCCTAAACGGCTGGACCGATTTCGCTTATTATTTTTTTGGCGTGTAGGCTCTTATCGGGAGAAGGTTTATTTAGAAGAAAAAAATTAAGAAAAATTCATGGAATATTCGGAAATTTAAGAAAACTAAAACAATGGTGAGCTATTTCCCGATGTCATCGCATCGCGCCTAAACGGCTGGACCGATTTCGCTTATTATTTTTTTTGGCGTGTAGGCTCTTATCGGGAGAAGGTTTATTTAGAAGAAAAAAATTAAGAAAAATTCATGGAATATTCGGAAATTTAAGAAAACTATAACAATGGTGAGCTATTTCCCGATGTCATCGCATCACGCCTAAACGGCTGGACCGATTTCGCTAATTCTTTTTTGACGTGTAGGCTTTTATCAGGACAATGTCCTTTTAGAAGAAAAAAATAAGAAAAATGCATAGGAAATTAGAAAATTAAAGAAAACACAGAAAGTAGGTAAACTTTTTAGTACTTTTTACAATATAATTTTCTTCTACTTTTGAATTTTTATTAATTGACATTTGAAAGAACTGTCAGTGGATTGATTGTTGTTGCAATTCATAGAATGCGAATGTAAAATATATCGTATGAAATCAATGAGATTTATACTAGAGATGCAATCGAGTCAAAAAAATGGCATGTAAAAAAGTGTGCCACCACCGAAAATGTGCCACGCTCATGTTTTAGTCGTTGACAACAGCTCGAGCTTGACAGTTGTGTCCGCGGTAATACGGCGTTCTTGAAAATGGTGGATTTTGTGGTGAAAAAAGTCGTTCCTCAACAGAAATCAATAGAGGAAAATCCTTTTATCAAAAAGGACGTATTTTATATATTTTAAGTGCATATTATTGTGATAAATTGTTTAAAATATAAAAATATATTTGACAATTATTTTTGTTTTATTAGTTAGGCCCACATCACACTACGGGTGCATACCGAGCGGGGTTAAAAAAACCGCGTCTGTATGAAACGCGTAGATACATTTTTATTTGAATTTATAACCCAGCGGTTCAGTCGACGGCTTTCTTACTACAGCATACGTCATGGGCTCGAATCCCTGTGCCGACTATTTCCACTTTCACAACACAACTCTTCCATAGTGTGTGCAAGTTTCCAAATGTATTTGTGTTCACTTTTAATTAGCCTAAATTCATTTAAAAAGATACACCCGTACGCGGCGTATGCAACAGTGCATAGGTACCTATATGTGTATTTCTAGAATTTTTTTTTTATTCTATCAAGGTTTTTTTTCATCAATTTATTTAGAAAAAAGAATACAACTTATATTTAAACAGAGTGCTCCCTAATTAAAATTATATGTAATTTAAGGATGTTCTGCAAACAGAGGTTTTCCACTATCAGTGAAATTTTTTACGAAATCCATCATACAACTGAGAAATCGCCAGCGGTTTTTCCCACAGTGCCGTATTTCTGACGGTTCTCGTTTAAGCTGTGTGTATGAGCCCTTACCTAGCCGGACGAAATTTAGAAGCAAGTACACTATAACTAGTGTTTTTATAAAAAGGGTCATTTGTGATTCAAATAAATAAATCATTTTTTCCATTTTCGATAAATATTTTTTATGAATGTGCTTTTAAACTGTTCGTTGTCTGCCTCGCATTAATAAAGACGAGAGATCTTTTTCAAAAGGTTCTTAGACAATTCTGACAAATACATTCAAATCTCACGCACAAAAAGAAATTTCTATTAATGTGTACCGGTAGAAGGTGACAGCACTTAGCCGTTTGGCGTATTATGTGTGACAAAGACAAAAATATTCGTCAGTATTGCTTGATTGCATATTTTTATTTAAGTTCAACTTCAAATTTACTCATGATGCTAGTTTCAAACTAAAAATTGTATGGAATTGCATCTCCAGTATAATATCTCATTGTATGAAATAGATTGATTGGATGGATCAGTCATATAATATTCATTGCAGTTATTTTTTAAGGAGTTTTGGTAAGTTTTAATACAAGGAATTCATTATTGTAATGAAGTGTAAGGAGTTTTGAAAACTTTCTTTATTTACAGAAATTTTTAAAACCGCCAGCAAACCTAATCGTATATATTATAACATTGCTATTAAGGAGTTAACTTAATTGAAGTTCATTTTATAAGAAGTTTTGATAAGTTTTTACACAAGGAATACATGATTATATTGAAGAACAAGTAGAATATTTTTTTGTTTGTTTGAAAATCAATTCTTCGATTATGGGCTGATTTTTACAGAGGATGAGTACATACCTACATGTAACGTAAATATAATCTGCATCGTTAATATGTAAAAAAGCTGGATATTATTTGCCAATGACCTAGCATTTGTTTCTTTATTGAAAATAAAAATTGCTACACTTCCACCATGTTGTATTAGAAGATAGAAAAAAATCACAGATACTGCATTAAATGTGCTTTTTATTTATT
Source organism: Mystacides longicornis (assembly GCA_963576905.1). Taxonomy (NCBI): domain Eukaryota; kingdom Metazoa; phylum Arthropoda; class Insecta; order Trichoptera; family Leptoceridae; genus Mystacides; species Mystacides longicornis. The sequence continues at coordinate 6,142,726 of OY756439.1, read as the reverse complement.
TCCATTGTTTTTGAAAGAGAAGATTTAAGAACGCAATGTTGTGTGAAAGTGAATGTCGAGAACTTGGCAGTATGTCTATTTAGGTAATTTATTTAGAAGAGATGCAAGGTGTGAAAAAGAGATTGAAAGAAGGAAATTGGCTGGGAGAAGGGTTGGCGGTGCACTTAGACCTCTATCTCTGAAATCGACAGTTGATGTACAATGCAATCCTGATACTATCCATGATTTATGGGAGTAATGGGAGTGAAACTTGGACATGGACGAAAAATTTGGAAGTTGGAATAAATGCTGTGGAAATGAGATCACTGCGTAGGATATGCGGAAAGAGACTGATTGATAAGGTGAGGAATGATAATATTAGAAAGGAATGTGGAGTGGATGTTAGCGTAGTGACTAGAATGAAAGTGAATAAAGAAAGAAGGTTTAGGCATGTAAAGAAATGAACGAAGAGAGAATGACTAAAAGGATATATAAATCTGAAAGAATAGGTGCACGCAGACGAGGCCGACCTCGAATGACATCGTCCAACCATATCAGTGCCGTCTTACAGGAGGGCCAAGTCAGGAGCAAAAGTAATAGAAAAGCATGTAGCGGAGTGTTATGCGTTTGGAGGAAGCGAATGAGTTTGAATTGAAGAGAATGGAAGTCCATACTCTCTGCCTACCCTCTTCGGGAATCAGCGTGATCGGTAAATTAAGTATTGACACCTCAATGCGTATTTTGAATCGGTACGGAGAAGTTCCTTATCGTACTTTGATTAATCAATCAATATTATTTTAACTGAGCAAAATAATTATTGAAATATCGAATATAATGACATAGCTAAATTGTTTTTTTTTACATATTAAGATCAAATCAATCAAAATTAAAACTCCCTTTGAACTCCACTCAGGAGCAAAGTGAGGCAATAAGAGCTCTCCAATGCACTCGATCTTGCGCAATGATGACCTCTTCCCACATCATATTAACATAGGTTATAAGTTTTTGATGTAAAAATAAACTCAGACCCGATTAATGCAGTAAATAGTCATTCATGTTAAATAACTAAAAAACGAATTTGAGCTCTGTTGCATAAAACCTAGAGTACCCATATTATTTATTTCGATACGAAGTTCGACGGGTCAGCTAGTTTTTAATAAAAATAAACTTGTTTTGTAATTATTTGGTTAAATAAAACGTTTATCATAAAAATATCATCAGATATCTTTTTAGACGCATACAATTAGGTGTGAACTAAGATTAGGAACGTTTTGACAGATAAACGCACTAAAATTGACTTAAATACGAAATTCGAATACCAAAATGAACTAATTTCAAACTATAGTCTAATTAAGAACAAATTGGAACGTTCTAATTTTAGTTTAGTGCGTACTTAATTTGAATTGGAATAGCGGGTAGTACCCCCTATTTGGATTTTAGAACGTTCTTATTAAGAACGATATTTATTTTCTACGTCGCTTATTTCTTCCGTGACACATGTTTCACACACCAACAGCATCTCGGGTTGTAATTCTACAAGTTTTTGACTTATTTCTTCATGATGGGCTAGTAAGCTAGCCACATTCATGTTATATGTTTTTTTGTTTCTTGTTTATAAAAAATCTACCCTGCTTTGAAGGGCCGATAGTTTCTTTGTGTAGATACACTGCACATGTTCTATCCCAGGCTGCATGTTTCATGTCCAGATTCAGGTCTAATTTTTTACTAGCTGCAAGACATTTGATGCATTTATATGCATCAGGGTCGACATTACATTCCTTTTCACCGTGTTCTTCTGCACATTTAGCACATGCCTTTTTATTTTTGCTGTCTCTCGCCTTGTGTTGATATCCGTTACACTTATAACATGCATTTAGTGTAACATTATTGTAAACTCTGCATTTGCTCCATCCAATATTTATTCTTTCCTTCTTGAGGCAGTTTTGGTATAAATTATCACAAACCTCAGCAAATGCGGTGTATTTTGTCTGTACACCCCGATTAATTTCCTTTACAAATATGGTGTTAATTTTGTCCTTTTCGAAGACAAAGTCAAATTATTGAAATACTTTGGAATAGTAAAAGCTGCATCATCCAATATCGGGTGCTTGTAAAAAAAAACTTTGGTGTGTCCGCGCAATTTTCGTAAAAATGTGTTTTAAGTTTTTGGTTCACGTATTAATACATATATAATATTTGATAACATAAACGTTTGCAAAAACACTAATCTTATCAGTGATTACAACTTCGCAGAATGATTTGGCTGTTTGTTATATTCCTTAATTTAATGAGTCATTATAGTCTGCGTCAATGCTGCCTATTTTGCCAATGACTCACCAAATTCTTTTATAATAATGTATTTCTGATACTTTAAAGTTATTTTTAATGAACAATATAATATTCATTACTGATAATAAATAATATTCTGGAATCAACCAGCGCGCAGCGGGTTGGTAACACCTACATAATATGCGTATGTAATGATACATTTACACGCTTGCCATAGCTTGGCAAGCCACCACAAACTCCGAACCTTCACAGACGCTTGGTCGCCTTTTACACGTTGGCGTGCTCATCGGTATTTTAATACGTTTGCCGCATATTCCTTTGATCTATGTCGAAAAACCGACACTCGCCCGATCTTGGAAAAGCGTTAGCAAGCTCACACAAGCCACGGCAAACACCCCATTTACACGTTTGTGTTTGTGGTGGCTTGCCAAACCGTGGCAAGCGTGCAAACGTATCAGGTAAAATGGTCCTTTATTATCCCGAGACCATTACTATACTTACTTGACGCGCATTTACTCACTTGAAGCATTATAAAGTCAAGTGTACTTATTTTATTTAATTTTGCCTTTTTATAACACAATACAATCTAGATACTAAAGTTAACTTTATTTGACGGGGCAATTCCAATATGTAATAAAAGTAAATGTTCAAATTCTAATGCATCGAGATTTTCAATACACTTTGAATTCATTAATATTTTTATACAAAGACTTAGTTATTATTTAAAATTAGTTATTATTTAAAAATACGACAACATATTATCTACTCATGCTTTTTTCTAAGAAAACGTTCAGTGTTTTATAAAACAGATCAACCTATATACCGTTAGGATAATAAGTGCGCATGAAATAGGAAGCTAAAATTGTTTTATTATTGGAACTGCTTGGGTAAATTAATATAACTAAAAGAACTTACATCTGTTGGTTTATCATCAACTATTTTTGGATATTATTTCACAAGCATCGGCACTTACATAACATCAATGCGAAAATTGACACGTCAACATAATACACTGCGCAGTTTTTGTGGTGTAATTCCTCTCCCAAATTTATCACTAAAATTATCAATACATATCTAATGGATTATTTTTATCAATAACTAGCTATCCCGACTATTGTAATTGAATAATACACATTGTAAAGGTATCGACACTTTATTAATTCTTGTATAATGTAAGAACAGCTATAAAGGAGTAGTCTGTAAACCGGCACGTATGGACTCTGTTTCTATTCTGTCGTCAACTGCTGACTAGTCCGCCCCGTTGCCATAGATTCATCACCATAGATATCACAGTTCTCCCACACTTGTTATGAGGAGTACTGGTCCAAGTGCTTTGGTCTTCTACGTTCCCTGGTGGATGTTCTTAACGATGTGGTTGTGTTAGCAGCTTGAGCTAACGGTGGCTGTTGAAGAAGTGATGAGTGAGCTAACGGTGGCTGTAGTGGTAATGATGACTGGTGTGATGGTAGCTGCTGTTGTAATCCCGAGCGGGGGTGGCGGAGAAGATGATAATTTTCTATCCCCGCACACCTATCCTTCTTTAGTGGAATACTGCACTCTACCCTTTCAATTTCTGTCCTCTGTAGCTGGTCCTTGTGGCGTTTGAACGTATAACCTTCATCCAACTCCACCATGTAATGCAATCTACCTAGAACTTTTCTCACCACCCCTGGCTTCCACTGGACTTTAGAAGCGTAGACTCTTGCTAACACCCTATCTCCCACACTTAGCTGATGCACTGGTGGTTGTGCCACATTGTTTCCCTCTATGTAAAGTGGACGCAAAAAGTCAAGCTCTATCCTCATTTTCCTATTTAAGTATAGTTCTGCCGGCGACTTTCCACACTTGAGGGGCGTTGCTCTGAAGCGCATTAATATCTCTTGTAGTTTTTCTTCTAGTGGTTTTGGGTCGGTTTCCATTGTCTTGAGTTTGTTTTTAAAAGTCTGGACATGACGTTCTGCTAACCCATTAGTTGCTGGATGTCCTGGGGCTATAAACTTTTGTGTTATGCTGCATTGATTGCAGAATCTTGAGAATTCTTCACTTTTGAAGATAGCAGCATTATCGGAGACCAAGACCTCTGGAAAGCCATGTCTGCTAAAAATGTTCCTCAATATTTTTATAGTGGACGAAGAAGTTGGGGTACTTTTCTGAGAAAAAACTTCTGGCCATTTTGATTTTGCATCGATCACTATGAAGAAATGATGCCCCTGAAAAAGTCCCGCGTAATCCATATGTATTCTCTGAAAGTTTTCTATTGGTTCTTCCCACTGATGTAACATTTCTTTCACTGGTTCCTTTTTAATCTGCATGCACTCTTTACAAGCCTTTGCCAGGCATTCAATTTCTTTGTCAATACCTGTCCAATAGCAGTATTGGCGGGCTAGCTGCTTCATTTTTGTTATACCGGAATGTGTTCTATGTAGTTCTGCTAGGACATGTTCTTGTAATGACTTTGGTATTATCACTCTGTGTCCCCTAAATATAACTCCTTGTTGAATAGTTAATTCAGGATCAATTTTCTTTCCTTCTTGTAATTCTATCTTGAGTTTAGATAAAACCTCATCGTTGTTTGTTTCTTGGGCTATCTTCTGGCTGTTTATGACCTCATCTGATATGTGGTTTATCGTCTGAATATAATATATGTCTGTTTCATCGTTCAGTGGGTTATCCTCCACCGGTGCCCGTGATAAAAAATCTACATTGTTGTGCATTTCTGCTTTGCGATGTTTGATTTTATAATCAAAGCCTCCTAAAAAGGTGGCATATCGTAGGAGTCGAGCCGATGTCATTGCTGGTAAGGAGGTGTTGTGCTGAAATATTCTCGACAGTGGTTTGTTGTCTGTGAGTAGTGTGAATGGTCTCCCGTATAGGTATATGAAGAATTTCCTTACAGTCCAATAGATTGACAACGCTTCTCTATCCAATTGCGCGTAGTTCTGTTCAGCTGATGTCAAGGATCTTGATACAAACGCTACTGGTTTCTCTTCACCGTTTATTATGTGCGACAAAACTCCTCCAATTCCGTATGGGCTGGCGTCGCATGCAATTATTATTGGCAATAAATGGTTGAAGGGTGTGAGAACTCGATTGCCAACGATTTCTTTCTTGATTTTGAGAAATGCTTCTTCACAACTGTTTGTCCAATTGAATTTAGTATTCTTCTTTAAGAGTTGCCTGAATGGTTGAGTAATTGTTGATGCATTTGGTATGAATTTTGAGTAATATGATATAACACCTAAAAAACGTTTAATATCATCTACGTTTTTAGGCTGAGGCGCTCTCATGATGGCATCGACTTTCTCCGGTGATTTCCTTATGCCCTCATTGGAAATAACAAATCCTAAAAACTCTATAGTCTTTTGGAAAAACTTGCATTTTTTCAAGTTCAGGTGAAGGTCATTTTCCTGTAGTTTTTCTAAGCACTTTTCTAAGTTAATTCTGCATTCTTCCTGTGTTTTCCCATGTATAAGAATATCATCAAAGTATATTATTATCCCTTCTAGGTCTTTTAATATCCTATATATTATTTTATGGAATTCTCTGGGAGCTGACTTAATCCCAAAAGCCAATCTGTTTACTTTGTATGTACCCCGATGAGTTGAAATTGTTTGTAATATTTTACTCTCATCATCCATTTTTATGTGTAAATATGCTTTAAATAAGTCCAATTTACAAAAATACTTTGCACCATATATGTTATTCAAGATCTCTTCGATGTTAGGTATCGGATCACACGAGTCTTCCAGATGCTCATTCAAGGTGGCTTTGTAGTCTGCGCATATCCGTATTTCTCCATCTGGTTTCGGAACGATAACTAATGGTGAACCCCATTCTGAATAATCAGTTTTTGTAATAATGCCTTGTTTTTCCCAACTATCTAGTTCTTTTTCGACTTTACCTCTTAATGCAAAAGGTATTTCCCGTGGTTTTAAGAATATTGGTCGCGCATTTCCTTTCAATTTTAAGCTGCATTCAATATTTGGAATACATCCTACTTCTTCTTTTAAAATGTTGGAATATCTATGGTATATTTTCTGTAAATCTTTTTCTTCTTTTTCGACCTTGTGTACTTCAGACTGCATCACTTGGCTGGTTTCTTTCTTATCTAATTCTTCTAAATTTATTTTTAGGCATCTGATCCAACTACGTCCCATTAATGGTGTCAAGTCTTGTTTTACCACATACACTTCCTCCTCTGCTTCAATATTATTATATTTGACTGGAACTCTAGCTTTTCCTATTGGTTTGAATATTTCGTTGGTATATGACCGTAGTTTTATTTTTGTTTCAGTCAGCTTATCGTTCATTCCCAGTTTTTCAAATTGAGACATAGGAAGAATTGTAATCCCGGCTCCCGAATCAACTTCGAAGGTCTGACATTTTCTTCCGATCTTGACAGTAGCGTAATACTTATCTGTCATTGTTGATCTCTTCTCTTTGTTTAAATTGTAGATGTCGACAGTGTGTAAGTCTTCCGTTTCCGAATCTACTTCTGTATAATGTATGTTTTTTTGTTTAGTCAGCGTAGATATACACACCTTGCTAACGTGGCCTGTTTTCTTACAATACCCGCACTTGAGCTTTTCTGGATTAATAAAACAATCTGCAGTTTTGTGATTGTTTTTTCCGCAACGGATGCATAGGTGTGCAATTCCAAGTTCAGTATAGTCAACCCTTTTCCTTTGGAGTTTTTTTCCTCGTGATGAATTGAGTTTAATGTTTTCCTGATTTCTCCTTGTGTTTCGATTTTGAATTGTAATACGATTTATTGTATTGTTATCCTCGGTCGTTACGCTTTGTAGACTGTTAGAGAGCTCTCTATTGTCTATTTTTGAAGTCTCCAGAATAGTTGCTCTTTCAAGAGCTTTACTAAAAGAGAGTTCTGTAGCTGGAATTTGTAGTAAGGTCTCTCTTATGGAGCTGTCTTTTATCCCCCTTATGAACTGAGCTCTCAGGAAAGTCTCTGCAGTCGACTTCCCGCATTCCGGGTTTGCGCAAGTAAATGCGCATGTGTTTGTATAACTACGCAGTCTGGCTGCGTATTGAGCAGCATTTTCGTCCTCCTGTTGGAATGTAGAAAGGAATCTGTGTTGCTCCACTAAACTGTTTGGCTTAGGGCATAGATGGTCTTCTAACAGTTTAATGATATCTGCGTACGTTTTGGTGCTTGGTGGATCCGGAGCAGTAAGTGATCCGAGAAGTTGAAAATATTTACATCCGATTGAGTTCAGTAAAACTCTTGCGCATAATGTCGGGTTAGTAGTGATTCCTTTTAACGCGAAAAAATTTTCAATTCGCTCCTTGTAGCTTGGGAACGATTCTTTTGTTTCGTCGAAACAGTCAAATTGAATAGACTGATTTTGTATGCCGGCATTGGTTTGTGCGCCGGTATGAGTTGCCAGAGCTGTCACTAAGGCATTTATATTGGCCGTTAATTGAGCTAACACGTCTTCACTCGACATTTTTGAAGTGTTTATACACAGAATCTGTTTGTTATTTAATGAATTTAAGTTTAAAACACACGCAATTTGTAAAAGTCCACGCGGTATCTATATTCAAGATGGCGGCGCGTCCTTTCTAGACTGCACTCACTGCACTGTTAACAACTATTATTAAGTTTATTATGTCCTTTTTTCCACTTTATCCTCGTCGCCAATTATTGTAATTGAATAATACACATTGTAAAGGTATCGACACTTTATTAATTCTTGTATAATGTAAGAACAGCTATAAAGGAGTAGTCTGTAAACCGGCACGTATGGACTCTGTTTCTATTCTGTCGTCAACTGCTGACTAGTCCGCCCCGTTGCCATAGATTCATCACCATAGATATCACACCGACAGACATAGCTCTGTCTTAACTATGAATATTGAATTCGAAGTGGTATAATGACACATTTTTTTATAAAGAAGGGCTAGGGACCATTGCCCCTTCTGTAATCCGTACCAAATTATAGATTTTTTGCGACATCCTTCAATGAATTCATGGAGCGCTGCCTCTTGTCGTGCCTCGTCTCTACAGGCCTCTTGCAAAGTGACAGTGCCTCTTACCGTCTCCTGCCCTCTGCAGGTCTCATTATTCGTCTTTTTGATGCCCCCGAGAGATAGGTCCCAACAGAATTCCCATCTTACGGTTGCAACAATTTCTTTTGGTCATGTGATCTTATGCCCCCTTTGACCACTGATGCAGAAGTACCCATATGTCCAATAACCATCAGGTCGGCTCAACATAGGTGCCATTACATCCCTCATAGTCATCAGAATTAGGGAAATAAAAGTCACCCTGAGGTTGCATGTAGGGGCTATTCTCGTAATCAATCGCTTTTAAAAATCACTTAAGGATAAGATTAAGATACGATCGCAAGCAGTCGTATTCACAAAACTATCGGAATTTAATCTTAATTCTATCTTGAACTGGATCATTTTCATACTGATATTCCAAACATAACGAATTTTTAAGATATCTACTAGATATCTTGTTTTGTGAATACCAATCCGCCATTTTATGATTGTCAATCAAGATAAGAGCGTATTAAGACCGCTACGAGAATAAGGGCACTGGTATCAGGGAGCCTCCGTTAGTTACTAACCTGCCCATTAGTCAGTTAGTCACACAACCTTCGGCTGAAAACACGTAGAAAGCCGATTCCGACCCGCGCTGACTGGATCAAAGATTGTTGTCTATGGTTTCAATGCATGCCGGAAAGCGGGTTCCTGCTTTCTTCTGTTACTTACAAACTAGCAAAGGCACCGACGATGGTCAATTGACCGAAAGGCCTCTGCCATATTTATAAATTTGTTTGTTTTTCAAACAAATTTATAAATATGCGAGTGCAGAGTAAGCAGAATTCTAGAGTAAAGCTGATTTCAAACTATGTTTCAGCGCCAAACACTCATTTTGACATGATAAAATAGTTTGGCGAATTAAAACTGCTCACAGTAAGAGGCTTGTTAAATTTCAAACTGGGAGTACACAATGTCAGATTCAAGGAGAGACTGGCACATGCACACAACACTAGATTGATTGAGAATGAGGGGTTGGTGGTTCCGAGGACACAGAATAAATATGGTGACCGCACTCGAAAGTGCACCGTGCCCAAGCTCTATAATTTACTGCCAAGGAGCGTCAAAAAGTGCAAGAGTATGAATGGACTGAGAAAAGTGTTGAAAGTATGGCTGATAAATAATAAAAGTATGTACGTATAGTTTCAGGTTAGTATGGCTGAGAAGTAATAACGGTATGTATGTATGTATAGTTGTGTAGCGGGAAAAATTTGTAATACTTAATAGTGCGCATGTGCGGGATTGAGTTCGGGGCTCGGCCGTTGAAGGCACTACCTCCGCGTGGTTTTGGTTCCGACTAGACCCGGTGTGTGCGCGACAATCCTATTCGCGGCATCGATCAACACGAGAGTATAAATCGCCCAGGAAATATTCAATCTATCTCGCTCTAATATATTAGCTATCTCGCTCAACAATTATCATGCGAATGCATCTGTCAAAAACTGAGAAGCGTGGCTAAATACTTCTAATTGAATCGTCTGTCCGTCATCATTCGCAAGGACTAAAGACTTTGTCGATTGACTTATATTTCACTCTAAATAAATACACGATTGGAGCTTGAAATATCAATTACTTGCCTCTCGTTCGATCAACACGGACGTGCGCTGACGTCTGACGCGCTCGGCCGCCATTTAATTTCGCCGTTGAACACCACGAGCGATCGTTCGCTAATCTCGCTATATCCTCTTCATCTGTTCCCATCCGGACATAATTACAAATAAAATAGACTCAAAACAGTTTTAGTTGATTGTCATTGTGTAAATGCATGAATATTTTAAAGTGTTATTAATTCTAATACTAATAAATGCCCAGTTTGTGAACTATTCAGTGAGTTGTGATTCCTGGCGATACCCACTATTCCATGAGACCATCCCTCAAAAGTCTCTACCGCTGAGCTAATTTGTGAGCTAATTTGTGATCTCATTACAACCTGGTGACAGTGTACTCTAAGGAAAATTTCTTCAAGAGAGTTGAGACGAGTACAATGCTCAGGAGAATTTCATCACCAGTGAGAGGCGACTATAGTTGGTCAAATAATGTTGAAATAGATTCTGAGTTTACCAATGTATTGCAAATTAGAGAAGAGTGTGCATGTGTTTGAATGAATGTATTTGACAGAATGGAAAGAGAGGGATTGATGGTGGAAGTGTTTTTGATTGATTATGTGTCTGTTCGTTATGTAGACGAACGGTGGGGTGAATGGGTCCTATCGACAAGCCGTTTAAATGGCTTAATGGGGCCAATTTCACTTGCTGCAATTGTTGTTCTCTATGTATAGTTGTATATTTCTTTATTTTGTGTGTATTATGTATCTTATTGTTTATTATGTTTTATTTTTTTTTTTTTAAATTAAAAAAAAAAATGTTGCCATCTTGAAAAAAATAAAACGTGAAGTAACAAAGTTTTTGTGTTTTGTATTTGTACAATGAACCTTCACAACGTTACCGCTAAAAAAATTACACAATTGTTAAATACCATGTTTTCCTTGTGTAATCTTTTATTGTAACGTCTTTAATGAGACCCATAAATTAAAACATTATGTTTTAATTAACTTATATGATCCGAATAAGCCCCAAAGTTTGATAAACACGCTGGGAGGAATTTGCCACTGAAAGAAGGCCTTCCATTTCAAACGAACCTTCTCGCCAAAAGTTTTTCTCTTTTTTTATAACATCGAAAGCGACATTCTTCTTTTTCTTTTATGCCGTATTTATCGATCAATAGTCTCTAACAATGCGTTTTACGTTTGACCTCAAGGCCCAAATGTATAAACATAAGATAACTAGGTAGGTACCTAATATTAATCATTATTGAAATCGTTGTAGGAATTTAAATAAATTAAACACATTCTTACACAAAAGGCAATGTATCTTTACATCCGAGAGGATAGGAAGACATTTAAATTTTAAATTTAAAAAGAATTATGCACTCTACAAAACTTTAATAATAGACAGCAATCCTTAAGATCGATTTCTCGAGCAGATCATAAACTTGACGAACAAAATCTCTCAAATAAGCCAAATTATTTGAGCAGAGCGTTCGCAGTTTCAGGTCCTAAGGCGTGGAATAACCTTCCTGCCAACATCCTAGCGGCTGAGAACCCGGAAGATTTTAACAAGTTATTAAAAACGCATTTATTTTCAAAATCGTACCCAGGTTATCTTTAAAAGTTCTCATTTGATATTGTTTTGTGATTTTAAGCTGTTAATTAAGCTACTCTATGTATATACCTATTTGTAGTAATCTTCATATTTTTATACTTATTTATAGGTTACAGGCCCTAATAATTTTGCAAAGCGCCCTTGAGGTGATAATTATCACGAAACGTCTAGTTCAGATTCCGATAATAATTTGTTTCTAATTATTACCCGAACCTGATCGGACAATCTTTGGGTACTAACATTTATCGTGGGCTCCAGAAGAAGCCATTCCTGGGACAGCCTTTGTCTGTAGCCAGTCAAGAAACTGCCCCCCTCTGTAGCTCGGTTGTACGCCCGGATGACATTTTTATTCATTTCTCTCGTCCATCTCATCCTGCGGCGTACTTGACCACCTGCAGCGAGGCCTGCTGAACTACGAGGGTTCACTCGGCCCAAGCATGCAGGTGTCGATGGTGGTGTCCGATCTTCTTCCATCACAAACAATAATTAACAGTTAGTTTGGCATTATACATTTTCTTCTTTTTTTATTTTTTTTATAAAAGTTCTTGTTTTCCATTTTATTTGACTGATCCAAAAAAAATCCAAAAATAAATAAACCATGAAAAATATTTCAAAAATTGTTTTTTTCACAAAACAGTTCCGTTGTCAAGTTAATTTTTATTTTCCAAAACACTGATAATAAATTTTCAATTTTCGTTTTTCCAAAGCGTAGAGTTATTATTATTATTTCAAATCATTTATTCATTAAATCACAATCTTATATCATATGAAGTATACATCATTGTAAAAAAAAATTAATAAAAATAAATTAAAATTGAATACAATGCTATATACTAAATATAAAAATATCGGTATTATCTCTCATGATACATCACGATGTAATGTAATCATGAGAGATCTTCGAACTACAGAGAAAGGAACCTTCTTAACATCCTACATGAGGACAACAGAACTGCCTTTTGGATGGCATATCTGAGACCACAACAGATGCCAAGTTTCCCTAGATTGTCTTTAAGAGACTTAGGAATAACTCCATTCGTCGATATCACTATAGGTATTATGTGGGTGGTTGGTGTATGCCACATATCCTTGATTTCGTGAGTAAGATCAAGATATTTAATTATCTTATCCTGCTCGGCTTTTTTCAAATTTTCGTCATACGGTATAGTGATATCCACGAGATACGTTATCCCGTTCCTACGATCAACCAATACAATGTCCGGACGATTTGCGTTAATCGTTCGGTCAGTTTGTATTGGTATATCCCAATACAACTTTGTATTACTGTTTTGCATTACCGAAATTGGGGTGTACCTATAATAAGGTACTTCAAGATCGAGCAAACCATATTTCAAGGCAAGTTTTTGATGAACTATTTTAGCCACATCGTTATGTCTGTGCAGATACTCAGAACCACACAGGAGAGAACACCCAGACAAAATATGTCTGAGTGTTTCTCCTGTTTGGCCACATGCACGACATTTATCAATTATATCAGGTGCTTTAATAATATATTTTTTATAATTATTAGTGACGATGACCTGGTCTTGTATTGCACAGACAAAACCTTCTGTTTCGCTAAATAGTTCACCAAACCTCAACCATCCAGTCGAATCTTCAAGACTTACATGTGATGAATTTAAAGTTTCGAAGAATCGACCGTGGAGAGACTTGCCTTTCCATATATCAACCCGATCTTGTACCCCAATTATCGGTGGTGAAACAGGATTTGATAAATTTAAGGGCGTGTACTTCAAATCACACGCAATGAGGTCTTCATAACCCAATTTATTCCTTGATGAGATAAAGTAAGATTGGAGGAGGTTTATCTCTTTGTTATTCATGTTTTTGATGTTTAACATGCCTCTACCACCAATCTTCCTTGGTAAATATAATCTCATCAAGGAACATCTTGGATGATGCATCCTATATTGTGTGAACAAACTACGTACCTTTAAATCCATCTTGTCTAATTCCGTTTGGTTCCACTTAATGATTCCAAAAGAATACAAAATTTTCGGTACAACCCATGAATTAATGGCCATAATTTTATTTCTCCCGGAGAGAAAACTTTTCAAAACTTTTTTTAATCGTTTAATAAATTCATTTTTAATGTTATTTTTAATAATTTTGTGGTCAAAAACTAGATTTTGTTGAAAGCCAAGATATTTGTAATTTTGATTATCTAAAAGAGGAATGTTTGTAACAGATGAAGAACTATTTTGATGATTGTTTCGGATTATTCCTTTTTGAACATTAATTTTTGCACATTTTTCTAAGCCAAATTCCATTTTTATATCATCACTAAATTTTTTTGTAATTTTGATTAATTTTTCTAATTCAACTAAACTTTTACCAAATAATTTTAAATCGTCCATATAAAGTAAATGACTAAATTTAATACCAGACCTTTTTAATTCATAACCACAATTTGAGGATTCCAATAATTTACTCAGTGGATTTAGAGCTAAGCAGAACCAAAGCGGACTTAGACTATCTCCTTGAAAAATACCTCTATTGATATGGATTGAATCGGTAATATATTTTCCAGAAGGTTGAGAAACAGATATTTTTGTTCTCCATTTTGACATCAAAAATTTTAGAAATTCTACGAGTTTGTTGTTAATTTTATATATTTCCAAAACTTTTATTAGCCAAGAATGTGGGACTGAATCATATGCTTTTTTGTAATCAATCCATGCCATAGAGATATTTTTCTTTTTGTGTTTCACCTGCTCACAAATAATACTGTCTATTAAGAGCAATTCCTTTGTCCCACGAGATCCCATTTTACATCCATTTTGTCTGACAGATAAAATATCATTTTCAATTAAGTATGAATGAATTTTGTTTGAAATTATAGATGTCAAAAGTTTATAAATTGTTGGTAGGCATGTATTATTATTATTATTATTAAAATGTTAAAAGTTCGCGAGTTCATTCAACAGAATACAATGCTACAATACAAGTACCTACCCGGTACTTGATCTCAAGGTTCTGAGGTCATGTGTCCGCTTCGAAAGAATAATTTGCAACATGCCTTCGTTGCACACAGAAATGAGTCATGTGTAAATTTTATCCCGATAAAAATTTGGCAGAAGTGAAAGCTGTAACAAACTTGAGGGTACTACTCCGTAAGAGGTCCCGGGTTCAATTCCCGGTCGGGTAAAGTAATTTTCACATGTAATTATTTCTACCCGGGGTTCGCCTGTCTCATGAATGAATTTATTGAGGACTGTTGCAAAAATATAACAATATTATTTTTGTAGGAGATGCAAATATTGATTTGTTGGATGAAGAATCCGTAACGACGTGTACTTATAAGTTTGTAGTGGAATCTAATAACTACCAAATAATAAATAAAATAGACCATAGCCATGCTACGCGGGTAACACATGAAACCAGTACCTTGATTGATCACGTCTTGGATAATTCTGCTAGAAATACTTTTTTGGTAGAACTGAGTGATTGGCCGGGACTGGATCATAGACTAATTAAAATATATGTTACCAATGTATCAAAACCCAAACAAAAACTTCAAAATATACAAAAGAAAATTATTAACCATGAGTTGTTTCGGAACCTCGTCGAGAATAGTATATCGGCGAAAAATATGTTGAATTTTGAAAATCTCATAGATATAATAACAGACTCTAAATCAAGGGCCACTACTGTGAAACATTATCGTGCTAGAGTTGATAATATATGGCTAACCCCTAGAATCATGGAAATGATTAACACAAGAAATAAATTATTTTCATTGCAAAAAAAATCCAAATGCATCCGAAATTACTAAAAAAGCATATAAATTTTATAAAAACAAAGTAACAAAAGAGATAAACAAAGGAAAAAAATCTTATATTCAATCAAAAGTCGAACGAACCAATGGAGATAGTAAAAAACTTTGGAAAATAATAAATGAATTCTTCGGTAAAATAGAATCTGGTAAACCTGGTGGAATTCAGGAACTTCAGATATCTGGTAAAGCAATTAGGGATGGTCATACAATAGCGAATATCATAAACGAATATTTCTCTTCCATTGGGGAAAAACCTCGCATTTAAAATCAAACAAGTTCAGAACAATACTAATAGGGTGAAAACTTATAGAACAGACTCTCCAATAAAATAAATAGTGTTTACTTGTGTCCAACAGATAAAACTGAAATTTTAAATATCATAAAAAATCTTAAAAGCAACGTGGCTTGTGGGTATGATGAAATTACAGCAAACGATGTTAAAGTCTTACAGGATATAATTGCGGAACCGTTATCAAAAATAATCAATGATTGTATACAGGCGTGTGTATTCCCCGGCTGTCTGAAAATTGCTACTGTTGTACCAATTCATAAATCGGGAAGTAAAAAGGAAGTGGGTAATTATCGCCCAATCAGTCTCTTAAGCACATTTAGTAAAATATTTGAAAAGGCTTTACATTATAGATTTGTTGATTTCCTAGAAAAAAATTGTCCTATTGATCCCAACCAGTATGGTTTTCAAAGGGGTAGTAATACTTCTTGTGCTTTAATGGATGCAATGAATTACATAAATGGAGAACTGGATAGTGGAAAATATGTTGTACCAGTTTTTATAGATCTATCAAAGGCATTTGATACTGTTGATCATGATACTTTATTGTGTTCATTGGACAGACTTGGATTCAGAGGCAATGTTCTAAGACTTGTAGATAGCTATTTGGGAGGAAGGCATACAATGACAAAAAACCATGACAAATTAAGTGATCGTTTAACTGTGGATGTTGGAGTTCCGCAGGGGTCGATCTTTGGTCCATTGTTGTATCTGTTACACATTGATGACCTTCGGTTTGCTGAGATACAAGGAAAGCATTTCATATATGCAGATGATACTTTACTGGTTTATAGCGGTTATGATGGAAATAGCCTGCAAAATATAATCAATAATGATCTGAATCTAGTAAGTACCTGGTTGAATAACAAATTACTATCGGTCAACACCTGTAAAACCAATTACATGGTCTTGAAACAAAAAAATAAACCCTCCATAGATCTCGGACTTTTTATGAATGGAGACGAAATTAAACAGACTTTTAGGGTAAAATATCTGAGTTTACATTTTGAAGATAAATTATTGTTGTGGATGAATCAAGTAGAAGTACTCTTAAAAAAACTTGGCCCTATCGTAGGACTTATGAGAAGGGCGAATCTGTTCAATACTGAAACAAAAAATATGATCTATCACTCATTTGTGCTTTCACATATAACATACGGCATAATAATAAAAAAAATTGTTCCGTAAATTTTTTTGTCTAGAGCCTTTGAAAGATTTTAGTAAATTATTGCTTGGAAAAAATTTGTTGAAAAAAAATTTTTTGAACAAAAGCCATCGGGTGCTGACTCATAGTAATAATACTTTGCGTAAGCGTCACTATCGGACTATTTCCAGAAAAAAAATCATGATCGTAATCTGAGTAGTTTAGCCACAGATACGTAGTTTAGTCAGAAATCCGGTTTTTATTCAAATTTCACAAAAAGGTAAATAACTTTTGAACCACCCAATATCGCTAAACATACATGGGGGTCAAATTGATAGGTATTGAGGTCCTCTACCTCCTTGCTTCGGATTAGGTACCGTAAGTAATTAAAAAAACAATCTTTACCCGACCATATTACAAGCCTGTCTTAAAGAATAAGCGCTGAATTTTGGCACTTGTACAGTTTAAGTGAGCTTTTGTACATGATCCCCTTATACCAGCCAAATGAAATTTGCAGGAATGATTTTACATGGATAGTAGAAGTTTTTAAGATAGTTTGTAGAAAAAAATGTTCCGTAAATTTTTTTGTCTAGAGCCTTTGAAAGATTTTAGATAATTATTGCTTGGAAAAAAATTGTTTAAAAATTTTTTTTTGAACAAAATCTATCGGGTACTGACTCATAGAAATAATACCGTGCGTAAGGGTCACTATCGGACTATTTTCAGAAAAAAAACCATGATCGTAATCTGAATAGTTTAGCCACAGTTATGTAGTTTAGTCAGATATCCGGTTTTTATTCAAATTTCACAAAAAGGTAAATAACTTTTGAACCACCCAATATCGCTGAACATACATGGGGGTCAAATCGATAGGTATTGAGGTTCTCTACCTCCCTGCTTCGGATTATCCACTACCAACTTAACACCGTGTATAATGAGGATGTGCATTAGGCTGGGCCGTTCTAGTATGGAAGTTTAAAAAGTGCTTCTAATCTTAATGTAATAGTGATAATTTGTTGCCTTATGATGTATTATAACTATCTATAAAATTTCATGACAAAAAAATAAGATCTTCTGTCTCCGAATCGACCTTGAAGTTTTGTATGGGACGAAAATATCCCATTCTAACTGATATTTTTATAATAATCATGTAAAATGATTCCGGTCTTGTTTTTTTATTCACTTTTTTTATTATACCACAGATAATTCAAGAACACACTTCTATTTATTTAATAACACAAAAATAATAAATAAAACTTTCAAATTTTTTATGTAAAGCAAGTATATGAAATTATGTTATTTTGCGGTGATTGTTTTTGATAAATTGGGTTTGATATCTTTTTTACTCGTTGCTTTCTAAGCTTTTACATAATATTTTATTGATAAATTTCTCCGTTAAGTTGGTGAGGCTTCTTTAAAAATTTCACAGATCGTCAAACTCCTTGGATATGACAAGAAAAATTCAGGAAACTGTATTTATTCATCTTCGCCATTGTATGTAATGAATGCCGTAAGATCTTCGTCGGATACTTGTTGATTGGTGTTTCTGTTACATTTTGCTGTCTGTCTATAACTTAGTTCTTGTAAAAGGATGCTTCAAAATTTACTTTCGGTACATCAAGGATCAAAAATGGTTTTTTTTTGGGTGATTCGAGCTTTCACTATCCAGCGAGCGGTTCATTCTCTTACTTCATAGTGTATTTTGAGCGAGATAGCTTTTTCTTTTAGTAATTACAGTTTATATAACAGATTTGATAATCTGATAAATATATGGATAAGAAATTAAACTTCCATAGGTAATTGGATCAGTTGCGAGGTAAGTTGGTGCACAAACATTAACAATAAAGATAAGTTAAAGTCATCAAACTTTCTGAAAGAAACGCAGTCGCAAAATCCTATGAGCTTAGTTTAGCGATTATTACATGGATTATTTTTCCTGGAGCTCAGTTGCCTAAATCATTAGAAAATGTTCCTGTTGGTATGACTATACCAATTTGGAATAAATATAATTGATCTTTTCGTAGATCTTGAAATTATAAAATAGTAGTTTCTCTTGTAATCACCTGGAACATATCAATTGTTTTTTTTCCAGTTGTTTTCCAATTTGGTCAGAATGCGTATGATGACTTGAGAAAGCACTATCAACACATTATTATACAAAAACCTAAATAATTGTTACTTGCCGTTTTTTTCTAGATTATCGGCGACTCATTCAATTGGGATTATTATTTGTGGTTTGCAATAAGCAAAATATTCATTCTAATGGTTTTATTAGTATTTTCTCCTGCAAACTAATTATTCAATCATGTTTTCCGGTATTTACCTACACTTTTTTTCATTACATCAGACGACAAGTAAAATATCGAATGAAATATTGCTTTTTGAAAAGAAATCTGTAATCGATCTCTCTATCGGTTTCGGTGTTCCAAATTTTCCATCAATTTAGAATCAGTTTCCTTTAACACTCTCTTAATTATTGTGCATCTGTATTTTTTTCCACTTTTTCTAATCACTAGCCTAAAACTTTGGCTTTACGGCCATCAAAATACAAAACTGGTATTTTTAACCCTTTTCTCATTTCATGCGATTTTCTCTTGTTTATTGCGGCGCTTTATATACTTTGTTGCTATCTTAAATTGTATTTTTATGCTTTATATCATACAGAACTAATTATTCCATCATTTTTATGACATACAATCTTAAAAAAATATTATGTTAAACATATTTTTACTTTCTTTATACCTGCTTCAAAATAGGACAAATTTAACAATTTCTTGAAACTTTGAGCTCAATTCGGAGACAGAAGATATCTTTCGAATTGAAAAATATTTTGCATACGTATTTAAAACAGCATTTAGCACTAAAATATAACTATTACGTTAGCAATAGAGGGAAAAAAGGAAATCGGCCCACACTAATGTGCATTCAAGATACACCAGGACAAGAACAGACATTAGGAGTAAAGTGCCGCGAACTGACAGGGAAAGGCATGGTTTTTTGTACTCGGCGGTGGAATTGTACAACGGCATGCCTAAAGAAATAAAGGACTTTAAATGTAATAAAACATTCATTAAAAAATTAAAGGCGTTAGTATTGGAGAGACGCGATGTACCTGTGGTGTCATAGCGGCTGGTGCCATTTACTGCAAGAATCAATCAATTCCCTTATACCAGCAATTTTTTTGCTGCCTGGGAATGACCTACTTATATGTTTACTGTACGATTACTGATATTATTGTTAAGTACGTATTTAATTTTTAAATAAAATAAATAAATAAATAAATAAAATACATTTACTGCCTGCCTTGGGTTGGAAAGCCACCACAAACTCAATGGACGCCATTCACACGTTGGTGAGCGCGTCGGTATTTTAATACATTTGCCGCAAATTCGTAAAATTTAATTTGTAAAATAAAATAAATAAATAAATAAAATACATTTACTGCCTGCCTTGGCTTGGAAAGCCACCACAAACTCTAAGCCTTCACAAACTCAATGGACGCCATTTACACTTGGTGAGCGCGTCGGTATTTTAATACATTTGCCGCAAATTCCTTTGATCTGTGTCAAAAACCGACACTTGTTGCAAGCGTTGGCAAGCTCACCAAGCCAAGGCATCCCGTTTACGCGTTGGTGTTTGTGGTGGTTTGCCGAACCATGGCAAGCGTGGAAATGCAGCATCAGATTGAACGAAACAGTTTGGCTAGAAAAAAATTCCACGAACTAATTAATTCTCTCGGCTATACTGGCATTTTGCACAAGAAAGTGTTGGTTTATTATTTTATTGTTCAGAATATAATTCTGTTTCAATTTATCCAAACAAATTAGTCTAGGTAGGAAATAATGCCTTATTTCTGGCTCTGGCTTTAATTCGTTTGGTGTAAACGCACCCTAACATGGAACAAAGAAAAATTACGAATTTGCTTAGAGAAGTTACGAAGTTTGATTAAAAATCAGGTAAATTACTCCAATGGGAAGTTTTCTGGGGAGCTTCCGACAATACACACTATAGGTGGCAGAACTTCTAATCAGGGTAGTGAGTACGTAACTTTTTCTATAGCACGACTAACCACACTTCAATCTAACTACTCATAACCACGACTTAACTACATTAGTAGTTAGCGCGAGTACGTAACGCGATAACGCAATGTAGTTAAGTTTTACGCCGTAAATAGTAAGGTTTGCCAATATCTGACACAAAAAAAATGTTTTATTCATTGTATTTTTGAAAGGTCTCCGCGATTTGCCGATAATTTGGAACATCGCTCGGAAGAAAGAGTAGTGGACGGACACTGTCGAGTATTTTAAAGTCGCGCGGAGAGAGAAAAAAGCTTGTGGCGGCAATTATTCTTTGACATTTTTAATCAAATATATAAAAACAATTATGATTTGTGTAATTTTAATCATTTTAAGAAGCAATACACTTGATGTATTTGTGTCGTATAGAATCAAACACGCGCGGAACTTTGCAAAAACGGCATTTAGAAGATACCCAACTAGCACAAAATAGTCGTAAAGACATTACAATCCTGCCATTGAAGAATCGGATATATGGTCTACATGAACGTTACATACCCGGAATGGGCCCATTTTATACGACAAATGAGTAGTTTTAACAGTGCTAAGGAAGACATAAATTGACCAAAAATCGGAAAAGGACATTGTTTTAACATTTATATGATTAAAAAAGTTTAATAAATAACATTTAAACGATATTTTGCAAGTTGTCGTGGTATAATTGACTATAACACACGTATGCGACGCCTATGTCCCGTCAGTACGATATTTTATCATATTTTGTCGAATTATTGTCTATATCACAAGTGACGTGACGTCTATGGCACATTAGTACGATAGATTGTAATATTTCGTCGAATAATAATCTATTCTACGAGTATGCGACATCTACGCAACAGCTGTCAAAATAGACAGGCAAGTTCGTCGAATAATAGGCTATTCCATAACTATGCGATATTTTCGCGACAGCTGTCAAATTCACAGGCAATCTCGTCTGTATGCGTCATCATTGCCACAGAATTCTATACAATTATATAAAAATCTATGATCATTGCGTTGCGGTTGAGATTGTTTAATATAAAGTTAACAACAAAATATTATAAAAGGCAATAATATTTCAAGTTTTGCTAAATTATCGAATTGAAGTTTTGCTTTATCTACGCGTGTAAAATTTAATTGCAAATTTAAATTTATTGTTCAATTATACATCCATTATTTATAATTTTTAATGCGCTTCTCGGAATAATTGTATTTAAAAAGATGTTTTGAAAAATAATTGTTACAAATTTAGTTAAAGTGAACTATATAGAACGCCATTTTATGTTAGTAACGTGAATATGACGGTTTTTGACGCCTGTATGAACATAAGTCGGAAAATCGATGATGTTCTGATGGCTGTACGATGTTTGGTCGTACAAATTACTATTTGTGAGGTTTATGCAATATCTTGGTCGGATTAACGACTCTAATACCACAGTTACCATTTTGTTTTTCTTGAGAGCTCAGGGTCGTTTTCAGATGCAGTTAATTTATCTTAATTATGCAAAAATGATTATCTCAACTGTTTTTAATAAAATGTCCCATTCAAAATCATCAACTCTAATTTTTGTTGTGCTGTAAAACAGATACCATGGAAGAGATAACAAGAAAAGTCCAAAGTTGCCCAATAAAACCATTCATTTGAGATACAAACCTTAATGACATTGCGGAGGAATATCAAATGAATATAGAATATTAAGTATATTAATAATATTATGATACATTGAATTTTTTAACGCACACAACACACTCGCATGGCATTTGTCAAATAAAAATAAACATCTAGTCCACAACAGAGGCGAGCCATACGTGTGTAATATATGCAAAAAAAAAGTTCAAACAAAATGAGAATGAATCTGGAATGAATGGCATGTCCGTTGATTAGGTGTTTATTTTTCATTATGACGAAAAGCCATACTTTTGTAATATATGCAAAAAAAAGTTCAAACAAAATGTGCACGAATTTCACGTCCGTTGGACTGTTGATAAGTACCTAGTTTAGTTTTATTATCCATTTCGATGGAAAGCCATGCGTGTGTAATATATGCAAAAAAAGTTCAAACAAAATGTGAATGAATCTGGAATGAATGGCATGTCCGTTGATTAGTTGTTTATTTTTCATTATGACGAAAAGCCATACGTTTGTAATATATGCAAAAAAAAGTTCAAACAAAATGTGCACGAATTTCACGTCCGTTGGACTGTTGATAAGTACCTAGTTTAGTTTTATTATCCATTTCGATGAAAAGCCATGTGTGTGTAATAAAAGCAAAAAAAAGTTCAAACAAAATGTGAATGAATCTGGAATGAATGGCATGTACGTTGATTAGGTGTTTATTTTTCATAATGACGAAAAGCCATACGTGTGTAATATAGGCAAAAAAAAGTTCAAACAAAATGAGAATGAATCTGGAATGAATGGCATGTCCGTTTATTAGGTGTTTATTTTTCATTATGACGAAAAGCCATACTTTTGTAATATATGCAAAAAAAAGTTCAAACAAAATGTGCACGAATTTCACGTCCGTTGGACTGTTGATAAGTACCTAGTTTAGTTTTATTATCCATTTCGATGGAAAGCCATGCGTGTGTAATATATGCAAAAAAAGTTCAAACAAAATGTGAATGAATCTGGAATGAATGGCATGTACGTTGATTAGGTGTTTATTTTTCATAATGACGAAAAGCCATACGTGTGTAATATAGGCAAAAAAAAGTTCAAACAAAATGAGAATGAATCTGGAATGAATGGCATGTCCGTTTATTAGGTGTTTATTTTTCATTATGACGAAAAGCCATACTTTTGTAATATATGCAAAAAAAAGTTCAAACAAAATGTGCACGAATTTCACGTCCGTTGGACTGTTGATAAGTACCTAGTTTAGTTTTATTATCCATTTCGATGGAAAGCCATGCGTGTGTAATATATGCAAAAAAAGTTCAAACAAAATGTGAATGAATCTGGAATGAATGGCATGTACGTTGATTAGGTGTTTATTTTTCATAATGACGAAAAGCCATACGTGTGTAATATAGGCAAAAAAAAGTTCAAACAAAATGAGAATGAATCTGGAATGAATGGCATGTCCGTTTATTAGGTGTTTATTTTTCATTATGACGAAAAGCCATACTTTTGTAATATATGCAAAAAAAAGTTCAAACAAAATGTGCACGAATTTCACGTCCGTTGGACTGTTGATAAGTACCTAGTTTAGTTTTATTATCCATTTCGATGGAAAGCCATGCGTGTGTAATATATGCAAAAAAAGTTCAAACAAAATGTGAATGAATCTGGAATGAATGGCATGTCCGTTGATTAGGTGTTTATTTTTCATTATGACGAAAAGCCATACGTTTGTAATATATGCAAAAAAAAAGTTCAAAAAAAATGTGCACGAATTTCACGTCCGTTGGACTGTTGATAAGTACCTAGTTTAGTTTTATTATCCATTTCGATGAAAAGCCATGTGTGTGTAATAAAAGCAAAAAAAAGTTCAAACAAAATGTGAATGAATCTGGAATGAATGGCATGTACGTTGATTAGGTGTTTATTTTTCATAATGACGAAAAGCCATACGTGTGTAATATATGCAAAAAAAAGTTCTAACCCAATTTGAATGAATGGCACGTCTTTTGATTAGTTACCTAATCATGCTTACAAATAATTATAAGATACTAACTATATACCGACCTCGGTAGTCTAGTTGTACTAGCGTTGACATTAGATCCGAGGTCCCGGGTTCGATTCCCGGTCGGGTCAGAGTTTTTCTGTGTTTTTTCACTTGAAAATTTCTACTCGGGGTTGGCCTGTCTCAGATTGGACGATACCGGTTGACTGGAAAAAATTGCCTCAGGCAATAAGTTCCGCCGGCTATACTGACACCTTTGTGTAGAAAAGTGTTAATATTATTATATATAGGTACTTATACAAGATACACCCCGAAAATGAGTTTATACTAATACATCTTTAAATTCATTATTATCCATTATTATGAAAAGCCATGTGTGTGTAATATATGCAAAAAAAAATTGAATGAATGTCAAGTCTATTGATTAGGTACCTATTCATTATTATCCATTATTATGAAAAGCCCTGTGTGTGTAATATATGCAAAAAAAAGTTTCAACAAAATGGAATGAATGTATCGTCTATTGATTAGGTACCAAATTATTATCCATTATTATGAAAAGCCATGTGTGTGTAATATATGCCAAAAAAGTTTCAACAAAATGGAATGAATGTCTCGTCTATTGATTACGTAATTATTATGCATTCATATCAAAAGCCATATGTGTGTAATAATACATGAATATAATATGTGTGTTTCGTGCGGACGACGTCGTGGTTCGATCCCAGGTGTCTACCATCTTCCTCTTTCACGACACAAGCTTTAAGTAGCTTACTGTAAAAGAGTCAAGGAGTGAGCACTGATTCATTTTTCTAAAAAAGAAAGTGCATAAAAAGTTCACACAAAATGTAAATTAAATTCACGCCTATTATTGATTTGGTACTCATTATTCATTACGTATTCATTATTCAAACGCGTCGTAAAATTATTCATTATGACGAAAATCCATATGTGCGTAATACTTGCAAAAACTTATATGTATAAAACAGTATAATTCCTGACCTGACTGCGACCCTGAGTCAACTCGCCTTTTTGTATTGGTTCGAGGGATCTGTCTTAAAAAGTAGTCACATAAGAGGTTTTGCGATATACTTTTTTTTTTTTTTACCCATCACGCCGTGTCCCGTAAGGGGTAGGCAGAGAGAACGGACCTCCACTCTTTTCTATCCAAGCATACTTCTTTCGCTTCTTCCACCGACATACTATTTCTCATACAGCTTCTCCTATTTCTCATACTTCTTACCTGGCCTTCCTTGAGGACGGAATCGATGTGTTCGATCCACGTCATTCTCGGTCGCCCACGCTTTCTTACACCTTTCCTTTCAGCCTTATGAATTATCTTTGTCATTCTGTTTGCATCCATTCTTTCCACATGCCCAAACCATCTCAACTTATTAACTTTCATCTTTGTCACAACACTTACTTCCATACCACATTCTTTCCTAATATTTTCATTCCTTTCCATATCCCATAAAGTTTTTCCACATATTCTTCGTAGAGATTTCATCTCTACTGCATTTATACTACATTCTTCTTTTTTCGTCCATGTCCACGTTTCACAACCATACATCATCGATGGTAGCAGGATTGCGTTATGCACTAGTTTCTTTGCTTGTAGTGAGACGTTGTTGTTTCTCATTATAGGTCTTAGTGCACCGCCCACCCTGCAACCAGCAACTTTCCTACGTTCGATTTCTTTTTCACACTTTCCATCACGACTAAACATGCTTCCTAAATACACATACTCATTCACTTGCTCAAGATATTCATTTTCTACGGTTACTTTGCAATTCGTTCTTGCTTCATCCCTTTCAAATACCAAAACCTTTGTTTTGCTTACATTCATTTTTAGACCATTTTTTGCACAATTTTCTAACACACTTGACACAAGTTCTTGCAAATCATTTTCACACTCAGCCATAAGTACTAAATCATCTGCATACATAAGCGCACATACCTTTATTCCATTTAGTTCAACCCCTATATTTATATCTTTTAACCCACTGACGCAAAAATCAAAGAACAAATTAAACAACCAGGGTGACATGACGCACCCTTGCTTCACACCTTTCGTAAGATAGAACTCCGGTGAAAGGTGACTGTTCACCTTCACACACGCAGTACTTTCCGAATATAGCGAAGCAATGGCACGAATCAACCGGTTATTCACTCCATAAATTGATAGAACTTCCCATAATTTACCCCTGTCTACCCTATCATATGCCTTTTCCAAATCTACGAATGCACAGAAAAGCTTCTGATGTTTACTCAAAAGCTTCTCCGTAATCATCCGCAGAGCGAAGATCTGGGTAGTGAGTACGTAACTTTTGCTATAGCACGACTAACCACACATCAATCTAACTACTCATAACCACGGCTTAACTACATAATAACCACGCTGAAACACACAACTAACTACATTTGTAACGTTACGTACTCGCGCTAACTACACTAGGAAGTAGTTAATCGTGCTATAGCCCTTACGTACTCACCCCCCTGATCAGCTATACTTTATGAAGTTTATAAAACTGATCAGATATAGTTTATGAAGTTTATAAAACTGTCCATTTATTGTCGTGTTAGCATCATTACGGTAAATTATACGTCGTTTTGAAGTCTATGTAATAAAAAGTATGTATAAGTTGTTGGCCGACTCTGTATACGAAGTTTATAACACATTCTTGTTCTAGTTGTGTAACCATCAATATGAATAATTATACGATGATTTTAAGACTATGTTGTAAAGAAGTCGTATAAACTTTTTGTCGACCAAATACACGACATTTATAAGACTGTCTTTAAAATATGTCGTATAAGCGATTTTCAGACTATTTATATGACATTTATTGTGTATATCGTATTACCATCGTGATATAATAGTAAAAAACGGTAAAAGACTTAACTATAGGACGAGTCTTATAAAGTAGTAGTAAACATGTTAATATGATCAACTTTACTGACATATTGGTCGTATAAGCTAAGAGGTCATGGTTGCGACACTTTTGTGACTGTTAGTCAATTTGCATCCTATCATAAGACCTTTATACAATAAAAAAATCATATAATTTTAGCTAACACGACTTTTGTGCTTGTTGGGTATTTAATAAAAACGATTACGTATGAAAAAAACACCAATTTTTTTTGGAAAATATGGTAAAAATAACCTTAATACTAACAACTATAATTTTAATAAACTTAACTAGATATAAATATAGTGAGAAGAGAAATATTTCGAAATTAAATTTTAAAATATCCAGTTTTGCTACCAACATGTAAATAGTTCCGATTTTGATACCAACCAATGTGCAAAGATCCATCTTTGATTCCAACTAAGCAAGTGTGACGTCATCAAAACAGGAAGTCAATAGAACAGTGCCGTCAACATCTTTTTTTATGTACGAAGAATATGAAAAAAAAGCAATCATTTAAGTAAAAAGGTTATTTATAATTTGCTTATGTCTATAATAATATGCAATTACAATGTTGTTTGCAAAGTAAAATAAAAACATTATTTATTTTATAATAATTTATCCCCCAAAGCACGAGCTCTGCTCAATTTTGGGGGTAAAAAAAATATATTAAAAAAAAAAACGTATAAATTATTGTGAATGTATTTTTTTTAATGTTTTTTATTTCCTTAATAAAAATATTTGAATTTGAATAAAAAATTACAATGGATAACCTTTTAAAAACATTTTATTTTTATACTTCTCTATACAAATGTGTCAGTATAACCGACGGAACTTATTGCCTGAGGCAACTTTTTCCAGTCAACCGGTCCCATCCAATCTGTGATAGACCAACTCCGGGTAGAAATTCCAAATGAAAAAAAAACAAACACAAACTCGGAATCGAACATAGGACCTCTTGATCTGAAGTTCAAGCCTCAAGCGGCTATCGAGGTCGGCCAAAACATCTATGGAATAGTCCAATTTTTTTATGAAATGTTTAATTTAATTCCAATAAACGGTTATAACAAAAGAAATATTGATATATCACTCAATTTCTAAAATTGTTTGAATGTAAAATATTTTATTAATTTGATTTTTAATTAATTAATTTGATCGTATCGTTGATTTTAAATAATAGCACATATGTTTTAATTATATAAAAGTTTAAATTTAAAACTAAAATTAACAAGTTGAATACATAAATTTGCGGAACATAGGGTAAACCAGACAGTTATTGGACGTAGACAGTTATGGGACGTTTAGTATCAAAGTTCTAAAAAATAAGCATACCGCTACTTATTGTTAATAAGTTCTTCCATAGATGTCTTCGTGGAACTTTCCTTTAGAAAAATCGCTACTTATTTTATCGGCTCATTTAAAATTTGACCAGTAATAGATATTTTTTTGTCAAGTCGGAAAGTGTTGGTTCAATACTGTATTTTTCTTAAAAAAATCAATAAGGATATCAATTTTTGTTCAATGTAAGTATACGTAAAAATAACCTATTTTTAAGTATTTAATTGCATTTAGAATATAAATAAGGTTGTCAGAAATGATAGAATTTCATTTGATATCAATTAATGCTGAATTAAGTGTGTTAGTAGTGTGTCCAATAACTGGATCTATTTTTTACTTCATTTCAATTACTGGACAGCCGACCAATAAGCGTGTTTTGATGAAAAAAAAATGTATGATTACTTTTGCAATATCTTTATAAAATCACAGCTTATAGAAAAAATTTAAAATTATACATCTCTACTTGAATTCTAAACAGTTACTGGCACTGTGTCCAGTAACTGAATTTTAAGTGTCCATGTAGCATGTATTTTAGTTATGAAGCTTCACCCGTCTCATAGTACGGAATATTCTTTATAAATTTCAAATATTGCTATACATACCTACCCCTATACTAACAGGTATGCATCTATATAATTTGGTTTCTGTTGATCGTGCGATTAAGCACGTAGGCCACAGGTCCTGTTGCCAAATGTTAATATTATTGCACGAGTGCAAGTGGGATGGATGCCTATGCATTTCACTCACTCACTTTCTCTCCACCCCGTTCTAATTATTTACGACGTAGATTATATTCCCAGGTTGTCAGACTTTCGCTACTGAGTATGGTGAATGTGAGAGGCAGATATCTTCCATCTCTCTCACCCGTGGTCACATGATGAAGGACCTGTTGACTCAAGTAGAAACGACCGTTAAGCTTTTTTCCTTTGTTTCAAACTGCATTCTATAAACTCACTTGGTGGGAATCAGACGTATAAATTTTGGAGTACTCCCTGATAGTTGGAGAAACTCAAACATTTACCGCGATTTTTCCTAGAATCGAACCAATTATATTCATAGATACGAAAAGTGATTATTATTGTTGTTTTAAAAGAATAAGCAAACTTTTTATAATTGATTGTAAATTTGACACAATTACTGTTGTGAATTACGTGAAAAATCTGAACTTTTGTATATTTTCCAATTTCCTGTTAAACGCAATAAACAAGTGTTTCTTAAATTATCAAACATCATCTTTGATTAAAAATCATCATCTCCTCCTGGATCGAACTTCCAAAGACCAAAAGAGTTCGGAGTCCGCTCTACCAACCGCTAGCCGAGGCAAGTATTCATGGTTAAAAGAAGAAGAGAAACTGAAGCAGATTCCACTCCGACCAGTAAGAAAACCCGTAACAATTATGGCGCCCAACGTGGGGCATCAAATCCAGAACGAGCTGATGGCAATGCGAGCAGCGTCAAGATTCGGAGACATCCAGAGGAACCTTGTCTGCGTCTCCCTTGACTCACATAGATGCCGGACAGGAAATTGGTGAGCGAAACGTAATTAATAATCCAATTCTTTTGAAAATCATTAAATAATGCAATAACACAGTGTTCTGGTGTTTAAAGTTTTTTTTTTTTGAAATGATAATGGTGTATTAAGTTGCCTTTTTTCCTTTTCTTTTCTCTTGAGTATTAGCAAGTTCTATTATCTCAATTTAAATTTCTGCAATTGCTAAAATTTTGTTGTGGGCCAAAAGCCATGAATTTTTGCGATACCTACAGATAAATTCAGCCGACGGCAACTAGAAAAGTTTTTTTTGTTTTGTTGCAATTTTTCTTAAAAAATTTTATTTTTGCATTTGGGTACTCTGTTTTGCCACAATAATTCAATAACTTTCCTTGAGAAAGGGTCTTCCTCCCTTGAATGTTGGATGGGTGAGTGAGGTCGAGATAAAGCTTCGATAATTTTAATTTTTTTTTTGACTTTCTTGTGATCGAATACTCCCGACGGTAGTCAAAGTTTGAGATAGTCACACTACGGTGGTTTTATTTGTTAATAATGTCATCCCTGGTCGATCGAGTTATTCCGCGTGTGGAGAGGGCGACATGCAAGACTCTCTCTAAAGCACTGTTGAATAGAGGTATCCAGCCTGATGTAGGTATTGAATCTCTGCGAAGGCAATGCAGACTTTTCAATTCTAACTTATTGTCTGATGTGGGTCAGCGTGACAATCACCCTTCGGAATTGTTAGGTATCCAACGCCCTGATAGCCTTTCGGAAATTAATCCACCTCGTGATAGTTTTGTACCTTCTTCTCCGCCCACTCAGGCTGTGACAATGATTAATACTAATGTTTCCAATGATTTAATTATTACACCGGTTCGTAGAAATTTAGATAGACCCAATCCTACAGTTAGCCAATCACACATCATACATTCAGTAAATTTTAGTTCATGGCCAGTTCAACATTATTCCGGTGTCGAGGATGTTAGGGATTTTTTTTTGAGATTGGAGGAAATTTCCAGAGCCCGAAATTTTCCAGTGGAAAACCTAGGCCCCGCCTTGCCTGAATTTTTGGAGGGAAAAGCACTCACCTTCTACCGGACATTTTATAACAGTGTTAAAACTTGGACACAGCTTAAACAATCGTTTATCAAGCGCTTCGATTTGCCTGATGCTGAAGGCAACAGACGATTGGAAATCTTAACTGCATCACAGCAACCTTTGGAGAGTGCTAGTGATTACATTTCACGTATAACCCTTTTGAATCAGTCCTTACAGTCTCCATTGCGTATGTCAGATATCCTAAAGGCCATCAGAAAAGGATTAGATAGCAGATATGCCAGTGTATTAGTGTCCAGGAGACCGAACTCAATTGCTGAGCTAGATGAAGTTTGCACGGAGTTGGAGTGTGTTTCGGTTGCAGTTCCAACCCGCTCTCCCTCTAAAGTTAAGATAGTAAGGAGACACCCTGTTCAATCAATTTCTTCTCAACAGCCTTCTGCTCCTATGCTTAAATGTTTTCACTGCGGACGTATAGGTCACATTGCTCGAAACTGCTACTCTAAGTCAGGGCCCAGTGCCAAAAATGTTCATTCATTTCAGTTTAGGAAACCCTTCAATCCTGTGCCACGCCAACGCTTACCGGACGTGAGTAAACCGCCTCCCCCACTTAGAAATTCAAAAAACGAATAATGAATCCTGCAATTTTCCCGAGCCCAGAGACCTCAGCTCGCGAGAGATTGTCGTGGATTCAGAGTGTTAAATTGTTCTTTTCAACATTGCAGGTCAATAAAGTTTCCGTAATAAACGAGAGAGATCGACGCCCTTATTTGCTATTTTCTATCTCTCAAATACAACTCCGAGCCTTGCTTGACACCGGGTCAGCTTGTAATGTTCTAGGGGGTCAGTTATATCGGTCTTTTGTCGAAATAGGGTTCCGTCCTGAATATTGTCAGCAAAATATTCGTGGGGTTGACAATAATTCCATAAGATCTATAGGTACCATAGTTTTGCCATTATGTTACAACAATAAAATTCAGCATGTTAAATTTGTTATTGTTCCTTCCATTCCTGACCAATTCATTTTGGGGTCACCCTTTCTGGAAAAGTCAGGAATAATTCCTCGTTTGTTCCCCACTAAAACCCATGTTACTGTAGCATCCATATCTGATCAACAGTCGTCTAATGTAGAATCAGCTCCAAAATGTCTTAACTCCATAAACGATTTGACAGTGTCGCAGAGGAAAATTTTGGATGACCTTATGAATGAATTCGAGAATATTTCTTTTGAAAAGATGGGTTTGGGTAGGACGAATGTAGTTTCTCATGTCATTGATACAGGTGATAATTTGCCCGTTAAACAGAGATTATATCCAGCTTCCCATGTACGACGAATTCAGATGTGTCAAGAGGTAGATAAAATGTTGGCTTTAAAAATAATAGAACCTTCACGTTCCCCTTGGTTAAATTCCTGCTTCTGTGTACCAAAATCTGATGGCACAGCTAGATTCGTTCTCGATCCTAGAAGATTGAATGAGGTCACAGTCTCAGACTCTTATAGACTACCAAATATCAACCATATGTTGGATAATCTGAGAGACACCAAGTTCTTAACCACCTTAGACTTGAGCTACGGCTTCTGGCAAATTCCTTTGAGTCCAGAAAGCAGACCCAAGACCGCCTTTTATGTAGAATCCAAAGGGATGTACCAGTTTGTTACCTGCCCGTTCGGCCTTAAAAACGTGCCCGCCGAAATGCAGAGAATTATGGATAAGCTTTTCTCCGATTTGGGACAACGAGTATTTAGTTTCCTTGATGATGTTTTGATTTGTAGTTCAGATTTTGATTCCCATATTTCCACCTTACGAATTGTTCTCCAGCGCTTGAAAGAAGCCAACTTGACAATTAGGCTCAGTAAATCCGTGTTTTGTAAATCATCGCTTAAGTACCTCGGTCATATTATTGACAGGGAGGGAATTCATACGGACCCAGATAAGATTAGTGCTATGAAGAATTACCCAAGACCATCCACCAGTAAAGAAATCCGCTCATTTTTGGGATTAATGACTTATTACAGGCGTTTCATTAAGGACTTTTCCAAGATTGCTTCTCCCTTGACTCGCCTCACGAGTAATAAATTTAACGGTAAAAAATTCGAATGGTCAAATGAAGCTGAACTTGCCTTCCAAGCCTTGAAACAAGCAATGATTTCCGCTCCAATCCTCAAACCACCAGACTATTCCCTTCCGTATACATTGACGTGTGATGCAAGTGGAGTTTCCTTGGGCAGCTTCTTGTCCCAGAAAGACTCAAATGGAGTAGAATATATAATTGCTTATCATTCACGTAAATTGTCCGGTCCAGAACGAAATTATAGTACCACGGAGAGAGAACTTCTCGCCATAGTAGATTCTATACAACACTTTAAAAGCTATTTAGACGGAGTACACTTTACAGTAGTCAGTGATCACGGATGTTTAAAATACCTAAACTCAATTTCTTCACCTTCTGGTAGGTTAGCCAGATGGGCTTGCCGACTTTCACAGTTTGATTTCACTTTTGTATTTAAGCGTGGCTGCGAAAACAACCTTGCCGACGGATTGAGCCGTATTCCTGTTTCTAGTCTATCTGTTCCAGAACCGTTTGAAAATATTATAGACCCCTGGTATAAAAAGGTGTACAATTCTTGTCTTCAAAAACCCCAATCGTTCACTAATTTTATGATAAATGATGGACACTTGTATCGTTATTCTAGGTATAAAAAAGATTCCTTGTCTAACTCTCCCACTCACCTGTGGAAATTGGTTGTCCCTGCGTGTAAGATAGAAAGTCTCATATTGGACTACCATAAGGGAAACTGTCATTCTGGAATGGAAAAAACCTACGAATTTATTTCCCGTACATACTTCTGTAAACGATTATTACCTCTTGTTAGACAGGTTGTGAATGAGTGTGAAATATGCAAGGCCTACAAGTATAATAACCAAATGCCCCATGGTCTTATGAAATACCCTAAAAAAATCGAACGTCCCATGGAAAGTATATCTATGGATTTCATAGGTCCCTTACCGCTGAGTCATAAGCGAAACCGTTACATTTTCACTGTAGTTTGTAATTTTAGTAAAATAACTTGGGCATTTCCTCTCCGAGCCGCAAATACCAGTAGTATAATTCAAATCTTAGAAGAAAGAATCTTTAAAGTCTTTGGAATCCCTCGACAGATTGTTTTAGACAACGGGAAACAGTTTGTTTCTCGACAGTTTAAAGAATTCTTACACTCCCACGGAATAAATGATCTTAGATATAACGCATATTTTCATCCCCAACATAATGTCTCCGAAAGATATAATCAGTCTCTAGTAACCTTGTTGGCAATATTAGTAGAGGAGGACCAACGTAATTGGTGTAAACATCTTCCAAAAATCTGTTCTTGTTTAAATTCTATGACTAACATTGCTACCGGATATTCTCCACATTTCTTGATGTTCGGTAGAGAGTACATTCCCCACGCCTCTTTTTATAAGCCACTACAGATAAATCATGATTCCCCGTCTGAAACATTTGATCCCTTAAAACAAAGATTGAATGACATTTCCACCTTAGAAAATCTATATAATAAAGTCTCACAAACGTTAGTACAAGCTTTTAATAAAAATAAGGACCGTTATAATTTGCGTCGTAAAGACATATCCTTGTCAATTGGTCAGCTGGTATGGAGAAGATCCCATTATCTCTCAAATGCTTCCCAATATTTTTCAAAAAAATTAGCTCCTCGCTTCATTAAGTCTCAGGTAGTACGTAAAATATCAAGAACAATTTTTGAACTAAAGGATTGTGATAGTGGATCCATCGGTAGGTTCCATACGAAGGATATAATAAAGTTGTAGTTTGGGTTTTATCATATCTTGATTTATGGTTAAAGGGCTCCTGAGGACCCGTTCCCATACGTTTATTATCTTTTAACACCCTGACTAGTCTCGTACAGTCAGAATCATAAGTCAAATTGGGCTCACCCCAATACATGTGAATTTTTGTTTAACAAAGAAATTCTAATCAAAGTATATTCAGAAATCCTAAGTGTCCCTCCTGGAACCCAACCTTCTGTTGGCTATTCATTTGGGAGGAGCAGGGCGAGAATTCCAAGTATACGATGCTACTTGGCATCTCTCTTCCTTGTGGTCCAGTATAATAGCTTACTTCTTGCTTCAGGCTATCATATTGGGACAACCCACGTTTAAATACTGTTTTACCCGGTAAGAAGCATGATCTCCACCTTTTTTATTAATTTTTTTTTGTTGCACTAAGTGTAACTTCATGTTTTTATTAATTATTTTTTTTCGTCTAACGACTTGAACTCGGTACGCCTTCTCATTAGATTACCGTGTTCCATGTCCGAGGATGTAGGCTAAGCCATGAAAGACTTCTTTTAATTACGAGAATTCCAATAACGTATCTTCTATACCACCCACATCCCTGTAGGTTGTCGAGTGATTTTTATAATTAAAATTATCTCAAATAATTTGTAGAAGAATTATGTTCTAAGTTCCTTTTTGTGACTGTAGTAAATGAAATGCTTCCCAGAATATCTTAATAAATGAATGTTACGACAGTGCGTTGCGCCGCTCCGATTTTCATATTGTAACTTCACATCACTAACAAAAATGTGTGTTCCCCCTTCATTAAATTGTGTATTTCACTCCCTACGGTGTCTCCAACAGCCGCACTCAACTGTAGCGCTCCGCCCAGAGCCAGCGAGTGAGCGAGATGTCATGTTTTGGACCTGGGAGAGAGTGGTTCAGACATATCACTCACTACGTAAAATTCCACCGCTGTTTACCAATCACAACGCCCGCCTCGTCTAAACCACTTTGCCCGCCGCTAGACCCAGCTGCCAGCCGACAAAAATTGCATTACCGCCGCACCACGGGAAACCAGTGTCCTTGAAGCGCGTCAGAATATCGGCTCTTTTCATAAATCTACCACAGAGTTACGACCGCCCCGCTAGCTTCCCCACTAATATTTTTTTTGTCGAATACGTTTTGTTTACTAGGTCAGTGTGTTTCTGGGTGTCCTATATAATTTCTGGTTTGGTATTGAGCACGGATACTATTCTGTGTTGTTGTCTTTCGCTTCTGCGATTGTTAATTTTTTTTGGACATTAATTGTAGTCACGATTTATCCACATGGAACTATTCCTTCTTCATGATATTACCATAATCGTAGTATTACCTTCTATATTGTTTTGTTACATACAGGGTTAATATTAGTTATTCTCTTCTTTTTTTTTGGAATGCTCTATTCAGTTCTTCTTGATCTAATCGCACCCGTTAAGAAAATTAGTGCGAATCATAAACTTGGTACACTCTCAACCTTCCTAATAATTTTTTTTTTTTGAGAGCTGTAAATAAGCAATGCACCCTTATGATAATGTGTGTTGAATGAAATTTTTTTTTGGTACATTTCTGGTTATGCCAGGCTTGTAAATCTGTGCAATGATAAGCGCGCTATCTGATGTATAAATGACATCTTTCGTCACAGCTTTGTTGGCTTAGAGCAAACATCAATTTCCATGAATCTTTTTTTTTGTGTTCCTAATTAAGGCCACAAATCTTCTTAATTATTAGTTAATATGTTAGTCGACTCATAACGTTAGTCTACTGATAATTTGTAGTTACTACTTCTCTAATAATCTTAGACAATTTTTTTGAGTTGCAACTCGTTTTTTTTATTATTTAAGTATATTCTTAACTTTTCTATTCGATTGAAATGAGGACGCTCGGATCAGTCTTATACAACTTTGGCATACTCAAATCTTTCTCTCTTGTCAAGAGGTAAGATAATATTTTTTTTGCGTTTTGTTTATTATTGGAATTTTCCTAGTTTATTCCACGCATTTTCCCAAACTAGGTGGCGCTCCAAAACTTAGTATTGTGTCCTAATTACCAGGACAATAGCTAGCATGAAGTTTAACATCTCTTCTTACTTGTCGATCCGTAATCCTTGGGCAACGGATACCTTTCTTTATATATATATTTTTTTTTGAAAGTGGAATTTCTTTCTTTGCAGGATACTCTTATGCAATTGTAAATAATATAATAATTTTTTTTATGTACAAACACCAGAACATTTAAATTAGTTCTCTCCAAATCCTTGAGCTACAAGCTAACCTTAGGAGTGCTCTTAAACTAATCAGTGAACAGTGAACCAAAATCAGTGGACATTTCTCACTTTGAGAAATGTTATGGGCATTTTAAAATCAAAATTAATAATAATCTAAGTGAGCACTATCAGATATTCTTAAGAGATGTCCTTGATGAAGGAAAAATATTGTACGATATAATTTTTTTATGTTTTTTTTTTGTTTATGTCTACTATTCTGTCACCTTCTACTTCTTGACAGTTGGATTGTTAATTGTATTAATTAATTTTAATAATTTTTTTTTTTGTGGAATTATTGGATTGCAGTCTCTGCTTTGAACCATTATTTAATAAAATTTTTTTTGTGTTGTTTGTCTAACCGTGTGATAGTAATTATTGATGAATAAATCTAGGAGTGAGAGGTTATGAATGAAGGCCGTTAGGGATGGATGAATAGGTAAGAAAGGGTGACAAACAATTTACCAATCTAGGTTCTACTCTTCATGAGGGTTGTCCCATACTTCCACAATCAAATTTTCTTCTCATGCCATGTTTAACTCCTTATCTATATGTATGAGAATATAATACTTTTTTTTGTTTTATACCTAATTACTAAACTAGGGTATCTATCTTTGGTATACCCCTTACAACTTTGGAACTCTTGAAGTTAAATGTTCAAGGATTATTCTAAATTCCTTAATCCTACCTTATTGGATCAGTTACTCCTTAAGAAATTTTTATGTACTCAAAATCTTCTTTTTTTTCTTTTTTTTTCTTTTAATAACTAAAAATCGATTTGTAGCATGTATTTTAGTTATGAAGCTTCACCCGTCTCATAGTACGGAATATTCTTTATAAATTTCAAATATTGCTATACATACCTACCCCTATACTAACAGGTATGCATCTATATAATTTGGTTTCTGTTGATCGTGCGATTAAGCACGTAGGCCACAGGTCCTGTTGCCAAATGTTAATATTATTGCACGAGTGCAAGTGGGATGGATGCCTATGCATTTCACTCACTCACTTTCTCTCCACCCCGTTCTAATTATTTACGACGTAGATTATATTCCCAGGTTGTCAGACTTTCGCTACTGAGTATGGTGAATGTGAGAGGCAGATATCTTCCATCTCTCTCACCCGTGGTCACATGATGAAGGACCTGTTGACTCAAGTAGAAACGACCGTTAAGCTTTTTTCCTTTGTTTCAAACTGCATTCTATAAACTCACTTGGTGGGAATCAGACGTATAAATTTTGGAGTACTCCCTGATAGTTGGAGAAACTCAAACATTTACCGCGATTTTTCCTAGAATCCAACCAATTATATTCATAGATACGAAAAGTGATTATTATTGTTGTTTTAAAAGAATAAGCAAACTTTTTATAATTGATTGTAAATTTGACACAATTACTGTTGTGAATTACGTGAAAAATCTGAACTTTTGTATATTTTCCAATTTCCTGTTAAACGCAATAAACAAGTGTTTCTTAAATTATCAAACATCATCTTTGATTAAAAATCATCATCTCCTCCTGGATCGAACTTCCAAAGACCAAAAGAGTTCGGAGTCCGCTCTACCAACGCTAGCCGAGGCAAGTATTCATGGTTAAAAGAAGAAGAGAAACTGAAGCAGATTCCACTCCGACCAGTAAGAAAACCCGTAACATCCAATAACTGTAAAATATGACTTTTTTTTCAAGTGACTACTCTACACTTGCTACAGAATAGGAGTCCTGTTCATTTTGGCAATACCTATTTCTTTTCAATTTATTTTGTTTTTATTTCCCCTTTTTCTCGCCATGTTGGGTTGTACTTCAATAGGATGAACCTCCATTGTAATGATTTGTCACTTATTTTTTAAATTTAGTCACTAAAACACACAAAATTGATTTCAAAAAGTTTGTGGCAAAACTCCGATAACGCGCCGATGTGTGTAGGAAATGTACTGGAGTAATACTGCTCTCTGATTGGTTAATTTGTATAGTGCCGTATTTGATTCCAAATTCTCAAATAGTTCCACATTTGATTCCAACAATCAACTTTGATACTAATTTGAAATAGAATAGATGCGTTTTGGATGCCGAAATATTTATTGAAACGACAGATCTTAGGTTTTTTTACACGTTAACATAAAAATCTCGATTTCGACTTTGTATGCAAAGTTCCGTATTTGATTCTATATGACTCAAATTAGCTTTTTCTCTGACAAATTGAATTCTCTTCTTCTCTTCAATCTCCATTGAAGAATACAAGACTATTAACGTACCTATCTTTTATGACGAAAACATGGGCACAGTCATATTCTTACTGAAAATAAAAATTGCTTCGATTGTTGTTTTTAAAGAGAGGTAAACTAACATTCTGAGAAAAAAAATATACGAGTAGTTATGACATAAAAGCGGTTCATCTTTCAATTTTAGGGTTTTTTGAATGCCGCCTAATCTCAGAATCTCCACAATATGCAGAATGAGGTTTGGACGTCACAGGCTGGACGCCCACTTGTATAAGCTGGGACTCGTCGATTCTCCAATTTGTGAGTGCGGCTTCGATGATGAAACACTGAACCACGTCTTTTTCGGTTGCCCCTTGAGAGATAGATTCCAGCTCTACCACAGAATCCTAGACGTAGAGTCTGAGTGTGGAGTATTTATTGAGTCTGGGATCTGTGAATATATATCGAATATTGTATAGGTTTATTAAGCAAAACATATGTAGTAATTGTCTAGTATACCAAATTGACTTCTAATTATTTTAACTTTCCTATTTTATTTACTTTTTTACTATATGAATGAATAAATAACCCATTTTGTTTATAAATCAATTCCAATGGGAGGTTTTCTGGGGAGCTTCCGACAATACTCACTAGGTGGCAGGGCTTCTAATCCGGTCTATTGTCAAATTATGACAGCTGTCAAAAATACCATCTAGCATTGACTGATGAATATTATGCTAATATAATAGTATCTCCTCTCTTTTTTGTTTTCTCAATTAAACAATTTAACGTTTTAATTATTGATGATTGCAAAAGTGGCTTTTTCTAGGAGGTAAACCATAGTGTGTCCTTTTACACTACACACAAACAAAAGCACTAAATGTTCTCCTCCGAATTCTGAGTAAATCCATATATGGAACATATATGCTGCGAAGCCTCTAAGTTGGTGTTTTTTGTCGTCAAAGTTTGAAAAACCGTTTAAAATGTAGACCTGGCCATACAAATCTCACGTATCTTGGCTTGATACTGCCGATCTGTATCGAGAAATAGTTTCTCTTCAACAAATCGACAGTTGGACAACCTCATTTTCAAGATGAACAATCAAATATATAATATGGCTAAGGTAACCAACAATGTAAATATAATTGAATCAAATTGTGAAAACAATGTAACTGAACAAATTCAAATGCTATTAAATTATACCGCGCATAAATCAAAAACATGCATTGTAATAGACACTAGACATGGGACAGGGAGGGAACGGGGAGGGGGGGGGGCGGAGCGGCACCGGGCGGTGCAAGTCGCTGCTCTAAGAACTATGCTTACAGTCTCTCGGCTGGTGCTTCCTCTTCCTCTTCTTCTTCTTCTTTTTATAAAAGAAGTCCCTTCTTTTAAAAAAAATATCAAAATCGTAAATCAAAATGCTCAGGGTTTACGTGGAAAAGATTTGGAACTGCTGCTGTCAGCTAGAGAGAATGATTTCGACATTGTCTGTATTACCGAATCCTGGCTAAAAAAAGAAGAAATCGGATGCTACATTATACAGAACTGCAACATTGTCAGTTACTTTTGTAGAGAAAAATCCTCGAGGGAGGATGTCTCATTTTAGTTAAATCTAATTACTCTGCCAGAAATAGATCAGATATAGTAAAAATTTCTAAAGAAAAAGTTTGCGAAGTCTCATGCACCGAACTGAAGTCTCTATTAATAGTTTGTGTTTATAGACCACCTTCCGGTGATTTTAATGGATTTATTGTCATTCTAGAAGAGATGCTCAACAGGGTTTCCAAAAATAGTAAAAAACATATTATTGTCTGTGGCGATTTTAATGTAGATTTCAATCAATGTTACAATATAAGAAGTATCTTATTAGACTTACTTAAGTCCTATATACTAAAATACAGCAAGGTGTTCAAGCAAGTTAGTCGTATCGCTAAAAATAACTTTATCCATGGGACTGCTGCGAGCAGGTCTTGGCACTGACAAGCAGCATAGAAGCAGGATACCAGAGGGGAGAGAAGTTTTCGGCTGCTTTCGTCGACCTGTCCGCGGCATACGACACTGTATGGCGCCAGGGACTCCTGTTGAAGTTGTGTGCGATTATACCCTGCCGGAAAATTCTTAACATTGTCAACTCCATGCTGTCTTGTCGATATATTGGGGTATCGCTTGATGGAAAAATGAGCCGCAGCAGGGTATTGAATGATGGTCTACCGCAGGGATCAGTGTTGGCTCCAATTTTGTTCAACCTGTATATTTATGACATCCCCAAAACGGAATCTGCGATGTACCAGTACGCGGACGACATTGCACTCCTGGCCGGTGGAAGGGATTTGGATGCGAGTGCTCGGATGTTGGAACGGGACTTACAACATCTGTCATCATATTTTAAAGACTGGAGATTGAAGCCAAACCCATCTAAAACAGAGGTTACTACATTCCACATATGCAACCAACAAGCCAAAAAAGAAATCAGTGTTCATTTTGAGGGCGTCCAGTTACATCAAACGGAACACCCGAAATATCTTGGCATTACCCTAGACAGAACTCTTTCCTTCAAAAGGCAAACTGATATTTTGTGCGCTAAATTGAAGACGAGGAACAACGTTATACAGAAGTTGACGGGTTCTGGATGGGGAGCACGACCAGAAACGCTGCGAACTGCGGCTTTGTCTCTTGTTTACTCCGCAGCTGAGTACTGTGCCCCTGTATGGAGTGATAGCTCATATGCTAAAAATGTAGACGCCCAACTAAGAGCTACAATGAGAACAATCACTGGAACACTTAAACCTACCCAGTGTCAGTGGCTGCCGGTCCTTGCAAACATAGCTCCGCCTCATATACGCAGGGAGGCATCAACCCTGAGAGAGTGGAATAGAGCAAAATCTTCTAACTCCTTGCTAAAATCAACTCTTGATAACATTCCGGCGACCAGGCTCAAATCAAGAAAGCCTTTCTGGACTAGAGCGCAGGCCTCGGAGAGCGAGGGTTTTACGGTTGCGCAAGCCTGGACGATGGAGTGGAATAATGGCACGGACACTAAAAATAGGGAACTTGTCGTGGATCCGACATCGAGGGTTTCAGGTTTTGAGCTCGAGCGGAGACAATGGGTAGCACTTAATAGAATAAGATCGGGGACTAGTAGATGCGCAGCAGATCGTCACAGATGGGGGCACATTGCCGATCCTCATTGTGACTGCGGCTGCCCATCCCAGACGTTACAGCATGTTGTCGGCGAGTGTCCACTTTATGCTTTCGATGGAACCTTGGAGGACATCAATTTGTTGACGACTGGAGCTAGAAACTGGCTTCAGGATTTTAGCCACTTAATATAAGTTTTTATGATGTAATATAACCATGACCGTTTATTTATGTTTTTTTTTTATTGTATTTTGATGTTTTTATTAAGTACCAATGATTTTAAATTTTGACAATAATTATTTATAATCCACCATTGTAAATAGTTTTTATTTTTTTGGAATTTAATTTGCGCCAATACCATACGCATACATACATACTTTATCCATAATAAAATTAACAAATCTAAAAACCTCATTAAAACGCTTTGGGAAATAATAAAAGAGGAAACAGGAAGAGGAACAAAAAAAGATATTTCAGAAATCGATATCATGGAGGAATCGGCTAAGGATAATGTCGATACTTTCAATAATTTTTTCACTAACATAGACGAAGAACTAATTAAAAATACTAACTCTAGTTACTCTTCTGACAATGTTTTGCAATATTTGCTAAATATTCCTTCACCGAAAGAAAGTTTCAAGTTCTGTCCAATATCGGAGGAGGATATAATAAATATCACTAAGAATCTAAGACTAACAACATCAAATGACTTATGGCATTTGTCGACGAAATTTTTGAAGTGCATCATAACAGATATCGCTTCCCCACTGAGTAAAATATTTAATGAAAGTCTTAAAAGTGGAGTTTTTCCCTATCTTTTAAAGCTAGCAAAGGTTGTACCAATTTATAAAAAGGGTAATGTCAAAGAGCCTAATAACTACAGACCAATTTCAATATTACCTGTATTAAACAAAATTCTTGAAAAGATCGTAGCCAGGCAACTGGTTGACTTTCTCAAGGTGAATGACGTGCTACATTCCCAGCAATATGGTTTCCAAAAAAACAAATCCACCAGAGATGCCATGACAGCGCTCACGGAAAGAATACTGCGTGCCTTCGATGAAGGATGCGACACGTATGGCATCTTTTGTGACTTATCTAAAGCATTCGACTGTGTTGATCACCGCATATTGAGTATCAAACTTGAACATTATGGGATCCGCGACAGTGAAAAGAAGTTTTTTGAATCATATCTAAGCGAAAGAAATCAAATAAACTGAAATAAAAAATGTCAGATCCGAAATGACCAAAATTAAATATGGTGTCCCCCAAGGTTCTGTTCTAGGACCACTATTATTCCTTTTATACATAAATGACCTTCCAGAAAGTGTAAAGGATAAAGTTGACATCTGTTGGGAAATCAATCTAAATAAATTTAAATATTGGCAACACTGTCTTGTTTATATGTATAATTTGATTTGAATTTGGAAGTGTTCTTTTCATTTGACTTTTGTTTCTATTTTCTTCAAATAAAAAGATGGTTGTTCATTGTGCAGTATAAAAATATTTTGTTTCCTACCTTTTAAAATATCAACAGGTCATGGACCCAGTAAGTGGATTTACATTAAAAGTGTTAAATGGAAAAGAAGATTATGCAACATGGAAGTTTCGCATGAAAGCATATTTGATAGATTGTAACTTGTGGGAAGCAGTAAATGGTTATCCAGAAAGTGATAAAACTGATGAAATTACTAAAAATCGAAAAGATGAAAGAGCTCTAGCAAAGATTTGTCTTACATTAGGACAATCCGCTATTCCACATATACACAATTGCGAAAATGCAAAAGCAGCATGGGACAAATTAAAAGGCGCCTATGAAGATAGTGGTATGGGCTCGAAGCTACACCTACAAAGGAAATTATACCGTTTTAATTTAAAGGATTTTAAAAGCATTGAAGAATATCTCACAGCCATCATGTCAACAGCACAAAAGCTTTCAGATATAGGTAAAGTTATTCCAGATGAAGATTTGGCCGCAATAATACTTGGTGGGCTGACTGAAAGGTACGATCCCATGATTTTAGCTCTAGAAAGTTCAGATGTAAAAATCACGACAGAAATTATTAAAAATAAATTGATTAATGATATGGGCAGAGAAAATCAAAGTAACAATAATGAAAAAGTGTTCTCGTCAAATACATTCAATAAAAGGAATGACAGATTCAAGAAAAAAGAAATAATCTGTTTTAATTGTCAACGTAAGGGGCACAAACGGCCAGATTGTCCTCTTCTTAAGAAAAATAATAATAAAAAAGGTGAAAC
Organism: Mystacides longicornis; assembly: GCA_963576905.1. Lineage (NCBI taxonomy): Eukaryota > Metazoa > Arthropoda > Insecta > Trichoptera > Leptoceridae > Mystacides > Mystacides longicornis. Next base: position 6,097,824 of record OY756439.1, on the reverse strand, counting down.
ATCATTATATACGAATACTTATAAAGAAATATCTGATTTATGGTATGTGGATTCTGGAGCGACTGCTCATATGACATCAAATAAAAGTTTATTAAAGAATTTCACATCAACAGATAATCTAGAAATAACAGTGGCTAATAACCAGAAAATATTTAGTACAGGAAAAGGTGATGTACCTGTTTCAAAGTCTAACAGTGAGATAAAGTCAATAAGTGATGTTCTGTATGTTCCAGAAGTAAACGCCAATATTTTATCAGTGTCTAAATGTATTTCCAAAGGTTTTAAAGTATTATTTAATAAAGATGGAGCTCATATTATGTCAAACGAAACAAAAGTTACAGGAAATGTTATATTAAAAGCACCCCTGCATAATGGGCTATACAAATTCAGTGTGAATGATAGTGAAAAGGTGTATAATGCCTATAACATAAATAAGCAAAGATTGTGGCATAGTAGACTTGGACATCTATGTCGATATGGTATGAACTTACTATCAAATGGTATGGCAGATGGTTTGGATTTTACACCTGGTGAAGATAAAGATATATGTACAGCATGTCATGCTGGAAAACAATCTAGACAGCCTTTTAAAAATATACCATATAAAGCAGCAAGAAACAAATTAGAATTAATACACTCAGACTTGTGTGGACCTTTTAGCGTTGAATCTTTTGAAGGTAACAAGTACATGTTATTATTTATTGATGACTTTTCAAGAATGATTTTTGCCTACTTCATTAAATCAAAAGATGAGGTATTGGATAAATTCATAGAATTTAAAGCTTTTGTTGAGAAACAAATGAAAAGAACACTTCCAAATTCAAATCAAATTATACATATAAACAAGACAGTGTTGCCAATATTTAAATTTATTTAGATTGATTTCCCAACATGGTAGCAGAGCGTGGTTGATGATTTTAATGATTTTTGCCTACTTCATTAAATCAAAAGATGAGGTATTGGATAAATTCATAGAATTTAAAGCTTTTGTTGAGAAACAAATGGATAGAAAAATCAAGATTCTTCGAACAGACAATGGCACCGAATATGTTAACTATAAATTTGAGAATTTATTAAAATGTGAGGGTATACAACACCAGACAAGTATACCGAGGACTCCTGAGCAGAATGGTCTGGCGGAAAGGACCAATCGGAGTATAATAGAAAAGGCAAGATCTATGCTCCACGGAGCTAAATTATCACAAGCATTTTGGGAAGATGCAGTAAGAACTGCTGTATATATTAAAAACAGATCCCCTCATAGATCATTATATAAGACGACACCACAAGAAAAATGGACAGGCATTCGTCCAAATCTTTCACATTTAAGAGTATTTGGATGTAGAGCTTTGCTACATGTTCCTAAAGAAGAACGTAAGAAGTGGGATTCTAAGACCAAAGAATATATTTTTGTTGGATACAGTGAAAATAAAAAGGCATATAAATTTAGAGATATAATATATCCTAGAAAAATAGTGCATGGAAGAGATGTCACTTTTGTGGAAGAAAATTTCTCTAGTAATAAGGAGGATAGTAATAAAAATGATCATTCTTCAAAGGAAAAAGTTTCTGGAGATCGTAACATTTCTACTGGATTTGAAAAATTGTATGATGATAATGCAACCCCTAATGAGGATGTTGTAGATTCACAGGATTCATCCACAAAAGATGATGAATCAGAAGAAGACTGTGTATCAGGTGAAGAAGATGACGTATCAGATCAGGAAATTGACCCTGATATATCTACATCTCTAGATACCAACCTGAATGAAGCAGAATTTAGACATGACGACCCATCTACGAGTAGTCAGCAACACAAATATCCAAAACGAGAGCGCAAGAATAAAAACTATAATGATTATGTACTTTATAAAGTAGAATCAAAATTATCGAGTGAACCTCTAACTGTAGAAGAGGCTTTATCTAGAAATGACAGAGATAATTGGGTTAAGGCCATGCAAGAAGAGTACAAGTGCCTTATGAAAAATGATACTTGGGAATTAGTAGAACGAAAGGATGAACAAAAAGTTATACCTTGCAAGTGGGTTTTTAAATTAAAAAAAGATTCAAAAGGAGACATTTTAAAATACAAAGCAAGATTAGTGGCAAAGGGTTTTACACAGACATATGGTATTGATTATAATGAAACATTTTCACCCGTTGTCAGAGACTCCACTATTAGATTGTTGATTGCATTAGCAGCTAATTGTAATATGAGCATTGACCACTTGGATGTCGAAACAGCCTTTTTAAATGGATCACTGAGTGAAACCATTTTTATGGAGCAACCAGAATATTTCAAAAATGGAAATGATGTTTGTTTTTTGAAGAAATCCATCTATGGTTTAAAACAAGCTTCAAGGGTATGGAACATAACAATGAAAAATTTTTTTAGTAAAGAAAATTATGTTCAATCAAAACATGAACCCTGTTTATTTAGTAAAAGAGTCCAAGATAAGGTGATTTATGTAACAGTTTATGTCGATGACATACTCATTTTTACCAACAGTAATGAGTTGAAAGAAAGATTAAAATATGAATTAAAAAGAAATTTTCAAGTTAAAGATTTGGGAGAAATTAAACATGCTATTGGATTGAATTTTACAAGGAATAAGAATACAAATGAAATTAGAATTGATCAAAAGCACTACATATATGAAATATTAAAAAGATTTGGCATGGAAAATTGTAAACCAGTCTCGACGCCTGTGGATATAAGTTTAATGCAAAGTCAGGGACAAAAATTATCAAATGTACCCTATCAGTCATTGATTGGCATGTTGATGTATTTGTCCGTTAAAAGTAGACCAGATATTGCATATATTACATCTTATTTATCACAATTTAATAATAACCATACAGATGTACATTGGAAAATAGCCAAGAGAGTACTGCGATACTTGAAAGGAACTATTAATTATTCCCTGTGTTATAGGAAGACTAACAAACCATTAGAAGGATATTCAGATGCAGATTATGCTAATAATATAGATAGACATTCGTTTACTGGTTATGCTTTTGTATATGCAAACAGCCCAATTTCATGGATGAGCAGAAAACAGAAGAGCGTATGTCATTCATCTACCGAATCAGAGTATGTGGCCTTATCGGAAACATCCAAGGAAGCAATTTACTTACAGAGATTATTGGCTGAAATATTGAATAAAGAAGAGAGCTCAATAAATCTATATAATGATAATCAAAGCGCCATAAGAATAGCTGAGAATACCGTTTTCCACAATAGAATCAAGCATGTAGATATAAAGTACCACTTCATTAGAGAACAAGTCGAGGATGGGAAGATAAAATTATCCTACATGAGCACGGAGGAAATGCCAGCTGATTTTCTTACTAAAGGAGTGAATAAACAGAAACATTACAAGTGTTTAAAAAATCTTGGAATGAGTGATTAAATTTTTTTTTTGTGTTTTTTCATACATACACATATATTCGATTGCGGGGGAGTGTTGGGAAATCAATCTAAATAAATTTAAATATTGGCAACACTGTCTTGTTTATATGTATAATTTGATTTGAATTTGGAAGTGTTCTTTTCATTTGACTTTTGTTTCTATTTTCTTCAAATAAAAAGATGGTTGTTCATTGTGCAGTATAAAAATATTTTGTTTCCTACCTTTTAAAATATCAACAACATCATTATGTATGCTGACGATACGTCACTTCTGGTGAAAGATAAATATAAAAATAATGATCACCGTGTTGCTGGAAATGTAGTCAAAATTATAGATGACGTAACCAAATGGTTTAGTGACAACAACCTTGTACTTAATAAGACGAAAACAAATGCGATGTGTTTCTCTCTGAGGCCGAAAAAATGTGACTCGGCCCAAACAGCCTTAACTGACATATCAATAAATACCGCGAATGAATGCAAATTTTTAGGAGTAACCATAGATAGCAAATTACAATGGTCATCGCATATTGAGCAGCTTTGTCGTAGATTAGGATCTGCAGTTTTCGCTATAAAAAAAATAAAGACAGCGAAAACAGTCTATTTTTCATACTTTCATTCGGTAATGACCTATGGAGTGTTGGTTTGGGGGGGGCGGGGCGGGTTTCTCCAGAGTGTTTATTCTCAAAAAACGCGCAATATTGGGAATGCAGCCGAGGGACACTTGCCGAAATGCCTTTAAAGACCTGGGCATAATAACATTGGCGTGCGCATATATACAGGAATGTGTGTTGTTTGCTCGGAGAAATCTGATAAACACACCCCTTAACTCGCATCACCATGCATACCAGACTAGGCGCGGGGATGAGATCCGACCCGTCCAACACCGACTTACTAAATTGTCCCGGAGTTTTGTGTGCAATAGCGTAAGACTGTATAACAAGCTGCCTCAAAACATCAAATCTCTCGAGGACGAAGCTTTTCGGAAAGAAATAAAATCGTATCTTGTTGAAAAATCCTTTTACTCAGTCGACGAAATGTTAAAAATTGATATGTAATTAGTGGAATGAATTTGTTTGTTGTCCTGCAGGCTTACTCTCGAAACTCGATTCGAACCCAATTCCAATTTCAATCACAAACTCGATTCCAATTCCAAAACGGTACTCTTGAACCAAATTCCGTGCGATTGGAATCGGATTTGAGATTGGCGTTCCAAGCCGTGAAAACGTTTTCCTTTCAAGTTTGTTATTGCAATATTAAAATATTTTCGCTGTTAATTGGGAATTGATAATTGTTGTTATGTTCGTTATTCTGAAAGAAACTGTAAGGAAGTACACCTGACACCCGTGAGGGGTATATATTATTTGAAACATAAAATAAGTCGAATTCGATTTACTAATAACAGTCCTACTTAACAAATATAATAATTTGACGTTGCTATAATATTTAAGGATTTGTTTTCTATAAATGGAAACACTCATTTATATTTCAAATATACATTTTGACGTTTCTGTATTAGAGTGTTGCGTTATTTGTTTACTTATATTTTATTATAATTATTAAAAATGCTAGCATTATTTATTTGCTGATTTATTTTAATATCAAAATAGTATATACTTTTTAAGAACGAGAGCGTCTCACATTAATGGAAGAAAAACGGGTGGAAGCACAACGCTTCACATCAATAATTGCGTTTAAAGAAGCTGCAGAAAAATTGGAACAGTGTGCCAGAATCTTTAATCGCAACTACTGCTGCCATTCGTTCACGGGCTGCTGTAGCGGCGGCAGCCTTGAGGGAGATTGCAAAGGAAAAAAATAAATTCCAACAGAAAATAACCTTAATATATATTTTTTTTATTTTGTATTTTTTACAATTTAAATATCTAAAATAAATAGTCAATAAAATTATTATGTATTACATTAAATTACAATTCTGTTATTTTTACAAACCTTGACAATTTACATAATATACCTACTATTATATACGTGAAATTTGTAATAAAATTCACAATACAAAAGCTATTTATAATAAAATGGTTATTTCTTAAACTCTCTTAAATTATTCATATTCGTCTATGATGTGAATTCCACAGTTGATGAACTAAATCATATCTGGCTTGCATTCCTCTAAGTCATGAGCTACAGAAAGAACTTTTGGTACTATGGATATGGTTATATTATGATTTTCATGACTTCCAATGGTAATGATGTCGTGTTGCATGTTGTGCACACAAAATATCACTTTAAAGGTTTTGCCATATGAGGTTACAAAATCCCGTACAAGTCTTCATACACCTTTTTTGATATTCCATTTGCTATAAATTCCCCACTACTCATGCTAAACGCATTTTGCGAATATCTTGCTATTCAACGCAAGTTATTTCGTTGACGCATATCGACTTGATGCGCGTTTTCCAAAATATTAAAAAATAATACAAGACGAGTCATTTTTTTAAGTAATATAATTAAAATACGTCTTCTCGATTTCAAAAAAGTTACTTTCTTGCGATCTTGTAAAAAATGACAGTTAAACGATTCCAACACAATTTCGTGGAATCGAGTAGTTGTCAAAACGACGTCAAGAGTACCAATTTTCAAATTTTACACGATTTCACATGTTCTTCAAATCACCACTCGATTTGAATCCAATCGTGCGCTAGCGTCGCATTTCAAGAGTACCATTTTGGGATTTTACGATTTTAGGATTGGAATCGAGTTTCAAGAGTAGCCGTGCTGGGCCACCCAGTCTATAATAACACCTCCTCCCCTCTAAAACATTAAACATTTTTAAAAGCAAAAAATATTTATTGTTTTATTATTGCTATTATTGTTTTAATATTTTTGTACTGACGAATGCATTAGTGGCCCTTTTCACCACGCAGGATTTATGTTATTCTCTTATTTAAGCTCTTTTGTACTTGGTGTGAAACTATAAAATGTTGTATTGTGTATTATTTGTTGACAATTCCGAGTGCCCTATGGGGCCTATGGACAATAAAGAATTTGAATTTGAATTTGGCTGACTTTTCTTTTCTTTGGTTTTTTGTTGGGTATGTGTTGATTTAGCCTTTTTGTATGTGTTTTCATTTTGCTTCTTATATTGTATATGTAATAATGTTAATGGCCGTATATGATTTAATAAATAAATAAATAATGTATCTTCAGTCACCTGACTGTTGAATAAAGGAACCGATTTTCGGTTCTGCCCTTCCAAAAAAGTTCTCTAATAATATTTGTACTCAGTGCCTCCAGTGACCCCCTCTTTTCCAACTGCATATCTCTATGATTGGTCGAGGCATGGCTCGACGCCATATTTAATTTATTAGGCCACACAAAAAGCATGTGTTTGGATGTAGTAGAGATGTTATTTTCTAGAGTTACTTAGAGATCATGCAGTCAGCCCGTGGTCCTATACAAAATGTTAGCGTGGTATCCGCATGTCTTCATACAAAGCCCAAGCGTGGTACCTTCATGTCAGATGTATGACTTCATAGTGCCAAGGAAACGTGGTATGCATTTGAGGACGTGTGGCTTATTTTTTTTTTTTTTTTTTTTTTTTTAATTTTAACATATATATACAAACAGTGAAATTGATACAAAAATAAGACAGTAGGCTACATAACATTTACAAAACATACACCAGTGAAGTATATACATTTAAATCAAACATATAAAACTGTGAGGTAAAACTTTTTTGTTTTAATATGAAAATTACCAACAATACATACAAGTACTCGCCTCAGATACTGGGAAAGGGAACAAGAGGAGAGGGTAAAGGTTTAGAGGGAGAGGAAGAAGGATAGTACATATTTTACAAAGAACCAAATATGTTTGTAAGATTTGTTGCAGTTTAAGCTTGTTGCATATGCCGCAGTATAGATCTCTTGAATTTCTGCTGTGATGAGTCAAATAAGTTAATAAATAAATAAAGCTTTATTGTGTAATAAAAAAACAATTTTTATAAAAACATTTAAAGAGTCAAAGGGCGGACTTATCCCGAAGGATCTCTTCCAGCCAACCCAAAAGTTAATGTCTCTGAAAAAAGAATAAAAATTTGCGCATGCTCTTTGAAGAAATGAATTTTGAGCATAGTTTGTAGTACGTCTAGGCATACGGAATGTGGAAGGTGATCTTGTGGATCTAGCAGGACAGTTAAAATATATTTCACCAAGAAAGTCGCCAGAGTCAACAAATCCATTTATAACTTTAAATAAATATATCAAGTCTCCCAAAGTACGTCTGTTTTCAATTTGTGGTAACGTGCTGATTGTACTGAAGTGTCAAAACTGATTTTCGATCTATAATTAAGATGTTTAAGTAACTTATTTTGTACTCGTTCGATTCTGTCGATGTAAGTGAGATACTGGGGACACCAGACAACTGTGGCAAATTCCAAAATACTACGTATATATGAGAAATATAAAATTTTTATTGTTTCTGTTGATTTAAAAGGCTTTGATATTCTAATAGCGTATGATAGAGTCGACCGAAATAAATTGTGGGAGGTTTTGTCTTTTTATGGAGTGGATAGGCAACTGATACGCGCTGTTGCTTCCCTTTACTCTGATAGTTCTGCAGGCTTACTCTCGAAACTCGATTCGAACCCAATTCCAATTTCAATCACAAACTCGATTCCAATTCCAAAACGGTACTCTTGAACCAAATTCCGTGCGATTGGAATCGGATTTGAGATTGGCGTTCCAAGCCGTGAAAACGTTTTCCTTTCAAGTTTGTTATTGCAATATTAAAATATTTTCGCTGTTATTTGGGAATTGATAATTGTTGTTATGTCGCGTTATTCTCAAAGAAACTATAAGGAAGTAAACCTGACACCCGTGAGTGGTATATATTTTTTGAAACATAAAATAAATCGAATTCGATTTACTAATAACTGTCCTACTTAACAAATATAATAATTTGACGTTGCTATAATATTTAAGGATTTGTTTTCTATAAATGGAAACACTCATTTATATTTCAAATATACATTTTGACGTTTCTGTATTAGTGTTGCGTTGTTTGTTTACTTATATTTTATTATAATTATTAAAAATGCTAGCATTATTTATTTGCTGATTTATTTTAATATCAAAATAGTATATACTTTTTAAGAACGAGAGTGTCTCACATTAATGGAAGAAAAACGGGTTTAAAAAATGCGTTTAAAGAAGCTGCAGAAAAATTGGGACAGTGTGCCGAACTAATGCTGCCATTCGTTCACGGTCTGCTGTAGCGGCGGCAGCCATGAGGGAGATTGCAAAGAAAAAAAAAATTCCAACAGAAAATAGCTTTAATTTTTTTTTATTTTGTATTAAATATCTAAAATAAATAGTCAATAAAATTATTATGTATTACATTAAATTACAATTCTGTTATTTGAACAAACCTTGACAATTTACATAATATACCTACTATTATATACGTGAAATTTGTAATAAAATTCACAATACAGAAGCTATTTATAATAAAAGGGTTATTTCTTAAACTCTGTTAAATTATTTATAATCGTCTATGATGTGAATTCCACAGTTGATGAACTAAATCATATCTGGCTTGCATTCCTCTAAGTCATGAGCTGCAGAAAGAACTTTTGGTACTATGGGTATGGTTATATTATGATTTTCATGACTTCCAATGGTAATGATGTCGAGTTGCATGTTGTGCACACAAAATATCACTTCGTCTTTTATAGGTTTTGCCATATGAGGTTACAAAATTCCGTACAAGTCTTCATACACCTTTTTTGATATTCTATTTGCTATAAATTCCCCACTACTCATGCTAAACGCATTTTGCGAATATCTTGCTATTTAACGCAAGTTATTTCGTTGACGCATATCGACACGATGCGTGTTTTCCAAAATATTAAAAAATAATACAAGACGAGCCATTTTTTTAAGTAATATATTTAAAATACGTCTTCTCGATTTCAAAAAAGTTACTTTCTTGCGATCTTGTAAATAATGACAGTTAGACGATTCCAGTGGAATCGAGTAGTTGTCAAAACGACGTCAAGAGTAGCAATTTTCAAATTTTACACGATTTCACATGTTCTTCAAATCACCACTCGATTTGAATCCAATCGTGCGCTAGCGTCGCATTTCAAGAGTACCATTTTGGGATTTTACGATTTTAGGATTGGAATCGAGTTTCAAGAGTAGCCGTGCTGGTCAAGGTGAATACTCATCTGTCACGAGAGGTCCGTCTTACGAGAGGGGTGAGGCAGGGATGCGTGATGTCACCTTGGCTGTTCAATCTATTCTTTGATTTTTGCGTTCGTGATATAAAAAACAGTACAGAAGGTGTAGATCTGAATGGAATGAATGTGTGCGCTCTGATGTATGCAGACGACCTAGTGTTGATGGCTGAAAGCGAATGTGATTTGCAAGAACTTGTGACGCATGTGTATCAAAATTGTGAAATGAATGGTCTTAAGATGAATGTCAATAAGACAAAGGTGCTTGTTTTTGAAAGAGAAAATTTAAGTAGTGTGAAAGTGAATGATGAGAACTTGGAACAAGTGGATGAGTATGTCTATTTAGGTAGTTTATTTAGCAGAGATGGAAGGTGTGAAAAGGAAATTGAAAGAAGGAAACTGGCTGGTAGAAGGGTTGGCGGTGCACTAAGACCTCTAATGAGAAATAAGAATGTATCTCTTAAATCCAAACAATTGATGCACAATGCAATCCTGATTCCATCAATGATGTATGGGAGTGAAGCATGGACATGGACGAAAAATCTGGAAGTTGGAATAAATGCTGTAGAAATGAGATCACTGCGTAGGATATGCGGAAAGAGACTGATTGATAAGGTGAGGAATGATAGTATTAGAAAGGAATGTGGAGTGGATGTTAGTGTAGTGACTAGAATGAAAGTGAATAAATTAAGGTGGTTTGGGCATGTAGAGAGAATGAACGAAGATAGAATGACTAAAAGGATATATAAATCTGAAAGAATGGGTGTACGCAGACGAGGCCGACCTCGAATGACATGGTCCGATCATGTCGGTGCCGTCTTAGAGGAGGGCCAAGTCAGGAGTAAAAGGAATAGAAGAGCATGTATGCGGAATGTTATGCGTTTGGAAGAAGCGAAAGAGGTTTGTTTGGATAGGAAAGAGTGGAAATCCGTACTCTCTGCCTACCCCCTTCGGGAAACGGCGTGATGGGTACAAAAAAAAAATATTCTAATTATGAAATATAATTTTCTAAAAGCCCTGTCGACAATGATATCTATGTGATTCTTAAATGTCATCCTGCTGTCCAGCACCACACCAAAATCTCTAACATTTGAACACCTACCGACACTTTCATCACTAATCATATAGTTATATGTTATACGGTTTTTACCTCTTGTAAATGAAATGTCGTTACATTTTTTTATATTGAGGATATTTTGATTTTTATACAATAATTCTGTAGACGGGATAAATCGCGCTGAAGATCGAGGCAATCTGAGGCATTGGATATTTTTTTATACATTTTAATGTCATCAGCATAGATCAAAAAGTTTGAAGATGTGAAGCATCTATTTATGTCGTTTATATAAAGAATAAAAAGAACAGAGCCGATGTGCGATCCCTGTGGTACTCCGGATGCACAAGGCCTGTATTCTGATTCACAATTATTTATCGCCACTGACTGTAGTCTGTCCCTCACGTAAGAGCCAAGCCATCTTAGTAGGTCGCCTTGTATACCGTAAGTCTGTAATGTGTGTGTGTGTCAGTATGTCATGATTTATTTTGTCAAAAGCCTTTGAAAAGTCAATGTAAATTGCGTCCGTTTGTCCCCCGTTACCCATAGAATTTAAAATAAATTCGGTGAACCAAATTGGACTCTACCGACCTTCCCGGGAAAAATCCATGTTGATTTGGGAGTATGAAAGGCTTAATAACAGGCGTGAGTTGTTCAACGATGATCTTCTCCATCAATTTACTAAACAGTGAAAGCTTAGATATGGGTCTATAATTTTGTACGTCGTGCTTGTTTCCGGATTTATAAACAGGGGTAATATATGACTCTTTCCACAGCACCGGAAACACTCCTTCTCTCATGGATATAAATGTGGCAAAGAGGAGTCACTAGGGAGTCTGCACATATTTTAATAAAAAGTGGAAGTATACCATCGGTCCCCGGTCCCTTATTCAAGTCAATGCCCCTTAATTTCCCCAACATCTTCCCGTTCTCAAAACAAACCCTACCAATGGCTAGTTCACCAGAGCAGGTTACATCTGGCATAATTGGTTTTACATCATCTATGAAAGGTGATTGAAAAAAGATGGAAAATATATCACACACAGCGAGCCGTCTGCAACCCTGTCACCAAGAAACATTTTTTGCGGATATTCAGAAATAGATTTGGTTGACTGCACAAACGTGTGCAATGCCTTCGGATCTGATAGTATAGCGCTTTCGGTTTCCCTTATGTATACGTCATAGCATTGCTTTTGCAGTTGTTGATGTCTAGCTCTTAATAAGGAGAACTCATCATAATCGCTTGTGAGACCGGATCTCTTCCATCTTTTGTGCGCCCTCAGTTTCTCACGTATGCACAATATTAAAGGCCTTGAGTACCAAGAAGGGTGTCTATGATTTCTCCGCACAACCCTTTCCGTTACAAAAACCTTCATGCAAGTGTTTAATATGGAGTAAAACTTCTCCGTGGACTCTTCAATCCCAAGACCAAAAAATTCTTCCGACCAATTTAATCCAGATAAGTGCTGATTTATCTGGGCATAATCAGCCCTGTGAAAAAGCTTAACCACCCTATCAGGAGCTTTAATATATAAGGTTTTAGTGAGTGAAACTGTAATCAAAAGTGGTTTATGATGAGGATCAGGGACAGTGAGCGGGTTTGAATATTAAAAAACCTTGCAATTAAGGTCGTTTCTCAACACCAAGTCCGGGATTCTGTCGTTGCTATTTCGTACTCCATTATATTGTTTCAAATTGAAAAAAGAGATGTTGTCAACCATGAATATACTATTAGAGTCAGAAAACGAAGTTGGGGAGAAAGAGTCAGACTCAGCTGAATACAACCAGGTTACATTCGGGAGATTGAAATCCCCTACAATTATGAATGTACTATTTTGGGTGATTCAATAAGTGATTCGATACACCTTCAAAGCACATGTCCAACATATTGTTAAAATTAGCACCTGGAGGTATATAGGCACAACATATACATACCTTTGTCTTAGATTCGTGATGATCGATGGCAATACAGATATCCTCAGCACCTGTCGACCAACCAGGGTTAAAAGAAGCAGGCAGGTCCGACTTAACTGCTATAAGAACTCCGCCCCCCATAATCTGCCCACTGGAATTATAATCCCTATCTCTCCTGAATACATTATACCTTGAGTCAAATAGCTCATGATCTAAAATATTTGAATTTAGCCAAGTCTCCGTAAGGCAAACAATGTCAAAATCGTTCTGCAGCAAGGATTGATAAAAACTATGGGTCTTATGTTCGAAGACCTCTTACGTTTTGATAATAAAGAGATAACTCCATTTAGAAAAGAAAAAGATAAAACATGTGAAGCATAGACTGCTCATATTACCATGGTTCATAAACAAACATAAGTTGTAGGTTAAGAGGAGGGGGTGGGATTGGGGTGGGTATCTGAGCCCCGTGAACATGTAAATAGATCTGTGAACATGTAAATAGGGCTTAAGCAATGTACCTACCTACTGGTATTTTGACGAAAGAATTTAACGAAATATAATTATTTTATTTTAAAATCAAAACTTTTCCCAATTTTAACTCGTTACATATTATGATGTTTGTTTACTTGCCTTTCTTTTTGTATATTTAACTCGTTACATATTATGAAGTTTGTTTACTTGCCTTTCTTTTTGTATATTTAACTCGTTACATATTATGATGTTTGTTTACTTGCCTTTCTTTTTGTATATTCTAATCCGAAATATGTTTAGCTTTTGTTGTTGTTGTTATGCATTATTGTTTTTCATCGCACTCAGCGAAAAGGCATATGCTGTTATGCTGAGTGCGATCATCTTTATCAAAGTAAAATAAAATAAAAATAAAATGTGTCGCATAGTTACTTGAGACTGGCTAGGGACACCAACAAGGTGAAGGTCGTTTAAAAAATAAAACACTTTTCTATACAAAGATGTCAGTAAAGCCGGCGGAACTTGGTGCCTGAGGCAATTTTTTCCAGTCAACCGGTCCCGTCCAATCTGAGACAGGCCAACCCCGGGTAGAAATTTCAAGTAAAAAAACACTTAGAAAAACTCTGACCCGACCGGAATCGGACCCGGGACCTCGGATCTGAAGTCTACGCTAGTACAGAGGTCGGTATAATCGATTCGATGAACAAAAAATTAAAAAAATTACAATAAATAATTTTTATTAATTTTATTATTTTATTTTAAAAAAACATTCAAATATTTTTTTATACTCTGTGTCCCTCATTTGGCATTTTCAAGTCGTGGCGTACAGGCGTCTTTATTCGTGTTGTCAAATTTTTCTTAAATTATTGAACTATCACAGTTTGCATATCTGATTGAAATATCGATTATGGACCGTCTAATAGCCGCTCACCATATGCTCGGCTCGCTGGATCACGAACACCAAAAAACAATTCGCTCTACATAATATTGCCATAGGATATTATATCTTACATAGGAGAAATTATCCTGTCAGCGATGAAAAATATAGCTTTTATACTTACTGTATTTCCTTTAGAGACCCTGTAGCGGATTCTTCTACTTCTCCTTCCAACCAACCCTCAAACCCTTTGACCCGTTGCGGCGCCAAGTGTAGAAACATCTTCTTCTTCTACCCTTAGTTGCGCGCCAATTTGTGTAGCATGCAAATCGTAGCTCCTGGTGAGATACTCATCTAGATGGAAGGTGAATCTCTCAGACAGTACTTCACCTTACCCTTTCTGGAATACTCCAGAACGCTCCGGCTTTCTCAGTAAGAACAAGGCTCTTTAAGTTCTCAGGGAATTAGTGGAATTCGAGCAACTAAGAACACTGGGATCTTTGTTATAAAACTGTTTATTTGAGAGACATAAGTTATGGTTAAACAACAATTGCACAGAATAAAAATTTATTTATTTATATATTTATTTTATACTTTATGCATATTAAAAATAGTGTACAAAAAATAGTGTATAAACAAGTGGCAATGGCGGGATTATAGCCGTAGCAATCTCTAACATCTAACATCTCTAACATTCAAATTGATAGTTCATAAAATTAAACTGTTTTTTCTATATTTTTTGGGCTTACGATAAAACAGTTTTCTAACATTTTTATGTTTTGGAAAAATTAACTATTTTTTAACTGTTTTTTATTTATATATTTATTTCTTTGGTTAAAAATAAAAAACTAAGAAATAAATAAAAAACAGTTAAAAAAATAGTTAATTTTTACAAAACATAAAATTAAAATTCAACACAGGGAAAAAACTAATTATTCATAGATAGTCGTCATGTGGAAGGTTGGCACAATATATTAAATAATGTTCTTATTCACTGTATTTTTACACTTATTTAATTTTACTCTAATATTTGTATTAAATGTTCAATTCAAGGCACTCTATATTCTTTAATAAATAAAATTCTAAAAATCACAACTACCCTCGCCCCCAGGTCCAAGGCCCGGGGCGAGGTAAAAAACAATGTGAACTATTAGGCTGTTGCCTCTGCAATGAAATCTAGAATCGAATGAATGCGCGGGCTCTGGAAATTTCCCTTTTATAGTAGAAAGCCATCACTTTTCTTTGTGCAATTGTCCGCAGTACTGATTTGACCACATCAACATGGTTTCTCTAGCATGCTATATGTAGAACGGATTGGCCATCTGATGTCGATGTCTTCTCGTCGATCACATGAACATGACTCCAGAGGATATCCACAATATCTGTATTGTTATTATTTGTGGCCAAATGAAGTGGGGTGAAATGACGGTCTATAACTTTCGTTTTAGTATATTCAGTATTGATTTGATAATATCAACGTGCTTTTTATCACATGCAATATGTAGAGCGGTATAGCCGTTTGATGTCTGCTCATTGACAATATCTGAATCATGATTCAAAAGGATATCTACAATATCTGCATTATTGTAAAGTGTGGCTTCATGAAGTGGGGTGAAAAGTACAACTTTAGACTTTATTTTAGTTAACATTCTACTTTCATCTCTACGCAGTATTAATTTGACAATATCAACGTGGTTTTTAAAACATGCAATATGTAGAGCGGTATAGCCGTCTGATGTCTGCTTATTGATCACATCTGAATCATGATTCAAAAGGATATCTACAATATCTGCATTATTGGTATATGTGGCCAAATGAAGTGGGGTGAAAAGTTTATCTTTAGTCTTGATGTGGCCGAATGAAGTGGGGTGAAAAGTACTTCTTTAATCTTTATTTTAGTAAACAATCCACTTTCATCTCTACGCAGTATTAATTTGACAAATTTCCTCGTGTTTTTTAAAACATGCAATATGTAGAGCGGTATTAGCCGTCTGATGTCTGCTCATTGATCACATCTGAATCATGATTCAAAAGGATATCTACAATATCTGCATTATTGTTCATTGTGGCCAAATGAAGTGGGGTGAAAAGTTTATCTTTAGTCTTTATTTTAGTTAACATTCTACTTTCATCTCTACGCAGTATTAATTTGACAATATCAACGTGGTTTTTCCAACATGCAATATGTAGAGCGGTACGGCCGTCTGATGCCTGCTCATTGATAACATCTGAATCATGATTCAAAAGGATATCTACAATATCTGCATTATTAGTATATGTGGCCGAATGAAGTGGGGTGAAAAGAACTTTTTTACTCTTTATTTTAGTAAATAATCTACTGTCATCTCTAAGCAGTATTAATTTGACAATTTCAACGTGGTTTTTAAAACATGCAATATGTAAAGCGGTATAGCCGTCGTATGTCTGCTCATTGATCACATCTGAATCATGATTCAAAAGGATATCTACAATATCTGCATTATTGTATTGTGTGGCTTCATGAAGTGGGGTGAAAAGTACAAATTTAGACTTTATTTTAGTTAACATTCTACTTTCATCTCTACGCAGTATTAATTTGACAATATCAACGTGGTTTTTCCAACATGCAATATGTAGAGCGGTACGGCCGTCTGATGTCTGCTCATTGATCACATCTGAATCATGATTCAAAAGGATATCTACAATATCTGCATTATTGTATTGTGTGGCTTCATGAAGTGGGGTGAAAAGTACAAATTTAGACTTTATTTTAGTAAACATTCTACTTTCATCTCTACGCAGTATTAATTTGACAATATCAACGTGGTTTTTATCACATGCAATATGTAGAGCGGTACGGCCGTCTAATGCCTGCTCATTGATAACATCTGAATCATGATTCAAAAGGATATCTACAATATCTGCATTATTGTATTGTGTGGCTTCATGAAGTGGGGTGAAAAGTACAAATTTAGACTTTATTTTAGTAAACATTCTACTTTCATCTCTACGCAGAATTAATTTGACAATTTCAACGTGGTTTTTAAAACATGCAATATGTAGAGCAGTATAGCCGTCTGATGTCTGCTCATTGATCACATTTGAATCATGATTCAAAAGGATATCTACAATATCTGCATTATTGGTATATGTAGCCAAATGAAGTGGGGTGAAAAGTACAACTTTACACTTTATTTTAGTTAACATTCTACTTTCATCTCTACGCAGTATTAATTTGACAATATCAACGTGGTTTTGCCAACATGCAATATGTAGAGCGGTATTGCCGTTTGATGTCTGCTCATTGATAACATCTGAATCATGATTCAAAAGGATATCTACAATATCTGCATTATTGTATTGTGTGGCTTCATGAAGTGGGGTGAAAAGTACAACTTTAGACTTTATTTTAGTTAACATTCTACTTTCATCTCTACGCAGTATTAATTTGACAATATCAACATGTTTTTTTTTACATGCAATATGTAGAGCGGTACGGCCATCTGATGTCTGCTCATTGATAACATCTGAATCATGATTCAAAAGGATATCTGCAATATCTGCATTATTGGTATATGTGGCCAAATGAAGTGGGGTGAAGAGGAGTTCTGTACTCTTTATTTTAGTAAACATTCTACTTTCATCTCTACGCAGTATTAATTTGGCAATATCAACGTGGTTTTGCCAACATGCAATATGTAGAGCAGTATAGCCGTCTGATGTCTGCTCATTGATCACATCTGAATCATGATTCAAAAGGATATCTACAATATCTGCATTATTGGTATATGTGGCCAAATGAAGTGGGGTGAAGAGGGGTTCTGTACTCTTTATTTTAGTAAATATTCTACTTTCATCTCTACGCAGTATTAATTTGGCAATATCAACGTGGTTTTGCCAACATGCAATATGTAGAGCGGTATTGCCGTTTGATGTCTGCTCATTGATAACATCTGAATCGTGATTCAAAAGGATATCTACAATATATGCATTATTGGTATATGTGGCCAAATGAAGTGGGGTGAAAAGTTTATCTTTAGTCTTTATTTTAGTTAACATTCTACTTTCATCTCTACGCAGTATTAATTTGACAATATCAACGTGGTTTTTCCAACATGCAATATGTAGAGCGGTACGGCCGTCTGATGTCTGCTCATTGATCACATCTGAATCATGATTCAAAAGGATATCTACAATATCTGCATTATTGTAAAGTGTGGCTACATGAAGTGGGGTGAAAAGTACAACTTTAGACTTTATTTTAGTTAACATTCTACTTTCATCTCTACGCAGTATTAATTTGACAATATCAACATGGTTTTTTTTACATGCAATATGTAGAGCGGTATTGCCTTTTAATGTCTGCTCATTGATAACATCTGAATCATGGTTCAAAAGGATATCTACAATATCTGCATTATTGTTAAATGTGGCCAAATGAAGTGGGGTGAAAAGTTTATCTTTAGTCTTTATTTTAGTTAACATTCTACTTTCATCTCTACGCAGTATTAATTTGACAATATCAACATGGTTTTTTTTACATGCAATATGTAGAGCGGTATTGCCTTTTAATGTCTGCTCATTGATAACATCTGAATCATGGTTCAAAAGGATATCTACAATATCTGCATTATTGTTCATTGTGGCCAAATGAAGTGGGGTGAAAAGTTTATCTTTAGTCTTTATTTTAGTTAACATTCTACTTTCATCTCTACGCAGTATTAATTTGACAATATCAACGTGGTTTTTATCACATGCAATATGTAGAGCGGTATTGCCTATTAATGTCTGCTCATTGATAACATCTGAATCATGGTTCAAAAGGATATCTACAATATCTGCATTATTGGTATATGTGGCCGAATGAAGTGGGGTGAAAAGTACAACTTTAGACTTTATTTTAGTTAACATTCTACTTTCATCTCTACGCAGTATTAATTTGACAATATCAACGTGGTTTTTATCACATGCAATATGTAGAGCGGTACGGCCGTCTGATGTCTGCTCATTGATAACATCTGAATCATGATTCAAAAGGATATCTACAATATCTGCATTATTGGTATATGTGGCCGAATGAAATGGGGTGAAAAGTATAACTTTAGACTTTATTTTAGTTGACATTCTACTTTCATCTCTACGCAGTATTAATTTGACAATATCAACATGTTTTTTTTTACATGCAATATGTAGAGCGGTATTGCCTTTTAATGTCTGCTCATTGATAACATCTGAATCATGGTTCAAAAGGATATCTACAATATCTGCATTATTGTTATATGTGGCCGTATGAAGTGGGGTGAAAAGTACAACTTTAGACTTTATTTTAGTTAACATTCTACTTTCATCTCTACGCAGTATTAATTTGACAATATCAACGTGGTTTTTATCACATGCAATATGTAGAGCGGTACGGCCGTCTGATGTCTGCTCATTGATAACATCTGAATCATGATTCAAAAGGATATCTACAATATCTGCATTATTGGTATATGTGGCCGAATGAAGTGGGGTGAAAAGTACTTTTTTACTCTTTATTTCAGTAAACAATCTACTTTCATCTCTACGCAGTATTAATTTGACAAAATCAACGTGATTATTATCACATGCAATATGTAGAGCGGTATAGTCGTCTAATGTCTGCTCATTGATCACATATGAATCATGGTTCAAAAGGATATCTACAATATCTGCATTATTGGTATATGTGGCCGAATGAAGTGGGGTGAAAAGTACAACTTTAGACTTTATTTTAGTTAACATTCTACTATCATCTCTACGCAGTATTAATTTGACAATATCAACATGGTTTTTTTGACATGCAATATGTAGAGCGGTATTGCCTTTTAATGTCTGCTCATTGATAACATGTGAATCATGGTTCAAAAGGATATCTACAATATCTGCATTATTGTTAAATGTGGCCAAATGAAGTGGGGTGAAAAGTTTATCTTTAGTCTTTATTTTAGTTAACATTCTACTTTCATCTCTACGCAGTATTAATTTGACAATATCAACGTGGTTTTTATCACATGCAATATGTAGAGCGGTACGGCCGTCTGATGTCTGCTCATTGATAACATCTGAATCATGATTCAAAAGGATATCTACAATATCTGCATTATTGGTATATGTGGCCGAATGAAGTGGGGTGAAAAGTATAACTTTAGACTTTATTTTAGTTGACATTCTACTTTCATCTCTACGCAGTATTAATTTGACAATATCAACATGGTTTTTTTTACATGCAATATGTAGAGCGGTATTGCCTTTTAATGTCTGCTCATTGATAACATCTGAATCATGGTTCAAAAGGATATCTACAATATCTGCATTATTGTTATATGTGGCCGAATGAAGTGGGGTGAAAAGTACAACTTTAGACTTTATTTTAGTTAACATTCTACTTTCATCTCTACGCAGTATTAATTTGACAATATCAACGTGGTTTTTATCACATGCAATATGTAGAGCGGTACGGCCGTCTGATGTCTGCTCATTGATAACATCTGAATCATGATTCAAAAGGATATCTACAATATCTGCATTATTGGTATATGTGGCCGAATGAAGTGGGGTGAAAAGTACTTTTTTACTCTTTATTTCAGTAAACAATCTACTTTCATCTCTACGCAGTATTAATTTGACAATTTCAACGTGATTATTATCACATGCAATATGTAGAGCGGTATAGTCGTCTAATGTCTGCTCATTGATCACATATGAATCATGGTTCAAAAGGATATCTACAATATCTGCATTATTGGTATATGTGGCCGAATGAAGTGGGGTGAAAAGTACAACTTTAGACTTTATTTTAGTTAACATTCTACTATCATCTCTACGCAGTATTAATTTGACAATATCAACATGGTTTTTTTGACATGCAATATGTAGAGCGGTATTGCCTTTTAATGTCTGCTCATTGATAACATCTGAATCATGGTTCAAAAGGATATCTACAATATCTGCATTATTGTTAAATGTGGCCAAATGAAGTGGGGTGAAAAGTTTATCTTTAGTCTTTATTTTAGTTAACATTCTACTTTCATCTCCACGCAGTATTAATTTGACAATATCAACGTGGTTTTTCTCGCATGCTATTTGTAGAGCAGTTTTGCCGTCAGTTGTCACCTCATTGATCACATCTGAATCATGTTCCAAGAGAAGATTCACAATACCATAATTATTGTTGTTAACGGCTACATGAAGTGGAGTTTTCAAATTTTCCAGAAATTTTTCAATTGAATCATATGATTTATAATCCTTCAACACAAATTTACAATCAACTTCTCCATGCCTTTGCATTGCCTTTGTATTTTTTTCAGTATAACCATTTTCCAATAAAAACTTTTCTTGATGTGTTATTTCATTCCGATCGAGATTTTTCATTTCATGGCAGTTTAGGAGTCGATATTCTTTTGTATTTTCATCATTTTTCTTCTTCACGAAATATCGCTTTTGTTCAGAGAATGGATCGATTAGAACAATTCCGATATTTTTAGTCAAACTGTGCGACTGCATGAAAAATGCATCTATAAAATGATCCGCGGGTGAAATATTACTGTTAGCATGTACTTTTTTTTCATTTTTTAGATAATATTGAAAAATTTGTTTTATCATTGATGCTATCCAATTTTCGTAAACTTGTATGTGATGTTCGTTTTTATTGTCAACTTTTTCGAAATCTTTATTTGCCAGTTGCGATTCAAAACTCCGAAAAACTTCAAAACAAAATTTTTTAATATCCTTTCGAAGACTCGATGTATTCTCTGGAAATAAAGTGATTAATCTCTCGGCTTCTTTTTTTGATAGATATCCATATGTCATTTCGATAATCTCATCAATTGATATCTTTGTTACTACTGTTATACATTTTCCAAGTATTTGTATAGCATAATTTTTATTTGGTGGCGATTTCTCTGCGGCGATGCCTGATTTACTCTTTAAAATGTTTTCAAAAGTTTCCACAAACATCTCTGTAAATAATTTTCCTTGTTGCAAAGTGTTTTCTAATATTTTTTTTCCTTCCATGTTTCCACAGATAATCTGAAAATAGTAACAACTTACTTAATATATTTTGTCTTGAGTTATTGCTATATTTTGTTTTGCTTGTTTAATATTATATTGGTATACCTCTTGCTCCTTGCATGAACTTTCTCAAGAGGAAGTCCATAACAATAATAAATATAAATGGAGTCAGTAATCAGCCCTGTCTAACTCTCGTGGTGATCCTAATGGTACATTTATACGCTTGCCACGCTTTGGCACTTGGCACAAAACAAACACAAACACGAACGTGTAAATGGGGTGTTTGCCGTGGCTTGTGTGAGCTTGCCCCCGACCGGGCGTTATTTCCATGTTTTAACTTTTTATTAGTTACTCCGTTATCCGGAGCGTGAAGAATCCAATAAATCACACATCTAAAGAATCTATTGAGCCAATCTCGAGTTATAAGTGTTCGCACTAACCCGACTTTAATTTATATTAAAGATTAATGAATTAAAAGTGTATTAAAAATTTCGATGCATTTGAATTTGAACATTTACTTTTATTACATATTGGAATTGCCCCGTCAAATAAAGTTAACTTTAGTATCTAGATTGTATTGTGTTATAAAAAGGCAAAATTAAATAAAATAAGTACACTTGACTTTATAAGTGCTTCAAGTGAGTAATTGCGCGTCAAGTAGGTATAGTAATGGTCTCGGTCTCTAATGATAATAAAGGACCATTTTATCTGATACGTTTACACGCTTGCCACGGTTTGGCAAGCCACCACAAACACAAACGTGTGTATGGGGTGTTTGCCGTGGCTTGTGTGAGCTTGCTAAGCCATGGCAAGCGTGTAGGTAAATGTAGCATAAAAGCTTCAGTAGGACCACCTGGCGTTTTGACGCTACACTCGGAGTCTCCATACAGGGACTGCACCACTAAAAGCAGTACAGAGCTAAAATTTTCCATATCGATGGTCTATGTGGGCTTTTTGTATTACCACGTTTAATTTTTAATAACCATTAACCGGTTTTCGAAAGTGACCGCTCCCTTCCTCAGAAATAAACACAAATTTAATTTTAACACAAGTACGGCATCGTTGTTTACGCACGTACATATTTATTAACTGCCAGTGCACGTATTTATTTGCTCAACTTTTTTTTTTCAATTCTCAATTTTTACAAAATTTATAAAAAGTGGTTTATAGAAGGTGTGTGTGTGCTTGTGTGATACACCAATCGAAAGACAATCTTACAAGCTATACAAGGATTATAGTGTGGCTTAGATCCTAATGCTGTAAGCCATTTTTTCATCTGACTGAATGTTTTTTTTTTCAAAATAATTAGTACAAAGTCGAAAATGATGCACACTGTAAGCCACCTACAGAGGGGTGATATATTTCACTGGAAAGAGGATCTCAATATCTATGAACTAGTTGCATGTAAACATGAGATCCAACTGTCGACGGCCTGAGTCGGTATGTTTATTGTATGAAACAATGTCGTCAATAAATTAAATTTTTACAAAAATTGTTAAGAAAAGTTTGAGATGTACTGTTATAATGTATATATTTTTATAGAAAATTAAATTATCTAGTTAATGTGTTTTGGCGTTTTTCGATATTTTTATTAAATTCTGAAATATAGGCACCGAAACTCTTAAATTTGTCATAAAAAAAAATATTTTTCTTTATAAAAAAGTTTGAGAAACCCTGGAACTTTTTCATTAAATTTAGTTTGAGATATTGTATTTTTCTATACACATACACATTTTTAGTGTTCTAGCTTTTATATTTTTCGAGATATACGAAAAAATTAAGTAAAAATCAAAGGTTGATTATCCCTGACTGAAAGAAAATTTTAAAATTCTGAGTATACAAGTTTTGTATGCTTAAAGTATTTAATATTTTCTGAAATTTTAGGATCTGTGTATCAAGCGAATCAAAAGTTATAGGGGGGGGGGGACACACACACAGACACACACACAGACACCCCCTCACACAGACACACTAAATGTTCTCCTCCGAATTCTGAGTAAATCCATATATGGAACATATATGCTGCGAAGCCTCTAAGTTGGTGTTTTTTGTCGTCAAAGTTTGAAAAACCGTTTAAAATCTAGACCTGGCCATACAAATCTCACGTATCTTGGCTTGATACTGCCCATCTGTCTCGAGAAATTATTTCTCTTCAACAAATCGACAGTTGGAAAACCACGCGAGAGTACAAGTCTAATGTGAGTCCTTAAGAAAACTAAGAAGACAATATTTTTTTCCATACAAACATACCCACATAATATATTTGAGTTTCAAAAAATACTCGTTGAAATCGCTAGTACATTTTTGTATTTTAACTTAAATGTTCATCACCGCTTCACAGTCGGAGGTGACACACCATACCATAGGTTGTGCGTACTTATTAACTGTATCGAATATAAACAATGGTAGAGAGGAGTGTTTGCTGTAGATGTGATGTGTCGAGCCCCAGTGAGGACTGCATAGTGTGCTCAAGGTGCCTTCGAACTTTCAACTACAAATGCGCGGGTATTGGCGAAACAAACTTTAAAAATATGTTAAAGATGAATAAAATGAAATTGAAATGCCAAAGTTACAAGTCATTCCAGTCTCCACAGGCCTCCCCTGCCGTACAATCGCCAATAAAGCAAGGCGCGCCTACGCTTGAGGCGATAGTCGCACTACTCGCCTCATTGCAGACTGAGGTCTCGGAGATGGGGAGAAGGGTGAGCGACGTCCATGAGAGGCAAAGTAAGGAGTTAGCTGGTCTCAATACATCAATCAAGAAGTTTATTTCCAAACTGTACACGCTTAGCGAAGAGCAGGAAAAACGGTTGTCAAGCTGAGAACGTGCATGCAATCAGAAAATGAAAATGGATCTAAATAGAATAATTGAACAGCTGTTACTTGCGTCCTCGGTGGAAGTCCATGGTCTCAGAGTCAAGGATGTTTCTGAGGCCAAGCCCATTATTGGTACGATTTTAAATAAAATGAATTATTGTGGGGATGCCGTTCAACAGGTGGAAGATATTTTTGTTTATTCTTAACCATACTTTAGAGGGGTAGTTGTGCTGTTACGGTGAAATTTGCATCAAGGAGAACTAGAGACATGGTGTTGGCTAACAAAAAAAAATAATTGCCGTTGAAGCGCGAGATTCGTCGTGCGAGGGGGGTAAAATATTTGTAAGAGGCTCACAACTTATATAGGCATTTGCTTTGGTTAACTAAATCAGCAAGATCCTTAGGATACAAGTACGTCTGTGTGAAGAATGAGTTAATCCACATAAAAAAGGATGAGGGTTTTAATGTAATAGTTGTACGGGATGTGGATGATATCCCGTCTCGGTAATAGTGCACTCTAGCAATGGTGGATCTATAAAATTTTGATCTCGGACTGCCCAGTGCCCACGGACTCGATATTAAAGGATGTGAATGAACTGAACAACGTAGTGTCTGGTACTGATTTTACTTTACTCAATTTCAACCTATTCCAATTCAAATTAAGTGCGCACTAAACTAAAATAAGAACGTTCCAATTTTAATTAGCCGGATTGGTATTCGAGAAATTTTAGAACGTTCCAATTTGTTCTTAATTAGACTATAGTTTGAAAATAGTTCATTTTGGTATTCGAATTTCGTATTTAAGTCAATTTTAGTGCGTTTATCTGTCAAAACGTTCTTAATCTTAGTGTATCCGTCTAAAAAGATATCTGATGATATTTTTATGATAAAAGTTTTTTTTAACCAAATAATTATAAAACAAGTTTATTTTTATTAAAAATATTTAAAAAGAAACTAGGTAATTAAGTAAAATCTACATAATAATGCAGTTATGTTTTGCATATTTATTTAAAAACCGCAGACTCTAGGTTTGATATTAATCGTCGTGGATCCTTGCAGGTATTTATGGTAATCATAGATAAATTTTTTTCCAATTTCTCAAATATATTTAATGTTATTGACTGTAATATCTTCTTAGTCAGAGTGGATTGGAATCTGCTTCAGTTTCTCTTCTTCTTTTAACCATGAATACTTGCCTCGGCTAGTCTTGGTAGAGCGGCTCTTCACTCTCGGGTCTTTGGAAGTTCGATCCGGGACGAGAAGATGAGATTGAATTAAAGATGATGTTGAGAATTTAATAGACACTTGTTTATTGCGTTTAACAGGAAATTGGAAAATATACAAAAGTTCAGATTTTTCACGTAATTCACAACAGTAATTGTATCAAATTTACAATCAATTATAAATGTTTGCTTATTCTTTTAAAACAACAATAATAATCACTTTTCGTATCTATGAATATAATTGGTTGGATTCTAGGAAAATCGCGGTAAATGTTTGAGTTTCTCCAACTATCAGGGAGTACTCCAAAATTTATACGTCTGATTCCCACCAAGTGAGTTTATAGAATGCAGTTTGAAACAAAGGAAAAAAGCTTAACGGTCGTTTCTACTTGAGTCAACAGGTCCTTCATCATGTGACCATGGGTGAAAGAGATGGAAGATATCTGCCTCTCACATTCACCATACTCATTAGCCAAAGTCTGACAACCTGGGAATATGATCTACGTCGTAAATAATTAGAACGGGGTAGGGAGAAAGTGAGTGAGTGAAATGCATAGGTATCCATCCCACTTGCACTCGTGCAATAATATTAACATTTGGCAACAGGACCTGTGGCCTACGTGCTTAATCGCACGATCAACAGAAACCAAATTATATAGATGCATACCTGTTAGTATAGGGGTAGGTATGTATAGCAATATTTGAAATTTATAAAGAATATTCTGTACTATGAGACGGGTGAAGCTTCACAACAAAAAAAATACATGCTACAAATCGATCTTTAGTTATTAAAAGAAAAAAAAGGAAAAAAAAGAAAGACTCTAAGTACACAAAAACTTGCTTGTGGAGCATCTAACCCACAAGAGTAGAATCAAAAGAATTTAAATATCAAATTAGAACATTTAACCTTATAAAAGATCTGAAGTTATAAAAGGTATACAAAAGATATCTCCTTTAAGTACATAAAACAAGTATCAGGAGGAAACGAGTGCAATAGAAAATTCATATTAATGAAGAGTCATGAAGTGACTACATAGTGGCTTGATTGTGGAAACATGGCACAGGCCTTCTAGAAGTTAGAACTTAAGATTTGACAACCAGTTTGTTTCACATACATTCATAAATCACACAGGGCCCTTATTCATAACTTTTCACACTTACATTTATTCATCATTAATTCCTATCAAATGGTTGAACAAACCCTAAAAGAAAAATTAAAAGAATTCAGAAATCAAGTTCAAAGCAGAGATCGTAAACCAATAATTCCACAATCAAATAAGAAAATTTAATTAATACTATTTAACAATCAATCTGTCAAGAGGTAGAGTGTGACAGAATAGGTAACATACACAAAAAAAAGAAAATTTTAAAAATAAAAGGCTGTATACAATTCTTCCTTTAACAAGGATATCACTTAACAATACCTAATAGTGCTTACTTGTATTATTATTATTTCTGATTTTAAAATGCCCATAACATTTTTCAAAGTGAGAAATATCCACTAGTATTGATTCACTTTTTCACTGTTTAAATTTAAAGCACACCTAAAGTTAGCTTTTAGCTCAAAAATTTGGAGAGATCTAATTTAGGTGTTTCTGGTGTTTTTACAGTTTTCAATTAATTACTTACATAAAAATTTCCATTATTACTTACAAGGTATCAAAAAAAAATTCAACAAGTTAATGTTGCAATAAGTATCCGTTTGCCCAAGAATACGGATTCGGAGAAGAATAGATGTTATATTTCTCGCTAGCTCAAGTTCTTACTAATTCAGGACACAAATAATAGATTAAGGACGCCACCTAATTTTGAGGTTGAAGTGAATAAAATTAGGAAAATTCCACAAGAAGAAAAAAATAATTTAATATAACCCCTTGACAAGAGAGAAAATTAGCTATGCCTAAAATATAAGATTGAGCAGAGGATCCATCATTTCAATCGAATATAAGGAAAAAAATTACTTAACACGAGTTGCAACTCTAAAAAAAATTAAAATTAGAAAATTAGTTACTACGGGTTTTTAGTAGACTAACGCTTCGAGTCGACTAAATTTTATGACATAGAAAGAATTATGCTCGATTATGAACATAAAAATTATGGAATTATGACACTGCATCAATATTTGATTTATTGATGTGTCAAAAGAAAACGACATTCCATAAATAATAAATTAACATGAGTGCCTATTTTTAGCTAGCAATGCTCTAACGAAAGATGTCATTAATACATCAGATACCGTGCTCATCATAGCACAGATTTACAAGTCCGGCATAACCAGAAATGTACCAAAAAAAAATATTATTAGCAACACACATTGTCATAAGTGCGCTTTGCTCATTTACAATTCTTAAACGTTAAGAATGTACCAAAAAAAAGAATCTTCAAAACGAGAAGATCTAGGTATGTCCAACTAGAACACAAATAAAACTTCTACTGTTCTCTATTATATTTATCAAAAAAAATTTATGTTGTCATTTACTCAAAACAAAAAAAAACTTGAAACTATTCCGTTAGTACCTCATAAATAATCCAAAAGTTGACAGACGCAGAACACAGGAAAAAAAAAATATATTTATAACAGTCGTAGAATGATAACGGGTTAATGAACTCAACAGGTGATATCAACTTTATTCGCAACCACATCCAAACCGCCAAAAGCGTGTTATGAAACAGACGAAATACAATGCATCAAGGTCTTTCATTTGGATGGGGTCGCGCCAAAAGATTATTTTCCGTGGTTAGGAAATTCAAAATACAATTGGATCGCGGAGCCATTAGCTAAAGGCTACACCAGAATTATTTATGTAAGTATGGGGGAGACGACAATACAAAAAAAAAACTTTTATAACTAAATTGGTAACAGACTTTTAATCAAACTTTTAAACATTGAAATTTACTTCTTAAATCTTCTTCTTTTTCTCGCAGCCTCTGTGGTGAAAATTCTATCAAACTTTAAAGTTTTACGCTATGCTTTATTAACTAATCTAAGGTCAACTGTCGAAATATGGTACAATGGAAACTATTGGCTGACGCGAAGAAATTAATTGAAATGGATGGTTTATCCCTACTCATTCTTTCGATGGGAAACGAACTGCAACTTTCAAACTGTAACGCAATGTAACTTCGTGAAAACTTATTTTAAACCAACTACCGAAGTTTGTCTCTTCCTCCAGCACACAAATACACCTCCATCATATTATCTAGCACGCTATTGTGGTGAGGAACACAAAAAAAAATAGGACATCGGAGATTATTATTTCTTAACCTGAATCTAATTTAACAATATAGAAAGAGCTCAAATAACAAAAGAAAATTCCTTTAACACCGCCATTCGGCACCAAGATTCAATGAGATAACTTTAACCAATGAAAATCACTCTCTAAAACCTAATGCAGTTTTACAGTATGGGGAAAGTCTCTTAAGGCTCTGAACTAGAATCAGACTTATTTACCTACTCCAAGCCTATGATATTCGTAACACAAAAGGGAATGATGTTGTCACCGGTGGACAATTCAGGATTAATTCTAACGTGCTTCAACAATTTGGAACTATGTCAAAAGCGAAGGACACAAACATAAACCAACATCGGTGTTTAATGCCACACCAAAATTTATTCAGAACAGTAGAGGCACATTGACCCAGATACAAAAAACGCATTTAAAGAGAAGGTGGGAAACTAACGTGACGGTCACCGCTACAAACAGAACTTAATGAATAGTGACGATCTATTCTAACGCACAAGTTGGATACAGTTGCCGTACCTGAGGCGGCGGACGTACAAATTGTCGAAGGCCAGTAACATCAGAGCGGAGCGCGGTCAGGGCGGAGCGTAGGGCAGTCTAACACACAGCAGCCGCTTGAAGAAACATTGAAGGAATCATACGTCTGTTTCACTCTCGCGCAGGTTTTAATCATGACATCTCGCTTACTCGATGGCCTGTGGGGGCTGTGTGTCGAGAGCGCGACACGATTAGTGAGTGAAAAACCAATAAATTTTTAACAGGGGGGAGCTCTGTGTGTGGGCCGCGCATAAACTTGTAGGGATGGAAAGACTCAATTTGCATATCAGAGCGTCGTAAGGCATTTTCGTAACTTTTATCTATTAACATACAAAGGGAAGCATTTTAAACTCAAGCACAAAAGAAACTAAAAACAGCAATTCTACCACAAGCTATTTGAGATAATTTTAACTATCGAAAATCACTCGTTAAACTTACAGGCAGTTTTGCAGTATAAATGAAACATTATTTAAATTTATTATTGGACTAGTATGAAACTCAACTGCCTAGCCAATGTATACGGACATGTAACACGGTAATCCTATGAGAAGGAAGAAACTTAATGAACAGGGTGCTTATCACCATTTCAAATTTAAACGGAGAGGGGGTTTGAACAGAAACTGAAATGCACTACAATCTTACAAAATCTTCAACTCACATTCGTCACACCGGGATAGTATTGAACTCACCAAGAAATAAGGTTTACTGAATGAGGCATATGCGTTCGATCAACGGAAGTATTTGATCGTTCAAAATTTCAACGAATAAATGCAACAATCACTTTGTTGTAAACATTAGCGTTCACCGTCGCTACTGTCTGATTTGCCGGTAAGCTGGTAAGAGAGAAAAAAAAATACATCGAGGTGAAATAATTTCTGCGGGAATAATCGGACGTTAATTACCTAACAAACTTATCGAACATCTAAAGGAGGATGACTTTGTCACATGGAAAACTATTGTGGCAAAACAAAATACACAAATGCAGAAAAAATTAAAAGAAAAGAATAAAAAATTTGCAACAAAAAATTCTTTCTAAGTTGCCGTCGGCCAAAATTATCAGTAGGTATTGCGAAAATTCATGGCTTTTGGCCCAAAAAAAAAAAATTCAAGTGACTTTCAGAAATTTAAATTTGAGATACTAGAACTCGCCAACACTCAAGAGAAAAGAAAAGAAAAAAGAGCAACTCAGTACACCATATTGTTATATCAAAAAAAAAATCTAAACACCAGAACACTGTTATTATTGCATTATTTAATGTTTTTCAAAAGAATTGGATTATTATTTACGTTTCGCTCACCAATTTCCTGTCCGGCATCTATGTGAGTCAGGGGAGGCGTAGATACGGTTCCTGGATGTCTTCGGATCCTGGCTTGCTCCAGTTGCCATCAACTCGTTCCGGATTTGATGCTCCGCGTTGGAAAGCGTCATTGTAATATCTTCTTAGTCAGAGTGGATTGGAATCTGCTTCAGTTTCTCTTCTTCTTTTAACCATGAATACTTGCCTCGGCTAGTCTTGGTAGAGCGGCTCTTCACTCTCGGGTCTTTGGAAGTTCGATCCGGGACGAGAAGATGAGATTGAATTAAAGATGATGTTGAGAATTTAATAGACACTTGTTTATTGCGTTTAACAGGAAATTGGAAAATATACAAAAGTTCAGATTTTTCACGTAATTCACAACAGTAATTGTATCAAATTTACAATCAATTATAAATGTTTGCTTATTCTTTTAAAACAACAATAATAATCACTTTTCGTATCTATGAATATAATTGGTTGGATTCTAGGAAAATCGCGGTAAATGTTTGAGTTTCTCCAACTATCAGGGAGTACTCCAAAATTTATACGTCTGATTCCCACCAAGTGAGTTTATAGAATGCAGTTTGAAACAAAGGAAAAAAGCTTAACGGTCGTTTCTACTTGAGTCAACAGGTCCTTCATCATGTGACCATGGGTGAAAGAGATGGAAGATATCTGCCTCTCACATTCACCATACTCATTAGCCAAAGTCTGACAACCTGGGAATATGATCTACGTCGTAAATAATTAGAACGGGGTAGGGAGAAAGTGAGTGAGTGAAATGCATAGGTATCCATCCCACTTGCACTCGTGCAATAATATTAACATTTGGCAACAGGACCTGTGGCCTACGTGCTTAATCGCACGATCAACAGAAACCAAATTATATAGATGCATACCTGTTAGTATAGGGGTAGGTATGTATAGCAATATTTGAAATTTATAAAGAATATTCCGTACTATGAGACGGGTGAAGCTTCACAACAAAAAAAATACATGCTACATGACAAATATCTAAAAACTTCTTCATACAAATAGTTCAATTATTGAGACAGTCATGTTTTAAAAGTTAAATTAAACATGTAAATTTTGTTTAGAACTTGTAGCATTACGGTATGAAAATGTATTAAAACGATTGAAGTATGATTTGAAATACAAAAAATGTAGGTACAAATCTTATACGTCATTCTTATCCAACTGTCGATTTGTTGAAGAGAAATTATTTCTCAAGACAGATCGGCAGTATCAAGCCAAGATACGTGAGATTTGTACGGTTTAAACGGTTTTTCAAACTTTGACGACAAAAAACACCAACTTAGAGGCTTCGCAGCATATATGTTCCGTACATGGACTTACTCAGAATTCGGAGGAGAACATTTAGTGTGTCTGTGTGTGTGTGTGAGGGTGTGTGCGTTTGTTTTCCTAATATTGTGAGGACCTGAACTTGACAAATATACTGGTTGTGGGGACGAAGCCGTTTACGGGGACGTCCCCGCAATATACAACCCATATCTTCAAAGGTACGTATCGAATCCTCGTGATCTTATTGGTCGGCTGGCAAAATCTCAGCGAATTTTGTTGAGGACCCCAAAATCAGTATTTTTGTCGAAAAAAACTTACACAAACCAAAAATGAAGTTCGGAGTGTATCCACCACGTGGCGCCACCAGCCCAATTAGTGTATAATTAAGCACACTTACTCCAAAGTGGGGACTCTAAATCAAAGTCCCCACGTTATATGGAACTGGTACGATATCATTACACTATGTAATAAGATTTGGCAACGTCGCATATTTCAACTATTCTTTTTGTCATACTAAATAGAAAACAGAATTGATAACAAGAGGCTATACACCCTTGTTCGCAACTAGAGTAAAGTGGGGACCTGTATTATTCATCATCATCATCAATAGTTACAATCAGTTCCATTGGTCTGCAATAAGCTTAGTCCCTTTTCTCCACTCTTCTCTATGTCTTTTTTATACAATAATTACAAGACAATTCTCCCTTTTACACCCCACTCAGGGGCATAGGGAGGCAACAAGAGCTCTCCATTGCGCTCGATCTTGCGCAACGTTAATGACCTCCTCCCACACCATGTCCAGATTCCTCAGCTCTGCCTCGAAGGAGCGGAACACAGTATGAGAGGGTCTTCCTCGTCTCCCGGACCCTGATGGGAGGAAGAACAGCGCTCTCCTCGGCCAACTGTCATTCGGCATCCTTAACACATGTCCCAGCCAAGTCCATCTCCTCCCCACAATGGTAAAGGTGATGGGCTCACGCTGGGTGCGCCGGCGTATAGCGTCGTTCGTGATGCGGTGGTACCATCTTACACCCTGAATTCTCCTTAGGCACTTCATTTCAAAAGCTGAGACTTTTTGTGCCTGGGCTTTGGTCAGGTGCCAGGACTCACACCCATAGAGGAGAATGGGCAACACACACGCATCAAACAGTTTACATTTCGTCTCGACACTAAACGCCGACGCTTTCCAAATCTTGGTCATGTTGTTAAAGGCGCCACTTGCCATACCGATACGTATCGGGAGCTCAGCCCCGAGGTCACCAGAGGTGGTAATGGTTGCTCCCAGGTATTTAAATTTATCCACCCGGGAGACCTTGTCTGGAGTATAACACAATTTGTAAACATAAAAAATCACATCGTCATTGATTATTTGAGGCACATTAAAAATAGGCATGTTAAAATAAAAATTTTGAAGTGGTTGGTGACCCAGCGGTTACAACACCGGCTTTCGTACTGCGGAGGTCGTGGGTTTGATCCCAGGTGCCGACCATCTTCCTCTTTCACGACACAAGCTTTCTGTAGCTTACTGTGAAAGAGTCAAGGAGTGTATTTGTGTTCACTCTGAGTGAGCACAGATTCATTAAAAAAAAAAAAACTTAATGATAATAATAATATATGTATTTTTTAAATATAAAATTAAACAAAACCGTTTTTCTAGTTTTCCCTTGATGGAATATACCTAACACAATTTGTAAACATAAAAAAATCAGATCGTCATTGATTGATTGAGACACATTAAAAATAGGCATGATAAAATAAAACTAAATAATAATATAATTAGGTATTATTAAAATATATAACTAGTTTTCTCTTATTATTAATTAAACAAAATATAATAATTAAAAAATATATACTATTGTTTAGCATTTTTTTAAATTATGTTATAAACGTATTTTTTTTTTATATCAATCCAGCAACTTCTACTTAAATCTTTTTCGTTTTTGACACATTCTTCACATTAAAAATAAATAAAAATATAACACTTTTCTATACAACGGTGTCAGTATAGCCGGCGGAACTTATTGCCTGAGGCAATTTTTTCCAGTCAACCGGTCCCGTCCAATCTGAGACAGGCCAACCCCGGGTAGAAATTTCAAGTCAAAAAACACTTAGAAAAACTCTGACCCGACCGGGAATCGAACCCGGGACCTTGGATCTGAAGTCCACGCTAGTACAACTAGGCTACCGAGCTGTTTATTCGGTCCTTTTTTTCAAAGCCCAAACACAGCCATTTGTCTGTTCATTGCGTCTTTTGCCGCTGGTGTCCGCGGAAATCTTTGGAATTTTTTATTTCTTTGGATTTTCGTGTTTTTAGGTTATGGATCAATATTCATGGTTTCTATCTCTGCTTTGTTAGATCTAGAGCTATCGAACTGAAATTAATAATTTTTAATAATAAAAAAAATGTTTGTGCATAATAGTTATATTTACAGTACGCTGTGCAACATAAAGGAGATCATTCATTTTGGGCCAATTTCTAAAAGTACCGGTCAACAAAAATAAAACAAATTTAATAATGTATGGAGACTTAATGATCAACTGTTTGGATTTAAGAGATACCAAATCCAAACAGTTGATGCACAATGCAATCCTGATTCCATCCATGATGTATGGTAGTGAAACTTGGACATGGACGAAAAATCTTGAAGTTGGAATAAATGCTGTGGAAATGAGATCACTGCGTAGGATATGCGGAAAGAGACTGATTGATAAGGTGAGGAATGATAAAATTAGAAAGGAATGTGGAGTGGATGTTATCATAGTGACTAGAATGAAAGTGAATAAATTAATGTGAAAGAAAAAATAACAACTAATGACTCTAACAATTCATTACTAATGTTCGATTTTTAAATGGAACAAACCACTACATAAAAATGGATATAGTCATATCCTGGCGCCAAATACATGACAGCGGTCGCAGTCTTTAAATTTGGTTGCTCTCTTGTTCTCAGCAATTTCCAACTTTTATCTCTATTTTTCATTTTATTATAAAATTTCTACTTGTTGCTTATATGAGATTTTTCGACATGTTGAACATGTTGAGAATTCTCATGATTAGGAGTTCCGGAGACAAACATTACCACCTAATGGCGAACGTTGTTAACGTAAAGTGATCACACTAAGCCAGCCTCCGAAATAACAGTAGAAGACGGTCGTAAACCCGTAGTGGTTTGTTCCATTTAAAAACGAACATTAGTAATGAATTGTTAGAGTCATTAGTTGTTATTTTTTCTTTAAGATCTAGTCCTGAAAAGGTCACAATAATCTAAAATTAATGTGGTTTGGGCATGAAGAATGACTAAAAGGATATACAAAATCTGAAAGAATGGGTGCACGCAGACGAGGTCGACCTTGAATGACATGGTCCGACCATATCGGTGCCGTCTTACAGGAGGGCCAAGTCAGGAGCAAAGAAATAGGAGAGCATGTATGTGGAATGTTATGTGTTTGGAGAAAGCGTAAGAGGTTTGTTTGTATGAAAGAATGGAAGTCCGTACTCTCTGCCTACACCCTTCGGGAAACGGCGTTGTGGGTAAAAAAAAAGACTTAATGATCTCCTTTGATTATGTAATTTTATATAGGCCATCTATATCCACTGAGATAAAAATATACTTACTTACATTATGTTTTCATTTGTAATAACTCATTTTAACTCTATAAAAGCAACACAATTAATTAATTATTGTAGGTAATATGAACGGTGCGACCACAACACGTCCGAACCATAACCAACGCGACGCGACGTTGCCAATGTCACTCGGGTGTAAAAACTATATACAAATTAATACGTAAAGCGGGGACTTAGTGTAAAACACGTACGTATTTTAAATAACGTGAGGACGGTCCTCACAATCAGCTATGTCCTCATAAGCCGTATTTTTGTCCAAAACTTTGATTGCTCATATCTCTGTCTCACGAGTGTGTTTAAAAATGTCGAATAGAAGTTCATGTTGGAAAGAGATAGGGAAACGCTAAAAATGAGTTTACACTCTCTTCAATCAACTAGAAAGGTGGGTCCCCACAATGATGATTTTTGTAAAGGTCCGCATTTTACTCTAAAAACAAACAAGGGTGTGTGTGTGTGTGTCTGTGTGTGATGAATGTCTGTGTGTGTGTGTCCGTCCCCCCCTTATAACTTTTGATTCGCTTGATGTACAAATCTTAAAATATCAAAAAATATTATATACCTTAAGTCTACAAAACTTGTATACTCAGAATTTTAAAATATCTTTTCAGTCAGGGGTAATACCTTTGAATTTTTACTTAATTTTTTCATATATCTCGAAAACAATAAAAGCCAGAACCCTAAAAATGTGTATGTATATAGAAAAATACAATATCTCAAACTCAATTTAATGAAAAAGTTCCAGGGTTTCTCAAACTTTTTTTTATAAAGAAAAATATTTTTTTATGACAAATTTTCGAGTTTCAATGCCTATATTTGAGAATTTAAAAAAA
This sequence comes from Mystacides longicornis, assembly GCA_963576905.1. Lineage (NCBI taxonomy): Eukaryota > Metazoa > Arthropoda > Insecta > Trichoptera > Leptoceridae > Mystacides > Mystacides longicornis. Next base: position 6,061,016 of record OY756439.1, on the reverse strand, counting down.
ATATCGAAAAACGCCGAAACATGTTAACTAGATAATTTAATTTTCTATAAAAAATATAAAAATATATTATATCAGTACAACTACCCTATTGAAATTGGAGTCCCACAAGGTTCAATCCTTGGCCCTCTATTGTATCTATTGTACATAGATGATCTACGTTTCTGTGGCGTGAAGGGAGAATACTTTGTTTATGCAGACGACACTGTTATTATTTATAGCGACAGCTCTCACGTCTCATTGCAGAGGATGATCAATGAAGATCTTAGTGCTTATGTTTCATGGCTGTATGACAAGTTACTTACCATCAATGCAGATAAAACAAGGTATATGATATTGCAGCAAAAAAATAAAACCAAAATCAGTCTCAAAATAGTTATAAATGAATGCGAAATTGAGCAAGCAGACTACATTAAATATTTAGGTGTAGTGATGGATGATGGATTGTCTTGGTCCGAACACGTCGATTCTTTATTGAATAAGCTGGGACCCTTGATTGGAGTGTTAAAAAGAATTGATTTAAGTGACATTGCCACGAAAAGAATGATTTATAACGCGTTTATCCTGCCCCATATAACGTATGGCTTAATTGTTTGGTCCCAATGTACTAAGGGCCTAAGAAATGTAGTAATCAGAGCCATGAACAAGGCATTGAAGGCAGGTCATAATCTAAATAAATACACAAGAACAGAAGACCTATATAACATAACTGAGTCCTTGAACCTAGATGAGTTAATTAACACTGAGAAAATAAAGATGCTACACCGGATGAAAAATGGACAAATAAAGTCAACCACAAATCTAGTTACAAACAGTCGTATACATTCCCGTGACACACGGCAGAAAAACCAAATCAGGGCTGAGTGCCCTAGAACTGATAGGCTCAGGTATGGTTTTCTGTATTCGACGGCATTGTTATATAATGCGCTGCCGGACGATATCAAGCAGATACAGCCTATAAAGCCCTTTGCCAGAGCCGTGAAGACTGTGACATTGAATAAGCGGAAATGAAAAAAAAAAAAAAAATTAAGTGTGTTGTCCAGCGAAGTGAATGGTGTATTGACGGATGAACTGTTTTTTTTTCTCTCATTTTTGTGATATGTTTATATACGAGACTGTTCTAATGAACTATAGTTACTAAATAATTGACCCCCTCATACCAGCGGTAGGTACATGCTGTCTGGGGGCATTTAATCACAATTATGTGTGAATTTGTGTTTGTAGTGTTGTTTTATTTAATTTTGTACTTTATGTTTTGTTGAATAAATTGAAAAATTGAAAATTGAAACTCAAACTTTTCTTAACAATTTTTGTAAAAATTTAATTTAATGACGACATCGTTTCATACAAAGAACATACCGACTCAGGCCATCGACAGTTGGATCTCATGTTTACATGCAACTAGTTTACTGATGATTTTCACACTTTCACAGAACAATATAAAGTACGCCATGAAAAGACGGTAAAACAGGAATCTTTTCCTCGTGATTATTCGGGCGCGTTCGGGCGCGCTCGACGAAAGCAAACCCGAATATTCACGGCCCCGAGAGAAATCCAGCAAGGTCAAACTACATAACTATAAGTAGGTAGGTAGGTACCTATATTTTACATTCATACAGTATTGTGAAAAATGTTCGATCCATAGACAATTATAATTCAAAAAAATATTTATGGTTAACTAATATTGGTTTTTAGAACACGGCATAATTCCGAATACGAATTTTAGTTCGAGTGAACTTAATTCTAAATCATTTGGAACGTTCTTATTAAGAATAGGGGGTATTAGAAGCTTATCAAAACATTTTGATAAATAATTATGTAGGTATACACTAAACTCCTTAATTTTCAGATATTATTTAATTGTTCTGACAGAGATGCAGCTTAAGTATGAAATACCGTTATTTTTCGAATTTACTGGCAATCGCATCCCATAAGGAATGATTTGTGCCTGAGTTTAAAATCCAGAGAAAATAATAAAAAACAGTACTGATCAAATAATCATAATAAAGAAGAGAAAGAAAGAAGTATTTAAAGTACAAATAAGTACAAATATAGCTCAAATTATTTTAAACAAATGATAATAATTATTGTCTATTTATTTCAAGAGAATTGAGACTTAATAAACGAAGAATATTATCCGGATAACAAACATTTAAATCGTGATATAAGGGGGAGACATCCCTCAGCGGGCAGCCAAAAAACACGTGATCTAAGGATTCCTTGTCTACATACACACCAAGGGGAAGATACAAAACCCAACTTAAGCAGATGAGAATCCAGCCTGTGGTGGTTAAATCTGATCCTCGAAAGGGTAACAATTTGTTTTCTGGAAAACTTCAACTTGTGGAACCATGGTTTGGTAGATAATTGTTTTAAGGGTTTAAAGAAGACACCCTTTATTCGAGATTCAGAAAAATATAATATCCTCGCGAACTACCGCTCTCCATCCCTGAGTGTAATTGGTTATGTTGAGGAGTTACGTGATATTTTATTACTGTTGACAGAGCCTCTGGCTAGTATGACATCTGTTTGCTTGTCGGTGATGTTAATATAAATATTCACAGGGACCAAGTTCTGAATATTGACCAGAATTCATATCTGGATTCCTTGTCTTCTCTAGGGTTCGACTCCTTGGTTGATCAAACGACTAGACCTAACTCTACTGGTGGAACTTGTCTGGATCACATAATGGTCAGATCCGGAAATTCCTCACATCATGAGGCTTTAACATGTGATATAACTGATCACATTCCAGTGATTCTTTCTGTTAGTTATTATTAGCCAATACAAACTCCGAGCCTTCACAAACAATAGAATAACATTATAAAGCAGGGCCGGGCAAACTTTTTGTATGGCGGGTCAAATTCAATAATTCATAATGAGCGGCGGGCCGCAAATATCTTCTTCTTTTTAGAAAAATATGAAAAATCACCATTTTATGTTACATACATATACCTACTTACATTGTTTATTATCACGAAAAAATATGAGAAGTGAACTGATCTTTCTGTAATTTGATACCTATTTTCTTTTATTTAATCAGTTGTACACTGGCAGTTCAATATATTCTCGGTATGAATATGAAGGCAAAGTTAGAAAAATCTGAAATAATTCTAATACTAAGTATATATAGTCTTTTTCAACCTTAATGCGCATTTTAAAACGGCAATTTATCTTTTCAACAGCCTCCAAAAATATTTAAGACCACTCTGAAAAATTATGGTCGGAAATTCGCTTTCCATTAACTTTTTTTCTCAGCTCCGGGAACGAAAATTGTCGGTAGGTACCAGAGCTAAATTTAAAGGTATTAAAGTTGATAAAGCTGTGTACTCACCTGCGCCGCGCGCGGTAACGTTACCTTGGTTCAGTGTGTACGCGTGTTCGCAACGAACATTGGTACGAGACGGACAAAATTGGTTCGCAGCGAACTATGGTTCGCAGCGAACGGTTACACCGTGTAACCAAACAGACACCTACTCACGTTCCAATTTTACTTTGGGTACTTAAGCTATTACAATAAAAAAATATTGATCATATGATTTTGTATGGAAAGAAGCATGGATAATAATATACCTATATTTTTTATATGACCATAGGATATCGGTGACCAGTTTCGATAAAATTTTAGTAACAAGAAATGTCGGTGAAGTAGAAAATAATTCACGAAAATTCGAAAAACATAAAAATTAACATCTTGGATATCCAAGATGTTAATTTTTATGTTTTTCGATTGCGCTATAGCTCAAATCGAGCCATGACTTTTGTAGATAACGCCTCTAACTCCTCCTGTCCTCCGCTGCCATTTGCCAATCTGTCACCTGCAGAAGTTGTGCCGCATGTTTCCTAACGTCGTCTTCTCATCTAATCTTAGGTTCTCCAACTCAAAAAGAAACTTATTACCCAACCAGACAAAATGCCTCGGAGAAGCACTGGATAATGCAAACGGAAAATGGATTTAAGAATTGGAATTAGTAAAAATACTTTACCGATCATATAATAATAATAAAAAATACAATACAACAAACACATATAATAATAAATACATAGGCACTCAATATCTATGAACGTTTCAGGAATGTTGCCAAAATCCCATGAAATTGGCGTACAACAAGGGTACATCCATGGGATATCTCGTACTGTCTGGCTAAAGATTCAAAGGGCAGAATTATCCCGAAAGATCCAGCAAACAAAATGACATGTACTATTCGACTGAATACCGAGTTCACCAAAATTAGTCCAAGTAAAAAATAAGAGTAGGTACTTGTAGGTACGTAATGAATACCACAGAGAGATGGTCTAGTGGGCGAAATGTGCGATCTGGAGTACCGGACGACCTAGCGTTGTTTAGAACGACAGTGAAGGAATTACAGCGGTGCCGGTGTAACAAAACTCTGCGATGAAACAGCACGCCATGGCCTTCGAGTCAATGTCGGTAAGACAAAGCTCATGGCGAATAAAGCCTGCCCTGATAAAAAATAACTACCGATAACCATCGATGGTCACCAGGTCTCCCGGGTGGATAAATTTAAGTATCTGGGTGCAACCATTACCACCTCTGGTGATCTCGGAGATGAGCTCCCGATACGTATCGGTATGGCAAGTGACGCCTTTAACAACGTGACCAAAATATGGAAAGCGTCGGTCTTTAGTGTCGAGAAGAAATGTATACACTATTTGATGCGTGTGTGTTGCCCATTCTGCTGTATGCGTGTGAGTCCTGGCACCTGACCAAAGCCCAGGGACAAAAAGTATCAGCTTTTGTAATGAAGTGCCTCAGGAGAATTTTGGGTTTAAGATGGTACCACCGCATCACGAACGACACTATACGCCGGCACACCCAGCGTGAGAGCATTACTTCTACCATTATAGGGAGGAGATGGACTTGGCTGGGATATGTGCTAAGGATACCGAATGACTGTTGGCCGAGGAGAGCGACGTTCTTCCTCAAATCAGGGTCCCGAAGACGAGGAAGACTCTCTCATACTGTGTTCCGCTCCTTCGAAGCAGAGCTGAGGAATCTGGACATGGTGTGTGAGGCGGTAATAAACATTGCGCGCAAGGAGAGCTCTTGTTGCCTCCCTATACTCTTAAGTGGGGTGTAAAGGGAGTTTGAATTTGGATTTTGGATCATTAGGTCGCTTCATCTAGGTTTCTGGCCTGTTGTCTTCCATATTTATTATAATAAAATATACTAAATAATGAAGATTATTCAATAAAATATAGATATCAAAATTAAGAAATGAAGTTTACGTTTAATTTTAGTTTTCCTTAAACAGAAATCATATTTTTAAGTTTTTTTTTTTTTTTTTCTACTATCTTGCACTCGAAATATGGATCGAGTGATGCAGCCACAGAATTAAACAAATAAATACAATGCACAAATCAATATTATTTCATACCATATATTTTACATTCGCATTCTATTAATTGCAACAACAATCAATCCACTGACAGTTCTTTCAAATGTCAATTAATAAAAATTCAAAAGTAGAAGAAAATTATATTGTAAAAAGTACTAAAAAGATTACCTACTTTCTGTGTTTTCTTTAATTTTCTAATTCCCCATGCATTTTTCTTATTTTTTTCTTCTAAAAGGACTATGACCACGCGAAATAGCTCTCCATTTTTATATATAAAGATTATGCAAGCTTCTTGTAAAAAATCCTATGACCAATCTTTTTTTGTAAGTAATAGTTCTAGTAGGTACCTATGAAAGTACCTATCTATCTAACACTTGTGAGTTTCCGCAGTCCGTCATCTTAGAATAATATTTGTATGTGTATAAAATTGGAACGTGAGTAGGTGTCTGTTTGGTTACACGCTGTAACCGTTCGCTGCGAACCATGGTTCGTTGCGAACCAATTTTGTCGTTGCAAACACGCGTACACATCTGAACCAAGGTAACGTTACCGCGCACGGCGCAAGTGAGTACGCAGCTTGATACGTGAAAAATCGGTGTCTACCTAGTTTTCTGTCGGTTCGCTGCGTTCCGTTCGCAGTGGTTCAAAGCGAACCACTGCGAACAACCGCGTAGGTACTATGGAAATTGGTTACACCGCGCGCGACGCAGCTTAAGACTTCACAATGCGCGCCAAGTGAATCGGTGCGCTCTCGTAATTCGGTGAATCGGTGCAAGACATTGGCGGTCAATTTTCCTCAATTTTTTTCATCAATTGCTTCCTAAAAATCATGCTTGCATAAGGTGGTGTAGGTGTGACCTTGGCCTTTTTTCATAATGTCAATAAGCAAAACCTTTTTCGGATCCCAGAATACTGTAGTAAGGAGATTTTCTACCGATTTCATGACTTTTAACTCCTTCGGAGGTCCTGAAGATTTTGTTCCCACACTGTATTGACTTCCATTTCTCTTATAAGAATAGAATAGAATAGAACAGAAAATATATATATTTCTCACATTTTCAATACAATGTTCAAACAAACAAAATAAAAATGATAATAAAAAAAGAAACAATAATTCAGGACTTAGACACTGCTAAATCCCATAAGTTATATAATATACATAATATAAGATAAATAAGACCAAGAGTACATATAGGTAAAGTAAAAAATAAAATAGAACATGTATTGAAAAGTATTCAAAACATGTGATACACAGCTTACGTGAGAAATCCCACCAGGCTTAGCCTGATTGTGGGATAATGACAAACCAACGATTCTTTTTCAGTAAAAATATGTTGATATCCAGGGATAGCTTGGTGATCTTTGCGTACGAATTGATTTTTATTCGATTCTAATAATACAATTTTCTGAACTTTTCTCATTTTCCGTCCATTTAGGAAACAACAGGACCACCTGATCAAGGATCACGTTCAATGCTTTTTGGGAATTTTAAATTTAATTGAAACACTTTGGAATAGTAGAAAACGTAAGGGTACAGTTTTTAAGTGCACAAATAAATTTTGTAATTTATTCAACCCATTGTGCTTTCCAAGTTAAACTTTTGAAGTGAACAAAAGCTGCATCATCCAATATCGGGTGCTTGATTAAAAAAAACTTTGGTGTGTCCGCGCAATTTTCGTAAAAATGTGTTTTAAGTTTTTGGTTCACGTATTAATAATATTATGATTATAGATAATATTAAGATAAACGTTTGCAAAAACACTAATCCTATCAGTGATTACAACTTCTCAGAATGCTTTGGCTGTTTGTTATATTCCTTAATTTAATGAGTCATTATAGTCTGCGTCACTGCTGCCTATTAAACAATGACTCACCAAATTCTTTTATAATAATATGTATTTCGGATACTTTAAAGTTATTTTTAATGAACAATATAATATTCATTATTAATAATAAATAATATTCTGGAACCAACCAGCGCGCAGCGGGTTGGTAACACCTGCATATGCGTATCGTAATACATTTACACGCTTGGCAAGCCACCACAAACTCCGAACCTTCACAAACGCTTGGACGCCATTTACACGTTGGCGTGCTCATCGGTATTTTAATACGTTTGTCGCATATTCCTTTGATCTGTGTCAAAAAACCGACACTCGCCCGATCTTGGAAAAGCGTTAGCAATCTCACACAAGCTACGGCAAACTTACACGTTTGTGTTTGTGGTGGCTTGCCAAACTGTGGCAAGCGAATAAACGTATCAGGTAAAATGGTCATTTATTATCATTAGAGACCGAGACTATTACTATACTTAATTGACGCGCATTTACTCACTTGAAGCATTATAAAGTCAAGTGTACTTATTAATAATTTTGCCTTTTTATAATTCATTCAAAATTCCAAGAAATATCTTATAAAAATATCCAGGTATGTAAATAGGCGAGCCCTATAACTGTGGGGAATTCTCCGTTATTATTGTTGTCAGTCCTAGTGGTTATTGCATACAAATTTACTCTGTGTTCTTGTTTCTCCAATTAAAAATTAAGTATTCAAATCTGATGAAGTGTTTTATTGTTGATACCGATAACAATAAGATACTTCTTGTTAATTTTCTTTATATATTCAAAGAAGTTTATTTCATTTAGCAAAAGAAGCGTCATAAAATAAAAAGACAATGACCATTGTTTAATTTTTCAACAAAAGAAATTTACAAAACTAACATGAGGGTGCATTAGATAACAAAATAATAATTTGCCGCACCTATGAAGTGTAAATAATAAAACACACTGGTCGTCTATTGTATAAAAACAAAATAACTACTAATCTGTCCACTGCAATAAATTTGAAATCCTTAAATTATATAAATACCTACATATAAATTATAATAAAACTTAAATAAACCCCACGACACAACGTTTAACATTAGCAAGTGCGCTGAGAAAAGATAAAGCTGGGTACTTGTGACTTAAACAATAGAATCTATACTATACCTACCAAATTGAATGTATTTTTATGAAAAATTTTAGGAGTTGATTGATAAAAATCGATTTTTTGCAGTGTTAGAAGTAGATATTTGAATTTTTGAAAAAAAACCAGTAGGTAGATAAAGAAAAGTCTACTCTATCGAATGATATAAAAAACCGAAAATCGACCTAATGTATAATATTCAACGTTATTCCAGGCGATTCGTCATGCAATAAAAGTAAATGTTCAAATTCAAATGCATCGAGATTTTCAATACACTTTGAATTCGTTAACATTTTTATACAAAGACTAATCTTAAGTTATTATTTAAAAATACGACAACATACCTACTCATGTTTTTTTTCTAAGAAATCGTTCAGTGTTTTATAAAACAAATAAACCTACCGTTAGGATAATAAGTGCGAATGAAATAGGAAGCTAAAATTGTTTATTATTGGAACTGCTTGGGTAAATTAATATAACTATGAATATAACTTACATCTGTTGGTTTATCATCAACTATTTTTGGATATTATTTCACAAGCATCAGCACTTACATCAATGCGAAAATTGACGCGTCAACATAATACACTGCGCAGTTTTTGTGGTGTAATTCCTCTCCCGAAAACTTATCAGTAAAATTATCAATATCTAATGGATTATTTTTATCAATTAGGTACTGGCTATCCCGACAGACATAGCTCTGTCTTAACTATGAATATTGAATTCGAATTGGTATAATGATACATTTTTTTATAAAGAAGGACTAGGGACCATTGCCCCTTCTGTAATCCCGACCAAATTATAGATCTTTTGCGACATCCTTCAATGAATTCATGGAGCGCTGCATCTTGTCGTGCCTCGTCTCTACAGGCCTCTCGCAAAGTGACAGTGCCTCTTACCGTCTCCTGCCCTCTGCAGGTCTCATTATTCGTCTTTTTGATGCCCCCGAGAGATAGGTCCCAACAGAATTCCCATCTTACGGTTGCAACAATTTCTTTTGGTCATGTGATCTTATGCCCCCTTTGACCACTGATGCAGAAGTACCCACTATATCCAGTAACCACCTCAGATCGGCTCTACAAATGTGCCATTGCCATTACATCCCTCATACTCATAGCCATTAGAATTAGGGAAATAAAAGTCACCCTGAGGTTGCCTTGTATCAGGGAGCCTCCGTTAGTTACTAAACTACCCGTTAGTCAGTTAGTCACGCAACCTTCGGCTGAAAACACGTAGAAAGCCGATTCCGACCCGCGCTGACCGGATCAAAGATTGTTGTATACCTATGGTTTCAACGCATCTGCCGGAAAGCGGGTTCCTGCTTTTTCTGTGGGTATCCCCATTCAAGCCCCATTTACCCCCCTTTCGAGCGCAATGGAGAGCTCTTGGTGCCTCCCTATGCCCCTAAGTGGGGTTTAGGCCCCCTGCATTGCGGGTTGGTTTGGGAGGGATCAGGGCCGTCGCGTGGTTTTTAGGCGCCCAAGGCGAAGCTTTAATCAGCGCCCCCCCCCCCCCATAACTTGTAATTTTGTTTATTCCAGTTTTGGTTCGGAATGATGATAACCTAGCTCCGCGGTCGTCATCTGCGGCCCGAGCGACTACCAAAATCGTTTTTTAATAAAAGTAAATTAAATAGAAAACGGGGGTTATTTTTTTCAATTTACATACGAGGAGATTTCTCGGTATGGATATGAAGGAAAAGGCAGAAAAATCTGAAATAATTCTACCATTTTATATACCTAGACTTTTTCAACTCCAATGCGCTTTTTCAAACGCCAATTTATATATCTTCAACTGCCTTCAAAAATATTTTTTAACCTTGAACTCTCCATCGTCGGATACAGTGTTGCAGTGTCCGGGTTTCGCGACGTGTATCCAAGCAAAACCAAAAATGTCCAGATCGTAACTTACTTTATTTTATGAGATTTTTTAGCGAACTATTGTAACCTTTCGGGATACCAAATTTTCAGAATGACCTTTTTATGTATGTGTCCGGGTTAAATATTTTACAAAGGTGGCAATACCGGTCAGAAAATAGCATTCCACTGCTGTTTTTTTTTCTCAGTTTCGGGAACAAAAATTGTCGTTAGGTACCTACCTACCAGGGCTAGGCCTTAAAGTAGTTCATTGATATTTTGGAAACCATACTATTGACTGGCCTTCACAATGCGCGCCAAGTGAATCGGACCGTTATCATCGAGTGGTAAGACATTGGCGGTCCATTTTCCTTAATAATGATTTTCTTTCTACAAAACCATGCATAGTGATTGCGCAAGCTATTGAGGCAATACTTTGGCCTATTTAAAATGGTCAATAAGTAAAAACTCTTTCGAGTTCTAGAATACTGTAGTAAGGAGTTTTCGACCGATTTCATGACTTTACTGCAGATTTATTTACCCACTGTATTGACTCGCATTTTTCTCAGGAGCATAATAACAAAATCAGTTTTCGTTCCCAGTAATAATGTGGTGAACAAAACACTTTTAGAATTTTCACAACAGAGCTCCATACTCTCTATAGAAAATTTAATTCGCGATTGTTTCTCCGGTAGTGTGAGGATTCGTGGTATCCTTCTTTCACGAGACTTTTACGAGGTCCAAAAACGTCATGAACTATTCAGTGTTTTGATATCCGTGCACGGATAACTATGTTATGATGATCATCACTAAGTCTTGAGGATCTCTACTTATGAATTGATTTTTATTTGAACATAATATTAGAGTAGGTATAATATTCTCGAGTCTCGACTTTATTTATATTTCCTTCCGCGGAGGATAAAACAGGACTACCTGATTGAAGATCACCAGATAACATTTAAAATTTTCTCTCCCTGGATTTCATCCATGATTTTAGTTCAATAATACTTTGAATACGGTCTTTACAAACGAGAGCATCATTTTTCGTTACTTCTTGATGTGGAGGGGTGTGGTGAACGGGAATTGTCCTCGATTGATTTTTCTTCATTTTTCAAAATTGAAACCATTTGTAGATTCTGTTTTTATTTAGTGAAAAATGACCTCCTTTTTTAAGGGGGGGGGGGGGCTAAATATTTTTACAAACTTTCACATGATGTAAAATTCCTGGGTGGTGCAGAGGCGTGACCGGATGTGAAGATTGGGATTGGAAGAGGTGGTGCAGCAGAGACGGACTTATAGCCCAAGAACGAGGAGAGCTGACCCCAGTCACTTAGACGCTAACTTGGGAGCAAGCTAGGGAGAAGAAGAAGACATAAAGTGATGTAAAATGAAAATATCATTTTTTTTATATTTTCAATCAATACAGTGGAGGTGGAACGGAGGGGGGGGGGGGCGCTGGCGCACATAATGCGGCCCGCTGTGATACCTCACATTGTCCTATGTGGCCCTAGAACAGAAAAGTGTGACGACCGCTGCCCTAGCTCTTAGGGTATCATCCTCCTTTAGAGCCACTCAATTATCCACCACCTATGGACCCGCCGTGTTTCGGGTTGGAAAAACCGGCAGCTATTATAAATAAAAGCATTACGGACCACCCACCCTCCACTACATATTTTATACTAGCTAATACCCGTCTTGCTTTTCGTCGTTGTTTCGGATAGTCAGGCTTGATCAGTAGCTATTTCAGGCCCCCCACATTATTTCCTGGGCCCCGTTGCTAAAAGTCATGATGGCCCCCCCTCCAGGGTTGCCAGGTTTTTTCCAAAAATATACCTAGAAGTTCCAAAAAAAAAAAAAAAGGTCATTCTCAAAATTTGCTATCCGGAAAGTTGAAATTTCACCTAAAAAAAAAAAAAAGTCATTCTCAAAATTTGCTATCCGGAAAGTTGAAATTTCACCTAAAAAAAAAAAAAAAAGGTCATTCTCAAAATTTGCTATCCGGAAAGTTAAAATTTCACCTAAAAAAAAAAAAAAAAGGTCATTCCCAAAATTAAAGTTTCTCTCTCGCCTTGCGGGCCCCCTTGATCCACGGGCCCCGTTGCTGTAGCATCGGTAGCACCGGGCATGTGGGGGCCCTGAGCTATTTGAACAGTTTCTAGTCGAGCTTCCCGTTGTTCAATAGACCAAGATAAAAAAGAGGCTTGAGCAGACTGATTTCCTTTTGCTCGCTCGGTTGCAATGAAAATCAAGGATGAAATGAAAATAAATTTTAGTTAGAGTTTTTTAAGATTTTATAAGATAAATTTTTATTGCAAATATTGCATTCCTTTGGCTTTTCTCAGCTATGAAATCGCATGTGACTTTACCACAAACAAAATAGTTTGTTTTACCCACGGCGGCGCCCCTCGAATCGCGGCGCCCAAGGCGACCGCCTCGGTCGCCCCACCCACGCGACGGCCCTGGGAGGGATCTGCGGCGGGCTTGATTTGTGTGGGGCCGGCTTTTTGGTTTGATTGCCTTGATCGAACTAGAGGGTTGGTTTCATGCGGGTTGGGTTTGCTGCGGATTTGTCTCCTCCGGGCTGGCCTCCGGTGTGCGGGGGGGTCTTGAAGGGAGGATGTATGTATGCATGTATGTATCCCCATTCAAATGCATAGTAACATTCTTAGCGGCGCCGGTCGGCGCGGTTAAGAATCGGCGTTCTACGTGTTTTCACCTTCGGCACTGGAAGTAATAGGTAGGTAGTTGTATTTTTTTTTTAAATACCATGTTTTCCTTGTGTAATCTTTTATTGTAACGTCTTTAATGAGACCCATAAATTAAAATATTATGTTTTAATTAACTTATACGATCCGAATAAGCCCCAAAGTTTGATAAACACGCTGGGAGGAATTTGCCACTGAAAGAAGGCCTTCCATTTCTACCTTCTTCTACCTTCTTGCCAAAAGTTTTTCTCTTTTTTCATAACATCGAAAGCGACATTCTTCTTTTTCTTTTATCCCGTATTTATCAATCAATAGTCTCTAAAATGCGTTTTACGTTTGACCTCAAGGCCCAAATGTATAAACATAAGATAACTAGGTAGGTACCTAATATTAATTATTATTGAAATCGTTGTAGGAATTTAAATAAATTAAACACATTCTTACACAAAAGGCAACGTATCTTTACATCCGAGAGGATGTTAGGAAGACATTAAAATGTTAAAAGTTCGCGAGTTCATTCAACAGAATACAATGCTACAATACAAGTACCTACCCGGTACTTGATCTCAAGGTTCTGAGGTCATGTGTCCGCTTCGAAAGAATAATTTGCAACATGCCTTCGTTGCACACAGAAATGAGTCATGTGTAAATTTTATCCCGATGAAAATTTGGCAAAAGTGAAAACTGTAACAAATTTGAGTGTACTGCTCCGTAAGAGGTCCCGGGTTCAATTCCCGGTCGGGTAAAGTAATTTTCACATGTAATTATTTCTACCCGGGGTTCGCCTGTCTCATGCTACATTTACACGCTTGCCATGGCTTGGCAAGCCACCACAATCTCCAAGCTTTCACAAACTCTTGGGGAGCGTACTATACACCCTAGAGACTATTTTTTTACTGAACTCTCGAATAATACTACCTATATTATGTTCCATAAACTTTTCTTTATTTTTTTATTTTTTCTTTTGCTGTTTTTCAAATTTCGTTTGTAATTTTTTGGCATAGCGTTGGCAAGTCAGCATGGCCAAGAACAGTTGATGATGTAAACCCCCCGCTTTTGAGGACATTATAGTATCTACAAACTCACTTTAACAACACTCACTACAAGCAATTTGTGTTTATGCGTACTGCGTGTTTAAAGCACTAACGAATACTGACAACGAAAATAAAATAAAAATAACGTAGGTAAGTATAATACAGTCGAGGGATTCCCCGTAAAAAAATAAAAGAAAAGGGTTGCTAACTTGAGAGAGCGAAATAAAAATTATACAATGCATTCGAGGGATTTCCCGTAAAACATAGGTAAACGAAAAGGGTGTCAAATTCGGAGAAAAACAAAAATCACGTGCAGTACAATCGAGGGATTCCCCGTAAAACATAAACGAAAAGGGTTGCCCAACTTGGAAGATTTATTTCCCATTTTTTTTTATTTAAAAAAAAACGTTACGTGACGCGTTGTTCGAACCCCCCTCCCGCCCTTGTAACGCACAGTAACGTTTTGCAAGACCCCCCTCCTCCCCCAAATTGCGTTACGTAATACTTGAACGCCCCCTTAGGACGCCATTTACACGTTGGCGAGCGCGTCGGTATTTTAATACATTTGCCGCAAATTCCTTTGATCTGTGTCAAAAACCGACACTCGTTGCAAGCGTTGGCAAGCTCACCAAGCCAAGGCAAACATCCCGTTTACACGTTGGTGTTTGTGGTGGTTTGCAAACCATGGCAAGCGTGTAAATGCAGCATCAGATTGAACGAAACAGTTTGGCTAGAAAAATTTCCACGAACTAATTCTCTCGGCTATACTGGCATTTTTGCACAAGAAAGTGTTGGTTTATTATTTTATTGTTCAGAATATAATTCTGTTTCAATTTATCCAAACAAATTAGTCTAGCTAGATAGGAAATAATGCCTTATTTCTGGCTCTGGCTTTAATTCGTTTGGTGTAAACGCATCCTAGCATGGAACAAAGAAAAATTACGAATTTGCTTGGAGAAGTTACGAAGTTTGATTAAAAAGCAGGTAAATTACTCCAATTGTTATTTTTCGTTCAATTTTTATTTTCTGTTTCAGTTAGTTTTTTTTTTTCTATTTACTCATTTTTTTTTTAATTTACACTTGAGCCTTGTTTTGCATGCAATAAAATTAACACATGACTCATTTTTATTATGCACAATGAGTTCGATACATAATATGTGCATGAACTTCGTGCGAAAATAAATGGTATGTACTAATCAACTATCAATCGCTCATGTAAGTGTGAATGTATTTTGTGCAAGGTCTAACAGAAATGAAAGAGGCTCGCATTGCTCTCAATGAATACAATAATGAAATCGCCACCTTTTTATTAAGAATAAATTAAATTATTGAGGGTCTGATGTTATTTTTTATAATTATTAGGCATAGCCTTATTTTGATCGGGTGCATTGCCGGAAAAAAAGAAGAAAAGAAGGTATAGCCTTATCTCACAAAAGATTAGGCAAATGCACAAGTATAACGACTAGATAAGAGTTAAATGGCCAATGGGGTATAATGTAGGCATGTGAGGTCCAAGGAAATTTTCGCGCAATATAAGCCACTGAATGTCATCTCGACTCACCTACAAGCGGTGGACCTGCTGTTACATTGGCCTAAGCTGAAACCCCGGCTACAATCGGTCCCTGTGGATGCTAGGGTCTAGGGTTATTAAGCCGAAGAGAGTACGGTGTGCCTTGCATGCCATATATGAGCCCTCCCATCCATATTCACTTAGTTCGGAAGGAGCAAACCTTTCTGCCCAAAAATCCCCAATCCATGGTGTCATTCGACCTGGGACGATGGATGCGTGACTAACGGAGGCTCCCTGATAGCAGGCAACCTCATGGTGGATTTTTGTCTTACCCTTTCATGCAGGATCTTTTGTAGGGGCGTAATTTTATTTCCCTAGTTTTGGCTATGGGTTGGACACGTACAGCGAACGCCCAATTCACATGTCCCGAAAAGAATGTTAAGTGGACATCCAGGAGGAAGGAGACGAGTCGGCAGACCTCGGCTTAGGTGGGAAGGGATGCAGCACAAAAATCATCCAGATGGCGAGTTGGAGGACGGCGGCAGTAGGTACAATTATTACTACCATCAGGAAAAATACTAATTTCGCGTAGACAAAAACATAAATCTATAATTTCGACAGACAGTTTAGTCTAAAAAAAAGTTTAGAGTAACTCTAAAAATTTCCAGATTTTAAGAAATTAATGGGAAGTTTTCTGGGGAGCTTCCGACAATACACACTAGGTGGCAGAACTTCTAATCAGGTCTATTGTCAAATTCAGTGCTGCCAACGTGGAGATGTTTTTTTCAGTGATGCCAACGTTGGGAAGTTTGTTTTCCATTGTGTTGCTAAGAAGTTGTTGATTGAGTTGTTGATTTTGTTGCGCATAAATTTGAGAATAAATCTCAGGGGTGCTGTTCTGTATTTTTTAATTTGTATTTAGGTAGGTATATAAAAAAAGATGAACAATTTTATTTGTAATAGTATGTAAAAAAATGTATAATGATTACTCTAAACCTATTGTAAGTTATCATGTATAATAATTCATATAAGTGTTAACAATTTCTTCCTCTCTCATAAAACTCTAGAGAGTTTGTGTAGAGAGAGGTTGCGCCTTGGTATTCATCAAGATATAATTAAAACAACAAAGAACACAACAAAAACACAGACGAGGACAACAATTCAAAACAACAATCACATTCCCTTTACATGTGTCTCCAACATACCCAACCAGAGGACCTGATCAACTCCCGCTTAAACAAAACAGAAACAAAAAACACAAAAAAAAGAAAAGAATTGACAACAAAAATGCATTCACGTCTTCCCTCATTCATTCATTAAAAATATATTTTTCTTTATAATAATGTTTTATTGATCGCAACAGATGTCCATAATTTTCTATCTCCCTAATGCTCAATGGCAGTTCATTAAAATATTTTTCCCCACAATACGTGAAGTGATGCTGGGCAAAAGTGGTATTTCTTTTGGTCTGTCTATACATGTATTCACACCTAGTCCTATTCGCGGTGATAAAGTAATGAAATTCTGGCTCCTTCAATACTTGTAATATAGAGCTTAGTCTAAACAGATCGATGAATTTAAGGACTTTAAAATCTTTGAACACTTTTTCTGAGGGGTAATCTCTAGGTTTATTTATTATGATTTTAATGATCAGTTTCTGTGCTACTTCTATGCAACTCAAGCTTGTGGAGTAGGCCGCCCCCCAGCTGGTGATTGAATATTGCAAGAGCGATTGTACCAGCCCGTAATATATTGAATATAATTGCCTAACTGTCAAATGATTTCTGACCTCAAAGAAAACATAAGTCAATTTTCTAATACGCTTGACAACAACATCTATTTGTTTTTTCCACTTTAAGTTTTTATCCAAGGTAATGCCTAAATACTTGATACTTTCCTTTGTTTCAAGCTTTTTACAGTCGCTATTACATGTGTGGTTCTCCCTCGACAGTCCGTTGGAGTGAACCGTTACGTCAAGGTTACCTGGAAGAAATCCAGTTCCTATAGAAAAAGGTAGAATAAATGTCTTGTCAGCATTCATTGTGAGGAAATTGCTATCTAACCATGTCTTTATCATATTCATATCCGAATTAATTAGTACTTCAACTTGGCTCCATGTTCCAGCGCTTACAACAAGTGCTGTATCATCGGCATACGATATTACTTGTCCTTTTAAAGTCTGCGAGAAAATATCATTGACGTACATCACGAACAACAGTGGGCCTAGGACCGTTCCTTGCGGTATAGAGAACACTGTCTCCATACTGTCACCAATAGTGTTATTTATCTTAACGCACTGAGGTCGTCCCTTTAGGTAACATCTAAAGAAGCTCAACACACTTCCTCCTATCCCCATTCTACTCATTTTATTTATAAGGCGACAATGTTCGATGCTGTCGAACGCTTTTTTCAGATCTATAAAGACTGCAGCACACTTATCACCCCTATCCAATGAAGAATAAACAATTGAGGTAAGCCTAGCAATGGCATCTTGGGTATTTGACGATTTTACGAATCCAAACTGATGTTTATCCAATAATCTATTCTTGTACAAATAATCTGTCAGCTGTTTTTTCACAATCTTTTCAATGATCTTTGCAATGTTTGATATGAGGGAAATTGGTCGGAAGTTACTAACATTTTGCGGATCACCTGTTTTATATATCGGAATAATAATTGATTTTTTGTATATATTAGGGAAAGTTCCACTCTGTAAGCTGATATTAATAAGGTATTGCAATGGTTTTATTATGTACTTTTTAAGGTTTTTAATGATACTCACAGTTATTTCATCGAAGCCTGGCGATGAACCATTCTTCAAGTCATTTATGGCTTGGTCCACGTCTTCTGGGTTTATTCGATCGAAGGATGACCATTTCACACCGTTATCAGAGTGTTCATTTGTTCCAATATTCGTTGTCACATTGATTCGGTTCGCCATTTTCTCCCCAATTGTTGAGAAGAATTCATTAAATATATTGGCACAACGCTTAGGTTCCTTTTCAATGTTGACCAGTTCCAAGTTCTCATCCACGATGTAGCCTGTGTTGGACTTAGTTTTATTATTCTTAAATGTGTCATTCACAACCTTCCAGATTTCCTTTTGATTGCCATTAGCGTTATTTATTCTTTCCTTATAATAATCACGTTTGCATCCTTTAATAATCCTGTGTAGTCTATTTCTATATGATATAAATTCCTGCTTCATTGCCATATTATCCGGATTCTTCCTAGTTCTTATGAGTAGTCTCTCTCTACGTCTGATGGAGTTTACGATCGCAGGCGAGATCCAGGGCTTAAGACGTCTCTGCTTTGAATTAATTTTTCGTAAAACCGTTGAGGTCGCCTCTCGCAAGGCATTGCTTAGTGTTTTATGAAACTGTTCGAAGCCTTTTTGAGCATCAGTCTCGTTCAGTAATATTTCCCATTTTTCCGCTTTAATTATGTTGACTAATTTGTCCATATTTAATATCTTCTTGGTGCTCGTGACGTCCTCTTTGCTCATTGTCTCTCTCTCACCATTGTATAATAGTATAGTGGCGTGGTGGTCTGTCACTCCCATTTTCCAAACCGCAGCTTGTATGGTATTTAATTTTTGCAGTCCTAAATTCGTCCATATGTGGTCTATACATGATGGTAATTGACCTGCACATTCCCGTGTGGATTCGTTGATACATGACTTAAAATTTAGTTCAGTCATGGAGTCAATATAGTGGGCTACTAGTGGGTCATCTAGTTGCTTATTCATTTGTACGTTAAAATCTCCAAGCACAATACAGAAATCACCCCTATTATCTCCCAACAATCGAGTTAGTTGTTCAATAAACGTTTTCAAATCAGAGCTATGTGTCCTATAAATTGCCACTAGACGAAACCTACTTCCATGGTATCTGACATAAATCTCTAAACAGTTACTATCGTTCAGTGGGTGCTCCTTGACATCTGTCACTTCCAGTTTGGTACTGATGTATATTACTAAACCACTGTTTTTATTTATATACGTTTCAGTTGTTATACACCTGTAGCCCGTGATGGGGTATACCGGCGAACCGTCACTGACGAAAGCCTCGCTTAACACTATGATATCCGGGCGTTTACTAAGTTGGTTTACAGTTGCAATAAATTCATCGATATTCTTATGAATGCTTCTAATATTGAGGTGCAAAACAAAAAGACTGCTTTTAATTTTCATTAATAAATCACTACAACGAGCAATGTCTTCGCAGACATGTTCCCTTATTGATATTTGTTCGTCTATCTGAGTCAGTACATAGTCCAAGTTATACGGTTATTAAAATATCTACGGTCAATGTTAAGTTCCGCAAAAATACTGTAAACTTCTCAAAAGTACTTACCGTCTCATCTTCCGCGAAGACAGGATCAGAGCACTCACTAAGCATCACAAAGACTTCAGAAAAGCAAAAAATACCGCCCACATATTCATCGCCACCAATTAATCCACAAATATTTTCGCAAAAAACAATCAGTATATAAATTTCCAAGAACAGTTCTTCAGTTTTTATAAAACGCGGGACGCAAACAATAATTATTATCGTTTCCCTTTCACCCATAGTATAAACATAGAACACAAAACTGCACAAATGATTATCTATCTCAAATAATTCGCAAAGAATATACACACAGAACACAAGTGTACACCTAAGATATACCATGCAATATAGCTTCGCAGTCACAATATTTATAGAAACATGTTGGTAGTATTTCACTGCGTACGATATTCTTTCCAATATTAATTTATCTAAGACACTTAGAGCAACTTTCAAATTTTTACTTCGAAAACACATATCAGCCGGGTATACTACATCACAATACATTTTACGATATTCACTGTTATTTAAATGATATATAGCACAGGGTCTATTATTTACTATATAAAAATCAAAATATAAGACATTCATTAAATTCATCGTGTCATCACGAAACCTATTTTTTTTTAAAACTATATTTTTGTTCAAACGTGCGATACAACTTTGTTGTTTTTTACATTTCACCGGTCGCGATCTGAACAAATTTTGATATACCATTGTGACAATAAAATGTACGTACCGTCCCGAGTTGTAAACATCCACAAGTACAGTGTGTTCCGTTTTATTCGGTATTACACTGTCCGTCCTACGTTCTACTTTTACAACACCCAACAACACATACACAAAACAACTACAAACCACCTTCACGTGACTCATCAGCAATATCTCACAGAAAACAAACACAATATTATAGTCTTCTTTACCACACATTGAAAACATTTCAGTAACATAAGCAACATAATAATATAGTCAGTATTCATATTTATTTCTCGCCAATTTCTGCATAACATGATAGTAATGACACTCCTTCCTGTCCATTGCTGAGTGATCATCCCTTCTTTCTTTTCCCCTTGTCATATTTTCTCTCTGGCAGTTTATGCAGACCGGGGCGGTGTTCCTCTTGCAGCATTTATTATAGCTGTGTTCCTCCGAGCAGTGTGAACATCTCGGCGGTCTTTCCTTATCTCGACAGAATTTTGCTATGTGCCCGATGCGTAGACAGTGATAACATCGGACTACCGGATCATCTTCTGCCACCACCAGTCTTTGGTAGCCTACATTAACCTTGCCATTTTGTATCATCTTCTTTCTCAACTCAGGACTGACTTCAATGAGAAGGTGTGTTGAGCTATCTCGCTTAGTATGAATATCCTTTATAATCTTTACATCTTTCAACTTGTCCATTGTGTCCCTTAGATGTTGGTTCTGTCCCTTCAGGTCATGGTACAGATGCTCTCTGGCGTATTCGTTACTCACATCTTTTATAATGACTCTTGGCCATTTTTTCTTAATTCTTTCCGCTATATATTTTTTGGAGAATTTTTCGTTAATTATGTCCTTCAAAACTTCTGAATCAGTAGACGTCGGACACAAGATCAGGAGGTGGTTTTGTTTGGTCTTCCTCATTCCCTTTACGGCTATTCCATATTCAGACAGTCTTATATTTGCAGTTATCTCTTTCATTATGGTATTTAGGTCGCTCTCAGATGGTTCCCTTCTCAGGTCTTTAACTATGATCCCGTGCTCTCCTTGGTCATGTCCCCAAGCTGCCATGCCTGTAGACACTCTGTTGGCAATATTGGGACCTTCTGGTGCAGTATTTTTCTTGATATCCTCTACATCATCCTTTAGAGTCTCTATTAGAGGGTTTATTGCTTCCAACTTTCCCCTGAGTGTGCAGTTCTCCCCATACAGGCCCAACATTAGACCACATATCTCGTCCAATCTGCTGCAGAGCTCAGTTCGTCCAACAGCGCTAATTTTGCCTTTAGTTTCCATGATAGTCTGTTTGATGCTGTTTAACAATTTTGTGGACCGTTTAATAATTTCGCAAGGAAATTCTTCTTTGGTCTCTTCTGCTGGTCTCACAGTGGCTTCCTCCTGGTCCTGGAGGTCCTCTTCCTCATTTTCACTGCCTTTACTCACCGGTGATCTCGGAGTGAGAAAGGATGTTTGGAACGGTTCCAGGTCCGTCATGGTTAAGCTTGACTCCACTGTACTTTACAGCTCTAGATACCTGTACGCACTAGTTAACTATTAGAGTCCACTGTAGGTATGTATATATGCACTTTTTGAGTATTAAAATTGTTTCTTTTTCCTATATATTAACAGTTTTAAACAGAATATGTGATTTCAATTCGATTCTCACTTTACACAGTTTCACTTTTAGCAATAATTACACTGGTTTAACACTGTAATCCAAGTAGTTAGAATTTAAAATGCAGAGCTCGACACAAAGACAACCATTCGTAATATATAAGTTGTTTAATTGAAATAAACTAGAATGATATTTTGGAGGCTAGATTGTGAGCGACCATAAGAAGAAGAAGAAGTAAATCGCCCCCGTTGGCAACACTGAATTTGACAATAGACCGGATTGGACAACCTAGATGTCATTGTCACAACATTATACGAAGCGTTAAATTGTCGACGAATCCTGTTTGACGTTTAAACTGTGCATGACAAATTGGCGGCAAAATTCAAAATAATGCTGTGGATCTTGACCAATCTTGACACTCGTCATTTATTTCTTTCACGCCAAGAGGGCTTTTTAAAGAAAAATAATCATATTATGGAGATAAAAAATGAAAAGGATTGGACACTGACGCAAGATCCTCCCTATGCTCCTAAGTGGAGTTCAAAGGGAGATTTGATTGATTGATTTGATGGGACACTTATTGATATCATACTTAAGTTACCTCTTCAAAACACGAGTTCTTACTCACATTGGAGAGCAATCATTAATGATTTTTATTGCCTTACTTTTTGTAAATGAAAAAAAAAAAACAATACAGTGCATTGCGTTATGTTAAGTCAATAGTTTCGATTAGTCTTATAATTAAAATATGTAATGTTATGGGTGTATTATTGTTTCCCATAACATTAATGTCCATTTTTTTTAATAGATACCTAATTTTTTTTTCAAACAAATGAATCTGTGCTCAGTCAAAGTGAACACAAATACACTCTAATTCTTTCACAGTAAGCTACTTAAAGCTTGTGTTGTAATATGATTCCATACTTTAGCTTTCTTATGAAGTTGGGTTTTATGGTGTCCATTGCTATAGGTATAATACTTGAATAGTTCAGCCGGAATGTTCCTTGTCATTTTCCATTCTTAAGACTTTTAAAGCAGCTTTAATATCTTAATTAAATCAAAAACTTTTTGAATAAAAAGCTGCAATAGGTTAAAAGGATGTGCTGAATCTCGGTAGCAAACATGATGAAAATAATTCAAACAAAATAGGTAGACAGGGTAAGCGCCCAAATCTTGACACTCATTCATGTGCGTGACAGCACCAATGTTCCAAATGCTGTTTTCCGCTTTATCAAAAGGGATGGCCTTGGCTCGATCATGTTGAGTGAAATTCTCAAAAATCACGGGCCACAGAACACAGGTTAAAAACGGAACAACAACAAAGTTAACAACCAGACGCCTCAGACCACAGAACAATAATACCCTATTGCCTCAGACGACAGATCAAAACTGATCAGTGATCATAGAGTATAATATAATAATACTACTTTTCAAACTGATTTACCGTCGTGGTTCTATGTTCACTTCACCATATTCAAACACCTGCGCATGCGCACAGCAGAAGGATTCGTCGACAATTTAACGCTTCGTAACATTATTGGCCATGTAACATGGCGGATACCATATTTGCACCAAGGAACATGGTCGCCGGAAACTGCCGAACCATCCCGAAGTGTTACGAAACGACTGTATGGATGTATTAGTGACAATGATAATTTGATGGTATTTCTATTACTTTAAATAAATTCGGGGGCAAACGTGATGAGGTATGGGGGGCTCCGCCCCACAAACCCCCCTTATAATTATATCCTAACCTAACCTAACTCAATCATATAAATAGTAGAAAGCTTGCTAAACGCTAACGTAAAATAAAATTGAACACTAATACAATCATACAGTGTTCTTCGTTACACTTCGGGACCATGTTCCTTGGTGAAAATAGGAGCTCGTCGTATCCGCCATGTTGGATGGCCAATAATGTTGTAAAATCTAGGATGTTCAGACCGGATTAGCAAGGGCGCCACTAGCGGCACAAAAAGGAAAAAAAACATCCTATTAACTTTTATTGTGTTAAACACCCTATGTATTATTTTTGTTAATCTTGAATTAAATTAAATAATAATAATAATCATTATTATTTTAATGTGATTATTATTTAGTATTTTAATGAAAAAATGAAAAGAGCAATTTTCCGATTTTCCCATGTTCAAAAACAATTCCATAGAAATGTGAAGGCAACATTGAACATTATTGTTTATGGTAGTTTTTCACAGCAAGTGTTGGTAGCACTGTTCGTATCCATCCATCTTGGTCGGATTGTCAAATCAAAGGTGAGGTTATAATCACAGAACACATATACTCTCTAACGAGAGTTATAATATTTCAATTTACATTGTCAAAAGAACTTCAAATATCGATTTAATCGTCGAATTTTACGCAAATACTTTGAAAAGTAGCTTATTAATACAATAAATGTTAGTATATTTGTATTTACCTGCATGTTTCAATTTGATCTTTCTTTAAGACTTCATTTGCGTGTTATGTAACTTATACATTATCTATCGTTAATTGAGTTTTTATTTGGTTTTACTTTGCTTTATACTTGTGAAATAAAAACTTACTGTCTAATAATTGTATCAGATTCATTCTCTATAGACGTAAAAGACTTCATAAATGTTATCATCATATTGTATATGAGTTGAATCCCTAGTATTGAGTAAGACCTTTATTTTTATTTCAGATGCTTTCCAATAACCTTCTTTCCGGTTTGAGAGCCCTCAAGTGTGGTGTAGTGACCACCAGAAACATTGGCATCCTCGCTCCAGCATTACAGAAAGCCACAGATCCCATTCAGCAGTTATTTGTTGATAAAGTTAGAGAATACAGACAAAAGAGCAGGTAATTGTTTTTTTTTAGTGTGAAGAATCATTCGTATTAGTTATCAAAATGCTTACCTATTGGGAAAAGTGTATCTTAAAGATATCTAGTGCATATACTTTTACGACTAAATTACCAAATTTAAGAACGATGCCGTATTAAAAGATTCAAAGTAAGAGATGAGCATCTTATATTATTGAATTCTTCTTCTTCAGCCCGTCTCCGTCCATTGCTGAACATAGGCCTCCCCCCTCTCCTTCCAATCATTCCTGTCCTGAGCCTCTCTCATCCATGTGTGGCCTGCAACCTTTGCGATGTCGTCCGCCCATCTGGCCTGGGGTCTGCCGACATTTCTTCTGCCTTGTCTAGACTGCCACTCCACTACTCTTTTGGTCCATCTGTCGTCCGGGCATCTGGCCACATGGCCCGCCCATCCCCACTTCAGGGTGGCAACTCTCTCCACCACATCAACAACCTTGGTCTTCTCTCGTATCCATGTGTTTGTTCTCCTGTCTCAACATCTTCCTCTCCCTGGCTCTTTGTGTTACTGCCAGTTTGTGTATTATCCTTTTGGTCAGTACAGTTGTTTCCATACCATATGTTAGAACTGGGAGGACACAAGCATCAAAAAGTTTTTTCTTGTGTGGATGTGAGTATTTCGGAGACTTCAGGATATGTGAGAGATTCAGGATATTGAATACTAGTTATTTATTTCAGTGTTCAAAATGGTTATTGTAATGATTTCCTTGATAATGCAAGAATGGATTGGAATTTTTTGGGCTAACATTTCAATAGCCAATGGTCGCAACTTATAGCTTATTGAATTGCTTCAATTACCTTTCCGTTACTCTCTTTATCTGGTCAAACCGTCTCACTGTTGCTCTGTTCCTCTTTCTCTTCACTTCTTTTTATAATGATTTTAGTTAAACGAGTTTCTTTTTGGCGATGTGGCCAAAGAAACTCATCTATATACATCAGCGTACTGTGGGCTATGGGCTCAAATCACAAACTTTCCTTTCTGCGAAAGATGTCAAATGTGTATTTGTCTTCACTTAGGGTGAATCTAAAAGGGTGAAATTTAAAAAAACATATGAATCCCTATTTCCTTTCGTTGCGGCATCACAAGGCTGGACCAATTTCATTACTTAAATATCCACTGGGATCTTATTGATATCAAAGGTTATTTTTTAATACCTTCATATCTTTTAAAAATTGGTACCTTTACCAAAATTTGTAAAATATTAAACCCAATCTTTGATAAATAACACCGATTTTACCATAAAAATAACACCGAAAAAGACCGTTTTAAAGAATAATACCACTTTTATAAAAATAACGCGAATAATAACATCCCTTTTATGGAAAAAATAACACCACTTTTCCATAAAAATAACGCGATAAATTCAGGTGTCTACCAATATGTAATTAATAAATGTTTTTCTATTTTATTTTTAGTGGTGGAAAATTAGTTGATTCCACACCGGAAATCGAGAAAGAAATGAAAGCTGAATTAGAAAAATTGGCAGTCATGTTCGGAGCCACCGGTTCAACGGACATGACTCAGTTCCCGACTGTTAAATACGAAGATCCGAAAGTAGACGTGAAGCAAGTGGAGGTGGCCAAGTAGACCAGGAACATCCATGGCAGTTTGTTTCTTTCTTGATGCGATTAACAGGTTTAATCTATCTCTTGTATTGATTTGATTGAAATGAAACTTGGTTTGTGTTACATACTACATTTATTAAATTATCTTTAAGTTAGTCATGTGGTTGTTTCATTATAAACTATCTTTATTTACTTCCTTATATTTAGGCACCTTTATATCGTTGTTGCGCATTCAATATGGGTCATCTGACACTTATCCCGAAATTGAGTATATTGAACAAAATTTTTTTCTCCTCTGCATATCAAAACTATCAAATATAAAATGAGTCATACACAGAGGTCCTAAAAATTTGTAAATAAAATAAGGGTCATTGCCATCATATGACCCGTTTGCAGGCATTATTTTTTACTTAAAATGAGTAAGCCAAAATATTTACTTGAAACCATAGGTACACAATATAAGTTGTATGTTGTTTTTTTTTCCCAAAAAAGTATTATGTATTATTATGTCTTACGGACGCTCTACCATTACTATTTTAGCATAAAGGTATTCTTATGATTTTTTAAATGCTATTCTAAATTTTCAAAAAAAAAAAAAAATTTTTTTTTTATTATCTCTGAAATGTGTTTTACGCACATGACCCAAATTGACTGTGCTACAGCGATATACAAACTTAATTTGTTCTGTAACCTTTGTGCCAATTTGCTCATTTTTTCAAAGTTTCCCAATTGTCATCATCATCAGCATGCCAGTCCTGGGTGGACCCTGGCTGACTCTAGAGATTTTTTCCACTTCGTCCTTCTGAGTGCCGCCATCCTCCAGCTCATCAGTCCAATGACACCCGCATCTGTGCTAACACCGTCCATCCACCGTAGCTTGGATCTTCCTGCTCTTCTACGACCTTCGGGATGTGTGAGGGTTAAGCGTCTGGTCTGGGCTTCTTCGTTCATTCGTATTATGTGCCCAGCCCAGCGTAATCTTGCTATTTTGATTACTTGTATGACGTCGGGATCCTTGTAGAGATCATTCAGTTCTTGGTTGTATCACCGACGCCATACTCCTCCCTCATTTATTGGCCTGTAGATTTTTCGGAGAATCCTCCTCTCAAAGACCGCAAGCTGTTACACATTCATTTTAGTGAGCACCCAGGTTTCAGAGGCGTATGGTCAGCACTGGTCGTATGAGTGTTTTGCACAGCACTGGTTTAGTATTTCTACTAAGGTTCCTCGATTGGAGTTGATTGATCAGTCCATAATAACACCGACTGGCAGCCATTATGCGTTTTTGAATTTCCTCAGTAGTGTTGTTATGTGTGTTGACAAGAGACCCGAGGTATACAAAGGAGTTGACTATTTCAAAGTTTAGCGGCGTTGAACGATCTCACAACAAATATTGATCAAAGTTTCCCAATTGAAATGCCTTTAATATGTTCCTCCTCAAAAGTAATTGATAGCCTGGCAGTTCAGTATATCTTCTATAATATAAAAGAACAGATTATTCTGGATAACAGAATAACCATTAAAAAGTTGAAAAGTGCATAAGAAATAATATTAAAGTTAGTATGGAACTGATTTACTGTGACACCAACGCCATCCATGAAAAATTCTATAACAACAAAATTATGGTTTACCTTGCAACCATTGACATTAAAAAAACTGGTACGCAGATTTTTTATGGAATTTTTTCGTGCTTTAAGAAATAATAAAACATTCGAACATATTTTTGTATTTAACTACAGAACAACGTCTGTTGGGAAAGCTAGAATTACTATAAAAAAAATACAATTGAATTATTGAATTGAAAGTGCATTCTTGGTGGAATTGTTTAAATGAAGAGATTGAAAAAAAATAATTGATTTTGTTAATCCACAATTATTATTCTAATATCCTGAACAATTTTTAACAGATTAAAGTTCTGCATGGTCACAGGTGATGAAGAAACTGATTGTCACCTGCGACCATTCGGAACTTCTGTGAAACTAGTCTGGGTATTAAAAAAATTATATATACTACTGCTGACCCATAGAACTTCGTCCCGCCATAGAGTCAATAAAATATTGCTGGTTAACTTACGAGTAAGATAGCTAACATACATGACTACTACAAACAAGATAAAAATCTGTTCAACCGAAATCGAGTTATAAGTTTTCGCACTAACCCTATTTTTTTTAACAAATTGTAAAAAAAGCTTGAAGAAAGTACCTAAAAAATGTTCGTATCAATTTTTATTTCAATGGTGGTCACATTACCGCCATCTGTGGAAACATAGGGAAAACATTGATCTATAGAATCTTTCTACCAAAATATCAATCTACCAGATATCTCCGTCTTTCCTCAACAGATGGCGGCAGTGGCGTTCCGTGGGTTATTGGCGCCCAGGGCGGGAACCACACCCTTTGGCGCCCCCATATAACTTTTCCAAAAAAAAAAAAAAGGTCATTTCTAAAATTTGGTATCTGGAAACATGACATTTCCTAAAAAAAAAAAGGGTCATTTCGAAAATTTGGTATCTGGAAACATGACATTTCCTAAAAAAAAAAAAAAGGTCATTTAGTATAGCGCGAGCAGCATATTTTGCCGCCCTGCTAATAGAGACGCCCGAGGCGGTCCGCTCCTCCGCCCCCCCCCCCCTCGGTACGCCACTGGATGGCGGTAATGTCCCCAAAAGAAAACACATTCCATACTAACTTTGATATTAGATATACTTTATATTATTTTTAGCCATTTATTCAACTTATTCTGTTATCCGGAGCGGAGAAGAATCCAATACATCAAACATCGGAATAATCTGTTCAGCCGAACTCGAGTGTTAGCACTAACCCGACTTTCATTTATATTAGAGATAACAGCTAGCTCCTTCTCACTACAAAGTCTCAGAATCATCAATACATTGGTACATGAACAAGAAGATGTAAACAATATACATGAAGCAAAAGAAACATAGGCACACATACCTAATATTTGGATTAACTTGTCAATAATTATTGCTTCATTTAAAATATCTTTTAAAAAAAAAGTATTTTTTTATCAAGAATAAACAACATAATGATAGGTATATAAGTTGTCTTACGCCCCAGATTCAACCGATAAATCCCGGGTTCGATTCCCAGCTGACTAAAAATGTTTTCTAAGGCAATTAAGTTCTACCGTCTATTGTCTTTCCTTTATATATAAAAGAGCTAATTTATAGAAGTTTTATAACCCTATACAGGTTTTATTATTCAAAAATATTTACAATTTGAATGGGACATTTTTCATAAAAAATTACAGTTAAATTAAATTAGACATAGTATCCAGTCTCTGAATAGTTGAGCCCATTATCTTCTCTCTTTTGACTGGGCGAGAAATATTGATTGGCCTTCTAACAAGACGAACTAACAAGGAGTAGTAAACCGATAAGATCATTTGCAGCTAGCAATTCTCCTATTCCAAAGTAACTCGCTAAACATTTTTCTTAAAATTATTATGTTTAGGGAGAAAGGTACCACTCTACATTATTTGGCAGTCTTATTTATATATTACTTTATTCTTTAACTAACGGCAAAACCTGTTGGACGATGGGCATTCATTAATTTTTTTTCCCCATCACGCCATGTCCCGTAAGAGGTAGGCAGAGAGAACGGACCTCCACTCCTTTCTATCCAAGCACACTTCTTCCACCGACATTACATTTCTCATACACCCTCTCCTATTATTTCTCTTACTTCACCTGGCCTTTCTTCCTGGACGGAATCGATGTATTCGATCCTCGTCATTCTCTAATTAAATGTTTGAATGTCCTATAAATCAGCTATATCGTCCCTTCGAAGATCCCAGTTTTACGTAACCACGTTGGGGGACTACTGACAATTTTACATTTCTTCCTTTACAAACAGGATGCATAAAATTAATTAGGTATATTTTTTTTTCTAGAGAAATTTGAAAATGGTATTGAAATAAAAATATACCTACAGTAAAAAAGTGTACTTAATAATACCAGTGGGGCTAGTACGAGTTTTATCAAAAGCTAATTGCACGCAAATATTAGCGTGCAATTAGTATCCTTAAATCAAACGATCGAATCATTTGATCATTTTAGTATGAAAATTTTTCGAAACTCTTTCGATGATCGTTTCGATATTCGTTCATCGAAAACTTATACTAGGGCTACAGGCCCTTTTATGGAATGCAGAACTTTGCTTACTAAACGCAAGGGTACATAAAACAGCTTCTTTTTCATTACCACATTTTATGGAAAAGATACTGCTTCTATTACATTGGATATAACAAGTGGGAAGTTCGTTTGTAACAATCCAACACTGTATGACACTCAGGGATCAGCAACGTCTGCTGACTTTTGAGAACAAAATTCTGAGATCTTGTTATTTACGGCTCACACCTGGAGGGTGAGAAGCAATGTGGTAATATGTCCACTCACAGGACAACCATTGATCACCAGCGACATTAGATCTAGAAAATTGACATAGATCAGAATGTTACCAGGTCCGGAGTCAATGTCAAGCCCATTGTTCAGGAGGCCAAAACTCTGATGACTATCGGAAGTAAGTAATTTCATATAATTAACAAAAACAATCCAACTATGCATAGCTGTTGGCAAGCATATAATCACCTCGGACTCAGCTCCCGATACATATCAGAATGGCAGTTGGAGCCTTAAACATAATGACCAAGGTATGGAAAGCGCTGGCGTTTAGTATCAACATAAAATGTAAATTGTTTGACTCATGTGTTAACCATTCTTCTTTATGGGAGTACTGACACCTGACCAAACCTTAGATGCAAAGGGCCTCAACCTTTGAAATAATGATCCTGAGAAGAAAGTTGGGCATAAGGTGGTACCACAGCATCAAAAACGACGCTATATGCCAGCGCATTGTGGAGAAGAGATGGACATGGCTGGGATATATGTTAAGGATGAAGTCGAGACACTTTCATACCATGGTCCTTTTCATCGAGGCAAAGCTTACTTACTTTTCATATCTGGTCTATATTTTGCCACGCCAGTAAGCAAAGACAGTCATCACCTTGTCGTTCACCAGGGTAAGTTATTGTAGACTGTAGCTTTCCCTAATCAATGGGCATGTCAGGCAGCAGAGCTGATGAATCTGAATATGGTGAGGAAGGAGGTCATTGGTCCAACTCAAAATGGAGCACAGTGGAGAGCTCTTGATACCTGAGTTGATACTGTATAACATTTAAGAATTATTCTTATATCACGACTGTGTGTTTACTTTTTTTTTTTACTTTTTGTTTATCATCACTCATCGCAAAGGAGAAATCTGTAATGGTGAGTGATGAATTTTCTTGAAATAAATAAATAAATAAAAACATTATGAAATGAAAGAGTCCTTATGGTAGACTATTTTTTAATGGCTTAATTTCATCACTTGGTATTTCATGATTATTCTAGTAAAATTAGTTCATAAAAAAATCCTGTCGACATCAACATGGAATATAAACAAAAAAAGAAGAATGTAGTATCAATTCAGTGGAGATGAAAGCTCTATGTAAAATGGACTGGGAGATGAAAGGGAGTGAGATTATTAGAAAAGAATGTGCTATAGAAGATTGTGGTGTAACAAAAATGAAATTTAATTAGATGAGA
This sequence comes from Mystacides longicornis, assembly GCA_963576905.1. Taxonomy (NCBI): domain Eukaryota; kingdom Metazoa; phylum Arthropoda; class Insecta; order Trichoptera; family Leptoceridae; genus Mystacides; species Mystacides longicornis. Next base: position 6,028,915 of record OY756439.1, on the reverse strand, counting down.
TGGTTTGGGCATGTTGAAAGAGTGGATGCAAAAAGAGAATGTAAGACTGAAAAAGGTGCAAGATGCTGTTGTCGTCTGATGTGATCGAACACATAGATTTCATCACGCGTTTATCGACTGGACCAATTTCGCTAATTCTTTTTTGTTCTACCTAGATGAAAAGGCTCTTATGAAAGAAAAAATTCACAAAGTTGCGTGGAACATTAAAATGTAAGAAAACTTAAAGAATTACATTTGTTTTTTGATAGTTGGTGCGATTGGCCGAATACTGATGGAAAGTACATGCAATAATGATTAAAAACAGCTGCATCGCTACATTGTTTAAAAGGCTTATCAGGTTTAGTTGATAAATTTATCATTACACAAATTCGAATTCAATGGGGAAAGCTGGTAAAAAAATAATAATTCCGATTTAATGATTTTTTTCCCTCCTAACTATTTGAATCGACCTCCTGGAATGTGTCGCACCCTCTTTGGAATATTCCCGTCATGTTGCCACTCCTGTTTTATGGAGTGACTACTCAGTAATCCTACATAGAAAATAGGTAGGTACCGCCATGGAGTTCTGTCAAACTGGATTTATATGTTGTTATACGCGGGGAATCTCACTCCAGTATACGTAGCATAACAAATTAACAATACAATCAGCTGTTCGAAAGTCAAAGTGGTTATTTTGTCGCAGTAATCAAATAACATTAAATTATCGATAAATCTTGTGTTGATTTGTTTATGTTTTATAAGATTATTTATTAAATTCATTTGTGTGAAATAAATAAATAGAATGACTGAAGAGTTTGTCGGTTCAACCGAGAGATTTCCATTTTCATTCGACATGGATGTCGAAGATACAGAGAGTTCGTCTAGTCGACACAGCAGATCGGCTTCGAAAATAACAGGTAAGAACTTTTCAAAATGATATTACATTTATATTTATCAAACTACCGGTATTGTTTGAATCCAAATTTTTACACAAATACGCCTAAGTGCGTACTTAAAAAAACGTCAACAAAATATCCAACTACAGTGTATTTGTATTATTTGAATGATGTTATTTCATCTAAATTTTAAAATAAAACTTTTATTAGAACAAATTTGTATTTAAGTATTAAAAATCATTGTTTTACACAATGTTTTCTTTGTGGGTTGTGCTTTTTTATGAAAATCTTAAACCTAATTGCGGTGGTATGATCGATCGATACCACGCGTGTCATATCAAAGTGGCGATTTTCACAGCAAAACGAAAAACGCGATGTCGCGTGCCTTATTTCGACATTTTCTTATACATTCTTTATAATATCATCAAATTCAATAGTGATGAATTATTGTTATTATTTTTTATTATGGCAAAATGCTGTTGTTTACACTAAACTTTTGATAGATTTATTTCGGCATTAAAATTAGGAATATTAGGATACTTCAGGAATATTGTATAAAGTTTTTCAATCGTTGAGCTAAAGTAGGTATTCTTATCGATAACAATGAGTGATTACTTACAAACGTACCTACACAATTATAAAGTTCCTATTTAAATACATAAATGACTCACATATTGTGATTCCATAGCAAAGGTAGATTGTCATAGAACATTCGAGAATCTTATATATAAAAATATGAATGAAATTCTGTGTGTATGTCTCGCTAAAATTCGGGGACGGTTGAACCGATTTGATTAAATCAAATCTGGTTTCGAAATTTGAATTTCTAAATTGTATAGGAGGTCATGGGTACGGTCTCGGCGGTGCCGACCATTTCCGCTTTCACGACACGAACCTTTGCTTAATACGAAAGATGTCAAAAGTGTATAGGTACGCGTTCACATCGAGTGAGCACAGATTCATTTAAAAAAAAAATAGATTTTGGAATGTTCGCGGGCTCTTTCGATTTTTGACAAACCCTTCTAAATGAATATGTTTTATTCTAACAGAGTGTGGTGTTATCACTCGGGGAGGTGTCCAAAAAGGTATGGGGGGTTCCACCCCCCAAACACCCCTCTATAACTATACGTTCCAACCAAGGACGTCGCCAAGGGAGGGCAGAAAATGTGTAGCCAATTCATATTTTCATCATCCTCCATAATAAGATGAGAATAGCCTATGAATGGGTCAAATTGCCCCCCCCCCCCTGGGCCCAGGGCTGGCGACGACCTTGGTTCCAACCCTAGCCTAACCTATTCAAATCGTGGTGTTATCATTTGGGGATGTGATCAAATCCCCTATAACCTAACCAAATTGACCGTCTTAACGACAATATTAGACCAGCAACAACTTCATTTTCCAACATTAACTTGCAAACAACATTAACTTAAGAATTGAAAAATAAGGTGTCATTCCATTCAAGGAAAATTTTATATGAGAAAATAGGCAACTTTTAAATTGATATATAAATTTGTTATGTTGTGTTTCATAATCATGTACCTACCTAATACAATCGTGGCTAAAGATTACATTTTTAAAAAAAATAAGTGACAGCTGTTTTTCCATGCAATTTGGAAAATGTAATTGCAATGAATATTTGTGTTTACACAAAGAGAATAACATTCGTCGTTTAGTCGTTTTTTCTACATAGAGCTGAAGAGGGCTGCGGAGGACCGGGCGAGATGGAAAAGTAGATGCAGATCTTTGCAGAAGAAGAAGTCTTAACTAGAGATGCAACGGATATCCGGCAACTATCCGGTATCCGGCCTATCCGGCGCCTAAATGCTATCCGGCCGAATACCGGATAACTAGCACCTATCCGGCCGGATACCGGATAGTAAAAAAAAGATATTTTTGGATAACAAATACACCTTGAAATCACAAGAAAAATGTCTCCAACTTAGAAAATTGATTAGCAAACATACTGCAATAAGGGTAAATTATGGAGAATGAATATATAGAGGTAGCAAGCGGCTTTGCTTTTCTCCATAAATAAGGAAAGTTTAATGAAATAACGTTTCGTCATATATCATTCTGCTGAAATATGCAGATTCGCGATTTTTGGAACAATAACGTTCCGTTATTATTATTTGGTATAGGTATGCCGCCTACGTAAGCGTAATTCATGCGTTGTACCCACTGTATTGCCCGGGTTATACTAAAGACTTCTTCAGTATTCAGCGAATTTAATTAATTTTGAAAAAAAAAACACTCATATTTTAAGGGGAGCGCTGTTCTCCCTCCCATCAGGGTCCCGAAGACGAGAAAGACCCTCTCATACCGAGAGGGTCTTCCTCGTGTTCCGCTCCTTCGAAGCAGAGCTGATGAATCTGGACATGGTGTGTGAGGAGGTCATAAACAATGCGCGAGATTTAGCGCAATGGAGAGGTCTTTTTGCCTCTCTGTGCTCCTAAGTAGAGCATAAAGTGAGTTTGGGTTGGATTGAATATTAAGGGTGCCGTAAACCTAAACAGATTGGGAACCTCTGCACTAATGCTATCCTGGCTACAACCTTGGTTCCGAGGGTAAATGTTAAAAATCTAAGCGCTCTAATCATAGGAAAAAATATTATTACACCACACTAATCCAGACTAACTAATGCGGTTGATGGTTTTTTCGACAATGTTCACAATAATCCCATATTGATGCACAAACTAACCAGAAACATACGCCGGATATCCGGCGGCCGGATATCCGGTATTCGGCAGCTAGTTGGCCGAATATCCGGTATCCGGCTAAACTGCTATCCGTTTCATCTCTAGTCTTAACCCACCTTTACCTGACACTGTTAATCCATTTACCATATGAAAATTAGCATGTCATCTATAACTGAGCTAACGGACGTTGCATTGATTTATTTACTTTTTGTGTAACACAAACATACCGCAAACTAGCTTTTCCGACAGACGCTGTCCTGTCTTTGGCGCCGTCCATTAATCACGTGAGCTTAAAGGGGGGGAGGGGGAGTCCGGTAAATAATCACGAAAGATCACTTAGGGGGAGGGGTTCTAGTGAAAAAAATCGTGTGCGTTTATTTTTTCTAATGAATTTATACAAACACAATTGTATTTTCAAAATTTTTAAAAATTGACGAAAAAACGAACATTACTAAGCTTTTTTTTTCGGCACTCATAGTCGTCAAAAAAAAAACATAATTTAACATCTCTAATATAAATGAAAGTCGGGTTAGTGTGAACACTTATAACTCGAGATCGGCTGAACAGATTCTTTCAATGTTTGATTTATTGGATTCTTCTCCGCTCCGGCGGATAACAGAATAACTAATAAAAAGTTGAAAAAATGGGTGAGAAATGATATAAAATATAATATCTAAGTTAGTATGGAACGGATCACCTGGTGCGAAGCGCCAACACGTGATTGCCGCTCTTACAGTAGCCCACCCCACTTACTCGACCGCGCCGTTTCGAGCGTTTTAGAAAATTTTCATACAATGTTTACAAAATTATCGGGCACATTCGTACCTACTTATTTCATAGGTGATGTAGAATGTGTGCGCGCGCATATATTCTCACGTTGTTCCCGCCTGAGCTTTGAATACGGATGAAATATGGATGTTTATGAAATATTTTAACATAATCATTTTATTTATAACTTAATCGGATTAATTATCTATTTTGTTTCTGGGGGCGCAGTGCACATATTATGAACGGGCCGCCTCTGGTTAGGACTACAGGACAACGTCTGTCGGGAAAGCTAGTTACTAATAAAAACATATTATGATGATGGTACAGGGCAGGCCATAGCGGTAGAGGATCGAGGGAATATTGACTGTGAATAAGCTGGGAACTTTAGTGCAGTGAATGGTCTATCAATGTAAAAAAAAATATTAGAAAATCAATCAATCAATAACCCCTGTCTGACCTCCTTAGGGGATAGGGTGACAACAAGAGCCCTCCACCGCGCTCGATCTTGCAAGGCTTCAATCACCCCTTCCTGCACCATGTCCAAATCCCTCAGCTCTGCTTCGAAAGAGCGTCTTCCACATCTTCGAGACCCTGTTGGGAGGATTTATAGGAAAATCAAATAATGAACATTTTCAATTCCTTTTGTCAGACAGGTTTTGCTGCTAGATTCTAAATAGAGAATGAATTAATTACACCCATCACGTGTATCAAATCTCCCTTTACACGACACTCAGGGTCGAAGGGAGGCAACACGAGCTCACCCTTCCGCTCGATCTTGCGTAAGGGTAAGAACACGTAGAAAGCCGAATCGGACACGCGCCGACCGACGCAATGATTGTTACTATGCATTTGAATGGGGATACCCACAGAAAAAGCAGGAACCCGCTTTCCGGCATACCCATTTAAATGCATTGAAACCATAGACAACAATCTTTGAGCCGGTCGGCGCGGATCGGAAGCGGCTTTCTACGTGTTCTTACCCTAATGTTTATAACCTCTTCCCGAGCGGAACACGGTATGATAAGGTCTGCCTCGTCTTCGGGAAGGAAGAACAGCGCTTTCCTCGGCCAACTGTCATTCGGCATCCTTAACACATGTCCCAGCCAAGTTCATTTCCTCTCCATAATGGTAGAAGTGAAACCTCTACGCTGGGTGTCCTCCGATTAGAAAAAGAATTGAAAAAAAAATTGGAACAAAGAAATGATTTTTTTATCTGTGGTTGTTGGCGCAATCGTTGTCAAAATGTAATAAACATGTCATAAAAGTTTTAGAATCTCAGGATTAACAATTATTGTAGTACCTACGTCGTGTCATTTTGTTAAATATTACCTGAGTTTATTATTACTTGTAACTGAAGTGTGAGATATGCCACGTTTCTCGTCGCTACATAGTATACTATAGTATTAGTATTATCTCTACGTTATAACGGATGACCCATAATTTGAGTAGGTATGTAAGATTAGAATTCGCCACCATTCGAGCAAGTTTTGACAACCCTTCTGAAAAATCGCATTCTATAGCTGATATCTCTCTCTCTCTCCAATGGCGCTACAGCCCATATCGAGCCTTGGCCTCCCGTAGCATTCGCCTCCAACAAGTCCTGTCCTCCGCCGCTGTCCTCCAACTCGCCACCTGGATGATTTCTGCTGCATCCCTTCTCACTTCATCTTCCCTCATCTCATTCTATAGCTGATAGTTTGATGTAATGCCCACATAAGTACAATTCGTACAAATTATGGGCGTGGGCGATATAGATTTTTTTTTGTGACCTTCCCTATTATAACCGTGAAATCGTCTGTAATCCAGAGGTATCAGTCGACGGCTTTCGTGCGTACATATTGAAGGTCTTATGGGCTCGAATTCCGGTGCCGACCATTTCCACTTTCACAACACAAGTTTTGTTTCATGCGAAAGATGCAGAAAGTGTATTTCTGTTGCCTTTGGGTGAGCCCAATTCATTTAAAAAAAATCTCGTTTTGAGGTACCTACCTACTAATTAGCCCTCTAGATTGGGTGATTTTTGTTAAAAATAAAAAAAACACAATATGATCTTTTTGTCTATGCAAGGAAGTGTGAATTTTCTTTTTGTTCCAAATTTGAATGTCTTTTTGTTTTTATTGATGTTCAACTCACTTTATAAGTTTTTGCAAGTTCATAAAAAAACATGAACCAATTGCTCTGTTAATTATACAGGGTGTTATGTAGAACGTTAGTCAAACTGGTAGGGTATATAAAGGGGACCATTTCCAACATCGTTTCCATACATCAAAATGTATATAGGTGTTACTTTTTTTTTCTACGATTTTTTTGGAAAAATCTCAATATTTTACCTATTAGTGTCTATAACTCAATCAGATTCATTTAAATTTTAATATTATCTCAAATACATGCTTATTCAGAAAAACATGAAACCTATTTAAAACATCAACGCTAAAAAAATATATGATCCGACAAAATGCGAAAAACGCTCTGAGAAAAAATGAAATTAATTTTTTAGTTAATTTTAAAAATATTTGAAGTCTCCTCTTTCAAATTCTATATTGCATGTGTGTATAACATATCCAAAAACAAAAAATAAAAACCAAAATCTGAACGATAGTCCCTATTTCATATAAGTCATTTTCTACCATAGTATAATTTTATACGGCGGTATAATTTTCTTTTTCTTATACCTTTAAAAAAATAGAGCTATATATAAATTTAAAAAATGCTTACTGATTTTTTTTTCTATTCATAATTATAATTATGGACATGCATGGTGTGTGAGGAGGTCATAAACATTGCGCAAGATCAAGCGCAACGGAGAGCTCTTGTTGCCTCCCTATTCCTCTAAGTGGAACGTAAAGGGAGTTTGGATTGGATAGGATATTAAGGGAACCGTTAACCGAAACAGATTGAGAACCTCTGGACTAATGCTATCCTGGCTACGACCTTGGACGCTCTAATCATAGGAAAAAAAAAATTCACACCACACTAACTAATGCGGTTGATGTTTTTATCGACAATGTTCCCGATGATCGCATATGGATGCACCAACCAACCAGAAACATACGCCGGATAACCGGCGGCCAGTTATCCGGTATTCGGTTGCATCATTGGCCGAATATCCGGTATCCAGCAAAACTGATATCCGTTTCATCTCTAGTACCTACTGTTTTTATCCATGGCTTGTTGGCGAGTAGGTACTTACCCACGTGACATTCTCTTATAGCCTTAGTTTGTAAAATCACGTATCATCATTATTATTATTATGTTGTCACAATGAAAACTCAGTTATAGTTTCATACATACTTATACATAGATGATTCACAATATTATTGTGTAGATGTTAATAAGAAAAACACGCAAAAGTTCAACTCGTGCCAGGCGGCGTCCCCGCCAAATGAAAAGTGTCGGGACTTCAGTTTAGTTTATACAATGGCAATACAGCTACGCGATTGTTTTCAATCTTGAATAACAACAGAATTCATTCATTTTTTCGCCATAAGGTATTATATTCTCTTTGTTTTTCGCTATCATCGATTCGATAACCATCGTATGGTGATTCATAATATAAAACGGTTTTTTTATCAACAAAGTTATCTGTCTATCGCTGCATAGAGAAGTGTATACGTTTTTATTTTCAGTTTGTTACAAACGTTCAAGGTTACAAATACGTTTCGTTTGTAGCCACAGTGAAAACATTTTTCTTTTGTGGTGTGTTTGAAATTCGAACGCTTTTTCAAAAAGATTCCGCCATTTCAATTTTTTCCGGCTTGTACCTACCTACCTTTACGATTGCGCTGTTTCTGTATTTAAATTTGGAACGTTTTAAACATCAACAAAAATATTTTTTCAAATACGGTTATGTAACAAAATATAAAAGTGTATTTTAAACTTAAACGTTGTCAACACTCTCGTGATTATGATTAATTAATAACAACTCTCCTTTTTATGAATATTTTGTGTAAATATTTGTATTTTATTTAACGTCTTCAAGGATTTCGCAGCCGACATGACGAGATTCAGTCCGAATAAAACTGTTTGATTTATCGCGTAAAAACATTATTATTTATAAATTATAAACATGCACACGTGGGAGGTCGTGCTTTAAAGTTTTGTATTCAAATTCGGGATCGCGATACAAACTTGGAATGTTGCCAGAGCTAAAAATACGCTTGAATAAACATGCACTTTATGACAGTTTGGAACGTTTATTCAAAATTCGAATATCAACAATCAAAGTTGTTTATATTATTCTTTAGATACCTATTTATTTATTTTTAACGGAGCCCGCTTTCCGACATGGCCCGTTCAAGTTTAAATGCATTGAAACCATAGACGATGATTCTTTGCGCCGATCCGCGCTGGTCGGAATCGGCGTTCTTTGTGTTTCCACCCCAAGGGTGCATTTTAACCAAACGAACAGTGCCAGAGCTGGAAGTAGAGTAGGTATACTTTCTATTATTGTTATATTGGACACCATGAAAAAAAAAACGAATTTATTGACGATGACAACTCTTTCACCATATCAACGATCAAGAAAATATAGGGGAGGGTGGGGAGAAAAGTGCCATTTTTCACTTTTAGTCAAATAACTTGAAAATACGACATGTAAAATTGATTTCCTTTTAATATATGCAGAGATGCATTATTCCTCTATGTTTTTCGGTAGAAAAGATTTTTCCAACTCCAAACACAAAAAAGATATTACGCATTTTTTTGACCCTTGTCGACTAGAACTTTTTACCCCACCAACGGGGTGAAAAGTTCCGGGGTACGGGGTCGAAAGTTCCAACAAGGATAATTCATACACAATATATTTGTTAACAAAATTAAGGGACTTTATTAATAGAAAAAACAATGATTGGAAAGTACCTACAAAATTTTAATAAAAAAAATAATAATGTTGAAGTTAGTCTTCGTCTGAATCACAATTATTACAAACAAAACTTGATAACCTTTGTGAAATACATTTCTCATGAATCCAGTTTTTACATGTAATGCATTTCACCCACTCTTATCCAGGTACACTTTCTGCATAAGATTCGCAGCATATTAAGTAAAAATATTTTTCATCATTTGAACTCGAAGAAAATTAATGTGTTCTAGGACGTCACTTTTTACCCCACCCCTACCTATCAATAAAAACATATCACATTTATTATTTAATACAAACAATTAACATGTTTAGCAATGAGCATTTCAAAAAGAACAAAAATAATTAGGAAATAATCCAGACTTCAACGACTTATCTCAATACGTATGTTCACCACTCAAAAAAGAACTCAAACGAAAAAAAATAGTTTTGAGGCGAAAAAAAATCAAATGATACTCACAACCGCTACGACTGTCACACGTCGACTTCATTTGTACACACATGTCGTAGAGCGTTTAGCTACCAATAGAGATTACCTACGTAGTTGTAAAATTCTGCTTTGTCAGAAATTTGATAGTTGGTACTTTTTACCCACGGCACTTTTCACCCCACCCAACCCTACTCTATTTTCCGGCTCTGGCTCTACGTTCGTTTGATTTAACGTACCTTAAGTGGAATGTGCTTTAAATGTCCTATAAAGTATCAATAACAATATTTTCATTTTTCCTTGAATGAAAATCAAAATATCATTTCAAATTCTTTTAGACTTTTGTGAGGGACAATGTGGAATGACATTTTAAATTTTGTAAATTAAAACAAACTTTGTTGATTCTACTATAATATTTTATTCATTAAAGTTTGATTTAATTTATAATAAGCAAAAAAAATATAAATTTACCAACGAGTGTCTACCCTAAAATATTCCTTTTTGCCAACCATACTTACTGTCAAAAATGCCGGTCAAAAAGGTTTTTGTCCATCTATAATCAGTTAAACTCTATGGGCTAGAGTGATTCCCCGCTGACATATATGAAATGAAATTAGGTCCTGAATAAAAGTTGTTTATCGTTTCTCTGACGTTCTATGGTTTGTTAGCGATCTTACGCTACTTGGCTGAACTTAGACCAACTTTTTTTTGACCAACCAACCCTTTTCAGATGAAAAAACGCTTTGTCAAATTTTTGCCAGTCATTTCGCACTCGATTGCATCTTAAAGATTGTTCACACTCCTATATTTGTTAAAAACGATAGTCATTATAAGAAATAACACATTTAATCCACTCCTATATTGGACCCTATTTGTCGAGCTCTGTTATCCAGACTTTCGCTTGTATTACGTATTTCGAAACATTTAGTTTCTAGAAATAGGAAATTCATTTCCCGGAAAACTCCGCTAGTAAAGAAGATCTTGTTCAACTGTGATAATTTGTCGAAGGTGGAACCACAGATGCTAATTTATTATTTTTTAATCATTGTTTATATTATAATAAGGTATGGTTCCTACTCGAAATAATGAAAACGGAGCTTTATATTATCATTCAACGCCAAGCGTTCGAATTTCAAACACAGAAAAATGACATTGACAGTTCTGTTTACAATACCCACTGTATGTTTCGAAACAGTCTGAATTTTCTGTGCCTTTAATAGTGTTTGTTTTTAAGTTATACGGATTAAAAACAAAATACAATAATAACTATTGAAGTTTGATATTGAATTTTAAAGTTACGAAAATGTCCCAGCGTGGTGTGACGGATGTAAGCGGCGGATTACATTTGAGTGTGATCAGTTTTTACGACGAAGAAGGTCAGTATTTTTTTTTTTATTATTAACATGGCGGGCTTTTTTGATTTTTGATAAAACCTTTCTAAATGAATATGTTTAAACCTAAAATAGTGTAGTGTTATCACTCGGGGAGGTGTCCAAAGAGGAACCCCCCAAAACCCACTTAATAACTCTGTCCAACCTAATCTAACCTATTAAAATCGTAGTGCTATCATTCGAGGATGTTGTCAAATCACCTAATCTATTCAAATTGACCGACTAAATGGCAACGACTTGCAATATTTTCATTTTCCAAACAAAAACACCAATTTGAGAATCAAATAACAAAATGTCACTCCAAGCTAGGAAAATATTGCATGAGAAAATAGGCAACTTTTAAAATTGGAGAGCGCTGTTCTTCCTCCCATCAGGGTCCCGAAGACGAGGAAGACCCTCTCACACTGTGTTCCGCTCCTTCGATGCAGAGCTGAGGGATTGGACATGGTGTGCGAGGAGGTCATAAACATTGAGCAAGATCGAGCGCAATGGAGAGCTCTTGTTGCCTCCCTATGCCCCTGAGTGGGGTGTAAAAGGGAGTGTTTTTTTTTTAACCCTTTGCACTCGTTGTCGAGTGATTTGGGTGGGAGTGTTGTTGTTGGTTGATAAAACATTTCCAATGAAAACAAATCAATCCATAACATGCTTATTTACCAATCTGCATATAAATTTGATACTCATGTGTTTCATATAAAAAATCGGAGAAGCTCGCGAAGTTAATAAAATTACCTTTTTTTCATATAATTCTGATTTTTACAGTATTTATTTATTTTTCGATATATCATACACTAAAATACTATGTAAAATAATCGATTATAATCCAAGAAAAAATGAATCCAAGTTTATACTTTAAAGTGAACTTTGCTAATATCTTGTTTGAGATTATAATGAAATATTAGTTGTGTTATCACTAATTCGTTTCTTCATGCATAGTAACATATTACTTAGCCCTTCAAGGACGAGAGCGACCATATGGTCGCATCAATTTCCATGGGTAAAACTACAGACTTTCAAAACTTATATTATTTGTTCATAAAAATCATCAATAAAAATAAATTTCTAAAAAATGCTTCCGTCTCCGGAGAGTTACGCCGTTTCAAGGCCGTGGTGTTATTTCTAGAGGTGAAACGGATGGCAGATTTGCCGGATATCCGTTTCATATCTAGTTAGTTTAGCGATTTTTTATCACCCAAAGAGCGCTCTTAATATTCGATATTTATTCCAACAAACATTTATCAGAATACTGGCGGAATTGATTTTTTTTTTTATAACAACCAAAGACAAAATACATTAATACCCTGTCAAATTAACGCAGACATGTTGTGTTTACGCATTAATGCCCAACTATTTTGGCTTCACACTTATTAGAATGAGTATAATTCCAAATGACAGATAAAAATGATTCACTTTTGGTTATAGATGAAACATGACTTTGGCAAAACATTTGACATGGTATCAAGACGAGTATAATATTCTACGAATTTTATAAACTTGGGTAACCAGCGAAGTGATCGGCATTCAAGAATTAATATAAAGTTAACCGTTTTAGCAATAAGTGCTTGTTCGGTTCACAAATTTGTACTCGGATTTTACGTACTCGAATTAATTTATGTACTAAGTATTCCTAATAATCCCTGAAAATATGTCCTTGGGTATAAACAGCACACCTTTCTAATATAAATAGCTTTATCAAAATATAGAGGTAGCAAATTTACTGTGACAATTGATACTGTGACACATTCTGGCCAAATAATGAAAAATATGAGCTGGTCATTCTTTAAAGCTACCAAACACGTTATGCTACATTTACACGCTTTCCATGGCTTGGCAAGTCACCACTAGCTCCAAGTCTTCACAAACGCTTGGGCGCCACTTACACGTTGGCGTGCGCGTCGGTATTTTAATACATTTGCCGCAAATTCCTTTGACCTGTGTCAAAAACCGACACTTGTTGCAAGCGTTAGCAAGCTCACTCAAGCCAAGGCAAACACCCTGTTACACGTTGGTGTTTGTGGTGGTTTGCCAAGCCGTGGCAAGCGTGTAAATGCAGCATAACACATGAAACTTTCTTGGCATTCATTTTTTATCAAAATTTAAGTTGAATTCGAAGTTGTAACAAGTTATGCATACATACATACATTCTCAAGCAAGCCCGGAGACCAATCCACAGCAAACTCGACACGCACGAAACCGACCCCCTAGCTCAATCGAAGCAATCAAACCAAAAAGCCGGCCCCGGAAAATCAAGCCCGCCGCAAATCCCCCCAAAACAACCCGCAATGCGAAAGGCCTAAGCCCCACTCGAGAGCATAGGGAGGCATCAAGAGCCCTCCATTGCGCTCGAAGGCGTCCGAGTCTCATTGTGCCTTTTCTGACCGGTTGAGGTGTAAGGATGTGAGGTGGTCAACCACACGGTCCCGATCTGATTTTCCATTTCCTGCCTCTTACGGGATGCTCGAAAAAACAGCAAAAAGAGCAGAGGTGCTATTCTTAGCCTGTTAAACAAGAAGTCATTTTCGTAAAAATTGTAGAATATGCCTACTACAGAAAATAGTATTTCTCCGCATGTAACCAATGAGTATATTAATATTATTATAGAACTGTTTTGGATGCGCAAAACCGAAAGTTGGTTATTTTATTTAACAGTCACGTGACTGAAGATAAATAATCAATAATAATTCATTTGACATTCATCCACAAGCACAACATAACCCATAGGTACTCACTGTAACTAATTATATGATTAAAACATGAAATTCCTCTGTGTTATCGCTGAATAACTAAAAATAATAAAAAATGTCACAAACCGCTACCAACAAACATCACAGTTTGAATGAGTTTAACAGCAGTCACGTGGTACTTGTTGGAACCATGCGAAGTAGCACACCATTTGTTCTCAAAGCATGGAACGTATTATCGTACTTTTCATACATTCATAATATGGGAAAATATGCTGCTTATAACGAGTAAAAGATTCTGGAACGAATTACGCTCGTTATAAGGGGATCCGCTGTAATCTTATTGTTGGTTCTGCGAAGGTATGAACTGAGGGTGCCTAAAAGTTGTCAAAATTTGATCACCGTGAGATGAATGATAGGTACATAAAAAGAAAAACTTGCCATATCATTGTAAACTACATAATATATTTTTGTTTGAACACCGTTTCAACCTTCCATTAAAGTTCATTGTTTGTTTGTTAGGTCGTTGGTGTATTCCTGAAACGTCATTGGTGCAAATCTTGTCTTCTTCTTTTTATATATAAAAATGGAGAGCTATTTTCCATTGTCATAGCATCACGCCTAAACGGCTGGACCGATTTCGCTAATTCTTTTTTGTCGTGTTGACTTTTATCTGTAGAAGGTTCTTATGAAAGAAAAAAATAAGAAAGTTGCGTGGAAAATTAGAAAATTAAAGAAAACTCAAAGTATGTAACCTTCTTAGTACTTTTTTAACAATATAATTTTTATTCCAATTTTGAAATATTGACAGAAACTGTCAATTATTGTTAGATAGTTGGTGCGATTGACAGAATCCAGATGAAGTATACATGGTTTAAAACAGACGCATCGGTCGGAATTACAAATTCGAATTCAATATTCATAGTTAGGAACACAGGACAACGTCTGTCGGGAAAGCTAGTATGTATTATATAAGATTTCGTTCTTTTAAAATATGATATCACATAATACTGTATGTACCTATATTATATAAGACTGTAACGCATTGACGAATATTGTACGTCACATGAAAGTGATACCTCATTAAAAACGATTTCAGTCTGACTTCAAACAAGTATCCACTGTCAACTCGTGGAACATTCTACGTCACGTCAACGTATATAGAGGCGCCAGTTTATTGTATAACCTCTATATTATAAAGGTGTCCCACAAAGCACGACTAATGCAGTGGCCTCCTAGGGAACGGTCCGTCGTCTGACAAGACGGCGTCATTCAAAATTATACGACAATGTTTTTTGTTACTACGGAAACAATAACACTTCGCTGTGGTTCGTGTTTATATGTTCCTTTGGATATTCTTTTTTTTATGAACTGTTTTAAGATGTTTGCCCTAGTACAGGCTTGGCCTATTTGGGCAGCATTTCCATTTGTTGTCTGTTATCACTGTTAATATTAAGTTTGAATAAATAAATGTTCTCAACTGACATATTCACCGCTATTTTATAGTAGTGGCGTATCCGTAGGAATCCAGAGATGAACACTTTTTAGGCTATTCAAATAACCTCAACTCAATATTTTATTATGCTATGCGATTTTTTTATAGTTTTCGATTTATAATTATTTTAGTACTTTTTTGTCGAACCCTGATTTAAAGGATATCATTGGACAGATACACTATATATTGCGGTGCATGTGAAAAGTTATTAATTTAAGTAACACGACTGAGGATGGTTACTGAGGTATAGTTACTGAGGATGACCTGAGAAGGTCGAAAACGTTTTAACTTAATAATAATAATATCTTTATTAACTCCATTCAGCTATTCCCGCTGGTATTAGGAGAGTCAAAAAAATATGTTTCACAAAATTTTCCTAAGACAACTTACTAATGATAGGTGTACAATTGCGACATAATAAATATACTTAAACATTTGATATTTTTTAAGGCCTTGGGCTTCGTCAAATATATAAAATTAAAATATTAAACTTATTTTTGTGAAATTATTAAAGCGGAATTACAAAGCTGATACTCTGTTTATTTTTAAGTGTTATTTTAAATGGCGTTTGAAAAAAAAAGAAATATTAATTTTTCCTTATACATGTTATGTCCCACCCCGTCCATCCTGACTGTCCACGGTTCTCGAGTTGGGGGAGTTGGGTGTCAGGAGTGAAAGTCCTTGGTTTGGTATTTAGGAGCACTTGTTTTATTGTTTACTTAACTTACATGTTACAGAACTTAGACTACGTAGGTACCTACAACTATATTAACCTACTGGTGCAAATGCACCCAACACACAATATGTGTGTGTCACCCAAAATCTATACAGTATATGTTGTAAGATGGAAGCTGACATCTCTTATATAGGACCCATAGGGGTGGTGAGTACTTACTCTACCACCCTAATCTTCCCACGGATTGCATTAGGCATATGCGCAGCATTAACAGATAATCCCAAGTGGGTACTTACATATTAATTGTTTCCTTTCATTCTAGTGGGTTGGTGTGGGAGAGGTATAAGAATAAGTTTCACCTGACCTTCCATAATTGTCTTATAAAAAACACACTCTTAAAAGTATCACTTACAATAAAAATTTATTGCTAGTTCTTCAGGGGAGTCGAATACCTAACATACATACAAATTCGAATTCATTATTCATAGTAAAGACCATGCACAGGCCAACGTCGGTCGGGAAAGCTAGCCAATAATATATTTTCTTTCTTTCTCCGAATAAAGCCATTATCTCGCTGTTAATGCAAACTACTACACGAGAAAGAGAAGAAGAAGAAAGGGGTCTTGACAAACCTGATACGACTCACTAATAATAATAAGAAACAGAACCAACCGAACTCACCATTAATATTATAGTTCTAATTACGCTATTTGTTAGAGAAATTCCAATTCGACAACATTGCACGACAAGAGATCTCTTTGATCAGCAGAACATTAATAAATTTGCACCTGTCGACAGAATCTTGTAAACAGAACTGTTTCCTCCTCACCTGTGATTTATTTGATCTCATTCGCGCGATAAATTAGCTGACAGATCCATTATAGTTTTGGAATAAACAACATCTTATCATCACCTGGGGAACATCGACTCAATGTGATTGGAAACGGTTTCCACTCTATTTGCCTCATTAATCTATGTCTTTGGGAATATGTATATCTTTCTATTCGGTATCGGTCTTCAATTCGAATCCATATCTTTTTCCACAAACTTATTTGTGGCGTTGTCCTTAAGAATTGTCTTTGTAAGTTTCATCGGGACCATAAAGCATCCCTTTTGGATGTTTTTTTCTCTTGATTCTAACCAAAACTGTACTTCGCGTCTTCCTTAATCATGGTTGAATTGCATTAACTGCGTGCAAGTCTTCTCACTTGTTTATTAGTTGATTTTTTTTTTTCATCTCAAACGCACGCTGATGATCCCCATGCATGTATGTGATTTTACAATACTCAACTTCTCTTCCTCAGCCGAATCTGTCGCTAGCCACAAAGTCATCACTCCTCCTCATCATTGGCCTGCCTACGCTTTTTAGTTTTAAATTCCCAACCATGTATGCCACTGTAAAACGATTTCGGTCAAGCTACCACCGGTCATTCTCTTCTCATGGGCTCTGCCTGCCCATGATCACTTCAGCTCTGTGACTCTCAGGACTATATTTGCGACCCTTGTCACTCCGCCGATCCATCAATTTCTCCTTCTTTCTCCAAAGAGAGATCCCCAACTTGGCCACCTCCGTGTCATCGCTATGTTTAATCATTTCCTGGAGATTGGGCCACAATTGGATTGTTTAATATCGTTTATTTTGAATTCTCCGGTATGTTGTTCCCTTCACGAACCTCGCAAATTTAATGCGCCACCGGCATCAAATTTCATGTCCAGAAAGAGGAAGATTTTTGGGAGCCTGAGTCGAAATAACGGATTTCATGACCAAATTATATTGAATCAAATCAGATATATTCCAATAATAATTAATTATTTACAACACAATACTTAATTTATTCCAAATTATACGAAAGTGTATACATACTTGTAATTATTGTGCAAAGAACAAATGCACAAACTGTCGACATCTCTATGTCAACGCTTTCAAGTTGGGTTGAGTGAAGTGGGTTCCCATTTGTTTTTTGACAACTTTGTGGATGAGTACCAGCTGCCAAAAATGTGGAGTGGCGCCAAACCCAAAATTCCTTATTCATACATAGGTACACAATAAACAAAATGAAATATTCAAGCAATGTTTTGAGTAGGGTAATTCAACTTAGCCCCACCGCCCACTGACTTTGCTTCCATAGTGGGCGACAGGGGTTTTCCAAAAAGTTTAATAAAAATATAATAATATTTTACACTGCTCTGATTTTTATTATTCTTCTTTGTGTTTTTTTTTCGGTGGGTTTGGTTTTTGCATGGTTTCGTCTTGTATTTACCTTCTTTGCAAGATTGCTGTGTCATTACAAATCAGATTCCTGGCTCCCGGCCGGAAAGTCACTGCGCCATCTCTGTGGGCGACGCGTGGATGTCCGTCCAGTTTCCCTGGTACTTTCTTCCTGGACGATCCTCCCCAGGTATTGGATTGTTTGGGAGAAACCTCATTCTTCCCACCCTTTCACATAAGGTAGTAGACCCAGAGTTTTCGGGAAATTTATAAGCCGGGACTCTGACAGTTGGACCTTAACGATACGATCCTTAACGATACTAACCTTACGATAAGGTTCTTATTAAATAGCAAGTGTAGGCTGTTTTATCTCTCTCCCCAAGCTCCGGTCAGACCGATATATTATTTCAGTTCATCTGTCTTCCAGTCGCCGCGCCGATGCTTGAAAGACGTCGCAAAAATCTGGGATCGTTGGGTTTTTTGTTGAACTTGAATAGGCCTTTAGAAAATTTCACTGATAACAGTAACATATTATGTAAAATAGTGGACGGTAGGTCAAACCGCGGACTAGAACAATTTTTTCAGGTGAAAAAGGACGCTAACTCTGTCAACAATAGAAACAATAGTGGGCGGTGGGTGTATTGATGTTGACTTCTGGTTTGAGTACAATAATTTTGATGGACAGTGGAATGTGGAACTGTCTTTCTCGGGGGGGAGAGGTGAGGCCTGCCAACAACACGACCATTGTTCTGATTCGCCGCGATTCATTATTTCATCCCAGCGTGTATATGCCGATACTTTCATGTTATTTTGTTTTTGAAATAAATATTCTTTAATTTTTTTTATTTTTAATATATCGTTTCGTTTATTATCATGATTTTTTTAACCTTGGAAAGTAATTTTAATTGAACTAATAACACGTTGAGATTATGTGGTTGGTATCTCTTTTACATAAGAGAGAATGAAAGAACTTCAGATTCTCTTACCCGCGTGTGTAGCGATGCTGCTATTTATTGGTTTCTTTTGACGCAAATCAACCCGAAGTACCCGTTGATACTTAGGATTGGGGATTGTTTTCTAGTTTTAAATTAAATTGTGCGGAGCTTTTAAAAAAAAAAACACGCATTATTTTATTTTGACATGGCTGAAGAAGAAGGAAACGGAAGTTCAAAATACACAGATAAACAAACCATAGATATTGAATGCTGCATACGAATTCGCACGGCCCTACTGCGCTGTAATCCTGTGTCAACAGTACCTACTTACAATTCTGTGAATACATTTTATTGGGTAAAAATTTTTTAAAATACGTGGAAATAATTACACCCTGCCGGGAATAAAACCCAGGGGACCCTCTTGCGCAGACATCTAGGTAGGTCGATATTTATTAATTTATGTTTATTATAAGGTATTTGTAATTAACACATGGCAACACTTCAATAATATTAATAATAAATTGTAACCCGCCATAGAATTGAATTATAGTTGGAATATTGCCATGTCTACAATAGACGAATTTCGTTCGTAAATAAACACAATATATTACTTCGACTACGTTCCCACCTCTCAAATAATAGATACGTACATTATGATTCATTCAAAATATATTAACAAACTCTACTTATCTGCAGGTGACTCTATTCGTAGATTACGCGAGTCTCCGTATCGCTGAGAGTTGAGCTAGAAATAGGTTTTTCAATATCGTAAAATCAATAAATAATAATACTCCTTCTGTGGCCCCACTTTGGGGGCATTGGGAGGCAACAAGAACTCTCCAATGATCGCAGTTTTCGCAGTGCCAAATGATCTCCTCCCATATCACGGCCGAATCCCTCGGTTCTGCTTCGAAGTAAAAAATACTCGACATTACGAGACAATCTTCCATATCTTCAATACATTTTGACATTATCTATATATTAATACGTCAAGGAAAAACTTTGTGACTATTTTTACGGAAAATTCGCAGACGGGTGAGTATGAAATTTTGCACATTGATAGTTTATATAGAGGAATGGAGGCGAATGCTAATATTTTCTTAAAATTATGCATAAAAAAAGAAAGTCGGGTTAGTGCGAACGCTTGTAACTCGAGATTGTCTCAACATATTCTTCGGATGTTTGATTTATTGGATTCTTCTCCGCTCCGGATAACAGAATAACTATAAAAAATTGAATAATGCATAGGAAATAATAAAAATTATAATATTTAAGTTAGTATGGAACGGATTTCTTGTGACGCCAACGCACTCTATGAAAAATTATATAGCAACAAAATTATTGTTTACCTGACAACCATTGACAATAAAAATACTGGTACGCAGATTTTTGTTGGAATTTTTTTCGAGCTTTCAGAAATATTTTTTTAAACATTCAAACATATTATGTTGAGCGTAGGTACCTGTTCTGTATACATTTCAAACTTGAAATCAATTTTTCACAGTAAAGACTACAGGACAACGTTTGTCGGGAACTAGTATAAATAGCAAAAAAAGGATGGAACACCATGTATGAACCTAACTGTTAAGAGTGGATGATCACAAGAATGCAGTGGCCTGGCTTGGCTTCCAATTATTCGGGCAATGCTCAGGTGAAGGAAATGTGTCAGAGCATTCAACTTGCAAAAGAAAACACGTCGCTCGCTCTCTTTACGTTTCGCTTTTTTTTTTTTCTATCTCTCGAATAAAATATGATGGGTGGTCTATCGAGTGCAAGCGAACTTGACATTATCGAAACTTAAAACATGTGAAAGCCAAAGTTTATTAAGCCGAATCACTCGAAAACGGGTACAGAGCTAAAGAAACTAGTTCAGTAAATCGCTTAATTTCTGTGGTCATCGCATCACGCATGAACTGTTGGTCACAAGAATCTAGACATAATTAGAACGTGTGCACCAACAAAGGCAATAAAGATGACGCATTAACAAAAATGGATATATTCATATCCTGGCGCCAAATACACGACAGCAGTCACAGTCTTTAAATTCGGTTGCTCTATATTTCATTAATAATTGACTATCTACTTGTTGCACACATGAGATTTTTTGACATGTAGAGAATTCTCATGATTAGGAGTTCCGGAGACTTAAACATTTACCACCTAATGGCGAACGTTGTTAACGTATAGTGATCACACTAATGGGTTGTTTTCCTAAGAATGCGACGTATCAGAGAACGGCGTCAGTAGAACGTTGTTTATTTCGTTACCGTAGTTACAAAAAACTGTCGTTATTTTCAAAAACGGCCGCCGTCTTTTCAGTGTCAGATGATTCGTGAACGCTTTCATTGATATTCATTTTATTTTCATTGTTGGGCTGCACAAATGGGCTCCAACTGCATCTGGAGAAGTGAAGTTGACGAAATTTTAATAGATTTCGTAGAAGTACGTAATCATGAAGCTATTTATAATGTTAAAAATAAAGATTACAGAAAAACGCAAATGTAGAACGGCTGGTGGCGTCAATCAGGGAAAATGATAAATAAAACAGGTTAGTATACAAATATTAATTATAAGTTTTTATTGTCATCTAATGTCATGTTAAAAATATGATATAACCAAACTTAAATAGATCGGTGGAAGTGGGGCAGATCAATACACATTCTTTTAAGTACCTGAAGGTTTC
Source organism: Mystacides longicornis (assembly GCA_963576905.1). Taxonomy (NCBI): domain Eukaryota; kingdom Metazoa; phylum Arthropoda; class Insecta; order Trichoptera; family Leptoceridae; genus Mystacides; species Mystacides longicornis. Next base: position 6,007,224 of record OY756439.1, on the reverse strand, counting down.
TAAATGCTCTACCAGCTACCTATTGCATCTTATATCTTCTATGTCATCTTGTCCTGTTCTATTCACTGGATTTATTTCATTACAATACCTACCCACTGCCTGATTTAGTAAAGAATATAATAGAAAAATATATATTTCTAAAAAAAAAACCAAGCAATGGAATACTTATACGAAAAATCAGGTTTAGGCATAACTTAACAAGCAATAATAAAAAATAAAACAAAAATATGAAGCATTCAGGAAAAAAAAATTTAAAAAGATATTATAAAATTAATAAAAAATGTGTGTTTCAGGTATGTTGGGCCTATTAATAAATCTATGGAGCTCAAACCTCAGAAAAAAATATCGGACATTTTACACCTGTAAAAACTGAGAAACAACAATAATTATTAATATTTATGCACTTAAATATTTTTTATTATATTGATTATTAAATTATAATACATATTTTTCTAATGAATTGTTTTACTTTCAAATGTTCTCTCAATCAATGCCATCTAACGAAAAACAAATATAAGCTTCTCAACTAAGGAATGAAGCGAGGTACTTTCTTAAAAATTTATTAGTTGGTAATTCCTTATTACATATTTAGCTCGCCCACCATGAAATTTGGAGATTTTAAATTTTATTATTTCGTATGGCATCTGCCACCAACGGGTGGCAACGTCAGAAGATGGAGAAGTATGATATCTGCTATATACAGGAGACACGCACCCTACAGAGCAACATCTACGCTTTCGAGCCATTCAAGAGCATCGGGGGTGGCATTGTGGATATCTGCGTATGGTCCAGGGAATGCTCTCAAAGGGAATGCTTAAAGGATTGCACCGGTTCTTCGCAATCACAGGCTGGGGAGTCCCGCATGTGCCATCTGTGGAGCATTTGGACACATCGTCCGTGTTCTAATGCTCCACAGATGGGACAAGTGATGTTTTATATGGCCAAGAACATAGTCGAACAGCATAGGAGAGAGGCGAAAGTACTGCCTAAATTTTTCTTCATTACATTGAAGGTGGCGGCGGACTAAAATTTCAAAAGCACCTTCTGTGCTTCTAGATTTATACAACTTGTCTTCTCCCATACGATATTCACCCTCCTCTGATGCCTGGTCATCCTCCAAACAAATAACTAACGCCAAATCAATATCGTTCATTTTCACGATCTGACTTTCTGACACAACACACAAATTGACGTTTGTTATTAAAAAAAACGGAGAGAACAATACGGTGACTTTCCAAATGTCACCGTAATGTGTGCCCGTAGAAAGCTGCCGTATTGTACGGCCGCTGAAGACGGCCGCTCCCTAGGAACCCAACGCATAAGCCAGCCTTCGAAATAACGTTAGAAGACGGTCGTAAGCCCATAGTGGATTGTTCCATTTAAAATCGAACATCAGTAGCGTTGTACAGCAAAATTTTTAAAAAAGTATGTGCAGAAGCAAAGCAAATGTTTTTTTAGAAATAAAATTGAAAGGTCTGGGAACCCCCTCAGGACAATGTGGGACATAATAAAACTCGAAACAGGAAGACAACCAGACGAACAAAATAATGAAGTGAAAATGAAAACCGATAAAGGTAAAATTACAAATTTAGAAATAGCAAATAAATAAATATGCTTTTAGAAAAATCTATTGAAAGACAGCACAGTGTAAATTTCTGGGACTAACATTGGATGGAAAACTCCAATGGGGCTCCCATATCGAAAAATTGTGTAATAGCCTTAGTAAAGCAATATATGCGATACGCAAGACTAATGAAATATGCGGACGAGTTGCCGCAAGAAACATTTACTTTGCGTATTTTCATAGTGTGATGACATATGGGGTAATATTCTGGGGACAAGCGACAGACTCTTCGAGAGTGTTTGTCCTACAAAAAAGAGCAGTAAGAGCGATTCTAAATATGCACCCAAGAGACTCATGCCGAGATAAATTCAAGGCACTGGGAATCCCCACGCTGGCTGGTGTATTTATCTGGGAATGCCTACTTTATGCTCGGAAAAATCTTACAAATACCCCAGAAAATGGCGATGTACATAGTCATTTTACAAGAAATAGACATAACATCAAACCTATTAGGCACAGATTGACAAAGACCTCAAACAGCTTTGTTTGTCTCAGCGTAGAGTGACACCGAGTATGAGAGAAGGGTGAAAACATATTTGCTTAATAAATCCTTTTACTCAGTTAACGACATGCTACACGAAGCAAAATGCTTCGTATAGCATTGAACGTTCACACATATGTACATACATGAACGACGTGCTTGCTGACTATTTACATCAACTGGCACTGAATTGACATATAAATTGTATTTATTGGCATTCCCATCTATTTTGTATTATTTAATTAGAGTGCCTTTGTTTTGTCTTTGTTAATAAATTGTAATTATTGCTTCTTTTGACGTAAGCGTGAATGGGCCCTTTACACCCAGGCATGACTCAAATATTACATTCATGATTTGAAAATAATTATTGGTGCCTTAATTTTGTCATGCTGTGAATTTAGATTTAAGTTCCATGTTTTATCTTGTCTATTATTTTTTTATTTTGTATTTTTGACGTGGGCGTGAATGAAATCTTTAAATCCACCATGACTCAAATAGATAAAATTTCATTAACTTTTCATTGCTCGCTAACCGCCATACTTTTCTCTCCTTATGTTCTTTCTATGAGCATTGTGATAGCCTGACCTTGCATTGATCTAATTTGTCTACATCTCTGAATTGTCATATTCTTATGTAATTGATACATGTAAAACTGTAAAAATTTTGACGTCCCCAAGTGCCTGAAATGGGTCTATGGTGGAAAATGAAATAAATAAATAAAAGTAATGAGTTGTTAAAGTCATTAGTTGTTAGATACATATTCTTACACTATTATTGTCGCGACAAGGTTCTTATGAAAGAAAAGATAATAAATATTCGAGGAACATTAGATTTTTTTTGTAAATTAAAGTAGGTAACCTACACTACGTGCTTTTGACAGCAACTGTCAGTTGTTTGATAGTTGGTGCGATTGACAGAGTGCGGCTCTTCAGCGCCGAAGAGGACACGATGACCACGGCCATACAGCCCGAACAATACCAACAACCATGATTTTATCCATAGCGATATTTTCCCATTCGATTGTAAAGTTATTGTAGCGACGCATATTATTATTATTATGTTCTTTTCATGCTTATTTATCGATCATTCATCATTTGTCACAAACAACTGTTGGGTATATTGGCGTCGCGCGAGATATATTGCGACAATCTGTCAATTTGGATCTATGATCTATACGGGAGATTTTCAAATCGTTACTCGTAGGTAATCTATTTCTGTTACTTGACATTCGTATGCTATGCACAAGAAACCTATCTATCTTACCATAATAATTGTTCGTACCTACTACTGATTATGTTATTGAGATCTGTAACAATAAGAGATCCTCTTCTTCTATGGTCACAATCCAAGGATTGTTTGGCAGCAATTTTCCCCACTCCGCTCTATCAGTAGGTGATATTTTCAGTTCCTTATATAGGAGGAACAGCGCATGTCTGAATACATATTTACAGCTATTCTTGACGTGGTCCTCAGTCATCCACTAAATGATAATATGTAGGAGACCATCTTCAATATCCATCTTGCAAGCTTTTGTGTAGATAGGAATGTATTCTCTACTACCTTGAATTTATTGTTATTTGGCCGATGTTTTTACTATTAAATAGCAAGTTTTTCACCTTTTTGAATAGCTAAAGAGACGTAGATATTTTTTAAATCGTCTCAAGAATAAGATCCATATTCAGATTTATATATCCTTTTAGTCATTCTATCTTCGTTCATTCTCTCTACATGCCCAAACCACCTTAATTTATTCACTTTCATTCTTCTCATTATGCTAACATCCATTCCACATTCCTTTCTAATTTTATCATTCCTTACCTTATCAATCAATCTCCTTCCGCATATCCTATGCAGTGATCTCATTTCCACAGCATTTATTCCAACCTCTAGATTTTTCGTTCATGTCCAAGTTTCACTTCCATAGATCATGGATGGAATCAGGATTGCATTGTGCATCAGCTGTATGGATTTAAGAGATATGTTCTTATTTCTCATTAGAGGTCTAAGCGCACCGCCAACCCTTCTATATACCAGCCAGTTTCCTTCTTTCAATCTCCTTTTCACACCTTCCATCTCTGCTAAGTAGACTACATAAATAGACATACTCAACTCATCCACTTGTTCCAAGTTCTCATCATTCACTTTCACACAACATTGCGTTCTTAAATCTTCTCTTTCAAAAACAAGCACCTTTGTATTATTGACATTCATGTTAAGACCATTAAGACCATTTCACCTTTTGTTAATCATTTTATCAATTATTAATGGACCAAAGAAATTTTACAGTTGTGTCCTTTTTTTTGAAAGGAGAAGCAGTGGCAGGCCAATGATGAAATGGAGTGACGACATCGTGGCTTGGGCTAGTTTCGGCTTGATGTTGCGAGCACAAACGTAATAGAGACAATTGGGGGAGGCCTGTGTTCAAAAATGGACTCAAAAAGGCTAAAGAAGAAACTTGCAACGTGCACTAGGCACTACCATAACGTGTTTAATTTGTGTTTATTTTTATTTTTCAAATTGAATGCACTATTTCTACGACTCACGGAAGGTATAGCAACAGTTGTATATATGAACCTCTGAAAAATTATCGCATCCTGATTCAAACATTATAAGAAAGAACATCTTCCTAGTTATTGTTGGCTACCTCGTGCCGTGGCAAAAGGTCTATACTAGGGTATTATTATACTCAGCTCTTTTCGTGCACCAAAACGCCTGATTTTGGTTAACACGCTATCTAGAAAAGGGGTAGAAATAGATATTAGGTACTTCCATAGTAATAGGCCGTAGTAAATGTACGTACGTACTATTTCATTCATCGTAGAATTTATCGTATTTGCCTACGTCATTGGAACATTACCCCCGTTTCTATTATCTATGGAATGTCAAATATCTTGATTTATCAGTGTCATTATACCCTGAAACGCAAGCCTTACGTTCAAATACTTCATAGATAGGTATGTTTCTTGTTTGCTGTCAGCATTCTTTTTTATTGGTGACACTTATATATTATTCAGATATACCTATGTATACATTTGACGCCTGCTGACGGTTCGTTAAATGTTCAACAAAAATGCACAAAACATTTATGTTCTGATGAAAGTAGGTATACTACGAAAATTCAATTTTTTTTTTTTTTAAATTGATTGAAACCCTACAAATAAAAATGGAACTTGGCGAATGGGATAGCTTGCTCAAAAAATTGGTAGGTATCCCATCATACTATACTACTTGTAAAACGAGTGTAGAGCTAAAAAAAAATACTATACTACTTGTAGGCATACGAAACAGAAGTTGTTGTTTAGATTTTATATTTCAAAATGTATTTTTTTTAAATATTACGAGTTATGACCTAGTTTGTAACGGTGTTGCCATGAGGAAGGTAATTAGTTCCCTCTCTTAAATTTACCATTTTATTTTGACTCACGACTAGAGTGAAAATAAAACAAGGAAAAATTGCTCATTTCTATTTTAGTCCATACATTGGCAATACTTACTTACATACATACCGTGTTCGAGCATTTTGTCATCTAGGCCCTAAGCAACTCCACTACAATAATCAGCTGCTTTAATAGCAGCATTGTCTTTTTTACCACAACTCACCATCAATAATTTATTAATAATTGTCAGCAGAGAGAATGTATCCATCACTCTAGATTTGGAGACTTTTTTTCTCCTTTTTGGCCAAAGAGTTCTATAATATAGAGGGGCTAATATGAAGAAAATTCACATTAAATTTGTGTCCACTTAGGTGAGAGGGGCGGGAGGTGTGCGGGTGATGTTCCAATTTTGTGTTTAATTAATGCGCCGAAAACATTCATAACTTAGAAAATTTTAATTTTCCATATAAATAACTTATATTGCAAATGTAATGGAATTCAACTCGGTGCATTGTTTATATATTTTCAGTTGATCCTAATACACATTCTTTGTGAATTCGGCAAATCCAACAAAAAAAAAGACTTAATAACACCTTAAGAAAAATAGGGAAAAGTTTGTTAGTATTACAACGTTCAAAATGCGCAACTTTATTCTCTATGCAGACTTGAGTGAGATTGAAAATTGTCTTGGATAAATTCAAGATCAAGCTGTATACTCATGATATTGATTAAGACAAATCGTTTCATTGAATATCATTACAAGCACAGAATAATGTTTTTTTTATTGTAACGTTTTAAGAGATTGCTTTCTGGTCATTATTTCCTTGGTGAAAATATACTCTATTTTCCAGCTCTGATGGGTGTTTTTGGTGGAAGTGATGGGCCTGCGCCGGGTGCGCCGACGTATAGCGTCGTTCGTGATGCGGTGGTACCATCTTATACCCAAAATTCTCCTGAGGCACTTCGTTTCGAATGCAGATACTTTTTGTGCCTGGGCTTTAGTCAGGTGCCAGGACTCACACCCATACAGAAGAATGGGCAACACACACGCATCAAACAGTTTACATTTCGTCTCGACACTAAACGCCACCATTACGGAGAGGAGATGGGCATGGCTGGGACATGTGTTGAGGATGCCGAATGACAGTTGGCCGAGGAGAGCGCTGTTTTTCCTCCCATCAGGGTCTCGAAGACGTGGAAGACCCTCTCATACCGTCTTCCGTTCCTTCGAGGCAGAGCTGAGGGAAATGGACTTGGTGTGGGAGGAGGTCATAAGCATTGCGCAAGATCGAGCGCAATGGAGAGCTCTTGTTGCCTCCCTATGCTCCTAAGTGGAGTTCAAAGGGAGATTTGATTGATTGATCGATGGGTGTTTTTAAGCCATTACGAACATGGAGCCAGAGCTGGAAGTAGAGTATATTTTCTTGATGGTTGATATGGACACTAATCTGTCATCACCCATTAATTAGTTCTTGTTGTTTGTTATTGTTTCCATGGTGTCCAAGATCAACCATGTTACGCCTATAGGGCTCGGGAGACAAAAACATGAAAATATTATGCAATACCTATAAGCGAAACAAACAGAAAAATTTCAAACTACTTCGGTTAGTATACTAAAACCCGTGGGAGGTATTGTGTGAGGACTGCCCTCCCTGACCCCTCTGAGTAATCCTTTCAGAGGCTCTTCTAATGAATTTAATTTAATGGTTACACGACTGTGTAACTTGCAACACAAAACAAGTAAAATTTAAATCCTCATATAATACGAACTTGGTTATGAACAAATATTATGATTAGTAAACTAGATACTCAAACCTCTACTGCAACCAGCCAATTAATCCAATTTGGTATCACTACACAACAACTATTATTTATTTAAACACTACTAGCAAATAAACTCAATCACTAGATGTAACTATTAATCTCTACTTGTTTATTTTAATACGTCACTACGCAATTACAGTATACCCGACACCACTCTACGCTTATTTCCAAATATAAACCGAAATTACACTTTCACCGAATAACTAATTATTTTACAATAAATCTACGTATACTTTCGAATCAAAATACTACGTCAAACTCTAAAACAACACAGGCAAGCGTTAGCAGTGTAAGTCTAAAAGCGTGCAGCTACGTGTAAGCGTGTTATGAGAGCTCGTCTTGCAATACAGCTATTTTTAAGAAAACTTCCGAGAGGCGGAGTCAGGACAAGGAGGGGGGTAAAATGGAGTCAAAGGATGATCTTATTGGTGGAGGCGCCTGTGATGTAGTGTGCGAGGGAGACAGGGTAATTGTTTTTGTGACCACTACAAAATGTCTACGCGCGTGAAACATATAATAAAATAATATAATTATAACATATCTTTCCGTATGAATCTTCATACCTAGTAATCAATAAATCTTTTCTTTATACATGATTTTTCATCTTAACTGATAGGTTAGTATTATGATCTACGTTTTTCATAAACCTTAATTTAATACATTTCTTAATAATAATCTTTTGAAAGCTTAATTCTTAAAATTAATTACAACCTTATGAATATATGGAAATCTTATATACTAGACATGTTCAATAATTGTCTTAATATTAATTATTATTAATCTTATTACTAATGTTGGCCATTAATCAATTCTATCTTAGGTAATTCTTAACCTACACATAGGTATATTCCTTCTTAATTAAGATGCTTATCAGTAATTAAACTAACGTGCCTTAATCAATAATTAATCTAATAGTCTTATAATATCTTATATTACTCCTTAGACATATGTGTTATCATTTATACGTGTTTTAAATATAATTTATTTACTCTCGGTCTAAAATCATATTATAAATTCTACACATTGTTTAATCAAAAAATTAAGTCTATTACTTTTCACGATTCTAGAAACCATAATTTATTACGCACATTTTAAACAACATACCTACTTATGTTAATTTATAGTTACAACTACATAGGTACATAATTTGATACTAAGGATACAATACAATCTACAATCATAACAAACTTTTATTACAATGGTTTTTTCAATTAGCCCAACATAAAATGCATGCACTAAAGATATTAATATCTACCTTCCTTCGAAGCATTAAAACCCATTTCTTGAGAATTTTTGTGTATCCTTTATATTTAACCATAAACAACAGACTATGTTAACTATGTAAAACCCTTATCTACAGTATCCGAGTAAATTAACAAAAGGGCATTGTAATCCATATTGCCTGGTCAAAACCTGGAACAGGGCCATGTTCAATTCGGTCGCGCCTTCCTTGTCTATACGCAGAACGTGAGTGACTTTACTCTGAGGTATCGCAAAACGCTAAGGTACTGAATTTGTAATTTATCCAACAGTAATGTGACTCTAATATGGATCGCCAACCCACTTCAATTTATTAACATACTATACATTTTGTATTAAAAAAAAATTAACCGCCCATGGCAAGTGCCTTCCGGCATAAGCCCGGGGCACGCCTCTGTTCGTCTTCACCCAAACTAACGGGAATTCTGTTGTTTACCATATCGGTGTTCTGGGATAAGCCCGAGCCTTTGTTTATCTATCAGAACTTTCTAAAAATTTTACAATGCATCCTACCACACTATTTTTCTAAGAACGGATTTTTGGACGCTGTAGGGTGACCACAACAACCGCCCCCTCTCAAACGTTCAAAATTCGTTCTTTTTATGCACTCAAGAAAAAATGTAATATACATAATATGCAAGGGCGCCAATACATTCAAAGTAAAATATAAACAGGAAAACTGTGAATGTATAAGCCAGTTATCCTAATGTTAAAATTTAAACAAACTTCCACCACCACTAACAATTGATACTCTACTATTTTCTACATATTGTAAGTTACAACACTCTACTTATTAATCCTACCCATAACCTCTTTTATTATTATTTTTTTTTTTTTATTATATTTTTTTTTTTTTTTTTTTTTTTTTTTGTTTTTTTTTTTTTTTAATATGCCTACTATATATATACCTAATTTATATTACTAACATTAACATATATTACTCTTACAACATTACTACCTTAAACTTTATTCCGATAGATAAACAAATCCCAATGTAATCTAATTTTACTTATTTAAGGTCCAGTTTCCTGAACCTCTTCCTGCTGATCAGGGGCCAAATTAATTTCATCTGAATGTACTTTAATAGGTTTTCCCTTACGATCTATCCAGTAAACGTTTCCCCGTCCTACTGGTAATAGAACCGTATAAGGACCGGAGTATTTTGGTGCAAACCCAGCATGAAAACCCGCTACGCGTTTTGAGAGTGGATGTTCTCTCAACATAACCTTCTGTCCAGTGACATAACCAAGGACCTTTCCGTTGGTCTGGGCGTATTTACTTCTATACCGGTCCTGGTTTTGACGAATATTTTTATTTATATCTAATCTATTTGATCTTTCCGGATTAGTATTTGGGGCTACCGACGACCATTCGCCAGGTCGTTTAATTTCGTAGCCAAATAGAGCTTGGCTTGGAGTCATTCCCGACGCGTCGTTACGTCTTCCCCTAATTGACTCTAAAATTGAGCTTACGTGCTCATCCCAACGCTTGTGTTCACGCCCTAATAGGTGAACACGGAGCAATTTTTTTACCTCTTGATTTCGGCGTTCTGTTATGTTAGCACGGGGTAGGTAAATCGCTGTGGTCCAATGCTGGCATTGCCACCTATCTATTGCCGAGTTCCAAGACTCGTGACTAAACTGTGGTCCGTTGTCTGAGAGAATAGCCCTAGGATACCCATACCGTGAAAAAATCTCTTTCTCTAACAAACCTACAATCTGTGGTGCTCTCCCCGATCGCATAGGAAATGCTTCTACCCATTTTGTAAACATATCTGTAACTACTAATAAAACCGTATTCCCCTTAGCTGATCTAGGGTATGGGCCCATCAAGTCAATAGCTAAAATCTCAAAAGGATTTTGTGCTACCGATGATCCTAAAGGCGCGCGTGGACGACTTGGTAACGCTCTCGCTTGAGCACAAGTCATACATCTCTTGACAAACCTTTTCGCATCTCTATTTATGCCTGGCCAGATAAAATATCTCCGAGTCGCTCTAAGCGTTTCCCTTTCACCAGGGTGGCCAGCATGCCTACTGTTATGATAAAAATTTAAAACGTGAGGGATCATAAATTTCGGTACGATCAGTTTCGGAACTGATTGTCCGCTAACCTGTCTATATAAGTAACCATCAATTAATTTGTATATCTCCAACCAATGCCTATCACGGGCATTTGTTGGTGGACTGTTGGCAGAAAGTAAGCTTTCCAAATGGTTTATCATTCGAGACAACCGTAGATCGGTGCGTTGTGCACCACGCACACGATCTGCCAGTTTTCCAGACTGCTGATCTTCAGCGTCCCGAAGATCCAGACCGTTCTCAATGAGCGTCACCTGAGGTAGACCTCTATCTGCTTTCCAGCCCTCCTGGCTAACATTGGGGTACATTCCCCTATCTAACGAATCAATATCTTCAGTGATATTAGATTCGGCCGGATTCCTCGACAAGAAATCTGGTAACTCATTTTTCCTACCTGGGCAGTGTTCTAACGTAAAATTAAACTCCTGTAATAACAATGCCCACCTAGTTAACTTAGCTCTTTCATCTTTGACCCGTTCTAACCATGTCAACGCCTTGTTATCTGTACGTAGGATGAAATGTGTACCTTCCAAATACTGACGATATTTCTTTATCGCCCAAACAGCCGCGAATGCTTCCTGTTCGTTCGAATGCCAGCGTTTTTCTGCATCAGAAAAACGAGCACTAGCGTAAGAGACAATATCACGACCGCCATCAGGTCGCTCGTGATATAGAACGGCGGCAACGCCGAACTTGCTGGCATCTGTTTGCAATACGAATTGCCTCTCGAAATCTGGCCTGCATAGGGAGAGTGGCCTACTTATAGCAATTTTAATGCTATCCATTGCCTTTTGTGCTGAGGCATTCCATTTGAATGGCCTCTTCGTGCTCAACAAATCAGTTAATGGAGCTGCTATCTCTGCAAAACGATAAAGATACTCGCGCAACCAATTCGATAAGCCGAGGAAGGACCTCAACTTCTTTCTTGAAGTAGGCACTGGGAAGTTTGCAATGGAGATTGCATGTAACTTCTGGGGATGGTTACCACTAGCCGAAACTACGTGACCTAAAAATTCTAATTCTGTGGTACCGATCCTGCACTTATCTGAAGCGCACCGCAAATTATACTGCTGTAACCGTTCTAAAACTAATCTCAAATGATACATATGTGAAGCCCAATCTTTAGAATAAACGATCACATCATCGAGATAAACAAGACAAAAATCACGTAGATATCCAGCCAAGACCTCTTGACTCATTATCCGTTGAAATGTTCCTGGGGAACCTTTCAAACCAAAGGGCATAACTCTAAATTGATAGCAAGCTCCGTCAGGGGTTGAAAAAGCGGTTAAGTGTTTACACTCCTCAGACATTGGGATCTGCCAATATCCTTTCTGTAAATCAAATGACGAGAAATATTTCGCGTTACCTAAATCTTTTAACGTTTCATGAATAATGGGTAAATGTGATGGTTCGTCCTCAGTGACGTCGTTGAGTTTACGATAATCTACACAAAAGCGATATTCATCCTTCCCTCGCTTGGGGACCATAACTACCGGAAAACTATAACATGATCTACTGCTTTCGATCACGCCATCAGCCAGCATGCCTTCCAGCTGGGCCAAGAGATGCTTCTTTTTCTCATCAGAGAGCCTATACGGAGGTAAACGAATCGGGCGTGCATCTTTCAGCTTAATCTCGTGAGGTTGTAGCGGAGCAGGGCCAGAATATGGAAGAAATACCTCTTTAAAATCATTTAAAATACCTATAAGACTCTCTCGGTGTCCGCGAGATATATCGGATTGCAACTCTGGCAATTCGACATCACACTTCATTTCCCCACGTACCGGTATCAAATGCGTCGTCACTCTTTCTACTCTACCGAAATGAAGGCAACCCCTATGAAAATCTATAACGCACTTTTGTGACGTCATCCACGGCACTCCGAGAATAACATCATCCCTAAGCTTATCTACGACTAAAAACTCACAAATAACCTCTATACCCTGAACTAAAATATTTGTCTCAAGTCTAGCCGTTACCTCCATGTAAGCACCTTGTTCTGCTAAATATAATCTGTCAATATGGGTCTGTTGCTTACGCAAATTTCTAGTTAATCGGCTACATACAATATTATACGAAGACGCAGAGTCCACCAAAGCTGTACACTCTATATTATTAAACGACATTCTAATACGCGGGAGTAATGGCGTTCCCGAATCTACAATAGATACACACTGCGGTTCTTCAAAAAATTCTATCGCATCTAAATCTACATCTGATAACCTTTGTCTATCTCTATCGCGTTGTGGACTCTCTACCTCTTCGGAACTTGAACCCAAAAGTCTAAAATTATCGCGCTCAACATCTTTACCCTTACCTTCACGATGTAACCACGCTTGAACCTCGACTGGCCCATCACTACTTTCGCCCGTATCTTCCCATATTAGCACCTCATCTAACGTTTCATTATTATTTATAGAAATTGGTTTAGAAACTATGTTTCTAGACCTAAGCTTCACATCATTATCAAGGACCTTTGCTACAGGTTGAATAGTCGGTCGTAACTCTGATTCAACCTCCCTATGTTCTAATCCGTTTTCTAGTGATTGCCCTGAGACGGCTTTGATCCGGCGTTCCGTCCAGGGCCTTGAGCGTTTAAATTAGCGTTCTGGTTTCCGTTTTGCCTACCCCTGTTTTGATTCCAATTATTTCTATCCTGTCCTTGCCCGTTTCTATTCCAATTATTTTGATTCCCATTTTGACCCTGTCTATTATCAAAGTTATTCCTTTCCTGTCTGTTATCAAAGTTATTCCTTGCCTGATTATTATTAAAATTATTATTATCCTGCCTATTATTATTCCTTGTATTTCTGTTCCTGTTCTGATCATGATTCCTATTGTCCATTCTAAAGTTATTTCTATTTTGATTGCCCCTATTTTCAAAATTCGTCGCCTGATTGAAGTTATTATTGTTCGAGTTTCTAAAGTTACCTGACTGATAATTATTAAACCTTTGTCTATCTGACTGAAAATTTCCCCTGTTATTATTGTTATTTCTCTGCCTATGGACCTGTCCGTTACTATTTCTATTATTAAAACTCCTATCGTTCCTATTCCCAATCAATGGACAATTTCTTTGTAAATGCTGTCCGTTGCAGTTGTAACACGAAATGCTAGAAGTTTGCCTTTGAGGCTGATGCAAAGCTGGTGCCGGTTCGTTATTTATTACTGGATATACCAGTTCCGTCGGAAAATCAATCTCGGAGACTCTGTTCTCCAAGCTGTCAAACGTGATGTCATCTTTGGTGAATTCTCTACGCAGAACATTGGTGTAACGTGGCAGCATCAAATTTAATAGATGGAAAGCAAATTCAGCGGAATAAATAACGTCGTTTCCATAAACCCGGTCATAAACTTTTGTCTTTCTACTCAAAAATGAAGAACCAGACTCATTCTCTTGCTGTTTATGTGAGAGTAAATGGCCAGTCAATGCTAGTCTGTTATTATCAATCCCATACCGTTGTAATAAAAGAGCGCTGAAGGCCGACCATCTCAGCAACCCATTTCCACGGCTGGTCCACCAGGTTTTCACGTCACCGCGAAGTTTCAGAGCAGCCAACCTGACTTTCTCCGATTCCCTAATGTTCCGGAGAGCAAAATACTCTTGGCAATCCGCGATAAATGCCTTCGGACATTCTTGAGGTAACCCGCTAAAGAAGAAGTTCTCATTGAGAACTTCATCTCTCACATAAACGATCTGCGGTCTTGAATCAAAATTCCTATCCCTCGTTTCTAATGTGTCAGCTGGTGGCACATTATGGTCATCATCGTCATGTGACGAAATGGGTGGCGTTTCGTCAACGCCTAACGAACCTGCCGAAGCAGCCCCATTTCTCGTGACCACCGCGAAAATAAAAAGTTTGCAAACGCGTAGCAACAACTCGAACCAATTGAAAATAATCATTTTACTTGTCGATGTAAAATGGGATTTAAACTAATGAAATTGATGGATAGTAAGAAAATCTTATTGGATTCTAGTATAAACCGCGACGTCTCCACGTGTTCAAATATTCCAAATTTCTATAAAATTCACTATAAAAATAATACAAATTGAAGACTCGTCTCAGGGTGAATTCGTCAATGCTTAATATATAACTAAACACACGTTGGCGCCAAGTTGTTACGCCTATAGGGCTCGGGAGACAAAAACATGAAAATATTATGCAATACCTATAAGCGAAACAAACAGAAAAATTTCAAACTACTTCGGTTAGTATACTAAAACCCGTGGGAGGTATTGTGTGAGGACTGCCCTCCCTGACCCCTCTGAGTAATCCTTTCAGAGGCTCTTCTAATGAATTTAATTTAATGGTTACACGACTGTGTAACTTGCAACACAAAACAAGTAAAATTTAAATCCTCATATAATACGAACTTGGGTATGAACAAATATTATGATTAGTAAACTAGATACTCAAACCTCTACTGCAACCAGCCAATTAATCCAATTTGGTATCACTACACAACAACTATTATTTATTTAAACACTACTAGCAAATAAACTCAATCACTAGATGTAACTATTAATCTCTACTTGTTTATTTTAATACGTCACTACGCAATTACAGTATACCCGACACCACTCTACGCTTATTTCCAAATATAAACCGAAATTACACTTTCACCGAATAACTAATTATTTTACAATAAATCTACGTATACTTTCGAATCAAAATACTACGTCAAACTCTAAAACAACACAGGCAAGCGTTAGCAGTGTAAGTCTAAAAGCGTGCAGCTACGTGTAAGCGTGTTATGAGAGCTCGTCTTGCAATACAGCTATTTTTAAGAAAACTTCCGAGAGGCGGAGTCAGGACAAGGAGGGGGGTAAAATGGAGTCAAAGGATGATCTTATTGGTGGAGGCGCCTGTGATGTAGTGTGCGAGGGAGACAGGGTAATTGTTTTTGTGACCACTACAAAATGTCTACGCGCGTGAAACATATAATAAAATAATATAATTATAACATATCTTTCCGTATGAATCTTCATACCTAGTAATCAATAAATCTTTTCTTTATACATGATTTTTCATCTTAACTGATAGGTTAGTATTATGATCTACGTTTTTCATAAAGCTTAATTTAATACATTTCTTAATAATAATCTTTTGAAAGCTTAATTCTTAAAATTAATTACAACCTTATGAATATATGGAAATCTTATATACTAGACATGTTCAATAATTGTCTTAATATTAATTATTATTAATCTTATTACTAATGTTGGCCATTAATCAATTCTATCTTAGGTAATTCTTAACCTACACATAGGTATATTCCTTCTTAATTAAGATGCTTATCAGTAATTAAACTAACGTGCCTTAATCAATAATTAATCTAATAGTCTTATAATATCTTATATTACTCCTTAGACATATGTGTTATCATTTATACGTGTTTTAAATATAATTTATTTACTCTCGGTCTAAAATCATATTATAAATTCTACACATTGTTTAATCAAAAAATTAAGTCTATTACTTTTCACGATTCTAGAAACCATAATTTATTACGCACATTTTAAACAACATACCTACTTAAGTTAATTTATAGTTACAACTACATAGGTACATAATTTGATACTAAGGATACAATACAATCTACAATCATAACAAACTTTTATTACAATGGTTTTTTCAATTAGCCCAACATAAAATGCATGCACTAAAGATATTAATATCTACCTTCCTTCGAAGCATTAAAACCCATTTCTTGAGAATTTTTGTGTATCCTTTATATTTAACCATAAACAACAGACTATGTTAACTATGTAAAACCCTTATCTACAGTATCCGAGTAAATTAACAAAAGGGCATTGTAATCCATATTGCCTGGTCAAAACCTGGAACAGGGCCATGTTCAATTCGGTCGCGCCTTCCTTGTCTATACGCAGAACGTGAGTGACTTTACTCTGAGGTATCGCAAAACGCTAAGGTACTGAATTTGTAATTTATCCAACAGTAATGTGACTCTAATATGGATCGCCAACCCACTTCAATTTATTAACATACTATACATTTTGTATTAAAAAAAAATTAACCGCCCATGGCAAGTGCCTTCCGGCATAAGCCCGGGGCACGCCTCTGTTCGTCTTCACCCAAACTAACGGGAATTCTGTTGTTTACCATATCGGTGTTCTGGGATAAGCCCGAGCCTTTGTTTATCTATCAGAACTTTCTAAAAATTTTACAATGCATCCTACCACACTATTTTTCTAAGAACGGATTTTTGGACGCTGTAGGGTGACCACAACAACCATAAAAATGAAAGTATCCCCTGTTTCTAAATTCGGCTCTATGTTCGTTTGGTGTAAACGCACACTTATAACTTGTGTAGCTGGTATAAGCCATGTACTAACTGTAGGTTCTTGAGTGCCTTTTAACGGAGCCATTGTTCTCTTTGTAAGTGGCATCCACCACATAGCTGGGAGATTCCTTTTGTGTGAAACGGATTTTCAACGTTAAGGCCCTTCTTAAGATGTTTCTGTCGGGCTTGGTGTAGGGAAATCTTTTACCTACGATTTATATAACATACTTCATTATTATGAATGAAGATTCCACACTGTGGAAGTAATGGTGAACAGTATTAATCCACACTAAGCCAAAATGGGAAATTTATAATACTTAAGCGTTATTTTTACCTTTGTGCCGATCCTAAAAAACAGTTTCTTTGAAACTGGCACAAATAGTCCCTAAAGGGATGGGATGCTATAAAAATACTAATAATCAGAACCCCTATTCTCAGTTTTATCGGAAAGTAGTCACGGTAGTAAAGTAAGTAGGTATTACACGATACATTTTGTATGGGAAACGTGTATAGCGCCGCCACAGAGATATTTCTAAAAACAAAAGCGATTCTCGCATTCGATACGTGTATACACGTTTCCCATACAAAATATCGTGTAATACTCACTTTACTACCGCGACTACCTTCCGATAAAACTAACTTCAAATCAAAAGTTCCCGGTCGGATCAGAAATTTTTATGTGTTTTGTTTTTGTAATACCTACTTACTTTAAAATTTCAACTCGGGGTTGGACAGATTTGACGGGACCGGTTGACTGGTAGTGAATGCTTCAAGCACTATGTTCCGCCGGCTATACGTGTGTAAAGTGTGACGTCACTTGACCAAATTTGAAAGCTCTCCGCTTCAATCCTCCATACATTTTGTATGGAATTAGTTCCACAAAACAAAAAAAAACTTTTCATAGAGAGACCAAAAAAATAGGATTATTGCTAATCATTGTACTGGAAACAAACAGGGGCAAGAAACATCTTAGAAACGTCGTTTATGGTTAAAAAAAAATTAAACAAAAAACCCAATTTCATTTGTGTGGGATTTGAAATGTCAGATAGCTTCTGTAGTGAATAATATTATTTCCAATAATTCTACTCGATGTTACTAGATGTTTCCACGATTACAAATGCGTACCTTTGGGTGGTAGGGGTGTCGAAATACTACAGCCCCCCTAACCAAGAGGTTGTAAGCTCAGAAATATAATAATTTTGAGCAAAAAAAAAAAAAAAAGAAAATTAATGGGGAGGGGGTTCTTAAAATGTCACAGTCCCAAGATGGTATAGATATGCAACTTCACGATTCATTCCTTAACATTCGAAACAGATTTTAAGTTTTATTGTACAATGAACTTGTAATTAAAAACATCTCCCAATAATTATTCTCGATCCATGACTCAAAAAAAAATCTGATTATAGATAGTTCGACGGGCCATAGTTTGTAATAAAAACAATTCCTCTATAGTTGCACATTTTTTTTTAGAAAATCCAAGAAATAGCGATGTACTGTAGTAGGAAATAATTTACATCTGAAGCGTGTTACATAATTGTATATTATGTTGTTGGATGAATAGATTCCATTAAACCCAAATATTACCGAATACTTATGTTAATAATTATTATTTAGTGAAATAGATTTGGCAGCTTCAAAAAGCCCTTGCGAGTCTATCACACTTTCAAGAAAACAGAAAAAAAGTTAAGTCAAAGAAGAAAAATTAACTTAAAGTACAATACAAAGTAAAACAAAACATAATTTCATCAAAATGTATACACTACTAGCTTTCCCGACAGACGTTGTCCTGTGCTCCTAAATTTGAATATTGAATTCGAATTTGTATGGTGATGAATTAATTATCATTTGACCTTTGTGATTCCGAACGATGCGTCTGATTTAAACCATGTATATTCCATCTGCATTCTGTCAATTGCACCAATGGACAATTTCTGTAAAAATGTCGAAATTGGAATAAAAATTATAAGGTAATAAGTAGGTACTAATAAGGTTGTCTACGTAGAGTTTTCTTTGATTTTCTAATTTTCCATTTTTCTTCTAAAAGGACATTCTCCTGATAAAAGCCTACACGAAAAAAAAAAGAATTAGCGAAATCGGTCCAGCGTGATGCGATGACATCGGGAAATAGCTCTCCAATTTTATATATAAGACTAGCTTTCCCTATATATCTATATTGAATTTTCATCATCTGACTTATCTGACTCTCGCCATCTGTAGAAACATAGGATAAACATTTATATATAGAATCTTTCTACCAAAATATCAATCTACCAGACATATCCCTATTTCACCAACAGATGGCGATGGCAGTTCCGGTGCCTTATACGTTCTATACTAACTTTAATGTTATATTAAATATGATTTCTTAACCATGTATTCAACTTTTTATTGGTTAATCTGTTATCCGGAGCGGAGAAGAATCCAATAAATCGCACATCGGAAGAATCTGTTGAGCCAATCTCGAGTTATAAGTGTTCCGCCTAACCCGACTTTAATTTATATTAGAGACTAGCTTCCCTCACAGACGTCCTAATTTTACTACGAAATTTGAATACGAAATTAAAAGAATGATACAAATTACTTTTAACCAATGTCATTCCGACCGATGCATCTGTTTTAAACCACAAATTTTCCATCCGAATTCTGTCAATCGCACAAACAACTGACAGTTTGTGTCAAACGACAATTTGAGTACAAAATTAGATTTATTCACTTTTCGCGTTTTAGTTTATAAAAAAATGCGCTTCAGTGTAAACAAATTAGAAAAAGCTTGATAAAAATCCATTAAAAATCAGCGTGCCAATATTTATTATGTCAATGGTTGTCAGGTTAAATAAAAATGGTGTTTCTATAGATTTTTTCACAGATGGCGTTGTTATTAGAGAACTAACTTAGATATTATATTTTATATTATTTTTATACATTTTAGCAGAGAATAAACCAAGCATCATAAAAATCCGTTCAGCCGATGTCGTGTTATTAGTGTTCGCACTAACCCGACTTTCGTTTATATCTTTAGTTAGATGGTTCACACTTCGCATAATATATTGTGATATTCAAAATATCAATCTCATCACAAAGCCGATTCATCAAGAGCATCGCTCGGTTAGTTCGCGAATGCCTTTAAGTTAGTTCGAACTAACCAAGTAAAGTAAAGGAGGAATCTAAATAATAGGTTTATTTAAATACTCGCGTACCGAGAAGACTGTAGTTGTGTCTTCGGTGATATAAGGGGAGGAGTTGGAATTTTTTCCCGGAAACGTCTGGGGTTCTGGGAAGCGCCTGAATTTCCCGGAATGTCGGCCGTACAATAAATTATTACTTGCCTTAAAGGTCAAACGCATCGCCTTTGTGAACTGATTTATTCTCCGCGTTTACAGACAAAATTGATTTTTTATTTATGTAGTCTCTGTCACATCTAGTCCCTAAAGGGGTGGCCTGAGAGACAACACATCAACCGCACATTTTTATAAATAAATAAATCAACACTTCTCTGTATAAAGTTCTCAATACAGCCGGCGGAACTTATTGCCTGGGGCATTTGTTCCAGTCAACCGTTCCCGTCCAATCTGCGATATGCCAACCTCCGGTATCGAACCCGGGACCTCTTGATCTGAAGTCCAAGTTTATACCACTAGTACTACCTGACCCACCCGTCGAACTACGACCTAATAAAAAATAATTTACTCCTGGTTTATGCAATGTTTGTTACATTTCAATCTTTTCTACTTGCAACTACCCTCCAAGGAGTGGTATTGAACTCATACTCCGCTTAAACCTTCCTGGAGATTAGTAGAACAGATCAACAACTGTAGTAAAATGGAAAACATTCATACGTTTTCGGAAAGCTTATTAATTGGGAAAGTTTTTCCTGTGGTTTTGTACGCCAAGTATAGTATACTTTTTTGGAGTAATCGCTTACAAAAATTGAAATTAAAAATGAAAAAAAAAAACTGACTTGTGATTTTAAAACGTTGTATTTCTGAGGTTTTTGAAATTTTCTTCTACATTTTTTACTTCAACCATTCCTTTCTTCTCCAGCTATTAGGAAAATGTATTTTTAGTTTCCAAAATGGAGTACTTTGTTCACAAATTTCCGTTTTAGGTTAGGAAATTAAAAAAAAACACTAAAAAGTTAAATAGGTCGAAAACCACTGGCATTTGACCCCTGGTTAATGGGAATAAAATTGTTGCAACTTTGCTCAAGTATAATCATTTTCAAGGAATGTATCCAATTTCCAGTCACCCTGTATGTATATGATTGCAAAATGATACAGTATTTTGTCCCTTAAAAAACAGTTTATGCGATGAAATATTCCAGCATGAAATCAGGGCAATGTGCCCATACAAGTGGATACCAGGTAAAAGAAATATGACATGTTCGCGAATATGTAAGAATATTAAATTTAATATTCAGAATACATACATTATTTTCTGTTCCATTTTCTTTTAAAAATACATCTGCATTTAGATTTATGCGTCGTGCTATCCCGGAAACAAGATGGCGGAATACCTGGAACGCTAAAATTAAAAAGTCCCGAATGTAGTGCGAAATAATAACCATCAGTACCCCTATAAATGTTAAACTTTTCCAAATAAAATTACCGTCACAAGTTTTCAATGTCATAAACAATATTAATAAATTATTGTAAGAAAGACGGCAATAAATAATAAAAACTTGATTTACCTCAGTGAATTTGTTTGCTGTATTTAAAAAGAGAATCATAGAAGAATTGGTTAAAGTTATCTATGGAAAATACCAATCACGGAACACAGATTCATAATCTTGACGGTACAGTCTAGAAACATTCCAAATATGAAATTCAGCGTTCAGCTGGTTATTCATCACACGTTTTTCAGTTTACCAACCGCCATCGTCTCGATCGGTTGTTTTGTTTGTTCGTCTTCTCGCTGCGAATTACCGATAACGAACAGACACACGCGCGTGAAAATTTTATTTACTGTCAAACCTTTTATTAGTTGTTGCGAGGACACAAAATATAAATCATAGTGTTGTTTATTTTTCTCTGAATCATAACACGCCGTCTTCTAGTTATGATGATGATTCAAACTGACGTTTTATTGTCGATGTGACAGCCGAACTTGACGAACGCATCAGTGTTGCATTATTATTATTATTTTAATTGTCAGGTTAATAATACGTAGGTACCGTATAAAGTAGCTACTGAACTGTGTGTAAACCAGTCCTCTCTTTACGTGTGTGTGCATACGATTTTGAACCCAATATCGCATTCTGTTTAGTACGATTTCTTTGTGCGTTTCGCTTTTTTTATGTTTGCTCGCGGGACGTAGAACGGGGAGTGAATAAGATATCAATATTATTGTTTAGTTTGTGCATACAACGCTAGAAGGAAGCGCGTCGCTGTAGCGTTCTTGAATTTTTTTTTTTTAATTTTATTCTTATCCGTTTCGAAGTGTATTCAAACATTTGTTCCTTTTTTGAAATTTGACATTTGTTGTTGTTTGACACAATATGTTCGCTGTGGAATCTTACATAGAGGAAGAGTGCGATTTGAATAAACACAGGAAGTCTTCTCTGGTGAGGTACAGTTTTGATCGCGATGATTTCACGGAGAAACACGCTGAGACCATCAAGCTTCAGAGTTTGCTGAGGAACCAGGAACATGAAGGTATCTTTAATAAACAATTTTTCCTTGGTTCTTGACGTTCAAATTTAAATCTTCATAGATGTATATAAGAAAGATTAGCTGTGTTGTCTCGCTTAAAATCCATTTGTCTAATTTGGGTTTAGATATATTCGTATAAGTTCATGGTTTTAACGGTGTGGTAATTTGAATCAATTGCGAGGAAAATGGTAAAAAAACAATTATCGTGTCACAACAAAGGATTGTGTTGTTAGTGACTGAAAATGAAGTAGATAGACTTAGAATATAACTAATATAAGAGATACTAAGTTCATCGGGTCATCTATCTAGTTCAGAATATAATCTTGCTTTTGTTGTTTTTGTAAATATGTATGGAGTGGCGCGGTATAAATGACTTAATGGACTGTATATGCGGTGGTATGCTGTGCTGGAGGAGTGGTGTAACCAGCTGGAAAGAAAAAGTAACTGGAATGATGGACTAACCTTGAACTCCACGGTGATCACCCTCTGCTGCCAGTTCTCCTTGTTTTAAACACACAAAACATAAACCAACACAGCACAATTTACTTATAAAACGCGGCGCGGTTGGTTCTAATTATTATTAATAATTTTAGAAGAGTAGAAAGATGAATACAAATGATGATTTCCTATGCGGTGCGATGCGGCTGACTTTTCTTATGTTGAACTAGTATTGTTACTCATCCTGGTAAGCTAGAGGTAGGAACCAAAAAATGGGTGACAACAAATTGATGGAAAAAATGAGATGGAAAGGAAAGGTTGTCACTGGCAACACCAATGTAGGTACCAAATCTGAATATTTTTTTTTAATTATGGGTACAAATATATGATATTTTTCTTCAGTATTCGATATTATTTTCGGTATTCTAAGAGTTTGGGCATGTAGAAAGAATGGATGGAAACAGAATGACAAAGAGATTTCAAGGCTGAAAGAAAAGGTGTAAGAAAGCGTGGCCGAACAAAAATGACGTGGATCGGACACATAGATTCCGTCCTCAAGGAAGTCCAGGTCAGAAGTAAGAGAAATTCGAGAGGGTGTATGAATGAGAAATGTTGCATTACAAACACTACTTTCATTATATGTATTTGAGACTCTCTCACACACACACTTCCACAGACTACGTACATATAAGAACATCGACTTCATAGAAACATGTATAATGAAAAGCGCCTCATCATAGTGGGCGCAGAAAGCTTTTGAAGGCATATTCAAATGGAAGGTGAAGTTGAAAATGGCGGAAATAAATAATTTGATAATAGATAAATATTAAATTTCACTGTTTTCGAAAGAAAATTTTGAAATAGAGCTTGCTCATTCTTGGTCAATGGAACCTTTATAATGTTCAAACTTATAATTTAAATAAGTTATGGTCGAATTTCGAGCACTGGTCGACCGCTAGTATAGATGAACTGGTCCTCCTCTCAGTCCAAGATATTGCAGCACTACATCTCGAACGCGTTTATGCACTGCTTGTCTCTGGAATTTATTGTCCATGTCTCCACCCCCATACAGGCATACATAAATATGAGGAAGACAAGAATCCTCACAAGACGGACCTTTGTTTGTCACTGAAATTCCTCTGTCACTCTAGATTAGATAATCAATCAAATAGAACAGGTTCGTTTTTCAAATTGAGGAAGTTGTCAATTTCTTAATTTTGAATTTAATAGAAACAATATATAGTACCTACTATTCGGTATAGACATCAACGTTAATCAATCATTCATCATTAGCCTTGGTGAGATTATGCAACACTATAATTACTTAATTAGGTTTTATCAAAACTATTCGTTGGATGTCCATTGGCGTGCAGCTCGCAAAAAATCCAAAAGCAGTCTGAAAAATAAATAGGCGAATTTTATTTTTTATCGAATAACTTTTGCCATGATTACCGATTACTTTAGGATTCGTTGGAAACAAGTCAAATTATTAATATTATGTATTTAAATTCAATCCCTGTTTTTTTTTTATAAGAACAAGCGGATAACCGGATGTGCTACTAAGATTGTTTGATAAGACCGATGCAATAACCACAAATGATATAACTTTTTGATGAGAATAATTATTACGGATCAGTGTTTTTGTGTTTAAGAAATGGGGTCAAAGTAAATTTTAGCTGTTTAAAACCATGTTCCCATTATAAAAATTCAAATGAGACCGGCTTAGGGTACGTACGCGTCGGTTAGTTGGTGTCAACTGTCGAATTTGGATATAGGTAGGAACTTTTTTTTTGTGTTTTATAATTTAAATAGATAGTCGTCTTAAACCATCATCGCTTCATTACCTTTCTATAATGAAAACGGCTTGTAGCATATCGGTTGGATGGTTTCTGAGTCTGACAAACAAACATTTTTTTCGTCTCTTTAGATATTAATTGATTTTAAATAAGACGTTTTTCATACAGGCTTCATATTATTCTTCCTTGATTTAGTTTTTGGCCCCAATTAAAGTGGTTTGGGCAGATAGAGAGATCGAACGAAGAGAGGAAAGATATTATATAAATCTGAAAGAATGGGTGCACGCATACGAGGCCGACCTCGAATGACATGGTCCGACCATATCGGTGCCGTCTTAGAAGAGGGCCAAGTCAGGAGCAAAAGGAATAGAAGAGCATGTATGCGGAATGTTATATGTTTGGAGGAAGCGAAAGAGGTTTGTTTGGATAGGAAAGATAGGAAGTCCCTACTCTCTGCTTTCGGGATTACGGCGCGACGTGATGGGTAAAAAAATAGTTTCTAGTTTTTGCATGTGATATTGATCCCATGTATCCTTCCTACTTTCAGGCCATCTCTCGCGATGTTCTGTTTCTCGAATTCGTAAATGTCACATAGTCCCCTTGTTTTTCGTTATAATAATAATTATGTTTCGAATATTTGAGAGTCACCGCACGCCACTGAATTTCACATACCTGTTATCATTAAAATTCCATAATCTACATACCCGATATGAAATAATAATTTCGACATATTGATTAAAAATATAATAATATATGTAGGTAGGTAGGGGAGAGCGGGGTCTAAAGTAACGCGGGTCGGAAGTAACAACGTCCATATTTTCTACCCTGTACATGTGAACATAAAATGAACCAGCTCTACCAAACCGCTACACACGTTCCCTAACCATGCAGGATCACGGCAACCGTCATGCAGTCAGGGCGAGTGCGCTGTCATCTTTTGTGTTTTTTGACATCACAAGTATTTTTTTAGTGTTTAACCATTTTTGTGAAAACATACTCAAAATTCGTATAACTAGTTTACATTAGTATTTATTTTTTATCATCTTAGATGTTATTTTCGATATCTATATTTAGATTTGTCTTAAACGGAGCAGTTTATAAATAATTTGGTATTAATTCTAAAAAATATGTTTGGGGTCCAAAGTAACAAAAATCACGGGGTCCAATGTAACTGTTACTTTGGACCCCAATATATTTTTTTACTACAAAAACTGGTCAATATGCTCATAAGTAGATTGTAAGCGAATTCGCTTGTCAAGCAAAGCTTCGATGCCTGCTGCTGGCTATTACTTCAAGGTACCAGTTTTGTTGTAATACCTCTAAATTTTGGTTATCACTCGACTTTATTAGGTTTTAAATTATTTGAATTTTGGCAATTTATTTTGTGATAATTACAAAACAAATAGGTATAAGGGCAACCATATTTATATTACATTTGTGATTAATTATTTTAGAATGCCTAGGAATAAACCCAGAAAATCTATCAGAGGCCTTGCTGAACAATCAGTGTACGAAGTCGCCAATCTGGATCACCTTGATAATAAAATAAGCGTAAGAGAAGCGGCAAAGAATGTGCATTATGGCACGTCAGTTTGGGTAGATATGCCCGTGCTCGTTTCAAGTCCCTCTGATCAAACAGCTCCTGAATCATGCTCAATGCCCGTACTCATTTCAAGTCCATCTGATTAACAAGCTCACTCTTCGGCTTCCACCCAGCCAACTCAAAGCAAATCGATACTTCCAATAAATATGTTAGACGAACCGGGACCAAGAAGTGGACTATAACAAGCCTGTGCTGGTTCTTGCCCAAAAGCAAACCCTAAACTTCAAGCAAATAGTGGAAGAAAAAAGAGAAAATCCGCCTTCACACCCCTGAAAAACTGGCTTTTAAGAGAGAAAGTATGAATAGCAAAGCTAAAAGACAAGTAGTGTTGTTTAAAACGACACAGAAAAAGATAACAATAATTAAACAAATATGAAAGAAGAGGATTCTACTGACGATATTGAAGATGAATAGTTGTGCAATTGTGCATGGAGTCATTCACATCATGTTGATCAGGAAAGCAATGGGTTCAATGTCATGATTGTTAACATTGGGCCCATGAGTAATGTACTCCAGTATTATTATAATGGTTATCATAGATTTTAAGTGTTTTTTATAATCAAAATGGTTTCAAATCCTGGTATTCCATCGATTTGTACAACTGTTACTTTCGACCCCAATAGGTGTTACAACCGACCCTGCTAACGGGGTCGGAAGTAACAGTTGAGGCATCTTCGTAAATCCTCCATAATTCTTAAATATGTGTTATTAAACACACAAAACTTATCTGGAATTATAGGCAAATGTGTATGCTAATTCATGAAATAAAAAAAATTACCATTACGCTGTTGATTTTCTCACGATGAACTCAAATGTAAAAATTGTTACTTTGGACCCCGCTCTCCCCTACTATATTTAATTATTATTTATCAACAATTGGTTACTTATCATTATGACATTCTCCAGTGGTCTCTTGTCGAATTATTTGGTAGTCACTCGCTTCATTTTGATTAATTATAATTATACCTCAACTATATGTACATATATAAATAACTACCGGTATGACAACAGAACTAACCGTCCTTTTGAAATCAAAACCTAACCAGCGGCAAAATCTGCCGGACGACATGCATTGAAAAGAGTCATTAATTAATTTTTGGAGGGTTTGAGTGTTTACTCGTACGTAGTGAAATTTCATTATTATGAATTAAATAAACACCATTGCACTTTCACCAAATTAGTCTATGTGTATAGAGTCTCTTGACAATGTCTGCGTGTGCTGGACGAAAGCGCTCGAGATTCAATTTAAATTTTGTGGGTCACAAATTTTTTTTCTTTTCAGAGTTTATTTTTTTCTTCCACCCTTTGACCCAAAATTGAAAATAATGAACAAAGTAAGTACCTACTCCATTTTGGAAACTAAAAATACGTTATTCTAATAGCTGAAGAATAAAGAAATGGTTGATGTAAAAAATCAAGAAGAAAATTTCAAAAATCTTAGAAATACAAAGTTTTAAAATCACGAGTATTTTTTTTATTTTCATTTTCGATTTTTCTTAGAGAGTTACTCCAAAAAATTATATATATTTTTTTTTGAATTTAAAATGTTTATTTGTACAAAATAAGGAAGCGTAGATCTCGAAAAATTCTTGTGACTTAAATAATAACTATAATATTATGTAATACATATATTGATAAAAAAAATAAACATATTTAAGACATTATTCAATAACAAAACAGGCACTTGCTATGCATATTTCCTTGTTAAGAAATAATAGTAATCCACCAAAGCTAAGACTGAACATCGTTTTAGTTTGATTGATTTTTTAATTTTGTATGAAAAATATTTCGCGTGGGCTTAATAGTGTTTCAACGAAAATTCCGAGCTACGGACGAACTGACCGATTAAGATATAGGATTCAAGTCTAGTGTAATATTTCGCGCACACATGCTTTCTTACGATGTTTAATGTGATATTTCACAAGTATGAATTTAAAACCTCTTTACAATGTGTTATTTTGACACATTATCAAACGAATTGTGTTGCAAATAAAATATCGATTAGAATATCACATTGAATCGAAAATAATCAGCAGGCAATCAAAATTTACAACCGTTTTGACCCATTATGACAATATAATAAAAAGCAAAAAAGCAGAAACAAGAATGAAAAACATAACTTGTTTACTCTGATATCCTGTCATTTCATTTCTCAATAGAGTATCAATTTCGTGGATGTTAGTTTATGATTATGAATCGTTTTAATATACGAAATCTGTAAAAAATCATTTTAGTATTATTTTTTTTCATCCCTTGATGTCAAAACTATTTTAGTCATTTTTTCCACTGTGTCACTTTAATCAAATGTTCGTCTTAAGAAAAACATTCAGGTTCAAAACATTTATTTTTATCAACCACGCCACCGTAAGGGTTAGGCAGAGAGAACGGACCTCCACTCTTTTCTATCCATCCACTTTTCTTTCGCTTCTTCCACCGACGTACCACAACTCATACAACCTCTCCTACTTCCCTTACTGCTGACCTGGTGTTCGGTCCACGTCATTCGCGGTCGGCCACGGCTTCTTACACTTTCCTTTCAGCATTATGAATTCTCTTTGTCATTCAGTTTGCATCCATTCTTTCCCTCTTGCCCAAAGCGCTTTAAATTATTAACTTTCTAATCTTTGTCACAACACTAACTTCCATACCACATTCCACATTCTTTGTTCCGATGGTTTCGTCACACTTTATTTCATAGAGAAGCAGTAATAATTATTACTCATTCATACAAAGATTGTAATATTATGACGCACGCCGCGCACCGTATGAAATATTATACATACCTACTTCATTTTTAACACTACGTACATATTCCAATTTCACTTATTCAGAACAACTGTATGTAGATGTAGCGGCCATGTTTCGCATGACGACATCATCCGCCAATAGCGTTTTTCCATGATGTCGGCGCCCGGTAGCAGCCTGCCACATCATACAAAGCCGCATCAGTCACAAGTATAAAAAATATATCCCGTATATAGTTGGATTGGTTTTGGTCCCAATTTTACCCTCCGACGTAAATTATAACTATGAAAAATATATCCCATATATACTTGGATTGGAACTTCTAGTGAACATCATTAATTGTTAACACTCGACAAGGCGTCATTTCATAGTATGTGAGTTGTCAAAAAATGACCCTCGGTATTGTTACGTTTTTAAGACTTTAAGAACAGATTTATCTAGGGAAGCAGTAAATTCAATCAAAAGGAACATAGATTGACCCGCCCGTTGAACTTCAACCTAACCCATAAATAAAAATAATAATTTACTCCTGGTTTATGCAACGTTTGTTACATTTTAACCTTTTCTACTTGCAACTACCCTCCTGGGAGTGGTATTGAACTCATACTCCGCTAAAACCTTCCCAGATATTAGTAGGTACACACATTGGTGAAAAAATTTATGTGATTATTTTTCTTAAATCGTCTTCAAAGTTTTTGTAAAAATTTTAATTGCATCTTGTTTTGAGACTCAACATTTTTTGTTGGCACAATAATTGTAAGAGATTAACTCATAATTGTTTTTGTATCTGCTAGGTAGGTATACTATTAAGCTATTCCAGGAAAAAAAAACGTGCATGTATCTTAAAATTGGTGTCTCTGTAACCATTCATATCCTGTTAGTAAGTCAGGGTTTGACAAAAAATGTACTAAAATAAAATATAGCTCGAAAACTATAAAAAATCGCTTAACGTATTGAGGTATTTGGATAGGCCCTAAGGTGTTTTATCTCTGGACTTTCGCTTAGTCGATCTTTCTGAGACACCCTGAATAAATCTATATAAAAGAAAGTCGGGTTAGTGCGAACACTTATAACTCGAGATCGGCTGAACATATTCTTCCGATATTATTTGATTTATTAGATTCTTCTCCGCTCCGGATAACAGAATTAATACCTAACTATTAATAAGTTGAAAAATGCATTAGAAATAATATAAAATATGATATTAAAATTAGTATAGAACGGATTTACTGACAACAACGCCATCTGTGAAAATTTTCATAACAGTTTTTATTTACATTAGCCATTGAGTTTCAAAACATTGGTTAGCAGATTTTTTATATAATTTCTTCTAATGTTTCAGAAATATATTTTTTTTAACGTTCAAACCTATTTCAAACGTATTTTTGTATAAAATAACAAATTCGAAATCAATACTCATAGCAAGGACTACTGGACAACGTTAATTGTCGGGAATAAATCTAGTTTTGAATAAAAAATGAACTTTTTCACCAAACTTTTATTTTGAAGAAATTCTATTCTTTTTCTTATAAATAGAAATTCTAGATCTGCTATAAATAAAACTTCTAGAAGAATATTTACGAATATTCGAGGTTTATTTACTCAGTATATGTACCTATATCAGTTGAACTATTTTATGAGAAACTGTCTGTTTATAGATAAGCTGTTGATATGTTCGTGCATAGAAATGCGATTTATTATATGTAGGTACTTATCGCATAATAACATTTTAATGTAAACAAACTTCTTGTAAACAAGTTCGAGGTCAAAAAGCAGCAAAAGAAATACTTTCAGTATGACTTGTTTTGGTACAAAAATACCCTTTTTGGGTTTAAATGCTTGGCAATATTATGAACTAGCTTTCCCGACAGGCGTCGTCCTGTGTTCCTAACTATAAATATTGAATTCAAATTTGTAGTGATAGGCTTACCTATTACCTTTTAACCAATGTAAATCATATATTTTCCATCGACATTCTATCAATCGCACCAACTATTAAACAACTGACAGTTCCTGTAAAACTTTACTATAATTTCAATTTTTCAAATTTGGAATAAAATCTTTATTGTTAAAAGTACTAAGAAGGTAGCCTACTTAGAGTTTTCTTTAATTTTCTAATTATCCACGCAATTTACATATTTTTTTACTTCTTCTGATAAAAACCAATACGACAAAAAAGAATTAGCGAAATCGGTCCAACCGTTTAGGCGTGATGCGATGATAATGCAAAATCAATCAATCAATCAATTCTCCCTTTTACACCCCACTCAGGGGCATAGGGAGGCAACAAGAGCTCTCCATTGCGCTCGATCTTGCGCAATGTTTATGACCTCCTCCCACACCATGTCCATGTCCCTCAGCTCTGCTTCGAAGGAGCGGAACACAGTGTGAGAGGGTCTTCCTCGTCTTCGGGACCCTGATGGGAGGAAGAACAGCGCTCTCCTCGGCCAACTGTCATTCGGCATCCTTAACACATGTCCCAGCCAAGTCCATCTCCTCCCCACAATGGTAGAGGTGATGGGCTCACGCTGGGTGCGCCGGCGTATAGCGTCGTTCGTGATGCGGTGGTACCATCTTACACCCAGAATTCTCCTTAGGCACTTCATTTCAAAAGCTGAGACTTTTTGTGCCTGGGCTTTGGTCAGGTGCCAGGACTCGCACCCATAGAGGAGAATGGGCAACACACACGCATCAAACAGTTTACATTTCGTCTCGACACTAAACGCCGACGCTTTCCAAATCTTGGTCATGTTGTTAAAGGCGCCACTTGCCATACCGATACGTATCGGGAGCTCAGCCCCGAGGTCACCAGAGGTGGTAATGGTTGCTCCCAGGTATTTAAATTTATCCACCCGGGAGACCTGGTGACCGTCGATGGTTATCGGTAGCTGTTTATCGGGGCAGGCATTACTCGCCATGAGCTCCGCAAAATAGGTCTTCATTTTTATGATATATACAAGCAGCAAAACCTGTCAGGTGACAGGCAGGGCATTCATTGTTTGGCTCTCCTTTAAATAAGTTATTTTATTCTTTTAGATCGAGCGCAATGGAGAGCTCTTGTTGCCTCCATATGCCCCTAAGTGGGGTCTAAAGGGAGTTTGGATTTGGATTCTTTTAAGGCTCCCAAATTTACTTTACTGAAATGAACTTTACTCACGTATTTCTCTTATTTCTGACCTGGCCTTCTTTGAGAAAGGAATCGATGTGTTCGATCCACGTCATTCTCGGTCGGCCACGCCGTCTTAACACCTTTCCTTTCAGCCTTATAAATTCTCATTGTCATTCTGTTTGCATCCATTCTTTCCACGTGCCCAAAACATCTCAAGTTATTGACTTCGTAATCTTCGTGACAACACTAACTTACCTTATTAAATAGGTGCCAATTATCTGCGACTGAAGGTGACATATAGCCGAGGCATGAAATGTTGTGAAGTTACCAGAGAATGAATTTGCCGAAGATTTTAGCATCAGAGTATGGATGTCTTCTGCTAATATCCATTCAGAAAGATAATTATCATCTTACATCACGCTAATATCTAAACTTTTTTTTAGAACTGTCCTCGTTTTCGAGTGATTCGACTATCTAAACTTAGGACGCACTAAAAACAAAAACATAACCATATTAAAAAAAAAAAAACTATGGGATTTTGGAATATGAATAATTCTATTTTCCATTGTAATATTTTTTGTAATTCTTTAATATCCACCGGAATCTTATTGAATTTTTTTTTACCTTCATATTTTTTAAAATTAGGTATCTACCTATACCGAAATTTGTAAAAGATAATACCCAATCTTTGATAAATAACACCGATTTTACCATAAAAAGACCGTTTAACAGAATAATTTTATAACCGCTTTTATAAAAATAACACGAAAATTAATAACACCCCTTTTATGGAAAAAATAACACCCCTTTTCCATAAAAAATAACGCGATAATTTCAGGTCCCTTCTAATGACTCTAGCAATTCACTACCGATGGTCGATTTTTAAATGGAACAACTGCTACGGGCTTTCGTTAAGATCTAGTCCTGAAAAATGCTCACAATAATCTAGACATTATTACATAGAACGTTGTGCACCAACAATGCCAATAGGCACTGAAGATGAGAGATTAACAAAAATGCATATTATGTTCATTCATATTCTGACGCCAAATACATGACAGCAGTCGCAGTCCTTAAATTTGGTTGCTCTCTTGTTCTCAATAATCTCCAACTTTTATCTCTATATCTCATTAATTATTAAATATCTACTCGTTGTATACATGGGATTTTTTGACATCTTCAACATGTCGAGAATTCTTATGATTAGGAGTTTCGGAGACTCAAACATTACCACCTAATGGCGAACGTTGTTAACGTAAAGTGATCACACTAAGCCAGCCTTCGAAATAACAGTAGAAGAAGATCGTAAGCCCGTAGTGGTAATGAATTGTTAAGAGCCTTAGTTGTAACTTGTATTATATAGGTATTCGTTAAAATCTTAATCATACGTTCAACTCAGAGATGAAACATTGCTTTTGTTGAAGACCAAAGTACTTATTTCTTCGCATGCCTTGTGTCCAACGATTCAGGACGGTACAAATCTTGATATTGGAAAAAACGTCAAGAGTTCTAATCCAAAAATAAACACGGCATCTATTAATATGAACCTTATCTCTTTTTTTAATGTAAGCTGCGTTATTTCCAAAGGTTATCTGAATGAAAACAAACGTTGTTCTATGGGCGATTACCTCTGTATTATTTGTACAGCTTACTGTAGGAAAGATGTCGTTGTACGTCGACCAATTCGTTGCACTAAATAATAATTTTGGTAATATTAATACGTGAAGCAAAACCTAAATACTCCTTTTTACTAAAATTACACAGACGGAGGAGTATGAAACTTCTCATATTAAAAGTTGTTATAGAGAAAGAGTGGTGAATGCTAATATGTTTTTTAATTAATGCAAAAAACATTACTGTAATATTGTAATGTATGACACTCACACACACTTCGATGTATTTGACATCGACTCAGGCGTATAGGTATACATATTCTTTTGTTCATCTGTTGTGTCGAATTGAGAATAGATTAATATTGTTTGTATTTAATAATAATAGAAAAAAGTTTGTAGGTACATATCAACATTACTAACTGGAAATGATCGACACCGGGATTCGAACCTACGACCTCCAATACGATGTACGTACGAAAGTCGCCGACTGATACCACTGGTCTACCAACCACTTCAAATCTATATCTAGTATAAAATCTCAATATTAAAATAAAAATTTCAAAAATTTATTCCGGAAAATTTCCCCTGCGCCCTAACCATTTTTTATTATATTGGCTATTTAACAAGAAAAACAAAAATATACTTATTAATTGAATTAAATAATATAAATTAATTGTGATGAAATGGCCATACGCTAAATAAATTAAAATAAAATTAGTTATGGACGAATTTCGAACACTGGGCGACCACTAGTATTGATAAAATATGCTTTGAATATTGTTTGACGCAATTATTGTTAAAAACTTGTCTCGAACTACAAAACGAAGAAGTTATATTGTGGTGATTGTTTGACAGTTGATAATATGTGTATTGTTTCTATGTGAGAGTAAATCGAAGACATAGACAAAGTTATTAAAAATTGAGCTAAATGACATTTAAATTGCCAGTCTCTGCTAACCCTCCACCAAGATAATGTGGATTCCACTATTCTTGGTGCAGTTGGTCGTAGAAGGTGCCGATCTTTTCTTATTTCTGTGTAACATATATAATTAAATAATTCCTGCTTAGTAAACATCTTAGTCAACCTTGTGAATCATAAAATATTGTCTAAGGGTGCGTTTCACTAAACAAATATAGAGCCAAAGCTGGAAAAAAGAGTTTATTTTGATCGGCTGTGCCATAGGTACATTTTTTTCAGACTGGAATTTTCATCGATTAGCTTCGTATAATGTTCCTAGCTGCGTATGCAGCGACCAAAACTCACTTTGTTTAAGCCAATATTTGCACAATAATTATTTCTTATCGCAACTTTGTGATGATATTTGCGATAATATTCTGTGTCTTTATTATTTTGTTACACCACGTGTTGCTCGCTGTTGGTTTTAAGATGAAGAATTATTACAAAGTATCGATAACGTTGGAACTTGGAACATTTCAGATCAGTGTCATTTGGATACATTGATTATACAAGAAAAAAGGATAGGTTTGCTAAGCCTAGCACTTTGACAAAATCAATTTGTTCTCTTTCTATTGTAAAGATTTAACGAAATTGATCCAGAAAATAATGTAAAAAATTTATGAAAGTGCGATCGTGTCTCTTTGAAACCTATTTCCATCCATCCATGGCGCTACAACTCATTGTGGGTCTTGGCCTCCTCAAGCAGTCGTCGCCAATCCGCCCTGTTGGCCGCCTTGTTTCTTATTCCCAGAGATTCCAGCAGGGTTATTCTCGTAGCGGTCTTATTGAAAAGATATCTTAAAGGGCGGCTCGGATAAGGATTGGACCAATCAGAGAGAAAGAGGGAGTGTCAAAAATACAATGTAGCCAATCGTGGAACGATCATGACACTCCCCATTTATCACTGATTGGTCCAATCTTTATCCGAGCCGCCCTTTAAGATATCTTTTCAATAAGATTGCAATGAGACCGCTACGAGAATACGGCCGCAGGTCTCTGCTCACGCAATCGAACCACCTCAACCTCGGTCTCCCAATATTCCTTCTGCAAGTCGGGCTGTCAGTGTAGGTAGACTGTAGAGTGTTCGTCCGTTCTCTCCATGTGCCCCAGCCAGCGGAGTCGGCATATTTTGATGATTTTGCTGATGTTAATGTCATCATATAATTGGTATAGTTCAACATTATGTCGCATCCGCCTTCTTCAGTGGGCCCATAGATTTATTTCCTCTCGAACACATCCAGTTACTCCTCATCACGCCTTGTTAGCCTAATTAGTTTCACCTTAACACCATACTTCGACCCAATGTGTCAATAATGTTTACATGCATAAAAAATAAAAAAACAAAATCAACAAAAAAAAAAATACCAATCCCCGTATATAATTATTGAGGAATTCATACGTAAATCGATATTTTCAATGAACCCTTCAACTTTTTTTTCAAAACTATAGCAGACAGAACTATCTACTATATACGGAAATTATTTTTCATACTTAGAGCATTCCTCTGAAGTCGATGGTTGCTGACAATGACAATCGATAATAATTCGCCATATATGTGAAAATTATATGAATAAATACCATGTAGGCACATGAAATATCCATGTAATAATTCATTATGAATAATATAGAAGAAATTTACGATAGTTTACAGAGGTTCTACAACTTTTACTATGGGAATAAATGTCAAAATGTTCGCAATCCGTAACGTGCTAATGTACAATTGGAACCGACCTCGGTAGCCTAGTTGTACTGGCGTGGATTTCAGATCCGAGGTCCCGGGTTCGATTCCCGGTCGGGTCAGAGTTTTTCTAAGTGTTTTTTTCACTTGAAATTACTAACCAGTGTTGGCCTGTCTCAAATTGGACGGGACCGGTTGAATGGAAAAAATTGCCTCAGGCAATAAGTTCCGCCGGCTATACTGACACCTTTGTATAGAAAAGTGTTATATTTATTTTATTTATTTATTTTAAGGAACGATATAACTGATTGGGTAAGTACTGATAAGTACTGATTCGGATAGGATAGAAGAACCAATCAAACAATTAATAACAAAATATTCTAATTTACTTTACACAAACGGTAATATTATGTTAATATTGTTTATGTTTAAACAAATGTCAAGCTTTGTTCGCTACTGCCAACGATCGCGAATTTATTGGCAAATATTTACGAGATTTCCCCAATGTTGACAATCAATAGTGTTTGTTGGTGGGGCCAGAATGGAAACACGTGGAGAGCACGCCAGAACGTCTGCAACTTGGCAAGTTTCCATGCGGCTAATAAATCCACGCCCGGATGAATCATTTCTTTGTTTCCAGTCTGCGAACTACTCCCTGTTTTTGGGGAGGATAACCAAAAAGGTATTCAAATTTGTAAGATTTAAAGGCCATTCACACCCGCTTATCACACACCAATCGTTGACATCTGACTGAAAAGCGTTTTTTATTGGACGAAAGTGCAACAATTTGCCTTTGATTCCGCAAAAATATTTCAAACTAGCTTTCCCGACAGACGTTGTCCTGTGTTTCTAACTATGAATATTGAATTCGAATTTGTATAATAATAAGCTTACATATTACCTTTTAACCAATGTAATTTAGATCGATGCATCTGTTTCAAAACATATATTTGCCATCCACATTCTGTCAATCAGACCAACTATCAAACAACTGACAGTCCCTGTCAAATATTAATTTAATTACAATTTTTCAAATTTGGTATAAAAATTATTATATTGTTAAAAGTACTGAGAAGGTTACCTACTTAGAGTAGTTTCTTTTATTTTATAATTATCCACGCAACTTTCTTATTTTTTTATTTCATAAGAACCTTCTATACTGATAAAAGCCGACACGACAAAAATAATAGCGAAATCGGTCCAGCCGTTTAGACGTGATGCTATGACAACGCAAAATTGGTCTCCATTTTTATAAAATAGAAGAATTAGATTCGTATATATGTTTTTCTTTCTATTTATAATGTTCATTCTCTTCAGAAACAGGGAAAAAATACTAAGTACTGCCAACTAAATTTACAAGCAAACATGATCTCTTTTATTAAAGACAAGATGACTGGGTAAACGTAGCTTATTCGATGAATAACATTATATTAGCACCTACAGCTCTAAGATTTTCTTAAATTTACTAAAATGTTCCTTACAACTTTCTTTAGGTATTTTGTTTTTCTTTCATAAAAATCTTCTCTTGACAAAAGCAATCAAAACAAAAATAAATAATTAGCGGAATTGGTCCAGCCGTTCATGCGTAACAAAGGAAGATCAGAGATTTTTTTTTCAAATGAATCTGGGCTCACCTAAAGTGAACACAAATACACTTTCGACATCTTTCACATATGTAAAGCAAATCTTGTGTTGTGAATGTGGAAATGGTCGGCACCGGGATTATTTTTTTTATATATTATATAAATGGATATCTTTAAATACTAAATAGTGTTAATTATATTAATTCGTTATTTTGTTTGTTGCAGGCAGTGAGAGCCCCACATCGCCGTTTACCCCATCCGGGGCGGAGGGCAGGGAGCTGCCCAACGAACTGTCGGCGCCCTACGAGGTGCCCCAGTTCCCCATCGAGCAGATCGAGAAGAAGCTTGCCATACAGAGACAGCTCAATGTCAAGTCAGTACTCATCAAACATTTTCCTACTATGTATACTAAACTTAATTCCTACATTATAAGAAAACTAGCTGACCCACCCGTCGCACTTCGACCCACCTTAGAATAAAAAAAGTTCTCTTCAATTCCGTTCCGTTTTTACGAAATCTAAATCTAGGAAATTACAAAAGTAATAAATGCTTTTTCTACACGATAGGTATCTGATAAATGACTTAAAGTTATCTCTGATAATATGAATACGGTGTTGTATACTGATTAAGGTTAATCCATTAGCATTAGCCGATGATTCTTTTATTTTTATTTATTTATTTCACAATATACAATACAAATAATAACTAGACATAAAAACTGCATAAGATGACAACAACAGCAGCAAATACAAGTAGGAGCAACACAAAAAATAATGTATAAACAAACATTTATTTTGACTGAAAAATAATCCAACTGTCGATTTGTTGAAGAGAAATTATTTCTCGAGACAGATCGGCAGTATCAAACCAAGATGCGTAAGATTTGTATAGCCAGGTCTAGATTTTAAACGGTTTTTCAAACTTTGACGACAAAAAACACCAACTTAGAGGCTTCGCAGCATATATGTTCCATATATGGATTTACTCAGGATTTGAAAGAGAACATTTAGTGTGCCTGTGTGTCAGGGTGTGTGTGTCCCCTTATAACTTTTGATTTGCTTGATGCACAGATCGTAAAATTTCAGAAAAAATATTGAATACTTTAAGCCTACAAAACTTGTATACTCAGAATTTTGAAATTTTCTTTCAGTCAGGAGTAATCAACCTTTGAATTTTTACTTAATTTTTTCATATATCTCGAAAACTATAAAAGCTAGAACCCTAAAAGTGTGTATGTATATAGAAAAATACAATATCTCAAATTAAATTTAATAAAAAGTTCCAGGGTTTCTCAAACTTTTTTTATAAATAAAAATATTTTTTTATGACAAATTTACGAGTTTCAATGCCTATATTTCAGAATTTTATAAATATATCGAAAAACGCAAAAACACATCAACTAGATAATTAAATTTTCTATAAAAAATAAATACATTATAGCAGTACATCTCAAACTTTTCTTTCTCAAATTTTTGTAAGAATTTAATTTATTGACGACATCGTTTCATACAATAAACATACCGACTCAGGCCATCGACAGTTGGATCTCATGTTTACATGCGACTAGTTATTTTTAATTCTCAGGCGGTACAATAGGGTTGAATATTTTTAAAAGTATACGAATATCTCGGAAAATATACATGGTAAGAACTTGAGATTTTGCATATAAATTCTCCTATACTTATTATAGAAATGAGTAGTAGGGTGTTAGGGCATTTTTTCCAAAATTTTACTAAAAGGAATGAAAAAGGTCATTTAAAAAATGGGATGATTTTTAAGTGGCTCCTAATAAGTTTTTAACCGGTTTTATCGAAATTAAAAAAAAAATAGTTTCTTCAGGAGTCAATTGTATTATACCGTTTTCCATAATTCATAGTGATTTGGTTGGCAAGTGGTGGTAGAACATGGCGTCGTTTGTAACCATTACTGAGCCCCTAACTACTTATAACAGTGATCCTACTCGTTTTAACCCGTCAGAGAGTAACCTAACATCGTTCTTCGTGACACCACATTGTTGGAACTCGATACTTCGCACTGTCACGCACACAATGTAGCAAGTTTGTTGTTCAATAAGTCATATTTTGAATCGCCTACACCCTGAACTAGTTTTAGTTCGATTTTAATGTAAGTTTTGGATTAAAAACAATGACAATTGGAAAGACTGTACAAATGATATCAAATGATCTAAACGCCGCAAGCGAATATTTTGTTTTCATGGAATAAGATTGTTTCGCGCTAGGCGATTTTCGCATAATGCAATGTGCAAAGTATGATGGTTGGCTTGGGTTGGCTGGAAGAGATCCTGCGGGATAAGTCCGCCCTTTGATTCTCATGAATGAATTGTATCACGGCTGCATTTTAGTAACAATAAAGCATTATTTATTTATTTATTTATTTATTATTTATGGTGGAACTGGGCCCAGGGCTCACTGAAGTGACCACAAATACACTATTTCACACTGACCAAAGGGTAAATAAAAATAAATATATAACACTCTCCTATACATAGGTGTCAGTATAGCCGGCGGAACTTAATGCTTGAACCATTCTCTACCAGTCAACCGGTCCCGTCTAATCTGAGACAGGATTCCAACCCCGAGTAGAAATTTCAAGTGAAAAAATACATTGAAATTTCTGACCCGACCGGGAATCGAACCCGGGCCCTCTTGATCTGAATTCGGAGCCTTTGCCACTAGGCTACCGAGAGTTGTGTCGTGGAAGTGGAAATGATCGCCAACGGGATTCAAACCCACGACTTTCAGTTTGCTGTGTGTAAGAAAGCTATCGAGAGGCTATCCCTACCTTTTAATAAAATATCTAAGATGATGAAAAATATTCATTTTATACG
This sequence comes from Mystacides longicornis, assembly GCA_963576905.1. Taxonomy (NCBI): domain Eukaryota; kingdom Metazoa; phylum Arthropoda; class Insecta; order Trichoptera; family Leptoceridae; genus Mystacides; species Mystacides longicornis. The sequence goes on along the minus strand of OY756439.1, from coordinate 5,966,251 downwards.
ATGTAATACGTATTTTGTAAATAAATACATACAGTCCAATCGAAAAAAATGTATCTTTCGCCCTTTTTATTCTTTTTTTTAATATGCGATAGACGCCTGCGCTTCGAGCATTTGAAGTCATAACATATATCGGTAATTGATAGACACCTGCTTATGGAGCATTTGAAGTTATAAATGTATGTCATTATATGTGGATATAAAAATAAACTCATCGAGTAAAAAATGAATATATCTTCTTCTTCTTCGATGGCGCTACAGCTCAAATCGAGCCTCGGCCTCCTGTAGACAACGCCTCCAACTCCTGTCCTCCGCTGCGGTCCGCCAATCCGTCACCTGTAGAAGTAAAAATGGATATATAAGTAGCGGTATCTTCCAGGTAATCTGCCAAAGATAATTGGAGGGAAGGAGGAGTATGGAATACTCGCGAGGTTTTGTCAATTCTATTCATTACTAGCTTTCCCGACAGTCTAAAAATTGCATCAAAAATCTACGTACTAATATTTTTAATGTCAATGGTTGTCAAATAAACAATAGTTTTGTTGTTATATGATTTTTCATAGATGGCGTTGGCGTCGCAGGAAATCCGTTCCATACTAATTTTAATGTTATATTTTATAGTATTTCTTTTGCAATTTTTCAACTTTTAGTGTTATTCTGTTATCCGGAGCGGAGAAGAATCCAATAAATCAAACATCGGGAGAAACTGTTCAGTCGATCTCGAGTTAAAAGTGTTCGCTCTACATTACATTACAATCTCCCTTAAAGGCCCCCCGCTCACTGCAAACCAGCCCGGAGGAGACTAATCCGCAGCAAACCCGACCCGCACGAAACCAACCTCCTAGTTCGATCGAAGCAATCAAACCAGAAAGTGTTCGCTCTAACCCGACTTTATTTTATGTATATTATTATTATAGAGATAAAGTTTTATTCCGCCTGTAAAAAAATGTATAACTATTGTGCATATTATATTTATTTATCTATCGACTGATTGCTGCTTATAACCGCTACAATCCTGCGTGTGGGCTCCATTAGCGTGCCCCAATGACCTTGCCCTTGGCTGGAAGAGTCTCAGACCATGCTGTCCGAGGAGACTTGGCAAACACAGAATGTCCAACAACTATAATTATTCTGGAAACACGTGTATACAGCGGTCGTAGTGGTCTGGAAACACGTGTGGGAGACTTCCAGGCACGTTCTCAAGGTTCATCAAATACTCTCTTTTGAAAATACATACTCAAGAACGTAATATTAATGTTGTATAATTGCAGAAAGCTCTTCGAAGAATATTATGTATATGTGGAAAAACTCTGTGGGACATGGAAAGAATGACAATATTAGGAGGAATGTGGCATGGAAGTTAGTGTTGTGACAAAGATGACAAAGAAGTTAATAAGTTGAGATGTTTTGAAAACTGCAATGAACACTTTAAGACATATCCTGGGCGAAACACTCAGATATACATAGAATCCCAAATGAGGATATCCGTATCCGAGGACTTGCAACATTCAAGATGTTGTAAGACGGAGGAGAGAGAGGAGACTTCACTGGAGTGACAACTTCGACAGAACGGGTCCAACCAAAGGGACTTCCAAAGGTGGTAGCGGAAGAACTTCTAGGCGGACGTGGAGGGAAAGCTGGTCATCGACATTCCAAAAACCAGACTAATTTTTTAAAGAAAAGACCGACCCTAGATCTAAATATAGGGTAAAATAACTATCTACGTCTCTGATAGTTTATTAAAAGGGTTGCATCTAAAAACTGTCGTTGCTTTGATGTTTATACCCTTTGGATTCCGGGTATTTCACGATCTGGGCCTATGTTTATTAAAACAGCTGTAGGTAGGTACTAAATTAAAATATTTGAAGCACCCGTGGCAGACGTGATCACAACCAAGGACGCGTGACCCATACAATAGTTTTACCGTAGATGGGTGTTCATACGCGTCTATCTTCAAAGCAAGGAAATCTACAGCCAGTCCTAAATTACCTGAACTAAATAGTACTTACTGACTGTGTCTTGGTGAAAACTTTCTCTTGGCGAGTTCTGTTTGAGTTCTGAACCTATAAATCAAATTGAGGACTTTGGACATTTCTCTGACTGCAAGCGAAAAAATAGTGCTAACCTATGTCCTATATTATATAGGGTGATGTAGTGTTTCCAAAAGTTTTCCATCTTGTTCCATCTGATTCAGTTTTCGACAAAATCGTCTGTCCATTTCTTCTGTGGTCTACCTCTACTTCTCATGTCTTGCGGTCAACATTTCAGGATTGCGGTTGTCCCATCTGCTGTGTTATTCTCTTACTACATGACGCTTCTGAAGTTGTCATTTACTTGGTCCATTTAGGTTTTTAGCGACTGTCTTATTTCTTCCTTCGTCCACTCCATCTGCTACTGTGATGAGCTGACTCGGATGCCCATTCATTGTGATGTTCGATCCTGTTTTGGGTTTTCCTCGTCTTTCCGTCCCTATTCACTATCTCGCCAGTATTCGAGAACCAGTCTGGCTTATTAATCTTGAGTCTGTAGCACTACCTACCTACATCTGAAAGGCGGATAAGTATATGTTCCTATGCACATTCTCCACTGCCAATCCTCAAGGAGTTCATAGGTTTGGGATCTATATTAATACATGAAGCAAAAACTGTGTGACCATATTTACGTAAATTGCGCGGACGGAGTAGTATGAAATTTCGCACACTTATATACAAAGGTGTCAGTATAGCCGGTGGAACTTATTGCCTGAGGCAATTTTTTCCAGTCAGCCGGTCCCGTCCAATCTGAGACAGGCCAACCCCGGGTAGAAATTTCAAGTGAAAAAACACTTGGAAAAACTCTGACCCGTCCGGGAATAGAACCCGGGACCTCGGATCTGAAGTCCACGCTAGTACAACTAGACTACCGAGGTCGGTATAGTTTATAATATATAGAAAAGGAGTGGCAAATGCTAATATTTTGTAATTGTAATGTTATTTATTTGATACTCACACACACACACACACCCTTCGATGTATTTGACATTCACACAGACGAATATATTCTTTTGTTTATCTGTGGTCGAATTTTTTTTAAATATTAATTTGTCTTAAATAAAAATAGTAAAATAAATCATAATAATATACGTAAAGCAAAACAAATCCAATAAAAGAATAAAAATAGAAAAAACTTTTTATATATAGAAATTTGACGCATCCAATCCAATCCATGTCGTTGTTTTTGAAAGAAAAATTTGAAATAGCGATCGATCAGTCTTTGACAATGGAACCTTGATCCCTTATCTTGACCTTGCCTTGCCTTGACCCTTAAAATCTATTTTTTTCTTATATAAAATGAATCTGTGCTCACTCGAAGTGAACACCAATACACTCTTGACATCTTTCACACTAAGCAAAGGGTTGTGTCGTGAAAGAGGAAGTGGTCGGCACGGCCGGGATTCGAACCTACGACCTCCAATGCACTGTGCCCATGAAAGCCCTCGATTGATACCACTGTACTACCCACCACCTCGATATATAAATAACCTGCATGGTTATGGTCGAATTTCGAGCACTGGTCGACCACTAGTAAAAAGCAACCGAAAAATAAATTACAACAAGAATTGAATTGTAATTTATGTGTAATGTTTTCATAAATAAGTTGATTGTACGTACTTATATATTTTATTTGAAATATAATATGTACCTTTATTCGAGGTCATAGTGTTTTGGTGTTGTATAATTTTCGAATCGCATGTGAAGTATCTTCGACATGAAATTTTATACACTTACAGTTTTTTTCAGTCAACTGTCGGGTGGTTGTATTATTTGGGGGTAGGCACAGTAAAAGCACCCTTATCTACATAATATTTCAGTTGTGTATTTATTATTTTCACTAGCTGACCCAACGAACTTCGTCCCGCCTTTATGAAATATTGTAAGTAATGTAAAATAGCTGAACTTTGTTTTAGTTGACATGAATAGCCTAGTTCTATTACCAGAAACTATATGTGATGCTGTATTCATTCTGTCCGAGTAAATTTTTTCATTAAAATTGTTCGTGAAAAATTGAACGAAATTATTTAAAAAATCTGCGTACCTACCTATCTTGAGAAACCACTGGATTCACAATATTGCTAAATACTTGAAATTGTGTTGTTGTGGAATTTTTCACAGATATCATTGTTATCGAGAATAATCTGTGCCATAACTTTACTTATTTTAATAGTTATTCTGTAATTTATTATTTTACTAGCTGAACCATCGAACTTCGTCACGCCTTAAAGTCAATAAAATATTTCTGGGTAACATAAGAATATATAGCTAACAAACATTACTACTGCAAACACGATAAAAATCTGTTCAACCGATCTCGAGTTAGTGTTCACACTAACCATATTTTCTTTTATATTATAGCTAGATGTTAACAAATTGTAAAAAAGCTTGATAAAAGTACCATAAAAAATATTTGTACGTATCTATATTTTTTATTTAAATGGTGGTCACATTATTGCCATCTGTGGAAACATAGGGAAAACATTGATCTATAGAATCTTTCTACCAGACATCTCCCTATGTCCCCAACAGATGGCGGTAATGTCCCCAACAGAAAATCCGTTCCATACTAACTTTAATATTATATTTTATATCATTTTTAGCCATTTATTAGTTATTATTGCCTTTTTATTAGTTATTCTGTTATCCAGGGCGGAGAAGAATCCAATTAATCAAACATCGGAAGAATCTGTTCTGCCGAACTCGAGTTATACGTGATCGCACTAACCCGACTTTCATTCATATTAGACATTTATTTATTTTCGATTTTTCTTTCATCAGCACGCATTAGAAAGAGGAAGATGGTCGGTCGGCACCTGGAATCGAACCCACGACCTCCGCACAAAACAGTGCGAAAACCAGCGTCGTAACCGCTAGTCTACCAACCAAATGAATCTCTATTTTCTCTGGACACGGATCTTGCGTGAACGGCTGAACTTTCGCTATTTTTTTTTATCGTGTTTGCTATTATTATCAGCAAAAGGTTCTTATGAGAGAAAAAAAAATAGATTATATTGCGCAGAACATTCGAAATTAAAAAACAAAACTTCACATTCTGCTTTTGAAGGTATAAACTTTTAATTTTAGTTGTTGTTTGACATAATTATCAGGTATCTGATAGATAGTGCGCTTTGATAGAATGTGCCTCGTAAACATCATTTAAAACAGGTGCATCGGTCGGTATTATTTTGGACAACGTCTCTTGGAAGAGGTAGCAATTGACGAGTATATTCTAGTTGTTAGGGACGCGGATAATTTTCGTTTTATTGTGTTTAATTTTTTGAACAGTTCAAACAGTTCTAGAACATGGCGCATCTGTCACGTATCGCTTTGGGATATCGGGGGGTATAAAAGAGGACACCTTCGTATTTCGAAAGTATTTGGTTATCAATCGTCGAACCTGGCGGTGGTTGTTCTAAACTCGCGGTGTTAGGACTCAAAAAATCAGTTATTTTCGAAATATTATCAAAAACTCTAGACAATAAGACTAAATAATAATATAGAACTCACATACCTAGTCCTTATGTTTGTTCATGGATGGTAAAGATTACTAGTGCGGCTTTTGGTAAAAAAAGTATAACAGTATTAAGCCCATCGATGGTTCGGTCTCCGGCTGTCGTATTACGTAGTCGTGGGTTTGTGCTTCAATCCCGCCCTTTATTTCAAGCCAACTTTACCTGTTTGCTTAAAATAGCTTAAGTCGGTAATACTTAATGATATTTCATATACAAAAAAAGTCGCATACAAAAAAAAATAATTAAAATTATACGGGATCCACTCCGTTGTAGAGGCTGTCCGTTTTACAAAGAAAAATCTATTTTGCAATATTATTAAAATAGTTTTTTATTTTTACTGGGACAGTTCCAATAATAAAACAATTCTAACTCCCTATTTCTTTCGTACTTATTATGCTTATGGCAGATAAAAAGAGGTAGTAATGTTTATCATTAGATGACTGCATCGAGTAAGAAAGAAAATATGAAAGAATCGAGGTGAAAGTATAAAACAAAAGTTTATATAGCATTATTTGTGTAATGTTTCTGAGATAAAAGTCAGGAGCTTTTTATTTTTACTTTCATCTTATGGCTAATCATATGGAAACTATGAAAAAATAAAAGGCATAATACCAAACATTTTCATAGAAAAAAAACAAGTAGGTTTTTTTTAAATGATAACAATTAATAGGTTTATTCTCTGTAAAAAATTTATTATTAAATGTAAAAAAAATCAGAAATGATTTCATAAAAATATATATTAAAAATATCGATGCTTTAGAATTTGAACATTTACCTAACCTATGCCAGGTAGAATGATTTATTGCTCGGACTGCCTTGCAAAATAAATATGTACTACTATAACTATAATACCTATTGTAAAAGTTTTTCAATGTTTCCTAAGTTCATATATGTCATTTCAGTGGTCATCTTGTACACTAACTGACACTAAACGCCAAAAGTACTGTGTCTCTTTCCCACTTTCATTATTTTGCTACTGGCAGTGAAAGAGATAAATAATATAGAAATAGAATGCTTTGTACCTACTTGGGAGCTAACGAACGAACGTTCCGAACGTTACGTTTCCATAGATTTCGAGGTAACGTTTAACTTTAATTTTGAATAACTGTCAGAATTATTTTTTTGACTCGGAATTTGGAACATCATTGTTTAACGCACGTTGATCAAACGTTTTCACATTATCTCTATGGAAATAACAACAAATTGTTAACGTTGGAGCTGTCGTTAATATTTCGACTTGGCCTCCTGAGCTGTTCATTTAGGGGTTGAGTCACCCTGTGGTTGCCTGATATCAGGAATTCTCTACTACATATTATAGTTACCTAACTTAGAACCCATTAGTCGCACATCTTTCGAATGACACCTTGGATTTCATAGCTTTGATTTTTTTTAACTATTCTGCAAATATCACCTGTCTTTGACACTCGATCTCTACAATCTTCCATCCCAAAAGAGTCTATCAGGTTGATAGTTTGTCCGTGTTTGGCCTTGATTGCCCATGTCTCCACGCCATACACCATTAACCAAGTGTAGTTCAACCTATTTTAGAAGAAGAACAATGAAGAAATCAAGTAGTAATGATAACAATAAATTGTTGATTCTTTAATGGTTTACGTCCGTACACCTTAAAGGGGTGTACACGACATTTAATTAACATTTTAATCACCTACAAATCAAATAATAATAAGTGTTATTGCTTTATTTCGATAACCTTTAAAATCACATACCTACTTACTTAAAACAAATTCGATATGCTCTCCGTACACTTTGTAAGTGTACATTTACACCGAACGAACATAGAGCTGGAGCTAGAAGTACATAGAGTATAGGTACCTTATTTTATGGTTGATATTGAACACCATGGAAACTATAACGAGCAAGAACTAATTAATGGGTGATGACAGATTACGCGTGCCAGAGTTCTGGTTCTTTCTCGTCGTTATTTTTCATGGTGACCATGTCAACGATCAAGAAAATATACTCTGTTTTCTAGCTCTGGCATAAATAACATTATGAAGTACCTAATGAAAAAGGCTAATTCAAAATAGTTGTCATCTCACATCCTTACTTTCCAAAAATACTTACGCCTTTTTTATCGGGTTTCAATCCGCAGATTGGTCTGCCTTATGCAGTATCCGTTTCCTTGCCTCTATGTCGTCAGCCAATCCAATTTTATGGTAGATCTACCGATTTGACCCATGTCTACTAATTTTTTTTTAATGAATCTGTGCTCACTCATAGTGAACACAAATAAATACACTCCTTGACTCTTTCACAGTAAGCTACTTAAAGCTTGTGTCGTGAAAGAGGAAGATGGTCAGCACCTGTGATCGAACCACGACGTCCGCACCAAACAGTACGAAAGCCGGCGTTGTAACCGCTAGTCTACCAACCACTTCAGATATTTCAGTCAGATATCTACCTATTATGATGAAAATCAGATTTTTTTTTAAATTACATTTTTAATCACCTTTCGGTTATCAATGTTTTTAGGGAAATTTCACCTTTCCGGATACCAAAAATCATTCTACCAAAATCTGCCACTTTTAGGCAGTATATCTACTTTTTGTTTATTTTTATTTTGGTTGACAACACTGAGCCGAAAATTTCACATCTGAATGCAATGTCTCTGCGCATTTCTCCAACCACCCATTCTATGCCGCTATTTCTGGAGCGACCTCTGCCAGCAAATAATGCCGTCCTCAATTCTTTCTTCGACGATAGGACAAAGAAAGCCTGAGTTGCGGATATTGTAGCCTGTCCAAGTTGCCCTATGTTGTGCAATTCTGTTCACGACTTGTCTTGTTTCTCCAACCCTGATCAGCACCTCGTCATTATATATTTATGTCGTATGGTTTTGGAGAAAGCTACGGTCAAAACTTAAGATCGTGAGAGCTCATGTATTGAATCGCTTCAGGTGACAAGCTGTGAATGCCCATCATGGTGCCCCCGAACTTGGTTATTTGGCATTCCTGAACGATATGGTTCACAGACTCTATCTCTCCGCAAGAACAGTAAGGGTGGTCACGCTTGCCCCATTTTTGAATGCGAAGACCGCATCTTCCATGCCCATTTCTTGCTCTGTTGATGTTACACCACAGGCGGTGAGGCAGGTTTCCACCAGCAGGCATCTCCTACAAGCTGTTTGATATCTGGATTGCTTTCCCTCCATTTACAGCGTCACTCTGATCTGGTGTCGTAATTGCGTAAGTTCTCTCCCAAGCTTCCAGGTGGAATGGCGGGATCCGAGGGGAAAAGAGTTCACATCGGGCATGTCTTGGTAAAGCAGAGATGGGTTAGCCATGCCTTTCGAACATTCTCTTTTGAAAGCCTCGTGTCTGCGGAGCTTTGGGGGAGCGATGCCGCTTAGCACTGGTACCTGAGTTGGCATCGCACGGACCCCGTTATTGGTGATGTGCTTCACCCAGTAAACTCCAGCCATCCGTCTGTTTTTTTTTTTCATTTCATTTGGTTAGATGATCTTCATTTCGCAGCCATACGGCACTACATCATAGACAAGAGTCTTAATCAAAATAATGTTCCTAATTTTGAGACCTATCCCTTGTCCCCAATTTGCCGGTTATATCGAGGTTGTATACCTACTATTTTAAGTATTCTTTAAATAAACAAATGCATTTATTTATAGTGTAATCGATACAGCCTGTAGGAAGCCATATTTCTGCTGCTTCTGTGGATCATTCATAACGAGATATATGTATATAATACGTACTAAACCCCCCTGCGATAGGATAGGTATGTGTATACGTATAGGCATAATTCTCGTAATATCTTGTTGGAAAAGATATAATATATTATTATTATGTATTATATAGCTGGTATTAGGGCTTCGTCAAGGTAGCAACAAGTACTGCATACTAGATGCGGCATTCGAAATTAAATTTTCAAAATGTTATGTCACAGTTTTATTTGTAAGGTATGATGATGAAGGTGAAAAGACGTGAGTTTTGAGAGGAACGAGAAGTAGTGAAAACATCATAAATAACTATGCGGGGGATACCTGTTATTGGTTTCTTCTTCTTCTGCGGGTCTTATTCCTGTGAATTGGTTTGCGATAAGCGCGAACCACTCCTCCCGGTTCTCCGCTGTTCTCTCCAGTTCGATGTATGAACTTCAAAATAATGATTATTTTAGACAATACTTAGGTACTTACTCGTTGGTTGCGAATAATTCTACGAGTAAGGGGCGTACCAAAATTATTTGAACGGTTTCTTTATCTTGCGTCTCTCTCTTTCCCTCTTGTTGTTTTGAATGATTGTCCGAAGGGAGATAGCAACAAAACAAATTGTAGTACCTATCTAGAGACATTGGAAAAGGCCATTTACATTTTAAATTTAGAATACGAAAAATAATAGGTAGGTACTTAAATGTGAAAAACACTTTGACCTTTTATTAAACGAAGACCATTGCGATGGTGACGGACTGTTAAGTTCCGCTTTTAGTACCTACTTAGCTTGAGGCCGCTTTGAGCGATAAGCGCTTTTTTAACTACAACATAGGTACTTTTTGTGACTTTCAGAATGAGTAACGAGTTCCTATTCAGCCAGCCATCGGCATCAAAGATTCGTTGAATATTATTTGGTCCACCGCTTCATCATTCTAAATTTCAATTTTTTTTTGAAAGTTGTCCAATAAGTTATGATTGAGCCCTACAACATCCCTGTCAAAAATTTGTCGTACAAGAAGTTCTTTTAAACCCATTCAAGCTTAGGTTACTGGAGGTTTATTCATGAAACGATCTAAACACAATCTTATTCACATCTAAACCCATTCCGATACTTATCATTAAATTTGAACAAAATAACTTTTAGATATGACAGAGTGCTTAAAAATATTTCTTCTTCTGTTCATTTCGTAGACTTAAGAGTCTGCTCGCTTAAGGAGTACCCTCTTGAGATATTGCAGAAGCCTTCCTGGCCGTCGCTGATGTCCATTTTTGGAGCACCATGCAACACCAAATGTGGCATTCTTGAATTGGAAATGCTGGTATCAATATCGTCGGCGCTATCACCCCCAGCACGTCATCGACCCCACATATTTCCCCTGTTTAAACCCTTTCCTATTGCTGTCGACTGACAGGCTTAGCTGCTTTTGATTGCAATATTTGCCTTTAAATCTTTGAAAAAATCTACCTATAGCTACCTATATATATTCGAATAATAATGACGAATGTATGTAAGTACATACATAGAGGTACACAATAATAAAATTAACAATAAAACTATGTATCACACGTTAGTTGTGTCTACTCTGTGGTCTCGCTCGCACCTATGCCGTAAAGGGTTGCTGAGGGAATAGCACGACCGATTTTTATTTCCGTGATAAATTTATTTATATAGCTGAAAAGTCAAACTTATTTCAAATTTCGAATAATGAATTTCGATTTCGCCTTTGACATTCCATAGATTTATCGCGAAAATCTGCATAGAAAACGATTCAAATGTCAAGATTCTTTGTTTCAAAACTATTAAAATAACGAATATATAGGTGCTTTACTTCAATTTCAATTTGTGTTAAATTAAGTATTAAAATAAAAACGATTAAGTATTGCTTGTACATTTTTTATCGTATATTTTTTTTCATAATGATTGTTGACAATTATTTTCTCAAATTCTTAAATGTTTATAAAAATAAAATCCTGTGATACGGGGTGTATTTACGCAAATCTGTGAAAAAAGTGCTATAAAGTTTTGTTTTTTAATTATATAATTATTTAAATCCTGAGAGTTAAAAAAATGTTTAATGACTTTTACGTTTTATTTTTTGTGTGAATTAAAAGTGTAGCATTCTTTTTATGCAGTGTATTGTTGTTTGCTTATTATATGGGTGTGTTTTATTAAAAAAATAAGTAAGATTTATTAAGTGTGTTGCTGGATCGCCGACTTCGGGATGTTCGAAAACGAAAAGGAGACTAGGCGATGGTTCAAGCAACAGAACTGCCTCTTGAAAAAGTGATTAAGTTTTGCTTATTTTTTCGAAGCACATTTTCACAGAATCTTTATTCTACACATTAAATGACCAATTCGACCACATTCTAGTCCCAAAAAGGCTGCCTATTTGAAGTAGAAACTCTGTATTATGACGATGTGCGGGGTGGCCCTTTTACCATCCTGCATTCAGTAATAATAATTTTAAACGAATAATAATAATAATAAAAATAAGTATATTTCTCTGGTAAATAAAATGTTAAAAAAGGAAGGTATACAGCATATCATTTTTAACACAAGTACAATAAACAATAATAGGTGTATGACATGACATGAGTGTAAACTATCATTGAGAAATCCCACAAGGCAAAGCCTGTCTGTGGTTATAGCAAGGGTTTTGACAAGATAGGTCAACAATACAACATTTTATTCCATAAAAATAGTCAGCTCTCTTAGCTAGTGAACAAGAAACATAAATATAAAATGATTGAGCAGTAAACTTATATGACTAAAAGCAAACAACACATATACACTAGTTAGTTAGCAAAAAACTCTTAGTAACCAAAGGCCTTCCACTCACGATCACTCCATCCGTCCAAATGGAGCGACGTCACTCCAAAAAATGACCGTGATTGGGAAAACTAAATGGATGATGTGGAGTGATAGGGTGAGTTGGATATCCATTAGTACTAAATTCAATCGTGTCAAGTCATTCGACCATCACTCCAAACGGATCGTCAATGGGGAAACTCGAGTGGAGGTGGTCCAAGTCGTCGCACTTCACTTGATTGTATCGGTGTTTAAAATCTTTCCACTAGGGTACACAAGTTGTTGATCTAATCGTAGCAAAATGTGTGTATTAACGTAGTGAAATTTCCTAATAAAGATAGAGAAAAAAACCTCAAATTTCACATCATCTGTCACAATGGATGATCCATTTGGAGTGATCATGAATGAGACTATTGTTTTTTGTCATCATTTGAAGTGATCGTGAATGAGACTATTGTTTTTTTGTATTTTCCATTTGGAGTGATCGTGAATGAGACTTTTGACTTTTGTTTTTTGTCATCCATTTGGAGTGATCGTGAATGAGACTTTTGACTTTTGTTTTTTGTCATCCATTTGGAGTGATCGTGAATGAGACTTTTGTTTTTTGTCATCCATTTGGAGTGATCATGAATGGGGAGGGGGGGCTAAAGTGTTTTAATTTTTGACTATAACGCAAAATTATTTTTTTTTACACCACGCACAAAAGCATACACATATTACAATGTATTTGACCACATTTTAATCACACCCTGTTTGTTACTGGGTGTATATTCTTATTGTTTTTGTTTTCATTCTTGTTATGATTTGTTTATACCTGTATTATTGTGCATTTCTACATACCTACCTACTTGAATTATTGTACTACTGTCTTGATTGTCTCCAGTGCCTGAAGGGCATGCCATAAATTTAATTTAATTTTAAGATTTTTTTACACAAAAATATATGAAAATTGGTGAGGGGGGGGGGGGATACGCTGGAAACCTTAACACAATAATATACCACCTATCACTAGAGAGGAGGAGGGGTTCTTAAGGCAATACGTGATGAGGGGGAGGGGGTCTAAAGACAATACGTGATAAATGCACGGGCCCTTGTACGAATATTAGTTTCCACTGTCAAGGGACGTCTACTGTTTGAAATGAAGACACTCACTTCCTTCCCTTATTCTGATACTATTCTTATTATTTCCTTTTGACTTCTGACCTGTCCTTAATTGAGGTCGGAATCGATGCGATCAATGAATACCTATACCTCCTTATATTATTATCTATATATTAACACCTGAAGGAAAAACTTTGTGACCATTTTTACCAAAATTGCGCGGGCGGAGGAGTGTGAAAATTGATACATTTGTAGATTATATAGAGGAGTGGCGAAAGCTAATATATTTTTAAATTTTTTATAAAAACAGATTACATCAGTAAAATAAACATTACAAACAACTTAATTGTATTTTTTGGATTCTTTTTTATTTATGTAGGTACTAATGTGCACTACTACTCTATATTAAGTATTTTTTAAATTGTAAAAGGCCGGTTGGCCGTTAAACCGAATAGAAAAAATACTCTAGGTACATAATGTTATGTACCTACTCGTATTTGATACTCACACACACTTTATGTATTTGACATTGACACATACGCATGTATTATTTCGTTTATCTGTGGTCAAGTTGAGAATAGATTAATAATGAAGTCATGCTTAGAATGTGCTTTGGTGATACGAAGTTTAACAATATGTACAATGCAAGTAGGAAGTAGGTAGAAGGAAGAAAAGGAAAAGACAAGAAGGACACACCGAGATCATTAGAAGAACTATCAAACTCCGTCAACCGGCCCCGTCAAATCTGAGACAGGCCAACCCTGGGTAGAATTTCTAGTGAAAAAACTCTAACTCGACGGTGAATCGAACCCGGGACCTCGTGATCTAAGATCCACGCCTATACCACTAGGCTACCGAGGTCAGAATTGTATGCAAATGCATAAAAACTACGCCAATATTGCCTTTTTCCCAATCGTGCATACATATTATTTATTCTACATTGAATTGATGAAAAATTTAGAAAAAATACTTCACTGTATATTTTCACTAAAACTTCTCTTTTCGCAGACTCAAGAATCTGTTCTTTAAGGAGTACTCTTTTGGTATGCTGTCAATTCAGATCCCCCTCCACCGTTTCAGGAGTCTTTCCCGGCCTTCGCTGTCCATTGCAATGTCATCAAATGTTGCATTCTTGGATTGCTCCTTCCTTGGACACGCTGGTATCAATATCGGCGCCGCAGTCGTGCCACCTGACCACGTCATTGATCCCACACATTTTCTGGATTTTCGTGTTACGCTACAAGCACCGGTCTCGCAGGGTCTTTCAAAGAATTCCCCGCAGCGTTTACTGAAAATATGCCCACATAAAATATTAAAATTATTGGCGTATCGTATAAATAAAATTCATAAAAAACTAGCTTTCCCGACAGACGATATAATAAATAAATCTTTATTGGATATAAAAAATACAGTGTATAATACATTTTTGAGAAACTTCCAAAAGGCGGACTTATTGCTGCAACTAATGTCTTACAGCCAACCTCAGTATAATGAGCAATCAATTACCTTTTAACCAATGTAATTTCCACCGATATATATTCTGTTTTAAACCATTTATTTTCCATCCGCAGTCTGTCAATTGCACCACCTGTCAAACATCTGACAGTTCCCGTCAAAATTTCAAAATTGGAATAAAATAATTGTAAAACGTAGTAGAAAGGTTATCAACCTTTAATTTTCTACTTTTTCACACAACTTTCTTATTTTTTAAATGCATAAGAACCTCCTCCTGACAAAATAATAATTGAAGGGCAAAAAATAAAGGGCGGAAAATGGAAAAAATTAGGAAAACTTGATTTAATTCTAATTTTGAAATAATGAAATTAGCATTTTGATTGAAAATTTCAGTGATTTGATAGTTGTTGCGATTTTTGTCATATCTGTTTTTATCAGTAGAAGGTCCTTATGAAAAAAAAATTAAGAAAGTTAATTGGAAAATTAAAGAAAAATCTAAGTAGACCTTTTTACTACTTTTTTTAAATATAATTTTTATTCCAATTGTGAAATTACCTACTCAAATTAGCGTGTGATAGGAACTGTCAGATGTTTGAATGTTGGTGAGACTGACATAATGCAGATGCAAATTTAAAAAATATAATAATAATTTAAAACAGATGCATCGGTCGGCTTTTACATTAGTTAAAAAGTAATTAATTTATCATTAAACAAATTCAAAGTGGACACAGGACAACGTTTCTCGAGAGATTTAGTTTCTGGTACCTAATGCGAGTAAATGGCTATAAGTGTTAAATATCTAAAAACGGGACGAAGTTCGACGGGGCAGCTAGTTAATAAATAAAAAATTATACGATTTCGAATTCAATAGAGCTAAAACCACATGAGATGACATATTTTTTTTTATTATGCGTTAGGTATATTTTAGATATAAAGAGCATAATAGCACCCATAAGGGTGCATATTTGCATGCATGATTTTGCATTTTGTTAGTGCATATAATCCAAGTAACTAATAAGCATGAATTGTGTTGGTTTCGCAGGGCAGCTGAGGAGAAGAAGTCCGTAATTGGCAGTGTGGTGGATGACATAGTGGACAGGGAGAAGGACCTGGACGAGCATGACTTCGTGCCCAACTTCCAGCGCGTCTCCATCAGCGGCGAGGACACTTCTGGGGTGAGCCTCATTCTGCCTAATCCATTCTTATTTACAGACTAGCGGTATGTCGCAGCTTCGCACGGGTAGATAGGTGTTTAAAAACATAATTCAGATTTCTTGTGATCTTAGTAGATCCCCAAATTTAATCAAAATATGCTATAGGCTATGTTAATCTGGAACAATGTAGCATTATAATGGTCCCCTCCCGTCCTCGTACCCCAGTGACGCCTATATCTCTGCCGCATTTCAATTACATTTTTTTTTAAATAATAAAATAACACTTATTGTGGCATAACTGTAATAGTTAGACATATGCTGTTGCGACACTTTTTGTAAATATCGATGTCTTCTACAAAGTCGTTGTACATTATTTTATTCTATCATCAATAGTTTTCACAGCCCACGCGATGTAAAGAATATTTTAGGTCATTTTTTTACACCTTGTGTTACAGTATTGGAGCTTTAGTAAGGATCCCAAATATTTTTGAAAATTCAATATAGCCTATGTTCACCGGGGATAGTGTAGCTTCCCAAAAATGAAAGAATTTTTCAAATCTGTTCAGTATTTTCAGAGCCTATTCAATGCAAACAATCAAATCTTTCCTCTTTATATATTTTATAAGAGACTATGCATTTTACAAATAGAAGTAGGTAAGCAAAAGAATTGCATAAGATTTTTTTCTTAAGTTAAAAAACAAACTTTTGACTTTGGAAAATGAATATAATTCTATTTTCCTAGCATTGTAAATAGGTGTATATTTTTTTTTTAAATATCCACTGGAATCTTATTGTTATAAAAGGTTTTTTTTTAATACCTTCACATCTTTTAATAATAGGTAGGTATACCGAAATATGTAAAAGATTGAACCCAATCTTTGATAAAAAAAAAATAAAAAAAACACCGATTTTACCATAAAAATAATACCGAAAAAGACGTTTTACAGAATAATAACACTACTTTTATAAAAATAACATCCCTTTTATGGAAAAAATAACACCACTTTTCCACAAAAATAACGTGATAAATTCAAGTCCCTAGTTATTGGTAGGTACTTATTGTTCCTTTACTGTCTGTGTGTAATCAAATTCATTTGTCATGATACAGGTGCCACTTGAGGATTTGCAGGAAGCTTCAAGCCTTTTGGTCCAGGCCTTGGATATCAGACGCCGCTACATGGCCGTGTCGCATCAAAGTTTCCCCAATATGACTGCCCGCTTCCTGAGGACTTTGGATCAAGACATGGTCAACAGACACATAGAGCAAATTCACGATGAAAAAATGACTATTGAAGGTTGGGAAACTATTTATACATTTCTAACTTTTCCATGTTCCTTCCAATATTTCAGTGATTCAGCTCCTTTTTTTAATATTTCATTGCATATAATTTTGTATTGATTCTAACCACATAGTTTTACAATATCTTTAAAGAAAACAAATTTCAATGTTGGTTATAGACTCGGAAACCGGTTAGATTAGAAAGAGGCCGTCCATTAATCACATGTGTCTCTCTGTTAACGCAAATATATTAAAAATAAAAAACCGAATCTCACAAACTATTACCAACACACTTGACAAACGTCACAGTTTGTATGAGTTTAACAACAGTCACGTGGTACATGTAAATGGGAAGTGGTACATGTGACCTTGAGCAGTAGCATATTATTTCTCTAGCATTATTTCTTCTCAAAGTAAAACATCCCTACAAAATTCTATGTTTGTACCATTAACAACAGCCCTACAAAATTCTATGTATGTACCATTAACAACAGCCCTGCAAAATTCTATGTTTGTACCATTAACAACAGCCCTACAAAATTCTATGTAGGTATGTACATTAACAACAGCGATGCAAAATTATATGGTTGTACCATTAACAACAGCCCTACAAAAATTCTATGTTTGTACCATTAACATACAAAATTCTATATTTGTACCATAAACAACAGCCCTACAAAATTCTATTTTTGTACCATAAACAATAGACTTATAAATAATGTCTATACCTAGTTGAAGTTGAAGCGCTTCTTTTCAAAAAAGTTCTTGTAATTAATGGTATTTAACATGTCATATGTATGTCTTGTTTCTTTGCTGTGCCTATGCTTTATATACATTTTGGTTATGTTTATATCCGATTGTAGATGAAGAGATAGATGAAGGGGAAGATTCCGATTTTGACGATCCTTACATCCAAAGATCTTTTTCTTCATATCCACACTTATTATCCTCAGGTACCTTCTTATCCTTTATCCTGCTCCAAATTATTATCCCTCGTATTAAGGGTATAATATTTTTTTACTGTCCATTTTTTCTATGTAACTTTGGTGTGTTGTCAAATTTTGTTTTAGCCACTCTACGAATATTATTATCTATGCCCACTACTGATGTGCAGAAATTTAAAAATTTACTGAACTATTTTTCCAGTTATCAGTTTGTCAGAACACAAACTCTTAAACTCTTGGATATTCCTTTAGAATTATCAGTTTTCAATGTATAGAAATAATTTTTTAAGAGGTAGATTTTCAAAGTTCATATTGTTTTGCAGATCATCCAGTTCACGTGCCAGCGCACGAGGGTGACCCTTGGGATTGTCCCACCCCCCCTGCTAAGAACTACACCTTGAAAGTCGTCCAAGGGGTATTCCAAGTTTACGCGACCAAAGAAGATGCTGAAAACGGCAAGGCTATCGACTACCCGTACATTAAGTTGGCAGAATTCGTTCAAGATATGAACGTGTTGTGCTCCATGATGGCGGACGGGCCTCTAAAATCGTTCTGCTTCAGAAGGCTCAGTTATCTCTCGTCCAAATTCCAATTGCACGTCTTGTTGAACGAGTTGAGAGAGTTGGCGTCGCAAAAGGCCATTCCTCACCGAGACTTCTACAATATCAGAAAGGTGGACACTCACATTCACGCCGCTTCATGTATGAATCAAAAACACCTATTACGTTTCATAAAGAAGACATTGAAGAATCATTCGGACGAAGTCGTGACGATTCAGAGAGGCAGTCCGATGACTCTGAAAGAAGTCTTTCAATCCATGAATCTCACGACGTACGATTTGACTGTGGACATGCTGGACGTGCACGCTGATCGTAATACATTCCATAGATTTGACAAGTTTAATGCTAAATATAACCCCATTGGCGAAAGCAGACTGAGAGAAGTATTCCTCAAGACTGACAATTACTTAAATGGAAAATACTTCGCTAGAATTATCAAGGTATGTTCATAACTTTTGTACCTTAGAACTACAAACTACATTATGTCACAATATTATATTACTGACCTCAGTAGCCTAGTGATATACGTGCTGACTTTTAATCAAGAGGTCCCCAGGTTCAATTCCCGATCAGTTCAGAATCTTGAAATTTCTATCCGGGGTTGGCCTGTCTCAGATTGAACGGGACTGGTTGACTCGAAAAAATTGTCAAAAGGCAATAATTTTCTCTGGCTACACTGACTCATTTATATAGATAAGTGTTAATTTATTTCTTTTGGTTTTCAATTTGGGCTACCAATAGGTGTACATAATATGAGAATTTTAAAAATTCATTAAAATAAAAAACTTTTTTTTTATATATAAAATGAATTTGTGCTCATTCAAAGTAAACACAAATACACTCTTTGACAAGCTACTTAAAGCTTAAAAACTATTTAATAAAAAAAATTTTGATAAAAATATAATAATTTTGCTTAATTTGTTCTAATTCTGCTCAATGTTCGACAGGAAGTGGCTTCGGATTTAGAAGAAAGCAAATATCAAAACTCAGAATTGAGATTATCAATATACGGCAAGAGCCCGAACGAATGGCAGAAGTTGGCGAAATGGGCGATAGATTACAATGTGTATTCCGACAACGTCCGTTGGCTCATACAAATTCCTAGACTTTAGTGAGTATCTTTCAACCAATTTCTTTTAACAATTTTATATCCTACAAATCCCTACACATCGTTCTTCATTTTTCACTTCATCTTTCACTGCACAGGCGGCCAGGTTATGGAACCAATTACCTGATGACATCAGACTCTCTCCAACGTTATTCTCTTTCAAAAACAGATTGACATGTCATTTCCTTTCTTCTACTCCTGTCTCCTGATCCTCTCCTTCCTCGCTATTCTTGATTATTGATTATGTATTACATATGTTTTTTTTCTATATATATTTTTGGATACATATGTATGTATATATTTGAATGTATTTTTTTATATAACATGCAACAGTTTAAAAAAATGTTATCTATAATAGGTTGGTTGGAAAAAATTGCCCTTGGCAATAAGCCCGCCAATTTTGGTTAGTTATTATGTTTATTTTTACCCAATAAAGTGTTATATTATTATATCAATCATTTTTGGCTGACATCCATTCAGGGTCGATTTGTGCTATCATGGATTTGTGCTTACGAGTGGACTATTATGGATGTAAAATAAGGGTGTTTACTATATTATAACATAACAAGCATAAAATTCTATTGCATAAACTCTAAATTATTTTGATTTGTATTTTAAATCCCTCAAAGAATACCCTCTCACATCGTTTTCTATTCCTTCGAAGTAGAACTAAGGGATTAAAACATGGTCATTGAAGCCGCGTGGTAGAGGACTCTTGTGTTGCCTCCCTATTCCCTTAAGTGGGGTCGCGAAGGGAGTATATGTGTGTAGTTGAATGTAATCTATATAATTTTTGACACCACTCTTCATATAACATCATAGCAACGCATTTATCCAAGCAATTAATATCGAGTTACGGATGGTATAAACCAATTATTATGTATATTTGTCCACAGTGATATTTTCAAGTTAAACAAACTAATGGATAACTTCCAAGAAATCTTGAGCAACATTTTCCAGCCACTTTTCGAAGCAACTAATAACCCAGAGGCGCATCCAGAACTACACAAATTCTTGCAAGTAAGTACTTCTCCATATTCCTCTTCTACTATTAAATCTATGACCTGTCTTTTCTTGGATTTTCCTGCTTCTGGAAAATATTCTAATAAGGCCTAATGATTGCATACTCCTCATGGTAAATTATTTATCCATTTCTCCTATTCCATTTATATCGGGTCAAGGAAAAAGTCTTTAAAAATCTCGAAGTATACAAATCAAATCAAGAAATGTTAGAGATCACGAGAAAAAAACACCATAATTATTTATTTATATAAAATGTGCGATACGTTTTTAAAAAATATGGTTTCGATTTCCTGAAACTTTCAACTTACTAAAAGGCACTATAGTTATATACAAAATAGTGGGAGCCATTTAGTTTTGAGTGTGCATTTAAGATGTTCTGATCCTAAAGGAAGAGTCACTTAAGATTTTTTCCCATTCTGTTGTCTGTCAAAATAACATAGCTCCAAAGAGATCAATATTGTGAAGACAAAATGTGCTTTAACCCATTTTTGCCAAAAATTCACTTATGACTTATGGCTCTCGGGTACAGATATTATAATGCTTTAATAATAATGCTTGTCATTTTGCAGTATGTCATTGGTTTCGATTCTGTGGACGATGAGAGTAAACCTGAGAACCCGCTCTTCGACAAAGACGTGTCCACACCAGACCAGTGGAACGACATTGAGAATCCACCTTACGCATACTACCAATATTACATGTACGCCAACATCACCGTGTTGAATCATTTCAGAAAGTAAGTATCTGCGCCTTCTTCGTCTCTCTCTCTTCAGCTAGATTCTAGGATCAGCCTCCACACTAAACACCTTTGAAGGTCTTCAAGGGTCGACCACTCCTGATAATACAATAGAGTAAAGATTGTCGATAGGTTATAGGTCGATTATTTTAGCAAAATGGCTTTATATTGTATAATATGGCCCCAACTTACCAAATATAAATATATCCAAACTAATCCAAAAAGTTGTTGCATAATGCAATCCTTATACTATCCGTGGTGTATCTAAGAGTGAAACTTGGACATGGGTGAAACATCTGGAAGATGATGAAAATGCTGTAGAAATGAAATCTTTGCGCGGGATATGTGGAAATAGACTGGTTGATAAGGCGAGGAATGATAATCTTAAAAAGGGATGTTCGCGTGTTGACTAGAATGAAAGATAATAAATTGATGTGATTTGAGTATGTGTACGTGAAATAGAAGGGATTGTGTGACATTTTGTTCTGAAATGTCTTACTCATCTTTGTGTAAAATAATAAAAACTCAGGGAAAGCACTTTGTAACATGTTTATTCGTCTTTAATCCATATCTACACAAATTTCTTTTTTGTGATTTTCTAGTTTTTTCTGCTTAAATGATGTCTAAATAACAATTGAAAATCAAGTTAGTTTTCACACATACCTACTATATAATATAGTAGGTTGGGCATATATGAGTACAAAGTTAGGACATATTGTTTTATTAAGGATTTGTTTATTTCTAGGCACATATGGACATTTTTTTCAAGTAAATATTACAATATTATCATTTTTACAGTATGGAATGGAAAACTTGATACATAAACCACTATTACTTTTTCAGCAAACTCGAGAGAGCCTAGATTTGCTCTCTTTGAAAGCACACAACCACACTTATTTTTTAAATATTCTGAAGATTTTTTTTTTATTTATTACAGTAAAAATAAACACCACTCATCATAACAGCTTTCGCCTTTGCGATGAGTGATGACAATAAAAAATGTACAACATGTTCAAATCAAATGTCTGGCAGAATTGATTTTATTGATCTTACAAGTCAGTTTAAATGCTCCACTTAAAAGCATACGGAGGAACTAAGAATCCTTCATTGCGCTCGATCCTATGCTTGTTTGTTGTCACACCAAGTTTATTTTAATTTCCTTTCAGAGAGCAAGGAATGAACACATTTGTATTGAGGCCTCATTGCGGGGAAGCTGGACCCGTGCAGCATCTGGTTTGTGGATTCATGATGGCCGAGAACATTTCCCATGGACTCTTACTGAGAAAGGTATGATCTTTTATAGATGATAATAATTACTATAATTTACGTCATTAGGTTTTCTGTAAATTATGGGCAATTTGAGTTTTCATCCATTTATTTCTCTCTCTTTCGATTGCTACTTCTTAGATATTTTTTGGGATAACTATCAACTAGCCTGCAGAAGAAGACATTCGGTCTTTTTTTTTTAAAGAAGATCAAAGGACCTTATGCCCCTTGTGTTACCGCAACCAAATGAGATCTATTGTGATGTTCTTCAAATCATTCATGGAGCGCTGCCTCTTATTGTGCCTCGTCTCCAGAGGCCTCTTACAAAGTGACAGTGCCTCTACTCGGCTTCTGTCCTCCGCAAGAGGTTTCCTTAATCGTCTTTTTGACGCTCCCTAAAGATAGATCCCAGTTAGCGTAATAAAGTTGTGGAAAAAACTAGATATTTTGTTTAATTACAATATCTTCCACCAAAGAGTTAAGGTCGAAAACAAATTATCTGTTATTATTAATTTTTATAGCAACAACTATTGATTTACTAACAAAAATTATAACTATGAAAAATATTTCTCATAACGTTAGACTGTTTTAAAGAGAATACCGAGTTACGGACAAACATAACCAATTAAAGACTTAGGTCTTCCTAGAACTAAAATAAATGAATTTCTGGATCGGGTATCCAAAACTGCATTGTCACCTTTTATTTACTTTATTGGATTTGGCGCAGAGGAACCAAGTGTCAGTTGGGGGTAAATGGTGAGTGTGACTTAAGTCATAAAGGGGTCCTTATGATCACAAGCCCATGTGAATCGCCTATTCTGACTGATATCCCAATCATCTGTGCTTGTGGTCCTGATTTATAAAAACAGTGAAACCATGATTGCATTTGATGTGCAGAAGTGTTGAAACATTTTTTTTTATCCTGTAACGAGTAGGCAGAGAGTTCATCTTTGTAACAACACTAACATCCTAATATTCTCATTCCTTTCCATATCCCACAGAGTCTTTCCACATATTTTGTTGAAATTGATATATTTTCTGCACCTTTGTATGGTTTCAAAAAAATGCTAAGGGATAGGTACCGCTTGGCTCATTGAATTCTTAGAGATACTATTTTTTTTTTTTACTGTGATGCATAACTATTGTATTTTTTCTTCTTCTGTTTTGTAAATTGTATGTAAAAGCAACCATTGGTTGCGTAGATTTCAAATAAATAAATAAATAAATATTCTCCGTAGAGCT
Source organism: Mystacides longicornis (assembly GCA_963576905.1). Classification (NCBI taxonomy): domain Eukaryota; kingdom Metazoa; phylum Arthropoda; class Insecta; order Trichoptera; family Leptoceridae; genus Mystacides; species Mystacides longicornis. Next base: position 5,942,347 of record OY756439.1, on the reverse strand, counting down.
CTCATCTCTACTGCATGTATACTACATTCTTCTTTTTTTGTCCATGTCCACGATTGACATCCATACATCATTGATGGTAACAGGATTGCGTTATGCACTAGATTTTTTGCTAGTTGTAGTTTCTCATAAAAGGTCTTAGTGCACCGTTCATCCTGCTACCAGCCACTTTCCTACGTTCGATTTCTCTTTCACTCTTTCCATCCCTACTAAACATACTAATCAACTTGCTCAATTAATTGCTAAATACACATACTAATCAACTTGCTCAATTAATTTTTTATTCCAGGTTCCAGTTTTGCAGTATCTGTATTATCTGGCTCAAATAGGGATCGCCATGTCCCCTCTCAGCAACAACTCCCTATTTTTGAATTACCACCGTAACCCACTGCCGGAATATCTCTCCAGGGGGCTGTGCGTGTCTCTCAGTACGGACGATCCGTTACAATTCCACTTCACAAAGGTACTAAGTGCTACTGCTATAAAATACTATAATGTCTTTGAAATAGAATAGAGAAAGGAGATGTATTAAAAAATTGTTGATTTCTCCCTCCCCAGGAACCCTTGATGGAGGAGTACAGCATCGCGGCTCAAGTCTGGAAACTGAGCAGTTGCGATATGTCCGAGTTGGCCAGAAACAGTGTCATAATGAGCGGATTCTCTCATAAGGTATGTTTTCCCCAATCCTAGTTCTATTGCATTGGTTTTATTTTTTTAACATTACATTTTAATAGATTTGTTTCAGTGTTATAGTAATTGGTTTATAACTTAAATTTTTCTTATTTTAGAACCAATTATTTGATTGAATCAATTAGTGTTTGTTTGTAAGAGGTAAATCTTTACAAATTTTAATAATTTCGGGCTAGTAAATACGGTTTGTTATAGCGGGAAGTAAATCAGTTATACGGCATAAACTATGTTTTAACTTAAATTTATTATTTATTGTATTTATAACCAGCTTTCAGCATTAACTCATTATTGGAAATTTTGTGGGTTAACACATGTTGAATACCACCTTCCATTTAAAGCCTCATTATTACTCCATTTTGACAGATGTGAAACTCAATCATTTTAACGAAATTTCACAATGTCAATATATGCATTTTGCTATTATCAAATTAAAAACAGCAACATGGTTACCCTGGTGGAAGGGCTATGACAAAATTAGATCAACCTTTAGACAAGTTCTTAAGCAAGCCGTTTTGAGTGATGGATGAATGGCTTGACGCAATTGGATTTTGGATATCCAACTCACCTTAGCACTACACATCATCCATTTGGTTTTCCCCACTCACTTTCATTTTTTGGAGTGACTGATCCATTGTGATCGTGAATGGTAGGCCTTTGGTCTTCTTCTTTCGTATGCGCGCGACCTTTGTTGAAGTTATAGCTTATATTTTACTGCCCTAGGAGTCACCCTGCTGATTTCCTCTAGTGATCCCTCGAACTTTTTAATGGAATAGCTCAGCACAATGTGTCCAACAGTCTCGATCTGGCCACATTCACAAAAAGGATGATCCCTCTTACCCCACTTGTGTAAAAGGTGTCCACATCTACCGTGACCAGTCCGAATCCTATTAAGGGTTGTCCATTGCCTGCGGGGCAAGTCAAACCTGGGTTGTCTGACTGTAGGATCCAGGACAAGCTGTCCAACGTCGGGATTTTGGTCGTTCCACTTTTCTCGCCAAACCTGTTCAATATTATAGCCCCGCTCAATGAGGTCATTGCTTAGCTTCCAGGAAGTGCACCTTGATTTTAGGCGCATGGTGTGATCAGATGGTATGTTTTGATGGAGGGGTAGTTCCGGACAGATGTAAAACATTTGGTACATTCCCTTAGAGTAGCTTCCCTTCTATGCAGGTCTGGTGGCGCGATGTTGCTAAGAACTGGGAGCCGTTCCACTGGTGTTGATTTGATCGTACCGCTTACCAGACGCATGGTTTGATTAAATGCAAGCGACCATAAGGCCTTTGGTTACTAAGAATTATATAAAAACTAACTATCCATATAAAATTATTTCTGAATGCAGGTTGGTGTAAAGGGCCACCCCGCATATAGTTAAAATACAGACTTTCTACTTCAGAAAGGCAGCTTATTTGGGACTTTGGAATGTGGATTCGGTCAAATTGATTATTTATTTTAATGTGTAGAATAAAGATTCTGTTTTGGACGGACGAAATGAAAAATTAATATAACTGTGGTAATTTTTTTGTTTAATTTTCCAGTTCAAGCAACATTGGCTGGGGCCCAATTACACGAAAGAAGGAGTTGCTGGCAACGACATCACACGCACCAACGTGCCCGACATAAGAGTGGCCTTCAGATACGAAACACTCATCAACGAACTGTCCAACATCTTTAAGGTTTTCAAATAATGTTTTTACATACTTGGTAGCCACCGTACCACTCCTGTAGCCATACTTCTCATAGATAGGTTGTGTTTACAAAAAACAACAGACAAGTTGTTCAAACACACTTTTTTATTTTATTTTTATTTATTTTAATTACCGTGCATAATATGTGCTGTTTTGTATATGTCTAATCTTACCATAATAATTGAGTAAAATTTGTTTTAAATGGGGTCTATTCATTCAACAATATATACAATAAGTTAACAGGCTTCACATGTGATTAATTTCTTACTACACCGCCATCTCTTGGATTTTTTAAAAAGTAAAGCAATTATAGAGGAATTGATTTGATTTCAAACTTGTGATCCATCGAAATTCATCCCGCATCTGAATAACCATTACATAATGAAATAAATTATTAGCTAAATTTAATTAAATTTTTATGTCGTAAATCACATTTATTTCATGTAATAAGTCAAAATTATTTTTTTATTCTGGGTTAGGTCGAAGGTTGACGGGCGGATCAGCTAGTCTAATAAATAAGTAGGTACCTGAACTATCCAGTATTTTTTTTTTGTCCACATCACTGTGCAATTTCAAATATTGTGTTATTGCTGTGTTGCTTAGATATGTCGGTACCAATACCTACACCTCTTGTCAAAAAATGTAATAAATACCTAACGTTTTATAAGGAACAGAAAAAGATGAAAAAAAGTATACCCATACACTCTCAAATCAATATACCTATGAGAAATAATGTCTTTCCCCATTTCATGAATTTGTATAGATAGAGATTTAATTGCTTTCTCGCTAATTTTTAGTACTATTATCGAGATTAGAAATTTTCATGTACAAAACGGCACATGTTTTTTTTTTTCTTTGCAAAACTTACAAGAACTTGTTTATTACTGTTTTTGTGTGTGATAAAATTTGTTGTTTTTCAAATATTTTCATAATATTAACAAAATCTGTTTATTTTGTGTCGAATATATATCACTCCACTGACTGATTTCGAATATAATTTTATTCGTTCGCAAGTTTTATTTTTTATTTGGCATTTATTTCAAATAGCTAGTTTTTTTTTTCTTTTTCACTCAAGCGCTTTTTGTTTAAACGTAGCAACTTTTGTGATATTATGGTTGAATATATGCGGCAGGTTACGAATTTTCTCCTCGAGAATTTTTTAAATCCTTAACCTTAAAATAAAGTCCGTATTTTTAAAGCAAAATGTTTTATAACGCTGAGATATGTATTTATTTTGCAATGTCATTATTTCAAAGTATGAGAGAGCTATGCTTTGGGTATATGGCACTAATATTTATTAGTTCAGGTTCTCTTCGTACAAATGGGTGAAAATATAACGTGTATATGGGTGAAAATATTTAAAACATTTTTCCTTTTTTTTTAAATAAATTTCGGTAACTTTAGTATGATCCAGCTGCAATTCTTAGTCATAATATCATAAAAGTTCATTAATGAAATATTATGTTAGTCATTTAGTTAAATAAAACACACTTTTACTCAAAAAATCAACACGTACGGATTTGTACACATTCTTGTTTCAGGCAGAGAATAGATCGGAAAAGGGATAGATTTTCTAACGAACGCGATTCATTCCTAAAAATTTACCAAGAGCATGTTTATAAACTTTTCAACAAGATCACATTGGAAGAACATTTCGTCTTTGTATTTTTCTTATTTGTTACAATTTTGATATACTTTAAACATTACGGGGAAATCATTTTTCTAATTTTTTTGTATAAGTTTTTTGAATATACTTAATGTTGATTTATCTCGAATAATTTTCGAAATATTGAGTTTTTTATATATCATAATTAATTACTTGAAATAACGATAAAATGTGCTAAAAATAAAATCGAATACAACAACGCTTTTGTGTATTCCTAAGATATTTTTTTTTTTTAGATTAATAATTATCAAACAAAGTAATTAGTTATATTTTTTTAAGAGAAAAAAAATCATATTTAAACATTACAAGAATGATTAAACTATAATGGAATTTTTTATATATTAAGATGTGGAAAAGTGGAAAAAAAATGTTTACACAATATATAAACATTTCGTTGTAGCGCCTAAAATTTAAATATAAATTTAATGCGCAGGGATAATTTTTTTTTATTCGTATTGTAATGTATTTCTTTAAAAAAAGAAACATGATATAAATATTGTGATAAAACAGAATTATATTGTAATATTTAAAATGTAGTTGAAAAATGAAATTTATTTATATAACGGCAAAGAATATTGAATAGATTTGGATAGGGTTAAAATCCCTCATTTCCCTCATACCGTTAATATTGATAAGTCAAAATTCAAATATCTACACATTTACTCAATTACAAAACATTCATATTATGTTATGTTTAGTTGCGTTTCTTGTATCTTTGGATAAACATTACTTTAAAAAAAAATTGTTTTTTAACACTTTACTAATTTAAAATTAACATTGTAATCGTTCTTCGATGAAGGAACACTCCTCCAACATATGCTGTCACATTTTTATTTAGTTTATAATTAATTGTTGTGTTGTAATACGCACTTTATTGTAACTAATGATAAATGTAATTTGCGTAACGAGAATAAAAATTCATTGACTTAACTTTATGTGTCTTGAGATTGTTGTTAAGTAAAAAGACCAAAAATCATTAATCTGAAACTTTAAAGGCCAAATCTCTTTTAGTATTTAAATATTTAGATGAAAAGAAATTTTAGAGGTTATCTTCTTTATACAGTCGATTCCGCTTAATCGGGACACATCGGGGCTTGGGCATTTTGTACCAATTAAGCGAATTTCACTTTTTTTTTATTGCACTAACGATGCGGTATTAGGAGGAAGAAATTCCAGATGTATACTTTGTAGATTGTCTAAATGAGGGTGTACCGCACATTGTCAACGAGCAGCAAAAATTTTATGTTTCAGTTGTAAATAATTTTGGTCCCTACTAGTAAGCCAATTTCAAAAAAAATTCAGAAGATATCCATGCATTTTTTTTGCATGGTACTCCACTGGTTAACCCTCTTAACTCCTTACAGCATCGAGGTCTATCACGTTTTCCTATGATCAGTAGCTTTCGTTTGTCAGTACCTGACATATTTATTCAGCATAACACAGTAATGTGGTCCATCGCCTTTTATAACCAGACAGTGCAATGTGTTTATAGCATAATGAACCATCTGGCGTAGCACGATAATAGAGGCCGGATTCATCAGCATTGTAAATGTCATCAACACAAAAATTAAAAAAAAAGTAGGAATCTTAAATTTACTGTGCCAATTAAGCGGAACGTTATCCCAATTAAACATTTAAATTTACTATTAGATTCTTGGTTTGGTTTCTGTTCTTTGAGATTTGTCCTAAATAAGCGGCTGCCCCAATTAAAGGGCTGTCCCAACTAAGCGGAATCTACTGTATTACTATGTAACCCTTGTTGCATTTAGAGTTAAATGTTTTCTGTCTTAAAAATATATACTTATATTAGTAAATGACTGTATTTCTCTATTACTTGCGTATTTTTTAAATTATCTCTTTCTAAATTGGCTTTCTAACCATCTTTTAACAATTTTTAAGAATTACTTTGCATTTGAGGAACACACAAACATTCTTCATGTTTTAAAACATCTAAATATGGACATTTAAAAAAAAAAGCGTGACTGGCCGTAACACAATTTGCGGTGTTTGCCTTTAACCAAATAAAAACTAAATTCAGTGTTGCCATACTTTTGTTGTGCTGCCATAATAAATAAATAATTTTGAATGATCGACACTTTGATAATAACAATAAAGTTTAAATGTTTTGTTTGTTTATTTAATTTTTGTATTGTATTATATAATTTATTGACAATAATTGTTTTAATTTGGTAAGTATTTAATGCATTTTTTTGTATGTCCCGTTTTGACAGCTTGTAATAACAATATTGCATTACTTTATATTATATTCAATCAACTCATTTTTTCGCATACTTTGCGATCAATAATGAAATTATTGGTGATATTTTTCTCTTTTTTTTTTAGTTAAATGTTCCTACACATAGAAAAATTTAAAAATCTTCTGTGAGCACATTGCAACAAAAATCAAGAAGAAATGATATTATATTTTTATTGAGTGATCGAATCCTTTGAATATCAAATACTTAATTAATATTTGTTAAGAAATGGCTTATTTGATTATGCCATTTTCTTTTCTAGATTATTATTATTATTATTATAAATATTTCCAAGAACGAAATGTATTTTTATATCAAATAATTAATATTAATCTATTTAGTCCTAAAAAAAATAGCCATATTTTATGAGTACATAAGAGATAACCAAAAATGAAGGAGTCGCCCGCACATGAAGGAATGTGTGTCTATTATGGAAGAAAGATGTTAAAATTGAATATTTTTCTTCAATATGTGAGACATGCACTAAAATATTTAATTTCATATTATTTGATAAATATTTTGGATGTACAAATGATTAAGCTATATTTTACAGAAGGCACAAGTGCGACGGATCAACCAAGTTTTGAATTTCTAACCTAAATATGGTTATTTTTCTAGGGTTAATAGTTCCACAAACATAATGAAACAGGAATAGTTATTTAAAAAAATATATAGTTCACCTTATAGTGCTTACATAATTTAGACATTGTATGTTGTATGTAATGGTGTTTTATATTTATCAAAGTCTATATTGTATGTTGAATAATCATAATTCTTTTGTAAAGATTTTTATAGTTTCTCTATGTAATCATGTCACTGTTTAGTTAAATATTATATTATTAATTGTAAATCATTGTGTGTTCTTTATTTTATCCTTAGTTAACCTTATATGCCATATTTTAAATACAGAGTTACATAAATTGGATAACACTCACCACTGCAAAATGACAGATAAGAATCATTTTGCTTTAAATAAGTATATTTACCCCGTTTCACACAAGCGCCTTTTTGCTTTAGAAACGGGGTCTATATTGATTTAATAAAATGAATGAATGTGATAATCAATAATTTGTCACGAACTGCATGCGAACAATATGCACCTCAATAGACAAAAAAGAGATCATAAATTTTTCACAGGAGGCAATATGATGATGTAAGTTTTACTCCATTTTACTGTAGAGTCAGGCAGAGACTATGCTACTGCACTTCACCAGAATATGCGTTTGGATTCTACCACTAGATGCATCAGGCCTTAATCTATTGAGGGTGTACCACAGTGCTACTAAAGTTAAATAAGACATAATCTACATGGTGTGATAGGTGGTAATTCTTGGTTTTAAAAGAAACAGTATAGTGAATTTATATATTTTTATTTCCTACTTATATTAACGTAAACAACATTACAAAATTGACATAACCTATCAAAATCCTCTAACTGACTTAATAGCCTTCTCTTCGTCCATGGACTTCATAGATCTATTGCAGTAAAACTCCATTGTGAACATGCCTGTACCAGAGGATAAGCTGCGCAGGGCATTGGAGTATCCCAGTAATTCTGATAACGGGGCTATGCATTCTATTACCTAAAAAAGAAATATTTATAATAGTATTTCATAGAAAATTCACTGCATAACTAAATTCTTAAACTTTAACAGCCGGTTTCATAAAAAATAAAGGAGACTTTAAGTTTCCTTTAAAAAATAATGATTGTGTTTCATAACAACAAAATGACACTTATGTAAAAGTGCCGTTCTTGGGACTTAAAGTCGACTTTAGTGTAGTTTAATCTTTTACCGTCGGGAGTTCATAGAAAATTTCGTGACGCGTTCTGTCACAAAGATGAACATTTGTATGCGGTAGCCAATGAGATATTATACTGGAGATGCAATTCCATACAATTTTTAGTTTGAAAGTAGCATTATGAGTAAATTTGAAGTTGAACTTAAATAAAAATATGCAATCAAGCATTACTGACGAATATGTTTGTCTTTGTCACACATAATACGCCAAACGGCTAAGTGCTGTCACCTTCTACCGGTACACATTAATAGAAATTTCTTTTTGTGCGTGAGATTTGAATGCATTTGTCAGAATTGTCTAAGAACCTTTTGAAAAAGATCTCTCGTCTTTATTAATGCGAGGCATACAACGAACAGTTTAAAAGCACATTTATAAAAATATTTTTCGACAATGGAAAAAATGATTTATTTATTCGAATCAAAATGACCCTTTTTATAAAAACACTAGTTATAGTGTACTTGCTTCTAAATGTCGTCCGGCTAGGTAAGGGCTCATACACACAGCTTAAACGAGAACCGTCAGAAATCCGGCACTGTGGGAAAAACCGCTGGCGATTTCTCAGTTGTATGATGGATTTCGTAAAAAAATTCATTGAAAGTGGAAAACCTCTGTTTGCAGAACATCCTTAAATTCCATATATAATTTTAATTAAGGAGCACTCTATTTAAATATAAGTTGTATTCTTTTTTCTAAATAAATTGATAAAAAAAAACCTTGATAAAATAAAAAAAAAATCTAGAAATATATACCTATTCACTGTTGGATACGCCGCGTACGGGTGTATCTTTTTAAATGAATTTGGGCTAATTAAAAGTGAACACAAATACATTTGGAAACTTGCACACACTATGGAAGAGTTGTGTTGTGAAAGTGGAAATAGTCGGCACAGTGATTCGAGCCCAAGACGTATGCTGTAGTAAGAAAGCCGTCGACTGAACAGCTGGGTTACAAATTCAAATAAAAATGTATTTACGCGTTTCATACAGACGCGGTTTTTTTTACCCCGCTCGGTATGCACCCGTAGTGTGATGTGGGCCTAACTAATAAAACAAAAATAATTGTCAAATATATTTTTATATTTTAAACATTTTATCACAATAATATGCACTTAAAATATATAAAATACGTCCTTTTTTTATAAAAGGATTTTCCTATATTGATTTCTGTTGAGGAACGACTTTTATTCACCACAAAATCCACCATTTTCAAGAACACCGTATTACCGCGGACACAACTGTCAAGCTCGAGCTGTTGTCAACGACTAAAACACGAGCGTGGCACATTTTTGGTGGTGGCACAATTTTTCACATGCCATTTTTTAGACTCGATTGCATCTCTAGTATAATATCTCATTGGCGGTAGCACTGTGGACAAAAATGACTAAAATAGGGTGGAAAACATGGTAAAACGGGAAGAATATTATTGGTTACAGACTTCGGTTACTAATTCATAAACCATAATAAAAAATTAACGCAAAAAAACGGCAGTTTAATGCTCTATTGAGAAATAAAATTGACAGATCAACAGAAATTCCGTGAAATTATTAGTAAACAACCTATATGTTTTCCAGATTTCCATGGTAACAATACCAACAGCTACCAACTTTCAAATATTTTTTAACATTTCAAACTTTAGCTAAAGTACGCGGGAATATTTTTTATGAAACCCGTTAACTTAAAGGAAACTAAATTTTAAAGGTTCTTTTAGCTAAAGTGTTCTTTTGCGCTTTTTATGAAACCAGCTATAAGTTCTCTAAATTCTTAAAAATCATTTAATGATTTTAAAAAAACAATTCCAGCACGGTTATTTACAAAAAAGTTTCAGTTTAGAAATAGGTTGAGAAACACCTTTTTGACACATAATATTACTTTCATTCTCTAAAAATTGCCGTTTTTGGTACTTTTACTTAATTATTCCGTAACTCCTTAAGATATGAAAATGAAATTTACGTAGAATTAACTTTAAAGCTAGTTTAGTTGCAGAAAAAAAATAAAAATAAATCTTTATATTGATTGGAATTTGTTTTACGCATCTAAAAAAAGTTTTTTTTTTGAAGTTTAGTTCGAACTAAACTTTTTGTGAATACCCCTGCTGTTAATAGTTTATAGAAAAAAATCAATACTTTTTTCCTCTTTATCTTTTAAATAAGTTAATTTATGAAATAAATGAATTCATATTTTTATTTCATTTTCATTATGTTAGATTGAATGTAAAGGTTAAGAGAACTAAGAACGGCTGAGCTGAGAATGTTGCGAGCAATGGCTAGAAATACTCTGCAGAACCAAGTGCATCCCCAACCCGCGCCTACCTGCGCAAAGAATGTTACTATACATTTGAATGGGGATACCCACAGACAAAGCAAGAACCCGCTTTCCGGCATGCTCATTTAAATGCATTGAAACCATAGACAACAATCTTTGAGCCGGTCAGCGCAGGTTGGAATCGGCTTTCTACATGGTTACCTTATTTTTTCCTTTGTTGATTTCCTGCTGGATTTCCGCTCTCCTGTTGTGAAGATCAGCAATGACTCTTTGGTAATACACTTCGTTAAATGATATCTCTAAATACATGACTGGTTCCAGCAACATGGGCTCACTGTTATTGAATATCTAAAAACATTCAATCAATCAATACTCCCTTTAACACACCACTCAGGGGCATAGGGAGGCAACAAGAGCTCTCCATTGCGCTCGATCTTGCGCAATGTTTATGACCTCCTCCCACACCATGCCCAAATCCCTCAGCTCTGCTTCCAAGGAGCGGAACACAGTGTAAGAGCGTCTTCCTCGTCCTCGGGACCCTGATGGAAGGAAAAACAGCGCTCTCCTCGGCCAGCTGTCATTCGGCATCTTAGGTAATATTCCCATTTAAATTTTCATATTTACTTGAGTTCAGAGACAATTTTCAAATTTTTTTGCGATAACCAAAGCTCAAATGATGAGAAATTAAGTAGGTATTTCTGTATGCTGCATGTCTCCAATAAACTAATATAATTCTTTACTTAACTGAGCTTTCACAAGATGCTAAACAAAAATATTGGGAATGCTGATGAAATGATTACCTTTCTCAGACACTGTGCAGTGGCGCCAGCTACGAAAGTTTCCGATGTTCCTCTGCCAACTTCCAACCAATGTAACGTAACACCAACATCCACCAACTACAAACATTATTCACTTGCATGAGATATTATATTAAGAAGGAATGCAAGGTTAAACAAGATATTGAACAGTACATTCAAGAATGTTAAAATTGAGACAATGTGTGGGGCAAAATGGATATTTTTATATTGTTAACAGTGGGTATGCAGAATCGTGAGTGGCTAACAATTTTATAAATAACCAGCGGTCTGCTCCAGCTTCGCACGAGTAGATAGGTATTTAAAAAAAATAATTCAGTTATCTTATAATCTTCATAGATCCCTAACTTTATCAAAATATTCTATAGGCTATGTTAATCTGGAATAATGTAGCATTCTAATGGTCCCCTCCCGTCCGGCTCGTACCCCAGTGACGCCTATATCTCTGCCGCATTTCAATTACATTTTTTTTTAAATAAAAGAAAACTTATTGTGACATAAATAATAAAACTTATAGACATATGCTGTCGCGACATTTTTTGTAGATATTGATGTCTGTTGAAAATTGTTAGCATTGCACAAGTCCTCTATGGTGGTTTAATATATAAAATTTATCTTAGGTCTGTATCGATGTTCGTTTCCTTTATCTATGTAAAAATTGAGCACTTCCGTTGGTCAGTAGAATTGAGTAGAGATTGGTATGTCGATTGTTATTGTCTTCAAGAATAAAACGAATGTAATAAAAGTCAGAAGTGTTTTTAATCAAGAACAACCACAAAATATTTACAATGTCTTCCACAAAATATTTACAATGTCTTCTACAAAGTCGTAGTACATTATTTTATTCTATCATCAATAGTTTTCACAGCGCACGCGATGTAAAGAATATTTAAAGCAATTTTTTTACACCTTGGGTTACATTATTGGAGTTTTAGTAAGGATCCCAAAATTTTTGAAAATACAATATAGCCTATTTTCACCGGGGATAGTATAGCTTCAATCAAATCTTTCCTCTTTATAATATTAGTATAGAAAAAACAATAACTAACCGGACATCCCAATTTGGGTCCATGTAAAAAGGCGGTTTCTACGCCCTGTTTTACTGCTGCTAAATTGACTTTATAAATCTGAGACATGTTAGAAGCATTTTCAGGTGTTGATTGATCTAATCTAAAAAATAAAAAAACTTATATAGTGCTCAAATAAAAAAAAAAGATCGAATTTAGACCTCTTCTGCATTCGATTTACAGTTATAAACATTATCTTAATAACTGGTAACTAATACAACATGGTTTTCTAGCAACTTAAATACAATTTCTTGCAGATCACTTTCACACTTAGCCATTAGCACTAAATCGTCTGCATAAGCCATTATTTCATTTTATTCAACCCCAATATTTTTGAGGTTAACTATGTGATATCCGACATAACTGGATGTTGGGAAAAAAACTTGCTAAAACAGCAGTTCATGTGATTAATGGACGTCCCCTAAGATTGAGTGTGGTGAAGGGCTCTTGTTGCCTCCCTATACCCCTGTGGGGTCAGAAAGGGGGTATTGAATTAAACCCATATTCCGATCCGAAAGTTCTCATGCCTAACATCCCAAATCTTTATATTAGTAGCCTCCCTATGAGAAATGTTCCGTTACTTACTTTAGTATATTTTTGTTGGAAGACGGATATGCAGACAGCGTAATATTCACATAATGCCTTTGACTTCCTATTTTATTGTCCGATATGTGCGAGTCTCGTACCAGATTAGTTATGGTTTCTTTATAAGAAATTTGTAGTGGCCCTAATTCCGCGTCTATTTTATATTCCGTCAAAATTCTTTCTCTTATGATCTGTAAATGCAATTCTCCCATACCTAAAAATGTCATTTAATATAATGTGCTAAACTAAAGTACAATAGGTTTGATGCACATTTTTTATTATAGCCTTTGAATTGGGTTTGCTGGAAGAGATCCCATTGGGTTGGCTGGAAGAGATCCCTCGGGGTAAGTCCGCCCTTTGACTCCTAAAATGTCTGTATAAAAATGGTTTTTTTATCCCACAATAAAGCTTTATTTATTTATTAATTTATTTGACTTGTGTGTGTGTTTTTGAGTAGGTAAATATTAACAATTAAGTTAAGAAGATGGAGATGGGATGGATGCTGGAGATTTGGTAAAATTACAAAAGAAATGAGGAAGGAGAAGAAGTCGAACATGGTAAACTAGTGGCATAGGCTCCGACATCTGATCCACTTTCACTTCAAATATCAACTTGGATTTGGAATCTTGTCTCTCAGACTGTTCGGGACTGGTTGACCTACAGAGAATGCTTCAAGCATAAGAAGTGGAAGCCTTTTTGACAACCCCTCAAGGGACATGATGTAATGGGTAAAAACAGAATTCAATTTTACTCACCTGCCAACACTATTTGACCAGTTTCATCATTATTTGTAACTCTCAAGCTCGGATCGACTCTTTGTAGTTCGCTTAAAGCTGTTTCAAGCGGAGTTTGATAGGCTAAGCTCGGAGGTTCTATGGAACATAAAAATACTGGATCGGGAATAACAGCTCCAACGCCAAATATTTTCGAAACGGCTTCTGCCGACTTCATGTTACCGTCAATGATAAAATCTGATATTTTACTCCATATATACGGCGGAATTTTCAAACTGTCTCTTTCACTCTCTTTTTCTAGTTTCTTTACCAATTTCGTCTTCGCTGTATTCGCGGAATTATTTGTCGAGCAGACTACGTCACCAGAGTTTGTAATCTATAAAAACACATTTGTCCGTTTGTGAATGATTATTTTCGAATGAGAATTGAATTGTTGTAAAAGTATAGGTACGTAATAAACCTTAAGTCCACTGACGGCCACGACTGATCCTTTTCCAACTTTGTCTACAGGAAAATAATCATCAGCATACGGAATATAAATAGACAGACTCTAAAAAGAATATAAAATACTTGATTAGTAAAATTAATGGTAAAAAAAAAACTAGCCATTAGGGGCAATTTTCCACAATAGCGTCCCAAATGTATCTCTTTTTTTAATTTTGTTATGTATTGCTATAATATGCTTCGCAGCGACACCTGATTGAGGGACTTGGGTTCGAATTCCTGCTGTACTAATTTTGTATAAAGTTTTAAATATTTAAAATAAATTGAATATAGTACTCACTGTTTCTGATTTTTCCTTTCCAATATTAAATATCTTTTGGCCCTTTTGTATTTCACCGGAAAATATCCTAAAATATGTCAAAACTCCCAATCTTTGATCGTGCTGCACTTTAAAAGCTTTGGCGCAAAAATCATTTCCGAAACAATCATACATCTGATTGCATTCTAGCGGAGACGGAAGATAGTCAGTCACCGCGTCCATTAATGTCTGAACACCGATATTCTTGTAAGAACTTCCACAAAATACGGGAAATGCCTCCATTTCACACGTGACTTTTTTAATGGATCTTTTCAAAATGTCGGTTTCAATATTATCTAAACTGTCAAGTTGTATGATTGTGTTAGCCAAATCGTCGTCGTATTCTGATAAAATATCTGTGAGGTCTACTCTGGCTTTCATGGCTTTTTCCCATGCTGGATCATCTTCCGTCAAAGGGATTGTTTTATAGATTCTCCCTTGATGCGAATGCTCCCATAACACCATATTCATATTCAAAACATCAATCAAACCTACAACAAACAGTTTGTTCAAAAGGAAAGGGAAATCCTAGTAGTAGGATACCCAGAATCATGAATAGGCAACCCCAGAAAAGATGGGTGGATGATTTAGTCAGATCTCAGAAAGTCGGCTGAGGGATGAACAACGTAAATTGTTTAAGATTAAAGAACCTTCAACTTCACATCATAAAGTATCAATTCAATTCAGGCAGATTTGTGTGAAGAGCATAATAACTTCGTATATTTTATATTATGTGGAACACAACAGAAATAGCCGAATGTCATTTTGATTCTTTAGAGATTCTAGGAAACAAAAATGTATTTTTCTTTCACAAAATGTATTTTTTCACATACTTACGAGTTTGCTTAAAATAGATGAGCTGAGAAATCAGACAATTTCTTAAATAAAACCGACGGACCTCGGTAGCCTTGTTGTACTAACGTGGACTTCAGATCCGAGGTTCCGGGTTCGATTCTCGGTCGGGTCAGAGTTTTTCTAAGTGTTTTTTCACTTGAAATTTCTACCCGGGGTTGGCCTGTCTCAGATGGACGGGACCAGTTGACTGACAAAAATTGCCTCAGTCAATAAGTTCCGCCGGATATACTGACACCTTTGTATAGAAAAGTGTTATATTATTAACAGTATAAAAAAGTTTTGATTTCATCAAATAGAGGAAATATGCAAGGAATTTATTAAATTAAATTAAATTGACAACAAACAATTGACAAGTCATTTCTATTCCTATCCTCAGACAGATTTTATTGCTAGTTAAGAGATAATAAAGAAATGTACCTTCCAGTTTATCATTTGCGTGTCTTACTGGTAATTGTAAACAGATTGGCCGAATTTCTAACTTATCCACGATGGACCTGAGACACATGGGGAGGCTGCTGTCTTTTCTGTCCATTTTATTGATGTAAATCAGTCGGGGGATCCTGTGGTTGTCGCACTGCTTCCAGACAGTCAACGTCTGAGCTTCCACACCTACAACAATTATTTACATGTAGACAAAATCAAATTAGCAGCTACTTTCTGGTACTTTCCTTGCAGATCACTCAAAAGTTCATTTTTAATTTTTTAAGTGGCTTGTAGTCCAATGGTGTCAGTCGGCGGCTTTCATGCGTACAGTGTATTGGAAGTCGTGGGTTCGAATCCCTGTGCCGACCATTTCCACTTTCATGACACAAGCCTTTGTTAGAGTATCCATGTTCACTTCGAGTGAGCACAGATTCATTTAAAAAAAAAAGTGAAGTCAATTTTTAGGTATTTCTAAAAACAAGACTTCTACAGAATCAGATTTCTTTCAATGTGTCTTCAATATAATTTCATAAGCAACAAAAAAATATACCGTTGATTGAACTTGATTACACATGATCACAATCTTCTTTTTTTGGTCAGTATTAGAAAATAATGTTAGAAATAAAGTAGGTAAGTTTAACATAAAAAAGTTTGGTCAGTAGTAACCTGCAGATCCGTCCAAAACAACAACAGCTCCGTCCAACACTCCGAGACTCTGTTCTACTTCCATTGTGAAATCAATGTGGCCCGGCGTGTCTATGAGATTGAACTGATGCTCTTTCCAACTGAATGACACTGCGGCGGCTGAAAAAAATGCACGGAAATTATAAGTTGTGTTTCGTATAAATAAAACTGAGAAAATTAAAAAAGGATAAACTTGAAGAGAAAAAGGAAATAGAAAAAGAATTAATTAAATATACCAATTAGAGTGGACCTGTGATAGCCCGACAAACATTTTGCAAGATAGTGTCAGACTATCGAATAAGTCAATTATTGTATAGTACTGCCTAAAATCCTCTATAGTCCAAATTTTTTTCCATGACGATGTAATAGTTGATGACGTCAATGCTTTGCAAGATTGATAAAAGTAAAAACCAAGTCTTTCATGTCGAGTTCTTTTAGGGACTCTTAGAGACATTACCAGTAAACTCATTTCCAAAAAAAAAACCAACAACATGCAACAGCATATTTGTCACTGGCGCATATTTATTTATTCAATCATATACAGCCATAGGCAATTATTATACTACATAATACAGTATAAGGTGCAAAAAAGAAAACACATACAAAAAGGCTAAATCAACATGCACACAATAAGAAAAAAACGTAGGTACAAACATGTGGCCTGCGAGTCTTGGAGACAAGCGCATTTTGAATGTGCCAGTGTTGCTAGATAATAATAATATAATACTTTATTGGGTAAAAATAAACATAATTAACCAAAATTTGCCAGCTTATTGCAAGGCAATTTCTTCCAACCAACCTATTATAGATAACATTTAAACTGTTGCATGTTATATAAAAAATATCCATACACATACAAATACATTCAAATATATACATACATAGATATATATAAAAATATACATATATAAAAAAAACATGCAATACATAATCAATAATCAAACATAGCGAGGAAGGAGAGGATCAGGAAACAGGAGCAGGAGTAGAAGAAAGGAAATGACGTTTCAATCTGTTTTTGAAAGAGAATAACGCTGGAGAGAGTCTGATGTCATCAGGTAATTGGTTCCATAACCTGACCGCCTGTGCAGTGAAAAATGAAGAACAATGTGTTGGGATTTGTAGGTCGCCACGCGCAGCAGACCGCAGAGGAAGGCCATGAAATGCTAATGGAGTGAATAAAGACCTCAGATAGTTAGGAGAGTTGGGGTTAGAGAGTACCGAGAAAAGCAATGTGAGAATGTGTAAGTCTCTTCGTTGTGACATAGTTAACCATTTGAGTTCCGCTCTGAACAGAGATACTATGTTGTCAAATTTTCTGAGACCAAAGATGTAACGATAGATAATAATTATCCAAAATAAAAAGTGGCAAAAATTCATGCTTACAGGTGATTGTGATTCCGCGTTCCCTCTCTTGTGCGAGATAGTCTGTCACAGTGTTGCCATGATGCACTTCCCCCATCACGCCAATCGTTCCAGAGTAGTATAACATTCTTTCAGTTGTCGTAGTTTTACCTATGATGATTTCATATCAATATTTAACAAATCAAATGACTAGATTATCCTGACGTATACGAAAACAGAGAGATATGCTCTTCTAAAAGAACTGTGCATCTCTTGGACTTGATTTAACAATATATTATTTCATTGAAAAGAGTTACTTATGTGGAGCTAGCTTTATTTAGAAATACAAATATCCCTAAAGACACCAATACAAACTAAATAAGTAGTACAAGGAACTAGTAAGATAAGTTCGAAATGGCTCTACTACAAGTAAACATGCTGTACCTACCTAGAGGTGAGAAGATTGCTTTCTTTTTTAAAAATCTTTACCTTGCTACTTTATGCGGTGTTCAGACGGGGCGAATATCGCCAGGACACCAAAATATCGCCAGCTAATTGAACCGTGTGAACAGATTGGCGATAAATCTGAAACGATAAAAATGATTGAAAGCGATATCGCCTCAAGTTGAACGCCTTTCAACTTTTGTATCTGGTGGAACGATTCACGCATGCGCAGATATGCGCGGCGTCCGTATGTTCTGTTTCTTGACAGTTGACAGCACTGCTCTAAATTTATTTCTCCTTAGAATCCAATTCCGCACCCAATATCTGCGTTTTTTTTTTATTTTTCCTCAATTAGGAGTCTTTTTATATGGTCTAAAACAATATTTTCAACTAACTCCAATTACTCCGCGACTTCTACCTCGACGTCCGCCATTTTTAAAACAATCAGCGCACCTGACAGATTGAATGTATGTCGGTGGACTCGTGTGAACACATCAGACGATCAATGGGCGACCAAACGATATTTTTTTTATGCAAGCGATATCGTCTGGCCTTATATCGCCCCGTCTGAACACCGCATTAAAGACGGGTCTTCCTAGAGCTAAAATAAAAGAACTTCTGGATAGAGTGTCAAAAACCGCATTGTCCGTGTTTTTGCATTTGGTTGTGCAGGGGAGTGGAGTGTCAGTCGGAGATTGGTGGGTGAGTGGTGAAAGTGAATTATGGCATAAAGAGGCCCCTTAAGCCACATACATGGTCGCACGCCAGTATGACTCGCCTATTCTGATACTCTATTCATTTGTGCCGAGGCCCTGAATTTATTGAAATCAATATTGCAATTCTTTTTTACATCTAGCTCTTATTAACTGAAGGACATCAAAGCCCTTATAGAAGAGACTGATGGCCTAACTGCACAATGCAAGGAGGAGGACTGAAGATTTTTTACCAGCAGAAAAGAACAGGAACAAGTTTTCCAACTGACCACCTACGTTGGCGGGAAATAACGGCAATTTATTCGAAACAGATTTCTCATGAAATAGGCCACGACATCGCTCTATATCAAAATCAGAGGAGATTCTGGTTGTTTTCAATGTCTCAAAGTGGATTGATTTAATTAAATAAATTCGTCATTAATACGAAATGGTGACAGAGCCCTTCAGTTAATAATTGAATCGATAGTTTTCTTAAAATTATTTAGATTCATTTATTATAAAACTATTCATACCAGCATCGATGTGAGCCAATATTCCAATGTTTCTAAATTCCGACACATCGTATTCATTATTTATTACTTTCTTAGAAAACTTTCTTTTGGACAATACTGACAAAAAAGTTGATAAAAGCTTTTTGTTAGTTAAAACGTTACGCATTTCATTAAATAGTATCTTATTTATTTAATAACCTAATTCAAATGTTTTGAAATTTAACTGGAATTGACACTTCTTGAATGTATGACAGCTATCTGACATTTTCAAGAAAAATGAAAATCATAGTGTAAAAAATCACAGGACCATAAAATAAAAATATTAAAGCTTTTTGTACTCGCTAATCAAAATAGGTGGTGTTGATTAAAATCACTATTAAAATACTTACATTACGACCGTCGACATGACAAATTTATTTGCAACATATTTTTTTTCGAAATAGATATATATTTAAAATTTTGTGAAAAATAGATATAATGCACATTCGATTGTTAATTAAGATCGAATTTAAGTACTAATTTAAGCGGTGATATTAATTATTGGAATATTCTTCCATATTGAATGTACTAGGTATATTATAACTTTATTTCTTGAAGCAGGAATTTGGTCGAGTATCCAGCTACCCTTGTAGGCAGCTTGTAGGTATTTGTAGATAGGTAATATTGTTATTTTTTGTGATTGTTTTCGTTTGATTTATCTTTTTGTCTCTGAGTGTGAACTGTCAAATTGCAATGGCGTCAAAAATACGCTGACAGGTTGATTAGTAGAAAATTGAACCGCGTCATATTATAAAATTGTTGTGTTTATAATTAATCAAATAATATTAAAAGCTTTTCGAAATGGGGGTTCCAGCATTTTTTCGCTGGTTGAGTCGTAAATATCCGAGTGTTATTGTAGAATGTGTCGAAGAAACGGTTTGTACACATAACCTATTTTTATGTTTTTCTTTCATTTTCATTTCAAAGTTAACATAAACACCAGGAATTCTATATTATATAAATGTGATTGATATTCAGTGATTTATCCTTGTAAATTAGATCGCTATCAACCATTTAAATATACTGATTTGACCAATCTTTATTTTAGCCCACAGATGTTAATGGCGTTCAAATACCAGTAGATTCTTCACAACCAAACCCTAACGGAGTTGAGTTTGATAATTTGTATCTTGATATGAATGGTATTATCCATCCATGCACACATCCAGAAGATAAACCCGGTAAATAATTATGTTTTAAATCTTATTTAATGATGTCATCAATTTTTCCATACTGAAGATTTATTTATTGTTTTTATTTAATGTTTTAGCTCCTAAAAATGAAGACGAGATGATGATTGCCATATTTGAGTGTGTTGACAGACTGTTTAGGATTGTGAGACCAAGAAAAGTCCTCTATATGGCTATTGATGGAGTGGTAAGACTAATTTTGTAATATTTATCTTATGAAGATCACGTTGAAAAATAGTGATTTTGAAAAGTCGTATGAGTGCAACCATTTATTTAACACGTTGAACGCCGTGTAGGTCACCAATGACCTCAATTCGTAACTATCAAATGTGCTTCCGAGCACAATTTTGCGTACAAAACTGATGATCTATAAATGCAATTGATGATCTCTGAGTAAGTCGGTGTTCAGTGCGCTCGGGTTGGTCGCATTTGGCATTTAGAAATAAAAATGACAAAGTGGACCAAGGATATGACATCAATTTTTTGAAGAGTATTTTGAAACTAGAATGTTTGATGTCTCTTTAGACCACTGATATGGAAATATCCATTATGTCTACCAAAGCATCTCTACAGAATCCTCCATAGCCAGAATTACAGAAATAAAAGTCCGCCCCTACAGATTACTGCATGTAGGGTTAAGGCAAAAAGTCACCCTGAGATTGCCTCCGTCAGTCACCCATCTTTTGGCTCGGGTCGAATGACAACTTGGATTGGGGACTCTTAACTATTTACAAAAGTTCTTATAATAATAATATAACACTTTTCTTTACAAAAGTGTCAGTATAGCCGTTGGAACTGATTGCCTGAGGCAATTTTCCAGTCAACCGGTCCCGTCCAATCTGAGACAGGCCAACCCCGGGTTGAAATTACAAGTCAAAAAACACTTGGAAAAAGTCTGACCCAACCGTGAAAAGTGATGTCTAAATATAATCGGGTTGCATAAAATTTTGACATTTTTTACAGGCTCCGTGCGCCAAAATGAATCAGCAGCGCTCAAGACGTTTCCGCTCGTCCAAGGAATCTCAAGAGAAGCGCATAGAGATTGCCAGAATAAGGGAAGAGTTAGAAGCGAAGGGTATTGTCGTTCCGCCACCAAAACCAAAGGAAAATCACTTTGATTTGAACTGCATAACTCCTGGAACTGAATTTATGGATAGACTCAGCCGTTGCTTGCACTATTACGTTCACGACAGGTATCTCTATTTATGTTGCTTTCAGAATTATTTGTGTTGGTTAGAATAATATGTTGTCTATCTTTGTTGCAACGGTGAAATTGGCCTGATGCGTTCGACTAATGTAAATGCACCTCGCATGGTTTACATCTTCCTGTTCTTTTTATAATATGCTTACTGACAAGAGGCTGAAAGGGCCCTTTACACCCTTCCAGCCTCGCCTTTTTATTTATTCATTGCCTGCTATGAAACTTAAACAATTTGTATTTATATTGATACTTTAATGTACATTGGTATACATATACACATAAAAACTTAACATAACAAAGACATCACAGAATCAACATACAGAGGGCGAGCTTACCACAACGAAGTTGTGGTTTCTAACAACTAACCCCAAAATGTGTGTTTGTTGTGTATATTTTGACGACTCCCAAGTGCCTGAAGAGGCCTAGGTACGAGAATGTATAAATAAACAGTTCCCTCAAAATAATTTGTTATTTTTGAGGCGCATAGCTATCCAAAATGTTTTTTTTTTTTATAAAATAATGGTGCTCACTCAAGGTGAACACAAACCCTTTGACTCTTTCACAGTAAGCTATTTAATTAAAGCTTGTGTAGTGAAAGAGGAAGATGTTCGGCACATGGGATTGAACCCATGAATTCCAGTTCAAAACAGTACCGATAGGTTACCAACCACTTCTAATTTTCTTCAAACACATTATTTGTAACTTTGTAATACTTAGTCATTATACCTATTTATAAATAAAACCAACATTGCAACTCTATTGTAATACTGCAAAGTTGGTTTTATTTATAAATAAATAGATACTTCTAATTTTGATGATTTATTTTTGATTGATTTAGTAAAAGATCAGTTGAAACAGTTTTTTCAACTCCAAAAAGCATTCATCTATCTATCATAAAATTAGTAAAAACACAAATTACAATTATTAACTATTTTTTGTAAGGTTTGTGTATTTACGCAGTGAAAATTCATTATTATGAATGTATAAAACATTATTATGAATATAGAATCTCGAACGCATTTGTCTAACTTAAGTAGACACTATCAAGAGACAGAGTATGAATCCAAATTTAAAGAATTTGATGAGGAATTCACATAAGATCTGTGGGCCTAGACAAAATACAGTTGGCGATCGACTACAAACGAATTCTTCGACAATGTAGATTCGGAAGAAAATTAGCTGTCCACTTTTATATTAGTGTCATTGCTTGGTTTAAATTGTTTATATGTTCCAATGGAGAGATAATTTTTTCGCACTATACATTGTCGAAATCTTCGTTTGTAGTCGAACGCCAATTTGATTTTGTCTACGGGGGCAGTTCACAGCTTATATATGAGAATGTTTATCTTTTAGGCTGAACAACGACCCTGGTTGGAGAAATATCAAGGTGATCCTGTCAGATGCCAAGGTGCCCGGAGAAGGGGAACACAAGATCATGGACTATATAAGGCGGCAAAGAGGTAAAACAGTTTAACAATTCGGTTGCTAATTCGGATAGTCAGTCCTTGTATATGTAGCTTCCCCTTGCTTAACAAAAATCTTGAATATATTATCAAAAATGAAATATTTTATGTCTAACTACAATAATATTTCCAAGGATCAACAATGAATAAAATAATTACACAACTGAGTTATTATGTAGATACAAAGTTTTTTCTCTCATTACAGCACAACCAGATCATGATCCCAATACTCAGCATGTCCTCTGTGGTGCTGATGCAGATCTCATAATGTTGGGTTTGGCCACGCACGAACCTAACTTTACCATCATTAGGGAAGAGTTCAAGCCAAATAAGCCTAAACCTTGCGATATTTGTAATCAAATCGGTGAGTCCTATTACATTCCTTTTTATATCATCAACTTTCGGTCAACTTATAATTTTGTTATCATCGACTTTCAGTCAACTTATATTTGATATCATATGCTTTCAGTCTTCCAGTATGTGACATTGCAAAATTTCGGTCAACTTGTATTTGATGACATAAACTTTCAGTCAACTCATATTAACTTTCAGTCAACTTATTTTTGTATCATTAACTTTCAGTTTACAAATATTTGATATCTTATAATTTTTTTTGTAAATTCTCGTATTGTTGCTGATTATTTTACTTATTTACAGGTCACGAAATGAAGGAATGTGCGGGAGTTGCCCAGGATGAACCCACAATCGTCCCGACTACACCGGCGTTTTCCGTGCAAGATCAGTATATATTCGTTAGACTCTACGTCCTACGAGAATATCTCGAAAAGGAGTTGCAAATGCCCAATTTGCCGTTCCAGTATGAGTTTGAGCGTGCCGTAGACGATTGGGTGTTCATGTGTTTCTTTGTCGGAAATGATTTTTTACCGCATTTACCTAGTTTGGAAATCAGAGAAGGGGCTATCGACAGATTAGTCAACTTGTACAAGAAGACTATTTACAAAACTAGAGTGAGTTTCAATTTCGTCATCAAATATTAACATCCATGATTTAATTTTTTACATAGTATAATCTACATGATATAAAGTTTAACATTTTTTATTTTTTTAAATTCTCGTGGTTATCCTGGTGCATTAGCCAAACAATCACTAGGAATTTTCGTTATATTTTCTGAAGGTTTTATATTTTTTCCCCAGTTTGCTTAATTCTGTTTTTAAAAATGATTTTGATTGTTCTAAATTTGAACGAAAATACTAATGTTATTCGACCATTTTTAGAGTAATATGTCCAGCTAGTTAAAAATGCAATCGTATGATTTGCATTAACAAATATTTGAGACAAGATTTCTTTACAAAAAATACATATTGAAGAATATAATGTATTAAAATAATTAAAATGTATAAATTGTTGAACATGCATTTTTTCATGGTGGAATTAATTTCAATATTTAAACAAATTTAAATAAAAAAACTTCCGTTTCAAATAACCTGTGACCATGAAGAATGTGTCCCTTTCAAACATTTCAAGTGTAATGAAATTGTTGAAGTGTTAAAAAGGTTTTTATTTGAATTTGTTTAAAACTTTATCGTCAAAGTAAAAAGGAGTAAAAATGTGGACTTATCCGAAAGGATCTCTCCCAGCCGACCCACATAATCCAATTGATTCAATCTTTTAAAATTTGTATGTTTATTTTTGTAGGGGTGGCTGACAGAATCGGGTGACGTAAATCTAGACAGAGTCCAAATGATTATGGCCGATTTGGGTCACGCGGAAGACGAAATATTTAAGAAGCGTCAACAGACGGAGTTGATGTTCAAGGCTCGTGAAAAGGCGAAGAAGCGCAGGGAGAAGAGAGAGAAGAGTCAGAGACCAAACTTTGATTTGCTGAAGAACTCACAGTTTGCGCCAATGGTGAGATGGTCAAGGTGCAGGATTCACTCCCTGTTGCTTGTTTTCACATTTCACATCACCTTATCTTAGATCATTGATCACCTAGACTTATCTTAGATCATTGATGAACTAGATTTACAATTTTTTTATTGTTAGAGTCATAACGTGATTTTGAATAGCCTAAAGCCTTCTTCAAGAAATAGAATATCAAATGTAAAAAGATTTTTTAAATCTGTTTTGTTTGTTTCTGAGATCATAGCATTCAATCATTATAAACAGTTTCTGGTTTATATAATAGTACTAGGTAACCATGTCATCGTAAAGTTAGTATCATCAACATCCTAAGCCTATCTACTTCAAATTGTAGTTTTCTCTATTTTCTTAGCAAATATTCCATATTTTCTTACCATTTAAAACTACCCTGAACTTAAACGAATATTTCAAAACCAAAATTAGACAAATTCTTTCAGCCGTTCCTGATTTTTAGCGAGACACACGCACAGCTAACAACTTTTATAATATAAGATTTGTAAAAAAAAAAATTATTTAAAAAAATAAAAATGAATCTGGTCTCGCTCAAAGTGAACACAGATACACTTTCGACAATTTTTACATAAAACAAAGCTTGTGTTGTGAAAGTGAAAATGGTCAGTACCGGGATTTGAACCCATGACCTTCAGTACGCTGTACGTACAAAAGCCGTCGACTGAAACCATTGGGATATCAACCATTTCTTGAGAAAGCTTCATCTTACCTATGTACCATCTATATGAAAAATGTAATTTTTACTGTGGCAAATTTATTAAAATAGTCGTAAATTTTTTTACTTAATTGATTCTACCCATTACAGGCATTGGGCAGTGACAATAATCCGGTACGTGGTGCAAGGAATGAGGCCTTCAAATTGAGGGTTGCCGGCATGCTCAACCAGGGTGGTGCTAACAACAAAGAAGACAACTCTTCGGATAATCGAGGCTCAAAGAGGAAGGCTGATGAAATGGCCAAGGAGGATTCTGAGAGTGAAGAGGAAGATGATCAGAAACACGACGAAGTCCGCCTCTGGGAGGACGGATTCAAAGACAGATATTACGAGAGTAAATTCGACGTGGGACCAGATAACTTGGAGTTTAGGTACTTTATTTGACATATTATGTTTTCCTTTACTGTATAAAAATGTAGTTAAAGAAATGAATCACCAGTGACATCTACTATTAGAATTGGTTCTAAAAGTTAGTAGAAATTGAATGCCTAATTTTTTAAATGGTGTAACCACTTACGGATGGTGGTTTCTTTGAACACATAATGGATTATAATTGAAGCCCTTGGAGCAATAAGATGACAAGACAGAAATTAAATTTTTTACAGGAGAGCGAAATGAAGATTTCAAAACATTCTATAATTATTATTTTGAGCTATTTTTTGTATCTGTAACAAGAAATCAAAAGTTCAAAATATTTTTTATCTTTATTGATGCTAATAAACAGAATAAAATTAATGTTTACACTAAATTTTAAACATTTGTTTTAACATCACCACCAGATTTTGTGGCTTATCACCCCAAAAAATGGTAACAAAAATGTTTTTGATCAAACAAATTAACTAAGTATTGTTCTCAAGCAATTACATTATTGTATTGATATTTTATGTAGTGTAACGCATATTTTGTAATTTAAAATGATATTATAACATTTTTACTCAAACAAAAGAAATTTGAAAATGGGTTGTCACGTTCTTCACAAAAAAAAAACGAATTCTCTCTGAGCAATACAATGTTTTCAAAATTATTGTAACCAATATGTATATATTAAATTTTTTGACTTTGTTTTTGGGTAGTCCATAGACAAATACGTCAAATCTAATTTATAAGTAATTTTTTGTAAATATTGTAGCTTGATTGCGCCAAGGCCTTCAACTATCCAGAGTTTCCCAAAAGATTGTCCTTCATTTTTCACTTTATCTTTCACTGCACAAGTGGCCAGGTTATGGAACCAATTACTTGATGATATCAGACTTGCTCCAACATTATTCTTTTTCAAGAACAGAATTCAATGTCATTTCCCTTTTTTCTACTCTTGTACCTGTCTCCTGATCCTTGCCCTTTCATCCCTGTAATTGTTTTTTTTTTTCTTTATTTAAAGATGCGTTTACACCAAATGAAAATAGAGAGAAAACAAAGCTGGAAAATAGAGTATATTTTCTTGTTCGTTGATATAATCACAAAGAAAATAACAACGAGAAAAAACTGCCATCACTCGTTAATTAGTTGCTATTTCCATGGTGTCCAGTATAACGATTAAAGAAAGTATACTCTACTTCCAGCTATGGCACCATGCTCATTTGGTTTAAATGCACCCGTACACTTTACAAATTATTGTTCTCAGTTGGTTGGTTGGTAGAAATTGCCCAAGGCAATTAAACCCGCTAATTAGGGGATTAAGTGACCCAATAAAGTGTTTATTTGTTTATAAAATATGGCAAAGAGCTTTCACTAATGAAAATTTTCCAGGTATCATGTGGCTTTACAGTATGTGAAAGGATTGTGCTGGGTGTTGAGGTATTACTACCAAGGCTGTGCTTCCTGGAAATGGCATTTCCCCTACCACTATGCACCGTTCGCCTCCGACTTTGTCAATATCGGCGGACTTTCTACACAATTCGAGAAAAATACTAAACCGGTAATTATCATAGAAATAGAAAAAATATATATTTCTCACATTTTTGGTTAAAATTAAAATGCATTGAAACCATAGAAAACATTCTTTGCGCCGGTCGGAATCAGCGTTCTTTGTGTTTTCTGATGATATTATGTATATTAAGCATATTACCCATATTTTTTATTTTATGCTACAGATTTTCTTTTATGAATTTTCAACAACTCTTAGGAGTTGCTGCCGTTTGAAGAAAATACCTACCTACTCAAATAAAAAACAAGTGCTACATATTCTTTCTTTCAGATCAAACCGATGGAGCAGCTTATGAGTGTGTTTCCAGCGGCCAGTGGCAATCTGGTCCCGCAGACTTGGGCCACCCTGATGAGAGATCCTGTATGTTACAATCATTTAACAAATTTTTCTTGTAAAGCTAGGGCTACACTATGGACAAAGCTGGACCATGCTGGTCAAATAGGGGCTCTGGTCAATCGTGGACAAGTAGCAACATTTGACAAGTATATTTGTATACCTGGCTACGCTACTGGTCCAATGTTGACAGCTGGCGCGCTTTATTATAGGTTATCTTGAAAGTGTTTTGAGTTT
The DNA here is from genome assembly GCA_963576905.1 of Mystacides longicornis. Taxonomy (NCBI): domain Eukaryota; kingdom Metazoa; phylum Arthropoda; class Insecta; order Trichoptera; family Leptoceridae; genus Mystacides; species Mystacides longicornis. The sequence continues at coordinate 5,914,044 of OY756439.1, read as the reverse complement.
TAAAATAGAACAAGTAAGCAAATATTTAAAATAATCCTATATATTTTCAACTTGCGCTATTTTTTCTCAACTTAAAAAACAATAATGTACAAAACACTGAAAATAATAACCTAGAAAACGTGACAGCTGTCAACGTTGGACCAGTATTGGCAATATTAGCCAACTTGATCGACAAGTACACAAGTAATAGCCAATGTCAAATATTGGGCGATATTGGTAATTGGTGAAGCGGTCACACTACTTGCCCATGATGGACCAGAGCCTATATTTGGCCAGCATTGTCCATAGTGTAGCCAGCCTGTAATAGGATATAATGTAAAATTAAGCCATGTCTTATTTTGTGTGTAAATACTAAAATTTCCATACTGGTCCATTTTTATGTGTAATAGTATAGATAAGAGGTTACCTAGAACAACAATACAACCCCCGTGTATGAAAAATGATCTAATGAAGGCATTTTGTGCAAAATATGTCCAAATTACAATTAATAACACTATAGGGGATACCTGTTATTGGAGCACAGAAGGTTCTATTTTTTTGTTTTTCAGTTTCTCTTCTACCGGCTATTATAGCCGGCGGAACTTAATGCTAGCATTCTCTACCAGTCAACCAGTCCTGTCCAATCTGAAACAGGATTCCAACCCCGAGTATAGAAATCAAATTTCTTGTAAAAAAAAACACAACAAATTTCTGACCCGACCGGGAATTGATCTCTTAAGATGCAGTTAAAACTGTTTTTGCTACTGATTTTTTTTCAATAACTGGTAGAATATGAATTATTATAATTTTTTTTTGTAAAACCGTTTGGGAAAATATCATCTTTTATCTATATAGTTTTATATCTAACTATTTTTCTTATCATATGTGATTGTGACTTCCACTGCGCAATATCTGCTGTTTAAACATTTCAAATATTTTTACCAAATTTTTTTCTCTCTTAGAACTCACCGATCATTGACTTTTATCCTGAAGACTTTAAAATCGATCTAAACGGAAAGAAGTTTGCGTGGCAAGGCGTGGCGCTTCTGCCGTTTGTGGAAGAAAAGAGATTGTTCAAAGCTTTGGGGAAGTACTACGACTTGCTGACAGCAGCTGAGAGTAAGTTGGAAAGTCTTTCTAACACTTAAGAACTTTGAAATAATCTTTATTCTTTGTCCATTTTAGTATTAATTTGAGAGAAACCAAGAATGTTTTGTAATATCTCGGCACCATTTTAGTTAAATCATCAAATTTGACATATCCATGTCATTGTTTTTGAAAAATAATTATGAAATAGTGCTCGCTCAATATGTCTAATATAAAAACTTATAATTTAATTTGAAGTTCGACCACTGGACGACCACTAGTATATATAACAACAATATTATTGAACATTTTAGAACTCCGAAACATGCATGGTAACGACCGTTTGTACGTTGGTTTTAACAATCCATCCTATGGAATGCTGAAGAGTTTGTATTCACAAATATGCGGTAAAGGAGCTGACAAGGGCAACGATGTGGAGGTGCCGTACACTTCAGAAGGTGTGCGAGGAACGGTTATGGTGGCGGACGATTGCGTCAATGAAGAAGGGTAAGTTAATACACAATTTTTTTTTCAATTATCGTTAAAACACTTCTGTTTCTCTTTCTTCTAACCTGGCCCTTGATAGTAAATTTGATAGCTAAAATGTTTTCACCACTCTCCGACTGATGTCTCTGCATCAAATTAATAAATAATATAAATACTCCCAACAATGTTAGTATTCCTACACTTCTTACGAAGGTATTGTCGCCAGATCAGTTGGCCCAGTGACTAGCACCTCCGCTTAAGATTGCTAGGGATGCGGGTTCTAATACTCCAGGGGGTATGGGTTTTTTTGTCTTGTTGAACATTCGGCATCTTACACATAAAGCAAAGCTTGTGTTGTGAAAGGGGAAATGATCGGCACCGGGATTCGAACCTACAACCTTCAATACATTGTACATACGAAAGCTGTCGACTGTTACCACTGGTCTATCAATCCCCTCATTTTACATTCATCCTTAGAAGTATCTTTGTTATTCTTTTAACACTCATTCTATAAACATGTCCAAGCTTTCTTAACTTTCTGGCATTTGTTTATCCTTCAGGCAATTATTTTCCCCGGTACCTGGACTAGCATGTATTAAGGACAACAGGGTGATGTGTGTAAGGTACAGGGACCCTCAATATCCGGAGGACTTCATATTCCCGGCTGTCAGACTTGCCGGAGCTCTGGAACCCAAGAGAGTTCTCAAACCTGGAGACCTCTCCCATCAAGAAAACAGAAACTACCGTCCTAATATAGGTAATATTCTGTTTTATATTATTTTACACTCGGAATAGATTCTTTTCTTTTCTAAATAAGTAAATTCATAAGAAAAGGATTAAATGGATATATTCATACTACGCATAATGTAAAAACAATTATCAATAAGGCAAGTACATTAAAACTTCGATATATTGGACTTATTATCGGAAGAGGGTATTCATTAAAGCTAATAAATGTCAAAAAAAATAGGCTTAAAATAAATCAGAATGTATATTTTATTGTCATCTTGCCAACGCCAAATTAATACTGAGCTCATGGCGAATAATGCCTGTTCTGATAACTAATGGTTATTAGGTCTCCCGGGTGGATAAATTCAAATACCTGGGAGCAACCATTACCACCTCTGGGACCTCGGGACTGAACTTCTGATACATATCGGTATGGCAAGTGGTGCCTTTATCAACATGACCAAAATATGGAAAGCGTCTGCGTTTAGTGTCGAGATGAAAAATATGTAAACTGTTTGATGCATGTATATCGACCTTTCTTCTCTATGGTGTGAGGGTCCTGGTACCCTGACGCACCCATCATTTTTTTCATTCTGGAGAGGACATTGACATGGCTGGGACATGTGTTAAGAATGCCCAATGGCCAAAGGGAGCACTATTATTTCTCCTATCAGGGCCCTGAAGATGAGGAAAACTCTCTCAAACTGTATTCTATGGGAGTATTGTGCATTCAACCTATAGCGGTTTATTGTACTTCCCTCGCTTGCTCATGTTGTCTCCCTATTAGATGTTCCGCACCAATCCCAGGTGCTTTAGGAAGTCTTTCGACTCTTTCCTGTGTTTTCATAAAATTCTTGCTCTCGTATAAACTACTGTGTCGCAGTATATTGGGTTTTACTGTACTAGCGAATATGAATAGCAAACAATTTTCATATAATCATGAAGAATATAGATTATTACAAATAGAGAGGTTTCACTGTATTTTATTTACTTATGTTAATACTAAAGCAAACAAAATAATTTAGGTAGCCGCTAAAAATACTCTAAAAAAACAATAGAACAAATAACAAAATATTATTATAATTGAAATGTTTGCTATTAGATTTTTTTGCTAATGCAACACTTGACACCAAACACGTTCCACTCGAAACGGCCTTCTCCAGAGGTGGCGGTAAACACGCCAATTTTACAATATAATATAGCTGTTATCGATTTGTCTACGCTGTCAATATTGGATAACTGTTAAAACTAAAAAAATTGCAGTGCAATTACTGCGTTTCCGCATTGCGAGCTGTGAATGTAGGATTCTTCTTCTTCTTCGTATGGTCGCCCATAATGTGACCTCCAATGACCGAAGCCATTGGATCACATTATCCGTCAGTGTGTGCAAGTACTACAGTTCTTTTTTTTTAATGTGTACATTGGGACACTCGTTTATCAGACATCATGGAAACCCAACCTAATTGGGATTTGGGTCCAAACAGCGAAAGCTGCCTACCCAATGAGAATAATAAAAATAACGAATGATTAACGCAAATCGTCCGGACATTGTATTGGTTATCCTCATGTAGGATGTTAAGAAGGTTCTCTTCTCTGTGGTTCGAAGATCTCTCATGATTACATTACTTCGTGATCTATCATGAGAGATAATACCGATATTTTTTATATTTAGTATATAGCATTGTATTTAATTTTAATTTAATTTTCTTTTATTAATTTTTATACAATGACTGGTATTCTGAAATTCACGTTCCAACTCAACGCAAGAAGCTCTTGCTTATATTTTAATCGGTTGCCAGTAGTTACGCAACTAATAATAATTATAAACACTTTATTGGTAAAAATATAATACAATAATATTACACCAAAATTGGCGGGCTTATTGCCTGGGGCAATTTCTTCCAACCAACCTAATGTATTGGATAAAACATTTTCAGAATACAGAAATGTCAAAAGTCTCAATAAAAATTGGATACGACGTAACTCAATCGTCTGTTTTTCATTTCAGAATAATAGGCAATGATGTATGCTTTATATGATATATTGTGATTTAATGAATAAATGCTTTGAAATAATAATAATAATAATGATCGATTGTGTCATTTCATATGAAGAGAGAAGGTGTGTGTGGACCCATAAATCCCCTATTGTTACACAAAAATATACCCCTAAATAGCAGTTTTATTTGAAACACATGTAGTATAAAGTGCAGTGATTTTTTTTGTGTGATATTCAATGGACATGAGCGACCAGTAACTACTCGCAGGGGTGCTCAACAATAAGAAACCTTGCTGATTAGGGCACCTAAGATATTACAATGTCCACAACTCCAAGGATATTTAGCGTAAGCGACATTTTGCCGAAATATCACAAACTGCGCTAAAAATATTCTCCGTCTCCATGTCTCTGAGCGCTATGGGTGCTTCTTGTGAGGTCGAAAAAAAAAATCTAATTATTTAGGAGGCATCCCCGTATTTTATTCTATGCTATAATTTATTGCTATAGATTTTTTTTTTATAATTTTTAAACAACTTTTAGGGTTCGCTACTTGCGTTCTTGAAGAAAATGTCAAGTCATAATCCTAGAGAAATTTTAAAATAAAAAAAAATATTGATAGTGGATGCATAATCATAGCTATAACTGTAAAGAAAATGTCCAATTATTTAGATTCAGTCGCCATACATTTTCTGTACAAATTTTCAACAACCAAAATAAGTCATCGGTTCGCTATATTTTTAATGACTTTGAAAGCAAAATTTCAAACGTCCTAGACCTTTTCTAAATTTTTAAACCAAAAAAAAACCCCTCCTGTTAAATTGGTTTTTTGTCGCTAGCACTAAGTGGCCTTTCAAGTGTCGATATTATGTCTCTCTCTAATGCAGATCAATGCAGAGGGACTGTAGACAGTGAAAAAAGAATACCTCGATATGCTTCTTATTGCTGTTAAACACCAGAGGCATGGGATCGCGTCCTACGTGAATATACCTATAGATCAGAAGGTGGCAATCTAAATCTAATTGATATTTTAATGATTGCATAAAAAATAGTTGATTCTATATAGGTATATTAATATTATGTAACCAAATGTTTGTACAAACAGGTATGGCACCGTCTAACCAGCGAGGGTTCCTGGGCAATTCAGGACACAGGATGCTCTCACACCACACGCCGAGGAGATACGGCAATGTCCAGCCTCCGCAGAATCTGCAGCAAGGCGGTGAGTATCCCATTCAATTATTCTTGGATTCTGGATGAAAGTCACTTTTGTATTGGTGAGATTAAACCTTATACGTATACAACATTGTTCTACTTGGCCTGTCGCTAAAAACGTCGACTAGGGAGCAAATTTTTTTAATCATTGTCCATATTTTTATGGGTCTTCATCATTCCACTAAATACGAAATATGCATTTCTCTATATCAACTTATTTTATATTATAAAATAAAAAATAAAGACCAAAATCACTCAAGATCGAGTGGAGGTTTATAATCTAAAGATATAAAAGAAAGTCGAGTTAGTGCGAATACTTTATCATTTTTGATTAATTGGATTCAACTCCCTTCCGGATAACAGAATAACTAATAAAACATCGAAAAATGGATAGAAAATAATATTAAAGGTAGTATGGAAATTTCGATACAAAAACGCCATCTGTGAAAAATTCTATAGAAACATAATTTTTATTTATCTGATAACACCAAGATTTCGAGGGAATTTTTTCAAGCTTTTTTCTGATTTTTTAACATTGAAGCGCATTTTTTCATAAATAAATTAAAATTTGATAATTGAATAAATCTAATTTTGAAATCAAATCCTCATTTGACACAAACTGTCAGTTTTTTAATAGTTGGTACAATTGACAGATTTCGGATAGAAAATATGTGGTTTAAAACAGATGCATCTATCGGAATGACATTGGTCAAAAGACATTTTTGTTATTCTTATAAATTCAATATTCGTAGTTAGATCACAGGACAACGTCTATCGGGAAAGCTAAATACAAAAAAAATGTGATTAGAACTTTGTGTGTCTCGCTAAAACTTAAGGACTGGATAGATTTTACAAATTTTTATTTTAAATTATTTGTTTATATATGTTCAGGGTAGTTTTAAACAACACCACCTACATAAGAAGGCCTTAGTGCTGCGTCACATCGTGAGGCTCACCCTTCGCTTGTCTATATCTGTATGTACTTACCTGTACACTATGATATCTGCCTACACGCCGGCGGCCGTGACTCGAGAGGCCAAAAATGGCCGCCAGTACTAAGGCCTTCTTATATAAATGTGGTGTTGGTTTTAAACGGTGAAAAAAAATAGGAAAAATAAACTATTCCTTTTTTCCCGTACAAGTGTTTCTATAATTTACTAGAACATGCATTTCTTGATGGAGTTTATTTGAAAATAAAGTTCAAATATAAGATTGTATAACTTTCCCACAAATTTTTATTATCCTGAATAGTTTCGTAGGCTAATTTGTGGAAAAGTTATGCAATCTTTTATTTGAACTTTATTTACAAGTGTTTCTACCAGTCGGACTTTATACATCTATTTATACTTTATTTTTCAAGAGATACCGAGCAAAAAAAAATTAGAAATTTTGGCATTGGAATTATTTCATGCTACTTAAGTTTACTTACCGCGGTATATCATGTTATATGCTAATTTAGACAGATATACGGGGTGTTTCGCAGAACGTTAGACAAACTGGTATGGTTGATAGAGGAGATCATTTGGATCATACAGTAGCTACTCAAAATTTATATAGAATGCTCCAATTTAAATTTTTTTTTGTACATATCGCTGCAAGGTTCAGAAAATTTACTTTGCTTCTCAGTCCAACCATAACAACGTTCCGCCATATATCTGATGGCTGCTTTGACTAATATCCGGTACTAGCTTTCCCAACAGACGTTGTCCTGTGTTCCCTTCTATGAATATTGAATTCGAATTTGTGTAATGATAAGCTCACTACCTTTTAACCAATGTAATTTAGATTGATGCATCTGTTTCAAACCATATATTATTTTCCATCGACATTCCATTAATCGCAGCATCAACTATCAAACTGACAGTTCCTGTCAAAGTTCAAAATTTTTCAAATTTGGAATGAAAATTATATTGTTAAAAGTACTATGAAGGTTACCTACTTAGAGTTTTCTTTGATTATCTAATTATCCAAGCAACTTTCTTAATTTTTTGTTTCATAAGAACCTTCTCCTGATAAAAGCCGACACGACAAAAAAAGAATTAGCGAAATCGGTCCAGCCGTTTAGGTGTGATGCGATGACATCGGAAAGTTTAGTAGACAATACTTGAGATAGTGGCTTTCGTTACCAAACAACCTGTATAATAATAATATGTTTGCACACGCGTGTCTCTACTCAATCAACGTTGGACGGTTGATAATTCATTTGTTTATTGTGATTGACATCAGGATATTGGTCTGATGTTTCGCTCAATTGGAATTCAGAAACGTTCCTACCGACCACGGACATCTTATCATACTACAGTATTAATTGATTTTGTGGCTACTTTATTAAATGTGACTCATATTATTTTAAACTACTCAAGTAACAAACATTCCCTTTGCCATCTTTATAACAAAGCAATTTTGATTTTAACATAATCTTTAATCACTAGATCACACGAATTGTACGAATATTAGATGAAAACTTATCTATTAATGTGTGTTTATCTTAAGGATGTCTAATATTTAAATGTGTCTTTAAGGATGCCTTACCTTTATCTTAAGGAAGTCTTACAATTCGATGTGTCATTATCTTAAAGATTTCTTACATTTAAATGTGTATTAATCTTATGGATGTCTTAAATGTGTATTTATCTTAATTAAGTCTAACAACTCGATCTGTCTTAATCTTAAAGATTACTTAAATTTTAATCATCTTATGGATGTCTTCCATTTAAATGTTTATTTATCTTATGGAAGTCTTACAACTTGATGTGTCTTTATCTTAAAGATTTCTTACATTTAAATAATCCTAAGGATGTCTTACTTTTAAATGTGTCTTTATCTTAAGGATGTCTCACATTTGTAGTGGTGGGTAGCGTAGCGGTAACCACGCTGGATTTTGGTCTGTTTCGTGTGGAGGTCGTGGGTTCGATCCCAGGTGCTGACCATCTTCCTCTTTCACGACACAAGCTTTAATTAAGTAGCTTACTGTAAAAGAGTGTATTTGTGTTTACTTGGAGTGATCACAGATGCATTTAATTTTAAAACTATTGTGTCTTTGTCTTAAGGATATCTTAAATTTAAATGTGTCTTCATCTTAATAGGCTTTATAATAAGGATGTCTTTAGTTACGTCAATACCAAACGAACATAGAGCCAGAGGTGAAAAAAGAGTAGGTATATTTTCTTGATCTTTGATATGGATACCGTGGAAATAACAACGAGAAAGAACTGTCATCGCCCATTAATTAGCTGTTGTTTCTATGGTGTCCAGTATACAGATAAAAGAAAGTATACTCTACTTCCAGCTCTGGCACTATGTTCGTTTAGTAAATCACCCTAATGGTGAGTCTTCTATTCCCGAAGAGAAAGCCTTTTGGATTTCTTAATAGCGGCGAAAGTTTGCCATAAAAAGTTACCTACTATAATAATTTTTTTACCACGCTTATTCCCAAAACTCCAATCCAATCCAAACTCCCTTAAGACCCCACTTAGGGGCATAGGGAGGCAACAAGAGCTCTCCATTGCGCTCGATCTTGCGCAATGTTTACGACCTCCTCACACACCATGTCCAGATTCCTCAGTTCTGTTTCGAAGGAGCGGAACACAGTATGAGAGGGTCTTCCTCGTCCTCGGGACCCTGATGGGAGGAAGAACAGCGCTAGCTAAAGTCCCAAAACTAGCATTTTTTTTTTATTTGATTGTAATTAGAAGTAAATTCAGCTTATTATGCATAATTTAAAACACTACCATTTATTTATTAGAGACACCAATATAACACTGAATAGCACATACTACAAAAAAATATGAAACAAAAACATAAAATCTGCTGTGCTCAATACAATTACAATTCTTCGAAAAACACAATAATTCACCTAATGGCAATCTTCGATTTTTTTTATTTTACGTTTAGCAATGAATAAGCTTTCTGCTATTTACACGAATGAGTTCGGTTAGGTTTGTTTATAATTATAGGGGGGGGTTTGCCGCCCCCATACCTTCTCATCTTTTCCCCCGAATTCATTTAAAGTAATGCAAATATTAAAAAAGAAATATTCTCTCGAATAATTTGCTTTAGAAAAATAATTTATCATAATTCGAACAATTGATTTTTCGAAGAATCTTGGTTCGAAGAATTTTCATGAAATTCTTAGTTAGTACCTACCTAGGTAAATATGTATAGGTACATAAATATAAACATAGATGAGAATGAGAAGGTTATTTCTCTATTACATCTCCATCATACTCTAAGGGAGGGGAGCTTTCTGATAATTTGTAAATAAATTTGCTCCTTGTTGGGAAATGGATGTATGTGTGTGTTATTGTGTTTGTTAATCTGTATGTGTGTGTGTATGGGGCACGCGCCGTGTCAAGTGGGCGTCCGCCTCGTACCCCGTAACGCCCCATCCGCCCCCCAAACGCCATTGTTGCATTATTAATAATTTTGTCCTTGTCCATTGTCAGCCTGTCACGGAGCGCGATCAATTAGCAGCGGCTTCCGATATTATTGTCACCTGACTGTTGTAAAAGCACCAATAAAAATCTAACCCAAAATTATCCTATTTATGTCTAGATTCTTTTTTTTTTTTTTTTTTTCTTTATTATGGCAATCACCCTCGATATAACGAGAGTATCTCGTGCCATTGACAAGTTGATTAATTTTAACAAAATACATTTAACAATAAGAACAAGAAAACAATTATAGGTTATTAAAATAAAGAACAAAGCACAAACAAAAAATACAGAAAAAACACAACTTAAATGCTTAGTACAAAAAAACAACATGAAAAAAAAAAGTGTGATTACTAACAATCTGATAATACAAGATGCGAACATGTGGAACTAAATTACACAAGATATACTGTTCAAAGTAAGAAAACAAATACACGAATGATTATACATCCATAATACAATGATTTTATTATTATTATTATGTTTATGGCATCCCATCCCTAGAGGGACGATTTGTGCCAGTTTCAAATATTTGATGATTTGCAAAACAAAAATATTATGCTCTAATTTATTATTTTTCTTTTATTTTATATAAAGACTTACTATTTTTACATTCACACACGGCCTTACATACTTACAATCACGCCCTTACATACATACATTCACGCATTTATATAAAAATATATACATACACGCACACACACATACTGTTTATATAATTATATAATTCTGTTTTACTGATTTAAAAATTTTTTTGTAGACAGAAAGCTTTTCAGAGTGTAACAGACAAGACATATTAATGGGGAACTGAATTTCATCGATTTCGTAATAAAGTTCATATGAATCTCTTATTGGGCAACCGAGGAAGACGTGGTCTAATGTCTCCATATCGAGTTCGCACTCACAGAGTGGAGACGAGGCTAAATTTATTTTAAATAGATGACTATCCAGTCTGTGGTGATTAAATCTCATGCGAGTCAGTGTGACTATTTCTGATCTGGATAATTTGAATTCATGGTACCATGGCTTTCTGGAGATAGACTCCTTAATGTCCCGATAAATCGACCCCTTAGCTCTACCTACCTCATCCCAATGATCGGTCCAGGCCGACATTGCTCCGAGAAAGGCAGAACGTTTTATATCACTCAGGGGGAGTTCAAAGTTTCGAGGGACCAATCCATTGCTGGTGGCCTCTTTTGCCAATGCGTCTACGTCCTCATTGGGTGTTATACCACAATGAGCCGGGATCCAAGCGATGACAATATCTCTCCCTTTTACTTTATGACTATATAGGTTTCTCCTAATGTCTAAGATAATACAGTTATCAGAACCTGAGCCGGACGCAAGTACATTTACTAGAGATAAGGAATCCGTGAAGATGATTGCTCTTTCCAATTCATGGTGATCGCACAGAGTGAGAGCCTGGTGCAGAGCAGCACACTCTGCCGTGAAAACGGAGGCTTCCGGAGGAAGTTTTAGCATTGATTTTATTTTGAGTTTGGGGATGAGAACCGCCGATCCAGAATGATCATTGGTAGAAAATTTGGAGCCATCGGTAAAAATTTGGATGTGATTTGGCCAAGAAGAGTCAGCTTTTGAAAAGAACGTCTGATTTATTCGATTGGAGGACATTTTAGGAGTTTTACCGATACCGATATTTTCAAAGACGGTTGGGGAGAATTGCAAGACTTCCAAAGGAAGGTCATAAACAGCGGATGGAAAGGGGTAACGTTTAACGCCAAACTGAGTCATGTAATTACTGTAACTGTTGCATAAATAAGGACTCGATTTATTTTTCCAGTAACCGTTAACGTGATATAGGTTACGTAGTATGGGTAAATTTTTCAGCAATGGATGATCAGTGAAAGTCCGTTTTTTAATAAAGAAGGAATCAGAAAGATATTGTCTTCTAATCTTTAGTGGCATATCAACACATTCCACCTGGAGAGAGTTGTTTGGAGTGGAGGGCATTGCGCCAACCAAGAGCCTTAAAGATTTTGTTTGTACAGCGTCCAGCTTGTTCACCAAGGCTTTGGATATTGGAGTCAATAAAAAGCTACCGTAATCTAAGTGGCTGCGAATTAATGCATTGTATATGTTCTTCATAGAGGAAGGGTGGGAGCCCCAAGAGGTGCCAGAGATCGCTCTAAGTATATTTAAACCTCTTTCGCATTTGGCCAGTGTATGAGTTACGTGAGGGCTCCAGGTCAATTTCCTGTCTAAAGACATACCCAAAAATTTAACCTCTTCGCACTGAGGGATTATATTTCCGTTAAGCTCTACAGAAATAGATGGATTCACGTGCTTTCTGGAGAACGATACAACTCTCGACTTTTGAGGGGATAGGAATAAGTTATTCCGTTCCATCCATGAATTGACAATATTTAAGGCTCCTGTCAAAGCTCTTTCAGCACATACATTATTTTTATTAGTAGTATATATTGCAATATCATCCGCGTATTGAATCAATTGACAGTCATCAGGTATCTTGGGAAGGTCTGAACAATAGACGTTAAACAAGATAGGGCTTAAAACTGACCCCTGAGGAAGGCCCTTCCAGACCACCCTGTGGTCTCCAGGGACGTCTCCGCTCACTGAAATGCTTCTCTCCGTAAACATGCGAAAGATCAATGTGGCAATTTTGTGAGGGATACCGAGGCTTACAAGTTTATTGAAAAGAAGAGGGATAGAGACATTGTCGAAAGCAGATGTTATATCAAGGAATACAACTGACATCGGATTTTTCTTAGTAAAAGCAATCTGGATATCCGTGATCAATACACTCAAATTATCTACACAAGACAGTGACTTTCTAAAACCAAACTGTGTAGAAGGTAGTATAGAGTTGTGTTCTATATACCAAACCAGTCTGCTTTTCAAAATGTGTTCCAGAATTTTCATGGCGCATGCGGACAAGGCTATAGGCCGGTAGGAGGAAGCGAGTTTAGGATTTTTTCCAGGTTTTAAGATGGGAATAATTAACTGGTGTTTCCAAGAGTTGGGAATGTTTCCCGAAGATAGTATTTTGTTGAGAAGGTCGAGAAAGGATTCGATAAAGATGTCAGGAGCTTTCTGAAAGAAAGCGTACGGGATTTTGTCTTCACCAGGAGATGAGTGCCTTACCGATAGTAGGCAGAGCTTTAGTTCATACATATTTACTTTTTCTAACAATCTATTGTTATTTTGAGGAAGATTTCTGTTATTTATACAAGGGGGAATTAGTTGGTCCAAGTTAGGGGCAGTAGGAGGAGCTAGATTATTTAAAAACTCTGAAAGCCAGTCAGAAAGAGGAGCAGAAGCTCTGGAGGTCTGGAAGGAACCCTTGAAGCGTCTGATCATATTCCAAACATGTGAAGGGGGAGAATTTGGGGACAGAGAAGAGCAAAAGGTCTGCCAACTCTGTCGCTTTTTAGCTCGTAGTTTTTTTTTTACCTTGGCTTGTATGGCCTTTGCCTGTATAAAGGAGTCTGAATCAAATTTTTTCCTAAAGTTTCGCATAGCTTGTTTTCTTTCAGTGATAAGATCAGAGCACTCCTGATCCCACCAAGGGACATTTTTCGTGTTTTTGCTGGAATTATTTCTAGAGGGAATGCTGTTATTAGCCGCCTCGTAAATAATCTGTGTCAGGTCATCATAATGCTTTTGGACAGGAGACTTGGACGTATCTCCGATTTTAGACATTGATTCCTTTACGATTTCGGCAAATCTCGCCCAGTTTGCCCTTTTTGTACTGTACAATTGTCTGCTGTAAGAAAACTTTCTGGATGGAGCTACGGATAGAGTAACAAAAATTGGGTAGTGGTCGCTAGAAAATGGGTCGTCTAGGATACTCCAGCTTGATGAACAAGCCAAATTGCCAGTACAAATTGTTAAGTCCACTGCACTTGGATTCTGATTAGGGGGAGACAGTCTGGTTGGTGAACCGTCATTCAGGATGCATAGGTCATGCTTATCTACAAATGACAGTATTTGGTTACCCGCTCTGTCAGTTAGGGTATTTCCCCAGGCAACGGCATGGGCATTGTAGTCTCCTAGCAGGAAAAATGATGTTGGAAGTAAAGGGACAATCGAGTTGAAATAATTACTGTCAAATCCACCATTTGGGGGAATATATACAGAGACGTATCCAATACCGTCAATGCAGACAGCAATTATTTCTAAGAAGGGATTGCTTGGAATTGGAATGAGATCACAATGGAGAGATGATTTCACCAATATGGCTACTCCACCTCCCCTGCCCTCAACTCTGTCATTTCGAAAGACAGAGTAACCAGGAATATTATAGGTATAATGTGGTTTGATCCATGTTTCGTTTAAAGCTGAAAGGTGAATAGAGAATTGATTTAACATATGTATAATATCTGATTTGTTGGAGATTGCGCTTCTGCAGTTCCACTGAAGAATATTCAATTGATTATTATCTGACATATTGAATTATTAGTAGGTAATAAACGTTTAGTAGAATAAATAGTTTGAATTCGAAATAACAAATAGCATTCTCCAACGAAATGTTGAGAATATTGTCTGTTTATTCTTTTTCTATAATTGTTTTAATAAGAGGAAGTATTTTTGAAGTAAACATATCAGATTTGTTAAAAATAATATCAAGCAACAGCTCTAAGGCTGATTTCAAAGAATTTGTCTCATCGGTAGAAGATTTTGAAATGTAATTTTTGAGAGATGAGAAACTCTCATTTGAGATTTCGTTATCAGATGGTGATGAAGTGGATGACTCTGGAGTTATAAGAGCACATCCAGGAGTTAGATTCCCAGCCTGCCCGTTAGTGTAAAAAAGGTTATCTATGTAAGATTTATCATTATACAGAGGTGAAACTTTTTTGAGAGGAGCTGAGTTAGCTTTAGTCGAGATTGTAACTCGTCGACTAGAGTTTAGGGAATTATTAGGAACTTGGACTGAGGGGAGTTTCCCTTCTAAGGGCTTGACGATTTCACTATAGGGTTTGCTAGATTTCGGGAAGAGCTTAACAGCCTGGGCGAACGATAAGTTGTCCGCAGCCATAACTTTTTTTATGTCTCTTTGCCTTTTTAGTTCGGGACAACTAGAGTGCAGAGCACTATGATCTCCATGACAGTTAGGACACTTCACCTCTTTAGAGGTGCAATTATCCTTGTTATGTTCAGTGGAACTACAGATTGCGCATCTGGGTTTGGATCGACAATTTTTCCTTAAGTGCCCAAATCTAGCACAAAGGTGACAAATTATAGTTGGTTCAGAGTATAGTTCTACTGGTAAGGAGTTATAAAATAAGTAAATGTTTTTGGGCAAGATTTGCCCGCGGAAAGTCAGAATACAAGTAGTTGAAGGGACCCATGATATTTTATTAGTGTCTTTGTCAACTTTTTTCCTATTAAGTCGGCGGGCTTTTAAAACTTTAATCGAGGATCCAAATGTGGAAGAATTTTCAACGATATCAGATTCAGATAATTCCAGGGGAATATCTCTTACTAGTCCTGATTTAACCAATTTATAAGTCGGAATAAAGGCCTTCAATTTGTTTTCAGAGACAAAGGTCGATTTAACGAATTCGTTTGCAGATAAATAATTATTAAATGTTAGAGAAATTTTATATCTGTTTTCGGCTCTAATGCATTCAGGTTTTATGCAGAGAAAGTTTCTCCTGTATAAGAAATTCCCGAATGTTAGCGGATGCAAATGAGTGTCATCAGCGTTCTGAACAAACACGACAAACGGCCCGGGAATATCCGGTGTATATAACAATTCATTTTGGATTATGTTGCCCGTGTTCTGAGCAAGAGAAACATCCTTGTCTTTAATTGTGTTTTCAGAGTTAGTTTGAGCAAGTTTACGTTTTTTCCCCGACTCTGGAGGGTCAGAGACCGATGAAATCACCCCAATGTCAGGGGGGATCTCACCTCCATCACGTTCCTCCATTTTTTAACGTCACATATAATAATATTTACATGTGATTTAAATACAAAATAAAGAAACAAAAATAATAAAAAAATAATAATGACGTATTTACGTACCGTGCCGTCCCGATGCAACAATAACGTCACACGGGACAAACAAAACAAAATAATATAAAAAAATAAATGTACAGTAATTTATATGGTGTTAAACTAACTACCAAAATAATATCTAAATAAATAAAAAGATAGTAAGAATTAGTCAAAAAGAAATAGAAAAAAAAAGGCTTATCGAGTGTAGAAAAAATCAAATTCCAATAGTATGTAGTTGAATTCACGCAACACAAAACACGTCCAGCGGGGAACTCGTTTCACCGTACTCTACAATGATTTATAGAGGGAAGATAATAATATAGTAAATTATTAACATGGCAAAGATAATTTTTTTTTAACACATATAAATGAAACAATAAACTTTAAGGCAGTAGGTACATGAGAAAATATAAGATAAATATGTACACCTAGTCTTTTGCACACGCACTCGCCATACACGAAATATATTATATTATGTAGATAGATACATTGGTAAATGAGTGTAAATATATCTCTATTCAGCACATAAACAAAACCTAATTAAAACAAAATTAAGAATGTACATAAAAAAAAAAAAAAAAAAAAAAAAACAAGCCATAAATAAAATGAATAAAGTATTTTTTTTTACAAAAATTCAATTTAAGCACCCTGTTAGAGTGTGTACTCGTCTAATGTGAGAAGTTAAAATAGGTAAGTATATATATCTAGCAATATTTTAAATTTTGACATCGTTATCAACAATAAATTTGGAAATAATTCTATATATTTTTGGATCATATATAGAGAGAAGTTGATTAATTGAGGTGGGCATTGTGACTTTATTCTTAATGAGAGCTAAGTAAAAATTAGGATATGATGCTCTGTTTTCGCAGGCAAAAAATATATGGTCCACCGTCTCCTCCTCCAAACCACAGTCACAGATCTCCGTGGGGGCTATCCCAATCTTATGTAAAAAGCTTTTCGTACACACATGTCCTAGTTTTATTCTGCAAATGACAGACGTACTTTGTCGAGGGAGTGATAATTTATCAAACCACGGAGTCCTGGATACTGTGGCTATCTTCCTTCTATATGCAGAAATCGAAGCATTCCCAGCTCTCCTGCCATGCATGGAACATTTTTGACTTCATGATACAGAACATATCAGAGAAGGGAATTTTTTTATTTGAGTTCAAACTCTTGTTTACAGCTTCCTTTGCCAAACTATCGGCAATCTCGTTTCCAACTATCCCTGAATGACCTGGAATCCATCCAATAGCTATTTGTTTACATTGTTTCGAAAGGTTGTAGAGGTGTTCCTTAATTTCCAGAATGGTGCGATCCATCGCACAATTAAAGGACGGGCTTTTTATTTTAAGCAGGGCACTCAACGAGTCTGTCAGAATTAAATATTTTTCGGAATTGCACATGGTTATATATTTTATGGCTTCCAAAATTGCGCAACATTCCGCCGAAAAGATAGTTATTTGTTTCGGCAAGGTAATGTGCATCTTAAATCCCTCATTTTGGGCAAAAAAAGCTGCACCTGTCGCATCACTGTCCTGCTGCTTTGATCCATCTGTAAATATAAGATTATAATCATTCCAATCATCTAGAATAATTTTATTGAATTTATTAGTTACATTTGGGGTAAATTTGTAGTTGAAGAACTTTATGACTCGGGGAGTATGTGTTAAAGAATCCAAACTAACTGAGTACAGAGGAGAGATGTCTGTTTTCTCGATTCTGTGTTCCAGATTTGCCAAGGAGTTACAACTACTCACCAAGGTTGGAACAGGTTTTTTACCCCAGGAGCGTTTATGTTTTTTAATACTATCATCAAGGCTATGGATTTTATCAATTAGAGTATTTGCTTCTATGGAAATCATTTTAATCACAAATTTGTCACATAAAAATTGTCTTCTTAAGTCAAGAGGAGGAATAGAACTCTCAACCTGCATCGCTTCAACGGGTGAAGATTTCATTGCTCCCAAAATAATTCTTAAGGCTTCATATTGAATTTTGTCCAATTTTTTACTGTTGTTTTTGGACATAGGCGACATTAAGAAACTGCAATAGTCCAATTTGGATCGTACTAGGGAATAGTACATCATTTTAAGAACTTTTGGGTGAGAACCCCACCAAACTCTAGAGACGGCTCTCATGGCATTTAATCCGCCCTGGGAACCGTTGACAATTGCATCTACAGCCGTATTCCAGGAAAGTTTCCTATCAAAGTTTACTCCCAAAAATTTTAGTTCGTGAACTTGACCTAAAGGAACATTGTTTATATTAATCGTACACGGTTGAGATTTTCGTGATTTCGAGAAAAATATAACTTTGCATTTCGAAGAATTCAACGTGAGTCCCAAAGAATTCAACTTATCAGACAGAATCTTTAGATTATTGTTCATTACCAACTCAATTCTTCCAATATTTTTATCTGGGTAGTATACAAAGAAATCATCCGCATAATTAAGAATTTTAACATCGGGGCAAATGTCATCGAAAATATCATGAATGTAAGCATTAAATAGAAAGGGACTAATAACAGAGCCCTGTGGTAGTCCTCTATAAGCCCTTCTTTCATACACGACACCAGAATGACCTTCTATTAGAATTGTTCGCTCGCTCAAAACAAATATCAAAAGCTTAACAATACTATCAGGGATTTTAAGTTTTACTAATTTGTTCTTCAATATATGGATCAGAACATTATCATACGCGCCAGATATGTCCAGACTCACCCCAACAACATGCTTAGATTCGGAAAAGGCTAAATACACATCTGTTGTAAGATGTGCAATGCTCTCCATTGTAGATTTTCCCCTTCGGAAACCAAACATGAGAGAAGAGAAGCTTTTGTTTCTCTCGACCCACCAATCCAACCGTCTCTTGAGAAGGTGTTCCATAATCTTAAGTAATACACTAGAAAGAGCGATCGGCCTAAAAGTTGCATCGACGGGGTGGCTTAATAAAACTTTGGGAATGGGGATGACTAGTTGTTTCTTCCACGTATCAGGAATGACACAATCTCGAAGGCAAACATTTAAAATTTCTAGAAAATAAGTAAGAGATAATTCACTACCCAGACCGAGAAGGCTATACGGGATGCCATCCACTCCAGGAGCAGTATCCCTTACAGTGTTTATGACAGATTTCAGTTCTTCCAAAGAAAAACCCTTGGTCAGGGAAGCTTCATCTGATACGTCTCTCGGATAACTAGAGTTTGATGCATTAAGTGGTGAATAATTGTGATGAATGCTAGCGTGAGCCGCAGAACTAGTCTCCTCGAATAACGGAACGTATGGGGTTACCAACTTATCAACAAATTTAGATAGAGCTGGTTCAGGAATTGTTTTCGTTTTGGAAAATTGAAATGATCCTCGAAATTTTCGGATGTTTGCCCACACCGTACCTATTGGAGTTTGTGGAGATAAGGAATTACAAAAGGAAATCCAACCAGCTCTTTTTCTTTTTTTAAATATTTTTTTAGCCAGAGCTTGGGCGTTTTTAAGGATAAGGAAATTCTCCATATTTGCGTTACGTCTATAGTTTCTTAGAGCTTCTTTCCTCTTTTTTATCATTTCATCACATTCTTCGTTCCACCAAGGTGGAGACGTAGAGTGAGGTTTGTGTTTGTGATTTCTATTTATTTTGAAATTTTCGACGTTGCGCAACATATCTGAGAATGATTTACAGCATTCATTAATATTATCTCTTGAAGGAGGCGAGAAGGACCTACAGGACTCCTCTGTGAATTTCCTGTATTGTTCCCAATCAGTATTCTTGATATTTCGAATAGCTTTTCTGCCAGGGCTGACAGGAGTGTTAATTCCTCCAGCTCCGGAAAAATTCCACTCTAACATAATTGGGAAGTGGTCGCTCCCACTAACCTCATCAAGAATCTTCCAATCGAATGAAGAAGATATATCGCTGCTGGATATTGAAAGGTCTGGGATACTTGGTTGCTGATTTGGAACTGGTATTCGAGTGGGTGATCCATCATTCAATACACATAAGTTTAAATCGTTTAGAGAGTCAACAATCTCCCTTCCCAGTCTATCTGTGCTGCTGGACTCCCCACAATGGGTGATGCCCATTCATATCTCCTAAAAGAATCAATGGTTTAGTTGCATTTTCGATGACTGATTTTAGATATTTAAAAGAGTTTTGAGAAATGTTGGGAGGAATATAAACTGAAATGAATGTAACATTTTTCACTCTAACACCGACTATTTCAAAAGGACAAGAAAGTGGTTTTATACAGATAGGAGTAAAAGGTATGTTATCTCTGATAAGAATTGCCGCCCCACCGTAACCAGAAGGCCGATCATCTCTCAAGCAACAAAAACCATTCATATTAAATGCTTGATTAGGCCTCAGCCAAGTTTCTGAAAGGGCCATTAACGATATATCATATTTCGAAGTTATCCCTACAATATCCTGCTTATTGCAAGTTATACTTCTACAGTTAAATTGTAAAATTTTAATATTTTTATTGGTCATAGTATTTTTATGTTATAAGGAAAAAATTAAAAAAAAATAAAAAACAGAACATTTGTAGCAAAAGGGATATTGAATGACATAACATAATATGACAAAATACATATAAATCAAATGAAAAATAAAGTGAGTAAAGTAAGATATAAAACTGTTTGTATTGAGTCTTAATTTGTTTGGCTAAAATCTAAATCTGAATAGTCAACGGGCAGCCTTTTGGCTGATGGAATATTTTCAAGTTGGACAGTTTTTTCTAACTGATTAGGGTTGTTTAGTTCTTGCCTGTCGGCTAATATATTATCAAGTTCTTTTCGGACACCATCATCGGAAGTTTCAGATGAGAGGAACCTCCCTGCTAACAATTGATTACAGATTTCCCTCAATAATGGCTTCATTAAGCTCATAAGTATCCATTCAGGGTCTTCTGAGTCGCGTTGGGTTGTTGCCCTAAGAGCAAACCCATCGTCCGGTTGAGGAGAGTTTCCATTTGGTGCTATTAAAATTTCGTTGATCTCTTTTAAAAGTTTGGGATTTCTGAGTATATTGTTTTCCCTTTCTACAGCTCTGGTAGATATTTGGGAAATTTTATTAAACCTATAGCTTGTTGAAGTTGAACGAGAAGGAAGCCGGAGGGTGGAAGGGGAGAGAGGAGGGGTGACTTGACTGCGAGTATTTACTTTGCGTACATTTTCTGCAGCTACAGAAGAATAAGCAGGTTTGCTCTTCGGAAATTGGATACTGGCCTCAAAAAAGGAAATGCTGTTTTCAGCCATTACTCTTTTTATATTTTTCTGACGTGCCAATTCCGGACATAATACGCTGACTGCGGTATGTTTACCACCACAGTTCACGCATAAAATCTCATCATCTGGTACAAAACATTGGTCACCTGTATGATTACCTTGGCACTTATAACATACCGCCTTTCCTTTACATTGAAGCTTAGTGTGGCCGAATTTTGAACATTTGAAACATTGAATAGTAGGTAAAACGTAGGTTTCTACAGGAATCCTGTTATAGAAAATATATATGTGAGATGGTAGTTTTTGTCCCGAAAATGTAATAACTACAGAACGGGATGGCTTTTTCACAATATTACCATTTTCCGTAGTTCTATAGTCCAGTCTGCGAACTTTAATAATTTTAGTTATTTCTTGAGGGATAGTGATATGCGTCAATAATTCTTCGTCGCTGATATCGGTGGGGATACCCCTGACTACTCCCATACGGGACGCAAGAAATTTGGGAATGAATGTTCTGTACCCGTTATCCTGAAGTATGCTCTCGTCTAAAAAGTTGTTAGCAGATACATAATTTTTAAACTCTGCTGACAATTTTTGTCTCCCAATCGATTTTATTCTCAGAATATTTTGTGATGAATTAATTTTATTTTTATATAAGAACGAACCAAATTTTAGTGAGTCAATATTTTCCAATTCATCACCGACCTTCTTTTGTATGTGAACTATAAATGGCGGTAAGAAAGTGGCATCATACTTAAAAATTTCTGTGACTACGCTAGAACTATTTTCAATATTAGGTCGCTTTGGCGTCACTTCCTCTATTTTATCAATAGCCGTGCGTTTCACACTACCCCCGTCGCCAGTAGTGGGCGGAGGGGGTGGGGGCCCCCCTCCGGCGGGCGACATGTTGTGTCTACAAGCAAGCTAAGTGTAAACAACGACACACTATAAAAAATAAACAAAATAATTTCAAAATAAAATTTATAAACAAATATAAAAAAAAATGGAACGAACTCACCGAATGCTTTGTCCCATAAAATAAACACAAAAATATTTAAATAACGAAAAAAATGAAATTAATATTTCTTTGCGTTGAGAAACGGTGCAACGAGACGTCCGTTCGCCAGCGATGTCCGCGATCAACCGTCTAGATTCTTGTGACCATTTTTCAGCACTAGATAGATTGTCACAAGAATCTAGACATAATTAGAACGTTGTGCACCAACAAAGCCAATAGGCAATAAAGATGAGGCATTAACAAAAATGGATGTATTCATATCTTGGCGTCAAATACATGACAGCAGTCGCAGTCTTTAAATTTGGTGGCTCTCTTGTTCTCAATAATTTCCAACTTTTATCTCTATATTTCATAATAATTATTGAATATCTACTTGTATACATGAGATTTTCTTATTCAGTACCCTTCAGAGACTTGTTGTGAAGTGAGCTTGCAGGTTAAAGAGCTTGCTTTTGTAATTCTGCTAATTAAGTGTATGACAGGATTTTCATGGCTGCTTAAAAATGTTCAAATGTGGCAACACTTAAAACGAGCAACAAGCCAAAATACATGACAGCAGTCGCAGTCTTTAAATTTGGTTGCTCTCTTGTTCTCAATAGTTTCCAACTTTTAATATCTACTTGTTGTAGTTAGGTATACATGGGATTTTTCGACATGTTGAACATGTTGAGAATTTTCATGATTAGGAGTTTCGGAGACTTAAACCTTACCACCTAATGGCGAACGTTGTTTACGTAAAATGATCACACTAAGCCAGCCTTCGAAATAACAGTAGAAGACGGTCGTAAGCCCGTAGTGGTTTGTTCCATTTAAAAATCGAACATCAGTAATGAATTGTTAGTCATAAGTTGTTCATATTCGTTAGCCTGTTTAGGTAAAAACTAGGTACTTCTATGCCGGGAAGGTATATTACTTGCTTACGTGGACGCCACGAAGAGTCTCCGAGCTTCTCTATCTCTCAGTTGCACAGCTTCATCCCACCTTTTTTATTAGGGGATTTATTGCGCTCCGACCTGTAGTGGTCTATTATACTTCCCCTACTTGCTCATGGTGTTTCGCAATTAGAGCTTCCCCACTTATCCCAGACGCTTCAGGAAGTCCAGCATTAGGAGGGGATCCAAAGGCGGTGAAGTCATCCACCTCTATCCTGTGTTTACCAAAACTTCTTGCTCTCGCATAAAGTACCTACTGCATCGCAGTCTGTAAGGAGGTGGTGAGATGTTTCTACCCCTTCTTCGCAGAATCTACAGGTTCCATCATCTTCGAGTCCCAGCTTCCTCAGGTGTTCTCTAAGTCTACAGCGACCCGTTAAGAAGCCTGTTAGGGTCTTAAGACCTATTTTACTTACGTTCAAACATGTTTTAGTTCTTCTGGAATTAAAACCACCTTCATTGCTTCATCTCACCTTTGTCCAGGATCTTGTAGAGTGGAACCACAGTGAAATCCCGCTTGATTTTTCGTCCTGCCTCGCCTTCTTATCCCATCCGTATTGTAGATTCAAGTCACTCTCATGTCCACCGAGTACATTTTATTTCATTACTAGCTTTCCCGACAGACGTTGTTCTGTGTTCCTATCTATGAATATTGAATTCGAATTTGTATGGTGATGAATTAATTATCATTTGACCAATGTAATTCCGACCGATACGTCTGTTTTACACCATGTAAATTCCATCCGCATTCTGTCAATCGCACTAATTGACAATTTCTGTCAAAATTTCAAAATTGGAATAAAAATTATAAGGTAAAAAGTACTAAGGTTGTCTAAGTAGTTTTCTTTAATTTTCTATGCATTTTATCTTAATTTTTTTCTTCTAAAAGGACATTCTCCTGATAAAAGCCTACAAGACAAAAAAAAGAATTAGCGAAATCGGTCCAGCCGTTTAGGCGTGATGCGATGACATCGGGAAATAGCTCTCCATTTTTATATATAAGATTACATATTCATATTATTATAAATAGTTTGTGCCTCTCTCATAAAACTCGGAAAGTTTGTGTAGAGATATTAATTGCCCTTTTATTAACACAACAAATGTCAGTTGTTTGATAGTTGGTGAGATTGACAGAATGTGCTCAATACAAATTATTCCAATTAAATATTCATAGCTAAGACAATATAAAATCTGTCGAAAAAGCGCTATAGTAGGAAAAATGAAAGATCATAGACAAAAAAATATAGTCGATAGTTTCAAAGAAGATAAATAAATAAAAGATTCGATCTTCAAAGTTTGAATTTCGAACGCTTCTTCCGTACTTATATATTTCAACCCCCGAGCTACACGCGCGCCAGTAGGTACTCGAGTCTAATCAGGTGTGTGTTTCTGTGTCCATCAGCATCTGACTGCTGACGACACATCTCCAGACGGCTGACCTTCCTCCTTTATCCCACCACCCACCTTGACCGCCAGAAGGGGGAGATCGCCTACGGCCCTCTGTCTACATCAAGGCTTTTGTAAATTTCCGTTGTTAGCCACCAGCTTAGTAGACCATTTTGTATGTCAAATTTCCTAATTGTACCTACGTACTCTAGGACACATTTTGAATTGGTTTTACATATAGATGACGCGTATGTTGGGCGCCAAAATATAGAATATTTTTTTAAGATACAACTAACATAATAATAATATATTATTATAACACATGCAATGTGTATAAAACGTACAACACTTACTCAAACAAAATTTAATGTGCGAATAATAGACAAAAATTTATCTATGAAGATGCGAAATTTTTTGGGAAAATTTCTTCTTATTATTCCTTAGAATGGGCATTTTAACTTTTTGAAATTGATTTTATTTAATTTCTCTTCAATTATGCGGCATATTTTCTTTAAAATTATTTTTTTTTACCCGTCTCGCCGTTTCCCGAAGGAGGGCAGAGAGTACGGACTTCCATGCTTTCCTATCCAAACAAACCTCTTAAGCTTCTTCCAAGCGCATAACATTCCGCATACATGCTCTTCTATTCCTTTTGCTCCTGACTTAGCCCTCCTCTAAGACGGCACCGATATGGTCGGACCATGTCATTCGAGGTCGACCTCACCTGCGTGCACCCATTCTTTCGATTTATATATCCTTTTAGTCATTCTTTCCTCATTCATTCTCTCTACATGCCCAAACCACCTTAATTTATTCACTTTCTTTCTAGTCACTACGCTAACATCCACTCCACCTTCCTTTCAGTATTATTTTAAAGTAAAAAAGTCTATCTATTTACGAAAATGAATAAAAGTAACAATAGCATACGTAAACTTTGTAAATACATAATATTTAAGCGAAATTTTGTTGTTTTCGGGTTTTGAATTTTTTTCCAATAAAACAAACGTTGTCACAACAATTTTGACTCCCGAGGCGGGACGGTTGGACGGGTCAGCTAGTTTTATTATAAAATTCCAAAAATTGGTTGTATATAGTCCACCTCATCCTTCGTGCATAGATAGACAGACAGGGTGGCCCGAATCTCGAAATTTATTATTCAAATAACAATTTGATTTGTCGAAGCTGAATATTCGAAATATTTCGAGAAGGATACTTTGAAGTTCACCCGCCTTCTTGGAACATCTTTCAAAGAACGTTTCTTCATCACTCCATTCCTGGAATCCCATGGGGAGGCCCAGCACGTGGATAGATCGTTTACAAACGTAGATTGTTTAGGCGGCTTTTATAATATTTTTTGGCAGGCGTTCTCTTAAAGGATATCAATTTTCCATACCCCTTGTTATAAATTTGTCTCAAGATTCAAAATATGTTTCTCGTTACACTCCTTCAGCCTGGAAAAGAATCTTTTTATATTGTAATCCGTAATAAAAGACGTGAACATTTACATTCTGTTAAATAGAATGTAAAGTGGTACACCACATTACCTTAGTGTGTACATTCTTTTATGGTTGATATTGGACAACATGGTAACAATCATCATCATCAGCAGCCTTCACTCCTCCGGTATTGGACCTAAGCCTCCCTTCCCGACTTCCACGGTTCTATGTCTCTTTGATCAAAGAAAATTATCTCAGAAGAATATTAAACATATTAAGTCTGCTAGATAGGAAGTGAAATGATCAAAGTTCCCGATGTGACTCATAAAGTAGAGTCACCGAAGTGGAACCGGGCCGGCCATATATAGTGAACAACAGATGATAGATGGATCAAGAAAACTCTAGAGTAGAGACCAAGAACTGGTCACAGAAGCCCAGGTAGGCCACAGCTGAGGCGGTCTGATGATGTTAGGAGAGTGGCCGGCAGTCAATGGCATAGAATTGGAAACAATAACAAGCAATAAATAATAACTAAGGGGTGGTGACAGATTAGTGTCCATATCAACGATCAAGAAAATATACTCTACATCAAGCTCTGTCGCTATGTTCCTTTGGTTTAAATTCAACGTTAGAGAGAAATTCCAATAGTCGGCGAACCACGGCCTTCCACTGCATTCAATCATCGAACGTCTCCTATTTATACCATCGCATAGAATGACTTGCAACAGCTTCTCATTTTCTATTCATGGTGCTCCTATTTCACAAACAACCTCCCATCACAAACAAGACTTGAAGAATCATTGCATTCCTTCAATAGGTTAGTCAAAAAGCACTTGTCCTCAAATGCACGTAAATCCTTGATGTTTCATAAGGTGTTTTTTTGTCTTTCTATTTACATTTTTCTTTTTGGTTCGATGTCATTATAATGTTTGGATGAAAGAGATCGGCTTTAAGCCGATAATCCTGCTATTGCTAAGCAATTTTGTAATGTGACTATGTAGTACCTACTTATTTTGTGTGTCATGTACCTATGTTTGTATTTGCATTAAGAATGAAATACAATTAAAAAAGTTGCTTTTGATTTGAACAGAAACATCGTTGCCTTTAAAAACAAATGAATACTCAGTCGAACCATACTTGGTTGGTTGTGGATGTTAATACTTTTTTCCTGATGTGTAACCTGGAACTGTAGCGTCTTGTTTCAAATTGGACGGGACGGATAAACCAGTACAGTCATTCAGCTACATATGCCACGAAATAATAATTGTTTCATAACATTAAACAATTTCAATGAATAATAATTATTATTAATGTGATCTATGTAGATACGTATCTTTAAAAACCTTTCATTCATGTCTGTATTCTTTTCATCATGACGATCAAACATAATCTTAAAGAGAAACTACATACATAAACTTTTGGCATCCGGCTCGAAGGACCATGAGACGGATTCTGTATATTGTCTAATTACCAATATTCTAACCTCGCGTGAATTTAAGCTTTCACTTAAATCATATCTGTTCTTAAATTATTTTAATATATTTATCGAAATTAATTATTAAACAATCCCCCTTGTGTACCCATTTTAAAGGGTACACAACGATCTTCTCCGTACAATGCCGTCCGCTAAAACAGACAGACAATAGTAGTGAAACGGAGGCGTAGTAGCACCCCCCATTTCACTTGATTCGACATTATTCTTCCTGTTAATTTAATGATGTGTCGGTGTTTACTTTCCGCCCTGTTGAACCCACAACATCATCCCTCAGCGCCATCGGCCGGGAACAGAGTAATAAAATAACAATATCCTCGTCGTCAACATCATCGTCTGAATCGCTCCTTCTTCCTTCCCCAACTCCGCTCCGGGCGAATGTTTTCTATTGTTGATGCTGTTGTTGTCATCGCCGTATTACAAACCCCGGAACATTCTCCCTCTCCGTGTACACATCCAGGCTTTGTCGAAAATAATAACTCGCTACGATTGGGTAGGCGCCTGAGGGAAATGTTTTCAAATTTCGATTCTGTTCTATATATTTTAAAAAAAAATATACCGCTTCATCAATATAACGTATATATGAGTAAAAATGAATCCTTCTATTTCTCTTGTAGCCTTTTTAATAAAAAAATAATGAAGGAGACTTCTAGTCTCCTTTAGAAAATAACGCGTGTCCTCACAACACAATAACATTTAAATTAGATTTTGTGTAAAAGTCCCGTTATTGGCACTTTTAAAGTCGATTTTAGTGTTGTTCATTCTTTTACCACCGGAGTTCGTAGAAAATGTCGTGGCGCTTTTTTATTTATTGATGGTCAAATTGGTGGTTTTGTTTAGAAAACGATTTACGAGGGTGGTCCGATAAGTACTTAGCCTCACCGCTTTAAAGCGCCATTATCTCAACAAATAATTCCTATCGTATAGTACGTTCTTTTAGACGACTACTGTCAAAATTTCAACCGATTTGAGCACGTAGTTTTGTTTTTACCGCTTGTGGAAGCCGATGTGTCCGCAGATTTTTGAAAAATGGAAAAAGAGCATTATCGTTCGGTGATTCGGTTCTTGTTTTTGGAAGGGAAGTCATGCAGCGAAATCAACGAGCGCTTGGATGCTGCATACGGCAAGTCTTCTCCTTCGATAACAACTGTAAAAAATTGGTTTTACGAGTTTTAACGTTTTCGCACGTCAGTTTTTGATGAGCCACACCCAGGTGCCCCGAAAATGGCTACCACGGAGGAAAACATGACAAAAGTCCACGATCTGGTATAGGCAGACCACCGATTGAAGGTGCGCGAGATAGCTGAGATAGTACGCATCTCCAAAGACCGCGTGGATCATATCTTACTTGAAATTTTGGGCATGAGAAGGCTGTCGGCGCGATGGGTGCCGCATTTGCTCTCTCTGGATAACAAGTGCAACCGTGAGATCACTTCAGAGCAATGTTTGACGCTATTTAAGCGCAATCCTAAAGAGTTTTTGCATTGTTTTGTGACCGTCAACGAAACAGTGATCTACTGGTACACACCAGTGACCAAGAATAGTGGAAATAGTGGACTTTACCCGGCGAATGTGCTCCGAAAAAGGCCAAGACTGTTCTATCGACCTAAAAGGTGACGGCCGACGTTTTCTAGGATTCACATGGTGTGATCCACATTGACTACCTGGAGAAGGGCAAAAGGGTTACAGGGCTGTACTATGCTGAATTATTGGGTCGATTCGACGCCGAATTGCAGAAAAAACAGCCCCATTTGGCGAAGAAAAAAGTTATCCTCCACCATGACAACGCACCGGCTCACACTTCCGCTGTCGCCACGGCTAAATTGGTCGAATTGGGCTACGAACTGCTGCCCAATCCACCGTATTCTCCAGATTTGGGACCATGAGACTTCTTTTTGTTTCCAAACTTGAAAAAGTCTATCGCCGGGCAGAAATTTTAGTCAAACGAGGAGGTCATCGCGGCCACGGAGGCATACTCTGCAGACCTCAAGAAAACTCATTTTTCAGACGGGTTCAAGAAGTTGGAGCATCACTAGATCAAGTGTATAGAGCTAAAAGGAGACTATGTTGAAAAATAAATCATAAATTTTCCATAATTTTCGTTTTTCTTTTGTAGGCTAACTACTTATCGGACCACCCTCGTAGTTTGTCTATTTGGATAGATTAGGAGATTTGACAACATCCTCGAATGATAGCACTACTGTTTGAATAGGTTAGGTTAGTTAAGATTGGATCTTTAGACATATCCGCGAGTGAACACACTAAACTATGTTAGGTTAAAACATTTTCATTTAGAAAGGTTTTGTCAAAAATTGAATCAGCCTACCAACTTAATAATTACCAAAAAAAAAAAAACATCAGTTTCGTTCGGTCTTGAAATGTCTCCCAGCTTTGATTCAAAGAACCGAGATTTTATGTATCCCATCCTTTCGACCTGTCAATCGACATTTTAACTCTTCAAATTGTTGACATTTTTCGACACAAAGTTTTCATTTAGTTAAATAAATTTTAATATCTACCTGATTGTATTAAATATGTTCTTTTTTTCAATAATGAGGTAAGTATCATTAGAAGAAAGGTTCCTAGATGCTGGTAGACCAATAGATTTGACCCTATCAAAATTCTGATTTTATTGTGGTAATATTTTGGATACAGTTCAATTGCGTCGTTGGCCTCCCTCCAATCGATATTTGGAGGGAGTCTAGCGGAAGATAATGCACGCGGGTCTATTGTGTTCTGTGACCTCACTCTATCACCAATGCGTTGTTATATTATTAGTTATTTATTAATTCTTCCGGGGTAGGCAGAGAGCTCGCGATTTAGCGTTTATAGTAGGTACCTAGATAGGTGTAGCTATTCCTCTATAAATCTATAATATAAAAAGAAAGTCGGGTTAGTGCGAACACTTAGGTATAACTCGAGATGTTTTCTTAAAACTATTATTTATTTTATTTTGACGTCTTCGTAGTCTTTCCGCTATTGACTTATTATAAATAATAGATATGTTTATTTTTATCTCGATGTTTCTTGTGTGACTATTATAATAATAATATAACACTTTTCTATACAAATGTGTCAGTATAGCCGGCGGAACTTATTGCCTGGGAAATTTTTCGCCAGTCAACCGGTCCCGTCCAATCTGAGACAGGCCAACTCTGGGTAGAAATTTCAAGTGGAAAAAACACTGACCCGACCGGGAATTGAACCCGGGACCTCGGATCTAAGTCCACGCCAGTACAACTAGGCTTCCGAGGTCGGACTCTATTATATACTTTGTGTTTTTCTAAAATATATATACTTATGTATACCTATAACTGAACTGTTGTTGTAGGTATACCTACTGCAAGTGCGGCCCGCACTGATCCCCATGAAAAATAGTTGGCCCTTTTACAACAAAAGGTTGCCGAACCATGCTGTAACACATCGAATCTTATGGGAGTGTTCGCACTTGCGGTATAAAAAATCGTCCGGATAAAAATTCTGTGATTTGTTGCAAATTGAACGTGATACGGTGCGGATTATTGCCTTGCGAATATTTTGTACAGTATGCAGTAGGTATGGCTATGTCCACACTGCGAAATAAAATGCGCAAATTTCTCTCAGTCGTGGGCTGGTAGTACCTACTTTCGATAAGATGTCTCGTCTCATGGCCGTAAATGGATGAATCCAATGTTCGCGACATCTTTTGATACGTCTGTTTGTTATGCCGCTGCCGAAGTTTCAGATAAATTAATGTTTTTCTGTTGTCCATGTTGGACGTCTGCATCAGCCGGGAACTGCAGCGAACTGACAAAAATCGTGCGAAATTTTATTCGCAGTGTGTAAAAGGTGATATTTCGATCACGGAATAATCTGCAAGAATAAAATTCGTGCGGTGAAAAATCGTGTTGCGGGCAGGGCCTTATAATCTAATTATAATATTCGCACGGAAATAATCCGCACCGAATCGCGTTCATTTCGCAACAAATCACAGAATTATTTTCCGCACGTTTTTTTTACCGCAAGTGCGAATACTCCCATAAGATTCAATGTGTTAAGAGAATTGCGAGAAAAATCCGCGCGGTGATATATCGCAGTGCGGACGGGGCCTCAATTGTCTAGTAGGTATTTTTTTTTATCCGGCATTTGGCCATATAGGCGCTACTTATCCGGTATTCGGTCGGACTGTATTTATTCTATCGGATACCGGATATCTGTATCATCTACGACCTATTACAGTCGCGCTAAACCCCGACTTTAGAACGAGTCGATTTAGTTATATTCGGGCTAATACGGTATTGGGTTTAGGAAAAGATAGCGGGAAGGAATCTGTATCCGTGTACGCACCGGAAGGCGAGGATAGAACCGGAATCAGAACAATAGTCTAGATTCTAGAAGAATGGGGGTCGCGATATCTGGAGTGGCCCGCCGTGTCTCCCGGCAAATTGTCATTTTATAAGGCCGCGTTCCTCTACTCGTATCAGGGCACCAAGTGCCCGTTTTAGGGATGGCACATCTCATCATAATAACTCGGTATAATTAGGATTCTTTTTTTTATTTATTTATTCCACCAATGGGTATATACACTTCAATAACAAAACAACATTACACATAATGGAGTTTATTCATTTATTGCCTTACTAGACGCAGGTCTGTTCTGAGGTAATACTATAAATCAATTTTATTCTTTTTCATGCGCTTCGCGGAATATAGGTATGATAAATAGAACATGACATAGGATATTGGTTAAATAGGTGGATGCAGGGCTGTGAGGTGAGTTAGACTATGAATAAGTGGGTTTGCGCGTTTTATCTTAACACAAACATTAGTTTGTTCTCTGACTCCTTTTCTGTCCTTTTGTAGGAGCCATCTCTAGTAACAAGACGTCCAACATACTTCGGGATAGGTTTTTGTTCGTTGGAACTTGTAATAATTTGTGGAATTATCCTGTTATAGATTCGAGGAGTCAGGAACATATATTGTCTCTGTAATCATGTCATGCAACAAGCAATACTCTATGTCTGACACCTCCCTTAAGAACCTAGGGAGGCAACTAGAGCACTCCACCGCCTCAATCTTACGTGCCTTCAATGACCTTCTCCAACACCACGTCCAAATCCCTCAGCTCTGCTTCGAAGAAACGTAGCACGGTATGACTGGAACTTCCTCGTCTTCGGAACTTATCCGGGTTGTAGGACCGTCGTCGGTTGTGGTGTCTTCTCAATATTTCGCCCATCACTGTGGTGGACTTCTTCAGGCTACCGAAGTGGCCTCCTCGGTGTCTGTGCGACGAATGACGGGACCGCCGTAGTTTGGGGCGTATTTATATTAACTCGATCTGCACTCGCGCCGCTCCTGAATAAGCTCGCCACAGCGATGGGCGAAATATTGAGAAGACACCACAGACGACCACGACCCTACAGTCCGGATAACTTTGAAGATATTTTTAAGCCAGCCGTGAAAGCGCCTATCTACTTATTTGAGTTTACATTTCGTCTCGACACTAAACGCCGACGGTTTCCATATATGTGTCCTATAGGGGTACCTATAGGACACATATATAATTTCTGGAATGTTGGCAACCCTAGTGTGTGTATGTGTGTTTCTAGTAGGTGGTTGGCTTGTGATGTGTGTGTGCGCTAGGAGGTGTTTCCGTCCTAATTGGCCGCCATTGTAGTGTTGTCACGCGCACAGCCTCCTCTCCATCCATCCTAGTATCCTCGTTATTGCTCACCACCCACCCACCCCTGTCATCCCCCCTTCCGCACCCCCTCCAGCCACCGGATGTACCCCACCAGGAGAGTACTTCCTCTTTCCGGTTTGATAATAATTATTTGTATCTAATCGTTAATATTAGGTACCTACTTTTAAACAGCGCTTTTCATGCCGAATTTACACTATTACAATAAAGGATGCGACAAGACACTATAATGCCAATCATTTGATAAAATAATTAAGAATTTTTTTAGAAAATGTATGAAGAGAAAATTTCACAAATTAACGTTTAATAAAATTAATTAGAAATATTGTCCCCATAAATTTTCAATAATTAAACATATTTGAAAGAAACAAAATATTTGGTTTTTTCCACAACTGTTAACATCTACTAGTCTCCTGAAGAAGACGTTCGGTGTTCGAAAAACGGTTAGCTTAATAAATAATTTGTGGAAAAAACTAAATATTTTGTTTCTTTCAAATAAGTTCGAAGTATGCTCCACCAAGTCAAAGTTCGAAAAGATAAATTATCCATGTATCAATTAATACATTTATTAATTAATTTGAGGTTCAACATTTTTTTTGGCTCGATGGTATCAGATAGGCATTGTTTTTGTGGCTATTTGACAGGTAGGTATACTATTCAGATATATCAGAAATAAAAAATTAAATACCGACCTCCTTCAAAATTGGTGTCTCTGTAACCATTAACGTCCTTCAAGTCAGGGTTTGACAAAAAAATAGGTACTAAATTTAATATTAATACGTGAAGCAAAAACTGTAGGTATATAGGTACCTACACATTTTTACGAATATTGCGCGGACGGAGAAGTATGAAATTTTCGCACACTTACAGTTTATATGTTGAGAAGGATTGGCAATGTTAGCATTACTTTATAAAAACACATTACAATTTGTAATGTGTTTTACAAATTGTAATGTGTATTTATAATAGAAGGAAAAAATAGTGTTTGTAATTTTACAAACACTATTGTAATGTTATATGTATTTGATACTCACACACCCCTTTTATGTATTTGACATTGACATTGACGCATATATTATTTTGTTTATATGTGGTTAAATTAAGTTATTATTCGCTCGCTTATCTTCTTACTAGCTTTCCCGAAAAACCTTGTTCTGTGGTCCTAACGATTGATAAATCACTTTTAACTATTGTAATTCCGATGGATGTATTGCCATATAATTTCCACCAGCACTCTGACAACATCACCAATTATCAAACAACCCACAGTTTCTGTTAAACGCCAATTTGATTTTATATATACCTACTGTAAAAAAACCACAAAGCAGGTTACTTACTTAGAGTTTTCTTTAATTTTCTACGCAACTTTATTAATTTTTTTCGTTCATAAGAGCCTTCTCCCGATAAAAATCCGACACGACAAAAAAAGAATTAGCGAAATCGGTCCGGCCGTTTAGGCGTGATGCGATGACCTAGCTCTCCATTTTTATAATATAGATAAAAATCTCAATGTAAAAAAAGCTGCTAACCTAGGGTAGCCCAGAACTCATAGTAGGTATATTATAACAGCCTTTCGTGTAAAACATATCTTCAAAAATTCAGAATTTATCCTTGGAATTCTTATAGAAACATTAAAATGATATCGACTATTGGAGCTTTTTATTATCTGCTTTAGAACTACATATTCAATATTTATCGGTATTTTAAGGGGGACCCACTGAAGTTACGTACCTCAAATTTTACGTGCTTGTGTAGGAACATAAGACCAACCCGTATACCAAATTTTATGAAAATCGAAGATTTTTTTTTCTTTTTTAGCCCCTTTTCTAGAACAAGTGAAATTTTCTTTGGATACTTTAAGAGGGTTCCCCTGAAGGTACAGATCTCAACATTTTACTGACTCATATACATCGAGGGGCTAACCGTTCTACCAAATTTCAAACAACCACAATCGGATAAGAATTACTATGAGTTATGGGTGCGCACACATTTTTGGCGTACGCGTACGGGTATATTCCATATACTATGAGTAACATGTATATTCCATATACTATGAATAATAAATTTAGTTATGGTCGAATTTCGTCCTCTAGGCGACCACTAGTAACTCTAAAACCGCAAAACAATCGCATAATATAATAATATATTGAGGTATTAAGATACCCCCAAAGGTGTTCTATCTCTGGACTTCAGTTTAGTCGTATTTTGTGGGACACCCTCTATATTTAAATAAGATTTTATAAGATAGTTTATATTCTAAGAAAATTAAGTTTAAGATTGAATTTTCAAAACTGAGGTATCTCACCGATATTACCCTGAAGACATGACCCGTTGTTCCGGACAGTCCAATTATATTGACGAGATCTCACGTGGTCGAACGAATCTCAACCCCCTGTAGAAACAAGTGACCCGAGTAATTGTTTTGGGTCACTTAGGGTGTTTCGAAGATTGTTAGATCACAGCAACAGAACTTCTCATGATGAAAATTAAAACTATATAATTACACTAGAAGAGCTCCAAAAATGCCTTTCCTGCCATACCATTGGTGATATATCCCCAAGCAATTAAGCCGAAATTTTCATACAAATTTTTGTCTTGGCGAATTCGTGTTTTGTAGCGTGAATGTATGTAGAAGTGGTTGGTACTTGGTAGTCCAGCTGTTACGACGCCGTCTTTTGTATTTAAGGTCTGTTTTCCTACGCATACGGTACTGTTATTAGAGTACCTACGGTACTGTAGCAGTGAATGTCAACTTAGAATATTGTTAATATTGTTACCGTAGTAACAAAAACATTGATGAGACTGCCGTCTTATCAGACGGCGGACCGTTCCCTAGGACAGGAACCCGGTGCCAGAGGTCGTGGGTTCGATCCCAGGTGCCAAACATCTTCCTCTTTCACGACATAGCTTATAGTAGCTTATTGTGAAAGAGTCAAAGAGTATTGTTGTGGTCACTTTGAGTGAGCACATATTTCATTTGCAGGCCATAAAGTCTACCTATGTAACAAAATTAAAGAAAAAAGAAAAAAAATGTTGTTAGTTTTTTGGGTCTGTAACTTCTTAATTAACTAATATGTTTCATGTGTATATGTATTTGGGCAAGAAAGAGACATTAAAAAAAGAAGAAGAAAATATATTATACACTTAACAAACCTAAATAATATATTATATAATCACGCGTGTATAGGTATAGTATTTCTTATTGTCGAAAGATTAACCAAGGACATTTTTACATTATTGTTAGAATTACAATTCTTCGAAAATCACAATTCACCTAATGGCAACTATACGATATCACAATTATTCTCCTAATGCACAACTCTTCAAAAAGTTTTATTTACGTTAGCAAGCTTTCTAATATTTACATGAATGAGTTAGGTTAGGTTAAAATTATAGAAGGGGTTTGTTTAGGGTACCTTTTTATCTGATCCCCCGAATTAATTTAAAGTACCTACCTAAAACAAATATTAAAAAAGAAATATATTCGTTGAAATATTCATTCGAATAATTCGCTTTAGAACAATTGTACATAATTAGAACAATTGAGTTTTCGAAGAATTTTCATGGAATCGTTTTTAGATCTCGCCTCCTCTACATGATGCACTTCCTATGTGCTATGAATCACATCGACGTTACCCCATTATTGTATCTGGACACCATCTAGGAAGTGGCGGTAGGTGGCTGGTTATCCCTTTCTACCCACACGTCACTCATCACCCCCTCTCACAGGGTTAAACTCATTTTTACCCCCGGTTGAACTTTGTATTGTTCCTTATTTTTTAGCAGCTTCCCCGCGAGACGATATTCTATCCCATAACTAAATAATAATACAATTCGAATTTTTATAATGATACATTATTTACCTACATATTATTTAACTATTATAATTTAACTCCGACTAATGCATCTGTTTTAAAATGACGTTTACGGCGCACATTCTAAAAATCGTTACAACTGAATTTTATGTCTAACGTCAATTAAAATTTAAAAAAAATAATGTTTCTATTATCATTTTTTTTATATGTAACAGTTTTTGTGTATTTACAATAATTGTCATTATTACTTTTATATAAACTCACATAATACCTACCTCAATCAATTAAAGTTCTCCTATTACATCGATTGATGTTGTCTTTTTCATCTGTGTAATAAATGTATCCATCCCAAAAGTATTCTGGTTTTGTAAATTCATTTTTTATTCAAAATTCCAAAAATCTAAAATAAAAAGTTAAAAGTTTAGCAAATTCAAACACAATTATGTATTATTATTGTCAATCTATTATTCATTCCTTCTAACTTATAGTATAACTAGCTTATACCCGTCTTGCTTTACGTTTTTGATTCCGAATGTCAGGCTTGATGGGTAGGTAATTAAACAGGTTCTAGTCTAGCTTCCCATTGCTTTGCAGACCTCTATAACTGACATAAGCACAGAAAAAGAAGAATGAAACTTTCACAATTCATAAAAAGAGCGAAGAATGACACTTTTAATGTTTATTAAAATTTTGTATGAAGATCCTAAAAAATAGAGTTTTTTTAAAAAATAGAGCTCTAAATATAGTAGATAAAGTTAATGCAGCAAATTGTATTAAAGAAACTTCTCCGGCATGATTGTGCAGATTCATATCTGACGTAGCATTTGTATTTTGAGCGTGATGCTATGACATACGGTAAAAAGCAAATAAAAAAACATTTATGAATTATTATGTAGATAGATAGAGAAGGAGGGGCTAATGCGAGTTTTATTTAATTTCCCAATTTACCACGCATCTTTCCTAATTTTTTCTTTCATAAGAACCTTCTACTGATAAAAGCCAACACGAAAAAAAAAGAATTGGTGAAATCGGTTCAGCCGTTTAGGCGTGATGCGATGACATACGGTAAAAAGCAAATATACAAACATTTCTGAATTATTATATAGATCATTATATTTCGTATTGTGTGTCAAATTTGTGGAATAACAAATCAATTATTGTTTTATTTAAATTACTGTATTTATTTTAATTACTTCTAAATTCATACTATGCTGTACCTATACTAAATATAAAAATATCGGTGTCGTCTCTCATGATACATCACGATGTAAATGTAATCATGAGAGACCTTCGAATTACAAAGAAAGGAACTTTCTTAACATCCTACACGAGGACAACAGAACTGCCTTTATTATTATTACTGTGTATATGGCAACCCATCCGTTGTGGGACAATTTGTGCCCGTTTTACTCAATGTTTTTTCAATTATTTTTTACATAATAAAATTATGATATTTTTTACGCCCTTCTCAATCGAGTACACCTTCATTCTTACATATTTTATTTCAGTCTTATAAATTCTTTTTCTAATAATTATGTTTTTTTTTTGATGAATCTGTGCTCACTCGAAGTTACACAAATACACTTTTGACATCTTTCACACTAAGCAAAGGGTTGTGTCGTGAAAGCGGAATAGGTCGGCACGGCCGGGATACGAACCTGCGACCTCCAATACGATGTACTTACGAAAGCCGCCGATTGATACCACTAGACTACCAACCACCTCTATTCTTTCAACATGCCTTAACAATAACAACTTACCTATTAATTTTCATCTTCGTAACAATACTACTTAACTTCCATACCACATTTGAAAGTAATGTATTTTAAATTCTTTCCAAACTTTCTCTTATCATTCAAATCGAACCTTGCCGAAATAGAACCGGGATCTGTAATGCTTAAAAACAAGTAAAATTCCATTAAATTTACCCACCAATAATTACCTAATCCAACTGTCGATTTGTTGAAGAGAAATTATTTCTCGAGACAGATCGGCAGTATCAAGCCAAGATACGTGAGATTTGTATGGCCAGGTCTACATTTTAAACGGTTTTTCAAACTTTGACGACAAAAAACACCAACTTAGAGGCTTCGCAGCATATATGTTCCATATATGGATTTACTCAGAATTCGGAGGAGAACATTTAGTGTGTCTGTGTGTGTGTGTGTCTGTGTGTGTGTGTGTGTCCCCCCCCCTTATAACTTTTGATTCGCTTGATGCACAGATCCTAAAATTTCAGAAAATATTTAATACTTTAAGTCTACAAAACTTGTATACTCAGAATTTTTAAATTTTCTTTCAGTCAGGGGTAATCAACCTTTGAATTTTTACTTAATTTTTGCATATATCTCGAAAACTATAAAAGCTAGAACCCTAAAAATGTGTATGTATATAGAAAAATACAACTCAAATTAAATTTAATAAAAAAGTTCCAGGATTTCTCAAACTTTTTTTATATAGAAAAATATTTTTTTTTATGACAAATTTACGAGTTTCAGTGCCTATATTTCAGAATTTTATAAAAATATCGAAAAACGCCGAAACACCCCAACTAGATAATTAATTTTTCTATAAAAAATATGTACATTATATCAGTACATCTCAAACTTTTCTTAACAATTTTTGTAAAAATTTAATTTATTGACATCGTTTCATACAATAAACATACCGACTTAGTCCATCGACAGTTGGATCTCATGTTTACATGCAACTAGTGCTTATTCGAATCCTTAATTACATAGTGAAGTCTATCTATAATTTTTAGACTTATCTCGTTTCTTTTGTTTTTTTTTTTTTAAATAAAGAATATTATTATCTATGACTTTTGTCACTCTTCGTACTATGCTATTTCCCTCTCATATTATTATTATTATTTCATTGTCTATGCCCTCGCAGTGTGGCGTCCCTCCCTCCCTGGATGCAGCCAGCGCCTCTGCCCTATCGCCCCCATCTCCCGGCATTTAAGTGCATTTAAAGTATAATAAAAACATAACCTTATCTCCGATGTTATTCTATTTGTGCCTCGTAATTGTATGCGTCGTCACATACGCGGATAAGCGACATATCGCTCCATAGATAAACCACAGACAATAAGTTTATCAACCATTGACAATTATTTTAGTTCGTACCTACATTATTAATTTTTAAATATATTATGAACATATCAATCCTGTGAGAGGGTGTAATAAGTTGTGGTTAACGTGTCGATTATATCAAATAATCGTATTACTTACTTTATTTCTACAAAAAATTTACTCATCTTGTTGTTTCTCGAAAGGTGTAGGCAAAGAGTGTGGACTTCAATTCTTTCTTATTCGGACAAACCTCTTTCTCCTCATTCTTTCTCTTCAATCAACAGCATAATGTTCCACATAGGTATACATTGTGTCCTGTTTCTTGTACTCTTGACTTGTCCATCCTTTAAGACAGCACCGACGTGATCGGCTCCACTTAATAATTATAAGTCGATCTCTTCTCCGTTCACCCGTCTTATATGTAATATAAACGTCTCTGTCACTGCCTCACTGACTGGCCGGTGTCATTGAAACTTTTAAATCGTACGTTTACCGAAAGATGGCGCCACTCGCAACTAACGAGAAATTTTGTAGCTGATGACAGTAACATATTATAACTGGTAGCTGAGCACTTTTTTTTTAATGGCTTTGATCTGAAGAAAAACAATTTTACGGGCTACTTAAAGAGTCGCATACAAATTCAACAATAAGAAAGCATAGTTTGCTTGAAAAAGTTTAACAAATCAGGAAAGTTTAACGCACACTCGCGACTCCATAGCGGATAAAAGCCATACGAATGCAATAAAAAGTTTAATCAACCAAATAATTTAGACACCCGCGTGCTTAAAGCCATTCGAATGCCAATTTTGTAATAAAAATTTAAGTTTTTTTTTAAGTTTACATAAAGTGTTGGAGAATGTATACGAGAATGGACGGGTTTCCGTACTGTGGAACAATTGTTGTTCCGAGCAGGACAGAGAAGGATTCGCCGCAGTGATCGCCGACGTTGGGAATACCTGACATGGCACCAAAAGACGAAGAAGAAAGAGTACAATCAACCAAGTGCTTTAAAGACTCGCATGCGCATTCAGTCTTACAAAAGCAAAGTTTGCAAGACAAGGTCATAAGTGGGCGCCACGGGCGTCTTTAAAAAACTAGATCTTTTTGTCGTTCAATCTCTCAACAACATGGCTGAATCGCCTGTGAATTTGTCTACTTTCATTCTAGTCACTACACTAACATTCACTCCACATACTTTTCTAATTCTATTATCATTCTTCACATTATTAATCGGTCTTATTCCAAATTTCTTGCGTAGTGATCATGCAAAAAATAACTATAAAAACACAGATTATGTCCAAAAAAGGTCAGTTTGTATCTATAATAATTATTCTCTTATGCATTTTTCTTCGTCACAACATCTGGCCTAAAATACAAACCTAACGTTGGATTTTCTTCTTCGCAGAGCCGTGAAAAACGTGTAGTGGAAAATTCTTGTTTTTATTTCGTAACTTTCCCGTTTTTTTTCTCGATCGATTATTCTCGATCGGCCATTTATCTGCTTGAGAAAAGAATGAACGCAAAATATATTATGTTATGAAAGAAATCGACGTTCATACATACTGTCATTGCGCTGGATTATAATAATTGCGTTGTAGGGTGAGTAGGGGCAGATTGTAACACTTTTTTCGTAGTCTTAAAAGACACTAAAGATTTATTTTATTATTTATTTATTTATACAATAAATTTATGCATACAAATTTATTTCTCTTAAAATAAATTACATTTTTTTTTAAATGAATCTGTGCTTACTCAAAGTGAACACAAATAGACTCCTTGACTCTTTCACAGTAAGCTATTTAAAGCTTGTGTCTTGAAAGAGGAAGCTGGTCGGCACCTGGGATCGAACCCACGACATCCGCACGAAACAGTACGAAAGCCGGCATTGTAACCACTAGTCCACCAACCACTTCGATATTCCATTCATTTAAATATATATGATCCCCATTCATTTAAATATATGACGTACATTATTATTCTCCCACTAAAGTTAAGCTTGTGTGTAGGAAAAGTTTTTTTATTATACTTACGATAATGCAAGAAAAAAAAACAAACATAATTAGTTATCTACAAAAATATCTTAACAATAACCTATACTAAACTATAACTACGAATAAAAATACACAGATACACATGTTTTATTACAATACATTCACACAGCCTTAACAGGTCTGGTATATTTACATTTCTTCATCAGGGTAGGTATTATCGGTACCATTTAACCTTGCCGACGCCACGTTGTCGCTGCGTTCTTGACTGTATTGGTTAATCCTTTCGTATTACGAAAAAAACAAAGGTGCATAGTTATTGTTTAGCGTTTGTGGTGGAAGGACCTTTGTTTGTTGCTCTAAAATACCGGGTGTTAACAAATTTTCTTGTGTTTTACAAACATTTTTAAAATGTTTATGGAAATTTTAAAAAGAGCTACAATAGCTGATCTACTTCCTACATTATATTCGTATCATACAGATCCCCGGTTCGATTCTCGACCAGGTTCGCTTTTATTGTTTGCATTTGCAATTTCTGTCTTGCCTTTTGCCTGTCTCAGATTAGAGGATCAGTTGACTATAGAAAAACAAACATCTCGGACGAAAATTCGGGGCGGCTATATTGTCATCTTTTTGTAAAAAGTGTTATATTTATTTCTATTTAGGTTTTATCCGAAGTTGCAGCTGCTAGTGGTGTCTTGTCGCTGTAAGATCTGTTCAAGTATACCTATCTCTATATATCTCTACAAGTATAGTTTCGCTAAGCAAGACAACAAAGCAGTAATGAAATCCCAAAAAAAAAACTGAAGCAAAAATTGGGCACATACATCACACGAACACTATACATTTTATTGAAGTTTGATGACATCGTCTTCAAATCGTAAAATAATATCACATTGTATCTAATATTACCTGTACACCCTATACGCAGGGTTCCCCAGACAACGTGGAGTCGGCATTCTAAAATGAAATACACTGTACCTACCCATTTAGTACACCGTCGCCCAGTTGTCATCCTTATGTAGTCTTTTGACTTAACTTTTAAATGTATGCTGGATCATTTTGGGCTTACTTTAATTTAATAGATATACACTTTTGACACATTTCGCAAAGGATTGTGTCATAAAAGAGAAAGATAGTTGGAATGTGAATCGAACCTAAGACCGAATCGCTGGGCTACCAAACATTTTCGACGTCTTTCACACTAAGAAAAGGATCGTGTTATAAACGTGAAAGATTATCAGGACCGATATTCGAGCCCACGACCCCGTACGAAAACCTTTGACCGAATCGCTACCAACCACTTCAAATGTCAGATAACTTCCAAATAGGTACATGTATGGCTCAAGTTAGTAGATAAAATGTAGATTTAGTGACAAAATCGGTAGATCCACTATAAAATGCAGTAGATATGTTAACGGTGCATCACACAATAACATAATATAATCCTCAATGCTCCAATAACGGGTATGTCAATAACTACCTATAATGTATCGTGCCTCCCTTTGTATCAATCTGCCCCTACTTCCCCTTCTATGCCCTCCCTCTCTCCGACATCCACCCTCCGCCACTGCCTAATTGTCCGTGATGCTGCTTGCTCAAGGCACGTCCCCAGTCTCCGGATCCGCCGGCATTGTTGTTGTTATTGTTGGCAGACACTATGCCGGCCCATTGTGTCCTCACAATGTTCCTGTCTCTTCCTAGTCTTCTTATTCTTCTCCTAGTTTGATAACATTACACCAAGTTTATTATTCATTCACGTGTGCTACAGGTTTAATCGTCAATTCGTCTTTTTTTCTCAATACAGTTTATTCATCAATTTACAAGCTCGGGGGTTAAAATATATAAGTACGAGAGATGCGTTCGAAATTCAAACTTTGAAAATCGAATCTTTTGTTCCTTTTATTAATTTATCTTCTTTGAAACTGTCGACTATTTTTTTTTTGTCTATGATCTTTCATTTTTTTTTTCAATATTAATATGCAGTTGAGATGAATGCATTCATAATGCTGAAAGAAAATGTGTAAGTTAGCGTGGCCGACCGAGAATGACGTGGATCGAACAAATCGATTTCGTCCCCATGGAAGGCCAGGTAGAAGTAAGAGAATTTGTACTTATGTATATCGGTAAAAGAAGTGTGCTTGGATAAAAGTGAGCGAAGGTCCGTTATCTCTGCCTACCGTTTACGGGACACGGCGTGATGGGTAAAAAAGGCTTTTTTTTTTCAGTATTATCTATACATGGTATGCCCACTGAGTACAAATATTATCAGATATTTTTTTTGACGGGCAGAACCGAAAATTGGTTCCTTTATTCAATAGTCACGTGACTGAAGATAAATTATCAATAATAATTCAGTTTTCCTTCATCCACAAGAACAAGACAACACAACAAAGCCTATAGGTACCTACCTACTTCCTTTTACTAAGACGAGCGATACTAAGTGGCTGCGTTCCGTGAATGAATTGAAAGATGTCACAATCGACCTATTATTTTGGTCACAGGTACCTTGACCTTCTTTATATATAAAAAAAAACGATTTTTTTTATCTTGTTTCTTAAAGATTTTTCCCGAAAAGTCCGATTGCTCAATGTTTACACTGACTTTATTGTAATACGCACAACAACAGCGCGG
This sequence comes from Mystacides longicornis, assembly GCA_963576905.1. Classification (NCBI taxonomy): domain Eukaryota; kingdom Metazoa; phylum Arthropoda; class Insecta; order Trichoptera; family Leptoceridae; genus Mystacides; species Mystacides longicornis. Next base: position 5,869,459 of record OY756439.1, on the reverse strand, counting down.
TATAATCTAAATATTAATACTTGAAGGAATAACTTTGTGACTATTTTTCCGAAAATCGCGCGGACGGAGAAGTATGAAATTTCGCACACTTACAGTTTATATAGAGAAGGAATAAAATATTCATTAAATCAATAAAAAAAAAACATTACAAACACTACTGTAATATTATGTATTTGATAGTCATAAAACACTTCCACAGACTACTTATAAAGATCATCAACTTCATAGAAACAAAATAAGTGTAAAATGAAAAGCGCCTCATAATGGGCGCAGAAAGCTTTTTGAAGGCGGTTTATTCAAATGCAAGATGGAGCTGGAAATGGCGGGAATTGAGAATAGATTAATATTGTTTGTTTTTAGTAATAATAGAAAAAAACTTTCTGCAACAATTCAATTTTGACGTATCCATGTCGTTGTTTTTTTTAAAGAAAAATTTGAAATTAAGCTCGCTCAGTTTTTGACAATGGAACCTTAATATTTATTTATTATTATTTCATTCTTTATCCACATTAAAAAAGGTGTACAAATTTTTTTAGTAATAATAGAAAAAAACTTTCTGCAACAATTCAATTTTGACGTATCCATGTCGTTGTTTTTTTTAAAGAAAAATTTGAAATTAAGCTCGCTCAGTTTTTGACAATGGAACCTTAATATTTATTTATTATTATTTCATTCTTTATCCACATTAAAAAAGGTGTACAAAATAAAGTGTATATTGTATACAAGTGGCAATGGCGGGATAATAATGTTCAAACTTATAATCTAAATAAGTTATGGTCGAATTTCGAGCACTGGTCGACCACTAGTAAATATAATTACAAAAACTGTACGTTACATGTTGGTCCATTCATAATTGCTTCCTGATCTATTACGCATTATCTTATTCACAATGCCTTGTATCATCCATGGTTTAAAAGATATCTTACGGACCATTTCCCCCGCTCATCTCGCAACACTACACTGGGTTATCTGTGCGAGTAAGGAAAGTAAAAAAAAGTGATGTCACCCTCCATTGATGTTGTTTTTTCAAGCGCTCTATTTGTGATCCAGTGTCGAAAACCCGGAAGAGATTAACGCTTTACGAGATTGAAAATAATAAAAAAAAACTTGAGTTCGTCAGACGTCACCGTGTAACTGCGTCACCCGTTTTTACAGTAGCACAATGATAATTATTAACAATGCAATATAATGCGTTTTTAACTTAATTGATAAGTAAATTTTCAAAAATATGTCCTGTGCGTTTTTTATTCTCAACTAGCTTTCCCGACAGACGTTGTCCCGTGTTCACAATTATGAATATTGAATTAATTTGTATATCACTAAAGGTTCCTGCAGTTACTTTGTAACACTTCATTTTAACTGAGTAAAAATTATCTTTAGCGTTATAAAATTTGAAACAGATGCATCGATCTAAATTACATTGGTTAAAAGGTAATAAGCTTATCATTATACAAATTCGAACTGAGTAAAAGTTATAATTATTGTAACTTTGTAAAAGTGTTAACAATTGAGTATAAAATAAAGCACGACCGGTTTCGGGAGGATCAGACCTCTCATCATCAGGTGCAAACTTAATACTATTAGTATTAAGAGAATTTAGTGTGCAATGTGCATAAACAATTATTTATTCGTATTTCCTGCATTTTATACCACATGAGCATGTGTTGTGTGTATCCGCCCGTTTTAAACAACATAACGCAGTGAAGTTTCCTTTTTGTATTTTAATTCAATTCTCATCAGGAGACGTTGATTGTACGTATATAACTGTGCTCAAAGCCATGCGGGAGATATACTTGTTTTTGGAACAATGGAGATTGTAGTTTTTTTATGATTTCTTCGATTTTGTTGTTCAGTGTTCTGTTGGTGTTTCTAATAAATAATGATTAAATGAACAGAAATAACACACTTCGATTACTGCCTCTTAATAAAACCAATGTACAGTAAAGTATGAATAAATACATTTATTTTTAATAGCATTCGTCATTCAGTCAGCATGCTAAAACTCTGAAACTGTTAATTCTTAAATTTTATTTCATACCACATACATATCTTTTGTCACTCATTCTTCATTCTTTCAACGTGCTCGAACCATCTCAACTTACAACTCATTGATTCGCTATTAATGACTGTGCAAAACCTGAAACGTCCTAATCTTTTTTTTTATTTTAATCACGTAAAAATCGTTTTTTTTTTCGCTTACGGTACGTGGCCTTTCAAGTGTTTATGTGATAGAAGAAAGAAGATTGAGCGAAGCCTAAATGAATTTTATTCGTAAGATCATGAGATATGAGACAACCAGCTAATGAAGAGATTTTGTGCCTTAAGTACTTAATATAAATAAAATAAAAATGTTTATTCGAAACTAATAGTTCAGTAGTAGAATTTAAAAAAAATATTTTGAATGAAGAGATAAACTATTTAATAATGGGATAAACATCTTGGATAAGATCTCTGGCCATTGTTACTCTATCCTACCATCCTATGGGATAATGACAGGTCTACCTACTCTCAATAATACCATAGATAATGACGCGTACCTACTCAATGAATTGTAAAGAGATTTCTATATTGTGATTATTATTCCTGTCAAAATATTTTAGTTGCGGACTGATAGTTGTCTATTAAATAATAGACCATAGAAATTCACTCGAAAAAAATGGACGAAACTCTGTTTTTTTTTAGTAAAAATGTGTGGCCTTCCTGAATGTTTTAATATATATATTTTTTTTATAATGCGCCTATTTTTTATTTCATGTGTATAAACTCATAAATAGGTAGGATTTGAAAAATTCTTCTTGCATTTTGATATCCCAATTCTTGACGAAGACTTGCGGCTTGTTTCACTTTTCTCCCCGATTCTCAATATTTTCATTTGATCACTTATAACGAAAATAGCCGTACAAACATTTTGAGCAAAACGGTCAAATAAAGATGGTTCACACCCACTTATCATACACCCAGCATTGACAGACAAGCTTTTTTATTGGACGAAAGTGCAACGGCAAGCCTTAATAAGGAGAAAGTCAACTTGGTGTTAAATTTGAAAGAAAAAAATCTCTGTAACAGATTCTTCTTCTTCGCCCTCGCCTTTCTCCCATTATTTGGGGTCGGCTCTCCTTGTCCTGTTGCGCCAAGATTGTCTTTCCAACGCCATCTCTGGCTCCACTTGGCATTCTTTGAGGTCCCTACTCCCTATTGATGCTTGACAACCATGTGGCGGGTGGTCTGCCTGGTCTCCTGGCTGGAGTTTCAATGTCCATGGCTCTCTGGATCATGTTGTCTTGTGGTCGTCTCATAATAAACATGCTTTTACCATCTTAGCCTCTTTTCCGTTACCTATCTTCTTGGTTGTGTGTACGACCTTGAAACTTTCTCGGACATGGACATTTCTAACTCTATCGAGTTTGTTTACTCCTCCAGAGCATCTTCATATCTGCAGTGTGCATGCTTTGTTGATGTTTTTGTTTTAATGCCCAAGATTCAGAGCCATATGCCATTGCGGGTCTTACTGCGGTCTTGTATACTTGACCCTTTACTCTCACTGGCATTTTTGTATCACACAGTACTCCAGAGAGGGACCTCCATTTTAGCCATCCTTTGTTAACGCGGTGGGTGACATCTTCATCTGCGTCACATTGAGGTGTTATCACGCTGCCCAGGTATTTAAAGGATGTTGTTTGGGGTAATGGTGTGTGTTTGGAGGTTAATACGTTGTCCTGTGTCTGTTATTATTGGAGAAATAGCATGGCATAATATGTTCTGTTTTTGTTCGAATTATATATCTCAAGCCGTTGTCCTCATAAGGTCTTCGCCAATCGTTCATCATACTCTGCACATCTCAACATTCTCACCCATCAGCACAATATCGTCGGCATCTTGTAATATAGATGAAAGTCGGGTTAGTGCGAACACTTATAACTCGAGATCGGCTGAACAGATTCTTTCGATATTTGATTTATTGGATTCTTCTCCGCTCCGGACAACATAATACCTAAATAATAAAAAGTTGAAATAATGGATATGAAATGATAAAAAATATAATAGTAAAGTTAGTATGGAACGAACGGCTTTTCTGTTTGGACATTACCGCCATCTGTTGGGGAAATAGGGAGATGTCTGGTAGATAAAATGATAGAAAGATTATATAGATCAACATATTTATGGTACTTTATTCAAACTTTTTTACAATTTGTTAACATCTAGCTATAATATAAAAAATAGGGTTAGTGAGAACACTCATAACTCGAGATCGGTTGAACAGATTTTAATCGTGTTTGTAGTAGTCATGTATCTTATGTTACCCAGCAATATTTTATTGACCCTAAGGCGGGACAAAGTTCGATGGGTCAGCTAGTATAATATATTCCATGGTGTTGGCCTCTGGATATCCTCAGTCAGATCATTCATAACTATGTAAATAGGAGTGGGCTAAGAACCCTGTAACAGATTATCATTTAAAATGTTAAGTTCTCAGTAAAGAGTTACCTACTTACATACTGTCAAGATTATTAATTAGAAAATTAAAAAAAAAACGTAGTGTGTTATTGGTTCTTTTTATTATTTTTTACTCAAAGCACGTTTTAAAAATACCTGTTTTAAAAAAAATCGATATGATAACCTAATTTGAAATGCACAACAATATAATATTATTGTATTGGTTCCATTAGAGACCGCAAAAGATATTTTGGGGTCATAATTTGGTTAATTCTTTGGCTCTAAAAAAGATTCCTTTACACACTTCACTTATTTTTAAAAATACTCATTCAATTTAATTTTATTTCATAAAGATTTGGCTGCTTTCAATGAGGAAGGTGGGTATTTCTATTGAATAAAAATATCAATTCGTAGAAAAAATTAACAGGTATTTCTTGCGTGATTCATAAAATTTATATATATTTTTTCTTACTTATCACAACTAGTTTTTTTTTAACCTTGCAACATTTGTACTTATGTTCTTTTCAATAATTTTTATTTATCTTCGCTGATGGTTATTATTTTTTTATATCAAGAGAAGGTAACATTTTTATAAAAGACTAGCTTTCCCGACATGCGTTTTCCTGTGTTCCTAACAATGAATATTATATTTGAATTTGTATACATAATGGTTAGGATAATGTTATTCAAATCAATCTGTTTCAAATCATAAGTATATTTTCCATCAACATTCTGTCTATCGTACCAATTATCAAAAAACTGACAGTTCCTGTCAAACTGTAGATAATTTAATTTCAATATTTCAAATTTGGAATAAATATTATGTTGTAATTAGTAGGTACTAAGAAGGTTACCTACTTACTTAGGTTTTCTTTAATTTTCTAATTTTCCACGCAATTTTCCTAATTTTTTCTTTCATAAGAACCTTCTCCTGATAAAAGCTAATACAACAAAAAAGAATTAGCGAAATCGGTCCAGCCGTCTAGGCGTGATGCGATGACATCGGAAAATATTATAATATAGATTTATGTAAAAGTTGTGGCTTGTTATCTTCTTGCTCCAAGGCTTTCAATTGATTTTCTGATAGAACTATACAAGACTCTTTATATTTTATTTGAAATGGATTATCACTACGTAACTCTTGCCTAAAACATCGAATGAAAGGGGTAGTTTTAGAGCGACGATTTTTGTGCTGGTATCTCCAGATATGAGCTCCTAATAATGCAACATGTAAGGAACCCAGCTCCGATACGACTAAGTACTATCCCGTATGGCCGCATGGAGACAGGGAGCACAGTACCAGATACTGGAATACGATCTCCGTGACGAATGGAACAACCACTACAGACCTGAACACTCTGTTATGCCTGTCACAAACCATACATCTCAACAGCCTGGTTTCCACCTACCTCGCAGTCAGTGGACCACACTCAATAGGCTTGGGACAGGACATGGCTGCTGTGGCGACATGCTCCACAAGTGAGGGATAAGAGATGACCCAGGATGTGACTGGACACCCGAGACAGACTGCGCATCACATCTTGCACGACTGCCCCATTCGCGCTTACCCCGGTACCATCAAGAGTACCGTCAGCATGTCCCCAGAATTTCTTGAATGGATGGTGGCGCTGGATTGTCAGACTTTAACGCTGTGACAAAAATTCCACGACTTGCCAAACGATAAATTAAATCCAGATATTTTATGTCTGTTGTAATTTTTTTGTTGTTCATTCTTATATTTAGAAAAAAAATCACTTCAATACAATAAAGGTAAGTAACTTTTATCGAATGTTTACTTAATATTAGATATATATTTGTAACGAAAAAATGTTTTAAGAAGATTTCGCGGATTATTAAAAAAAAGGATTCGCCGCGTTTTCGAGGTTAGGTGCGGATAAAAAGATGGAGATTATAAACCGCGAAGCTTTGTTACAAGTGTATTGAGCACTCCAAAATCCTATTTCTACATCTCGCGCGTATTGTGAGATTCCAAACTCGTTGAAGGATAATATGTTTTTTTGTTAATCTTTTGTTGTATTGAATGACCGCAGCTCGACATGAGATTAGGTTGGAAATCTTTGTTAGAATTCTCAACTCTTATCCTAATAAAAAAGTTTTTTTTTTTTTACTCATCACGCCTTGTCCCCTAGGATGTAGGCAGAGAGAATGGATCTCCCATCTCTTGTATCCAAGAATACTGCTTTCGCTTCTTTCAGTAACAACAAGTTACTCATTTTTTTCCGGTCGACCATGTATTTTTAAACCTTTTCTTTCAATCAATTTATCAATACTTCCAGTCTGAATCCATTTAGGAGCATAGACAGGCAACAAGAAACCCTCCACCGCGCCCGATCTTTCGCGGCATCAATGACCTCCTCCCACATCATGTCAAAATCGCTCAGCTCTGCTTCGAAAGAACGGAACACGTTGAAAGAGGTTCTTCCTTGTCTTTTCTTTCAGCTTAATAAATTAAATTCTATTTGCATCCATTCTCTCAACATGCCCAAACATAGAAAAAACTTTGAATATATCAACATTTCAAAATTTGACGTACCTATCCATGTCATTATTTTTGAAAGAAAATTGTGAATAGCGCTCGCTCAGTCTTTGACAATGGATCCTTAATAATGTTCAAACTAGGTATAGGTAATCTAAATTACTTATGGTCGAATTTCGAGCACTGGTCGACCACTTGTCATATATAGATGTGTGTTGATTAAATAAAATTTAAGTTTGAAATGCAATTTTGAAGATATTATTGTATTTTGTACGATATATATACAAACAATAAAATTAACCCTCAGTAATTGTTGTTATAGTCTCACCCCGATTCGAGCTTTAGGCTGGTTGTGCACTAATCACTAGGTCTTCATCCCCGTCAAACGAACGTTAATCACAAGCGGTGCGAGAGGGAAGCCAGCACAAGTCGGGAGGTCGCCCTCACCCGAAATTCCGAACCTCTCTACCTACCCCTCCAGGGGTGGCTTCGCAGCGGCAACCACTCGACTTGATTTTCAGCCTTCGTCCTCCCCTCCCCACTTCCTCTTCCTCGTGACATCAGCCTCCCCCGCACACCCCACGCCCCGCCTTTGTGTACAACCACCCGCCCCGGAAGCCTCCCCACGCACCAAACGCTGAAACTCATCTTTGAGCGCCGGTTTTATTTGCGACCGTAATCTGTGTTTTTACTAATGGTCTGGGTTCCTACGGATACGCCGCTTCTATAAACAGCGGTGAATATGTCAGTTGAGAAAATTTTCAATATTGTTTCCGTAGTAACAAAAAAACATTGTCATATAATTTTGAAAGACGCCGTCTTGTCAGATGACGGACCGTTCCCTAGGAACCCACTGCATAATGAGTTGTCTTCCTAGAAAATAAAATCGAACATAACACTACGGGTACAAAGCATTCTAAATTTATTGGCAGTTAAATCATGAAAGCGGGAAAGAGACAGTGTAATCTTGATGCTTAGTATAAATAAGCATATCTTGATACCGCGGTAAACTGTAAAAAGGTTGAATTCTAAATCTTTTTTTTTTGAGGATCTGATAATTATTAAACATTTTAACCTATACAAACGAAATACACAATTAATCACAGTAATTTGTAACCATTACAAATTGCCAACATCAATTTTCGATTCTTCTAACACATTAGTTTTAATTTTGTAATACTTAGTTGTTAATACCAATTTATAAAGAAAACTACTTTGCAGTATTTCTGTGAATTATCAGTCCAAAGAACTCTCCATTGAAAATATATTTCGGAAATATAATTTATAGTATTACTGCAAAACGTGTTTTCTTCATAAAATTGGTGTCAGTATATATCGTTCTTTCGAAGAAGTGGGAGGAAGTCATTAAAGCGACGCAAAATCGAGCGTGGTGTAGAGCTCTTCTTGCCTCCCTTCGCCACTAATGGTCTATTTTATTAATATCCATACGGTACGGCTATAAACAGCGGTAAATGTGTCAGTGTAGAACATTGCTTATGTGGTTACCTTAGTGACAAAAATCATTGGTATACACTTCGATGTCATACAACGCACCGCTCAGACAGAGAGTATTGACTTATTGATTATTTGAGAGATTCGTTTATAGTCATATTATATTCTCTCTTTGTATCGACATCAGCTACACATGTCAAAGCAATGTCCACAACATTGACAAATAGATTTTCAATCATTTAGCACTGTCTAAATTGTCGAAAGCGAGTCAATCATAAGAAGATCTAAAACGCTGTACCTTTTGCTTAACCTGAAATGGGTACAAAAATTACGACTAGACGCAAGAATGCTTTGGCGGAAATGAATGACACATGACAGTGAGTTGAGGTAGGTACCTACATACTTTCTGTCCTACTATAGAAATACGAGAATTACATACGAAATAAAACTCATAATCCACGCCTTTGTTGCAATGCGTGATTTTGACCTTATTCAATATTATTGTGAGGCAATTGGGCTTGTAAAGAGAATGAACGAAGATAGAATGACTAAAAGGATATATAAATCTGAAAGAATGGGTGCACGAAGACGAAGCCGACCTCGAATGACATGGTCCGATCATATCGGCGCCGTCTTTGAGGAGGGCCAAGTCAGGAGCAAAAGGAATAGAGGAGCATGTATGCGGAAAGTTATGCGTTTGTAGGAAGCAAAAGATGTTTGTTTGGATAGAAAAGAATGGAAGTCCGTACTCTCTGCCAACCCCCTTTGGGAAACGGTTTTTTTTAGCAGAGTTCTTATGTAATAAGGCGTGACCTACCGAGAATGACGTGCATCGAACACATCGATTCCGTCCTCAAGGAAGGCCAAGTCACAAGAGGTTGTATCATAAGTGTGCTTGGATAGAGAAGAGTGGAAGACCGTTCTCTCTGCCTATCCCTTACGGGACACGGCGTGATGGGTAAACATGTAATTAAGTAACGCATCGAAAAAAAAATACTGATATGAACTTCTAGTGCATGACTTCATTTAGTAATTTGTATAATAAAAAAATGATGTTCTTTGAATGTTGAATGACGAGAATTATCTAACAACTAATGACTTTAAAAATTCATTACTGATGTTCGATTTTAGAATGGAACAAACCACCACGGGCTTACGACCGACTTCTACTGTTGTTTCGAAGGCTGGCTTAGTGTGATCACTTTACGTTAACAACTTTCGCCATTAGGTGGTAATATTTGAGTCTCCGAAACTCCTAATCATGAGAATTCTCGACATGTTCAACATGTCGAAAAATCTCATGTATGCAACAAATAGATATTTAATAATAATTAATGAAATATAGAGATAAAAGTTGGAAATTATTGAGAACAAGAGAGCAACCAAATTTAAAGACTGCGACTGCTGTCATGTATTTGGCGCCAGAATATGACTATATCCATTTTTGTTAATGTCTCATATTTATTGCCTATTGGCTCTGTTGGTACACAACGTTCTAATTATGTCTAGATTCTTGTGACCCTTTTCAGGACTAGATCTTCAAGAATTATCTAACAACTAATGACTCTAAAAATTCATTACTGATGTTCGATTTTAGAATGGAACAAACCACCACGGGCTTACGACCGTCTTCTACTGTTGTTTCGAAGGCTGGCTTAGTGTGATCACTTTACGTTAAATGACGGTTGGCCGAGGAGAGCCCTGTTCTTCCTCCCGTCAGGGTCCCGAAGACGAGGAAGACCCTCTCATACCGTATTCCGCTCCTTTTAAGCGGTGGAGTGCTCTTGTTGCCTCCCTATAACCCAAATTTAGTCACTAAGGGCGTATGATGATGTGTATAGGGTTAGTGTGTACATTGCCAAACAGCAGGACTCACGCTACACTACAAAATTATGTGTAGGTTCCTACATATTGTGTGACGCTTCAGATAGGCGCCGTTAGTCGATCAGTCAGTCAGTCAGTGTTTTTTTTTTCCTTTCAGCATTATGAATTCTCTTTGTCATTCTGTTTGCATCCATTCTTTCCACATGCCCAATCCATCTCAACTTATTAACTTTCTTCCATACCACATTCCTTCCTAATATTTTCATTCCTTTCCATATCCCATAAAGTTTTTCCACATATTCTTCGTAGAGGTTTCATCTCTACTGCATTTATACTACATTCTTCTTTTTTCGTCCACGTTTCACAACCATACATCATCGATGGTAGCAGGACTGCGTTATGCACCAGTTTTTTTGCTTGCAGTGAGACGTTGTTGTTTCTCATTATAGGTCTTAATGCACCGCCCACCCTGCAACCAGCAACTTTCCTACGTTCGATTTCTTTTTCACACTTTCCATCCCGACTAAACATGCTTCCTAAATTCACATACTCATTCACTTGCTCAAGACATTCATTTTCTACGGCTATTTTACAATTCGTTCTTGCTTCATCCCTTTCAAATACCAAAACCTTTGTTTTACTGACATTAGCCATTTTAATAAAGCTAGGTATGAGAGCGTTTTAGTAATTAGTCATTTTCAGTTTTGAAGGAACTCTCCTGAGAGATAATATAACCTATGAGTTTCTATCTATACACAAGTTCACAACGACGTGTCTATTGAGATTTTTGAGCAACTTTAAAGGTTGCTCAAAATTTGTCAATTTTCTATGATCATAGCGTGTGACTAGGCTATGCTGCGCTGGCAGTCATCGATGGCACTATGTAAATGTGCAATCAATTAACAAAATGGCGAATATACACCTAAATACTAAGATGGCCGATCAGATAAACACTTGAAAAGTGCACGCTTTACGTAATAATACCTCATATAGGTACTCATTGTGTCTCTCAGTTAGATTTGACGTTATTAAAAATACACATCGCGCATCCAGCAGAGGGCGGCGGGGTAGCTACCTACCCGGTAGGTATTATTTTAGAACCTGCCTGATCTCTCATTTGTGTCGGAATATTATTTCAGCCACTAGAGCACGTACGCGACTCTGCCTACCTCGCAGCTAGCAGCGCCCCTCACGATCTGCGTGTGAACCTCTCCATCGGTCACTGGCAACCACGCTAAAAGATCTTATCAAAAAAAAATTTTTTTTTTAATTTTCGATGAAATTCCATTAATTTAAATGTATACTAGTGGTTGTCCAGTGGTCAAAATTCGACCATAACTAATTAAAGTTATAAGCTTGGATATTATTCTTTTTACCCCTTTGTGGAGATCCTCCAGTTTATGGGTAAGGTGTCCTACAGACTTCAGTGTCAACCGTCTCGAGGTGACAGCTCAGCGATTGCAAATTTCCATAACGTGTTTAGGGGTATCCGAAGACAGGGATGTTGCAAACATTCGCATCCTTATCCGCAAAGGCGGAGCATCCGCGTCAATTTGAACATCCGCATATGCATTTGTATTTATTTTATTAATGCGAATGTTGATGCGGATACGAATGTACCGCTAGAGCAAGGCGCTACACGAAATTAAGATATGCAATTGTGTTAAGAAGATGCATGCCACGTGCAAGTAAAAGGCATGGAGAGCGTTAACTACTGAGCTTTGTTATCAAGTGCCATATTATTAGAAAGTGTTAGTTCTTGTCTGGAGTCTGGACTTACCAAGACAAACTTTGAAATTAAGTGCACTTTTAAAATCAATCAATCAAATCAAATCTCCCTTTGAACTCCACTTAGGAGCATAGGGAAGCAACAAGAGCTCTCCATTGCGCTCGATCTTGCGCAATGCTTATGACCTCCTCCCACACCAAGTCCATTTCCCTCAGCTCTGCCTCGAAGGAACGGAACACGGTATGAGAGGGTCTTCCACGTCTTCGAGACCCTGATGGGAGGAAAAACAGCGCTCTCCTCGGCCAACTGTCATTCGGCATCCTCAACACATGTCCCAGCCATGCCCATCTCCTCTCTGTAATGGTGGAAGTGATGGGCCTGCGCTGGGTGCGCCGACGTATAACGTCGTTCGTGATGCGGTGGTAAACATGTGCGGTGACACTTTTAAAAAGGGACATTTTATTTCTTACGTGTAAGGTAAGATCCTTGTATTGTTATTGATTTTTTAATGAATGCTTACAGAACTGTTGGTTTGGAATGAAAATTATTTTATTCTGTGAAAAGGCGGCCCTTCGTTAAAAAGGTCATTATATTTCTTACGTTTTACACCCCTACCTATTATACCTACAGTTTATCATCACTTCCGTGTGCGGATGTAAGACTTCTTAAATCCGCATCTGGATGTTAATAAAACCTGTATCCTCAACATCAATAGTGTACACCATTACACGGACCTTGAATTAAGTCTTGCCCAAGGTCAACGTCGCTTATTTTCTAGATCAAACAAAGTATAACCACACCTCTTGATTTACAACTGGCCATAAGGCGTAAACTCCGAAGACAAAGACTCAAAATATACCAGCAATTTAGACTTGTTGTTTAGAGAATATTCTAGTTTGCCTATTTTGCCGGGAACTTCCCTCTCGCCTCCTCATGCTCGTGATTGGGATGGCCCCTGTTATCCCATCTTCCCGCTTCTCTGCACAGCACGGATGTTGCTACCACGTTGCAGTTATGGTATGTTCCTATACCATTATTGTATCTCTACAAACTTACATATTATTATGTCTTAAGGGTAGGTCAATAGTGGAATAATTGTTCTTACAGATGACACTTACGTTTGTTTAGTTGATTTACAGATGGTTTCAACATTTTTCGTTAAAACTCTTATCTATCATTCCAATAAGTGATTTGTAGTTCAAGAAGCGGTTGCTAGCCTATATTGGGTTTCAGTTGTCGACTTCCGTTCTATGTAAAAGGTCATGGGTTCAATCCTCGGTGCTGAACGAATGAAATTTAGAAATAAATTTGGAAATTATTGAGAACAAGAGAGCAACCAAATTTAAAGACTGCGACTGTTGTCATATAGGTACTTGACTCCAGAATATGAATATACCTTTCTATTTTTGTTAATGTCTCATATTTATACTTTGAAAGTTGTCTACTTATGTGGCCAAACGGCGTGGTTAAATTCTGGTATGGTTAGTGTGATCACTTTACGTTAACAACGTTCGCCATTAAGTGGTAATAAAACTCCCAAACATGAGAATTTTCGACATGTTCGACATGTCGAAAAATCTCATGTATAAAACAAGTAGATATTAAATAATAATTAATGAAATATAGAGATAAAAAGAGAGTTGAGTTTTTTTAAAGCCATAGTCTTTGAATCTGACTTCCAGGAAGAAGATCCCCGTGTAGATGATCAAGAATTGAATATAGTTTGACATATTATATTCTTCAATAAATAAATAGGTAAAAAATAAATTAACACTTCTTTTTTGATATGTTAGTAGGTTAATTTGACATAGGTTAGTACTCTATAACAAAGAGAACTTCATAATATTATATAGATAATAAATAATTATTGATAATTATTTTCTGTGAGTCTCCCTCATAAAGCATTTCTATGCGCTACAAAGTTTCATTATCAAATCCGAGAATTGCTCCTAAGGCAGGTTTTCTAGTCAACCGGTCCCGCCTCATCTGAGCCGAGCCAACCCAAGTTTTCAAAAACAAAAATTTATCGGATTTAACCGAGAATCGAACCTGGAACCTCTTTATTTTAATGTTCTTTCTCTCTCATGGTAAAAAAATACCTTGTATATGTTCAATGCTCGGTTCAAAGCAAACTTAGCTCGTATCCCATACTGATTTTTCCTGATGTTCATCCATTAGGCTTTCTTTTGAATCCGTTTCCCCCTTCCTCGCCACCCCGATTCCACTTCCGACACCGGTTTCGCGTTTTAGAGACGCGTCCACCCCGCCCCATTCCACTACTATACGACATAATACCTTTGTGGTTTAGGATCCGCGCGCCTCGACGCCAATTGCGTAATTTTCTTTTGAACTCCTATATCCGCCTCTGGGTGTACGTAGTAATGTTTCTCTTTGTTCGCGCTGATGCGAGTGGTGGGCCGACGTAGCAGTCCCTCGGGCCCACCGCGGGAGGGTACTGCCGCCCCACTTCTACGCTTTGAACAAAACAAATCCGCAAATGGATTTTTTTTCGAGGGTAGGTACCTCCTCTCAATCTTTAATGCCTTGGTGCGATTTACTCACAGGATTTACGTATCGGAGGTATTATTGTAGGTATTGTATATGAGAAATAATCTTCTTTAAATATCAGATCTGAAACACGGTTTTACTAATAATACCTAATATAACACTTGTCTATACAAAGGTGTCAGTATAGACGGCGGAACTTATTGCCTGAGGCAATTTTTTTCCACTCATCCGGTCCCGTCCAATCTGAGACAGGCCACCCCGGGTAGAAATTTCAAGTATAAAAACACTTAGAAAAACTCTGACCCGACCGGGAATCGAACCCAGGACCTCGGATCTGAAGTCCACGCTAGTACAACTAGGCTACCGAGGTCGGTGTAATAATCTGTGCTCACTCAAGGTGAAAACAAATACACTCATTGACTCTTCTGTATTAATGTAATTAAATTATAACCCCTGTATTAATATAATAGATTAACCGACCTCGGTAGCCTAGTTGTACTGTCGTTCCCGGTCGGTTCAGAGTTTTTCTAAGTGTTTTTTCACTTGAATTTTCTACCCGGGGTTGGCCTGTCTCAGATTGGACGGGACCGGTTGACTAGAAAATTTGCCTCTAGACAATAAGTTCCGTCGGCTATACTGACACCTTAGTATAGAAAAGTGTTATATTATTATTATTATTAACCACTGGCTATCACTTTATGCTGCCCCAGAGCCCGGCAGTCTGCGACAACGTCATCCAATCATCATAGTTTTGGTCTTCCGCTTTCTCAATTATATTAATCTTACATTTTTCGAATTAGTAAATTCATACTACTCGGTGTTTTCATTTATTTCCTCCTCAAGTACCGGCCCATTTTCTTCAAATTAACTTTATTTGAAAGTCAGAAAGTTAAAATATCTAAAAAAATACTTTATGTGTACAAACAATGACTAGGATGTGTAACCATTTCAAGTATACAAAATGGATGCGTGGTACCATGTGTAAAGGAAAAAGCCGCTGAACATGCAGTGGGTGGGTAACCACCCTCAGCAAAGAACAATGAAGGGACTAATGCAGATCGGCGATTAAACACTTGACAGGCGCTGCTGCTGAGAGAAACCCTCGCTGCACACTCCAGCCCACAGCCGCTAAAAGGCAAATCCATAAATCACCAACAAACAAAAGGTTTAACAGGACTTAGGCGCGGCTCAGCTGCTCTTGTACCAGCGATGCACTCCTGATGCGGTGCGGAGGTGTCAGCCATTTCGTCCTTATTCCGAAAATATCGTCAAGTGGGTGTGGAGTTTCTTCAAATATTTTTTTTTTTCACTTTTTTTATATGGTTCGTTATTTTTTTTATAAAATAGTTATTGTACTTCTTTGCAATGCTGCAATCAACTCTAGAGTGTTATCTATGCCAATATCCAATTTTCTACCTACCTTCCTAATTTTTTGCCGTAGGTACATGTTACAAAATAAACAATTGTAAGAAAAAACATTGTAACAATTTATTTTAAACTAGCTTTCCCAGCAGACGTTGTCCTGTGTTCCTAACTATGAATATTGAAATCGAATTTGTATTGTGATGAATTATCATTTCACCAATGTAATTCCGACCGATGCGTCTTTTTAAAACCATGTATATTTCATCCGCATTCTGTCAATCGTACTCACTATCTAACAACTGACAGTCCCTGTCAAAATTTCAAAAAAGGAATAAAAATTAAATGTGTAAAAAAAATGTTACTTGTCATCTTATTGCTCCGAGTTTTTTAATTAAAGCTTGATTAACTGATGGTTTCTTTTCTTTGTCCACAGGTTACGGCGGTCGGACCACGTTCACAACAGGAGGAAACGCCTACCACACATCAGGTCCGGACAACAAGAGACCCAGGTATGACCAGCAGCAGCAGCAGTCCTACTCCTCCAACAGACAACCCTATAACGACTCCGGGAACAGCAGGTCAGGGTACGGTAGCGGCGGCGGTGGCAGTCGTGGAGGGTACAATAGCTCTTCAGGGTACGGCGGCTATAGCAGCTCCAACGCCGGAGGGTACAACTCCGGTCGTGGTGGTCAGAGCCGGGACAGGAACTTCGGCTCCAACCGCGGTGGTGGTGGCGGCTACAACCAATCCAACAGACCGTCCAACTTTGACAGACGCGACAACAGAAACGGACAAAATCAATGGGGCTACGGATATAGAAATAATAATTAACAACTAATTGTGTTTTTCATACTTGATGCGAATAAAACTGACGACTGCAAATTCATTACACTAGGTGGGAGGAACTCCCATCATTGTCCCACATACGGCCGGTTTCAAAAAAAGCGACTAAAGAATGCTTTAGCTAAAGGAACCTTTAAATTTTTGAGAAAAAAATATTCCCGCTAACTTTAGCTAAAGTTTGAAATGTCAAAAAAATATTTGAAAGTTGATAGTCTTACCATGAAAATCTATGGAATACATCGGTTGTTTACTAATATTTTCGCGGAATTTCTGTTAATCTGTCAATTTCATTTCTCAATAGAGCATCAATGTGCCGTTATTGTTGTTAATTTATTATCATGGTTTATGAATTATAGTAAACCAATCCGCACAGAATAATATTCTTCCCGTTTTGTCATGTTTTTCACCCGATTTTTTGTCCACAGTGTCACCGTATACAAATGTTCATCATTCTTGACAGTTAAAGCGCCACGAAATTTTCTATGAACTCCGGTGGTAAAAGATTGAACTACACTAAAGTCGACTTTAGTCCCAAGAAGACATAAAGTGTCATTTTGTTGTTATGAAACGCGTTATTTTTTAAAGTCTCCTTTATTTTTTTGAAACCGGCTGCTATATTGGTTAACTGCTAACAACTGACGTACATTTCTTCTTTTGGCGTACGTAAAGTGAGGTCATATCATGCATCGAAAATCGATGATTCTTTATTTTCGGCATAACAACTAAACTTATCAACAATACACTTAATAAGAATGGGTGAAAACACGTAGAACGCCGATGTGAATGGGGATACGCACAGCATAAGCAAGAACCCGCTTTCCGGCATGCCCATTTAAATTCATTTTGAAACCATAGACCACATTCTTTGCGCCGGTCGGAATCCACGTTCTACGTGTTTTCACCTATAATGTTCCAAAATTAAATAAACAAGCGAGGTGATAATGTTCTATGACCCATGACCCTTTAGTTCAAGATCTTCAAATACTTGAATAGATTTCATTCTTGGCTCTTGTGACACTTCTCTATCAAATGTATTTTATAATAATATCCTATCAAATTTAGGAAAATTTCTGTAGCTGTATCATTTTTTCTGTCATAATATTTTGAAAAATCACTTCTGAACAAAATAACTTTAGTTCTAATAATAATCCCTGTTGAGACAGATATTTTCTTACCTTTTTTAGGGCCCATATTCTAAATTCTTTGTTTATTACATGTAATCGTGAAGAAGATTCTGTATGAAATTAAATTTTTAGTATTCATCTCGATAAACAACTTTTCTTGAATCTATGGAGAAGCAAATAACATTATCAATCTTTCGTAACCGAAGCGTTCCAATTTCAAAAAAAAACTGTCAACTCGACGCGGATTTCGGTATTAGGTATGTTTTAATTTTGCAGTCGTCATTTGAATTTGTAGCAACTATAGTCAAAATATTAGGTGCTAGCCTATGTTTTTGTACAAATTTATAATAATTAATATTTGATGTTCTTGTATCTGTAATATATAAATATTTGATCAGAAAATATATTTTAAGGATATTGATGTTGTGACTTTGTAGAGCGCTCCCCGCATTTTGAAAAAAAAGTCAATTTTTGATTCAAACTCAAATTTTTCCCTGAAATAGGTATATTTGAATTCCGTTGTATGTAGGTACCTATTTTTATTTTGAACGAAAATCTTAGAGAGAATCGTTAATTTCGCATTAAAAATACCTATAATATTTTTTGTTTTAGCTTCTGATTGATTTTTGAAATATTATTTTTTTATCTGTGGACAAAATAATATACCATAAAGTTTATGACCTTTTTCGACCTATTATTTTATACCCAAAGACAATTTAAATACCTATACATAGACAATGTGTTGTTTGGACTTCAACATTAATTAATTATCCATGGAACTAAAGGCTTAAATTCTAAATTTAAATAGAAACAATGACAGACGGTTTATTTACAATAATTATCTGTTTCTAAGAAACTGTTGGTGGAATTATTTAAATAATTTTACAAAATAGTTTATATGTTTACCTACAAATCTAATATCCTGTCAAGTTTCGTAGACGCGCGTCCTACGGGGCCCAAGAGACGAGGAAACTGAAGGATCTTTAAAAAACTGAAGGAAGGTTTTAACTTTTATTGTAATAAAAAATTGAATAAATTATAAAGTAATTCAATATGTGTTTTCTTAAAAAAAAAACTGATATGATTAAACCTTCTTCTTTTAAATTAATCATATTATAATCAATCTATAAATAGAATCAAACAAAAAGTAGTAAACAACGATAATTCAGCAAAGTTCCCTCCCAATTACTCAACAATATTAAATTAATACTCGTGGTTTGGGAGGAAAGTTATGTTAGCAAACACATGACAGTCAGAATCCCATACAAGTAGGCACACGCACCGTGGAAATTGTCGACTCTTTCTGCTAGCTTGGCATCACCATATTATCCCATGAAAATAACTGCAGCACCGAAATTAGTACTGGCAATAAATGCTATTAGGTATGGTCTTGAGGTCAAAATTACTCGCCCCAAAAGACAAAGCTCTTCAGAGTTACAGGGAAAGTCGTGTGGAATATTAAAGGTACATTATTTTTCAGGTCATTTCTGATGGATTTGATCCAATAATAAGTTGTGCGAAACTTGACCATTACGGAGATATTGACTTTTTGAAAATTTTTTGAAAAATCCTTTAGTTTTGGCTTTTTATCGTTTTTCTTTCGTATTAGAGCTTTTAAGGTCCTTTTTCGATGTATCTAGTTAGAGAACATGTATTGTCAATTAATAAAAATGATTAACAAAACCTGAAACATCTACAAACAGCTTAAAAATACTGCTCAATAAAGGATAGAATTCAAAATAATTTACAAGTGTTTTCAACATTGAACTTATGGAACTTGTTCTGCAGATAATTTCAAAAACTTCTACGTCTTTTGAGCTATTCAAAAAAGTATAACACTTGCTATTAAATAGGTAAAACATTACCTCCTAATAATAAAGAGGGTACATTTTTAGTTTGAGAAAAAAGTAGTGGTGTACGCTGTACGGAGCTGAATGTTTCCTGCTAATATTTGAAAAAATAATACTGAGTTGGAGTTCACGTCAATGGACACTGGAAGATACATTATAATTATTACGTATTAAATTACTTCAATATGAAGAAGCCAATAATGTATTCATAACATAACCTACTAGGAATAGTTGGATCACATCGGCCGAATTAGTGATGATAATATGCCGATTAAGCAAGGTTAAAGGAGCAGAGAGAGGTGTTTCGAAGTTGAGGTAGGCTTCATGACATCAGAGTGATGTGGTTGATAGATCATGGGTTCGAATCCCGGCTTCCATTGCGTGTTAGTTTTGATCAGTGTGAAATAGCCGTTTTAAACTATGAAGAAATGCGTTGCTAGCTTCGGTCTGATAAACTGGCTATTACTAGATCATGGGTTCGAATCCCGGCGACCTATGTATATTTTTATCATGATACAAGCTCAGTGTTAAATATTTATTTTATTCTATAAACTATTAAAGAATAACGAGCTTTGATAAATAAAGTTAGAATGAGGCAGCCAATGATGATAAGTAAGTATATTTTACATTGAAGACGATGATCTCGAAATGTTGGTTAGCACTTCAAAAACCCATAACAACAATTAAGGACTTCTTCTTAATTTTGATAGTGTTACGGTAAGTACCTATACATAGACAATAGACTGAATTTTTCCCATAAACAACAATGTTGCCAACGTATGAAAAATGAGCCGTTAAATAAACACATTGCACCTTGAATAGAATCGCGTTATTAGTTCGACAGCACAGCAGCGCTAAACAAAATGGCAGGACGGCATTATGATGTGCCTATTCACGAGCTATTTGTTCGTCAAGTGTTAACGGACACGTTTTTATGTTCCAATTTTCCGCCATTTTTCATTGTTTCCTGTATTGCCAGCTACAATGGAATATTCCTCACCTAATGTCGCCTAATGATACACATAATGCCGGGAAGGCACTCGAGATGAAACAATGGCTGTAGGGAGCGAAGGGAGTCGTTATGCGCGAATTTTTCAAGTGGCTCACATCTAACGATCGGAGAAATTCAATTTGTATTGTTCGCGTCATGTGTTCAAGGTTATTACATTGTTTATGGACTTCCTGCGCTCTATTGTTCTCTATGGTTTTTTTTTCACTAATTATTATTTTATCGATGGAACAATTTTGAATTTTAGAACAGTATTTCCCTATCCACAGGGTGACAGTACTGTCTTTTTAGCCTGAATTTTTCTCTTTTGTATTCGTGTTTTGTTTCTGTCACTTTTTGTTTGTAGGTTACTTGGAGAATAAAAAAGTGTAGGTCTTAGTCTTTTTAAAGGTATGTGGATTGGATGTTAGCGTATTGACTAGAATAAATGCCAATAAATTAAGGTGATTTGGGCATTTAGAGAGAATGACTAAAAAGATGTATAAATCTGAAAGACTGGGTAGACGTAACCTACCTCGAATGACGTGGAGGAAGCGAAAGAGGTTTGTTTGGATAGGAAATTATGGAAGTCCGTACTCTCTGCCTACCCCCTTCGGGAAACGGCGTGATGAGTAAAAAAATGTGATTGGCGGAGGACAGGGTGGCATGGAAAAATCTTCTGGAGGTGACCAAGACCCACAAATAAGGGTTGTAGCGCTATGGATGGAGTGAAAAACACAGTATAACAGGGTCTTCCTCGTCTTCGGGACCTTGATAGGAGGAAGAACAGCGCTCTCCTCGGCCAACTGTCATTCGGCATCCTTAACACATATCCCAGCCAAGAGCATCTCCTCTCCATAATGGTAGAATTGATGGGCTTACGCTGGGTGCGCCGGCGTATAGCATCGTTCGTGATGAGGTGGTACCATCATACACCCAGAATTCTCCTGAGGCATTTCATTTCGAAAGTTTAGACTTTTTGTGCCTGGTCTTTGGTCAGGTGCCAGGACTCACACCCATACAGGAGAATGGGCAGCATACGATAAACATATTCAAAAACTCTTGGTTTCCCACCAAGCAATGTCAAATCCTCGCGCACTTTAAATGGAAATGCGGGTAGGCAGGGGCACCGTTTGCTTCTGTAAAAATTCTCACAAAATAAGCTTTCCATTCGAATAAGTAATATTGATAAGATGTAGAACAGGAAAAAACCCATTTCCCATAAAAACTACAAATGAACAAACACAAGAGATTAAAATAAGCAACAACTATAGTACCTAGACGTGATTAGTCTCATGATAAAAACACATTATTATTTAATAATGGGTGTTGATGGTCACATTTCTCCTTGAATGACCCCACGCTGGCAACACTAAATACGGCGGCAACTTCACGCTGCGAAATTCAAATGTAGAATGTCACAACTTGGCGGGAGGCCGCCGGTATGATAGACGGGAGACATCTTGTTAATACGAGGGTCACGACGTATTAGTACCTCACTGTATTTGATTATGGGGGTACTTAACTACGACCCAGCCTCATAATATATATTTTATTTCTTTCTTTTTTGAGAAGAGAGAGAGAAAGCAGTTTCCATCCCATTCTTTTGACGTGTGCATATATCCGTCAGGATATCAAAGAGAAATTCCCATAAATGTTTCCACTCCAGTGGACAAGTCAAATATTCCACAAACACTCGAGATGGGTAGTTTTGAACAATATTGATTGGTACGGGTATGAGTACAAGCTCGCGAGATGGCGTGGGGTGCGCTTCTGGCTAAGGATTAATAATTAGGAAAGTTGTTATTTGACTATGCCGCGCGCGGGAAAACGAGAATCGAAATTTGTTCTTTATTTGAATTTTTTTTTAGTCTTTGTTAGTCAAACATGCGGATATAATTCACAGATAACGAACGATCTTCAATATTTTTTGTCTCGTTCTAAATTATATTTCTTCTCTTACTATATATTTTTTTCACCATAGATAATTTTCATCCATGATTAAAATTCTTAAAAAATCTTTCTTTATTGTTAAAAAGTTCTCGCTAACTGAGTTTTCATATTTCATTTCAATTCAACTGCTTATGTAATGATAACGTAAAAACATTAAAACGATTCATTTTTATGACTTTTCAATGTCAAGTCAGTGTAGAAAAGTTAGAACCACGACTTTTATGAAAAACGAAGCTCAAATATTTCAATGTTTGACAGTTTGGTTGGCACAAAAGTGGTTATGTTACTTGGGTTGGCTGGAAGAGATCCTGCGGGATAAGTCCGCCCTTTGACTCTCGTAAATGGATCGTATCAGGACTGCATTTTTTTGTAACAATGAAATATTATTTATTATTTTTGTTTCTTAATGGTGTATACCTTCTCTAAATTAAACCTATTTATTATTTATTTATTTCAATAATATTTTCAACATATGTACAATAAAAATTTCAAATAAAGCTTAAATATACAACATATTATTAATGCTGCAGCAGCCTCACTAGATTGCCCTGTATCGAGGCGTTCTTATATAAATATATTCTTTACACTGCTTTTTAAGTAATTCGAAATTAATAAAGGTATCGCCATTATCTATAAATAAAAATCAAAATATCCTAATTTATGAAGGAAGTGGTTGGTAGACTAGCTGTTACAACACCGACTTTCGCACTGTTTCGTGTGGAGGTAGTGGGTTCGATCCCATATGCCGACCATCTTCCTCTTTCACGACACAAACTTTATGCAGCTTACTGTGAAAGAATCAAAGAGTATATTTGTTTTCAATTTATAATAAGATATTATAAAAAAAAATCTTTACAACCACATCCCTTTTTGACAACTAATCTGTCAAAAGTAAGTACCTATCGGTCAATGAGACTTCACTTTTGCTATGAAAGGGTAAAGGAATAGGTACCTACTTCATTAGCATGTATAAAAACCTATGGATAAAAGTCGATTTCAAGATGAATAGGAATGTAGGTAGGCACCTACTGAACAAACAAACGAGAATATCTACGAATTTATAAAAATGTGACAAAATAGAGTAAATTTTGCTGTTAAATCAAATACGTGAACAATAAAATAACTCAATGTCAATGTATGGATAAGTAGGTGCATGATCAATTAACATGTCAGATTTTAGTGCCCTCATGTTGGCAATGTTAATGTGGTGGATGATTATTATTTATCATGTAAATTTAACATGAGTAGGTACCTACGTACAGTACAGTGCTACCAACCTACACACATACATCATGTAAAGTTGGACGTATTGAAAAATTGGGTTTTATTGTGCGAGCTTTATAGTCTATGTACATACCTACTGTCAAAATGCAGAAGTCGTCAATCTTTTTTTCATTCAATCGACTTTTTCACTATTCTTGACATCTCTGAAATTTTGATAGGTATGCCATTTTCTTAATTTAATTTATGGTATGTAAGGGTGCATTTAAACCAAACGAACATAGAGCCAGTGCTGTAAAATAGAGTACCTAGGTACCTATATTTTCTTGATCGTTGATATGGTGACCAAGGAAACATCAACAAGAAAGATCTGTCACCGCTCATTAATTAGTTTTTGCTTGTTGTTGTTTCCATGGTGTCCAATGCGTTTGGTGTAAATGGACACTAAGGTAGTATGAGATCTATGAACGGTCCATATCTTAGATATTAAAGAAAAGACATCGCAAAGGCTAAAACATTTATAGTGAGTGGTGTTTATTTGACTGAAATTGGAAAAATTCTATATAGGCAAATATGACAAAACTGAATACCGTTTGTGTTGAAACTGAAAGCCTCAAGAATTCAAGGAAGTTGTTTTACCACAGTACCTATAGGACATATACGTATAAAGTTGCTGACATAGGAAAATTTTTAATAAATACAGACAAAGGAAGAAAATATTTTTTTTATTAAAATGAATCTGATGTGCTCACTCAAAGTGAACACAAACACTTTTGGCTCTTTTACAGTAAGCTACTTAAAGCTTGTGTCGTGAAAGAGGCAGATGGTGGGCACCTGATGGGATCGAACCAACGACCTCCGCACGAAACAGTGCGAAAGCCGACGTCGTAACCGCTAGACCACCAACCACTTCCTATATACCCACCTACTGTAATTAATAGAATCCAATCCAATCCAAACTCCCTTAAGGCCCCGCTTAGGGGCATAGGGAGGCAACAAGAACTCTCCATTGCGCTCGATCTTGCGCAACGTTAATGACCTCCTCCTATACACCATGTCCAGATTCTTCAGCTTTGCTTCGAAGGAGCGGAATACCGTAGAGAGGGTCTTCCTCGTCTTCGGGACCCTAATGGGAGGAAGAACAGTAGTTCTCTCCTCGGCCAACTGGAAAATGTCACTAATTTTAACATCCATGAAAATTTGATTTTAATAACGTACCTATTCGTGTAGCAATTCGAATACTTGAACAAAAGGTTGGCGAACCAGATTTTGTACAATGAATCTACGTAAGTTGGTACCTCGTCAGTATTTACTGAAAAAAAAATATTATATGTATTTTTTATGGCATACAACCCCAAGCAGGCCACAACAATGCGCAGAGCCTACTGGCTGCCGGGTGTGCCCAGTATCTGTATTCTAGTTACACCGGGTACCTACCTCCGCTGTATTATAACTATGGTAAAAATCTTTGCCCCAGACACTTGAAAATGCATTAAGTGCTCTTCATAGAATGTCAGTAACCCTCTTAAAAAATAATATATAATATATTTCGTACATAAATAATAATAATTTAGGTTTTTTATACTATTATTATTATTTATTCTGTGCATTTAACTTAGTAGGTAAAGCATAAAAAATACGCCAGTTGCCAACGTAAGTAAAAATAATAAAAATAAACAACAATGGCCGCCACCCGTTCATTTTCCATGCGGCCAGTTCTGATATAAATACAATATTGTAAAACGTTCTTTTTTTAAAATGTGACAGTTTCTATTGTTGTTCGCCATATTAGTGTACGATTTTCAATATAGCTACATTCTCGAGTGGTGCATTATGATAATCTCAGCAATGAATATTATTAAATACGGACATGTTTGTTATATAAAGGTAAATACGTACCTACCTACTTCACATCCAGAAGCATTAACAGCTTCTTTTATTGTTGTTTAAATTCAAGGGTATTATGTACCTACATAAATTGTGCAATATATTTTTTATTAAAAATACTATTATAAAGTAAAGCGTTCACGCCATTAATCCAGCCTGAAAAATATTTTTTTTCAATTTAAGTACCTACCTACCAAGGAAAAAATACCAACATGCACTGGTGAGTGGCGACCTCGTGGCAGAGTTCCGATACTTATAGGAAAGGCAATAAGTGGCGCGTTTGTAACAACGCGACAAAAATATGGAAAGCGTCGGCGTTTAGTGACGGGACGAAAAGTAAACTATGAGTCCTGCCCTTTGATAAGAAATAATACTAGATAAATAATGTGATACTGTGCATGGCTCCAACAAATACCACGTGACTGCTGTTTAACTCTTACAATTCGATTCGGTGACATTCGATTTTTTTATTTTTAGTATTTTAGCGTTAACACAGATCAATTTTAGGTTTTAATAATACAATTAGTAGGTACCTATGAGGTTTTTGTGCAATTTCGTGCTTGTGAATGAAAGTAAAATGATAATAATTTTAACTTAAGTCACGTGACTGTTGAATAAAGGAACCAATTTTCGGTTCTGTGCATCATGTGCATGACAAGACGGCAGTAGGTATTTCAAAATAATGAAAATGTGTTTTGTTACTACGGCAACAATATTGACAATGTTCTTAACTGACACATCCACCGCTCTTTATAGCAGGAACGTATTCGTAGGAAAACAGATCATAAGAAGAATATTGGATGTAAAGTGGTACCACCACATCACAAAAAACGATTTACCTACCTACACCGGCACACCATCCACCGGTCCATTACTTTTACTATATATGGAGAGAAGATGGACTTGGCTGGAACATGTCATTGTGTTAAGGTGGATCCCGAATGACAGTTGGTCGAGAAGAGTTCTTTCTCCCATCAGGGTCTCGATGAAAACGATGACCCTCCGCTCCTTCGAAGCAGAGTTGAGGGATTCGGACATGGGGTGGAAGAAGGTAAAATGCGCTAGATCGAGCGCAATGGAGAGATCTTGTTGCTTCCCCATGTCCAGGGTGTATGGGTAAAGTATTGAAAGTTAAGATGTTGTCCACCTACATACAATGTGTAGATTTTTTTTTTTTTTTTACTTTTATTACGCAGACGTCATTGTTGTTACACCTAATATTTGTTGCAAGATTTGAACTTTTCACATTCTATATACCTACGTTTTATCAAGTGAAAATATCTCTAATGAGAATGATATTTCTAAAAGGTGATGTGTTCGTTTTAGATCAGCTGCCCACTTTCGATGTGACTGCGATATTGTGCCAACTTCCGATTTAGTACTCTATCGCGAAAGA
This sequence comes from Mystacides longicornis, assembly GCA_963576905.1. NCBI lineage: Eukaryota > Metazoa > Arthropoda > Insecta > Trichoptera > Leptoceridae > Mystacides > Mystacides longicornis. The sequence continues at coordinate 5,842,388 of OY756439.1, read as the reverse complement.
AAAACATGCAAATGGACTAAGTAGGTATGCTTTTCTTAAACATTCGAATTATTTCTGTACACACTGATGGTTGCCTTATTTACGTTTGTCTTATATACAAAAATGGAGAGCTATTTCGCGTTGTCATCGGATGGCGCCTGAACGGCTGGACCGATTTCGCTAATTCTTTTTTTGTCGTGTAGGCTTTTATCAGGAGAGTGTCCTTTTAGAACAAAAAAATTAAGAAAAATGCATAGGAAACTATAAAAATGGAGATTTATTTCCCGATATCATCGCATCACGCCTAAACGGCTGGACTGATTTCGCTAATTCTTTTTTGTCGTGTAGGCTTTTATCAGGAGAGTGTACTTTTAGAACAAAAAATTTAAGAAAAATGCATGTGAAATTAGAAAATTTTAAGAAAACTATAAAAATGGAGATTTATTTCCCGATATGTTATGCGTTTGGAAGAAGCGAAAGAGGTTTGTTTGGATATAGGTAAGAATGGATGTACGTACTCTCTGCTTACCCACTTCGGGAAACAATTAAAATATATAATATAGGTACCTAATAATAATAAGAATTTACGATGCAGTTTCCCGATTTCATTCAAAGAATATATAACATGGTGAATTTAAAAACATGAAACAGTAGCTATAGATAAGTTTCTTCAAATACTTATTGTAATTTTGGGTAAATGGATCGAGAAAAATTCAAGGTTTAGACATTTTTCTTACTCTTCTTCTTTGCAATGCGGCAATCCACACTCGAGAGAGAGTGATCTATCTATAGTAAGTGATCTATGCCAATATCCAAATTTCTACGTACCTGCATTCCAGTGAAAAAATTCCGTGCATGTTACAAAATAAGAATAAATAAAAAAAACATTTGTAACAAATAAAAAATGAATAAAAAGAAACGACTTTAAAGTAAATTACGAAGAATCTAAAGAAGAATGTGTGGATAGAAAAGAGTGGAGGTCCGTCCTCCCTGCCTAGTTCCTATCTTAAACTTCCCATTATGAAACTCGAACAAAATATAATAATTCCGAATATTGCTAATGGGTTGTTTTCTTTACTCTTTTCGCCACCGATGGCAGCACTGACAAACAGGGTCTAATACTAATAGAAATCAATGTTGCCAACGTGGGCGGTTTATCGCCATTTGGGCTACTCGTAATGACTATCGGCGACGACAATGTCTAAAAGGCGACTGGTCGCCAATTGGGCTACTTCCTTTTTAGAGAATTTTACACACCTTTCCGAATACTAAATTACCTTTTGTTTTAGAGAACCTTCACCTCTCCGGATACCAAAATTTTCTTCGGAATGACTACTTTGGGCTACTTTTGTATGAAAATTGGCGATATTAGGCCAAGAGCCGTTGGCAACACTGATAGAAATGTCAAATTTAGATTTGGCTATGACCACGCTATGACAATTGTTGTACTCGTATACAAAAACGTGTAGGAATTGTTGTAATAACTTAACGTGCTATAGTCCCTGTTCATTTTTAATATATTTATATAGGATATACTATACAACAAAACTGAGAAAATTCAGCAAGACACCAACTATACGCTTTGGAAAAGAATGAATGACATTTGATGTTAGACCCTTATTAGGTTTGCTGACATCTGGTGGGGATCCTTATAGATGCATGGGTAGGTATTAAGCATTTTTAATATTTTTATTTTTTTTAACCATCACGCCGTTTTCCGAAGGGGGTAGGCAGAGAGTACGTACATCCATGCTTTCCTATCCAAACGAACCTCTTTCGCTTCTTGCAAACGCATAACATTCCGCATACATGCTCTTCTATTGCTTTTGCTCCAGACTTGGCCCTCCTCTAAAACGGCACCGATATTGCCGGACCATGTCAGTCGAGGTCGGCCTCGTCTGCGTCCACCCATTCTTTCAGATTTATATTTCCTTTTTGTCATTCTCTCCTCGTTCATTCTTAATTATTTCTTCAGTTCATTATACTAAGATACAGTTCAACTCTAATGCGTAGTGGGTGTTATAGGTACCTATCACCTAAAAATATTGACTGTATTTAATGTGGTCCCAAGCTGACCCCACTATGGAGAGGTACCTACCCCGGGTATTTAAATCTCTGGCACCCTCTAAAACTGACCGGAACTAAAATTAAATATGGACGTCCTATCTAATGGTATGGTTTAGAATGTTGTCTGTAATCGGTCGCACGTGGACTCTTCTAGCTTAAACGATCGCTTCTCTTCTTTATTACACTGAGAGAAAAGTAAGGGGGAAAAGCTCGTATTTCTTGAGTTTTTTCTCGTAAGAACTATTTTTTTTGACTCAGAGTGAAGCATTGGTTTTTTCAATGCTCCGTCATTGAATTTTCATACGAGGTATTTTCCCGTACGGTTTACTGGAAATTAGCACGTATTGGAGAGGAATTGATCGATGCAATGTCATTGAATTTTTAAATGATAGTTCATTGGAAAAAGCAATGCCGTCATTAATATATCTAAGTAAGAGACTTCATATTTTCTATTAACGTACGGGAAAAAATCAATGCCGTACGTGGTATAAACCGTTACATCATTGAAAAATCTAAGTAAGGGCCTGTATATTTTCTAGTAGCGTACGAGAAATAACCAATGACGTACTTGGTACGACCCGTTACTTCATTGATATATCTAAGTAAAGTCCTTTATATTTTCTAGTATAGTACGAGGAAATACCAAGGCCGTGCTTGGTACAACCCATTACTTCATTGATATATCTAAGGAAGAGACTTTTTATTTTCTAGTACATTACGAGGAAAAACCAATGCTGTAATTGATTCAACCAGGTAGCAACCCCTTTCTTACCTATTACATCGTTGCTATCTAAGCTCTCAATACCTACCTAGATCTAAAAATTCCACACATCCAGGTGATTGAGTTTGTCTTCTTCGTACTTGATACGTTTTCTCCCAGTTGATCAAAACAAGACACTATGGAGGTATTGATGACTTGATGAAATTTTTGCGTCTCCCTAGATTACATTCAGCTCGTTTTGTGAAGTTTCATCTAAATTATAAACATAGCATAGTCTCCCTGAGGAAACTCGTCAAACAGCTGGGAGAATACACCGTCTTCTCAGGCTATCCCTCAGTTGTCTTCCGTAGGTATGGATCACACATGTTTACCTAACATCTACAATGTGTTAATTACGAAACTTGATCAAACGAATTCACGAATAAAAAATTAACGTTGATTTTGCGGAAGTTTTTTTGGAATATTCTTCTTTATTAAGAATTCACTTATAAAAGAAAAAGAAGAAGAATTTCCCAAAAAAATCGCAATTTCATAGATCTTTTATTTTGTCTTTTATATTTATTTATTATCCTTATACGGCACTTAATTTTTTTATGTCCACGCTTGATCAAACGAGTTTTATGAACAAAAAAAAATACCTATAGCAATAAATTTATTATATATATTTTTTTTTTAATTCAAATCACTTGATCTCATTTGAAGGTCTTTAAAATAAAATAGAAAAAAAAATATTTCCCAAAAAATAATTTCCAAATTCATTGAAAAAAAAATATGTTAAGTATACCTACTATTTATAAGAAAATAGGTCGTTAACCTGAAGAGAAAATAAATATGAACACGAAGTTTGAATTAAGGTATCTATTTCAATTTAAAGTGCCAGTTGCAATTTTAGCGTAAAATGTTTGTCTTTTGTTCGTACAATTCGTTTGATCAATAATTATCCAGATAACACATTGTATAGAGAAATATAGCTAGGTACATAATTTGTAAAATGATTTTAGTATAAACTTTTAAGTAATGAGTAAACAAGTCTTGCATCTACGAGCTCAAGCAAACTAATGGTAGATCTAAGAGGTAGGTCGATTGCGTCTGGTAAAAAAATATCCCTACTCCGTCTGGAAATCACGGACCTACTTGTGAAAACCCCGTACGAACTTGGTTTTAACAGGTGCCGCACGGGAGAAAGTCAAGGTCCTGGATTTTTTCACTTTGTCCTTGCGAAATTCTCGTATTTACTTGTTTCTGTTGAAATTAATTATTGTCATTGGATTTTTCAAGTTTACTAGCTATTTTCCATTACCTACCAGCTCTTACCTAGTATCCTATTATTTGTACTGGCTTTACTCAAAACCAAAGAAATAATGGAATTTACAACAGAAATATATTTGACTTGGATAGGTTTTTGAAATTGTACGGATGTCCAGGAAAAAACTCCATGCTCCATCATTGAAAATACCAATGATGTTGCGTTTTCATATAAATCATCTCCGTAATAGAAAAAAACAATTCTCGTACGGGATATTTTAAATTATTATAAATTGAATCATTGTTTTATTCCAGTTGCATTAGTTTAATCAATGACATACAGCATTTACATTATTTCTATTCTTACTGAAAAAAACGTAAAACAAGTAAACTTGTTTCTTTCTATGAATTACTTGAATAATTCCCTGATACGAGAATTTCGGAATTTCCATTCTTGGGAATGGAAATAAGCAGATAAGGTGAATTGATTATTTCAATGATAATGTTTTTTTTTCATAAAAGTTTATGATTTTTTCTTGTATTCTGCGGTTTTTATTAAACCATTTACTGTACGTGCCTTTATCATGACAAAATTTCTCTCAGTGTAGGTAGCACCCATAAGTTTCATTTTGTATTTTTATTTTCAACTAGCTTTCCCGACAGTCGTTGTCCTGTGTTCCTAACTATGAATATTGAATTCGATTTTTTAATAATGATATGCTTATTACTTTTTAAACAAAGTAATTTAGAGATCGATGCCATATATTTTCCATACATTCTGTCTATCGCACCAGCTATCTAACAATTGTCAGTTCATGTCAAACTTTAATTTCATTACAATTTTTCAAATTTGGAATAAAATCTATATTGATAAAAGTACTCAAAAGGTTTTCTTTAATTTTATATATTTTCCGAGCAACTTTCTTAATTTTTTCTTTCATAAGAACCTTCTCCTGATAAAATCCAATACCTACGACAAAAAAGAATAAGCGAAATCGGTCCAGCCGTTTAGTCGTGATGCGATGACATCGTAAAATAGCTCTCCATTTTTTATAATAGACAAGCTTTCCCGACAGACGTTGTATTTTGTTTAGTGTGTTTGAAATGCCATGGTTTTCTAGAAAAGCGAACTTCAAAAGAAGAACGGCCGCTATACAAATATTGCTATAATATAAATATTGCTTACTATTTTTATTATGATTTTATTGTAATTTGTTACGTTGTTGCTCATTTCCATATAATTACACTGTTCAAAAGGCGTTTAAGCCGTTTATGTTTGAATAAATAAATAATATATAAGTTTTTGAATTTTCATCACTAAAAAAATAACGAACGAACGAAATGTCTTTTCTATCAACAGCACAACAGCACCTAAGCTTTTATTTATAATGATAGCTTATACCCGTCTTGCTTTACGTTTTTGATTCCGATTGTCAGGCTTGATCGGTAGGTAATTAAACAGGTTCTAGTCTAGCTTCCCATTGCTTTGTAGACCTCTATAACTGACATAAGCACAGAAAGAGAAGAATGACACTTTCACAATTCATAAAAAGAGAGAAGAATGACACTTTCACAATTCATAAAAAGAGAGAAGAATGACACTTTCACAATTCATAAAAGAGAGAAGAATGACACTTTTAATGTTTATTAAAAAGAAAAATTATAGTTTGCCACTCACATGAAAAAAAAACTGCATGTATCATAATAAGTATGTTACATCTCACACTTGATACAATTTCACTGTTCAATCGAACCTACCTACATAATATTATGCTAGTTTTACTCTCTCTATGGTTTGAATCTTAGCTACATCCCTCTATGTGTGGAATGGTACAAATTTTAGGTGATTGACTAATGATGAAGGCAGCTGTTTTACCGACCTCAAATAATATTATACGAACCTACCTACATAATTTGCAAGTTTTACTCTCTCTTTGGTTTGAATCTTAGCTACATTCCCTACACCCTCTATATGTGATAAAGGCAGCTGTTTTACCGACCTTAAATGTCACTAAAATATGTCAAACTTCAAAATGGAGGAATTATTTTGTAATTTTTTTCATTAAATCTTTATTTATTGAGAATAATAAGATTTGAATAACAATTATATGTATAACAAATCAATCTCCAATTATTTTATTACATTTTCATACCGTAATACCAAGATTCCATTCAACGTTTACATTAGTAATTTTGTTTCCAAAAGATGCTTACTGTCTTTTTTGAAAAATTTGTATGAAGATCCTAAAAAATTGAGTTTTTTAAATAGCTCTAAACATAAAATAGTCTAAAGTACGGCTCTGCGCAGATTCATATCTGACGTAGCATTTTTATTTTGAGCGTGATGCTCCGACATACGATAAAAAGCAAATATACAAACATTTCTGAATTATTATGTAGATGGGGCATTTGAACGGTTGATTGGTAGAGAATGCTTCAAACATTAAGTTCCGCCGGCTATGTTGACACCTATGTATAGAAGAGTGTTATTTATTTAATGTCTGACCTAGGCGTTTTTCGATAAAACGGATTGCAGACTCAGCCAATGGCTGGTACTATTTGTCAAAACCACAGGAATATGGTGTTGACAGGTCAAAACTGGGCGGAACGTGGTGTACAGACAGACCGGCATATCACACCAAATATATTATATTATGTAAGTATGTATAGTGATGGGAATATAAAGTATATTTTAACCTCTCATTTCGTCATAGGCATGGCTATTATGTAGGAATGGAAAATTACACAGATATTACACTATAACAGTTAACATAATGTGCATCTCACCATTATTGATGATATCACCGCATCACGAACGATGCTAAGAGCCAGCGCATTTTCCGCATGCACAGCACTCATATTGTTGTAAAGGGGTGATGGACATGTGGTTTTGGGATGCTGTAAGAAAGTTGGTCGAGAAGAGCACAGTTTTTCCTTCCATCAGGCTCCCAAAGAGAAGGAAGACCCTCTCGATCTGTGTTCTGTTCAGTGTTGCCACCTTTCTAAAATTTTCAACCCGGACATAAACTTAAAAAAAGGTCAATCCGAAAATTTGGTATCCGGAATAATGAAAGATCATTAGACTTTTTATATTATTAGACTTAGACTTATTACCCGGACATTTTTGGTTTCGTCCGGACACAAGGACGCAAGTCGCGAAATCCAGACTACCCGGACTGGTAGCAATGCTGGTTCTGTTCCTGAGAAGCAGCGCTGAGGAATTAGGACATGGTGTGGGAGGAGGTCAATGATACTGTGCCAGATGGAGCGCAGTCGAAAGCTCTTGTTGCTTCCCTATGCCCCAAGAAGGGTCAAAAGGGGGAGAATGGTCGAATCTTACCATTATTAAGATTGTCTATAGACTTACAATAAAAGTAAGTAGATACCAACATAAAGTTGAAGAATATGTAAAAACTAATTCATTACTAATGTTCCATTTTTAAATGTAACAAACCACTTCGGGCTTACAACCGACTTCTACTGTTATTTCGAAGGCTGGCTTACAGTGTGATCACTTTACGTTAATAACGTTCGCCATTAGGTGGTAGGTTATGTTTAAGTTTCCGAAACTCCTAATCATGAGAATTCTCGACATGTTCAACATGTCATAAAATCTCATGTATACAACAAGTACCTAGATATTTAATAATAATTAATGTGATATAGAGATAAAAGTTGGAAATTATTGAGAACAAGAGAGCAACCAAATTTATAGACTGCGACTGCTGTCATGTATTTGGCGGTTGATTTGACGCACCCTCCTGTATTTCCACAAGGGATAGGTACTATTTATTCGTATGTGACACTAAAAATAACAACATATTTAAATGAACATAAATAAATAAATTAGAAACAGATAGATTTTGAACAAAACAAAATACAAAAGAAACTATTGACAAAATAAATGTTAGGGCTTTCAGGGACCCCTCAGTTCTATTTCTTTACTTTCTATGCGTCCGCGGGACTCTTACGGTTATATTGCAAATTTTCTAAAAAGACACAATATTAAAATATAGTTTGGTTTAATAATTTATCTGATCTCGAATAATTTTTATATAATACAAACTATTTGATTAATAATGGCACAAATCACTCTTTGAGGGTGGAATGCCTAATCTACTATATAAATTAAAGTCGGGTTAGTGCGAACACTTATAACTCGAGATTGGCTCAACAGATTCTTCTGATGTTTGATTTATTGGATTCTTCTCCGCTCCGGATAACAGAATAACTAATAAAAAGTTAAAAAATGGATAACAAATTATGTAAATATACAATAATTAAGTTTGTATGGAAAGGTTACTGGGACGCGCCCACGACATCGCGGGTAGTTCCCTCTCATTCTCGCATACGCTCTTACAGTAGCTCATCCCACTTACTCCACCGCACCGTTTCGATAATTTTAGAAAATTTTCATACAAAGTCAACAATCGGCGAGGTAGGGTGTGTGCGCGAGCGCATTTTTCTCAAGTTGTCTCAGAAATAGTTTAATGTTATTATTTTATTAGCTTATCTCAATGGAATTAATTTTGTATTGTTTAACATGGGCGCAGTGCACATCGTGTACATATTAACGGGCCACTTCGGGCTAGAACCACAGGACAACGTCTGTCGGGAAAGCTAGTTAATAATAAAAAAAAAAAAAAAAAAATTCATTAAAATTTAAGTGAAGTGTAAATAAACGGATTGCTGTAGACTAAATAAAAATAATAATAAGATAAATACTGACCATAGATTAACATTTTGAGAATAATGATTGACCTAGTCTTAACAAGACAGCTACAGTTTATCGTACAAACCCTGAATCAGCTTTATCAGGTGTTGTCAACAATTTTCTATATTATTTTTTTTTGCTTCTTATTACTCGGTAAAAGTTGGTAAAATTGTGAAAACATGCATAAAATATTTTTTTCGATTATTTGAGCCTTTATGCACGGGGTTTCTTAGACGCAGTCTTTCAAAATTATCACGAAAATGTTTTTTGTTACTACGGTAACAATATTTTATAGTAGCCTAGTGGTAGGCGTGGACTTCCCGTCCCGGGTTCGATTCCCGGTAGGGTCAGAATTTTCTTAAAGTGTTTTTTTACTAGAAATTCTACACAGGGTTGGGTTTTCTCAGATTGGATGGGACCGGTTTAATGGAAAAAATTGCCTCAGGCAATAAGTTCCGCCGGCTATACTGACACATTTGTATAGAAAAGTGTTAATTTATTTATATATTTGAAGGTATTCTTTTAATAATAATAATTGTACCATTAGTGTTTGCGACCTTCACCATCGATGGCAGGTTTACTTGTGATCACTTACAAGTATACAGCACCCACCATTTGATACTTCGATTGAAAAGATTCGAAGACGTTTTCGCCAACAGCATTGCTGAAGATTCGAACCTCGACCTCCCGAGTGTTGACACTACTGCACAGCTACGAGCTCTTCAATTATTCGATGTTCCACAAGTTTTTGACAGAACAACGACAAAAATGTTAAGTACCCCTGCTGACGAATCTATTATTACGAATCTACGAATCTAATATTAATTAGTATAGTTTTAGTATATAGTGTTGCCAGTCGTCCAAGGTTACACCTGTCATTCTCACACCTGTCAAGAAATTTATAATGACACAATAATTAAAATAATCATATTATTTTGTAGGTATGACATTTATATAAAAAAAATAAAGAATTTTTTTGTATGTAGATAAATTAATGCCTTTTGTGTCCCGTTAGGGGTTGGTTGTTTTTATAAAATGAATCTGTGCTCACTCAATAATTCATTCTTTAACTCTTTCACAGTAGACGTTGTCCTGTAGTTCTTACTATGAATATTGAAACCAAATTTGTAATTTATACAAAAATACGTTTCAAATATGTTTGAATGGTAATAATTTTTTTTTTGAAAGATTAAATCTACCATCAAAAATCTTCGTATGTTTCAATGTTTTTAATTTCAAAGGTTGTCTGGTAAACAATAATTTTGTTGTTAAATAATCTTCGATATAGGTACATACGAGTACATACATAGATGTTGTCATCACTCATCGCAAAGGCATATTTCGCTGTTATGTTGAGTGATGTTTGTTTTGAAATAATTAAATAAATAAAATAATAGATGCCGGTGGCGTCGCAGAAAATCTGTTATATATCCATACTAACTTTAATATTTTATTCTATAAAATCTCTTATCCATTTTTTTTTCAATTTTTTAATAGTCATTCTGTTGTACAGAGTGGAGAAGAATCCAATAAATCAAACATCGGAAGAATCTGTTCAGCCGATCTCGAGTTCGCACTAACCCGACATTCAACATGTTTTCGGGAGCGACTGGTCCCTTCACTGAGGAAGAAGATGAATAAAGACTTAAATTTACATATGAATGTTAAATATTCTTATAGACTAGTTAAGTATACCTACCTATGATACAAAAAAACGGCAGTATTATAATAAAATGACTATAGGTTGTCATTTTATTAGAATTTCGTCCGCTGGGCGTCCACTAGTTCTGTTAAATCGAAGCAGTTGGTTCGTAGAACAAATTGACGCACTTACCATGGCGTATATTCAATAATTGATGGGTGTTTCTTTGTATCCAAAAGAACAGATGGAGAGAGCAGAACAATGAGCCAAGATGTCTACCTGTGTGAAGACCTGGAGCCATCAGAATGCTGAGGGCCACCCGCGAGTTGCTGGGATCTTCTGATGACTGCTAAATTGTAGGCTCCACCATGACTTGCACAAACTGGAAGACCTTTCAAAAGATGACGTCTCCGAAACAATGTCCGTATTGTTCCAACAATATTATCTTTTATTTGATCGTCTCATCAAGTGTGTATCTATGCGAGCGTATCCTAACCTAACTGGTATTTTGACAGCTATTATCCTTGCAATATTTGTTTATGATTATAAAAAAAAAGAACTGAGACTTCAGCTATGTAAATACTAACGTATTTTCGTATGATGACACATCAAGACACAAAATGTATATGTTAGATTTTATTCCGCGCAGTGTCGTGCAAAACATATGGGAGCGTGCTTAAAAACTGTTTGACTGCATTGTAATTTCTTATTTAACGCTTAACATATTTTGTTATGACCATGGACAGCTTTTTTCGTGTGAGTGGCAGAATTTTAGTTTTTTTCTTCTTTCTTTTTTATAATATTGAAGGTGTTTTCTTGCATTTCCGTGTGTTATTATTATGAAATTACAGTTTGAACAGGGAAAACGCATTTTACAAAATTTTAAATGACTGCACGATATAGAAATTTTGTAACATGTTTTGAAGGTCGTGGGTTCGATCCCAGTGCTCTTACACAACACGAGCCCTGCTTTCTGTGAAACGAATAGGTATATCAACAACTGATGACTGACTAATTCGTTTTTTTTTTCGATCTTGAATGATATAAAAAAACCTCTATGGGCTTAAGACCGTCTTCTACTGTTATTTCGAAGGCTGGCTTAGTGTGATCACTTTACGTTAACAACGTTCGCCATTAGGTTTTCGGAATATTATGAGAAATTTTCATGTTCAACATGTGGATAAATCCCATGCCCCGGGCAGGATTCGAACCTCTGTCCCTCGTCGTCTCATGCAGAGACGGAAACCACTGGGCCAACTGCCCCGACGCTTACGATTCCTTCATAATAAGCGTATATAACGAGTAGATGTTTATTAGATATAGAGCCGTCTGTTGGAATTTTTAAGAACAACTACATGCAGCAACCAACTTTTTATACAGCTACTGCTGTCGCATAGTTGGCGCCATGATATGAATATATCCATTTTTGTTAATGTCTCATCTTTATCGCCTATTGGCTTTCTTTGAAAGATGTCGAAAGAGTAAGTAGGATTTACTTAGGGAGCCTAAGTTAATTTTTATAAAAAAAAATATCATAGATCCCCACATTTCAGTTAAACCACTGCTTTAAAAAGAATAAAATCTGCGAACGTTATAAGAGTAATGTAATGTAAACAAATTTCGTCTAAATAACTCGGATCGAACCGCTAGAGATGTTTTAGTATTTAAATGGAGGATTTTCAAATAAATTTGTTTATCATCAACAGATTATAGAGGGGGGTTTAAACCTACACACCACCGCTGTATCTGTTTATCATAACATTTTTGAAGGGATGAAATTATGTGCTACATAAATCGCTAAAAACACAATAAGGGTTAATCTTTTATGCCCTCACAATGGTTAATATCTGTTATTTTTTTTTTGTTTTCATGAAATTTTGTTATGGTTCAAACGCCGTTTAGGTCATCGATGACGTCGACGCAAAGCTGTGTTCAACCGAGACCCACGCGATCGCTGTCTCTTTCTCATAGGCAGGCCAGAAGGCAGGATCGTGTATAGTGACGTCACGCACTTAGGCGGTGTAGCTGGACCTAGCGATTGCTGTCTCTTTCGCATAGGCAGGCCAGAAGGCAGGATCGTGTATAGTGACGTCACGCACTTAGGCGGTGTAGCTGGACCTAGCGATTGCTGTCTCTTTCGCATAGGCAGGCCAAAAGGCAGGATCGTGTATAGTGACGTCACGCACTTAGGCGGTGTAGCTGAACCTAGTGATTGCTGACTCTCTTTCACATCTTCTTCAATGGTGCTACAGCCCAAATCGAGCCTTGGCCTCCTGTATCTTTCGCCTCCACAGCTCCCTTTCCCCAGCCGACCCTCTGCAATTGTCCACCTGAAACAGTTGCGCTGCATCTTTCTTACTTCACGTCGTCCTCCCACCTCAGTCTCGGTCTGCCCACTCTCTTCTCCCCCCTGGATGTCATGTCTGGATTCTTTTTGGAATGCGCGATTCTGTCATTCTTTGCACATGCATGTCCAGCCCATCTCAATCCAAGAACTTTTATATGCGTTGAGATGCTAGGAGCCTGAAAGTGTGCAATTCTTCGTTGCGTCGTATTCTTCATTGCGTCTCCAAACTTCTCATTGTCAGTGTCTCACATCCATATGCCAATACAGTCCTAATAATGGTTTTGTAAAGGGTTATGGCGGTTAGACAAGTATGGAAATTATACCACACAAACTAATTTTCTATCTGATGACAACGAGTGTATGGAACCATCCAGGATAAAGAGCCATCTAGCGGAATACGACGAATACATCTCATATTTTATCAACAATGTAGATTCATCACCGTCTGTACCAAGTCAACTAACTTAGGATATTTCACACCAGAGGGAGAACACATCACCTATTTGGAAAAGATTATCTTGCGTGAATAACCCAACTATAAAAGCTTTTTCAATATACAATTTTATCACTCTTTCCTTCAGAACCCACTACCAGTGCATAACATTGTAATTAGTTTTAAGTTAAAATATATTTTTTTCTGTGATACTTTATTTGAATTCACTAATATAGTGCTTGTGTTTTTTGTAATATAAAATCGAGTTTCATTTCGGTAGTTAGTGGAATTCCTTATTAACTGTTTAATCTAGTTCATAAAGAAATAGTGAAAGTAAGTTGGTGAGTACTCCAGATATTCTCAATCTTGCCAAAACTCATAAGAGAGTTTCTCATCTTCTGATAAAGACCATTTTTCCCCAATATCATTTGACCTTGAGAAAAGAAATCAGTACTCCTTCTTCATCTCAGCCTCATCTCATCTTATGGATCAGATTCAACAAATCTGAATGCCATAAATTGGTGACCCTACGACGTTCGAACACCCTTCTATCAATTACCATAATAAATTGCTTCAATTATCTACTTAATCCATCATTTTCCAATAATCTCCAACAATCCATTAACATTCTCAAACAAAATTTTCTCAACAATCTTAACAAAATTGTCACATGTACACTTTCGTCCACTAATCCATCTCGAATATTTAACACCCTATACATTCATTCCAAATTATCTCTTTCACAAAGCCATCTAAATAACATTGTCCCACAATTCAAGATTTTCATATCACATACTACATTCAAAATTAAGCGCGTCTCTCACAATTTTCGATTCGGCGCAACTTCACTACACTGCGAGTACAAATGTCAAAATAGCATCACAAGCCGCTTTGTTCGCGTTAAATAGTTTCAAATTTTCGACAAAATATAAATATAGGGTAAAATCATGTGCAAACTCTAAAATTCAACTGGTTCTGAAGGGATGAGTCATCCGATGGATCTCAGGCAAGTAAAATCTTTAAAAATAGCATTGTAAAACGGCATTCAGCCCATATTTTTTCCAAACAATTTCAACCCATCGGATTATTAAAAGCCTCTTGTTTTTCTGCCTTCTAATTAATGTTACACATATTTAATCAATAATGCCTAAACGCTATAAAAACGATATTAAAATCGAAAAAAAAAAAGAAAAAAACCTAAAATTTGTGAACAATAAAATTTGTAGGTTAAAATTTTTTCACGATACAATGTCACATCGAGATTTTTTTCATAAAACTTTTCATGTCTTTAAATACTGATAAAACTTAATTTAATACATTAACTATTTATAATCGCATGCTGAATTGCAAATTTAAATAATTTTTTTACAAAATAATAACCTTTGATTATCTGATTGCAGATTCACAAGTACATTATTATCATGTTGCCAAACTTTGAGGTAACCCTTTTGTATTTTATATAAACAACAAGCGAAACAAATACCTACATTTTTATTAGATTTTCATAGCGCATTATTGCATTTTAAAGAAGAACAAGAAATTTAAATAGCAATTTTCCCATACATTCTTATTTTATTCTGGTCAATAAATGATTAATTATGTATCAACTTATCAACGATACAATTATTTCAATGGTCTATAAAAATATTCTATCTAAATTGTCAATGTAAAATTACCATCTTATATTACCATCTACTAGCCAATTGCTATTAACGTTTTCCGCGACTAGAGAAATTCTATCTCAAGAATCTCAGTCCGAATTCAATTCGAGGTCAACTTACATATGCAAATACGGCCTAATGTTTTTACACATGCATTCATAAAAGCTCTATGTATTTCACGCCACGTCTAGTACAATGCACCGCGCATTTTCAGACCGAAATTCCCATTTCGTCGGCTAACTACATACACACAAGAGCAGAGATACTCATCTCAAAAGCTTTCTTGTAGTGACTGAGCAACAGACATACACACATGATCATAGCATCATACGTATAGTCTAAAAAGGACATACACACATGAACATAACGTCATACGTATTGTCCATATTATACACACATGACTACAACGTCATACGTATAATCTATTACCATCAAATATACAACTCAACGAGTTAAGAAAAAGACAATTAATGTATTTACATTCATGCAAAAGACCATTGAAAACAGAATTCTAAAAAGTGTCATATTCATTTTCCCAAACCAGTAACATTTATTTAACATTATTGGCACACATACATTGACAAAATAAAACATTATGAAAAAGTTTAATTCAAACACACTATGTACAACTATATTACTATGTCTACCCACTACTCTTTACTTATTTTATTGTATAAAAATTCTAATATGTATTTTACAAAATGATTACAGATCCCAATACAAAACCAACAACTGTATATTGCTAATACCAGATTGGTAACAAATTTTATTATATATAAAGGATCTCACATAGTAACTTCACCTCATAAACATTATAGAGAAAGTATTTAAACATATACCAATTGTGAACCATACCTATTCAATACCAATTTTAATAATTTTTCCTAACTTTATTTTGAATATTGAACAAAAGATAACATTGAAATACCACACTTAGAAAATTTTTTTTCTAGAACAATTATCTTAGTAAAATGTAACTTGTAAATTTTTTCAAAATCAACATTTGTTTATAATATACTCAAATACTTTTTATTTCAAATCCAAATTTAAAATGTATTTCACAAAATGTAAATTCAAGAACCACCCTAAAGCAAATATACTTATACCAATTCTATTGTAAATTTTTTTGTTATTCTATATGTTGCATATTATCTCATCACGACACTACTCAACCAACGCTGGACTACACCAACACAAATCCAACTGATGGAAGCCTACGATAGCAATCTTCACCTGCTGTACTTATCAGAAGCAGACTACACGAGTTGTCTCACAGACTTCGTAGCTCGGAGGCCAAACTTCTCCAACGAATTTTGCCCCACTACTGTCTCTCTCCAACAGTGGCAGATGTACATCACACCACGATTACACCCCACTGAAAACAACTGATGCATTTTTCCTTGCTCGTCAACAGACATCATGGATCAACCAGTTACAGCACACACACCATCGCTGCTGCATTAATGGCCGAGCGCAAATCAACATCGCCGCTTCATATGGTAAAACACATCAACGCTGTTTTAACCTATTTTAGCCATCATATTACCCCAGTGCAACCGCACTAACGTCGTGAACACTCTGTCCAACTTCTATTAAGTTCCAGCCGCTACAACGACCAGCCCAGTCGAGCCATGTCAACATCCAGTACGTACCATCCTACAAACCGCTCAACCAGAGGACTGCAGAGTTCCACTCCACACTCCATCACCAGATCCACATCAGAATTTATAGCACGCCATAAATTCTTGCGGGAGGCTATATGGCGGTTAGACAAGTATGGAAATTATACCACACAAACTAATTTTCTATCTGATGACAACGAGTGTATGGAACCATCCAGGATAAAGAGCCATCTAGCGGAATACGACGAATACATCTCGTATTTTATCAACAATGTAGATTCATCACCGTCTGTACCAAGTCAACTAACTTAGGATATTTCACACCAGAGGGAGAACACATCACCTATTTGGAAAAGATTATCTTGCGTGAATAACCCAACTATAAAAGCTTTTTCAATATACAATTTTATCACTCTTTCCTTCAGAACCCACTACCAGTGCATAACATTGTAATTAGTTTTAAGTTAAAATATATTTTTTTCTGTGATACTTTATTTGAATTCACTAATATAGTGCTTGTGTTTTTTGTAATATAAAATCGAGTTTCATTTCGGTAGTTAGTGGAATTCCTTATTAACTGTTTAATCTAGTTCATAAAGAAATAGTGAAAGTAAGTTGGTGAGTACTCCAGATATTCTCAATCTTGCCAAAACTCATAAGAGAGTTTCTCATCTTCTGATAAAGACCATTTTTCCCCAATATCATTTGACCTTGAGAAAAGAAATCAGTACTCCTTCTTCATCTCAGCCTCATCTCATCTTATGGATCAGATTCAACAAATCTGAATGCCATAGGGTAATCTTGGTCTTCCTGTGGACGTTGCGAGACTTGAACACAGGCAGCAAGGAAAATTATGTTTTGTTGGCTACTGTGATTCGTCTCCTTACTTCAACAATCAATCAGAAGTGGTCGCCTTAAATTTTTTAGAATAAAATCCTACTAGGTAATTCAATATTATTAAAACTGTTTACATTTTTCTTTTATATAAATATGTGGCGTTAGCCTATTAAATGTTATTATCAAATTTTATGGATATAAATGGATATTCTTTAAAGAACATATTTTACGTCGTTGTAAAATATATTTTCCATTAATATTTTTTTTTTCACAAATAAATATCGTTCTAACCAAATAATATTATGAATATCAATAATTCGAAAGGGGGAAATTGTAGGTATATTATTATTTATTTATTGTGCCATCCATCTTGTTGTATTTTCCGTTATAAGATCATTACCCCCACCCCGGCGGGACTGAAGAAGAGAAGGAGGAATAAATAAAGGAACAGAGAGAGAGAGAGAGAGTTGAGAAGATGAATGCAAATTTAATGCAGCATCTTAATATTTTGTATTATATATTCAAAGAGGCAACGCCATCTTATGTAAACATGACGTTTTGAGTTTCTTAGAATTGTGCGAATCAAATGATTTATTACCAACACTTGTTGATGTTTTATTTTATGCAAACTTAACATTCAAAACGTTCAATTTTTAATGATTTGTTTTTATTTGAATATATTGCCTTAAAATGCATGTTAGGCTGGTTTTTTTTTTTTTTTTTAAACCCTTTGCACTCGTTGTCGAGTGATTTGGAATGTGATAAGTATATCGACTGCCAACAATTAATTATTTTCGATTTGTAATCTGTATCTATAAAATTCTTAGGCAACTCGTCCTGAAAGAATGATTTGTGTAGGTACATATCTATATAAAACGCTTGTAATAAATTATGTGCTTTTTTCCCTTGGTCATCGCAAAACGTGAGATCTGCTGGGCCAATTTCACGTTTTTTTTTTGTCAGGAGACAGTGAAAATTGTAAGAAAACTTGCCGTGCTTTTGATAATATTCACGTTTTACATCTATCAAATGTTGAAAGTTGGAGCGATTATCAGAATCTATCATGATTTAAAATAGATGCATGTAATTAATTTATCATCATAGAAATTCGAATTCAATATTCATAGTACAGACAGAATGAAATTTGTTGGGAAAGTTATTGAATTAATAAGAATTTTAAGTTGTTTACCCTACGATATACACCCTTTGAGACCCCACTAAATAGGCATAGGGACTAAGATGACTTCCTCCCACATCATATCCTAATTCCTCAGCTGTGCTTCGAAGGAACGTAACCCAGTGTGAATGGGTCTTCCTCGTCTTTGGCTTTCTGATAGAAGAAATTACTGCCCTTTTCGTTGCCAACTTTCATTCGGCATCCCGGACATATGTTCCAACTATGTCCACCTCCTCTCCACAAAATCTTTCTAAAAGAGAAATTTTCTTACCTCCCTATTCTCTTAGTAGAGTCTTAGGTATATGGAGTACTATATAGTTTGTTAAGTATCTGATGAAGACATTTTTTTTCAAAACAATAACATTAGTAGGTACCTACATATTATAGTATGTAACAACTAATGACTCTAACAATACATTACTGATGTTCGATTTTTGAATGGAACAAACCACTACGGGCTTACCATCGTTTTCTACTGTTATTTCGAAGGCTGGCTTAGTGTGATCACTTTACGTTAACAACGTTCGCCGTTAGGTGGTAATAATGTTTAAGTCTCCGAAACTCTTAATCATGAGAATTCTCGACATGTTCAGCATGTCGTAAAAATCCCATGTATACAAAGAGTAGATATTTAATAATTGATGAAATATAGAGATAAAAATTGTAAATTATTGAGAACAAGAGAGCAACCAAATTTAAAGACTGCGACTGCTGTCATGTATTTGGCGCCAGGATATGAATATATCCATTTTTGTTAATGTCTCGTCTTTCACAACGTTCTAATTATGTCTAGATTCTTGTGACCGTTTTTCAGGACTAGATCTTCACGAATATGTAACAATTCTAATGACTCTAACAACATATTATAGTATATATAAAACAGCGTATGGAAAATTCCGAGAAAGGTATAGGTATCTACATAGAACTCTTTATTAGAATGTTCTCATGCCGCATGGAGCCAATATTGGATGGCAAATCCTTTTAGAGGCAGAGCCCACCTGCGCCATGACGATAGGGTGCAACTAGGCAACCCCCTCCGTTAGGAAATACCTCGCAATCCTTCACGGATGTCAGTCAAAGAGTTTTAACACAAAAGCTTCTCAAACATAATATCACGTGCGAATTTAAGTGGGATTTAACAAATTCATACAAATTTTAATTATTACTTTGGATGGAATGTTCAATACGCGTGTGATCAATGAATTATATGTATTACGTACTAGAAATGGTATTCGGAACGAAAATATTTATCTGTTTATTTACAATCACACACGGCCATTAAAATATATCTATAAAAAACATGTTAAATTCAAAACATCTATGTCATGTCAAATGTGTACGGAAGAAACACAACGAAGCACGCCGACACCAACGCAACACTCACACTTCGAAGTAAGTAAGTATAATTATACCTACTCTATGACTCACACATACCACTGTACGGTAAGAAGGCTGGGTAGGCACCCGCACAATAATTATTTGTGCGTAATGGGTCAATCAACAACACATATATAATAAGGCCTAAGCGCTGGCGGACATTTTTCCTCTAACGTCACACCCGAGACCCAGGCCGCCTGCGCTGTTTGACAGATATCATAGAGTACATGTAAGTACATACAGATATAAGGCATGTGCATATTGGGCCTTACAATGTGACGTCACACTCCTAGCGCTAAGGATTTTTTATATTAGGTGTTGGGGTGAACCATTGTCAATAAATACACCACAGACAATATAAATACTTAAAATATTACAAAAAAGCGTTGCCAAGTTGGTTTCGTCCGCTTGAGATGAAAAAAATCGACCATTTCAATTTATATTAAAAACAAAACAATACTAAGAAAAACAATTGAAAATTGTTGCTCATTTTTGCGAATCGAAAGCTTTTTATCAATCAAGTTAAGTACCTTAGAGTTTTCCTTAAGACAGGAGCAGGAAATTTACAATGACATCATGGGAGTAAAAAAAAATACATGGGAACGTAACTTTTGACATCATCACTGTTAATCTCGCAATATTCCCGCCAATAGTTGTTGCCCCACCACCGTTTTGTTATTAATGAGGATATATTATGATGATGATGATGCGTGAAGGGAAATCCCTGTCATAGACAATTACATAATCCCATCACACACAAGAACAGTTCAGTTTTTATTGTTGTGTTGTCAGTTGAAAAAATATTGAAATAATAATACGGAGATTAGTGATGCACAATAGACAAGTTTGTTTGATTTAACTGCTTGGCAATACCGATCATGTACCTATAGGGTATTTATATAATAGCTTACTGACACATCATAACTTTTTTTTTTTATTATTCTATCAAATCGCTCTATATTCAAACCGACTGATTGAAGTAACCTTGGTTGCCATTTGCCATGAATTGTCGTTCTGTCACACATGAAAACAAGACCAATTGACTATTAGAAATTGTCGTAGAAAATTTGAATTGCGCGAAACGAATTTTGACATCTGTAGAGTAAGGAATGAAATTTACTGTCCTTTTTATAGAAGTGTCCTTGTTTGATTTAAATAATTGTTAATACGTTCCAGTGGACAGTTAATTTTTTCGAAATTTCATTCGCGAAATTCAAATTTTCTACGGCTACTGCGTATAAATAGTTCTGTTATTAAATTTCATATTGTTGGTAGACAACCTGTAATCAATAGATTATTAGTATCCCAAATCAAACATGCTGATCGCGCGTTTCTATCAAAATATTTTTTTGAAAAAAATCCATAAATAATTGTGGTTGAATGTTAGAGATTGCTTCGGCTATAATCACGCCATTGCCCACCAGTTTTATACACTGTTATTTTTAAACACTATTTTATAATATTATGTGCATAATAGGTATAATTAAATAAATAAATAATGTGAAAAAATTGTGTCAAAATAATTATTTCAATGCAATCTCAATATAGTGTTCACCCTGTAGTCCCGTTCTGACATTATAACGAGGGGTGGGCCGACCTCGGCAGGATTCAATAATAAGTGATTAGTGGGCCATCGCAGGCACGCACCCCAATACCTGTCCACACCCGCCCACCATGGTGTAGTTTAGTACAGGACCTAATATCAACTATAATCGTCTGTCTATCTAGTTTATGTTATTAGTATTCAAGTGTCTGGATTACCCTAATGGTTGGCTGGAACTGAGGGGGTTGCCTTACGTCCTCCCGAGTTATATATACTTACTTACTTAAGTATATTCCTGTAAGATCCCAACCTTAAATTTCATCGACCTTTTTGTAATGTTTATACTTTGCTGATAGATACGAATATATAAAAAAAAAAAATACTGGTCCCAGAACGGTTCCCTGTGGTACGCCATACTCCACTGTCAATACTGGACTGTACTCGACTCCTCTGAGTTCCCTCTGTCAGCAATAATCAGCTTATGGTGCAAAGCAATTTCCCCAGATTCCCTGTTCTATTTTTCTCTGAAGTATCTCGTGGTTTACCGTGTCAAAGGCCTTAAGCAGGTCTGAAAAACTGTTAACGCATTGTCTCCCTGGTCCAGCCGTTTCAACCAACGACGTTAGTTTCTAAATGGAATTTTCTGTCCCCACATATGTAACAGCAACATTCTAATAATTCCTGTCCCGTTTTTACAAGACAAGATCTAAAGTACTCCTCTGCGACCCTCAACCTTTCTTTTAAGTATCAGGATAGAATTCTCTCAAGGCATGATGTGTCCAATAAATGGAATCTTCCGAACCTGCGTTGGGAGTTTTTGCACTGCCTCAGCTCGCCTAAGAACTTTTGAATTACCAGATTTTCCACATCCCTCGAGTCTGTTATTATTAAATTTCTACTTGTTGCATACATGAGATTTTTCGACATGTTGAACATGTTGAGAATTCTCATGATTAGGAGTTTCGGAGACAAACATTACCACCTAATGGCGAACGTTGTTAACGTAAAGTGATCACACTAAGCCAGCCTTCGAAATAACAGTAGAAGACGGTCGTAAGCCCGTAGTGGTTTGTTCCATTTAAAAATCGAACATTAGGAATGAATTGTTAGAGTCATTAGTTGTTATTTTTTCTTTAAATTGTGCATATTAACGCCATACTCCAAGTCTCACAGACATACAGAAGTGAGAATTTTACGTATTCTTCAGCAATTTATTGCCACAGTTTAGTATTATGTTTGTCGCTGCGAAAAATAGTTTTACTTTCTGCATTTGATTCCCACACCCGGAGCAAAAGTCTCTTAGAGTATAACAATAACCAAGGTAACTACTTAAATTTGATGACGCATTCCTTTAGTTGAAGCAAAGATCCAATGTAGTATAATCAACAAAATGTCAAAGGGGACATTTTTGAACTACAGTTTTTTTTTTAAACTCAAATTAGACATTTTTCATATCAAATGAGACGTTTTTAATTCAAACGGGACAAATTTAACCCGACCTAGAATCGAATCAGGGACGTTTCACCATAGACAAAAAGACTACCGTTTTTGATAGGTATATTTGTACTATTCGCATGTACTGTCCGATTTGTCTTTTAAAGTGTCAAATTGATTTGAAAAATGTCTAATTTGAAGTAAAAAAAAAAAACTTTTAACAATACCCTTGACTATCATGGCTAGTTAATGTTGTGGGATATTAATATAGTTTTGTCAGTTTTTTTTTTATGGATTGCGTATTTTTTTATGAAAACAACCTCAAGTAAATTATTGACTGTTGAATGAATTGATGAGAGAAGAAGAAGAATGTTTAATGATTCATTTTGAGAAATTTCAATATTTAAAGCTATCATCACTCATCGCAAAGGCTTAAGCTGGTGAGTGGTGTTTATTTTACTGAAAAAAATAAATAAATAAAAACCATAAATTGTAATCAACACATTTTTATTTCACTTATAAATTCATGATTCTTTCGGACCAGGGTGTGTCTATAATATTTATAAATTAGTGATAATAATTAATATTTAAAACTCATTTACTTAGTAGATTTTTTTAAACTCTAATCTATACATTTTTTAAAAATTATACATTAAACCCCATATCTATAATTACAATAAAAAAACTATTCCGAGGAACAAACATAGGTTGGAAATAAAATATTAATTAAAAAAAACAAGTGTTTATAATTAATTCTATTTGTGTTGGGCAAAAACGCATAAGTGAAAAAATATTGAATAAAAACTTATAATTTAAGTCGCGATCGTATACATAAAAGAGTGTTAAGTACATCCATTTGACTTAAATAGAAGAAACTATCACTGAAAACCAACGTATGTGCACTTACGCGTTTTTCCCCACTGGACATAAACTATTTTGCAACGAAATTCATTCCAATATCAAAAGTAGATAGTTAGAACTTTTCAATTTTAATCTCAACTTTATAAAGGGTCATGTAGACATGATGGAATTTACTCATCTTTGCAAGAATAGCTACTTTATTTTCGTATGTGAACAGCCTTTTAGCGTAATTTTATTAAATCTTTTTAAGAATTAAATATTTACTGTTTTTTTTTCTTTTGAATTTGAATTGTAACGTAAAAAAAATAATTTGTTGTGATTTTTGTTAAACAAAGAAAATTTGATTAAAAGACGTTTATTTTTTACCCTGTATGTATATCATAAAAATGTTTTATTGTAATCGACACATTGACCGAATTTTGAAAATATTATTAAAATAATTCAAAAATTTCAAAAAAAAAAAAGAAATTCACTAAAATAAAATATAAAAATAACACTTATTAAAATGAAAAAAAAAATATTATTGCCATTTTTTTATTTTATTTTTTTGATAATCGATTTAATTTTATTTTTATAATAAATACATCTACATGTTGTTTTCTACAAATCCTTAAAATAACGTATCTACCTACTTATTTGTATCATTCGTATATCTTGACAATTTATTATTAACTGCAGTTATGGTTATGTTCATCACAAAAAAAAGATACGTGGTTTATAGGTACAAATAAATTAAGTCTGTTTTTTTAAATATGGAACATAATAATATTATAAAACTACCAGATGCCTGTTTTGGTTTTTCTTCGTCCTATTCCTAAAATCAATGAAACAACCTGTGTTTGGGTAAGAACACGCAGAAAGCGGATTCCGACACGCGCCGACCGGCGCAAAGAATGTTTCTATGTATGTATTTGAATGGGGATACCCACAGAGAAAGCAGGAACCCGCTTTCCGGCATGCCCATTTAAATGCATTGAAACAATCTATGAGCTGGTCGGCGCGGGTCGGAATCCGCTTTCTACGTGTTCCTACCCTTTAGCTAGAAGATCAAACTGTGATTCTAAACCATCCTTGGATAACCCTTCAAACACCCGTTTTTTTTTTCATTTAGATACGTCCAGCCTTTTAGCGGGATTATGTAGAAAACCAATCTGAAGATCTAGATAAAGATTTTTGAATTCAAAAGTGACATTGACGCTGGTCGCCGGTTGAACCCATGTAACTGACATTTTACATTACAAACAAAATATTTATTATGACATAAATATTTTTTGATTCGGCAAGTATCTAATTAATTGATTTGCAAGTATTATTCTCTTATGATTGTTAGTTAATTTTTGATGAGTTGTGATTTCATAATATTCCAGCCATATTTTATTTAATTTTCCTTTTACGAATGGTGTTAATGTACTTACTGTAAAATACCGTAGCTGACATTTTTTTCTAAAAAAAAAAAAAATATTTTTATTTTTCATATTTGGAAGTAAGAATACTTTCAACAGCAGTTGCATGGTATCAAAAAATTATCATACTATAAACCCGCTTCTTTGCAAGGTAACGAAGATGAAAATTCACGGATAACTACAATCATTTTTTTTATTAATACCATTTTTTCTCAGATGTTTCTTAGTGTGTTATTTGACGTCTTTTGGCTTTCGAAATTAAGGTTAATTAACAATATAAGACTAATAAAAAACACTTTTGTTTTTAAAAGGCTGAATTATATGGTGGAATGTTGGCAAGTTAATAATATGTTCACTGAATTTGAGACTACCAAGATTATTTAGTAATTATTTAGAAGACATGTTACTACTTAATAGTTACAAAGTTTCTTAATTAATAGAGATAAATAGAAAGACATGAATAGGTTCTTAACTAATTATTGCATTTACATCGTTGGTTGAATGCTTACATTTATCTAATAATTTATTTTAACCTCTTTATAGTTATTATTTGAATTTATTTAATACAATTATTATAATTAATCGTAAAATACTCTCTACAATTATATTATTTAAATTATTATTACGTATTATTTACATTTATCATACATTTTATATACATTAAAAGATTCGTGTAAACAAAATAATAAAAAAACCACTTGATATTTATTGAGTAGGTACCTACGTAAGGTCTATTTGACATTGTTCACAAAAATCATCCAGTTTTATACACACAATCCGACTATGCTTAAATGATATTATTATGACTTTAATTTCAACATGATTTCTGTGAACAAGGTGATAGTAAAATACTTTGTTCACATAAAACATACAGTTTTATACACAAAATCTGACAGTGCTTAAATTATTTTATGACTTTAAATTCAATACGACAAAATTTCTGTGAATAGCATAATAGTAAAATAATTTGTTCACATAAATCATACAGTTTAATACACATTATCTACACATGCAGAAATGATATTGTGACTTAAATTTTTTCAACATAATAAGATTTCTGTGTTTAACATAAAATAGTGAGACGTTTTGTTTACAAAATTCATACAGTTTTATACACAATAAGCACCTATGCTGTGACTTTCTTTTTCTTTTTGTCCTGTTAAACAGTTTCACGCAATTTATAATTATTTTGTTTACAAAAATCGTACAGTTATTTTTGCACATTAAATTCGAAAATATACAGTTTTATGTGAATTGTTACAAATGATGTTTCTCTTTTTGATAAGTTTTTGTTCACACATTAAATGAAAATCTCTCATTTGCTTTCGACTTTCAAAAATGTGTTTACAATAATTATACAGTTAATAAATATTCGTTTATAATAATTATACAGTGTTATATACCATATGAAATAGATTTTTAAATCTCGTTCCAAATTTGAAAAAGTAAACCAGCTTTATCTATGAAGTTTGTGCCTACTTTGAATTTCTAAAAAATATAATAACCTACATTTATATATTTACATGAATTTATTCCTATCGTATTGTTTTTTAAAAGTTGAAGTCCGTATACATTTGATTCGACCATCTCACTATGACCAGAGACACTATTTAAAAAAAAGCGAACCAGAAACAATAGAATATTTTATACACGAGACCAATGTGACTTCTTTTTAAAAATGTTCTTTAAAATGACAGCTTTGAAAACAAAATCCTACTAGCTGAAAACTGATGCGTTTTTTCCAATAATGAAATACATTCTGTGCTATCATGATAATAAACAAAAATGTACGTGTGTGATAAACTGCAAATGACAACTTTTCAGATTCATAATATTGCCTACTATACAAAAACAGAGAGAAAAAAAATCTGTGGGATTTTTTTCATCATTAACATTATTCTATGGCTATGTATGAACATAGACAATATTATTACAATAACCGTATTCCGTAGGTGTATATTATATTCGGTCAGGTCTACCCACTTGATTTCTTATTCAATGATGAAATATTTTTATTAGTAAATAAATAATGACAGAGTATCTATCGCTACCAATGACATTCTTACCACATGGTTAATACATCATCTCTACCTGTTAAATCAATATTAAACAAAATAGTCATTCACCCATGGGTATTTTTTTTTTGTGAAGATGTTTCGAAATATCAACCAACAATCGCAGTAACAATTGATTTTATTTTTATGTTACCTACACTGAAGTCATAGACATTAAAACTATTTGACTGTTCCAAATATAAACTTTGGAATATTGTCATTGGCTTCATCATTCATTTTGGATGTAATGCTATTATAAAAATATATATAGGTATATAAACTTCAAACAGTGCTTATCGAGAAACAATCTATATTATAAACTAGTTATAATTATTAATCTCAATTTTTAAGACTGACCGTTGACAAATTCTTCTTCTTCCTATTTATAATGTAACCTATCACCCTTAATTATTGTAGTGTTCCGGCTGTCAACTTCATGTGACTCGATTTGGAGGATCAATTAACATTTGCACAATAGGGTAGTCAAATTTAAAATCCCCGAACCATGTAGCAAAAATGAAATAGAGAGAGAGAGAGAGAGAGAGAGAGAGAGAGATCTGCGAAGAATTTGTGGAAAAATTCTTTGGGACATGGAAAGGAATGGGAATAAATAGAAAATAATGTGGTATGAAAGATGTTGCTACAAATAATATATGAATGTTAAGACGTCGGATTTGGGCATGTTTATAGAATGGAGCAATTAAAATTAATAACAAAAAGAATTTGTAAGGCTGAAAGAAAAGGTGTAAGAAATTGTGGACGACAGAGAATGGCGTGTATTGAACAAATAACACAAAGAAGGTCAAATGAGAAGAAAAAAGCTCTTTGTTTTTGAGAAAAGTTATATCGGCGGAAGAAGCGAAGTCAGTGCATGTGGTTAGATAGAAAAGAGTGGAGCGTCGTTCTCTCCTACTACCCTTCAAAAGACACGACGTGATAGGTCAAAATGTTGCAAATCCTATGCAATACTGTGGCGTTAAGTAGTGTGTATCTCAAAAGGCTATCAGCAGGGAGTATACGACACTGTCAATTTGTAATTATTACTGTGAAGTTATTGAAAATATCAATTAAAAACAAAAATGTGAATGTGAAATAATAACGCATTGATAATACACAACTATTATACCTGCTCACAGGGAATAAAAATGTGGATGGGTCTTTACGTTGAGACGTGAGACATCTTATGGACAGCACTTAACGTGAATGACTTGCGATATTATTTGAATATGTGGGTGCATTCTAAACGCTATGGTTTCTGTACTCACTTGTCTATGCTCTGTAACCTTTATCCATAGAAGAAGTGTCAAAATAATACGAATCATTATTACCTATAACCGATTTGTTTTTATTAAAATTGTACCCTTCTTGTGTATTTTTGCAGATTTTCGAAAGTATCATAATGTAAATTATTCGAATCTTAATCCAGCACAATGTAAATCAATAGGCGTATGAAAAAAACATTCAAAAATCTAAACGCATTTTCCATAACGTATATAGGTTCAAGCATTAATCTCGTGTATAAAATATTTTAAGAATTCGTAATATGTTCGATTTTAGTGACGTCATAATGTATTAAAGTCTAAATATTTACAAATTATTCTTAAATACAAAAATTCATTTCTTATGTTAGAAATGCATTCCCTCCAGAAGGGTTATTCTTGTCAGGGTCTAAATAAGATCTAGCTGCAATCTAATTCCCATTTCGACACCGTTTAATTTTAACTTATTAGAGAATCACTTTAATTATTATTGATTGGCGATTCTGCATTTTTCCCTACATTCTTCAAAAACTACTTGTTAAAACAAACTACTTTAATAATTTTGAAGTCAACAAATAAAATGAAAAACATGTCATTTTTTGTTTTAATTTTTTACCGGATTTAATAATTAGGCAGACAGAAGTGATTGTCTAAAAAAATATTTTGTTAAAATCTAAAGGGATGGGCTAAGATTTGAATTACATAGAGCGCCAATAGATCTTATTTGGATCTTTTCATGAAAACCTCTCCTAAATTGATTTGAAATTAGAATATGTAGTTGAAAATTTTGAATTTGGAACAGAAATCACAATTGTTTGACGTCACTAAATTGAACATGGGTAGTTCGTTTTTTTAATCGAAGAACATTTCTTCTTTAAATACTGTCTCCGGACACAGTTGGCCGAACTTCTACCAGGCCCTGCCTTGGAGCGGCAAATACGTGGAGCACTGCTGCTGGTGAGAATTGTTCATGAAGTTACCTTGGTTCCTATACGCCGCCATGGCAATGGAGCTGTTTGTCATGAGCGTGTTGTTGCACTGCTGCATCAGCTGCGGGTGCTGGCTGGGGGGATATGAAGGCGGGCAAGGGGGCACAGGCGAAGGGGGTCCGCCTCTGTCTCCCCCAGGACCCCCCTGCCCACCGCCTCCGCCCCCGCTTCCTCCATTACCCTGGCCGCCCCCTGAGCACGGTTTGCCGTCTTTCACCAGAACAGGAACGGCGACCCGTCGCGGTGAACTTGATGACTGAAATGTTAAATTAAAATGAGTAAACAGTTCTGAGAGCCTATCCACTCCATCTTGAATGGCTTTCTTTATTTTTAAAGATGGAAACATTTCTGTTAAATTTTACAATTTTTAATCACGAGAACAAATTGTTATTATAATATAAAAAAGACACATTTTTTACGCTGTAATTTTTAAGCAATTAATTAGAGAAAAATAACGAGATCAAAAATGAACGAAATTAATAATTGAAGTTGCATCACTAATTATTTTTATAATCTAATGTAGAAATTTGACAAATTAAGTGACTCCATTATTTCACGAAAAGACAACAGATATTGAATATAGTATAGTTTGTAATCATAGATAATTTCGTTGACTTTGAAGCGTGAAATATGTCAGGATCAACCATAGACAACAGGGGCTCAAAATTGCGGGTGCGCTGTTGTAGCCTGAGGCTCGAGGCAGGAAAGCACATCCTGTGGTTTATTATTAGAAGATATTGGGATAATTGTACCAAGTGGGATGTTTTGTGTGGATTATGATGTATTATTGGGATTAAGGCATCTAACTCTCCACCATGCAAACTAGGATGTTCCCTTTTCGTTTCAACTTCTATCATAGCATGATACAAAATTATTTTCGTTCTTATCAAACTAGCAGAGATCGCACATCGCTATTTTGAGAAAGCTCGACCTTTTTAAGAGTCGGGATCGTCTTTATAAATATGTAGGTATAATATGACAAATAAATATAATATAATATACCTAATACATTATTAGAACGTTGTCCACCAACCAAGCCAATAAGTAATAAAGATGAGACATTATCAAAAATGGATATATTCACTTTCTAACGCTAAATACATTAGTCATTGCAGTCGCAGTCTTTAATTTTGTTTGCTCTCTTGTTCTCAATAATTTCCAACTTTTCTCTCTATATCTCATTAATCATTAAATAATATTTACTTGTTGTATACCTACCTACATGAGATTTTATGACATGTTAAACATGTCGAGAATTCTCATGATCAGGAGTTTCGGAGACTTAAATAATTGATCTAATTTTCCAATCACAATAATTGATCGAAAACCATTTGTACGAAATTTCAACTGTTCGGATTTTTACAACTTATTGTTCCTCCGTCGTTTTAATGCCACATAATAATAATTTGTCTTTTAGGGTCACTGAATTATATTTATTTTCATTGATTGCTAAAAAAAACATGTAAATAAATCATTTATTTTTTTCAAATTATGGACAAAGCGCTTATTGCACATTTGCTCCTCATTGAAGTAAAAAACCTTAAATTAATTTATTTTCGCAATATTTTGACTAAAATAAATAACACCCCGTATTTTAAGGGTTGTTTTTATAAAAACTATGTCTATACATACATTATTTTGATCCCCAATATTCGCGCCTGGATGCAGTCGGTTAGATGCATGGGGCTGCGAGAAAGGGTTATTTTTTCTTCTCCAATTTTATCTTAATATAGTTTTGATTATTATTTACTCACCAGCTACCACCCCTATACGAACTTCCCGTGTTTGAATTGGAAAGTGAATTTACAGTGAGCACCTACCTACCTACCTACCAAAAATGTTCTTTACATTTACATTGAATGTTTAAAAAAATATTTCTGAATGCTTGAAAGAAATTCTATCAAAAATCTGCGTACCTTTGTTTTGAAAATCTATAGTTGTCAAGTACATATATAAAAATTGTGTTGTTGTGTAGTATTAATTATATCGTTTTTATACTCTCTTTTTGTTGGCTATTTTAATCACAACGTTCCAAATATATTTATGAATTCTTCCGTCAAAAAGCCCATTAAGTACCCCCAGAATGTAAGACAAGAGATATGCTTAAATGATGATCTTCTAATTATTATTTCTTAGTTTTTTAAGATCTTGGCACCTTGGTGAAAAAAAAACTGCCAAAAAGTAGGAATCAATCATCAAACTTAATACCACTCCTTGGAGGGTAGTTAAAATTAGAAAAGGTTAAAATGTAACAAACTTTGCATACACCAGGAGTAAACATTTTTTTTTATTCTGGGTTAGGTAGATGTTCGACGGGCGGGTCAGCTAGTTATCGATATATTTTCATTTTTGCGCATTGCGTAGCCGCAATGGGTTTTCGAATGTTTTCTATAAGAAACGTAGATTGTGATGTCTTCATTATGAACCCGTGGAAAAAGAACATTATTTGAAAGTTGTTGACGGTATTCGATTTCGCGTCGCTGAAAGATATATCTATCTACTGGAAGACAGTTTTTTTTTTCATTTTGACATTTATTTTCAACAAAAGGAGATTTTCTGTCTTGCTTTTGAGAATTTAAGGCACTTAATGAATTTGAAACCCTTGAGCCCTACTGTCCAACATCTGTCAGATTAATAATAATTATTCAAGGATATTCCGTATAATATATACCTATTCAGTAACAAATTTAAAAGATAAAAAATGTGTTTTTATTGACAGCTCCGCTAAATATTGTATACTTAGCGGAAGTGCTTATATACCTAATTTTGTTTTCAGTATTTTTTTACAGCAACTATGAGTATGTGTAGGTACCTACAGAAAAATTCTTTTTAGTGAAATTGAGAATGCTATAAAATAGAGAATAACACAAAATAATCACTCATTACTATAAAATGGAGGAAATAACCTGATGAATACAATTAGGGCAAAACTTTACTGATATAAAATAGGGCGATTGGTACCTACCTGCATACAAAAAACTCCATCGGAATGGAATAATAATTATTATTTTTGAACTCAACAATATGTAAGGGCAACATTATTTTGCCTGTCAAATCGACAAATCGTTTTTAAATTGAGTTCGTTCAAACATTCTTTTTTGGTTCAGATTATTATCTATATTGTTGTCGTACGGTTGGTAGCGATGGAGGCGCTCTCTGAATAGCGGGAAAATTGGGGGGCTGCCAACTTGCGTTGTTGATTCACGATAATAATCTTTACGGTAATATAGATTTCAATTAAAAATGGGGTGAAATCTGCATGCTTTTATGATTGTATGTGTGGGTTTTTATGATTACGTATATCAATGTCACGTCGGCTGAGAATAAAAGTGTGTGTATTGGTGCCTACTTGTTTTTAATCTATGGCATTCTTTTTTCAATGAACGCATTCTAAATTTGAAATGTCGGTAGTCACTTAACTTGTCAAATTAAAAACTATTGATGTCAGTAATGTTTGTACAAACTTATTTTGATATTGTACTCAAAATTAATAATTACCTGATTATGTTGATTCTGTTCCGCCATTGCCTTCTCTTTAGCTTGTCTTTTACATTTGTACCGGTGATTTTGAAACCATATTTTAACCTGAAACAAATAACAAAAATGGTTTTGAATTATCGAATTGCATCATTTGAGACAAGATCATTTTTTGTTTATTAAGTAATTTGTAGCCTTGTATACCTACTTATTATAGAGTTCTTGACCAAGAATTGAAAGTAAGAGCTATAGATTATCTCGTATCGATTTATATTCTACTTGGACAACATTGACATATACTACGTACTAAAAAAAGAAACACTTCATGAAATGGGCCAATAAAACAACGTTGATTGGCCGTCACCTTTGCGATGGCTTTGTTCGATAAAAGGTCAACTATATTCAAAAGTAACAACTCTTCCTCGTATATTTATTAAAGCTACCTATTTCAAAAGTCTCTATATTTTACTTTCACCAATTTAATAATAATTGTTTTATTGCTATCTCGTCTCGAACAATCATTCAGAATAACAAAAAGGAAAGAGATAGACGAAAGATAAAGAAACCGTTCAAATAAATTTGTCTCCGCCCCGAATAAATAATAATTATACTGTACACACATAGGTATTCGCATCGAAAGCGCCCTTCCTAGCATATAGTCATTATTTCGAATTAAGACTATCTGGTAAGATTTTTTGACGTTGTCACTCTTTTTCCTTCCCCTTGACGTCTCTTCACTTACGTACCACAGAACTTTGTTCCGAATGTCGTGATTAGTAGGTGCCTACCTGCAGGGTATACCTACCTATACCTATCATTCGAGAAAAAGTTTAAGTATATTTGAGACTTAAAAGTCCTTTGCACACATCAGTCCTATGCACCTTTATACTTCCGGGACTCCTTCACATATAGGATAACACTGAAATTTCTGTTTTATTATAAAATGAACTAGGTATTATTAAATTGCTTAGGGGGCGTTCAAGTATTACGTAACGCAATTTGGGGGAGGGGGGGGGGTGTCTTGCAAAACGTTACTGTGCGTTACAAGGGCGGGAGGGGGGGTTCGAACAACGCGTCACGTAACGTTTTTTTTTCTTAAATAAAAAAAATTGGGAAATAAATCTTCCAAGTTGGGCAACCCTTTTCGTTTATGTTTTACGGGGAATCCCTCGATTGTACTGTACGTCATTTTATGGGCATGCCGGAAAGCGGGTTCCTGCTTTTTCTGTGGGTACTGGGTATCCCCATTCAAATGCATAGTAACATTCTTTGAGCCGGTCGGCGCGGGTTGGAATCCGCTTTCTACGTGTTCTATCCTTAGGATCTTAGGAACCTTTTTCGTTCATGTCTTAACGGGGAGTCCCTCGACTGCATTGTATGTAATTTTTATTTCGCTCTCCCAAGTTAGCAAACCTTTTCTATATTTTTCACGGGGAATCCCTCGACTGTATTATACTAACGTCATTTTTATTTTATTTTCGTTGTCAGTATTCGTTAGTGTTTTAAACACGCAGTACGCATAAACAAAAATTGCTTGTAGTGAGTTTTGTTTAAGTGAGTTTGTAGATACTATAATGTCCTCAAAAGCGGGGGATTTACATCATCAACTGTTCTTCGCCTATAAAGGCTCTCATGCTGCCTTCCAACGCAGCTATGCCAAAAAATACCAACGAAATTTGGAAAACAGCAAAAGAAAAAGAAAAAATAAAGAAAAATGTATGGAACATATAAATAATATTATACGAGAGTTCAGTAAAAACATTGTCTCTTGGGTGTTACGTAACATTGGGGGGGGGGGGGGGGTACATAAAAACGTTACGGCGCGTTACATGGGGGGGAGGGGGGGTAAAAAATCTTCAAAAATTGCGTTACGTAATACTTGAACGCCCCCTTAGCTGGTTGAGGATACCTACATCCCTATACATATTGAGTATTTTTTATGGAACGTTTTTAATTTAAATCGTAAATTCTTCTCGATCCATAACTAAAAAAATGTACCTAATATTGACAGAAAAGTATCTAAGTTAATGAAAATGTGAAGATTGATCTTAATAATTATTGGAATATGTTTATTTACCTTCAAATTATTTCTGTTTAGCGTTTATTACTACTAATGACCCGTAAGTAAAGGAATTATGTTAAATTAGATCTTAACATTTTCGTAAATACTCATGCAGTAGGTACATTGAAATCCTTGTAAGACGACACAAATTTGGCTTGGTGGAAATCTTATTTATATAAACTTATCATGATTTGAAAGAAAAATCGAGAGAGGTAGCAAAAAGTTGCCATTTGACAATAATATTTAGGAACCTCCCTACCTGTACCTATATTATAGCGTGGACTATGTAGCTATTACATAAAGGTACCCTCTACCGCCTACCTTAAACTTACCATAGACAAATAAACTTTAAGCAAGTTGCTTACATTCTATGGTTATTGGTAATTATTATAATAGATAATAATTATTCATGAAAAACACTTGTCACTATTTGAAATAATAATATGTAGTTAGGCGATACAAGATATTTCAAACACTTGATTATTCAATTTACCAGAAGGTTCCAGTAGTCTTGAGTGTGTTTGTAAAATTTCTCTTGTATTTATTTTTGTCATTTTGTTTATGAGAAACTCAACGAGACGATGACAGTTGAACGCCTAAAATGGCGGGCCGTCCGTTTGTCATGTTGGCACACCTGTATGCTGAGCAAATGAGTACCTCAAAAGCAAAAACGCTACTGTCCACCGACACTAGTTTTGAGAATATAGAAAAGAACTCTGGTGTCATTTGTGTGTGATTTTGCCTTTCCCAATTGATATGAACTGATGTGTTTGATATTTAAAACTTAAAATTTAAAAAATATGTCAAGAAAGACCTTGATGTTCTCTTCAAAAGATAAAATAAATTTGGACAATAGTGGTTTTGCACTTCATTCATGGAAATTGGTGTTTTTGCATATGAAACAGTGGTATGTTTACATGAAGTCACCGCATTATACTAACATGCACTCCATATAAACACAGGATGCCCAAAAACATTTCTTTTCCAAGATATTTCATTTCTGGTCCTTTTCCTAGCCTTTTTACTATCTGTAGGTGTTACATTTGTCTCCATTATTGCCTTTTTTATGTGTTTATTTATCAAAAAAGTCACAGCATTTCACACGCGTCTACTAGAACTTTTGCTCAAAGACACTAATTTCTGCCATCTTGAAATTTGATAAATTGTGATCTCTGATTGGCCAAGATGGACATTAGTGATTTTGCACTTAATATGGTTGTGGACATTGGTGATTATGCATCTAATGTTATATTTGAATGTGATTTTGTATGGGTTTTGTTGTTTTGCACCAAATCTATGAAAATATTTTAATAGTAATATTAATAAAGAATATTTTTACATTCATACCTCAAAACTGACAATTTTGGACAGTAGCGTTTTTGCTTTTGAGGTACTCAAATCGTCTTATTGGTAAATATTAATAATAATATTATTATTATCATCTTAACCACTTGTTCAGAAAAATTAGTTTCTTAAAAAAATTAAAATCATAGTTAATAATGATGATTTTTTTTCTCTGTGTGTTTTGTTTTTTGTCAAGATGTTACAATAAAAACCTTTTTTTCCTGATTTGAATATTTACCAAGTGAAATCTATCAAACGCTTGAATGATTTTTGAGTAAAAACATAAATTTTGCATAAAATGTTTTTTTTTTATTTAACCACGAAGGTTGGTATAAAAAATAGCAATGACAGATAGGTTATTTCATTAGATGAAACTTCATGATAATACATAGTTTAAATGTCCACACTTCAAAGACAAACTTAGAAGAATTATTATTTTGTTTTCCACTCTCGTTCGAAATTCAAACACAGGAAGTGCAAAGCGCACTTTACACATTTTTATTCGTTTTCTATGGAGAATGTCATAGACAAGAAAAAGCAGAGGGCACTAGTGGTGAGTGTTGTACAGTAAAGTCAGAGTGGCCGGTGAATCAATGGAGTAATGAGGCCGGTAAGACCACTCTGATCGTAAAGAGTAAGGACTCTCTATTACACACTCTTGTGTATGAAGCGAGATGAGTGCCAGTACCTACCTACGTTCATACCTGTCTGCTGCATTACATATAATGTCATGCATGCATGTGCATACGAAACTGAAGATCAAACAAATGAGCTGCCTGTATTTATATATAGGTACATAGACAGAGACGACTCTATCAAAATATCATTAAAAAAACGTTCCATTATTGGTCAAAAACAAAATTCAAAATTTAAACATCGAATGCGGTGGTGGTGGTGGGATGAAATAATATTCTTAACAAAATTTAAATTTAGAACAGCGAGGCCTTCGAACGTTTATTCGGGGTTGCCACACAATAAAACGAGAATAATAATAATTACAAGTGAGGTAGGTACCCGATGACGATGATAGTTGAATAACTGGCCAATATTTACATAGCTTTACTTGAAATAACATGGGGGGAGTAGTGTTTTGAATGTGATGTGGATTAAAGGTGTCTTGAATAAATATTATTTCAATATTACCAGTATTATTATTAAAATACATTTCAACTTTCTGACAACTGGCAATATTTTTACTTACCTAACTATCAACCTACCTAGTTACGTTTATATACTTACTATACAACAAATATTTAGGTAGATATACCAAATTTGATTTATTCACAAATAATCTTCAACTAAGACAGGAGTGGACGAACATGGAGGAGGCCTACGTTCAGGAGTGGACGATTCAAGGCTGAAAAGAAGAAGAAGAAGTTTGCGATTCCTGATATGATTGACAATACGAGGAGATGAAACAATTAGTTAAATCGACCCATATGGCAACCTCGCCTGCACGTGGTAGGTTAGAAAACTGACGATATGACCATGGCATCTTTATGGAACTAAATCCTCGTGAAGTAAAATCTTTAGCAAACTCTTAGGTCATGTTCTAAAATTTTCGCAACCCGAATACATTGAACTTAGATAACATTGCAAACTGGGCAATGAAATGCGGGTAATTTGCTAAAGAGCTGAAGCGAAAAATTGCACGGATGAGCATGTTCAGAGATGAAGAGGGTGCCTCTGCACATCTCTAAGCAACTACAGATATTTTCGAGATCAGTTTAAATAAATCAAAATATTGCATAAAGTTATACTATCAAATAAAAATTATTTAAGAGCTCATTGCTGAGCAGAAACAGACGTTTTTCATTATTTTGTACTCTAAACTCCGATGGGAAGTTGGACTGTTAAACCAAATTCCGATCTAAGATGACTTTTTTAAGAATTGGAAATCCCATATACCTACTAAAGTTGATCATGTTGATACTTTTATTTCCCTATTTACGGTGCCAACGGTGGTGTAGTTTTTGGCAATTTTTCTTTGATTTTCCGAGTCTTACTAAATTTCAGTATATTGGATTTTTTGGATCTAAAGAGCATGAGAAGAAACGTTAAAAAGGAGAACATTATTGAATCAAAATCTTGTACAATAAAAGAAATAATAGTTAGGGTCACACCAAAGTAATAATCGACCTGTGTGCGAATGCGCAATATAAAAATTCTACATCAATTTCTCACGAGATTCATCAAATCATGTTAAATAAAGTGTTAACAAGCTATTTGTTAAATCTCTTGTTAGATCCATAGATCACCGGGAGTTCTTGCTCACTCGGATGCTCCGATACAGGCAGGATGGTGGCACTAATGAATGGCGTCCCGCAGGGCTCTCTCCCGGACCCATGCCAACCAACAATCCACAAGTCATCGCCCATTGTTCTGCCTGTATATCCGACTCCCTGTCAAAATACTTGGATGACGCATGCGTATAAGACGTGTCTATACACCGTCGAAAGATTAAAAAATAATATTTATTTATTTTTAAATAGAGTTGTATATGGGAAATGATTTTTGACAAGGTCCATTGTAATGAATAAATCATTCAAAATATCCATATTGTATGGCTGTCATTGTGGTTTCTTGGCATTTCTATTCTGTTAACTTATTTATTTTATTTAAGTAATGGTGTTTCATCTTCGTCTTCTTCACGGGTAGGTGTGCACTGTGTGAAAATATGTAATTAATCATATTTACACAATCACATATTATTATTTGTGTAATGGAATTATTGAAGTAGCGAAACAATATCTCTGACTAATGGACTTAAATACGTACCATAATCATTATTTAAAGGAGTATTTTGATTTTTTTACAGTGCCACAAATAATATGATTCATCATTTATGCAAACCACCGTAAATGGCTAAGTATTCCATTATGCTAAGTACCAAAAATAGCTGTATCTTAATAAAATAACCAAAAAGCTTGCGTATAAGTAAATCCAATTTCTATGTTTAACCTGTTGATGTAATCAAGAAAACTTGAGCCGAACTTTCGGGCACAAATGGAAAAGGGAGAGAATGGTATTCATAAGTTCACTAAGAATTTAAAATGTAACTTGGTCTTGGTACGGTATTCTATGATATGTATTTACCATATAATTTCATTGTACGATTTTAAGAATATACCTACCTATCCTATAATTGAAGACCAAATACTCATCCCTGTGGCACACCATATTTGAATTTTTTCCACAGTTTCTTTACACTTTTTTCTCTTAAAGACTAAGCAGAAAAGTTAGTTACATTAATAGGACATCACAAACATACAATGATATTAAAAGAGAGAAAAAAAATTATGTAAGTATAAAAAACAATACAATATAAAAATAATTATGAATAAAACAAAAATATTAAAAAAAAAACATAAATTAAATACAGAAAAAGTGCTAAGTAGGTACCTGGTTGGATCATAACGAGTTCAAACAAAAAATTATCAAAATAAATTAAATCAATTTATTTCTGTACTTATCAAAGTAAAACAAAGAAGGCCTTCCAGTAGGTATGCTGTGTGAGTCTCTATTTTACATGCATGCCCACACCCAAAACATCATGGTGGGAACAACAATCGTGTTCTAGTTACTGGATTTGACTTGAGTTATCAAAATTCTGATTATTGGCAGTGGTACCAAACCAATACAAGAATAATAATCACAAATCCGAAGGATTATTTTAAAATTATTATGATTGTGTACAGCGCACACTACTGTGGGGCGCCCTTAATGCCCTGGGTCCACGTGACTGGGCGTGCGCCCCCCTGGTTGGGGCACACTCCCGCGATTAGAGGGCCGGGAAATAACTATTTATTATTATTTTTAATAACAGTTTGATTTAATAATTATGTTTTTATAATAAACTAGGTCGACGGCCATTTTAAGGATCAAATAATAATAATGTATATTGCTTCTATTTTTGGTTTGCTTCTCTGGTAGCCATTTTTTTGCTTTTATTCTTAGTATAAAGTAATTTATGTTTTATATCGTTGTTGCGTACACCTAGAGTAAGTTTACCTAAAAAATTACGTATTTATAGAACTAGACCTCTCTACTTATCTAGAACTTTAGCGGTTGCTGCTAGAACGCTTATCTCAACACCTCTAGACTAAACAAATCGCTCTAGCTATAGTAGATGTAGATAGTTTTTTTTTTAATATATAGTTTATATCAAGGAGAAACAAGATTGTATCAGTGCTTTTATACCTATATAGTAAAACAAAATCTTACTTTCTCTGCTTTCTATTAAGGAATTATTTTTTTTTAATAATGTAAGCACAATTAATTTTTTTATTCCTATAATAATAAAAAGGGGTTGTTTTTGTAGGACACTGGACCACCCCTTGCAGTACCAGCAACAATACAGGGACACAATAATATTAGTGATAGGTAATACTAAATAAACAAAATTATCTCACGTTCAGTTATTGTCACCCTGTATTGATCCGCAAGTGACGGGGGTTTGTTGTGTTTAGACGTGGTTAAATTCTTTGTTTGATGGTGGGATACCTGTATAATACTCGTACCTTGAAAGTTGTTATGCTAACGAAAATTAGACCACACAGCATTCAATTTTGTTCAGATAAATTGTAGATATTCCTGATTAATTCCTCTAAAAAGTATACATAGTGATAAAGGCATTGAATTATTATGCCGACTACGTACTAGAGGAGGCATCTCCTCATATAATGGGGCAATGAAACAAAGTTGACTGGCTGTTACCCTTGAAATGGTCTTCATTCGATAAAAAGTCGATGTATTTTGAAATGTAACAACTCATTCTCCTATATTCAATTAATGCCTTATACGAAAGTCTGTTAAAATCACTATAATTCAGTCGTTTTATAAACTATCTCGCTTAGAACAATCATTCAAAACAACAAGATGAGAAGAGACAAACGAAAGAAACTTTTTTTTTTACCCATCACTCCGAGCCTCCACTCCTTTTTATCCCAGCATACTTCTTTCGCTTCTTCCACCGACATACATGAGAAATGTTAAACATGTATAGCATTTCTCATACACCCTCTCCTATTTCTCTTACTTCTTACCTTGCCTTCCTTGAGGACGGAATAGATGTGTTCGATCCACGTCATTCTCGGTCGGCCACGCTTTCTTACACTTTTCCTTTCAGCCTTATGAATTCTCTTTGCCATTCTGTCTGCATCCATTCTTTCCACATGCCCAAACCATCTCAACTTATTAACTTTCATCTTTGTCACAACACTACACTTACATCCATACCACATTCCTTCCTAATATTTTCATTCCTTTCCATATCCCATAAAGTTTTTTCACATATTCTTCGTAGAGATTTCATCTTCACAGCATTTATACTACATTCTTCTTTTTTCGTCCATGTCCGCGTTTCACAACCATACATCATCGATGGTAACAGGATTGCGTTATGCACTAGTTTCTTTGCTTGTAGTAAGACGTTGTTTCTCATTATAGGTCTTAGTGCACCGCCCACCCTGCAACCAGCAACTTTCCTACGTTCGATTTCTTTTTCACACTTTCCATCACGACTAAACATGCTTCATACACATACATACTCATTCACTTGCTCAAGCGTTCATTTTCTACGGCTATTTTACAATTCTTTCTTGCTTCATCCCTTTCAAATACCAAAACCTTTTTTTTAGCTGACATATTGCTGATAAAGAAACCATTCAAATAAATTATTTAGCTCCGTTCAATATCTCTATACATAAAATGGAGCCCTAATATATCCCTCCTTGTTCGAGGAAGACTGAACAAATTTCGTTTCTCATTTTGTGTTCATGTTTTCTATTGTCAGGAGCAGACGGAGCAGAAAACTTAACGTAGGCAACCTTGCTGCAATTGAGGGAATGTGCGCTGCAATATCGTTTAAAACAGATGCATCGGTTGGGTCGGGATTATATTAGTTGGTAGCCTAGTGGTATCAGTCGACGGCTTTCGTATGCACAGCGTATTGAAGGTCATGTGTTCGAATTTCCACTCTCACGAAACAACCTTTTGGTTAGTGTGAAAGATGTCAAAAGTGTATTTGTGTTCACTTTGAATGAGCCGAGATTCAGTAAAAAAAAATCGTACCTGATTAAATATATTTGTTCATATTATGTACAAATTCGTATTCTGTATTCATAGTTAGTAACACAGGACAACGTCTGTCAGGAAACCTTGTTAAACAAAATTTTCACAAAAAAACTTTAAAACTTTTGTTCCCAATGCGTACCTATATCAAGTACGTATAGTAGGTACTTACCAGCTTAAACTAGTAGTAAAATTAATATTTTTCATTTTTTTTTCCTTTTTATTTTAAGTAGTATTATTATAGGTTCCTACTCTATTGTTTTTCTCTTAGAAGTTGACGGATATTCTTTCATAATATATATTTCTCATGTTGTTTAGTAATAAATATTCTATCGTTACCTTACCACACCATTAATAATAAAGATATATCCTAAAATCCTAAGACTTCTTCAATATTATAAAAATACGGAAGTTTAGATCTATGAGCAGCGACTAATTGAATGATGAATCTTTAAAAAAAACGTTTCTATAAAATGACGAGTGTAATTTTGACATGGGCCAACCAACCGTCAACAGGTGGCATAGATTATAGATAATATTATTATGAATGACCATAGATAAGCAGCCGCTGTGAAGATCGGTGAAAGGCAAATTATTGGATTAGATCGGATCATTTCCTATTATCAAAAAGAGCCGCAATGGTCCTTTGAGCGAGCTGCGGTGATCCTTGTATAGATTCTCACACAAATTATTCGCGCCACGATAGCCGCTTTGTATATTATTATATTTTGTATGTTTATGGTAAAATATGTTTTAAATGAGGTACAAAATGGTTTTCTATTGGATATGTTTATTAAATTATACTACGGGTGCATTTATACCAAATGAACATAGAGCCAGAGCTGGGAAATAGAGGATATTTTCTTGATCGTTATTTTGGTCACCAAGAATATAACAATGAGAAAAAACCATAACTCTGTCATCACCCCACTAATTAGTTCTGGCTCGTTGTTCTTTCGATGGTGTCCGATATAACGATAAAAGAAAGTATACTTCACTTCTAACTCTGACTCTATGTTTTAACGGAGTAAGGAGGCTAGAGATGTCGTCAAATAATTTTTGGAAAAGTATTGTCAATTGACATTCATTCATTGTACCTACGTACTAAAATATCAATGTGATGCAAATTGCATTAATTTACTTTTAAGGAAATTAAAAAAAACACAGGGTTTGAATTTTTCAATTTCAAAAGGTTAAAACGCACCTAAAATAAGATATTTAAAAAAATATAATATATATATTATTCGCACAATTCGTTTGATAAAGTAACTAGATAGCACATTGTATAAAGTAGGAAGATATCTTCCGGACTTCCTGTATTTAATGACCAACTTAGTTGGGTGGTAGGTACCTAGCTCCGGTGAGATTTGTCACTAAGTTATGATATTTGGCGGGGAATGG
Organism: Mystacides longicornis; assembly: GCA_963576905.1. Lineage (NCBI taxonomy): Eukaryota > Metazoa > Arthropoda > Insecta > Trichoptera > Leptoceridae > Mystacides > Mystacides longicornis. Next base: position 5,798,667 of record OY756439.1, on the reverse strand, counting down.
ACACGAGGAATTTTTCCCCCAAAGTCCATATTTCATCCGGAACATAGGATGTGTCTGACACAGGGAACATTGTTACAGTCTCCCGCCCTCGTTGGAGTGCCAGGATGTGTGCTCTGGGAGGGTGGTATACCACCTTCTTCCTGTAATGTGACCACTCTGTCAAATGTCAATGCACTCGGATGTGTTTTTCAACATTATAAGAAAAACAATATTTTTACTTCTTATAAAATTATACCTCCACCCACATTTAATATGAGGTACTAGCTGATCCGACAGACGTTGTCTTGGCTTATACGAATACTGAATACGAATTTTTAGGAAACCTCACTGGAGAGACTACGTTGGCAGAATGGTCCCAGAGAGACTTCTGGAGATAGAAAGGAAAGAATTTCCAGAGGGGCGCAGACCACCGGGAGTTCACCAAAGAGATTGAGGTAGAGCTGGTCATCGGCACCCAAAGAACCAGGCTAAAAGCAAAAAACAGATCCTTTTTTTTCTTTGCCCATCACGCCGTTTTCCAAAGGGGGTAGGCTGACAGTACGGACATCCATTCTTTCCTATCCAAACAAACCGCTTTCGCTTCTTCCAAACGCATAACATTCCGCATACATGCTCTTCTATTCCTTTTGCTCCTGACTTGGCCCTCCTCTAAGACAGCACCGATGTGAGCGGATCATGTCATTCGGGGTCGGCCTCGTCTGCGTGCACCCATTCTTTCAGATTTGTATATCCTTTTAGTCATTATCTCCTCGTTCATTCTACATGCCCAAACCACCTTAATTTATTAACTTTCATTCTAGTCACTACGCTAACACCCACTCCACATTCCTTTTTAATCTTATCATTCCTCACCTTATCAATCAGTATCTTTCCGTATATGCTACGCAGTGATCTCAAAACCGGTCCTAGATGTAAATAAAGAGGAAGAAGAGAAAATAAATAATAAACCAAACTCCATCGTAATGTCATACAAAATAATATTAAAATCTGTTCACCCGTTTAGGATGAGTTCATTCACTTAAACGTGAGCGAAAGATGTTTATATTTAGGTACAGATTGACAATATTGGGTCCGAGATGCATTTGATAATCAAAAAATAATAAAGTCAATCAATTCTGCATGCGCACAAAAGCAGTGAAATAATTCAACCAATCCTCGCATAGGTACTATGTATTATAATTAGTTAACTGTTCTTGACAAGCGGCACAAAATCACTTTCCCCGTTTTTATCGTTGACAACAATTAAAATAAAGACAGGCTCACACTCTCACGGGCCGCACGCACGCACTGGGGCCCCACACAATGGGAAATATGATTTGTTTGACATGGAACACAAAAAATGAGTCGTTATATATTTTAGAGCAGGAATTATAAGAGCTATGTGAAAAATTTTGTGTGATAGAAAAGCTGATACTGGTCGATAGTCTAATAGACTATGCACTTGGCCTCCCATTTATCCTTTGATTTATAGGAGGTATGTATGTAACTAGCTTTCCCGACAGTCCTGTGGTCCTAACTATGAATATTTGAATTCGAATTTGTATGGTGACGAATTAGATCTTTTGACCAATGTAATTTCGATCGAAGCATCTGTTTTAAACCATGTACCTATATTCCACCCGCATTCTGTCAATCGCACAAACTAACACACTACTGACAGTTCCTATCAAAATTTCAAAATTGTAAGTAACATTATAAATGGTAAAAAGTATTAGGTTATAAGGTTTTTTTTATTTTTCAAATTTTCGCATACATACAGTTTTTTAACACATAATAACAAATATATGAAAAATACAACACATAAACCATCAGCAAAGTTTGCAAACATTACTTACCTACTTATTTTTAAATTTCTGGAGGGTTTTTATTTTTTCTCCCCCCCCTTGACATACACTACATACTGTCAAGTAAAAGAAAAAAATAAAAGATAAACGGTGCCCTACTTAGAGCTTTCTTTAATTGTCCACACAACTTTCTTATTTTTTTTTCATAAGAACCTTCTCGTGACAAAATTAAACACCGCAAAAAAAGAATTAGTGTAATCGGTCCAGCCGTTTAGGCGTAATGTAATGACCACGCAAAATGGGTCTTCAATTTTATATGATAGATAAACTAACTTTTCTAGGCCAGTCCTCTTTCGTCCCGAATATGGAAATTTTTAGAGGCGAAGCCATTTATACGACAATTAGGTATATCCATCTTGTTGTTTTAAAGTAGGTAGGTACACAAAAGAGATAGAAATACAACATCATATTCCACTGCTTTCATTTCCATATTTTGGGAGAAAATGTCGCTTCTAGTACATACTCAGTTCATTTAATTCAAAATATAAATCTGTGCCAGACACATGAGTCATTTTTCGTGTGCAACAACAAAATAATAGGAAATTTGATTTGTTTGGCAGAGTTATGGCGCCCATTCTTATGCTGTTTGTCGCCACGTGGCAGGCGCTAGTTTTGAATTTTTAAACTGACGCAGAAAAGAGGGTTTGACGTTTTGTCGCCCAATTAAAATTATACCGACCTTAGGTAGGTACTTATCTTTTGTCTATGGAATATTTTTTTAATGAATTTTTAGTGATGTGTTTGTTTTCTTAATAATAATTTGGCTTCAATTATTAGTCTTTCACCACTGTGTAGTGTTGTTGTCATGTAGTTAAGCTATTTGTATTAAGGCAAATAAAAAATCGTGGACTATTAAGAAAAAGCAATCACATGTTTTTTTCTCTAACCATTCTCAAAAATCAATAAAACGCTAAAAAACAAACGCCAGTTTGTCAAAAAATTTGTCTATCGCCAATGCATTTTACCTTAAAATGTTTCAATGGAAAGAGGGCAGCTAAATTCTCGAAAAATAAGACCTTTAACAATCTACAAGGTATTTTTATTATTATTGTTGAATATAACATCACTATCACCAACATAATGAACTCTATGCCTCTCTTTAAATAAGACAACACTGTTATGTTTCGGGGCATTTTACATAGGTACCTAAACTCGTAATAGAAAGTACCGGACTTTATTAGGTTATATTATTGTGGAAATAAAAGTGTTTGGGTTAATTGTAAACGCTCTTTAATTATCATTAAGTAGTGTGCAGGGATACATCAGAATACCTAATTGGAGTATAAAATACAGGTCGGTTAATTAGTGAGGTATCTACCTACTTTAGATCTGAGATCTTACTATAGACTCTAGAATCAGATACTCAGAAACTGTCCAACAGAATTGCAAATGCGTCTATAAAAGTTTTAGTAAGCCTACGTAGAAATCAAGCAATGAAAATCTCCCCTGTTATGAGATCTGTGCCTAAAATACTGTATAGGTACAACTAGCTGGGTAGGTTTGTGTGTGAGATAGATCCCCACTATGTAGGGCCCGCTCCGCGGTAGTCAATGTTTGTTAGACACTCCAGTTGTCAGGTAGACATTCGCTAATAACATCCTCTATTTATATACCTACCCCGACGCTAACTTGCTTACTCGTTTATTTATTTATCTAGTTCAGACGCAGTGCAAACTCAAACAACACCGTTTTGTCATTTATTCAAATGTCAATTATCAAAACGGCATTGAGTGCCTTCATTATGGACCTATGTTATTCGTTATCGTAAATAAGGAAGACAATGCCAACAATATTGTCAATCACTTGCTCGTACTCTTGTACTTTACTTGATCTAGGCTCATATTGAGTGACAATAAATACACTTTCGACATCTTTCACATAAAGCAAAGCTTGTGTCGTGGAAGAGGTAATGGTCGAGCCGTGGTCATGACAGAGGGAGCATCAGTCTACTGAATCCCCCGTTCAAGCATACGAGGCTAATTTTTATTGGCTTTTCCGATCAGTGTACATTTAAGGATGTGGGGTGGTAAAACTCATACTGGTCCCGTTCTTATTTTTTCGAATTCCTGCCTCTTACAGGATGCTAGTAAAACAATATAAAAAAACAGAGGTGGTTTTCTTGACCGGCAACCCCACGGCACATAATTAGTTCGGTACCTACTTGAAAAAAAGTACCACATAGGAATGAGAATGACTTCACATAGGTAGGGGTATTGTTATGTAGAATTCCGAATGCCTTTCAAAAAATAGACTTTTGACATCATACACATTAGCAAATCTTGTAAATTGAATCAATTGAAAACAGTGTATGACTTAATATAAGGCAAATTTAACGAGGATAACAATCGAAATGACTTATCGATAGTTAGCATGTAAAAATTAGGAATCACAATGACTTAACATTAGATATCATGTGGAAATCAGAATGACTTAATAGCTGATATCACACAAAAATCAGAAAAACTTATACGGTATATACAATATCACGTAGAATTCAGAATGACTTAGCAATAGATATCATGTGGGAATCAGAATTGTTTAATTCATAGGTAGGTGGGTGCCTACTCAATTGGATAAATGTTAAAGTATTTAATTGTTATTAATTATTTTTCTAAATTTGAATATATTTTTCATTTTAAGGTATTTTTGTTTTGTTCTAGAAGTTATTATTGTATTCGCTCTTCATGGTGATCAAGTTGTGTTGTTGCATTATTTAAAAAAAGTATTTAAAACATTTTATAACCCGATACGATTATTTGTTCTCATTTTATTATTTAACAAGGATGACTTATGAGATATCGTGTAGAAATCAGAAAGACGTAACATTAGATATCACGTAGAAATCGGAATGGCTTAACATTAGATATTCACCTTCACACAAATGCCTATGCATTTGTGTGAAGGGGGGAATATTATATTTAATAATAATAAAATAAATATCACGTAGAAATCGGAATGCCGCAACATTAGATACTTATCTTATAGAAGTAAGAATGCCACTCACCTGAGTTGGAGTAAGGTGGATTAGAGATGCTAAATGCTCCCTCTCCGGAGCGGACAGGTACTTCTGCTGCTTGAACCTCCTCTCTAATTCGTACACCTGTGGACAAAGAAAAAAATGACCCTTATTTTGGCTAGCAATAACAGAGGAGGTTGCACGTTCATTCATTTTGGATCGTTGATAAACTGTTGGAAGTATAAATAATCAATCATTTACGAACCCACCATGGATTATGGTGCGATGCTATATTAAGTCGAGCCTTCCTTACTACTTTTTTCGACTGCATTTTTGCTTGGATATTAAGGTTTTTTGAGTAGGTTACTTAAGGCTTAATCTTGTCTCGTTAATAGGCAAAAAATTTGTGACTAGGGACGCATGTTTGAATCCTGTCGGGGCATGGGATTTTTCCACATGTTGAAAATTCTCATGATTATTAAGAGTTTCTGTGATTTGAATATAACCAGTAACCACCTAATTACGAATGTTGTGATCACACTAAGCCAGCCTTCGAAATAACAGTAGAAGACGGTTGTAATCCCGGAGTGGTCTGTTCATACAATTTGAAATCGAACAACATTTCCTAATGAATAATTCATAGTCATTATTACTTCATATTCGTTAAAAAAAAACTTTTTTGTTGAAATCTCGATGTAATTCATTTAGGTACTACTTATTGCTAAAATAGCTTATAATATAAAATATCTACGTATATTTTTGTGTAAACGTTTAATCAAATACAAAAAATGCTTCCAAAGGAATATTCCTAATGGAATCTTCATAAACAAACACATATTATAATATGAGGAGCACATTTGCCATTAAAAATTACGCACACACGCTTTTCTTATAGAAAAGCGTGTGTGCGAAGACGTAAAATATTTTTAAAAGGTAGACCCCTTATGTACCTAATGATGGTATTCTTTTTACAGAAAGTACCTACCTACCTTGTTGGATAATAATATAAGAAAACCCCATCAAGCCCTGCATAGGGCACAGTGACGCGCGGTGACGTCAAGAGTTTCAGATAGGTATCATAAAACCGAAAAAGAACATTTTTAAATGCAATGTTTATTCGAAAAGGACAGGGAATATTTTTTTAAAGATTTTACATTAAGTACTTTTTCCAAGTATTCTAATACAATAACTTGTACTAGCCCCCTTCTGTGGGGCTAGTACAAGTTTAATCGAAAGCTAATTGCACGCTAATAAGCGCTTATTAGCGTGCAAATAGTGTTCGAAAATCAAACGATCGAATCATTCAATCATTTTCGTATTGAAATTTTTCGATACCCTTTCGATGATCGTTTCGATATTCGATCATCGAAAACTTATACTAGTGGTACAGGATTGATTGAAAACAGTTTTTTTTATTTATTTTTTTTATTGTAGATATTGCGATAAGTCCACAACTAGTCTAAAAGAACTTCAGCATTATTGATAGACTAACAGAGTTACCTAATTCAAATAAAACAATAATCATATCATGTTCCTATTTAGCACTTACATATCCATCCAGTGGATAGCTCTGAAATTTTATTTAAATGAAATTCATGTAGGTACCAAAACAAATTCTTAATTTGTGTTTTATACGACAGTGTACATAAACCTTAACGGCGTGCATGGGTAAAAAGAAGAAGAAAATAATCATACAGGTAGGTATGAGAAAAGTGCAGAGCTTTTTTGTCTCACAAAATTAACAATGAACAATCTTTACTAGCTTGTATTGTTTTGTATTCATATTTCCATCTTCCATTATCAAGAACTTGTACAAGCTGCACGCCACTGGTCGAGGGTAGATTCTGCCCTCACCTCGCCTAGGCACTCGGAAATCGCTGAATTTTTATTTTGTGCCCTTGTTTACTTTCTACGTTGTCTTTAATATTATTCAGTCTCTTATTTGCTCCACTCAAACATGTCTCACCCCTCGCATCGCTCCTGGGGGAGGCAGAGAGGCCCACACCGTGCTTGTGCATTATGTAAAGTAAAGATTTTCCGCGAAATGGGATTTAAAAAATACAAAAAAAAGTGGTTGTGATATACTGACTGCGGGGAGTAAAGATACAGATTGTCGCTTAACAATCAATAAAAAATTTAAATATTGAGGTTTTATTTATTTTTGATAGAATGATAGCCAGGTAGAAAGAAGATGAAAGATTTTTTTTAGAATATATAAGTAGGCACATAGGAAACCTACTGCTGTTATAATAAAAAATATTAAAATCTCTATGTGAATTTTATCAAATGCGTAGTAGGAAAAATCGGAACGAGAATAGATGAAATTCTCATTTGTCCTATTTTTTCTATAAATACTGTACTGCTATCAACAGCGGTTGATAGCAGTACAGATTAATAAAAATTGTTGGTGTGCTTACCATAATAACAAAAAACATTGTCATAATTTTGAAAGACTACCACTCCCTAGGAAACCAGTCCATAGGTGGAATATCGATAGCATACATTTTTTTTTTTTGCATTAGGTAGGTTTGTTGTTTTATTTCTATTTTGTTGTAGCTTGTGTTGTTATGCCGTGTTCAATTTTATCTTTTTCATTATAACGAGTATTGTTTACCCCGTTCTGTTGTATCTTGTGTTGTTATACCCCGTTCTATTTTCTCTTGTGATGTTTTTCTCTGTTCGTTTGTATTAATTTGTGTTATCGTAAATAACTGCTATGTTTCTCCTGTATTATTTTTTTCTGTTTTTCGTATATTCTATTATTTAGTATGTTATTGGCTATTTTGTTTGTTTTATCTTTGCTTTTCTTTTGATTCTTCCCATTCCTTTTTACATTATATAAATTAAAATTGAGAGACAATAAGCAAACAGATGCCTTAAAAATGTGGTATTTTCGTAACATACTGAGGATTCCGTTTCGTTGGACAGCAAGGCAAATCAATATATACCTGCTTAAAACGGTTGGTGTGAAGCACAGACATTCGGCCACATAGGTTGATTTTTCGATCGTACCGTAAGGACTAAATACAAGTCGCTAAAAGAAAGGACCATCTTGGGGGGATGTGGCGAAGGAAACAGCGCAATTAGCTGATCAGATCAAGGTTTGAGGAAATAAGGAACACGATAAAGTAAGATATTTTTTTACTCTTCTGTCAAATGCGTCTCTGCGTTGCGCGCTGTCAATTATTCATAAACATCATTAGCTACCTATTCTAAACGACACTCCTAAGCGCTTAATGCTTTCACTGGTTGTCTCATTTTATAAAAAAGTTGATAAAAAAACTCAATAAGCTCGCATCCGTTAATTTCGGTTGCAAGCAATTAGCGACACAACGTGCCTCTGTAAATCAATCCGGTAAGTCTATACGGATCCGTCTTATTTACACTCAGTGACATGTAACAGCCATTAGGGTTCAGTTTGCTGTGTCAACAAGGTTTAACTACGGTCGGTTGATTCTCTACATTACCTTTATAGGATGAAATTTGTTTTTGTAAAGGAACTGGTAGATTTTTTTTTGTTTAAATCAGGCTTTTGGATCTTTTGTTTGCACGCCACTGATATTTATCAAGCCGATAAATTATACTTTTCTTCAATTTTTTGGGAAAAAAAATAAAAAAAAAAACAGCATTGTTTTAAGTCGAATGGTTTATTATTATTATTGAAATTTGTAGTCTGCTTGGAAGGATCAAGGTAAGAAAGAAGTAATTGTTGAATAATTGTGAATAAATAACAAATGCCTTGAGTAAGTCTATGTGTAGGTACATTAGTGTGCTTATAGAAAGTCTGTTTATAGTGCTATTCTAAGTTGTCTGTAACATACAAACTTTTTCAGGAATGATTATCAAAGTTGGATTTCTGGCATACCCACTGTGAATGACCCTCAGTACACTAAAATTAGGTGTTACCAGATGCAGGAAAAACCTCAAAAAGAGGGTACCTAAATAGAGGGCAATCTCTAGAACGGCATTCATCCCCTGATCTGACCATTGAAAAGAGAGAGAGAGAGCTTATGGGAATGGTAGAATATACCCCCTACGTAAGTAATTATATACTATTATTGTTAAGACATGAATTACATTAAACTTATACGGATACATTTAGAACATCCCTTGGCATTTAGAAATGATAACAATCATCCATTCATATAGCAATAATGATAAAAATAATACCGTCAGATAGGAAGGCAATGGTACCTGCGTGGCAAATCCAAAGAGGGTTGCTATGTAAACAGCGTGCGGGCAATACAGAGCGCAGTACGGTCCACAGCACTGGCAACATTGTTAGATACACTTTGTTCGTTTTTTATTTTCATTCCACCAATCAAGATCATTATATTTTAATTATTAAAAATAAACTATGGACCTTTTTTTTTAATCAATAGCAACTTCCTGAAACAATAAAATAGCTAGATGCTTTGTAGAACATTTTTTGAAAATAAAACTTTTTCTCAATAGTTTAAATAATATGCTGCTTCGTGTAAAAAAAAGGATAATTATTAAGAAATTAGATCGTGTAACGGACTTTTTTGAAAGAAAAAAATAAAAAAGTAGCGAGGAACATCAGAAAATTTAGTAAAAATTGATGCAGGTATAACCTTCTTAGTAATTTTGACCGTATGTACTTTTCTATTTTTGATTTGAAATTGGCGTTTGACATAACAAACTGCCCGTTCATTGATAGTTGGTTAAATTGACAAAATGTGCCATGTAAACATCGCTTGCATCGATTGGAATTAGTGGTTAAATAAGAACCTTATCAATATTAAAAGTAGGGTCTGTCGGGAAAGCTAGTAATTATATACAAGTTGTATAATTTTGGGCAGTAAAGATTTCCAGGCAGTGTATTCTGTCTGCTCCCAGATCAGGCCATAACCCAGCGAGGTTCCACCACGCATCAGCCTCTGCCATCATCCCTGTGTTTGCTCTGCTCTTCAAGAGGCCATGTCGGCTAAACTCCCGCATCTCGGAACCCCCTGCCAACCCAAGCAAGGATGCCCCCGGCCCTACCCTACCTTACAGCTGATAAAATCGGTTTTAAATTATTAGTCATGAAAAATAACTGAATGCGAAAACGAGAATAATTTACTAATCCTTTAACTTTAAGTACACAACGATAACCGACTTCGGTAGCCAAGTGATGTAAGATTGGTTTTCAAATCAATATAATATATTATATAGGTCCCGGATTCGACCAACTTTACCACTTCCTTCCTATCCATAAATCTTCTTTCAGTCTTTTAGATTCCCTTTTCATCCATTCATTTGCATCCATTCATTCAATCCATCTCAAATTTTTAGCATTCATTTTTGTAACACCACTAACTTCCATACCATATACATAGTCTTTCCACATATTTTTCGTAGATGTGGACATCCATTTCTGATTGCTACTTCATGTGGACATCCATTTCTGATTGCTTGTCCATTGTGTTTCTAATCACGTTTTCCTGTGTCATTTTCATTGTATACCATATTCATTTTTATTCTCGGTCACTTTTTCTTCAATGTTAGCGGCTCGAATATGGAAAACTCCGTGATATACACACCATTCTTCGCCAACACAACTCAAATTTTCCTATTTTCTAAGGAAAATCCATTTCTGAAATAATTCTTAAGGCACATATTATCTAGAGTTGAGCGTCATAACGAAAGCTGATAAAAATAACCTCTCTAATAATTTATTACATTATGTAATAGTTATATAGATATCGTTTATTCGGATGCGGGATGAAGTTCGATGGGTCATAAGTTTGAAATCAAAACAATGTCTCTATAATTGCTTTACTTTAAAAAAATCCAAGAGATGGCGGTGTAGTAGGAAATACATCACATGTGATGTATGTTTATTGTATATATTGTTGAAAGAATAGACTCCATTTAAACCAAATTTTACTGAATTATTATGGTAAGATAATTTTTTTTTTTTAAATTTTATTTATTCATATAAAGAAATACAATATATTTTTATACAGCATATCTGATTACCCAACTAGGTGAGACCTGTTCTAGGGTAAGCCTATAAAAACAGTTTTTATATGAATACAATCCAAAAAAGACAAGATCATTTATAAGGCAATCCTACACATTTGAAAGATATAAGTCAAACTTGTAACCTATCCTTAAGAAAACAAAAGAAAAAGAAAACAAAACAAAAGGAAACACCTCCAATCAACACCACTCACACAACTAACTTAATACTTATTAATTTTATAGTTTAAATTTGTAGACGATAGTAATAAAATTTAAGGTAATGTAATGACGTAATGAAGCACGTCTGCCGACTGTCGCAGTTAGTAAACACCATGGACATGTCCTCAGACATGCTTCTGCACTCTCGTGCGGTGGCAGTCGCCAGCAAACAGAGACTCTCAAAGCAAATAGTGTGCGGGGGACTTCCAAACGGAGTCAGAAGTCTACAACTTTTGTCCAATGAATTACTTTGGTTTCAAAACAAACCTTGATTGTTCCAAGTAAAATCAACCTTAAAAGCCCCCCATTTACTATCATTCAGAGCGATATCACTCCAAAAAATGACCGTCATTAGGAAAAACCAAATGCATGGTGTGGAGTGATAGGGTATATCCATCAGTCCAAATTTGTCTCATTTTGTCATCATCCTTTCACCAGGGCACACGTGTTGCTGTTTTAAATTTAATAATAGGGAAATATGCGTAGTAAAGTAGTGAGATTTTTTTACAATTATTGTAAAATAGTCAAGTTTCTCACCTGTCATCAAGTTATGAGTTCACTAGAGATGTTTTTGACCACTGCATCACATGCGCACTGGTTTATAATACATTTTTCATCCTTAAACACACTAACAAGTCAAATAACCACAAAGCGCTTCGTATTGGTTGCATCAGGGAAATGGCCGGCATTTACTTTCAATGACGTCATTTGTTTACCAATAATCTGTATATTAATACGTGAAGGAAAAACTTTGTGACTATTTTTACCAGAATTGCGCGGACGGAGGATTAAGCATGAAATTTGGCATACCTTTAGTTTATATAGAGAAGGAGTGGCGAATACTAATATTTTTTTCAATTGCTCAAGCATAAAAATATATTAAATCAATAAAAAAACAGTGAACACTACTGTAATGTTATGTATTTCATACTCACACACACTTCGATGTACCTTTTTGACATTGACACAGACGCATTATTTGTTTGTTTATCTGTGGCCAAATTGAGAATAGATTAATATTGTTTGTCTTTAGTAATAATAGAAAAAAACTTTGAACATATCAATATTTCAAATTTACGTATCCAATATCCATGTCATTGTTTTTTGGAAAGAAATTTGTGAAATAACACTCGCTCAGTCTTTGACAAAGGAATCTCGATAATATTCAAACTTATAAATATTTAAATTAGTTATGGTCGAATTTTGAGCACTGGTCGACCACTAGTAATTATTAAATACGTGTATTTATAATTAGATATATCAATACCAAAGTTTGATTCAATTTATTAATTAAATACATAAATATTTACTAAAATTTTATTAACACAGAGGTGTCTTATAGTGTACGAAGTTATTGCGCAAAGAATCAGGAAGATTTCTTTCTTTTCCTCTCGAAAGCGATGTAGCTCAAAAATATGGCCAGTGGCTTAACTATAGGATTGCAGGGGTTGCAAAATGTCACAACCCCACGGCCCAAAATGTTATGAGCTCAGAATTAATATTTTTGGGCACAATTTTTTTTAAATCGATCATTGTGAAACAAATCTAAACAGCATACAAAAATTCAAATTATTTAATCGAGATTTCGACAAATTAAAAAAAAAAGATGTTCGATACATTTTGAAAAGCATCCAATGGATGCATAATTTTTTACATTGATGGTGCGTGCGAGCTATTGATGGTCGGGGAATTCTCTTCATTTTATCATCTCTTCAACAACAATTTCGTCTGTCGTCAACGTCTGTCGGGAAAGCTAGTATATATAAAACTGAATGTTTGCGTGTGTATACTCGATAGATTCAAAGACTAGTTAGCGTATTTCAAAGAAACTTTGGTGATCGGTTCTACTAATGTCCGGGAAGGATAGATTTTGATTTAGATTTTATTTGCAAAGAAACCCTCAAACAGCAGGTAGAAATTGCTGGTTTCAGGAGGCCGTTAAGATACAAGGTTTAAACGGAGTATGAGTTCAACACCACTCTTTGGAGGGTAGTTACAAGTAGAAATGGTTAAAGTGAAATAAACGTTGCATAAGCCAGGAGTAATTTTTTTTTATTCTGGGTTAGAAGTTAAAGTGAAATAAACGTTGCATAAACCAGGAGTATTTTTTTTATTCTGGGTTAGAAATGGTTAAAGTGAAATAAACGTTGCATAAACCAGGAGTATTTTTTTTATTCTGGGTTAGAAATGGTTAAAGTGAAATAAACGTTGCATAAACCAGGAGTATTTTCTTTATACTAGGTTAGTTCGAAGTCCGACGGGCGACAAGAACAAGAGGTCCCTTCTGTTGGATAACGATTTATCTCTAGGATGGCTGTTAAAATAGCGTTCACTGACGTTTATAAACTCCCGTAACGCCGTGAATGTGGAGAACTTTCGACTTGTTTTTCCATGCATAAACCAAAATGATAATTATATATATCTTAATTAAAAATAACGAGAAAATATACATAATATTATATTATAATGAATTATCATTTTGAAGCTTTCGATTGACAAAAGATACTAATTTGCCGGGTTTCAAACAAATGATCTTGAATGAAAAATGTTAATTGTGATCAAAATGTTTTTATATTCTCAAACTTTCTGTTAAATCATTGTTAAATTTCAAGTTTTAGAAATAATATTGCAAAATTATAATATACAAAACAAAAAACAACATTAGAAGCTAACCTAAATATTTGATTCCATAAGTAGGTACGCATTGGTTAACAAGACTTCATCTGGCATCAAATCTGGCGCGAAAAAGCAAATCCATAGAAATTTCCATAGAATCCATAGTATAATCCAGTATAATCTTATTTGTATCCATCTATCAGATAGTTTAGGTACAATGATGCGGCCGTCAAAATCTAATGTGCATGGCTACCAAGAACATTTATCTACACATTGATGCGTTGTGCCTTAATGAGATATGTAGGTACCTACTTTTTAAATAAATATTATATTCTACCCGGAATCTTGGTGGATAAATACCTACGTAGTTTTCATAATGTAGAGCAAAAAATTGAATATATTTTATTTTTAATTAATAAAAATCTACATAAACAATAATAATAAAAAATAATGTCAAACTGTGTGATCGCGTAACCAAGTAGGAATGTTGCCGTTAGAGAAAAAATATCACGACCTCTTGAATTTAAGTAGGCAGGTACCCTGCAGGAAAATATTGCTTCGTGATGTGGAACATGGTCGCACTTGTGTAGCGTCAGACGTGTCTCTTCATAGCCTTTTGAGATTATGTTCCAAAAACAAAAAAATCCACTTCGAGCGCGCATGTCGGTAGGTACTAACCATAGACAAGTGTGATGACATCAAAAAACACAAATATGTTAATCTATGAGTGTGTGGGGTTTTGATGTGGTGAATTTAACTTTTTGTTTTGTTTTTAAGGAATTTTTATTCAAACATGTTATTTTTTGACAAAAAAGTAACAGCCGCTGATGAATTCAATTCTTTCTTAAAGTGGTTGGGATAAAAATAGATATAATTCGAAATACGAAAACCCCCAAAACATATTTCAATCGAAAGACAATCTTAAAATGTCAATTTTTGAGATATTGACCTCATTTTCATCAATTTCAGAAACCAATTTATAAAATTTTCAGAATTCTTACCACGTACAAAATTAATTACAAATACCTACTTTTCTATACAAAAGGTGTCGGCGAAACTTATTGCCTGATGCATTTTTTCCAGTCAACCGGTTTCGTTTAATATGAGACATGACGACCCCGGGTATAGTTAGAAAAATCTGACCCGACCGGGAATCGAACCCGGGACCTCGTGATCTGAAGTCCACACCTAATATACTACTATAGACTACCGAGGTTGGTTTAAATTACTGATTGATAAAGTGAGGAATGATATTAGGTATTTGAAATAAATGTGGGGTGAATGTTTTCATAGTGACTTAAAGGAAAGTTTAAAAATTTACTTGGTTTGGGAATGTAGGGAGAATGAATGAAGAAAGGATGACATAGAATCTGAAAGAATCGGTATACAGATATGTTTTTTGCCGTTATTTATCTATATATTTATTTTAATTTTAGTTTCTTCATTATTATAAACAAATAAATTATATATTCATAATATTATGTGGTTTCAGGTTCAGGTATATTTTTATAATGGTGTATTTTTAGTATGCATTGATTAATTTAAATTATATAAAATAATAATATGGAAAATTCGTTCAGAGATGCGCAGAATTCCTTAGTGGGTAGGCAAAATAAAGGAACATAATATGACGTCTCTTCATCTATTGCTAACTTAAAACAACCAAAAACTATAATCACAAACAATATTATTATGATAGCTGATGATAATAAAAATTTACATAAAGCTATTTACATGATAATTTTTCCTTGTGGCAACATTGACATTTGAAAATTTCAAGATGGCGTGGGTAAACATTTTCAAATATACACCAGCAAGGCAAATACTAAATTCTTATTTGACTCTGTATATAAGTACCTACCTACCTATTCTATACTATTATTAAATAAATATACCTAAAATACGCGCATAGATTGCCTACCGCTGTGAGATTGTCAACTCATTTCGATAAGTAGGTACCTACCTATCTGTATAAATATTAATAATGCGAGTACCCGGGTATGTACTGTGAGCTCCTCTCGTCTGTATAGTCAAGTGTGTTTACTTATTTGCGCTGTGGACATTTTCATTTTTTTTTTCGTAGGTATAGATATTTATGAAGAATATCTGCTGAGTTTGATAAACAACTAGTTGACAACCCAAATTGTGTACAAAATAAAAATTAATAACTGGATTTTATGTGAAATTCGGCTAAAGTTATGCATTTTCTCCCATCAGTCAAACAGATCTTTCCAATTTGAAACAGGCTTTTAGTTCCGGATTTTTAAATAAAAGAAATAAGGCATTCTCTGTGATTTGCGAAATATTTTGATTGCGTGTTATCGTCTTACTGTTTCGAAGAATCGAAAACGAAATAGATTTTGTTAAGAAGTCTGTCTTGTTAAATGAATTTTTCGCATTTGTTCGAATTTAACCCGAAAATATTAGCAAAATCTGCATGTTTTCCAAATTAATCCACAATATATCTAATATATACCTAAATGAATATTAACACAGCTTTTCACTTGGTTTTTCTTGTTTATGTTCACATATTTTCACATATTTTCTATTCGACGGAAGAGTAATATCTGGTAAAGGGCGATTTTTCTTTGATCACTACTCCACTCCCAGCTTAGAGAAAATTTCACCATAAAAGCCAATAGTAATTGTTTTCATCAATCTTGCTTTGAACCGCACAAACTTTGAAGTGAACAAATACACGCTTTGCTTGAAATTTTACCACACATCGCCAAAAGCAGTGTTCAAAAATAAGTATTCCTTGAATCAATTTGTGTGAAAAATAAATAAAAAAATATTTATGGACTCAATGTTTAGTAGCTTTAATTGTACATACAAGAATGTCAAACAGTTTGGGCAACATTTGGAGATGTATCTGTACAAGGACGTCGCCAAGTTAATAGACAGTTAAAAATGTAGGCAATTCATATTTTCCTAATCCTCCATATAGAAAATAGCCTATGAATGGGTTAAATTGCCCCCCCTGGGCCCCGGGTTGGCGACGACCTTGTATCTGTATGAAACTGAGGCATCGCACTGTTCACGGTTTGGGAAAGGCTGCAACAGTATTCGATGGAATCCATCTTCGAATTATACTTAGATAAATAATTTTGATTTGTTTGATACAGCTTATACATAGGTAGGTGAAGACCTGTCAAATTTATTTACATAATTCGCAGGTAGGCCCGTCTACATTCATGTAGTCACATGCCTATTATTTGTCGTGACATAGCCCTGACAATCGATCAAACTACGCAGTGCGTAGGTACTTATATAATATTGTGTTAAAAGTATGCGATGTATCTCGTTTCAATAAATTATTATACAACCTCATGTTTACACAAGGATCTTACGTGGGTATGGCACGCTGGTAGCTTCACATGAACAGGTAGGGACCTATACTTACATAGGAATTTTCAAATTCTTTTTTTCCTGGTGTAAATAGGCAATATGGTTACCTAATCGTATTAAAAATGTGCGGGATATGTGCAAATATTAATAAGCATAGAAATTATTTTATTTTTTGATAACGTAGATATGATACGTGTTGCCCATTCTCCTATATTGTGTTACCCAATACCCATTCTCCTATATGGGTGTGAGCACCTGACTAAAGCCCAGGCACAAACAGTCTCAGCTTTTGAAATGAAGTGCCTCTGGAGAATTCTGAGATGCTACCACCGCATCACGAATGACGCTCTACGCCGGCGCACCGAGCGTGAGCCCATCACCTATACCATTGTGGGGAGGAGATGGACTGGGACATGTGTTAAGGATGCCGAATGATAGTTGGCCGAGGAGAGCGCTGTTCTTCCTCCCATCAGTGTCCCGAAGACGAGGAAGACCCTCTCACACTGTGTTCCGCTCCTTCGAAGCAGAGCTGAGTGATTTGGACATGGTGTGGCAGGAGGTCATAAACATTGCGCAATGGAGAGCTATTGTTGCCTCCCTATGCCCCTAGTGGGGTGTAAAAAGGGGGAATTGATTGATTGAGATACCTATAAGTGAAGAAAAAGACATGAAAATATAGTGTGTTTCCATCAGCAATGTGTAAGAATGTACAAAAAACCCACTTAAGTTTGATGTCTCAAAATTCTTTTTTTTTTTTCAGGAAATTTCGTAGCCACCCACAATCCTACATGGCGAACGATATTATTGTGATGTAAGCAATGGTTTTCTATGGAAAGCGGTTCCGTACCTATGTACATCATGGTATATTATTGTCATTTTAAAACGAATATAAATTTATTTAATTCCATAAAAAATAAATCAAACTTTTTCATTTTCGCTTTATATGAAGTTTTAATTGACTATCTCAAAATGAATTTTCTAATTTTTTGGTAGGTACTTAGTGCTTTTCTTATTTCCAGTAGGTAAACATTGTTTTTTTTTAGCCTTCCATTCATTATTGAGGGATTTTGGCATAGAGTATAATAATACTACTTAAAATAGAGTGGCAACTCGAGCGTTTTTTTGTAGACTGGGAATACAACGCCATATTTTGTTCATCGTACTAAAATTACGCGCATGCGCGCTTTCAATTCTTATACCCCTCAATATATTCTATTTTATCCTTAACTTATGAATATAAATAGTTTCAAAAATGACCTACTCTATTTCATCAGCAAATATATTTTTATTTCAACATATCATTTTAAACTTTTTATTACACATTCAAGATTAAAATGTTAAATTAAAACAAATATACATCCATTTTAGAAATAGGATAAGTCACTTTAAGAAACTATAAATATTCATAAGTTATGGACAAAATTGAATATTATGTCAGTGTGTTGATGAATATTTTACACTATATATTTTATGAAAAGGAATTAAAATTTGAGATGTTATAATGCATGAATAAAACAATCCAATAAAATAAAATTACATTTATTTGTTTTTTATACTTAATGCTTTGACATAATATTTTTTTAAAAATAAAATTTATATCACGAGTGAAGACTTAAAGAAAATTATCACAAAACTTCCTATTTCTTGAGATTTGTTCATCACTCAGACATTCCAATATTTAACCACAGATTTTGCATTAAATTACGAGACAGATCGTTCAAACATCGCTGCATTGATGAAAACAAAACAAAGCGACCTATATCGCAACACATGAATGAAAACAGGGAATAAAGCGTCCAAATATCATACAACGATACAAATAATACATTTACGTTAAATGAAATCACAAAACTTATCATATCAAGCTTCGAAATATAAAGAAACTGACACATGGTGAAAAAAATATAAAATGGCGCAACTCAATCAACAACTTCTTAGCAACACAATCAACAAATTCTTAGTAACCCAATCAACAGTTTCTTAGCAACAATCAACAACTTCTTAGCAACTCAATAACAGCTGTCATGCGGCTGCGCGGCTGTAGTTCCAATAATTTCCGAAAAAAAAGTTCTGGCTCAAGGACCATGAGGTGTCAAACTTATCTGTCAAATATATTGTCTATGGTTTGTATGGAAGTTTCACTACCGTGGATTTTGGTATACATTATAGAACCCGAAGGAAGTGTCAATAATAGGGTTATGTCATAAATTTATTGTCATTGCTAGTGACGAAATATGTGTGTAAAGGTAATAAACAAGGAT
This sequence comes from Mystacides longicornis, assembly GCA_963576905.1. Lineage (NCBI taxonomy): Eukaryota > Metazoa > Arthropoda > Insecta > Trichoptera > Leptoceridae > Mystacides > Mystacides longicornis. The sequence goes on along the minus strand of OY756439.1, from coordinate 5,779,453 downwards.
GTATGAAGTAGGTAATGAATGTCTTACCTGCGCCTGCGTGAAGAGAACTCTTCTTTTCCGTCTCTGCGCCAGGGGGAACTGCATTGGTTTGCTATCTGCCACAGAGCAGGCGGCCAGGCCAGACATGTTGTTCATGGCGTGGTTCATGCTCGCCGTGGCTGAGGATCCCATCAGTCTGGAGACTGGAACAAACAAACAGTCCCATTAGACCACCTGTCTTCTTTTACTTGTCAAGGAAAATGTGAAAATGAGGAAGACCTCGCTAGGTACAAAAACATATTGGCAAATTGTGGCAAAATAGTTCATAAAAATCGGTAATTTATGGGATTGATGAGTGTTTCACAACTCGCATTCGTAATTACAGAATGTCATCGAAATATTACACAGCTGAAACGGGCTTGAATCTGTCCTTGAAAATATATTATTAGGGTTAAATATATACCTATACCTTTCATTTTAAGTCCTTCATTACATCACAAAAATCATGTCAACGGAAACTATAGACCCAAAATATAGAGTGAGTTGGCAGAACACTACTTATCAATAAAAAAATCAAAGTAAGTACCTATAGGTTTTAATTTTAGGGGGAGGGAGGTGGTTATATTGTTTATTGTATTTTGTCATCCTTAGGTCCGTTCGGACACTACTTGGAATCCTCATTTCAACATCATTTATCAGAAAAAAAGCAAGAATATATAGAATTTGATCGTATGATAAAATAAAATCGAAAAATCGATCCCTTTCTGAGGCAAAAAAGGCTGCCCACCCTTGAGATATAGACTATGAGAAATCTATCTTTCATTTTATATAGAAGAAAATGTTTATATCTATGTGATATTTCACATTTTATTCCATCAACTCGTATTTGAAATTAGAACATATTCTTCAGGCTATAGTTTGTCTGTGGCTTAAATTATTTTGAAATAATTCCTGAATCGTGGACTGACACTTTCTAGGTACCTGCCTACCTGATTTAAGATAAAATGCAGAAATACCTACGCAATGGATAACTCGGTAGTGGACAAAATATAAGTAGGTATAGGTAGTAGTAGAAATTGGAGGCAGCTTAGCACTCAGCGCATACAAACAGAATGTGTAGGTACTGGGAAACGGACGGTAAGAATGCATTTTGTAGAATAAATATTGACACAATGTCCAGTCCCATCATAGCCCGACACGCACCATATAAATTACGTACGATACAGCCCTATTGCAACTATACCGGGCGGTTAAAAAATAATATGTGTACATTTAATGTGTATTTATACGTTTTTTCATCTTATTCAACAGAAATAATATTTTGAAGTAGCTTTCCCGAGAGATGTTGACCTGTAGCCCTAGTATAAAAATTTTCGATGATCGAATATCGAAACGAACATCGAAAGAGTTTCGAAAAAATGTTCATACTAAAATGATCGAATGATTCGATCGTTTGATTAACGAATACTATTTTTACGCTAATAAGCGCTTATTTGCATGCAGTTAGCTTTCCATTAAGCTCGTACTAGCCCCACTGTACGTGTTCCGAAGTATGAATATTGAATTCGAATTTGTATAAGAATAAGCTTTTTATCAATGTAATTTAGATCGACGCATCTGTTTCAAACCATATATTTTCCGTCGCACCAACTTATCAAACAAGTGACAGTTTTATTTTATTTAACAAATATACAAACAGTGATATTATTACAAACAATTACACAAATAGTATGGACAACAAAAACACCAGTAAAGTACCTGTCAAATTTTAAATTGATTTCGATTTTTCAAATTTGGAATGTTTCTTTTTTCATGTTTCTTAATGTTTTCTTTCACAAGAACCTTCTACTGACAAAAGCAAATACTCGGATTAGTATGATTGAAGATGGTGATTGTTAAGTTAACAGGTAAGGAATGGAAACGTGTTTACAAACACCATAATTCATCATGATGATTATGAAGTAGGTACTTACTTATCTATTCATTCTTAGCCAGGAAAATATTATATTAGATCTAGTCCTGAAAAATGGTCGCAAGAATCTAGGCATAAATAGAACGTTGCGCACCAACAAAACCAATAGGCAATTAAGATGAGACATTTACAAAAATGGATATATTCATATTCTGGCGCCAAATACATGACAGCAGTCGCAGTCTTTAAATTTGGTTGCTCTCTTGTTCTCTATAATTTCCAACTTTTGTCTAAGTATCTCATTAATTATTATTAAATCTGTTTAGACTAAGCTCTATATTACAAGTATTAAAGGAGCCAGAATGTCATTACTTTATCACAGGGAATAGGACTAGGTGTGAATACATGTATAGACAGACCAAAAGAAATACCACTTTTGCCCAGCATCACTTCACGTATTGTGGTGAACAATATTTTAATGAACTGCCATTGAGCATTAGGGAGATAGAAAATTATGGACATTTGTTGCGATCAATAAAACATTATTACAAGGAAAAATATATTTATAATGAATGAATGAGGGAAGACGTGAATGCATTTTTGTTGTCAATTATTTTCTTTTTTTTGTGTTTTTTGTTTCTGTTTTGTTTAAGCGGGAGTTGATCAGGTCCTCTGGTTGGGTATGTTGGAGACACATGTAAAGGGAATGTGATTGTTGTTTTGAATTGTTGTCCTCGTCTGTGTTTTTGTTGTGTTCTTTATTATTTGAATTATATCTTCATGAATACCAAGGCGCAACCTCTCTCTACACAAACTCTCTAGAGTTTTATGAGAGAGGAAGAAATTGTTAATACCTATATGAATATATAAAAATGAATATAATGTAAATTATAATTATTGTAAGAATTTGATTGAATAAATAAAAAAAATAAAAAAATAAATATCTACTTGGTGTACACATGGGATTTTTTCGACATATTGAACATGTTGAGAATTCTCATGATTAGGAGTTTCGGAGACTTAAACACTATAACACCTAATGGCGAACGTTGTTAACGTAAAGTGATCACACTAAGCCAGCTTTCGAAATAACAGTAGAAGGGGGTCATAAGCCCATAGTGGTTGGTTCCATTTGAAAATCGAACATCAGTAATGAATTGTTAGAGTCTTAGTTGTTACTTATTCGTAAAAATATTATATTGCCTACAAAATGCAAGATCATGTCTAGGTATATGGAAAAGAAAGTATGAACATAATCGATATTAAAGTTAAATAAAAAAGTAGGTATATATCACAGCCTACCTCGAAGGACATTCAGAATACCTATATCGAATGTTTGTTTACACTAGAGAATTACATAACAGAACGTCCACAGTACCTACCCACACACATTTGGACGATGTCCTATGAAAATATTACCAAGTAGTGTCGAACCCTCGTCTCTGCTGTATGTGGGTACAACTATTATGATACGACTAGGCAGAAATCTATGCTCAGTACGGGAGTCTTTATTCTCACTAGTGGTCGACCGGTGCTCGAAATTCGATTAAATCATAAGTTTGAACATTACTAAGGTTCCATTGTTAAACGCTATTCACAATATTCTTTCAAAAACAATGACATGGTTACGTCAAATTTGCAATGTTGATATTTACTAAGTTTTTTCCATTATTATTAGAAACAAACAATATCTATTAATCTATTCTCAATTTGACCACCGACAAACAAAATGTGTCTGTGTCAATCAAATAGGTACATCAGACACAGTGTGTGAGTATCAAATACATAACATTAGAGTAGTATTTATAATGTTTTTTTGTTGATTTAATATATTTTATGAATAATTTTAAATATAAGCATTCGCCCCCTCCCCCTCTATATAAACTATAAGTGTGCGAAATTTCATACTCCTCCGTCCGCGCATTTTCCGTAAAAATAGCCACAAAGTTTTTCCTTCACGTATTAATATGCAGATAATCAAACCCCTAATTCATGAAAAAGGTTAGTTCTAATTAAACTTAATTTTTTACTTAAGGTGTCTTTTCGTTGAAAAATATATATTATCTTTTTAAGCGAATGAAACAAATTCCAATCGTAATTAAGATTCACGCTTTCTAGGCAACTAAACTAGCTGAACTATATTCAATTAAAGTTCATTCTACAATAAAATGTCAATTTCAGATTCGTATGTTTCAGGAAAAGAGGAATCATGAAGTACAATCGATTGAGAAAAAGTGCCAAAAACGGCTATTTTGAGAGAATGGGCCATTAATTGTCTACTAGTTCTACACTTGTCAAATATTTGACTAGAACTGATACTGCAATCACACACCGAATTAGTAAGCTCTGAATATGCGTATGGACCAGTTAAAATTATTGTCCCTAGCTATCATGAAAGCTAGGGCTATGGTAAAATTGGTTCTAGATATCACGAGAAAAATAGACCATCTTTAAGGTTCTCGTTGGAACTACCTACTAATAATAGGCAGATTATCACTGAGCATGAAAAGGGAAATAAGTGGCGTTCCACAGGGCTCCGAGCTGGGACCCTTTCTTTTAAATATTGCAAATTGTTAACGAAAAAATATTGCATGAATACTGTATGTCCGCACCAAATCAAGCAATTTTACGTGTCGATTTCGTCTAAAAATTATTTTACGGTTTATTTTTAGAATTATTTATTATCATGCTCTTACAACTTTCTCTTTATTGGACATTTTTATTAAGGTTAATTAGAATAAACTCGAGTTGTATCTGCAAGGCTCTGTGATGATTAAAATCGATTGTACCTATAACGTTTTGTATTTTTGGCTTGCTGTAACACATACGAAAATACATATATAACTGAATTTATTATAAAGGAAGATATTGTATTGTTGATGCCAGGGTATAAGTACATGTAGAATATAGATAATGCTATGTTATATTATAGTATCGATGGACATGGACACTTATTTCGATTCACCATAAGCCTTTAAATAAACACCATTTCATTGGCAAGCAGCATTCTAAAGCTAGAGCAAAACGAAGGGGAAGCAATAACATCCATCTTTCCCCCAAGTAGGTACTTTCATTGAACCCATACCTTCATTGAAGAATGTAATTATTTAATTTGGAAACAGAATGATATATTCTGCTGATTGAGAAAAGAGTGGCAAAAATTAATCAATAATAAAAAATTGGTACTGCACCACTCTACAATGGGATGTTTTTTTTTTACATTTTGTGCCACCAGAGGCGCCCTTGCTAACCCGGTCTTATGTCAAATTCAGTGTTGCCAACGTGGGCGATTTGGAACGAGAATCGGCGACGAAAAAATCTAAAAGGCGACAGGTCGCCAATTGGGCTACTTTCCTTTCAGCGAAGTTTCACCTTTCCGGATACTGAATGACCTTTTTTCAGTGAACTCCCGCCTTTTAGATTTTTTGGTCGCCGATTCTCGTTCCGAGTAGCCCAAATGGCGATAAATCGCCCACGTTGGCCACACTGATAACCAGCTGTCATAATATTTAGACCTGATTAGAAGTGCTGCCACCTAGTGTGTCTTGTCGGAAGCTCCCCAGAAAACATCCCATTGGGAAATCTGGCCGATGCGGACGCCAGGTAAGTACCTTCTTGCAAGATAGTGCACAAAAATTACCTCAATGTTATTTTTTAGACGTTTGATTGATCGAAAATTCTCGCTAGAATATTCGACAAGCGTACGTCCCGGTAGACAAGACACGAACTGAATATCAGCAATAAAATCAGCATCAATTAACGCGGATGCTAATAATAATGTTGAAATCTTTGCTGATATTCACAACATCCCTGGTCTATATTGTTCTCAATAAATAAAACATTAATTTGGTTTCTTTTTCTCCTCCTAAAACCACATTTAGATGACCAATTTCCTCCCCCGCACGCAGATTATTTTGATACAATTTCGCTTGAGGCATTCATGTTGACAACATTAGGGCAACAAATTACATAGACAATTGATTCGCCGCCAAAACATGTCAGTGTCCCGCGTCAACAAGGCGATACATCACAAACTCCCCTCTGTTTTCTATGGAGAACGAATTCATGATGGGGTAATTTATTAAGAGAAGCCCCTAATTTTTAAATTATTGTAACTAACCATTTACTGTGGGGCATTGAACATGATTATTTGGGCTTTTTTAGGCGAATGTTGTTAATAAAAGAATGGTTACATTAAGCCATCCTTCAAAACAGCCAATGGAGACTGCTGTAAGCCCGCAGTGGATGAAATTTGAATTAAATTTTTAAAAATCGAACATTTTCCAACATTATGTATCAATCTGTGCCCTTATTCTCGTAGCGGTCTTAATACGCTCTTATCTTGATTGACAATCATAAAATGGCGGATTGGTATTCACAAAACAAGATATCTAGTAGATATCTTAAAAATTCGTTATGTTTGAAATATCAGTATGAAAATGATCCAGTTCAAGATAGGATTAACATTAGATTCCGATAGTTTTGTGAATACGACTGCTTGCGATCGTGTCTTAATCTTATCGTTAAGTGATTTTTAAAACCGATTGATTACGAGAATAGCCCTACAGAGCCATCTCCAGTGGGGATATTTTCGCCTTACAGATCGCCATACTAGAGGCGTATAATGAATTAAAAATGTTTAATATGCGAAAATAAAAAGATATGATAGCACAGAAGTTGTAGGTAGAGTTGGGCGTTATAACGAAAGCTGATAAAAATATTCGATAAAAAAAATAAACCTCTCTAACGTTATTCATATTAAACCTTATTCGTCTAACGAAGCTGTGAAAATAAGTCTAAAAAAATAATATCTCAAACAAAATTAGTTTACATCTTTAAAATAATCGCCTAACGTGGCTGTTAAAATATCACAATATTCGTTTCCGCCTTTAAGTATATCTAAAATTACAACTTGTAGGTATATCTAAAATTACGAATACCTACAAATGTAGACAAATTATCAAAAACGCAAGTAGGCATTTCATATAACATCATATAATAATATCCTTTATTCTTTTCTTGTGCGAGAGATGTAAATTTAAAGCACAGTTCGCCAGCCGGAAACAGTGCAACACTTCAGCCGTCATATGACATTGCCCGGGGTGCACTAAGTAGGTACTAGGAAGCGCAAGTACACATTTACACCCCTGAGATGCCGGTTTCACAATGGGTTCAGCTAAACCGTATTCGAACCGGTCATAGACGCTGCGCCCAAATGCTTTACAGATGGCAAATCCGTGAGTCTCCCGCATGCGACTATGGAGAGCCAACGCAGACTATCATATTATAACCTCAAAGCGTGGGAGCGCTTGGAATGTTATACTTTGAGTACCAAAGGCTGGACAAAAGATTTGTTTTTGTATCGCTAACGAAAAAAATAAAAATCATTTTTCATAAATAAAAGTCATACTTTCTTAAGCCAATTAAGAAATCTTTTAAGAAGACATGCAGTGTCGTATACTTTGGTCGTATAGGTATGCATAAATATAGGTACATCAACTCATACATCAAGTGTGGTATGGAAGTTAGTGTTGTGACAAAGATGAAAGTTGATAAGTTGAGATGGTTTAGGCATGCATGCGGACAGAATGATTGCAAACAGAATGACAAAAATAATTTATAAGGCTGAAAGGTGTAAGAAAGCGTGGCCGACCGAGAATGACGTGGATCGAACACATCGATTCCGTCCTCAAGGAAGGCCAGGTAAGAAGTAAGAGAAATAGGAGAGGGTGTATGAGAAATGTTATGTCGGTGGAAGAAGCGAAAGAAGTACTTATGTTTGGATAGAAAAGAGTGGAGGTCCGTTCTCTGAGAGGTTCTCTCAGCCTATATACCCCTTACGGGACACGGCAAATGGGTAAAAAAAATAATAATAATAAATCCAAAACTATAAATTAACTAACTTAACGTTTCATAAAATGTTGATAGCTTTATCAAAGGATACAAAATTATTGATTCCTGTATTATTATCTGCCCAAGCCAGTTTATGAAACCCGAATACATCCAAGGGCAGCCGAAGATAGTAAAAGGTGTAACAGATTGATTATGCACTGGTGACTGGACACCTGCGTTTGACATGTAATATCCACTCCCAGAGTGCCGGTCGGCATGGCTATAAGGCAAATCCCCTAACCGTGAAGCTATTTGGCTAACTACCAGATATCTGTCGGGTCTTTTAGATTAGGGATGGGACCACAACGGCTTTAATCCTAGTGGTGGAAATCGTGCATTTAATATAATGGCGTAATTGCATCGATGATTATATTTTATCAGAATGTGCTCTCATCATTTGATTACTTTCCTTATTTTAAATTTCGCTCTTTAATTGAACACCATTATAGGGACAGGCAACTCTCCACCAAAGACTTTTGGATTAGAATAATGATTTTTAAACCGCCATTCATGATCACTCTAAATTATTGTTACCTCGGTTTTTTTTTTAATTTTAAATTGAACCCTGTTTTGAGATTCTACATTTTTTGTTGGCACGATGGTATCAGATAGACCCATAATTGTTTTTGTATCCAATAGGTATACTAGCTATTTCAGAAAAAAAAATTATGTATGTACTTCAAAAATTGGTGTCTCTGTAACCATTCATATCCTGTAAGTAACTTACTTACTTACTTAATCCACTTTCGCTCCCTAGGTGGAGCATCCTGTAAGTAAGGGTTCGACAAAAAAGTACTAAAATAGTTATAACTCAAAAACTATAAAAAATCGCTGAACATTGTTGAGGTGTTTAGTAGATAGCCCTAAAGCTTTTTATCTTTGGACTTTCGCTTAGTCGTACCTTCTGCGACATCCTGTATTAGATACATTGGATAATTATTTTTAGAAGAATTTCTTAAAATTACTGTTTTGCAGTTTATTTAAAAAAAACATTTTTAAAATCGTCGATTAGTAGTAAAGATATTATATTCACACCCCTATATTCGTCCCTATAATGAACTGTCCGGTGAGTAAGGGGAGATTCGGCGTTCACCGCGTTCAGTGCACGCACCCTGTTAGTGGGGGTGGTTCTGGCATTATCATGAGAAAAGATTTGCGTGAAATTTCTCTGAAGTGGCTGCTAGATGCCTGGTAGGTACCACTTCGCCATAGGCTCTGTCCGTATACTATACATATGTAGTTTTCTTAATCAAAATAAAGAATTAGAGCCCTATCTATCTTCCGTGGTCAATGCATCATACTGATGCGATGATACTGATTGTGATAAAAAAAAAAACACTATAAAGGTGCATTTATACCAAACGAACAAAGACCCAGAGCTTGAAAATATAGTATATTTTCCTAATGCACACCAAAATTAAATAAATTAAATAATGCACCTCGGAGAAGCTTCTTATTAAAGAAAAGAAGTTGACAAAGTTTTGCGGAATATTAGAAAATTTGATAAAACTTCGACTGGGTAACCTTCTTAGTGCTTTTTACAATATAATTATAATTCCAATTTGTCCTCTACGTGACGTATTGTCATATTTATATAGATAATAATAATAATTCCAATTTTGAAATTAAATTGGAATTTGACAGAAAATATGAGTTGTTTTGATAGTTGGTGCGATTGACGGAATGCGGATGGAAAATATACGGCTTGAAACAGATGTATCGGTCGGAATAACATTTCTTAAAAGGTACCTAATTAATTATTTCCCACTATACAAATTCTTTCAAGAAAGCTAGTTTCCAATAAATAAATTACCTATCTGTATAATTTGTAGAATATGTTAATTCTTTTTCAAAATAAATTTAAGGAAGGTATTTTTATCCAAATAATGTGCTTGATATTTTTACTACCAAGGTCCTACGGTTAGAAAGCAAAAGTTTTCAAGAATTGGAACACTCTTTACATTTTGTATTTAAGACAGATACAGAATATCAATATTCATCTTTATACAGTATTATAATGGATATCAAATTACACCACTTAAACACATACAAAAAAAACTTAAATAAAGAACAAGTGAACAGCAAATTTTCAAAAGACGTTCCTTTTTCGAATATGTGTCATTTGTTCAAGACTCGTTTACACTAGCTAGACAATGCGTGTTTGTAATTGGATCCTGTACGTGCCCCGCTTCCTCTGCACAGGCCTTCATGAGTGGTGCAGGAATTATAATACCCGGGGTGGCGCTCTATTGGAAGATATCTTGTTACAAAACGCATTCTTTACAGTTTATTTACCCCTCACGGGGGCACCTACTTTGTTTATAATAAGTATTATTTACACCAACGTTTTATCGTTTTTTTAGACCTGACAACACTTGATGTCGATCCTGTTCGATATTTAAAATAACCAAATTTAAAAATGACTCCTAAATGTAGTGGATAAGTACAATAGAAAAAAGTTTCTCTTGTGGGACGTGCTTAGGAATGAGATTATGAGAAAAGAATCCATATGAATCGAAATTATTTAAATTTAGAAACTGTCAGTTGATTGATAGCTGGTGCTATTGACAGAATGCGGATGGAAAATATATGGCTAAAACACAGAAGAATCGTTCGGAATAATTAAATTAATTGACACCACTAACTAATTATTTTTAAATTTTATTTGGCGTTTGATATCTGTCAAATGTTGATAGTTTAAATCAGATCCATCAGTCGGAATTATATTGGAAATAGGTAGGTAATAATTAGCTTATTATTATACAAATTGGATCTAAGGTTCATAGTTGGGACCTCAAGACAGAGGTCTATCGGGAAAGCTAGTAGATATCTTATACATATATAAAAACGGAGAGCTATTTTCCGTGGTCATCGCATCACGCCTAAACGGCTGGACCGATTTCGCTAATTCCTTTTTTGTCGTGTCGATTTTTATCAGGAGAAGGTTCTTATGAAAGAAAAAAATAAGAAAGTTACGTGCAAAATTGGAAAATTAAAGAAAACTCTAAGTAGTAGGTAAACATTAGGTATTAATAGGTACTTTTTACTATATAATTTTTAATCCAATTTTTAATTTTGAAAGGAACTGTCAGTTGTTAGATAGTTTTACACAGACGCATCGGTCGGAATTACATTGGTCAAATGATAATTAATTCATCACCATGCAAATTCGAATTCAATATTCATAGTAAGGAACACATGACAACGTCTGTCGGGAAAGCTAGTTTTATATAAAAAATACATGTCTAAAAAGTGTGGCCGGTTTTTTTTTTCACTTTTACTTAATCGATTATAGATATGTACCTAGGTACTTAATGATTTCGATCGTGAAGATTAGGTAATCTTAATAACAATTAGAATTTGTCTTATTTACTAAACCACGATGGTTTTCAACCTTATTAAGAAAATATTCAAGATTATCACGCACTAAACTTTTTGTGAATGCAGGGGCAAGTAAGATGTAAAAAAAGTAAGAACGTGTAGGGGAGAAGTGGTATGAAGGAGCCAGGTTTTGAAGGAGCCACTTGCATTATTTCGGTAGTTTATGAACGAATTAGGTTGGCGATATTGTTTTTAGGCGGCAACACTGATTTCTCATAACCCACAGACATTTGACAGTTCGACGAAATCAATCGACACGAGTACATCGTTTCAAAGTTTTTGCCACCAAAATGTAAGTATTTTGCTCCATTTAAGTTGTATTTTGATATTTTATTGTAAATAAATATAGATGTATGGATTGTGGAGTGAGTCTGCGCATATATTTGGCCTTGTAGCTGCGTAAAAACTGAGGCGACAATATTGTTGATATTTTGAAGTTTATATTTTTTTTAAGAATAAGTTATGAAAGAGCCGGGTAAATAGGCCTTAAAGGAGCCGGCTCTTGCATAATAATATAATTTCTTTTGCAAGACATGTTTCTAATTTTCTTCTTCTTATTTCTTTATAAATCGTTTTTAATAAAATATAATCTTCCTTTAGGCCTTATTAGAAGATATTAATATTATTTGTTAATTTCCTTATTTTTCGAAATTGTTATTATTATCTGTCTGTAATAAATATAGAGTTTTATCAGGTACTTTTTTTGGTAAACTTGAGTTTTAGCGTCGTGAACATTTCTATTCGAATTATCCACAACTGTCATTTCTTATGACGTTTGTCGTTTCCATAGATTTTTTATTGTATTAGTGTTCAATTTTATGTTAGTGTTAGCAAGCTTTGTATTCTTTTATATAATTGGGTTAGGTTAGGTTACAATTATAAGGGGGGTTTGGGGGGCAGAGCCCCCCATACCTCATCACGTTTTCCCCCGAATTTATTCAAAGTAATACAATATTATATTAAAAATGCCTTTATATAAAAATCCATAGAAACGCCAAACGTCATAAGAAATGACAGTTGTGGATAATTCGAATAGAAATGTTCACGACGCTAAAACTCATTTTTACCCTTAAGTAGTATTAAAAATACATGACTGAATAAAATGTTAAGATAAAAACATTTGTTAGAAAGACTTAAAGTGACTGAAAAATATGTTTAAAATGTCATTTAGTTTTTATAGAATTGTTAGAAATAATTTTAGTTTCTTTTTTTAATAACGTATTAATTATTATTTTGCATAATTTCATAATTAAGCACTTTATAACACAGACTGGCTCCTTCATAACTTGTGGTGGCTCTTTCAATACCGAAATGTTATGAATGAGCCGAATGACACATTCTTTTAAAATGAATATTTCATTGATTTTTTAATTGTTTTTTTTTTTTTGCTTTTTCGTGTATAATTACCCACTTTAATAAATAAATTATAAATTGAAAAAAAAAAATCCTCATTTTTTTAATTAAAACTATACTTTATAGCCCCGTATAAAAAACCGGCTCCTTCATGGCACTTCTCCCCTACCTACCTGCTTTTAATTTAAAATAGCGTTTTCTCACGGATACTCAGAATAGGGATATGTTCAAGAAACAAAGTTATAAACAATGTGGACTCACTGGCAAACCTAGGATCGTTGGCTCCTGCTCCCGTGTACCAGGGGGCAGCTCCTCTGACGTCGTAGTGGGCCGCCAGGTCCGTGGGGGGCGCACAGTAGCCCCCCTGACCCGGACCTCCTCCCCCATGGGCGTAGAGCCCCCCCACGGTGTAAGGGTTGGACATTTGTCCACCCCCCGTGCTGCCACCGACGGGAGAGTTGACACTGCTTCCTGAAGATGTCGATCTGAAAAAAAAAGAACCAATTACCTATTAGTCTTTTGATGTGATGAGGATATCGATAAATTAAGTAATATTACAATTTTACAAAAATAAGGTCGTGGACCATCCCGGACAATCACAGAATTTGGGCACTTAAACATTACAGTGGTTGCCCAATGCCCACCCACCTAACACGTAAAACTAAAGCTAAGCAAAATACAAACTTTGAACATTTAACAACTCAAATAAGTGACTAAAATGAGTAAGTATTTAACATAAAAATTATAATATTAGCTTTTCAAATGAGCAATTTCCTTAAGAAAAACGTATGGTCCTAAAGGAAATCATTATTTGTACCTACTTAGTAGACTTTTTCAAGTTAAATAGGCTCACCAAAAATTAACCTCATTGGTTAAAATCAACAATAGGTAGATACCTAATTATGAATTCTTGTTGAGCTTCGGTAAGTGCTGAAACAATGAGACTGCAGTTTCATAAGGTGCATCGATTTATGCTTTTACACTATTCCAGGCTCTACTCGACTAATCTATAAGCCCCCTCCAATAGTTTTTTCCTGGCTAGAGCCTCGTTTAAAGCCTATATCAACCTATAGCATAGCTTCAAATTACTAGATACCTACCTAATTGATGCAATAAAAAAATTGTTCAATTTAAGAGGTAATTTTTACAGATTCGAACCACCTCGGGCTCTCTTGTTTCGATGGCAGGCTTAAAAAAAATGTTGATGGTTGCAAAAAATGTAGATTATACATATGTGAAAACTGCCTACTGAAAAACGGCACAAAAATATATTGATAAATATTTAGAACTGTGTTATTCAGGATTGCTTCAGAAAACATCTCCATGTTGAGTTTTGGATTGATGAGATTAAATATTACCTAATGAAATGTATGTCTGTTATCTACATATATATATTGATATGTGAAGGAAAAACTTTGTGACCATTTTTACGAAAATTGAGCGGACGGAGGAGTATGAAATTTCGCACTCTTATAGTTTATATCAAGTAGGGGTGGCGAATGCTAATATTTTGTTAAAATTAAATTAATATAAAAACATTACCACTAGGTACTGTAATTATTAGCACTACTGTAATGTTATGTATTTCATATTAGAGCACAAATGTGCCATCTGTAATTGGGTTAATTTTAAATGTATATATATATCTATATATATTAATTGTACAAATTTGTAATAAAACCTGTAGATGAGCCAATAAATAAAATAAAATAAAAATATTCACACACACTTCGATGTATGTGACATTATTTGACACAGATCTTTTGTTTATGCGTGATCAAATTGAGAATAGATTAATATTTTTGTATCAAATAACCATAGAAAAAACTTTTAACATATCAACATTTCAAATTTAATGTATCCGTCTCATTATTTTTAAAGAAATGCAAGTCCTGTTAAGGCTTTTACAAGCCTTGTCAACAGGTTATTTACGTAATAATTACAAAAAAAACTTATAACCTAAATTAGTTATTGTCGAATTTCGAGCACAGGCCGACCACTACTAGTTCTTTTAAATTTGAATTTAATACTCACAGTAAGATCACAGGACAACGTCTGTCGAGAAAGCTTGTTATACATATCTATATATTAATATGTGAAAGAAAAACTTTGTGACTATTTTTACGGAAATTGCGCGGACGGAGGAGTATGAAATTCCGCACGCTTATCTGTAAGAATAAAGGAAAGTGTCTGACTGACTGACATACTCACTCATCAACGCACAGCCCTAACGGTTAATCGTAGAGAAGTGAAATTTGGAAATCAGGTAGGTTTTAATACAAAAGCTTCCATTAAGAAAGGATTTTAGGAAATTCCATCCCTAAGGGGGTGAAAAATAGGGTTGAATGTTTTTAAATGTATACGAATATCTCGGAAACTAGGCATGGCACGAACTTGAGATTTGGCATATGAATTCTCCTATAGAAATGAGTAGTAGGTTTCTTGGACATTTTTTCCAAATTTTCACAAAAGGGATGAAAAAGGGCACATATAAATAGGAATGATTTTTAAGTAGCCCCTAATAAGTTTAAAACTGGTTTTATCGAAATTTCAAAAAAATGATCTCTTCAGAAAGAGTCAAATTGTATTATTCCGTTCTCAAAAGTAAAACAGGGTGCGTGGTAGTTTTTTTTTTCGAAAATGCATATCTCTTAGATAAATGAAGTTAGAAAGCTGTAAATTAATAAATAGATTCTTCCTTTAAAATAAAAATTTACTTGTTTCATTGTTTTGTCAAAGATTCGGTTTAAGCGTTCGTTAAGGCGCGGGTCGGAATCGGCTTTCTATACGTGTTTCCTCCCTATCGCACTTACACACGCCTGAACGGCTGGTCCGAGATCGCTAGTTCTTTTATTCTCGTGTTTGCTTTTGTCAGGAGATGGTTTTTATGATATAAATTAGACTTTCAAACTTACGACCAGGCCAACAATAGCAAATCAATGCGAAAGATATAAATTGATGTGTTTAAAAAAGGTTTTTAGTTTGAAAAGTGCCCAAAGCAGATTAATTGAGTATTTTAAAAATCACTAATTTAATTGCTTTTCGAGACCTGAACATTTTTTTATTAATATCCAGCAATATAAAAATTGATTTCAAATGACGTCATTTGGTGCAATAAAAGTTATTCGAGTTGTTTTTTGGAATTCTGATAGGACAATGTCCGTCAAGTTAACAAAATATGGTGATTTTTAAGTTTTCGGGCTAATTGTATTTGTATTAGAAATACATATTTAATTTAAATACAGAATAATAATGACAAATAATAAAAATATAGTAGTTAATTAGGTTATTAAATGGAAATTTTAGAATATAAATTTAAAAAGAAATACTCAGACTTCTCAGACAGTCTTGGAAATGGGACAAGATGTTTTTTATTACAATTAATTTTGATTAGAATATAATTCTGCATTTGTTTAGGAAGAGAAACCAAATACATTAACATGTGAACGAAGCCACGGGTAACAGCTAGTTGTTTATATGGAGAAGGAGTGGCGATGGCGAATATCTACTAATATTTTTTTTAAATTATGCACAAAAATTGATTAAATCAATAATAAAAACACTACGCACACTACAGTAATGTTTGTATTTCATACTCACACACACCACAATGGATGAGCCCAATTGAGAGCAGACCAGAGAAAATAATATAGGTTCTTTTGTAGAGAAAAACACGTCTATATTTCAAACACATACTTGACATTATTAGACACAGAACTTTTTTTATCTGTGGTCAAATTGAGAATAGATTGATTAGATTGAGAATTGTTTTAAATAACCATAGAAAAAACTTTGAACATATCAAGATTTTATTTTAACGTATCTATGTCGTTATTTTAGAAAAAAAAAATGTGAAATAGCTCTCGCTTAGTCTTTGACAATGGAACCTCAACAATGTTCAAACTTAAAAATTTTGATTAGTTATGGTCGAATTTCGAGCACTGTCCGACCACTAGTAAAAATGAAGAACTCTGCGTGTGTCTTGCTTTAATTAGAGAACGGCTAGGCCGATTCAGCTAATTGAATCGATTTTTCGAAAATGACCAAATTATAAAATTGTTATGTTTACATCAGCATCTAGACTAATTCAAATTGTCGTTCGACTACAAACGAAGATTTCGTCAATGTATAGTGCGAAAAAATTAACTGTCCACTGGAACATATAAACAATTATTTAAACCAAACAAAACAACTTATATAAAAATAAAAATAAATGGACAGTTAATTTTCTTCCTACTCTACATTGTCGAAGAATTCGATTAGAGTCAAACACCAAATAATGCAATTTGTCTAGGCCTACAGAAGAATGAAAAATTAACGATTCTTCGGTTGTTTTCAAAATAATCTAGCCAATTTATATAATTTCTTTATTGATAATTACCTGAGTATAATATAATACAAAATAAAAAATTGAGACAAAATCGCTATTAAGTATTGATATTCTCCCCGAAAAATCGATTATTCGAATGTTGATAATTGTAATTTCTGTCCAATTAAGAGTTTTTAATTTTATTTATTTTTTTCGCTTAAATTATTGTAATTAATTATACCTAGGTACTTGTTGATTGCAAAAAACGTAAAACAAAGTAAGTAAAAAGGACAAATACCTATGTGGTTTGGAAACGATGAAGGATAATGACATTGTGAAAATTCGAACCATCGGGTCTTCGTACAACTGTTATTCGAACAATTTCCCTCTCACCAAAAATATCAACAGTAAAATGTGGTTTCAAATTGTTTTTCATTCTATCAAAATAAGTGAAACGACGAAAATCGACAAATTTAAAATTTATTTGAAAAATTTGAATAATTTTAATGTGAGTAGGTACCTAAGCCGCGAAACATTTACTCGAAATGCATGAATCTATACCGCAGTGGCAGCACGACTTGGAATGAAGTTAGTTTCAGCGTTTTGAAACTGTGAATTTTGGTGTCAAAGTTTTTTTTTTTTTTTTAAAAATGAATCTGTGCTCACTCAAAGTGAACACAAATACACTCCTTGACTCTTTCACAGTAAGCTACTTAAAGCTTGTGTCGTGAAAGAGGAAGATGGTCGGCACCTGGGATCGAACCACGACGTCCGCAGTACGAAAGCCGGCGTTGTAACCGCTGGGTCACCAACCACTTCAAAGTTGCACCCTTTTCTTCTCGTGTTTTTGAAAAAGTGGAGCAAGATCGGCATAGCAGTAGGTAAGTACCTACCTAGTTATGACTTGCTGAAGAGCTGAGGATTGACTATACAAAACTGTTTTGACCCATTTGAAAGACAGATAAACAAAAAAGCTCGATAGCACACGAACACGCATGAAAGAAACATAATAAAATAAATATGTAGGTATGTAAGTATGTAGACATTTCTGGCTCTAGAATGAGACATAATAAAATCGAACCGTTTTTTGAAGAGGTTGGTATTTGTGATAAAAATTGGATCACATTCTACAAGTATGTGCAAGTCGTGGTCAAGGGATTGTCAGTCTTCAAGAACTGTGACAAAGACCTTTGATGCATAATTTAATGCTGTGAAGTAATATTTATGGTGGAATTCGAAGTGCATTATTAATTATTAGCTTTTGCTATCAGGCAGAACAATCTATTTGGATCTCAACTACCAATCATATCATATCTATCAGCATCAGCAAAAGGTTGATAGAATGTGGCCGGATTCCATTAATAGACATTGATAGAAAGGGTGTGCATGGTCTGTCATCACCTTAATGCTATAGACCACACTTCTCATTAACGACTCGGCAAAAAAATAGGGAATTTGGTTGGAAGGTGGTAATACATCCAACGTAAAAGTCTGACCTTGTAACTTTAGATTTTCATCTGTTTTGGTATCTTTATAATACTTTCCGCGCCTTTAAGCGGCGGTCACACTCGCTCATTACACAATCATCTGACTAACAAGCGTTTCTATTAGATGAAATGCAACGTGTATGTATTATTTGGAAACTCTCTCCAAAAATACAGAATAGACTCATCTACTCGACTAATTTTTAGGTGTTCAAACACGTCTTGTTACTAGTGTATGTTAATTTGTTAGCTACTAGTATAAAATACTAAAGTACCAGTGTGACCTATAGGCTTTATCTAATGTGAACTATTGGGTATATATTTTTGTATAGTAGTTGGGTGAATGAAAGTGTGTTACCTGTAAGGCGAGGGTGGATTGGCTGCTAATTCTAATTTCCTATAACTTTCTTCTATGGGGCTGAGGATGTCGGAGACGCTGAAGGGGGTGGTGTGCGCGTGGCTCAGGTGCTGCAGGTGGTGGGGTAGTCCCAGCTGGTGGGGCAGGAGTCCCCCTTTTGGACAGGGACTCAGGCTCATCGCCAACTCGGCACCGCTCAACTCGGGCAGCAGTTGCTCCCCGCCCCCCGTCGGTGCCCCTAAAAAGGGGCCAGTGGCCCCTGGCCCAGCTTCTGCCCCCCCTGACATGCGCCGAGCGCCCTCTATCGCATAACCCCACAGCGCTAACAGCTTATTGACTTTTTTTCACAAAACTATAACTTTCCGCGACACATTTTTTTGTTAAGTCAAAACAAACAATTGCAATCAATCCAACTTTATGATCACTCACTTGATTTTTTTTAATAAAATAAATTTATTTTAAATTATAATATATCACAATCTTTTGATTTTTTTAGGTATTTATTTCACTCATATAAAAATTTTGTTGGCACACTTTTTTGAATGATTAGGTATATTTGGCAAATATTTAAATTTTAATTAAATTCATTTTTATATAATTTCATCTTGATGATTTACAATTATTGATATTTTTTTACTAGTAACACTTTTATGTTTAAATCACAACACATGCATTTCTATATAGTTAGCAACTTTTGATCACTAATCGTATTAATGTATGGCCCCAAAATCAAGCCTGGAACAAAACCAAAATTATAATTAGAATCATACCTACTGCTTTATTTAAAAACTACAATAAGTGAAAAAAATAGCACAGCGATAGAAAATATTACGATCAAGCTGTCATCGAGATAATTTAACGCATATCGCTTGATTGTGAGCTGATCTCTGATATAGATTTTGTCTTTATGATTCGATTTACCGTCAACTGACAGTTGTTTCTAGTATACATGAACACTTTTTGTAATAAATACATTGTATTTAAGTTTTTTCCTCGTCCATTTGTGTGCTCCCTTCATATTTTGGTCCATTTTATTTTGGTTTATCATTTTAATAATAGAAAATTTAAACAAATAAAGCAAATGCATTCCCGTAATAATTGGAGGTCTTACATGCAGCAACTAAATTTATAAGAAATATAATGAAGTTTTCAGGAAAATACTCAAAGAATACTTTTAGTTCATTTTGGCTGAAACATAAAGGTTTCGTATGATTTAATAAGTCGGTACTTAACTATATTATTTTGATATAAAATATTTTGCATCAATAACTCGTTTAAATCTGACATAGCGAATATTGATTTAGTTACCACTGGCGTTGCCGGGCTACTATTTTGTTTGTTTACAAAATTTTGTATGAAATGTCATCTTCATACATAACAAACACGGATTAAATTTTTTTTATAAATTAAGTAAAAACTGATTAGTGAGGTATATATAATACGTTATCTTACGATTAGCGATTTTTTTATAAATAAGACGGATAGAGTTCAAAAAGGTGCCTACTCATTTTGATTTGTTGTCTAGCGGCCAAAAAGTAGTTTGTTCTATACCTAGAGTTTTCTTTTGAATATTATTCGAAATGATCTTGAGGTTGCCCATCGCATTGGAGCAATCGTAATTTTGGTTGTTTATATTATAGATGTAATTAAAACAAACTATACATGCATATGGCTCGTGGTTAAAAAACCACATCTTTAGAAAGAATTTTACTGCCGGTAAAAATAGAAAAATTCATCAATCTATGTGTTCCTAATTTTTATTATCTACCTATGTATTTTTGTAGGTCTTTTAACCATAAAAAAGATGATTTTTTACGATTACCTGATGGGTATAGATCTAAGTAGGTACATTAGTTATACGTTTTGTAGCGACCCGAACCCCCGAGTCAGCAGTGAGCCGACTCAGTAGGTATAGTTATTCGGCTGGTCATTTTGTTCTATTTTATGATGATTCCCAGCAATCAAACACAAAATAGATATATTATTATAATATATAGATCTCTATACATAAATTGGAAAGTACAATGCGTATGTGATCATTCTATTCAATGCATGCATGTATCTATAAAACATGCAGATTTTGCGTGTAATTCGCTTAAACGGATCCTATAAGTGATTACACTTACCTACGGCTCAAACAGATCTTTGGAGAAATCGGGTCATTCGCTCAAACAGATCATTACGACTCATGCAGGTCATATATTAACCTGTAAGCTCTCTAGATCCACCATACCTACCTACAATTTTTGAAAAGACCCGAATCTTTGACCCGATGAGGCTTCAATTGAATGTTCGTTTTTCTAGAAAACCATGCATTAACGAGATAATTTGATTGGATTCCCTAAATTCTTAACGAATTTTTTTTTCAATTGCGATAATCATTATTTCCGGCAACGCATAATCTAAATAATAAAATATCTATTAGCTACTATAAATTTAATGGCATTTTATCTGCCCGTTTCTTATATAGGGAATAGAGATACTAAAAAAGTAGGTAGTTCAAAGAATATATGGGCACATTTTATCTCAGGTTCTGGGGTAACATAAATGTAGGTAAGTATAGCTACCAAATGGCAGCAGAATGGAAGTTATGGTTTGAATTTACTATAGGATTTTTTTTCAGTATTTTATGAAGAAAACTAAAATGAAATAAGCCCAGTTTATACCTAGGTATAGGTACTTATATCTAAACTATTTGGACTAATTAATATCCGTTAGTTAAAAATATATTATTTAGTTCGTGATTTGGTTCCAAATGGTAACTATAGGTAGGTATCTATGGATTTGGACAGCATGCCGCAATTAATTCTTCTTTATTTATTTATTTATCGTTTTATTTAATTAAAATACCTAGTGTATAAAAGTAGCAGTGTGTATAAAATTGTGGGCAATGGCGGGATTATTGCCGAAACAATCTCTAACATCCAACCACAACTACAAGCTGTGAAAAATCTACAAAAATTATTTAATGATTGTTTACCATGCATTAAATAATTTCGATTCGCAATATTCGCAATCTTTTCCCGAATTTTTGGTGCAAATAAGAGCTCACTTTGAGTGAGCACAGATTCATTAAAAAAAAACAATATAAGTACCTACCTATTCTGCAGTGCGCCGTTGACATTTTGATGTCAATAACGATTAGGAAGTACCTATTGTTCTCTTATTGCTGCATTTGACGAATCTGGGTATAAGTAGGTATCTACCTAACAGCCGGTTCATAAAAACTTCAAAACAAACACTTTAGTTAAAGTTCCTTTTAAAAGTTAAAGACTCCTTTAAGCTGACGCGTTTCATAAAAAATATTCCAGCTAAAATTTGAAATGTCAGAAAAATATTTTAAAGTTGGTAGCAGTTGGTAGTGTTACCATGGAAATCTATGGAAAACATAGGTTGTTTACTAATATTTTCGCGGAATTTCTGTTGATCTGTCAATTTCATTTCTCAATAGAGCATCAAAGTGATTTTTTTGTGTTAATTTATTATTTTGGTGTATGAATTAGTAAACGAAATCTGTAAACAATAATATTCTTCCCGTTTAGCTATAGGTATGTTTTCCGCCCTATTTTAGTCATTTTTGTCCACAGTGTCACCGCATACAAAATGTTTATCTTTGTGACAGAGAAAGCGCCACGAAATTTTCCATGAACTCCGGTGGTAAAAATTTGAACTACCTAAAGTCGACTTTAACTAAAAATAATAATCAATAACTGTACTTTAGCTAAAAGTCGGTTTTAAATGTCATTTTGTTGTTATGAAACCTGTTATTTTTTAAAGGGAGTTTAAAGTCTCCTTTTTTTATGAAACCGGCCGTAAACTAGGGACGATGGATGATACAAAAAAATTATTAAAAAAAAAAATAGATAGGCATCCCATAGAAAAACATTAGGTATACCTCCCCCTAAGTTTTCGATGATCGAATATCGAAACGATCATCGGAAGAGTTTCGAAAAAATTTCATACTAAAATAATGGAATGATTCGATCGTTTGATTTTAGAACACTATTTGCACGCTAATAAGAGCTTATTAGCGTGCAATACCTAAATACTTTCTATAAAACTTGTACTAGCACCACAGTAGGTAAATAAGACGAATAAAAAAAGACTTCACGAAAAACTATTAGATAAATCAAAAGGTAGGTATAGATACTTATTGGTAATATAAAAGAAAGTCGGGTTAGTGCGAAAACTAAGGTATATCTCGAGATCGGCTGAACAGATTCTTCCGATGTTTGATTTATTGGATTCTTCTCCGATCCGGATAACATAATATCTAAGCAATAAAAAGTTGAAAATGCAAAATAAACTCCATAACAGCAAAATTAGATACCTACCATTAGTTTATCTTACAACCATTGACATTAAAAATATTGGTTCGCAGATTTTTTATGGATTTTTTTCGAGCTATTATTGAAATATTTTTTTAACATTCAAACATATTTTTGTATAAATTACAAATTTGAAATCAATATTCTTAGTACCTAAGGACTACAGAACAAAGTCTTTCGGGAAAGCTTGTAGGTATTTTATAAAATAAACTAAAAAAACACAAATTAGAAACGAATATGTAATGCACATTTTACATAGGTATCTAAGTACCTATTTAAAAACAAATAGGTAAATAAAATAAAATTAAAAAACAATTCTACCTAAGCTGGTTTAACTTAAATGAAGAAACAATAGTTTAGCGTAGCGAAAACAGGAAACACAATACATTTTCATAATTATTTAAGTCACAACAATCTTCATCACTTAAAACAACACTCACTTAACCGTAAAAACAATAAGTACTAGATACTTATTAAGTCACTGTTAGATTAATCCTCTCGATGCTATAATATTATTGTAGTAGACATTTTATTAATAAATATATTTTATTGTTCTAAACACGCGACCGTTAAACACGACAAAGATACAAAACACGACAGACTGAAAGTGTACACACTTAACGACACACAGATAGTCATAACACAATAATAATAATAATAAGAATTATAGGAAGTAGGTACCTTAGTAGCGTGAATGTCTATTGTACCGAGAATGTCTAAGGCCGAAAAACCGAAAGCCAATTGATTAATAATATCAAAAAAAAAAAATAAGGAGAAAAGAGATAAAAAAAATAATAATATATAATAGTACACACACAGAGAAAGAGTCGGAAATGGTTATCAGTTGTAAAATCAAATGAAATCAAAACCTATCCACTCTTACAGGAGTGCCATTGGACTAAAGAGCGCACTCGAATCCTTGACAAGAACACTTACGGCTTAAGACACCTCACGGCCTCTGTATACCGCTCCGAGAGCTCTCCACTCGAGGATCGCGGACTGGAGGGCGGGTAATTCAACGACCAATAGTAACCTAAGTAACGCCTTCGAACAAAACCCACCAATGAGGACGCCACCCGACAATCCAATAGAATCTCCCTTCCTTGTCTTTTTTTCCCGACTGACGACAGTACGCTTGCGCAGTGGGGGGAATTCACGTCATACTTTTTTTATTTTTTTTTTTTATTTTTGTCATTTCGTTTTATATCTCGCTTCTTCTCTTTCTAAAAACATATTACAATATAACTATTTTATTTTGTTTTGTTTGTATTGAAACATGGTTTGTGTAATGAATTTTGTACAAAAGAATATAGGTAAATCAGAGAAATCTAAATTAAATTCTAGGTTAGGTGAATGTAGGTATGGAGAAATGAAATTAGGTGAATTTTTTGTTCTATTTTATTAAAATACTAGCAGCAAATCCTGTCGATCGACTGGAATATAAATGGGGAATGAATTTTTTGCTTGTCCTAAAGTCTGTCGTATCGTAGCTCCCTATACCTAGCTGGTATAGCGTAAAAAATTGCGAACAATTTTACATTTTTTCCCATAGCAACAGTTTTATATAAGAACCTCTAATCAAGTAGGTAGGATCGCATTTTTTAAAGTTTTCACTGTTTTTTTATATAGCCCATGTTTTTTGTTCTAACATCATCAACTGCTTGTTTTAATGCTTCAGAATACCATAGCTTTCTTTTTGGCATCTAAAGAGTAAGATAAAAACATAGAAAATAAAAAGAAAATGAATTTTAAAACGAATTGAGAAAGTCTCCTAATATCGCCCTCAGGGCGGTATTTGGTACCATATGAGGGGACGATATTAGGAACTCGCAGTTTTTTTTAATAAATATCCCTTCAACAAAAAACATATGAAATAACCTTCAAATATTTATTTGGTTTAAATTAAAATGAAATAAAGATCTTTTTTAAAAATCTTTCATTTGAATAAGTGCGGTATATTGTCATTTTTGAAAAGAATAAAACTTATCAAGAAAAACTCATCATCAACGGTTTTTTATTTTATTAAATATCTTTTCCTAGAAGCGATGTATCTCTGTCACTTTTTTATAGTAGCCAACTGAGGTAATTGATATTCGATTCCATGCACCTATCAAAAGTAGATGGCGTTGTTTATTGCATTAAGAGAATCGCAGGGGGGCGAAATTAGGCTCGGGGACGATATTTGGCGACCCTACCTTACCTACCTACCTACAACAACAGGAAATATTTTTCACACTTAATTTTTATTGGAATAAGCAATGAATGAAGACAAATAATATTTGGATCTTTGCTTATTCCAATAAAAAATGTATCATATAATATATAAATATATTTCGGAAAAAATATATTATAACCTATTGTAATAGGTACTGCATAGTTATTTTTATTTATAACTAGCTGACCCATCGAACTTCGTCTCGCCTTCAATCAAAAGTCAATAAAATATTGCTGGGTAACATAACATAGCTAACATACATTACTACAATTTGTAAAAAAAATCAAAAGTTATGTGGTAATTATGAATCAGTTATTTCAAAATCACCAAAACTCCCCCGTTCCATACTAACTTTAATATTATATTATTTCATACTATTTTCCATCCATTTTTAGATTTTTTAATAGTTGTTATAATAATATGTTATCCGTAGCGAAGAAGAATCTAATAAACTAAACACGATAAAAATCTGTTCAGCCGATCTCGAGTTATAAGTGTTCGCTTTAACACCACTTTTTTTAAATTATAGATGTGAACAAAAATTATAAAAAAGCTTGAAAAGTACCATCAAAAACGATATTTTTAATTTCAATCATTATTATACCACCATCTGTAGAAAAATAGGGAAAACATTGAATGTTTCTATCAAAACATTAATCCACCAGACATCTCCCTATTTCCCTCAACAGATGTCGGTGGCGGTACCGATACCGAACCCGTTCCATACAAACTTTAATATTGTATTTTACATAAGTTCTTATCAATTTATTCAACTTTTTTTTTAAATGAATCTGTGCTCACTCAAAGTGAACACAAATACACTTTTGACATCTTTCACACTAAGCAAATGCTTGTGTCGTGAAAGTGGAAAATGGTCGGCACGGCCGGGATTTGAACCCACGACCTCCGCACGAAACAGTGCGAAAGCCGGCGTCGTAACCACTGGTCTACCAACCGTTATCCGGAGCGGAGAAGAATCCAATAAATCAAACATTGGAACAATCTGTTTAGCGGATCTCGAGTTATAAGTGTTCGCACTAACCCGACTTTAATTTATATTAGAGATGTTATCGATCCCACAAATTATTAGAATAAATTCGAAAATGAAAAAAAAATGTTTTTATTAGCTCTTTGATGGCCAAAATAGGGATTAAGTTACTGAAAAAACATAATTTCATTTAAAATATTAACGTACCTATATCTAGAATTATATAGATTCTTCAAACATGCGATTATTTTGTTATTCTCAGAAATATTGTCAATGTTTAAATTTTTATGTAGGTACCTAATATGTTTTTGTAAAAGCAACCTTGTTGCGTGGAATCAATAAATAAAAAAAAAATAAAATTATAACCTAACAAAATCTCTGTAAGTTTACAAAATATTTGTAGAACATACCTAATAAATATATATTTCAAGTTAAAATAAATACCTACATTTCCAAAATTTTCTCGAATCGAAAATAGAATTCATATTTAAAAAAAAAACTCGTTAAAAATAGAGAAAACATCGATGTTTTTATCCGATGCATCGGATAACATTGATGTATAGTTCCAATGCAACGCGCATCGATGTATTACTTTATATAAATAGCCAACCGTACTTTGTACGTACCTACCTATATCTTTCTCTCAATATAAAGAAAAAACCTTAACATAATACCTGCTTAGAAAAAGAACGACAATTTTATGACGTTTTAATCAAAAACACAAACGATTCTTAGGTATTATGTACGCTCTTTAGAAATAAAATCACCCTTTTTACGAACGTAGTTGTTTTACTCGATCTTGTTTTGACATATAAAAGTTGAAATGGGAGTAAAAAACTAAAAACATTAATTAAAACAGAAATATAGTATCTAGAAAGCCCCTGTTTTCATCTAAACCATCCTTGGGTAACCCTCGACATCTCCATTTTTTTTCATCGAAATCCGTCCAGTAATAAAAGATGAGTTAGGTAACAAAGAAAACGGCTAGATTTTTATAGAGTAAGAAAGATTTCGTGGAATTTTAAATGGACCGCAAAGAAATCTCTAAAAATCTTTGTAGGCTCTTTTCTCGATACATTTAGTATGCATATAAAACGTTCTTCCATGCGATACGTCGATTGACGATCATCGTAGCAAATAGTTGTCCGCATTTTTAAGAATTATCAAACTAAAAGTATGCGTGTATATTCGAGCTAACCTCTTGTTAGTTTCCTCACCTAAAATTTACTCAGTGAAATTAGGCAAATTATTGCCATACTGAAGTGATAAAGTTTTCAAAAAAATATTTTCTTGATCATATCATATTGTTTTAATACGCAATTATCGAATATTGTGTACCTATCTTGATAAAGGTACCTATGTTTGTTTCGAAACTTAATGGTTGCTTACCTACGTAAATAAAATTGTGCTGTCAAGAAATTTATCACAGAAAGGAATAACCGTTCCATACAAAATGTATGGGTATTTTATTTTCTTAATATTTTTAAGAAAATATTTAGGCGATATTTTTGTATTAAAGTAAGAAATAGTGCTCCTGTTAAAAACAAAAAAATGAAAAGATATAAGTACCTACTACTTAAAAATTAGAAAGTCATTAAAATTAATATGACATTATAAATCCATTTTTCTAGAAATCTATGGTACATTGGAAGCAGAAGAAGAAGGTTGTGGCATTGGATCACTTATAAAAGCATATTATATTCATTTTTAGTTTATGTTTTTTCGTTTCCGCGTTTTTTTTATATTGCTCACTTTGGCTTCTATCAAAATACTACAACCGAAACCGAAAAGCACCATGGACCTAAAAGGCGCTAGAAAATTCGCTAGAATATTTTGTCGCTAAATGAAAATGAAAAGTCGTTTTCCATGTCCAAAAGTCGCTAGATCTGGCGACAAATTCGCCAAGTTGGCAATACTGCCGATAATATTGTTGACTTTTTATGATAACGTTCGAATAGGAGGAGTAAGTGGGATGGGCTACTGTAAGAGCGTATGCGAGAATGAGAGGGAACTACCCGCGATGTCGTCGGCGCGTCCCAGGTAACCTTTCCATACAAACTCAAATGTTATATTTTACATCACTTCTCAACCATTTTTTTAACTTTTTATTAGTTATTCTGTTATCCGGAGTGGAGAAGAATCCAATAAATCAAACATCAGAAGAATCTGTTGAGCCAATCTCGAGTTATAAGTGTTCGCACTAACCCCACTTTCATTTATATAGTAGATGTCTAAGTATTACAAAGTTGAAAATAATGTGTTTGAAGAATATTTGGTTGGATCATTATTTGCACAAGTAGGTACTATGAGCCCATTTGCGGCAATCGGTGCACTGTAACCAATCTTCTTTACTTTAATTGTATGATTTACAACACACAAGGCAAATATCATCATCTTCAGACCAATTGCCAGAACAATGGCTCTCTTCAGATTTTTTCTGCTTCTTCTTTTTTTGGTAGGCTTGCCATTTTGGGATTGTTTGCTTCCTTTCTATGTCTCTCCTAGGTATGTTACACAAGCGAGGATCCCGGGGGGGGAGGGTCATGACCCCCCCCGGGATCGAATTGTTACATGTATCAATTGACACCCTGATGACCAGTGGCGGATTTGCAGTCTTGGCCGCCCTAGGCCCCAGGCCATACGTATAGCTGCCAATTTTTCAGGACTTTTCATTTGACTATACATAATGAAACTACACTTTACTTAAGTACCTACTGCCAACTGTTATCGAAATCAATTCATAAAATTTAGTTTAGTAAACTATAAAAGCGGTTTCAGGGCTAATTCCACATAAAGTATGCAAGTAAGAGTTTTTGATAACGCGATTGGCCGCCCCTAAAATCTGGCCGCCCTAGGCCCGGGCCTACTGGGCCTTAGGGCAAATCCGGCACTGACCCTGACTTTTGTAACAATCGTAGGTAGGTACCACCACCAGTTTTTTTCAAAGTAGATATGTACCTAACATAGAGTAGATTTATCTATAATACTACTTAAAAATATGTAGTAGGTAATAATACTACTTAATACTACTCTAATAATACTACTTAATACTATACTCTAATAATACTACTCTAATAATACCTACTACTTAAAAATTACAAATACCTAGGTACACTGTTTGACTCTTTCACAGTAAGCTACTTAAAGCTTGTGTCGTGAAAGAGGAAGATGGTCGGCACCTGGGATCGAACCCGCACGACCTCCAGAACGAAACAGTACGAATGTCGGCGACGGAACCGCTAGAGTAGGTAGGTACCTAGAGGTATCGATTATATGATTATAAAATTGTAGGTATTATTTTTACTCTTTATATGTGGGCCTTATTATGACACCATGTTCCCAATTAATTGGTAAATTTTTCTAAGTCATTTTATTTTTTATTTTCCTATTTTTCAACTGTAGGTACTTATAAATATTTTGTATTTTCTTTAAGAATAAATATTAAATTTGAATTTCATCCACATTATATACTTACAATAACTCTTTAAAAAATAATAAAGATAAGGTGGGCCTTATTTGGTCAACCTACCTTATACAGGAACGGCACACATCAGGCAGGTACCTACCTACCTATATATGAGACCCCTCTCGTTTTCGAACAACTGTCATTCAGCATCCTCAACACATGTCCCATCACCCATGTCCGCCTCCTTTCGCCGGTATAGAAGTTATAGGCAGAAAATGTTAGATACTTTAGGGTTGGGTGGGGTGAAAAATGCCGTGGGTAAAAAGTGCCAACTATCAAATTTCTAACAAAGCAGAATTTTACAACTAGGTACGTAGGTCATCTCTATTGGTATTTCCCTCCCGAAGCACGAGTATATACTCATTTTCGGGAGGTATCTTGTTTAAGTATATTTTAGTTGTTAATAATTATCTGTAAGAATGTTATTTTTATATTTGTATATTTTATCAATAAAGGCTTTATATTATTATTGGTAGCTAAACGCTCTACGACATGTGTGTAGCAGTGGCGTAACGTGGATTTTCGCCGCCCGGGGCGGGATTAACATTTGGCGCCCCCCCCCCCCACCTTCCTAAAAAAGTTTGCCGCCCCCCCCCCCCCCACATAAATTGAAAAAAAATCAAAATGAAAAAGTTTGCATATTTATTATAACTAGTGGTCCAGTTCATTGGTCGAATTCGACCATAATTAATTTAAACTATAATATATTACAATAGTGTGCGTAGAGTTTTTTTTTTTATTGATTTAATCTATTTTTAAGTATGATTTTAAAAAAAATATCAGCAATTGCCACCCCTTCTCGATAAAAACTGTAAGTGTGCGAAATTTCATACTCCTCCGTCCGCTCCGCTCCTTTTTCGTACAAAGTTTTCCCTTCACGTCTATAGATACTTACAGCACTACAATATAGTACAAAATTCAATTTTTGAGTAGTGGGAGAGAGCTAACTTCTGACACAGATTTTTCTACTTACCTGCGGAATCATCGCAAAAGTTTTTTTTAAGACCTTAACCCGAAATTACTTAAAGAAGAAAAAAAGGAACTTTTTGTACTAGCTTACGCCGAGACAGGTTAAAAGGAAAAAAATCTTTATTTTATCAATTTTAAGAATTTTAGTGATTTTTTTTCTCATTTATTTTCCCTTCACAAGCTCGGGGCCCCGATTTTTTTCTCATTTATTTTCCCTTCACAAACTCGGGGCCCCAACTTTTTTTCTCATTTATTTTCCCTTTACAAACTCGGGGCCCTGAGTTTTTTTTTCTCATTTATTGTCCCTACACAAGCTCAGGGCCCCGAATTATTTGTCATTAAATTTCCCCTCACGAGCTCGGGGCCCCCGCGGCCGCTTAGTCCGCGTACCGTTAGATCCGCCACTGATTGGTACCTTATGAAATGTTTCCAACCGTCATGTCTGCCGGTTAAGGCAACAGTGCCGACTAGAGAGTATATGTGTTCTGTGGTGCCGACATTGATAGTGAATCACTTGGAGGTATTAGTAGAAAAAATGAACTGTTACTTTCCTAAGTGTGACCTGCAACCTATGGACTGAGCATGAAATAAATTCTCGTACCTATACTATTTAAATTTTGTGTTTTTTACCAAGTTTTTTTTATTTGTCGGGTCATTTTGCCGCCCCCTGAAAAGTGCCGCCCGGGGCGGACCGCCCCCCCCGCCCCCCCCTAGTTACGCCACTGGTGTGTAGGTACACGTGCAGTCAGTGTGTAGCACTCGTAGCGGTTGTGAGTATGATTTGAGTTTTTTTCGTTTGAGCTCTTTTTTGGATGGAGAACATACCTACGTATTGAGATAAGTATTTGAAGTCAGGATTATTTACCTACTAGTTATTTTAGTTCTATTTGAAATGGTCAATTCTAAAAATGTTAGGTAACTGTGTGTACTTAGGTATTAAATAATAAATGTGATACGTTTTTATTGATAGGTAGGGGTGGGGTGAAAAGTGAGAGCCTTGAACACGTTAATTTTCTTCGAGTTCAAATGATGAAAAATATTTTTGCTTAATATGCTGCGAATCTTATGCAGAAAGTGTACCTGCCTGGATAAGAGTGGGTGCAATGCATTACCTACCTACTCACCTAGGCATGTAAAAACTGGGTTCATGAGAAATGTATTCCACAAAGGTTAGGTATCAAGTTTTGTTTGTAATCTAATAATTGTGATTCAGACGACACCTACTTACCTATTATCGTTTTTTCTATTAGGTAATGAACAGAGGCGGCCCGTTCATATGTGCATAATGTGCACTGCGCCCCCAGAAACAAAAACAAATTAAAAATAATAGTATTAAAATTAAAATAATAACATTAAAATATTTCTAAAACATCGATATTCGTATTCAAATCTGAGGCGCGAACAAATGCGAATATATATGCGCGCGCACACAACTTACCTCGCATAATATGAAATACCGAAGCTCGTGTGCACATTTCAATATGCACGGGAATATTGTTGATTTTGTATGAAAAGTTCTCAAACAGCGTGAACGGTGGAGTGAGTGAAACGGACTATCCATAGAGCGAAAATCCATGTGTGGGAATGAGAAGGAATCCACCTCTCCGGCAATGCACGACGGATGTCCTTGAAAAGCTTACAATTAATATCGCCCAACGTTTCACATTGAACGTGCGTATAAGAAATATGCCTAACGGTTATTTTACTAGGAAAATTTTGAGATACGTGCGTGCAATATTGGTTTATAATACATACCTATTCATATTATTGCCAGAAGTACCTACCTATATTGAACCGCGTATTGTGAGTGTTTTCCAAGGAAATAATCGGAACAATATTCTTAATATAAAGGGATTCCTTGTAGATTGCTTCGTCTATTTAATCTAACAATTTTTTTTCTCGTTTATTGTTGCAATGTGTTAAAATACGGATACCGTGGATTTTTTTTAAATAATCCGTAGGTATATATGTACACCAAATGGCTAGTTGTTAGTTATACTATACAATATTGCTGTTGGTAGTTTCTGCCTAGGGTGCTTGGTAGTAGTCCGTTTTCACCGATGTAAATATAAAACAAGCATATTTTTATATAAATGCGAGAATGTATGTATGTAAGGGCGTGATTGTAAGTATGTAAGGCCGTGTGTGAATGTAAAAATAGTAAGTCTTTATATAAAATAATAGAAAAATAATAAATTAAAGCGTAATATTTTTGTTTTGCAAAACATCAAATATTTGAAACTGGCACAAATCGTCCCTCAAGGGATGGGATGCCATAAACAAATTAATAATAATAATATAAAACAAGCCTTCACTAAACTTTGTGTTACTGCAAAATATTTTAATACCATAAACATGTTTTCGGGAGCGACTGTTCCGTGGTATGCACTCCCTGTGATTTAAGGCACGAGCCGCCTCTGGTAATGAAGTCCCTTAATTTTGTTAACAAATATATTAGGTACCTATTGTGTATGAATTATCCTTGTTGGCACTTTCAACCCCGTACCCCGGAACTTTTCACCCCGTCGATGGGATGACACGGGTCAACAAAATGCAATACCTACCTACCTATATCTTTTTGTGTTTGGAGTTGGAAAAGTCTTTTCCACCGAAAAACATAGAGGGATAATGCATTTCTGCATAGGTAGATTTAAAAAAAAACAATTTTACATGTCGTATTTTCAAGTTACCTATTTGACTAAAAGTAAAAAATGACACTTTTCTCCCCACCCTCCCCTAGATAGGTATCTACCTAATAATGAACAGAGGTCAATCGTATTTCGGCCAAGCACCCCTAGCTACCTACCCACTTCATATCGATTCCTTGCATCTTACCCTAACGTTCCTTATTCCTCTCTACAACGGAAGAGTATAGGGGAAACCATCAGAGACGAAAGTATGTAACAAATGTATTATCTACATTTATATTTTTAGAAATTTTATTTCAGTTTGTTCCTAAACAATTTTTTTTTTTTTTTCACCTTTACGATAATGATCTATAGGTATCTATTATATTTGATCACATGACTCATCAGGCATTGGGAATCACTTATTGAGACCCCAAATGCACTTCTTGTGCATGTGAGCGCCTTCCAATGATGTAGGTATAATAGGTAGAGACACAGAAAACTGTGCAAGATGAAATTTAAGAGTTGATCGCCAACAAAGTCCTCTGATTCTTCCAGGAGGCTGGACTCTGGGCTGAGCGATGAGCCCTAAATTCAAGGCCAGTCATAATAGTTCCATTATGGGACGCAGTGCAGATGGCGACCTCCTAGGTCCTAGGACTAGGAGACAGCAGGCCTATAGTAAATATAATAATATTAGATATAGGTATGTATTTAATAAGCGAGACACGTCTAAATACCATACCCTATATAGGTAGGTACTAATTCAAATCGACTACATATACCTACGTCGATTCCGATTAATTGGGACAGTCGTTTATTTGGGACAAAATTCAAAGAACATCCGAAACCAAACCAAAAGTAAATTTATACGTTTAGTTGGGACAGCATTCCGCTTAATTGGGACAATAAATTTAAGATTCCTACTTTTTTTACAGAATTTTTGGACTGATGACATTTAGGTAGGGGAGGAGTGCCTAAAGCGGACACTGGGCCTAAAGCGGTCACCCCTCATTAAAGTCGAAATTTCTATGACTAATGCACCACGATTGCCCGTGAATACGCCCCCCGCCATAGGCATCCCGCGGCTGTCACCCAGTCTTATACCTGCGACCGAAAGCACGTATGTTGGAGCGCCAAAAAATATTTCGGTGCTTTTTGAAAAAAATGCACGGTATCTTGATTGTGTTTTCACTTATTGTATGTCAGTTGTCCTAATTTCAAAATTTAGGTACTGTTTTGTATCTATATCTTGTAGTGTTTTGTTTGTTTTTCTTGACTCTAATCCATAGTTTAGAGGTTAACCCGTGGTGATAAAAAATAATCTTCGCAAAGGGCAAAGCGGCCCGGGAAAAGTGGGCATTTCCGCTTTGCCAGAATCAGAAAATTTCATCAAAGATTAATTAAAGAAAGAAATAGATAGAAAATTAAAGACTTAGACTTAGGTAGGTACCTACAATTATTAAGAAGGAGGTAACAAAGAAGATCATGACTGACTTAAAAGTTCCTGCCATTAATGTGAAAAAATACGAAACGATTATGAGTGGAATAAGTACCTATTATAAGAGAAAATTTGTGATTTAGTTAACTTTTTGTTTAGAAATAAACGATTACCTAATTATGAATAATCACTGTTTCATTTTTAGCTTCGTATTAGGTAATATTTCAGACATTATTCAGGCTTTTATGTGACACTATTTACATGCCCGCTTTGCCCAAAGCACATGCCCGCTTTAGGCCCACCCCTTGGGCAAAGCGGTCATCATTGACGGGTGTTTTAAAATTATCCACACCTGTCATTTCAAAAGTTATGATTAATTTGACCATGCAAAATTATAGTAAATAAAATGCAGTACACGATATGATAAAATTTTGACAAAAAATCTCATATTTAGTTCCAATCCAAATCCAAACTCCCTTTAGACCCCACTTAGGGGCATAGGGAGGCAACAAGAGCTCTCCATTGCGCTCGATCTTGCGCAACGTTAATGACCTCCTCCCACACCATGTCCAGATTCCTCAGCTCTGCCTCGAAGGAGCGGAACACAGTATGAGAGGGTCTTCCTCGTCTCCGGGACCCTGATGGGAGGAAGAACAGCGCTCTCCTCGGCCAACTGTCATTCGGCATCGTTAACACATGTCCCAGCCAAGTCCATCTCCTCCACATAATAGTAGAGGTGATGCATGGGCTCACGCTGGGTGCGCCGGCGTATTGTTAGCCTATTTTATTTTCATTTCATTATATTTAGTTAACCTATTTTATTTTCAATTTTAGCATAAGGTGCCCGCTGTAGGCCCCCTTCCCCTACAATGCTAAATAAAGAAAAATGTTGCTGCTTATCTATTGACAATTGTGCGGCACACCCCCATTTTTAGACAATCTACAAAATTCTAGGAACTTCCTGAACGGACCACATCACGAATGAGGAGGTTCTAGACAGAATCGAAGAAGGGAGGCACCTTGTTAAAACCTTATCAGAGAGGTGGGCCAGATGGACAGGCCACATATTACGCCACGACAATCTCCTGCACACCATAATAGAGGGCATGACTGAGGGTACGAATTACGAATGCTAGGGGGCGTCGGCGTCGAGAGTACCTACCTGGAACAATTAGGTATATGATGAGAATATGGGCTACGCATCCTACATGGAGCTGAAGAGGACGGTAGCGGACTAGACGAGATCAAACCAATCTGTATAGGATTGGAACCGCAGAAGAAGATAAAACATACCTACTTCCTGCTGGAATTTCTTCCTCACAAATACTACATCGTTAGTACAACCAAAAAAAAATATTAGACCAAAATAAATAAATTCATTGTTGAGTTTATTCTTTTAACCATAACGATTCGATACGATTTAACGACTGCGTCAAACAACGAATAAAAAATATTTAATCGAATTAGCACGTCAGTGCCACCTGTAGATATTTTCTATAAGCAAAAGTGGTTTGAGCATTATGCCTGCCACACACGCTGCGGTATACCTGTGCAGGCGGCCTGCGCAGGTATACCTCACAACGCCCACACACGCTCCGGTCTACCGTAAGGTAGACCTGCGCAGGCGACCGGAGTGCCGCCACACACGCTCCGGTATACCTGTGCAGGCGGCCTGCGCAGTTACTTAGAAAGATATTAATTTTTTTGATTACTGACTATATTTTTGATCGACCTCGGTACGGTACCGTAGTGGTTATAGGCGTGGACTTCAGATCACGAGGTCCCGGGTTCGAATCCCGGTCGGGACAGAATTTTTCTGTTTTTTTACTTGAAATTTTTTTATTTTTTATTTTCTTTTATAAATGTGAAAAAAAAATTGTGGTTGGATGTTAGAGATTGCTACGGCTATAATCCCGCCATTGCCACTTGTCTATACACTATTTTTGTACACTATTTTTAATATGCATAAAGTATAAAATAAATAAATAAATCTAAATATTTAAAAAAAATCAAAACTCCGAACTCGGTAGCCTAGTGGCAAAGGCTCCAACTTCAGATCCAGAGGTCCCGGGTTCGATTCCCGGCCGGGTTAGAAATTTTCAATGTGTTTTTTCACTTGAAATTTCTACTCGGGGTTGGAATCCTGTCTCAGATTGGACGGGACCGGTTGACTGGTAGAGAATGCTTCAAGCATTGAGTTCCGCCGGCTATACTGACACCTATGTATAGAAGAACCAACATTCCTCCGGAGAATTTTGGGTTTAATATGATACCACCGCATCACGAACGACTCTATACGTCGGTCACTTTTACCATTATGTGGAAGAGATGGGCTTGGCTGGAACATGTATTAAGGATGCCGAATGACAGTTGGCCGAGGAGAGCGCTGTTCTTCCTGCCATCAGGGTCCCGAAGAAGAGGAAGAACCTCTCATACTGTGTTCCGCTTCTTCGAAGCAGAGCTGAGGAATCTGGACATGGTGTGGGAGGAGGTCATAAACAAGATCGAGCGCAATGGAGAGCTCTTGTTGCCTCCATATGTCCCTAAGTAGGGCGTTAAGGGAGTTTGGATTGGATGTATAGAAGAGTGTTATTTACCTATTATTATTTAAAATATTTATTTATTAAATAATAATATATTATATATGAAGTATCATTGTATAACTATAATAAAAAAAAGAATTAAATACAATGCTATATACTAAATATAAAAATATTATTATTTAAAAAAATAATAATTATAAAAAAACTCCTCTAGTTCTACTCTCGACTGAGCCATATGCAATTAAGGAATGCACAACCACTCCATGCAAACGCTGGAAAACTACTGAAAGACCTGCGCAGGCGACCGGAGTGCCGCCACACACGCTCCGGTGAACCTGTGAAAGAATTGATTTTCGATTCTTCTCCGGTCGCCTGCGCAGGTCTAAAAAACTGCACAGGTCTACCCCCACACACGCTCCGGTACACCTGAACAGGCCGCCTGCGCAGGCGACCTGTGCAGGTATACCGGAGCGTGTGTGGCCTACATTAGATAAGCTATTTTGGTTTGTCGTAGGCTCGTCGTAGCATCTAAAAACTTTTACCGATAAGTACGTTGTCTATGGTTATTCGGGACGAAAATACAGTCGATATCGTTTCCTCCATTTTCCACAGTACAAGGGTGGCAGCACCAGGACGTCCAGGTCCAGCAGTTCGTCGCTGATTTCATACGTATGTAAATGTCATTTATTATTAAGCTATTTGTATAGTTTTTTGTTAAATTCTTCTCCAATACTCGATAATTAATAGTTTCAATTGTATTTAAGCGCGTTTGAAACGTTTATTTGATATTTTTTATTCAAAAATGTCTTATTTTACGCGACATAACCTTGAATTGCTGGTAAAGAAACCCTACCCAACAAAATGTCTAAATTGTTTTTTATAAATGAACGTAAATGGTAAAGCAGTGGAATTTCATTGAAATGGTGCTCACTACTGAATGGGCGCAGGTGGAAGTTATAGATTTAACCAACGATGGCAACGGTTTTGGTTTCAACATCGTTGGCGGCAGGAGCACTGGCGTTGTGATCAAATACATCGTCCCAGGCAGCGTTGCGGATAAAGACGGAAGATTACTGAGTGGTGATCATGTGCTACAAATAGGAGCTGTCAATTTAAGAGGTTTTACATCCGAGCAGGTTGCTTCAGTTTTGAGACAGTCTGGAAATCAAGTGAGATTGTTAGTGGCTCGTCCAGTTGATCCCACTTCTGCAGATTTTAGATTGTTGGGCATTCATGCACCAATAGTACCGACTAAAGCACTCGCTGACCCAGAACAGCTAGACAGACACTTTCTTGAAAATGGATATAACGAAATATACAATGCTATACCACAGTGTTATGAAGAGCAAACTTATGAGGAGGGACAGACTCCAGAATCTCTTATGCCATTTCCTATTGCTTCCTATGTGGATGTTGCCGGTAATACACCCATCATGATTGGACAGCATCCCTTACTACTGAACCAATTATCTCCTGTTGTGGCATTGAATATGACCTCCGACATTGTACCTCAACTTCCTACTCCACCAGAAATGGAAACAATCACTGTAGTGCTAAACAAAAATGTGTATGGATTGGGAGTCACTGTTGCCGGATATGTGTGCGAAAAAGAGGAGTTGTCGGGAATATTTGTCAAGAGTATCATAGAAGGCAGCGCGGCAGAACTCAGTGGCAAGATCAAAATAAACGACAGGATCATTCAAGTGGACGGGGAGAGTCTCATTGGCAAATCAAACCATCAAGCTGTTGAAATATTGAGGAATACTGAAATATCTGTCATGCTCGTGTTGGAGAGATATTTGCGAGGGCCTAAATACGAACATTTACAACTAGCACTGTGGAAGGAGGATTCCGCTCCATCTCCCGGGTCCACATCCCCCACCACTCTGTCCTGGGTCCAGGTGCAGACTGAAGGTGAGACCACAACCATAGAAGTGGAACCAGAATCTCACACCACCATAGACTCCACAAT
This sequence comes from Mystacides longicornis, assembly GCA_963576905.1. Taxonomy (NCBI): domain Eukaryota; kingdom Metazoa; phylum Arthropoda; class Insecta; order Trichoptera; family Leptoceridae; genus Mystacides; species Mystacides longicornis. Next base: position 5,740,236 of record OY756439.1, on the reverse strand, counting down.
ACTGGAGCCAGACATGGAGGAACCTACCCCTGATATCATTGAGAAGGAATTGGACGCCCAACTAGATGTGGACTCTTACAAAGTGAAGTGGGCAAATGAATTGGGTGATGATAAAGAAGTCATCGTTGCTGATATCAAGAAGCTCTCAGGTCTGGGCATCAGTCTTGAAGGAACCGTAGACGTCGAGGACGGACAAGAACTTCGGCCACATCATTACATAAGGTCCATCCTGCCACAGGGACCTGTGGGCTTGCAGGGTGTACTGCAAGCGGGGGATGAACTTCTTCAGGTCAACGAACATTGTCTGCACGGACTCAAACACACGGAGGTTGTTTCTATTTTAAAAGAACTGCCGACAAATGTGAGACTTGTCTGTGCTCGTAGCTCCATCGACATGGGTCCTCGTCCGGTTATTAACACGTCCCAAGATAAAGAAGGTTTTGAAGCAAGAAAAATCATTTCGGGGAGTATTCACAATTTGATTAAAGCTCATTCGGACAGTTCCATCAACACTTCCAGTACGGCAACGCTCACCGATCATTCGGCTTCCAAAAAATCTCATTCTTTAGAGTGTGTCTCGAATCTCGCCATGTGGAGCGACGAAGAAGTGATATTTGATGTTATAAAAGGGGAACAAGGTCTCGGGTTTTCGATACTGGATTACCAAGACCCCATCGATCCTGAAGGCACTGTCATAGTGGTCAGAAGCTTAGTGCCGGGTGGTTCCGCGGAGAAACAAGGTTTCATAGCCCCCGGAGATAGATTGCTGTCTGTTAACAATATAAGTATTAGGAACGTCACATTGGACCAAGCCGTGCACGCCCTCAAGACTGCCGCTTTAGGAATTGTGAAGTTGGGTGTGGCCAAACCTCTACCTTCCACGGAACATTGTAGCAAATCTCTACACGTCAGTGAGAAAAGTTAATAATGAAAGACTCTATTTACCAATAGTTGTACAGTATTAATATCCGTACGTCGAAGAACGAAGAGTGGACGGAAAAAACACACACACCTATTCATTATATTTTGTAAAAATTTAGTTCTCTCAATTCTAGGATATTCAGAGATGAAAAATACCATATCAGTCATCGTTAAAATAACCTTTGCTTAGTTAATATAACTCATTCTTAATAATTTTCCATTCACTCTTCAGAATATAAACCACACTATGTCCAGTTCTAGGCAAAGCGAATGTTTACATAGAAAAACAAAAAATAGTAGCTTATTTTTACTTACTTTACGTATCTTGTTTATATTTTGCCGCAACAGTCATCGCCAGGATAAGGTCATATAGATTACAACTTTCCCCAATGAATGGGCAAGTCAGAGGTGGTCTTCGTCTTGTATTGTAACTCTTAAAATCTTATCAGGGTACCTTAAAACAATCCCTCTGCTCCTATCCTGCAAAAATGGTGTCTGCTTTTTACCAAAACCTCGATATCTTTTATATTCCCCCTGACCTCAGTAGCCTAGTGGCATAGGCATTTCAACTGTCTTTTGGTATCCTCAAGAGCTCCCGGGTTTGATTCCCAGTCGAGTCAGATTTCTGTAAAATGTTTTTCACTTGAAATTTCTACCCAGGATTGACCTGACTTGAGATTGGATAGGACCAGTTGGCAAAAAAAATTTCCTTGGACAATAAGTTTGTATACCAATGAATAAATTTACACCTCATCATTCACAAAATTCGTTTCCAAATTTATTTATTTTTTACCCAACACGCCGTGTCCCGTAAGTGGTAGGCACGGACCTCCACTCTTTTCTATCCAAGCATACTTCTTTCGCTTCGCCTAATTTCAGTATCCAAATTATATTTTGAGTTGAATTGGTTTGTACGTAGAGTTTGCAAAACGCCTTTTATTTGTCCCAATTCAACAGCGTTTTATTAATTGTCTTATTTTTTCGTTTGAATTACCACGTCCTGGACATAGTGTAGTTTTTCTCCGACTTACGGGTACGGTGATGAAAATAATATATTCGACCAGATTTTACTTAATTAGTATTAATATTAGTTAAATGTGCTATACAATATCAAGTCTTTGTGGTCGGCAAAATCTTCTATTAATCTTATAGGAGTTAGAACCACAAGTAATTTCTATTCTAAGCTCTCGTTTAGCTTCACACGATACAATATATTTTTATATTCTAGAAAAATCTTGCTCACACTCCTCATTTCTTAGTGCTATATTATCTTTATTCATAGAATAGCATAAGTTTTCACATTCAAATTTTATTCACTATGTACTTGAAGTGCAATATCTGTATTAATTTTACACAATATGTCCGCTAAATCACTTTGTTTTATGATTGTAGGTAATTTTAATGAATCGACTCTAAAGTTTATATCATTTCAAAATAATTAATTATTTTTGCAAACAAAATTTGGCTTATGTGACAATTTTAGTGTTTTCAAAATTTTACTTTCAATGAGCAAATTATTCTGAATTTGATTATGCATCTTTTTTGCTGCACTATAATTTTCACATTCGTCAAATTTTATTTCCAAATTTTTTCATTCGAACTTGAACATATGTATTTTTTTAAATTCTCTTAAAAAAGTTGTCTAATTAAAACTTATTGAAAAAGTGCAATTAGATACATTGTTTTAAAATCAACTTTTAAAAATTTCAAAGGATGTGGTTGGGAGCCCATCTGTTCGGTCGCTGACTTTCATCGGTTATGTCATAGGTTCAGTCCTCGGTGCTGACCACTTCTTTTACAACACCGACATTTCTTTCTGAGAAAGATGTCAAAAATGTTCATTTTGTGGCAACCCAGATATATTTTTAATTAAAACAAAAACAAACGCTTCGATACTTAATGTTAAATTAATCAACCATTCCTTTTTTTACGCATTTGTTTTTAATCAGTCAATTTTTTTTAATAATAAAAAGTAATTGCAGTATACATGACATTTTCCCTAAAATAAAAATTAGAATTACTCGATCTAGTCTATAATAAAAATTTACTTTTCAATTTGTTTACTCGATATAGTTGTTAATAATCTTTTATTATCGAAATAAACAAAATATCTTAGATGCACTAGATATTGTATTAAATATGAAATACTATTAATAATAATTATAATAATTGTTTTAAGTAGGAAAATTATATTAACAAAAAAAATGGATAAAAATTTTAATCACCTTTTTTATTATTAATTACATACTTAATTAATATTCTATTTAACATTTAAAAAAAATTTTAACTTAAAAAAAAAACACGGGAACAAGAATTAAAAAAAAATTGGTAATTAATATTAGCTAGCTGGTAGTTGGGAAGGAATTAAAAAAAACCTGGTTTTAAAATTTGATGCTGAGTTTAGTAGTAAAAAATGTATTGTTATGTCGTGACCAAAGCGGTAAATGGTCAAATCGGGATTTAAGTGAAGACGAGGGCAACACTTAAGTTTTAACTAATATTACTTTTAAAATGTTTTTTGTTAATACCTAAATTTAAATTTGAACTCTTTTCAAGCTTACAACTGTATTCTACCACTGAATGCTGACTTTTTGTGGTCAAATTTAATGTACCAAAGCCACCGTTTTGGCTTCAGCAATTTTTTAAATATGCATTAGTATGTAGAATTCATAATTTTGAAATAATTTGTGCAGCCCGTAAATTATTTTGAAAATTTATTTTAATATTTGAAAGTATAAGTACAAACATATCCATTGAATTCAGGCTAGGTTTGCAATTCTTAGCCATTTTGTCTGCTGTTCATAGAATTAGTTTTGATCACTGTCCTCGTAAACCCATCTGTCGCTGTACTTATTAAATTTTATTATTTGTGATATAAAAATTTTCATTAAGAAAATATGTGATTTCTTTGTTATACAATTTAATTTCGGTTATTTGACTGTGCAATATTTATAAGTTAGTAATCTGACCAAGTCAACTATATTTTAACTAACTGATGTAACCATTCATATTTATTTTTAAGATTGAAACCTCTTTGTATATTAAGCACTACTTATTTATAAACCATGCATAAGATGCTAATTTTGGTATTGCTATGTCAATATTTTATCGTCTACCCATGTGAACTTGATGTATTAACAAATCAAAATTTTTATTCAAAAATGACAATATGATTGTACATTTACTTATCGCAATTTATATATTAAAAAAAAAACAATTAAAAATTCCAAGTGAATATTTTTCTCACCGGAGCAAAGCTTGTGTTTTGAAAAGTAAGATGGTGAACGCTAGGTTTTTGAACCCATAGCCTTTAAGTTAATCAATATAAAAATCAATCATCCTTTTCACTCTGTTTTGACCATCAAACATTTCTGCAAAAGTTTAAATTTCTAAAATTTAAACCAAAATGATAACTTTCACTTTAATATGATTATATATAAACTACTGTAAACCCCATGTAACTTTCTTGATATAGGTGAGGAGAGGATCAATTAAACCCGACTGTTTTAGTTTAATCATTTATTCGCAAAAACAACGACTTTGCTTCGTAAAATAAAAATTACACTCTCAAGCACGACTTTCACAACTGCCAACATTCACGACTCGATCACGACTGCCTTCATGCATCCTTCGACTCAGACCTCCCTGCATTCTTCTTCTTCCACTCTTCACACACGCACACATGAATCTTGGAAATTTCTAACCCCACCAAATTTTTCTTACAAATATTACATTCACAGAGATCAATATTTTGGTTTGATTGGACTGTTGCGATATTGACAAATTTCAAAATTTTTTTTTGCAATATCTGGGACCCTATTCTCAAATGTCAATCTATGGGTTTTTGTGGGGGAAAATTGAAAATCCAAAGACTTAAATTAATGATTGGACATCTTTAATGAGCACGAATTGATAGGGTATTTTGTTATTTGAATACACAATGGAACACTTTCAATTCAAACTTCTATTACAATAAAAAAACCTATGAACATTGACAAGTAAGTAAGTAGGCACCCTATTTTCTTCAACAGTTTTCAAATAGAACTTTTATGGCTTTCGTACGAGTTCTTAAAGAAAACATACAAAAGTCATAAAAATTCTATATGTGTGTAAAGTGTGACGTCATTTGACAGCTTTGCTCTCCACTCTTCCATACACTTTGTATGGAATCAGTTCCAGAGAATAAAATTGTTTCTTAGAGAAACAAAAAAAATAGGATTATTGCTGATCAATGTACTGAAAACAAATAGGGGCAAATGACATCTTAAAAACGTCGTTTATGGTTAAAAAAAATTAAACAAAAAAAAGAGCAACAATTGGTCGCTCTCTTGTTCTCAATAATTTCCAACTTTTATCTCTATATTTCATTTATTATTAAATTTCTACTTGTTGCATACATGAGATTTTTCGTTACATGTTGAGAATTCTCATGATTAAGAGTTTCGGAGACAAACAATACCTAATGGCCTAATGGCGAACGTTGTTAACGTAAAGTGATCACACTAAGCCAGCCTTCGAAATAACAGTAGAAGACGTTCGTAAGCCCGTAGTGGTTTGTTCCATTTAAAAATCGTACAATAGTAATGAATTGTTAGAGTCATTAGTTGTAATTTTTTCCTTAAACAAAAAACCCAATTTCATTAGTATGGGATTTGAAATGTCAGATAGAGCGCGGCTGTAGATGTCTCTATACATTGACTTTACACCCGTATTACTAAAGCCATCAATCAATTATGACGGCGGCCTCCATGGAGGCTCCAGGCTAGTATTCAAATAATAAAACCCATCAATCGACATTCGAAAATGGGTTCCCTGCATTGTTGTAAAATCTCCATCAATCTAGAAAAATTGATGCTTATTGCAAGATTCAAACGTGCAAATCAGAATTTCCTTTTACGCATTCACCGTGCAACAATTTCGAATAATGATCTGTACCTTTTATCACACTGATCTCAATTTAAAATGTTTTATCAATAACAATTGCCTTTAAGCGTAGTATGGATATTCTTAAAAAAAAAAGACGTTTTTTTTTAAACATAACTAGTTAGTCAATTTAGTTGTTATAATGATATTAAAATTTAGTAGTATGTAGTTAATTTTTATGTAAAACTGCCATCTTATAGTTTTGTAAATTGTCGTAGATATAATAATTGATTAACTCACGATATGATCTAACTATGGTTTGACGTGTATTACTTTAGAAAAGGTATCACTATATTGTGGATAGAGAAAAAGATTTACATCCTTTTTTTTTTCTTATAAAATGAATTTTCAAACTCTAAAAAGTAAATGCTAGTGTTTTTTGTTTCCATTACTAGCTGACCCGTGAATTTTATACCGTATCAGAATCGTTTATTAGCCGAATTGAATTTAGTTTTAAAATCAAAATCTTAACATAAAAGTAATTAATTCGCAGAATCAATGAATATTTAAAAGATACGTTGTGATTGTCTTGCTTTCTAATTATGCTGGGCTGAGTCGGCCGAAAAATTCTCATCAAAATACATAGAGAACCAATTATTTGATGGTAACCATAAATCAATTTTAAAAAGTAAATTTTATACAAATTTATTATTATCCTTAACTTTTTCTTTCATAAGAATATTCTCCTGATAAAAGCCAACACGGCAAAAAAACTACGTAGTGAAATCGGTTCAGGGGGCCAAGTCAAAATATCAACGACAGCTCCAACGTTAACAATTTATTGTTAATTCCATAGGGATAACGTAAAAACTGTTGATCAACGTGCGTTAAACAATGTTGTTCCAAATTCCGAGTCAAAAAAATAATTCTGTCAGTTAATCAAAATTAACGTTAAACGTTACCTCGAAATCTATGGAAACATTACAACGCTGCTGTTATATTGAAGACAAACACACATTTTTTTTTGGTTTGGAAACCATTTTCAATTTGGTTAACGTTCGGAACGTGAACAGTTTTCACGTTTAACGTTATTTATTTCGACTTAGCTCCCTGGTGTGATGCGATAACATCGGAAAACCACTACCTCTTAAAATCGAGCACTAATTTATTTAATGCTTGGAATCAAATATTTGGTCCTGGATGTTTGATCTAGTCCTGCAAAACAGTGCAAGAAACCATAAATATTTGGAACTTTGTGTTCTCATCAAAATATGCGATAAAATGTTTTTTTATGTTTTATTTTCTGATTTTTTTAGTAAGGGGGCGTTCAAGTATTACGTAACGCAATTTTTGAAGATTTTTTACCCCCCCTCCCCCCCATGTAACGCGCCGTAACGTTTTTCTGTACCCCCCCTCCCCCCCCCCTAAATGTTACGTAACACTCTGGAAGTAACTATTTTTTACTGAACTCTTCTTTTGCTGTTTTTCAAATTTCATTGGTATTTTTTTGACATAGCTGCGTTGGAAAGTCAGCATGAGAGCCTTTATAAGCCATGAACAGTTGATTATGTAAATCTCCCGCTTTTGTGGACATTATAGTACCTATCTACAAACTCACTTTAACAACGCTCACTACAAGCAATTTGTGTTTATGCGTACTGCGTGTTTAAAGCACTAACTAATACTAACAACGAAAATAAAATAAAAATGACGTAAGTATAATACAGTCGAGGGATTCCCCGTAAAAAATAAAAGAAAAGGTTTGCTAACTTAGGAGAGCGAAATGAAAATTTCGACATACAATGCAGTCGAGGGACTCCCCGTAAGACGTAATCGAAAAAGGTTGCTTTTTACGCAGAGCGATAAAATTACATACAGTAGAATTGAGGGACCCGCATTACATAAACGAAAAATCGAGGGACTTCCCGTAAAACATTGCCCAAAAGGGTTGCTAACTTCGGAGAACAAAAAATGATCTACATTACAATCGAGGGACTTCCCGTAAAACATAAACGAAATGGGTGTCCAACTTGGAAGATTTATTTCACAATTTTTTTTTATTTAAGAAAAAAAAACGTTACGTGACGCATTGTTCGAACCCCCCTCCCCCCCTTGTAACACACAGTAACGTTTTGCAAGACCCCCCCTCCCCCCCAAATTGCGTTACGTAATACTTGAACGCCCCCTAACTGTAGAGACAAAAAGTTTTTAGTAAAGAGTAGAGACAAAAAACATACATGTTCATGAGTTATACCTGAATTTTGTAACTAGATCGACTTTGTTTTATATATATTAAGATTTCGGCATTCCACTCAATGACCTGACAAATAAATGTGATATGTTTGTGAACTTGAATTTTGAGATAATGTGAATTTGCTTGCTATTACGGTTAATTGTATCTTCAGCATACTGACTCTAGTTTTCCCTACTTAACAAATGCGATAAAACTTTTTTTTTTAAAGAACATCTTTCAGACGTTCGATCCAACATCCTTTATTCAGTTTTTGTCTTTTCGTTTTTACCGCTCATTCTGAATCATCTTGTCTCATTTTACTCGGTTTCGTGATAAAAGACCAATAATTAAAAAAATGTGAATACTTAGAAACTATCAATTAACTTTATAGTTATTTATGAAATAAAAATTGCTTGCCATTTTGATTATTTTTTCAATTTAATTGAAGACTGGACATTACAAGTGGATTTAACATAAAACAGAAAAAGGTGCGACATCTTCAAGATTCAATTTGACGTAGTTGGTAGCCTGGTGGTTACGATACCGCCATTTGTACTGTTTCATGCTGAGGCCGTGGGTTCGACTCCAGGTGCCGACCATCTCTCTCTTTCATAACACCTACGTTTTAAGTGGTTTACTGTAAAAAAGTCAGAGTGTATTTGTGTTCACTTTGAGTGAGCATAGATTCATTGATTCGAAAAAATAATTCTGATTGATATACATTAAACAATTTTAAATGAGCACCTTTGTAATGTTCAGTCCTCAGTGTTAATGTTGACTCTTAACGTCAATAGTACCAAACAATATTTTTATTAGTTCTTTGAGGGATTTTACTGTAAACTTAATTTCAACTTGACGAAATTTAACGTAGCTTTGTTATTTGATAAAAATTAGTCGTAACTAAATATTGAACTTATTTCTCAGGTAACGAAATATTTTTTATAAGAAATTAATTATTCCTCCATTTTCTTTTTTTTTTTTTTGAAAATTTGAAGCGGTTGTACTGCTTGATTAAAAAGAAATGTTGGTTGTTAATTTCACGAAGAGTGATTATTTACTCTACGTCGGCGTATTGCTGCTGTTTTGTGATTCGATATTAAATATTAATATTACTGTTAATCTTAACATTCACGACCGTACCATAGGAGTCTTATTCTAACTACATTTATTATATGCATACTGTATCTCCAATCAATGTAAAGGTTTAATCATATATTATTTTAATTTTTGTAATAAAATGCATTTGAAAAATAACTTATGGTTTTTACTTATTCTATAAATCTGCATGCATTGTATTTTCTGTTTTTACCCATTAGGCCGTGTCCGGTAAAGGGTAGGCAAAGATAACTGACGTCCACTCTTTTCTATCCACACATACTTCTTTCGCTTCTTCTACCGACATACCAGTTCTCATACAATCCATCCTATTTATTATTATTATTGGTAATGGGCTCACAGCTGATGTGCCCATATTAAGCTTGTATAATCAATTAATTATATTCCGAATACTTGTCCACTTTATTTTTAAAAACATTTACACTGGAAGCTTCAACAACTTCACCAGGCAATCCATTCCACAACTCAACTACACGATTGGTAAGGAAATGTTTGGCCGGATAAGAGTTGAACTTAGTCGGATTGAGCTTGAGGTGATGTCTTCTCGGATGTGTGTTAGGATTCCTTATAAACATATTACCAAAGCTGGGCAGGTGGTGATGCCCGTTCAGGATCTTGTTTGTCTCTATAAGGTCGCCTCTGTCTCTTCTCGCCTTGAGTGTGGTCAATCCTCAATTTCTCTTACTTTTGAACCGTCCTTGGCAACAGAATTAATGTGTTCGATCCACATCATTCTCGGTTAGTTTTTGAAAACCAATGACTACAGGGAGTATTTTTCATACTTTCCTACATAATTCGTCTGTATGTCTTACTGTTTCTAAGGCAATAATAACAGATGTCAGGGGGGGGGGGGATTTTATCCAAGTACAACTGTTTCTTTCACGTAGGTTAATTTTATTTGTTTTTAAACAAAACTGTTGAATTTCGCTTATAAATTTTAATTGGCAAAAAGGCTTTAGGTCATATGACCATCTTTAGTGTCATGAATACTTAAGACATTTTAATTTACAACAAATAAAATTAACCAACGATAAGATGGGATCACTGAAGACATAAGTAAATTGTTCCTCTTTCACGACACAAGGTTTAAGTAGCTTACTGTGAAAGAGTCAAAGAGTGTATTTGTGTTCACCTTGAGTAAGCACAGATTCATTTCCCAAATTAAAAACTGATTTATAGGACTAACAACCGATAAAGGATCCTTTTCAATGCCTGTCGTCTGACCTTAGGGTGAAAACACGTAGAACGCCGATTCCGACCGGCGCAAAGAATGTTGTCTATGGTTTCAATGCATTTAAATGAGCATGCCGGAAAGCGGGTTCCTTCTTTTGCTGTGCGTGTCCCCCATTCAAATGCATAGTAACACTCTTTGTACCGGTTGGCGCGGGTCGGAATCAGCTATCTAGGCTTTGCTGCTAGTATGGTAATATGTATACACGCAGTAACCTACAAGAAAATTGTAGTAAAAGAGTGCACATTTCAATTTGTTAATTTAACAAAAATGGCTATATAATTTATTTAGTAAATCTGAGAACCAATTCAACATACAGCTTGATATACAAAATAGATTTAGATAATAATGAGGTTATTTTATTTTCTTTTCAGGAGACAATGTCATTATTCGCCAAGAAGAGCGTTATTTATCCAACTTTGGCGGTTGGAGTGGCTTTAGGAATGGCCTGGTTCAAGTAACTACAAAAAAATATTATTATTACATGCCCATATCAAGCTTGCACAATTAATTATTCCTCAACTATTTGTGAAATTCATTCTTGAAAACATCACCACTAGAAGCTTTTTAACAATCTCACAAGATCTAGTCCTTAAAAATAGACACAAGAATCTAGACAAACTTAGAATGTTGTGTACCAATCAAGATGAGACATTAACAAAAATGGATAATATAGCATATCCTGACGCCATCTATATAAAAATAGTAGTAGATCTATAAAAAGTTGGTTACTCTAGTTCTGTTGTTTTCAAAAGTTTCCAACAGATGGCTCTATATCTAATTAACATCTACTTGTTATTTACACGTATTATAAATGAATTAGCCTTAGAGCAGTTGGCTCAGTGGTAACCGTCTCGGTACGGTACGACGAGGGATGCAGGTTCGAATCCTGCCCGGAAACATGTTGAAAATTGTCATAATTATCGGGAATTCAGACATAACCATCTAATGGCGAATGTTGTTTACGTAAAGTGATCACACTAAGCCAGCCGTCGAAATAACAGTAGAAGACGGTCGTAAGTCTGTAGTGGTTTGTTCATACCATTTAAAAATCGAACAGTATTAGTCAGTCATCAGTAGTCGGTTATGTTCGTTAAGCTCACAAAGCAGTCTATTTATAAAAAAATAACACAATGGAATCATTATACATATAAAAAGGTTTAAGATTTGTTTCCATATTACAGAGATTCCAAAAGTGGTAAACTCTATGAAAAACCAATACGGGTCGATGGAAAAACCATGATTGTTACCGGGGCCACCTCTGGAATAGGAATGGAAACTGTCAAATTATTGGCTAAAAAGGGAGCAAAGGTAAGAAAGAGTTCAATGATATTTCCACGTACAAGTCTTCAAACATATCGATACCTAAAAGACTATTTAGGGTAAGCAAAACTTTTGCCGAAATTGACATTTTTATCCCAATCGACGCTAAAATACTCTCCGTCAATGTATCTGATTGCCATGTTTCAGATATAAGTTATGGCGAAAAAAAATTTATCATAAGGTTTTGACTTATTGAAAATTTTAGGGAATTTTTATTATTTTACACTACCATCATCTCCAATAAATCTGGATAATTGAGATTCTACCCTATATATAAGTTAATTTGCATATTTATTTTTTCACATAGGTTTACATGGCGTGCAGAGATATGAAGAAATGCGAGAAAGTCAGGGAAGATATTGTGTTGAGTACCAAGAACAGATACGTTTATTGCCGAGAGTGTGATTTGTCCTCGTTTAAGTCTATAAGGAACTTCGTCAAGATCTTCAAAGAAGAGCAGGACAGGTTAGATGTGCTGGTCAATAATGCCGGAGTCATGGCCTGCGAGAAATCTGTCACCAGAGACGGCATAGAAACGCAGCTGGGAGTTAATCACATGGGACATTTTCTTCTCACCATGCTTCTTTTGGATATGCTCAAAGTAATATTTCATTATTTTTACATTGACTGCATGTTCAAAATCTTTGTATTATCCACCTTTCTTTTAAAAACCCTTTCACATTCAATGCTGCACATAGGACTCTCATTTTTTAGACCAGGGGCTGGAGTCAAGTGAGTTAAAATGGCCACCAATGACAGAGACTGCGTTTTTTTTTAATAAAAATTAATCTGTATTCACCTAAAGCGAACACAAATACATTTTTCACATAAAATGAAGCTTGTGTTGTCAAAGTAGAAATGGTCGTCATAGCAATTTGAACATTATGTCCTATGTATGAAAAGTGTCGCCTAAGACCGCTGCTCTAGCAGCCACTTCATGGTAACAACGTAAAAAGCTGTCAGTCGTATATCGTTTCAATGGAAACAGTGACTAAACGATACTGTCAGTAGCCATTTTGCTGTACTTTACTCCAGATGCAGTTTTTCTTTTGAATGCATTTCGGTTCATTCAAAGTAAACACAAATACACTGTCACATAAAGCAAAGCTTGTGTTTTGAAAGGAGAAATTATCGGCACCGGGATTTGAACCCACAACCTTCACTACGCTATACGTGGGAAGGCCGTCGACTGATACAGCTGGTCTGCCAACCACTTTTTTGAAATATATCCTGGTTGTGTCAGAATTTTTTGTTTTTTCACTTGAAATGTCTACCCAGGATTGGCCTGTCTCAGCAGACGGGATCAAATTGACTAGAAAAAAACTGTCACAGGCAGTATGTTCTGCATGCTATTTTTTTCAGGGTTAATTTGCACTCCGACCTGTAGTGGTCTATTATTATGCCGGCTATACTGACACCTTTGTATAGAAAAGTGTAAATTAATTTCTTTGTTTGAAGGAATCGGAGCCGAGCAGAATAATTAACCTGACGAGTATTTCACATATCAAGGGGAAAATTCACCAGGAGGATTTGAACATGGATAAGAATTATAATGCCTTAGAAGCCTACAACCAAAGCAAACTCGCCAATGTTTTGTTCACCACAGAATTAGCCATCAGATTACAAGGTAAAATTATTACTATTTATTGGTTACTAACTTTCCCGACAGCAGTTGTCCTGTAGTGCCTACTATGAATATTGATTTCAAATTTGTAATTTATTTATTGCATCAAAAGAGTATACAATTGAGTTCTTCTTATCAACTTGGCAACGAAAAGAGATAAGCCCAAAATTATTTTCTAAAATTTGTTGATACAATTATAAAATTTGATACAAACATTAAAAAAAGTGCATGTTAAAGAACTAATTTTAAAGTTACATAGCGAAAACACAAATAATTTCTTTTTTTCACAAATTTTTAATCGATTATTATTTTTTCTATGTGACCTGTTCGCTATTGCTGTTTTTTTTTATTTATTTTCTTAGATAGATAGTCTTTCAGGATTTCAAATGATGTTAGTTTAAGAAAATAACTCGCTTACTTTAAAATATGAATTTTCAATTCTTCTTCTTCCGATGGCGTTACAGCCCAATAGAGCCTTGGCCTCCGAGAATTCAATTTCAAGACATTTAAGAAGACAATGAATTTTCCTAGTAAAATTATTGCATTTCAGATAATTTTTTTCATTTTGCTTAACCGCTGAAAATATACATTGTATAGTTATTATGTTTTATTCATTGCAATTACAGAAAGGATTTATGCTGAACCAGAAATCAAACATTTCACCAGTTTCAAAGAAAAGTAAAAAACTATTTGCTTTGATTTCAGATACACAAATTACGGTAAATGCCGTCAACCCTGGAATAACCGACACAGAACTGAATCGTCATCTTCCAGTCCGTAAAAGCTTTTCATATTATTGGTACTATCCACTGGCGTGGCCTTTCATAAAGGCGCCGTTCAATGGAGCCCAAACTGTACTATATGCGGCCATAGAACCTAAATTGACTAAAGTCACCGGAGAATATTTTGAGTAAGATCTATATTTTGATTATTTATTTATTTTATTGATAAAAAAATGACACAGACAGTAAAAACTTTGAACTAAACAGTATCATTTTCTACAGAATATTTTATTTTCCATTTCAACATGTGATTGGTAGCCTGGCAGTTACGATGCCGACTAACTGTTTCATACTACTGTGGGTTATGTGTTCGATCCCAGGTGCCAACCATCTTTCATACTTTGAAAGAATCAAAGAGTATATTTGTGTTCACTTTGAGTGAGCACAGATTCGTTAAAAAAAATTTAATATGTTTCATAGATTATAAAAATTTGAGTGATTTCATCTTTCTCGTTAAGCAACGGCTGTGAAATATGAAGGTGGTCAGCATCAGAGTTTGAACACACGACCTTCAGTTTGAAAGCCGGCGATTCGCGATTGACGTCTAGGCAACTGACAGTTAATTAATTTGTTTCGTTTTTTGGCCTACCTTGTTGCATTTTCCACAAGGACATTTTTGCACTAGTTGTCAAATTTTGCACCAAAAAGACAAATACAGTAAATGGAACTCTACTGAAGCTTATCTAAATTGAAGTTTAAGTGTAGTGTCACATAGTATACAATATCGATTGAATGTCGAATACAAAAATAAAAACAACATAAGCAACAGAAAACATCAAAGCTATTATGAGGGTGTATTCCACGATACATTAGTTCTTTAGGAAAATTGTTTATTTTCAGGGACTGCGGTAAAGGTGAGATGGGAGAAACTGGAATGGACTTCGAAACGGGAAAATGGCTGTGGGTCGTTAGTGAGAAATGGACGAAATTGGAGGAACATGAAAAAATTGATGCTGTTCTTAAAAGAGCTTCTGAATCCAGGCAGAAATCAACGGCCAAGAATTCCAATGTTCAGAATCAAAAAGAGAACACATCGGCTAGTAATAATGCCTCCAATAGTAATCAAAACTCACTAGTCCCACAACTTATGTAAATTTCCAAATATTTAATTGTACAATTTGAAGATCTGTGGAAAATATCACTATAGCTCAAAAATCACAATACATGTCAAATTTCAGTTTGTGTAAACAAAAAAATAAATAATTCATAATTACAAAATATGTACCTAATCCTATTCCAAATTTCACTTGCTAATGTAAGTGTGAAAATCGCAGGAATTTTGTATGGGCTTTGGAGCTTTCCGAAGGATTCTGTAGCGGCGCTATACATGTTTCCATCCAAAATTTTGTTACTTCACGCCAGGGTAAATATCACGGAAACTTCGAATAGGGGTACTGATCTCATTGCGACGTAACAATTTTCACACAGCATATTATTGAAGAATCAATTTTGTTTTTCAAATGATATGTCACTATTGAAAGATTTGATATAAGTACCTATGTATATCAGAATTCAATTTGGATTTAGTATGTAATGAAATTTTTTTTATTTGGATTTAAATTGTATTATGCAACCATTTGACCCGCAGAGTAATTCACGAAAAAGTTTAAATTTGAACTTGTCAAATACATTCTCTCAAAATAGCCTTTTTTGGCACTTTTTCTTAATCATTATACTTCCGTAACAGACGCCATTGAAATTTATGTTTTATTTTAGAATGAACTTTATTACCCAGGTATATAGTTTAGTTTGAACTAACCTTTTTCGTGAATTAGGGGGCTGTAGTATTTTGCTTACTTTGTAAATAAATAGAATATGAGAATTTAAATACAAAGTTTTTTATTTTACAAAATATATTGTACAACATAATATTATATAAAAACAACTCTTCAATGGCGAAGGGGGTTTAAATCTTAAAATTCACCATCATTTAATCCCATATGGATTGATGGAAACAAGGCTGATCAAATATCAGTTTTCTGGGTTGTGGCTGCTCCAAGATATCGTGATTATGAAGTAATTTGAAGACTCCCGTACCGATGGCGGCGGGAATTCCCATGATGATAGACTCCGAAACACCTTCGATAGCATCTGCTTGTCCGTAATAAGCGGCATCAAAGAGATGGTCGGCAGTTTTCTCAAACTGTAAAATTATAAATTATTGACATCAATAATAAATATTAAAGATAAATCAATTATATTTTTTTACCAATGCGTCAGTATAGACAGCGGAAATTATTGTCTGAAACAATTTTTTCTATTCCAACGGTCCCATTCAAATCCTAGGCAGAAATTTCATGTGGAAAACATGGTGTGAAAGTGGAGCAAAAAATTCAAAGAAGTATGCACAGCTGTCCATGAAGAATAGCAGTCCGTACAGCCATCGGTTAGCAACAAAACGGCAATGCTAGAAGAATGAAGACTGACAGTTTGAATTCTTAACACCACTGGGGGATGTTTTTCTATGCACTTCAGTCAGCTGAGAATTAATTGCACTTGCCGAATGACGTTTTACACACCAAAAAGTAATCACGGAGCATACTGGTCCATTGGTTCCATTCTTTACAGCTGTCAAACCAAGCGTCTCAGCCAGTTTGATCAGGCAGGGTTGTAAAGTGGAAAGAACAACATGCAATCCAGTTTTGTCACATCGTACGAACAGCAATCTGTGTGATCGTGGCATTCAGGGAAACTGATTTCATACATAACCCTCGTATGAGCTCATAAACTCAGTATCGTTGGCTAAAATCTTCTTGCAATCGGAATAAAAACTACAAAAAAATTATCATAGCATCAAGAAAAGACTTACAGATGCCAAATTCAGAACAGATTCCTTCATCCTAGCCAAGCCGTAACGCGTTATGCCCAAAACCTCTCCTCGAGCGGTCATTTGACCGGCCAATAACATCATGTGCCTGTAATCCACGGACATTCCGTGTCCTTCCATCACCTCTTTGATTTCATACATAATTGTGGTCTTTGCCGCTTCTACACCCAAAGTCTGATACACCTGAAATTTGTACACAGTAAAAATAATTGATAAACCAAACATGATTGCATGTACAATATTTGCATCAAATAATCGAAAGTGATGCACACCTCCCAAATGTTATTAGATGTCGTCTTGTTTCCATTGACTCCATAAGTTGCCATGACATCTCTCAAACCATCCCCTTCAACGCACAGCTTGTAACTGAAAAAACATTAAGTTTATTAAAACACAAAAATAATATACATATACCCCTATTCCCTAACAGATCCGCTAAAATTTAGCATCAACTAAAATTTTGAATTTCGCGGGCAATTCCATGTGATTTCAACCAATCCAAGCGATATTCCTTAAGAAATCGATTGAAGTGAATATAGCTGCAAGTGATTTCAAACTAATAAGTTCCCCGTGTCAAAATTATCATCATGGCTGCCAAATTTCCTTTTTCTCAAACAAATTCATCTTGATCAAGAAATATAACTATTTTTTGTGATGAAAATATGAGCGAAATGATATATTTACTGAAAATAATAACTTTTTTTGTATACATGGTTGTTTTTAAAAGAGGTGACTGAAAATAAAAGACACGATTTTGACATAATATAAGCGGTTCCTCTAAATTTTGGCGGGTCTTTCTAAGGTGCCGCTTAAATTGATCGAATAGCGGGTCATTTTAGAGGAATTGTGATAATTTAAGTGGAACAATCAGTTAGAAGTTACTTTTTTCATATACTTTTTTGGCGGGTTCTTAATTTTAGCGGATCTGATAGCGAATAGGGGTAAATGGGTACTAATTTCAGAAACCGCTAAAGAATATATTGAAAGTGAATACTCTAGTATGAGATCCATGCACAAACAAAACACTCAACAGTGCCTGTGTCAAAATGACAAATATATTTTTTGAAGCAACAAGCATAGATCCATTCTGTTACCACATATCCACCTTCCATTCTTTGCAAGATGAAGGTCTCGTAGCGTGTGGCCATGATGAAGAAGAAACCAACAGACAAGGATTGAGGTATAACTTACGTAACGGGAGTTTTTGTGTCATTACAAGCAATCACAGCCCTCGATACATGATTCAGTCCTTTTATGACGACTTTGGGAACTTGCTGTCCTAATTGTTGCAACGCAAAATTCAAAGCGTGTCCGTGCTTATTGATGTCGGGGATGATTGTTATTATCGATTCACCCACAACGGTCACGTGCTGCGGCTTCAATTTTAACTTGGACGTGCACAACCTGTAAACCAAAAAAAAATCGTAAATAATCTTTATATATAATTTTTTTTGTTCATGTTTAATGTGTATGTCAATGAACTTCAAAATAGCTGGACCGAAAGATGATGCAAGAATAGTTTAAATTTGCAACTTCATCCAATTGATTTTCAAGTACATTGTATTTTAGGTTATTTATTAACTATTGTTGTTGGACAGCTGTTGAAATCTATCAAAATTTCTATTTGAAATTATTCATATTTTTCAAATAAATTTTAGTCAGTGTAATATTAAGCTGGTTAAGTGGTGGTTTATCTCAATAAATAAATAACACTCTTCTAGCATAGGTGTCTGTATAGCCGGCGGTATCCGTCGTTTTATCGACGATTGCGTCAGTCTGAGTTTAGCGTTCGGCGGGTGAGGACTGACGCATAGATAATATAATATACTGGACTGACGCGCGGTGCCTACGGTTTTGCGACTTTTCACGATAATTGACATTATAATTTAAAAGTTAAAATTATCGGAGTTTGAAAAAAAAAATTTTTTTGTTGATTTTTATAAACATTGATTTTCGAAAAATAACTACGCCATGTCTAGTAGTGACAAAATTAGTGATGTCGATGATTCCATCTCGGAATCTGACAGCGATTCAAGTTTGAGCGATATAAGAGTGTTATCTAATCGGAAAATGAGAATTATCAGTGATACATCTGGAGAAAGCGATGATGACCTCGGAAATGACGCAGTTACCGTCGATGATGACCTTGTGAATGACGTATTTACATATGTACCGCCAAATACGCAATTTTCACACGCACCACCAAACCTCATAATATTGTCTACAAAAATCAAAAACAATAATTAAATTATGTCATTTTTTAAGGTTTTTATGCTTATTTTTGTAAAGTAATAAATAAAACTTATTTTTTTTCTCAATTTTTCATAGCAATTTTTAATAAATTTGACCCAAACCTGAAACGGTTAATGCTGGAAGTATTCTCTACCAACCTGGAATGGAGCCCAGAGCCTCTTGATTTAAAGTCGGCGCCTATGCCACTATAGTTGGATCATTTTAACCAATTTAAAAGTTTTCTGCGCAATTAAGGCGGGTCTTTAAAATGTTGACCAATGAAAAAAGTTTTTCAGCAAAATTTAAAAAATGGTTGACAATCAGGCGGAGAGGAAATATTAAAATACCGGCTCAAAAGGGGTGTGAAAAAGTCATTCTCTCGGCGAATAGATAATAGGCTACCTTAATGATTAAAGTTTTGTTTCTTCTTCTTCTTCTTTTATTTTTGGCTTATCACCCCTAAATGGGGTGTTCCTGCCATGATCACACTGTTGATTATGCATTTTTATTAGTAAATAATATATTATGATATATCAAAATGGGTATTGTCAGTATGAATTATTTAATAAGATTATAATATACTATATCAATGAGTGAAATTGAGTAAAACAAAACATTGAGAAAAAATGTAAATTAAATTTTAAGTGCATTGGTCTTAATAAAAGCTACTAATGTTTTAAGAAGGGCTGTGTTGTCGGATGATAGAAGAGTCGAAACATCAGTTGGAAGTTCCACGCGGCATCTTATCAGTTCACTCATTAATGGGAATTGGTCATTAATGGGGCATTCAAAAAATATGTGATTAAGGTCCTCCGTACTACCGCACTCGCAGTACGGGGACTGAGCCACTCCTATGCGAAACAAGTGTGAGCCACAGCAACAGTGGCCCAGTCTCATTCTAATTATAGTTGATACGCCAAACTTGTTTAGCTTGATTTTTGAAAACCATGGCTTGCTCGGGATATTGGGCTGAATTCTGGCATAAGTTTTTCCTTTGAGTTTGGACGATTCTGCCCAGTTTAGCTTCCAGGCATTTGTTAGCTTGGTCTGTAGAAGGCTCCTGACATCTGATGCAGTTATTCTTGTATATAGAGGCAAACCATCCATTGCAGCCTCCTTGGCGAGTACGTCAGCGTTCTCGTTTCCACGAATCCCACAATGAGCTGGGATCCATGATAGAGTTATATGGTATCCGGCTTCTTGAAGTTGCTTTAACTTATCCCGGATCTGCACACTAATGAGATCCTCTGGGTCCTGATATGCTGGGGCGTCTAACTTGGTCAATACACTTAAAGAATCACTTAAAATAAGGAATCTCCCGCGGTCTTTGCCACTAATGTATTTCAAAGCCTCAAATATCGCGATTGATTCAGCAGTAAATATTGATGAAGCAATTGGGAGCCGGACTTTGCATATTCCACCGTCGTGGGTGAAAAATGCTGCTCCAGTTTCCCCTGACTCTAACTTGGACCCGTCAGTGTACACCACTGACCAGTCAGACCATCTTGTCCTCAAAATATTTTGAAATTCTGCTTCAGCATGAGGACCATGGTTTACACCAAGTGATAGGATAACGTTTGGTTTAAAAATTTGGATGTCAAATGGGTATGAATATAACGGTAAACTTGGTTCTTTGTGAATATTAGCAATGATTGTCTCAAGTGTTGTGAGACTGTTAATCAATAGGGGAGGGGTTTTATGCCTCCAAAAGGCAGAGTTCATCTCCATTGACAATTCCCTTAGCTTTGGAATTAATGGATGATTGGAAAATCGCGAACATCTAACAATGAATCTGTCAGAGAGAAGTTGTCGCCTAAGATTCAGTGGGGGGTCCAACGCTTCCACCTGGAGTGCATTAACCGGAGAGGACCGCATTGCACCGAGTATCAGACGTAGTCCCTGATATTGAATCTTGTCAAGCCTTCCTAAATTTTTCTTTGTTGTAGGTTCGATCAGGAATGTTGCATAGTCCATCTGACTTCTGACGTATGCATTATAAAAAAGTTTTTGTGTAAGAGGGTGTGAGCTCCACCACACTCTCGACACCGCTCGCAGGGTATTCAGTCCGCTCTGACAACGGTTGGTCACTTCGGTGATGTACGTGTTCCAGGTAAGGTGACAATCCAGGGTGACTCCCAAGAATGTAACCCCCTTCACAACAGGTATGATCTCATTTTGACACCTCACCACAACGCTCGGGGTCTTTCTTTTTCTAGTAAAAAGTATGAGTTTGCATTTAGAAGGGCAAAGTTGCATACCGTGTTTTACAAGCCAAGAGTGAAGTGATTCGAGAGACTCATTCAATATATTTTGAAGTGATTGAATGTGCGGGCCGGATGAGAAGATGAAGAAATCGTCTGCATATTGTAGGATCCTAGAATGAGTGGAAATAGACTTATTGATATCATGGGTATATATATTAAACAGTAAAGGCGAGAGAACCGAACCCTGTGGCAGGCCCTTAAAGACCATACGGGAGATGAGAGTGTTAGAGTTAATATCCTCTATTTCAATAAATCTCTCTGTAAGGAGATTCAAGATATATTGAGTAAATCTGCGTGGAACACCCAGTCTTAACATTTTCTGCCCTAGGACGCCCAACAGTACATTGTCAAATGCCCCGCTCACGTCCAGGCATGCCCCCAACACATGTTCATTCCGAGAGAACGCTAATCTCACCTCGGTGACCAATAAAGAGATACTGTCCGCTGTGCCTCTGGCTCTTCTGAAACCAAACTGTGTATTGGGCATTATATGATTATTCTCCATGAACCACTCCAAACGTCTTTTAAGTAAGTGTTCGGTTACCTTAGCAAGAACCGAGGATAGGGCTATGGGTCTGTAGGAAGAATGTAAGTTTGGATCTTTACTACGTTTTAAAATTGGAACAACACGCTGTACTTTCCAGGAATGTGGGATATGACCAGATTCAAAAGAGATATTGATGATTTTGAGAAAATAACTGAGGGATTTTTCACTAAAATGTGTGATATAACTGTAGAAGATATTATCCAACCCCGGTGTGGAGTCCTTCAGAGATGGGAGAATGGCCTGGAGTTCTCCAAGGCAAAAAGGAGCATCCATCCAACTCTTGGTTTGAAAGCTGTAAGGCAGAGTAATTTCATTTAGGCTAGGAACAGAAGGAGGAGACAATCTCTGTGTAAAACCCTCAAGCCAAGAGCTGTCAGCAGGCTGAGGAGTTTTATGGGATGTGGAATGTCGGAAAGAGTTGATTGTTCTCCAGACTAAGGTTAGCGGCGTATCCGGCGAAAGGGATTCGCAGAAACGTCTCCAACCCTGCCTTTTTTTATTTTTCAAAATGCGTTTAGTATTTGCCTGTGTCCTTTTGACTTCTAGGTAGTTTTCTAGTGTCGCATGTCGTTTGTAGTTTTTTATACTCTCTCTTCTAATACTTACTGCCTCCTCACAGTCTTTATCCCACCAGGGTGGAGGTGGAGCTTTTTTTCCTTTTTTTGTAGGTTTTTCAGGGATAGATGCATTAGCCTCTTCCCTTACCAGCTCAGCAAAAGCCTCACAGCAAGATCGGACGGACTTCGTCGTGACATCAGGAAGTTTATCAATGCCTGCATCAATTTTCTCCGAAAACATTGACCAGTTAGCTTTATTTAGCCATAGCCTAGGGGCCCTCTTCCGAGGTTTGTGTGTGTGTGAGTGACCAGCACCGCACAAGTTGGTTATAAGAATGGGATAGTGATCGCTTCCCAAGGTGTCAGCGTCAAGAACCCTCCACGTAAGTTGTGGAGCAATTTGGGGATCTGCCATGGTTAGGTCTACTGCACTCGGTTTTTGACCGTGATAACCTAATCGGGTGGGTGAGCCATCATTGAGAATACAGATGTTGAGGTTGTTCATAAGGTCAACAATGCATCTACCCATTCTGTCACAATTAGCTGAATCCCACAGAGGGTGGTGGGCATTAAAATCTCCCAATATTATGAACTTATGGGTGATTCCATGAAAGAAGTCTTCAAGCTGCTGCATACTTGGAAGATTTGAAGGAGAAATATATAAAGAAACAACTATTGTATCGTATATTTTGGCTGCAACAACATCAAATGGGCAGTTCTGGGGTTTTATGCTGAGAGGTTGGAAGGGAACTTTGTGGTGTATAAGGAGGGCAGCACCTCCCCTTCCATCTGGGCGGTCGTCGCGGAGGACATGGTAATCTGGAATCCTGAGATGTATGTACGGATTCAACCATGTCTCAGAGATTCCTGCCACGGTTACACTGTTGGATCTTAAGAGCTGTAAAAATTCATCTTTCTTATCAAAAAAACTACGACTGTTCCACTGAATCAGAGATTTCAGAGGATTCATGGGAGAAGGGGCTAATTATTTCGATCAGTTTTTTGGCGACGTAGGACGGTATATGATTTGTTTCATTGACTATAGAGATTAAGAGATTGAATAAAAGAGGGATAGAGTTTTCTTTGTATAAGGCAGTGCCATTTGGAGAAATTTCGGATTGCGGTAGCTGTCCGTTGGGAAACCAAAGAAGATGAGAATGGTCGGGTTTGTTGTTTTGAATCTGTGTACGTTGTGTGGGAGTTTTATAGAACGTTTGTCTATATGAGGTTGTAGGAGTATTGGGAATTTTGTTTGAAATTGGTTTTGTTTGTATTTGATCAGATTTTGTAGTAAAGTTTTTGGAAGCTACGACTTCCGAAAAGGGCTTCATTGTTGGAGAGTGTCTCTTGCAAGCATCAACATAGGAAATATTTTGTTCGGCCATGGTTTTTTTGATGTTTTGTTGTCTCGTGTGTTCGGGACAGTTTCTGTTAACCGATGAATGATTTCCACCGCAGCTTAGACATCTGTAGTCAGACTCGGGAATCCCGCATCCTTCACCCAAATGTGCGTCACCGCAGAGAAAGCATCTCGGTTGTGAGCGACATACGGTCTTAGTGTGACCAAATCGACAACACTGGAAACATTGGATGGTCGGGAATATATATAGTTCCACATTGAAATGTACATTGTAAATATTTATGGATTTAGGCAGAGATTGGCCATCGAAGGTCAGAACCACCGCCTGTGAAGGTTTCCATTCCACACCTTGTGGAGACCTAGACTTAAAACTTAAGCGCCTGGTTTTAATAATTTTCCCATTATTCGGAACATTGGCGTCAATTAGTATATCATCTGTGGACCAATGTGTAGGATATCCGCGGATAAGCCCCATGCGGGTTATGTGGAAGGTGGGTATGAAGGTATCGTAAGTGGCTTTGATTACTTCCGAGACCATGAAGTTATTGGCATCATCAGCAGACTTAAATTCTACCGATAATCTGTTTCTACCGAGGGATTTGATACCTCCCCAGGCTGTAGAGATATTATTTTTGTGCAGAAATTTACCAAAATCTACATGGAATAATTGGTTGGCGTCTCTTTTGGTAACGTGTACGATATATGGCCCTTGATCCCTAAAATTATATAAACGTGTTGGTACGACACTGATGTTTCGCATATTAGTCTTGTATGGTATATCACTATCATCTTTATCATTTGTTAGGTGTCTTTTGGCCGGCAAGGTGATAAATTCTGATGGAGAAGGTACATTTTCTACGGTCAAGCCAATATCTTTGTCAGGGGGGTCCGGCGGTTTTTTATACATTATGTTTGAACAAAAATTAGTTAACCTAAAAACAAACTACTCGAACTAAGGGACAAAAGACAAACTAAACTATTTTTATTTACAATTTATTAATCTACCAGATAACTAATTACAAACGGAACACAAATAACATAAAATAATAAGAAAAACTATAATAATATCACCAAAATCCTGTGAGAAAAAAATTTCTGCTGTCAAACCACGAGTCTTTCAGCTGTCAATCTAAAGTTTTGTTTGTGGAGTTCCAATAACTTTTGACAGAACGACATCTGTGGAGTCAGTTAGTAAAAAGCTAAGAAAAAAAAAACTTACGAATACTTTATGGTTTCTGCGTTCACTTCCAGACTAAGAAGTTTAATCCTTTCTATGTCCAATCTTATCAAAAGGAAGCAGTCGTCCTTTATATAGACTTCTTCGATGTATGTCGTTACCTGTGAAAATAAAACACATTTAAAGCAAGTAGATCTTATTTTCTACACCATCCCCAGGAAGCTATTTCAAATGAAAAAACACCTAGAATGTTCTGACCTGACCGGGTATCAAACCCAGAATCGTTTTAAACAGAAATCTGCATCTAGACTTTAAGGCTACTGAGTTGAGTTGTAAAAATATTTTTTAATATTTTTATATTTTATGAATTCTGTATTTAAACATTTTTAGAATAACAAATTGTTTATCTAAAAGTGCGTTTATACCAAACGAACATAGAGCCGAATCTAGAAACAGAACTTACTTTCGTGAAATGAGTAATGGGTAATTATTAAGCTGTTTGCTTGTCGCTCAAGCATTAAGTTGCTTTAGACGAGATGGACTACACAATATTGTAAAATAGCTTTAAGAGATTTTGTGTAACAAATAATTGTATAAAATAATATATTAAGAATAAGAATTAATGGACGATGACAGATTGGTGTCCATATCAACGATCAAGAAAATAATAATATACTCTATTTTCCAGCTCTGGTTCTATGTTCGTTTCATGACTTGATGAATTTTACCAGTATAAATAACACTACCTACTAAAGACTATAAAAAAAATAACCTCTCCTAGCGTTGTCTTTTCAATTCTTCCCTTAACCTTTCTGGCAAACTCTTGATCGTAAGGATCCATAAGCTCAGCTGTGATAATGGGCGTTGAGATATTTTTACTAGCATTGATGATTTCTTTGATACGAGGCACTCCTTGGGTGATGTTCATTGACGCGACACCGGCAAAGTGAAACGTTTTCAACGTCATCTGAGTTCCAGGCTCTCCAATACTCTGGAAAGATTTAACATTGTAGATTAAATTTTAAAGAAATATACTTTGTAAGTTTGCAGATGAATTCTCTATGTAAGATATGTGGAAAGTCTGTATGGGATATTAGGGAGGAATGTGTTATGAATGTGTTATGAATGTTAGTGTTGTAACAAATTAGAGATTGTTTGGGTATATTTTCGTATACGGTCTACGTAAGTTTGACGTAAATTTCACAATTTAGGAAAGAGCTCAAGTGGCTAACAATCTCGCAACCTTTTTAACCTTCACGTCCTTTCTCTTCTCTACAATGTCTTGAACAATCCTTCCACACCAAACAATTTGAGGTCGAATTTCGTTCTTCTGGCATCTCACGGCCTGCCCCTACGCTCGGGAGCCCAATGCACCCTATTGATCCCAGCCCACCGTACACCTTTTTTCACGACTTCGTTTTCCGCACAGGCAGCTTGTTTGTGGAATGGCCTCCCATTAACAATCAGACTCTCACCTTCAATTTCCACCTTCAAATGTAGATTGAAGCAACACTACCTTAACCATCCCTGATCCCCCTACCCCCCCCTCCCAACTCCCTCTTATTTTATATCTAGTTTATATATCATTATACTTTTGCATAATATGTATGTACATCCAACCCAAATCCAAACTCCCTTAAAGCCCAACTTAGGGGCATAGAGAGACAACAAGAGAGACAACAACTGTTTTTCTCCACCTAGGGTTGGTTGGAAGAAATTGCCGTTCGGCAATAAGCCCGCCCTTTCCACAATAATATTTTTTTTTTTATATTTTGTGCGCAATAAAGATTTTTTTTTTAAATGAATCTGGGCACATTCAAAGTGAACACAAATACACTTTTGATATATTTCACATAAAGAAAAGTGGAAATGATCTGCACTGGGATTCAAACCCATGACGTTCAGTACGCTTTACTTATGAAAGCCGTCGACTGATACTACTGGGTTAGCAAACACTTCATAACAATGGATGCTAATAGGAAAACAAAAAGAATTAAAAAAGCTGAAAGGAAACTGACGGCCTCAAATATACATCACACATCAATAACAAATTTCCATAAGAAAATAAGCCTATGGTATGAGACCTTTTTGTTAGAAATATGACAGTCAGTTTCCATAGACAAATATCTGAATACAACATAATATCTTACCAGGGCCGGATCAACCATTGTTGGCGCCCTGGTGCAAAACCAAAATTGCTCGTTTTTATAAGGGTATCCCCGCCATTCAATGATAAATATTGATAGCAGACCTAGTCCCGAAAATACATAACAATATTGGTTTAAAATGAAAAGATGAACAAACAGCGAGTGAAGACGGCAAAGCTTACCTGAATTGAGAAAACATGACCTTACGAGTTTTCGCGCTGGCAAATCTATCGATGAGAACATCATAAGAGAGCCCTGCAGATGTCATCGACATCAACGCTAATCCGTCTAATCTTTCCTGAGACATGGAACTACGCAAATAATTTTTAATCAATTTTAACTTGGAAAAACTACATTCTCCTGCAGCCACTGAAACCGGAATAGTCTATAAAATACGAAGACAAACACACAGGTTAGGAGAGACATGCTCCAAATATTCGCAATGTAATTTAGGCAATCGATTGAACTGGTGGTTTTGGAAGTTAAAGACGAAATCCTTTTCAACTCCTCAAACAACTCTTGACCTTCAATGTCTGACTTCTGATTATTAGTTAAGGCAATAGCCTAAATTTTAGTATTTTGTATGATATTAGTTCGTTAGCAACAAACGATCAATAAAAATATTTATTATTGTCATGGACTTCCTCTTGAGAAAGTCCATGCAAGGAGCAAGAGGTATACCGATAACACAGAGAGATGGTCTAATGGGCGAACTGTGCGATCTGGAGTACGCGGACGACCTAGCGTTGTTCAGTACGACAGTGGAGGAATTACAGCGCAGTGTTTCAAGACTCTGCGACGAAACAGCACGCCTTGGCCTTCGAGTCAATGCCAGTAAGACGGAGCTCATGGCGAGTAATGCCTGCCCCGATAAACAGCTACCGATAACCATCGACGGTCACCAGGTCTCCCGGGTGGATAAATTTAAATACCTGGGAGCAACCATTACCACCTCTGGTGACCTCGGGGCTGAGCTCCCGATACGTATCGGTATGGCAAGTGGCGCCTTTAACAACATGACCAAGATTTGGAAAGCGTCGGCGTTTAGTGTCGAGACGAAATGTAAACTGTTTGATGCGTGTGTGTTGCCCATTCTCCTCTATGGGTGTGAGTCCTGGCACCTGACCAAAGCCCAGGCACAAAAAGTCTCAGCTTTTGAAATGAAGTGCCTAAGGAGAATTCTGGGTGTAAGATGGTACCACCGCATCACGAACGACGCTATACGCCGGCGCACCCAGCGCGAGCCCATCACCTCTACCATTGTGGGGAGGAGATGGACTTGGCTGGGACATGTGTTAAGGATGCCGAATGACAGTTGGCCGAGGAGAGCGCTGTTCTTCCTCCCATCAGGGTCCCGAAGACGAGGAAGACCCTCTCACACTGTGTTCCGCTCCTTCGAAGCAGAGCTGAGGGACATGGACGTGGTGTGGGAGGAGGTCATAAACATTGCGCAAGATCGAGCGCAATGGAGAGCTCTTGTTGCCTCCCTATGCCCCTGAGTGGGGTGTAAAAGGGAGAATTGATTGATTGATTGAGCAACAAACGAACTAATATCATACAAAATAATAAAATTTCTTTGATGATCCTTAAGCTGTACAAACCTATCGCAAACCGATTCCATGGCTTTATCCAAAACAACGTTGAAAACTTCAATTTGATGTTTTTTCTGCAAGTCTTCGACGACATGATCGCCACTTTCGTAACTACGTACCTAATCTCTTCTTCATTTTCATGCGAGTGGAGGATGACTGTGGAGAGCGGTGAGCGGTGACCACTCTTTTAATAGTTACTTACATTTTTAAACTCGTTGTATCTTTCGAATGGAATGTCCGAATTAAATAATTCAAAAAGTTTTATAAACTTATTTAAGCAGTGTTGAATATGAACTAATTTATTTTGATAAGAAGTAATACCAAGATACAAATGAAGAGCCTTTTCTAGAGGTGACATTTCAATTAAATTTTAAAAATAAATGAACACTTATTGTGGCATAACTATAAAAGTTAGACATATGCTGTCGCGACATTTTTTGTAAATATTGATGTCTTCTACAAACTCGTGGTACATTATTTTATTCTATCATCAATAGTTTTCACAGCGTACGCGATCTAAAGAATATTTTGGGTATTTTTTTTACACCTTGGGTTACATTATTGGAGTTTTAGTAAGGATCCCAATTTTTTTTGAAAATTCAATATAGCCTATGTTCACCGGGGATAGTGGAGCTTCCCAAAAGTGAAAGAATTTTTCAAATCGGTTCAGTAGTTTTGACTGGAGCCTATTCAATGCAAACAAACAATCAAAATAAATCTTTCACAATAATATTTATATTAGTATAGATCAGTATAGATTAGTAAGTAGGTATAGATTCACATACCGACAAGTCCTTTTGTCTTACTCTTACGCGGCGTTAGTAAAGTGGTGGCACTTATGCAAAAGTTCTGAGTTTGATAAACTTAGACTAATAATAATAATAAGCCCTTTCGAAAGGCGCGAGAGATCCGACAGGTTTGTCCCAATATTTATCTGAATCTGATACTTATTACTGGTAAACATAAGTGCTTTTATTGACTGCACACATGTAAATAAAAATGTATAAGTAAGTAAATTCGGAGCCACTAAAAAGATAAGTTTGCTCCATTCCATAAGTTGGTAAATACGAAGCATTCACAGACATCACACATACATACTCGCACATATGTGTGCGAGTATTGAAGACTACGCTATTACCGTTCGTAGGTAGCTACCTATAACATAATATTATAGAGGCATGGTATGGCGCGCTAACTTGAATTTCACGCACCTATACATTAATTAATTATTATGAATGAATAATATTATGTAGGTATTGTGAGTGAGTACCTATAGCGGATTTCGCAAGTTGTAGCAGGTAGGTACCTAGCATTATTGTGACGTATTAATAATTTGAATTTGGCGCGTAATTTGTTCATATACATTTTTTAACGTTCTATAAATTTTGATTGTTTATTTTTTTATTTGTTCTATACATTGGATAGCGCCCTTTAGTTGTTTGCGCCCTGGTTTTTTGCTCCATTTGCACCTATGGGAGATCCGGCCCTGTATCTTACGAACTATCCATTGATGGAGATTTAGAAGAAACATTGTCAGACAACTTACTTGAGCCGCTAAAGCGCCGACTGCAGTTCCCGGCTCTATGATGCTTCGCATGTATTTATTTTTACATGTGGTCAGGAAAACCACAACCTGCGACACAGTTAGCCTTTCCAGTTCCATCTTGATTGGACCGCATGCTCGATATTTCGATCTGAGTGAGTTCACCTTCGCAGCGACGGCTTTAAGGAAATTTCTGAAAACATAAAAACAGTTAACAAATTAGAAGTCCCCTTTGACCACGCATTTTATTTATTACTAGGTTGATCCCGTTAACATTGTATTACTTACACACTAAGCTTGTCTAATTCATTTCCAGTCACTCACACCCACAAAACAATGATCCTTTGCTGTGACACATTTGACAGGTGGTAACACTTTTTCTTACAATATTCCACAAAATTATTCCATATTTTTCTCACCATTTAAAAAAACCCTGATCTTACTTGAATATTTTGAAAACAAAATCAGACAAATTTTAGCGGGATACAGGCAACGAAATTTTTATATATGAGATGAGATTAATGACAGAATTGCTTCACTGCGTCCCATTGTGGAACTACTGTGACTAGCCATACATTCAGAGCTCATCGTTCTATCCTCCTGAAAGAATTGGAGTAGGCATTTATACGTTCAACTTTTTGAATTTTTTTACTTATGGCAAATCGTAAGCCTTGCGCCAATAGCTTATAGCTTTCCAAATTAAATACAACCTATTCAGAATATAACAGAATGATGAAGTTCTTATCTATTATTCTAATTATATTTTTATATATTTACTGATTCATTGAAAAAAAAAATAAGAATAAGTAGGTTCTTTTAAATGTCTAAAACATAAAAAATTACTTACTAAGGTGTATTCAAATCAAGGCAATGATATAAAATAAAAATAAAAAAAAAAACTTACAATAATTCTACTTTAAATTCATTAGAACACGATTTAAAATCTTCCATTTCGAGAGTTTCTTCGGCAGCGGCCACAATGGCGTCACCATTCAATGATTCTTCTTCTCTGAAAGAGCACAAGCAATTACCTAAGTAAACCAATTTAATCATTTCTCAACTGTGCAAATTATTATTAGGAGATTATTTCACCATACCTAGATGGACATTTGGCTCTTGTATCATTCAGCACTCTATTGAGATCCACCGGGCGGTCTTTAGCTTCCATGTATGAAGGGTCCAGCCCATCGGCGCCGTATTTGAAGTCTACAACCTCACCAACAGCGTTCCTCACCGTCATATCATAATGGACAACCAAGTCTTCCAGAGACTGTAAGTTAAAACACAATAATAAATAACTAGCTAGCTGGCATATCGCTCACTCCTAAGAAATATTGATTGAAATTTCAAGCAAAATAAGGAATAATAGAAAGCATTCTTTCTCCGCAACCACATGTTGGATGTTGTACTCATCACTCGGACAGATAGACTGTTGTTTCAGTTGCAAATGGGTCCGAAACTATAACGGGTCAGAAATTTTAAATATGACCACCTAATGTAAAATAATGGAACACTAAACCAGCATTAGAAATAACAGTAGAAGATATTCGTAGGCCCATGTAATAATGGTTATATTATACATTAAAAATTGAGCTCAATCGGTGTGATGTTAGCATCAAAAAGTTGGGGAATGATTACAATATATTCTTGTAAAATCTTCATGAAAGTCTGGTTCTACTGGGTGCCAGGGCACTTGAAGTAAATTTCTCGAGTTTTGTTTGGGTATTTTTATTTTCTCCAAATCTTGAAGAAGTCAATTCTCCATTCTGTTTCTCAGACTTTTATTGTGATCTAAGCAAAAAAAGTGGCCCTGGAGACTTATCTATGCTTCTCTACCTTTGGTGTATATAAATAGTTATAAAAATATAAAGACTTACCTTAACCAGCCTACGTTGTAGATATCCAGTTTCTGCAGTTTTTACGGCTGTGTCGACCAAACCCTCTCGTCCGCCCATCGTGTGGAAGAAGAATTCCGTCGGGGTCAGTCCCGAGTAGAAACTATTCTGCACAAAACCTCTTGACGCTGGGTTCTTGGCTACAAGTTAACATATGATTATTAAATAAATAAGTTTGAAAATCTCTATATATAAAAGTGGAGCCCTGTTTTAGCTGGTCGTCGCATCTGGTGATTAGCTGGACCAATTTCGCTTTTGTCGTGTTGTTTTGTTGTCGTGCTTTTAAGTTAGATTAGCTTAAAAAATTTATAAAGTTGCGCAGAACATAAAAAAATTAGAGAAAACTTAAAGTAGGTAACTTTCTTACAATATATGTATTTTATTCAAATTTTGAAATTAAATTAGCGTTTGACATAAACTGTCAGTTGTTTGATAGTTGGTGCGATTTATGGTTTGCGGATTCAAAATATATGTTTTAAAACAGACGCATCGGTCGGAACTATATTGATCAAAAGGTAATTAATCAATATTCATAGTTAGGAGCGCAGGACAACGTTTGCCGGGAAAGCTAGTCAAAAATAATAATGGTAATGATACAATAAACATACAATGCCTTTCGAAATGCGGTAGTGATCTATCTTCAAATCCATTAGGAACACGTTTACCATTCAGAGCTTGTTGTCCCACACACGCAATCATTTGTGAGATGTTAATGTTGGACCCTGAAATAGTATCAAAATAAATTATTGAGTAGATTCCTACCTAATAGATGGCGCTCAAATCAGAGATCGAATTGGGCTTCTATTCATCCATTCTTCAATATTAAAACCATTCATTTAAATGTATAAACTATAAGTGTGGGAAATTTCATACTCCTCCGTCTGCGCAATTCTCTTAAAAATGGTAACAAAGTTTTTGCTTCACGTATTAATAAACACGGCCCAATAGTTGCAAGTCAAATTGAAAAAGATTAAGTTTGTACCTTTAGATCCACTCTGTGCCATGATCAACGGCGCATTAGTGGGATGCAGCTCTCTGAAACAGGCCTTCGCAGCCAACTCTCTGATGCTGGACAGTTCACTCAACATCACAGCCTCCAATGTTTCTTCCATAGTGCATCCTGGTTGGCACTGCAGAGTACCTCGGTGCATTTCTTCTATATACTCATTGCACTTTTTGTAACTAAAAAATTACAAAAACATTATCAGTCACGGCATTAACTTACGATGAAGGTTTTTTTTTTTGCTCGAGATGGCTCTACATTAGTACATAGAGACCCATATTGATGAAACAAAGGTATGTTTCTGTGGTGTGTAATTAGACCACTAGCGCCATCTTTGTAAGGAATGAATAATCAAATGTTATCTATTTTGTTGATGGCAATCTTTTGGGTTGATGTTTTGGTCTGACTTTTACAGAGGCCAAATACATGACAGCAGTCGCAGTCTTTAAATTTGGTTGCTCTCTTGTTCTTAATAATTTCTAACTTTAATCTCTATATTTCATTTATTATTAAATTTCTACTTGTTGCATAGGTACATGTGATTTTTCGACATGTTTAACATGTTGAAAATTCTCATGATTATAATTTTCGGAGACAAACATTACCACCTAATGGCGAACGTTGTTAACGTAAAGTGATCACACTAAGCCAGCCTTCGAAATAACAGTAGAAGACGGTCGTAAGCCCATAGTGGTTTGTTCCATTTAAAAATCGAACATTAGTAATGAATTGTTAGTCATAAATTGTTATTATTTTTCCTTTAGGAGAGTATTGTTCATATATACAATCTCCTTTTGAACCCCACTCAGGGGCATACGAAGGCAACAAGAGCTCTCCATTGCGCTCGATCTTGCACAATGCTTATGACCTCCTCCTACACCATGTCCAAATCCCTCAGCCCTGCTTCGAAGGAACAAAATACGGTAAGAGAGGGTCTTTCTCATCTTCGAGACCATGATGGGAGGAAAAACAGCGCTCTCCTCAGCCAACTGTCATTCGGAATCCTTACCATGTCCATCTCCTCTCCATAATGGAAGACGTGATGGGCCTGCGCTGGGTGCGCCGGTGTATAGCGTCGTTTGTAATGCTTTGGTACCATCTTATACACAAAATTCTCCTGAGGCACTTCGTTTCAAACGCAGATACTTTTCGGAGACAAACATTACCACCTAATGGCGAACGTTGTTAACGTAAATTGATCACACTAAGCCAGCCTTCGAAATAACAGTAGAAGACGGTCGTAAGCCCGTAGTGGTTTGTTCCATTTAAAAATCGAACATTAGTAATGAATTATTAGAGTCATTAGT
Source organism: Mystacides longicornis (assembly GCA_963576905.1). NCBI lineage: Eukaryota > Metazoa > Arthropoda > Insecta > Trichoptera > Leptoceridae > Mystacides > Mystacides longicornis. The sequence goes on along the minus strand of OY756439.1, from coordinate 5,705,692 downwards.
TGTTATTTTTTCTTGCAGATACTTTTTGTGCCTGGGTTTTGGTCAGGTGCCAGGAGTCACATCCATACAGGAGACTGGGCACACGCATCAAACAGTTTACATTTTGTCTCGACAATAAACTTACTAATTGTTATATAGTAATACTAGTTTCTTGCAATAATAATTTATTATGGCTTTTAGTAAACAAATATGTTTTAATAGCAATTTTCTATCTTGGGCTTACGTATCAATTAGTAATAACTAGCTTATACCCGTCTTGCTTTACGTTTTTGATTCCGATTGTCAGATTATCAGTAATATTATAACAAATCAATCTCCAATTATTTAATTACATTTTCATACGGTAATACCAATATTCCATTCAACGTTTACATGAGTAATTTTGTTTCCAAAAGATGGCTTACTGTCTTTTTTGAAAAATTTGTATGAATAAGATCCTAAAAACATAGAGTTTTTTAAATAGCTCTAAATATATTAAAGTTAATGCAGCAAATTGTATTTAAGAACCTTCTCCGGCATTTTGCACGGCTCTGCGCAGATTCATATCTGACGTAGCATTTGTCTTTTGAGCGTGATGCTCTGACATACGATAAAAAGCAAACATACAAACATTTCTGAATTATTATGTAGAAGATTATACCTACTGTTAAATAATTGTATCACAATTAACACCAGACAACCAACATTTTTTTTAACTCCAAGTATTCATTGCCTTTCATTGGTTCAGCTCACGAGCTTATGCGAATATAACCTCAAAAACATGTCAACACTGAAATGAAGGTTTGTGTGACAAACTTACCCTGCCTCTAGAAGTTTATTCTTGGCTTCAATCAGCTGTTTTCCGGGTGTTACGTCAATAATTCCAAAACTGAAACCTCTGTTCATCATGTAGTAGGATGCCATCCGCGCTAATCTAGAAATATCCACACTATGTATTGCATTTACTGAAATTTTCGAAAAGCTATTGTTTTTTGTAATATTTTAACTGTAATCAACGTACCTCCACATTCCTTTCACCGCATAATCTTCTCCCCAATCCCTCAAGAGAATGTAGAAAATACTATTTTTCGTACCAGAACCTAGAGTGCTTTTATCCATAGACCCACAGAGCAATTCTGAATTTCGTATAATTACATCTGAAAAAAAAACAAGAATGTTTATAATAAATTTACACATTTTTTATACAATGCTCAATTGTTATAATAACTAACATAAGTAGATTAACTAAATCGTTGCCTTTCTATGTTCTCCAATGAAATAGCAATAGGAGTAATGTTTTATAATGTACAGTCTGGCTAAAAAGAGTAGAAAATAATTGAGGGCGCTGCAGTCATTTGTATGGCAACATTTAAGAAGTACTCTACATTTGTTGGCTAAAGGTGTCCACCAAGCCATCAGTCACGCCGTGACTAAAAAAAAACTCTACATTTGTAAAGTAAAAAAAAAAACTCTACATTTGTAAAGTAAAAAAAAAAACTCTACATTTGTAAAGTATTGTAACCGCCAAAATATTAAAAAAAAAATACTATTCAATGTGGTATCATAATATGAAATGCTTTGTAGAGGTTATTTAAAAGAATTTAATAACGAACTGTACCAGCCATGGCATTAAAAATGAGATGGAAAAAAATCTACGCAAAACGAGTCAAAAAACAAGAGATAATAAGATAATATAATGGGTGCTGTAATCCACGAAATGGTGCTTACAACTGCTTACTATTCTATGGCCGAATTTCAATCATGTAAATGTCAAAATGTTTAAACATATCCTATAATTTATTTGTAAGTGAATATTATAGGAATATACAAAAAAAAATATGTCGGAAAAATATCCAAATTAGTAAAAGGTACTTAATAATTTTTAAAATGAATTGGATGTTGTATTTACCAGATGGAATTGCCAAAGAGAATATAATACCTTACGGATAAGAGACGCAACTCCATAGATGAAAAAAAAGTACTGACAGGTTTGTTTAGCCAACATTGAAACAAAATTTTTATTATGGTGATGTTGCCTTTCTGGTACTTGACAGCGGGCAGTCATGGTCATACCCACAGACTACTTATATACCCAAGCAATTTTAAATTTCTCATAAGTCATTGGTTAAAAAAAAAAAGTATTTAATTTAATGATAGCTTTATTGCAGTTTTACAAAAATTTACACAAGAGTATCTATACACCTACTAGATATTTATAACACTTTTGACAAAAGTTTTAATACATAATATTTGAAATTTTTGAAAAAAGTGATAAAAAAAATCTCATCACCAAAGTCAAAAAAATAAACATCACAATTGGTATTTTTCTCATCACTTTTATGACACACCTTTTGCGCATTATGATTATCTTTGAATATCAATAAAATGACCTCAATACTCAATCCGTAGGTTTTGTATTCTCTTCGAAAATAATACATACAATAACACAACAGACCGCTAAAAAATGGCGTTAAGATTTCAGTTTAGTTTGATGTTTTTCAAACATAAACAGTCGCGTCGCAACCAAACAACAAGTTTGCAATTCATGATATTATTTTTGTTTTTCAATGTTGGTACCTAAAAACTGTCGCCATCCATACAAAAAGTGCTTTGTATGACGGTTTCCACCCACTGGGAATTGCTGTCCATTCATAAACATTTGTAATGTCAGACAACAACCTATGTTCAGTGTTGCCAGAGTGATAGCATTTTAGTTCATCAATAATAATTATTAATGTCTACTCTTTTTAGCCAGACTGTATATAACCACTTATTATTAACTTGAAGTACTTACAAGAATCCTGGACGCACATATCTAAATTCGAAGTGTAATTTTTTCCTTTTGTTTGCAAGTTGGCTTTGACTTCACAAGTTTTATTGGGCTTCAGAATTAAGCTGAAATATTGGAAGAAATTAATAACAAAAACAATTTGATAAATACAAGTCTACAATCAAATAAACTTTACATACACATTAGAATAAGTGACATTAGAATAAGTGACATTAGAATAAGTGACATAATGTACCGGACTCTTACTAGGTTATTAAGAGAAAATAATTTGTTTTTGTTTTAATAGAAAGGTTCTTCATTTGGAACTATCAAATAATCAAAACACGGTATACGTTATTCTACCAACCTGAATATCTGTTTTCCTGTCCACAAAACTCTCGGTTTCAAAATGGCAGGTTTCGGCATGTCAATTTTCATTGTAGAATCTTGACCGGCCAATAAGCAGGCTGCTAACTGAAAGGCTTGTTCCTTGGTTAGAAAAGTGTCACGCTGTGTGATCAAGTACCCACCAGTGATAAAGTCTTGGGTTGCCGCAATCAAAAGTTCGCCGTTACGCGGTGTTACCAAATTGGATTTATTCTGAAATATTAAATTTGTTATTAATAAATTTAAATAAAAGTAGAGCCTTATTGAAGTACAAAAACAAATCTTAAAATTATTTACCCCCATTAATATGAGTGCTTCAGCTCGTGCTTCCTCAGTTTGAGGTAAATGAAGATTCATTTCGTCACCATCAAAATCGGCGTTGTAAGGTGTGCAAACACATTCATTGAACCTTAAACAATTAAAAGTAATAGATAAAACTATTTTTATCCACCACGTCATAATATCAGACATATTGCTAGAACAGTAGTTTATATGAAGTTTAATTTTAAATATTCCATAGAAAAATTATAAAGTGTGACATCATTTGACACAATCGTGATCCAATCTTCTATACATTCTATGGTATCAGTTTTACAAAGATGTTTGGATTTTTAGGAAATCCAAAAATTTGTACTTATGCTTATCATTGTAATGGAAACTTAGGGGCAAAACACATCTTAGTAACATTGTTTGTGGTTAAAAAAAAATAAAACAAACAAGCCGATGTCTATGGTCACAATGAAAAAAATGACTAGACTCTATTTTTCTGTTAATTAATACAAAAAAAATAATAAACAGAATAGAATATAATGTAAATTTACCTGAATGTTCTTTGAGGTTGAACTTTTGCACGGTGACACATGATGGACAGTTTGTGTAAAGATGGCTGACGATTAAATAACACAACATCATTATCAACGAGGTGTCTTTCAACAACATCCCCACACTGAAAAACATATTTTAAACAATTAAGTTTGCAAGATGATAATAAAAGCATAGCAAAAAATTCCAAATTCACATTTTTCTATGGTTTAGACATCATCGCTTTTGTCTATGGATCTAATAAATTTGAAAAAATTGGAATATTCTAGATTTTTTTAACCCTGGATCGGTCGCGTGGATTACATATGTAATCCAGTCATATTAAAAGTGAAATCACTTGAAGTAGAGAAAAGTTGATGCACTGTTCTTCTAGGTACTTTAAGATCTCTAATTGGCCGACGTGCTCAGTGCTGCGCAAGTGTCGGTTGCGCGGGGGTTGTGACGTAGGGGGATCTGAAAGTGCGTGGTATTGTAATCCACGCGATTTACGTAAGTATTTTATGACACATTTTTTTGGCTTTTACAGATTTATTGGTGCCATTTTTATTTTAATATTGTTTTTATATTATAAATATGTTTATTATTAGTCATTTGTACTAATTTTTAAGTATTTTTTTTTCATTTTAAGACAAAATGGACCGCCAGACTGCTCCAATTCTATTGGTCGCTGTTATGACTGTAGTAGATAGAGCACGCAATAAAAGTACAAGAAAAAAGTGAGATTCATGCCAAAAATTTATTTTTCCAAATCATACTAAAACTGTGTTCAGCTCCTTCGAAGCAGAGCTGAGGAATTTTTGACATGTTGTGGGTGGAGGTCATAAACATTGCGCAAGATCGAGAGCTCTTGTTGCCTCCCTATGCCCCTGAGTGAGGCGTAAAAAGAGATTTGTTTAGATTGGATACTAAAACTCTTTGTTTTTCTTGCAGAGAAAATAATAAGTATTTTAGTACTTATTTAAGATTTGTATTTGTCCCTTTATTAATTTCATTGATCTCACAGTGTGATTCTTATAAGAAAATATGTACATTTTTATTTTTTTATTATTTTTAAATATATTTATAGTATTTAGTTACGTTTTCTTATTTTTAATGTTAAAACAAATGTGGGAGACAATATTAAACCGATAATAAAAAACATTATAGACTAATAATTTATCTTTAATTTTCCTTTTTGAAAAATGGCATACATATTATGTAATCCACGCGACCTATTACGTCAGGATTAGGTGCGCGACTGATGCAGGGTTAAACATTTACCTTTAGTTCTTGGGCTATTTTCTCTCGATTTCCGTATTTAAGAAACTTCTTAAAAGCGGAACCTCTCTGTTGAACGTAATTGGCCCCAGGATGTTTATCTGGACCATTACAAACTAAGGAGCGTAGCCACTGAATATTTGCGGGAAATACTTTCTCTGGATATGTCAATATTTTAGCTACATGAACAGGGACTCCAACCTGAAATTTTAAATGGTAAAATAAATAAATTTACACATTTCTAAACAAGCTGGTTCTATTTATTGTCTGCCAATTGCCTTTTACAATCAATAATCTCATCAAATCTGATACTGGATACCAACTCTATAAAGAAACTTCAAGTGAAATATAGATTGAAAAGTTCTAATTCATCGGGGAATTGAACCTGGAATCTCCAGATAATGAAAATGGTACCACGGAAAATTAAGCTATTTACACTCGAAGCTTCAACAATTTCACTAGGCAATCCGTTCCACACCTCGACTACACGGTTGGTAAGGAAATGTTTGGCCGGATTGGAGTTGAACTTAGTTCGATTGAGCTTGAGGTGATGTCCTCTCTTTCTCAATGAAGTCAGCACTATTGCTGATGTGTACGCTTTTTGTCAAGTTTTACCTGTTGAATCTGAAGGTTGGGATCCGGTGATATGACAGTTCTGCTGGAAAAATCCACTCTTTTTCCCGAGAGGTTTCCTCTGAATCTGCCCTGCTTGCCTTTAAGTCTCTGTACTAAGCCACGGCCTGGTTTTTTTGGCTAAAATAAAAACAACATGAACCTTAATACTTCAAATAAAACTTTCAAGTTTTTGAAAGTGCATTTTCTACATGCAATATAAAAGGGAAAAAAATTTGACTAAATAGAAAATATATCAACTAATGATGCTCAATTCACGGGCTTACAACCGTATTCCACTATTATTTGGAAGGCTGGCATAGTGTGATCACTTAACCAAGTTTGCCATTAGGTGGTATTGTTCAAATCCCCGAAACTCCTAATGATCATGAGAAATTTCAACATGTGGAAAAATCTCATGCCCCGTCAGGATTCAAACCTGCATCCCTAGTCGTCACTGTGTCGACTGGGCCGACGCTGATTCCTTCATAATATGTGTATATTCCTCTATAAGGGGGATAGTTGCAAGACTAAACTAACGCGCGCGTGAGTAGTCTATGCGCGGCTCGTGAGACGGGCGGGAAGACATATTATTAATAATTATAGGTAGATCATTGTCGCGACGCATGCTCATATTTTGTGGCACAGATTACCTATATTCATCAATATTTCGTGATTTTCAATTATGTCGTATGCTAAGGGGGGGGTCCGGACCCCCAGAACCCCCCCCTTATATACGTCCATGAGTTGGCGCTAGGATACAACTATATCCATTTTTATTGACGTCTCAAAATGATTATGTTTAACTTACTTGCATAGCCAATGGTATACCAGACATTTCGCTATTGATATAGAGTGCACAATGTAGCTGCAAATAGTCCCAATCTTCTTGGATCAGTTCTATTTTACCTCCACTAGACATGTGCTTTTGTATTACGTCATTTATTAGTAATATTTCGGACTGCTTCATTGTCAAGTCATCTTCGTTTCTAAAAAAAAATCAAAATTCATGTAGGATTTTCAAAATTCATAAAAAAGTAATTTTTGTGGTATGAGTTGTAACAATGATCAAATATATGTGAACATCAGTAACCAAATCATTATAACATAGACAAAAAACAGATTGAATTTAAAATATTGTGAATACTCACGTTCCAGGTTTGAGATCCGAAACCACACTAGGACGAATACATACGGGAGGAACAGGTATTCTGGTTAAAATAAGATCTTCGGGTCTAGAGCGTTGGCTGTTCATACCCAGCAGAGGGATGTCATTCTCTGGGATGCGACTTAAAAGTTTTAAAACCTGTTGGCATAAATAAAAACTTGAAAACCCTTTTCACAAAAAACCATAAGAATAAATAATAATACCTCACACTCACACAGAGTCAATATATTACCCTCTTCCTGACACCTAAGAAAAAAAAATTCTACTTATCAAGCTGTGTCCCATAAGGGGTAGGCACAGAGAACGGCCCTTCACTCTTTTCTATCCAAGCACACTTGTTTCCCCTCTTCCACTTCCACTGACATATCTTTGATGGTAACAGAATTGCGTCATACACTAGTTTTTTGCTTGTACCTATTGAGATGTTGTTTTTTCTCATAATAGGTCTAACGCACCGCCCACCCTGCTACCAGTCACTTCCTATGTTCGATTTCTCTTTCAGACTTTCCACCTCTACTAAACATACTTTCTAAATATACATACTCATTCAATTGCTCAAGACATTCCTTTTCCACGGTTATTTTACAATTAGTTCTTGCTTCATCCCTTTCAAAGACCAAATCCTTTGTTTAGCTGATATTCATTTTACGACCGTTTTTTTTTTTGCATTGCATAAAATATTTCATAGAAAAAATTACCACAAGTGGATTCATGTCAATCTGGAGCGAACTATTCAGCATTGTAGCCAATTCCCTATTGGACTCCTTGGCTTCATGAAGTTCCCCCAGCACATTAATCACTAGAGGATCTGTTGGTTTCTTAGTTCTGTATTTATCGTGGATGATCTTCAATATACCGGCTGGACTCTTTTTCACCATTCCGTTAAGTTCTCCGCAATGTGGACATTTCGTGTGTTTCTTAGCATTCTTCAATATCTGCGCTCTAATGGATTTTTTTGTGAGATAAGATAGTACGGGATTCAATAAACGTCTTCTGAAATTGTTTTTTTCATTTTCTGGCAACATTACAGCGGCACATTCCTGAAATTTTTTTATCAAAAATCATCATTACTTTAACTACAAGAAATATGCGTGAACCTATCACGTCGTATATTATCAAATGGGCGAACTGATGATGAAAATTTCATATCATCATCAGGAATATTTAATATTCCTATAAAATAAATATTGTTGAAGTTGTCTATGTAAAAGGACATAATGATTTTTTTTTTCATTACAATTATTATTGTGAAAGATGATAGTTGAGGAGATGTGTTTTTTAATCTGACAACACTGATGTCGGCTTTATCTAAGGGTACCTATACAATGCTATCATCTATTGTTTTTATGTTGTAAGAAAAGCTGAAGATATCAGCATGTTAATAAAGCTTTAGAATTGTGTTAATGTTGTTTTCATACTAAACCCAACATAAATCCTACCCAATATTTTTGGCTTTATTCACCACAATGATATCCAAGACATTTTTTTATTCAACAACACAATATTACACGAAAATTGATATAATGTCATGGCATAGACGAGAAATGTGACATGTGAACCTTTAGCCAAATAATATTAATTTTGATTTATTGTTCAAATAAAATAGTATTATGTCAAATCTCGTCCTACTCTCAGTATATATTTATTCAGAAATCAATTTATTCCAAAAAGACTTATGTAATGAAAAAACTAAATAATAATAGCTATTAAAATGATTACCTTACAAATGGTTTGAAGAATATTAATTATAGACCTAAAATAACCAACATGGAAAACAGGTAGAGCTAGTTCAAGATAGCCATAATGTCCTACACATTCTCGTAATCCTTTGCCACATGTTTGACAGTTTGCATCCTTTTGATTTGTCCCCTAGATAATGCAGTAAACAAAAATATAATATGATATTACATACTCTTGAATTTAAAAACCACAATATATCAGCAATATTTTACCATCCTTCTATCCAAAACTCCGTGCATCGCAGGAGTTCTCTGGCCATCTTGAGCGTACAGATTCTTGGTGACAACATGGAGATGAGCTTGTTGTTGAATATTAGCTGCACTATCCACACTGAATGTCACGTGAGATCTACAATCACATTACATGATTACACTGAATGTCACGTGAGATCTACAATCACATTACATGATTACACTACTCTTTCTCCTGGCAGTATAACTAATGGATTTTAAATTTATTTCAATTTTAATATATAACACATTTTATAACCAAACCCGGTATGGTATGTTCTAACCTATAAATATAGTAGTAATGAGAAAACTTACATTTTTCGTGCAACATCTGTTTCTCTAAATTGCTCTTTAGGCATATTTACTGTGATTAATATGGATTTCAATTGCAATTACGTAATTTATTCTTCCAAAACTAACCTATTTCTTAGATGTTTTCGCAGCACACGTCAAATCATCCAAACAATTTAATTGACGTTTAAATTGTCATAGAGGGACACAGAACTTTCTTTGGAAAAAATATAGACATATTCTTGGAAAAATAATATATTGTACCTACCTACAATCAATAGTAAGTCTATGCCTACAATGACCTACAAAGATAAAAGTTGGATTACGAGCAACACCACCTATATAAGAAGGCCTAGTGCTGGTCACATCGTGAGGCCCAACATTCGCTTGCCAGTCATGACTGAACAAGTGTATTTTTGTATAGGTATTTTCATTAATTAACCGTTATTATTATAGAGTGAGAAAGTTAAAAAAACATTAAAAGGACAAAAATTTATCCTAATCAACATAATGAAGCACTAATGCATTCAGTTGATCTCATCGAAGCAGTTAACTTTATTTTGAGAAACAGGAAAGAATTCATATTTCGAAATTGTACTAGGTGAGTAATTTAGAAACCATTTCATGTTCATGGATAGCCAGTGATAAAATAAATCCAAATTTAGCATCCTTAACGCAAACACATCGAAGATTTAATCATAACACATCCTGGTAGGTATCTTTCCTTGTCGTTCTTTAACTTTCTTCAAATTATGGTATCCGCCATGAGCGCCATATAACTCGACGTTCTACACCCGACGGCTCCGTAGACAAAATAGTTTCTTTGTGAAAATAATCCTTACTTAATTTCTATGGACGAGAAATGTCACTAATGTCATTGCCGTCATAGAATAAGTACTATAAATTGCCGTTTCAGCTACCGTTGTTTTGTTTTTGTTGTTTTTTGTTATTGTATGGTTATTGTTTTATTTATTACAGTACACATATTATCCAGGATTTTTTTATTAATTCACTCAAAATGTCTAATGTCTGCGAAATTTGTGACCAGCCATTCAAAAAAAATTTAATCTTAAAAGACATTATAATTATAAACACTCAAGATTTGATATACCCAAGTCAAACTTCAACATAAAATGTGCTATGTGTGAAAAGAGTTTCGTCGACCATAATTCTTTCAATGAGCACCTTCCCAGTGTGCATAACATAAGTCTGGTTCGAAACGATTTACAATTTCATAGTTCGGACGATTTCACAGTTTGGAAAAAAGTCACCGAAGAAAAAGAAACATCGACTTATGTAAAAAATCGCACTAAATTAACAAATCTGATCAAAAGGTGACATATTATAGGTGTCACCGCTCGGGCTATTATAGATCCTCTGTAGCATCTCCGAACGAAAGGCAAAGGGAGATGAAGGTGCAGGGCTCATCAAAAATAAATGCCTATTGCCCTGCTAATATTAAGGCAGTATTTTTAAAAAATGGGACTGTGCAAGTGCATCATACTGCATCCCATGTTGGGCATAAACTGGAACTGGCACATTTGAACATATCTTTCGAAGACAGGAAATCTATTGCATCACAGGTAGCTGCAAAGGTGCCATTTGATGTCATATTAAATGATATGCAAAGTTCCGTTAACCAAACAATCAAAAGAAAACATCTTTTGACTAAACAAGACCTACGAAATATAGTAAGGGAATTTTCTTTGAACAGCGATACAGTTCGACATTCCGATAGTATGCCTAATCTTAATAACGTGAAAGAAGAGGGAATATTGGAAGAAAAAAAGGTTATTTTGAAACATGTAACAGACAGTGATAATAATTCTGAATAAGCAAATTTAGATGAAATGAAAATGGAGGCTACAAATGAATTTCATTCCATAATGCAAAGAGTCGATCATCCTAGTAAGTTGGTCATAATTAAAAAATTCCTGAAAAATTTGACAGCTAGGCTAGATTCTATCGAAGATGACACCAGATCTTTTCCAGAAATAACCAAAAAAAATTGACATTAGGCAGAAAATTGAACCTCAAAGAATATTTTCTGTAAAAAAAAGGAATAAGTTATCAGTTTTAAAACAGGAATATTAGTGCAATTATTTCATAGCAGTAGACATCGTTCCATTGAATCCATGCACACTGCACACACAGTGTGTGCTATACTATTTCAATTTCTCCATGTGCCTATGACATGATGGCTAACATGAAATCTTCAGTTAAGAACTGGCGTACATACCACACCTTTTGTATACCTATTGTATTTTTTTTTTCTACGACTGCGTAGAATTTTTTTGAATATGAAAGTAGAAATGGGCAGACTATTTGGCATTTTATTAAATTTACAAATATTCGGCACCTTATTGCCTACAGTTACATATTACAATGAGTAAGTATAGTTGGTAAGTACCTATTAATTATATCGTTTGTACTGCTAAATTATATTAAAGGGGAAAAACTATTAGAAAAATCAAACTATTAAAAATTTAAAAAAAGTTCTGCTTTGTACCTATGTATTAAGTTTCTATCGTCTGAAAAATAGTTGTATTACTTGAACAACAGATACTTTTTGGCGAGACGATCTATTTCTGTAAATCTTGAGTGGTTTGGGTGCCACTGCTGTGAGGGATCTTCACCACTTTTCATAACTGAAATGCACAAACAAGTTGAATTTAAGCCACATTAGACCTTCTGTCAACATTATCAACGTCTTTGATTTTTCTTGTCACTTTTGTGTTTCAAGACTCTGCGACGAAACAGCACGCCTTGGCCTTCGAGTCAATGCCAGTAAGACGGAGCTCATGGCGAGTAATGCCTGCCCCGATAAACAGCTACCGATAACCATCGACGGTCACCAGGTCTCCCGGGTGGATAGATTTAAATACCTGGGAGCAACCATTACCACCTCTGGTGACCTCGGGGCTGAGCTCCCGATACGTATCGGTATGGCAAGTGGCGCCTTTAACAACATGACCAAGATTTGGAAAGCGTCGGCGTTTAGTGTCGAGACGAAGTGTAGACTGTTTGATGCGTGTGTGTTGCCCATTCTCCTCTATGGGTGTGAGTCCTGGCACCTGACCAAAGCCCAGGCACAAAAAGTCTCAGCTTTTGAAATGAAGTGCCTAAGGAGAATTCTGGGTGTAAGATGGTACCACCGCATCACGAACGACGCTATACGCCGGCGCACCCAGCGTGAGCCCATCACCTCTACCATTGTGGGGAGGAGATGGACTTGGCTGGGACATGTGTTAAGGATGCCGAATGACAGTTGGCCGAGGAGAGCGCTGTTCTTCCTCCCATCAGGGTCCCGAAGACGAGGAAGACCCTCTCACACTGTGTTACGCTCCTTCGAAGCAGAGCTGAGGGACATGGTGTGGGAGGAGGTCATAAACATTGCGCAAGATCCAGCGCAATGGAGAGCTCTTGTTGCCTCCCTGTGCCCCTGAGTGGGGTGTAAAAGGGAGAATTGATTGATTGATTGATTAAAAAAATATTTCTTAATAGCTTAATAACATTTTTATGTATAACAAATCAATCTACAATTATTTTATTACATTTTCATACCGTAATTCCAAGATTCCATTCAACGTTTACATGAGTAATTTTGTTTCCAAAAGATGGCTTACTGTCTTTTTGAGAAATTTGTATGAAGATCCTAAAAAATAGAGTTTTTTTTAAATAGCTCTAAATATATTAAAGTTAATGCAGCAAATTGTATTTAAGAACCTTCTCCAGCATTTTGTACGGCTCTGGGCATATTAATATCTGACGTAGCATTTGTATTTTGAGCGTGATGCTCCCATATACGATAGAAAGCAGACAAACATTTCTGAATTATTATGTAGATTATCGACACAATATGTCAACTATTATTAAGAGAAGATGACCAAGAAGAAAATTGTTCTGGAAGTGAGAGAGAGATTCATCTTAATGTTCTTCCCGCTTGAAAAGGACACAGTTTTGAAGAAATGTCATCACAACCCTTATCCAGTGAAGATGCACGTAATGGAGAAACATCTGCTGCTATAAATCATAGTGTCGAACACAAACTCTCACAAATAAATTAACATTATTCTATACAAAGGTGTCGGTATAGCCGGCGGAATTTATTGCCTGGGGCAATTTTTTATAGTCAACCGCCCCGTCCAATCTGAGAAAGGGCAACCTCTGGTAGAAATTTCAAAAGTGAAAAAACTCTGACCCAACTGCGAATCGAACTCAGAACCTCGTGATTTGAAGTCCACGCCTGTACCACTAGGCTACCGAGGTCGGTGTATTAGTTGATAAGATATACCTAAGCCGTTTTTTTATTCTTTTGCTTGCTTTATTATTTTAAAACACTTGATGCACAATGCAATCATTAGTGAAACTTGGACATGGACAAAAATGGTGTAGAAATGAGATCTTTATGTGGAAAAAACTAGTCGATAAGGCGAGGAATGATGATATTAGAAAGAAATAAGTATGGAGTGAATGGTCGCGTAGTGACTAGAATTAAATTGAAAAAATTGAGGTGGTTTGGGCATGTAGAGAGAATAAAGAAAGACTGACAAAAAAGATGTATAAATCTGAAAGAATACATGCACATGGAGATGTGGCTGACCTAGATTGACGAGGAACAAGTCAGGAGTAAAAGGAATAGGAGACAATATTACATTATGCGGAACGCTATGTTCTTTAATAAAGTGAAAGAGATTCTTTTAATTAGGAACGAATGGAAGCCCATACTCTCTGCCTACCCTTCCAGAATATGGCATAATAGGTAAAAAAAACTCATTTCTAAATTGGTAATTAATAAGTTCGGTTCAGCTTCAAAAAAATCAATTTAAAAGTTACCTATTTTCTCATATAAACTTCCTTTGTATGGAGTGACAATTTATTTTCCAAGAAGTTGCAGATCGTTGGCGTTTAGCTAGTCAATTTGGTTAGGCTAGGGTGTTTGATAACATCTCTAATAACACTACACTCTGTTAGGATAAAACATACTTATTTAGAAAGGTTTGTCAAAAATAGGGTAATTATTTACTTCGCGGGCTTCTTCGATTTTTGACAAAACCCTTACTAAATTAATATGTTTCAACCTAACAAAGTGTAGTGCATATGTATTCTGTGGTGTAGTGTTATCATTCGGGAGGTGCCTAAAGAGGTATGCGGGGTTCCACCCCCCCTTTTTAGGGGGGTTTGGGAGGCAGATCCCCCATACCTCTTCACACGCACCCCCGAATCCATTTTACCCTCTGCAAACCGAACATATTTGAATTTTTGGCGCATGAAAATGCAATAAAAAAAGGAAGCATGAAGGTATAAAAAAACATAATTAACATTGTAATGTGTTACTGTGTTAGTACCAAAAGGCACGTTTGAATTTTCGCGCGAATCTCATACTACTACTTATACGGTTGGTACGGTATGGGGGGTACATACATAGATACTGTCTCCCGCAGTTTGTTAGCGACAGTAACGAGCGGCTCGAGACAGGACCACGGCCACCAATAGGATTCCATTATTATTACGCATGCGCGTAAAGGATATAATTAAAAAAAAAATGGCGGGTTGGAGGGATCTGTAAAAAAAATACCTCACAGCCTAGTGGTGGCCTACTTCGTATTGCTTTGTACTGAAAAGAAATGTCAAAATTCAATTCAAATTATCGTATAATAATAATATGTGACGTTTTTCCGGTGGAAGGCTTCATTAAATGTTTAAAAAATTCATGCTTTCAAATTTATCGTCGTTTTTCATTTGTAACACATTTATTAATTTGCCGTGCCAAATAATAATAGTTTCATTTTTTGTCGTCGGAGCATATTATAATATGTTTATTTTTTATATCAATGAATTTGTGCGCACTCTAAGTTAACACAAATACAATATTTGACTCTTTCACAGTAAGATACTTGCTTGTATCGTGAGAGAGGAAGATGGTCGGCACCTGGGATCGAACCCACGACCTCCGCAGGAAGCAATGTGAAAGATGGCGTCTTAACCGCTAGTCTACCAACCACTTCCATATTTTATTGTTTTTTTTTTGTTCAATGTGAAAAAATTAAGTTACGAAAAAAATGAAGTGACGTGTTCCTGCAATTCGACGAAGTGTGCTTCTTTCTACGACCTTTTAAGTGAGAAGATCTCTCTAATGGCGGAAAGGAACAATTTTTATATATTGAAATTAAAATATAGGTTCCTACAAAATAATAAATATCCAACCTCCTCTATTTATCAAAAGACTGGTTATATAAATTTATTTCATTATTAAAAATATGAACCGTGAGTAGCAAAAAGTTATTATCAAAATACTTCAAATGTTAAAGATAATAAATAATGCAAATAACGTGCTTTTTAAACAATCTGTTTATATAAATTCGACATTATTATGTTTCATATAAAAAATCTTGAAAAGTTGAATCAGCCCGCGAACTTAACAACTCCCGCATTTATTCATGTTGATAATTTTATAGTAAAAAATAACACAGCAAACTTCACTCGGACGAAAAGTCACGGAGGAAGTTAGTGAAAAACGACATTTTTTAACAGATCCCTCCAACCCGCTAAATTTTTAAAATTTTGTTACTCTTTATGCGCATGCGTAATAATAATGGAATTCTATTGGTGGCCGTGGTTCTGTCTCGAGCCGCTCGTGTGACAGTACTCGTCCATAGAAATTAAGACTATTTTCACGAAGAAACTATTTTGTCTAGGGAGCCGTCGGGTGAAGAACGTCGAGTTGGCGACACACACATACACAAACCATAGTGATAGGTTTATGTATTTAAACACACTCTTACTAACTCTTAAACTTTATGTTTATGCCTCCCGGCTAATGTCAAAATCCACGTGGCCGTTAATGGTCTATTAATGGGATGAACGATTGTAACTTTTAATTTTATTAATGGGCACTAGATAAGATAAAAATCATAATCTTAAAAGCTTTTCATTACTGCCATTAGCTGGTGAGTACAACCATGGTAAAACCAATCAGCAAATAATTATCATGTTTGGCATGTTTTTTTTGTTAAGGGTTTTCGCCATGTCATAAGGCATTAGCTACATCAACGCTACATAATGACTAAAAAAAATATAGTATGGCGCCATTTTATGTTTTCATCTTCTATCACAATATTTGCAACTTTAGGTAAAAAAACTTCGTGTTTTTTTTTCAATTCGTTCTGCCTTGTTTTTTTTTATTTTAAATACATATACACTAACTTTTAGTTTTCAAGGTGTCGAATCTCACGGGAAATATTATGTTATTATAAGAACTTACTTGAGAACATATTTTTATCTTGAAATAAAATTAACAAAAACATAATATTCGCAATCAAACTTACCTACTTTATAATCGATATATATTATATTTTTATATACAATCAGTAATTAAACATAGTAATAAATTTATTCAGTTTAGTATCTAAAAGATTAACATGAAAATTTCAGACTAGTACGTGATATTTAACTTACATACCAGGTAAATGTTCAATCCTTTAAAATGAAGGGAAAGAAAGGAATAATAAAATTGAAAAGGAGGCCAAAACATGCTATTCCAAAGGGATATAATTTTATTTTCCATTATTTACATAATAAAAACACTCCTCTTAAGGTTAGTGCCAGTGAAGAAATATTATATCAATACAGAATTCGTAGGAAACAGTACAAAGTTTGAAAATGTGGTCAAATGTTTTCTGTTCTTTCAGAGGGTTATAAAAAAATGGATTCAAAAGTTTCACAACAATCAAAAGTTGGCTATTTTACAAATATTTCAATATTTTATTTCTTTGTCTGGATGCAGTGGAAAAATTAATCTTGGTATGGTATATTTGAAAAACAAAATGATAATCAATAAAATGGGAAAACAATTTAGCAAGGTAAGATTTATTTTTTCGAGTTTTTTTACAACTATCAAGCAATTAATTTTATTGTCAATAAAATTTTACTAATTTGATGACAATTTTTAGGACTGTTTTGAACATCCTTTAATTAAAAAAGGCCCACTGGGCCTCAGATTTTCTACAAAATTTATAAAATTTTCAAATTTATTTGTTCGAGAAAGTTTTAAATTGCTTGATTTTGATGATGCAATAGATAAAATAATAAGTTTTTTAATTGATCTGTCCGATTCGCACTACAGACCATTCAGGCATACCGGAACTACAGCAGGTGGGCTATGGAATCATTATTTTTTCTCATTTTATTCATTGATATATTACAAATATCCAACATAGTAAATAAATTTTAGCTCCATTTGAAATTTTCGTGTATTTCCCTATATATTGTGATATATTATTTTCTACATAATTTGTTCAGATTGTCACCATCAAGCCATGTCTCTTAATGGGGTAGGCAAAGAGAATGGACCTCCACTCTTTTCTATGGAAGCATACTTTTTTCGATTCTTCCACCAACATAACATTTGTCCAACTTCCAATTTCTTTTACTCCTGACCTGGGAGGATGAAATCGATGTGTTCATTCCACATCTCGGTTGATTATGCCATCGTTCTCGGTTGATCATGGCATCATTCTCGGTTGATCGTGCCTTCTTATAGATCTTTTCTTTCAGTTTTATAAATCCTCTTTATTATTCCGTTTGCACCCATTCTTTCAACCATCTCAACTTATTAAATTTCATCTAGAAATGTGATTTGGAAGTTAATTTTACAAGAATTACCTAATTGCTTTTTCATTGATTTGTTTCATTTAATTTCAATAAAATTTGTTTGTACCTAATGAAAAACTTTTCCAAAATATAATTTTAAAACCTATTTTCCAATTCAAAACTTTTTAATGCTAATGATGCATTTGTGGAACACATTCTATTAAATCATTGTTTTCGTTTTTTATTGTACTCTCAAATTTATCATAATATTTTCTTCTTATTTTTATTCAAGTTCTGGAAATGATGTCAGCTCTCATTAATATGCTATTGTTATCCAAAAACAAAACACTATACAATAAGAAGAAAGTAGAAGAAATTATACCACGACTATTTAAATCCGTCTTTTTGAAACGTTACAGGTAAATAATTTTGTTTTATGGAAAATATATACTTATAAAATTCATGTCATTATATTTAAATTATTCACAGGGACACATGCGCCGAAATTCGATCGAGAAGCATAACTGAGCTTGGTATATGGATGAAAAAATATCCAAAATTCTTTTTAAAGGACACTTATTTGAGATATATAGGTTGGACTCTATATGATGAGGTAACTTAATATTCAATCAAAATTAAAAATTTACTTTTATCTTCTTCTTTGGGTGCCCTATCAGGTCCCTCCGATGTCGGTGACCACCTCTACAAATGTCACTCGATCCTGCGCTACTCTGAAGAGTTTATCGACCCTTGATATTCTGGTCCATTCTCATTTTATTAAATGCAGCATAACAAACTTAATAAAAAATAAAGAAAATCTCGACATGATTACACCTAGGTTTATACCTATCCACACCTATCTTTGATCATAAATAAGATTTATATTCAGAATGGGTTGTCACAACCACAGCGGTCCAAAAAAACATAATTTCAATATTAAGCATTTTAAATATGTCGCCTACATTTCAGGTAGGAAAAGTAAGGTTAAAATGTATACAAGCCTTGGAGCCGTTATACATAGAAGAAAACAAAGAAGCTCTCAAATTATTCACTACCAAATTTAAAGAGAGGATTATAAATATGGCACACGATAAAATCAATTTGGTAGCTTGGAATGCGATCAAATTCGTGAATATTATTCAAAAGTATGACATTTTTTATTCCTGGCTACACTTTGGAGCATATTTTAATACGGCAATACCTTATTATTTAACGAAGTTCATAGTAAAAATGTTTCTAAATAATATGGAAAGTTTTATACAAAGCTACCTCCTTTTTATCGATCACAAAATTGTTTTGAATTATTTTATCCATTTTAACGTTCCTTAAAGGTGACAACGACATTGTGCGTGCCGTTGGGACAGAGTGGATGGGGTTGGCCAGGGACAGAGAAGAGTGGCGTGAGCGTGAGGAGGCCTATGTCCTGCAGTGGATAATTATGGGCTAATATGAAAGGTTGAGACAGAGAGAATGAAACATTAATTTTCTCTTTCATCAGCACTACCGTGTCCGTTATTGGACATAGGCCTTTCCCTGAGACTTCCACCGCTCTCTGTCCTGCGCCATCCACACCAGCTTCTGAAAATCTTTCTAATGTCATCAGACCCCCTCGCCTGAGGCCTGCCCACACTTCTCCCCCCTGTTTTCGGACGCCATTCAACAACTTTCTTGGTCCATCTGGTCACATGACCAGCCTAACTCCATTTTTGTTTCTATCCAGACAGAGATAAGTGGTTTTTCAACCTTTTCTCATATTTATAATTTTTAATTCTGACCTGACCTTCCTCTTTTAGAAAGAAGAATTATGTTTCTTTATATTTGTTAAAATGATATTAATCCGTTTTTTTTTTCATTATGATGTTTTTTTTATTTTATTTTTATTCAAACAAACTATTAATTATGATGTTACATTATATTTTGATGTTTCAGAATCTACAATCATATTTTGGATGATGAAGATGCTAAAATTGTGTTAGAACTGCTGTATTCTAAAAATCAAAAACTTGCACAGGTATTTAGCCTATTCCATGATATTAATTAATCGTTATTCATTCTCTTGATGTTCAGTAGCCTAGCTAGCAAAGATTTCCTCCATTCAAAATCACTCCATCCATCAATGTCACTCCAAAAAATGGCCGTGAGTGCTGGAAACCAAATGGATGGTGATAGGGTGAGTCTGATATCCATCAGTCCAAAATTCAATCGCGTCCAGTCATTCGTCCATCAATCCAAACAGATCGTCAATGGGGAAATTCGAGTAGTGACTGCCTTCCGATAAAGCTTAGAATACAGGTACTGCTGGCTATACTGAAAAGAAAGATTACAGGTAATTGCTGTGTACATTTTTCTTCGTTATCTTATGATGGCATTCAATGAGTTAAACTGTTCCAGCCATTAATTTGACTCTGTCGACAATTTCAGTAAGTGATATTTACATATTAGTTTGTTTAAATTTACAGGCAGCCGGTGCGTTTCTCAGTACAAAGTTGTTTATAACAAATAAGAATTCTTCAATCGAGAAATCTAAGAATGAAAAATACTTATTAGGTCTTATACAATTTATCATTGATTCCAATGTCGATGTAAGTATTCTTCTTCTTCTTCTATTAATTATTGGCTTGCACCCAATCTTGGGTGATGCAGCCACAATGCTATAAAAATGGTACATCGAAGTATACATATATCAGCAGGGTGCATAGGTATATCAAAAGTGTTTGTTTCATATTAAAATCGTTTGATTCGTGAGACATCTTTTGAAATTTTGTGAAAGTAATATTATTTACAATCTTGCAGTTTTCTAAGCACGGCCATCACTTGATTGGAGCCATTGTCAAATCTAGTCCCACTTTGATAGACTGGAAGTGTATGACTGATTTACTTTTGGAAAGGACTAGTTCAGATGAGGATATATTGCTCAAACAATTGCTTCTCATCAAAATTGTGATATATTCCATTCAGTCAATCTTGTCAAGTGAACCTTTGGAAAGGACAGGAAAATCCTCCAGGATATCTAGAAGGAGATCAAAGATAGTAAGGATCTTTAATTACCAAGAGATTTATTTTATTTTTTTTTATTTATTTCAACTAAAATTCATAACTCACCATAACAAATTTCTCCTTTGCGATGAGTGATGACAACACATACAATAAAATATATGGTACAAAAGGAATAAAATAATAACTCACAAAATAAATAATAAAAAAGTAGAGAACGGAATAACATTCTATACATAAATGTTTATTCCATACATGAAAGCAGCAAAAAATAAAAACAAATTTCGCCACAAATAATTAGTTAGTTATACATAGTTGCAACACCGATGGTCATACGATTCGATCATCGATCTATTGATGATCGAATCGTATGACCATCGGTGATTGTATGAAAGGTACATAGAGTGGAGGATTCACACATAATAATAATAAACCTTTATTCAATATAATTTATTAATTTACTTGTGTCATAGACCCATTAGGGCACTTATGTACGTCATAGAGTGCTTAATAACAACAAGAAAAATACAAAACATGAAACACACAATCTTTACACAAGGCTTAGGTACAAAAGTTAAAGATTAAAGATTTGCTCTAATTCAGATGTAAAGGGTCTGAAATTAGAGCATCGTCAGTTTATAAAGCAAAAAAAGACATTAATAAAGCAGAAGCAATGATTACAAAAATTGGAACGGATTGTAGCAACACAGGACAATGTATTAATATGAAAAAAGTTGGGGAAATAAAGAAATAATTCTAATCAATGCTGAATGATGCATTCTGTTTCAATGGAATAAAATGATTTGTCAACCAGATACGCCTTCACCCCTCTCTCAAACCACCCCTCATCCAAGAGCTTCACACCAGCAGCCCTATTCACGGAAAAGTTTGAATCGAACTTCGAACTAAACTTAAACTTTTCTAAATATCTAGTCATATAAGTAGTCTGTGATCTAGTGTTTACTACCTGTCAGACAGACTCCGACTTTTCCAACTTATTGAGCTGTCAAAAATTCTGTGTTAGATACGTACATTTCGCCCATCTAAATTTCTTTTTCAGCCTTTATAATGGGATGTTTTTTTTCCTTTTTGTGCCGCTAGAGGCGCCCTTGCTAATCCGGTCTATTGTCAAATTCAGTGTTGCCAACGGGGGCGATTTACTTCTTCTTCTTCTTATGGTCGCTCACAATCTAACATCCAAAATATCATTCTAGTTTATTTCAAATTAAACCACATATATTATTATACATGATAACTTACAATAGGTTTAGAGTAATCATTGTACATTTTTTACATACTATTACAAATAAAATTGTTCATCTTTTTTTATATACCTACCTAAATACAAATTAAATAATACAGAACAGCACCCCTGAGATTTATTTTCAAATTTATGCGCAACAAAATCAACAACTTCTTAGCAACTCAATCAACAACTTCTTAGCAACGCAATGGAAAACAAACTTCCCAACGTTGGCATCACTGAAAAAAACATCTCTACGTTGGCAGCACTGAATTTAACAATAGACCAGCAGCCCGATTCACGGAAAAGTTTAAGTCTAAGTTTAGTTCGAAGTTCGAACGAAGTTCGATTCAAACCCTCCGTGAATAGGTACATAGACTGTAGATAGTCGCCGCCTACAATAATTATTATTACCAGCAGCCCTATTCACAAAAGTTTGAATCGAACTTCGAACTAAACTTAGACTTAAACTTTTCCGTGAATCGGGCTGCTGATTAGAAGTTCTGCCACCTAGTGTGTGTTGTCGGAAGCTCCCCAGAAAACTTCCCATTGAATGTAAATGAATAAAAAACACTTTGTTTATCTAACACAGAATTTTTGACAGCTCAACAAGTTGGAAAAGTCGGAGTAAATCTGACAGGTAGTAAACACTAGATCACAGACTACTTATATGACTAGATATTTAGAAAAGTTTAAGTTTAGTTCGAAGTTCGATTCAAACTTTTCCGTGAATAGGGCTGCAGGAGGGAGCTTATTATATAACCGAACACTAGTGCAAATAAATCCCTTGGATACCCTTGATAGTCGGTGCTCGACCTCCCTGATTTTATCACAGTACAGAAATAATAATATGATGAATGTATCCACTAGGCCAAGCCTGTCTCGGGAAGACTTAATATATGTAGGATATAAAAATAGAGAAAGATCAATACAATAAGCTTTTATATAATTATCAAGAAATATCGGTTCAGGGATGTTGTCATGGCATCAATACATGACAACTGTTACCACAAAATGGATTGAAGTCACATACAAACAAATTAGAATAAAATGTTTACAAAACTAAATGGTCCATTTTTCAGAGCAACACAATTATCAACTTCACCCAATCACAGCATCATGAAGCATATTATATACTAAGCCATAGACATTTTTTTAAGCCTTCACTTGTTTGCGTAGCCATAGACATAACATACTCAATATACGCATTATTTGCATAAATAAATTTATTTCACGCATAGAAAATATTTTACACATTATTTTATATGAACATTTTTTTTCTAGGTTCCGAATTATATATTACTTACTTAAACAAATATTACAATGTGATATATTACTATTATTTATTTTTACTATATTCATTTTATTATAACAAAGCACACACACACAGACTGAGTACAAGATAGACATAGACACAAAAATAATTATAATATATTACAGAAACACAACACAAAGCAAATTTATTTTATGTATATACTAGTAGTGGAATTGATTTTCACGATTAAATGATGGTCGTGCAATATATTTCTATGTACACACACAAAGGATTTTCTAGACACGCAAAGAAATTAAGTATCGGAAAAGAATGTGGTATTGAGGTTAGTGATGTGATAAGAATAAAAGTATAATTTCAGATGGTTTTGATATATGGAAAGAATAATGATTTATCGGTATTTGTGAAATTCCCCGAAACAAGGTTCTAGACAAAGTGCGTTTTTTTTCGGGCAGTTATTACAACAGTAGACGGTGTCCCGACGAATTTTGTTTTTATAACATACTGAGCACCGCCTTCGTTGAGTATTACCCGTGGAATTTTTATCAATTGAGGGTAGATGAATGCCTGCTCTATCTGACTTAGATGAAGATCTAGGTTCCGGAGGTATTGGCGACACTGAACAATTTTTGCTACCGAGAAGGGATTTTATGACGGATAATCGAAATTCATAGAACGACAGTTTCTTGTTATTGGCGTCTTGATTATATAAGTAATATGAATTCAAAAAGATGATTTGGAATATATGAATTGCCAATTTTTTGTAACATTGAAGCGTTTTTCGGTGGCACGGGTAATAAGCCATCATTTGATCGTGGAAATCAATTCCACTCAATTCTTATTATACTCCACGATCATTCTTGGCTTTTTTACTATTTTCGACCTTCGATTTGTCGTTTCTACAATTTCTCCACCAAACTCTGAAGATATGGAGAGGACTTCTCTTTTATCTTTCCATTTGGTGATACATATTCCTGAGTCTTTGTAAAAACTATAAGATTCTCCCGATTTCACGATTTGGTTGTTCATTTCGGTTGGATTTCCCTTCCTACCGGATCTGAGTGTACCAGTTACATACGTGTCTTGATCTAGTAGTGACTCCGTGAGTGACACGCTATTGTAGAAATTGTCCATATATACAGAGTATCCCAGTCCTGTCTTACCTTCAAGTAACTTCGTCACTATCTTTTTAGTGTGATCTTGCCCACCCAATTCGTTATCGTTGGCTCCATCGTACACAATCAGTTTTAGAGCAAGTCCGTTCGATTCCGCTAGTATATACAATTTTATTCCATATTTAGCTTTTTTACCTTTTATGTACTGTCTAAAGATCAAACGCCCTCTCCACAGTAAAAGTGACTCGTCTATGGACAAATTTTTGAAGGGACAGTATATGCTGGTCATTACACTATTGAATATAAATCAATCAAGGGCTGAATTTTGTCAATGCTTGCACTTGAGCTTGTATCTGTAAAAAAGTGAAGTGATTTCAGGATCACTAAAAATCTATCTCTCGACATACACTTAGAAAAAATAGTGATACTGAAAAGCTCATCCTTTTTCCAATAATCATTCAACCGGTTCAATTTTATCGTGCCCATGTGAAATAGCAAACCTAACCATATTTTCAATTCCTCCTCTGTGATGTTCTCCCATTTTTTTATTCTACTATGTCGTTTGGTTGCCCCAGCCATCAAATTTAAGGCATATTTGTTGGTCTCTCGAATTATCAGATCATAAAAGTCCTTTTTGAATATCATATTGAAATAATCAATTGGCTCTTTGGTTGCCAAATTTATTTTTATACCAGAATTTTCTAAGAAAGGAAATTTTTTTCATGGAACCGGAACAGACGACCAAACATTCGTCGATCCCGATGCCGATGGCGAAACACTTTGTCGTAGTGGTTGAGGGGGTTGCATAGAAATAACGAGTTCATCTTCATCACTGCTTTCTTTATCTTTGTCAGACTCAAAATTACTAAACATACAATAGTCCGATTCACTATCACTAATATCATCATATTCGCTATCACTGCCATACCTGGGTCTTTTTGATGGTTGATCCATGGCTTATAATATAATGGTATACCTAGAATGTAAAAAAAAATTATATAGTTAAAAAGCAATGTTTTACTAAAAAAAAATAATACAGGTGAAAATTCCTAAAAAAATATTTTCATGATAAAATGTTTGCAAAAATATGTTGTTGTTAAAAATAAAATAAAAATGAATAGTAATACAGTGCATGTTTTCTCAATAATAAAACAATAGAGATGACTGTAACAGACGTATACGTTGAGAGGGATAGGGAGGAAGGTAGGGACACTTGAAGAATTGCAGATTTAGGGCTGGTTTTTACATGTTGGAAAACAGTTAGTAGATTAACGGCCGGCAATAATCAATGAGTAAATGGAAGAACAGATGCGACATTGTAGTGGGAGCTGACATCTACTTGTTATATACACGTATTATGAAAGAATTAGAATTACCGTCTCTACATGGGACGACAAGGGACGCAGGTTCAAATCCTGCCTGGAAAATGGGATTTTTCCACATGTTGATTATTAGGAGTTTCGGGGATTTGAACATTACCATCTAATGTCGAACTTTGTTAACGTAAAGTGATCACACCTTCAAAATAACCAACCTTCGAAATAATAGTAGAAGACTTTCATAAGCCCGTAATGGTTTGTTCATTCCATTTAAAATCGATAGTGAATTATTAGTTGAAGATACATTCGTTAAAATTTACTTTTCCTCCTTTCAAAACTTGGACTTGTCAACTCTAATTCACCTAGATATTACAAATTTATTTTGAGTTGTTGGTACCATAATGGATTCAAACAGAATTTCATACTGACGAACCGGAAACTGTTTATCCGTACTCCAGGAATGTCTGTCAATGAAATACTTGGTTTAAGGGATAGGTACTTGAGATGAAATTTGTCTCTATAAGTATACACTATGGGCTCCATGGAAATTCCCTTTTTCTTGAGTAAGAATGTTACAGGACGATTATTATCATTGATTTTAAATGTGTATATTCATTTATCATTTCTATTTTTTAGATATTAGTAACTAAATCGGAGCTGACCGCACATTTCATTCCAATACTTCCTGTGTTCATAGAAAAGTTTTCAATGCATCCAGAGATCTTGTTAGAATCCATCTCAATACCCCAATATTTTAACTTAAATATTGAGTTCAATTCAAATCTTGAATCGGTGAGTACATTTTTGTTTACTATAAATTTTCACTATTTACTTATCCTATGTAATGATTATTGGTTGAGTTTGTCCGTAGCCCCGTGCACGATATTTTCATTGAAACATTAACCCACGCACAATATTTTCCGTATATATTAATTCTATTATATGTCAGTAAGTTGATGATTGCAATGATAACAGATATACGCAGGATATATTATTATATAGACGAAATATGAATATGAAAATATGTAGTCAAATTGAGAATAAATCAATCAATATTTTTTGTATTAAATAACCATTGATAAAACAAAACAAACAGTGGGGCAGTAAATTCCAATAATTATATATATATAAACTGTTTGTTAAGTGTAATTGATAATGGAAATAAATAAAACTTTGAACATATTCCGGATCCCAAATGACCTTTTTTCAGTGATCTTTCATCTCTCTGGATACTAAAATATCCGAAACAACATTTTTTTATAGCGAACTTTCATCTTTCCAGATACCAAATTTTTGGTTGGGCATCTTTGTGTATGAAAAACGGCGATATTATGCCAAGCGCCGTTGGCAACACTGTTTGGCAAAGGAATCTTAATAATGTTCAAACTTATAATCTAAATTATGTAGTTATGGTCGAATTTTGAGCACTGGCCAGTATTTAAGTCAAAATTATGATTTTTGAATATGTTTGAATGTTAAAAAACTATTTCTGAAAGCTCGAAAGAAATTCTATCAAAAATCCGCATACCAATATTTTGAAACTCAATGGTAAATAAAAATTATGTTGTTATGGAATTTTTCACAGATGGCGTTGTTGTCAGTAAATTCGTTCCATACTAATTTTAAATTCTGTTATCCGGAGCGGAGAAGAATCCAATAAACCAAGCATCTTAAAAATCTGTTCGGCCAATCTTGAGTCATATGAGTTTGCACTAACCCGGCTTTCTTTTTATCTTTAAATTAATTTGTAATGCTTGCTGTTACACAAATTTTTTGTCTTTGCAGAGCTTTGATCGATTACTGGATGAGCTTGAAAAGATAATAGCCTTTCACAGTGATGAAAAATTACTGCTTATGTGTTCCAAAATATTCAGAATGCTGTGCAACGAAGATTCAGTAGTCTATTCTAAGTCCAAAGAAAAACTTGATACAGTAATAAATTTATCTGTGGACGACTATTTAAAAAAATTTCAAAAATGGAACAATTCTATGGGTAGAGTAAGGCAAACAAAATTTTTAGTTGAAAATTTATCCAGGAAATATGTTTCTTCATCACATGGTGAAAAATCCCCTAGCAATAACCAATAATGAACATCTTTAATAAGATGATAGTTCTGTTCATTTGTTGACAAATTACAAAAGAATGTGAAAAATTTAATGCGCATGAATGTACAATTTTAGTTGTGTTCAAGAACCCATGCCTTGAGCTACGATATATATAAAATTCAATTCATTTATTATGTTGTACTATATTATGATTTTAGAATGAACAATCTGAAAATGCATCAGAACTTATGGAGGCACTCAGAAGAATTTACATTTTATATGAACACCGTACCTCAAATTATCCCGATATATGGAATCATTTGATTGAAAATTTATCTACGTATCAATATAAATTCTTTACATTGGAGGTACCTATTTTTATTTATTATTTTTTTGCCATTAATAATTATCTTCTTCCACCGACATAATATTTCTCATACAACCTCTCCTATTTCTTTTACTTCTGACCTGGCCTTCCTTGAGGACAGAAACAATGTGTTTGATCCAAGTCATTCCCAGTTAGCCATATACTTTACAATGCCCGAACCATCTCAACTTATTGACTTTCTTCTTTGTCACAACACTAACTTCCGTACCACAATCCTTCCTAATGTTCTCATTCCTTTCCATATCCCGCAGAGTCTTTCCACATATTCTTCATAGAGATCTACTGCATTTATACTACATTCTTCTTTTTTCGTCCATGTCCACGTTTCACATCCATATGTAATTGATGGTAACAGGATTGCATTATGCACTAGTTTTAAAGCTTGTAGTGAGACGTTGTTGTTTCTCATAATAAGTCTTAGTTCATCGCCTACCCTTCTACCAGACACTTTCTTACCTTCGATTTGTTTTTCACACTTCTTAAATACACATTCTTATTCACTTGCTTAAGACACTCATTTTCAAATTACTCAACGCTTCTCAGAATTCTCAAGAGATGTCTCATTTTTTTTATTAAATTCAGGTATTTCAATACAATCTCAAGACATGCTATTCATTCCTTATGTGGAATATGAAAGAGATGCAAGAAAATAAATTAACTCCATCTTTTGATACGAAAACTATTAAAAAACAACTAGACGATTTTACCAACATATGCGCAAGATTTATCAGTGGCAATTTTGAAATTGGAGTTCACACATTGGTAGTATTATGTGTTTCAATTTTATGAAATTTGATTGAAAAATTGTAATAAAAAGTATGTAAAAATTTGTTGCAGACTTTCAATGTAATCGGTAATCTAATGATTAATATAACAAAATCATCAGAAAGAGTTCACACTGACGACACATCTAAATTGGAATTTCTCATATACAAACCAAGCAAAGAGGTAGTCGATATATTGAGTGAATTTATTCAGGAGTTTGTATTTGATACTCGCACAGATGGTGGGTATAGTTTGGTTGGAAAGATTTCCCCTACTTTTTGTACCTAACCTATCCATAATTTTGGTTTCTAAACATAAACATTGCGCAAGATCGAGTGCAATGAGTGGGGTGTAAAAGGGAGTATTGATTGATTGATTTTGGTTTATGGCCAGTCTTATTGGATTATGTTATCTAATGCAGTGTTCCGCAAAGCGTGTGCTGCGGCACCCTGGTGTACCGTGGTCATCAGGTGGTGTGCCGCATAAAAAATGAGCCCCACATATTTTTAGAGGCTGATTCAAAATAATGGGTAGTAAAACTTGTTTATCCGGCGAACATAATATTATTCGCTCACTTAAATGAACTCAACAGAAAAATGCAAGGCAGGAATTCTAATAATTTAATGTCTCTTGACAAAATTATAAAGGCTTTCACGCTTAGTTGTTGTATGCTAGGCACACTGTCAATAGTCGTGCCTACAAATTCAGAAAAAAAATGTGAAACACTTGAAGCCATAAGCAGAATAAAATGAACTGTTATATTTTCCTAAGTGTGACCTGGATCCTATGAATGCATTATCGGATACCATTTCTCTTGGACACTGTTTGGACATTAGAGGGAGAGGATCAAAAACGTTACGGCGCATGTCATGGGTGGGGGGGGATCAAAAATCCAAAAAAAATGTGTTAAATAATACTTGCACAGTCACTATTCTTCATTGGTGTACCTCTGAAGTTTCTTGATCTGGTGGGTGTACCTTCAACACAAAAAGTTTGCGGAACACTGATCTAATGCGATTGTTTTGTTTTTTAATGCAATATATTCTACCGACCTCGGTAGCCTAGTTGTACTAGCGTGGACTTTAGATCCGAGGTCCCGGGTTCAATTCCCGGTCGGGTCAGAGTTTTTCTAAGTGTTTTTTCACTTGAAATTTCTACCCGGGGTTGGCCTGTCTCAGATTGGACGGGACCGGTTGACTGGAAAAAATTGCCTCAGGCAATAAGTTCCGCCGGCTATACTGACACCTTTGTATAGAAAAGTGTTATATTATTATTATTCTTATCTGAATGCGATTGGAAAATGAATTTAATTCTAAAATAAAATACTGTTATTTCAGATGTATCAAGGAAAGTGGAATTGAAAGATGCTTGTAGTTTTTTGACAACATTTTTAAAATTAATAACTCATAAGGTGATATCTATTAGAAGAAGTGCTCATATTTTCAAATACTATCACAAGGTAAAAACGTTAACAATTTTTTACAATTAGGTCTTAACAAATATATTTATGGACCAAAATTTAATTCCAGATACATTATTACAGTATTACGCTGGTAATTTTTTTGACTTCACTTCATTTAAAAGAGGTCAATTAAAAAAATTTATCAGGTATTTCACACTTGGTCACACGCTTTTAGAAAATTATCAGGTATTTCACACTTGGTCACACGCTTTTAGAAAATTCCGCTGTTCCACGCGGTATCTGTGAAGTCTCGACTTTACTATTATTGCTTTTTCTTTAATGAATCTGCCCTCACTCGAAGTGAACACAAATACACTCTTTCACAGTAAGCTACTTAAAGCTAGTGTTGTGAAAGAGGAAGATGGGCGGCACCTGGGATCGAACCCACGACCTCTGCACGAAACAGTACGAAAGCCGGCATCGTAACCCGCTGGGCTTCAAACCACTTTTATTCAACATTTTTGTTTTACAGCATACAAGTATTTTGTTGCTTAAAATTTCTACATTGTTAAGTAGCAAGTGTGAGTGCGAGTTGTGGGTTAAAAATTGCAGGTGAAAAGTGAGTGTCCACTTCGGTGAAGTGCAAGTCCAAAGTTGCTCCGCCCTTTTCAATGTTTTTATTATTTTCTTTTTTCACTACTGGGGGCAGCGCTGTTAAACAGGGTGTGAGCACGTACTGCGAGGGTATTCGCAAAAAATAGAAACCGTTTCTATCACTGTTAAGTTCATTCGCAGTTATGTCCACAAGTGCTTAACACTACTTGTTACTTTGCACCCACCTCGCACAACATACACTTGCTACCTATTTAACAATATGTAAACTACCCATAATTCAACATAATTCCGATGACATTATACAACCCACCTGTCTAAGAAATGATCAGACTTCTTTAGTGTTGTGTACCATGTTGACACGATTCTAGGAATATGAGCCTCCCTGCGTGCATAGGAAATCATCATAAAACTATCCGAATTTCTCAAAAACCTCAAACTTTTCGGTACGTTAAGTAGCTATTGATAGTTGTGAAGAATACCATGAAATACTTCAAATATTTATCGACACTAGTGTTCGACTAGTGCTTGAAATTCGACTATAACTAATTTAGATTGTAAATTTGAAGTGTTAAATAAATAAACAAATATTTTTTTGAACGATTTTCAGGAACAAATCGAAGGTTCAATTATACAGAAAATTATTTCTTACTTCAAAATTTGTAGAAAATAAAATCAACTCATTATTGAACATGATGGTTTATGTTTGGTTCCATAACAAGTGGCTTTTTTCTTTTATTTCAGTTTTCAAAAGAATACGGCTGCATTTTGAAACCAGCAATTAGCGAAATTATTTTATTAGACGCAAAAGAAGTTGCCATAACTATACTGACCAGTCTGCAAATTTTATTTGGAGAATTTCATCGCTCTCGTGCTGGTCGAATTAAAAAGAATACACCATCTGTACAAGAAGTCAAAGTAACTAATTTTAAATCTTCTTCTTCTTTTTAGCCTTGCACCCGTTTTAAA
This sequence comes from Mystacides longicornis, assembly GCA_963576905.1. Taxonomy (NCBI): domain Eukaryota; kingdom Metazoa; phylum Arthropoda; class Insecta; order Trichoptera; family Leptoceridae; genus Mystacides; species Mystacides longicornis. Next base: position 5,673,718 of record OY756439.1, on the reverse strand, counting down.
GTGATTCAGCCTAGTGGTCTTTGTCTTTGAAAAATAATTTAAAAACTTTAAAATATCTATAATATATTTTGACTAGCTTTCCCTACAGACATTGTCCTGTGGTTCTAGCCCGAAGTGGCCCATTAATATGTACATAATGTGCACTGCGCCCCCATAAAAAAATACATAATTAATTTGATTGAGTTAAGCTAATAAAATATTAACATAAAAGTTTTCCAAAACATCCATATTTCATTCGTATTCAAAACTCAGGCGGGAACAACGCGAGAATATAATATGCGCTCGCAGACATTCTACCTCTATGGGCCCGATGTTGACTTTGAATGAAAATTTGAGTAAGTGGGATAGGCTACTGTAAGAGTGGCAATTACGTTTGCAAGAATGAGAGGGAACTACCATCATAATTTTGTTGTTATGGCGTCGCAAGAAATCGGTTCCATGCTAACTTTAATATATTTTATACTATCCGTTAACATTTTTTTCAACTTGTTATTCTGTTATCCGGAGCGGAGAAGAATCCAATAAATCAAACATCAGAAGAATCTGTTGAGCCGATCTCGAGTTATAAGTGTTCGCACTAACCCGACTTTAATTTATATTAGAGATTTTATTTTTTACAGATCTTAGCTCAAGAATTTGCTGCAATATTAAGTGTATCCCAGATAAACCAAGATGTCGTTGTAATTCTACATAATGCGGGAATAAAATTTGCCACTGCTGACCATCGGGGGAATATAGATATAAGTCAAAAATACGAAAGTTGTTCACAGCTAAATCTTTTATTTTTCGTGATATTATTGGAATTTTCTTTCCTGCTATCTGATCAGAACAAAAAAGAAGTTTTGAACTTCATACAAAAAGATTCTTATAAAAACTGTAAGCCTTTAGCACTGTATATTGACTCTTTAAGAGCCGATTAACTCGAGGTGTTACGCTGAAGATGATGATTGCTTTAAACTAAGAGTCTAACATGAAATTTTAAATACCAACATTTTTTTTAAGAGTCGGACACTCGAAACACCACACTCAAGTTTTGCCACCACTTGGCCTTGGCGAAGGTCAAAAAAAAAAATATTAATTTGGTGTCACGTCAAATAATGTAATTTTTTAATTCAATAATATAATAATTATTATATTGTAATATTACTATTTGAGTTCTTGGGGCGTATTGTGAATTAATTGAGTGACATTAATAAAACCAACTTTTTAATAGTTTATTGCATAAATGCACAAAATTTTTGGTTTACTAAAGAACACTCTTCTCAGTTAATATAGCCAGCGGAAGTTAATGCTAGAAGCATTTTCTACCAGTCGACCATTCCCTTCTAATCTAATACAAGATTCACATCCCGAATAGAGGTTCATTTTCTCTTTTTTTTTGTGTAACATAAAAATGTGTTAACTTTTTTGTTCATATACCTACTGTATTGTTAGTATGTGTTTACCAATTATTTTACTATCAGCATAGTATTTACGCTATCGATGATTGTTCCCTTGACTTAGATTAAGATTTAAATATTAAATTATTTATTTATCATATTTCAGTATTTTTTTTTACTTTTAAAAAGATAAGGTTAACCATATTTTCAGGTGTCACTTCTTACTTTCTTTTATTCAGGAGAGAAACTTGGGAAAAGGCTTTAGTGTCTTACTATGATCACGGTAGAATCCATAATTGGGGCTTCCTCCTTTTGAGAAAACCCAGGATTTAATAAAATATATAGACATTACGCACCACTCAAAAAAGGAACTCCGCGATGGCTCAGCTGTCCACTCTTGATCTACATTTTTCAACTGCTAAGATGTTGGAGCGTTTGTGAAAACGTCAAAGTGGAAAATAAATTCTCAATATACTAGAATATATTTTCTATCTGCAAGAAATTATTAAATGAAGAATAGATAAGATATTATAACAAAACAAGCACTCATCAACCGGTACAACGTTGAAATTAAAAAAACGTTTTGGGTTTTGTTTTGGTCCATGACAGCTGGTTGTCAAAACTTTAGTATAAAAAATTGACTTTAATTTTCTCTACAATTTTCTCTGTCTACGCAATAATAATATTATTTAATTTAGATAAATCGTAAGTTGATTACAAAAAACCAAATAGGTGGTGTTGCAAAAAACACTTTTTATTATATACGATTGAGATATATAAAATACGAAAATATTATTTTGACATATCGCCACACTTTGCTGTATATTTTGTCATTTATACAAAAAATGGCTGCTGCGCCTGAAAATATCCAATTTTGTAGATGTTGACAAATAATTTTGAGGGAATCAGGAGTTTATCCTGCAAATTAATTTGTTTTTATTTTGTAACTGAGAAGTGTCAAAGTAAGTGATGTTTAATTCATCTTATTATTTGATATAATATGCTAGAAAAATAACAGAAGAAAAGTTTTGAATAGGTGCAACAAGTGGTCAACTTTACAAAAGTTACTTTAAACTTTTGAGCAAAAAAAACCGTAATATTCGTTAAAATGGATTATAAAAAAGTTAACAATTTGAAGTGTGGTTACTTTAGACTTGAAAAATTATATTTTCATCATTAAAATCAAGTTATGTTTTTGATAGATTAATATACTACATTAAGTTTCGGATGGATTTTTTTATTACTTATACTTTTAACTTTTAGGAATTCTACAAAATGGCTAAAGGAAGAGTTACAAGATCAAATCCTAAACAGAAAAAGAACGCCTTGATATCAATAAATAACAAAAGTACCCATGTAAAAACTGCCAACAATGAGCACATATGCACTAAATGTAACAAAAAATACACAACATCAGTGGGACTTAAAAGACATTTGAAGTTTTGCACCGCTAGCATGGAAATTCCGTTGAATTCTGTTGAAAATCATAATTTGGAATTGAAAAATTTCAATATTTTTTCGGAAGCAACCACTGATAGTGGGATAGAAGATGCAACCAGCATAGCCAACTCTCAAGCATCGGATGATTCTCACAACGATTCAATAAGCACTGCAGTTGAAGGTTATTTAATCAAGAATCCATATGAGTTCGAAGAGGAGGATGAAGAACAAAATCATGAAGTAACAATTGAAGTCCCAAAAACAGTTTCAGACGACCCAAATATTTGCCAGTGTTGCGGTGAAAATATAAAAACAGCTCACAAAGTAAGTAATTTTTCTTTTTTATAGATCTAGCTAGATTCTGTGATAAAGTGGTCCAACTTTCTATCACTTTGGGAAACAATCTTCCCATGCAACACATTCTTTCCTGGTGTTTTTTCCATCATTTTTAAACCTTCTTTTCTGTCTTCTCCATCTTATTTTTTGACAGATGGCTTGGTGTGAACCTTTAGCCAATTCTCCATCTTATTATTATCAATGTTGCCACCTTTGAAAAAAAATTTGACCAGGACACAAACTTTAGACATGATTTATGAGAAAAAAAAAGGTCAAACCGATAAGACCCCGTTAAAAAAGTCATTCCGATAATTAAGTACCCAAAAAGTCAAATTTTGTTTTGTTGCGGTCAGGAAAATAAGGTTCGGAGAGGAAAAAAGGTCATTGAGTAAAGATGCAACCCAACATTTTTAGTTTACGCCTGAATGCACATTGCAGAACCCGGACAGTTGGCGACACTGATTATTACCGCTAGGCCTGCTTTCTCCTAGGAGGTTGCTTTCACTGTGTCCCATTTTGTATCTAGCCTCTTGGAAGAATTGGATTAGTTGATTGGCGTTAAACTGTTTAATTTCTTCCGGGCACATCGAAGATTTGTATTTGACACGCTATGACACATCGGTTGTAAACTGCGATAAATATTTAACAACCAAATTTAATCATCAGATTACCAATTGAAGATGTAATGACTAAACCCATAATGGTACGTTTGCATATTTTCAGGCTGGTTCTTACAAATGTGAGATTTGTGTGAAATATTACAAGAAAAAGGATTCGTTCAACGAACACAACAAAAACTTCCATTCAGAGGCTAAAAACGCTATCAAATGCAGCAAATGTCCGGTTGTTTGCGCCAACAAGAGTGTGATGCGTGAACATGAAGAAAAACACGCTAAAGACTTTCAGTGCGACGGTTGCCAAAAGAAGTTCAATAGAAAATACAATCTAGATAGACATCAAAAATTGGGTTGTGGTCCCGTAACTGAAAAAGTCAAGGCGTTCAAGTGTCAGGTAATCAATTCTTCATTTATTGTCATTTCTATCAGTAGCTGGCCACTATCCTGGAGCAGACTATTCAAAACAATTTGGCACACCGAACCAAACCAAAAAAAACTTTTCCACCCCATACGTGGAAATTTATTCATTCATTCTCCCTTAAAGGCCCCCCGCACACCAGACTGAAGGCCAATACCACACAAATCAAGTGGATCGCCCCACCTCCCAAGCCAACCTGCAATGCGAGGGGCCTAAAACCCACTTAGAAGCATAGAGAGGCATCAAGAGCTCACCATTTTGCTCAATTTTGTGCCTTCACAGAGAGGACACAATCTGCCTGAACCCCCCCTGATGGGATCTAGGTGTCCGAGGTTTATTTCTTGCACCTTCTCTGACCTTATCTGTGATCTGGTCCCGATCTGTGATTTTTCGATTTACTGCCTCTTAAGCTATATTTATACCAAAGTCACAGAGCTTGAAAATAGAGTATATTTTCTTAACTGTTAATACTGGATACCGTGGAAACGTCAACTTATTAGCAGGCGATGACAATAAATCTTTCTGATTATTATTTCCTTGGTGAACATATCAATGATTAGGAAAATATATTCTATTTTCTAGCTCTGGGTGTTTGTTCGTTTGGTATAAATGCACCTTTACAGGATGCTCAAAAAATGTACAAAAAGAGCTTGCTAGTCTTAGGTGGCAAATATGCGGGAATGCCTCAAAGTAAATGAGTTTTACGACATTTGTATACTTTTTAGGCTTGCGGCAAAGAATTCACGAGAAAGGACAACTTGATGATTCATCTGAGAATGCACCTGGGACAGCCGTCCAACCAGAAGGAATTCACCTGCGAATATTGCGGAAACAAATACAAGGGTAGAGCAGCCTATCACATACACCTTCGTAAACACACAGGTTTGTGCCTATAAAAGTTTCTCAATTGTCTGATGAAGTTTAAAAAAAAAGTTTCTCACTATTTCCAACAGATTACTCGATATTATGTTCAAAAGTCTACCTACGCGAGCTTGAACGAAAAAAGAAGAATGTAGTATAAATGCAGTAGAGATGAGATCTCTATGAAGAATATGTGGAAAGACTTTATGGGATATGGAAAGGAATGAGAATATTAGGAAGGATTGTGGTATGGAAGTAAGTGTTGTGACAAGGATGAAAGTCAATAAGTTGAGATGTTTTGGGCATGTGGAAAGAATGGATCTAAACAGAATGACAGAGAAAATTTACAAGGCCGAAAGAAAAGGTGTAAGAAAGCGTAGGTGACCAAGAACGACGTGGATGAACACATTGATTCCGTCCTCAAGGAAGGCCAGGTAAGAAGTAGGAGGAATAGGAGAGGGTGTATAAGAAGTGTGTTTGGATAGAAAAGAGTGGTGGTCTGTTCTCTCTGCCAACCACCCCTAACGGGACACGGCGTGATGGGTAAAAAAAAAAACCTAGGACACCTAAGAACAAAAGAATTAATGAAGGGCAGTTGGCCCAATGGCTAGTATCTCTGTGTTAAACATGATGCGGGTTTAACATATAAAGATTCCCATGGTGGAATTTTTGAGGATTTGAAAATTTGACAAACGAATGGCATTCAACCTTATTAACTTATGATAACACTGAGCAAGTCCTTTAAACAGCATTAATCACATAGAAACTTACGATGGGGCTATTCAACAAATAATACACTGGTTGGTCTGCACACACATAAATTTAATGGCGGATATAACAGAACAGAATTAGACGGAAGTTTATAACCATAGATTAAGTTCAAAGACAAAACAGTTTTGATTGCCTTTCTCCAACAAAACTTTAATAATTAACAGTGAAAAGGAAAACAGGTATCAGCTAGTGTTTCTATGTGATGGAACGTTTATTTAAAATTATTTTGTATTTTAGGTGAAGCTCCATTCAAGTGTGAATATTGTTCGAGTGCGTTTCGTGCTAAACAGGCTTTGGTGAAACATACACGTAGGCATACTGGAGAAAAACCATTTGTATGCTCACATGTAAGTCCATTATTCTTTTTTTTTTAAATTAATCTGCGCTCATTCAAAGTGAACACAAATACACTCCTTGACTCTTTCACGGTAAGCTACATAAAGTCGAAAGTCGACGTTGGAATGATTATTTTAAAAGCTTTATTTTTGCTTCTTAATATATTTACTGTTCTGCGATAGTACAAATTCAAGTGATTTTAAGTTCTCTTGTTCTTCAATCAATTCTCTTTTTGGTTCTCTTGTTCTTCAATCAATCAATCAATTCTCTTTTTGGTGCCTAACATCAACACTAAAAATAATTTTTCCAGTGTACTGTAAAACTTGTTTTTTTAATATTTCTTAAAAATGAAGTGACTAATTTAAAATATTTTCTCTTACTGGACGTTGCTCTTCCAGGGTAAGTACCTACTAATCTCTAATAATTATTATTTATTTATTTATACTTTACTGTACATTGGTAGAGTAACACATAAAAACTTAACAGAATCAATCATTGAGGGCGAGCTTACCACAATGAAGTTGTGGTCTCTAACAACTAACACCTAGCCTCTAGTCAATTCTCTCCTTTCACAATTAAATTTTACTTGGGATATCTTTACAAACTCATGTTATTTTGTTATTTATTTACCTAAAGTTGCGTTTATACCAAATGAATACAGAGCCAGAGCTGGAAAATAGAGTACCTACCCATATTTTCTTGATCGTTGATTGGAAACAATAATAAACAAGAACTAATTAGTGACCAATAACAGTTCTTTCTAGAGTTTGATTCCCGGTCGGGTCAGAAAATTTCAATATGTTTTTTCACTTGAAATTTCTACTCAGAGTGGGAATCCTGTATCAGATTGAACAGGACCGGTTGACTGGTGGAGAATGCTTCAAGCATCAAGTTCCGCCGGCTATACTGACACCTATGTATAGAAGAGTGTTATTTATTTATTTTTATCTTTTTTTTTTTTTATTACGGCAACTCACCCTATAAGAGTGATATGTGCCTAAATACAGATTTATAATATATTACAATAGTATAATATTATATATCAATACATTTTACACAACTAAAGATACCTTATTATACATAGGTGGTGTTTTTAACATATAGAATTCTTTTTTTTAAACCTAATGTGTGACGATATACTATAATAATTACAATAACAAATAATATAAAATATAAATATAACAAAGTAAGATTCATCCAATCAAAAGTTTCTCTCGTTCAACTGGATGCACCTCATTATTGCGGCGTTAATTCTGTCACAACCCTGGGCGAGTAAGAAACTTATGGACAGTGGGTAGGTAAGTGTTATTTGTTTAATGTTAAGTAGGAAAATTTCGGAGTCAAAAAGTGGGCATGAGAAAAACACATGGTCTAATGTCTCTTCCTCTGCTCCACATTTACATTCAGGAGAATCAAGGACGTTAATTTTGTTAAGGTGAGAATTTACTATACAGTGCCCGGATCTTATTCTAAAAATTGAGGAAACAGTGAATTTAGAAAAAGGTTTCTTATTGTACCATGGATTTTTTGGAATGTTTGGCTGAATGTTCTTGTAGTGAAGTCCCTTAGTGGACTTCGACCACAATTCATTCCATTCATTTCTAATACTTTCGAATATGTTTGTAAAATAGTCAGTAACTGGTTTGTTGATATGTTCGGTATATTTGTTATTCGATTCATTTATAGCAGCCCTTGCCAGGCCGTCGACATATTCATTGCCAGTTATTCCCACATGTGACGGGATCCACGCAATTACTATCTCAATGTTCCTTTGTTGGGCAAGGAAGAGTTCTTTGATGATGTCACACAATATATTATTTTGGGGGTCGTTTTTAACGTTAGTAAGTAGCTTTTTGACTAAACTTAGTGAATCTGTAAAGATAATTGCCCGTTGAAATGATGAGGACAAAATTTCTATTGTGCAAGTCTAAGGGCTATACATTCTGTGGTAAATACCGATGATTGGTCTGTAACTTTGACTTTCCTAGAGATGCCAAGCGAAGGAACATACACAGCCGATCCACACTCTCCCTTTTCATTTTTGGATCCATCCGTATATATTCTCACGTGGTGAGGCCATTTTGAGTTTACTATATCAAAAAATTGTTTATTTATTAAAGTTGAATTCATATTGGAGTGCGACCTATCCAAGCCGATTGATTCTACAATATTTGGGATGAACACAGTTGCGTGAAATGGAATCGCAAAGAATGGAACTTGGGGATAACTGGATATATGAATGTTAGATTTAATAAACTGTAGAGATGTTACTAGTAGGGTTATTTTTATCTTCACATTACATATTTGAAACTTTTAAAACAACTTTATAAAACAGTGACAATGCATTCTTTTAATACTTTTAAAATCTACTCACCTCTCCTGGTTACCACATGTTTACTTAAATTATTATTATTCAATCAGAACAGGTGAGTCACACGGGCTTGCGACCATGTATGCGGGTTTAAGGGGCCCCTTTATGACTTAAGTCACACTCACCACTCACCCACCAATCTCCCACTGATCCTCCACTCACCTGCGCAACCAAATCCAATAAGATGCGGACAATGCAATTACTATGTAACTGTCAGAGCCGTAGACAAACAAATAATTAATTTAAAACAGAAATTGCCTTGTCTATAGCCAAGCTATAAGAAAAAGTTTATATTATCTAGCAATATTATTTAAGTATCGCTCTTTTCATATTGTAATGATTTCACCATCACCTATTGATTTCAGTGTAGGAAACGTTTCTCAGCCAAAGAAGTACTGAACCGCCATATGTTGATCCACTCGGACGATAAGCCTTTCTCATGTGACTTGTGCGGTAAGTCCTTCATTCAGTTGATTCAGCTGCGTGCCCACATGTTCCACCACACGGGAGAAATGTCCTTCAAGTGCAAGCAGTGCGATATGGCTTTCTACAATAACACCAGGTCAGTTTTCTTTTAATATCTAGATCTCAACATAATACTGACTGCTCACATTAAAATATTTGTAACTACAAAACAACATTTTGGGAATTCATTCACTAATTTCCATCCATGGCGCTACAACCCATTGTGGGTCATGATGCCAGTTTTTTATTCCCATAGATTGCAGATCTCTACTCATGCATTAAGTAATTTTAATATGTTTTAATGGTAAAAATGGCATCTAAAGTAATTATATACATACACTCTCCCTTCAAACTTTACTTAGGAGTACAGAGAGACCACAAGAGCTCTCCATTGCGCTCGATCTTGCACCATCACGGGGGATACCAGCTGCCTGAACCTCCTTCACCCCCTGATGGGGTTACGGGGCTTATTCCTAATAAAACTTGAATTTATTTATTGGATTCTATGCACACCTTACAATAAAAAATATAAGTCAGATACCTACTTATCAATATATAGCAAACAATGATTCTAAGCATATTATGTAAGATGGTATAATGGCAGATGCGTCGTTTCTGCTGCAAAATCCTTTTTATATTATGTTAAAGTTGAAATGATTTGTATTCAAATTTACATAAAATAGAATTTGATATTGAAGATACATTGTTTATGTCAAAACGTTAAGAGTTTGCACAGTTGTGATATTAATTGAAACCCTTGTTATTGTTGCAATGTTTTGTAGTTACAATATTTTGACACTGAGAGCAGTCAATATGTTGTTAATGATTGTAATATTTCAACTGTATTCATATAAAATCTCTTCAGGTTGACGACACATGTGAAATATGCTCACGAAGGCGCAACTAAACTGCGGTGTCCATCTTGTCCCAAAGCATTCTTCAGGCAAGAGAAACTGACGGAGCATATTGTCATCCATTCTGATGAAAAACGTAAGAAATAGTTTAAATTCATCTTTTCATTCCAGCTTTTTTCTTGTTCACTGTCAAACATGGATATTCCACTTGTACTAGTTTACAAACATTTCTATATTAAAAATTAAAGAATTTGAACTTTCCTTTTACCTACAGTCTACATTGTATGCTGGTTAGGATGGCCCCTTGGTAGAGTGCTCTCATTTGTTGTTAGTTCAATGACAATCTTTTTAATCTCTGTGACTCTCCACGCTATTTAAGTATATTTTATTGTTGCTTGTATTTTTTTTTTATTTACTAAATTTTGGGTAGTGACATTTTTGTCTTATTTTTTCCAATCTCGACCCTATAGACAAATTGCGCATTAGAAACTGCAAAACTCTTTTGAACCACCCAATATCGCTGAACATACATGTGGGTATGTTCAGCGATATGTATTGATGTCCTCTATCTCCCTGCTTCGGGTTATCCACTATCTCTGTTAAGGTAGACTCCCACGCTATAACGCCATATTTTTATGCTACATAGATATTGTAATATGACAAGAGAACATTTATATGGTGCCATAGATGACTGTCAGCGCAACATAGCCTAGTCACACGCTATGATCATAGAAAATTGACAAATATATGGCGATATAGACCATTAACGACCACGTGGATTTTGACACTAGACGGACGGCATAAAAAAATTTAGACTTGGTATGAGTGTGTTTATTGAGTCACGGATAGAGTGAATCTACGATGTTACGAGTCAATTAGAGTATGAGATAAATAAATAAATGTCAAAATTTGAGAAAAAAGCAATGATATATACAGGTTGTTATGTAGAACGTTAGCCAAATTGGTAGGGTATATAGAGGGGACCATTTCCAACATCGTTTCGATATATCAAAATGTATACAGGGTGTTACTTTTTTTTCTAGGATTTTTTTTATTTTTTTTGGAAAAATCCCAAAATTTAACATTTTAGTGTCTACATTTAAATTTTAATATTATCTCAAATACATACTTATTCAGAAAAACATGACACCTGCTTACAACATCAACGCTTAAAAAATATATGATCCAACAAATTCAGAAAAACGCCTTGAGAAAAAAATGAAAATAATTTTTACGTCAATTTTAAAGATATTTAGAAAAATGGTTGAGTTCTTAATATAACATCAAAACTTCTCTAAAGTCTCCTCTTTCAAATGATATATTGCATCTGCGTATAATATATCCAAAAACAAAAAATAAAAACCAAAATCTGAACGATAGTCGCTATTTCATACGAGCCATTTTCTACTATAGTATGATTTTATACGGCGGTATAATATGGGTTTGATAAATCAAATTATAAAAAACAATTATTATGACCGACAAGTATCATTGATAATATTATAATGGAATAAAATATTTTAATGAGTAGGTACTTAATTATAAGATATTAATAATTAATACGAACATTACAAAATGTCTTTATGTATTTTAAAAGAAAAATAATATATAATAGTGTTTTATTCCTGGAAAGTATCACAAAACTGACTAAAGTGAACCAGACAACTGATTCCGATCACTATTGATTCGGGCAGTTCGGGTCGCTATGCAAAATAATTTGTTACCAATCACTATGGTTTATGCATGTGTAGTGTGTGTGTGTGTTGCCATGGCCGCCATTGTGCCTCCAGCCTAAAGTCAGATGACGTCATCATTTAATGGTCTATTGCCATAGCGTGGGAGTCTACCTCAACACCGTGTATATCACTCATCACAAAGGAGAAATCTGTAATTGTCACTAGTTTTTAATTAATGTTGCTGAAACTTGCGTTGTTATTTTTAGAATATTCTTGCGACGACTGCGGTAAAACGTTTAAAACAAAGCAACTCCTCATTTTCCACACGAGAACACACAGAAAAGAAAGGCCTCGCATTTGTCCCTTATGCCCCAGAGCCTTTATTAGGTTCGACTGTCTGCTGAGACATTTTAGAAGCAAGCATGCTGAACTCTATAAGACGGCCATTCTGGAAGCGAAAAAAAATAAGGTAGGTATTGCAACTTTATTAAATCACTGCCATATTATTGTCGAGAATGTCATCGTCATCCAAGCAAAAGTCACTAACTACAAATTCACCAAAATGATATTATACCAAATTATGTAAAAAATCTGGACTGAAGAAGGCCGATTAACTTTAATAGGCCAGTTTAAAGGAGCCTTTTATTCCTGTTTCACTGCTGCCAGGACGTGACATTTCTTTGAAACTTGTATGTTTACAATCAACGCATTCAGAAAATGTTTCAAGTCAAAAATTGAATTTTTCAACCGATTTTTCCCGTCTTTGATTAATACACAGCTGTACCAAACCATTTATTATCAATTATTTGACTTCAGTGCTTTAGTATAGATGCATGTAGAGTATGAGCAGCAGACGGTGATAACAAATAGTCGAAAAAATCTATTTTCCTTTTGCTTATGTGGTTTAGTTAGCCAACCCTATAATTATCTATTTCAATACTGCGGTTACATTACCTAAGATATCAGGAAAAATCCAGTCTTCCATTCGAAAGGATGTATCATAAACTCTTCTAAAAAATCTTTTAAATATTTGACAAGCAAGATTGCGTTGCTAATTCAAAGTTTTTTTTTAATTCTTCTATTTAATGACTATGTAATTATAATATTAACCTGCTAAAAATGTGATTTTAATCCTGCTTTTTTTTATTGTTAGATTGAAAAGATGAGAAACCAAGTGGTCTTTGAAAAAGACATCAAAATAAGGAAGAGAATTCAAACATTTGGCCCAGAACCGATGGCACCATATGTCTTTACACACCTCAAGGAAATTTCCAAAGATGTAGAGGTTAGATACAACATTGTGTTTATCATTTTTTTTGTGTATCCTTTTATATTTGCAATACGCAATCCTGATACCATCCATGATGTATGGGAGTGAAACTTGGACATGGACGAAAATTCTGGTATGAATGCTGTAGAAATGAGATCTTTTCGCAAAAAATGTGGAAAAAGATTGATTGATAAGGTGAGGAATGATGCTATTTGAAAGGAATGAAAGTGAATAAACTGAGGTGGTTTGGGCATGTTGAGAGAATGAATGAAGAAAGACTGACAAAAAGGATCTGAAAGAATAGGTGGCCAACCTATCGGTGCCGTAATAAAGAAGGGCCAAGTCAGGAGTAAAAGGAATAGGAGGCAATGCATGCGAAATGTTATGCTCTTGAATGAAGCGTTAGAGGTTTGTTTGGATAGGAATGAATGGAAGAATGTTATCTCCACCTACCTCCTCCGGGATACGATGTGATAGGTATAAAAAAAACAGTTTATATTTAATTTATTTTTGTATCTTTCTTTGTAATTTCAGTTCACGAATCTCAAATCGAAGCTGAAACAGAAAACTCGTAAAGAAGCGCAGGCGTCTCGGGAAACCCTCGTCAAGATTGCCGACCATTATGTCACTGAAGATTTCGAAGTTGAGATTGTGGACATTCCTTTATCGGAATCATATCTGGCTACAAGTATTCAAGAATTGCTGGAATTGTTGATTGATAAAGAGAGTTTTGAAGCCTTTAATTGGTGTAACGAAAACGTGGATGAAGTAAGTATAGTAAATTATCATCTATTATCTTATTGTTTATGTCTAGCTTTCCCGACAGACGTTATCCTGTGGTCTTAACTATGAATATTGAAATCGAATTTGTATAATGATAAATTAATTACCTTTTAACCAATATTATTTAGATCGATGCATCTGCTTCAAACCATATATTTTCCATCGACATTCTGTCAATTGCACCAACTATCTAACAACTGACAGTTTCTGTCAAATGCAATTATATTTCAAAATTGGAATAAAAATCATATGGTAAAAAGTACTAATAAGGTTGCCTACGTAGAGTTTTCTATAATTTTCTAATTTTTCACACAACTTTCTTGATTTTTTCTTTCATAAGAACCTTCTCCTGATAAAAGCCAACATGACAAAAAAAGAATCAGCGAAATGAGTCCAGCCGTTTATGCGTGATGCGATGACCACGGAAAATAGCTCTCCATTTTTATAGATAAGATTTTAATATATAACTTGATTTCATAACTGTACTTATTATTTTTAGATTCTGGAAGCATTGATTGTGAAATGCGGTCACACCGCGGCGGATCCGAAAATCACGGAGAGAGCTCAACGTTTGCGAGAGAATGCCAAAATTCTTCTGACTGTAGTCATCGACGATGCGGCAATACAATCATTATTCCAAACTCAAACTGTGGACGAAGTCATTTTGAGCGTTCTTCGTCTAGGGAAATCATGCACCTGATGATGATCAATATAATATAAAATAGACACAATTGTTTTTAGATAAAATTTGTTCGAAATCACTTTAGCTTCTGCATGTTAATGTTTTAATTTTAGTAAACTTTTGTAATGGACTATAAGTTTTTTGAAATTAACACAATTTTTTTTTGTAACAAATTTTTTTATTCACTAATCTTGAAAAACTGATATTTGCCCATATAATAGCAACTATGAAAGCCGTTGAATATCTCATTCATACGCTAAAGCCCCCCCATTCACTATCACTCCATCTGTCCACACACTGAGCGATGCCACTCCATTTTGACAGATGTGAAACTTAATTTTTTTTTTCAATTATTATAATAAATTTCACTATGTTAATACACGTATTTTGCTATCATTAAATCGAAAACAGCAACACATGTTACCCTGGTGGAGTCATGATCACAAAATGAGACTTAAGTTGGATCGTGTTTTTAACACTGACAATCAAGTGTGAAGTGACAACTTGGACCAAGTCCACTCGGATTGCGGGACATTGCAAGTGATAGAGGCTGATGTGAATCGAAAAACATCAAAAAAATGGCACCCTGCCGATTTATCACCTCTGTTAGAAATTGAAGTCAGCTCTTCTTTTCCTAAGGCTGTATATTCTATAGTTCTGGGTCTTCTAGCATGTGTTCTCATCTGCATAAAACACTTTCTGCAAAAAAATGTTCAAGATCGTACCAATATAAGCTTACAGCCCTCTACTGTTATTTTTTAAAAGGCTGGCTTAGTGTGATCACTTTTAAACTATCAATAATAGGGCTTGGGCAAACTTGATGAAAGATCTCATGGCTATGACAGGATTTGAACCTGCATCTAGCAGTCTTATAAGTTGAAATGCTATGCTTCATTTAGTAAATGTTATGATACAAGCTTTCGGTAGCTTACTGTGAAAGAGTCAAGGAGTGTATTTGTGTTCACTTTGAGTGAGCACAGATTCATTTAAAAAAAAAAAAAAAAAAAGATGTCTTCCCCCGAGAAGACCACCAAAGCAATGGAGAGATAGTAGCTGGTCAACCTCCCAAGAGGCTGGAACGGCGCCACAAACATAGCTGCAGGATGTTTAAATAAAAGAAGAAGAAGATGTTATGTGATTATTCAACTTCTATTCAGTGTTGCCAACGTGGGCGATTTATCGCCATTTGGGCTACTCGGAATGAGAATTGGCGACGAAAAAATCTAAATGGCGACTGGTCGCCAATTGGGCTACTTCCCTTTTAGCGATTTTTCACCTCTCCGGATACAAAATAACCTTTTTTTGGTGAACTTTCACTTCTCCGGATACCAAAATTTTCGGAATGACCTATTGTTTTTTTTTTTTAGCTACATTTAATCTTTCCGGATACCAAAATTTTCGGAATGACCTTTTTTTAAGCTACATTTCATCTTTTCGGATACCAAAATTTTAGGAATGACCTTTTTTTTCTTTTTTAGCATAATTTCATGTTTTCGGGATACCAGATTTTCAGTTGGGCGACTTTTGGGCTACCAAATTTTCAGTTCGGCGACTTTGGGCTACTTTTTTTTTTGAAAATCGGCGACATCGGTCTTAATCCGTTGGCAACACTGCTTCTATTCTGTATCTACATGGTATCTACCATTTATTTTGGAAAGAGTCTTGAGTGTACCATGGGCTTAAGTCAGATGTTACAAAATGGCAACCACGTAGACAGTTTAACGTAATTTGACATTGCAAAATATTAAGACATCATGTTGGAGATATCGTTTGACAGTGAAATGACAGCAATTTTTGTACATCTGACTTAGGCTCAGGTGTTTTGTTTCCTTCCTACATAAATGATATTCACCCTTTGGTTGGTTACTCCACACTGTGAGAAGCAAGGGCGGATCCAGCCTTGGCACCAGGGGGGGTCACAAAGTAAAAAAAAAAATCATTTTCAAAGTGGGGGGGGTCATGGCCCACGGAAATTATAATTATGCTAGCAAAATAAAGATTTTATTAATAAATATCACTGCCCTACTTCAGATTACATAGCCTAGGGGGGGGTCATAACCCCCGTGACCCCCCCCTGGATCCGCCGTTGGTGAGAAGTGTGGTCAGATACTAAACTAGATAATAGCTATACTTTATAATCTGAGAAAGAAGATTTATAGAACACATTAAGAATGCTGAGAAAACGTAAAAGGTAAGTAGGTATTAGAAAAAGTTTGCAAAATAGGACGTCCAGGGGGTGGCAGAAAGTAGACACTGTGGTTAAGGAATATTCCATACTGGACAGGAGCTGTCCCCCTGAATTTATTTAAAGTAATACAAATATGTATTAAAAAAGAAATATATTCGTAGAAAATAATTCGCTTTAGAACAACATAATTCGAAGAATTTTCATGGAATCATAGACATTATTGTTTGTATGTATTACAAACTTATTATGACTCGTAGAACTTCATCCTGCATCCAAATCAACATAATGAAATAAATTATTAGCTAAATTTAATTGAACAGTTTTAATGCCATAAACTGTATTCAATTCGTGTAATAAGTCTAAATTTATAATTTTTTTCTAGATTTTTTAATTTTTTTTTTTTTTAATTTTATTCAATCAAATTCTTACAATAATTACAATTTACATTATATTCATTTCTATATATTCATATAGGTATTAACAATTTCTTCCTCTCTCATAAAACTCTAGAGAGTTTGTGTAGAGAGAGGTTGCGCTTTGGTATTCATGAAGATATAATTAAAACAATAAAGAACACAACAAAAACACAGACGAGGACAACAATTCAAAACAACAATCACATTCCCTTTACATGTGTCTCCAACATACCCAACCAGAGGACCTGATCAACTCCCGCTTAAACAAAACAGAAACAAAAAACACAAAAAAAAGAAAAGAATTTACAACAAAAATGCATTCACGTCTTCCCTCATTCATTCATTATAAATATATTTTTCCTTGTAATAATGTTTTATTGATCGCAACAAATGTCCATAATTTTCTATTTCCCTAATGCTCAGATTAGGTCGAAGTTCGACGGGCGTGTCGTCAGCTAGTGTTAAATAAATATCGTGTAAATATCCCGCCAATTTCCATGAAGAATCGGCGGGGTGAGGGGTCGAAAAGACGTTATTAATGATTTATCTAATTTATAAAAAATCGTGTCATGGTGTCGTTACCGGCACGACCGATTTTTATGTAGGTATATTGGCAGGTTTGAGAATAGGTCTTATTTCAAACTTCTAGGTGATAAATGTGTATATTATTTATTAGACCCCAAAATTTTCCTTACTCTACGCTCTTATCACAGTCCATAATATTATAATCCCTAAGGTGGAGTGAGATACATACACCAGAGACTTTTATAACCAATTAAAATGGAATTTAATTCAGGTAATACGTTGTTAACGAAAAATTAAATATTAGTTTTGTGACGGGAAAGTTCGACAATTCAGCTAGTTATAGATACATACTCATTGGATTCATACTGGATTAACAACCGTTTTCAATCGTAAATAAAATCTATGGATGTAAAGGGTCGTTTACACATTAGTAAGTAGCAGTGTGTGTGTGTGTGTGTGCGAGTTGCAGGTCAAGTGAGTAGCCACTTCTGTGAATGCGAGTGTAAGTTGATCTGTTAATAATAATTTCAATGTTTCTTTTTTCGCTGCCACTGTAAAACAGGGTGTGCGCACCTTCATTCGCGGAATGTGGGTGAACGAGGGAGGGATGAGGCTACTCGAAATAGATATACCTAAGAAGAACCAGCTTTTATCTATCACTATTAAGTTATGATTAATTTCACTCGCAGTTCTATCCACACGTGTTTACTAATTGTTAATTCGCACCCGCACTCGCAACCTAACAATGTGTAAGCCACCCAAGGGTCGTTCAACGAAAGAATGCCGTTGCAGATATTGCGAAAAAAATATGCAGAGTTTATGTTCTTAAATTAATTTGGTAAAGGTATTATTAAGTGTTATCGATTTAAATAGCTCAATAGTTTTGAAAGCAAAACATTATCATAATAATTTTAGTTGAGAGTTTCTTCTATACTTACTACTTATATTAATGTCAAAATCTTAAAAAATGTGTACACTAAATAGATTTTCCTAGTATTACAGAATATTTTAAATCTATTAATACAATGAGGAAAAATTTCGTAATTTTGAGTTAAAATAAATTTAAGTTATTCTAGAAGTTTAATCAATACGAATTATTTTAGCACAGCGAGTGTGGGTAGATAATATACGAACAGCGTGTGAAATAATTATTCTCTATGGTGCACCATCTGTTCCGGTTTTTCGTTGTTTTTTGTGTCTTGTATTTCTTGAGAGCGCGCCGTTTTTGGCTTGTCAGCTGGAAGCCGCGCAAAATTTATTAAATACGTTCTTTAGTGTCATTAATTACATTTAAAATGACTTACATCGCGTTGACGAGTGAAAATACTTCATTGTGAATGTGTTAATGTCAATAAATATTCATTGAGCCTTCATTATATTCTTGTGCTTCCAAGTGATCTAAGACTGTTTTAACATGCCACTGTTAAAAAGGAAAGCCTTTGAGAAATCCTCGGCGTCCGAATTTCTGAGGGACGATGAAGAAGTGTTCCATTGTGAAATTACAGATGAGATATTTAAAAACTATGAGTACGTAGTATAATTAAAACATTTAATATCCCAACATTCACTTTGCACAAACACGAAAAATTTAAAACAGTGTTATAGTAACCCCTATTCACTTTTGTCATTTACGCAACTACCCATGCGTAACCTCTTTTCGTTCAAGATTTCAATATTTTTCAGTTATTTTGTCTGCTTATTTACGATTTATTCATTCATGACATAATATTTGTTTTCTATTATTGTTTCAAATTATATAAAAACTTTTCCCCTATCTTAGGAATTTTCCCCCCTTATCTATAACCATTTCTATTGTCAAAAGCAAGTTCACCAATATTTTCTTTGTACATAAAATGACGTGTTTTATATATAATGGCTTAGAAATCAGTCATTAAAAAGTTTTTAAACTAATGTTTATTTTGTTTATGAGTTTATTTTTAATTTTTAAAAGTGGTATATGATTGTTGCTAAGGTTATATGAGATGGTTATGCTGAATATTTCAACTATCCCTGGCAAAGAAGCCTCAAAATATAAACAGATTAAAAATGAATGGTTAAAATTTTTAACGTATTAAAGATTTTAAAATATTATAGTACCCGAAAACATGTTATGACACCTCCAAAATTTGTAAATGTTGCCGTGTTATATTCGTCTTTTGATTTTGTGTCTTTAGGGAGTATTGCGAGAGAATTATCCTCGTCAACTCTTTGGTGTGGTCGTGTGAGATGACTGGCAAGCCTAATCTCACATACGCAGAAGCTTTGGCAAGCGAAAAAAATGCAAGAAAGTCTCTTCGAGATTTCCCGATGGAATTGCGCGTTCCTATTTTGTTCCTGGCTTCGAAGACAAAGCGTTGTACGTTTGCAGAGATGTTGGACGACGTATTTAACTTCGTCAGGGACAAATTTTTCGTGGGAGAAACCATTGAAGCTTGCTTCGATAGTGAGAATTGGTGTGAGGGTCAGGTTTTATCTGTTACTGCTCATGAGGCACAAACTAATTGTGATGGGTAAGTTTTTAACAGATTACTTAAACATTATTGTCAAGTTATAGTTTGAATACAAAGGTTTAATCCAATTATACATCATACAATGAATCATTGCTTATAGATAAGGAAATAATGAAGCCGACATGCTTATTGTGTTATGTATATGCCAATTTTTGTATTAAGATTATCCTAGTCTTCAATAAAAGGATTTTTTGTGTGCCCCCCACTTGTTAAGTTAGGGGAGTGTTTGAACTATCGAATATAAATTCAAACTAGGGGTGTCAAAAATACAGATTATTGATTGCTAAATAAAAAAAAGTTATAGAGGCAAACAGGTAAAATTTAAAAAATTCCTAAACAATCAAGGAGCACACATATAAATTCGAAGTAGCCTTAATATGTTCTAAATGTTTTCCTCCACACCAACCAATTTGTCTAACATTCTACCAAACACCCTGTATAGATAGACGTTAGATATGTGCCTAGTAAGAAACTAGACAAGAAAATAAAAGTTTGTGGAAAACAAAAGAATGCTAGTATTCAAATTCATATTTTACGCATTTCAATATTTTAATTTTATCTTAACGCTCTACTAAGGTTTTCTGACGTTTCGTAATTTGAGTATTTCACTTTTCCACGTAGTTCTCCAGGTAAGGCCTCTTCCATGTACAGCTATGAAGTGGAACAGTTTGACGAGCAAGAGTTAGACGACACCGGCCTTGGAAAAGTCATAGTTTTGCCCCATGACAGAGTTAGAAGAACTCGCGGAGTATTTACCAGAGACAAAAACAAATTATTTTTAAAACAATTTGTTGAGCAGGGTCCAGGAGGAATCATTAGAATCAAAGTAGGTTCCTAACTGTTTCTTTTTTTTTTTTAATTTAACAAACTGCTTTGTCTGTGTTTTTTTTTAAATTACAGTTCTAGAATGTAATCATTTTTAAATTCAATATTTTTTAGGAAAACACTATAAACAAATACAATATAACTAGAGTGAAATTCGATCAAATATTTACTGGTGATCCACCAGAATTTCCATCCTCCAAAAAATTAGATAAGTTGTCAAATAATTTAGCTAATAAGGCAGTTGCAAACGGGCCGAAGAAGCAAAACCAAGATAAAAAGACTAAGCAAGAATCTATGGCTAAATACGTCACAAAGGTTGACAAATTTGAAGGTACTTATTTATCTAACATGTCATATCTTATTATAAAGAATCTCGAAATAAGAAAATTTGCAGTTTAATGAACCTTCAATTTATCCCCAGAAATACTTCGTAAAATATGTAATGAATTGATATTTTGTTATAACTAGTTAAAATTTTTTACTCCATTTATATTGCATTCCTCTTTTAAAGAAAGGAAATTTCAGCCCACCATACCATTCCATTACGATATAAGGAACTATTTTTCTTGGTCCCAAAAACTGCAATTCAATATGTAGATGAAAAGGTTTCAAATTTATGTATGCCACTCCTATAAATAATAATAAGTGAGATGGTGTATGGACCAAATGCCTCTATATTAGTTAAATAATTTAATTTATTGGGCAGGTACTAAGCAATCCAAAACAATGGAACTGAACAAGGACAAATTAAATAAATTGAATAACAAGTCGGGGAAAATACAAAAGGCGAAGAACGGCGTTGTGGAGGCAAAGAATCTCAAAGAAGAGATGAAAAGACTGGGTGAGGAAATGAAGCAGAAAAAGATGGAAGAGAAATTGAAAAAGAAAGAGAGAAGCCAAAAGCTGGCCGCCCTACTCAAAGAATGGAACAAACAGAAAGACGACTTGGAGTTGGAAGATCATAAGGTATACATTTTACTCAAACCATTTTGTTCACGATTCCAAATTTGAATTCTATATTCATTGTTAAAACAGGACAATGTCTGTGGGGTCAACTAGTGATTTATAAATGTTATTTTTTGTTACAGAAATTGCCCACCGCTATACCCATTGAAATTCCCGATCTGCCAAATAAATACTTTGGAGATTTCGTTTCCATTTTGGAGTTCTTCCACGAGTTTGGTAAGCCCCTGAAGGTGAAGGAGACGTTCCACAACGGGGTAGACATGGAGGTACTGAGACGTGCCCTGACAACTAAAGAAGTGGCGGGTCCACTTAGCGATATCATTCAAGTTTTGCTGGGAGCCATATTCTCCCTTCAGGAGGACGAAGCCGAGGAATATAACGAAGATCGATCTTTGCAAAACATAAATGGTAATTTTTATAACAACATTAGATTTAATAATTTATATGGAAGAGCTATCCCAGAGGTTTCCAAACCTTTTTCTCTTGTAAACCCCTTATCATGATTTCTAGTAGGCACTATCTTTTTTTGAAAATTTTAAATTTCCAATATTCGAAAATGTACAGTGTGAATAAATTTAAAATAAGAACATGTTAAGTTTTATACTATTTTATTCCCACATAATTTTGTGGAATCTAAATTTAATTTTTATTCGGATATCATTGTGAACCCCTGGAGGTTGATATATATCACTTTGGGAACCACTGATCTAACCTAATAATTTTTTTTAAAACGATAAGTCGTACAAAGCAACATGAAAACTTTAGTTTGTTTCAATAATCTATCAATCTCCTATCTTCTGTTAAAACTCTTATCAATCATCTCATTTTTTGTTTCAGTAGATAGAAATATGAAAAAAATTTCCTTCCGAAGTTTGTGTTATTTTGATTATTGATGAATAAAACTATTTATTTATTGTTATTTTTAAAAATTTATAAGACTTCTTGGTCTTTTTCTCTTCATGATCAAGTTAGGCTTATTTAGAGAATGCCTATGAAATTTACTTATGTTGTGGATTACCTCTTTTCAGATGATAAGGAACACTCTGAAGATATCGGTGTGACGGCTCTGAGAGGTATACAACTGGCTACAAACGCGTCCAAATGGCCGCAAACTTATTTGGCCACTCCACTGAGCCAACTGCCTTTGGACGCGCAGACCTTCAGCGAAGTATTGAGGTAAATAACTTTGACAAATTTGACGTCTGATCTTGTTAAAAAATTTTCTTACTGTTGTATTAAAATTTGTTGTGATGTCGCAGACTCCATTTGCTGTCATCGGGCAGCAGTGGTGGTGACCAGGCGGCCAAATGGAGATACCAGCAGCGTGGTGGGTACTCTTCTCAAGATGACCCTGGGCTGTGGTTGCGGATCAAACATCCTTACATCATCAGGGCCCTTTCGAAAAAGCATCTCACCCAATTGCCACTTTGTAAGTTTTCTGCTGTTACGTCATTTTCTATCAAAGTATAGATAAAACTGAAATCGGTAAACAAACAGTTTGTACTGCAAATTGTTTCATTGAAGCCATAAAAAAAATAATTCTACTTAACTCATCTTCTACTTACGTATTCAAAAGGAATGTCAATGAAAACCTTAGAGGACTCCACCTAAAGTTGAGCGAATCTCGTTTTAAATGCAATCCAAGGAAGCATGCACTTAGTAACAGAGAGTGGTTGACGTGTGGAATAAATTTCCTGAGAGTGTTGTGTCTGCTACTAGTGTTAATCAGTTTAAGAACAGACTAGATGATTATTTGAGAGACAATGATATGGGCCCATCAGCTTGAGCTGCCTGCCCATTACAAATAATAATATCTCGTCGGAGCACCGATTTTGTCTTAAACTGTTACGCTTTGGCCCAACGCATCGATGTGTAGATAAATGTTCTTGGGGGCCATCTATAAGATAAAGTTATGTAGTGAAAGCAACAGACTCGGCTTGAGGATTAACCGCGACAAAACAAAGGTTATGTTGATTGACCGCCAGGGCGTGCTGAATGGGGTTGAGCAGTTACAGGGTCTGGAAGTTGTACATGACTTGGTGTACCTGGGCTCCCTCATCAATGATCAGGGCACGTGTGAACCTGAAATCCGCCGAAGAATCCAGATGGCAAAAGGGGCGAAGACCAATCTGGGGAAGATATGGAGGAGCAGAGTGATTAGGTTACCCACAAAAATCAGACTGGTGAAATCCCTGGTGTTCTCAATATTCCTATATGCTGCAGAAACCTGGACCATGAAGTCTCGTGATCGATCTAGGGTGGACGCTTTCGAGATGTGCTGGAGACGCCTCCTCCGCGATCGTGGGCGGAACACAGAACAAATGACTCCATCTTGGCAGAACTAAATGTCAGAGAACGGCTGTCCAGGGTGTGCACGCGACGTGTCATACAGTTCTTCGGACACATTGCGAGACGCGGAGATGATAGTTTTGAGAGGCTTCTCCTAACCGGAAGAATCGAGGGCGTCAGAGCTCGGGGTCGGGCTCCGATGAGATGGAGCGACCAGGTCAAAGAGGCAACGGGTGGGACACTATGGGAGGCCCTACAATTGGCGTTGGACCGGGGACTTTCGGGACGGCTGGTCGGGATGGTGGGGAGTGGTGATGGTCACGATCCTCAGCAGTGAGGGAACGACGAGGATGATGATGTAGTGGATGAAGTAATGGAAAGAATTTGACGGCCACATCAATTGATAACTATCTAATAGATGGATACCAAGAAAATTGATTAAAGTGTTAGTCAAATCTATTGATTTCTATGGATTAGCTTTTTCGCGTCAGTTATGATGTCAGATGACGTCTTGTTTTGACTAGTAATATGAATTGAATCAGATTTTTAGGTTAGGTTCTAACATTGTTTTTATTTGTTTCACATTGTAATTTATAATATCATTTCTAAAAATTGAGATTTTATTAATGATTGAGAAAGTTGTTAGAATATAACAAAATTTCGGTCACATTTTAGATTTTTTAATCTGCATCGTTTTGTACTGCTGCTAGTTACCAACTGAAGGAAACGTAGAAAAATGTGGGAAGAAGTGAGTGCAATGGTCTTAGATTGCAACTTGACCAACTCGATTCTGTAAATTTCAGGAACGTGTCCATACCATCTTAGTCTATTCTCTGTCTTTTTCTCCTGGTATCAACCTTGAAAATGCCACTTATATGGATATTTATGAAAAAAATCAGTTTATTTCCATTCCAGACAAAAGACGTATTTTTCCATGAACGTCTGGAAAATTTTCAACACTGCACCCTCTGTTTGTCTATGGACTGGTGCTAAAATTGATTTTGTATCTTTTGCAGCGTACAAACTTAAAATCATCAACTGTCTCATAAATCAAGTTCTGAGCTATGCGACCGTGAGAGATCTCGTGGAAGACAAGCTGGAGAAATCCCGAAATGTTAAGAACGATCTTAAGGCTCTTCAAGTAAGTTCAAACCATTACGTATGTCTCAATTAAACTGTTCTAATCCATTCAATATCTTATATGTTGTTCTGAATATTTTCGACAGGTTGCGGAGCGTAGACGCGAAGCTGAGTTGGTTGTGAGCAGACAGAAGATAAAGAAGGATGCGGCATTGAAGAAAGAGGAAGAGAAGTTGACGGGAGAAGCGGCGGAGGCAGTCGATGTAGATGTCAAAGAGAAGTTAGAGGCATTGGCGAAAGAAGCGGAAGTTAAAAAGGCTGAATATGAAAAGAAATTGAAAAATATGCAGTCCAAATGTTTCACATTCCAGAGTTTCTTAGGTCTGTAAAATATAAGCACATTTTAAGTTCAATAGTCAATTCTGTTTTGTGACCCCACTTAAGGGCATAGGTAAGCAAAAGAACTCGCGAATGATAAATTCTCAGAGGAGTGGAGGTCCTCACCAGGACTGAGACGCTCGAAAAAATTCATAATGAATGAAAATGAAGACCAAATCCACAAAATCTGGAACTATGGCAAGGGGTATATCAGATCAACAATCGGAATACTCACCGGACACCATGGTGTCAACAGGATACTATTTAAAATGGGACTTGTGGAAGATCCCAAGTGCAGATTCTGCAGCGAGAGTGAAGAGTCAATGAAACATTTACTGTGTAACTGCAACACTCTCGCTAATAAGAGACACAGGATTCTGGGCATTGGGTACCAATGACCATAAGACTATGCCTCAATCCCAAGGGGAAGCACAATAAGCTACCTGAAGTCCATCATGGATTAAGGAGGGGGAAGGTATAAAAGATCCCAAGGGTCAAAATGCCATAATAGTAATTTAGCTATAATCCCTACACAAGATAAAAAAAAAAAAAAACCTAGTGAACATTATATTTATGTGGCATTATCTATTGCAGGTATGGACAGAGCCCATCGTCGTTATTGGTTATACGAGAGTATACCTGGTTTATTTATTGAACACGACGTACGAAGCAACATAATTTGCATAGATAAACCCGTCATACCAAACGCAACTCTCGCGTCTGTAGCTGCCGAAGATGCTCTTAGCTACGTTCAGAAGATGTTTGAGTCTGAACTTGCAGGTAAATTCATTGTTATAATTTAATATTTTTAAATCTTTACACAATAAAGTATTTATTTTCATCATAAGACTCCTGGCATGCTTCTTAACTGAACAATTTCCATAACCAATGTAGAATAATAATCAGAGGAAAAACAATCTACATCGTTCCATCTACAGACGGCAGTCCATTTGATTAGTAATTTGCTTATCATTTATTACAACATATCAACGCCAACATATACTATTAACTAGTATTAACTCAATCAACCATTGAGAATGACCGCTTTGGAATATCAAAATATTGTGGCAGTTAAAAATCTAAATTAAGTAAATCTTCAAAATTAAACATAGAAATTTAAACATGAAACATAGAAAGCAACCTATCCTCTTAGTTTATAGTTTAGTATAGTTTAGGTTACTGATGATGGACGGTAGTCCGAAAACGTTTTAACCTTATATATTCAAAATAAAAAGTAGAACATACAAAGTTTTTCTTTTTGAAAATTACTAAATTAAGTAATATTGCAAACTTTAATTTTAAAATCGAAGTGGTTGGTAGCGGATACAACGCCGGCTTTCGTATCGTTTCATACTGGAGGTCCTGGGTTCGATCCCAGGTGCCGATCATTTTTCTCTTTCACGACACAAGCTTTAAGCTTATTGTGAAAGAATCAAAGAGTGTATTAGTGTTCACTTAGAGTAGTGTTATTATTCGAATAGTATTCACTCACCGGTTTAAAGTAGACCAAATAACTAAGGAATATTTTATCATCATATTTGGTGTCAATGAGTCTGAGTCTACTGATCTCAACGAAAGGAAGGAGTATGATAAGAATCAGGTCGTTTCAATTGTGTCTCGAATGGTTCCTAATATAGAATTGAACAAATCTACTATTATACGGCTTGGAAAACCAGACAGTAAAAAACCCAGACCTCTTCGGGTTACATTGAAGAACAAGGAACAAGCAGTCGAAGTTTTCCGTGGCCAAAAGAAAAAACCTAAAAAGGGCATAAAAATCCGGAACGATTTGACAGTCATGCAGCGGGAGAATCTTCAGAGACTGAGGGAACGGCTTGTGGAACGTCAGGCCAATGGGGAAACTGACATTACCATCAAATATGTTAGGGGTATCCCGGGCATATTCAGCATTCCAAAAAACCAATAGCATCCTCTATTGGCACCTTGACCTTTATGTATACGAACCTGGCATCCTTGACGGCAAAGTTTGATGATTTACAATTGGAAATTTATGATAAAAACCCAACCTTTATTCTGATAACAGAAACGTGGTTAAAACCTGATATAAATGATAGTTTAATTAACTTACCTGGATACACAGTGTATAGAAAAGATCGGGAAGAGAGACGTGGTGGTGGAGTGGCTGTGTACGTGGCTGATAGTTGTGGAGGTATTCCCATCACAACAAAAGTTAATAATCGCTTCAATACAACTGAAAGCGAGTCTCTTTGGATCGATGTCAATATAATGTCACAGCAGTTGTTGATTTGTGTTGCATACAGACCGCCTCACTACACATTGGAGCAGAGTGATAAAGATTTGTTTAGCAATATAAGATTAGCTACGGAAGATAATAGTATAATTGTTTTTGGTGATATGAACCTCCCCGATCTCGCCTGGCCGCTAACTAGATTCAGTCATGGCAATGTTTTATATGCTGGTTTTTTGGATATGTTGCTCGACAGCAATCTGTCCCAATTGATAGATAGACCTACTAGATATCGCAATAACCAAGAATCCATATTGGATCTTATTTTAACCAATGATGAGCAATTGATTACTAATATTGAGTACTTCCCAAATATTGGCAAGAGTGATCATATTGTTTTACTGGCAACCGTGCAAGTCACATTGGAGGAAACGTCCTCGAGGCATGAACCTGAATATAGACGTAACTACTATAAGGCTGATTATGAAGCCATGAGGAATGAATTGACCAGCATTGATTTGCAACTCTCTGCACTGGAGAGTGTGGAAGAGCAGTGGAGGGGGTTGACTGATGCTGTTCAGCGTGTCTGTGAAACTTGTGTTCCTCTCACAAAAGTTAACAAAGCAAGCAGGAATAAACCATGGGTCGATAAAGACATCCTTTCACTAGTGGCTGAAAAAAGGCTTCTATGGAGGAAGTATCAGAGATGCAAAACTCAGAGTGCATATCGGATGTTTAGAAGCGTAAATAATCGATTGGTTACAGTTACGAGACGGGCGAGGGCAAGGTTTGAGGGGAATATTGTGGACAGTGGTAGTAAACCATTCTTTAACTATGTTAGAAAAAAACTTGTAAGCAAAGTGGGTATTCCTCCAGCACTAAGAGACGAATCTGGGAACTTAGAGTACCGTTGTGACTTGGTTGCAGAAATATTCAGTGAACAGTTTGAGAAGACTTATGTTGTTGAGCCAGATGACACAATCCCTCAGATGGATATACTTAGAGTTAACGAGGAGATCAACACGATTGATTTCACAGTGCAAAAAGTAAAAAAAGTGTTAAAGTATTTGAAGGAGGACACAGCAATGGGACCGGACAATTTGCCTGCCAAGATATTAAAGGAATGTTTTGAAGTGTTGGCGGAACCGTTGAGCGTGATCATGACACAGTCATTTGAAAGTGGTGTGCTTCCTGGCATCTGGAAAGAGGCCATCATAACTCCCATTTATAAAAAGGGGGACAAGTTAGCTGCGTCCAATTATAGACCAATTAGCCTAACTAGTATAGTGTGCAAATGTATGGAGAGAATAATAGCCGACGAACTAAGAGCTTTCCTACTCAACCAGCGCATTATACCAGAGCAACAACATGGGTTTGTCCCGGGCAGATCCACTGTGTCCAACCTTATATCCTGCCTTGATATGTGGACTCTATCATGGAACCAACACACTCCTGTGGATGTCATTTACTTGGACTACGAGAAAGCGTTCGACCGTGTCCCTATAAAGCGTCTTTTGTCCAAAATTGAGCACCTCGGAGTGCGTGGCAATCTGCTCGGGTGGATCAAGGATTTTTTAACACAGAGAACGTTTAGAGTCAGGGTTGGAAGTGCATTGTCTGGCCACCGTTTGGTTTCCAGTGGTGTCCCGCAGGGTTCTGTGTTGGGACCCATACTTTTCATTCTGTTTATCGTGGATCTCAAAAATGTGATTTCGTCTCAATCGGAATTTTTTGCTGATGACACAAAGTTTTTTGCTGATCCTGTGGTGAGTAGTGCACAACTGCAAAGAGACCTGGATGCCATAGGAGGATGGAGTGCTGACTGGCTTATTACTCTTAACCCTGAGAAGTGTACAGTATTACACATCGGTCAGAACAATCCTGGAACCTCGTACTATTTCAATAATGTGGAACTTAAAAGTGTCAAAACTCAGGTGGATTTGGGTGTTACCATCTCTTGCGACCTTAAATGGGAGGAACATATTGTCAGGATTGTAAAAAGGGCGAACTCTATTCTCTATCTCATAAGGAAGGCTTTTCGATGTGTTGATCCTGCAATGTTTCTCAAGATATACAAGTCCTATGTCCGTCCTCTCTTGGAGTATGGTTTTCAAGTGTGGTCTCCATACTTTGTTAAGGATGTCGACTTGTTGGAGAGAGTGCAGAGACGAGCCACAAGAATACCATATGCTCTAAGAAGACTGGAGTACGAGGAGAGATTGCAGGTCTTGGGATTGACTACATTGAGGAGGAGACGAGAGCGTGGGGATTTGATAGAAACCTTCAAGATATTTAATAATCATTACGAGTGTCAAGCTGTTAAAAACATTTTTACATTGAGTTCCAATACACACCTGAGGGGACACCAGCTTAAATTGACTCAGACTAGTTTCTCATCAAATCCCCGAAGACACTTTCTCTCGAACCGAGTTGTAAATATGTGGAACGGTTTACCTGATGACGTTATCAGTTCTGACAGTGTTAACATGTTTAAAAATAAGTTAGACAGACACATGGCTAACAACCTAACCAGTGAGATATAGGCACATCAGCTATGCTGCTCGCCTATCACACAAATAATAATAATAATAATAGCATTGGGTGGTTGGGCCATTGACTAACCCCTTGGCATGGGCCAGCAAGGGATGCTGGTTCGAGTACTGCCAGGGGTATTGGTTCCAATTTAAAAAAATCATTACATACAAGATTTGCATAAAATTGTTAGTTGTATAATAATCTATATGTATTTGTTTCCAGGGAGTGATAAAGAAAATGATTCCGAAGCTACAAAACGCATTCACGACACGTCCAAATCTCCCAAAAAGATGTCCGTCGAAAACGACACCAACGTCATACGAGATTTGTTGATGTGCACGGCCGATAGTGCAACGTGTTCCATTCATTCCAAAAGCGCCGTCAAAACACGTTGGTCGTTCCTGCATTTGACGGAACATTTGGACGCTTTAATCGGGGCTCTCAACAAGAGAGGCGTCAGGGAATCCGAATTGAGGCAAAGCCTGGAACAAGACAAAGAGTTTATCATTAACTACATCAAACAAAGTCCCGTGAGTCAGCTCAATCCTATCCATGTAAGTAACACTCATTTATTGATTTGTTTTTGTTCGAATATAGTGGTGGAGAATATTACAGATTATTACAGGTCACCTGTCACTTTGTAACGAACTCCATATCCCGTTTTTATGGTTGTACTATGATAGTAAACAATATGTGTTAAAGGGTGATTCACACATTTAAATTTATGCTGTGTACCTTATTGGTTTTTGATTTGTGCTATAGGTACCTAAAGTTCTGTACCCCTATTTTAAGTTTTATCGGAAGGTAGTCACGGAAGTAATATGAGTTTTACACAATACATTTTGTATGGAAATAGTGTATAGCGCCGCCACAAAGATATTTCTAGAAACAAAAAATTTGTCACATTCTATGCGTGTAGACGTTTTCCTTACAAAATGTATTGTGTTACTCACTTTACTTCCGCGACAACCTTCCGATAAAACTTAGAATACAGGTATTTTACACAAACATGGTGAGAATTTATTGTACTACAGCTTTCCCGACTGACGTTGTCCTGTGGTCCTCACTATGAATATTGAATTCAAATTTGTATAATGATAAACTAATTACCTTTTACCAATGTAACTCCAACCGATGCATCTGTTTTAAACATTATAGGAACCATCAGTCACTAGGTCGGATTGTCCTGTGGTCCTTACTATGAATATTGAATTCAAATTTGTATAATGATAAACTAATTACCTTTTACCAATGTAACTCCAACCGATGCGTCTGTTTTAAACATTATAGGAACCATCAGTCACTAGGTCGGAGATGCAAACACGTCTCACGAGAAGATATGTGGATGCCAATCTTAGATTTCCACCCGGCACGGATATATCGGAGGTATTGGAGATGTCTCTCCGAGATTCTATTGTGGATTTGGAAGAAAAACTGTTCCTGGGATGTTTGGGTGAACTTCAAATCAAAGTAGGAAATTTATTCCTTTATACAAAATAATAGCAAAAATTGTGAAGACAAAGGCATAAAAACCATTAATCATTCTGTGATTGTTTTAGGATCGTCATATGTGGAGAGAAATAATATTAAAACGGGGTTACGATAAGCAATGCCACACTCTTACCTGGGGACTGCAGCGATCGTTGAATGAAGATCTGCAGATCATTAACGGAAAAAGCAAAATGGATACAGGTAGAGTTAAAATCTATTACTGCGAATAGGGAAACAATCTTTACAATAAGTCTTTCTGCTTTTGGTCAAACGAATTATAATGTCAATGTATACTTCGTATTAGATGCTCTTATGGGACGTATTACGTAACACAATTTTTTGAGCTTTTTAGATAAAGTACATTCCATAACATTTTTAAGTACTTCCTTCTCCATTCCTGAACGTTACATAATACCCAATTAACCTGTTTTTTTCCCCTAAAAATGGCAATTTAGTTGCGCAAGCATAACTCTAACATGTCACCCAATGCACACGGTAACATTTTACAAGACCCCTCCCTGTGTAATACTTGAACGCTCCTTTATCTTTCATTTTTGCTGTCCAAAAACTGACGGACTCAATTTTGTTTTATTACATTTGAAAATGTTTCATTTCATTGATCATTTTACATTCTCACTAAAAATGTTTAATCTGTTTTATTATTATCAACAGTTTACAAAGATCCCGGTTTCTTCCTCAGCGGTACCTCCGCTATGTGTCCGGCCGATCCTCTGTCGGATGACGAAAGCGAGGAGATTCAGAAGGAGTCCAACGAAGTCAACGACAATTTGAAAGTTGTCAAAGATCTGGCTTCCGCACTTTTACAAATTGGACAGGCCGTGAACACCAAGTATCTGAAAAGACCGCTAGGTTTGTTAACCAGAATAATTATTATTGACTAACTTTCCCGACAGATGTTGTCCTGTATTTACTTTGAAATTCGAATTCAAATTTTATAATGGTTGATTAATGAACCAATGTTATTTCAATCAATGTGAAGTCATGAATGAAAAACTTGTGTGTATGTATAATTGTAATTTCGACCGATGCATCTGCTTTTAAAGATATTTGCGGGGCGTATTTCCTCAATCGCACCAACTATCAAACAACTGACAGTTTTTTTTTATTTAAATGAATCTGTGTTCACTTAAAGTGAACACAAATACACTCTTTGAATCTTTCACAGTAAGCTACTTAAAGCTTGTGTCGTGAAAGAGAAAAATGGTCAGCACCTGTGTTCCAATAGCTTATGTCATTCAGCCAGTCTTAAATGAATTTAAATTTTAAGGTTACGACGAAAAGGAAAGGGCCAAAGAACCCAAAATCACGATGGACTTCAAAGCGCACCATCGCTGGGAGATGTCGCTCATGGAGTGTTCGAGTTTTGCCCAAGTCATGCTGCACCTCATCATCTTGGACAACAGTATACTTTGGTCAAAATCTATACTGAACGCCAACTGCAGGATATGTCGGAGGAAAACCGATGCGGAGAATATGCTCCTATGCGACTCGTGCAACAAAGGACACCACATGTACTGTCTCAAACCCAAACTTACGGTGAGTCATTTTTCTTACTTTTTTTTTACTCTTCTCTATTTCATTTGATTTACTCTTATCTACTCTTGGATTTGTTTATCCATCCATCGCGCCCACCCATTGTGGGTCACCTCAAGCAGTCACCGCCATTTCCTTATTCCCAGAGATTGCAGATCGATACTCACGCAATCGAACCATCTCAACCTTGCTCTGCCAATATTCCTTCTTCCAGTCGGGCTGTCAGTGCGGAGTTTCTTTAGTGTAGACTGTTTGTCCATTCTCTCCATGTGCCCCAGCCAGCAGCGGGTGTGGCATATTTTGGATTTGTTTATACATGCATATATCATCCAAAGCCTATCTACTTCACAATACAAACGGTTTGGTAGACCGACAGTATCAGTCGATGGCTTTCATACATACAGCGTACTAATCATGTCATGGGTTCCAATCCCGGTGTCGACCATTTCCATTTTCACAACACACGAGCTTTGCTTAATTTGAAAGATGTCGAATGTGTATTTGTGTCCACTTTAAGTGAGCCCGGATTTGTTTAAAAAAAAATAACTTAAAACATTCCCCGAAATTAAATCCGATGGATATTTTCTGGGAAGGTTTCTGATTTATATTATTAACCATACTTAATGTATGGATAATAATATAAAAATATAACAATAATCATATTTGTACAGTTTTATTATATTGTCCTTTTAATGTGTTAATATGTGTCAATTCAGAAAGTGCCAGAGGGCGATTGGTTCTGCGATCAATGTAAACCAAAAGAAAAGACTCCGCAGAAGAGGACTAGGAGAGTGTTCAAAGAGGAAGTGGAGGAGGAAGAGGAAGAAGAAAAAGATGATGAGGATGTGGAAGAGGAGGAAGCTGAGGAGTCTGAAGCCGAATCGGACGAGAGCAACAGGTACGGAGTATCTTCAAATCTCCCCAATATTTTAATACCATTACGTCTCGTGTTCTTCATCATTGAATTGAATACTGATTTAAAGTAATCACTTTACATCAGTACCAGACAAGGTATTTAACGTAAGCGACACTTTTGCCGAAATTGACATTTTTATCGCTAGCGACGCTAAAAATATTTTCCGTCCATGTGTTTGACTGTCGTGTGTATATTCAAAATATTCGGAAAGTTACAGCAATAAGTAATTTCTCCTAGAGTTTTGACTTACTACAAATTTTGTGTAAACGACCCGTTTGTAGCAAACCTTCAAACGTCCTAAATTTTTTTTTATTTTTAATCTGTAAAATTGAGTGTTTGTCGCTTATGCTAAGTGGAATTTCATATGTGTTATGCAACTTGTTAAGGGAGCTACTTTTACATAAAAATGTTTTTGCTCCTTATGCGATGTTCCACTGTATAAATAAAACAAATAAAATTTGTCGATTCTAACAAAAAGTGAATTTACCCTAATGTAACGTTAATGTTGGTTTTTCAATTTAATTAAGTATGAAATTTTTTATTACAGTTGGGACGAAAGCGTCAGCACGGCCTTGTGCACCAAGTGTGGGTCCGGAGGCGTGCTGATACAGTGCACAATGTGTTCGGACAACTACCACACGGAGTGTCTGGTCAAGCCACCACACAGACGAGCCGCGTTCGTATGTCCACCCTGTAGCAAACCCAGCAAACAGAACAGAGGTATGTTAATCTCTCTGCTGTATTATCGCTATCGTCTTAACCCATTCCAACACAAAACCCACTAACCATTGGCGTACTTCTTTTTGATCTCGAACCATTAAACAGGCAAACTGTCTGAGTAATATTTACCTCTATTCGCTATCAGATCCGCTAAAATTAAGAACCCGCCAAAAAAGTGTATGAAAAAAGTAACTTCTATTCGATCAATTTAAGCGGCACCTTAGAAAGACCCGCCAAAATTTAGAGGAACCATTTATATTATGTCAAAATCGTGTCTTTTATTTTCAGTCACCTCTCTTAAAACCATCATCTATACAAAAAAAGTTATTATTTTCAGTAAATATATCATTTTGCTCTAGTTTTAATCACAAAAAAATATGTGAATAGTGTTATATTTCTTGATCAAGATGAATTTGTTTGAGAAAAAGGAAATTTGGCGGTCATGATGATAATTTTGACATGAAGAAATTATTCATTTGAAATCACTTGCAGTTATATTCACTTCTATCGATTTCTTAAGGAATATCGCTTGGATTGGTTGAAATCATATGGGATTGCCCGCGAAATTCAAAATTTTGGTTGATGCTAAATTTTAGCGGATCGATAGGGAAAAGGGGTAACTATCTGTTTATGATGAAGGTTATGAAATAAATTTAAAATATATTTGACTTGTAATTATGTACCAATGTTAAATATCTATTATTTTTTAAGGATACAATATGATATTTTGACATTTTCTGCTACCTATAATAAGGCCAAATGCGCTAGCAGATTGCAATGTCGCTCTGTCCCATATTTTGTTAAACAATGATGAAACAATAATTATATATTCAAGTCTTTACCGAGACATAGTCTTTATAATAACAGGGTAGCCATATAAAAAACAATTTGACTGTCATATAATTATTGTAAAAAAAAATGTATATTTTTGTCTTTAACTTTGTATTAATTAAATAAAAAAAAGTTAAAATTTAATTTTTCAAATGCAAAAAAAGAGTAAATTTTTATGCGATAAAAAAACTCTTGGAGCATCTGCACTCGCCAGAGTGCTTTAAGATTTTCAAATTCTTCCTAAACTACCTGAAAAAGAAGAAGAATTATTGTTTCTTCTCGAGTGTTGGAATGGGTTAATTCAACTCTGATTAATATAAAAACCATTTTAACCCAAAAGGTTTTATTATGCTGTTAAAAAAGTAAAATACTTATATTCCGATAGATTCGCATAGGAAAGTGAGGAGATGCGCTGCAGACGCTCTAAACAACGTCAACCATTACGCAAAGATGTTAAAGAAATCTCCGAAACACGATTCCAGCGGTTTGTTGACCACAAATAATTTACACATTTTCATCACATCCCTCTCCTGCTATTTTTTTTTAACCTTTTTATTTTTCAAACATCTTCATCGCTTGTTTATGGTTTTCGGCTTATTTCCTCTATTAATTATTTCCCTTTTTATTCTTGGAGGTTACACTAATCCAATGTCTTCTTCATAATTATTAAAACTCACATTGTTTTGTAATCTAAGAAAAAATCTCACTAGAGCTAATTGTTTTTTTTTTTTTATCTTTCTTCTGTGCAGTTGTTTGTCACCATACTCCTTATATACGGCTGGATGGATTTGAATATTTTTTTTAGATGAGTTAAGGGGTGTCCAAGGATGGTTTAGAATCGCAGTTTGATTTTCTAGATGCAACTTAATTTATGTTTGTTTATTAAAATGTTCTACAAAGTTGAATTTGAAAAAAGATTTATTTTAATGAGTATTATGCTCTGTTTTCCTTCTAATACGGTGCTGCTATAAACATTGCTGAATGTGTAATTTTAGAATATTTTTATACATTGAATAAGACCCTCCCCCACCCGAGTATTACAGGAAATTTTTTTTTTTTTTGTAAAGAATGTCAAAAGACCATATGCCCTTTGAGTCACCGCAACCAATAAGATCTATTGTGACATCCTTCAATGAATTCATGGAGCGCTGCCTCTTATTGTGCCACGTCTCCAGAGGCCTCTTGCAGAGTGACAGTGCCTCTTCCCGGCTCCTACCCTCCGCAAAAGGTCTCCTTAACTTCTTTTTGAAAGGTAGGTCACAACAGGATTCCCATCTCTCGGTTGCAACAAATGCTTTTGATCATGTGAACTTATGTCCACTTTGACCACTGATGTGGAAGTACCTATTATATCCACCACACCAGGTCGGCTCTACAAAGGTGCCATGTACATCCTCCATAGCCAGAACTAGGGAAATAAAAGTCCGCCCCTACAGATCCCTGCATGTAGGGGTAAGGCAAAAAGTCACCCTGAGGTTGCCTGGTATCAGGGAGCCTCCGTTAGTTACTAACCTACCCGTTAGTCACGCATCCCTCGGCACGGGTCGAATGACACCTTGGATTGGGGAATTACAGGAATTTGGATATTCCTTTTTACTCGCATTATATGAAGCCAAGACGGGACTCCGACATCGCCGTAAGGGTCCCACATCGGAGTAAAATCCCGTCCGATAATTTATTATTATTATTAGATAGCCAAAACTTATTCAATGTCCCACAACTAGGATATTTTCTTTTTTCTTTCTTTTTTTACAAGTGTGTTAGTGTATCACCTGTTGTGAGCAACTATGTTAGTATATACATATATATAAAAAAAAACAAACAAGCATCATCTCAGGGTGCCACGTCATCAAGCACGTGCCGCATCAGCTCAAACCACGCAGCGCAAATGCAAACTCCGCAAGAGAACGGACCAGAACTTCCTAAACAAAATACGTCCTAATCTATTAGACCCGACCGTACCTATCAAAACTAATAGTAATAGGTCTCGGAGCTCCCACGAAAATCCACACTCACGCCACGCCGGCCAAGCGACCGACACCAATGCCAGAGACGCAGACGCAATATTTTTATGGTAGTAGCAAATAGTAGTTAGTATTTTGAAATACTACTGTCTTCTCAGACGGGTGGCCCCCTAGGAACCCAGTGCACTAGGGGTGGTTTGTTAGTTCTCTACATATTTAGATAGATATCAAGGTTTTTTCTAAAGCATTAGGCAAAGATGCTATGATGTTAAGGAAGAGATAAGATGTTCAATTGTGCAATGGGTGTAAACGGAAACATGTTTTGTTTTCATCTTTCACGTACTGAAATAGGCATCTTTACATTATACTGAGAATTCTGTAATCAGTGTTCGTTGTAATAAGATATGACATTTGTTTACGAAAAAAATTTATCACAAACTCCTATTGTATAAAAAAATGTCATTTAGATTTTCTAAGTTGAACCTCTTTAATAAAAACATTGGATAAACTAACCACAGATTCTTTAAAAGTTTTGATAATAAGGGATATAAACGCTTTGATTGTCACACATTTTACTGTACAATTTTTTTTTTCCCAGCTTTTCCTTGTTTTTTTTTTCTAAAATTCTTTCTTTGCTTTTCTTATTTTCCTCGCCACTTAGCCTCACCATTTTTGTTTTATTGTAGGTATCGTTAGAAAAAAAAACATGCACATTGAGATCATTTTATTCAATTATCTTCAAATCATGATGGCAGAATAATTTATGTAATTCATTAATATAGGTTAACTTATGCATAATAACAATAGATTAACCAATGAACTAAAATATTAGGTTAACCCATAAATCATAACCGTAAGCTAAACTACTTATTACAACTTTAGGTTAGTATCTAAATCAATATGTTAGGTTAACTTTTGAATCATAACATAAGGTTAACTGCTGGATTTTAACGTTTGGTTAACCTGTATATCACAAAAGCAAGTTAATTGGGAATCATAATGACATATTAATTTTTCTTTCACTTAATCAATGATTCATGAAGCTTCCAATTTTAATATTATATACAACATTTTTTATGATCTTTAAATGTGTGGAGCTATCCTATAAACGGAGAACTATCATGAGTTTAACCTCATTTATGACTATGGCTTAAATTTTCTTCTTCTTTACAATGTGGCAATTCACTCTCGAGAGAGTGATCTATGAGGCTTAAATTTTGAGTTTAACAATTTCTACTGCTAAAAACCCACTGGTTCTAAAACCTTCTTAAAATAAACAAAAAAATGACAATTCTACTTACTTCTAACTACAATTTTCTCAAAAAGATTGGCTATTCATAAACAAACAACCATAAAATCGACCATGATGTTACCTTTAACAATTATTGCTTTTTAAATTTTATGTTATAGTATTGCTATGGGTGAATTGCAAACTTTTTTTCTATACAATGTAATGTAATAATTAATTCAATCTAATTCTCCTTTTACAGATACCGACAGTATGGAAGACGGTTCACAGTCAAAGTCAAGATCGAAAAGAAAACGTCTATCTAAAGAATCTTCCTTTTCGACGGCTGAAAAAGTTAACGGTGTTACGAAGAAGTCGAGGCGATCGGCACCACCCATTCCAAGTATGTAATATTCTCCATTTTTTAAAGTCCATTCTTTTCTATTGATATTTGCAGCCTATCTTAATGTGTTTTCCGATTTGTTGATAATGCTTTCACAGTCCAGTCGGAGTTTCTCGTGAGGAAGTCGGCTGCGGAAGCCAGGAATAACATTTATCAATATTCCAAAATGCTTAAGCAGAGAAACTATCAGCCTAGCGGTTTGTTCAATCAATCAATTGATTGTCGTTGCGTGAATGTTTTATCGTCAGCATGCTACTCTATATTATATTTAGCTATGTTGTATTTTGTAAAATTTTACCCAATGTTTTTTTTGTTCAGTCAATTTTGTAAATAGGATCGTCCTTTGTCCCTCTTTCAATTTTTTTTTTATTTAATTAGGAGCATGTTTATTTTGATTTCGATAGTGAAAATATTTCATAAAATGCAAAACTGGGCATGTTTTAATAACCTGAAATTTCTAATGTGTTATTTCAAATACATTTATTGTTGTATTCAAAATATGTTTATTTAGAATGTATAGTAGATACTAAAAACTTTTTCAAGGGTTTTCCTGTTGAACTCTCTAAAGCTCAGCTAAAACCCCAATAATAAACTTCGGATTTTGACATTTGTCAACGGCTCTCTATCAACTGCAAAGCAAAACCCTATAGGGTTAGGGTTGTTTACTATATCAAAGATCTGTTAAAAGTTTTCTAATTGTTAATTTGATTTCCAGATTCAGACAGTAGCGACGAGCAGGCGAAATCTCAGAGGAAACGAAAATCGACAAGTAATGGTGTAACTAACGGAACCGGTGCACGAAGGAATGGTTCACTCAATATGTTTGATGATTACGCGGCCCCAAAGAGAACCTCGGCGCCAGTGTCTAATAGTCTGCATAAAGATAACGGAGCTCGTAGGTCTCGCAGGTCGGAAGCTCTCCATCGGGAAACCCTCGAAGAACTCATCACGGACGTGATGAAACACAAGGATAGTTGGCCTTTCAACTCACCAGTCACTGTCGAAGAAGTAAGTAGTATATTCTTAAGCTATTTATTGACAAATTCCTTTTATTGAAAAGCTTCCGATCAATACCTACCTGTAGTAGTTTTATTTTTACTTTCACATTTTATACTTTGATGCTAGATTAACTACCAACAATCAAAATACTCACTGTACACTACGGTGTCAATAGGATACTGTTTAAAATGGGACTTGTGGATGATCCCAAGTGCAGATTTTGCAGCGAGAGTGAAGGGTCTATCGAACATCTACCATGAAACTGCGACGCTCTCGCTAATAAGAGACACTGGATGCTGGGCAGCGGGTACCCAAGACCAAAAGACTATGCCTCAATTCCAAGAGGAAGCATAATAAGCTACCTGAAGTTCCTCATGGATTAAGGAGGGGAAGGTACAAAAGATCCCAAGGGTCGAGTTGCCGTAATAGCAATTAGCTTTAACCTCTACAGGAAAAAAAAAACCTCGTATAAATAAACCCTTTGTAAACGACCTTGGTAGCTTAGTTGCTAAGATGAGAAATTTTTGAAT
Source organism: Mystacides longicornis (assembly GCA_963576905.1). Classification (NCBI taxonomy): domain Eukaryota; kingdom Metazoa; phylum Arthropoda; class Insecta; order Trichoptera; family Leptoceridae; genus Mystacides; species Mystacides longicornis. Next base: position 5,632,902 of record OY756439.1, on the reverse strand, counting down.
ATGACAATCTGGGTTTGATTCCTGGTTGAGTTGAACTGACATCTTTGTTGTTCATATTTTATAAGAATATCAATTTGTCTCCAAACTAATGAATTCTTTAGGAAAAAAAGTTTATTTACTACTTAAATTTTTTTCTAGGTACCTGATTATTATGAAATCATCACAGACCCCATGGATTTTGGAACTATCAAAAAGAAACTGCAGGGAAACAAATACCCAAACGACAATGATTTCATTGCTGACTGCGGATTAGTTTTTGCAAATTGCGAAGCTTATAATGAAGATGAAGATGCTGTGGCCAAGTATGTACTACTATGTTTATTTTGTTTAATGGCTTAACAAATTTCAGCACAATGCCAATGAATCGCCGATCTGCGTTTGAGTGATATATGTACTGAACCAAAATTCGTTGTAATGAAGTCGATCTCAGTATACCGAACTTTTTTGTTTTAAAATCATGTTACAATTAGGCAATAAAATTTCTCCGACTTCAGTTTGTCCTTGGCATTGGCGAGTTCACGAGTGTTTGCCTGACATATTTCCTTCACTAGATTGATAAATCCTTGAAATTTGTTTTTGTTCTCATTTAATAATAGCAATAATAGTTTATTTGACATCAGTAGGTATAATAAGGCGACACAAAAAATTAAAAATGTATCATTTCCTATACATCCAGTGTAATGAAATTTCACTATAACGAAATATTTTTTATGTTCCGTGAAGTTCGTTATACCAAGATTTGACCTGTATTTTTTAATGGTTTTAATTATTACACTTTTTTTTAAATTTTAGAGCTGGTACGAGATTAAAGAAGTACTTCAATAAACGTTGCGCCGAGTTGAACCTTGCCGGCCTGCCCGAAGATAATTCTGTGGTTTCTTCAGAGGAGTCGGCGCCACCAAGCAAAAAAAATAAAAGCATAAATTAACGTTGAAATTGTAAATTTTTTAAATCTAGTGTGTTTTTTAGGCTATTCCTTTATATTCATAATAATTCTGTATCTGGTTATAAAAATCTTTGATTTTTTTTTTCGAGTTTGTAAATATAGAATCTTAATTCAACATTTTTTGTGAATTTAGTTTATGAACTTTTAGAATCAACACAAAAGCAAATAAAACTTCATACTGTCCTGTATATAGGTATTTTTTTAATTTGTCTTGAAACAACCTTCGAAAACGGAACATGTTAAACTTTCACGATTACGACTTATTTATGGTCCTTTTTTAATTCTAGTAACATTTTATTGTTTATGTATTTTTTTTTAAATAACATTCGAGTATTTTTATGCAACGAATTATTTCTGTATAAAGTGAAATTCAGATAACTTATTCAAAACTGATTTGTAAAATCGAATTCATAATAGTAAGGGATCAGATTTGCTGGGTGGATTTTCTACACGTGGTAGAAATCGGATAGAATCATCTGAACATACGTCGCTTTCAAGGTAATGACAAATCTGTAGGGAAAAAATATCCTGAAACTGAGATCGACTGGTCTATGAATAGTTCGGATAACAAAAGCTTTTACGAAACTTCATGTTCGGTCATATTTTCTCTGAAACTTGAACTATTCACTTTAATCTTTATGTACGCTAACTGGTTTTAGTCTCAATGAATTTTTATATCTGTGATTTGATTCATCCCCAAAAATAATGATTTTTTAGAGCGTATAGTAAATTCGTGACGGGTTATCGAACACGGTCTCGTAACAGATTATGTTCGTTAACCTCATAATCCACTGTATGGAGATTAAACAGGTATGCCAATTATCCAGTCTATAAAAAAAATGTGTTGATAGTTCTTATTTATTTTTAGATTTCTTTTTTTATTCATTTTTCGTATATTACACTATTATTTATTGTGATGTATTTACATAATAATTATTATTATTATTCTTAATTTTGTACAAATCCGAAGTTCGTAATAACCGTTTTTTGTAGAACCTGTTTTTTAAAGTGAGAATTTTTAAATAACTTGATAATACACGTATTTTGTTCAAATTTAATGGTGTTAAAAAATGGGCATCCATACGTTATTCAAGAGATTTTCATTCGTTTTTAAAAACTATAAGTTTCAATTCATTATTGATGTTGATTATATTTCCAAAATCCGTATGTCTAGTTTTACCACAATATTTTATTTTAAAACTGTTTTTACTGGGACACAATACTACTTTTTACAACTATTTTCAATACATCATTACCTTACGGTTATTGTTTCCTGATAAAGATTGGAAATTTACGTATATAGTAGTCGTAACCGTAAGGATAACGTATCTCGTGAATAAGCTACAGTAAAAGATTCCCAAGAATTCTTGTTCAGTTTAGTAAAGTAATTCTTTCTGACTTTGTCGATGTATAGCTTTGTGAGAATCATCAGTTACTGACAAACTTGTGATATTAATTCTTTATAATAATTTGTAGATTACTTTAAAATAATTTCAATATGTTTTACTAGTATGTATGTTACATTAAACAATTATTAGTTTTTGACAGTTGAGCTATTTTTATGAACATTTAATTCAAGCGTAGAATCATTAATTACTTTTGCTTTCGTCATCCCGAATATATATTATAATGGCTGCGATCGAATTAAATCCAAAAACAATTGAAAAAAAATGTACATATTTGTCATTGTCACAGTAACTTTCGGCTTTCATATTTCCGGAAAGATTTTTTTTTTATCGCGCGCTTTTCTTTTAGAAATAATTTAGTTAAACCAGTATTAATTAGCTTTAGGTCATTTCTTATGTTAATATCATGATCTTTTTACAACTCTAGAGAATCTTGTAGTCGGCCATCAGAAGCAAAGTTTGTTGCAAAAAATATGAATCAAGGGGCAAACAAACTTGCCTGATAATATAACTTGTATTATGTTTTGATTACTATTTCAATGTTCAATGCACACTTTTCTCATGATAATAAAAATTTTCTTTTTTGTACAATGTGGTTTATTTTTACCCTTATTTAAAATTGATCAATTAGCCTGTAAATGAACTGTTGAAGAATAGCTAAAGTGATGTGAATGAAAAAAACACTTGTCTTATACTACACATATTATTTATTGCAGAGACGCGTTTCGTTCTGTTAGAACATTTTCGATCTGATTTAAAAATATTTTTATAATGATCAACCAAGTTAAAATTTTAAATTGCTTCTGGGACCTTTCCATCGATCTGGAAGGAGAGTTACATTATCCCCATCTTTAAAAAGGGCGACAGATCTGATATCAAAAATTATCGCCCCATATGCATTCAATCAAGCATACCAAAATTATTTGAAAGTATCCTTCTAAACAAGATTAAGAATTCCCTAACGGCTTTGATATCTGATCAACAACATGGTTTTATGAGAAAGCGATCTACACTAACCAATCTTTTGGAATTTCATTCTGATATTATGGACACACTGGAGGCCAGAGGCCAACTGGACTGTGTCTATACCGACTACTCGAAGGCCTTCGATCGTGTTTCGCATCCGATATTGTTAGCTAAGCTCCGTTCACTTGGTGTGGATGGAACATTGCTATCATGGTTTGCAAGCTATTTAACAGGTAGGATGCTTAGAGTATGCTTGTCCAGTACTATCTCATCTTTATTTGTTGCGCTGAGTGGTGTACCGCAAGGCTCACACCTCGGTCCAATCCTGTTCAATATTTTTATTAATGACTTGTTAACGGTTTTTGATGGGGTGGGCATTGTAATGTTTGCTGACGACCTTAAAATTTATAAAGAAATAAGGGGTGCTGATGATTGTTGTGTGCTGCAGAGCAATGTGGAGGCTCTTCTGGGTTGGTGTGCGAAGAATGAACTGAGGTTGAATGTTGCGAAGTGTCAGGTCGTACGTTTTTACAAAATAAAATCACCAATCGTCTATCCATATACAATGGCTGGTGAAGAGCTGGAAGCGGTATCCCAGGTCCGGGATCTGGGAGTGCAGCTTGATACTGGACTGACATTTGTCCTGCACATCAATTCAATGGTGGACAGGGCACTCCAAACACTCGGGTTTGTCTTACGCTTGTGCCGCGGTTTTTCCAAAGTCTCAACATTTGTTCATTTGTACACATGTCTCGTTAGACCACAGTTAGAGTATAATTCGGTTCTGTGGTCACCATATTACCAGGTTCACATTAAAAGAATTGAAAGGGTTCAAAATAGACTCCTGAAGTTTATTAACTTCAAACTGGGTATACCAGGGTGCTAAGTCGGATTACTCCCCCACTAACGCACTCCGTCCGTAACGCACGTCCGTTTGTAACGTCATATTTCTCACCGTTGGTAGTCCACTGCACACCTCAGCGCCTAACGCAACTCCGTTACGTTAGACGGCGTCGTTACAACCATAGAAGGAATAATTGGGAAAAGTCACAACTCCTGTCTATGGTTTTAAATGGCAACACTCATACTACGCATGCGCAAAAAAAATCATCTTTCATATTATTATCGTATCATATTCGCATTTTTGTTTGTAAACATCTCTCGTTAGAGAGTATATTGTGTTCTGTGGTAAACATTGAAAAAATGGCGGCAAAGCAGGTGACATCCGCCACACAGTGTATCATTATTTGTGATTTTATGAAACAGTAAGTACATTTTCAATTTTACTTTTATTCAGCACAATTGTATAGAACTTAGTGACTGTTTATTATTATTATTTTGACTTAACTGCTTAAAATTGCAGCGTGAGCACAAAAATAAAATGGTCCAATGTCATTCCCATGTAGAATCATAGTTTTTGATATAAGTTTTCTGCCTAGTAAGATTCCGTTGAACAATATTTGTTACTTTTAACATCCAATACAACAGTTTTATCCTAACCTCGCCATATTTTACCTTGTATCACGTACAAAATATCAAACTTTTTCAAACGACATCACAACACAACGCGCAATTTACATTTTAATAGAAGTACATAGGTACAAGTGCCGATAAGCGATGTACCTGCTATTATTATCTCAAAAGAAAGTCTAAAAATGTTTCCCAAAATGAGGTTCATGATTTTAACATGCATGTATGTGGCTAGACGAAAAAAGGGCGACTATCATTGCACAACACAATTAACAAAATAATTGACAGATAGTTACATTTTTATTTCGATTTGTCATTTCCTACGTATTATATTATATATCCACAATTCTATTTTACAGACATGGAGATTATTTGTCCCGACCACAGATTGGAGCTCAAGCGCGTGTGAGATCCCACAATTTGTGATCGATTCTCACAAATAAAATTTGAATGCTGAATGGGCCGTATCAGCGAGGACCGCCGAGAGTTGGAAAAAGGTTTGTTATTCATTTTACATTCTGTTTTTCAAAGTAGAATCAATGAGAATGTCAAAAAAGTGAATAAATATTAACAAAAGCTAATTTGTTTTCAGGTGTTGGCCGCAATCAACATTTACAGGGAAGAATATCAAACACCATCTATCGAAGAAATTTGACACCAATTTGCCTTTACCATTTACACCTCTCGCAAGCAATTTAATTACTCTATAATTCGCCAGAGGGATATTTAAACCTGACGCTCTACGACCAGAGGGATAATATTCATTGTTATTACAAGTGAAATTTTATCATTATGCACATAAGTTTTATTATAATATTTTATTGAAAAACACATTGTTTTATTCAGTAGTGGATAGAAAGTATTTCCTTAAACTCAATTGTGAGATGAGAAACTTAGCTGGTAAGAACCAAACTGAATAATCTAAAAGATCTCTCCTTAATTCCACATTCAAGAGGTATTCATTCTTATGAGGTATTGACCCTCACTCTGATTACTTACTGAAGTCTTATTTGTTGAGTTCAGCCTTATGGCTGATTAAAGTTACTATGTAAGCTAAAGGTATGTGACAGGTTTTGTCAAGCTCTCTAGACCTCACCAAGCCAAGGTGGAACCCTCACACTGAGGTAGGTATGTCTAAGCAGAGGCTTCAACTCTATGGAAGACAACCTGTGTGATCGTTCCCCTTGGTAAGTAAATTTCTTATGTGTTGGTCTTATCCAAACATCAATCCAAGCATTTTCCAGATGTGACTCTCCTCATGATGTCCTTTTAGATCGGCATATCTTTCAATCGAGAGGGGGAAATTTATATAGTTTGTTTAATAAATAAAAGATTTCAATACCATTATAACTAGATTGATTTATTCAAACCAAATATTTCACATTAACAAAGAAGGCAACTTATTTGCTTTCATTTAATACATTTATCAGAAAAAAACTTATAAACAATCATACTTACTTGTTTTTAATTAGGGTTCTTTCATGAGGAGTGCTTGGGAACGTGATCCATTTAACAATTTCCAGGCAAGCCAATGCTCACACCACTTTCTTCACAATCCTTACGGTCTTTTGGTGTTTGTGACGGGAAAGGCCAACAATCTTTTGATATGGCCCGTTGGCGATGAAACTTAATGGAAAAGCAGCTGAAATTAATTACACACATAATATAAAACAGCGATCTTTGAGATAGGTACATTATAAATATTTGAAAAGGTATACCTACACTGTATAACAAAAACTCTTAACCTTTAATTCCAGTGGGTATAATTTCGTCTCCTTCAACGTGGTGTGTTTCCGCAAAACGTCACAAACCAGGCGAAATCCATGTTTATTCAATCTGAATTGCGAAATAAAATCCATATATGGTCCTCGTTAAATCACCACTTAGAACGCTGCACTTAAATGAAAGAAGCGATGCATGATGCTAAAACAAATGTTAAAGACTTTGAAACGAAAAATATAGCGGGGTATCACATAGTAAGCGACATATTAGAATTAGAGGTTAGGTATGTATTATTTTCTTCAAAAACAAATCATACACAAAAACTTATATTTTACTACTACGACTTCAATATCACATATTATGAGTAACTAATTAATGATGTATACTCAATGAGATTTATACTAGAGATGCAATCGAGTCTAAAAAATGGCATGTAAAAAATTGTGCCACCACCGAAAATGTGCCACGCTCGTGTTTTAGTCGTTGACAACAGCTCAAGCTTGACAGTTGTGTCCGCGGTAATACGGCGTTCTTGAAAATGGTGGATTTGTGGTGAAAAAAAGTCGTTCCTCAACAGAAATCAATATAGGAAAATCCTTTTATCAAAAAGGACGTATTTTATATATTTTAAGTGCATATTATTGTGATAAAATGTTTAAAATATAAAAATATATTTGACAATTATTTTTGTTTTATTAGTTAGGCCCACATCACACTACGGGTGCATACCGAGCGGGGTTAAAAAAACCGCGTCTGTATGAAACGCGTAGATACATTTTTATTTGAATTTATAACCCAGCGGTTCAGTCGACGGCTTTCTTACTACAGCATACGTCATGGGCTCGAATCCCTGTGCCGACTATTTCCACTTTCACAACACAACTCTTCCATAGTGTGTGCAAGTTTCCAAATGTATTTGTGTTCACTTTTAATTAGCCTAAATTCATTTAAAAAGATACACCCGTACGCGGCGTATGCAACAGTGCATAGGTATATTTCTAGATTTTTTTTTATTCTATCAAGGTTTTTTTTTATCAATTTATTTAGAAAAAAGAATACAACTTATATTTATACGGAGTGCCCTCTAATTAAAATTATATATGGAATTTAAGGATGTTCTGCAAACAGAGGTTTTCCACTATCAATGAAATTTTTTACGAAATCCATCATACAACTGAGAAATCGCCAGCGGTTTTTCCCACGGTGCCGTATTTCTGACGGTTCTCGTTTAAGCTGTGTGTATGAGCCCTTACCTAGCCGGACGAAATTTAGAAGCAAGTACACTATAACTAGTGTTTTTATAAAAAGGGTCATTTTTGATTCAAATAAATAAATCATTTTTTCCATTTTCGAAAAATATTTTTTATGAATGTGCTTTTAAACTGTTCGTTGTCTGCCTCGCATTAATAAAGACGAGAGATCTTTTTCAAAAGGTTCTTAGACAATTCTGACAAATACATTCAAATCTCACGCACAAAAAGAAATTTCTATTAATGTGTACCGGTAGAAGGTGACAGCACTTAGCCGTTTGGCGTATTATGTGTGACAAAGACAAAAATATTCGTCAGTAATGCTTGATTGCATATTTTTATTTAAGTTCAACTTCAAATTTACTCGTGATGCTAGTTTCAAACCAAAAATTGTATGGAATTGCATCTCCAGTATAATATCTCATTGTGTATACTTGGAATTTTACTTTTAAAATCGTAATTTAAACTAAAAATATAGCGGAAAATCGCAGACTACGCTACGAGGTTATGTATTATTTTCTTCAAAAATAAATCACTTTAATCATACACGCAACACTTATAAACATTAAAAACAAATAGTTACTTACAATTTTTTTCGTGAAAAACTTACAAAAAAGGAAATATAAGTACAGAAAGTAGACTGAATGAACTGCAACAGCACCTATTTTGCTGACGTTGAATCTACGTTAGGAGCTAACGTACTTGCGTTAACTTCTAACGCAAAATAGCTGTCAAAGTGGTGATTGGACTTCGCATTTCACCTCACGACGCCACGTTGCCATACAAAAAAATCTCTAACGTAACAGTAGAAACGTAACCATGGGCGCGCGGGTGTTCCGACTCGGAACTATGCCCTACGTTAGTTATTAACGTTGGTTGCCATGGAGATATGGGTACGTTACTGACGTTGTGTGTCATCCGACTCACCCTGCAGGAGCACGCGAAGTACACAGACCTTTAGATTGGCAAACAGTGTCACAAACTATTCTTTCAATGCGCCCATGCAAAGGTTACTTAGGGGGGGCAATGATCTTGGCGAAATTGATATATTTTCTGCACCTTTGTATGGTTTCAAAAAAATGCTAAGGGATAGGTACCGCTTGGCTCATTGAATTCTTAGAGATACTTATTTTTTTTTTTTTTTTTTTACTGTGATGCATAACTATTGTATTTTTTCTTCTTCTGTTTTGTAAATTGTATGTAAATGCAACCATTGGTTCCGTAGATTTCAAATAAATAAATAAATTAAAAATGTTCTACAATGTTAATCACGATATCAAAAATGAATTTGAAGGTTTAAAAATTTTGTTTTTTAACATATGTTAACAATAATATCTTAAAAATTTTAACTTGGTTGATCATTGTAAAAATATTTTTAAATCAGATCGAAAATGTTCTAACAGAACGAAATGCGTCTCTGCAATAAATAATTTGTGTAGTATAAGACAAGTGTTTTTTCATTCACATTATGAATTACTACACGGTAAACACCAAAAATATTAATTAGCTAAAGTGGTTGTAGATTTATGATGGATATGTGAGTCATCGCTGCACCATCGGATATGAAAAGGATGATGGATCAACAATAGGTTTCTGCAATTAAAATTTATCAGGGTCAGGAAATCAAATGCCCCTTATGTCTCTGCTACTGAAAATGTCTATTGTGACATCTTTCAGTGTTTAAACTTGTCCTCAAGCTGATCTGAATCATGTAGCTCACAATCTGTCTTGCTTTCAGAGTTTGGTTATCAAAATTATATTTTTTTGGAATTTTCAAAGCATCACGATTTGATCAGTACCAAAATAATAAACCTTTGAGGTCTATTATCTCGATCCCACCATTCAAGATCACTCTGAATCTCTCCAAAATATGACCATGAGTGGGGAAAACCAAGTGGATGGGGTGAGTCGGATATCCATCACTCCAAAATTCAGTCCCATCAATCCAAACGGCTCGTCATTGGGGAAACTTTATTGGATATGATTCAAGTTGTCACATCACTCACTTAACTTGTTGAGTGCTGAAAACCCCTGTCGGAGTTGTGCGGCTACTCAAAAGGAGCGCCACAAACTACGATAGGGGATTCGAGTACAATACATTTTGTATCTGGCAGTATTCTTCTGGCATTCAGATTGTGTGTAAAGTGGCGTGGTGCTTGAGCTCATCTTTCCATATATTGAAGTGATTTTTCAAAATGTTTTTTTTTTACTACTAAAATAATCAAATTTTATATGTTGGCCAATTGGATGCAGATACCTAAAATGTAAAACTGTCAGTGTTAAAAACGTGGTCTAATTTCGTCATCATTCCACCAGGCTACACGTGTTGCTGTTTTTAATATAATAATAGCAAAATAAGTGTATTAACGAAGTTAAATTTTGTTATAATGATTGAAAAAAAAAGACTATCACCAATGGATAACATCCATTTTGAGTGTTTGTGAACCAGGGGGCTTCAGTTGAAGTCCTGTTGTTCTGAGGTTGCGATACATAGACGAACTTCTTTATTTGAAACTAAAGCAATAATGAAATTGCTAATGGCTTCTTTAGAATAGATTCCATGCAAGTGCTTGAGAATTTCAAGATCGCTGGGTTGAAAAAGTGACGGTAGTATCGATCAATCAATTCTCCCTTTTACACCCCACTCAGGGGCATAGGGAGGTAACAAGAGCTCTCCGTTGCGATCGTTCTTGCCCAATGTTTATGACCTCCTCCCACACCATGTCCAAATCTCTCAGCTCTGCTTCGAAGGAGCGTAACACAGTGTGAGAGGGTCTTTGGGACCCTGATGGGAGGAAGAACAGCTCTCTCCTCTGCCAACTGTCATTCGGCATCCTTAACATATGCCCCAGCCAAGTCCATTTCCTCTCCAAAATTGTAAAGGTGATGGGTTCTCGCTGGGTGCGTCATTTGTGATGCGGTGGTACCATCTTATACACAAAATTCTCCCGAGACACTTCATTTCAAATGCAGAGATTTTTTGTGCCTGAGCTTTCGTCAGGTAGTATAACATTATATATTTTATTAAACAAATACAATTTGCTATCTTTGCACAGAAAGGAAAGCTTCTGTTGAGAAAAGGGAAAATGTTCGGCAACGAAAATCCCGTGACCTTTGAAAAGAAATTTGCTGATTGAACCTATATTCTTTACCAAAGGGTTAAGCAAGAAGTTCTTTTGAAGCGGAGCTAAGTTTATTAAAATGGTGAGATAGTCAAACTTATAATATTTCTCAGTTGATTGCTTCCTGTTTTCTGAAACGGAATTTTCAAAATACTAAAAAAAAAACAATATTTGGAGTAGCTGTTTATTGAATCATACTATTTAACAAATTTGCTTTAGACATTTAAGAGATATATGAATTAAATAATCAATTAAACACAATAACTAGTGATGTCCGTGGGCCCTGGCTTCCTTCTCCAATCTTTTCTTCTCTTCCCATTGGCGGATGTTAGCGGGAGAGTTAGCTGAAAAGTTTCATTGTGTGTAAGATTAAATACCATATTTTGTATTTGACACTAAATAAGGATGGAGTGAAAAAGGTACGGTAGAAGTCCGATAATCCGGCACGTTCGGGACCGGCTCGGTGCCGGACTATCGAAAATTCCGGTCTATCGGGCGGTAATTATAAGAACAATTAGGTTAATAATTAAACTACAAATACAGTGTGCAAATACATAAAACATGTTTATTTTAAATTTGTGAATGATTAACGGAGCTGCACTGCACCTGAATTTGTTGTGACAGCTGAGACTAGCCGACCGCTAATTGTTTCTGATCAATAACGAGCGCTTCCGGATGATCCCGAAAACTTCCGAATAGCTCTCGAGCGTTTTTATTTGCTTTAAAGACACGCTTTTGGAGAAAATCAAACTTTTTTAATTTTCCGGAGCGATGCCAGAGTATCGGGCATTCCGGACTGTTGGATGCCGGACTAATGGACCTCTACTGTAATTCCATATTTAAATTTGGAACACATTTTGTACTAAATTTAAACTATATTGTTTGATAGAATGATGATCTTACTAACTATGTAAGGGTGAATTTAAACCACCAAACGAATATAGATCCAAGCTGAAATTAGAGTATATTTTCTTGATTATTGATTAATTTGTCATTGCCCATTAATTATTAGTTTTTTACTTGTTATTGTTTCCATGCTGTCTCGTATCAACCATAAAAGAAAATATGCTCAGTTTCGAAATTTGGCTCTATATTTGTTTGGTGGAAACGCAGTGATGTTTTTTACTAATTTTGTTCTTTAGTATAATCATTGTAAGGATTTCACTAATGTTAAATATGGATTTTGTTTACTTGCAAGTAATAATTAAAACTATGCAGCATACATTTAGTACTAGTCAACTAGTCATTTTAAGTGTACCTAATTTTCAAATAACTAAGTGTGAAGTTAATAAATTAAGATTTGATTGATTTATTTTTACAAGTGATGCTTACCCAGTTTGTGGAATTGATAAATTATGGGGAGAGAAGCGAACATTCCGATTATCCCATATTTGTACATCCAATGGTTATCAATGTGGAATCTATATGGAAATTGTGCAATTTTTGCTGTGAAAGTATATGGGTATTTCATTGGACGTCTTATTTCATCGGCCATGATTGGGGTGATTTCTGAAACTAAAAAAACACTACATTCATTACATTACATAATGAAAATAACCTGATCAGCCCAGAGCAATATTTAGTTCAACTTAGATTTTATAAGTAGATTGAATTATTGGGATGTTTTTAGATGTTATCTACTAATATAAATATTAACAAGCATATCGTGTAAATTTAATATTCACCTGGTAAAAGAACAGCGAAACCGCAAAAAAACTTCACAAAATTTACCACAGTGAAATTTCAAAATGGCACCAAGTTCTCATAGAAAAAGTTATGAAAAAGTGACAGCTTGAGCTAATCGATCCATGGATTACAACCATAGATTTACATATTATACATATGTAAATCTATGATTACAACAGAAAACATCAGATAAGTAATTATTTAGGAAGTGCCTCTAGAGCCGTAGACGGAAACATTAAAAATTTGGTACGGCGTCCGTAGATCTCCATAGACAATATTTTATCATAAATAACTAAAAATTGACACTACTTGCTTAGCCGACGATTGACATTGACAGATGATATTAAATAATTGTCGCTGAACAATAATATTGTTGAACAATAATGTAATTGTATAACAAAATTACAACTGTCAGCTATAGTAACAATAAAATACTTATTAATGTGTTTCATATAAAAAAAATCGAATCAGCCCTCGAACTTCATAATTACCGAAATGTTTGATAACTATGAAAGCGTTGTTTTTCTTCTCTGAGACTAGTCTTCTCTGTGAATGCTGGCAATCAATCACAGCCATTTCCATTTCATCAACATCATCACTTGATAGTGATGTAGTTTGCTTGTCTTTATATTTTCGGAACAATCTCATTACTTTCTGTCTTAAAGCTATATTTTCTATCTTTCCATATATATATAGTCAGTTTGAATGATACTATATTCTACTCTCTGTTGTATCAGTGTGAATCCAGGCTTCCACACTGTAACAACTCTGACAAAAGTGATTGGTAGACCAGCAGTATCAGTAGAAGGCTTTCATACATACAGTGTACTGGAGGTTGTGAGTTGAAACAGTTGGAATCCCGGTGCTGACTATTTCCACTTTTATGACACAAGCCTCTGCTTAGTATGCAAAATGTCAAAAGTGTATTTGTGTTCACTTCGAGTGAACCCAGATTAATTTAAAAATATACATACATAATATGGCAGAATCAAAACCAGTTTTTTTATTAAAATTGTTTTACAGCCAAAGGAATGGAAGAGCATGTATGCGGAATGTTGTGCGTTTGAAGGAAGCGAAAGAGGTTTGTTTGGATAGGAAAGAATGGAAATTCGTACTCTCTGCCTACCCCATTCGGGAAACTGCGTGATGGATTAAAAAATATAATACAGCCAATGGCCTTAAATTACATCACAGGATTTTAATCATGCCATTATTTCAGTAAAAAAGTTTTGATCTCGATATCACAACCACAGGATGATACAATTCTTTCTGCTTGCATCGTTGTCCACTCCTTGAAATATTTACTCCCACTTGGTATTCCTTTTCAGATTGATAGAGTTGACTGGTATAATAAGAGAAGTATGCTACCGAGCACTGTAATTCGTCTAGATATTAAATGTCAGATTGATACATGTCTTGAAAATAAATTCTTTTGATTGTTCCATCGCAGTCTGACAAAACTTGAACATCACATTTGTAGGTGTTCTTCAAAATATTATTTACACATTCCTCAAAATTCTTTCTTACTTTATGTCTATTAAAATTAGGGTCATTTAATGTCAATTTACAGCCTGTTGTGTTTCTTATCTTATCCAAAATTAATTTGTAGCACCTAATCTCAGCTGTGGCATATTTTGGAAATCTATATATCACCAACTTTCATTTTTGAATAATTGATTGATATTAACAATTCACTATCAACCACGCACAAACGCAAAATTGCCACGTATTGAAACATAAATTTGAGATTCCTAGAATTAGGTAATCCATCACATTTTTGATATTTTTTTATTTTATTTTACATAATATAAACGGATATCGTCTTTAAACACAATTTTTTTCATGTATACAAAAAAATATCACTAAATAATATAAACGAACGAAACAGATTCATTAACAATAACACTCAAATTAAACTTTTTGTAAAGACTAAAAAAATTAAAAAAAAAACAAGGACAGTCACAAAGAAACAAATTTTAAAATTATTAAAAAAAAGTCACAATGAAATAAAATTAACAATTAGTAAAAAAAAATCTTTAAACTTTCTGTTGACATGCAAATAAAAATTCAAATTTTCAATAATATTGATGTTTAATTATTATTTCCGGATACTAATAATAGTATCCCATGTATCCCCAATGAGATTCGCACGAAAATTCAAACTTTCCTTTGGTAGGTACTAATACGGAATTCGCGCCAATTCGCGTTTTGACATAAGCTGTCATTTGAGTGTTACCATAGTATGAACTGTAATAAAATGGCAACACACAAATCTAAGGACGCGGGTACGGGATCCGGCTACGGCTCTAGAGGCACTTCCAATTATTTATTTATCCCGAACGTTGATTTTTTGAAGCCCTAGGGTGAACACGTAGAAAGCCGATTCAGACTCGCGCCGACCGGCTCATAGAATTTTACTATGCATTTGAATGGGGATAGCCACATAAAAAACAGGAACCCGCTTTCCGGCATGCCCATTTAAATGCATTGAAACCGGTTTCAACGCATTTAAATGTGTATGCCGGAAACCGGGTTCCTGCTTTTTATGTGGCTATCCCCATTCAAATGCATAGTAACCAGAGCAAGAGAATACTATTCTCTTGCTCTAAGATAGTAACATTCTTTGCGCCGGTCGGCCCGGGTCGGAATCCGCTTTCTACGTGTTCCTACCCTATGATTGACCCGTGATACATCTCTGACTTATAAGTCGCCAGTACCTACTCAATTCCGACTATAACGTAAATTTTATAACAATAATTTGCGAAATTAAATCATTTAGAATTTCAAGCAATTTTAAGTGTGGCCACATTTAGATTGACGTATGACATTTTGGCTAAAGGTTTCCACCAAGCCATCTGTCACGGCAACGCCGTGACTAAAAAAAAAACGTATGACATTGACATCAATTGACATTTTGCGTCCGCAGATTGAAGTCTTTGTTTTGCTGGAAGCTTTTTTGGTTTTATGGAGTATTCCATAGTAGCATGAAATGGAACGCCGAGAAAAGTTTTGCAAAAACACTTCTGCAATTATGGTTTTGTAAAATTTGTGTATTTACGTTTTCTTTATCATAATATTATACAAAAAATGATGTTCCATAGATAACATTACTGAACAGTCGATTCATTCAATACGGTTGTATGGTTGTATTAGTAAATCAACACAGTTTATCTGTCAGATGCGAAACAGTGTTGTGGCGATTAATTAATTAAAAACTGCATCATTGTTTATTAAATAAACGCATAGGTTACGAAATATATTATGAAAAAGGATGGCTTCTCTCAAAGTTGCTGTAAGGGTGCGTCCTTTCAATCAGAGGTAAATACAATTTAATATTAACACTTGTTAAACTCTAATTAGGACATTGTTCATTTACTGTTTTTGTTACGCTCCAGTGAATTAACAATATTCACGTGTTTTTCTTGTAATTTTTTAGTAATTAGTGTTTATGTCTTTACATATAAACTTTCTTTTCTTGTAAATATACCCTATTGCTTCCATCTATCCGATAACAATATTTTGATTAAAATGAAAGTAGCTCTAATGTTCAAAACTAACTCAATCATATGATTTTGTTAAATGAGTCATATGTAGTCCCTTTTTAAATAATAAAAAATATGGAAATTTACACTGATATTTAGATAGGTATGCTAAATGTATTAATTTTCCTCTGATAATTTCAACCATTTAATTACCAAATACATAATCTATTAAATTCCTCAAACAGTGCGTGTTTGTATTTTAACATGGAAAAGGATGAATTACGTTCATTATTACAGTCTTTTTCTACACATTACCTCCTGAATTTCATTAACAATATAAAATGTTTATTTCTTTTTGGGGGATTCTTCACACCTAGTTCTGCTATGATTTGAGCTTCTTTTATAAAGAAGTTTTAGAATAAAATTGTAATACATTTATTTCATTGATATTTGATAACTTTTTTCACAAATTTCAAACTGTTTTATTATCGGGTTCTGGCCTTACTTCTATTAAGGCACTTTTTAGACTTTTACAACCATCTGTCCCAAAATTTTTCACAGTATGGTAATATTTGTGTACTCCTGTTACTTGAACGATGTGTATCAATGATGTATAAGTACATACTTACATCACATCTGTGGTACTGCAACAATATCTTGTCATCATCTAGAAATCTTCTCCATGCCACTCTGTCTGCTGTCACTTTGCCAATTCATCCTTAAACTTTGGCAGTCTGACAATCTGGCATGTCCGTCCATCTTCACTGTTGGGCCTTTCTCTGCTCCTTCTAATTAGTCTTCCACAGAAATAATCATGCATAAGTAACAAAGAACATTGGAGATCATAAACTCACTATAGAGAACAAGTTGTTCAAAGATAGTTTCTGTTACCCTTAATTTATGAAGGTAATGAGGCAGCAAACGGATTTGCAAATAGGAGGACTGACACCATTGCCCTTTGACCATAACCCCACTGATTCTTAACCAACAGTGTTATCAAAACAATTCTATGCAGTAATATGCTGGAAAAGGCAAAACAAAACAGGCTAAACTTATCAGAATTATCTAACAACTAATGACTCTAAAAATTCATTACTGATGTTCGATTTTTGAATGGAACAAACCACCACGGGCTTACGACTGTCTTCTACTGTTGTTTCGAAGGCTGGCTTAGTGTGATCACTTTGCGTTAACAACGTTCGCCATTAGGTGGTAATGTTTGAGTCTCCGAAACTCCTAATCATGAGAATTCTCAACATGTTCAACATGTTGAGAATGAAAATGAACTTATCAGGACTGAAGCATACCAAATTACTAATAACAGGCTTCATTACAAAGAAATCACAAAAAGACCCTTACTTTAAACAGAGACAAAATCATAGTTCATATCAGAACACTGAATGCACTCGCTCACTCCAATGGTCTTACTGCTTGTCCCAATTTCCGGCCGCTGTCTTCCAGTTGGTGGTCCCTAGTAGTTCTGCTGCATCCTTCTTCATCTCGTCTTCCCACCTCAGCCTTGGTGTTTCCACCCGGGTGTCCAGTTATGATGCTTTTGGGGACACGCTTTTCGCGCATCTTCTGTGCAATTCCAGTGCACCTCAATCTAAGCAACTTGATACCTTTCATCATTGTGTTGACTGCGCCATTGTTCTCCGACTCTCACGGGCCCACAAATTCTTCACAGCACTTCCCTATTGAAGATATCCAGCATTTCTGCCATTTTCTGACCGGACATGATAGATTAAATAAACACCTATGCACAATGGAATTAGCAGACATGCATCCTTGTAGATTCTGCCTAGACGAGGATGAAACTTCACTACCTATATCTGGTATATGACTGATGCAGACAAGGCCCAAAATACTTGACTCCTACATCATTGATCTAATTCAAATCAAAGAAATCTGCTCACCAAAAATGTATTATGTTTTTTTATCATGGTATATTTTTTTCCAGGGAACTGGATATGAATGCCAAGCTGATAGTGCATATGGATGGCAAAAAAACAAGGCTCCACACTTTAAAGGTAAAATATATTTTTATGAGGCAAGTCATGGCAACATTTTAATAAGATCCTTTTACCAACACAAGAGGTGATTGTCTTCTTCTTCTTCCCCCTCTCCTTTATCTTATTATCTGGGGTCAGCTCTCTTAGAAATATTTTGTGTCGTATTTAGCTAAGGTATAATAAATACTTTGTTGATTACTCTCAATTATCAGAATCTTTTTAATGTTTTCCCAATCCAAGGTGTTATTTGACCCATTCTGAAGGACTTACAGGTATGTCAATAACCATCGGTGGCTCCTTGATACCAGGCAACCTCAGGGTAACTTTTCGCCTTACCCCCACATGCAGGGATCTGTAGAACTCTTACTTTACTAGTTCTGGATATGGGGGATGTACCTAGCACCTCTGTAAACACAAACTGTTGTGGTGGATATAAGGGGACATAAGTTCACATGACCAAAAGTGATTGTTGCAACCGGGAGATGGGATGATCTTTCGGGGGTATCAAAATGGAGGAAACTTGTAGCGGATGGCAGGAGACGTGAAGAGGCACTATCACTCTTCAAGAAGCCTCTGGAGATGGGACTCATGAATGCATTGAAGGATGTCACAATTGATCTTATTTGGCCGAAGTAACACAGCATATGATCACCACTTGTCCTTCTTTATAAAAAAGGGTTATGTTGCCAAATAAATTGACACCAGTGGCCTTGTAGTTTTGATACCAGTCTCGATAATGCAGTTCTAACTCCCAATTGGGTCATAGATTTGTTTAATCACAAATCATAAATTTTTTTGCCAGGGTTCCCATCCCATCTCACGCTTGATGAGACTGGTCAGTTGAAAGAAATCACGTCGTACAATAATTTCCGTCAGCTATGACACATTTACGTTTTTATGAATTAAATATAAACAGTTGCACTTTCACAAAATTTATATTGAATCTCGAGCGCTTTCGTCCAACTCACGCAGACATTGTCAAGAGACTAAAATAAAATAACAAAAATCAAAGAGAAGACAATTATGGTACTGCGGTAAAAGCTGACAAACATTGTTATTATTATAGATATACATTCATTGGAAAACAATTCATTGGAAATGTGTGACCATTGTGGAATTATGAAATTGATTAGTTATGGGGTTAACATAAATTGATTAAACTTAACTGTAAACATATTTTTTCTAAGATAATAGAGGAGATGGTGCAGGGTCTTGAATGTTAACAATAGTGTCGTGATTTTTATGTATTTCGAGGGTTTCAAGGCTCAATCTACGGTACTTGTGTTCCTCCGAGTGTAACACCTTCACATTGTTCATACTAAATGCATGGTTATGTTCAATACAATGTTTTTAGTAGCGTTTGTGAATTTACATGGTTATAGTTCATTTTGATGAATTCAGGGAATCACAGTTGTCTTTCACAAAATTGAATTGAATCTTGAACGCTTTTGCCTGTGTGGAAAAAAAATTATATGTACTGATGATGTATAAACAAAATTTTCTTTTTCTTTTTAGAACATAAAAGATCCACAAGGCGAAGTTACTAGGGACCAACACAAGGATTTCACTTTTGATTTTTCCTATTGGTCTTTTAGCAGTAAGGATCCACACTTTGTGACACAAGAGCGGGTATGTTCAACTTTTATCGTCATTCAAGCATTAAAAAGTCCCTTTTGACCGAAATACATCATAACTATGTTTATATGAAAATAATATCCAATAATGAATAACCCAAACTATGAGTAGTTTTTCGCGGTTTTACCAAAATTGAACTGTAAATCTCCATGATATAACGCTGGTGTAAAATAGCAGAATATTTGTTTGAAAACAATTTTTTAGTCCTTGGAGAATATTTTGTTAAAAAAAAAATGAACTCTTAATTTCTCTCAAGCTTAAGTGCGTAATTTTTATAATATGGGAACAGAATCACCCTTACTTTATAGCACTGTATGTTATAGTTCCTACTTAAAATCTTTCCGCAGGCATTACGTCTACTTACGGGTTTTTTATTTCTTCATACTGGAATATACATTTCATAGCTATTTCAGCATTACAAAATACTTACCTAAACTTGATTTCGACTCAGTTCAAATTGTTTTTTTCTCT
Source organism: Mystacides longicornis (assembly GCA_963576905.1). Lineage (NCBI taxonomy): Eukaryota > Metazoa > Arthropoda > Insecta > Trichoptera > Leptoceridae > Mystacides > Mystacides longicornis. Next base: position 5,612,734 of record OY756439.1, on the reverse strand, counting down.
TTGATAAATAATGATATTTAAAAGAAAAACATGTCACTTTTTCACAGCTATGTTTCGGGTGACATGTCTCTTAAGGACACCTACTTAAAAGATTCTTCTAAGTATCCTGTAAAAGTGAAAAAATTTTATCCTTTAACATTTCAGACGAAATGAACGGCTGTGAAAAAGTACTGAAATGTTTTTTGTACCCATTTATGAATGAATCTAACTTTGCAGTATTACAAAGTTACAAATAATGTGTTTGAAGAATGTCTTTTATTTAATAACTTTCCACCAAGAATAGAAAGCATGTTCAATAACTGTTTTTATTTTAGGTTTTTGATGATCTCGGAGTAGATGTTATAGACAGTGCATTCGAGGGCTACAATGCGTGTGTGTTTGCTTACGGGCAAACCGGCAGTGGAAAGACCTTTACCATGATGGGATCACCCGTATGTATTATCCGTATATTTACCAGTATTTTTTTTTACCCATTACGCCGTTTCTGTTAACGGGTAGGCAGATAGAACAGATCTTTACTCTTTTTAATCCAAGCACACTTTTTTCGCTTCATCAACCGATGTTACTTTCTCATACAACCTCTCCTATTTCTGTTGCTTCTGACCTGGTCTTCCTTGAGGACAAAATCGATATGTTCAATCCTTCTTGCAGCTTTTTCAGCCTTATAAATTCTTTTTGTAATCCTATTTGAATTAATTTTTTCAACTTATTAACAACTAACGTTCATCTTTGTAGCAACAATTTCCATACCTCATTCCTTCCTAATATTCTCATTGCTTTCCGTATCCTTCGAATGTCTTTCCACATACTCTTCATAGACCTCTTAATTCCTCATGCACATTATACAATACCACTCAACAATAGATAACCATTACGTTCAGCGGTGAGATTATCACCGAAGTGATCTCTTCCATTTAACTGCAATTATATTAAATCCTTTTTTTTTGTCCATGTCCTCATTATAATTCCATACATCATTGGTGGTGACAACAGTATTGCATTATGCACTAAAAATTTTGGTTGTCTTTTAAAATCTTAATTAATTTCATTCTTAAAATTATTTCAGGAATGTCAGGGTCTGATCCCTCGAATATGTAGAGGTTTGTTCTCTAGAGTTGCGGCTGGTAAGGAAAACGGCGCTTCCTATCGGACCGAAGTCAGCTATTTGGAAATATATAACGAGAGAGTCAAAGATTTACTCGGAGGCGACGCTGGACACTCATTGAAAGTTCGAGAGCATCCCAGATTGGGGCCCTACGTTCAGGATCTTTCCAAACATCTCGTTTCCGATTATGATGACATCCAAGTAAGCATGAATAACAATATTGAATTATTTAATTTTTTTTATGATATATTGTTGTTGTTTTAGTGATCATATCCTGTTATTATTGAAAGCATTTGCAATAGATTACACAAAACAATTAATTACTTATACAAAATACAATTAAACAAAGAAACCATTCTATTATTTTATCTGTTGAACGATCCCATTATACTATACAGTACATTTTTATTAAATGCAATTACATTTTGGTTACCTCTTACCAAATTTGAGAGCTCTTTCTCAACATGGTATAACAAATTATGGGAAATAATCGAGAAGTTTATATTTATTTAGTATTTTATTTATTTTAAAAATATCATGCTGTTAGCAACAGTTTAAAAGTAATAAGCTCATCTAATTAATTAATTTATATTATAAATCAGTAAAAAAAACATTAGTTATTGGTGATGACAGAAGAAAATAATACAACAATGGGAAGTTTTCTGGGGAGCTTCCGACAATACACACTAGGTGGCAGAACTTCTAATCAGCAGGGGTATTCCTGACACTTTCTTATTCGAGACTAATACTAGACTAAAGATCGCGACTAAAAAGTCCGTGACTAAATTTGGTATTCCTGACGCTTTCTTAATCCGATTCTTTTTTGTGATTTGAATCTTGTCGGATACTAAATTTAACGGCCCGTTAACAATAATTGTATTTTTTATCGTATTGTCTATGGTTTCAGCTTATTTTAATATTATTGCGATAAATATTTAATTTTAACGAAATATTTTAAAACAAATACTTAAAATATTAAAAATGTCAATTAATTACAGTCTGGCTAAAAAGAGTAGAAAATAATTGAGGACGCTGCAGTCGTTTGTATGGCAACATTTAATAAGTACTCTACATTTATAAAGTAAAGTATTGTAACCGCCAAAATATTTAAAAAAAATACTATTCAATGTGGTATCATATGAAATGCTTTGTAGAGGTTATTTAAAAGAATTTAATAACGAACTGTACCAGCCATGGCATTAAAAACGAGATGGAAAAAAAATCTACGCAAAACGAGTCAAAAAACAAGAGATAATAATTAAGATAATAACGGGTGCTGTAATCCACAAAATGGTGCTTACAACTGCTTACTATTCTATGGCCAAATTTCAATCATACAAAAATGTCAAAATGTTTAAACATAACCTATAATTTATTTGTAAGTGAATATTATAGGAATATACAAAGAAAAATATGTCGGAAAAATATCCAAATTAGTAAAAGGTAGTTAATAATTTTTAAAATGAATTGGATGTTGTATTTACCAGTTAGAGTTGCTGTCCATTCGTAAACATTTGTAATGTCAGACAATAACCTATGTTCAATGTTGCCAGAGTGATAACATTTTAGTTCATCAATAATTAATTTCTACTCTTTTTAGCCAGACTGTACTACATTTATTTAATTATTAGTAAAATAATTTCAATTTAAATCATCTTTTAAAGAAAATTTGATATTTCAAAGTTGGCCATACTGATTATTGTTATTGATAACTGTCAGGACTATAAACAAGCTTTCCCTAACCTAGAAATTAAGCGTCATTAATTCATGAATTATCCGTTCTGATGCGTGACGAAAAAAAACATAATTCTCTAATATTTCACAATTCTCTTCTCTAGAAGAATCCCGAATTTTAAATCCCGACTCGCATTCAAAAGTGAAGCCAAAATATTGCAATATTGACAGCTTGATTCCAAAAATACGCAGTGTGTGATACCTATGTTTGTTTCTCATGTTTTGCTTTAAATCTTAATTTTTACTTTAAAATAAGTGCAATTGGTAATGTTTACGTTTCTTTGTGAAAGTTTAAATCTAATTTTACAATCCGATTTGCTTACCAAACTGTTAAAATTGCAGGTCAATGAGGCTTCTCTTTTTGCTTTGAAAAATATAGTTCTCCAATTCATTTAGGTAGTTATATCTACATAAAAATCTATGCCCCGTTTGAGTTGTTATGTGGAGAGCTTTTGTTGCCTCCCTATGCTCCTGAGAAGAGTGTAAAAGGGAGAATCGATTGATTTATATAGGACCATCCGTTTTCATTACATTCAGAAATGATTCAACAAAAGCACCCTGCGTTACTATTACAACTGAATGACGGGCATACTCTAACTATAAACATAAGGCAGGTACCAGGGATCAAACTCAAGTACCTTAAGAATGTAAAGTCAGTTAATTCATCACTAAGCAACCAACTTCTACTATCTATATTATAGTAAGCAAATAAAAGTTTCAAGGTTAAGTAAACTGTATTTAACAGAAGAAAAAATCTTTTTTCATGAATGCTGTTTGCAATTATGATATCTTACCTTCAACTCATTATACTCACCCTAAATTATTTTTCCTTAAAAAACAATTATTCTAGCCATCTTTATGTGTTGATGATGATGAGGGACTTAAGAAAGTATGTTATCCCAAAAAAGAAGGGAATATGGTAAAGAAAAAACAGATTCACAATGTAAGATTTTATTTGAATGAGAGTCGTGAAATAATTTTTGTAAGTTCGTTAAAGATTGTTAGTTTCAAAATATTATCTATCAGCCCAACACCATACACAGTAATAATCAACCACCTTATAATTTAAAAAAAAAACTAAATACAAATATACTTACTTCTACAATAAATAAATAAAATTTAAAAACGTTTTCTTTTGTCAAAGACTACCCTAAAATAAATTGAAATTAAATGCCTATATCCAAAATTTGAATAGGTTGTAATTTGCAATAATATATATTATATTAATCAAATAAAACTCTATCTAAAACCCATACATACTTTCTCTATGTAATAAAAAAACATAAAAAAAATTGTAAAGCATAAATTGATTGGGACATCTTAAAACTTCAAACCGAACGACAATTTTGTTGAAAGTATGCAACAATCATTATATGATTTATGAATATTCAAACACTATGTAGTCACATAAATAAACTTGTATCCAAATTCAAAATCATAGAGGCCGCTCCAGAGATAATTATATTGACCAGGTGATCGGCGACATACACTGCAGCACCTACCAGGAGATTTGTAGAGGCTGGCCGGTGACAAGCAGGAGTCGAGGAACAGAGTATGCATGCTTGCATGTAGCATAGCATCTTGGTCACTGATTTCCCTATAGCCGTATTGAGGTTGTGGGCTCGTATCTCAAAGCCGATAAATAAATAAATACCTAAAATAAAACAAAACACTTATTACTCCCGGATGTTTTTGTATATACATTTGAAAGAACAAAAAAGTTGTTGAAATAGCTTTACTATATACAATATCTGCAAATATGAACAGAAACATTAATAAAATATTAATTTAAATTGTATAGCCTTTCTTCTCTCTCGAAGATGCCATAACTCAATTGCCGAATAAAAGTATATATCTGTAAAGTTATTATCAATATTATACAAGCTCAAAAGAGTACTCATCAAGAATTTTTGATTGAATTCTTTGTATCCACTTCTACTGATAAATAATGTACATGCAGCCCTTATCTTTGAAAACTTTCAGTAGTATAAAACTTCATAAATTGTTATTTAAACAAACCACAAGTTAATGCATAACACTTGGTTAAATGAATAAAGGTATACATACATTTTTTTCTCCTTTTCTTGATCTAATGGTGTTCTTGGCCAGTCTCAAATTCCTGAATTACAACTTTGTTTATAGGTATTCTTAAATGTCTGCCCTTACATATTTACACAATCTGGTGAGCTCATCCATTGCTAAAATAAATAAAAGTATTCTTTAAGCCATAGAGCGTAATCAAATTGCCATTTGAATGTAGTTTTCACAAAATAATATAATCGAAATGAACTACGTAATGTCAAATTATACGAGAATAGTATGACTTACATTTTCGTAAATAAATAACAATTTTGTGAACTGCTAACTGCAACATAATATCCCTCACGTCTTCAGGGTACACCAAAGCACTGATTTGTTTTCATTTTAATGTATTTAAAACATTAAATTTCAATAAAACACAGAGATGAACTGCGCGCAAACCGACAAACGTCACGATTTTTTGAGGTTAGAATTTACACAGTGTTGAGTGTTGTCCGTTGTACCGCCAATAATTCTTTGTGTTGCGCACTTGAAATATTCACTTTTCCATTTCATTATTATATTTAAAATGTTCAGATAAAGTTTTTTAATTAGATAATATCGAAACATTTTTGATCACCGTATATAATATACCAAATTACTTATAAATTATATTTTGATGTTTAAAAAATGTATAAAATACTTTTTTTTTTAATAATACTTAGATGTTTTAATATTTAATCTCGAAATTTTATTCAAATAAGCTAGGAAAAGTGTTGTGTCAATCAAATAAGACAACACTTTTGCTATCTTATTATAAAATGACAAATCGTAAGTACCCGCCTTTTTTGGCGTACTTAAGAATGTGTCAGGAATACCAATTTAGTATCAAACTAGACTTATTAACGGATTTTTTAGTCACGAAAAGCTTCCAAAAGTATCCGCATCGAAATAGCGCCACTTCTTAATTTCAAAAATACCAATTGCTGAAAAGTAGCAACTTTAGTATCAAGGAATACTTAAGAAAGCGTCAGGAATAACCACCCATGTCTATTGTCAAATTCAGTGCTGCCAACGTAGAGATGTTTTTTTCAGCGATGCCAACGTTGGGAAGTTTGTTTTCCATTGTGTTGCTAAGAAGTTGTTGATTGAGTTGCTAAGAAGTTGTTGATTTTGTTGCGCATAAATTTGAGAATAAATCTCAGGGGTGCTGTTCTGTATTTTTTAATTTGTATTTAGGTAGGTATATAAAAAAAAATGAACAATTTTATTTGTAATAGTATGTAAAAAATGTACAATGATTACTCTAAACCATGTATAATAATATATAAGTTGTTTAATTTGAAATAAACTAGAATGATATTTTGGAGGTTAGATTGTGAGCGACCATAAGAAGAAGAAGAAGTAAATCGCCCCCGTTGGCAACACTGAATTTGACAATAGACCGGATTAGCAAGGGCGCCTCTAGCGGCACAAAAAGGAAAAAAAACATCTCATTAGAGAATAATATTGAAATCTGCACAGAAAAAAGTAAATGTCAATTTGATTTTATTCAATTAAATAAATATAACTGAAAAACTACAAAAAAAAGCTGAACATACTATTATTGAGTTATTTGGATAGCCCTTAAGGTGTTCTATCTCTGGACTTTCGCTTAGTCGTACTTTCTGGAACATCCTGTATAAAAAAACTGGCTACAACAACTTCTTACACTATTGTGACTATGTAGAACAGAATTTTACTGTAGTATTGATTCATCCATCCATCTTTAAATATTATTATTTACCAATGTCTGTTTTTGTTTAGGAATGCATGCATCGTGGAAATCTTCACCGCACAACTGCCTCCACGCAAATGAATGATGTCTCCAGCCGATCTCACGCCATCTTCACCATTACATTTGTTCAAGCAGTCTTCCTGCAACATAATAACATGCCGAGTGAAACTGTGTCCAAAGTCCATCTTGTAGATTTGGCTGGGAGGTTAGTTTGATAATATGAAATCTTAATAATATTGAATCTATTTGGCAGGGGTTTCAATGTGAGGTTGTTAAATCTCACCGCGTCCATCAGATTGATTCCATGGTTCTTTATGTTGAAAGTTGGGTCTCTGGGTGGTGTTTATTTTCTTGTGCTTTAAATTTTTACTTAGTTATTGGCGATATATGGCCCAGCAGTTCAAAAAGAGGCCGAAAATTGGACATTTGCTAGCAATTACGCTATATTTGAGCCAGCCTAGGCGTCCATTTGCTCAAAATCATTTTTTAGCGATGGCAATATCTTACCATGATAATTCAGTAATATTTGGTTTAAATGGGGTCTATTCTTTCAACAATATATATACAATACGTTAACAGGTTTCACATGTGATTAATTTTCTACTACACTGCAATCTCTTCGATTTTTTAAAAAGTAAAGCCATTATACAGGAATTGTTTTGATATGATTTAACTTAAGAAAGAAGGTCGACGGGCAGGTCAGTCTTATAATCTTATAATAAATCAAATATCTTGGCTAAAGGTTCACACCAAGCCATGTGTCAAAAATCAAATATCATGTCAATTGAGTGTTTGGTAGTCTTAACAGTTATGATGCCGGTTTTTGTACTTTTTCGTATCAGAGGTTATGGGTTCAATCCCAGGTACCAGACTTTTTTTATTCATTATTACACCTTATACTATTCTAGTAACTGATGCAAATCTCTAAAAAGAAGTGTGGGCTTAAATAAAAAAAGTATGCAGTATACACATTCTAAATTGATTAACGATATTTACTTAATATGAATGAAAATGTAAATTCTTACAGTGAGAGAGCTGACGCTACAGGAGCAACGGGCCAAAGATTGGTAGAAGGAGCTCATATCAATAAGTCTTTAGTCACCCTCGGCTCAGTCATATCTGCGCTAGCAGAGTCTTCCATGGCGCAGTCCAACCAGCAGGGCGCTAATGGTAACAGCAATGCTCAGAAGAGCAAATCGTCCAAGAACGTCTTCATTCCATACAGAGACTCCGTGTTGACGTGGCTTCTCAAAGATTCTCTGGGAGGAAACTCAAAGACAATTATGATTGCGGCGGTAAGTTGTGCTAGTTCTATTTTAATTTCCGTAAAAATACAGTAGTTGTCGTTTATTGTGATCACTGGTTATAGAATCAGCCCAAGTCCCATTCAAAATGAAGCATTACATTCAAATTGAAGTGGTCGGTGGTCTGGCAGTTCCGTCCCTGACTTTCTACCGACCATCTTTCACGACACAAGCTTTAAATAGCTTACTGTGAAAGAGTCAAACAGTGTATTTGTGTTCACTTCGAGTGAGCACAGATTTATTTCTTGAAAAAAAAATCAATAGAATCAAAGAATTACGTTTTCAGTATAAGAATCAGTTATTCCAAAAATAAAAAACATTTTTTAAATATTTTTCCACAAATTGTGCATATTTTTTACTAATCTCCACTCAATAGATAAATTTATTGCGCATTACAAACGCTTTGTAGTGAAAATTTAAGATCTGTTATTAACTGTGTCCAGTTGTGCGCACTTGTATTTGTTGTATGGTAGTAAAATAACAGACCTAATAATGGTGTACTTTTAATGTGCACCAACAAGCTGATGATGTCACAGATTTTCGAAAGCTATCGAATTGAAAAGAAGAAGAAAAATTGCCTTCAGAAACAAAGTGTTTTTACTATTACAATCTTTTTTTCTATGTTTACATGAAATATATTTATGTACCTGCTTGCAAAATTGCTGCTGGTAATTGGAATCAAATCACACAGAAAAAACAACATGATCATGATATCCAGCGCCTAATGTATATCCATTCTCTGATCTCCATTATTCTTATTCTGTTTCAATTTTAGGTATCGCCTGCCGACTGCAACTACGGAGAAACTCTGTCAACCTTAAGATACGCAAATAGAGCTAAGAATATTATCAATAAGCCCACAATCAACGAAGATCCTAATGTTAAACTTATCAGGGAGTTGCGTGAAGAGATTGAGAAGTTACGAGGACAAATTGGTTTGCACGTTGTAAGTATACAGTTGTATCTGTTAAACAATGAGACCTAGTAATGTACATAGATTTCAAATTGAATTCTTCAGCATGTATCAAATATTAGAGGGTTTGCACAAGGATTTGAGATTGAAATTTGACCACATAAGTGGCAATGTTTTTGATGAAAAACCCATTTTAGAAAAGCGTTATTAGACAAAACGAGTCTTCAATATGTGTTACTATATAATTATTTATAATGCGACGAGTGCCTCGCTCCGTGGTAGAATCGAGTGTGTGTGTGGTTAACTAATAATGATTAACTAGTTTTGAAAGTAACCAGTGTGTGTGGTTAACTAATAATAATTAACTAGTTTTGAAAGTAACCACATTGTTCCTCAGGTGACCAAAAACTTTGTCTTATTCCATCTAAACTGACCTGAGTAGCGTATTGGTATAGGTAATGACTTCAAATCAAGAGGTCACGAAATTTTCAAAATGTTTATCACTTGAAAATTATACCTAAGGTAGGCCTTTCTCAGATTAGACGGAACCGGTTGGTTAGAAAAATTTACCTCTGGCTACGAATTCCGCGAGCTATACTGACACTTGAATATAAAAGTGTCGGTTTGTATTTTATAAGTCCACTTTGATTTAGATAAGCATTGAATTCAATTACTTTGGGTATGCCTACTTTAAGAATTACAATTGGAAGTGTAAAATTAAAAACAATGAAATGTTTTCTTTAGGATTCAATTCACAATGAACCCCAAGTGCTGGCGACCCTTCAACGCAAAGAGGCACAAGAAAAAGTGTTAACGGAGAAATGGACAGAAAAATGGCGAGAGACACAGCAGATATTACAGGAGCAGAAAGCGTTGGGTTTGAGAAAGAGCGGCTTGGGTGTTGTGCTGGACTCGGACATGCCGCATTTGGTCGGCATCGATGATAATCTGTTGTCAACCGGTGTGACTTTGTATCATCTCAAGGTAAAGTATAGTGTGTAACATATTGCAAAGTCAGAATCTGGCATAAAATAAATTGTGTTTATTCTTCTATCGTCTGTTTAACACTCGCTCTGCTGGCATGTCACATTGCCCCAGATCTAAAGTGCTTCATATCAAAAATTTTGTGTTGTGGAGTATTGATTGAGAAGTAAAATAAAAAACAGATGTTTTAGAAACTGCCGATCAATGTATTAAGAATGAATACTCGAGTATAATATAACGGTACGAACACAGCGCTTAACAACAGGGCCTTTATCAAAATGACAAATGTATATATGACTTGTGTAGTCTGCAGTGAATGTGTTAACAGAGGTATCACTATATTACTTAAGACACTGTTCCCTGAATTGGACAAGTGAGTGTTGAGTGTTAGTTAATGACTGTAATGTTCCAATTTCCAGGAAGGGGAAACGCTAATTGGAAGCGAAGAGTGTGAGACTCAGCCGGACATAGTGCTGACGGGCGGTGGCGTGCTTCCAGAGCACTGCAGGATCTCCTTGCAGGACGGAGTAGCCATTATCTATCCCAATCCTAATGCCCAGTGCTGGCTAAATACAGTTCTCATAGACAAACCGGCTAAACTTAGTCAAGGTAATTTAGAGATTTTTCCACTGAACTTTTTGTAACTTCAAACATTAGCGTTCTACCACATACTTATTTAGATATGAACAGGTTTTCAAAGTCAAATTTCTTCATTTTCAAGCTTCAAATAATGCAGTCTTTTCACATCGCTCATTCCCAAAACTAGTGGTAAAGCATTAATCTCTATTTCTCTCCAAGAGCAAGTTTTTTAACCGTCCTCAGAAGTCTAGAGGTATAGGCACCATTTTGATTAAGAGGTTCTGGGTTCGATTCTCGGTTAAGTCAGAAGTGAAATTTCTACCCAGAGTTGACCTGTCTCGAATGAGGTAGGAGGACTGGTTGATTAGAAAAATTGCTTCTGGAAATAAGTATCGTTAGCTATTCTGTGACACCTTTGTATAGAAAAGTGTAAGTTTTATTCAATTTGTGGCTATTTTAGCCATCTTTGTTAACATATGGTCCTTTCTTCTCTCAGCAACAAGAAGCTTTAAACATGACGACTTTTTGATATATTTTCGTTTTTTCATATAGGTTGTATATTACTTTTGGGCCGTACGAACATGTTCCGTTACAACGACCCTGCGGAGGCCGCTAAACTGCGGAAAGAAGGGAGCACTTCGTGCATGAATCTGTCACGTTTATCTCTCCTATCGTGGTCCACAACTGATTTAGCAGCGAGCACGGAGAACTTGGCTAACGTTGTCGGGTAATTATATCATTAAATTTTTTTAAAGTTTCGCTTTAATCTACTTCTTACTTTTCATTCAGACCATTACAAAGCTTTTCTTAACCATAATATGACCAATTGGCTTAGATCTAATGCAAGATGACGAATTGACAAACGTCTCACTTCAAGCTAAGAAACTAGTGCATTACACAATCCTGTTACCATCAATGATGTATGAATGTGAAACATGGACGAAAAACAAGAATGTAGTAGAACTGAGAAATCTACGAAGAATATGTGGAAAGACTCTGTGGGATATGGAAAGGGATGAGAATATTAGGAAGGAATGTGGTGTGAAAGTTAGTGTTGTAACAAAGATGAATGTCAATAAATTGAGATGGTTTGGGCAAAAAGGAAATGTGTAAGAAAGCGTGGATCGAATACATCGATTCTGTACTCAAGGAAAGCCAGGTCTGAATTACGAGAAATAGGATAGATTGTATGAGAAATGGCATGTGAAAAAGCGAATGAAGTGTGTTTGGATAAAAAGGAGTGGAGGTTTGTTCTCTGTGTCTTCCCCTTAAAGCATGATGGGTAAAGAAAGATCATAAACTCTTTAAATCAGGAAAATTGAAATTTCTGTGTCAACTGGAATTTTGAAACTGCGAATTTGAAAGCTGACAATAATCATTTATTGTATTGCTTGCAGAGATATTGAAGCAGACATAAGAGCAGATGATTTGGAAGCACAAAGATTGGAGTTGATGAGGGAGAAGGAAGTGTTCCAGCAGGAACAGCAGGAGAAAGAGAGGCGCTGGCATCAGGAGAAAGAACAGCTTTTGGAAGCGCAAAGGAAACTAGATGAGGTATATATTAAACTAATTTATATTGTACTTTTAACTAGTTTTGTGGGCAAATGCTGTGCATGGCAATGGGAGATGAATACATTTTTTTGTATTATCATTATTTGTAATGGGCAGGCAGCTCAAGCTGATAGGCCCATATCATTGTCTCTCAAATAATCATCCAGTCGGTTCTTAAACTGATTAACACCAGTAGCAGACACAACACTCTCAGGCAATTTATTCCACACGTCAACCACTCTGTTACTAAGTGCATGCTTCCTTGGATTGCATTTAAAACCAGATTTGCTCAACTTTAGGTGGTGTCCTCTAAGGTTTTCGTTAACATTCTTTTTATAAATATGCTCCAAATCACTGCACACTGTAGTATCCAGACAAAATCTTAAATGTTTCCATCAGGTCACCTCTTGCTCGTCTCTCCTGTAGTGTGGATAACTTCAGGATCTTTAATCTCTCTGGGTATTCCAGGTTTTTAAGTCCTAGAGGCAACTTGGTAGCCTGTCTCTGGTCTTATATAGTAAAAAAAAATGCAAAACCATAATATTTAAATATTTTACTTAAAGCTAGCTAATAGTTTTGACTTTACACCAGATGTGAGTAACGACAAAGGCTTTTTATTGAGATTTTTTTGACATTTTAGGAAAGGCAACAAATGGAAGAAGAATATGCGCTGCAGTGCAGACAGTTATCTTCGGATTGGAAGGCTCTGGAAAAAGGTTGGGGCGCCAGCAAGAAGGCTCTCAAGGAGCGGCAGAGAGAGCTTAGGACCAGGCAAAAAAGGCTGCTATCTCTTAAGGACAACCATCAACAAATGGTTAGAACCAATTTGTAAATAAACCAAATTTATGGAACCAGAGAATTTTTGAGTTATTAGGAAAATTGGAAAAAATAGTTCTTTAAGAATCGGTATATTATTAAGTTGTGTATATTTATTTTAAATATTTTATTTATGCATAAATAGCTTTGCTTTCCCAAACAAGATAGGTATAGATCAGCTATGCATAAATGTCAACATGCAAGATTCAAGACAATGCAATAAACACAAACGAGTTTTATCGTCCCATCTTTATACCTGTCTGAGCACATTATTCACGGCAACACTAGTTTTTATTGTATGTTTACACTTTTTTTCATTGATGTTTTATCAAAAATTGTAAAAAGTGACTGACATATTTTGACACTATTGTTGCACCTAATATTAAGTTATTGGACAAATGAATAATAGCGAGATTCTTGCCGATTTTTACACGAGGCAGTTGATTTGAGGTAAGGTATCTTTGATTAAGAGGATTGTCATAACTGAAACAGCAATAAAAAGAAAAATGTACCTACAGCGCATGCTACAATTTATTCTACACATAAAGCAATACAAAGCTGTATGGCATCTATATATCAATCAATCAATACCCACTTACAGGCACAGTGAGGCAACAAGAGCTGTCCAATGCGTTCGATCCTGTGCAGTTGCAATGACTTTCTCCCATACCATACCCAAATCCCTCAGCTCTGCTTCGATGGAACAATACAGTTCTTTTCTTGTAAATTTGTGTTGTCCTCTAAAAAAACAAGTAATGAAATATATTATTTTGCACCGCTCTGCACTTAAAGAGTTGTCACAGTATGGCACGGACATTAAGCTTCATTTATTTTTTGTTTGTTTGCTTATATAATTAATGTGATATTTTTTGTTTACTTTATTATTATCGTAATTTGTCGCAAAGGTTGATTGCGAGTTTGATCATGCTTCGACGCTGCGCTGTGAAATTGAATCTAAGAGGAAAGATCTAGACCTGCTTGTTTCCGAGAAGTTGTCTCAACTCCACGAGCTTGGAATTAAGCTGCCCGAGGTTAGTATCGCTCACATTTTAGTTGCGTTCTCTGAAATCCTTTGTAGTTAGATTAATGTTTGATGCACTTGGTACATATAGTGGCTAATTAGCAATTTTCCATAGATGAATACGCCAAAAACAATCTCATTGATTTTTTTCTGTGATTTTTATATTTCAAATACATTCTTCCCCTCCTATGACTGCTCTAGATGGTTCTGATTCACAATGTTGTTTATTTTATATAAGAACTAAATTTACCATAGTTTGGTATTTTATTATGCTTTATTTTAGTAACCATAGTTAAACATGCTGTACGTAACTAGTTAGGGAAACAAAAATATGTAGAATAACATAAATTTTAGTTTTATAAATTGATATAACGGTATTAGCCCGAATTAAATGCAACTCTGAAAAAAGAACTCAAAGAATGTAAAATTCAAGCCCTTTATTTTGGTTATTATAAGTAAAAGTAAATTGCTATATGCTATAACAACTGACGCAACTGAATAAAAAATTTTTAAAAAAAAAATCGCGCTAGTGATGTTAAAACGGGGAAACATAGGTTCTTAGACTTACTACTGTATCGCTTTGCGAATATCCCCAAATTTGACAAGTTGATATTTTAATGGAAACTAAATGGTAGAAAAATATTGCGTTATATTCGGGCTAATATGTTATTAAAGATTACAATTACAGTTAAAACAAACCCTCTTAAATATATATAAATTTAAACCATAAGAAGAAATGCAAAATAATTTTTAACTTAAAATAATGTATAAGTTAGTTTAGTTAAAGGTACACACCAGGCCATGACATTTAGCCAAGAGAAAGAAGAAAGAAACCTTTAGCCAAACTTACATCTTTTATCAAATGTTGCTATCTCTCTAAAGTATACCTCTGATGCCAAATTTCATTGGTAAAAATATATTGATTACAGGCGGCAACACCAACAAGTCCGGATGATTCTACAGTGTCAGAGAACTCCACGGAAAGCCTCATACAGCTGCTGCAACAGTGTGATTCGGAAGCAGCTAATGCCATTCGAGATCTTGTGAAACATCATGTACGTATCATCATGGTTTAATTTTTAAGACCCTTTTCAGACATACTTTCAAGAACTGATTTATTTTTCTTTATTTTAGCCTTTGTCTAGTTGATTTTTTTTAATTAATTCCTCCTTGCAAAACCTGTTGGACAACAGGCGTGGAAAAGGAATATCACTTGTTTGATTGTTCTTTAGTCGGTCCCAATTTTAGTCTACAACATTGTAGACTGTGCGTAGTAACAGTTGTATGTAGACACCTTTGATCAAGTATCACATATATCTTCAATATATTTTCTGTGGACACTTGTCATTAATTAATTGTCATAGCAACTATAAACTGATGAATAATATTGGTAGTATGAAACATTTTTCCCGAAGTTAAATGGATTTTATGAAAAATATTTCGTGGCTTGTGTTTCAATGAAAAAACCGAATTACAGATGAACTTGCCACTTATTATATAGGTTTTAATGAAAAATCATATTTTCTTTGACTGTAAATATAAAATTTATCAAAATGTATTTTTTGTTTAATAGAAAAAAGAATTATCGACTTTGGAACAAGAGCTCCACTCTCGTGTTGCCAGTCTTGCGTCGCATAGAAACAAAGTGCAGCAGCTGGAAGCCGAACTCAATTTGATGGCTGTGCAAGAAGCTGGAATACAGCAGACCTTGCTGAGGGAGAAGGAAAACTTGGACGCCGGAGAGGACAGCATCAACGGCAACGAAAAAGGAGCCGGCGATACTGTTGGGGAAAAGCAGAGATCTGGCTGCGATGAATCTCCGTCAGACCAGGGAAACATGTTCACTAGGCAGATCACTATCATCGAGAGGGACCCTAATGAAATTAGCGAAATGAAAGAGAAAAGGAAACAGTTAGTATATTTTTTTAACCTATCCAAACAAATCTCTTTCAACAGCATAAAGTTCTGCATAAATTTCCTCCTATTCCGTATACTCCTGACTTGGCCCTCCTTTAAGACGGCAGTGGTATGATAGGAGCACAGCATTCTAGGTGGGCCATGCCTCCGTGCACCCATTCTTTAAGATTTATAGATACATGCCGAATTACCTCAATTTATTCACTTTTAGTCTGCTAACATTCAATCATTCCTCACCCAGTGTAATGATGACATTTCTACACAATTTATACCAACTTGAAGTGATTGGTAGGTAAAGTCCAGTTAGCGATCTATTTATTAATTTCTTTAATATTCTTTTGTAAATACATATTATAGGTAGGTACCTACTTCTTCTGCAATATTGTTAAAGTTTTTTATACATAAAGCCAGATTTAGGTATAGGAAAAATAAAAAATAATGTGTTGGTAAATTTTTAATGAGTATGCAATTTTAATATCAATAATAATTCTAAAATATAAGAAATAAATAACATTTATAATAAAAACAAAAGGCACGATTTAGTTGATTACAATAAAACCGTAAAATAAATAATTATAGAATTATGTTTAACAAATTTGTTTTTGTGGTTATTTTTTCAGAATGAGTTTGGATTTGAACAATGTGTTGTCGTCTAACTCCGCCGCAACAACTTGCGACACATTCCATACAGCAAATTCGTCCTGCTTGCTGGATACGAGTCAGGATCAAAAGTCATTCTTGTCGGATAATAACATTCAAAACACAATGTCGCCCGATAACTGTTCTACACCGAATGAAAAAATGCAGACTTCAAGTGAATTTGACAAAGGTTCGAGTATCATGACGGATAGTGGGATCATAGAGAATAACGGTAACATGGTCAGTTCAACAGAGCTTTCTACAAAGAAGAAAAATGTTCCTAGGCTAGACGATAGTGATGAAATGTCCAGCACTGAAGATTATGCCAAGGTAAAAAGCATTTATATTCTTTAGGGGCTAGGCAGAGAGTCCCTACTTTCACACTCATTCTGTTCAATGGGATGTTTTTTTTCCTTTTTGTGCCGCTAGAGGCGCCCTTGCTAATCCGCTCTATTGTCAAATTCAGTGTTGCCAACGGGGGCGATTTACTTCTTATGGTCGCTCACAATCTAACCTCCAAAATAGCATTCTAGTTTATTTCAAATTAAACAACATATATTATTATACATGATAACGTACAATAGGTTTAGAGTAATCATTGTACATTTTTTTACATACTATTACAAATAAAATTGTTCATCTTTTTTTATATACCTACCTAAATACAAATTAAAAAATACAGAACAGCACCCCTGAGATTTATTCTCAAATTTATGCGCAACAAAATCAACAACTTCTTAGCAACTCAATCAACAACTTCTTAGCAACGCAATGGAAAACAAACTTCCCAACGTTGGCATCACTGAAAAAACATCTCTACGTTGGCAGCACTGAATTTGACAATAGACCTGATTAGAAGTTCTGCCACCTAGTGTGTATTGTCGGAAGCTCCCCAGAAAACTTCCCATTGATCTGCTTTATTTTCATTATTGAACCTTCTTGTATATCAACGCCCCCTTATAAAATCAAATCTGCCTATCACTAAATTTGCAAGAAAAGGAAATGAAATTTCAATGCTATTTTAATTCAGCACTAAATGTGTAACGGAACATATTTCCAATGTTGAGTTTGTTAATTAGTGACATAGCTGCGGCATGTATTGATAATCCCATTTCACTCAGTTTTCTAAAAAATACATATTCGATCGCTAACATGGGAACCTAGATAAGGGAGGAAGACTCATACATCATTTGACCTCCACCATTTTTTAGCTTGCTGTCACTGCGGTGTGTTGTACTGAAAACTTATAGTGCTGTATTTAAATTGTGTTTTCTCAATAAAATATGAATAATTTGGTTAATTGTTTAGCCCCAAATTGTTCCAAAAGGATATTATATTGTTTACGACTATGACTATTTAAAATGGAGACCATTCCTTTATTATTATATATTTTTTTTGTTACTTTGTATTATTTTAGGGAAGAAAAGGTTATGTAACCATGCAAACTTCAAGCTCAATTGAAAAAATTTCTCCTGAAGAAAGGCACAATAGAGCAAGGATAAGGAGAAAGTTGGCTGGTATGAATTTTTCAAGATTGTAAAGTTGATTCTGTTCTCTGATACATTGTACAAAAAATAATTACTCTACACATTTCTAGGTGAGATTGGTCGTGTGGGGGGCAAAGGTGGCCGAATCACAGAGGCCGAGGCATACAGAGCTATGCAGAGACTCTGCCAGAAAATTGCTGCACAGAAAATGCTGGTTATATCTAGTTTGGAGAATGATTGCTCTAAAGAAGAATTGAATCATCAGATCGCGGTACGTAGAATTGTCCCAATAGAAGTTGTCCTATCTTTACTATGAATATTTAATTCGAATTTGTATAATATAATGAAAAATTAATTGCCTTTTAACTGTTTTAAGCCATATATTTTCCATCCACATTCTGTCAATCGCTCCAACTGACATTTTCTGTCAAACGCCAATTTAATTTCAAAATTATAATTAAATTTTATTATAAAAAGCACTTAGAAGGGTTATGTGCCTACTTTAAGTTTTCTTTAATTTTACGAATTTCCAGGCGACTTTCTTAATTTTTTCTATCATATATATTTTATTTTACAAAATTACAATATTAACACCATCAGCTTTCGCCTTTGCGCTGATGATGTTCACGACAGAACTTTCTCATGACGGTAAAAAATACAATAAAAAAGAAATAGCAAAATTGACCCAGCCGTTCGACCCTAAACAAAATTGACCACGCAAAATAGGGCTCCATTTTTATTAATACAGATTTGGTTTCGGGCAAAGTAGCCACAAATAAATAGACTTGTGACATTTTGTACTTTAAGCGGCGAGTTTGTGGCGTGAAAGAGGAACATATCTAATTTTTACAAAATCCAATTGATAAGTTTTTAATGAATTTTGTTTATTATTTAATCCAGGTCCTTCAAGATTTGCAAAGAAAGTACATTCGCTTAGAAATGGCCTTGCAGTATTCCAACTTCGACAACCGCTCATCCACCAAGAACAGATCCATCATGGAGATACCCATCCAAGAGGCTTACGGGGGCAGTGACAACGAAATGAATTCCCTCACCGAACATCTTCTCTCCGACGAATGTTTGACCGATGACGCCTACAATATTGGTGAACATTCGAGCGGTAGGAATACTGCTTTGACGGTTACCATGACGGACCCGTTACGCTCTCGTCTCAAGGGTGAAACTGAAGCCTCCGACAACGTTTCTACCTCAAACGATGAAATGATAAGTGAATCGGACACTTACGATCAAAACCTTTGGGCTGAGAGCCACGATCCTCTGCTTCGTAATTTAAGAGTTCACCCTGGAAGCCTCTCAAACGTTAATACCGAGAGTGTTTTTGGATCAAGAAAGAATTCTTTAGAATCGAGAGCATCGTCGAATACAATGACCAATTTGAATATGGTGAGTGCCATTCTATTGCTTTTGATGTTTCTTCAAATAACATTAAGTTATTTTAATGAATGAATATATTTTAATCAAATTGATGTCTATTTTTCCAGCAAACTTCATTTGACCAATCTACGTGGCTCTCTCAGACGGCAGTGTTAAGTAAGTTTTCAAAGTAAATAATAGTTTAATGAATTATAATAGATTAGGTCGTTTCGTCGATCTATGGGTATTTTTAATTGACCAAAACAACTGATGTCAGCCCAATAACTTTCTCTTTGTGCTTGCTGTACCTCAACCTTTGGCCTACATCCCTTTACCCCAGCAGAGCCTACACATTATCAGCATCACCTACTCATTATTAATGTTTGCTTATAGACTTTACTAGTGTTTTTGTTGTCCATACCATCATTTATGTAATTTTTTTTTATTTATGTAATTATATTTTTGTATGATCACTGTATATCACTCTAAACAAATAAATATATTATATTTCAGATCAATGTTTATCTGTACCGAGCTTCGTAATAAGAGGAGCGGGAACATCGACACACTACGAGTATGAGGTTAGGATTGAGCTGAATGACGAGAGATGGGCGCTGCTCCGTCGGTACAGAAGGTTCAGGGAACTTTACATCAATATGAAAAGAATATATGGACCAAAGGTAATAAAAATCTTCTTTTTTCATTTTTTTCTTTCATCATCAAGTTTTATGGGTCAAAATGAATCGCTGTTCGTTAGTCTCGCTGAAACTCCAAAATGGCTGGCTAACAGTTTGGTTAATTTTACTTTCTAAATATTTGGGAAAGCTAAAAAGAATGTAGAGTGTTATGATTGTTTTTCAAATGCATGTGATTTTACATATTAATAGACCCCCCCCCCCTCCTATGCGATCTTTCTTGATAATTTTTTAATGGACCCCCCTTTTCAGCTGACCTGATTAATGGACAACCTCATATACTTAGGATGTATGTGATGGTCCATTTACCGAGTCTTACTTAAAATACTGGTATACTAGTAGAATACTCAAAGCCATTCACTCAAACTTGTGATGTTTGTAACATATTATATTTTATTTTATTTATTACTGTAAAAATAAACACCACTCATCATAACAGCTTACGCCTTTGCGATGAGTGATGTCAACACAAACAACACAATAAGACAAAAATCAACTTATATATAAAAACTAGAAAACAATAAATTATTAATAGTAATAAAATTATATAATTAATAATATAAATATACACATATGAAAGAATAAATAAATATAAAAATGCATTTTGGTATCATAAAATAAAAACAATTTCACCAAAACAAAATTACATTTTACATGGTTGCAACACCGCGTATAATATTGGATCATTCAGTGAAAGACTTCCATAATGTGCAGTCAAAATTAGTATCGTACACTAATATTGTATATTTTTCTGTTTTAAGGTTGAAGCTATACCCTTCCCATCCCGTCATCTGTTTGCCGGCGAGGCCGTTGCCAGAAACAGACGACCCCAGTTGGAGGCCTTCCTGAGGACGTTGTTAAAAGTTTGTTCAAGTGATAAAAGATGCCCTTTCTACGCTCAGCCCCTTACGAAAGAAACCCTCGTGCAGTTCTCGCCCTTCTTCCGTAAGGGAGTATTTGAAAGTGGCAAGTGCGGGACAGGATGATCAACATGGAATTTAGAAATTTTGTGGTTGCAGTTCAGTGTGTTGATTCTGATCCAACGACCATACTTGATCCTCATAGTTATTTGTGCCTTCAAGATAATCAAATTGATATTTAATCTAATTTTATAGGACAGAATGAATGAATTATTTTCAATAAGAAAAAGAAAAACATTACACAATTATTACTGTACGGTTAATAATTATATTTATAGATGATACACAAAATTTATAGAGTGCAATGATACAAAGTTAAATTGGTTCTCGTTTAAAAAGATGTAGATTCTTTCAACTCTCGTGATTCGTAATAAAATATTCTAAATCAATGTTTTAATGTGTTTTTTTTTTTAATATTTGGACCGTTATGTGTGTATTTATTTTATTCTCATATTTATTTACTGATTAAGATAGTACAACTATTTGTGCCCTTATGTGTCTAGAATCTTAACGACTGTCAATGCATTGTTTTTTTTTCCATATTTAAACTACCGAGAATTCATTACTGTTTTCTGTCAAAATATTAAAAGATGATCTTTTAAAAATATAATTTAAAATTCCATAATTACAAGTGTAAAAATTATTATTTTTTTAAATTTTACATTGATTCATTTTTACAATACATACTTCGAATTATGGTCACTAATAGTATGGATGTTAAATACCTGCTCAGAGTTTTTTTTCGCTCAGATCTATTTATACTGCGGTTTTCTTTGAATGAATTTTTTCATGAAGTACATAATGTAAATTTTTTTCTAATTAACATATTCAATTATAATAAACGAAAGATAAAATAAATAATCAATTTAAATGGCATATTTGCACTTCGTCAATGAAATATGTAAACTAAAGCGCTTTCGTTAATCTATGAAAATGTTTAAATGCACTTTCACTATGTGCGTATGTAAGCATTTCTATTGTGAAATGAATTTTGTATGATCTCTTTTTCGTTCGATTGATTTGTAGGTATGAATTTTTAATTTGTAAAACTTGCCAGATTTATAAGATGAATAAAAATTTTAATTTTTGATTATTTTAGTGCTCAAATTATTTATTTAAATTAAAAAAAAAATTTGTTGCTCAAATAAGCGATTCAATTAAATATGTGTTACAAGAAATATGCGAGCTCAAAATTCAATCCAAATATGAAGATTTTTTCCCCCTTGAGTTTTTGCCCTGCTTACAGACGCGTATCGTTCATGCTAATCCAAATATTTTAGAGTTATATAAATATTAAAAAATCTAATAGGTATTTAAATTATATTTTAGAAATGTATAGATAGGTAGTTAAGATCAAATTAATTAATAAGAATAAATTATGAGTTTTATTTATTGAAAACGAGAATATTAATCAATCTGTGATTATAATAATAGTAAATATATTAAAAATGAATTCTAATAATTATTATTGTCCATTATCCTGAATCTAGAAGTTAAGATCGTCATAAAATGTGTTTGTGTGATGGAAATCTATATTAAAATTAAGATATTTTAAATTAGTAACTAAGCATTATGTGTATCTTGCAAGATGTCAAATTAATTTTTAAATTTAACAAACGGCATAATAATGAAATAATAATTGTGAAGACCGACATAATAAAGTTTATCATAATTTTAATCTAATTTAATTATGAAACTGTATATTTATTATTAAAAGAGCATTATAAAAGAGATATATTTACAATGTGATTGTATCAAATATTATTCTATGCAAATTTGCTACTCAGGATTGGCCATAGATTTAGAATCAATCTTACCAACAAAACTTCATGCCAGAAGTTACCAGGTTAGCGTTTGTTCAACAAAGAAATTGACGTCTTAATAATATGAATTAATGCAATGAAAATTATGTGAACAGTAGGTAATTATTTGTTTGGAGCATTCCTTACTTTGAATAATGTTGAAAATTAATTATGTGAATATGTTTTAAATGCTTTCACTATGGAGCAAAAGGTTTATGAGACTTCAGTTTTACATACCAGCTGTCAAGTGTTTATGCGAAAAGAACTAGATTAAAATATTTTTGTTTATCAATAATTTTAGATTTTTCAATATAGGTAGTATTAGAACAGAATTAAAATCATCACAAGTAAGCGATTTTATGGAGTTTATTGAAAGATATTTAATATTATTTATTGAACTAGCTGTTTTGTCACTAACTAACTTCGTCCACCATAGACAATATGTAACGAAAAATGAAACATAATGGTGTTATTCAATTCATTCAGACATCCTAAATAAGCTTTATATATTATGAAATTATATTTCTTAACGAAGAATAAAAGAAATAGATCTGTAAAAAGGAGAATAGAATAGTGATTGTTAAATATTTTTAAACAATATTTTCCAGTTTGTCTTAAATCTTCCGAAAGAGCTTGAAATTTATTTCTTTATTTATATTTACTAAAATCTCCTATTTTTTTTCATTTATCGGTTCTATCTTTCCAAATTGTTTTTAAATAATTTTTGCATTCAATGGACAACATATTTTTTTTCATTAATTTTACAATAAAGATTCCCAATCTGTTTTGGTGTACGTTTCTCTGAGAACATCAGTATCCATCAGTATCCTAACCTAACCAAACATAATTGGAATAAAATGTGATTTTTTTTCTTTAAGATTTTTTTCTGTCACTACTTTAATATATTAGATTTTTCTAATAATGTACGATCTTCTTGAGCAATTGGAAAACTAACCTTTTTCACGGCTCACCGTTTGGGAATCACTGGCTTTTTGTTATAAGCCAGTGATTCCCAAACGGTGAGCCGTGAAAAAGGTTAGTTTTTCAATTGCTCAAGAAGATCGTACATCATTAGAAAAATCTAATATATTAAAGGAGTGACAGAAAAAAATCTTAAAGAAAAAAAATCACATTTTATTCCAATTATGTTTGGTTAGAAGTTAAAATTTTATCAATTATAAAAATTATTAATAACAGGTAACTATTGATGTAATGTCATACCTATTATGTAGTCGATGTTGTGTTTTCTTTTGTTTAAACTTGATTGTTCTCTTTAGATTTTGTACTTGTTCTACAAAATCTCTTGCGTGTTTCTGTGCAAAAAAAACGTGTTTGATTATAACATTCACAGGGTTAACTGTTTCAAAGGCTGGCATAATTTGATCCATTTTATGTAACAACATTCGCCATTTAAGTGGTCAAATCCCAAAATCTTTCCCGGCAGGACTTGAATCCGCATTCCTAGTTACCCTATGCAAAAACGTTAAGCATTTGGCGTTGCTTATTACTTAGCTTAGAAACCAAATTTCAAAAAATCAGCAACTGCTGACAGTGAATGTCCCGATCAGACTTTTAATCTAATGTTGTTGCCTCTCCGATGGTCGTTTCGAAACAATTCTTCTTGGGACAACAAAATATCCTTACCGTGTAGATGTGAACAGCTCCGTATAAAATTTTCAGCCACCAAAGCCCATGAAATATTGTCAGGTCTGACACACGACACGTGGCATTAAGCAGTTTGATTGCGCATACTAAGAAATGGGCTAAAATATATTTTTTACCAGTAGCATGCGATTTATTGTTTCATTATCAGAAAATAAATTTTCATTAGGTTCAACAAAAAACTTGAGTAAAAACTTGTCATTAAACTGTTGTTTAATGTCAAATGTCTTTTATAACCAAGATTTCGCAAACTTATAATCTACTATGGAAACATTTTACTCAAATTGAATTCAAAAAGTCTTTATCGCAAATCACCAAATTAGCTAGCATTTTTAGATTTTGTATCACTATATTATTTCTTTTAATTAATTCAAAACAATAGTAAAGGCAGCCACAAGCCTCCATTGGTTCAAAAGCATTCCAAATTCAAACTTTATATTTGTAATGTAGAATGTAGATAAAACTTGTCTTTGAACACTCTTTACCAATTCTTCTTCCTCTTTGATTAAGCCTGCTTCTGCTATGGTGTCCTAGCCAGCTATTCGTAGTATTCAGGTGTACCCTGTTTCTGTCAAACTTTGCAGCACTTATGTTTGCCATTCATGATAAGTTATGGTTTTCTCCATCTTTTAAAAACTTTAACACCAAGTTGCAAGTTGAGGAAATAAAAAACACCCTTGAAAACTTTCGTAGAATAAATGACAATGTATATCTGTGGCAGGATTAGATTTTTTTATAATTTTTAAACTTTGTTTCACCGACAGATGCCTTATGAAATGTTGTTATTATTCTTTTAATATTACTTATGTTTTAACAATGAAATTATGTTATTGATCAGCATGTCACTCCATTTCTTCATTTATGATCCTATCGTAATATATTGTAGACTCTTTATAGAATAAAACCCAACCCTGATGGTTAAAAAGTACAATGAAGAAAAAATATATTATGAATTTGAGTAATTGATAAAATTTCAATAGATAGTTGTTACTCTATAGAGATTCTAATATACTATGACACGCTGATCTATTTTCTTTACTTTTTTTTATTTCAGTTATATATTCTCAATAGATGTTAACAAAATATAACATTATTGAAATCTATGTATATTATCAAGTTTTATCATAAACAAATGACAATATATTGAATAAAGAAAATGATTTATTAATATTTTTTTTATTTCCTACTCTTATTCAAAATTTCATAATATTAAACAACCTTTTTAAAAAAATAAAAATGAATTTGGGCTCAACCAAAGTAAGCACACAATACACTTTCATAGAAAACAAAGCTTGTTTGTGCTGTGGGTTATGAGGTCTTGCGAATCACGGATAATAGAGATACAATATGCTGGTGGTAATATTTGTATATTTTCGTCCTTAGGCCTCAGAGCAGGCACTTGGACACGTCAAGATTTATAATATAAATATTCAATTAATAACAAATTCACACAATAATTCAACAAGACGCAACACTGCACAACCAGAAACAATACAATATAGTGCAGGAAAAGAAAAATCAATGCAGAGTGTAAAGGGATCCGCTTGCTCCGCATGATTACAATGTCCCAATTAGCATTTCGTCAAACTGAATAAAATTCTTTAGCCACAAGATACTGTTTCACCCCTCTCTGAAACTCACAATGTTCCAAGTGCTTCAGATAGTCAGGCAACACATTGAATAGTCGTACACTTAAACATATGAAACTCTTTGAGACCCTACTGAGTCTATGAGCCACGGGTCGAATGTCGCCCCTGGACCGAGTGTTGTAATTGTGATATTCCGCGTTTTGAGGGGTATTTGCCCTGTTGGACCTAGCATTGAGTAAGCATTCATGAATCATGGTGCTAGGCATAGTAAGAATTCCCAGCTCCCTGAATACATTGCGACAAGTATAGTAAAGTAAAAATTCTTTTGGAAATGGCACCCATGCCCCAGAACAACACGCCGTAGGTCATTAGACTGTGAAAGTAAGCGAAATAAATTGTTTTTGCCGCATCGAAACCACAGGTCTCTTTTATTTTTCTGATGGCATAAATTGCTGAGTTCAATTTCTTACACAATGTGCGGTGACCACTGGAGTCGCCTATCAATCGTTACACCCAAAAACTTGCACCGATCTACTATCTCAAGTCCTCTCGCAGAGAGAGCAGCAACAACCGGATCGGGTTCTAAACCATGTCTCAGAGAGAAGTGAACAGCATTTGTTTTAGTCACATTTAAGACTAGATTATTGTCACTGAACTACCCCTCCATGTCATTCAAAGCAAAAGGCTTGAGGTCAATAGTGAAAATTAAAATCAATTTTTTTTAAATGTTCTTTAATCAGATATTAATAAAGTATCTAAATCAAAGTTGGTATAACAAGAAAATTCATTGGCTAAATTGTTTTTATGTTCTGGCTTAAATTCGCACATTTTAAGATGAAGCAATTCTTGAGCCAGTGTTGCCATAACCGTTCCCGTGCATAGAATTATTTTGTCTTTGGCCAACTTCTTTATTGTCTGTGAAACTTTAGCTAAGCATTCCGATGATAAGAATGGAGGATCCGCTATTAGAACATCAAATTGATGGCAATCTGGCGGCAGTTTCAATGGATGATTGTAGTCGTAATGAATAAAATTTGACCCATAAACTTCAAATCTTCGATCATACTCGAACAATTTCACTAAAAATATAAATATTTAAAGATATTATTAATACACAATAAGACAGGAGTTCTTACGGGGGTTGCCTTTTATATTTTGGGATTTGCAATAATTGACCATAAGTTTGCAAAAAATGTTAATTTATTATGTCTCAAAATTCTGTGATTATCAATGCAGTTCTACATTGCATTCATCCAACTTTCGAAGCCTTTTTCCCACATCGTTTAGGGCAGCTTCAAAACATGCTTTTTGCACAAACCAATTGCTTCTTTGGGGTCAAACACTACTTCAAGGTTCATATGCGTAGATTCAAGATTCATCATCTGTCAAGATATCATACACGTTTTTTAAAGAATCACAATTGTTTTTATTTTTCTACTTGTTGCATACATGGGATTTTTCGACATG
Source organism: Mystacides longicornis (assembly GCA_963576905.1). Classification (NCBI taxonomy): domain Eukaryota; kingdom Metazoa; phylum Arthropoda; class Insecta; order Trichoptera; family Leptoceridae; genus Mystacides; species Mystacides longicornis. Next base: position 5,585,379 of record OY756439.1, on the reverse strand, counting down.
TTGAGAATTCTCATGATTAGAAGTTTCGGAGGCAAACATTACCACCTAATGGCGAACATTGTTAATGTAATGTGATCACACTAAGCCAACCTTCGAAATAACAGTAGAAGACAATCGTAAGCCCGTAGTGGTGTGTTCCATTTAAAATCGAACATCAGTAATGAATTGTCAGAGTCATTAGTTGTTACATATTCTTTATTTTTAGGGTTTTTTTTCAATTATACAGCACAATCTTCTTTTTTAGTTGTTTTCAATTTATGTGGCATCCATCACAAATAAATTATTTTGGCGGTCCATGCAAACTTTAATATGTGCTGGTCCCAAAGATATCTCAATCTCGCAGTGTGTCACGAGGCGATCCTATTAAATTAGTTCCAGCACAGCATCAATGTTTTTCCGCACGATAACCATTTTGGACAACCTTTACGAAATTCATTCTCAACAATGCCATGTTCACGATTGATTCCCTCAATCCATTATAAACAGTTGTCCTGGATTGATCTACATTTTCAAACGTCAAACTAAGTTCATAGATGCATTTTAATTGGGTTAGTCCACTTCAAAGGTTGTAAAAAAATTGCACTAAAATGCTCCTATTTTATTCTAAATTTTAAAGTTGAGAGTTTTTTTTTATTTATCATGTACGACCTACGACCTAGACGCTAAAACTTTCTGGTTAAACTAAACGTAAAAAACTTCAGTTATAAACGTTACTTGTACGAAGGAGGCATTAGGTTATGAAAATCCCGAAATATAAAAGGCAACTCTCATTAAACAGTAATTTTTAACATCTTGTGACATATTATCTGAAAAAAAAAAATTAGATTCGACATTGTGTCACCTAGTATATTTAGTTACCTAGTCAAATATTTTTTTCATAATGAAATATTTGTTAGTACATTTTATATTAGCGATTTTTAGGGACTAATAAAAATTTTATGTTTCCAATAATTTTATATTTAGATATAAAAATATTGTTGGAAAATATACCTTCTGCTTGGTTGTCTAAAATTCTTTCAATAGGTTTGTAAAGCGTGGGACAGCATAATAAGCCCAGGCGGCCGTTTGTCGGAATTATTTTTTTCACTACTTTTGCAATATTTTGAATAGTTTTTTCATCATACCAAAATTGACTCAATTGCTGAAAAAAAAAATTTGTTGTGAATATGTAAGAAAAGTTGCTGAGGAGGATGGAGATATGTAGAAGTGGGTACCCTATGCTCAATATTAGATGAGAGAAAAGGTTTAAACACTGGATGAGAATGAACTTAAGAGTAAAGAATCACTTTGAAAGGAATGAAATATTGGCAATCATTACCATAATGAAAAAAAGGTCATTACAGGTCAAATCTCGGTATAACGAACTTCACGAGACCATAAAAAATATTTTGTTATACTGGATATAAAAGAAATGATACATTTTTATTTTTTTGTGTCGCCATATTATACCTACTGATGCGAAATAAATTATTATTGCTAATATTAAGTGAGAACAAAAACAAATTTCAAGGATTTATCAATCACGTGAAGGAAATATGTTAGGCAAACTCTTGCGAACTCACCCATGCCAAGGACAAACTGAAGTCGGACAAATTTTTTAGCCTAACTGTAACATGATTTTAAAATTTTAAACAAAAAAGTTCGCTGTACTGAGATGGACTTTACAACTAATTTTGGTTCAGTATATTTTATATTGAAGTTTTTCGGCGACAAATTGACGATTCTGGAATATTCGTTACTTTGGTATTCGCTACAAAAAGATTTGAACTGTTGAAATTTGTGGGCTGATTCGATTTTAAGCAAATTCTTTGAGCAATAACCTATTCAGATCGTAGTGTTATCATTTGGGGGTGTTATTTATTTTATTTATTTATTTTATTAATTTTATAAAGTTATATAAAATCTTTTTATATATCTTATAACAATTATTTTTATATATCTTATAACAATTATTTTTATATATCTTATAAAACACTATTCAAATCGTAGTGTTATCATTTGGGGGTGTTATCAAATCACCTAAACTATTCAAATCGTAGTGTTATCATTTGGGGGTGTTATCAAATCACCTAAACTATTCAAATCGTAGTGTAATCATTTGGGGGTGTTATCAAATCACCTAAACTATTCAAATCGTAGTGTTATCATTTGGGGGTGTTATCAAATTACCTAAACTATTCAAATCGTAGTGTTATCATGTGGGGGTGTTATCAAATCACCTAAACTATTCAAATCGTAGTGTTATCATTTGGGGGTGTTATCAAATCACCTAAACTACCTATTCAAATCGTAGTGTAATCATTTGGGGGTGTTATCAAATCACCTAAACTATTCAAATCGTAGTGTTATCATTTGGGGGTGTTATCAAATCACCTAAACTATTCAAATCGTAGTGTTATCATTTGGGGGTGTTATCAAATCACCTAAACTATTCAAATCGTAGTGTTATCATGTGGGGGTGTTATCAAATCACCTAAACTATTCAAATCGTAGTGTTATCATTTGGGGGTGTTATCAAATCACCTAAACTATTCAAATCGTAGTGTTATCATGTGGGGGTGTTATCAAATCACCTAAACTATTCAAATCGTAGTGTTATCATTTGGGGGTGTTATCAAATCACCTAAACTATTCAAATCGTAGTGTTATCATTTGGGGGTGTTATCAAATCACCTAAACTATTCAAATCGTAGTGTTATCATGTGGGGGTGTTATCAAATCACCTAAACTATTCAAATCGTAGTGTTATCATTTGGGGGTGTTATCAAATCACCTAAACTATTCAAATCGTAGTGTTATCATTTGGGGGTGTTATCAAATCACCTAAACTATTCAAATCGTAGTGTTATCATGTGGGGGTGTTATCAAATCACCTAAACTATTCAAATCGTAGTGTTATCATTTGGGGGTGTTATCAAATCACCTAAACTATTCAAATCGTAGTGTTATCATTTGGGGGTGTTGTCAAATCACCTAAACTATTCAAATCGTAGTGTTATCATGTGGGGGTGTTATCAAATCACCTAAACTATTCAAATCGTAGTGTTATCATTTGGGGGTGTTATCAAATCACCTAAACTATTCAAATCGTAGTGTTATCATGTGGGGGTGTTATCAAATCACCTAAACTATTCAAATCGTAGTGTTATCATTTGGGGGTGTTATCAAATCACCTAAACTATTCAAATCGTAGTGTTATCATGTGGGGGTGTTATCAAATCACCTAAACTATTCAAATCGTAGTGTTATCATTTGGGGGTGTTATCAAATCACCTAAACTATTCAAATCGTAGTGTTATCATTTGGGGGTGTTATCAAATCACCTAAACTATTCAAATCGTAGTGTTATCATGTGGGGGTGTTATCAAATCACCTAAACTATTCAAATCGTAGTGTTATCATTTGGGGGTGTTATCAAATCACCTAAACTATTCAAATCGTAGTGTTATCATTTGGGGGTGTTATCAAATCACCTAAACTATTCAAATCGTAGTGTTATCATGTGGGGGTGTTATCAAATCACCTAAACTATTCAAATCGTAGTGTTATCATTTGGGGGTGTTATCAAATCACCTAAACTATTCAAATCGTAGTGTTATCATTTGGGGGTGTTATCAAATCACCTAAACTATTCACATCGTAGTGTTATCATTTGGGGGTGTTATCAAATCACCTAAACTATTCAAATCGTAGTGTAATCATTTGGGGGTGTTATCAAATCACCTAAACTACCTATTCAAATCGTAGTGTTATCATTTGGGGGTGTTGTCAAATCACCTAAACTATTCAAATTGTAGTGTTATCATTTGGGGGTGTTATCAAATTACCTAAACTATTCAAATCGTAGTGTTATCATGTGGGGGTGTTATCAAATCACCTAAACTATTCAAATCGTAGTGTTATCATTTGGGGGTGTTATCAAATCACCTAAACTATTCAAATCGTAGTGTTATCATTTGGGGGTGTTGTCAAATCACCTAAACTATTCAAATCGTAGTGTTATCATTTGGGGGTGTTATCAAATCACCTAAACTATTCAAATCGTAGTGTAATCATTTGGGGGTGTTGTCAAATCACCTAAACTATTCAAATCGTAGTGTAATCATTATGGGGTGTTATCAAATCACCTAAACTATTCAAATCGTAGTGTTATCATTTGGGGGTGTTGTCAAATCACCTAAACTATTCAAATCGTAGTGTTATCATTTGGGGGTGTTATCAAATCACCTAAACTATTCAAATCGTAGTGTAATCATTTGGGGGTGTTGTCAAATCACCTAAACTATTCAAATCGTAGTGTTATCATTTGGGGGTGTTATCAAATCACCTAAACTATTCAAATCGTAGTGTTATCATTTGGGGGTGTTATCAAATTACCTAAACTATTCAAATCGTAGTGTTATCATTTGGGGGTGTTATCAAATCACCTAAACTATTCAAATCGTAGTGTAATCATTTGGGGGTGTTGTCAAATCACCTAAACTATTCAAATCGTAGTGTTATCATGTGGGGGTGTTATCAAATCACCTAAACTATTCAAATCGTAGTGTTATCATTTGGGGGTGTTATCAAATCACCTAAACTATTCAAATCGTAGTGTTATCATGTGGGGGTGTTATCAAATCACCTAAACTATTCAAATCGTAGTGTTATCATTTGGGGGTGTTATCAAATCACCTAAACTATTCAAATCGTAGTGTTATCATTTGGGGGTGTTATCAAATCACCTAAACTATTCAAATCGTAGTGTTATCATGTGGGGGTGTTATCAAATCACCTAAACTATTCAAATCGTAGTGTTATCATTTGGGGGTGTTATCAAATCACCTAAACTATTCAAATCGTAGTGTTATCATTTGGGGGTGTTATCAAATCACCTAAACTATTCAAATCGTAGTGTTATCATGTGGGGGTGTTATCAAATCACCTAAACTATTCAAATCGTAGTGTTATCATTTGGGGGTGTTATCAAATCACCTAAACTATTCAAATCGTAGTGTTATCATTTGGGGGTGTTATCAAATCACCTAAACTATTCACATCGTAGTGTTATCATTTGGGGGTGTTATCAAATCACCTAAACTATTCAAATCGTAGTGTAATCATTTGGGGGTGTTATCAAATCACCTAAACTACCTATTCAAATCGTAGTGTTATCATTTGGGGGTGTTGTCAAATCACCTAAACTATTCAAATTGTAGTGTTATCATTTGGGGGTGTTATCAAATTACCTAAACTATTCAAATCGTAGTGTTATCATGTGGGGGTGTTATCAAATCACCTAAACTATTCAAATCGTAGTGTTATCATTTGGGGGTGTTATCAAATCACCTAAACTATTCAAATCGTAGTGTTATCATTTGGGGGTGTTATCAAATCACCTAAACTATTCAAATCGTAGTGTTATCATGTGGGGGTGTTATCAAATCACCTAAACTATTCAAATCGTAGTGTTATCATTTGGGGGTGTTATCAAATCACCTAAACTATTCAAATCGTAGTGTTATCATTTGGGGGTGTTATCAAATCACCTAAACTATTCAAATCGTAGTGTTATCATGTGGGGGTGTTATCAAATCACCTAAACTATTCAAATCGTAGTGTTATCATTTGGGGGTGTTATCAAATCACCTAAACTATTCAAATCGTAGTGTTATCATTTGGGGGTGTTATCAAATCACCTAAACTATTCACATCGTAGTGTTATCATTTGGGGGTGTTATCAAATCACCTAAACTATTCAAATCGTAGTGTAATCATTTGGGGGTGTTATCAAATCACCTAAACTACCTATTCAAATCGTAGTGTTATCATTTGGGGGTGTTGTCAAATCACCTAAACTATTCAAATTGTAGTGTTATCATTTGGGGGTGTTATCAAATTACCTAAACTATTCAAATCGTAGTGTTATCAAATCAACCAACTCAACGACAACAACCAGCAACATCTTCATTTTCCAAACAAACAGCATTAACTTGAGAATCAGAAAGTAAATGCCACTCCATATAAGGAAATGGGTAAACTTTAGTTTTAGCGTCGTGAACATTTCTATTCGAATTATCCACAACTGTCATTTCTTATGACGTTTGTCGTTTCCATAGATTTTTTATTGTAAGTGTTCAATTTTATGTTAGCGTTGCGAGATTTTAAAATGTAAAAAATACTCACAGTTCAAAAAGTGGCTACTCGCGGCGCTAGTAGTTACAGCTTTACATTGAAAAAATATCTTATAAGTACGGATACGGCGAGATTTTAAAATGTAAAAAATATCGGTCAAAAAGTGGCTACTCGCAGCGCTAGTAGTTCAAAAATAAAATGTCACTCCTTGCAAGGAAAAGATTTTTGACAAAACTCTTCTAAATGAATATGTTTCAACCTAACAGAGTGTAGTGTTATCATTCGGGGAGGTGTCCAAAGAGGTATGGGGGGTTCCACCCCCCCAAACCCCCCTTAAAAACTAAGTTCCAACCTTAACCTAACCTATTCAAATCGTAATGTTATCATTTGAGGATGTTGTCAAATCCCTAATCTATTCAAATTGACTTAAGGCTCTGGGGTAGGGTAATCGCTGTTTTTTGGTGTTTTTTCATGCAATTTTTTATCGTTGTTGTTAAAGATAGCTTCTTGAAAAAAATATTTCAATGTTCTTCAATCTTTCTTCTAGTGCAAACACTTTCAATATCTTAAAAATATTGAATATTTATAATGGAAAAAAATATTTTAAAAATGTCTCTATCGTGACTTTTCAAGAAGATTTATGCATTAACTACGAGACCTAGAAATGTAATTATTTTTCTAATCGAAGGAGATTTTCAATTTCTAGTGCAAATACGAAGCATAATTAAGTTTTAAATTGTATTTTTTTTTTAAAAACTGAAAAACTACAAATTGTATTAATTTTTTATTGTCTATGGTTTATTTTATAGAAGATTAAAGGTAAGAGAAGAGCTTCGGGGTGTGGGGCGTCACATGAATAGTTTATCTCGGAGTGGGCACTGTGTTCTTCTGCCTGTTTTGACATTTGGATTGTTTTATGCTTATTTCGTGATAAAAATGATAGTTTTGTGTGCTTGGACAATATATTTTTATTATAATTTATTCGTTTTGAACTTAAACTTTACTTATTTGGACTTTTTTTTATATTTTGTTTATAATTGACAGTGACATTTGTATATAAGATATCGTAATCTTGTTTGTATTTTTCATGATCAAAAATAGTTTTGTGTTTGTGTGTTTGGACATTAAAATGAACAATACAATACGTGGTGGATCAAGAAATATCATTATACGTGTGTATTCGCCACGTATTCGGAATGTTTGGTGGAATTAAAGCCGGAGAACTGTCTACTAATGTTTTCTAACTAACATCTCAATTGATTGGTAAATACTGTGTTTTTTGTAGATAAAATACTTTTTAATGATTAATTCTAACATTTTCAAGTATAAGAAGTTAGTTAGAGCTCATTTAAGGATACTTTATTTGTTTTAAAAATATCTGTCAATGAAAGATCACAGGACAGTTTGTTTTGACGATCGAAAAACAAAACACGGTATAGAAAATAATGTTTGTTAAATTGCAATACTATATTGTTACCACTTTATCATTATATTTCGATTTCTTATCCCATTTTAAGATGGAAAATTTTCATTTATTTTTACTAAAATAATATTTCTATTAAAATACAATAATGGTATTATTTTCCTATCCCATTCATTATTTAAAGTTGATTATTTTTACTTTTTTAATTAAAATAATACTTTACTTTTTTATATAAAATAATGTTCCTATATATATATATATACTTATTAAATTATAATACTAATATTAATAAATCAATCGAAAATAGTAAATATGTTTTCGACAGTGTCAGCTCATTGTTTTTATACAGTAAAACTTTCATATCCAATAATTAATCTTTATTTTTTTTCAGGTTTTAATATGTGCGTTCTATTAGGATAATTGTAATAGAAGAGAATTCAAATCAATGCAAATTTACCACGCCAGGTAAACATAGAAAAGGGCGACCAAAAAAAGGATTGGAGGATTCGACCGCTGTGCCGTATTAAGGCAAAAATCATTTTTCAATCATCATTCATTCAAAAAAGTAATACCCAGTTTGAGAAGCATGTTACAAGTTGTACGAAATTATTTGAATTTTGATGGGAGCTACGAACTTCTACGAAAAACTGTAATAAACATTGGGTTTTCGTACAAAAATGCAATTCAAATAGGAAAGTATTGATGTAGACACAAAATATTGCGGCCAAAAGAGAAAATTGTCTTAAAATAATCATGGATCACAGGATGTTGCCAAAAGAACTCCAAAAAATATAGTTTATATAGATGAAAGCTTATTAAAGAATATTACAGTTTGTCTATACTTTATTTAACTTCAATTAATTAATTAAACATCACTTTATTTTAATTATGGATTTTTATTTTTTCAAATCCCGAAGTCCAAAATATGTAAAAAATTTGGCAAGTTATTTCAGAGAAAAAACCTGCTAAAGGAACAATAAATCAAGGGAACAAAAAATAATTGTTCAAACACAAAACTATCATTTATCTTTATTATTTATTTTTCAGTTTTCAAAAAATAATTACAATTTAAAACTTGATTATACTACGTATTTGCACTAGAAATTGAAAATCAGCTTCGATTAGAAAAGTAATTACATCTCTAGGTCTCGAAGTATATCCATAAATCTTCTTGAAAAGTCACGATAGAGACATTTTTAAAATATTTTTTTTCATTAAAAATATTCAATATTTCCGTTACAGTGTTTTATTTTAGCACAGTCATCGTTAATGTGTTACCATGAGCGATAACAGCGCCCTCAATTAGTTTGCCAATTTCTTGACATACTGCAAGTTTTCTTACTTTTTAGTGTTAGGAGATTTAAATTGAGGTAAGTGCAGGAGAAGAGGGGGACAAAGGATATAGACACGCCCATTACCCCAAGGTCATTGGCTTACCCCCTAGCCTTAACTAAACGACAATGACCAGCAATATCTTCATTAAAAAAAAAAAACACCAATTTGTGAATCAAAAAATAAAATGTCACTCCATACTCCATGAAAGAAAACTTTGTATGAGAAAATAGGCAACTTTTAAAATTGATTTTTACTTAAAATTGGTTGATAAAATAATTTATGTACTTCAAAAATGTAAAAAAAAATAAGGCCTGCACCGGGAATCGAGCTTACAACCATCAGTATGAAGGGCGGCGGTTGTAACCACTCGTCCGCTGTGGTCTTAAGGCCCCATGTAACGCTCGCAGAATTTCATATTTAGGTATTTGAGCAAAATTCCAATAACGCCTAATTTTTGTAGGTCCACCCATGTCATAAATAATATTAAGGTTTACAAAAGAACCTGATAGATAGCAAACTTGACGAATATTAGCAAAACAATGAGGAAAGGCCTGTATACCTGTCTCCTTCGAACTTATCTAGAGGTGTAAGTCCGTTTCATGGGTACCTGCGTCCTTTGTTAGTAGGGCAGGTAACGGTTTCTTCCAATTTTTGGTAAAAATAAGTTTAGTGTGATTTAGATATCATCGGTTTTCTAATGAATTGGTTAGGTTCGTCCGTAACCCGGTATTTTCGTTGAATCACTTTCACGCAATTTTTTTTTATTTACCCATCACGCCGTGTCCCGTAGGGGGTAGGCAGAGAGAACGGACCTCCACTCTTTTCTATCCAAGCATACTTCTTTCGCTTCTTCCACCGACATTCACGCAAAATATTTTTCGTAGATAATATGACAAAAACAATCTAACTACGGGAATGTGTACTTTAAAACATTTTAAATTTAAAAAAAATATTTATAGGTATTATTCGTTTGAAAGTAGTTTCTTTGACAAAAATAAACAGATGTCTTTGGCAGGAAATATAATATGTTGAACATAGGAACTCACATCACCACAGTATTGTTCCTATATGTACAACTCTTTACGCCCCGATCAATCTTACGCGAGTTCAATGACTTTCGCTCACCTCTGCTTCGAAGGAATGTAATACAGTGTAAAAGACTCTTTTCTTCGAGAACATTCGCAGGGTTGTAAACCATTAGTTGGGTAGGTACTCTACCTACATAATAGCAGGTAGGTAGAATTGGCGGTGATTTTTAGAACAATAGCAAACCCTTCTTATTGTTTACGCAGTGTCTCTGACTTTACTCGCAATCTCGTTTTTTGTTAGTTTTTAGACAAATGTGGCATTTTACAATATTGTTTCTTCTGTATATAATCAAATATAATAATTCGTTAGGTTCGTTCGTAACTCGGTATTTTCTTTGAAACAGTTCCACGCGAACTATTTATCATACATAATTTCATACCTATACAATCCAACTACGGAAATATTTTTCATACTGAGGTAGGTATGTTATTTGTCTGAAAGCCTATAGTTTCTATGACAACAATAAAAGATGTCCGCGGCGGGAAATATTGTTCCTACATGCAACTCTTCAAATGGAGAATGAGAAGTCGTCAAATGGAACAATCAATTTATCAAACTTTCCTATGTCTGTCGTCAGACAGGTTTTGCTGCTGGTTGGATTCGATAAAAAATTTCATTTACAGCCTACATATATCCGCATAAAACATATTTTTTTTATAGTATAGTCATATTATACGTAGGTTCCTATTCAATTTATTATTGTTACAATATACCTATATATAAGGTACAATATCGATATCGATATTTTTTTTAATGAATCTGGGCTCACTCAAAGTGAACACAAATATACTTTTGACATATTTCACACAAAACAAAGCTTGTGTTTTTAAAGTGGAAATGGTCGGCACCGGGATTCGAACCCACGACCTCCAATACGCTCTACGTACGAGGTTCCGTCGCCGACTTTGTAACTGAAGGTCGTGGGTTGGGTTCCAGTTGCCGACCACCTTCCTCTTTCACGGCACAAGCTTTTATAGTAGCCTAATGAGGTGGTTGTAATATGCACAAAACAGCGCGTTTTATTGTCCTGCTTAAAAAATTTACAAATTTCGGACCCGACCGGGATTTGAACCCGGAACCTCTTGATCAGAAATTAAAAAGTACCTTTACCACTAGGCTACCGATAGTGAACAATAAAATTATTGTGGAGATGTTTGACAATATTGCAATCCCTTATAATTAATCCGATCCAAACAGTTCCACGCGAACTATTTTTCATACCTATACAATCCCAACTACCTTCGGAAATATTTTTCGTACTTAGGTACCTAGGTAGGTATATTATTCGTCAGAAAGTCGATAGTTTCTTAACAACAATAAAAGATGTCCGCGGGGGGAAATATTGTTCCTACATACAACTGTTACAACGTGAAGTCGTCAAATAGAACAATCAATAATTGAGGAAAGTTTGATAAATTATTTATCAAACTTTCCTATGTCTGTCTACCGACAGGTTTTGCTGCTGTTTGGATTATTTTAGTAATATTCTGGTAATATTCGATAATTTTTTTTCCATTTACAGCCTACCCAGCTCCGCATAATACATAATTGATTTATAATACAGTCATATTATACGTACGTACCTATTCAATTTAATATTGTTACAATATACCTGTACCCATCCTGTACCTATATAAGGTGCAATATCGATTGATATTTTTTTAAATGAATCTGGGCTCACTCAAAGTAGACACAAATATACTTTTGACATCTTTCACACAAAACAAAGCTTGTGTTTTTAAAGTGGAAATGGTCGGCACCGGGATTCGAACCCACGACCTCCAATACGCTCTACGTACGAGGTTCCGTAGAGCGTATTGGAGGTCATCTTGAAAATTTGGTATTTGAAAATTACACTTTCCTAAAAAAAAAAAGGTTATTTTCAAAATTTGGTACCTATCTGGAAACTTCACTTTTCCTTAAAAATAAAGGTCATTTTCAAAATTTGGTATCTGGAAACTACACTTTTCCTAAAAAAAAAAAAATGTCATTTCCTAAATTTGTTATATGGTGCTTTTGCTCCAGGGGGGGGGGTCATGGCCCACATGAAATTAAATTATGCTAGCAAAATAAAGATTTTATTAATAAATATCACTGCCCTACTTGAGATTCCATAGCCTAGGGGGGGGGTCACGACCCCCCTAACCCCCCCCCTGGATCCGCCCTTGTGCACAAAACAGCGCGTTTTATTGTCCTGCTTATTATTATTTTTACAGCTTCAATGACATATTTGAAAGACACATTATGTGAAAAATAATAAATAAATTTGCATACATATATAAAAAAAAGTACAAATTTCGGACCCGACCGGGATTTGAACCCGGAACCTCTTGATCAGAAATTAAAAAGTACCTTTACCACTAGGCTACCGATAGTGAACAATAAAATTATTGTGCAATCCCTTATAATTAATCCGATCGGCCGGCAGTCGACCATAAAAAAATGAAGGATGAAAGCTACCACATTATTTAGGTGTTGAGAAATGCAGCATAAAGTAATTCGTCACAATTACTATGAAAGTGCCCTGAACTGCACCTAAAAAGTATTGAATTTTGTACGCGAAATTTATTATTATTATTTGGCTGTAAAACTGACACGCAAACCCGGAAACAAGAAAATCATGTTTGTATGAAATCTGTAGATAAATACAATACTTTTCAAAAGATCATAAAAGTCATTCACAGAGAATCCAGCCAATCAAATCAAGGAACACACAATAGCATTATTTTGTGGGTTGGGCCAGAAAAATTTCAATGTACAACTAGCCCTCTAATAAAATCTAACTAGAAAATAATTTAACAAGATTTTAATGAGAATTTAAGTTTTTTGGATTTTTCAGGAAAACAAAGACGAAATTTAAAAAAGTTACACGCTAATTTATTGAGTTTGCTTAATTGTTAAAATATCCAGAAACTTGTGTATCTATAAGTATTGTATTTTTTGAGTTATCTATCGAGAAAAATTTGCGAGATGTTCCAGTAAAATGAAAATTTCTCGAAAAGCATGCTTTTATTAAAAAATCTGCCAGCCTAACTTTTTAAATTAAAGTTCATTCTACAATAAATCGTAACTTTCAGCTTTGTATATTACGGACTTGCAGAGTAATCTATTTGGTAAAACTGCCAAAAACGGGTGTTTTCGGGGAAAGGCCCCTTAAGACGTCACGCCAAAAATTGATAATATCAGCTACCTATACATTCCCGATACGCTAGTGATATGAAAGAACTACTAGCGCCGCGAGTAGCCACTTTTTGAACTGTGAGTATTTTTTACATTTTAAAATCTCGCGTTAGCGTTAGCAAGCTTTGTATTCTTTTATATAATTGGGTTAGGTTAGGTTATAATTATAAGGGGGGTTTGGGGGGCAGAGCCCCCCATACCTCATCACGTTTCCCCCCGAATTTATTCAAAGTAATACAATATTATATTAAAAATGCCTTTATATAAAAATCCATAGAAACGCCAAACGTCATAAGAAATGACAGTTGTGGATAATTCGAATAGAAAATAAATGTTCACGACGCTAAAACTCATTTTACCAGGAAATGTTTATACGAGAAAATAGGCAACATTTAAATTGTTTTTTTTATACTTCGTTTGAAAAATACTTCAAATATAATCAAATTAATCCGTTGCATGCTTATTTACCAATCTGTATATAAAGTTGATTCGTGTTTCATATAAAAAATGGAATCAGCCCGCAAACTATAATTGACGAAAAAGAACTTCCGATTTTGAGAATAAAATACGAAAAAGTTACCCAATCCTCGTCAAATAAAAAGTTTTCTTTAGACTGATCACTTTGCTGAATACTTTGTATTATTTCTTCTTTTTTAGCTTGTTCAGTGTAAAATTCTTGGAGTGCTTTGAAGGTTTCAGCTGACAAACATGGAGCATCATCTTCATCGGAATGCATTATTATTCAAATTAATGATCTTTGTTAGTAATATTTTGTTTTAAAATGTAAGCTGAAGTAACCCCAAAAATTCAAATAAAACAGAGATGACACTGATGACAGTGACAAATAAATAACATAACCACACTTTCAGATTTTGTCTAAAGAACACAGTCAAAGGACAACCTAGATTTCACAACATTATTGGCCATGCAACATGGCGGATAGCATATTATTATCACAGAATTCTATACAATAACCTATATATAAAAATCTATGATTATTATTTGCACCAAGGAACATGGTCGCCGGAAACTGCCGAACCAACCCGAAATGTAACGAGACGACTGTATGGTTGTATTAATGACATTGATAATTTGATGATATTTCTATTACTTTAAAGGGTGTGGCTAGTTTGCCGCTAGCGGTATACTAGAAAAGCGCACTAAAAAGCCGCTAGTTTCGGAACAAAAGTTCAAATGCGTCAACAATTCAAATATGTTCGGTTTGCAGAGGGTAAAATAATTATAAAATAATTTAAATGAAACAATTGATTTGTTATTCCACTATATTTATTTACCTGACTAGTTTCGCAGGAACAGGTCCTGCATGGTCACAGGTGACTTAGAAACCGTTTCTAAGTCACCTGTGACCATGCAGGACCTGTTCCTGCGAAACTAGTCAGGTAAATAAATATAGTGGAATAACAAATCAATTGTTTCATTTAAATTATTTTATTTAAATAATTCCACCAAGAATGCACGTTCAATTCGTTAATTTTATTAAAATAATTATGTTCAAACCTAACCTAACCTATTTTCATGACTGTTAGTCATGAAAATAGTAGAAAGCGTGCTAACGAACCTATTTTTTAATGAATTGAGCACAGCCAAAGTGAACACAAATACACTTTAGATATCTTTCACAGAAAAAACGGATAAGTAAATAGAAAAAAAAACAAAAAAAAGATCACCCGCACCGGGATTCGAACCTACAACCATCAACATGAACAGCGGAGATGGTAACCACTTATCCGCAGTGGACTTACGTAACGCGCCGAAAAACTATAATATCTACTATTATTATCGCGCATGCGCACTTCTTCTTTGCACTGGCACTGACGGCATTTTAGCGCGATTTGCTAGTATACCGCTAGCGGCAAACTAGACACTTCCTACTTTAAATAAATTCGGGGCATTATGTGAAGAGGTATGGGGGGCTCCGCCCCCCAACCCCCCTTATAATTGAGGGGTATAAAAGCAAACTCGCATCGATCCAATATTGGAAAAAAATGAACTATGAATGTAGTAACATTAAGATTCTTTAGGGTTATTTATTGCTATACTTCAATAAGAGCAAATCCAACTCAATCCATGAGAAATTTGATGTCAAAATTTAGGTTGAGATGCAAAATCGCATCAATCCCGCGTCGCTTAGGAGCAAATACAGATCGATCCATTTCAACCAATCACAGGTCTGCGTTACCCTTTTTTCAAGATGGAGGATTTGTGTTTTGAATCGTGTGTTGCATACTAAAGTTGTCGTAAAGTTTTTGTGTTTTTTAATTAAAAATGGAAGAATTTATTCGTGCAGTGGAGCCGTCGTATTCTCGGAAACCACCCCGAAATCCTCAAAAATGGAAAAGATCTATTGCAAAGTCAAAAAGCTATGAAAAACGTGTTTAAAGTTTCTTAAGCGAGTTGTCAAAGCGCTTCTTGTAAAAACCCATATTGTCAAAATTTGTATTCTCTCATTGACAATAGAACCATACATATTACGTATAGTCATCATTATTGTCAGTTGGACACTGAGTTCGTAGGGGGGGGGGGGGTAATCACGAAATATCACAGGGGGTGGGGGTGTAGAATATCATGGGTATTTTAATGTTTCATGTTATTTTGTACCAAAAATTCAAGTGATTTTTGAGTAAGGAAGAGGTTTAGTCTATAACATCACCACTTATCACCAAGGGAGACGGAGGTCTAAAAAGTTGCTACAATAAAATAAAATCACATAATTAATGGACGTGTATAATGCATAAGTAGAAAATAGATTATTTTCTAAATTGTTTTGCACCCATTAGTGAAAGTAGGTTTTTCATGTACCTACATACAAAACTGTGTACCTACCACGGGCGGATCCAGGGGGGAGTCACGGGGGTCATGACCCCCCCCCCCCCTGGGCTGGGTCCAGGCCCTATATTTTTGTCTATTTTGAAGTACAGTACTTACATTTGTCTAGAGATTTTTTTAGGAAAAGTTCAGTTTCCAGATAAATTTTGGAAATGACCTTTTTTACTTAAATTTTTTACATAAATGGCGTTTAGTAGACGTTTATAATTTTGTCATATATTTTTTTCATTTTGTTAATATTTTAGATATTATTTTATTGTTTTATTTTATAATAAAAAATAATATTGACTTAATCTGTTTTTTTACTCTGTATTTACAATAGCTGTCAAAATGATGTTGAGATGCAAAAACACATCGATCCACTACTTAGAAGCAAATACGCATCGATCCATTTTATTTTTACATTTTTAAATGAATTAAGATGAACTGTTTGTATTTAAATAACATTTTTGACATTAAGTTATGATTTACTTGTGATTGGAATAAAATTTCCAGTAAATATTCCACGGAATATTGTTGCAATCAAAATTATCGATTTCCCACGTTTGTACAAAAGTGGATCGATGCGAGTTTGCTTTTATACCCCTCAATTATAACCTAACCTAACTCAATCATATAAATAGTAGAAAGCTTGCTAACGCTAACGGAAAATAAAATTGAACACATACAATCATACAGTCATTCTTCGTTAAACTTCGGGACCATGTTCCTTGCTGCAAATAGGAGCTCGTCGTATACGCCATGTTGCATGGCCAATAATGTTGTGAAATCTAGGATGTTCTAAGTCAAAAGCTAAACCATCATATTTTTATCACGGGACAAGAAAGGAGCTTCCACGCTCATGGAGTTTTCATGTTACGAAAAGCAATCGGGTGTCCCCTGATGGCATTACTGCCGCTAATCCTTTCAGCACCGGAGCCACATACGGAAAGTAACTATATGTATTATTCACAGCCTTCTATCAACAATCACAACGCCTGTAACATGACTTCTAACTAATTTGATTCCTTTATTTATTGCCAAGACATTCGAACGACCACAACATACCTACAGAAAAGGTTCCTAGATCTCACATGACTTTATGGAACCGGTTCCTAAAAATTTTGGATGCCATCACTGATTAAATAATATGCCTTCTAAAATTTATCGATATCTTTTTGTTTTGTCTTAAATAAAATGTCTTATATATAGTCACAACACGTGGGAGTCTGTGGACGTGGGTATACATGGATCTAAGAAGCAAGACAGCAGTCGCTGTCTTTAAATTTGGTTGCTGTCTTGTTCTCAATAATTTCCAACTTTTATCTCTATATTTCATTAATTATTATATCTACTTATTGCATACATGAGATTTTTCGACATGTTGAACATGTTGAGAATTCAAATGATTAGAGTTTCGGAGACAACTTACCACCTAATGGCGAACGTTGATAACGTAAAGTGATCACACTAACCCAGCCTTCGAAATAACAGTAGAAGACGGTCGTAAGCCCGTCGTTTGTTCCATTAAAAAATCGAACATCAGTAAAGAATTCTTAGAGTTTTTAGTTGTTACATATTCGACAAAAAATAGGACTAATGCTAATCATTGTACTGGAAACAAACAGGGTAGTGAGTACGTAACTTTTGCTATAGCACGACTAACCACACATCAATCTAACTACTCATAACCACGGCTTAACTACATAATAACCACGCTGAAACACACAACTAACTACATTTGTAACGTTACGTACTCGCGCTAACTACACTAGGAAGTAGTTAGTCGTGCTATAGGGCGCGAACACGTAGAAAGCCGATTCCGACACCTGCCGACCGGCGCAAAGAATGTTTCTATGCATTTTAATGGAGGTGCGCACAATAAAAACAGGGGCCCGCTTTCAGGCACTAGCACGCGACGCGGGCATATTTACCGGAATGAATTGGACATTCTTTTTTGGGCAGGCAGACGCTGGTTCTGTCATTTTTTCTCTTGTTATAAAATATGTGTCATTACTGTCATGTCGAGTCGTCAAAATATTATTATAACTCGATGGATACCGGGAATTTTACGGAGCGGTTATTTTCACTTAGAAACTACTGCGCATGCGCAAAATGGACCAATGGGGACTTAGACACTACTGCGCATGCGCAAAATGGACCAATGGGGGGGTCGGAAAATTCCGCGAAATTTAAGTTTTGTTTACATTTTTTTTTGACAGCTTTTTTTCCGCGAAAAAGTGGCTATTTTCACTTAGAAACCGTCTTTAGTGTCAAAAATTCAAATATTCAAAAAAATTTCGCGCTTTTTTTTTGTTTGTTTACAAACGTAAATGTCATACATACATTTTGACATTATCGTCGTTCGACTTTTGAGACGTATATTGCATTCAATTTTCTCTTAAACAATTTAATGATATTTTCTACAAATTAAGTGTGTTTGTGTTGTTTGTAGGTTAAATTTTTTCATATCGACAATATCGTGGATATTTCAAAAATCTAAAAGCCGATTTCTGGATTGAATTATCAAGTGTTTTTGTGTTGTTTGTAGGTTAAATTTTTTCATATCGACAATATCGTGGATATTTCAAAAATCTAAAAGCCGATTTCTGGATTGAATTATCAAGTGTTTTTGTGTTGTTTGTAGGTTAAATTTTTTCATATCGACAATATCGTGGATATTTCAAAATATTATGATTATTTAAATTCTTGTAATTTAATGTGCAGCTAATATTGCTCACGAAATTTATATATAAAGGATTGATTTATAGAATAAAATTGAAGAAATATTACATTTTTTTGTTATTCTTTATTTGGTTAATATAGATACCTACCACATTATATACTTAGTATTTCCAAAATATTCTATTGAGTCCTTCAATATAAGCCCTTGGTTGAAATGCACTTTAGATACCCACCGATAGTATGACATTCCTAGCGCATTAGGTTCGTTAGTTTGTACCATATCGAATATGCTATTTCGAATTGGATAGGTTAGGTTAAGGTTGGAACATAATATTTTTGGGGGGTGGAATCCCCCATACCTTATCACGTGTACCCCTGAATAATGTTACTTCCTGTTGCCATTTTTTTAGTGGGTATCTAAAGTGCATTTTTACCAAGCCCGTTTAATGGTATATTTCATTTCGAGTACTCAAACTCAGGTAATATTATAATACCTAACTAGTCAACAGTTTTTTATCTCTATTTCATAGCAGAGCGATGCTGAAACAGCTTTTATTTTTCTTCAACAATAGTCATCTCTCACTATCGTACAAAATAGGATTTACACCCAATAGAAACATTTGCGCCTCAACTGGGTTTGTATACTACATGCCTTCTACTAATGGAACCTTGTACTTCACAGTGGAATCTCAAACCGCCATTACCGCAAAAAACCACCGTTACCTGTTTTCACATAAGTAATACACTGGCCAACCACCAGCTTCATGTCGAATTTGATGGGAGAGTTCTGAATGTTGATCAAATACCGAAGTATCTGGGAGTGACCCTGACACGCAATTAACTTACTGGAAACACATCGAGAACACCAAGGCAAAAATAAATTTATTAGTCATATCCACAATAATCTGTTTATTTTATCAAACACCATTAATACTTTATGATAGGTGAAAATTGCCTTAGGTCGACATATCCATCGATTGTAACTTTTTACACAAAGAATTTATTCCTGTAGTTTATTCCATGTCACGCATATACAGTTTCAATAAAAAATAACAAGACATTGAAAACAATCTAAAAGGATTTATCTACTGAAAGCAGGATATAACTACCTATTATAACTGGTGGTGCTTGATGGAACATAATGTGTCTAGAAGGTCTTATGTTATACAGAGAGAGCATGTGCACTCACAAAGCCTCTGGGGAAATTACGGAACAAGCCTAGTGGCAATATCCAAAACAAGGTTTTTATTTGTAATTTTTGTCTGATTTCTTTCATGGAAATAAATATGAATAAGATCAAATATGTGAAAGTTTGAAACTGTGGTGGATCCCAAGCAGAGGGTTGACTAATCCTTGATAAAAAATAGTGATAAGGTGTTATACCAGTTAGAATTGATCAATGGGAACCGGCTGGTTTAGGTGTGGCCGTATGACTTCCTCAGACTTCATAAGTGCCCTAAATAATAGAACGTATTGCTTATTCTAGGAAATCAAACACTGATTCTACATTAACTGATTTATTTATTGAAAGTTACACATGAGAAAGAATGAACAAGCAAAAATTAGCCAATAATCTAACAATTACATTATGATAATCTTAAAAATAAAATATATATTTATTTATTTATTTACGGCATAATGCCTTGAACAGTAAACGATACATATATATTACAAAAAAAAAACTTACAACACTATACAACAATATAAAATAACAATATTTAAATTAAAAGGTACAAGACAACCAAAATAGTTTTTATTTTTATTTCATACAATAATGAAGCTTTGTCTTCTGGTAACACTCGCAGTTGTGCAGACTTTGACGTGTTATTTCGCTGACGTTGAGACGTCAGATAGACAATGGCGGAGTTTACGTCTGTTTTAGAAGCATTTGCGGCAAGTAATACAATACAAAGATGGATTGCAAAACAGAGAGGAATAGCAAACATAATCATATCTCAGAATCATTTGAGATCAACTTTATCTTAAAACAAATTTTTTTGTGAGGGATTAATAGAAATGTATATTATTAAATTTATTGTTTATTTTATGTCTAAAGTTTGGTAAATGAAATTGAGTAACAAAATTAGATGCTACTCGGAGACCATAAGTCTTTCGTTTAGAAATATTTGCTGAGAAGGCAATTTTTTTTTTGATATATTAACTATTGTATTAGTTAAAAGCTGGATGGTTCTAATATCCAACATGGCCGATGACTGAAGTGAGAGGATGTGTCAGCCACATTTTTAAGTTTTCAGTTAGTAGTTCAAAATTTAAATCAATTGAGTTTCGGGCCATGTGGCCGTTTGCCTTATTTAATTAATCTGCTGTCAGTAGTCATACGAATTCATGTGCCAGGACAAAAATCCTGGAGCGAATCATCCAAATCGCCCGGGCCGGTTTAATCCCTCGATCCACCACTGCACATAGGTACAAGGGTGCCGTGTCTCGTTGACTCTGGCATTGCTCTGGAGTGACTCAAAGGAGTGGGTGCGGCTTCTGCAAGTCTGCCATCTAAGATCTACAATCAAAGGGAATGTATCAGGTCTTACATGTATGATAAAAAAATGATATTGTGTTATCAAACCAAAGTATTGGAAAATAATCTCCACAGACAATGAGTCAATCAGATCTCGGACAGTAGGGTTTGAGGGTTGACAACCTCCACATGGCTGTTTAAAAGGCCTTTCTACGTTGAAACAACTTTCACTGTTCCCCTACTGCCAAATGCCGTTACATTGGAATTTGTATATATACAATGATGTTGGAAATATTCCACAAGTGAGTTTTAGTAAGACATCTGTTGAATAATCTGTGAGGACTGGGAAGAATTTGAAGGTGACATCTATGGATTTTTTACAGAACTTTTTTGAACGGTCAGCTAGCAAAGAGATTATTTCCCAATATTTTGGATTACCTAAGTAATTAGGAAAATCCAGTCTTCAATCCATAAACGGATATAAACCATTGATGTGTTATATTGTGTAATCTAATAAATCATTTAAAATAAGTTAATCATCTTGTCCACCACGTTACTACCTTTAAAATATTATAAACTTATTTATATTGTGTTAACTTGATATTATGAACTAGTATGAAACTTTTTTTTAATTTTGGAAAAACTTCAAATAAGCGTGCTGGAAAATAAGTTCTTTTTTTAAATATGTCACATTTTCAATTAACCGACGAGATGTCCAGAGGGGTAGGCAGAGGATAGAACGCCGAATTTGACATTCCCCTCTTGCTTCCATACACTCATGGGTTATGTATACTGGTATTTTATATAAATTAAACATGGGCAAATATATTTGTGACTTAACGGAAACTTAAACCAATAATACTTCACTTCTTCTTTCTGTGGATTCTGAACATCATCCCGCCCCACAGCCCTCAGTCCTGCCCCATTTGCAAGGTGTCCCCTCCCTCCATCTAGCTGGAACCCGACGTCTGGTGCCTTCTATCCTTCCCGTGATGAAGAGCTTCTAAGTTCTACTTCACTAAATTTTAAAATGTAAACCTTATTTAACCTCCAACACTAGTTACTTTAGTTCAGGGCTAGTAGTTAAATAAGTTTTACATTTAGTATTATTTAGTGAAATATTATTGGTTTAAGTTCCCGTTAAGTCACTTAATAATATTTTTCAGTGTTCAATTATTATACGTTATAAAAAAATTCTCCGAATAGCCTGGTAAAATTCATTCATTATGTATACATTAACCACTCACGCTTGCTCTTGTTTCTTCTAAGATAATGAAATAAACTCACCTCTTTAATTGATACAGGCTGAAGAAGGCGGACCCTGAAACACACGAGATTAATTAGATATAATAATAGCTATGTTTTAATAAATACATAACAGACCGCAAAAATTGCAAATTATGTTTGCGAAGTGTCTTGTAGTAACGCAATCTGTCACATGTGCGTATGCCGTATGATGGCCGTATGTATACAAGTATTTATTCTATGGTGACTGGTGAGTGCCATAGATTGGCCATAGAGTATTGTTTAATTTTAATTATTTTCACAGTTTTTGTTTCATTTAGAAAGAGAAAAAAAATATAGGAATACTTATTGTTTATGGTAAAAATAAGACAAAAGAAAGTACAAAATTCAAATTATTGACGGTTTCTAAGTGAAAATAGCCACAGCCGGAATTTTATTGCCGCGGGTTTTGCTAAAACTCCTATTTAAGATAAAGGAAACAAATTGCACAGCAATAAAAATGCCGTAGACAAAAATGTTGGAGAGAAATCTCGATTGGTAAGTTTTAATAACAATTGATATTCAGTGTGTTTATGTATCTACATATTGCAGTAACACATGGTTTTTAAATAAGAATGTGTGGATATTATTAGAGACCTTAAAGATCTTGCATGGGCATCACCACATTCCCAGCTTTAGTGAAATGTTAACAATGAACCAGGTCACGCACCTGAGGAAACACGAGCTTACTCGAAGTGAACACAAATACACTTTTGACGCCTTTATAAGACGAGTATTTGAAGAATAATTATTGATTTTGATTGAGCTAGATATGGGCACATCAGCTATAAACTGCTCGCCTATAGCTTATTTGAAATACAGTTTCTCTAACCTCCAAAGTCAGTTGTAATGAATTTGTAAGAAGCGCCCAAGCGCCTTTAGAACTATGGAATAAAACTGTTTGTAATTTTAAAACGTTTTATCCTGAATGTTTTTGAAATGTTAATGAAAATTAATTGGAAGATATCTCTGTCCAATGATAAACTCACCCTCTGTATATTTAATTGTATAGAATTTTATTGTTTTGTAGAAATTTATAATAAATCATTCTTATTTCAATAACAACTTATTACATGTAATGGTATTTTCATTTACAGAAATTAAACTGAGAAAGAAATGGAAATATTTAAGGAGCCAGTTCGCAGTTGAATATGATAAAATTCTACCATTAGCTCAGAAGATCCATCAACGACAATGTACATAAATGGCCGTACTATCAATCGCTCTTATCTCTTAGGGATATAGTAAAACCGAGGCAGTCAAGTGGAAATCTAAGAGGTCCAAATACACATGCAAATATTGTTTTAGAATCCCCAAATGATAGCTTCCTGTCTTCTCAACTCCCAAGAGCTATCAGTAAATTTCCAAATTACAGTCTGCACATATATCTGCAAGCATTCCGCAGTTGCAGGAAAAGATGCTTGTCATCAAATATGTAAGTACGATAAGTCATTAGATATTATTATTTTTACTATTAATGTTATCAGACAGGCAGCTATGCTGATATGTTTGATCTCACAACAGTATTCACTTGTTCAGTCTGTCAAGTCCACACATGAACACATTAACTCCTGAAGCAGAAGTTAGAGTGTCTCCAAGCAAATAAATATTAAGAATCATCTATTATCATTTAGAAGCAGGTTGCAAAAATTAGTAAAAGATTGTGTATACCAGTCAACATTTCCTACTCTATACTTCACAAGGGATTTATAACAATCACCCAGTACATGTGTTATCAATAGAGATACATATTAGCGAAGATGTTTATTTAGAAGAAATTTAATTTGTATGGAGGTGATTGGTAGTCCAATGGTATCAGTCGATGGCTTGCATACACACAGCATACTGAAGGTCGTGGGTTCGAATCCCGGTGCCGACCATTTCCACTTTCACAACGCAACCCTTTGGTTAGTGTGAAAGATGTTAAAAGTGTATTTGTGTTTGCTTTGAGTGAGCCCATACTCATATTTTTAAATAGGTGCATATAATTTTTATTCATGATTGTTGCTTTTATTTCTACATTTGTATTGTCTTTCTTTGTTTTATGCCATATTCATAAACAAGATGTCTTACTGTGTTTTGCAGAAAGTGCTTGGTGATGATCGCATTTATAGGAGAAATCAGACCATCTACAGATGAAATTCCGCCACCTACCGAAAATTTCTCACAACATTAATAGCACCAATTTAGCATACATG
This sequence comes from Mystacides longicornis, assembly GCA_963576905.1. Lineage (NCBI taxonomy): Eukaryota > Metazoa > Arthropoda > Insecta > Trichoptera > Leptoceridae > Mystacides > Mystacides longicornis. Next base: position 5,560,766 of record OY756439.1, on the reverse strand, counting down.
CAAAATAAACAGTTTACCTTTTGATTCAACACCGGGATGAATATCAATTTATTGTTTATTTCACACAAAACCTTATTTCATAGAAGATTGCACAGAATATCTAACACACTCCATTTGCAGACACGGCTATCTAATTATTTTTTGCACCTCGGTAACTTTTCAAATATCCTTGTTACAAGTTTTATTTATCATCATAATTTTATGGAAAAAAGCAAGCCTTTTTTTATTTAATAGTGAATTAAACCTTCTTTTCTCAATTTCATGTGATGTCAAATTAATATCGGTAAGTACAAGACTGAATACATTCTTACCTCTATTCTAAAACTCGTATTTAATTTCTTTACTCAAGCCGAGCCCTTTTCCTTATAAGAAAACCAAACTATCTAACTTTCTCTAAAAGTCTACCCTCCTTATTATTCAAGACCATAAGAGCTCAAGGACCTAATGACATTCTTGAGGAGACCTTTATATATAGTTCTATCATAAAACGATTCATACATGAAGCGCTTTTCAGAGACTACCGTCTCCATTCAATCAAATGTTTAATATTCTGTAACACAAGTTTTTCTTTATAAGGAGGGTAATATATTGAACTATAAATGTGTTCTATGAATGACAATGTATAGACAAAATATATTCATTGAAATAAAAAAATGTGTAGTTTCTTTTTTTTACTGTAGAGCAGTCGACAAAGAAGTCCCACTGTGTGTATAGATAGAGATATCGCTTCCAACTATGAAACGAGGAAATTTAAATGGAACGTAACTTAACTCGTTGACTGCCTTTACATTTTAGGTACCTGCATCCGAGTGGCCAACATATAAAATTTGATTATTTTAGTACCTAGTAAAAAAAAAACATTTTGAAAAACCACTTCAATATAATATATTTTTTGAGCTCAAGCACCATGCCACTATACACACAAAACTCCAATCTGAACGCCAGAGGAATACTGACAAATACAAAATGTATTGTACTCGAATCCCCTATCGGGGTTTGTGGCGCTCCGATTGAGCAGCCGCACAACCCCGATAGGGGTTTTCGGCAGTCAACGAGTTAACTTGTCTGCTTGATTTGTGTAACTTGACTTATTTTTGAATCTTGAATTACTTCTCATTGAATATATTTTATTATTTACTTACTGGATGTGAGAGTCTCTCCTGTCTGACCAGATGCACGACATTTATCTATAATATTAGGTATTTTCTATATTATATTATTATTAGGTTCCTTACGGTTGTTTGCTCAGTCTTTTTGTACCAAACAACAGGGACATATTATGTTATCAAGGGTCTTATTATTACCACTGTATGGAGCCATTGAATATAATTGGAGGATAAATCTGCTTCCAATCTGGATTTTTTGTTAAGAGTACAATAAAGAAACCTATGACTTTTTATGAACTGTAGAGTGGTGCTGGGGGTATCACCTACTTATTATGTATTAGTTTATTTTGCTGCTTTGGAGATAAATTCATAACTTTACCCTATATTTATACTTTTTTTCTATAACAGGAAATATCAATGTAATTGCCACTTGCTAACCTGATAGAGAAATCGTTTTTGTGTACTGCTAGTAATGACTGTACAAGTTTATTTTTGTATACGTACTTTCATTAATTAACCATTATTATTTTAGGTTGAAATGCACTTTAGAGATCTACTCGTACTTTGACATTACTACCAATTCATTAAAAAAATTAGGTTCATTAGCATGTTTTCTAACTAACCTATTTTCATGATTGACAGTAATGAAAATAGGTTACCATACTTCTTCACAAGCACCCCCGAATCCATTTTACCCTCTGCAAACCCAACATATTTGAATTTTTGGCTTGAGTAGATCTCTAAATAGGTACATGTTTACCTTATTATAGAGTGAGAAAGTTAAAAAAAACATTAAAAGGACAAAAATGTATCCTTATCAACATAATGAAGCACTAATGCATTCAGTTGATCTCATCGAAGCAGTTAACTTTATTTAGAGAAACAGGAAAGAATTCATATTTCGAAATTGTACTAGGTGAGTAATCTAGGAACCACTTCATGTTCATGGATAGCCAGTGATAAAATAAATCCAAATTTAGCATCCTTAACGCAAACACGTCGAAGATTGCACCATAACACATCCTGGAGTACTGGTAGGAATCTTTCCTTGTCGTTCTTTAATCGCATATTGTGGTATCCGCCATGGGCGCCATGTACAAACCGATCACAATTAATGGGATGAACGCTTGTAACTTTTAATTTTATTGATGGGCACTAGATGAGAAAAAAATCATAATTTGAAAAGTTTTCATTCATTATTACTGCGGACGACAGCCAATTATGTTATTATTGTTATTGACAGTTAACTTTGACAAGATCACAAGCATAGAGTATGGAGTAATTGCTAGACCACAAACAAACTTTGCCGGCGTTCTCTGTGTCCGTGTACCCAGCGCAAATTTAAGCGGGCAACGGTTTCTTGCAACCGGAAACCCGCCACCTGCTTTCTACGTGTTCTCAGCCTATAGCCCTTACGTACTCACCCCCCAGGGCAAAAAACATCTTAAAAACGTCGTTTGTGGTTAAAAAAAATTAAACAAAAACCCAGTTTCATTTGTATGGGATTTGAAATGTCAGATAGATTCGTGGAGTGCAACGGCAGCGGTAGAGGTCTCTAAACATTCACTTTACAGCCGTTTTTGAAAAATATTGAACTTACAACTTGAAACAAGACCGTGAATCATAAACACTTTGACAATAACGCAATAAATATATTTGGTGTCTGTTAGTCATTTAGAGTTTTTTTTTTGTTTATGACTGCAATAATATATATCTATGGTTTCGTATGTGTTTAACAAGGGGTGTTAACTCTGGTTATAGTACTTGCCAACAAGAATATGGTGATGTTGGTACATCGTGGTGGTAATGTTGGTAGACAGTTGGGCATGAAATTTGTATAACAGACGCAAAAAATAGAATTACCGGTTATGAAAAAGTTTCGAAATATGATCTTAGAGTGAATATAAAAAAACATCAATTTATTATTATATTATCATGCGGTGTTTTTATTCGTGAATTAATATTTATTTCTTTATAAGACACCAGATTTCGAGAAATAATGTTACAAAACTTTTTTACTTTTTGAAAGCTGGCTACACTGATCTTGTTACCAAACAACATCCAAACCCAAACAACAGCCATTTTTATTTGGCCGAGCGCTGGCTGTTTTTGTTATTTCGATTTTTTTCCTGTTTCCAACTCGGGAGATTGTGTTATTAATTTTGTGTGAAGTCGAATCGGTGTTTCGTATCGCTGTGAAAAATAGTCTCGTTGATGATTGTGAGAAATAGACTCTGTTTTGTTTTGACAAAATATGGACTCTTGTTTCGACAAATGGACTCGTGTTTTGTTTTGAGATTTAACCACTACGCTATTGTCTGCACATAAAAAGTTGTTAAAACAAAGACTCATAGTGTAATTAATATTTACAAATGGTTGTGTGTCGGTTCTAGACATTGACTCTTAACCACTACGCTATTGTCTGCACATAAAAAGTTGTTAAAACAAAGACTCATAGTGTAATTAATATTTACAAATGGTTGTGTGTCGGTTCTAGACATTGACTCTTTCGTTTACCTTATTATTTTGTTATTATGAGTTTCAAGTATCGGAAATGTTCCTTCTGTGGCGTCATAATAATCACATACAATTAAAGACACATTTGTATTTCTTTTTAAAATATTTTGTAATAAGTACGTACGTAGAATCATGATGTATTGTGTCGTTTAAACATAGTTTTTTTCGTGTACCTAATTGTTATTGATAATATATTTTTGGCTTAGTATTATTTTATGCAATAGATACCAATACATACTATTTATATTGTTACATGTTTTATTATTTGCATAGAAAATAAATGCCATATTTAACTACTGCTGCATTTTAATTCTTTATCATAACCATTTTCAGGATAAATGATTCAACAGTTGTATTCTAGTATAAAGATGGGATATTTTTATATCCCATTTTTGTACTAGAATGCAACTGTTTTGGTCGCTAGTGCGCATTGTACCGACCCATATTTGAATTTCCCGCTTTGGTGTTCGGGTTAGAAAAGCGTGAGCGAGAAAGATAGATGCAATCTGTCAATTTCCGTGTTTGCATATTTTTACTATGAAGTTGGTATTCTTCTCTCGTTAGAGAGTATATTGTGTTCTGTGGTGTTTAATGTCAGAATTTTTGGTTATGGGCATGTTTGTTTTGAAAAGTTTTGTGTTTCGTTGATGAGATTTTGATTCGTATTTATTCAAAATGAAGTGGCTAACATTTAATCGCAGATTATATAATTTTATCAATAGCCCATCAAGATTAATGAAACATAATATCAGATTACGGTGCAATAGTTATTGTACCGAAGTTTTAAAAAAATCACAAACCGTTCCAAAGAAAGCCAATAAAGAACGAAAAATAAATGTAAAAAATAATGCCGTTTATAATTATATGTCTGTTTCTGATGATTTGAAAAATAATATAGAATTCGTTCCGAAATGTTATATCAAAACATCTATCTCTTCTCCACCTTATCTATATTTTGTTTCCGACCAAACAGCCGAGCGTTTTGTAAATTTAGTTGGAAATAAATTAAAGAAAACATGTCCGATAGTAGAAGTTAATCCAGGATTTGGATGCTTGACTAAAAAACTGTTAGATTACGGTGTAGAGAAATTATTTCTCTATGAAAGCTCTCCACACTACAGGAATTCAATTGAGGTAAGACGATTTATCTCTATCTTCTTTTATGAATTCGAGTTTACCCAAAAAGAACACTCATTGAACATCTGGTAATTATTTACTTCGCGGGCTTCTTCGAATTTTAACAAAACCCTTCTAAATGAATATGTTTCAACTTAACAGAGTGTAGTGTTATCATTCGTGGAGGTGTCCAGAGAGGTACCCCCCAAACCCTTCTTAAAAACTATATTCTAACCTATTCAACTCGTAGTGTTAGGGGGCGTTCAAGTATTACGTAACGCAATTTGGGGGGGAGGGGGGGTCTTGCAAAACGTTACTGTGTGTTACAAGGGGGGAGGGGGGGTTCGAACAATGCGTCACGTAACGTTTTTTTTTCTTAAATAAAAAAAAATTGTGAAATAAATCTTCCAAGTTGGACACCCTTTTCGTTTATGTTTTACGGGAAGTCCCTCGATTGTAATGTACATCATTTTTTGTTCTCCGAAGTTAGCAACCCTTTTGGACAATGTTTTACGGGAAGTCCCTCGATTTTTCGTTTATGTAATGCGGGGAGTCCCTCAATTCTACTGTATGTAATTTTATTGCTCTGCGTAAAAAGCAACCTTTTTCGATTACGTCTTACGGGGAGTCCCTCGACTGCATTGTATGTCGAAATTTTCATTTCGCTCTTCTAAGTTAGCAAACCTTTTCTTTTATTTTTTACGGGTAATTCCTCGACTGTATTATACTTACGTCATTTTTATTTTATTTTTGTTGTTAGTATTCGTTAGTGCTTTAAACACGCAGTACGCATAAACACAAATTGCTTGTAGTGAGCGTTGTTAGTGAGTTTGTAGATAGGTACTATAATGTCCACAAAAGTGGGGGATTTACATAATCAACTGTTCTTGGCCTATAAAGGCTCTCATGCTGACTTTCCAACGCATCTATGTCAAAAAATACCAATGAAATTTGAAAAACATCAAAAGAAAAATTTATGTAACATAATAAATAGTATTATACGAGAGTTCAGTAAAAAATAGTCACTTCCAGAGTGTTACGTAACATTTAGGGGGGGGGGTAAAAAATCTTCAAAAATTGCGTTACGTAATACTTGAACGTCCCCTTATCATTCAAGGATGTTATCAAATCCCCTAGTCCAGCGATGCACAAACTGCGGCCCGCCGTCTTTTTTTCTGCGGCCCGCCAACGAAAAATCAAAAGAATACCTGAGTAGATAATTTGAAGACGCCAGAGTCTGTCATGTGTTTTTGGATTGTTTGTGATTTTAATTGATGTTCTGCGCGACATTTGGAATTATTTAACTATCCATTATAAGTGTATTGTATGTAAAAATGTTTCCACAAGATTTCTATGTTATGTGACAATGATATTTTCTATTTTCCTAAACTATGTTGTTTTTCTCAATCATCAAAACTCATAGTTTATTGCTCTTCCAAAAGTATTAATATGTAGGTAATTTGTAACATGCCTTTGATTGTCGTTTCTTTTTTTTGTAAAATTTGGTATTTATGACACATCTACTACTACTGTGAAAATAAATAAAAAAAATATGATTACAGTGTTTGATCATTAATCATTAGTATCATAATTTGTACAAATTAAAAAAAATAATAGTATAAATTTACAAACGAAGTTGGTGTGAAGTTGTATGTCAAAATATGAGGAGTTGCGGAGCTAACCCAAGGCAGAGCTCAGTGGCGAAGTAAAATACTAAAGGCAGACCCCACCAGCATGTGGGAATAAAAATTTCCAAGGAGAAGAAGAAGAAGAAAAAGTGTTAATTTTCCTTCTTGCGGCCCGTCCTGGCTCATAAACTTCACCAGTAGCCCCTGTTAGCAATAAGTCTGTGCACTCCTGCCCTAGTCTATCCAAATTGAGTAACTAAACGACAATGACCAACAATATCTTCATTTTTTCAGACCAAAACACCAATTTTAGAATCAAAAGTCACTCCATGAAAGAAAAATTTGTATGAGAAAATAGACAACTTTTAAATTGATTTTTACTTAAAATTTGTTGATAAAATACTTCAAATGTTATCAAATCAATTCACAACATGCTTATTTACCAATCTGCATATAAATTTGATATGTGTTTCATATAAAAAATCGTGAAAAATAGAAGAAGCCCGCAAAGTAAATAATTACCGAACATCTTGCACAAAAGCATAAAAATAAACCTGTGCTCACTCAAAGTCACTCCTTGACTCTTTCACAGTAAGCTACTTAAAGCTTGTGACGTGAAAGAGGGAAATGGTCAGCACCTGGTATCAAACCCTTAACCTTCAGTATGAAAGCCAATTTCGTAACGGCTAGGCGATACCAACCACTTCAGCATGGCTCTTTCTATAGCTGTTTAGTTTTTGTGCTTGATATCAAATTTTAAAATATTTTCTCATATTATTTTAGGAATTGCAAAAACAATACCCGGACAGGATTGTTTACAGAAAAGAAGACTTCCTAGGAATGTACAAACTGATATTCATTGATACCTTTGATAGCGGAAATAGATTTGAAACTTTGATAGAAGGACTCAATATAAAAGAGGATTCTACTGGTAAAACAATTTTTATTACTTCTGTCTTTTTATTTTTGTGGGTGCTGACTCAAAGTTTCTCAGAAAAATAATGGTAATAAGGTGGATCCGCCGCATCGGACATTACCCCTGCAATGTGTTGCAATGGTTTGCTAGTTAAGATAATAAGGTGTGATGTTCCTCTTAGAAGAATCCCTTGTTCGTGGTATAGGTATGTGGATTGATGTTGAGCACTGGAACACTTCTACTGGGTGATTGGTAAGAGGTGTAACCTCTATTTAATGTAAAAAAGAGTTCAAATTTTTTGTCGCGAGCAACTTTGTAGAACATTTTAAAATAAACAAAAATAAATTAAAATCAACAAAAACTTTGTCAGTTCTACGTGAGTATATTTGGTTAAAACGTTTTCGGACAACCGTCCATCTTCAGTAACCTTAACAATACTGTATTGTTAAGGTTACTGAAGATGGACGGATGTCCGAAAACGTTTTAACCAAATATACTCACGTAGAACTGACAAAGTTTTTGTTGATTTTAATTTATTTTTGTTTATAAAAAAGAGTTCAATACGTACAAGCAGCCGTATTTATAGCCTGTAAATTACGTCTTTGATTGTAAAGATTACACAAAAATCTCAAATGCTCTATATTCATCATAGGGGTTGGTAAGCGCAGATACCTGTGTAAAAAGTAGGTTGGTAGTTAGGGGTGAGTATACAAAAAGGCTTACCTACATCATTCTAAACCACCTCCATCAAAGAGTAGGTAGTCATCCCTGGAACATGTTTCAACTGACGTCGCATTCGTTTGATTACGTCCTTCTCACACAGATTTAAATGACTCAACAAAAAACACTAGAAAGAAGCTCTTTCATTGATTTTTCAAAATTAGTTCCTGAAATATACAATACTTTACAAAATTGTGCCTTTCTTTTTTTTAATATAACTTTTATTGAAATAAATATACATTAACAAACAAAAATACAATAAAGAGACTTAAATGCAGATATATACCTACACGAAAACGGTGCAACAAATGAGTGGAACCCGTTAAGTAGTCATTGAAATGACTTGTCAACAGGCCTCTTATATCGTTATCATCTACATATTTGCGAATCATCGAATTCTAAAATGAAATAATAGGGTGCAAAAAAAAATGGATATAGTCATATCCTGGCGCCAACTATATGACAGCAGTAACTGTATAAAAAAAAGTTGGTTGCTCCACCAAAAAATTCCAACAGGTGGCTCTATATCTCATTAACATCAGCTACTTGTTATATACACGTATTATGAAGGAATTAGCATCGGGGCAGTTGGCCCACTGATTACCGTCTTGGCACGGTACGACGAGGGACACAGGTTCGAATCGTATTTTTCCACATGTTGAAATTTCTCATAATATTCGGGAATTTGAACATTACCACCTAATGGCGAACGTTGTTAATGTAAAGTGATCACACTAAGCCAGCCTTGAAATAACAGTAGAAGATGGTCGTAAACCCGTAGTGGTTTGTTCATATCATTTAAAAATCAAACAGTATTAGTGAGTTATCAGTTGTTGATATATTTCGTTGATAGGGTGCTTTAGAAACAAAACGATCATAGAGCCAGAGATGGATATAGAGTATATTTTCTTGAAGGAAACAACAATGTGAAAGAAACAGAACTCTGACGTGCGTAATCTTTCATCGCCCATTAATTACCTCTTCTTCGTTATTGTTTCCATGGTGTCCAATATCAACATAAAAGAAAATATACTCTATGTGTGTTTGGAGTCAACACCCACTTAGGTACTTATTTAAAAATATAATAATCAACTTAATGATTTTCAACCTATGACGTTTTGGGAGCACTATCAAGTCTCAATATCCAAATTCACATTAACACTTATTTTGAATAAATGCAATACAGTAAAACTCCCTTTAAACACCACTCAGGCAACAAGAACTCTCTATTGCGCTCGATCTTGCGAAGAAGAACAGCGCTCTTCTCGGCCAACTGTCGAGTTCATCTCCTCTCCATAATTTTAAATAAAATATTGAGTGTATCCAATATGCAAGGGGTGCCCAAATTTTCATAGGTCAGGAGGATCATTTTTTAATAAAAAAGATTTTTTACAGACCTCGGTAACCTAGTTGTACTGGCGTGGACGTCAGATCCGTGGTCCCAGGTTTGATTCCGGTCAGCTCAGAGTTTTTCGAAGTGTTTTTTCACTTGAAATTTCTACCCGGGGTTGGCCTGTCTCAGATTGGACGGGAACGGTTGACTGGAAAAAATTGCCACAGGCAATAAGTTCCGCCGGCTATACTGACACCTTTGTATAGAAAAGTGTTATATTATTTTCCAAAGGGGGTAATTTTATCGGTGTTGCCGTCCCGCAAGTTTTATAATATTATGTAATATGTGGACTGATGAAAAAAAAAAGTTGAGTAGGTACCATTGGAGTAAATAAGATCATAAAAAAAATGTTTTTCTGTTGTAGATACTAGCATTCAAATCTTGGGAGTAATGTCCTGCACAAAATTTTTAAGGTCAATGCTTTATTCATTTTTGTTTAGTGAAGGAGTTCTGGGCAAACCAGAATTATTAGTAGTGACGCTGCCATCGGCGATTTATGTAAGTTTACAAATTTTTATCAAGTCTTATTCTTACAATGTTTTTTTTACTCACCCATGCCCTTGATTGTGGGGTACAGATCTTGACGATTGAATTTACAAGAATAGCTCAGAAAACTAAAATAATTAATTCTTTTAATACCTACTTTTAGCCATCTCGACTAAGGTGGCTATTGATGGAATTAAAGATTTTATTAATAGTGCACCGCTGTATTATTTGTGAGTCTTTTTTATGATGGCGGCGGCTACTCATTTAAGTGGTTTTGTCCACATTCAATTTTTTTATGATTCTGTACCTTGGAGGCATAGGACATTGTCTCCATTTCGATAATTTTTTCTATTGACAAAACATTTGTCTAACAATTTAAACAAATTAAAGTACAAAAATGCGTCTGGAATGTTTTAAATGAAAAAAAAAATACATGAAATATTCATTGTAAAAAAAGATTTTCTGCTCTCCTATAAACTTTGCAAAATGGGGATAATGTCGGAGGTGTTAATATCTATGGATAGTGTTCAAAACTTTTACCTCAACACGGGGCATACCGATTAGAAATGTCCAGTATTATGGGTATGTTAATCTTTTTCTTTTGGTATTTATGTGTAGTTATTATTAAACTATTGTTGCACACAAAGCTTGAACAATGGGTCAATTTAATTGGACTCGAATGTCATACTCCTGCGAAACTTGCTCCACTAGGGAACAACTTTTTCACATGTTTTTTGCTCATTTGAATTTCATGTTATAAGAGATATCGCTGTATCGGTCTTTCGGTAAACGACTTACTGCGGTATAATATAAGTTGGAGATACTAAATATTATGGTTGAATTTTGTTTTTAAGAGCCTGATTCCTGCTCCATTTAAAACTGACAGCTCTGAAGGTAACCAGCAACCGGGCGTCTTTATTCTGAATAATTCCCTACCAACATTGTTTCAATTGCTGTTTGAGTGCGAAGTTTTAGAGACCTTTCCACGGAAGTACTTCCTTCCCTGGCAAGTTGATTTGAGTAAGAAACTTGTAAGGATTACATACAAAAAGAAGGTCAGTACATTTTATTTTTTTTATTTCTATTTCATATAGATTTAATAATAGAATATACGTTCAATATCTGTACAAACAATCACATTTGTATGAGTGCTATTTCAATGTTAGTATGTGTACCATTAGGGCTTACGATCTTCATCAATCATGATGGCTGGTTTAGTTGTGATCACCTTTACATATACAATGTTCACCATTTAAGTACACTGATTCGAATATTTTTCCCATTGCCACGCTGGGGATTCGATCCACGGCCACTCCGATGGATGTTCGAGTACATGCCGTCACTGCCACTAGGCTACGAGCGAGATAATATTCGAATCAGTGTACTTAAATTGTGAACGTTGTATACGTAAAGGTGATCACAACTAAACCAGCCATCATGATTGGTGAAGGTCATAAGCCCTAATGGTACACATACTAACATTGAAATAGCACTCATACAAATGTGATGAGTGCAACAGATATTGAACAAGTATTCATAAGAATCGCATCCACTATGTGATCTAAAAGTTGATAACATGCGCTAATATTGTAATTAATAATAGTTCTATTTCATCACAATTCACACGGCGCTGTACTGAACATTTTTTCTTTTCACACAATACACCCTTTTTGACTTCACTTAGGGGCGTAGAGAGGCAACGAGAATTTTTTTCATATTTAATAATAAAATTACAGCTTGCTTATCAACTGGATGTTTAAACACTTCATTAGTTATAAAATACTAGCTGACCAGCCTGTCGACCTTCAACCTAACCCAAAATAAAAAAACAATTTTGACTTATTACATGAATAAAATGTGATTTACGACATTAAAACTTAATTAAATTTAGCTAATAATTTATTGCACTATGTAATAGTTATCGTTGATTCGGATGCGGGATGAAGTTCGATGGGTCATAAGTTTGAAATCAAAACAATTCCTCTATAAATTGCTTTAATTTAAAAAAAATCCAAGAGATGGTGGTGTAGTAGGAAATAAATCACATTTGAAGCCTGTTAACTTATTATATATTGTTGAAAGAATAGACCCCATTTAAACCAAATTTGCCTGAATTGTTATGGTAAGATTATTAAGATCAGAGGTAAAAAAATTCGTTAAACAAGAAGTGATACATTCGTGGTAAGTATAAAAAAAGTAAATGTACTTTTTGGTGTAATTTTCAGATAATAGAAATGGATAATGATGAGATGATTCTCGTGAGCATAAAGTTCAAAGAGAACTTACCGTGCAGGTACAGTGATCTGCCACTGCTCTGGTTCTTCTTGAAACAACATCTGGGAAACCAAAAGACCAAGATTATTCCCTGCTTAGAGTGAGTCTGCACATTTATTTAAACAACTGGTCGACCAATGCTCGAAATTCCACCATAACTTATTTAAGTTTGAACATTATTAAGGTTCCATTGTTAAAGACTGAGCGAGCGCTATTTCACAATGTTTATTCAAAAATAATGACATGGATACATCAAATTTGAAATGTTGATATGTAAAAAGTTTTTTCTATGGTTATTTAAGAAAAAAATATTAATCTATTCTCAAAGTGTGTGAGCAATGACATGGATATGTCATTGAAATGTCGATAGGAATAAGATAAATTGAATTTTGAAAAAGAAGCTCCACCTTCCATTTGAATATACCACCTTCAAAAAGCTTTCTGCGTCATGAGGCACTTTTCATTTTACATTTGTTTCTATGAAGTTGATGTTCTTATAAGTAGTCTGTGGAAGTGTGCATGAGTATCAAATACATAACATTACATTAGTGTAATGTTTTTTTTATTGGTTTAATCTATTTTTTATGCATTCGCTACTCATTCTCTATATAAACTATAATTTCATACTCCTCGTCCGCACAATTTTCGTAAAAATGGTCACAAAGTTTTTCCTTCACGTATTAATATATAGATTTTGTAGATTCCAAAAACTGTTTCACTCTTGTGTATTTAATCAACATATGGTTGAATTACAGAAAATGGATTCCTGGCTGCGGTATATGGCTGATCACGGAGCAGGACCCACCGAATACAGACACTTCCCTCTCACCGAGCCAACACGATGAACCTCTGCCGCATATGACCATCTTTACAAAGTTCTGTGACCTAACTCCAGGCCAAAAATTAACCCTCTTTAAGAAGTATGTTTGTATTTTATTGTTTAACTGGTCGATGTGGTTGGTTGTCTAGCGGTCACGATGCTGGCTTTCGCACTGTTTCGTGCGGAGGTCATGGGTGCCGACCATCTCCCTCTTTCACGACACAAGCTTTAAGTATCTTACTGTGGAAGAGTCAAAGAGTGTATTTGTGTTCACTTTGAGAGGACACAGATTCATTTTACAAAAAAAATAAAATAAAATCTTGCTTCCCTGACAGACGTTGTCCTATCTTAGCTATGAATATTCAATTCCCATTTGTATAATGATAAATTAATTACTTATTAAACCTATATAATCCTAATAATTTATCAATTTCTCGACCGTAACTACTTGGTGTAACATATTTTGGAACTTATTAAAATAAGTAATAATAAAATATTTAGTTTTTCCCACAATTTTATTATTGAGCTAACCGGTTTTTCGAAGACCGAATTTCTTCTTCTTCAGGCTATTTGACGACTTTGGTCTTCGAAAACCGGTTAGCTTAATAATAAAATTGTGGGAAAAAAATATTTTGATATTACTTATAAGTTCCTATGTAATCATGACCAATGCATCTGTATCAAAGCATGTTTACAGGGCACGTTCTGACAATTGTATAAAATATCAATCAACTAACATAGCCTCGATAGCCGGCACCGGCTACCAACTTCGTAGCCGGCAAAATGTACTGTTTCCGGTTCCGGAAGAAAAATTTGACAGGACATATTATTTGACATTTTGACAATCTGATGAACCATTACCGTTATTTTTTACACGAGTGTCGCTGAGCATTGTTCTGTATCAAGTTTTTATGTTATATCCATGTGCATTGTGCAGACCACGTTTAGACTGGAGGTGATCGATGCGAATATTGCAAATTGATGTAAGCAAAGAGTGAGCGTTCTGTGACTGTGACCGGTGTTAATAGTTTACATAGTTTAATAATTTTGTGAGATAGAACTCGTTATTTTAATCATTGGTGAAATTAACTTTGTGAGACAGGACTCTTTATTTTAATCGTATGTAAGTGAAGTAACTTTGTGAGACAAGACTCTTTAATCTTATGTTAAGTGAAATAACTTTGTGAGACAGGACTCTTTATTTTAATCGTTTGTAAGTGAAGTAACTTTGTGAGACAAGACTCTTTAATCTTATGTAAGTGAAATAACTTTGTGAGACAGGACTCTTTATTTTAATCGTTTGTAAGTGAAGTAACTTTGTGAGACTGGACTCTTTATTTTAATCGTTATTTTTTTTTTACATAACTGTAAAACTTCAACATGATCAAAGTAGGCGACAAGTTCAATAGCTTTGAAAGCTTTATGACAAAGCTAGATGAATACAAAATAAGTGTTTTCAGTGACTTTTGGATAAGAGACTGCAGAACACTAAAAAACCATTCCAAAAAGTTTCCAGATAGTGTTGCAGCCAAAGCTGATCCAAGTCTTCTATATTATTATGTAAGATTAGCTTGCATAAAAGGAGGCAGAAATTATACGCCCCGAAACAAAGTTCGGAAAACGTTAACTTTTCGCCAGAGTTGCAAGAGTGGTATGTTTTTAAAGTTGACAGGTGACGGAAAACATCTGGAAATAAAAGAACTTTGTGAAGACCATTGTCACCTAGTTTCTGAGGATTTATTTCGCTCCCTTCCGCAACAACGACTGAATATTCCTGAGGAACTGAAATTACGTAGTCAGACTCTGTTGAAGGCTCGAGGGAATAAAAAAATAGTTCAGAGTCAGATTATTCAAGAATCTGGATGTCATGTGACCTTAAAAGATCTTACCAATTTGAGTAGGAGACCTGACTCAAAAAAGAATCTAGATGAATGTGTCGATATCTTGCAGCGTATTTATCATTGTGAAGTACAAATATTATTGAAAGAAGAAAATTTAGAGTGCTTGTACTTCCAGGACGAAGAAATGAAACAAATTTTTGAGGCATATCCGGAAATGATGTTTGTTGATGGTACTTACAGCTTGCACGAGTGTCGTGCAGCAACGTACCTTATTATGGTTGAAAATTCCGAAGGACAGGGAGAGGTTGTAGCAGTAGGGATACTGTTGAGTGAGTCGCAGGAAAATATTGAATGGTTCATTCAAACATTTCAAAATGTCAATCCATCTGTAACAAAAACAAGAGTGATAATGTCTGATAAAGATTGCAAAGAACGGTCTGTATTTAAGAAACTTTTTCCCGAAGCATCATTACAAATTTGCTTATTCCATACTTTACAAATTTTTAATCGGGAAGTAAGTCAAAAGAAAATGGGTCTTACTTCTGCTCAATCCGAAGCATCAAAAAACTTCTTGCAAAAGTTAGCCTATGCCAACTCCGAGACTACATATAATACAGTTTATGGAGAAATGAAAAGTCACCCTCTAGTTCCACCAGTGGTAATTAACTATTTTGAAAAAAACTGGGAGCCCATAAAATTAGAATGGGTTTTGTATTTAACATTTAACAATATATGTTTTTTGAATAAAACAAATAACAAGGTTGAGAATATTAATCAACAGTTAAAATCTGTTATTACAAAATATTCCAGGTTAGAAGATTTTATTACAAATTTTTTCATTGTTTTAAATTCGATTCGGGTAAATAGAAATGTAAGTAATTCAAAACATTTTCACAAAATTTCTACCCAAACATGTGATGTTAACACTCCTTACGACTTGTACCAGAAATATTTGACAAATTTTGCATTCGAACAGGTCAAGCAACAATTAACTTTAATGTCTTTGGTAAAAACAATACATCAAATAGATTCTGTTTCTTGTGTAGTACAATCGTCGGAAGGATTATTGAATGTGACTACTACCAGTTGCGAGTGTCGTTTTCGATCTTCTATGTTACTTCCATGCCGTCATATTTTTAAATTTCGAGAACTTTGTGACTTATCTCTTTTTGAAAAGGAACTATGTCTAGATCGTTGGTCACGCTCCTACTTTCTTTCATATTATAAACCTGGGGAACATTCGCATAGTGAGATTATTGCACAAGACCTAGTCCAACATATCACTCCAAATAAATCTAAAACCATATTAAATAACCACGAAAAATTTAAATTGATGAATTCAGAGTGTTTGAAATTAGCTGAAGTGTGCTCTGAGGCATCTTCATCAATTTTTAACCAACGACTAGACTTAATAAAGCGTTTACATCAACACTGGTCAGAAAACCCACATTCAGCTGGTTTTGATATTGATAATAATTCTAATGGCGACTCTACATCGTACATTTCTTCAGAATCTGGCGATGTTTTAAATAAAAGTGAGACTGGTCCTGATATAAATTTGATAAACATGGACCATGATTATTGTTCCCGAGTACCCCTGTCTAATGTGAAAATTCCATGTGTTAAAATTCGAGGCAGGCCCAAACGTTTAGGAAATACTGTTGTTGGTTTGAAACGTAAATTAAAATAAATATTCATGTCTAGGGACAATATGTGGCATATTAAACCATGTCTCATTCTCATAATAATTTGAATATTAAATGTTGTACACACACCTACAATTTATTATCAACATTTTTTTACTATAGGTATATTTCTATATTTTCAGAATAATATGTGGCATAATAGACACCCATCACCCTTCACTTAATGTTAATCTTTCATGTGAGCTCGAGTGTGTCCCTGAACTGTCTCCTAGAGTTATTACTCTTTTCCACAAGGCCGATTATATTCAAATCAAAAAATACCTCTCATCCATAGATTGGTTACAAGCCCTTGAAGGATTGAATGTTGAAGAGGCCATATAATTTTTTTATGAAAAACTCAACGTTTGTATTCTCAACGATGAATTTTAAGAACAATAATAGATTCCCCAGATGGTATAGTAAACCCTTCATTAAAATTGTTAAAGAGAAATTAATGGAAAAAACTGGTTCTCAGTTGGATTATAGCAGTTATGCGCTTCTAAGATCTCGTCAAAAAACTTTGCAAAAGGAATGCTACGACTCTTATATAACATACACCGAAACTTCGATTATTGCGGACCCTAAAAAAATATTCAACTATATAAAAACCAAGAATCCTCATTCCAGTATACCAAATGAAATGTACTACATGGACGAATCCACAACTAATGGTTATACGGCCCACGAATTGTTTGGTAAATTTTTTCACTCATCATTTGTCTCTGACACACCAAATGTCATGCCCGACGTATTCTGCTCGAATGAGATTGATATCAGCTCAATAGATTTCCCTTTGAACGTCGTGTTGAAAAAGTTGAAGAATCTTGATTTGAATAAGGGCGCAAGACCAGACAATGTTCCCCCAATATTCATAGTAAATTGTGCCGATGAGTTGTCGGTCCCCATCACATTTTTATTTAAGTTATCTTTCAGATCTGGAATATTTCCCATGATCTGGAAGAAATCCTTTATTACTCCCATCCACAAGAGTGGAAACAAGCACAACGTGGAGAATTACAGACCAATATCAAAATTATGTTTATTTAGCAAGGTAATGGAGAAGATCGTGGTTGAGCAGTTGACTCCTATAAAAAGCTTCGTCTTACCCGGCCAACATGGATTCTTCCCCGGTAGATCCGTAGAAACTAATCTTACTCACTTTATAAACGATATCTTGGGATCCATGGGTGGTGGGGGGCAGGCGGATGCCGTGTACACTGACTTCACAAAGGCATTTGTTAAAATAAATCATGATAAATGATTTCTATAAAATCTATAAAAAAATATCTTGCCTGGAGGATGCACAGAACCTTCAGGCTGATCTTGACAACTTTTTTCATTACTGTTCTGTAAACCAGCTCTTTCTAAACATATCTAAATGCCAAATTATCACATTCTCAAGAAGTAAAAACCCAATACTTCTGGATTATAAACTTGACGGAACAACTCTCAAGAGGTGTCACGAAGTAAGGGATCTTGGAGTTACTCTTGATCACAAAATGTCTCTGAAAACACATGTTGACAATATCGTGGATCAAGCGTTTAGACAGCTTGGTTTTATACTGAGAGTATCAATACCATCTTAGGCTGCAATCCATCCTCAATGCGGCCGCTCGTTACATTTATAATATTCATATCTCCGAACACATATCACCTACACTGCAGTCTCTTCACTGGCTTAAAAGTCCTGAAAAGGTAGAATTTAAAGCATGTCTTTTGGTGTATAAAGCACTCAACCATATGGCCCCAGAATACCTGTCTGAAATGTGTATACGTCAACCATTAAATCACAAGAAATCAACCCTCAGATCGGCTTCAAATGCTACCACTCTCCTCAAATCAAATAACTGCAATGCAAAACCTGCGTATTATCGCAGAGCTTTTAGTGTCGCATCTTCCGAAATGTGGAATAAACTTCCTGCCCCCATCAGAGAAGCTCCAACTATCTCGAGGTTCAAAACCTCGCTCAAAACTCATCTTTTCAGAAAATCTTACCCTAATGAATCTTTATAAAATAATATTAATTTCTTTACAAAAGCGCCCTTGAGGTGGTGTTACACCACAAAACGGCGCTATATAAATCATCTTTTTATTATTATTACTAGCTTAAGTACCCGTGCGTTGCCCAGGAATCGTGCATTATGACCACGATACTTCAATTTATACCTGTGAAGTTATGTTTGATTAGGGCAACTATGTGTAGGACATAAATGCAAAATCGGCGCGGAACTCACAGATGAGCTCCTAGATGGCCAGGGACTCAAGCAAGGTGACTGACTGGCACTCACATACCACAACAGTACAAATCCTAATATTTATTTCCAAAGTAGCCAAATCGTCAGATATGCTTATGACGTCAACATAGTAGGAAGATTCCTGATAGCCATAAGAGAAGTCTTTGACTCCTTGGAAATAACAGCAAAGGAATTGGGATATATAGAAATCAAGCGAAGGATAGCAACAGAAAACAAAGCATTCTTCTCTACTCTACTGCCCGTGCTCTAGTCAAGAAGTGTCCATAGAAAAACAAAGATCACTCTCTACAAAACTATTATAAGAACAGTTATGACATATGTATAGGAAGAATGAGCAATGACTGCGAAATCCATGGAAATGCTGGACACATTTGAGAGAAGAATGCTTCGTATGATTTTGGAGCCCATGAACGATAGAGAATCCTGGAGAGTATGGTTTAACCATGAGCATTACAATGTTTACAAAGCTCCCAGGATCTATGAATATGCTAAATTGGGCAAGGCATATCGTTGCTTGATTTTATTTGGTTGGTT
Source organism: Mystacides longicornis (assembly GCA_963576905.1). Classification (NCBI taxonomy): domain Eukaryota; kingdom Metazoa; phylum Arthropoda; class Insecta; order Trichoptera; family Leptoceridae; genus Mystacides; species Mystacides longicornis. The sequence goes on along the minus strand of OY756439.1, from coordinate 5,541,475 downwards.
GGTTTTTAAATAAAACTCTTAATTTCACTTATAAAATTTAATTTTTAATTTTTGGGGTCGCCATATTATACCTACTAATGTCAAATAAAATATAATTGCTATTATTAGGTGAGAACAAAAACAAATTTGAAGGATTCATCAATCACGTAAAGGAAATATGTTCGGCAAACACTTTCAAACTCACCAATGCCAAGGACAAACTGAAGAAATTTTATTGCCTATTGATTTTAAAACTTTTAAACAAAAAAGTTCGCTATACTGAGATCGACTTCGTTACAACAAATTTTGGTTCAGTACATCTTATATGGAAGTTTTTCAGGGACAAATTGACGATTCGTTATACTGGAAATTTCGTTAGATACTTAGGTATTCGCTATAAAAAAATTTGATCTGTATTTGAATTTATCATAATATCATAGTGACGATGCATAAAATACAAAAAAAATATATGTAGTAGGTTGAAGTAATAATATTCCAAATCATTAGAAAAAGTGCAAGTGCACAGTATTTAGTCCTATTTCTTAGCTAAAAAGACACAAACAAAATACAATAAGACAACAGGGGTGTAAAGAAAATTGAACATAGGACATTTAAAGGTACATTGTGGTCCTAGTTACATAACCTCATCATCGCAATATTAAACTAAACTAAATTATGAAGTCTCAGGTTTGTATCCATAAAAGTAATGAAAAAAAAGGTTCCTGTAAGTTGAATAGACGTAAGGTGTGATAGACTATATTATTATATCTATAAAAATAAAGCCTTGTTCTTTTAACATATTTACAATGTAACATACAGGATTGTGAAATACTATAGCTAATTATATGCAATTACACATATTGAAAAGATTTAACGAATAGAATATTTAGCGTACAGTGTGTGCTGTTTATAGTCTATCTAATTATTATATTGTCTATCCTATTGAAAGAAGAGCTGCTGGCCTGTCTTCTGTTTGTGTCGTATCGAGTCTCACGACATTGGCAACCACTACTTCAACACCCCTGCTGTTCAGGGTCCAGTCCAATCTCTCATGTTGGGCATCTAAGATATTTGCCTTCGAACGGGACCACTTTGACCATCCAACATTTTCATCGGCAACAGTTGAAGGACTCATATTGATCCCGATGCACTGTAAAAAAATATTATTCAATTAAAATAAACACAGAATCCATGAGCAACACATATTTTTTGTTGGGTTTTGAAGACTGGTAAATATTTAATGAAATAGTGGAATTATAAAGAAGACAGTGACAGAATTCTCACTTTTTAAATTAATATTTGTTAAATTTTGTGTATGAAAACAAAAAATGCTAATTATTATTAAGTTTGCGGGCTTCTTTTGATATTTGACAAAAAACCTCCTAAATGAATATGTTTTAACCTAACAAAGTGTAGTGTAAAAAGTGTAAAACACTCGAGGAGGTGTCCAGAAACCCCCCTAAAAACTATGTTCCAATCTTAAATTAACCTATTCAAATTGTAGTGTTATTATTCGAAGATGTTATCCAAATGGAATAACCAAATGACAATGGCCAGCAATATCTTCATTTTTTAAACAAAAACACCAAATTGAGAATCAAGAGATTGTATGAGAAAATATGCAACGTTTATATTTGATTTTTATTTAAAAAATTGGTTGATAAAATGCTTCAAATGTTATCAAATCACTCCATAACATGCTTGTATAAAATATAACTACCTTTAAATCTTTAGGAGAGGTATTATTTTTCCATTTCATAATTTGCAGTGCAAAATATCCTTGATTTGTGATAATTGGTAAACACTCAAGATTCTGTAAACAATGATAATAAAACATTAGTTTTGAAAACACAATTTATATAATAATTTATTATCCCATGTAATTTTACTTACCAGTTCGTGTGGGTTTTTATTTTAAACATTTTAATAACTGGTATTGCATTTTTTTATTTTGACAGAAGAGATGCGCTCGCTCGCTATTCATGGCATCTTCTTTTTCTTCTTTTTGACATATCACTCCTAATAGTCCTAATGTTCCTGCCATAATCACAAATATTCAATCAATAAATGTATTTTCCAAACTTGTTGATGTACAACGAATATATTAAAATAATCCGAAAGATCATTAAAGAGTAGGTGTTTATTTATTTGTATTTCATTCTGTACCCGAAATATAAAAATAGGATTTAAAAAAACAGAATCATTACGTTTGCGTTTTTTTTTGCTGTCCTCTCTTATGGTTGTTCTATTGTCTGTGGTTGTCATCGCCAAACGTCAAACTTTTTATAGACGTCAAACAAAATAGTATGGTAAAACCACAATTCTTTTTTCAAAATTCAATTAATGCATTCTGTTTCCTTTTATTTTTATTAGGTAGGTACTTAACTAATTGCACAACTTTCTTTTTGCTTAAATGTACTTATATTTTGTAACAAAGACTTATTTTATAACAATATACTTATTGCAAACATTATACAGTATACCTTCAGGAAAAATGTTTAATATGAGGTTAAATACTTATAATAATAATTATTATAGTAATTTAAATGAATCATTCATTTCACTTACACATGTGTATATTAACTGTGGTCTTTAATGAAATGATAAATTTCCATTAAAGTAAATAATATTCCCCCCTTAAACATGCATACATAATCATTATAAAAATTGTATTCTGATGTTATTTATTTATTTTAGGTTGAATTATGAAGACCACAAAATGCCACCTAAAAGAATATTCTCCAAGCCATTATCGTCCAAACTTTGACATTTTCATTCTGGTTTCAACGGAGCCCACAGAGATCATTCTACCATTAAAGCGTTGATCTTCTGAGAATTATTCTACTTATCAACAGAATGATAAAGCTATTCCTGCTTAGGAAGAATTGATTTATTACTTATATATTATCTTCTAATTATTATAAATATGAAACGTTGTTATATTCATGCGTTATCACATCACGCTGAAACTACTCAATCATACTCTTTGTAGTTACCTTCTTCAATATTACTACCTACATATTAATGCAGACCTCTTTTATTATATTCCACAAGTTTTTTTTACAACGGCAACTCTAAATCTCCCAAAATTTTCACAATATGGAGGAATATGATGACATTTCATAAGTAAAATAAGCTAAATTGTTTTACTTTGTTGCAATATTTTTACTTCTATAGAGGATTTTTTTTTTAAATAAATAGAAAGTTTAAGCATTGTAGATTAAAACAAAACCGTACATAATGACCAACGATACGTCTTTAAGGATATTAAAATACAATTTCAAGATACCCGATTCTGACAAAATGGCAGGATGAAAATCTTAATTTGTATGGGAGATTTATGAAAAAATCTAATATTTTTATCGATAAATAACATTTTCCAAATATTCATAGCCTTAAACGTCCACTGGTATTATGACTCGCTATAGAGGGTATTACTTTACTTCTGGTATCCCTAGTTTAGCCGTCTATAAAGGACGTTACATATATACGAACGGACTCTTTTATTTATATTGATTATATTAAAAATGTGAATACATTAAAGCTTTTATATTTCACGTACGTTGGAAGTTGTATGGAATTTGCATCTGTGATATGGAACCCACAGTACGTAACATATATAAGTAGAATTGAGAAGGTTCCGAATAAGTTCTTAAAGCACTTGGACTATAGACGCAAACAATCATTCGAAAACTATACACAATCTGCGCGATATCATAAAATAGACTCACTGGAAAACAGGCGTACCAAATTTGATATGGTATTTCTCTATAAAATTATAAACAATATTATCGACTGCAGTGAACTTCTTTTGAATGTTAATTTCAACTGTCCATCATGCCCTACAAGGGTACCCAGAACCTTGCAAATTCCTCTCTGTAATACAAACTATATACAGTACTCATTTTTCCCCAGAGTCTGCGCAAACTACAATTCGTTTTTCAGGGACTTTTTTCTGCTGAAATTTAAAAATGCTATTTCTCGCTCAACATGGTTCTGGTCAATCTGATACATAAATATGAAGAACCTCGCATGTGACATATTTCCATCTTATCCTTCACTTAATATCATAGGAAAACCCCCTCCCCCCCTTTTATTTCTACTTTTTCTCTTTCAGTTGCATTTAAATAAAATAAAATAGTGTTGACGATATATTGTTCATGTATAAATTTGCAAACTTAACTGGTTTATGATATGATTTATGTTTTGTTGTACTATATGTCTTTGTAATAACTGTGTGTTTGTTTAAATAAAGTAAAATAGAAAAAAAAATGTTACAAAGTTATCCCAGAAAAAGAATCGGATAACACAAGTTATTTTCTGTTTTTTTTTTAATAAATCTATTTTCCTATTGGCTTTTTATTATTTTTTCTTATTGATTAAAATTAAAAATAAGGTATTGAATTATATCTATTATGTTACAAAAAGTGTATTGTTAAAAACAACTGTGTTGTATAGGTGCTTTTAAGTTATAAAATATATAATACCTACTTAGTTGATAAATAATTTTCATAATGAATTTAATAAAACACATTTGCACTTTAACAAAATGTTTGTAATGAATCTCCCTTATAAACTAATTAAAGAAACAACAACACTCCCTTTTACACCCCACTCAGGGGCATAGGGAGGCAACAAGAGCTCTCCATTGCGCTCGATCTTGCACAATGTTTATGACCTCCTCCCACAACATGCTTCTCAACTCTGGGCAGTCATAGTGGTCGTTCAAGATTTTATAGACTTCCATTAGGTTCGCTCTCAGTCTCCACTCCTTGAGAGTGGTTAGACAGTGTCTCAAGGCGATCCTCGTAAGACATGTCATAATATGTCGACCAATAGTATCTTACACCCCTTCAGACACTAGGAAGACTACACTCCGTTCCAAAAAGCCAAAATAAAAAGTTGACAGCAATATTTAATTTGTGACAGCGCAAATAAAGGTTAATTAGTTTGCTGGGAAGTGCAGTTATGATCAGCCGTATGATCCTAACTTTGTGATTTTCATCTGTTTCAGTCTCTTCAGAGTTCTTTAGGTAGTATCAGACTGAACTCAAATGAGGTCTTTTTTTTAGCAGAAATCCCATAATTACAGCAATAGGATCACATCCTTCCCAAAAGACGAGCAAAGTCATACGGAGTGGATAGACAACTGATACGTGCTGTTGCTTCCCTTTACTCTGATAGTTCTGCTTGTGTCAAGGTGAATACTCATCTGTCACGAGAGTTTCGTATTACGAGAGGGGTAACTTCTTACCTGAAGCAAGGTTGTGTGATGTCACCTTGGCTGTTCAATCTATTCTTTGATTTTTGCGTGTGTGATATAAAAAACAGTAGAGTGGGTGTAGATCTGAATGGATGAATGTGTGCGCTCTGATGTATGCAGATGACCTAGTATTGATGGCTGGAAGCGAACGTGATGTGGAAGAACTTGTGACGCATGTTTATCAAAATTGTGAAATGAATGGTCTTAAGATGAATGTAAATAAGACAAAGGTGCTTGTTTTTGAAAGAGAAGATTTAAGATAGCAATGTTATGTGAAAGTGAATGATGTGAACTTGGAACAAGTGTATGAGTATGTTTATTTAGGTAGTCTATGGAAGGTGTGAAAAGGAGATTGAAAGAAAGGAAAATGTCTGGTATTATAAGGGTTGGCGGTGCATTTAGACCTCTAATGAGAAATAAGAATGTATCTCTTAAATCCAAACAGTTGATGCACAATGTAATCCTGATTCCACCCATGATGTATCGGAGTGAAACTTGGACATGGACGAAAAATCTGGAAGTTGGAATATACATATGCTGTGGAAATGAGATCACTGCGTAGGATATGCGGAAAAACTGACTGATAAGGTGAGGAATGAGAATATTAGAAAGGAATGTGGTGTGGATGTTAGCGTAGTGACTAGAATGAAAGTTAATAAATTAAGGTGGTTTGGGCATGTAGAAAGAATGAACAAAGATAGAAGACTAAAAGGATATATAAATCTGAAAGAATGGGTGCATGAAGACGAGGCTGACCTCCAATGAGATGGTCTGATCATATCGGTGGCGGTGCCGTCTTAGAGGAGGGCCAAGTCAGGAGCATAAGGAATAGAAGAGCATGTATGCGGAATGTTATGCGTTTGGATGAAGAGAAAGAGGTGTGTCTGGATAGGACAGAATGGAAGTCCATTCTCTCTGCCTACCCCAGTGGCGTAACGTGGGTTTTCGCCGCCCGGGGCGGGATTAACATTTGGCGCCCCCCCCCCCATATCTAATAAAGTTTGGCGCCCCCCCCCCCTAATCTAATAAAGTTTGGCGCCCCACCCCCCTATATAAATGGAAAAAACTACTAGCTAGCTTACGCTGAGACAGGTTAAAAGGAAAAAAAAACCTTTATTTTATCAATTTTAAGAATTTTAGTGATTTTTTTTCTCATTTATTTTCCCTTCACAAACTCGGGGCCCCGATTTTTTTCTCAGTTATTTTCCCTTCACAAACTCGGGGACCCGATTTTTTTTCTCATTTATTTTCCCTTCACAAATTCTCGTATCTATTTAAGTTTTGTGTTTTTTACCAAGTTTTTTTTTATTTGTCGGCTCATTTTGCCGCCCCCTGAAATGTGCCGCCCGGGGCGGACCGCCCCCCCCGCCCCCCCCTAGTTACGCCACTGGCCTACCCCCTTCGGGAAACGGAGTCATGGGTAAAATAAAAAAAAGCTCATACAGAATATGACATATAAGTAGGTATTAATTTTTTTATATATTTATTTAAACAAAACACATTACAGATGACAACTATACATTAAGAAACAGTATAAATGTATGGCCATAAACTAAGTTGACCTCCATCGAGATATGTTAAATGTAAATGAGTTAATTTAAAAAAGATGTAAATGAGTTAATTAAAAAAAAAAAAACGTCGAAAGATTAGATGAATCACTCTCAAACGAGTGTATTGCTAAAAAAAATGTTTAAAATACAACATAGAAAATAAATAGGCATTCCTTCCAACCTATACGGTATCTAAATGATGGATGTTAACGTATTATATTATTATTGTCTATGGTATCGACGACGATCTTACGACGATATATTCGTTGTCTATGACCAATGCCGGCTACGAAGTTCGTCGCCGGTGCCGGCTATCGAGGCACTCCCGTGTTAACTCTGGTTATAGTACTTGCCAACAAGAATATGGTGATGTTGGTACATCGTGGTGGTAATGTTGGTAGACAGTTGGGCATGAAATTTGTATAACAGACGCAAAAAATAGAATTACCGGTTATGAAAAAGTTTCGAAATATGATCTTAGAGTGAATATAAAAAAACATCAATTTATTATTATATTATCATGCGGTGTTTTTATTCGTGAATTAATATTTATTTCTTTATAAGACACCAGATTTCGAGAAATAATGTTACAAAACTTTTTTACTTTTTGAAAGCTGGCTACACTGATCTTGTTACCAAACAACATCCAAACCCAAACAACAGCCATTTTTATTTGGCCGAGCGCTGGCTGTTTTTGTTATTTCGATTTTTTTCCTGTTTCCAACTCGGGAGATTGTGTTATTAATTTTGTGTGAAGTCGAATCGGTGTTTCGTATCGCTGTGAAAAATAGTCTCGTTGATGATTGTGAGAAATAGACTCTGTTTTGTTTTGACAAAATATGGACTCTTGTTTCGACAAATGGACTCGTGTTTTGTTTTGAGATTTAACCACTACGCTATTGTCTGCACATAAAAAGTTGTTAAAACAAAGACTCATAGTGTAATTAATATTTACAAATGGTTGTGTGTCGGTTCTAGACATTGACTCTTAACCACTACGCTATTGTCTGCACATAAAAAGTTGTTAAAACAAAGACTCATAGTGTAATTAATATTTACAAATGGTTGTGTGTCGGTTCTAGACATTGACTCTTTCGTTTACCTTATTATTTTGTTATTATGAGTTTCAAGTATCGGAAATGTTCCTTCTGTGGCGTCATAATAATCACATACAATTAAAGACACATTTGTATTTCTTTTTAAAATATTTTGTAATAAGTACGTACGTAGAATCATGATGTATTGTGTCGTTTAAACATAGTTTTTTTCGTGTACCTAATTGTTATTGATAATATATTTTTGGCTTAGTATTATTTTATGCAATAGATACCAATACATACTATTTATATTGTTACATGTTTTATTATTTGCATAGAAAATAAATGCCATATTTAACTACTGCTGCATTTTAATTCTTTATCATAACCATTTTCAGGATAAATGATTCAACAGTTGTATTCTAGTATAAAGATGGGATATTTTTATATCCCATTTTTGTACTAGAATGCAACTGTTTTGGTCGCTAGTGCGCATTGTACCGACCCATATTTGAATTTCCCGCTTTGGTGTTCGGGTTAGAAAAGCGTGAGCGAGAAAGATAGATGCAATCTGTCAATTTCCGTGTTTGCATATTTTTACTATGAAGTTGGTATTCTTCTCTCGTTAGAGAGTATATTGTGTTCTGTGGTGTTTAATGTCAGAATTTTTGGTTATGGGCATGTTTGTTTTGAAAAGTTTTGTGTTTCGTTGATGAGATTTTGATTCGTATTTATTCAAAATGAAGTGGCTAACATTTAATCGCAGATTATATAATTTTATCAATAGCCCATCAAGATTAATGAAACATAATATCAGATTACGGTGCAATAGTTATTGTACCGAAGTTTTAAAAAAATCACAAACCGTTCCAAAGAAAGCCAATAAAGAACGAAAAATAAATGTAAAAAATAATGCCGTTTATAATTATATGTCTGTTTCTGATGATTTGAAAAATAATATAGAATTCGTTCCGAAATGTTATATCAAAACATCTATCTCTTCTCCACCTTATCTATATTTTGTTTCCGACCAAACAGCCGAGCGTTTTGTAAATTTAGTTGGAAATAAATTAAAGAAAACATGTCCGATAGTAGAAGTTAATCCAGGATTTGGATGCTTGACTAAAAAACTGTTAGATTACGGTGTAGAGAAATTATTTCTCTATGAAAGCTCTCCACACTACAGGAATTCAATTGAGGTAAGACGATTTATCTCTATCTTCTTTTATGAATTCGAGTTTACCCAAAAAGAACACTCATTGAACATCTGGTAATTATTTACTTCGCGGGCTTCTTCGAATTTTAACAAAACCCTTCTAAATGAATATGTTTCAACTTAACAGAGTGTAGTGTTATCATTCGTGGAGGTGTCCAGAGAGGTACCCCCCAAACCCTTCTTAAAAACTATATTCTAACCTATTCAACTCGTAGTGTTAGGGGGCGTTCAAGTATTACGTAACGCAATTTGGGGGGGAGGGGGGGTCTTGCAAAACGTTACTGTGTGTTACAAGGGGGGAGGGGGGGTTCGAACAATGCGTCACGTAACGTTTTTTTTTCTTAAATAAAAAAAAATTGTGAAATAAATCTTCCAAGTTGGACACCCTTTTCGTTTATGTTTTACGGGAAGTCCCTCGATTGTAATGTACATCATTTTTTGTTCTCCGAAGTTAGCAACCCTTTTGGACAATGTTTTACGGGAAGTCCCTCGATTTTTCGTTTATGTAATGCGGGGAGTCCCTCAATTCTACTGTATGTAATTTTATTGCTCTGCGTAAAAAGCAACCTTTTTCGATTACGTCTTACGGGGAGTCCCTCGACTGCATTGTATGTCGAAATTTTCATTTCGCTCTTCTAAGTTAGCAAACCTTTTCTTTTATTTTTTACGGGTAATTCCTCGACTGTATTATACTTACGTCATTTTTATTTTATTTTTGTTGTTAGTATTCGTTAGTGCTTTAAACACGCAGTACGCATAAACACAAATTGCTTGTAGTGAGCGTTGTTAGTGAGTTTGTAGATAGGTACTATAATGTCCACAAAAGTGGGGGATTTACATAATCAACTGTTCTTGGCCTATAAAGGCTCTCATGCTGACTTTCCAACGCATCTATGTCAAAAAATACCAATGAAATTTGAAAAACATCAAAAGAAAAATTTATGTAACATAATAAATAGTATTATACGAGAGTTCAGTAAAAAATAGTCACTTCCAGAGTGTTACGTAACATTTAGGGGGGGGGTAAAAAATCTTCAAAAATTGCGTTACGTAATACTTGAACGTCCCCTTATCATTCAAGGATGTTATCAAATCCCCTAGTCCAGCGATGCACAAACTGCGGCCCGCCGTCTTTTTTTCTGCGGCCCGCCAACGAAAAATCAAAAGAATACCTGAGTAGATAATTTGAAGACGCCAGAGTCTGTCATGTGTTTTTGGATTGTTTGTGATTTTAATTGATGTTCTGCGCGACATTTGGAATTATTTAACTATCCATTATAAGTGTATTGTATGTAAAAATGTTTCCACAAGATTTCTATGTTATGTGACAATGATATTTTCTATTTTCCTAAACTATGTTGTTTTTCTCAATCATCAAAACTCATAGTTTATTGCTCTTCCAAAAGTATTAATATGTAGGTAATTTGTAACATGCCTTTGATTGTCGTTTCTTTTTTTTGTAAAATTTGGTATTTATGACACATCTACTACTACTGTGAAAATAAATAAAAAAAATATGATTACAGTGTTTGATCATTAATCATTAGTATCATAATTTGTACAAATTAAAAAAAATAATAGTATAAATTTACAAACGAAGTTGGTGTGAAGTTGTATGTCAAAATATGAGGAGTTGCGGAGCTAACCCAAGGCAGAGCTCAGTGGCGAAGTAAAATACTAAAGGCAGACCCCACCAGCATGTGGGAATAAAAATTTCCAAGGAGAAGAAGAAGAAGAAAAAGTGTTAATTTTCCTTCTTGCGGCCCGTCCTGGCTCATAAACTTCACCAGTAGCCCCTGTTAGCAATAAGTCTGTGCACTCCTGCCCTAGTCTATCCAAATTGAGTAACTAAACGACAATGACCAACAATATCTTCATTTTTTCAGACCAAAACACCAATTTTAGAATCAAAAGTCACTCCATGAAAGAAAAATTTGTATGAGAAAATAGACAACTTTTAAATTGATTTTTACTTAAAATTTGTTGATAAAATACTTCAAATGTTATCAAATCAATTCACAACATGCTTATTTACCAATCTGCATATAAATTTGATATGTGTTTCATATAAAAAATCGTGAAAAATAGAAGAAGCCCGCAAAGTAAATAATTACCGAACATCTTGCACAAAAGCATAAAAATAAACCTGTGCTCACTCAAAGTCACTCCTTGACTCTTTCACAGTAAGCTACTTAAAGCTTGTGACGTGAAAGAGGGAAATGGTCAGCACCTGGTATCAAACCCTTAACCTTCAGTATGAAAGCCAATTTCGTAACGGCTAGGCGATACCAACCACTTCAGCATGGCTCTTTCTATAGCTGTTTAGTTTTTGTGCTTGATATCAAATTTTAAAATATTTTCTCATATTATTTTAGGAATTGCAAAAACAATACCCGGACAGGATTGTTTACAGAAAAGAAGACTTCCTAGGAATGTACAAACTGATATTCATTGATACCTTTGATAGCGGAAATAGATTTGAAACTTTGATAGAAGGACTCAATATAAAAGAGGATTCTACTGGTAAAACAATTTTTATTACTTCTGTCTTTTTATTTTTGTGGGTGCTGACTCAAAGTTTCTCAGAAAAATAATGGTAATAAGGTGGATCCGCCGCATCGGACATTACCCCTGCAATGTGTTGCAATGGTTTGCTAGTTAAGATAATAAGGTGTGATGTTCCTCTTAGAAGAATCCCTTGTTCGTGGTATAGGTATGTGGATTGATGTTGAGCACTGGAACACTTCTACTGGGTGATTGGTAAGAGGTGTAACCTCTATTTAATGTAAAAAAGAGTTCAAATTTTTTGTCGCGAGCAACTTTGTAGAACATTTTAAAATAAACAAAAATAAATTAAAATCAACAAAAACTTTGTCAGTTCTACGTGAGTATATTTGGTTAAAACGTTTTCGGACAACCGTCCATCTTCAGTAACCTTAACAATACTGTATTGTTAAGGTTACTGAAGATGGACGGATGTCCGAAAACGTTTTAACCAAATATACTCACGTAGAACTGACAAAGTTTTTGTTGATTTTAATTTATTTTTGTTTATAAAAAAGAGTTCAATACGTACAAGCAGCCGTATTTATAGCCTGTAAATTACGTCTTTGATTGTAAAGATTACACAAAAATCTCAAATGCTCTATATTCATCATAGGGGTTGGTAAGCGCAGATACCTGTGTAAAAAGTAGGTTGGTAGTTAGGGGTGAGTATACAAAAAGGCTTACCTACATCATTCTAAACCACCTCCATCAAAGAGTAGGTAGTCATCCCTGGAACATGTTTCAACTGACGTCGCATTCGTTTGATTACGTCCTTCTCACACAGATTTAAATGACTCAACAAAAAACACTAGAAAGAAGCTCTTTCATTGATTTTTCAAAATTAGTTCCTGAAATATACAATACTTTACAAAATTGTGCCTTTCTTTTTTTTAATATAACTTTTATTGAAATAAATATACATTAACAAACAAAAATACAATAAAGAGACTTAAATGCAGATATATACCTACACGAAAACGGTGCAACAAATGAGTGGAACCCGTTAAGTAGTCATTGAAATGACTTGTCAACAGGCCTCTTATATCGTTATCATCTACATATTTGCGAATCATCGAATTCTAAAATGAAATAATAGGGTGCAAAAAAAAATGGATATAGTCATATCCTGGCGCCAACTATATGACAGCAGTAACTGTATAAAAAAAAGTTGGTTGCTCCACCAAAAAATTCCAACAGGTGGCTCTATATCTCATTAACATCAGCTACTTGTTATATACACGTATTATGAAGGAATTAGCATCGGGGCAGTTGGCCCACTGATTACCGTCTTGGCACGGTACGACGAGGGACACAGGTTCGAATCGTATTTTTCCACATGTTGAAATTTCTCATAATATTCGGGAATTTGAACATTACCACCTAATGGCGAACGTTGTTAATGTAAAGTGATCACACTAAGCCAGCCTTGAAATAACAGTAGAAGATGGTCGTAAACCCGTAGTGGTTTGTTCATATCATTTAAAAATCAAACAGTATTAGTGAGTTATCAGTTGTTGATATATTTCGTTGATAGGGTGCTTTAGAAACAAAACGATCATAGAGCCAGAGATGGATATAGAGTATATTTTCTTGAAGGAAACAACAATGTGAAAGAAACAGAACTCTGACGTGCGTAATCTTTCATCGCCCATTAATTACCTCTTCTTCGTTATTGTTTCCATGGTGTCCAATATCAACATAAAAGAAAATATACTCTATGTGTGTTTGGAGTCAACACCCACTTAGGTACTTATTTAAAAATATAATAATCAACTTAATGATTTTCAACCTATGACGTTTTGGGAGCACTATCAAGTCTCAATATCCAAATTCACATTAACACTTATTTTGAATAAATGCAATACAGTAAAACTCCCTTTAAACACCACTCAGGCAACAAGAACTCTCTATTGCGCTCGATCTTGCGAAGAAGAACAGCGCTCTTCTCGGCCAACTGTCGAGTTCATCTCCTCTCCATAATTTTAAATAAAATATTGAGTGTATCCAATATGCAAGGGGTGCCCAAATTTTCATAGGTCAGGAGGATCATTTTTTAATAAAAAAGATTTTTTACAGACCTCGGTAACCTAGTTGTACTGGCGTGGACGTCAGATCCGTGGTCCCAGGTTTGATTCCGGTCAGCTCAGAGTTTTTCGAAGTGTTTTTTCACTTGAAATTTCTACCCGGGGTTGGCCTGTCTCAGATTGGACGGGAACGGTTGACTGGAAAAAATTGCCACAGGCAATAAGTTCCGCCGGCTATACTGACACCTTTGTATAGAAAAGTGTTATATTATTTTCCAAAGGGGGTAATTTTATCGGTGTTGCCGTCCCGCAAGTTTTATAATATTATGTAATATGTGGACTGATGAAAAAAAAAAGTTGAGTAGGTACCATTGGAGTAAATAAGATCATAAAAAAAATGTTTTTCTGTTGTAGATACTAGCATTCAAATCTTGGGAGTAATGTCCTGCACAAAATTTTTAAGGTCAATGCTTTATTCATTTTTGTTTAGTGAAGGAGTTCTGGGCAAACCAGAATTATTAGTAGTGACGCTGCCATCGGCGATTTATGTAAGTTTACAAATTTTTATCAAGTCTTATTCTTACAATGTTTTTTTTACTCACCCATGCCCTTGATTGTGGGGTACAGATCTTGACGATTGAATTTACAAGAATAGCTCAGAAAACTAAAATAATTAATTCTTTTAATACCTACTTTTAGCCATCTCGACTAAGGTGGCTATTGATGGAATTAAAGATTTTATTAATAGTGCACCGCTGTATTATTTGTGAGTCTTTTTTATGATGGCGGCGGCTACTCATTTAAGTGGTTTTGTCCACATTCAATTTTTTTATGATTCTGTACCTTGGAGGCATAGGACATTGTCTCCATTTCGATAATTTTTTCTATTGACAAAACATTTGTCTAACAATTTAAACAAATTAAAGTACAAAAATGCGTCTGGAATGTTTTAAATGAAAAAAAAAATACATGAAATATTCATTGTAAAAAAAGATTTTCTGCTCTCCTATAAACTTTGCAAAATGGGGATAATGTCGGAGGTGTTAATATCTATGGATAGTGTTCAAAACTTTTACCTCAACACGGGGCATACCGATTAGAAATGTCCAGTATTATGGGTATGTTAATCTTTTTCTTTTGGTATTTATGTGTAGTTATTATTAAACTATTGTTGCACACAAAGCTTGAACAATGGGTCAATTTAATTGGACTCGAATGTCATACTCCTGCGAAACTTGCTCCACTAGGGAACAACTTTTTCACATGTTTTTTGCTCATTTGAATTTCATGTTATAAGAGATATCGCTGTATCGGTCTTTCGGTAAACGACTTACTGCGGTATAATATAAGTTGGAGATACTAAATATTATGGTTGAATTTTGTTTTTAAGAGCCTGATTCCTGCTCCATTTAAAACTGACAGCTCTGAAGGTAACCAGCAACCGGGCGTCTTTATTCTGAATAATTCCCTACCAACATTGTTTCAATTGCTGTTTGAGTGCGAAGTTTTAGAGACCTTTCCACGGAAGTACTTCCTTCCCTGGCAAGTTGATTTGAGTAAGAAACTTGTAAGGATTACATACAAAAAGAAGGTCAGTACATTTTATTTTTTTTATTTCTATTTCATATAGATTTAATAATAGAATATACGTTCAATATCTGTACAAACAATCACATTTGTATGAGTGCTATTTCAATGTTAGTATGTGTACCATTAGGGCTTACGATCTTCATCAATCATGATGGCTGGTTTAGTTGTGATCACCTTTACATATACAATGTTCACCATTTAAGTACACTGATTCGAATATTTTTCCCATTGCCACGCTGGGGATTCGATCCACGGCCACTCCGATGGATGTTCGAGTACATGCCGTCACTGCCACTAGGCTACGAGCGAGATAATATTCGAATCAGTGTACTTAAATTGTGAACGTTGTATACGTAAAGGTGATCACAACTAAACCAGCCATCATGATTGGTGAAGGTCATAAGCCCTAATGGTACACATACTAACATTGAAATAGCACTCATACAAATGTGATGAGTGCAACAGATATTGAACAAGTATTCATAAGAATCGCATCCACTATGTGATCTAAAAGTTGATAACATGCGCTAATATTGTAATTAATAATAGTTCTATTTCATCACAATTCACACGGCGCTGTACTGAACATTTTTTCTTTTCACACAATACACCCTTTTTGACTTCACTTAGGGGCGTAGAGAGGCAACGAGAATTTTTTTCATATTTAATAATAAAATTACAGCTTGCTTATCAACTGGATGTTTAAACACTTCATTAGTTATAAAATACTAGCTGACCAGCCTGTCGACCTTCAACCTAACCCAAAATAAAAAAACAATTTTGACTTATTACATGAATAAAATGTGATTTACGACATTAAAACTTAATTAAATTTAGCTAATAATTTATTGCACTATGTAATAGTTATCGTTGATTCGGATGCGGGATGAAGTTCGATGGGTCATAAGTTTGAAATCAAAACAATTCCTCTATAAATTGCTTTAATTTAAAAAAAATCCAAGAGATGGTGGTGTAGTAGGAAATAAATCACATTTGAAGCCTGTTAACTTATTATATATTGTTGAAAGAATAGACCCCATTTAAACCAAATTTGCCTGAATTGTTATGGTAAGATTATTAAGATCAGAGGTAAAAAAATTCGTTAAACAAGAAGTGATACATTCGTGGTAAGTATAAAAAAAGTAAATGTACTTTTTGGTGTAATTTTCAGATAATAGAAATGGATAATGATGAGATGATTCTCGTGAGCATAAAGTTCAAAGAGAACTTACCGTGCAGGTACAGTGATCTGCCACTGCTCTGGTTCTTCTTGAAACAACATCTGGGAAACCAAAAGACCAAGATTATTCCCTGCTTAGAGTGAGTCTGCACATTTATTTAAACAACTGGTCGACCAATGCTCGAAATTCCACCATAACTTATTTAAGTTTGAACATTATTAAGGTTCCATTGTTAAAGACTGAGCGAGCGCTATTTCACAATGTTTATTCAAAAATAATGACATGGATACATCAAATTTGAAATGTTGATATGTAAAAAGTTTTTTCTATGGTTATTTAAGAAAAAAATATTAATCTATTCTCAAAGTGTGTGAGCAATGACATGGATATGTCATTGAAATGTCGATAGGAATAAGATAAATTGAATTTTGAAAAAGAAGCTCCACCTTCCATTTGAATATACCACCTTCAAAAAGCTTTCTGCGTCATGAGGCACTTTTCATTTTACATTTGTTTCTATGAAGTTGATGTTCTTATAAGTAGTCTGTGGAAGTGTGCATGAGTATCAAATACATAACATTACATTAGTGTAATGTTTTTTTTATTGGTTTAATCTATTTTTTATGCATTCGCTACTCATTCTCTATATAAACTATAATTTCATACTCCTCGTCCGCACAATTTTCGTAAAAATGGTCACAAAGTTTTTCCTTCACGTATTAATATATAGATTTTGTAGATTCCAAAAACTGTTTCACTCTTGTGTATTTAATCAACATATGGTTGAATTACAGAAAATGGATTCCTGGCTGCGGTATATGGCTGATCACGGAGCAGGACCCACCGAATACAGACACTTCCCTCTCACCGAGCCAACACGATGAACCTCTGCCGCATATGACCATCTTTACAAAGTTCTGTGACCTAACTCCAGGCCAAAAATTAACCCTCTTTAAGAAGTATGTTTGTATTTTATTGTTTAACTGGTCGATGTGGTTGGTTGTCTAGCGGTCACGATGCTGGCTTTCGCACTGTTTCGTGCGGAGGTCATGGGTGCCGACCATCTCCCTCTTTCACGACACAAGCTTTAAGTATCTTACTGTGGAAGAGTCAAAGAGTGTATTTGTGTTCACTTTGAGAGGACACAGATTCATTTTACAAAAAAAATAAAATAAAATCTTGCTTCCCTGACAGACGTTGTCCTATCTTAGCTATGAATATTCAATTCCCATTTGTATAATGATAAATTAATTACTTATTAAACCTATATAATCCTAATAATTTATCAATTTCTCGACCGTAACTACTTGGTGTAACATATTTTGGAACTTATTAAAATAAGTAATAATAAAATATTTAGTTTTTCCCACAATTTTATTATTGAGCTAACCGGTTTTTCGAAGACCGAATTTCTTCTTCTTCAGGCTATTTGACGACTTTGGTCTTCGAAAACCGGTTAGCTTAATAATAAAATTGTGGGAAAAAAATATTTTGATATTACTTATAAGTTCCTATGTAATCATGACCAATGCATCTGTATCAAAGCATGTTTACAGGGCACGTTCTGACAATTGTATAAAATATCAATCAACTAACAGTTTGTTCAATGTCAATAAAAATTCAAAAATAGAATAGTTTACAACATTGTCAAATCACTTAGAAGGTTACCTACGCTAAGTTTTTTTTTTAAATTTCGTAATGTTCTGTGCAAATTTCTTAATTTTTTCTTTCATAAGACAGTAGCAAACACAAGAAAATAAGAATTGGTTCATGGGATGAGGATCAAGGAAAATAGGAAATAAATTGTCACAATATTGCAACTGTAAGCGCTGTGTGGTGTTGTATTAATTGCTCTGTGCTGAGTTTGTCTGTAAACATAGTAAACAGTATAAGTTCCACAGTAAGAAAATAGTTTCTATTGATTTTGTTCAGGTTTATATCATGGCCAGACTTCAAGAATTCTCCATTTAAAGAAGAAATGGAGCACTACCGGGGAAGAATGCTGACCGACTCCGATTTGAACGTGAAATATGACAACTTGGATCAAGACGAGAAAGAAGAAGATATTATTATTAATGATGAAGAATAAACTATTTTTTAATACAAAATAAACTTTCACTTTATATATACCAC
Source organism: Mystacides longicornis (assembly GCA_963576905.1). Classification (NCBI taxonomy): domain Eukaryota; kingdom Metazoa; phylum Arthropoda; class Insecta; order Trichoptera; family Leptoceridae; genus Mystacides; species Mystacides longicornis. Next base: position 5,522,955 of record OY756439.1, on the reverse strand, counting down.
AAACCATAGATTTACAACCTCTGCCACTTATGAGAGAAGTCTTTTTTTTATAAAGAAGGTCAAGGGACCATATTACTGCGACCAAATTAGATCTATTGTGACATCCTTCTAATTGTTCTTGGAGCGCTGCCTCTTATTGTGCCTCGGCCTTTTGCAGAGTGACAGTGCCTCTTCTCGGCTTCTGTCTTCTGCGAGAAGTCTCCTTAATCGTCTCTTTGAGTGCCCCGAAAGATAGATCCCAACAGGATTCCCGTCTCCCGGTTGCACCAATTGCTTTTGGTCATGTGACCATATGTCCTCTTTGCCCACAAATGCGGTGCGCCCATTATATCTACCACATCAGGTTGTCTACATAGGTGTCAGATACATTCTCCATATCCAGAACTAGGAAAATAAAAGTCCAACCCTACAGATTCCTGTGTTCAGGCAGAAAGTCATCCTGAGGTTGCCTAGTTTCAGGGAGCCTCCTTTAGTTGCTAATCTACCCGTAAGTCACGCACCTTCAGCACGAGTGGAATGACACCATAGATTGGGGAGTTTTGTGCAGAAAGGTTTACTCCTTCCGGAATGATAGGACTAGGTGAGTATGATGGATGAGAGGGCTCATAGACAGCAGGAGGATAGGATTCGGACAGCCATGCAAGGTACCCCGTACTCTTCAACCTTATTATGATGTTAATAAAAGCTTCAGTAAGGTTTAGCCTCTTTGATATTTCCACATGAAATTGACAGTTAAAACAGCATTAGTGTGCACAGCGTTGTAAGTTTGTCTAAATTTTTAAATGGCCGTTTAAAAATGAAACAAGTATTAGTCAGTCATTTGTTGATATATATTCTTTAAGATCTAGTCCTGAAAAAATGGACACAAGAATCTAGACAAACTTAGAACGCTGTGCACCAATCAAGCTAACATAATAAAGATGAGACATTAACAAAAATTGATATATTCATATCCTAGCTCCAACTGATATGACAGCAGTTGCTATCTATATATTATGGTGTAATGCCACTATCAGTGATTGTCCAATTACCTCCCCAATTATTAAGGAAGCCCTTGTTTAGCAATGGACGAAGTGGGCTTGATAGAAGAAGAAATAAGTGTTTCCTTTAGAATATGTGCTTTTATAGTCTATCAGATATCACAAAGTAAGGAGATAGTCATATTCTGGCGCCAAGCTACACGACAGCAGTGGCTATCCATAAAGTTGGTTGCTCTATAATTCTCAAAAATTTCCAACAGGTGGCTCTATATCTCATTACCATCTACTTGTTATATACACATATTATGAAGGATTAGCGTTGGGGCAGTTGGCCCAGTGGTTACTATATGCATGGGACGCAGGTTCGAATCCTGCCCGGGGCATGGGATTTTTCCACATGTTGAAAATTCTCATAATTAAAGATTTGAACATAACCACCTAATGGCGAACGTTATTAACGTAAATTGATCAAGACTAAGCCAGCCTTCGAAATAACAGTAGAAGACTTAGTCAGTTGTTGATATATTCGTTAGCATGTGTGGTCAGATTTTAGATATGCCAAATTCATTCAACCAGGGTAGTAATCAAAAGACTTCATTTAATAAATAATGTAATGTTTAATTATTTACAAATTAATATTGGAAATATTACACTTAATTATACAATGTATAATACAGGTGGATTAAGACAAAAAATAATAATGTAGTATGCTAGTAAATTACATTAAGTTGTGGATGATGTAAAAATTAAGTATCTTCATGTCATTTTTTAATAAAAATTAATTTAGATCAAAATGCTTTTACCCAGTAAACTTTTAGACCTTTCTAACCAGAGTCAAATTCTGAAGGTTGGTAGATAAAACAGGGTTTTACTTTCACGATAACTCATTTAGAGAGTGCAAATGTTTTAAAAACTAGTTAGGGAGCGTTCAAGTATTACGTAAAGCAATATGGGGGGAGGGGGGGTTAGTCTTGTAAAACGTTACTATTGAATTACCGGCGCCGCAACAAAGGTATTTAGTGACTTCCCGGTAATAATTGTGATTTGAGGCATACATAGTTGTATTATGAGCGTTAGGCAACTTTCAGAGAATGGGAAGAGGGGTAACAAAGAGCGTTACGATGCATCTCGGGGGGGGGGGGGTCAATAATGTTAAAAAAATGCGTTACGTAATACTTGAACGGTCCCTTTACAGATAAGAAATTATGTGTAACACAGCATTGCATGAATTCATATTTAAATTTAAAGTTCGCCCAGTGGAAGGCTAATAAACAAAAAAATAATAATTTAAAGATCTTCTTTTTTTTTAAATGAAATGGTGTAACTAAATGAGTACATTGAGTTGGAATGATATTCTTGTTGCCTCACTACTTTCAAATACAGTAATGTGATGTTTTTAACCCTAGAAAGCTATATATATATGACCCCCTATCTTCCATAAGAGTTTGGTTACATCCTGGATATTTTGTGTCAACTAAGTGTCGGGTAGCCTGTGTGTTGTAGCGGTTTTGTTTCTCCTGTAACTTGTCTCATTTTTCGAATACCTACACAATAGTCGTCATTTTGACGAATGGTTAGCTTTTCATTGACTTTTTACAGGTATACCTTGTAATTGATAGTCTTATTCTTTATTTTTAAATAAATAGTGAAGAATGACTGCAAATTCTATCCTAAAGGATGACGAAATAACTTAAAATCTTTCATTTGAAAAAGATTTAGTGGATAATAATAATATTTTCTTTTAGAGGAAGGATAGTTTTTTGGTTAAAGACCTTGAAGGTGTTTTTCACCAAGAAACTTGTGCTGAAAAAGGTTCCGCCCACAAAGACCCATCTCTTCAACGAAGAGATGTTTTCTTCTCAACTGCAGAAGTTGGGAGGCTCTAATATAGTCTTCACAAGATATGAAGCTCCGAAAACTAATAAATGTAGTTTTAAAACAAAGCCATTTCGTTATCAACAGACAGACTTCGATGACATCCCAAAAGCCTGAATTTCTGTCGAGTATGTTCCTGGTCAAAAAAGGAGATGGCACCTAACGTCCCATATTCAATTTGAAGGGTTTGAACAAGTTTGTGGAAGCAAAGAAGTTTTCCCTAATATCGCATCATCGTATACCAGAGTTTCTTCAGCCGGGGGATTACATGACAAAAATAGACCTCTCACAGGCTTATTTTCATGTAACAGTGCGGAAGAGCCACCGCAGATTTTTGAGAACCATTCACAAGGGGCAGGTGCTACAAATGACTTGTCTCCCTCAAGGTCTAAGCAGTTCTCCGAGAATATTTGCAATTATAACAAATTGGATTGCTGAAAAACTTCGGAGTCAGGGTATTAGGGTGATTCTGTACTTAAGACGACTTCCTACTGGCTCATCAGTGCTAAATGATTTTCTACAAGGTCAGAGTCACCATGTATTGCAATTCCTACAGACGATCAACCAACGGAAATGTCTGGTGAACTCCTCAAAGAATACTTGGGAATAGACTGGGACACAAGAAATTTCTGAATGCGCCTAACAAGGTCAAAGAAAGTGTCACTAGAGAAATCAATAGGAGAACTAGTGATGGAGGGAAAATGGTGCTTAAAAAGCACTCAAAGTATTCTGGGAAAACTAAACTTTGCCACATTTGTGATACCACGAGGTTGCTTACATTGTTGTCAAATACAAGTACAAGCCATGAATCTCCCAGTAAAAAAGCCCAAAAAACTGTTGCTCATAGAAAATATAGTGAGAGAGGAACTGATATGGTGGTTAAAGAACCTGGAGAGCGAAGCAGAATTGTTCAGGAAGGGTGCTTCACATTTCCTGACGACAGATGCAGCCGACCAGGGTTGGGGGGCCCAAGTGAACGATGTGTTGATAAGGGGACAATGGACACCTCAACAACATCATTGGTACAGTAACCAGAAAGAAATGTTTGCTATTTGGGGAGCTATCAAGTCTCAGAAAAGGATTTTGAGGAATTCTTCATGTCTCATAAAGTCAGACAATCGAACTGTACAAGCTTACCTCAGGAACGAAGGAGGCACGAAGTCCATGAATCTGCTTCACATGACATACAAGATCCACAAACTGGTGGACTCTTTCAATATTCACCTGGAAACCCATTATCTGCCAGGGAGGTACAACGAACTAGCAGACAGTTTGTCCAGGACCAACCATTTTGGAGCCAAAGAGTGGACTTGGAGGAATATTTAAAAGACGAGGCAGATGAATCTAAGCCCTTAGATGTAATAAATCTAATCGTTTTGTTGGATGACAAAATCCTTGTGACTTTATCTGAGGAGACAACTGCTCGAAAAATTTGGACCGTGGAATCAGCACAGTAAGCCAAATCTGGAAAAAGACTGGTTAAAAAAGACAATTAAAATGCAGAGGCATACCCAGCATGCAATGTCACATTGAAGAGGTGTTGGGTATTGAAAATGGCTAGAGTAAGCATCGTAGATGTTGATGTAGTAGTGTATGTCCTGATATCACTAGTGAGTATGATGCTACTAGAATAGCAATTGAAAATCAGCCAGATAAGGTCCTAACAATGACTTTGTTACAAAACGATTGATGGCAAGAACAGTGATGATTGTGAAGCTGCATTTGAAGTTTCCGTAAAAAAATGTGCTATATTTGCAAAAAGAAGGGACAACTGTTTGGATGCGTGTGTGTTGGCCCATTCTCCTATATGGGTGTGATTCCTGGCACCTGACCAAAGCCCAGGCACAAAAAGTCTCATCTTTTCAAATGAAGTGCATCAGGAGAATTTTGGATGTAAGATGGTACCACCTCATTACGAACGACGCTATACGTCGGCGCACCCAGCATGAGCCCATCACTTCTACCATTATGGGGAGGAGATTGACTTGGCTGGGACATGTGTTAAGGATGCCGAATGACAGTTGGCCAAGGAGAGCGCTGTTCTTCCTCCCATCAGGGTCCCGAAGGCGAGGAAGCCCCTTCATACTGTGTTCCGCTCCACATTCCACTGAGCTGAGGAATCTGGACATGGTGTGGAATGAGGTCATAAACATTGCGCAATGGAGAGCTTTTGTTGCCTCCCTATGTCCCTGAGTGGGGCGTAAGGGAGTTTGGATTTGGATTGGCTATATTTGCAAAAGGAAGGGACACATCTCACGGTAGTGCCGGAAACGGCTTGTGTGTTTTATCAACTGTGGTCGTTCGGGCCAGTGTATAAAAAGGATGAAGCTGCATCTATGGCATTCTTTGTCGGCAACAATGCAGAAAGATTTGCATTGGACTCTGGGGCCACCTCTCACATGATCAAGTGAGTACTTTCAGGAAGCCTCTAAAAGGTACAGTGGCGTGCGCATCCAATGATATTCTCCATGTGGCCGGTGGTAAAAATGGCAAAGGAAGATGACAATATCTAGCAGAGAAGATTCGCGCACTCGTCAAACAAGGTTTTGGAAGAATTGAATCTTCCTACAATGAAAACTTTCTGCGAAGTATGCACTCTGTCGAAACAAACAAATGATCCGAAAAGTAGGGGTCCTAGGAGTCGTCAATCTCGCCCAATGCACCTGATTCAATCTGACATATGTGGACCATTAAATGTTACAACTCATAATGGAGAAAAATATTTTATGATGATTATTGATGATCATTCTAGATTTTGTGAAGTCCATTTGCTGAAGAACAAAATTGATATTACAGATGTCTTCAAAAAGTTTTTCAAAAGAAAATCCTAATGTATTAAAAATGAGACATGACAATCTCCAGTGATTTTTTGAAGATTACGGGTCATAAATTAAGAAAACACTCGTAAGTAAATTTTTATAAACAAAATTAAATAAATAGATTCAACTAAATATTCAGCATTCACACACTTAACAAATATCAATATATTCATAATAAACAATATTAACAGCTAATAAGGATTCAAAATGGAATGTTAATTTCAATCACTAAAAACAAGAAACACTGCACCATTTTTTTGGTTAAGATATTAGATAGGTGTACTATGCAATTCTGAAATAAGCCCAGATGCAAAAAAGCCAATTTCAAAAGAAAGAAGTTATGATTGGAATGAGGATCGTAAAAAAACCCTCTACCACAGAGAAAAGGAGGTGGACCTGTATTGTGTTCAGGGCGCCGAATAATGACTGGCCAAAAAGATCGCTGTTCTTTCTCCCATCTTCAAAATGAAAGAACATCCCTTTATACAGCGTTCCTTCAAAGTAAAGCTGAGTGATTTAGATATGATACAAACTGTGCAAGATTTAGAATTACGAGAAAACGGTGACAAGTGTATCTATAATATAAAAGAATGTTGTGTTAGTGCTAACTCGAGATCGGGAGAACAGATCTTTATGATGCTTGGTTTATTGGATTCTTCTCCGCTCCGGATAACGGTATAATTATTAAAAATTCGAAAAATGGATAGCAAATAATATAAAAGATAATATTAAAGTTAGTATGGAACGAATTTATTTACAACAACGCCAACTGTGAAAAATTCGGTAACAACACAATTTTTATTTACTTTTATTAACCATTGAGTTTCAAAACATTGGTATGCAGATTTTTGATAGAATTTCTTTCGAGCTTTCAGAAATATATAAAAACATATTTTAAACGTATTTTTTGTATAAATTACAAATTTGAAATCGATATTCATAGTAAGGACTACAGGACAACGTCTGTCGGGAAAGCTACAATTAAAAATTCTACGCAATTATACACAAAAAGCAATCTGTGGTATTTTTTAATTTTTCTGCATCGCCCATTCACCCAATTGAATAGTACACCTAAGCATAACTTTATTCATTCTTTTTTAACCATTTTAATCAACATATCAAAATGGTTAAATCTCGACACTACATAACACATACATTAAATCAAGACAACATTAATAATAGGTAATAATAATAAGATGATTTCACATTATATTATGTAAAGTAAATAAATTTTCATTTATCTTTGATATCAAGAAAGTTGAAAAAACTGACCACATAATTAAATTGACAGAAATTTGAATACGAAGAAAAGGGACGGATTATTTTATAAATCTCTATTTTAATATCAAATGAAAGGTAATCAATAATTGTTTAAATTCAATAAAATTCAAATTGAACTGTTTCTCAAAAATAATTGAAAATTGATATTTTTATTCTAAAATGAATGTTTAAGTACAATAATACAATTAACAACTAAACGATCAACCTTCACAACACTTTATAATTTGGTTATTATTTTTTTTTTCAATATTTGCAACACTAAATATTTATATTAACAAAATTTTCACTACGTCTTAAACATCAAACAGATCAAATTGTGGTTTAGCGTTATAATGCGTTAAAATAATTTTTTGGAAATACAATTATTAAATTAGCAGAGGCAAAAGGCGGCGATAAAAAATGTAATGTATTATTGAAATGTCTGCCACTGATTTTCATAGCGAAAAAAATATCCATTTTCTGTACTTAAAAAAGATCACTTCAAATAAATATATTTCTATCATTCTAAATATGCAAAATCAACATTATATTGATCTACCCATAATATACGGATTCCACATAACATACACAGCCTATTTTTACAAATCATCAATATAAATGAACGCAAGCATTACTACTGATTTCCTAAGTTCACAAACCGATCATTGTTTTTTGAAATAATAAGTAATTTTTAATTCTGTTCTCTAAAAATTAATTGAAACAGCAAACAACAATTAAAGTTTTAGCTCGTCAAATAACGCCCTGATTCAAGGGTTGGTACATAACTCAAAAGATAAATTTGCATAGAAAAGGTAACTAACAGGCTTCTAGATAAATAAGAAATGAATAACACGCAAAATCATACATTACCTTATCAAAAGGCAGCTCAAACACACAAACATATAATATGTGTCTTAAAAACAAATTCACAACAAGTAGGTATTGTTAGTATTGCTGAATTTGGAATATTTCTCTATACATTTTGTCTTTAACTATAAAACAATGAACCAATAATTATACTAAAAGAATGCAATTAAATAATGTACAGTAAACTCCCAGAAATAATTTAGGTAAGTAGCCGAAATTTTGATTAAACATATACGGAATCGATTTTTACTAAATTGAATTTTATCCTTATCATAAACATTGCACGATCGAAGCCTATAAAATCTTAAATGACCACTATGACTTCCCGAGTTGGGAACCATGTTCCACAGAAGTCATAATCAACATTCTAGGGGACATAGGCTGAAATTGGTAAAGGACAGATTTACTCAGAATCCTCGAAGACATTTCCTTGCAAATAGAGTTGTGGATATTTGGAACAGGTTGCCTGCCAAGCTAGTTGTTGGGAAGAACACCAATGTATTTAAGAATGGACTTGACAGTTTGCAGTGTGACACAAGTGTGGGATATCCAGCACATCAGCTGCATGCTGCCTGCTTGATGGCGTTTATTAATAATAAAGATGGAGCGCAATGTTGCCTCCCTATGTCCCGAAGTGGCGTTTAAAGGGAGAATTAATGAATATCCAACTATTAACAGAGATTTTATACGAATCAAACGTGTCAAAGAATTTTAAGTCCAGAAAGATTTTCAAGAATCACAATTCTTTCAGCAAAACAGCCCAGATATCTAGAGAGTTTACTGTATATTGAATTGTTAAGATTATTGACTGACTAGCTGTCCCGCCCGTCGACCTTCGACCTAATCCAGAATAAAAAAATAATTTTGACTTATTACATTAATAAAATGTGATTGACGACATTAAAACTGAATTAAATTTAGCTAATAATTTATTGCACTATGTAATAGTTATCGTTGATTCGGATCGGGAAGTTCGACGGGTCATATGTTTGAAATCATAACAAATCCTCCATAATTATTTTATTTTTTTAAAAATCCAAGAGATGGCGGTGTAGTAGAAAATTAATCACATGTGAAACCTGTTAACTTATTGTATATTGTTGAAAGAATAGAACCCACTTAAACCAAATTTTACGGAATTATTATGATAAGATTTCTTAAGTACAATAATAGATCACACACATTTATCAGTTTCGAATATTGATTGAAATAATTGACAATAACTAAATTCAAATTCAAAACATCCTAATGCAACCACTACTTTACTAATCTAATAATTATACAAATAATACATAACACAAACATGGTTAAGTTTGCTTTATTTTAATCTGAGATTTTGATACATTGTGAGAAAAAAATAACTAGCCATTATTATTTTATTTATGATATTTTACAATTGGCAATACAGAGGGGATAAGAATCATGCACAAAGTCAAGCCACATCACAGAATTCTATACGAAACCGTATTTAAAAGTGAAGCCAAATCTTTTAACGTTTGATCGTTTATTTGGCAAAATAAGTGGTTTTTTCTTAGTGAAATGTACTATAAAGATGTACTTTTTTGATTTTCAAGTCATTTAAGGCAAATGAATCCCCTTTTACTCTAAATAAAAATTTGAATATCTAAATAATACTAAAGAATTTCTATACAACAATCAACAACATTCCTTTTTGCCAACCAATTTGTCAAAAATGCTGGTCAATAAGGCTTCACACTATGAAAAGATAATATAGGAGTACTCCATCTACGTGGTTGTATATGAAAAATCTATGAAGCACACTCACACACTTGGTAGATAATGGCTAAATAAGATTTTAGGGAGGTACCATTTTTATCGCAACTGGCTAGAAAAATTATTAACACTTTTTTCGGAATTTGTTGAAAAAAAAAACATGATGACTTGTCAACTTCGCCCATTCTTTTGACAAAATGGCATCATTAGTTTATTTTGGTGGCTTGACTTAGTTTAAACAGTAATTTTTACAATCCAATGTTATAATATAAAAGTAGGTATATTTATATACACGCTTGTTGTATGCAATATATAATACATGCATTAAAAATAATGTTGCCATCGAAAAAAATTGCAGAGTACCTATACAATGAATTCGATTTTAGTCTATGTTCATGGCAACTAAAGCGTTAGTTAAAATTGAAAACTATACCACTTTTTACGCGCAATATACAAGGTTATTTAACAAAACACGGTGCACAAAAAACTTATGCGATATACTCGTTCCCCAAGGGGAAGTTACGATGCTATAAGTTTTGAAAATGATTCTTACTATTGACTTTTGACGAAGAATAGCTCAACGGAGGCAATGTTGTAAGACTGGACGCCGTAAGAGAATTGTTTGTGGATTTTTGTGGTACATTCCTGAGATATGTCGCGGCACCACTAGAACCCTGAGTATGAATGTTCTGACTTATCGTTTTTACTTCGTTTGCACTTCTAGACGGTAAAACGGTTCCACTGACAAAATCCGACCAATCGTCCTCTTCGTTATGCTGGTTAGACGAATACGCATTTGAATTTTGGTACTTCATTGATTGCTGATATTTGCTTGTTTGCGATTGATTCGAAGGTTTGATAGAAACGAAATCCGACCAACCGTCGTCATCGTTAGAATGATTGTTGGTTATTTTAGATTCTTTGGACTCGCTGTACGAGTGTATTGAATTAACGGGGTTAAATTGGGATAAATCTTGCAAATGAATTCCGGGATTTGGCCAGTTTATTTGAGAGAAATTTTCTAAAGATAACGGCTGCAATATTTGCTGTTGTTGCTGCGCCGAAGATTTGGATGGATAATCTTCAGTATTTGAAAATGATGAAGGACCGTAAGTATGTTGATCGGGTTTGAGAAAACTCCCTCCGAGAGTGGTGGGCATAGCGTGGTAATTAGGTGGTTGAGGCGTGGCAATGAAACTAGTTGTATTGATTTGATGTGAATTTGATTGTAAAGGATTGCTGTGGAAATCAGCATATTGTGAGAAAGAATTGCTGGGAAATTTTGTTTCAAAGGGTTTACTATAAATGTCTGATGGAGTATACATGGGTGGTGGAAGAACGGAATTGAACGAACCTGATTGGAAGTCAGAAAAATCATCCACTTCCACGTTTGATTGAACGGGCAAATTATCCGTCACTACAGAGTCTATTTTGGTCTCTTTTAGGATGAAAGCAGCCGGCACTGGAGAACAAGCTTTAGGTGGAACAAAAGGAGGGATGTGTAAGTCATCAATTTCCAAACGCATCGGTTTATCTTTTCTTTCAACAATCCAAGATGGCTGTTCGTGTTTTTCCACCCACGATGGAAGTGTCGGTTGTGTGTTTGGTTTATCGGAAAGTTGTTCAAATAGAGACGTGTCTATATCGCCGGGTTCGGGCCAGTTAACGACAGGTAAAGTAGTGGCAGCTGATACGGAGGGTGTAATTTTTATAGGTTGTAAGACGCTGGCGGGTGGTAGGATTTCAGTTTGATGGACGACAGCTTCCACCATAGTAGCCGAATGAAAATCTCCGAAATCGTCAAACTCGTTACAACTATCACTTTTGGGATCAACGTTTTTATGTTTTATTTCCGCCGCGTTAAGAGGAAAAGGTTGTGGTATATCTTGCAAAGTTTCTTTCGTTTGACTAACTGTACGCGTGTTTTTATGGGCAAACTGTTGAATATCGTGGCTTTGAAAATCATCAAAATCGTTATTCGTGGTATTTATATTAGAAGTATGGATGTCGTTTGCTGGAGGGGGAAAGGTCTTGTCAATAGGGCAAGGAATGCCGGGTACAGAACTGCCTGATAAATCTTCGTAGTGAATGGTGTGTGACCAGGGAGTTTCAGAATCGGTAGGTGTAAATATGTGAGTATCGGGCAGGTTGATTTTTCTTCCGATATTCAATATACTCGGTGGTTGATGCTTCTCGAATTTGGTGCCCGATTCGACGTGTGGCTTGTCACTCATAGTATGTTCATCTTCCCTTTCGTTGCAAGCTGCAAATAGAAAATACTTAACATTATTTTTATATACACAAACATTTAAATACATTAGGTAATTAGTTTTTGGAATACCAAGTTGAATTCAAGAACTTCTTCTGTCGTTTAGAACTCCAATTGTTTAATGACTATTTAACTACTATTTTGTTCTGATAACATTTGAAAATCTTAGCTATTTATGTTATTAATAAAAGTGAAGCACTGCATGAAATATCAAATCAGTTGCTCTTTGGTAAACCTTCTACTAAAAATAGTAACTAAGTAATTTTATACCTAGGTTTTATTTAAATATTTGTCTAAAAAAAAATATGAACTAGTTATAAGAAATTAGCAGGGTGACGCCTAGGGCAGCAGAGTATCTTGAAAATATTGACACGGAGCTATGATTCCTACAGAGGTCGCACGCCTACGAAAGAAGAAGAACTAGTTATATTGAACTAAAAACATACCATTCTTACAGGAAATTTCATGCATTATTTATTTAGCTTAAGGGACTTATAAACAGGCCAAATTTCATGAAATGTGTGGCTGCAATAGTGTGACCTGTGGTATCAGTTAGTATTATGCGTTAAGGATGTCGAATGACAGTTGGCCAAAAAAAGCGCTGTTCTTCCTCCCATCAGGATCACGAAGGCGAGGAAGATCCCTCTCATTTCGTATTTCGCTCTTTCTGCTGAGGGATTTGGACATGGTGTGGGTGGAGGTCATAAACATTGCGCAAGATTGATCGCATTGGAGAACCTATGTTCGCTCTCTATGCCCCTAAGTGTGGTTAAAAGGGAGTTTGGTTTGGTTGATTGACAAACTAGACACGGAAATAAACATGAGGAATAACGTAATAATTTTTCTATTTGAATAATACCAGCAAAAATGTAAGTACATTAGGTTAGGTTAGTAAATTTTACAAGTATTATCAAACTATAAACTAACACCAATACTTACCGTTCGTAAAGAGATCACTAATTTTGAAATGTGGAGACTGACCAGAGGTCATTTGGTCCAAAGTCGCCATGAGGTGCTCTAGATCTAACAGAAGGGATTCTGCGTAGGAAGCTAGGGAGGGAAAAGGCAATCCAACAAAAGACAGGAGAGAAAAATAAAAGCACAATAAATAAACAAAAGAATAAAAAAACAAAGAAAACACCAACCACACAAAATTTACAGAATGAAAATTAAAATGGACCGGGTCGTCGGCGTCCACCATTTCGAAAAGCGAGACATGAAATTAAAAGTATATTGTTAATATATGATAAAGGTTTGTAAAAAGTAATATAAAGTTGATAATATAAAGTCAAAGGGTAGTTAATAAATTTAAAAAAAGTATCCAATACGATGAGATCAACACAAGTGCAATTTTATTTTTTGCTGAAACACAATGTGTAGTTCTTTGACTCAGCTTATACGAGTCGTGACTTTCGTTTTTTACAAATCACAAGGAAAAAGTAAGTATATTTCTTAATAGTCATCTTATATATGAATTTAACAAGATAATAAAAAAATATATATAAAATGATTGCGTTAAGTGCTGGTTCAGATGTGCCAATTAAATTAAACAATATTAACTTTGTAATATTTATTTAGCACTTGAAATACACAATATATTAAACCAACACCACTTAAGGTTAAATACCACCACACCCAATACTCGTTAATAGTATTTATATATCGTGGCCATTCTGGTGAATAGAGTAAAGCAATACTTTCAGTACAAACAAACGCAACAAGTCCTTTCTGTTAAAAAAACAAAATCTATAATATAAAAGAATGTCGGGTTAGTGTGAACACTTATAACTCCAGATCGACTTAACAGATTCTTCCGATGTTTGATTTATTGGATTCTTCTCCATTCTTTGGTATTCCTCAAAGTACCATTCCCAAAACTTTAGCGGACATTTACCATGAACGCTCAATAAAACTCTGGAATGAAACCCAGGGTCAAAAACATTCCAAGGCACTAGTAAATGCCTATAACGCAAAATCTGTTAGGACCTTAGTGTCTTTAAACAGAAAAAAATCTCTGCATAAACACCAGATCCCTAATGGGGCACTGTAGGCTTAACAAGCACATGTGCACCATCGGGATCCTGGACTCGGGCATTTGCAGGATGTGTGGGGAGCCACTAGAGACCCCATGCACCTCCTCTACGAATGCCTACCAATGATGCAAAACAGACATAAAAACCTGGGCAATTTCCTAATGCACCAAGAAGAAATTAAAGAGCTCAACTTCCAGGAGGCTGGACTGAGCGATGAGCTCTAATGTAAGGCTAGTCACAATAGTTTCACTATGGGACGCAGTGACAACAACCCCCCAGGGGGCAGCGAGCCTTTCAATAAAATAATAATAATTCACCTTTTCACGGATGTAGGGCTCTTATAAAGATGAGAGCTCTACGAAGAATATGTGGAAAGACACTGAGGTATATGGAAGGAATGAGAATATTAGGCAGGAAAGTGGTGTGGAAGTTAGTGTTGTGACATGTTGAAAAAATGGATGCAAAAAGAGTTTAAAAGGCTGAAAGTGTTGTATAATGCTTAATTCTCTTCACCATTACAGCCGCGATATGTTGGTTAGTAAAACAAACTGATCAAAAAATAATTATTATTTGACTTACATGGTTGATTGTCATCCATAGTGAAATTGTCTATTTCCTGCCATTCTCCAGCACTCTTAGCTTCCCCATAGTTATTGCTTTCCGAAGAAGAAGTATTGTTATGTGAAAACTTTTCTTCGTTTTGATCTTCCACAGTCGACGAAGCTATATTCTGCTTGATCGGTTGAAGCGGGCTGGTACCGAGGTTGGCAGCAAACCTCGGCATACTGCTATTCCATTTGGGACCAAATAACTAAAAGAATATAAAAATAACTAATTAAAATATGGCTTAATTATATTTTATGTATATCGATTGATACATTGATTTTTAAAAGCATAAATTCCTTTTAGCTTCGCTTATCTAGAGTTGAGTTGAGTTAGTCAAAGGCCAGATATTTTTATATTTTGTAATAGAATGAAATTGGGCTCAATTGGGAAAATTTTTCAGTAAAGCTTATGTTTTGAAAGTAAAACAAACATTTTATAAGCTTATAAGAAACAACATGAAGGAAGGGAGGGTGTAGCAAGAAAATCACATCTATTTATTTTTCCTGCAGAGCAAGATTTCTAAGTTGAAGAGCGACGCATGGACTGCCAGAAATCGTCTAAATTTATTCACCTACTATTATGTTTTTCACATGATTACGGGTTTTTTATAATTGTATGTAAAAACTAATAGAACAGCAGCATGCAAATCATTGATTTTTAACTTCGTAACTAGGAGATCGGAAAAGATCATTGCCTTAAACAGATAAACATCAGAGTACTTGAGAGAACACTAGCTGGACATTTTAGATTGAAGAAACACCTAAGCTCAATGAAATTAGCAGACACGCATCTATTCTACCTGGAGAAACGTGAAACTCAACTACCATAGCATACCAATAACGTAGACCAGAACCAAAATACTTGACATTGATCAAATTTCAAATCAGAAAAACTAGCCCGCTGAGGACCCCAAAAATACATCCGCAAGATCAGACTGTGGAAGCCCTCTAGCAGACAATTTATTCACAATGAACTACACTAATAAATGTGAAAAAAGCACTAGAGGGAAAAGGAAAAAAAGTGCTGTCACTTACGGCCGAGAATTGAGTTTGCATTGAAATGGTTGGTTTTGGGGACAAAATCTAGGTTACCAACCACTTTCTTAAGATTTGAGTGTAACAAGATGAACTTACGATATTTCTTGCATCTATTCCCAGAGATTTTAATAGCGTCTTTTGACTGGACGAATCATTCCACGGGAACAGGTAGGATTGTTTGCTCTCGTATTCTCCTAAATGTTTCCAACTGCTGCCTAAACACGTCATCAGTTTCGGATCATCGACAACTCCTTCATTCAGATTTTCTTCATCATAAATAGTGGATACGACTTTCTTCAGAATTTCTATTACATCCGCATCACTTGAGAGAACTAAATCATTAACAGTGTACGACTTCAATGGATCATTTTCGTCATTCTTTTTGGTCTCACATGGTATATCTGCATTTGCGACAGTTGGATCGTATGTATCGAAATCTCCGAAATCATCGTCGAGATTAGTTGGTTCAATTTCAACAGCAGAACTATCCTCGGTTTTCATGACGATTTCGTCTCCTTTAACATCTGCATCCTGAAATTCAGCAAAATCTGCAAAATCATTGTCATCATCTGATGCTACTTTTTCCAATGTTGCATTGGTATCTTCGTCTGTATTTGAAAACGAGGCAAAATCGCAAAATACATTTTTATACTCTTCTACAACTGATTCATTGGGTAGTTCAAAATCAATGTTGCCATCATCAGTAGAATTTTGAAAATAGTTTGTATCGTCTATGCACAATCCAGTTTCATGTGTTTCATCATTTTGCGTATCATCTTCTTTGACATCGTGTAAATTTGAAGGAACAATAATTGACGATTCGTTCACTATTTCTTTCTCCGTTCTACTTTTATCTAAATCATTCAACTCACTAAAACTTAATGTATTTGCATCAGAAGTGGAACTATCAACATCACTTTTAGAATCGGATTGATCGCTTCTTATTTTATTGATTTGATCATTGGAATTATTAACGCTAGATTTAAACCCTGAATCCACAGACTCCTCCTTGTTGAAACTAGAAACCATGTCCTCAGAAGGCTGCAACACATCCAACAGTTCTTTAGGTATGTTATCATTGCTATCTTTTTTTATATTAATAAAACTATTATCATCTTTGTCTGTGGTTGTGTTTAAATTTGTATTGAAAGAATTCTGACTGATGTTATCCCAATCTTCGTTATGCAGAGATGTACTTTCTTCGGAACACGTTCCTTGAGATTTGAATTCTTTATCCGATTCACTAAATGTATTTTCTATTTTTGGTATGAAATCCGTGTTCGATAAGAATGTTCCGAAATCGTCGAAGGTGGAATTGAGACTCTCTTCAACACTGACGACACGTTCGAAATCTAAATTTAAGGAATCTAATTTCAAATCCAAATCTTCCACATTGCAATCTTCGGAAAAGTTGCAGTTTTCCACTTCGATCCCAACATTTTCTTTTCCGATTTCATCATTTTCTAAATTAACATCGGATGTTTGATTAATGGTCTGCTCTGCCCCTGAATTTTGCTGGAATGAAATATCTAAGCCGGATGGGGAAATGTAGAGAGTATCATCTACTTCCACTCCTGCCGATGGCACGTCATAGAGAGAATAGTTTCCAGTCTCGTACTGATGTGTTGGAGATAGGTCTAAAAAAATATTAGGTCACATTTAGATAATAGAATAAGAACACTCTAAAAACAAAAAAATAACTTTTCGACTAATTGTCATTGTTATAATGAATTTTAACAAAATATGTGTTTTATCAATTTGTATAAAAAAATATGATAATTATTAAGTTCATGGGTTGATTAGATTTTTAACAAACCTCTCTAAATGAATATGTTTTAACAGAGTGTAGTGTTATCTCTCAGGGAGGTATCCCTCCAAATCCCCCCTTTATAACTACGTTCTAACCTTGACCTAACCTATTCAAATTATTTTTTAGAAATCACTCAAAGTGAACACAAATACACTTTTGACATCTTTTACACTAAGCAAAGGCTTGTGTTGTGAAAGCGGATATGGTCGGCACTGCAGGGATTCGAACCCACAACATCCAACACGCTGTACATACGAAAGCCGCCGATTGATACCACTGGACTACCAACCACCTCTTCAATTGTAATGCTATCATTTGGGGATGTTATCAAATCCCCTAACCTAACCAAATTGACTAACTTAATGACAGTGAGCCAGCAACATCTTCATTTTCTAAACAAACAACTTGAGAATCGAAAAATATAATGCCACCCCAAACAATGGGAACTTTATATGAAAAATTAGGCAACTTTAAAATTGATTTATATTTCAAAATTTGTTGATAAAACACTTGAAATGTTATTAAAATATTCTATAATATGCTTATTTACTAATCTGAATATGAAGTTGATATGTGTTTGATATAAAAATCCAATCAGCCGACAAACTTAATAATGACTAAAAATACTCTATGTCTAATATAAAATAGCAAATCATAGAATAACTACAAGTGACATGAAACCTAAAATACATTAATAAAAAAAATGCTGTTAACATTAGTGAAAATAAACAATTTGCTAAAATGTCTTAGACCACCAATGTGAATTGACACACAGGAAACACCACACTCATTATAATGTTCTTGTCAAAATACAATTTTAATGCTATTGAAAGATTTTATGAACACTTTATACTACAGTTTAGATTTTGTACTAAATTAACACTGGATAAAAACCTAGGAATAAAGAAATGAAATTAAAATTGAACAATAAGTACGAATTATTAGAAAGGAGAAGTAATAAAATATTAAAATATGGTCATTACAACTCACCATAATTGAAAGCTATTTCTTCTTTATACGTTTCCTCTTCTACTTGATCAGGTGGCGGAGGTGTACTGCACACCAGAGGTGGTAGAGACATTATAAAATACTAATTTCTAAAACAAAATATCAATACATTATTAATAACATTAGACGGAAGTATGTAAGCTTAGGGTAGTGGATATCATTGAGGACAGAAAACCACAGATGAATTATAAAGTAGCTTACCAATTTATAACATGAGTATTTTTATTATTTAGACAATTCACTTAAAGCACGTATTTCCTTATAACAATATTTTAAATAAGTATTTTAGCACAATATTGTGTCCGTGACGTTACGAATAATAATTATTGAGGAAAATTGACACATCTGTCATGACAGACTTAAAACCATAGAAAATAAAAGTTCTCAAAAGTTTATCGAATTATAAAAACTTATTGCCAGTATAAAAAATTTAAAATTCGAAATAAATATTATATTTTTACAAAATTTATTTGCCGGGAAACTGGGGGGTGAGAGAGTTAAAGTTTGTGAGTTTTCAAAAAAATGATAAAACTAGATAATTAAAAAAAGTTAAAATTAAAAAAAAAAAAAAATGAATTTTGAAAAAGCATAGTAGGTACCTATTATTATAAAGTAAGATCAGTGATTCCCAAACTCTGAGCGGTGCCTCCCAGGAAACGGCAGCCCATGTAGGTATTTTTTTTTTAATTCCTCGAAGTTATAAAGTTTGGAAAAAACTCAATTAAATTAATATACTAAGGGAGCCGCGGAAAAAATCTGATGATTTCAGGGAGCCGTAAGCCGAAAAAGATTTGAAGCTTCTGAGCTCATCTACATTCTTATTGTGAAAAGATAACCTGCGTCAAAACTTCTAAAATCTTATAAGCAATGATATTCTTATAAGATTCCAATAAAAAACTTTTTAAGCATAATTCTGATTACTATAATATTTTCAATAATATACTTCGCCTTTACCCTAAGCAATGTGAGGTGCGTTATTAAATAAAACAGGGAATAAACAAGTGCACTGTTTTCGTTAAGCCTAATTTGCATTTTTATTAGCATACATAAGTTCAAAAAATTGTTAAATTTTTAGATTTTTTTTTTTTTTTAAGTAATGTTATTTAGTTTTTAAAAAAATAAATACTTAAAGTGAAAATGAAATTTTCTTGTAAGAATTAGATGGAGGATAGTTTTGAATTCAGATCATAGCATAGCACTAATGTTCGGGCTCCTCCTGTGTGTCCCGGGTTGTCCCCACAGTTTAACAAGTCTGTGACGTCATGATTTAACAACAATATTGAGCGTCTTTTGAGCATCCTTTTCATATTATGTATTATACATATGTAGGTACTTAAAATTTATTATACGTCACTCTTAGGTCACGATACAAGCTTATAAACAAATCTAGTTTGGCAACACCGGCAATTTTGTGTTGAAAAATGGCGTCGAAAGGTTCGTCTGAGGTAGGGTATTTGATAAGTTTCTTATATTTCAAATAATTTATTAGTTTTGTGTAGAGATAAGATAATTTGTAAGCAGTACCAATGTAAGTACGATTTTATATTTTGTTAGAACTGTCTTATTCTTCATCGTATTCATTTTAGGTTATATATTATCGAACGGGGTCACGCCCTTTTTGTTTTATGTGCATTTTACACCTGTTTTTATCAATTTATATCTACCCTAATGAGTGGATTGTTATTGTCGTTATTTTGTACAAATTATTCCAAATATTAATTACGAATTATTACTGGAGCTATTCGATTTTTGTACTCTTTTTTATTCTATTTTCAAAAACATTCGAATTTTAAACCCGATCTTTATTATCTCGTTAATCAATTATTATAGAACCCTCATTCTATGAATAATTTACCCATAGGCCCGCAATAATTTGTAAACTGGCATCAAATGATAACAATTACTATTCTTTTTGCGATGTTTCTATTTAATTCTGAGGTTTTAAGCTCGTCAAAATAGTTATTTTGTTTCGAATATTCTAAATTATATAGGTTATGTAAGTGTCTAACTCGAACACTTTCTTATTACCTTTTAGTTGTTTTAAATTTTATTTACCGGTATTAAAATGTTTCTAAACTATGACATATCTGTTGCAGTACGTGATTTGATTCCATTCTCTTGACAATTCTTAATAATTAGTTACCTGCCTATTGCAACATATCGAGTAATTTGATGGTACCTGATCTGTCACCAGGAATAGTACAACTATTGAAATAATTAACTGTGTCTCATTTTGGTACCTATTTAAAGGTGAATCATAATCCCTTCTGAATACAATGGCAAGCAAAACTTATTGTATTATTTGTATTGTGTAACATAACACTACAGCAATCTTTACATTATTGATCATAATATGTATCATTGACTGAAATCATGACACACAATAATTCTGTGAATGTGTTTGCACCTAAGCAAATAATATAATGGAAACGTTAATTCACATAACATTTAATTTACATACATACAGTTTGATTTCAATGTCTACGACAATTTGTGCAATATTTCTATTCCTAGAATAATAATTAATTGTTATATATAAATTCTAATAAGTTTCTTGGTAAGAACAGTTTTTGAATTTCAGATAAGAATAACTGTCAATTTCCTTGGATTCTGATAATTATTACTTAAATATATTTTTAATGTCTTAAGATTTTAGTGAGCTCCTTAAAACTATGGTGTTGCTTTTTTATGATATTTTATTCATACCCAGTTCATTTCTAGAACCACAATAATTTTAAGTGTGACAATGTTGACTTTTCTTGGCTCTGCTCGCCCTTGAAACGCATTGATGTCGCTGCAGCATTTGTTACTTCACGTCGGTATGTGGATCATTTCGAGTATTCAGCTTAACCTTGCATTGCGTTTAGATACAACTATTTAATCACCTACGAAATAATGGGGTATTCAATCTTGGTGTCAATAGCTACAAGCAAACATAATAATTATTATTGTTGATGAACGAACATAAGACCTGAATACTTTATCTATGACTATTTAAAATTATTAAATATAGAACATTCTTCAATTCTATTCTTTTTTTTGTAATGTCAATCCGGATTTTTCTCACCTTGGAGTCTCCCCGAGTTCCAAAATGAAAAACATTTAGTTTTTTTATCTTCTCTCGTTTCATTTTTTTTGTTTGATTTCATATGACATGGCTGGAAATAATAATTTATATACTTACAGTAATTTACAATCTTTTTGCCAGTGATACCAGAGAAAACAAATTAATCTGGCATGCGTAGTTTTGTTACTTCTGGATACGTTGGCTTTTTTGCTTGGACTGACAAGGACTTTCTCAAAGATGCAATTTAATTTAACTTATTTTTTTCATAAAAATCTATTCTCATGACGAAGATGTCATTTATATTATTATAGACTGAAAAAAGGGGAAGATGGTGGGCACCTGGGATCGAACCCACTACCTCCGATACGAACAAGTACGAAAGCCGGCGTTGTAACCGCTAGTCTATCAACCAGTTATCCAAATAATAATGAGACAATGACATGGCAATATTGTATTCAATAGTATTGTTTTTAATTTCACATTCTTCATTAGTTCATTTATTTAATAAAAAAATCAGACATTTTATCTACCTAGTATGTTTTGAATTGAAGTTAACTCATTCTGAATCCATCTATAACATTCTATATGATACCAAGACTGTTCGGTGCCAGATGGGTACTAAGTTCTGCCTTTTTCAATGTATTTCCACAGACAATGTTAACCAATGACTGGCCATTCAAGAACTGTGGAAGATTTCAATACATAGTATCTACTTGCAAAGGATTGAGAATCAAAATACCATTTTGAAGTTTCTTATCTATTTATTTATTTTATTGTTAAAAAAAATGCCACTTATGTGCATATTTTGCAAATTGCATTTATCGAAATCTTATGCAATGATAATAATAATATGACAAAATACCTTGATGCAATCTCATAAACTAGAAAGAGACAGAAGTTCTTTTGAGTACGTTAAAAAACATTTGATAAAGCGAGACAAATAACATAAGAATCGCCGTCGCACTGATACAATCAATATGGCCGACATATCGACAGCTGATATCTTTTTGACAGCTTGTGTCAAAATAAGTATTTTATTAAAATATAGTTTTCTTTTCTTATTGATAGGGGTACATGCCTGTAATGCCACTTATTTATTCACTTGAGTTAGTGTAACCCATGTGTAACCGTAATTAATGTGTATGATCTATTGATCATAATATAGTAACGTGCAGGTGTGTAAAACTAACGCGGGTTGAGCCGCGATGTAGAAACAAAACTTTTCTATGATTTATTGAATTTGGAAAGCTTTTTTAAGTTGGTATCTTGTAATTTGATTGAACTGCCCTGTAGCATCATAATGATAGGTGATAATATAGCGCTGTTTGTCCTACAACTTACACACATGTGCCTATTGCATGATATTTCCATTATTACCTCACTGCTTACTTAACTCATTGGAATAACGGCTCCTCCGCTAAGATATTACAAGCAATTGACAACATCCGCATTAGCATTTCAGTAGAATACATACCATATTCTATTGTATTTGAAGTTTATCTCCTTGGCTAGATTGTGCGTCTCTCCACGATACCAACATCATAAAACATTATACGTCATATGCTTCTTGTTAAAAAGGTTTATGGCCACTAGCTCGGGATTTGTGCCCGTTACGGCCAGCGGACTATTTTTATCAAAATAGCAACACAAGCCATAGAAAAAATCAGGAGAAAAAGGAATAGGAGACAATGTATGCGGAACGTCAATGGAAGTCCGTAATCTTTGCCTACCCCCTCGGGGATATGGCCAGAATGGTAAAAAAACACAGTAGGATTCTCCTAAACTAAACCAAGTGACTATCAGCAGTCTGAAATTATGATCACCACTGAATTTTAATGAAGGAAAAAATATGGAAATATTTCACTTGTTCAATAGACGCCCTTTTAATTAAAATGCATAGAGAAAATCGTTTATGAAGTACCTACGTGGAAAATAAGTAGGTACATACATAGGGGACTTCTCGGCAAGTACCTACGCTTATCAATAATTGCATATTGTGCTGTAGGCGCAGCGCACGGTTGGAGATGAAATATTAAATAGGTCACATAGCGTTTAGTATCAGCTAACCTATTATGTAAGATTAACCTTAAAACAATAGGTCGAGAAGGTGATCTGAATCTGTTCTTACTGCAAATATCTTTACAAATATTACAAAACACAATATGTCATTTTTGTGTTGTCAACATACCTTCTGAAACCATAGAAAACTTGGAAATGTTGAAAATATTTAAACAGCGCCTTTTTTCATTATAAGAATAAACAAAAGAAAAAACTTTTCCTTTTGTGTACTAGCTTTAATCATAAAACCAACCAGTATTTTTATTTTTCTGTTATGAATACCGAAGTATTGTATTCTAACGTAATCTGAAAAAGTTATTTGTTCCGACCGAGAAAAACCATAGTTAATATTATATCTGTGTTATTATAGCATGTGCTTTGTGTGTTATTTGTTCTATTATTTTGAAAATTCGAATGAGAAAAACAATATCGATTTTCGCTGAACAACACCGAATCCACAGAAACATGTTTTCATCCTGCATTCAGAATTTGAAGTATTTCTTTTATCTATCTATGGATTATTTTCTGAAAGTAATCGAATATTCAAAAAATTTATAATGTAGCCTCACGAAGAAAATGAAGAGAAAAACTTTTCAGGTAAAATTTCACCGCGCACAATATTTTGTTGTCTGTGGCCTTTCTGGAATTTCGCTAAATCATCTATGGTTTTATTAATTCATATTATAATTAAGTAAGACGTATGTATTATAGGTTATAAGTACATATTTCAGATAAGTTAAAATTCACATAATGTTTATTTTTGTAACAAAATCACAGCAGGTCGTCAAGATTATCCGTATTTCGCCGGTTTCAACCGATTTTTTGTCTCCTGTATACCAGTTTTAATAATAATAATAATAATTCATACCCAGATTATAATGTTTACTCGCATTGTCTTTTATCTATTTGGGTAGGTGTGTACACATTATAATCTTCAATGACATAATTATTTATAAAATTATTATGTTAAGATAACAATGAAATTACTAAGAGAAATTCATGTTATAATTTCAGCGTACGCAAAATCATATATATATATAACAGAAAATAGTTGAACAATATTTAGTCTTTTGTGTTCAATTATTAAGGGTCGTTGTATTTTTTTTCAAAATGCACTTTCTGTTATAATTTTGAAATGAACCCCTTTTCAAATTAATAATGGTTCAGTGAATTAGCATATGAAACTGGTAGGATTAAGTACGTCCAAAAAGGTTAAGAACCACCTGCTATAGAGGTTATTGTCTTAAGATTGTGTGCGACTTATGAGCATATCTATGGAAAAAAATTGAATTTAGAACACAATTTTTTTCCATAGACTTTTTTTTTCATAGTTCACGCTGAAGTTTTTCAATTTAACAAAGAAACTTGGCAGTCTCGATCATGATGTTCACAAAATCCCGACAGAATATTAAGCAATTCGACCTGTCACATTTCATCTTGCTCCATAATGAATGCTCTTTGCCCTCACTTTGCTTTGAATTGTACCCGCGTCTGTTCCACCCAATCTCTTATCTAGAGCTTTGCGACTTTGCCAACTACCGTTTGTTCCGGTCGGGATAATAGCCAACATTACATAATAACCTCAGAAACTGTATATTCTTAATATTAAACTTCATAGATCACTCTCTTTTTTTTTTTTTTTATAATAATAACTTCTCTTTATTCACCAAAATAATAACAATACAAGTCCTGTTAAGGCTTTTACAAGCCTTGTCAACAGGTTCTTTACACAATTATTACAAATTACAAAAATAATTCGATTGTTTGATAAATTTATATAAAACAAAAGATAGATACAAACAAAACCAATCATACATGTTATTATACCATTAGGCAGATTGTATAATACATTTACACATTATATTGCACGCCAAACATTACCAAATAATTCTTATTTTTTTATCTTCGAAAATGCACGGCAAATGCCTCCACAAAACAACAAGCAATCCAACAAATACCCCCATCAGCTATACAAAACACAAAAAAGCATCAAACCAACAAACATCCTCATCAGTCATACAAAAAAATACAAAACAAAGCATTCAACCAACAAAAATCCTCGTCAGTCATATCAAAATATAATATAAAACGAAGTATTAAACAATAAAGATTATCATCAGTCATACAAAAATAAAATATAAAACAAAGCATTAAACCAATAAATATCCTCATCAGTCATACAAAAATAAAATATAAAACAAAGTATTAAAACTAGTAAATATCATCATCAATCATAAAAAAAATAAAATAAAATAAAACATAAAACAAACTATTTAGATAATAAATATCCCTATCAGTCATACAAAAAACAAAATATAAAACAAAGCAATAAATATCCTCATCAGACATAATATATATAAAAAAATATATATAAAACAAAGTATAAAATCAACAAATATACTCTATAAAAAATATATATATAAAACAAAGTATAAAATCAACAAATATACTCTTCAATCATACAAAAAAACAAAACGAAATAAGTACAAAGAATCTATATAGGTACTCTTCATGACTATTTTTTAATTATTTACTTTAAAATAAAATCAATCACACATGTTACTCACCAAACCCCACAACCAGCACGACCATATCTCACACTGCATCAATAATATCCATATTACTCACAATCCACTGTCTCATAAGAATCTTCATCTCACCTAGTCTTTGGGTATCTTTAATATTCTGAGGTAGCATATTTAATACTTTGGGAATCAGATATTCTAGGGTTCGCATACCATACTTATTATTTACTTTAGGAATTACCAATCCCTCATTCTGCGTGAATCTAGTATTATGGTTGTGTATCAATCTATTTCGATATCTAATGTCCAAAATATCAGGTAGTAAAAATTTGTTCAAAAATATTCCCTTAGCAGTCATTATATTGCAATCTGTATATGTATCTCTTGCATTGAAATGTCTACCTGGAACAGACTTGTAATTGGCAACTATTTTAACAAGTATGTCTTGGACACTCTGTACTCTGTTTAGATTAGTTTTTGTTGTGTTTCCCCAAGCGGAGATTCCATATCGTATCAAAGACTCCGCCAACGAAAAATATATGGTTTTTGTTATACAATCAGGTACAAAATATTTTACCCTATGAAGTTGTCCCGCAACCGATCTCAACCTACCACACAGCTTACTAACATGTTCGTCCCATTTAAAATGATTATCAATTAATACACCTAAATACTTATATGTTTTTACCTGTTCAATATTTTTACAGTTACAATCATTTCTAATACCAATGTGAATACAGTCATAATCATGCGAAACTATGCGAGGGCTAGATGCAACAGTGTGTGGAGTCCTTATATATAACAATTTCGTCTTTTCTGCATTTATTCTAAGACCATAATCATGTGACCATTTAATCAGAGCATTGTAATCATCTTGCAGTAATTTACATGCATCATCTATGTTTTCGTGCGCCATCACTAGTGCAGTATCGTCAGCATACATAAAATGCCGAACATTTCTAAAAAGATTCTTGATCATGGAGACATAAATCAAATACAATATTGGTCCCATTATAGATCCCTGTGGCACACCCGATTTAATGTATTTAACATCGCTATATGTATTGTTTATTTTCACTATGCATCTTCGATCACTTAAATAATTTCTGAAAAACATCAACAATTTACCCGTTATCCCAATTAATTCTAGATACTCTAATAATTTTTCATGATTGATGGTGTCAAAGGCCTTAGAGTAGTCTATAAAAATAACAAGAACATGTTTTCTTTTATCCAATGCGTCATTCACTAAGTTTCCAAAATTTTGTAGAAGTGTCTCAGTTCCCTTATTTTCTTGATATCCGTACTGTGATGGATCCACAATATTATTTCTTTCTATGTATTTTTTCAGTTGGTTACACACATATTTCTCAAGAATTTTCTCAATCGCTGGTAAAATGCTGATTGGCCGATAATTATTATAATCATAGTGTTTTCCACCCTTATAAATTGGTCTTAATATTGCTGTTTTTAATTCTTCTGGTATGCATCCTTCTTCTATAATTTTGTTGATAAGATGGGCAATAATGGGAGCCAGCCTACCAACATTATTTTTCAAATCATGCATTCTAATGTTATCTATACCCGGTGATTTGGAGTCTTTCATGTTTTTAATAATGTCTGCAATATCGGCGACAGTTGCAGATCGATAGAGCATAGAGGTATTATCAGCCATATTAACAAGATTCATCGTTTTATGATCACAAATGTGCAGACTCTGGTACACTTTATCAGAAAAGTTTTCATTAAACTTCTCCAGTAGGTACTGTTTCCAATTGATTGTTTTTCAAGAGATATTTTTGTATCACTTCATCACAACTATTTTTTGTTTTTCTTCCTAAGACAAAATTTATTTTATTCCAAGTCCTCTTTATATCACCAAAACAGCCATTAAATTTATCCCTATAGAAGTTTGTTTTAGCATTCAATAGAAGAAGAAGAAGAATATTAAACATACTAAATACCTACTGTGAAGGTCCTATTTTTGTGCAAATAACGCCGGCTAAGATCAAATCTATTGTCATTTTGTCATGCCTGCAGTGCTGCAAAATTAGGTAGGGTGGATTTATTTTTTTTCAAAATTCGAATTTCAACATTTTTGTTTTGTTATTCTCCTAAAACGAGTCTTATATTCATAAAATCACGCTTTATTTGGGTAACCCAATTTTTTGTCTAACTTGATGATTTTTTTTACTAAGTAGGTAGGTACCTATACCTATATTATATTGCGATTATTTTAATGTTGAGTTTAAAAGGTTTCGTTGTTCATTTCTTTTTGTGTTATTTTTTACCCGCTGGTTGGTTTAAAAACGCCGCCTCCCCGAAGCACACCCAACGGCTACTCATATATGTACATACGGCGCTATCAATGTAGTGGTGCGTGTGGTCTGTTGTTTGAATCGGGAGGATACACATATTTATTACCCCGTACAGGTTTCGCATCAGTTTCTTATAAATTTTGTGTACTTAGACGAAAACTTTAGATACATACAGCCATCTTTGTAAAGCGTCGAATCAGAATTATAATTTTGTTTCATCAATCAATCAATCGAATCAAAACTCCCTTTGAACTCCACTTAGGAGCATAGGGAGGCAACAAGAGCTCTCCATCGCGCTCGATCCTGCGCAATGCTTATGACCTCCTCCCACACCAAGTCCATTTCCCTCAGTTCTGCCTCGAAGGAAGGGAACACGGTATGAATACAATTTCGTTTCATAGAGACGGTTATTATTTTATCGAGTGTGTATTAAATCTGTAAAACATTTTGTGACCTTCACCTTATTGGTGCTATGAGTAACTAACTGACTGTTCTGACCTGACCAGGAAACGAACTCAGGATCTCCGAGGTCGGTTTTTAATGTGACAACGGCGATATTATATAATATATATTACACTTTTCTATACAATGGTGCCAGTATAGCTGGCGGAACTTATTGCCCGAGGCAATTGTTTTCTCGAATATAATAAATATATGAACTGATGACTTAACAATTCACGGTTCGATTTTTAAAAGGTATGAACAAACCACTACGGGCTTACGACCGCCTTCTACTGTTATTTCGAAGGTTGGCTTATGTACTGGGTTCCTAGGAAGCGGTCTGTCGTCTTACAAGGCGGCAATCTTGTCAATGTTTATTGTTACTACGGTAACAATATTGACAATGTTCTAAGTTGACATTCACCGTTACCGCTATAGCAGTACCGTAGTTTTAGGAAAACAGACCATTTATGTGATCACTTTTACGTTAACAACGTTCGCCATTAATGTGGTTATGTTCACTTTTTTTTCAGTCAACCAGTCCCATCCAGTCTGAGACAGCTAACCCTGGGTAGAAATGTGAAAAAAAAACACTAAGAAAAATTGTGAAGTTCACGCCTATACCACTAGGCTACCGAGGCCGATATATCCATTATAAATTCAAGAAACTTTGTTCCCAGATAATTGGTTCCTGCTTATTTCCACCACCTGTCGTGGTTGCCTCGGGGGCTCAAATCCAGACCTGATTACAAACACCCAGGAACATTCCTGAGGTTTCTGTCTGTGTGTCCCTTACACATGTTTACCCAGCGCGTAATTAATTCAGAAACTAAGTGAAGTTAGGCCCGTCTCACACGTATACGATTCCGTTCGGTAGCTGCCAACAAAACTTGTGACGATTATTCGTTTTTCATGTCTCAAAAAGGGGTATTAAGGGGCGCCAACTACATGACGGCAGTCGCTGGCTATAAAAAATTGGTTATTCTAGATGTTCTCAAAATGGTCCAAATTTGTCCCATTTTTTCATTATCCTTCAACCAGGGTACACGTGTTGCTGTTATATATTTAAAATACGTGATTTAACATAGTGAAATGTCATTATGATGATTGAAAAAAAAACTCAAGTTTCTCATCTGTCACAATGCATGACATCCATTTGAATAGGGAGCTTTACATTGCTCTTGACTAGCACGTGTTGGATTCTCTAAACATTGTCCCTCGGGCGACTATGGATAATTTCAGCTTTTTTTTTTTTAAGTTAATATTAGCGTAAAAAAACGTAACAAAAGCGCGTAATTGAGTTGGTGTCTAGTTTTCGATTGATATGTGGATCCCCACTGTCTTTTTATGTTAAGTTAGCTAGCAGCTATAGTATCCTTAGAACGCACGAAATTGTGGATTTTTTGTAATTTTAGGTAATTATCAGTACCATCTACATAATATTATGTACTTCTAACCGAAGCTTCCGTCCCACTTGGGCGACTGAAAAGGAACATAACCGTAAATGTGTGATAAAGGCCTTATGAAGAATTAGTCTGGTTTTATTCCTCCTCTTTCTTCTCCCAACACTTCCTAATCTCTTCTCCTTCCTTCACTGACCTAATTTTACTTCATGTCACGATTGATTTTTCGTTTATAAAATAATACTACCACCGGCTGATACAGAAGATTGTATTGTTTAAAAATGTTTTAGAAACGCTTTCAAGTGTCTATTAATTTATTTTAATGCCGATTAACCACCCTCCTACCAGTTTTTCCTTGGTACAAGACTATTAAACATTCCAAAACCAGCGTTTCGCTTATTGTTAAGTGGAGAATGGAGCATTGTTGGCTCACTTGGCTAGAATCGGCATACTATGTTCGGGTGAAAACACAAAGAACGCTGGTTCCGACCGGCGCACACAAGCCCAATGAGATACATTGGGACGACAAAAATAAAAAAACACACTTTCTTCCAACCAATCAGAAATTCGTCAAAATATTTTTTCATTAACCATTCCATTATAAACCATAAGAATTTTTTATGTCAATCTAACAGCATCGTCTCAGCATGCGTACAAAAATGATGAGCATTCACAGGGCCGAAATCGCTTAGTTGTGCTCCAATAATTGATGTACTAGTTGCGTTCGTGCTGTTTTCCCTAAGTTGTTTTTCTTCCAATTTTAATTTGGATATTGAAGCAACAGGTGTGTACTTTAATATGCAATTTTTGTTTTGGCATAACAATTTTATTTAGTCTAGATAAAATATGTTTTATCAAATGCTATTTTTGTTCTTAAAAATATCCAAATATTAAAAATAACTAGATTTATGTAAAAAGTTCCACAGAGTACCGCTATAAAATTTTAATAGTTTGTTAAAACACTTTATAATTAACGTAAAAAAGTAAAAAACACGTCCCCCTCTCTCTCTCTCTCTCTCTCTCTCCCTGGCTTGCTCCCAGCTTAACGTCTATGAAGACTGCTAGGGTCAGCTCTCCTCGTCCTCAGGCTGTAGACTCTCCTGTTTCCACCTTTTTGTTTAATCGTATGTAATCTTTAGTGAGGGTGGCGCTTTTCTACACGAAGTTAAGGTGAAGAAAAGATAATTATTTTTAGTGCTGAACAATGAATTGTTTCATTAATTTTCATCATTAAAGTACAATGAACGATATTTAATATATATTGGGGTTTGATATTAGTGAACTTTCTGAAATAACTGGAATTAATGCAGAATTCTTACGGTAATTTCTTGTGGGTTGTACATAAACGAAGTATGATGAAGACGACGAGAATACTGGTAAGAATCTTAAAAATATAAGACCTCAGTAATAAAAATACAGATATATTACATTTTTATTGTTTCATTTTCAAATCGGAGTATTATTACCCCCATCTACCCTATATGGGTATGCCCTATTTTACCCCAATCTACCCTTAAAAGGTATTTTTTGTGAAAGATTATTATGAAGTAGCCTCACAATAAAAAAAATTGATCAGAATATCGAATAAGCTACCATTTTATATTTTTGTCGTCCTAATGT
Organism: Mystacides longicornis; assembly: GCA_963576905.1. Taxonomy (NCBI): domain Eukaryota; kingdom Metazoa; phylum Arthropoda; class Insecta; order Trichoptera; family Leptoceridae; genus Mystacides; species Mystacides longicornis. The sequence goes on along the minus strand of OY756439.1, from coordinate 5,491,225 downwards.
AGCTCCTTGGCCTTGTGTGCGGCGCAAAGAATATTTCTATGCATTTGAATGGGCATACGCACAGCAAAGGTGAAAACACAAAGAACGCTGATTCCGACCGGCGCAAAGAATATTTATATGCATTTGAATGGGCATACGCACAGCAAAGGTGAAAACACAAAGAACGCTGATTCCGACCGGCGCAAAGAATATTTATATGCATTTGAATGGGCATACGCACAGCAAAGGTGAAAACACAAAGAACGCTGATTCCGACCGGCGCAAAGAATATTTATATGCATTTGAATGGGCATACGCACAGCAAAGGTGAAAACACAAAGAACGCTGATTCCGACCGGCGCAAAGAATATTTATATGCATTTGAATGGGCATACGCACAGCAAAGGTGAAAACACAAAGAACGCTGATTCCGACCGGCGCAAAGAATATTTCTATGCATTTGAATGGGCATACGCACAGCAAAGGTGAAAACACAAAGAACGCTGATTCCGACCGGCGCAAAGAATATTTATATGCATTTGAATGGGCATACGCACAGCAAAGGTGAAAACACAAAGAACGCTGATTCCGACCGGCGCAAAGAATATTTATATGCATTTGAATGGGCATACGCACAGCAAAGGTGAAAACACAAAGAACGCTGATTCCGACCGGCGCAAAGAATATTTATATGCATTTGAATGGGCATACGCACAGCAAAGGTGAAAACACAAAGAACGCTGATTCCGACCGGCGCAAAGAATATTTATATGCATTTGAATGGGCATACGCACAGCAAAGGTGAAAACACAAAGAACGCTGATTCCGACCGGCGCAAAGAATATTTATATGCATTTGAATGGGCATACGCACAGCAAAGGTGAAAACACAAAGAACGCTGATTCCGACCGGCGCAAAGAATATTTATATGCATTTGAATGGGCATACGCACAGCAAAGGTGAAAACACAAAGAACGCTGATTCCGACCGGCGCAAAGAATATTTATATGCATTTGAATGGGCATACGCACAGCAAAGGTGAAAACACAAAGAACGCTGATTCCGACCGGCGCAAAGAATATTTATATGCATTTGAATGGGCATACGCACAGCAAAGGTGAAAACACAAAGAACGCTGATTCCGACCGGCGCAAAGAATATTTATATGCATTTGAATGGGCATACGCACAGCAAAGGTTAAAACACAAAGAACGCTGATTTCGATAGGCGCAAATAATGTTTATATGTATTTGAATGGGGATACGCACATCAAAAGCAGGAACCCGCTTTCCGGCATGCCCATTGAAAGAAACTATACAAAACATTATTTGCGGTGATCGGCGCCGGTCGGAATCGGTGTTCTTTGTGTTTTCACACTTCTCCTTTGTCGACAGGCGGATGATACGTTTCATATTTGTTGGTAGTGACCGAAATCCAGTCGAAACTGAATAGAACCGTTTATGTATAGGGGCTTAATGATGTTTGCTTGTGTCAATCAAATTGTGAGTTCTTTCAACATTTTTCCATGGCAGTGTTATGAATTGAACTTTTTGCTTGTTTACTTAATTTCGACATCTGAAAATACCTTCAAGACATAGTACCTATATAATGTGAAGTAACTTACTTATGTGTATGTCAACTTATCAATGCACAATTCTCCATTTGTGACGCTTTGGGAGGCCGCAAAACCCCTGCACTAGATCCTGACCATTGACAATGTTCTCTGTGATAACACCGTTGCCCAATACATCGGAGCAACAGAATATGTAGGGGTTTTCCGTTTCAACGCATATCTTCCATGAAACCAACAATTCTTTGGTTTTATGGAGGATATAAGAATCGCGAAAAATATTTTAAGTACGTTTTAATCAAGGTCTCGAAGACGTGGAAGACCCTCTCATACCGTGTTCCGTTCCTTCGAGGCAGAGCTGAGGGAAATGGACTTGGTGTGGGAGGAGGTCATAAGCATTGCGCAAGATCGAGCGCAATGGAGAGCTCTTGTTGCCTCCCTATGCTCCTAAGTGGAGTTCAAAGGGAGATTTGATTTGATGATTGATTTTAATGTCATAAAGATTACAACAGCTGTGGGAAATCTAATTTACTAAGCACTTTCTTTTGAACAAGTTGTTCAAATGTTTTTTATTTGAATTTTCTAAGACAGTAAATTCCTTAGGTTGTACCTTCGTACTGAACCGTGTCTTGATTTCTTCTTCTTGTCGTGTCATACTGTGCGCGTATAGAATATGTATTTCTGTTTTAAAAACCTTATAAAATAAAATGTCAAGGTGTAAAAAGTTAAAATACTAAAAACAAAGGGTCAAAACAATAAAAGCGAAAAGACAAGGTAAGTAGGGCAGCCATTTGCAGCCTTTGATCCTTTCATAGTAAGCTACTTAAAGCTTGTGTCGTGAAAGAGGAAGATGATCGCACCTGGGACCGAACCCACGACCTCCGCACGAAACCAGTACGAAAGCCGGCGTCGTAACCGCTAATCTACCAACCACTTCATCTTAATCATCTTACCATAATAATTAGGTAAAATTTTAATTCAATGATATCCGTTCATGCAATAAGATATGTACAACCATGTTGCACATGCGACTTATTTCCTACTACACCGCTATCTCTTGGATTTTTTTAAATTTATGCAACTATAGAGTAATAATTTTGTTTTTATTACACAATTATGGTCATGACCTGTCGAACATCATCCCCCATCCATATCAACAATAATTATTACATAATACAATACATTTTTAGCTTATTTATTTCAATTTCAATGTCGTAAACTGTATTTAATTCATGTAATATGTCAAAAAAAGTTCGATGGGCGGGTCAGCTAGTTTAAAATATTATAATTATTAGTGACCCTTTTATGATCCCTGTAGTACGCCCTATCTCGTCCATACTTTCTTGTTCCACTTTCAATGCTCTTGTATTATTAATGGCTATTGTTTCTTCTCTTTTGACGAGAGTCCTGAGATTTAACGAGACCCGCATTCATGTTTGATCATCCCTCACCCCTGCCCTCCCTTGTGTTGGGGGTAGTTTAGCATTATTCACGACGACATCAGTTGGGAACTTGTTATCTGCCCATCATCCATTCAAAGTTTCAAAATTCCACCATCAGGTTGCGCTCGTGAACTTCTCAAGAATTAGGCAAGCCCGCCCCCGGTTAAACTTCAAAGTTGCCTTATCACCCACTCTGGTATTTTTGTTTATTTACGTATTCAACATAAAAGCTTATAAACGTACCTACCTTGAATGTTTAAAAGCGAATGAATTCAATTCAGATGATAAAGTGCGAATTTGAAAGCAACACCTTCAAATAGTAAAAAATGACATTGTATATTTGGATTTTCCCTAAATCCTCTGGAGAGAATGGGAACAATAATTGTGGGACATGATGCCATTTTTTGTCTATTTAAGGATTGATTTGATTTCAATTACCCATCTGCACCTCCTCAACCTTGGTGTTCCCTAGAAAAATGCAAATAATGCAATATACTAGACGACGAGTCGTCATCCGGGGTGGATAATGTTGGCCCATGGGCGGAACGACGTCTTCGTCTACTCTTGCAAGCGTAGCTTTGTTGTGCCAAATACACATATCAAGAAAAGTTAAAATATGGCTTGTCTTATTATGTGAGGGAGATTTTCTTCATGCAGGGGTTAAGAATAAGAATTTTTATAATATCATCCACAAGTTTTCTTTCTCAGATGTAGTTAGTCTTAGATCTCTGTCTGACTCTCGCTGCCTGAAACTAGACACTTCTTTTTGTCAGTAATTACATGTCACCTATTTCTGGCAACGCTGTCACAAAGCTCCAATTTATGGGGTAGGCTTGGTCCTGACCTGTCATTTCAACCTAACTCTTTTCTTAAAATTCTTTATAATTATTGATTCACAGAAGCCTTAATTACTCTTTCTTTTTCGTCCTATTTCCATTTTGGCCTGTCGATCTTACCCTTTACACGCAAGTGAAAAAAAAATATTTCCGTCTCAGTACCTATCGCAAATATCCGTAAGAATACACATAATATCTCTCACCTGTATTTTGTTGCTGTGTTGCTAACCATCGAGAAATAGGTAATTAAAAGATAATAATGTACCTACTCCACAGTCCACCTTATCTATGGATTATCATCATCATCACTGTCTATTATAACCTACATGCGTCTATGGTTGCTTATCGATTTTGATGATCGTATTAAATAAATTTTCCGTGCTATCACGATGGTATTATATCGAACTATCTCGTTATTATGATAGCTAATACGTAAATAATAGCTTGTAGTCAATTTATTGACGCAAGCAAAATGCACCTAATATTATTTTGCTAATCCATCTTCTCCATAGATAAAGAGTGACGTTGACAGATTTTCAAGATTTTTTTTTTTAAATAATGATTGAGAAAAATATTTTTTTTCAAATTTAGAATATTTTTAAAAACATAACCCTTTTTATTCGTCTTATTTTCTTTGAAATAGAACTGTCATGTTCGATTGACTATGCCTTTTTACAATTTCCACAATTCTTCGGAATGTTAAAACTATCATAATATATTTGTATCTTCAATTGAATGCAACCATATTCCTTCCGAATATTCTCAATCCTCACAATACAATTTATCTCAGTTTATCCACATATTTATATTTAATCCGAAATACATAACATGCAATTATTTTTTTTCAACCAGTGTTGCCATGTAGCATTATCGTCTTAACTGCATTTTTTATCTATCGTTTTTTGTCAGTCCCCACGTTTTTTGTTGAATGGATGAAGTCATCCCGGAGATTATTTGCCATACTGCAAATTGCTCCTAAAGTACACACATTGCATGGAAATAATAATCCTACCTTATAATTGGTAAGTTCGTTCGTAACTCGGTATTTTCGTTGAAACACTATAATAAACCCATGCGAAACATTTTTCATAGATATGACGAAACCAAACGGACTACAGGAAATAGTTTTCATACTTACAATTGATGTCGGTTCTACATGAAACTGAAACAATTAATCACCCTTTTCTATACCTGGCGTACGACAGGTTTTGCTGCTTGTCTGATAATAATTAAAACGTTTACCTTAACATAATACGAGTATCTTTATGTGGTTGGATACTAGGTTTCTGTTTATATACCTAGTGTTTCAACAAAATACTTTATCTTTATTCACAGTAAATATTTTTATATAAAAAAATATGCATTGCAAGTTGCTGCAGGTCAGTGATTGACTCGAAAACAACTTAACACAAATTTTATTAGTTTTTGCACATAAGTCTATTTTGCGTACACCAAATTTAACACGTGTGTCATATTTTGTGTGCAATAAGGATAAATTCTGTCTAACGAAATCCTATTTGTAGGCGTCTATTAGATTATCTGCGAAAAAAATCCCATATCAAGCCCCGTGTTATACACCTAATAGGTCCGTACTTGTAATTCAGGTCGGAAGTTTTGGCTTTTCTCTCGGCTAAAGAAGCGTAAAAAGGATTACTTATTTATTATTCTCTACCGGATATTCCCTAAGACGCCGTTTTTTTTCTCATTTATACTCATTCCCGCCCACCGTACACAAATGTGTACACTGTATCACTAACGGCCGGTTTTCATAAAAAAGGAGACTTTTAGTCACGTTATTGGCACTTGAATTCGACTTTAGTGTAGTTTCATCATTTACCACCAGAAGTCATAGAAAATTTCGAAGTACTCTCTCTGCCACCACAAATTATGAAAGTTTGTATATGGTGTGGAAAAAATAGGGTGGAAAACATGGCAAAATGAGAAGAGTATTATTGTTTACAGATTTCGTTTACTAATTCATAAACCATAATAATAAATTAACGACATTAACGGCAAATTGATGCGTTATCGAGAAATGGAATAATTGACAGATTAATAGAAATTCCTCGAAAATATCAGTAAACTACCTATGTTTTTTATAGACTTCAGTGAGTAAGTTGTAAGATTCATGAGCAAGATAAAGAATTTCGATATTTTATTAGTCTCCCTAGCTTTTTTTTTTAATTATGATCAATTCAAATTGCATTATTTAATAGTATAAATCAAAATATTTACAATATTTTTTATATGGTGTACACGTTTGTGTACGGTGTGCGGTAATGGGTTAAGTCCTACCCACAACTAATATTACGGCCAAATTTTGGCGGTACTGCGAAATTCTCTCCCCATAAATTATGTACGCAATTTATCCCGTAGGTTCTCTAAAACTGCCCGTTATTTATTATCCTTGGTTTTCCTCGATTTTACGGCAAAGGCGAACGAATTTTACATCCAAGTTTTATATCCTTAAAAATTATGTTCCAAAACGCAGATTTCTTGAATAATTTACGTGTTTTTTTCGTATGAAGTTGTGTACAGTCTGGCTAAAAAGAGTGGAAATTAATTATTGATAAACTAAAATGTTATCAATCTGGCAACACTGAACATAGGTTATTGTCTGACATTACAAATGTTTACGAATGTACAGTAGTGTGGGCCGATTTCCTTTTTTCCCTCTATTGCTAACGTAATAGTTATATTTTAGTGCTAAATGCTGTTTTAAATACGTATGCAAAATATTTTTCAATTCGAAAGATATCTTCTGTCTCCGAATTGAGCTCAAAGTTTCAAGAAATTGTTAAATTTGTCCTATTTTGAAGCAGGTATAAAGAAAGTAAAAATATGTTTAACATAATATTTTTTAAGATTGTATGTCATAAAAATGATGGAATAATTAGTTCTGTATGATATAAAGCATAATAATACAATTTAAGATAGCAACAAAGTATATAAAGCGCCGCAATAAACAAGAGAAAATCGCATGAAATGAGAAAAGGGTTAAAAATACCAGTTTTGTATTTTGATGGCCGTAAAGCCAAAGTTTTAGGATAGTGATTAGAAAAAGTGGACAAAAATACAGATGAACAATAATTAAGAGAGTGTTAAAGGAAACTGATTCTAAATTGATGGAAAATTTGGAACACCGAAACCGATAGAGAGATCGATTACAGATTTCTTTTCAAATAGCAACATTTCATTGGATATTTTACTTATCGTCTGATGTAATAAAAAAAGTGTAGGTACATAAATACCGGAAAACATGATTGAATAATTAGTTTGCAGGAGAAAATAATAATAAAACCATTAGAATGAATATTTTGCTTATTGCAAACCACAAATAATCCCAATTGAATGAGTCGCCGATAATCTAGAAAAAAACTGCAAGCAACAATATATTTAGGTTTTTGTATAATAATGTGTTGATCTGGTTGATAGTGCTTTCTCAAGTCATCATACGCATTCTGACCAAATTGGAAAACAACTGGAAAAATAAAATAAAAAACAATTGATATGTTCCAGGTGATTACAAGAGAAACTACTATTTTATAATTTCAAGATCTACGAAAAGATCAATTATATTTATTCCAAATTGGTATAGTCATACCAACAGGAACATTTTCTAATGATTTAGGCAACTGAGCTCCAGGAAAAATAATCCATGTAATAATCGCTAAACTAAGCTCATAGGATTCTGCGACTGCGCTTCTTTCAGAAAGTTTGATGACTTTAACTTATCTTTATTGTTAATGTCTGTCCACCAACTTACCTCGCAACTGATCCAGTTACCTATGGAAGTTTAATTTCTTATCCATATATTTATCAGATTATCAAAGCTGTTATATAAACTGTAATTACTAAAAGAAAAAGCTATCTCGCTCAAAATACACTATGAAGTAAGAGAATGAACCGCTCGCTGGATAGTGAAAGCTCGAATCACCCAAAAAAACGCATTTTTGATCCTTGAAGTATCGAAAGTAAATTTTGAAGCATCCTTTTACAAGAACTAAGTTATAGATAGACAGCAAAATGTAACAGAAACACCAATCGACAAGTATCCGACGAAGATCTTACGGCATTCATTACATACAATGGCGAAGATGAATAAATACAGTTTCCTGAATTTATCTTGTCTTATCCAAGGAGTTTGACGATCTGTGAAATTGTTAAAGAAGCCTCACCAACTTAACGGAGAAATTTATCAATAAAATATTATGTAAAAGCTTAGCAAGCAACGAGTAAAAAAGATATCAAACCCAATTTATCAAAAACAATCACCGCAAAATAACATAATTTCATATACTTGTTTTACATAAAAAATTTGAAAGTTTTATTTATTATTTTTGTGTTATTAAATAAATAGAAATATGTTCTTGAATTATCTGAGGTATAATAAAAAAAGTGAATAAAAAAACAAGACCGGAATCATTTTACATGATTATTATAAAAATATCAGTTAGTATGGGATATTTTCGTCCCATACAAAACTTCAAGGTCGATTCGGAGACAGAAGATCTTATTTTTTTGTCATGAAATTTTGTAGATAGTTATAATACATCATAAGGCAACAAATTATCACTATTACATTAAGATTAGAAACACTTTTTAAACTTCCATACTAGAACGGCCCAGCCTAATGTACAGCAATTCTAACTGGTAAATACAACATCCAGTTCATTTTAAAAATTATATAGTACCTTTTACTAATTTGGATATTTTTCCGACATTTTTATTTCATTTATGTTTTTGTATATTCCTATAATATTCACTTACAAATAAATTATAGGTTATGTTTAAACATTTTGACATTTATAGGATTGAAATTCGGCCATAGAATAGTAAGCACCATTTTGTGGATTACAGCACCCATTTTTATCTCATTATCTCTTGTTTTTTGACTCGTTTTTTTTTTCATCTCATTTATAATGCCATGTCTGGTACAGTTTGTAAATAACCCCTACAAAGCATTTCATGTGATACCACATTGAAGTGTTTTTTTTTTATATATTTTGGCGGTTACAATACTTTACTTTATAAATGTACTTATTAAATGTTGCCATACAAACTACTGCAGCGCCCTCATTTATTTTCTACTCTTTTAAGCCAGACTCTATATTATGATAGACTAGCTTTTACGACAAACGTCCTTAGGTCCTAACTATGAATATTGAATTCGATTTGTATAATGATAAATTAATTATCTTTTAACCAATGGAATTCCGAACGATGCATCTGTTTTAAACCATATATTTTCCCTTATGAGACCTCGTTAATAATTTCTAACGGAGTAATGATTGAATTACGCACAATATCGTCTTCTACTTACCTAATTGTGTAAATACGTCAAATAATCTTAATTATAGAAGTAATTAACATGCCTAATGCCTATGCAAATACGACCGTTTTATTAAACTAAGTAATCTACATAATAATTCAGAAATGTTTGTCTGCTTTCTATCGTATATGTGAACATCACGCTCAAAATACAAATGCTACGTCAGATATGAATCTGCGCAGAGCGGTGCAATTTGCTTGAGAAGGTTCTTAAATACAATTTGCTGCATTAACTTTAATATATTTAGAGCTATTTAAAAAAACTCTTATTTTTTTAGGATCTTCATACAAATTTCTCAAAAAGACAGTAAGCCATCTTTTGGAAACAAAATTACTCATGTAAACGTTGAATGGAATCTTGGTATTACGGTATGAAAATGTAATAAAATAATTGTAGATTGATTTGTTATACATATAAATGTTATTCAAATCTTATTATTCTCAATAAATAAAGATTTAATGAAAAAATTTGCAAAATGATTCCTCCATTTTGAAGTTTGACAGATAGCACAAATCACCCTCTATGGGTGGAATGCCTAATTAATTATCACACATTAGGGAATGTAGCTAAGATTCAAACCACAGAGCTCTCTCTCTCTCTCTCTCTCTCTATGAAAACTTGCAAATTATGTCGGTAGGTTCGTATAATATTATTATTATTACATAAATATGGCATTCCGTCCCGATGAGGAATCGTATAATATTATGAGGTCGGTAAAACAAAAATTGTAAAAGTGTTCTTCTTTTTCTGTGCTTATGTCAGTTATAGACACAGAACACATATACTCTCTAACGAGTCTGTTAAGCAATGGGAAGCTACACTAGAACCTGTTTAATTACCTACCGATCAAGCCTGACAATCGGAATCAAAAACGTAAAGCAAGACGGGTATAAGCTAGTACGAAATACGATAATTAATCTAATATGATATAATCACTGCAACAGATTTTTTTTATAATGTATAAAATGTCGGGTTATTGCGAACTCTTATAGCTCGAGATCGACTGAACAGATTTTTCCAATGTTCGATTTATTGGATTTTTCTCCGCTCCGGATAACAGAATAACTATTAAAAATTCGAAAAATGGATATCATTGATATCAAATAATATAAATTCCTATAATATTAAAGTTAGTATGGAACGCATTTCCTTTCAACAAGGCCATCAGTGAAAATTCTATAGAAACACGATTTTATTTACCTGACAATCGTTGACATTAAAAATATAGGCTTAAAATAATTTTTAAGGTTTGTTTCTATTTTTTTAAATGTAAAACGCGAAAAGTGAATAAATCAAATTTGAAATAAATTATCGTTTGACACAAACTGTCACGTTGGTCTGATTGACAGAATTCGGATTGAAAATATGTGGTATCAAACAGATGCATCGGTCGGAATGCCATAGTAAGTTTTCTTACATGACAAATGTTGTTGAGTGACTGGACATGAAGTTGATAGGCTTAAGATGTAGGTGTTATACGCAGTTTACAGAGCCATTTTTTCATAGATAAATTAATATTTACGGTGACAAAATAAAGTAATATTTAAATTAAGTATACATAAAGAATTTGTTGAACGCTACTTCTTTTGTTTTGAACGTTCTTTTGTTTATAAAAAGCAATCAATATTTTTATATCACGAATATAACCTTGCTGACTACTATAAAACACTTATCTGAAATCTCCCAATGAAAATATGTTTTACCCGTTTAGGGTATAGTATAAATATGTTAAGTGTCCTTGTACAAAAATGGTTGAAATCCGCTTTCCAGAATGATCTTAGAACACGCTACTGAAATATTTTACTTGGACGGTATTCTTATGCCAGCGTACCACTTCTACTACATACTAAACTCACATACTATTTGGCGTTGGTGTACTAGACAATTTTAGTTCTACCATTCGACAACACTTTTCTGCTTACTTATTATCGAAATCATGCACTTAATTCTACTTTCGTTGTTTTTTTTTTCATCATTTTTCTTTACTGACATATTTTTCTCTACCGCAATCACATTTTAGATGGTTTTCTTCACCTTCTGACAAATTCACTGCTCCAACAAACTCTCTCCTTTCCCACCAAGAGGATTTCCTCCTTCTGCCACGCCATCTAGTGGGAGGCCTTTGGTTCCTTAAAACTATCAAGGACCATAAATTTTCATGTCATTTTGTGCTATATATCCTCAAAACTGTTTGAAATAAAATCGCATCATTTGAAGTCGTTTTGTTTCAATCATAAATTAAAATCCGTTGCATCGTCACTAAACATTGGTCCTTCGAGCCGGATCTAATCGAAGTATAGGAATTATTAATGAGACATTGTCAATAGTTTATCATCTTTTATCAACTGGTCGCTCTGAAGTCGAATGAATTCAGTGCTTATAAGTTAATATGAAATTGCCAAACCTTTTCGCCGTAGTTCATATTGTCTTTGTCTATTAGAATTTCCATATGTATGATGTAATTATTAAGTTTGACCGTGTCTCAGAATAAATTTAAACTCCGTGTGTATATTTTAATAAAATAATTGTCCGGATATGCGTAGGAGACGTGCTATACATTGTGTCTTCCAACTGGGTCATTAAACACTAGATTGAAGAGTCCTCGTATGCTCATTTCTTGGATTCAAAGTTATTCCGTGTAAAAACCATCCATCTTGCAATATTCTTGGTTCTTGGAGAAATACCTACATAGTACTAAATTCTTCCTTGGTGAAAATGGGCAAACTTCATAATCTTAGATCTTCGTCCTTTCAATATAATCAATAAAACAATAGAAGGGTAAACTGTGATTTTAAACAATCCTTCAAAAACCCTTAACACACCCAACTTATTTCTATTTAAATCCGTATAACAAGTAGTAACAAAACAACCAATCTGCTCAGAAGAAATATACAGATAAAAATGTTATTTCATTACCTTTCGGATATTTTGTTACTTTTCGGAAATTTACAGCGGTTTCATTGGCTGACAAATTAAATATTTTTCTAGGTCGGAATAATATGATATTATTTAATTATTCAACGTGTTTTCTAACATCGCCCAACGAAATGAGGCTTTTATTTAAATGTCGTATTGACACATCGTTATGTAAAGCATATTTGGTAAATCTAGATTCATAGGTGTGAGCCGAAAAAAAACCAAGTAGGTACATGGTTAACACCAGCACAAAAAAGGTCAAATAGAATATCGCAATAAAGGGCAAAATTTGTCATTATTTAATAGTGACAGCTAAAACCTAACCTAAAATAATTTCTTCCGACAATTTATAACCAGGGTTATAAGATAATGTTGATTGGTTGTATCCGTGACACGTGCTCGCCTGAAAAAACTTGTTTCATAATTTCGTATGTCAAGTGGCACCTTGCACCAAGCTTTTCCGCATTTTTTTTTATTTTAATAGGTCAACACATCTAATCGTACAATATTTGTCTATGTTTCTCTCCTGTCAGATGGTAAGTTTGAAATTTTAGAACACATGAGAATGCACTATATAATAAAACCTTAGCGCTGGCGGCCATTTTCCTCTAGCGTCACACCGCGCTGCGCTGTTTGACAGTTATCATAGAGTACAGGTAAGTACATACAGATATAAGGCATGTATATTGTATGTGCAAACTGGGCCTTACAATGTGACGTCACACTCCTAGCGCTAAGGCTTTCTTATATAGGTGGTGTTGAGAATGCATGGGATAACTTTTGAATTTGTTATGTACCTTACTAATCACCATGGATCCTTTCGATACGAAATTAAAATAGATTTTGTTTATAATATAAAACATTTAAAACATTAATGAAGGAATATGCCAATACAATATGAAGGAATAAAAAATATTATTACAATTTTAATTAGAAATATGATCTAGATAAAAAAGAAAAACATGACAATTTAATTCAATTCAAGTGTCACATTTGTCGGAAAAGCCGCTAGGCATTTTCCACCGGGTTCATTGAAGACTATTTCAGCGGTGTGAGGGCGTTGTTAATGTGTTTTCTTTTCACCTCGATGTGACATGACGTTATTGTCGTAGATGACAGAGACGGAGAGAGAGAGGGAGAGGGAGGTAGGGGTGTGATAGAGCGAGAAGGAATGTATTTTGTTTAACTGGAACTCTGTAACCCATTTCTACTTCGCACTCGTGCTTACGTACAGAAATGTTCGACGTATGTTGGAGTAGGTACCTAATACTGGTATAATAAAATTTCTCACAAAATATTATTCCCTCGCCGTCCTTGAGCCGTGCGCGTGTAGAACAGCCTCGCGGGATTACTGCCACTTCATTTTATGACCCTATATTTATACCGAAAATGTTCAAATATGGAACGTTTGCAAAATTTTTAAATATTTGTTCGTTGACAATTTGAAATTATTCGCCCCAACCTAATTAATAGCGCTAAATGCTTTCCAATTTTGAAACTTTATACTGACTGTTCTACGAAGCGGTTGTTTAAATTATTTCAAAACCTATGCTATCATCATTTTCATAACTTAACTGTTAAATATCTTTTAAATTAACTGCAAATTCGTTTAAAGTTTTTATCGTTTAAATTTTGTTTGCAGCCATCCGTAACAATATTACGTACATTTTTCAGCTACATAGTAGGTATATACCTACATATCCGGGGTATTTGGGGCTTGTTATGTATTCGGAAGGAAACGCTGTATACAGGTGGTAGTAGGCACATTCGCTGTAGTTTATTGCATTATAAAATATTTCTCGGCACGACCAACTTTATTGATTGTATATGAAACTGTGAAGATATCGAACATATTGCGAATTGTTTGTTGAATTCAAAATTGGAACATTTCACGAGGCATAGATAAAATCGTTTTAAGTTTTACAGCTGATTATCTATGCTTCTGTATTTGTTGCACAATAAAGAAAATCTTACACATACGTGTTAATACTTTTGTTTGTCTCTGGGACCTACTTACGACAATGTAGCAATCGACTCATTACGATGCAGTTAAAATCGTACTAATATAATTAACTCCTTTCTGAGTTTCTAGTGCAATGAGCTCAGCAGTTTTCTAGTCGTATAGTGTTAATTCCCAACCCAATTAAAAAAATACATAGATGTCTTAGATGAAAAAAATGTTTCAAATGTAAAGGCGTAAAAGTGTTGCAAAAAAAGAATAAGTTCCGATCTATAAACAAATATAAGTTAATCTATGACTGTATATATTGCCAATGTTAAAATAAAATTGGGCAAATATTAGAGTAGCAATAAATTGCAACACTTTGGCTAAAAAAAAAAATAACCGTGAAAACGTGTTCTAAAGAAAAATTTGAATTTATGGAATAAAATTCGAATCGTTCTAAATATAAAAATATCAATCTATGGTTTTATCGCCGACGATAATAATAAAAATAGCCAATAGCATGCTGCTTTCTATATCCGACACCAAAGCTGCTGACCGTGCTCTGTGTCGGCAGAATTTTAGAAGAACTTGCACTTCTATTTATAGAAGAACTCTCGCCTATATATATCGTGGGTTATGAGTTCACTTGTATTGATTTTATTGTTCCCAGCTTTAGTAGTATTATATTTTATTCAGATACTATGAATATTTCCCTGTATTTTATTCAGAGTCAATTTGCTTTCCGTCTATGTGGAGTATTAACTGTTCAAAATCGATGAAATCGGGTACTAAAATTAAACTAACATTCGTAATTTTGTTTGTTTCTGGGTTTCTCATAGACAATATAGCAATAATTGACTTGCGTAGCTTACGTATAACGATTGTCTTTCATTTTAACAAAAGCTAAGCGTTATTTTCAATTATTCAAACGATTGCGTATTCTGATAATGATCTTTACGGTATCAAACAATTCCGTTCTTCTGAATTGGTTCGCTAAACGTTTTTTGGCAGACAAACGAATTTAGCCCGAATTAAAATACAATTTAGATATCATTTTCCAATCTCGTGAAAGACAACAAAATATAATATTGTCTGAGAGTGGTTTGAGGTAAAATCAAATTTTCTCCATTTCCATTCATTCAGATTAAATATCAATTATCGAGATGGCGCTGGGTGGGGTTTCCCTCTTCGTTGTTGCCATTTCTCAGAATCTCGGAGGCTGTATTGACATTTTATTTCACGGAATGTTGCCAGCTCATCTCCTTTACAATATACATTGATATATCTACGTAATACAGAACTCGCCGTATTGAAATTGGCATAATCTAACGTCTGCTATATTTGGATCGATTTAACGTAGGTACCTCATGGTATATATCTTAACATTTCAAAATGCTTTTCAATTTTATAGAGTGCTTTATTTGGAATGACTTAAAAGATAGGTATCATCTTCTTTTTCTTCTTTACTAGCCGTCTCTCCACTGCTGCATATAGGCCTTTTCTAATGTTTTCCACATTTTTCGGACTTGCGCTCTCTTCGAACAGTTTTTCGAATCACGTCAAAATATATTTTTGGGGTCTTTCTATTGGCATCTTGATTTCACACGGTCACCATTTTTGTTTCTCATTTTGCTGTCTCGCCAGATGTGTAACCCATTGCTACTTTTGTTTTGCGACGAAACAGTTCTACGAATATGAAAATGTCTCTTCATTACAAGTTTTTGTCTTATGTTTTTGAGGGACCCATACTTCTTTTCTAGATCATGCGATCTGTTCTAGTCAGGTAACCCATCCGTGGACACCGACTGCCAGCTGTCCTTCCATCTTCCGAGCGGTCTGAATGGCAGCCTCCTACCTTGTGGTATACCATCAGCTGCCACCTTGGCTATGCGGTCGGTATTTTGACAACTGTGTCAAAGTTTTTGTTTGTAAAAAATGAACACGCTGTGCGAAATATATACTTATTGGTAAAGTAAGCGCATTCTATCTACGATTTGAATTATAACAATTATTACATCTCCATTATTTTATGTGTAGTGAACACGAGAATATCGAGGACTTTATCTGTCGAATAGAGCACACGCTGTCAGAGAGTCCTGAAATGCATTTTTCTTTTTATCCGTTAGATTTGTGTTGGATTGGCTATCCGGCACTTTATCCAGAAATGGTGAAATAGCCCGTAAGTCATTTTTGGAAGTATAATTCTTTGGCTCCAAATTAGTTGTCATCAGTGGTTTGGTTTTTTAGACAAAATTGAACACAATAGACCCACGAAACCAAAAGAAGATAATATATTTTGAATAAATTTCAATATATTTTTTCATCCAACTATTCTCACTTTTAACCCGTTTAGAGGCACATGGAGCAAAGCTCTCCACTGCGCTTTAGTGTAGTGTCAGGTCACCTCCTTTCTCAGCAAAACCCTCAGCTCTCTTTCGAAAGGACGGAAAATTTCATGAGATGGTCTTCCCCGTTTTTCTGCAAAAAATATACAGTTACTCTACCTCATTCATAATATAGTTTGAACGAAAAGGTATAACATTTCTATGACTTAACGCCAAGGGGTTGTCGAGAATAAAAAGGCCATTTTCGCTTATCTTTGAATATTTTATGGGATTTTTTCCAGTCAGCGCCTCCCTCAAAAGGTAATGTTCCCGAGTAAGGGGTAGGTGTCATGTTACCGTGTAGCAGGGAGGCTTTCAGGCGACGTGAAGGTAGCAGGGTAACATTATCTTGTGACGTTTTACTAATAACATCCCTAACTATGTCGTTACTGGTTGTCCCGTATAATATAAGCATCCGTTAGGAGCCCTCATATTATTTTACTACATAGTTGAAAATCTCAGGATTGTCCAATTTATGATAAAACTAGCTTTCCCGACAGACGTTGTCCTGTACGTGATTCTAACCCGAGGCGGCCCGTTCATATTATGTGCATAATGTGCACTGCGCCCCCAGAAAAAAATACATAATTAATTCGACTAACTTAAGCTAATAATTCTCTTGTTCTCAATAATTTTCAACTTTTTTCTCTATATTTCATTAATTATTAAATTTCTACTTGTTGTACCTATACATATATGATGTCGAGAATTCTCATGATTAGGAGTTTCGGAGACCTAAACATTATATGCAGTTGACTTTTCAACAGATCGTCGCCCTTACCAAGAGTTGTCAAAGTATCGTCCTTGAAGCGCCCTTGAGCTTGATAACTATAATAATTGGTATATTTTTATTGGAATGAGTGAAGGAATAGCTAGAGATGTCTGTACCCCTATTCTGTAGCAAGTGTAGGGTAGTCACTTGAAAAAAGTGACTATTAGGCGATTCATTTTGTATGAAAAACGTCTATACGTATCGAGTGCGAGAATCGCATATAGACGTTTTTCATACAAAATGTATCGCCTAATAGTCACCTTTTTTCAAGTGACTACACTACACTTGCTACAGAATAGGGGTCCTGTTCTGCGAACTGTTTGTTTATTTGAGCCGTTAGCGTACTTAGTATCGGCTCTCTCACGTTCCACTGAGTCAACAAAACATTGACGCAACATACCTATATGTGTTATATATGTTATGGCGGCACATTAGATCCTGATTCTTTGTAATGGGCATGATCGAATATCTATTTCTTTGATTTGATATTGAAGCGATGTGTTCATTGTGTGATAAGAACAGGGGAGCTGAGTATTATGGAATGTACGGATATAGTTCACAAGAAAACAATGTACTTATCTAATAATAAGAAATTTAAAACTAATTTTTTTTTCAGTTATAGTTTAAGGGATTTGTAACTCTCAGCCAGCTCTCTAAATAGTAGGAGTCGTACTTAATGTGCAGTAAGTAGACCAAGTTAACCATTATAAGATCTTACAAGCAAGTGTGCAGTTATACCAAAAGAACATAGAGCCGAGTCTAGACACATAGCATACTTTCTTTTATGGTTAATATTGGACACCATGGAAACAAGCAAGAACTAATTAATGGGCGATGACAGTTCTTTCTCGTTGTAGTTTCCAGTGTCCATATCAACAATCAAGAAAATATACTCAATTTTTCAGCTCTGGCTCTTATGTTCGTTTGGTTTAAATGCACCCTTAGGTACCCATAGATATTTGATAATCGGACAGATTCACACAGAGCTGTCAAACGCTTAACAAAGGGATGACCGCCATTTGCAATCGTCGTTCTCGTAAATCCTATTGTAACAATTTTGAGGCGAATAATCAACCATATTAATCGTATTCAATTGAAAAAAAAAATACGGTACAATAAAATTTTCAGTGCAAACAACAACACGACGCAGTTACTTGAGGGAATGAAAATGGCGGAGAGATTAGTGGTCACCAGGTACTATGAGACTGGCTGATTTATATCTAGATTCCCTACTTAACAAGAGTGATGTACTCGTTTATTTTGTAGGACCTTAAAAAGTAGATACCATAAAAATGTATGCAAATAAATCATGAATGAGATTGACTGGAAGAAAACCTTCAATTTGTATTTTAATAAAGGTACGATTAAACACACCGATGTTCGTCGAAGTTGAGAGGTTCTGGGTTCGAATCCCGATTGGCTCAAAGCGGGGTTAGCCTGTCTCAGAATTGGAATAGACCGGTTGATTAGAAAAAAATTCTCAGGCATTAAGTATCGTCAGCCATACTGAAACCTTTGTATGGATGTGAGAAAAAAATCGAATGCGATACCCCAGTCGTAGGTATGTATCTAAGAAACGAAGACATATAAAGGTCTCATATTTATAAATTTACGTATTGTAATAAATATAGATTTTTCAAAGAAACTACCCCCATCAGATTCGGACAACTGAAGTTGAAATAACGTTCAAAGTTCAGAGGTCAACATTAACTGAAAATAGATATTCATTCCCTGAATCTAACATTTGTATAAAATACCTAAATTGATCTAAGCAGAAAATAATCGTAGAAGTATCTTTGTAGTTTTATTTGAGAAATCTACAGGGATCGCTTTTAAATAAAACTCAGAATGAATAGATTAAAAAGGTAGACGAGACGCAAATATTTTATTACTATCGATTTTTTTGAGCGAATTCGAACTGCATAAATTTTTATTGAGACAGTTTTGTGTGTTCAATGTTCGTTCATCTTACACAATTTTCAAGTTGTTTCCATTATTAGGGGTCTCATTGTAACGCCAACTTCACACATTAACGAAATACACTTAACGAGCTTTGGCGTTACATAATTACTGGTTTTCTAAGATTTGTCTTTAAAAAATTAGCTATGCGCAAAGGTATAGAGATATTTAAATTTAAAAAAAGAATATTTATAAAAAAAAAACGTATTTTATCATGACTATAATCCTTGAAAATTTTTTCATCGGAAAATTGTATGTGGATTACCTTCATCGTAGAATTATAATAGGTATTAGATACCTGGCTAATCTTTATGCTTATGCATAAAAAATGCATTAAATAAATTAACAAAACATTATAAACACTACAGTAATTTTATGTATTTGATACTCACACACACAGACTACTTATAAAGATCATCAACTTCATAGAAACAAATGTAAAATGAAAAGCGCCTCATAATGGGCGCAGAAAGCTTTTTAAAGGCGGTATATTCAAATGGAAGGTGGAGCGGGAAATGGCGGGATATTCTAATTCATTGTAGGTGTAACTAAAATTGAGTATGAGAATTTAAATAAGTTTGGTAGAATTTCGAGCACCGATCGATCACTAGTAGATAATTTATTATTAAAGACTCCATTTTTGCTTTAAAATCCATCAAATTCCAAGAACGATCTCGACAACCTATCTTTCTTAAGACTGCAGATTCATTATTGAGAAGGTCTCGGGTTCGATTCCCGGGTGGGGGTCTTGCTTTATGTCTTATAGAATATCAACTCCTTCAAGGTCTAACAAGCAAACAATTTGTTTATTTTTGTAACCATCGAAATGATTCAGTCGTTTTTTTTTTTAATTTTAGTTACTTTGTCTTGTAAAAGAGTCAGGATTACTTCTACCTTTCACAATATAAAGCACACCCGTTTACCTCTTGTTGGTTATTAAAAACTGTTGAATATACAGTGATTTTTCTAATCTTTTTGCTGATAATAGCTAGTGTCAATGACATTATAACAATAAAAGTTTATTTTGAATCATGAGACAAAATATTATACATCAGAGAAAATGGATTATTGTGTTGGAATTATTAGTGATGTGCTTATTAGGCTCAATAGCGAATGTCAACTTCAGTTGTTGTAAAATAATGATCAGTGTGTTGTGGTAATGAATCTTGAACAAAGATTTAAAAATATTTAGTCTCCAAAGAATGTGTAGCAGAGTCTCTAAAACTTTAATCAGTAATTATGGTATGAAGTTTGAATATCTTTCGTTTGCTAGTAGGTATACCATTTAACTTCCAACTATAGGTACGCGAAACTTGAATCCTATAAGGAAATCATCGTTTCTTAGGAAATAATTTCAGTATAAATGTAACGATGTTAAGGGAACCCTATAAATAAATACTTCCACTAATGTAACGCGTTACTAGGGAGCTGTCCGTTTTCTCACTAGACGGCCATTTTTCAAATTTGCGACGATGTTTTTTGTTGCTTCGGTAACAATGATATATAGACAACGTTTTACTGACTTCATTCGCCGCTCTTTATATCCGCTAAATGGCAATTAGTATTCCTAGGAAAAAAAAGCAATTGCAAGTCCAACATATTATATTAAGGAAAATACCCTATTTTAGTATAACAGAATCAAGAAAATTAATTTTATAGGTGTCTTTTATCGGTAAAACAGAACCAAAAAAATATGTTCAGGACCCCTATTCTGTAGCAAGTGTAGGTTAGTCACTTGAAAAAAAGTGAGTATTAGGCGATACATTTTGTATGAAAAACGTCTATATGCGATTCTCGCATTCGATGCGTATAGACGTTTTTCATACAAAATGTATCGCCTAATAGTCACTTTTTTCAAGTGACTACCCTACACTTGCTACAGAATAGGTGTACAGTTTGTGCTACTTAATAGTCTAAGAAAAAGTGGTCGATTGTATGGTATTTAGAAGATGGCACCCCTAATATTTAATAATGTATTAATGTTAGCAACTAAAGATGGATCTTTGTCCAATCTTTAAATATAAATTTCTTCAGATTTCGTGTTTGGACTGAATTATTTGGGAGTTGTTTTAACTGGTTTTTAGCCTAGTGGTTACGACGTCGGGTTTCGTTCTGGTTTCGTGCGGAGGGCGTGAGTGCGATCCCAGGTGCCGACCATCTTACACTTTCACGACACAAGCTATAAGTAGCTTACTGTGAAAGAGTCAACGAGTTCATTTGTGTTCACTTTGAGTTCACGTTGATTCATTTTTATAAAAAAAAAAATGAACGTTAGATGACGAATGAAGAAATTGCGCCTCGCTAAAAATAATGACGGATTATTCTAGTTTTTTCTAGACTAAACTCCTTGCGTTGTATTTCAAATCAAATATCTTTTTCTAATTAACACCTACTTAAGAAAATAGAGTTGTTTCGTCTTAATATACTTCAGCGTTCGTCTCCTATGTATCCCGCAACTTGTCAGTTTTATAGTTCGTTAGCCTTGTCTTATAGTCGTATGTAGTTAGTTAGTATCTAAACATTATTAGGTATAGTTCCCCGCCTCTTTATATTATGTTAGACATGTCATTAAATAAGCATACGGCCTAACATTTTTGTCAAAGACTATTACGTCCTCTCGGTATAGTTTGGGTGAACATATTATTATTATGGTGTGTTTACACCAAACGAACATACAACTAGAGCTCCTTCTTCTTCTTCCTCCTCTTTGATTAGGCCTGCTGGCCTGTTGTTCCTGCTATGTTGTCCTCTTGGGAAGCTGAGTGCCAACTGTCCCTCCAGCGTTTAGGAGGTTGTCCTGGAGGTATGCTTCCTTGTGGTATGTTGTCTCTGGCGATTTTCGCGGCTCTCGTGTCTTCCATTCTTGAGACGTGGTCGTTCCAAAACCGTCTCCTCTGTCTTCCCCACTTTACAACGTCCTCGACTTCGCGCAGATTCTTCAGATCTCTGTGTTTCTAACTGTATCACGAAGGGTTTTTCCGGAGATGTTTTTCAGAACTAGAGCTACAAATAGACTTTTTTTTATCGTTGAGATTGACACCAAGCGAAGAATTAGAGGAATTTTAAGGATTTGAAAGCAAAAATGGTCTTTGACAATTATATCAATTCAATATTCATCTATGATATAAAAGAAAGTCGGGTTAGTGCGAACACTTCTAACTCGAGATCGGCTGAACAGAATTTTAAGCTGTTTTGTTTATTAGATTCTTCTCCGCTGCGGTTAACAGTAGGCTTAGACAAATTGCATTTGGCGATCGACTACAAACGACTTCTTCGACAGTGTAGAGTAGGAAGAAAAGTAACTGTACCATTTTTGTGTCATTGTTTGGTTTAAATAATTGATTATACCTATGTTCCAGTGGACAGTTATTTTTTTTCGCACCATACATTGACGAAATCTTCGTTTGTAGTCGAACGCCAATTTGAATTTGTCTAGACCGGCAGGATAATTATTAAAAATGTGAAAAATGCATAAGAAATAATATAAAATATAATATTAAAACTTGTATGGAATGTATTTCCTGCGACGCCAACGCCATCTATGAAAAATTTGTAACGACAAGATTATTGTTTAGGTAGGTACCTGACAACCATTGACAAAATATTGCTATGCAGATTTTTAATGTATTTTTTTCGAGCTTTCAAGAAATAATTTTTTAAGATTCCAACATATTTTAAACGTATTTTTGTATAAACTACAAATTTGAAATCAATATTCATAGTAAGGACTACAGGACGTCTGTTGGGAAAGCTAGGTCTGTTATCCGGAGCGGAGAAGAATCCAATAAATCAAACATCGGATGAATCTGTTCGGCCGATCTCGAGTTATAAGTGTTCGCACTAACCCGACCATCTTTTCTATTATAGATGAGATACAGAGCCATGGGTTAGAAATTTTTCAGAACTGGAGAAACCAAATTTTTAGACTGTGACTGCTGTCATGTAGGATAGGATGTCACGCCAGGATATGAATACCTATATCCATTTTTGTTGATGTCTCTCTCATCTTTATTGACTTCTATAGCTTTCCCCACAGACGTTGTCATGTGTTCCTACCTATGAATATTGAATTCGAATTTGTATAATGATAACCTTTTAACCAATGTAATTCCGACCGATGCGTCTGTTTTAAACCATGTATATTCCGTCAGCATTTTGTCAATCGCACCAACTATCTAACAACAGAACTGATAGTTCCTGTGAAAATTTCAAAATCGGAATAAAAATTATATGGTAAAAGGTTGCCTACGTAGAGTTTTCTTAAATTTTCTAATTTTGCACGCAACTTTCTTATTTTTTTTCTTTCATAAGAACCTTATCCTGACAAAAGCTAACACGATAAAAAAGAATCAGGGTAATCGGTCCAGCTGTTTGTTTAGGCGTGATGCGATGACCACGCAAAATCGGTCTCCATTTTTATAATATAGATTGGGTGGATTGGTACACAACGTTCTAGGATTACTATCTAGAATTTAGTGACTATTTTTCAGGACTTGATCTTAACAATTATACACTTCCTGTTAAATGGGGGCTAGAATCTAGAAATACTTTAAGTTAATTTTAATTGGAGAGCTTTTGGAAAAGTGCATCGTCTGTAGTTTGTTGGTGGGTATTGGAGGGTATGTGGAGAAGTTGTGAGGTGTAGTAGGTAATGGATGTGGTGTTTTTGTGTGTCAGTGTGCATAAGAGGAGTCGGAACGCCGGCCCTGCCGTTATTGATCGGGGCGTGACCCAGTTCGGGGCGCGCGCAACTCCAGTGCCGCCCTGGGGCTGACGTAAGCGAAACTCCCTCTATCGATTCCTCCCGACAGTGCCTCGGGCCTTCTTCCCATCCGGAAGGATTGCAAATCATCGACTTGTCTTCTTTTTGTTCACCTTCCAATGCATGACCGCTCGAGGGACAACCAACCCTGCCATACCTTTACTATAATACCCTTTCTCTTTTCATGATATTTCAACGTGACTGTTACGGGCTTACGACCTTCTTCTACTACTGTTTTATAGGCTGGCTTAATGTTACCATTTTGTAGATTTTGATGACGTATTTTTTATAACCATTTGAATTTTTCGTATACCTTCGGTCTCAAGATTTACCGAAAGCATGAGACCATAAGATTTTAAATATTTCAAGATTTTTCAACTAAACTGTTACGGGCTTACGACCTTCTTTTATAGGCTGGCTTAATGTTACTATTTTTTAGATTTTGATGACATGTTTTTCAACCATTACAACCATTTAATGTATGAAATTCATACATATACGGTCTCATGATTTACCGAAAGCATGAGACCGAAAGATTTTAAACATTTCATAATTTTTCAACATTATCGTTACGGGTTTACGATAATCTTCCACTACTGTTTCGAAGGCTGGCTTAATGTTACCACTTTTATAGATTTTGATGACGTGTTTTTCAAGAATTGATTTTTTTACAATAATTACACCTCAACTATTTCAGTTTAAGTATGCCCAATCTAGAAGCCCCACGGGTAAATAGAGGTGGGAATAACGGCCTAAATTCAAAAACGTCATAGCAGTTTTATTAATTGTAAATAACGTTATTAGAAAAAGATTATTGCGAATAAGTATTGTGTATCTGGAAAGTTAAAAGTTTCCAAAAAAGGTCATTCCCAAAATTTTGGTACCCAGAAAGCTTACTTTTCCCTTAAAGAAAAAAGAGCATTGATCATTTATCAAATATTTTTATCAGCTATCGTTATAATGCCCATCTCTACCCACATGTAATTTTTTTCTAAATGAATCTTTGCTCACTCAAAGTAAACGCAGCTCTTCGACTCTCCTTACACTTTCACATGTCCTACTAAAAGTTTGTGTCGTGAAAGAGGAAGATGGATAGCACTTGGTATCGAACCCACAACCTCCTGTAAGAAATAGTGCGAATGTCGGCGACTTTTTAATTTGCATTACGTAAATAGTTGATTGTGTAAGGAAAGATCCATAATAGACGTACATGGTTTTTCTTTGAAAGAATCAACAATGATGTATTCCAAAAACACTCGAGTCCGGGTGGAGGTCTATAATAAAAATAATAATAATGTAATATTTGGAGGGTTTGTGTATTTACGTAGTGAAAGTTCATTATTATGAATTAAATAACACACAGTTGCACTTTCACAAAATTTATATTGAATCTCGAGCGCTTTCGTCCAACTCACGCAGACATTGTCAAGAGACTAAATTACAATAACAAAAAATCAAAGAGAAGACAATCATGGTACCACGGTTGTGGGAGAGGATATTTACAGATGACAAACATTATTATTATTATTATATATATACATACATTGGTACATATTATTGTTGGGTGGGATCATTAGAAAGTAAACATTGGAAATGTGTGACCGAAATATTATGAATTTTGAAGTTGGTTAATTATTAGATTTATTTCTCAAACATTTAAATTCATTTAAACCTAATATACAATTTACCCTTGAAATAGAAAATAATAAAAAATTGAATTTCTTAGATATAAGTATTTGTATTGTAGAGTCTAAATTTAAATTTAGTATATATCGGAAAGCATCTTACACAGATGCCATCATTCATGCCTCTTCCAATAGCCCTCGCTCACACAAACTTGCCTTCTTCCACTCCATGGTTCATCGATTGTTACACATCCCACTAGACAATACTGATTTTATCAAAGAACTTAAAGTAATTAAAACCATTGCTAAAAATAACGGATATAATGATGCAACAGTTGATACCATACTCAAAACTAAACAATTAAAACTGATAACCACCCAATATATATACCCACATGTCCCACAACACAGTATCAAAGATGTACCATGGAGAAAAATATTATATACCGGGAAAGTCTCTGATACAACTAGTAACTTCACAAAAAAATATTATAAAAGTGCTTTTTACACGCAAAACAATCTTAATAAATTACTGTTTAACAATAAAGATAAAAAAGATAGCATGGATGAAGGTGGTGTATATATGCTATGGTGTAGTGACTGTCCAGCTACATACGTTGGTGAAACTGGCAGACCCATAACCACTAGACTAAAAGAACATCATAGAGCGTTTCGAGGTCTAACTGGTTACTCCGAGATGGCAGACCATTGCATTGAACATGACCATGCATTTGGTATGAACAATGTCAGGGTGTTACACTCGGAGGAACACAAGTACCGTAGATTAGGCCTGGAAACCCTCGAAATACATAAAAATCGCGACACTATTGTTAATATTCAAGTCCCTACACCATCTCCTCTATTATCTTAGAAATAATATGTTCATAGTTAAGTTTAATCAATTTATGTTTACCCTATAATTAACCAACTTCAAAATTCATAATATTTCGGTCACACATTTCCAATGTTTACTTTCTAATGATCCCACCCAACAATAATATGTACCAATGTATGTATATATATAATAATAATAATAATGTTTGTCATCTGTAAATATCCTCTCCCACAACCGTGGTACCATGATTGTCTTCTCTTTGATTTTTTGTTATTGTAATTTAGTCTCTTGACAATGTCTGCGTGAGTTGGACGAAAGCGCTCGAGATTCAATATAAATTTTGTGAAAGTGCAACTGTGTGTTATTTAATTCATAATAATAATAATGATGTATGTTGGCATAGACAAGAGTGAGAAATCCTTTCATTTTGTCTACGGAAAATAAGGAAAAAAATATGGTCGACTGTTCAGTTGGTAAAGATATTGTGTGACGTATACACGGGGAACTTTTATACTTATGCCCTTTTCCCTGTCTAAATGTCTTCGCGTGTAATGAACACTGGCTGAAGTAACAGGTCTCCGGGTTCCTCTCATGTCTGACACTTTCGTGTTTTCACTTTTGTCAAAATTTCGAATCATTTGATGACACGCAAACTAACTTCTAATAATTTTCATCAACAATAATTTCGATCAAACTCCCGACTGTCAATTACACTTTTATTTATTTTGTCTATGTCTCGATAAACGTCATAAATTCACCTACATATTAACCCTTTGTACCTACTCTCATTCCAGTCACTGTAAAAAAAAATAATACGAACTGTGACCCCTGACTTGAAGGAACTAAAAAAAACTAAATTGTAGTTTTTTTTTCAGTTTTCCTCACAATTTTTCCAGACCTCCTTACCGCTTAAAACAACCTTGAAATTCGTGAATATATATTAAAGAACACTGAGTAATACACACAAAACTGAACATAAAGGTATAAAATCTATTCGATCTCTAGTATTCCAATTACAGACGTGTGTCGCCTAAATATGTATTGTGTTGCTTTTACTGTTCGGCCATACTCTTCAATATGCCTAATATTATTCATTTTAAACCTCATATGCAATGGGATGTTTTCTGGGGAGCTTCCGACAAGACACACTAGGTGGCAGCACTTCTAATCAGGTCTAAATATTATGACAGCTGGTTATCAGTGTTGCCAACGTGGGCGATTTATCGCCATTTGGGCTACTCGGAACGAGAATCGGCGACCAAAAAATCTAAAAGGCGGGAGCTCACTAAAAAAAGGTCATTTAGTATCCGGAAAGGTGAAAATTTGCTGAAAGGAAAGTAGCCCAATTGGCGACCTGTCGCCTTTAAGACTTTTTCGTCGCCGATTCTCGTTCCAAATCGCCCACGTTGCCAACACTGAATTTGACATTAGACCGGGTTAGCAAGGGCGCCTCTGGTGGCACAAAAAGGAAAAAAAACATCCCATTATGTAATGAAATTTTATTCAAACTAATACTAGTTGATATCATGAAATAATCTTGAGTGGGAATTATTGCAAACTAGCTTTCCCGACAGACGTTGTCCTGTAGTCCTTACTATAATTATTGATTTCAAACTTGTAATTTATACAGAAATACGTATTGGCTTTGTAACATAACGCTCATTGTTTTTGAAGAGATCGGGTTTCTCATCTTTGAGTGCCACGTATTATAAAACTTATGTTTTGAAGTAACTGTGAAATCAATCAAACGGTAAAGCCGGTAAACGGTAAAGTTATTTGAAATAGCCTGAACTGTTCAAAGTTATCTTAGTTTCAATTCGGACGTTTTAGTTATAAAGCTTGTTTTGAAAAGTCTGTGATTATGATTTATTCACTGTCGGAATAATAGTGAGTCATTTCAATTTTCCTCGTCCGTGAGTTTTCTTGCCTCTGGCGCTATCGTCGCCACACAGGCGGCACATTATACATGATGTTCTCAAACTTTCTTATATTTTATCGCAGGTGATAATTTGAGTACCTCTGCATGCTTGATGTGAATTTTAAAGCAGCGAGGTCTCTTTTATAATATCAAGATATTCACTGACACGGATTTTATAACTCCATAGACTAAAAGTATGAAATTTCGTACACAAAGTTGGTCTGTCATATTATTCTGTTCTCTATTCAAATTCTAGTAGGGTATTTGAATTGTCAATAGAAAAAATATTCAATTCTCTTTTTAAATTCCTAAGTAACCTATTCGATGGTACGCTGTTCGCTTTCTTTGGTTGTGAATGTTTTCCAAAATAAAATCTTACCTTTTTTAGAAACTTGAAGGAATTGAAAAAGCTGATATTCCTTCTGAAAGATTAAAAGTGGATTTGTGTTCACTTGGGGTGAGCCCATAATTATTACAAAAAACCGTATAGTAAAAAGACGTCGAAAAAACACGAACGTTTTTTAAGGTTATGAAGGAAATGAAATTGGTCCATTGGATCTTTTAACCCCGTAAAAATATATTCGAAAGTATGAAATATTGAATTCATGAAATTTTTAGTTTATCAAAAACTTCAGCACCGAGGATCGAACCCATTATTTTCACAAGGAATGTCGTAGACTACCAATAAACTAGGATACCGATCACTTTTTTGTGAATTTTCTGTGGAATAATTTATAAAATGGATTCAGAATAAAAGAGTGTTGTTCCTGTTGAAGTCAGCACCTCTGTCGACATGTACAGATCGAGATCGGATGAATTAGGATGATGTTCAATATCGTTAAAATAAAACACGACTTTACGAAACCAACGTCGCCTCCATGACAGCTCTTTATTCATCATAGATAATACAATACACTGTTTATCATCTAAGTAAAACCATAGACAAAATAATAATTTAACAGTTCCAAAGTATGTTCTATAATCCAGATTAGATTAAATAAGTTTAAAGAAAACACAGTGAAAATGGAAACGTGTGGAAAAACGGTTTTAAAATTTTCACGGATTCCTATGTCGTAAAAAATGACACGTCTATATAGCTTTTTGAGTAACATAAGACCAATTGCGTTCACATTTTTATGGTATTCATATTGTTCATATGTTCCCATTTCTATTTTTTGTCCATGTCAAGTTATGTGTTTCATCTGATGCGTGGAGAGCTCTTCGTCATCATCCACTTACTGGATGTCATCGCCATGTTAACGCGTAAAACTGGGAGCTGCAAATTAAGAAGTCAATCGCACACGTACGAGTACAGGCAACTCTCGCTTTACGAAATTCAAGTTACCAAGAAAAACGTTTTGTTATGCTGCAGTATGTACGAGAGATTGTGGATTTTAAAATATTTTTTTCACATCTCAGCCTTCATATTTTCAAGAAAGCCGACTCAATAATTTTCCGGATACAATTCAGACAAGCTTGATAAGCTTATTTGCAGCGTCAAGTAACATCGTGTGTACGAGCATTCAAGTATTTGAACGTCATCAGTTGGAGACCTCATCAAGCCCACGGTTAGCTTGATAGTCTATGTATGTCCGACATTAACTACTTACCAGCCAAGTTCTGTGGTTTTAATTTTATTATTTTTCCTACATTTCATTTATATTATAAAAATGAATCTGTGCCCATTCAAAGTGAACACAAATACACTCCTTAACTCTTTCACAGTAAGCTGGTGTCGTAAAAGAAGTTGATCGGCACCTGAGATCCAATCCACGACCTCCGATTCGAAACAATCTGTAAGCCAGCGCCATAACCGCTAAACCACCAACCACATTACATAAAAAAATCGCTAGTCTATCTATATAAAACTGAATGATTGTGTGAAGTAGTTAGGTACAAGTAGAAAGGATTAAAATGTAACAAACGTTGCATAAACCAGGAGTATTTTTTATATACTGGGTTTGGTCGAAGTTAGACGGGCGGGTTAGGTAGTTGTACAATAATAATACTATTTATTTATTTATTCATACACAATATTACAGTGATAACAGATAATAAATGGAAATGCTGCCCAAATAGACCAAGCCTGTATTAGGGCAAACCACCAACTCAACTACGTACAGTCCACAAACAAAGGTTAACCCCACAGTCACAACACCCTTCGGTCCAACAAACATCAATCAAGAGTATAAGAAAAAAAAAACAAAACCAATCCAAACTACTTTATGGGACAAAACCCAAGATATCCTGCAAAACTTCCAACTGAATACATGAAACCCAACCAGAGCAGGCACGTTTATATTTAGAGAAGCACAAGATTTATTTAATCTCTACTGACATTTTATTAAAAAGTTTAGGAGCAGTAAAAATAGATATTTTTTTTTCTACATATTACACCTACGTGTCATTAATTTAAAAACGATTTCGTGTGAATTGTGTAGAGCTGTAAATAATTCTAATGTGCCAATCCATATGCCTAACCTAACCCAAAAACACACACACACACACACAAGGGAAAGACAGGCCCGCCCTTATAGGAACGAGAGTTACGTAACGGGGTCGTATTGGGGTGAGATGGCAACACAACCTTCCCCGTGTATTATTGTAGATACAGTATATCGGGAATCACCTACCCCCCCTGATAGGTGTATGGGAATAATAAAATATAATATTATGCCGGGTAAAGTGTAGGGAGAGGTAAACAAAAATAGTCGCCTGGTTCCGTAATGTCCCACCACCTTTGGAGACATTTCCATTAATGTGACAGTTCCAGATCATTATGATAACATCCATAGATAATAATGAAACGTTGATTTTTTTCATAGTGGTAACACTTTGTAGCATTATCCCTTATTTGGTGAAAACATTTTGGTTTAAGAATAGTTAGGTACTGTGCGTAGCATGAAAAACTTAGTTTCTGTATAGTAAAATATATTTTAAGTAGATTTTTTCTTTCCTTTTTTACGTGTTATACATAAACAAGCACAAACAGAGGGGCATTTGTCACATGGAAATGTAAAACTTTATATTTTATCTAATGAAAAAAATAAAATTAACTTTGTCATTTTAGGCCGATTAATTAATTAATTACTTTTTATAAGTTTTTAGACCTCTACCCGCGTTAGTGATTATCGGAATTAAAAAACACCCAAAACGAAATATTTTAACGTAAAAATTATCACACTAATGGTTTGTTTTACTTTTAAAGAAAATCTGCCGTAACATTAGGAACGCAATATTCTTCGAGACAAGTAGGTACAAAGCATTCTATGTATGTTTATCTTTTACTGCCGGCAGCAAAATAATGAAAGAGTGAAAGAGACAGTATAAGACGTATCTGTAGTGTCATTGCGCGTAGCTTAGATACCGCAGTAAACAAGACGTCCACTAAAATAAAAATAGATTTTTTAAAGTTAAATCGGGTCCGTTTTTCTGGAAAAACATTGCCAGTATTCGAAATAGTAGAAGAAGATGATGAAAAGAAAGCTCACAAACAAAAAAAAAATTCTATTACAACCTTTTTCTAGTAGGTATTATTAAAGAAAAAAAAATTAATCTATTCTCAATTTGACCACAGATGAATTGAATTTTAAAAAGAACCACCTTTAATTTGAATGTACCGCCTTCAAAAAGCTTTCTGTGCCCATTATGAGGCGCTTTTCATTTTACATATTTTGCTTCTATGAAGTTGATGATCTTTATATGTAGTCTGTGTGTGTGAGTATCAAATGCATAACTTTACAGTAGTGTTTTTTTATTGATTTAATGTATTTTTTTATGCATAGTTAAAATTAAAATATTAGCATTCCCCACTCATTCTCTATATAAACTATACTATAAGTGTGCGAAATTTCGTACTCCTCCGTCAGCGCAATTTTCGTAAAAATGGTCACATACCTATCGACATTTCAAATTTGAGGTATCCATGACCATAGTTTTTGAGAGAAAATTAAAAAATAGCGCTCGCTCAGGCTCAGCAGCCCGATTCACGGAAAAGTTTAAGTCTAAGTTTAGTTCGAAGTTCGAACGAAGTTCGATTCAAACCCTCCGTGAATAGGTACATAGACTGTAGATAGTCGCCGCCTACAATTATTATTACCAGCAGCCCTATTCACGGAAAAGTCTGAATCGAACTTCGTTCGAACTTTGAACTAAACTTAGACATAAACTTTTCCGTGAATCGGGCTGCTGGCTTAATAATGGAACCTCAATAATGTTCAAACTTATAATTTAAATACGTTATTGTCGAATTTCGAGCACTGCTCGACCACTAGTTTATTTATTTTTTAAATGAATCTGTGCTCACTCGAAGTGAACACAAATACACTTTTGACATCTTTTACAGTAAGCAAATGCTTGTGTCGTGAAAGCGGAAAATGGTCGACACGGCCGGGATTCGAACCCACGACCTCCGCACGAAACAGTGAGAAAACCGGCGTCGTAACAGCTGGTCTATCAACCACCTCTAAACCCATAACCTGCTTGAATAAATTGTATTTCTATAAATGTGAAATCTTTCATCCATTTTAAAACAGGGTAGTTTCGCTCGATAGAGGGTGGGACAATTGCATAACTGTTGTTCCTGTCTAGGAGTCACGCATCGTGAGGGGTTGGGGTGCACTGTGCACGCTCAACTGTTCCATTGTGCAGCAACCTTTCCTAAATAACACCTGTTCTAAGTGAGGGTGGAGTAGACGACTCTACTGTCATGCCTGTTTTCTAACCATCATTATCATGAATTATAACTAAGGTTATCGAGGGTTGAAAAAAATGTAAGGGATGCTCTAAATATCCACTCGTGTTTTTTAACAATCTACCCCTTTTCCCTTATTTGTGTTATTTTATAACCTACGTAAGAATATTCAAGAGGTTCTGTAGCGCGTTCTGCAACCTATTTTTTTTTTTCACCTTTCATGTCGTATTCTTTAAGGGGTAGGTAGTTAAAGCGGACATCCGCTCCTTTCCTACCTGAGGTCGTGGCTTCGACCCAGGTGCCGACCATCTTCCTCTTTCGCGACACAAGCTTTAAGTAGCTTACTGTGAAAAAATCACAAAAAGTGAGCACAGATTCATTTTATATAAAAAATAAACGAAAATTAATGAGGTACCTATTTAAAATGGAACTGAAAAAATAATATAATGATTACATCTATTATAAGGTTATGTAATCGTTTATTTAAGATTTTTGTTTAATTCGAATTCGTATATTTGAATAGGCAAATCTTTAGCCAACATTGGTGTTAGTTAATCGTTGTATTATAAAAATTACGAGTTTGATAAAGTTTTGACATATCTATATCTTGACAATCTTATATCTAAAATTTTCATGATAGGAATTACATGAATTCAATAATTGATCTCCTACATATGTGGCGAACATTTTTAAAACGTTTATTTATCTTTTGAAAATGCAGATGCACACGGTCGTAAGCCCGTAGTAGTTCAAATTATCAACAAATTTACGTACTTAAATCTAACATCAATCATAATAATTAACGTAATGATAAAAAAATCCGAAGTATTGAAGAAGTACTATGTTCCTTCCATTTTCAGCCAGACACGTAGAAGTGTAGATAGTTGTTTGAAGAAATCGGTTAAAAATGAAGCAAGTTGGGAGACAAACACTAAAAAGTTCCACCCCGAAGCCGAAGCTCTCGTTACGTAACTTGGGGAATGTACGTGAAGCCGATCGGAGCAAGGTGGACGTTCGGGCGTGTTCGGGGAGGTTCGGTCGTCGTGACGCAGTGTGACGTGTGTATGCGGCGCTGCCCCCCTCTGGCTCGATACCGTGTGCGCTGGCGGGCAGTCTTCTGCTTTCAGTGCTCGGAGGGACCCCGTCTCGCACATACACCGGGTTCTGTTCTGTTCAGTTCACATAGAATATGTCGCCGTGCTCTCTCTAACCACTCTCCGTTATATTATTATACCTACACCGCTAGTTGTATGAAACATTGTGAATTGTTGGTTCCTTGGCAAGGGTGAGGACGTTCTCTTCACTCAATATTGAACTGTTTGTGCTTCGTTGTATGTATTACAGTGATTGAAGCTCCAGACGCACAGACACAGCACTCCGAGTTACCAAGCCCCGCGGCGCCTTCTTCCCTTTTGGCCCGCTTTGAGAGTACCCCGCGAAGATGGGAGACAAGGTAAGCCTGGACACTAGCTTGGCAACTAGGCCGTCAAACGTAGTTTCGTAGTCTTCCATCATCTCCATCATAATAGCAGACCTTGCACCAGTATTGATTGGACTTCTTCAAGGTCTCTTCGGCAGTGTTTTTTTTTTATTCATCATCATCTAGTGTGCCTGTGCTTTTCAACCAACCAAATATTTTCAGTCCCTCCATTGTTTATTACTTATTTTGTCCCTAACATTTATATTTCGTTTTGTTCCTGATAAATAATCATTTTCTATTAATATGACGACAAGTTTCGCGATATAGTCTAGAAATATGTCGGATCTATAAATACCCCCCGACATGACCGTGGATTACTGTAATATTTTAGTGTTTTTTAAAAACGATGTTTGCCAACAAACTTGTGTTTGGTGGACATCATGACAACTTTGGTATGAAGAAGATTCGCGAAGAACCTAAGGACTCGATTAATTGATTTTGGTCTCGGAACGGCCGGTTTACGTAACTGTTTCACAGTATCACCGTGACTAGCACTAAGCCACTGCTAATCACCCTGCGCTTTCTATCTACGGCAATTATACCCTCAAAGGTAACCACTCATCCTTTGTATGGCTTCTGTTGCCCATCCATTATTCCATTGTCATTGTTTCACAACCGCTTTGCTCACTGTTAGGCCTTTTAAACACAATATTATATTATGCGGATGCGTTAGGTTTAGCATCGTTCCCAATGACAGAGACCGAAAACAAATCCGATTCGTATATGTGTGTGATTAACCTTATCGGACGCCTTTTTTAAATCCACATACCTCTTACATAAGTGTCTGTATTTTTGTCAAATCAAACGTCACGCTGTCTACACAACTGTCAAACCGGTAGGTTGGCGCCGTTGAAGGCTTTTCACTCCCTCACCTGGTGCCGCCATTTTCATTTACCGCTGTTCTGTTTCCTTCCCTCAGCCTTGCAGCGGGGTAGGTCCGTATATTTTATATAACACCTCCTTCCTTATGGGAAAGTTCGCTTTCCAAGAACTGCCTATTTTCGTATTCCCAAATCCAAAAATCAATATTCAATATTGTGTCAACTTCATAACTTTCGACATTTTTCTTATGATTTTTTTCATTGTAAATACAATTTGTAACCCGTTCTCAAAAAACATCATTTTTGCATAAATGTTCCATTATATTAGCTTTACTTGTTTTTAC
The DNA here is from genome assembly GCA_963576905.1 of Mystacides longicornis. Lineage (NCBI taxonomy): Eukaryota > Metazoa > Arthropoda > Insecta > Trichoptera > Leptoceridae > Mystacides > Mystacides longicornis. Next base: position 5,455,612 of record OY756439.1, on the reverse strand, counting down.
AATACCGTTCGTCTTTCTCATTGTTACATCGTTAATCACCTTCTGAACATTTCTTCTTTATCAGTTAGTCTTGGATTTTCTCAATCATTCAAAAGAACTTAATGAACCAACGACATAATATTTAAGTCAAAATGATCAGCTTATTAAAAAATATACTTTATTATTGAATTGATTACAATTCAACGCATTATAATGCAACATAAATACGTACAGTTGTGTCAAATTAATAATTATGTAACAAATTCGCTTATTATGTAGTATATTTTATCGTGATCAAATCCGATTAAACTATTCACACTGTTAATTTTTTTGCCACTATTTGCACAACTCACGGTCCGTTGAATTGTGCATTTTTTATCTTAGTTGCTAAATTTGTAAAATAATTGTGGCAATAAACTGATAACATTCTGGCAACACATTATCTCTGGTTATTTTAGTATTAGAAACCTTTATCTTTGTTTAAACAAATTATTTTTCTTGTGGTTTCATTGAAAATGCTTCAAATACAATTTATAGTTTTATTTCATTCCATTGTCTATGTGTACTTAACATTGATTTTACAAGATCACGTAATGTAGTACTGCACTTCTATATTTTTGTCTATTGCCAAATCCAATATTCCCATGTCGATGTGACAAATCGAAATTTGAATTTGTATTCTTTTTCTAAAATACAAATATTAGCGCCAAAATTTGACCTGTCAAACCTGAGATGGAGAGCGTGTGATTCCGTCAATGCCAATCCTCGAATAACGAAAACAACATGACAAATGGATTTATTTTGTTAACAGTAACAAAACCTAATTAAGAAATTGAAAATGCAAAGAGATTCATTATGGACTTGTATCGAGGTTGACATAAAAATCACAATATTTTTTTTTAGTAAAATATTCACTTAAAATGAGGTTTTATAGTGGTTCTGCGAAATTCGTAAGCGATTTAACGAACACTGGCTAAAAAGATAATATTGTGATCGCGTAAATTCATTATGAAACAAAATAAAATTATGTTATAAAAACCTTTTTTTGAGATAGTTAATCTTGCTAGTGTAATTTGAAGTGTGAACAGATTTTCAGTTCAGTAATAAACTTTGCTTAAACTACTTTAGTCCAGAGTAAGACTTCAAATCATATTTGAGTCGAATAATTTTATAAAACTCTGACATAATTCACGTTAAGCAAATAAGCCTGTATCGTGGGATCGAACCCAGTGCTTTTGAAAGAAGAATTCTGTTATCAGTTATACAAAATATTTTAGCTCTCAGTACTATAAATAATGTTTGCTCTTCCAGTTATACGGTGTAAGGTTATATTTTTAACCTTAACATCCATTCTTGCTGTTTGTTTTCGTCTATTAAAATCGGCCTCCAATTCATTAATTTCTTACGTCAATTTATTTATATTAAAATTATGTAGTAAATTTTAATTGTTTGCTTGTAAAATTAGATTGTTTACTAGTTAATATTTACGATGTACTTGCTGGTTTAATATCTTATGCTGTGAATGATTAGTATGCAACACGAATGCAGAATTGAGCGATTATTTGCTGTACTGAATTGCTAAACAATTTTCTAGATAAATTTAAGTGAATTTGATTTAGTTGTTGTAAAATGATGATTTTTCAATCTCATGACGTGAATGATGAGAATGGGGACAAATCCAGAATACGTTAATTTAATTCTGTTCATAATAAAATTAATATTTTGCTGTTAATAATTTCAGCTAAATATTAATGTTTTAGCTGTAGTGTAGTTGCTGAATTTTTTTTCAATCTCATGTCTTGAATGCAGTACACGTCGATTTTATTATGTTCATAAAAAAAATTGACGCTTTCATCGAAACGCTAGTGACTGCTAGAATATAAAATTGTTTGCTTTTAAATTGTTTTACTTAAAGCAATTCGCTTTAAATGGGAATATTGTACGTATTTTTTTTAAACTCATGCCACGAATGATTAGTATGCGGCCCGAATGCAGTTTTCGTGTCCGGGCGCCTCCACATTGCCACAACTAACGCCTCGAAGTCTGGATCAATAACCAACTTGCCGGCTTGTTGTGTAACCTCGCCGCTAGGTTGTATACCCACCATAACTTTCATGGTGAGCTAACGAAGCTTACTGTCGGCTTTTATGCTAATGACAGTCAGAATGTTTGATAGCTTGAAGTTGTATTAACTAAAAGAATTCGCTCACTTAAATTATATTTCTCCTGTCGCATTAGATTAAGACCTCACGGCTTTTTATCTATGAATTAACACTTTCGTTCTTTTGAAATAAAAACTATTCTTTTAAAATTTGAAATTAGAACTATTCTTTTAAAATTTGAATTTAGAACTATTCTCTTATTTAAGGCATAATGACCTGTTATTTATTTACCTCTTGCTAGGTTGACTCTCAACCGTCTATCCATCTCTTTGGTTGTCTTCCTGAGTCGTCTTTCATGGCATCGATGTTTAGGACAATGCAACATAATATAAGGGAGTCCATTTCCCTCATTTATGCATACCAGAATCTTCTTTTTTCTTTCCCCTTCTCACAATATCTTTCCCGCATTGTCAACAACACGTTGACCTTACGTAATTTGTTTCCAGTTTCATCTAAACGCCAATATTTTCATCATATTAATACAATAAAACAAGAAAATGTGTAGTTTTAAGTTTACTAATTCTCTTTTTTGTGAATTCTTACATAACTTTCAGATTACATTAATACGAAATTTAAGAGCTTATGTAAGCTCGTGTCAGACAATATCAGCTTAGAATTGTCTACTATTCAGCTTTTTACCAATAGATTTGAAATTGAAAGATCATAGGTTAAATAAAGGTTTTGTGAAATCCCACTCATCGGACTTAATAGTCATCAGACGTTCTGAATGTTTCGTTATAGAATGTGATTAGAAGGTAACATTACTCGCCTTTAAATAAATAAATGAATCGGCGTGTAAATGTGAGAATTTTTTTTTTCAAATATGTAGATCTTTCTTTTTTTCGTATTGAACCAATGTCATTTCGACCTATGCATCTGTTTAAAACCACAAATTTTCCATCCGAGTACTGTCACTCGCACCAACTATTAAAACACTGACAGTTTGTGTCAAACGACGAGTTGATTTCAAAATTAGATTAAACCATAAACAACACCCTTCAATGTTAACAAATTAGAAAAAAGCTTGAAAATTTTTCCATCAAAAATCTGCGAGCCGATATTTTTTAACCTCAATGATGGTTGTCAGGTAGGTAAAAAAAAAAGTGTTTCTATAGTATTTTTTGCAGAGTTGCATTGAAATTCGTTCCATACTAACTTTAATATTATATATTTTTTTAAATAATTTGCTTTCCATTTTTCGATGTTTTATTAGTTATTCTATTATCCAGAGCGTAGAAGAATATACAATAAACCAAATATGATAAAAATCTGTTCAACCGGTATCAAGTGTTCGAACTAACTCGACTTTCTATTATATAGTAGATAATATTTATGTATATTCAAAACGTTAAAGTAATCTTAAAATATGTACAACTAAGTACATACACCTAAATCAAAATAATATATTTATATTCCAGGTATGAACCTGTTTTAAAATTGACGGGGTTATTATATTTTTCCGGGAAAACCGCGTAGGTACTCTCGTACATATTTGCCAATTTAATTAAATTCCACCCTTTCCCGTATACGGAATTTGGGTTAATAATATTCATTCCTGTTGTGTATAATAATAATAACTACACAATAGAAATATTGTTACATAACATACGCGTAATCCTTTCGGGAATTCAATTTGAGGATAATCTTTCGCAATTGCAGGAACGTGTGTCTGGAGAAAAAATTTTGGAAAACGGGAAACTTTGGGAAGCCATTATTTTGGCTCAATTTGTGATTATACCGGTTCAGTTATAATTCCATAAAAGGGGTTTTACTAGAACCAAACTAAATTATAAAAATGGAGAGCTATTTGCGTAGTCATCGCATCACGCCTAAACGGCTGGACCGATTTCGCTAATTATTCTTTTTTTGACGAATTCTTTTTTTTATCGGCAAAAGGTTCTTATGGAAGAAAAAATTAAGAAAATTGAGCGGAAAATTTAACAAAGCTAAAAGTAGGTAATATTCTTAGCGCTTTTTATAAAATAATTTTTATTCTGAATTTGAAAATTGAATTGGCATTTGACAGCAGCTGTCAGGTGTTTGATAGTGATGTGATGTAGATTTCGGATGGAAAATATATGGTTTAAAACAGATTTTCATTGATTAAAAGAAGGTAAATGTATCACAGTACAAATGCGAATGCAATATTCACAGGACAACGTCGTCGAGAAAGCTAGTTTGCAATAATTTTGTTTTTGTTTTCGATTTATTTACTTTTTTTTTTTTTTTTTGATACTTATGAATAAATTTGGTCCATAACTGTATGTTTTCCTAGGCCTACGGTACTGCAATTTATAGCGGTAGCGGTGAATGTCAACATAGAACATTTTCAATATTGTAACCGTAGTAACAAAACTCTCTAGGAACCCAGTGCATAAGACCATGCGCCGCTTTTTGTGTAAAAATTATAGATTGCGTCCATCATAGATTCGTGTGGATTTTTTTCAGTTCAATCTTTTGTGTAAAGAATACAATATACTTTAACTGATTTTTTTTTATCTTTACAAAGTTAGCCGATAAGGGGCGAATCAAAGAGTTGTGAAATCAATTGATAATAATTTATCTCATTTATCGTTTGATTTTATCATTCACCTGAATTATTTACAAGGTGCGTTCCAATTATCATCATTATTTATTTATTTAATTACTGATAAACATGTCATTAGCCTGGTCGCGCAATACTTAAAACTATAGGTTCTATAAAATCAACATTTTTCTCTGACTTTTAGTATCAGTTTTAATCTATCTTATTTTATTTATTATAACAAAACACTAACAGAGGATAAATGTAAATTTATAATAAAAACAACAGAATTTAAACTAAATTATCCCCCCTCGAGGTATGTCTTATTAACCCAGTACTTGATTTAAAAATGCACATTTGTCATGAAAGGAAGAATCATAAATAGAAGAAGATAATATGCGTCCTAGTTAGCTTAACGTTCAATTTTAATCATAGCTGATTCTTGCAATCATAATCGTAGTAATGTTAGATACAGTTTTTAATATTTTTCATGTTTTTGAATAACCTACATCAAAAAATAATAGCTTGACTATCCGAACTAACAATTTAAAGCATGATCAGCTAGTTACGAATATTTCTAAAATAAATGTATGGTATGCAATGCTAACCGTGATCCAATAATTGTGCAAAACAACATGTCACATTGACCAAATAATTCGAAAACATTAATAATAGCTACCACACAAGAGTCCGCCATTTTTTTATTTTATGTCACAATTTTAATGACCTACTCTTTTTCATAGATTTTTAAGATATTATGTGAATTCTAGCAGATGATTTTGCCTAAACGTTGCTAAAATTTCTTTCTACATAATCATGTCTCTTATAAACATTTTGGGAGCATGCATAACCGCCTAATATTTATTTTAGTTTGGTCGTGTTTCAAAGTGTTCAGTTGTTCCCTGTAAATTTTTAAATAACTATGTAAAATTACCTCTTTTTAACTGTAATATTTGATATTTTTGCTTGTTAGTAGAGAAGTTTGATCATCGATATGCATTTTAGGTCCTTCGTACACACGGCTTAAAAAGTGAACGTATTGAAATACTCGCGTATTACGCTACGTTAACGTTACGAAGGGTCGTGAAATGCAAGTCAATTTCGCTTAATCGATTGTATGACGCTACCTCCTAAGGCGGGGTATTGTCTCGTGTATTCCGTGAAACGGTCAACAATAAATAATAGTCCTTATCATTAGCTGTTATTGTGAGTACATTTTGACATTGAATGATTTTTACTCGCCAGCGGCGCACAGTTCAATGCAAGTGACCACTTCATGTTCTTTATTGGCACTATCTGTCTAGAGATAGCGGCCAGTTCTGCGACCTAAGACCTATATTATTATTTCAAACTTACACGCTACTACTAAGTTCATTATTACCGTGATTGGCGAAAACCAAATGGACGATGTGGAGTGACAGGGTGAGTCTGGTATCCATCAGAGTAGAGATGGGACTAACGGCTTAAATTCAAAAACGTTATAGCAATTTCGTTAATTATTGAAAATAACGTTAATATTAAAAGCTTAAAGCTATTTTATTTAAGCCTAAATGAACATTTGGTATCATTTCCAAAATTTGGTATCTGAAAAGCTAACTTTTTCCCACAAAAAAGGTCGTTTTCACAATTTCAATCACTATTATTTTCATTCACCTAATATTGCCTATATATTAATAATAGGGGTAGGCTATTATTTACCTGACTATTATTTTTATTCTAACTATTATTTATCAATATCGTTATATATCAATAACGTTATAGGCGTTATTTTTATTTATCTAATATTTTTATCAGCTATCGTTATAATGCCCATCTCTATTCTTCAGTCCAAAATTCAATCCCGTCAAGCCATTCGTCCAGAACTTCGAGTAGACGTGGTCAAATCATCACGTCACTTGATTGTCAGTGTTAAAAACTTGATCCAAATTTGTATCATTTTGTCATCATCCCTCCACCAGGGTACACGTGTTGCGGTTTTAAATTTAACAATAGGAAACTAGACGTATTAACGTAGTGATATTTGGTTAATATGATTGAAAAAATATTCTTCACAATATGAAATCATGAACATGTTTCTTTTCCATCTGCATGGTCTTGAAACTACTTTCTTAGTGTCCTGTGTCTATGATAATATGCATGCAAAACTAGTCTGTATATTGATCTGTGGAAAAACAAATATGATTTTTATTGAAATTACATTTTTTTTTAAATAAGCAACTTCGGTAGAGCCAAACGGAACACAAATTCCCTTTGACATCTTTCACAGAAAGCAAAGTTTGTGTTGTAAAATAAGGAAGATTGTTGGAACCGGGGATCGAACCCAAGGCCTTCACTCCGGAAGTCAGTGACTGTGGCGAATGTTCTTATGGAAGAAAAAATAACAAATAGTTGTGCGGAACATTTAAAAGTTTAAGATAACTTTCTTCGTGATTTTGACAATGCAAACTTTTCTTTTTTTTTTATTTAATAATAATAATAACTTTATTCAATAAAAACAACACAATGATTAAAAAATACAATTTGGTGACTCCCTCCACTAGGCGATGCCTGTCTTGGAGAGGAGGTTGAAGAGCAATAATTAGATATCTACACTTAACACAATAATAAAAATTATAGTCAATCAATGGAGCCCAAAAAACAATGACATCAATACAGATCATAAAAATGTTAAAATACCAGCAATAATCAATGAAAAAACATATTTCAAAAAAATCAAAAAGGTAAAAAGTGGTTTTAATAAAACACCTGCAACTTAATGAATTCGTAATAATTTTTTTAAAATTAAATAGTAAAGATAAAATTAAATCATAGTCATAAAGTAAACATGTATATAAATACCTACAAATGCAAAAATTGATTGACGTTTAACGTAACTGTCAATTGTTTTATAGTTGGTACAATTTACAGAATGTGCCATGCAAACATAGTTTATAATAGATGGATCGGTCGGAATTATCATGTATTATGATTGTGATTATGATAGATATATCATGTATCATGTAATAATTCATGTATCACAACACAAATTCAATATTGATAGTTAAGTAAAAACGGGGCAAGTCTGGCGGGAAAACTAGTCAACAATCAAAATGGTGGAGAATATGTGTAATGTCTTGATCATAAAACCAAAGATATAAAATTCTTAAAAGGAATCTGTTAGGTCACATCTATCATATCGTATACAAAGCAACTCCCTCTTGGGTAGATAAGGATATAGTGTGGAAGAAAGGCGACAAAGCTTAGAAAGAAGAAAGAATAGATTGTGAGAAGAATAAGAGGTAGATTAGAATCACGCCTGGGTTCTTCTTTTCAGGCTTGTACCAAGTATTAGGTCATTCCACTCCCCCCGACTCCCTCAAGCGTCTTCCTTTACTTCACTTCATCCTCACTTAACACTATTGATCTGAAAGTTCTTACAAGTCGGGGACCTATATTTATTTGAACGGTTTCTTTATCTTTCATCTGTCTCTTTCTATATTGTTATTTTTAATAGATGATCGAAGCGAAACACTAAATTAGTGTAGGGATCTAGAGAGTCTTTTGTTTTCATGCGTTTCTATGGGCCAATTGCGACGAAAAATCAAAGTTAGAAGTTGTAGTTTTTTAATAAATGACCATAAAGAATTGATCAAATTTGACATTACACAAAAGTCAAGTGACATGAAGTAGCTCGCCTGTCAAATATTTTCCTCGGTCACCGGCTGGTTCCATCGATTTGAATTTTTAAAATAAATTCAAGTCAACCAATCACAACACTTTAGAACGTTACCGAAAAAAAAAATCAAAAATGATTTCGAACTTGTCTTAATTGTTACGTGTACCTCGATTTTCATACAATATTAGATACCTATTTTTATTATAAAGTTCAAAGAAGATTTAACATTGAATCTCGTGGCTTAACTGAATGGTATTATAACCTAGAATATATTGTATATTATTATTATCTTTTTTAATAATAATTAAACTTGATTTTTTCCATCTAAAACCGGCTCGTTCAATTAAAATCGACAACAATCTTGTTACGTAAGTAGGTACCTTCCTAGCTCACCCGATAACTGATTAAACCACATTACGTTCTTATCAAGGTTTTTTCGAATTATTATTACTTAGAGAGAAATTCTCGGAATAATTTTGTATTAATTATTCTAAACCACTATGTATGTGTATGGGTTTTACGTTTATTTTTTGTTGATTTACCGTGCCGTTAATGATTGACACTTTTAGATTTAGGAAGGTGTTATTTTATTCTTTTTTCAAATTTTTTATTTGACCTGATATTTTGTTCGAATTTTAAAATTTAAATGTGTTTATGGAACTGTAGCCGTTACTTGTAGTTAGTGTATTTAACCAATCGTCTCTTTCGGAAATAATTATTGTAGTAAAGATTAAAGCCAATAAGTTGATGGATTGGGCATATCAAAGGAATGAGTATTAATGATTGAAGGAACGAACTTACAAGGTTGAAAGAAATTGTGTTAGAAGACATGGTTGACCAAGAATAACCAATCTATTTCTTTCCGTTCTTTAGAAAGTGCAGGTGAGAATGAAAAAAATAAATAAAAAAGGCGTGAAATAGTACGTCTTAGAAGAAAGAAAGAGTATCCCGATAGAAAAGAGTAGAAGGCTGTTGAACAAAATAGGTGTTGAATCATTTTCAAATTTGTACATTATTTGTGTAGTGTGAAAGAACAATGTTGCATTTTGACAACACGATTTATCATTGACAACTCTGTTGGCAAAATATCTACTTACATACAATACACAATAATTAAAATTGGTTCGATTGGAAGTTATACTAATAAATTTTTTGGCAAATTGGTTTTCAAAATGATACATCAAAGAAACATCACATTTGATTGAATCTCCGTTAAAATAATCCGTTTGACAAATGCATGATTATCTATGGATCATCATAGATTTTATCTCTCAGTTGATAATAGCAGATAGGCCCGTGTCTATGTTTATAATAAAATATTATGTTATGTTACAGTGAGATACATTTATGTTAGTGTATGTGTGTGTGTGCAAATCGGTTGCCAAGTGTGCACATGTGATGGGACCGACGTCTAAATACAGTACAAACGCTATGGTCATGTGCTAACATACACAATTTGTTGTGTATAATAACATACTAGCTTTTGGTAGCCATGTTATAATTTGAGTACCTTCAATGACAGCAAGGTGACAGACTGCTATGATCAACAATATATCCCTACTCACGCACACTAGTAAACTCTTACAACGTCAACGACATTTAATTTGTACAAAAATCTAAGTCTATGGAATTTGTACTTAGTTTAAGGTTTATACTTCATACAGTACAGTGAAATAAAGTTAGGCAATAAGTAAATAGAGAGTTGAAGAACATAGGAACAATATGAGAAAGTTATTTTAATTGATTCATATCCGGTTCGAAGGACCTACTGGATTTTCTTCGTACAGAAATTCCAGTATGGTCCTTCGAACCGGATATGAATCAATAAATAATAATTTTCTTATATTGTCCCTATTTTTTTTTGTATCTCCTCCTGTATTATTTAACGAAAATGTCTCAAAATATATAAAAAAAGTGTCATCTTCATCACTTTCCCGACTCCCACAATTTTATCTCTCCTCTTTTCGATGCCACTGATTCCATGCCGACCCTCCCAATAAAGTAAGATCACCTTGGTTTTGATCAAGCTTGCTTTCTGTTATCTGTTCTTGACCTCCACTCTAGGGTTTACTTAGTCCATCTTTTGTTCTCACTATTTTTTACTAGTCTTCCTTATTCTTCCTGGACTTTTTCCTTTACCCGTGTCTTTTAGATCGCCTCAACAACAGCTAATCCCATCTTTGACTTCACCTGATTAACCTATCTTGCCAGGCCTCTTCCTCTCCATTTAGCGATGGCCGATAAATTTAAGGCTCCTTTCAGAACGTATGACTTGAAGTCTGTCTTTCTCGTCCATTTTTGAAGTATGGATACACTGTGGCACCATCATCACACTTAGAAGGCTTTGGATGCTTTTTAGTAACTTCTGGTCCTTCTTCCATATTTTGATATAATCAAACATACTCTCATTGATGATTTAAGTATAGATGCTGGGTCGATCTATCAAGTTGAGTGAGTTCGGTACTCAATCGTGTTATATCAATTATTTCTGTCGCTTCAGTTCGGACAGTCTATTTTGTGTGAGATCCACTTCGTATTGTACAATATTGTGGTCTATTCTATACTATATAGGTAGGTACCTATATTATAAACCGAATTATGTATTTTGCATGTCTATGGCAGTTTTATGACGCCATCGTTAAACTGTCAAAACGTGACAAGTGCGCCGTGTCACAAGATCTTTTCTTTTTAAGAGTATTGACAATGCATTTAAATATGTTGACAGTAATTTGTATCAAGTAGGTAGGTACTATAGCTTTCCCGACAGGCGTAGTCCTTTGGTCCTAAATACGAATATTGAATTCGAATTTGTATAATGGTAAACCATTTAACAAAATATGTTATTACGACCCATGCATCTGTTTTAAAGCGTTTTACTTTTCCAACCGCATTCTGTCAGTCGCACCAACTATGAAACAACTGTCAGTTTCTGTCAAACGCCAATTTAATTTCAAAATTAGAATTTACCTACCCCTATCATACAAAACACTAAAAAAGTTGGGTGCCTACTTTAAGTTTTATTCAATTTTCTAATGTTTCGCGCAACTTTTATATTTTTTCTTTCATTAGAACCTTCTCCTGACAATAGCAAACATAACAACAAAATAGTTAGCGAAATTTTTCCAGCCGTTCACACGTGATGCGATGACAACGAAAAATAGGGCTTCGTTTTTTTTATATAGAAGGTGCAACGGTTTGTAATCGATAAAATGTCGTGTCAATACCTAAACATAGCTCAGCCTTATTTTATAAGTTTGACTTTTTTGTTCTGAATCCCGCTTCTAGTACTTAGTACATAAAATTCAATAATTTTGGTTATAAATTCCATCTCAATAAATAACCTGCAGAAAACAAATACATAAATTCAATGCAATATTTATGAGATTTTTAAGTGTTTTATGCATTTTTATAAAATAACTGACCTAGGTACCTGGTGAGTGGTCAAGCCTCTTACTTACAAAAATGAGGTCTTGGATTCTCATTTTCCGGTCGGTAAAAGTTGGTTTTCTCTCTCTTCTGTCCGATTTTAATGATATTCAATAATTATTTCTCTTTAATCCCCAAACTTTTCTAAAAACTTTATATTCTGAACGTTTAAAACCATTACGACTTGAAATGAAGACAATCATCATGCTTTAAATATTTGGTTAGCGTAATGCACAAATATTACAATGTCATTCTCGTTGTAAAGTTAATTTGAAGCCATTTTCAAGGTTTACATTCTGATTATTCAATAATAACGCTCATGGTATTGAACACAGCGTTATTGTAGCTATCATAATATTGAATGGATGCAATCTTTTACTAATAATAACGCGTCTGCACATTACTAATTAAACAATTTTTGTATTCAGTTTTGTCATAGATTTAGGTTAGGAATGAGATTAAAGACGTGACTAGCGAATTCTAATTTTGAATTATATTCAAACAAGGAATGAGGTTTTAAGAACGTGAATTGAATATGACTAGCAATTCAAATTTGGAATTCAGGCAGCCAATGAGGTTTTAGAACGTGTTTTTGAATTACGATTCAACAATCTATGATTTTCGACGACGTCTTTGCGACTATTCAAATTTCGAATACGATTTTGGCAACCAATTATATTTAAGAACTTGTTTTCGACTATCGAATTAAAATTTTTGGATTCGATAATTGAAATGTTGAATTCGATTCAATCAACCAAGTAGATAAGTAGGTATAGATAATAAATAGATTAAACCAATTTTATAAGTTAGTAATTATATAAGTAAGTTAATTTAGCATAATTAGATATTAAACAAAACCTGATGACAAGTTCATAGAACTTATCAGGATGTTGTATATTTTAGATTTCATTCAATAAACAAAATTTTTTTCAAAAAAAAAATGGGGTTTAGGGGGGGGGGGGGGGGGGGCGTGTTTACGTACTTGTCACAAGATATCGCGGTCTTTATTATAATGTTGACATAACAATTCGGATGCTTTGAGCTCGGATGTCCACATTGTTCACTCACATTGTTATGATATATAGCTATATACATACTAGTATGAATGGTGGAAACATGTAAATAGGTATATAGAGCCACCTAGAGTGATGGTTGTCACATGTTTTACATTGTAATTAGTCGTACGTCACACCATATTATGTGCCTACATTATAATGTTGTTCGTTATACATATCCAATTATTAATAGGTATGTATTTACATGTCTACCAACATTATCAAGTGACATAATAATTAAAATGTTTGAATGTAATTATTGATGTAGTTGATTCACCTTTCAGGCTTCAATTATGTAACACTAGCAGCAAATACCTGTCGGACAATAGGCATAGAAAGGTGTTATTTATTTTGATCATATAAGAGGGTTTAATTGCGTTAGAAATTAGCTATACCTATCGTCCTTGAAACTGCCTTAGGGGGAGGGGAGGGGTCAATATTGAAATAACTTTAGTTTTCGGTTGTAGCTATGTGAAATCCCATGGTTTACTTGTTTATCATTTTTAATAAAAAAAAACTGTTAATTTTGGATAATATTTCAATTGGCAAAGGCATTTCGCTTGTACGACCATATTCAGTGCCATAAATACTTCAGTTTAAGTAAAAGCTGCCATAACTACTTAAGTTTAAGTAAAAGTTTAAACTTAAGTATTTATGATACTGAGGATGGTCGTATGACCGAAAGGCCTTTGCCAATTAAAATATGCAAAATTAACAGTTTTTTTTTAAATTTATTATTCATTTTATATACCTACTTATAATTTTTTTTTAAATATTATGTGAAATTAACAGTTTTTTTTATTAAAATTAATAAACCAATGCCCAATTTTACTTTACTAAATTGGCAACCGCGGAGATTTCCTTCCTGTATGTAGCAACAGTTGATGTTGGAAATTCTGATCAAAGTAACACAATATTTCGTCAATATAGTAACTCCCGTGGATACATTATGATTGTTATTATTGTTATAGAAATGAATATCGACTCACAGACTTAAATATGAAAAATATTTTCCGATTGTTGGATGTGTTTTGTCATTTTTGTATAAAAAAAAACCAGCTACGGACGAACTTCTTAATTATAAGTTAAGTTTACTCGAATTTATGAATCTAAAAGTGAAAGTTTAGGAAGGTCTGGTGACTCAAAAATGACGTGGATCATCTAGCAGTCAGGTCAGAAACAGAAGACATAGGATAAGTTGTATCAGAAATCAGAAAAAAAGGTAGAGGTCCGTTCTTTCTGGCTACCCATTAAGGACCACGGCGTGATGGGTAATAAATAGTTCTATCGGCCAAATAACTTGACACTTTAGCTACATAATGTTAGTATGGTGTCAGCCTTTGCAGCTGGTATATTATAATGCACAGTCCCCTTTAACGAGTCAGCAAGTGATGACAGTTCGTCATGCTTGCGAGCTACCTCATTACACTAATGAGCTCGCTTGCTAACCGATTGTGTCCACACAATACCCGCTCGCATATCTTTACTATCTTATAATATGAAGCATTACATAAAAAATGGTGAGCTATTTTCCGTGGTCATCGCATCACGCCTAAAAGGCTAAACCGATTTCGCCAATTCCTTTTTTGCCGTGTTGGCTGTTATCAGGAGAAGGTTCTTTTAAAGAAAAAATTAAGAAAGTTGCGTGGAAAATTTAAGAAAACTTAAACTGGGTATTTTTCTTAATGCGTTTTACAATATAATTTGATTGTAATTTTGAAAACAACTTTCAGTTGTTTGATAATTGGTAAGATTGACAGAACGTGGATGGAAAATATATAGTTTAAAACAGGTTCATCGGTCGGAATTATATTGGCTAAAAAGAAATTAATTTCTCATTATACAACATCGAATTCTATATTCATAGTTAGGAACACAGGACAACGTCTGCCGGGAAAGCTAGTACCTATTTTATATTTTTGACTTTCATCAATGTCACAACACTAACTTCCATGACTGTTTCATTTAAATTATCATAAATTCCTCTAAAATGGAACAAAAAATTATTTTCACCGAGAATATTATTCTGCTCTTGTTTTCATCATAAATTATACCTTAATAATAGGGTAATGCATTTCTTGATCAAAATGAATTTCTTAGAAAAAAAAGCAAATTTGGCGGCCATTATGAATGAATTTCGACATGGAAATCATTTGATTGAAATTATTTGCAGCTATATTCACTTCCAACGATTTCTTATGCATTGTCACTCAGATTGGTTGAAATCACTTGACGTTCATTACATTCGAAATTCAAAATTTTATCTGATGCTTAATTTTAGCGGAACCGATACAGAATTGGGTCATATGGGTAGTACAACCGAACCTTTAACTCCATAGATAGGTGACCGTATATTTTATGTCATACTTTATTCCCAGAGTGTCTGCTAAGTAATTGGGAGTATAAATTATTAGTTTCATATAGTAATTAATTTGTTAGCAATTAGCGAATGCCCGTCGAATCCATTAGGGAATGAGCTTTTTATGAGCTCACCATGGACATGTATTAGAAATAGACATAAATTTTGCTAATAGAGTGTAGAAATAAAATGTAAGCATAGCGTGATGGAAAATAAAAGCCAATAAAAAAAATAAAGCCTAAAATGACCATATTTTATAATAAAAAAAATCTTGTAATACAAACATCTTTATTCTTTAGCGTAGTTGCTTAGGAGCTAGGAATTGACTTCTGATAAAAGAAGCTGTATTTGATTGCGGTTGGTAGACTAGTGGTTACGACGACGGCTTTCGTGCCGATTCGTGCGGAGGTCGTGGGTTCGATCCCAGGTGCCGACCATCTTCCTCTTTCACGACACAAGCTTTAAGCAGCTTAAAGTGAAAGAGTCGAAGATTGTATTTGTGTTCACTTTGAAGTGAGTTGTATAAAAAAACCTTTACTATAATAAAGTTCGCCGTTCTTTAATCTCAAGAGTGATCAATTCATCAAGAGAGAAAAGCCATTTTGATTCGGTAAAACAAGCCATGTCGAGTAGAGATGAAATAAAAAACAGTTATGTATAGCGGGGTTTAGATCAAATTAATTTCAGTATTTGTTAATAATGTAACTGGAAAATTCCTTGCTATTTTTAACCTAGTTTCTTTAAGTTATTTTTTATTTTTTTATTAGCCTTACACTCATCATTGAGTGATTTAGGCTTTTTCAAAGTAAGTAAATAGATAAGTTGTAAAACTGTTAACATGACGTAAAATTTACGTGTACTTCAAACATACGTAAACGCCTATGGAAAACTTTTCTGTCGTCTATGGCCATGAAAATAATATGGCTGTTCTGTACACTGAGTACAAATATTATTACATAACTTTCTTGGATGCGCAGGACCGAAAATTGGTTCCTTTATTCAACAGTCACGTGACTGAAGATAAATTATCAATAATAATTCATTTTACTTTCATCCACAAGAACAAGATAACACAACAAAGCCCATACGTACTTCCTTTAACTAATTATATGATTAAAACATAAAATTCCTATGTTAACGCTAAAATATTAAAAAAAAAAATCGAATGTCATACACCGGTACCGACAAACGTCACAGTTTGTATGAGTTTGACAGAAGTCACGTGGTACATGTTGCGACCATGCGCAGTAGCACATTATATTTCTAGTATTATTTATTTTCTTCTCAGAGGTTCTGTCATCCACTGGTCTTTGTGAGACAATACCAATAACACCGTATTTTTTTTATATTTCCCTTTTGTCAAATATATTAGGTAGAATGTATCCCTCAGAATTTATAAAGATTACATTCTTTAAAAAAACACACACAATAAAGCTGTTAGTTTCAATACATAATACTTAGAATTTTATAGCTGAAGATTTATCGAGCATACGGCCTATTCATCGGCTATCAATGTCACAGTAAATAAGACTGGAGCACATACGTGTATGTACTCACATTATCACGTGCTAAACATAACTCAATAAGCTTGATATCCCTTCATGTTAGTTCCACCGACCTCGAAATCCATTATTTATTCATTCTGATATATAAAACCTAGTCATATAGTGCACATTGATATCGTTTAAACGACTTCTGTGCATCAAACTAAATAATACACTCGAACAATTTTTCCACTATTCGATCGCAGCCCAGTGGCGTACTGAGCTTTTTGGTATAAATCATTCATGTTACATTATTTTCAAAAATTCGTGAATATTCAGTGGTTCATAACCTGGGTTCGATCAAATACCAGGGGTTCGGTGAGTCAGTCTCGTGGGTTCGGCGCACTGAATACAAATATTATTAGAGAACTTTTTATTTTGCGCAGAACCGAAAATTGGTTCCTTTATACAACAGTCACGTGACTGAAGATAAATTATCAATAGTAATTAATTCTACTTTCATCCACAAGCACAAGACAACACAACAAAACCCATAGGTACTTCCTTTTTAACTAATTATATGATTAAAACATAAAATTTCTCTGTGTTAACGCTAAAATATTAAAAATAAAAAATCTATTGTCACACCGCTACCGACAAACGTCACAGTTTGTATGAGTATAACAGCAGTAACGTGGTACATCTTGGGACCATGCGCAGTAGCACATTATTTCTCTAGTATTATTTTCTTCTCGAAGGTTCGGCGGAGGTCAAGACACGCACCCGACGCATATTAAGAACTTATCACTGAACCCCTCTTCAAATTAAGAAGTGAATTCACATATGAAACTTGTGGGGTTCAGTACCTCCAAAAAGTTTAATAACTACTGAAATAGAGGATTACGAATAAATTCGTAGAAAAACCTATCGGACATCAGGCATAGAAAAGGGTCATTAATTGTTTGTTTGTCCTATGCATCGTCCCATAAAGTAGGGTCTCAATTTTAAATTTCCACGCTGAGAACTGCGGAAAATTTGACATTGACAAACTGAAATTACGCAAGGCGCCTACGTAGTTTCTTGGTTTTATTTTTGTTCTGTTTCTGAGTTTAATAAGAGAATGTCGAGACGTTTCCACTACTCGATTATTCTGAGAAATTTAATATTCTTAGAATTCTACGATGTTATTAAATATTTTATGTAAATTTTGTTTTGTATTTAAATTTAAGAATGTTTCACATTTTGATACTTTCCATTCTGTATTCTCTTTCATTAGAAGTTCGTGGTTCAGTTCAGCAAATAATTATGTATATCACATTCTTAATTATCAGAATGAACATATTCATAAAATGTACCTATACCTCATTAATATCAATGTGTAAATGCTTTATAAATAAAAGTGTTAAAACATGATTATTATATTAATAGAATATTCTACCCGTGCAGTAGGTATGATACTTAGTGAAAATGAAACATATTGATATTATTAGTCTGTATTACGTGTACATCTTAGCTGATGTTAATTTTAAAATACCTGTGACATTTGTATTTTTTTTTTAATTCTCAGACAGTCCAGTTTCTATAACACCTGAATGCAGAGATATTTTAATGGTGTCTTATTTCCTGTTGCTATGCAAATTTTAAGGGCCAAATCTCAATAATTGAGAACATAAAATATTTTGCATTGCACAGTCTCGATAATTTAGGGCTAGATGGCTCTTTTAACTGCAAATTATTTTAAAAGAAACATAAGCTGTCAATTAAGTCGAGGCTCTCACCTCAGTTGAAACAACTCTGCATTCAAGTGTACCAGACAATGTAATACAAAAATATTGTTTAATTTAATGAATTGAATCTTGTAGGAAGTATTCCATAGTTTGTCAAAATGTCGTTAACGTTGTTTGTTTAGTGTGTGGTTGTAAGCGAGTGCGTGAGAAGGGTAAGATTGACCTGGTATGCTGTCACCTTTTTAAACTTCTAATGTTATTGATTGGCACCCTTCGTGTTATATTTACCTTAAGAATTCAAACATCTTTTTTGAATTTATATTTCAGATTATAAAAGTGAGATAATAATTTTTATTTATTCCAAATATTTTTATACATATGAAAGATTCTAAGCAGCATTAATTAAATTAGAAATCTTATAGAAAAATCTGTGGTCTTGTTTGTGATTGACCTTGATCCAAATCACCATAATTATCAATTGGCGCCCAGCGTGGTGCTACTGGACTGGTATCAACGCTCTGAATAATGAAACTAACCACACAATACGTAATAATGATTTTCGCAAAATACAAGTCCTTGACTTCATTGATGCGAATCGACAGTGGTGGAACGCTAGAGCACAGTGCCGTTACATGACAACACAAACGTCCAATTTACAATGATTTGTAGTACAGTATATATTATTATTGTCATTGTGTTAGCAGTTCTTGCAGTGTTATATGTATTGGGTCCATCCTTGCGTAGCAGCAAACCATTCACAACGGCTGACTACAAAATGATGTATGATAATAATATTATACCTATTATTGTATTGCTGATAGTAACCTACCGGCGCGTTATCACAACGATGTTAGATGTACGTACGTACTCATTTTATAGTTTCTCTATTTTGCTAACACACATACATACATACATCCTCAGCGTCACAACCCTTGGTAGGTCTTAGCTGCCTCCAAACCTCCCTGTCGCCGGCTGCCACCACCTTTGCCCCAGAGCCCTGCAGTCTGCAACAACATCATCCAACCATCGCAGCTTTGGCCTTCCAACGATTCCTCTTCCATCTGGATCATTAAATAGTACTCTTTTTGGGAGATCCTGATGGTCATCCATACGGAACAGATTTTCTAGCCAGCGTAGTCTGTTAATCTTGATGAACTTGACTACCCTGACATCCTGGTATAGACCATAGAAGTCGGCGTTGTATCGTTTTCGCCATCTTTAATAGGTCCATATATTCGGCGAAGGATCTTTCTTTCGAAGGCATCCAGTCTATTTTGCTAATACACACTTCATATTTTCAAGATAGCCCAGTATTTATTTCCTTTCTGATTTATCGTTAGTCCCGGTGGGTTGTGCCTAACAATTTCTCTCGAGCTTTCAAAGCCCAGACACAACAACCTCTTCCAAACATCGTATCCTCCAACAGGGTCGTTGATCAGCATAATTTTTTTAGCGATGTGATAGCTCCCCGTACTGCGATATAAGTAAAATACTCTGTTATGGATTGTTTGACAGCAAATACATTCCTCCTCAACCTTTTTTGATTTGCAGCTTTTTCTCTATCTTTACAAAGATCTTGTTTGAGGACGAATTACCTTATTATGAATCGATGGATATCATTTTTGTGTCAAAATTTGGTAGGCGGCATAGAAGAACCTGCATTGCTAACTATTTATACAAAATTTCTTGTTATTTTAATTAACGCGCAATTCCTAAAGCAATCCAATCCCTAAAGTACTGATGGTTCTAGATTCGATCCCTGGTGCCGACCATCTTCTTTTGTGACACAAGCTCTGTTTTATGTGAAAAATTGGGTATTTTTGTACACTTTGTGTAATCTCGGGAAAAAAACATTCCCATCCGTTATTTATTTTGTCATAAAACTAAAACTTGATTATATTTTGAAAGTTTTTTTTTTGTAATTAAATTCGCAACATATTATCTTCTTTTGTGATTTTATAGTTGGATTCAATTTTCCACAATTGAAATCTTTTACATGAACAAAGTAACAAAACTACATGCCCTGAAGAATAAAAATGTACAAAAATGCGAGTTCACAATGCTGAAAGTAGTTATCTCAACACAACTTTCCACGAAAAAAAAGGTTATTTTTTTCAAAATTGACATTTCGTAAGTAGGCAGCAATCAGAGACATCGCAAATAGTTAATTGTCATGCGACACAATCGCCCGCGACCTTACACCTGTCGCAGGTAGCTACCTCTCTGATTGATTGACGCATACTCTTCAATAAAGGTGCGCCCTCACACAGCGAATCTTAACAATCGGACGGAGCGATTCCTCGTTTATACGATTGATCATTCCACTCACATTAATTTTGTACGTAGGCGCGTATAAAGGGCTTGTTATTGGCAAGCAATCTTCCCTTAGATTTATTAATACGAGCATAATAATAGTTGAATAACGATATTCTAAAACAAAAGAACTCGTTTTCGATTTCTAAAAGTGTTTATAAAGCTACATATTTCAGAACTCAGTAGCCTAGTTGTTTAAGATGTCAGATTTCTTATCAAGACTTCCTGAGTTCAATTTCATCGTTTTTCGGATTGGACTGCTTGAATTTTGCTATCAAATTTGATGTCAAAAATGTTTCATTTCTAAAAAAATCGAAATCTTAGTATAATTTCTTCTTTTTCAGTCCTACAATATTAATATATTGTTCAGTCATTATCAAATATCGATAGGTTAGTTTTTTTGCTTTCGTATAATTCTATCTTTTTCCTCTATGATTTTCCTATTGAATGGATTATACGTACATTTCATTCTCAAATACTGTATAATATAAAGATATTTTTTATTGGCATTGCATCCAAAAGGATTCAAATCAAATTAAGTCATGTGTAAAACCATTAGATTAAAATACCTACAAGTACCATAAAAAAAATTGAATATGTACTTAAATTGAAACTATTTTAAGAAGATTAGATAATTAACCGAAATCGTGAAACGTTAAAAAAAATACAGAAACTCTAACTAGGGGTACTGAATAGTATCATAGACATTAAAAATAATGGTAAATCATAGAGACGTCGTAAGGAACCTTCGGGCGCGGAAATCTTGACCTCATTTCGGGCGAAAAGTCGACATTGAACCAAACGCGGTTGTTCGTGCGTAGAAATATTTTACATTAATTTATTTTTATATCAGAATAAAAATATCTCGAGACGTTTCTAAAAGCACCAGACATCATAACGGAGAGAGATATCCCGAATGCGCCAGTGCACCTCCGTTACATCAACTGTGACGTACACTTGCCACAACTCGAACACGTCAACAAAACAAACAAACGCGTCACTTTGCGATTCATAAAAAAAAAAATGATAAT
The DNA here is from genome assembly GCA_963576905.1 of Mystacides longicornis. Classification (NCBI taxonomy): domain Eukaryota; kingdom Metazoa; phylum Arthropoda; class Insecta; order Trichoptera; family Leptoceridae; genus Mystacides; species Mystacides longicornis. The sequence continues at coordinate 5,433,897 of OY756439.1, read as the reverse complement.
AGGTGTCATTTCATACTATACACCCAAACCCAAACATGTAAGCTTTTCTTTATTCTATGCGTTTTATCTTGGAAGTTGTGGGTGGTCTAGTCTAGCGGACGCCGGCTTTCGTACTCTTTCGTACTGGTGGTTGTGGGCTCGATCCAGTTGCCGACCATTTTCCTCTTTCACGACACAAGTTTTAAGTAGCTTACTGTGAAACAGTGTATTTGTGTTCACTTTGAGTGAAAAAAAATCTTGCTCAGAATATATGGATTCAACCAAACTTCCTTACGAGCCATTCCTTGAAAGCAACTCCCAGCCAGACCACCAAATAGGTGGACGAACAGTTGATTTTGTACCTCACAAAAGGCTAACCTTGCTTTTCAAATTTCAGATCGATTTGTCTCCCAAGCCTCAATAAAGAGAAACAAATTTGTAATTTGGTGTTTGGGTCTCAGATTGAATTAGGACAAAAACATTGTATCTTTCCAGGATTAAATTAGATTTTGTGGTAGCGATGGAGATGATCTTGTTTGTTGTTGGCAAAAATCATCTTTTAATGACTATAGACTTCTATCAGCGGGAAGATCAGGAGTGGTCTGTTGTCTGAATCCCGCTGCATTTACATTGAATGTCGTCTCCATTTTTGGAGGTTTTTCTGCACCTTGCTTCGCCCACCTCAGTCTTTTGAGAGTATATATGTAGACCTTCAGTAGATTCAGACTTTTTTCAAAACCGTCCAGTCACTCCAAATAGTCCGCAGAAGTAGTTTCAGACCAATAACATCACTTGTTATACTAAATATTGATAGAGAATTTCTGACAAACATCCAATCCAAACCGTCGGAAGCACATGCAGTTAGAGTAAGGGATGACTTTGCCAAAGTGATAGCCAACAAGAAGTTATAGGTAATTTGTCAGATATTAAACTCGGCTTTGTATATTTTCTTTCTTTGGCATTGTTCTTTTCTTCCAAATGTGTTGACTCTGCGTTCGTCTTGCTTGGTTTATCTCCAGAAGTCAGATTTTGTCTAATAAGTATGTCTTTTGCCACAGTTTTCCAGACAGAAGGCGTGACCTCAGTGTTGCAATAGGGGTATAATAATATATTACTCACATCCAACATCTGGAGTATTGATGATCAGATTATTACATCAATGGTCCGTCCACGTATATGAAGTATTATTAAATCATATCGCACAAGCCAAGAGTCTACGTCAATAGAGTAGTAGTAGGACATTCTCGGCGGGAACAGTCGGGAGTATTTATAATACCATACACCAAAATATCGCGTGCAAGCCAACTCCAACAACTAAAACTGGTTGCAGGCGGAATGCCAAAAATGTGCGCTTATAATAATTGTAGAGTGAACGGTTCTGATCTTAGACTTGGATCTCTCTCGATCTCTACTGAATTTTTTGGAGACTCATCAGGAAATTCCGTTATGGATGGCATTTCCTGAATCTTCCGAATTTGATTCTGAAATTTATCAGTCTTTTTTAGTGCCTTGGCGTCCCGATGGTATTAATGTTAGCCTTTTCGAAAATCATATTCCTCGTTGAATTCAAGGTCTTTAATTGTTTTAATGTCTAATTTTTAATGTTTGTTAACTGATTCAAAAGTAGTGAGGTCTTAGATATTTAGTCAAGTCAGAATGTTCGATATATGGATATTTTTAACTCAAAGATCTACTTTTTTCCTTCTTTGAAACTGCGTTCTTGCTCTCTTCTGCTTCTCTGCGCATTTTTTTTTACCTTCATTTTTTCTTAGTCTGGATTCTTCCAGACTCCCTCACATGGCATTGAACGGCCAATCCCATGGAAGACGGCTCCCAGGCAGACCACAAAAGAGGTGGAAGGATAGCTGGGAGTCCTCTAGCCCCACATATTGATTTCCAGTCCAATAGGGCTAAATTAACAGGAAGATATTACAGTATTAACTATCATGCATGTTAACACACAAAATTTGACTAATGTGGAAATTTGGCACATTATTCAAATTTGGTCCTGTTCTATGATGTATCAACGGAAACACCTTATTCGTCAGTAATAATACGACAAAAATGTCTTACTTTTCATACTAGACTTATTCGCTGGCGTTTTTTTTTTCAATGTAGCGGGTTCTTCGGATTTGTGAATCGACTGTTGTGGTCCGCGGGGGATTTGACCTATTTCATTCTGCGCTCCGTGCCAAGATACGCTCTATCTAGACGGGGACTTGTCGTATCGGCGAAATACACAGCGTCAAAACAATACACACACCGCGGCAATAATGCGATAACACACGTCGTAATAATACTAAATTATTATGTGTAGTTCATTATCTAAGAGGAAAAACCTTCTCAGATATAACAACAGTTGACTTATAAAAATCTTTGTTGTCATAAGAATACGTCTTTCTTTTGTTGTTGATTACGTGTACTTTTTGTTTTAGACATTCGTCATATTATTTGAGAAACGACTTTTGAAAAAAGAAAGTTTTAAAATTTAAAATATTCCATTCTTCGAAAGGAACGATCAGACACGGCGGGAATCGCAGCTTAGACATTCGTCATATTATTTGAGAAATGACTTTTGAAAAAGGAACGTTTTAAAATTTAAATAATTCCGTCGTTCGAAATTCAGACACGGCGGGAAACGCAGTTGACAGAATAGATTCAAAACTCAAAAGCCTTTTTACTAATTGTTTTCTTTTTGTTAAAACAACCTCATAATAAAAATATGTTGCGTATTGTTTTGATCAAATTTCATTACCTTCTAATTTCCTATTTTAATAAAATACCTACATTCGGGTATTAAAAATTATAAACCTACCCATAAGTAAGAAGTTATATCTGTATACGCAAACTTGAATACTTCACCCATATAATATAATTTTACCACACTTTAATTACTATTAATTACGAAAATAACTTCAACAAAATCATCCACTTCTTTTAGTAAAAATTTGGAATGAATTTTTGTTTCAAATACTACGCTCAAAAATATTTATTTGAATGCAAATCAAATAATATGTTCCTTCATTTCACAGACTGTTAATATAAATTTGAAACCTAAAAATGAGATTTTGTATTAAGAATAACAATTGAGACAGTTCTAGAAATATAATATTGTAGATAGTTCAAATTTCTAAACTTAAATTTAGTATTGGTACTATGTAGAATAATATTTAGGACTTATTAAATTATTTTTTCTACCCTAGAACCAATAATTAAGGTTGACTTATTCACATAAAATCTGTTTTTATCATTTCTCACAATCCTTTTTTCATAACAGTTATTTTTTAGAATCTTAAATATTGTCCCGTCTGGTTTAGTGAATCATCATGCTTTAGAATATGATTTGTTTTTACCATAACAGTATTAATGATTATTGTTTATGGATCAGCAACAATCACTGTGACCAGAATAAGTATTTTGAAGCATAAAGTAATGCGTTTGTCAATTTTTTTTTCTGTTTGTCCGTAGTTTTTTATTCGAGTTTTAAACCACTTCCTGTTGTTTTATCAACCAGGAATCGTGCACTTTGAATCATTTCTAGTATTAATAATATATTTCCGTTGAAATATTTCGTGTTTTGCTATTCTGGTCAGAGTGAATGTAGTATTTTGTGATTTTGTTTTAATATCTAACATGCCCTAGCTTCCTACACTCACCCCGCTATAAATGTCTTCATTGTCCTTCTACACCTCTTGTCATCCACCAACAACCCTCTCAACCAGTACCTCCCTTCCTATCATATGTGAGTTGTGTCTCTAGGACGCAGGCATGCTTCAGTAGTTGCATTTGTGTTGTGTGTTTCCAGCATGGCCGCTCAGACTCATACCGTGTCGCCACCATCCCCGCTTTAAAAGACGACAACAAAACCGCTGATGGACTCTACAAGGTTTTTATTTATATTTTTGTTTCATTTGTTTGTTTATTGTTTATTTTGACAAAACACCATTGTGGTAGCAGTATGGTTGCATTCGAAAAATTTCCAAAATGCGGTAAATCAAATTATGTGGGTATTGTAAAATATTTAGTATTGTAAAGATAGACCCACCAGAAACTTCGTTCCGCATGGGAATCAATAAACTAACTCGTGTCTAGAAGATCAAGCTGTAGTTCTAAACCATCCTTGAATAACCCTTAACACACTAAAACGGTTATATGAGGAATAATGTTACAATCAATCTACACAGAAGAAATGTGTAAATGGGAAAGGGCTATTGGGAAAGAACAAATAGCCAACTTGAATGTCATCTTCACCTCTTGGTTCCTTTTGCCAAAATGCTAACGAGGTTCTGGTGGGTAAACTAAAAACTGCGAAACTCTGAGGAGGTAGATCTATGGACAAAAATTAACACAAGAGTGCTAAAAGGAAGACTGTAACGTAAAGTGTTGAGAAACCTTGAAAAGTGAAACTGAGGGTCGACTAAGTTCTGGTTAAAATGATCGATTTATTTGATAAGTGCTGTCTGAAAAACCCCAGCTAGTAGCACATAGTCATGTCATGACAAGTAAATTGGAAAAAAAGATCGGAGGCATTTTTAATTAAAGGAACCAGGCTGAAAAACTAACAAAGAAAAAGTTCGACAAATAGGTTAGGAACAATTCGAAATGGGAGCAAGTTGGTACAAATGCCATTTAGATGCTAGACTTGTCGCAAACTGGTATCGCGAAGGATTTGTATTCAGAGAGGAAATGACCAATCTTAGTGCCCCGCGCGGAAGCTGACAATCTTGACGAGAATGATACTGGCATCTAGACACTACACTACAATTGTGGTCAATCAGCAGCACCTACTCACCTAGCTTGGAAGAGTCACAGACGCCAACCTGGTCAGACCACGGCTATGTCGTAACACCAGAATGCTCTCAAAGATTATCTCATATACATTTAGGTCATGGGTGTCACTAGTTTCTATCAACCTTGTCGTTTATATTTTAGTGAAGCAGGCTCTTTGCAACACGATATTTGTAGAATAAAGAAAGCAGATTCCTTTCTATCCTAAATGTTTGTAGAAAAAATGAAGCAGATTCTATTCAATCTTTTGTTCTTCATATTTACTTTTTTAAATTGTTCTTCATATTTAAATGAAGCAGATTCTTTTCAATCTTTGAAAAATCGAAGAAGATTCAATAGAATTTACATTATAATAGTAAATTCATTCCTTGAAATGCTAGTGCTGGAAAAAAGGATAAGGATAATAATTATTATTACTGTCCCATTGAATGGGTCAGGAACAAATAATGCAGAGCCGTCACTGAAATCGCTTGAGACCTGGTAAAGCATTTAAAAAAAAAAGTCACAAAATTTGCTATCACGGATTCGATTAGCTTCAACATAAAACTTTTTTCTCGCATTTGGCATTCAATTATTTTCGTGTAGATGTTATAGTTTCAGGAATAATCCCTGATGGTTTACTTAGATTTTTTGCCAAAAAAACTTATTTGAACTCGCCGATGGACGTAAATCTTCCTTGAGGAATCCCATAAATAAGAAAAGTTGCTGTGCACAAATGGCGTCCTAAGAGTGACGCCTCTGGAAGAGTGTCGTGCTAATACGAATGACGTTTTGTTAAGTATCCGGTGCTGCCAGTGACTGCTGATGTTACAGACTGGAACTCGACAGTACCTGCGGATGTCACAGGACACTGTTAGCTACTAACTGGACCGTGCAAATTAGAATGACACACTTCTGGACGACACTTACTTAACGCGGTGTGTGACATTTCTTGGAATTATCTAATCCGGTTCATCGTAAGGATACCTCGGATATGTGTAAAGGAATGAGAATATTAAGAAAGAATTTGATATGGAAGTAATCGTTGTTGAAAAAGTGTGTGCTAATACTGAGTGGAAGGGAAGATCAACCAATAATGACGTCATCGTCTAGAAAGATTGAGAAAAAGATATAGGGTGAAATAGTTCGACGTTAAAAGAAGCATGAAAGAATTTCCGGGTATAAAAGAATAGAGAGAGAAAGCCAAAGAAGGTTCATCTAACCGACTAAAAGATGCAAGATCGAAAGGTGTGACAACTGCTTACTGGAAAAGCCGTGGAAATAAACTGGGGATAGGCATATTGGGATCAGAGTCAGTATAAGGCTAAAACGGGACACCGACATCTGAATATCGTCCGATGTTTTAATTAAACCATCAAAACCTATTCATTACCCACAACTTGGACTTTTTTTGACACCTATAACCGTAATTGTTCATAATAGGTAAAATATCAACTTCATACAATATTATCAAAAAAGTAAAGAGGACAGTGAGTGACGACTTCGTGGATTACTCTAGTTTTATATAAGAGAGATATGAAATATGAAGCAAATTAGGGGAAACTTATGCTCGGAAATGGACGAAGGTCTAAGAAGATGACTCCAGCTGCGAGGGTTAACAGCTGCAACAGTATCAATTTTCACTATCAAGTGCCGCCATTTCTGAAAACAGTTATAAGGGAGGGAAGATCGTAAAATAAGAATGAATCCGAGTAAAGATCTATTCAGAGTAGGTATTATACACCAGCCCGCGAACAAGCGGCACTGCAAGCGACATTATTTCGTCGCGATTTAATTATGTATGATATTAATGACTAGTTTCCCTTCCCGCCACACCACGCGTTCTCCATTTATCATTTCCCCGTGATGACGACTGATGCGACAGCTTAATAGTGTCCTCTTGATTATGTACGTCTGTGTGCCGATTATCTGCACGGGGCGATCTCTACGCCCAACTAAACCGACGATGGCCTTGATAGTCTAACTCAGTGGTTGGCAATCTTATTCGCCAAAACAGCCAAATATGTGCATAATGTCGGTTAAAAAAAAGCACGCGCCAAATGTAGGTTATGTTTCGGTTATTTTAGACATTAATTGAATTTCGAATACATTGATTTCATCTTATATATAAAAATGGATCGCTGATCATTAGTTTCGCTAAAGCTCGACAACAACTGGAGCGATTTGGATAATTTTGGCTTCGAAATGAAATCCATGAAAGATTTAAGCGGTGTGGAAAAATTGCGAGGGAAATAAAAAAAAACAATTCGTTTTTCCAATTTTGAAGTATTCCTACCAAACTGTCAAATGTGACACAACAAAAAGTCTTTAATTTTTCGGTTGTGAGTTACCGTAAATGAAGTAGATAGGCTCAGTCATCTAATGCTTAATAAAGATTTGGCAATAATAGAGTTGAACTTACCTAAAGGACTAAAAGCCGCTCTGGAGCAGCAAATTGCCGACCACTGATCTAAATATTCGAGAATTAGCTTTGGAGTTTAATCATCTTGTAAAATATAAACTTTACGAGCGCTGTGATCGATCTCACCTTCGAAATAAGTTCTTTTAAGATGTCACAGGACGCTAATGTGAACATGACTAAACATTTCGTTTGCCGTGGGCGTTTATTCATTAGGCACTCGTGAACATATTCAGACGTAATAATGCGTTATCAAATCAATTGCGGCTACACGTTGTCATTGTGAAAAAATTCAAACAAATAAATAATAAGTAAACCACAATGATTGGGACTGTGGTTTTGCCGCCATGGGAGTGCAACCATAGAAAAAACCGCGCACTACTGCAAATTTTGAAAGCTAAATGGTGTTGTCAGATTGTGTGAAAAAATTTCTTACAAATGACCTTATGTCAATATTTTCAGATTTAATTCTTCTTGTTTAAAAAATATTATATTTGAATAATAACTTATTTTAATTTTTTTTCTTATAATTATTTCAACATCGACTTTAGCAATCTAGAATAATCATCCATAAAGAATTAATTAGATCATAAATGCTCATTACAGCTAGATTTTATTTTATTTAAATAGGGTAAGTACTACTCCACAGTTATTTCTTGCTGGATCCAGAGTGGCACTTCACATCGTTATCTTGACCTTAATTAATGTTTTTATTTTGTAAGAACTACTTGTCTACTGCTTTGACATGACATCATCTATTTTGATCAATTATTACTCCAATAATTACTTTATATTTTTATGAAAATACTTATAATCTTATGTTTTTTGTTTCATTACAGTCCAGACGAAAGCCGCCTGTCAAGAAGCCACGTAAAGGAGATGACTTAGATGACCTTAAACAGGAATTGGATATAGATTATCATAAAATCACACCTGAAGAATTATATCAACGATTTCAGACGCATCCAGAAAATGTGAGTATTCAAAATTACACAGAAATATTCAAAGTCATTCTAAAAGTCATAGAAAATTCCACCCTATCTGTTTTCCATTAATCATTTGAAAAATCTCATCTTATCTAATTCCGTTGATTATTTGAAATATCATAGACAAATTCCTTTTTATCTATTTCAATTTCAAAGGGTAAATGAGTTGTATTTAAAAAAAAAAGAACTCATAATCATTATAAATATTGTCTAGCTCTTTTAAATGTTTACTTCCATGTTTCGAATCACCTAATTTATTTTCAATTGTCAAGGCGTAGAAATAGGAGTACGTGAATTTTATTTCAAAAATAGAACTGTTAACAATAAAGATAATGACTATCTTATGAGTTTAAAAGTTTACTTCTAAATGTTTCAAAGACAAACAACGTTAAAGAAATTTGAATATAGAAAAAATACTGTTCCATAGACAAAACATGTTTTTATATTAACATTCATAAAGAATTTTGATCAGTAGTTGATGTTTAATAGACAACTGCATTTTTTAAATTCTCCTTCTTTAATTTTTCAGGGTCTCAGTCACGCAAAAGCGAAAGAAAATCTGGAAAGAGATGGTCCCAATGCACTCACACCTCCCAAACAGACCCCCGAATGGGTGAAGTTCTGTAAAAATCTTTTTGGAGGCTTTGCCCTCCTTTTATGGATAGGCGCTATTTTATGTTTTATAGCTTATGGTATTCAGGTAAATTATATTTTTTCTTTTGTTCTATACTTAAGATAGATAGAAACTAACAATCAAACTTATAGAATGAATACCGAAGTATCAAAATTGCCTGTCCACTTATTCCAAAAAGATACAAAATGTAACCAAACAGTTGGCCATGCTGAGAGTTGTTCATCCTCTCATCAGGGTCTTGAAGACCCTCTTATAGCGTGTTTCGTTCCTTCGAAACAGAGCTGAGGGATCTGGATATGGTGTGGGAGGAGGTCATCGAAGTTCGATCGAGAGTTATCATTGCCTCCCTATGCCCCTAAATGGGTTAAAAAAAGAAAGTATGTTATGTGTTATGCAACCAAACATACATCCATATAAGCAAGTCTGTTTTAGTATAATAAAATATTTTGACAGCATGTGAAGATTTGCCTCACACTAGTTATTCAGTAGCCTAGTGGTATAGGTACTAACTTGTGATCAAGAGGTCTCGGGTTCGATTCCCGCCTGGGACAGAATTTTACGTTTGTAATTTCTACCTGAGGTTAGACCTGTATCAGATTGCATGGGAAAAAATTGCCTCGGGCATTAAGTTCCGCCAGCTGTACTGACATCTTTGTATAGAAAATTGTTTATTTATTTATTTCTCCTTTATTTGAAACATACTTTAAGGCAATTAAAAGAGCCTATAATATGTACCGAACCCCACCAGTTTCATATGTGAATTCACTTCTTAATTTGAAGAGGGGTTCAGTGATAAGTTCTTAATATGATTTGGGTGTGTGTCTTGACCTCTGTCGAACCCACGAGACTGACTCACCGAACCCCTGGTGTTCGATCGAACCCAGGTTAAGAACCACTAATCTTTTTTACTTTCAAATAGGTATCTGAAATATTAGGTGGTTGGTAGCCTTACAGTTCAGTCATCCACTTTTGTTTTAGCCTTACAGTTCAGTCATCCACTTTTGTTTTAAAGGTTATGGGTTCGATCCCTGGTTCTCCAACCATCTTTCACAATACAATCTTTGATTGATGTGAAAGATGTTATGGAAACTGTATACAGGTCAAATCTCTTTAATAGCGAATACAGAAGTAAAGAAATTTCCACTATAACGAATCGTCAATTTGTCCCCGAAAAACTTCCATATAAAATGTACTGAACCAAAATTCGTTGTGACGAAGTCGATCTCAGTATAGCGAACTTTTTTGTTTTAAAATTTTAAAATCATGTTACAATTAGGCAATAAAATTTCTCCGACATCGGTTTGTCCTTGGCATTGGCGAGTTCACAAGTGTTAGTTTGACATATTTCCTTCAGTGATTGATAAATCCTTGAAATTTGTTTTTGTTCTCACTTAATAATAGCTTTAATAGTTTATTTGACATCAGTAGGTATAATATGGCGACACTAAAAAATAAAAATGTATCTTTTCCTATACATCCAGTAAAAGGAAATTTCATTATAAGGAAATATTTTTTATGGTCCCGTGAAGTACGTAGTAATGATTGTGTTGTTATGTTACAGGCGAGTACGGTTGAAGAGCCCGCAGATGACAATTTGTTTTTGGGTATCGTTTTGGCTGCTGTGGTGATAGTAACAGGTATCTTCTCATATTATCAAGAAAGCAAAAGTTCTAAAATTATGGAATCCTTCAAGAACATGGTGCCGCAGTTTGCTACTGTCCTCCGAGAGGGAGAGAAGCTCACTCTTCGAGCTGAAGACTTGGTGCTTGGAGATGTTGTAGAGGTAAATACCGTATTCTTTCTCTTCTAACTTGCTTAGTTCTATTTTAACCATAGATTTTTATACATGGGGTACTCCTTTTCATTGCAAAAAAGTGAAGTCTCATTGACCAGCACTTTTGACAGATTCTATTTAGGGTTAGCCGTAAATAGAGAAGAAGAAGAATAATGCACATGGTTCCTAGGGAGCCGTCCGTTGTATGACAAGGCGACAAGTCTTTCAAAATTATGACAATGTTTTTTGTTACTACGGTAACAATATTGACAATGTTCTACACTGACACATTCACCACCGATTATAGCAGCACTTTATTCGTAGGAAAACAGACCATAATAAGACTTGACAGATAGCAAAAGAAATGTTAATGATTTTCATTTATAGAAAACAAAGATAAATTAAAATTACTTAAAAAAGCAATACATTATTACATCTTTAGAGTAAACTCCATTAGGAAATACTTTTTTGCCAACCAAACTGTCAAACGTTGAAATATTTGGGCTTCACTTTTGAAAGATTTGATGGTTGAATAATTTGTATTGGTTATGGTTAAGTAATTTTTTAAGAATTTATTATATAAAGCTCTGACATGAGGAGAATTCCCAGCATATCTATATCAAGACTTTTTTTCTTCAAGAACACATTTTAGATATGAAAATAATCATTGTCTATTGATTTTTTGTATATAAAATGTTGACATTCATCCCTCTTTCCAACTACCCTCCATATTTAGGTCTATCGCAAAGTAGTTTTGTGTGACAGGGTGTGTAGGATGGTGTAAGGGGGTCTGGTATTGTCTATTCTTTGAACATGACTACCAATCCCTTTTTTTCTTGCTGCCATAGGTCTTAGGGTGCATTGACCAAACGAACATAGTCTTAGAGCTGGAAGTAGAAATACTTTCTTTTATTGTGATACTGGACACCATATAAAATAACAACTAATTAATGGGTGATGACAGTTCTTGTTCGTTGTTATTTCCTTGGTGTCCATATCAATGATCAAGAAAATATCATTATTTTCCAGCTCCAGTTATATATTCGTTTGGTATAAACGCACCTTTAGTTTAATTGCTAGAAGAATTGTTATGATGAATCGTGGATTAATACATTTTTATTTTTCTTTTAGGTTAAGTTTGGTGACAGAATCCCTGCTGATATTAGAATTATCGAATCTCGAGGCTTCAAAGTTGACAACTCCAGTTTGACTGGTGAATCAGAACCACAATCCCGCAGCCCCGATTTCACAAATGAGAACCCATTGGAAACAAAAAATTTGGCCTTCTTCTCAACTAACGCTGTAGAGGGAACCGCTAAGGGAGTCGTCATCTCTTGTGGTGATCACACGGTAAATTCTTTGACTTCTTCTTTGGAATATTGCAATCCACTCTCTCAAGAGTGATCCATAATTCTTTGACTTGTTATCAGACAAACCTTTCTTGCTTCTGAAAATAGTTAGAGATTAACATTTGAATATGTTCATTATCAGGTGATGGGACGTATTGCTGGATTGGCTTCTGGTTTGGATACCGGTGAAACCCCCATCGCCAAGGAAATCCATCACTTTATCCACCTCATTACCGGTGTCGCTGTGTTCCTTGGAGTGACATTCTTCGTCATTGCCTTCATTCTTGGATACCACTGGCTGGATGCTGTCATCTTCTTGATTGGTAAATTTTTATCTACATTCTTCTGTGCAGATTGGTTGTTACCATACTCCCACAATACGACTGAATGGATTTGAATAGAAATAATTGGGTGTGTTAAGGGTTAATCAAGGATGGTTGAGAATCTTAGTTTGATCTAGCTAGACACCACTTATTTTATTGATTCTCAGGTGACAGGCAGCTAGTTCAAAAAACCAAGAGTACATGTTCAATTGTTTTCTTTCAGGTATCATTGTAGCCAACGTACCTGAAGGTCTCTTGGCCACCGTTACTGTGTGCTTGACCCTGACTGCCAAGCGAATGGCTTCAAAGAATTGCTTGGTGAAGAACTTGGAAGCTGTGGAGACTCTTGGTTCCACCAGCACAATCTGCTCCGACAAAACTGGAACTCTCACACAGAACAGGATGACAGTGGCTCACATGTGGTTCGATAACCAGATCATTGAGGCCGACACCACGGAAGATCAGTCTGGAGTCCAATATGGTAAATATGAACATCATTGTTTACTAATTTACCTGTTGGTGATCTGTCTTCTATAATATTAATATGTGAAGGAAAAACTTTGTGACCATTTTTACGAAAATTGGGCGGATTTTTTTTTCTTTTTTTATCCATCACGCCGTGTCCCGTAAGGGGTAGGCAGAGAGAACGGACCTCCACTCTTTTCTATCCAAGCACACTTCTTTCGCTTCTTCCACTGACATTTCTCATACATCCTCTCCTATTTCTCTTACTTCTTACCTGGCCTTCCTTGAGGACGGAATCGATGTGTTCGATCCACGTCATTCTCGGTCGGCCACGCTTTCTTACACCTTTCCTTTCAGCCTTATAAATTCTCTTTGTCATTCTGTTTGCGTCCATTCTTTCCACATGCCCAAACCATCTCAACTTTGTCACAATACTTACTTCCATACCACATTCCTTCCTAATATTTTCATTCCTTTCCATATCCCATAAAGTTTTTCCACATATTCTTCGTAGAGATTTCATCTCTACTGCATTTATCCCACATTCTTCTTTTTTCATCCATGTCCACGTTTCACATCCATACATCATCGATGGTAACAGGATTGCGTTTTGCACTAGTTTCTTTGCTTGTAGTGAGATGTTGTTGTTTCTCATTATAGGTCTTAGTGCACCGCCCACCCTGCAACCAGCAACTTTCCTACGTTCGATTTCTTTTTCACACTTTCCATCCCGACTAAACATGCTTCCTAAATACACATACTCATTCACTTGCTCAAGACATTCATTTTCTACGGTTATTTTACAATTCGGTCTGCACCCGTAGTGTGATGTGGGCCTAACTAATAAAACAAAAATAATTGTCAAATTTATTTTTATATTTTGAACATTTTTTTACAATAATATGCACTTATAATAATATTAAATACATCCTTTTTGATAAAAGGATATTCCTATATTGAGTTCTGTTGAGGAACGACTATTTTTCAAGGCACAAGTCACAATTTTCAAGAACACCGTATTACTGCAGACACAACTGTCAAGACCGAGCTGTTGTCAACGACTAAAACACTAAGCGTGGCACCTTCTCGGTGGTGGCTCCCTTTTTTACATGACATTTTTTAGACTCGATTGCATCTCTAGTATAAATCTCATTGATATAAATGAGGAGCAAACATGCAAAAAGTGATTTGTCCATTATTTGAAAATAATGAGATTTATTTCAAATATAATAATAGACGTAATAATCTAAACAGAGGAAGTAAAAAATTCATTCAAAACAAGTTTTATTTCATTTTAAATTAAATTAAATCTTCTTGTATTCAAACAAAAAGTGATTTCTCCATCACTCAAATTCAAGCAAAAGATGATTTCTCTTGATGGGCCAATCACAGCGAAGGAGTCGCCATTTTGGATTTGTGACAAATCATTTTTTGCTTGTTAGCATGTTTTTATTTTATATAAAACTGACCTTTGTGTAGAGCTGTAGTGCGCGGTGTTTTCATTTAATTTAAAGTTTTTAAAAGTATTTTAATGTTCGCCAAACACTAGTAGTTTGAAGAGAATTTCACTTAAAAAAGAAATCACATCACAATGAATAACACGGGTGCTGATTAAAGGAAATATTGATTTCCATTACATTTCCGATGATTCTGATACCTTGATAAAAAAGGCTAATCACTTAAAATTATACAAGAGATTCAACTCACAACCTTGCCCCTGACTCATCCGATTTCTGAAGAAAAGAAAAAAGATTTAAAAAAGCTCCTACAAAGTATGTTTGGCGACTGGAAGAATTTAGAAGATCAAAGATTGGCATGGTACAAACAATTTTCGAAGAATTATCTATTTCGTCAGAGGTAGATGAAGAAGTTATGTGACTGCGTGGAGCCAGAACCTTGCATACTGTGAAATACAGTATAACGATATTCTATTTCAATATAAAACACCTTAATTTTTCACTAAAAATTTTCTATCGAAAAAGCAACTTTTCATGCAAAAAATGTTTAGTCCATAAGTTTCATGCAAATAGTGTTTTCTCCAAATTTTAATTAAAATTATTAAAACTCCTTTAAATTGTATATTTCTTTAAGCAAGTGTGTTAACAATGACCAAATATCACCTTTATTATTGTTTAAAAAAATAATTAAAAAGCATTATCAGAAATTAGAAAACGGTTTTTTGTAATTTCCCACTCTTTACATTTGTGTGACAAATCACTTTTTGCATGTTTGCTCCTCAAATAGATTAAATCAATAAAAGAAACAATACGCACACTACTGTAATGTTATGTATTTCATACTCACACACACTTCGATGTATTTGACGTTATTTGACACAGACTTTTGTTTATCTGTGGTCAAATTGAGAATAGATTAATATTTTTTGTATTAAATAACCATTAACATTTCAAATCTGACATATCCATGTCATTATTTTTGAAAGAAAATTGTGAAAGAGCGCTCGCTCAGTCCTTTACAAAGAAATCTTAACAATGTTCAAACTTATAATCTAAATTATTTATGGTGGAATTTCGAGCACTGGCCGACCTCTAGTAAATATAAATCCGCCTGTTTTTTTCTAGATCGTACAAGTCCCGGATTCAAGGCTCTGGCTCGTATTGCTACTCTCTGCAACCGTGCTGAATTCAAACCTGGACAAGATGGTGTGCCCATTCTGAAGAAGGAGGTCAATGGTGATGCTTCCGAAGCTGCCCTGTTGAAATGTATGGAACTTGCTCTCGGTGATGTCATGTCAATCAGGAAGAGGAACAAGAAAGTGTGTGAAATTCCCTTCAACTCTACCAACAAATATCAAGTATCTATTCATGAGACTGAAGATGCCAACGATCCAAGACACATCATGGTCATGAAGGGTGCTCCAGAAAGAATTTTGGAGAATTGTTCAACAATATTCATCGGAGGCAAGGAAAAGGTAACTACTGTAGAATTTTTTTTTAATTAACCTTTTGTAAATACAAGAAAGATAGGACATGGCCGATGGCAAACCACACTGCTGGTTGTATTACATTGATATTCTCACAGTTGAAATAAGATATTTGAATAATCAAGGCATAATATTGTTTCCAGGTGTTGGATGAAGAGATGAAAGAAGCTTTCAACAATGCATACTTGGAGTTGGGCGGTCTTGGAGAGCGTGTGCTTGGTTTCTGCGATTTCTTACTTCCCTCAGACAAGTTCCCCCCTGGTTTCAAATTCAACAGTGACGACGCCAATTTCCCAATTGAAAACCTTCGTTTCGTCGGACTCATGTCCATGATTGATCCTCCAAGAGCTGCTGTGCCAGATGCCGTCGCTAAGTGTAGATCTGCTGGTATCAAGGTCATCATGGTTACTGGTGATCATCCAATCACTGCCAAAGCTATTGCTAAATCTGTCGGAATCATCTCAGAAGGAAACGAAACTATTGAAGATATTGCTGCTCGTTTGAACATTCCAGTCTCCGAAGTCAACCCGCGTGAGGCCAAGGCAGCTGTCGTGCATGGAACCGAACTCCGAGAATTGAACTCTGACCAATTGGATGAAATTTTGAAGTGAGTTACCATTTCTTCGACTTAATTGCCAAATTATCATTCAATTTTCCATTGTTAATGTCTAAAATTTGTAGGTATCACACTGAGATTGTGTTCGCCCGTACATCACCGCAGCAGAAGTTGATCATTGTAGAGGGTTGCCAACGTATGGGCGCCATCGTAGCCGTAACTGGTGATGGTGTCAATGACTCTCCCGCTCTGAAGAAAGCTGATATTGGTGTCGCTATGGGTATTGCTGGTTCTGATGTCTCTAAGCAGGTAAATTATTTAATAGTTTCTCATGAGAATACAAAATCTCCGGTTGGAAATTATTGAGAGCAACCAAATTTAAAGACTGCGACACTGCTGTCATGTATTTGGCGCCAGGATACGAATATATCCATTTTTGTTAATGTCTCATCTTTATTGCCTATTGGCTTTGTTGGTGCACAAAATCTCAAACTACTGAGGACCACTGGCAACCCAGAGGTAAAATCTTTAGAAATGTAGAATGTTTTACAGTATAACTAAATTTCCTTATGTATTAGCACCCTTGTTAGTTACCGTCTATGAGCAGGATCGCATTATGTCTCAAATTCTACTGTTAAAAATTGTTTACTGACGAGACGTTTTTAACTTTTCTTCACATTGACTGCATTTTTTTTCCTTTATATCCAAAGTCTTTTAAATGGAGGTGTGTAATATCGAATTTGTACTATATTGTGTAAATGTTTACAATGAACCAGCCATCATTTCCAGAACCAGAGTCACAATCTTAACCCTTAAGCCACTGGAATAGAAATTGGAAGAATCCAGTTATAATAATTTTGGATCTTGAATGTTTTTAGGCTGGAAAATAGGATTTTGAAGTCCATTCGTAAAAAAAATGTTTCCTGTGAGAGCCAGGTAAAAAAAAAGAAAGACCGTCTGTAGACGGTCTTAGTGGGTTAGCTTAAAAAAATAAAAACAAATATTTGTAAAAAATTGTGTTTAATTATCGCAAATTCTGCATAAATTGATTCATATAAGCTACTAAGAGTATATTGTTAAAAAAAAAAAAAAAATTGTAAAAATTAAAATTATACTAAGAGGAATATTGTTAAAAAAAATCAATAAATGGTAAAAAAAATTATAAATGATAAAGCTTAAAACAATTTTTCGCTTTCGAAAAACACAATTGCAGGTTACATTTCGTACAAAATGTATGAGTGTCGGATTTTTTAATTGCTCTCTTCGTTGGAAGTAGTACTTCGTCCTGGTTCATCAATTTCATTCAAACTGATATTGCTTATATTCATAGAAAAAGTAATTGCGTTGTTAATTGATGAGGTGTTCATTAATTGTGAAGAAGTATTTTTTACTGTATTGTCTTCAGGCTGAAGTTCATCACAATGATAATTTGGATCTTCGAAACTGTTATCAAAATCATCGCATTCGTCATCAGTTTCAATTGAATCCATGAAATTTTGGATTTGTTCGTCATTCATTGAAGAAATGTTGAACGTTTTCTTTGTATCATTTCGTCGTGACATTTTCTAAAACAAAAAATACAAATACTCGAGTAAAATAACACAAAAAATAGACGATAGTAAAATTTCATACATATAAAACAGTGTGATTTTTTTTCACCTAAGCCACTAACACCGTCTGTAGAAGGTGTTCATAAAAAATTTGTTTAAAAAAATAAGAGAAATAAAAAGAATGAAACTAACATGCAGTTATCAAAACCTAATATAAAGAAACTTACCTAAAAAAGATCAAGTCAATAGAAGTATTGGAATATATTTTTTTTGCAATTTCAATTTGTACCGGAATGTAAAACAATTATGGCGTCCATTTGCCCGTAAGTATAAACAAAACTGACCATAACAATGAGACTATGCGAGTGAGCGTGTTCAAACATGTGGTAGCGGTAGTGAATATTATCGACAATAAACGGTCTTAGTGGGTAAAGCACGCCGATTTTTGTATTTGAATTTAATTATATTTTACCGATGACCGTCTGTAGACGGTCTTAATGGTTTAAGGGTTAAGATTGGTCTGCACTAAGCATTTTGACTCTGTTTCTCTACTCCTTCTTGTCACCGGCCAGCCTCTTCATCTCTTGGTAGGTGCTGCAGTGCATGTCCCCGATTACCTGGTCTATAGAATTATCTCTGGGGCAGCTTCTGCCCTAGCCCTAATTTTACAGCTACAATATAGAAATAGTATATTTGTATTCATAATAATAGGGTTGATTTGGCAATGTTTTGAAATCTTTTGCAGGCGGCTGACATGATCTTGTTGGATGACAACTTCGCTTCCATCGTTACTGGTGTGGAGGAAGGAAGACTTATCTTCGACAACTTGAAAAAATCCATCGCTTACACTTTGACTTCCAACATTCCCGAAATCTCACCCTTCTTGGCTTTCATCCTCTGCGACATTCCATTGCCACTTGGCACCGTCACTATTTTGTGTATTGATTTGGGAACAGACATGGTAAATATCATTCTTTTATTACATTTACTTACTCTTAGATCTATTAATACTAAATTTCGTGACAAGTCACAACCACATGCTATACTGTATTCATTTTCATGACTGCTGACATAGCGAAAATGAGTCGAACTTTGTCTTGATGCATTCATGAAAATGAATCATGATTTTGTATTGAAATATTCGTACATCATAAATCAACTGGGTACATGTTGAGTCGTTCTTAGAATCAGACCAAACGGGTGTCTATTGTAGTACCTCGACAGATTGTTGATGTATGAATTTGATTGACAAACGAACACGGTCAAAATAATGACTGTATGTGTTTTGATTGATTTATTGAATAGTTGTGTTGTGCAATATCAGGTACCCGCTATATCACTGGCGTATGAGGAGTCTGAATCTGATATAATGAAACGCAGACCACGTAATCCATACGCGGACAAGCTAGTAAACGAGAGGTTTGTTCTTATTGAGGCGTCCAGAACGAGGAGGCAGACTCCTTCTTCTGATTAATACGTACATATTGTATAAGCAGTAGTTTTTGAATGTTCATTTTATATATTATCTTTGGCTACTTTGAAAACCTTCCGCCAGACATACGTAGAATAGATACAATCTTTCTATATCATAATATATATACTTACATTATATTCAATCATATTATTTCCTTTTTTTTTTTATTCTTAATAGTTTTGATTCCACATAGACTTCTGATGGTAGATAGTCCTTTTATTTAATGAACTCTTCTGTGCAGCAAATTTTCTTATATAACATGACAACTTTTTGAGAGCATGCAGTTTACTCTGATATATTTACACTCTTATTAGCAAAATGGAGTTTTAAAACTTCCTAACTAGTGATTTTTCAATCCTTCATGCATATAAGAACATCTTTTTACTGGTTTAGAGTCTGTTTAGGTTATGTTTGCTACCGTCCGTACAGTCGGTGACAAGAAAGATTGTGATAGTAAACTGCATTTGATCCACCCGCCACTCTTGTATTTATTATAACCACCTTTCACAAGGCACTGGGGTATGTTGTATCATTAGGTTTGCCTTTAATATACTCCTCATATATAATATTTAAGGAACCGTACAATTATCGTAGGTACGTCTGCACTTTCACGACATTTCAATATTGCTATATAAAGTAGCTTTAACCCATTCCCGCACATCATACACAAGTGTGTACACAAAACAAACAAAAAAAAAATGTGTACACATTTGTGTATGTATGGTGTGCGAGAAAGGGCTAAATTGGTTTTCGACGAAAAGAAAATCAATATTTTTTTTAATAAATTCACACACGTTTCATTTTGCATTCAATCAATAAAAGAAACACACACAGATTTCAATTGTTGTTATTTGCTTATGCGTCGCAACATAAGATACACTTTGAATTAGTTTTAAACATGAGGTAAAATAAACAGGTTCCTGCTATATCCCTGGCGTACGAAGAAGCTGAATCCGACATCATGAAGCGTCCACCGAGAGATCCGTTCAATGATAAACTGGTCAACGAGAGGTCAACAATTTATTATTATTATTTTACAGAAACTAATTATTTGTCTAACATGGTTTTATATTAACTTGGTGGTCTTGGTCGTTTTTTTCTAATATTTTGTGCAATGTTAACCGTGGTGCTTCCTGAGGAGTCGGTGGTGGGATTTAACCGTATTAACTAAAATGGTTCTAAAAAAAATTAACTGTCATTTTTTGCATCGTAACATATACAATTTACCTATTTATTTGTCTGTTTCAAAATCCATAAGAGCCTAAAATGACAGTTTATTTTTACTCTAAACTGACAATCTAACGTCGATTAAAAAAAATTTAATGTATATTAAAAAAAATATTTTACAGTTTAGACGTATGAATGAGTGCTAATATAATAATATGTTAATAAGGAATTATTATGGACTAAATTGTATCTAAAAATTTAACACTGACTAATCTTGTGTATGATACAATAATAATAATTGTCTATATTAATTTCTTTTTTTTTTAACCCAGTCCTGCTCATCATACACAAATGTGTACACTGAATCAAAAATTATTTTAATTTGATTTATTTATACTATTATGTAAGCTATTATCAATTCCAATACTAATTGTCACTGACAATAATTACCAACGACATCTTGTATT
Source organism: Mystacides longicornis (assembly GCA_963576905.1). Lineage (NCBI taxonomy): Eukaryota > Metazoa > Arthropoda > Insecta > Trichoptera > Leptoceridae > Mystacides > Mystacides longicornis. Next base: position 5,413,043 of record OY756439.1, on the reverse strand, counting down.
AGAATTATGTAATAATAACTTTTGTAATTATATAAATAAATCAAATTATATAATTTTTTGTTTGGTGTGCATACTTGTGTACGTGGTCGGGAATGGTTTAAATTTATTTATTCTACAATTTATAAATTTATCGCAATTTAAAACTACAACAAGATTGTTGTCATTGTGAACAAGATTTAAATTTTACATTCAAGAGTTTGTTACGAAATATAAGTTTTGTGTAAATTTGAGTGCACACAAAATTATACTTAAGTGCAATTTTCGCGTATGAACTTAAATTTACTCATGATTTGTATTTTGTTTTTTTGTGACGTTATAATATAATGACGTTATAATATATATCAAGGTCTATGCTAAATACTTTGTTGTGGCATAGTTTTGGTAAAAAAAAAAATAAAATAAAACATGAAATCACACTAACACAAATATATTAAACACTAATATCGTTTGAACCTAATGATAGGGAAGCCATTTTCATGTTCACAACATTAAGTCATAAATTTGTTTTTACATTTATCATCACTTATATTTGTTCTTCTACCCATTAGCGTATAAAGACTCATTCATTATATGTGCCTAAAGCAATGTGTTTTTTTTTGCAAAAACAATGAAACCTCTGTATTCTTGAAATTTGGGATTAAATTTATCACGTTCCAACGAAAACCTACTGTTTCATAATAATATGTATTCGCTACATCTGTCTTTATGGTCTAAAGACCGGGCTATATTGTGTTAAAAATTATGAAATATTTTTTTAATAATTCTAACTACATAACAGGCAATTTTTAAGAAGTATCTCCTAAAAACGTGCATTGGAAATTGCTGAAGTAAACTCCAGCTTTTAACAAAAACCACTTTTTTTTCTACTACTTTACTTATCAATGTGGTACAGTCAATCTAATTCTAAACCGTTAGTAGTATTTCAGTTGTATATTTTTTAATTTGACATATTTTCAAGGACGATTTAACGCCAAATATGGAGGTTTCACTGTATTTTTAACATAAAATTGCATTGTAGAGAGTGTTAAAAATGATTGATCAAGTTTCGTACAAAAAATAGACAACTCCGCGACGAGAAAATTGTTATTAAGAAAATACTTTGTATATGTTCGGGATTGACATGATGAGAGTGTTTGTGTAGGTACCTGCTATTTCATTGGCGTACGAAGAGGCAGAGTCCGACATTATGAAGCGACAGCCCCGAAACCCTTTCACAGATAAACTAGTAAACGAGAGGTAAATTGGTTAACCACGTGTCAGATGCATCCCACTGACAAAATATATATAAATCTAAATATATATATTTTAAAAAAAATAATTCATTTCTTCCAACATTATTTATTTTTTTTCAACTTATTTATGCTTACACAAATTGGCTTGTATTATCATTCATTATTTTTTCCTTTCTCTCTCAAAAAAAACAATAAAAATATAAAAACTGAAAAAAAAATTCAAAGATTCTTGCAGGGTTTGTTGCTCGGTCCAAAAAAACGCCGTCTCCGGTCTTTTTTTTCGCAAACTACATTTAAGGCAGTCAAATGTATTCTCATTTAATAATTAAGACGTCCGCGTAAATGTTTCATTCACATTTTTCTGTTCTAAAACACCCATCTTCATCAATTTATTTTGTAATGTGAAATATGAACGTACATAATATTATAATATGTAAAGCATTCAGTAAACTGACTTGTCTAAGCGGGTCCAGATATCAAGCCAATTTATGTCCGTCGTTTTATGTTGTCGTCTCGTATAACCTGCTCGACTCCGGCTTACAAACAAACCTTACGTCACGGAGCGAGTGGTGGAATACCAGACCGCTTATTTCAGTGGCTACCAATTATTTCATTTCCTCTTATTTTTCTACTTAAATATGTGTGATGTATTCTAAAGGTACGTTGGGGTAAGTTGGAACATGGGGTAAGACCGTTTATGCAATTTTTTTTTAATTTCACAAAATTTCAAAAAAAAATTGCATAAACGATCTTACCCCATATTCGATCTTTCCACAACTTACTTACTTTTTTTCCCATTTACTTATATGACTGTTAACTATTGTCAATGTGATATATTATCCTATTGTAATGTGTTTTCTTATAACTTGTATATTATTACTATAACTGTGTATAAAACCATATTTGACTACTTCTTGTATGTTTATATAACTTATTGGTAAAGTCAGTTTGCTGCAGTGTTACAGTGAATTATTATGTACCTCTGTTTATCAATGTGTATGTTTAAAACTAGTGAGTGTGCGTGTGTGTCTTGTGTATATGTATCATCATTCACTCTTCGTAATCGAGTGATTTGGGTTTAGGTTAAAAAAAATTATTTGTATGACAGATAATTTTACTCATTTATTTTTCCCAATCACTCTTTCTGCATCTGTTTTATTTATTTTTTTATTATTATGGAGAATGTATCTTCGTTCAACGATGATTGATCGACGATGAAATGATACGATGGTAAGTATTGAATAGGTTGTTGTATTTTGCCCCCATATCCCCATTACATCTATCCATTTGCATTTTCATCATGCATTATTCACACACCAAGCCACATATTGTTTATTTTTTCATATAGGTGTTAGGGGGGTGAAATGTGCCTACATTTGTTTCTTTCAAACTTTCTTCTTATTGCATATCTATTATTATTTTTTAATTTATCGTTTCTTCATAGCAGATCGCATCGGACACAACATGTCTATAACATTGATCATACATTCATGTCGATAGTTTCTTGATACCGTTGATGTTGTCACTACATAAATCAACTTACATAGACCTCACTACAGTAAAAATATAAATATAGTTCCATATTACATATATGACACATTTAGTGATTAATAGATATGAGTAATAATATCTTTCACTAACTATATTAATTAAATTAAAATAATGCATAAGATATGAGTGTAGCTAAAATTAAATCTTAAAACAATAATTATTATTGAAAATTTTAATTTTGTATATTTCAGGTTTTGTGTTTTGTTTCTTTTTGTCATGTTGATGATTACATCCTCGGTGAACGTTATTATTATTATCTAAATAATTTTTTCGTATATTTCAATTGAATATTTGCAAATAACGTTCAACAAGGATCGTCAACATTGTTTTTGTTTTGTAGGTTATGACATTTGTTAAGGATTTCTAGTGTAATGTTATTATTAATTGAATTATTTAGAATGTTTGGGTTTGATTCTGCTTAGGAAACCTCTTCACAAGTTAGAAACTACGATAAAACTTCCATTATTGGCCAATTATAGAAAGTATCTCTCTCATTACAGTGTTTTGAATGACTCACTTTCTTTCTATCAGATCTTTGACTTATCTATTTTCCTTGTATCTTATTAGGTTTATTGACTGCATAATACTGTGTTAATAAGACGAGTATAGTTTTAATATTTTCATGCGTGTTTGTATAATCAGAATGATTTTAGAATAGTGAACACAATATGATTAGTCCATCAACACTGAATGCGTAACAGTAACTAACAAATACTCGCAGTATAACCTCAAAAACTGTGGAAAAAAATCGTAATAATGATATTTTGTTTCACACGTGTGTATGGTGGACAGTAATGGGTTAAATAAAGACAGTGACTTTTTCATAGAATTTTATCAAAATGATTTTGCCTATCTGTAAGTCCTTTGACAATCTTTATGTAAGTTAGATGAAAGCGCTTCAGATTCCATTTGATTTGAGCCCATGTGTTTCTTTAACCCATTACTACCCACTGTACACATGTGTGTACACCGTTCGAAAAGTTCAACTGTTTCTCTTGAAAACTCGTAAATAAAATTGATTTGATTGTATACTGCATGTAGAGGTTATGTGACTGTTGCAAAAATTAACCATTGTATTGGGACGAGAGGTGTGTTGAGTATAATGGGGAATATAAGAGTATTAGAGACAATGATGTATGTTGTGCCCCAAGGTACCAGCTATTTCTTTGGCGTACGAGGCCCCAGAGTCTGATATCATGAAGCGCCAACCTCGAGACCCCTACAGAGACAACCTGGTCAACCGAAGGTTGTACCACACACCCATTAGCATCCTGCAATCTGTATTTTATTTATATATCAATAGTGCGTCTTTTTTATGTGCAAATATATATACATACACATAACCTATGAAAATTCGGTTCGTTATTCAAACATTTAAAAAATTAATTGGCTGTGAAGTTTGTAGCATAAAAAACACGATTAAAATTTTTTTCTTATGACCATTTCAAATGACAAAAAAATCACGTCAGTATAACAAATGCCTAGAAAATATTGTCATTCTGTATGTATATATATAAACACGTGTGTATAAGTTATCATTAAATGATTTTAGTTATATATGAATAAAATGTTTATTTTGTTTTAGTGCATCACAAATATATAAATGGTTTTTTTTTAATAGAATATGGTCCAAATATTATGTTCATGTTTATAGAATATGCAATAGAACTTAAATCCCAATTTTCTGGCAATGTTCGACTTTAATAAACACAAATCAAGACTTTTCTGGGTGAAAAATTATCCTATCCATCCCAACTTGTGTTTTTTTTGTCTGCTCATTATATTCGCCTATAAAAAATATAAATCCGATCTCTATTCCCTTGTCATAGTTCATTTTTTAAAAAAGTTTTAGCATTTGATCTAAATGTTGATTGATACTACGGCTTTGACAAGTTCTACTGCATATGTAATAGATTAGAATTTCTGTGTTTTATTTTGTCTCGTTTATATTGTTTTATTTATATTGGCATTACAAAGATACTACTTTATATGAAAATTGCATATTTTGACATTTTGCATAAAAGAGACAAAAGTACAAAATACATGGGATGAAAGACCATGAATCGACGTGCTAATACGTTGTTTACGCTTGGCATGAAGTTACCAACAATTTTTTGTTAACAATATGATAATTTAACAACTCACAGCAAGTTTTTATGTGATATAGTCATTGTCTCAATATACCAAGTGTTTGTGTGAGTGTATGTGTATAAAGTTTTTTTGTATGTGTGGGTGTATATATGTGAGTGTTTCTAAAATAGATTTTTTTTAGTGTTATATATTTGATAGTTTGCACCTGTGATCGTCTCGTGAATCAGATGCTTTGATGTTTATATGACAAATCAACCGTATGTAGGGTTAATGATCATACTGTGGTGACATGAATCGTTATAGTCAGGTAACAAAAAGCTTACATGATTTGACATTTTGCTTCTATGGTTAATGGCGGTATGACCATAAACAAACAACAATCAATAATAAAGTATCTATTGTAGGCTCTGTTGTTTAATTATCAATAATACTTATTGTACATGTAAACTGGTGTTCAATTTTGTGTTTTATAGTGCATGCTAATTACAAAAAAAAAAAGTTTCAGTAGACATGTTGGCTGTGTGCGATACATCTTATCATTATTTACAACTTATCTATTTATTCTTTTCTTGAACACTCACTCACACTCTATATCAATTAATTTCACCCCCTCTATTGTGTTGCATTATCCAATAACCTCGGCATACCATCTCCAAACCACCTCTTTACAATTTTATAAAACATTTACAAGGCAAAATATAATAATATTAACAACATTATCAAATAAATAATATTATTTACAATCAGGTGGCAAAATGACAACATTTCACAATGACATATGAAATTTCCCGGTAAAAAATTATAATATGAAGGTAGGTAGAATCATAGACAAAATATTCTTTTGTCTATTCTTTTTTCAAAATGCTTGTTCTGTTTCAAACAGTTTTGTATATTGCAAGGATGTAATGGTTCGAGAGGCATTTGGGTCAAGCGTGTCATTTTAAATTGATTGGCATAGCTTTCGTTTTTGTTATAATATGCAGAATTGTAAGAAACAGATCTGATATGCATGCTTGCAAAGTGTTGTCTATGTTTAATAACTAATGTAAAGCTATCTAGTGGATGTTGTATATGCATGTAATGTCTTTTTTTTTCTTTCTTTATCCTACTGTAGATACATAACTCATAATTGGTAGGAAAAAATGTGCGTTGATTTCGTTTCAAATAATAATTTATATTTTTAAAATCTGTAACAATGCTAATTCATACCAATTTATAATTTGTGTATCTACAAATAACCATCTTACTAAAAAAAACTGCAGTAACATTAAACTATAGAATATTAATTATTAATCTTTGCAATAGAACAAAACTTTAAAAAGCTTGAACTTATTCAAAATACTTCTGGTAGTCTTTTTTTCATATAATTAAATTTTGATATTCAGTTAGTGATTGTTTGACTCATAAATTAAAGTAATATTATAGAGAATGAAATAATAATATTATACATAAAGCTTTTTAGGTTCAAACTGAAAAAAAAAGAAGCAAATTTATTAATATTACCTTTTACTTTTTTTTCCGGAAAATAGGTTGATTTCTATGGCCTATGGTCAAATTGGAATGATCCAGGCAGCGGCTGGCTTCTTTGTGTACTTCGTGATCATGGCTGAAAATGGATTTTTGCCGAGGAAATTGTTTGGCATCAGGAAACAGTGGGATTCAAAGGCCATCAACGATCTTACAGATTCATATGGACAAGAATGGGTAAATTAAAATGATTACTGTCATTTGTTCATTTAACATGGTCACTAAACAGTGTAGAGTATTTCGATATTTGAGTGGTGGTTTCTCATGAATAGAAATCTCATAATAATATAAATACATTTTCCCCTTATACATATTATGTTTACTAACTCATCAATTCAAAAACTGATGATATATAAATGTGGGACTTTATCAAAACTTTCTTGTAATCTATTCACACCATAGATATTTTTATTTTTTTCTGTTCCACCTTCTTACAAATAACCTTTTGTCTATGCATTATTTGCTATATTTGGGTGATCATTAATTTTTATATGTAACAACCTAGATGGAGTACTCCAATATCTTTTCAAAGAAAAAAAAAAGTGATGCCTCATTGGCCGATAATTTTGACACTTACAAAACGGAATGTAAAAAACTATGTTAATATTTAGAAAGAAATTTAAAAAAGACTAATTGCACTTATTTCAAAGTAAAGATAAGATTTATTAAAAACGAGAGCAAGAATAAATATAAGCCATACCACGTATTTTTGAACTGTTGGTATAAAATTGTAATATTTGGACTTCATTTTTTAATGCAAGTCGGGATTCTAGGTTATTGTATAGAATTGTGTGTGGGTGATGCATGAATGAGAAAAATTTATGAACGTCGATGACTAATGAATCTGTGCTCACTCAAAGTGAAGACACATACTCTTTCACAGTAAGCTACTTAAAGCTTGTGTCGTGAAAGAGGAAGATGGTAGGCATCTGGGATCGAACCCACAACTCAAAATAAATGTTGATTGTTTTCAGACATACCGCGACAGAAAGACTTTGGAGTTCACATGCCATACAGCTTTCTTCGTTTCCATCGTGGTAGTGCAGTGGGCTGATTTGATCATCTGCAAAACTCGACGTAACTCAATTGTACACCAGGGCATGAGAAATTGGGCTCTCAACTTTGGACTGATATTTGAAACCGCCTTAGCTGCCTTCCTTTCATATACTCCAGGAATGGACAAAGGCCTTAGGATGTTCCCGCTCAAGTACGTATATCCTATTATAATTTTCTACTTCACCCCGAAATCGAGATCCATGAGAAAACTATATCATTGCTTCCCTTTCTTAATCCTTTGACAAATTTTGGGGTTGTACTCCAATTTTGTATGACTTGATTCTTTTACACGTTCACTGCTTGGATCCGTTGCCTTCACTTCGAAATATGCATTTGTCCTTTTGATGAAGGCACTGTTGTATAGCGATGTGTTTGTGTATGGTTCTTTCACTACAGTATTTATTCGCAACATAATATTCCGTTTTTTTATGTTTATAAAATACCTTTAAATTATGAATAAATATTTCTTGACATTTTTTAATAAACTTGGTTATGAAAGTGTCTATGTAAGAATTTATATATTAAGGTGGGCTTAGAGCTTTTGTTATTGATCTTAAGATTAAAGGAAGGGTCGTTTCCAGCATTTTATACCAAGCAAATGTCAACGAACAAGTAGTTGATTGCGAGTGCCAATTATTGATCATACCTCGAGTGTCTATGGCTAGTAGTACACTATGTCTGGTTATTAGATTGAAATTATTGTTGCAAGTCTTGCACCATTTACATCAAACGAGCAAAAAACCATAGAAACTTGGCAAACAAAGGTTGTAGAGCAGTGAAAGAATCATCTTTCTCTTTCTTCTTCAGTCAGTCCCTTGATGCCGAGGATTTCGACCGCCATGCATTCTCAGCAACTCCTTCTATGTCTGTTTAAACAAGAAGAATTTGATAGAATCTTGTTCGTTCATTTTCGTTTCGTTTCAATCATGTTCGTTTGGTGTAAAACACACTTATAGAATGAGCATTCGCTCGTTTGATCTAAACCCACCTTTACAAGATGATTTGAGAGTAAAATGAAATTGATTTTTTGTTTTAGATTTGTATGGTGGTTGCCAGCTCTTCCGTTCATGTTGGCCATCTTCATCTACGACGAGACAAGACGTTTCTACCTGCGTCGCAACCCTGGAGGATGGTTAGAACAAGAAACGTACTATTAAAACCAAGCAGTGTTCTCAACAATACTGTTTATTTCTCGTTTTCAACAACGAGTGCACCAACTTATAGCGAATGGAAGGCTAGTGTGTATGGTAATTGCGTGATTGTGAATAATATATTTATATTAATTATTATTAACAATTTGTTTTCATATACATCTCGTGTTAAACGATACGTTCATGTACATCTTTTAATTTTAGATAATGTAAACATTTTTTTTTCTAAATTATGATTGTGTTGTATCCATCTTTAGTCTATGTTAATATATTGATTTTTTTTTGTTGTCTATGTATCATAGTGCGTGAATGGTGAATATTCTTTTTGTAGGGCTGATAACGTTTCCACAAATTATCGTTTTCATTGTGTTGTAAGTTATTGTTATATCACGTATATATATATTATATATAAAACTAATAACATAATTGCTTAATATTGTGTACCTAACATCTACATACACTATTATTTTTATATAAAATAATGATATAATTAATTATTTATGATAGAGCTGTTGTTTGTCATAAAGAATAATTATTATTATTTCACATTTTGCTGTAATACTTTTTTTTTGGATTTATTGTACATTTTTTTTCGTTGGCAACACTCAACTAGATTCTGATAATTAGTTAATATATATATATATTACGATATGATATGATAATTATTGGTAAACACATTAGAGTTGTCCTTGTCGTGGGATCACATAGCTCTTTCCATCTATGAGGGTTGTGTCTGTCTTTGTTTTTATTATTTTATATCGTGTAAATTATAAGAACCTTACTTGTTTGAATTTTTTTAATCTGTTTTTTTCTAGTTAATTTTTTTTATCATAGTAGGAATAAAAAAATATGAAAAACTTTAAATGTAATTCAAAGATAAAAACAATAATATAGTTACATACACCCCTGTCATCTATTGAAGTAATATAGCTGTTGTGTACCAGTGGTACTCTGAAACGAAGAGTGTCTCTATTTGTTACGTTTTGTTGAAATAAAATATGTGTACACGCATCGCACCGACGGACCGGGACGGACGTAGATGAATTGTAGGAACAATACGCACGAAAATATTAAATATGACGTGCTCTTAAATTTTTAAATAAAATGCCTGTTTAAATAAATATATATTATAAATATTTTAAAGTATTGTTAACTTCTGAAATGTTTTAACCTTTTTCGCCTCGTTTTAAGAGGTTAAATAAATTTTTAATTAAAACTACACTTATATAGGTTTTTGATTTGATCAACATTAAAGAGCTGTCGCGGTCGTCACAGACGTCAACTTTCTCATTGGTATTAGTGACATTCAAACGTAATTATATATATTATATACATGTATTTTTAAGTAGCCTTTATTCAATAATAAGTCATTTCCTGCCTAACGCTGGACAGTTTGCTTCATATTTTTACCTTATGTATGATGGAGGGCAAAGAACTCCCAAATTGAATAGTTTATTATTACAATTGTTATAATTTTTATATAAATCATGTTACGTTTTACTAATAGTTAATTAATATTACACGTCGTCGACTAAAAAAAAAATTTAAAACAGTTACGTTTTCTAGAAATCTAATAACGATTGGCATTTAATTAAAAAAAAAAAACGGCTAACTAAGACGGCATTTTACGATGTGTCTTAAGTATAAGATGTGCCATCTCTTCTCCCCTACATTAACTCGAGTACACGGCAATTACGCTTAACACGGGCGGCGGCACTAATCTAAATAAATAAAACGGAAACAAATCCACACACAGAGAGAAAGAGAGAAGTATTCAACGTAATATTTGTTTGTCGCACGTGTAAACGTACATTTAGTAGGCTTCACACCAGGTATCACGACACTATTAAATAGGTTTTAGTCTCTGTAGTTTACATACTATTATTAGGAGTAGCTAAACGTAGATGTAATTATTATTATAACTATTGGAAGAATAATAATATTGTACGTTTATAATTATATTTATTAGACAATCCTACACGTATATATGCACACTACATGTATACGTTTACGATGTGTCTATGTATAAATAATATTTATCTATAATATATTTATTTAAAATAATAATATGTTGACAATTTCTGAATTGAATATGATTAGAAAGAAAATAAAACAACAAAATGGTAATAATATTATAATTAAAATTTAAAAAACCTTAACAATACACGCGCATATTGTATGAACGCAACACACAAGACATGACGTGTATAGTTAGGTGTTGACGTGGTCGAGCTGTGTTAAAAATCATCAGTCGGATAATATTATTTATTCTTCTAGTTTATCCTGCAGCCGCTTGTTTTCATCAATGTCAGGGCGGATTTTTTGAAAAAAAAAAATATTGATAACAAATGTAAATTCTATAAAATTGTAAATGGAGAAATGTTTTATAGTTAAAAAAAGTAAAAAAAAAAATAATAAATGAGATGAATGTATTTGAAAACTTATTGTTTGTATAAAAATGAATAATATATATTATAATATGCGGGGGGGAAGGGGGGGATTGTTGACTGCGCTGGTTTTTTTTTTTTTTTTTCGAAATGAAAAAAAAAAACAAGTGACAACAGTGTGCCGTTTCGTGCGGGAGGCCGTCATCAGACGCAATGTAAATAGTTAATAATATATATTATTATTATGTTGAATGAATAATTAATGATAATACGAGAATCAAAAACGGTAAATAAAAAAGAAGCAAAATAGAAGGGAGCCAATATCTTTCTTTTACGGATATTCTTAGTTGACCATACACACTTACGTATGTTGCCTGGTTATGTACAATTTTATTTAGTTCTGCTATGTGTGGCTTTGTTGTGTATTATAAAGTATAGCGTGTGCGTTTGGTTGCGTCCAGATGCGCACGCAACTAATAGTGGAACACTTGATTGTGGTGTGTTTGTCACTGTTCACCTTTCAATAAAAATAGGCCATTTTCAATACTTCTTTTTAGTTGTAGGAAAAGAAAGCTGTAACGATTTAAGTGTTGATATAAAAACTATTTTAAAAACTCTAAAACTGGCCTTTTTTTCTGCCTACCTGTTGACATCTTCTCATCCTCTGCTAAAAAGTTCAGTGTGGTCACTATACTTTGTTAAGGATATTTATCTTCTAAAGCGAGTTCAAAGGCGAGTGACAAAGATTCCCACTGTGCTGCGGAACATGGAGTATGAGGACAGGCTGCTAGCACTTAGATTAACCACACACAAGGCGAGAAGAGACAGGGGCAGCCTTATAGAGACATACAAGATACCCAGCTTTGGTAATATGTTTACAAGGAATCCAAACACACATCAGAGAGGACATCATCTCAAGCTCAATCGAACCAAGTTCAACTCCAATCCGTCCAAACATTTTCTTACAAATCGTAGTAGTTGAGGTGTGGATAAATAAAAAATAAAGTGGACAAATATTTGGGATATAATTGATTATGCAAGCTTGATATGGGCACATCAGCTGTGAGCCCATTACCAATAATAATAAATGACCACCTCCCCTCTCATAGTATAGTAAAACTTTGAAATAGCACAAAATCTGTTATGTAAAAAGGGAAGCTGTCATTAGTCAAGGTTTATAAGCAAGGCGGCACTGTGTCCAGAATTCTAGTATTAGAGTGATTGTCATGGCTGCTAAATTTTTTTTGTATGTGGCAACATTAATTTAACACATACACATTCTCCCTTTAAGGCCCCCCGCACACCGCAAGCCAGCCCGGAGGAGACCAATCCGCATCAAACCTGACCCGCACGACACCGACTTCCTAGCTCGATCGAATGAGATATGAGAAACTTAAAAGAACTGCTTAAGATAGGGTGGTGTGGAGAGAATTGTGAGTGGGGAAAATTGCTGCCAACCTATCCTAACTTTGGCACATAAATGCTTATTTTGATATCCATAGACAATCTATTATCTTACATGAAACGCTCATTGTTGAAAATTTATTAACAGTGCTTGTAGAATCATGGGTGAGAAAAGACAAGAATGCTGTACTAGTCTACAAAAGAAAGGTCTTAAAAAAAATCTTCAGTCCTCGATATGAAAGCGAAACTTGGAAGTCACGGTATGAACAGAAGAATCTTTTAACAATGAAGTATAATATAAGTATAATTTACTCCGATGGTAGGGGCATGATTCCGTGGAAGATTTTCATATTATGAGACGAAAGGAAGGTTAAGTGTAGGAAAACATATTGAGGTGAAGATTTGGAGGCAATGGAGATGACTGGAGGATTAAGCAGGTGTTGGACTGAGATAAACATTCCTACTCATGAAAAAAACTTACTTTTCATCAAAACGAGAAAATGGCCAAGAAAGTGTATGAATTTCAAAATTTTGAAGAAATAAAGGTGGATCAAACATCTGACTAACAATCATTTTATTGGGCGAAAGTACAATGAAAATCCTTTAATTAAGTTACAAATTCGTATATTTTTTTAGTCATTCTCACAGTAAGTACCACATTCACATCTACTAAAATTCAATAAATATGTTCTAAATTCAAAATTTGACAGATTAATCAGTCACTTTTTTTTTTGTTTGTGCTCAGGATGGATAGAAGAAAGTTATAAAAACAACAAGTCCTTTATTAAAAAAAAACCTCTTATTCATCAGAGTGTAAGAATGGGAGGGATCAAAAGTAAAATATCAAGAATTGTAAGTAGAAATATTGAGATAATTATACAGAAGTTTACCTTCTTTTTTTTACAGGCTTGTTTAAGCTTACAGTCTTATAGCCATTATTTCTTATTAATCTATTATGTACTACTTTCTAGAAGGGACATTTGCTCATAAAATGGGGCAATGAAATAAAGCTGACTGGCTGTCACCCTTGCAATTTTATTCATTCGACAAAAGGTCGTATTATTTCCAAATGTACCTAGTCACTTAGAAAACTTTTTCAAAAGTCTCTAGATACTAACACTCAGCACTTTTTTTTCCATTTAACGTGGTGGAACGGCGTTCCGGCACCTTATTTCTCGTAGTGGTTCAATATTGACAAACGATTATAAACATTTAATTTTGATGGTAAAGAAATCAAGTTAATCAGAATTAGTTGTCAAATTTTTCATTGTTCTCCCTTAAAGGTGAAAAGCAAACGAGAGAGCAGAGAGAAGTCACAAACGAATTTGGAGGAATTGAAACACGAAATAGAAACAGATGTTCACAAAATTAGTTTGGAAGAGTTATGCCAGAGACTTGAAACTGACAGTACGAAGGTAAGGAAGTGAAAATCCAAGATTTGTCACGAAATGCATGCGAACAACATGCACCTCGAAAGACAAAAAAGGGATAATCAGCTTTTCACAGGAAGCAATATTAAGATGAAAGGTTTACTTCTTTTCACTGTGATGAGCTAGGCAGAGACTATGCTACTGCACTTGCAAATGGGACAAGGCTGTGCCATTTTGTGAGATGGTCCTGATGAGACACATGCGCACAATGTCGAAACATTCCATCTTTTTGACGAATCCAATAGCATATTCTGGTGATGGGCACAGCCTCGTTCCATTTGCAAGTGCAGTAGCATAGTCTCTACCTAACTCATCACAGTGAAAAGGAGTAAAACCTACATCTTCAGTACAAAGGTAAATTATTATTCTCTTTTCATGTGTCTTCTTGAAAAATTGTGCAAGTTTCAATGTTTTAAAACTAACTGATTTCCATAATGATAATTTTAGAATGGTCGAACATTGTCTTAAAATACCTTAAACACTATAAGTGTATACTATACGTAAAAAATAAATCAGAACCCAACGATTGTCGCTTTCTATGGCGATATATTTTCACTACTGTACAGCCTTTATGCGTCATTTACCTCATACTTTCATTGTTTGATGTTTTTGTATGAAAATAGTTCACTTGAGATAGTGATTATATTGTTAATAGGTAGGTACCACATCCAGGAATTTTTTATTCACCGAATGCGGAACATCCATGCATATTATTTGTTTGACAATATACTTTTGTGGTCTTTGTTCTATGTGTCCATACCATCTCAACGATCAAAGGCAACCAAAAAAAGCAACTGTATCATTTACCTTCTGATCAATCAATCAATACTCCATTTAAGACTCCGCTTAGAGGCAAAGGGAGTTCTGAACTATAGTTACTGATAATTCGTTGACCTAAAAATATATATTTCAAAACTGTTTTTATACTTTTTCAAAAATCTTACAGTCTATTTTATGTTTATTTTTATTAGCTTTACCATCCACTGTTATTAAATGTCCTGTAATTTGGACATTAATATGTTTCAGGGTCTCACAAATGCTAAAGCAAAAGAGCTTTTGGAGAAGAACGGTCCTAATGCCTTAACTCCTCCCAAGCAAACGTCGGAATGGATAAAATTTTGCAAGACGCTTTTTGGAGGATTTGCCCTACTGTTATGGATAGGATCAGGCTTGTGTTTAATAGCCTATGCTATACAGGTAACTTCATTATCTATATCGCAGTCTTAATGCTGAATAGAGAAGAACAGTGGTTCTTTCTTAACTTGGGTTTGATCGAACACCAGGGGTTTTGTGGAGGTCAAGAAACACACCCTACTCATATTAAGAACTTAACACTGAACCCCTCTTCAAATCAAGAAGTGAATTCGCATATGAAACTGGTACCTCCGAAAAGGTTAAGAACTACTGGAGTAGAATCTATAAAATCATCAATATTATGAATCAAACAGTAATTTTTGTCAATTTATGAAAATCTCAGTTTTGCCCAAAATAATTTTATTTAAAAAAGAGGAAAGCGTTATTTGGTAGACTAGAGGTTCAGTCACTAACTTTTCTATAGGTTTCGAACCCTGGTGCCGACCATCTTCTTCTTTCACAATATAAGACCAACCTCAGTAGCCTAGTGGCCAACATCAGGGATTCCGGTTTCAATTACCGGTCCGGTCAGAAATTTTCTATGCGTTGTTCACTTGAGTTTTTACTCAGATTGGTGACTGGTAGAAAATTCTTCCGGCATTTATGGATTTCTGCCGGCTCTACTGATACCTGTATAGAGAAGAGTGTTATTAGGATGAGCTGGTAATGTGGCTAGAATTACCAGCACCAGATGGACCAAAAAAGTTTTTGAATAGCATTGGAAAACTGGAGATAGAAGTGTTGGCAAACCTCGGGCAAGGTGGTCTGACGAAGTGGAGAGAGTTATCGGGGGTAGATGGATGCGGGTTGGCATGAGATAGGGTCCTGTGAATGTCGAATGGAGAGGCCTATGTCCAACAAACGACACAAGAGAGCTGAAAAATAAAATATAGTTTTATTTAGTTGTTAAAAGTGTGAACATTCACTTTTCATTTGTGCTTCTTTTTAGGCGACTACATTGGAAGATCCTCCTCGCGATAATCTGTGTTTGGGCATTGTGCTGGCTGTGGTGGTGATAGTCACCGGCCTGTTCTCTTACTACCAAGACAGTAAGAGTTCCAAAATAATGGATTCCTTCAAGAGTATGGTTCCGCAGTTTGCTGTTGTGATTCGAGAAGGGAAAAAGTTTACTGTCAAAGCTGAGGAGTTGGTGTTGGGCGATCTTATCGAGGTAATGGACTGTTTCATACAGCATACAACTCCTTCTGAAGATCTCTCCATATCTGGCTATCGTGTCTCTCAGCTATGGCCAATCACCTAAACTAAGAAAGGGTTATTCTAAGAATGAACTGCTTACGCATGAATGGTCTTAAAATGAATGTAAACAAAACAAAGGGGTCTTGGTAATTGAAAGGTTTATGAATCAAGATCAAATATAGGAAAGTGCCTGGTAGCAGGGTGGGCGGTGCTTTAAGACCTATTATGAGGAATAGCAATGTGTCACTACAAGCTAAAAAACTAGTGCATAAATCAATCCTGTTACTATCACCGAAGTATGGCTGTGAAACATGAAATATGGACTATTGAAATGAGAGCTCTATGAAGAATATGTAGAAAGACTCTGTGGGACATGGAAAGGAATGAGTGTGGTATGGAAATTGGTGTTGTAACAAATTTTAAGAATGGTTTGGCTATAAGAAAAAAAGCAAATATAGGATCATAATGAAAAGATTTTATAAGGCTGAAAGTATAAAAGGATAAAGATTTAAGACGGGTGGTTGACCGAGAACACGGTGATTATGTTCTTGTAGAAGGCCAGTTCTGGGTATAAGAAACTTTAACTTTGTCTTCAAAATGTTTTAAACTAAAATTTTCGCTTTTTGTAGGTTAAATTTGGAAACAGGATTCCGGCAGATATGAGAGTGATTGAGTCGCGGACTTTCAAGGTGGACAATTCTAGTTTGACTGGTGAATCTGAACCACAATCACGCAGCACCCAGTGCACAGATGACAATCCGTTAGAAACTAAGAATTTAGCTTTCTTCTCGACCAATGCTGTGGAAGGTGTTGCAAAGGGGATCGTTGTGGCCTGTGGGGACCATTCTGTGAGTATTGTGCCAAAAAAACCTTCCTTACAACAGAACTGTCTTTTCGTTCATCCGTATTCTCTGCCATCTCTGCAAACAGCTTTTCAGGCACCATCTTTTTTGCATGCTACCAGTGTTGCCATATCTACCAACTTTTGGTAGATCTACATTTTGGTAGTAATCCATGTAGAATTCGGATTTTATGTGGTGTAAATACACTGAATCAATACCAAATTATCCAAACGACAAAATTTTCAGAATACCCTTTTTTTCTTTTTATGTTTCTCCCAACTTTACCAATTTTTGGTAGTTTATCTACCTACTTATTTTGTAAAATTTGGGTTGGCAACACTGCATGCTACTAAAATATCCATCTATCTCTTTCACGCATTAACTTATCTTGAATCATCTTAATGCATTGAGCAATAAAATTTATGATTTGGTCTTGAATTTGTAGGCTATGGGTCGCATTGCTGGTTTGACAACGGGTCTCCAGTCAGCAGAAACCCCCATAGCCAAAGAAATCCATCACTTCATTCACTTGATCACGGGTGTAGCGGTTTTCTTGGGGGTCACCTTTTTCATTGCCGCCTTTATACTTCAATATTATTGGCTGGACGCTGTTGTCTTTTTGATTGGTGAGTATAAGAAAAATTGGTGGTTATATAATTTAAACAGCTAATAAATAAACTAGGGCTTACCCATTACTGTGCTATTTTGTCGCCTGTTTTTACAGTTGTCAATGAAAGCAAACTATCATAAGTTTAATAGGTAATTTACTTTATTGGTAAGTAAATTTGGATTAATACATGCTGTGTGCCTGTGATTGTCAATTCAAGGTGTAAATGATGGCTGAACCCAGCACTTTTTTTTCGATTTAATGCGGTGGAACGGCATTCCAGCACCTTTTTTCACTTTTTTTTTTTATTTCAAAATCAAAGAATGGCGAAATTTGAATATAATTTTATTTACTATAATGTGTCCGTGTAGAACCTGAAGTTTTGACGTGGCTCTACCACAGAATACTCCATATTCCATTGGCTGATATGGTCCTAACACTGAGGTGTTGTGAAGAGCTGGTCTTGAGAGGGAATTGTTAACCAGCACCCAGAGAAGGGAAAAGTCCTACCTTGGACACATACTTCGTAACACCAAATACAAACTGCTCCACCTAATAATAAAGGGGAAAATAGGTGGATGTTGGGGTGTGGGTAGAGGGCAGATGTCCTAGCTGAGAAACATCAGACAATGGACCTGAATCGGCGAGTGGAAGAACTGTTCCTGTTAGCCCAGGACAGACAACAAGCAGACCAAATAAAGATAGAACAATGTAACACAATATTTAATGTTGTTTCTGTTTCCAGGTATAATTGTCGCCAATGTTCCAGAAGGCCTTTTAGCTACGGTCACCGTTTGTCTCACACTAACTGCCAAGCGTATGGCTTCCAAGAATTGTCTCGTGAAAAACCTGGAGGCAGTGGAAACTTTGGGATCCACCAGTACGATTTGCTCTGATAAGACGGGAACACTAACATTGAACAGAATGACTGTTGCTCATTTGTTTTTTGATAATCAGATTTATGAGGCCGACACGACTGAAGACCAATCAGGAACACACTATGGTAAAGGCACGTTTGAGGGGAAAAAAGAAATTAGAAAGTTGACCAACTTCCAAATTCAAGTTTAGAATAGTAGGCCTAGACAAATTCAAAATGGTGATCGACTACGAACGAATTCTTCGACAATGTAGAGTAGGAAGAAAATTAACCGTCCACTTTTTATATTTTTATATAGGTAAGTGTCATTGTTTGGTTTAAATCATTGTTTATATGTTCCAGTGGACAGTTAATTTTTTCACACTATACATTGGCGAAATCTTCGCTTGTAGTCGAATGCCAATTTGAATTTGTCTACGGGCACTGGTCAAATATCTGAGACTTAGGGCTCCGTCCAGTTTTCTCAACCTATAACTCAAATAATTCAATATATTTATAGAAATTTGAATTTGATTTTGACTCATTTCCCTAAACATGATTTTTATTACAGTGTTATAATGCCCCTTAAGAAAATAATTAAGCTTAGTTCGAACTAAACTTTTTAGAAAGAATACCCCTGCAGGTTTTACATTTGAAACTGTTTGATTTTTTCCCTCTGCTTCCATTGTACGATTATCACTATGGAGTATTGTAAGGTAATCATATTTATAATAAGATTGAGACACCTTGGTCCCATAGTATAAGCTCCATTTTTGGTAAACCAACGAAGAATTTTTGGCTCATAATTTTACTAACAAAATTCTATTTTCTTAACTTTTTGAGCATCATAATATGTGTGTTATTTACTGTATTAGTATTACACTATGGTTGACAGTAAATTATCGGTCAGCTGGAAATCAAGCGGTCTAAATGCTTAAGTATTTAATAAGCCCTAACTCGAATTTTGCCAGTGGAACTTATTGCCTGAGGTAATTTTTTGAAGGTAACTGGTTTTTATTGTATTTGGTATAAAGACACTAATTGGTTTTTCACAAGTCTTTTATTTTTCAAATATATCTGACACTCACCAGTGACGCTACTCCTCTGCCCACGCCACCAGTGACCATAGATCACAATCACATAAGAGTATATCCATACTAAGACATAGATAAAACATTTATACAACATCTCCCTTTCTTTTAATGATCTCTACAATGTCAATCAATATAAAACATTTATAACATAATATAATTCATATAATGATCTCTACTACAATGTCAATCTGTCAGGTGCCTTAATGATTCTACCACTACGGGATCGCTTGGAGGGAACAGCATCATCACAATTTATCATATTGTCATTATCAATGTTTTCATTATTATTTGTTATATTATCTTGTAAACTAAATGGCAATTCCCTAAACAATGTGACTTTTGATGGCTCACTTCTTTCTGCTGATGGTTTTGATTTATTTGGTTTTATGTAGTATCTGTTTCGTCTGTATGAAGTACCTTTATCGTCCTTCAGCAAATATGATCGTGGACAATCCTCAACAATGTCTTCAACTGTTGCTGGTTCCCAATCTGAATTTGGATTTTTTTTAAAAACTACCCTATCACCAACAGAATATTCGTTGAGAGACCTACTATATTTATCTGCCCTTTTCATTGCTTCCTGATTCTGACTTACTATATCTCTGTATAATTCAAAATTAACTACTTTCGATTTAAGCTGTGTTTTTGTACTGGGTAAGTTACATCTCAGTTGTCTGGACATTGATAATTGAGATGGAGATGGTAAATTACTTTTTGGACTTGTTCTGTAATGTAACAATGCCATGTATGGATCTTTATTTTCTTCCTTACATTTTTTAAGAATATTTTTACAAATTTTGACTGCACCCTCTGCCTGACCATTGGATTTGGGGTGATAAGGACTAGTTGTAAGATGATGTATATCCCAATTATGAACAAAATTCTTAAATTCTACTGAATTAAAAGGAGGACCATTGTCACTAATTAATTGAATCGGTATCCCATGTCTAGCAAATATAGCCTTTAACTTTTTAATAATATTATGAGCTGTATATTTATGATTTAATGACAATAGTTCTATATATTTAGAATAATAATCTATAACTACGAGATATACTTCCCCATCAAATGACATAACGTCAGCACCAACACGTTCCCATGGAAATGAAGTAATATCATATAATTGTAATGGTTCTGAAGGATTATTTGGTTGA
Source organism: Mystacides longicornis (assembly GCA_963576905.1). NCBI lineage: Eukaryota > Metazoa > Arthropoda > Insecta > Trichoptera > Leptoceridae > Mystacides > Mystacides longicornis. The sequence continues at coordinate 5,392,330 of OY756439.1, read as the reverse complement.
TATTTTAGACATATTTCACATTTTTCTACAGTATTTTGTATTTCTCTATTCATTGTTGGCCAGTATATAAAATTTCTAGCTAATTGTTTAGACTTAATAATGCCTAAATGACCCTCATGAATTTTGTCTAACATATGAGCCCTCAATACTTGAGGTATTATGATTGCCGATCCTTTACAAATTAAATCACCAACTACATTAATATCTGTCTGTATATTCCAGAAAGGTTTAACTGACTCTACCACCTTATGCTTAAATTTAGGCCATCCATTCATACAATACTCTTTCAAACACTTTAATGTTGTGTCATCATTTGTTGCTTGTTCTAATTCTTGTAATTTTTCTGGGGACAATGTGATTTCCTGATGTAATAAATTAACATTCAAACAAAATTCCCTCTCAAAAGGATACGTTTCGGTTTCTAATAAAGCTGCTCTAGATAATGTATCTGGTATATATAAATATTTGCCTGGTACATAAATTACATCAAATTTGTATTTTTGCAAACTAAGCATCATTCTTTGTAGCCTAACTGGAATTTCACTTAACGGTTTATTGAAAAGACTTATCAGAGGTTTGTGATCTGTTTCTACAGTAACCTGATTCCCATAAACATATTGATGGAACCTTTGACATCCAAATACTATAGCATAGAGTTCTTTTTCAATTTGAGCATATCTGCATTGAGTTTGTGTCAAAGTTTTTGATGCAAATGCTATAGGTTGCCTTCCATGTTTTAATACTGCTCCAACCGCAAACTGAGATGAATCAACTGACAATATTAAAGGTTTTTTTAGATCATAATGTATCAATACTGGTGCAGAGGATATAATCTCTTTTAGCTCATCAAAGGCTTTTTGGTAATTCGAGTCCCATAAAAAGTCTACATTTTTTTTTAACAGTGATCTCAAAACACAAGTATTATCAGATAAATTCCTAATAAATGGGCCTAAATAATTGACCATACCTAAAAACCGTTGTAAGTCCTTTTTGTCTTTAGGACTAGGCATTTCAATTATGGCTTTAATGTATGTTGTATCAGGTTTGATACCCTCACTATTGAATATGTGACCCAAGAATTTAATTTCTTCTAAATTAAACCTACACTTACTTTTATTAAAATGTAAATTGATTTCTCTTGCTTTTTCTAAAACCATTTCCAAAGCTCTATCATGTGATGCCACATCTTTTCCCGAGACAATAATCTCATCAACATATACTGCCACGCCATTTATATCTCCAAAGTGATCATGCATTAGTTTTGAAAAGATTTCAGGTGCACATGAGATACCAAAAGGTAAACGTAAGTACTTATATCTACCATACGGGGTGTTAAATGTGCATAAATCTGAGCTCGCTTCATCCAATGGCACTGACCAAAACCCTGAATATGCATCTAGATGAGAAAAAATTTTAGCCCCTTGCAATTTGTTTCGAATTTCATCAAAAGTTGGCAAAGTATAATGTGGAATTTGAATAACCTTATTTAAATTTCGTGGATCCATACAAATACGCAATTTACCATCTCTCTTCTCCACAACAACCAGAGAACTTACCCATTCGGTCGGTTTATTTACTTTTGTGATGACATTGCTCCGTTCCATAGAATCCAATTCCTCTTTTAATCTTTCCAATAACTTAAAAGGAATCCTTCGTGGAGGATCAACTACAGGTTTGGCATCAGACTTCACTGACAGATGACATTGTTGTGGTATACATCCTAGACCCTGAAATAACATTTCATAATTATTCAACAATTCCTCAACCTTTTTATTTTGATTATCACAATTATAGTTAAACAATACTCTTTTAATAAGACCTAACTCAACACATGTATTGACACCTATAATGGTCTGACCATTGCCTCTAGTTACAATAAAACCTATAAATTTCTTTTCACCATTTTCTAATGTACATTCAATTATACTTTCCCCATGTATTGGAATATAATGTCCCCCAAAGGCAAATAGTCTTACTTTTGATGTTTTAATCTTATTTTTATCTAATTTTAGTTTGTCAAACAATTCACAACTAATAATGTTCACCATAGACCCTGTGTCCATTAAACATTTCACTTTTTGATCATTAATCATTACTACCGTGGAAAAACTATTAATATTATGTTTAATTCCATTGCCATTTACACAGTTGTTAATACTGTACCCATTTGGTAACTCGTCTTCTTCGCATAACAAGTTCACAGTCCTTTTGGTTCTGCACATCTTTGCAAAATGTCCCATTTTCTCACATTTATAACATTTGCTATTATTTGCTGGACATCTGTTCTTATGCTTCAGTCCACATCGGCCACATATTGACGCACTTGAAAAATATTGCCTCCCATTGTCTTCATTTGATGATGGAGTCCTCTTGATTTTGCATACTTCTTTTCGTTCATCCTGCTGCATCCCCTGAACCTCTCTTGCGGCAGCAATTACCGCCTTGGCTGTATTTACGGCTCTCTCCAGCGATAATTCACTGTCCTGCAATAATTTCTCTTTAATTCCGTTGTATTTGACATGTAGCCCAATAACAAAAATATCTCTTTCCAACTCCTTCCTGGCTTCTTTTTGAAATTTGCAGGTTTTGCTTAAGTTCTGTAATGCGGTTACGAACTCCTCCACTGTTTCATTCTCGCCTTGTTTTCTTGTAAAAAACTTGAATCGTTCCATTATCACGTTCTGTTTAGGTACGAAATGGTCTTCTAATTTGCTTTTCACTTTGTCATATGACGTCTTTTCAGTCTCTTCTAATGTGTTATACACGCTAATTGCCACTTCCCCAAGTGAGTGTAACAATATCGCTACCTTTCTGATGTCGGGCAACGTGTCGTAAGCATTTGCCAACAGATATATATCAAATTTCTGGATCCATTTTGTCCAATTTTCATGAACATCTCCTTGGAGAGACATCTTCTCCATGCCCAGCGCTTCTGACACCATATTGTATTTGGTATAAAGACACTAATTGGTTTTTCACAAGTCTTTTATTTTTCAAATATATCTGACACTCACCAGTGACGCTACTCCTCTGCCCACGCCACCAGTGACCATAGATCACAATCACATTTTTTTTTTTTTTTTTTTTTTTTTTTTTATTTAAAGAATAATAATAGTACAATTTTATAAAGATATATTACCATACAATAATTACTTAATGCTATTTGTATAATATTATATTTACTGCTCCATTGTAAGCATATAACTTGTGTATGGAGCAGAGGTACATTTTTTTGTTATAATATTATATTACCAGTTTTTTTTTATTTTTTATTTTATATATATTATTTTTTTCTACTTGACCTTATGGATATTTTATATGAAGTTATGGATATTGCAATGACATATTTATATGAATTAATTTACAAAACTATTGAGATAAATACAAATTTTGTTATCCTTAAGATTATTTTAATGATGCAATACATTTGTGTGAAATGTGAAAGGTATAGATAGTTTATTTTCTATTATAGTCGAATAGGTGTATTATGTTAAAGTGATTAGGTATATGAGCATTGATGAAATGAAATATAACGTGATTTATTTTAAATAATGAAAGTAAAAAACATTAAGATATTGGAATATTTAATTTGTTTTAATTTTGTTTTTAAATGTCTTATATATTTGAATAGTTTTAATGTAGTTAGGTAGCTCATTGAAATATTTAATGCCTAGGTATTTGTAGTGATGTTGTGAAATTGTTTTTTTACATAATGGTATAGTTAAATTCCCGAATATGTGAGATCTTTGGCTCACATAAGAGTATATCCATACTAAGACATAGATAAAACATTTATACAACAGTTTTGTCATATTATTTATGACAGGCCAACCCCAGGTAGATATTTCATGTAAAAATTCTGACCCGAATCGAACGGTCGGGTCACAATTTACATTAACATTGTAAATTCTGACCCGACCGTTCGATTTGGGTCAGAATTTTTAATGATATTGTTGGATTCATTTAATTATTGTTGAATTAATTTTTACAAATTATGAAGTACTTAGGTTGTTAGTTAAGTCTTTAAATTTTTAATTGAATATTCAGATAAATCAAGCAAAGGATTCATTACCTTATCTCGCGTTGCCATACTATGCAATCATGCAGAGTTCAAAGCTGGCCAAGAGGCTGTGCCTATATTGAAGAGGGAGGTAAATGGAGATGCATCCGAAGCTGCAATTCTCAAATATATGGAGCTTGCTGTTGGTGGTGTAATGGATTTTAGGGTGGAAAATAAGAAAATTTGCGAAATTCCATTCAACTCTACCAACAAATACCAAGTGTCCATTCATGAGTTTGAAAGCGAACCAGATTCTAAGTACTTTATAGTGATGAAAGGAGCGCCTGAAAAAATCTTGGAAAAGTGTTCTACAATTTTAATTGGCGGAGAAACTAAGGTACTAAGTGGATAAATATTTAACTAATCCAACAACCGACCTATTTGAAGACAACTTTTTGATATTAATAACTAGTCAACTGAGGCAATAATTGTGCTTTGGAGCTAATGCATCAACGTTCCTATATGCATATTGTAGAAAGAGTGCCATCTATTTATAATTTTATAATGTGCTCCCCGACATTTTCAATGGATGGTTTTATTCCTAGGAGCGTTGTAGGGATTGTTTGACATAATATTTGCCCATAGACTTCATATTTGCCTCAAGTGACTACATACTTAATGGTTTTTTTTTGGAATTATTGTAATTATGAGATAATAAAGTTATGAGCTTGTACATAACAAATAAAATTACAGCATTGTACTTAAAATGTTTGCAACTAAAAGTTGATGCCTACCACAACGCTACTGTGTTACTGTCAGCCTTGTCACAGGCTTTAGGCATAGTGAGGCAACAACACTACAAATACACAAAGAATTATATTTCTTTAAAAATGGTGTTGTTTAAAAGTTTTACTTTATTTTGTTGACAGCCATTGACTCCTGCATTAAAGGATTCATTCAATCAAGCTTATATGGAGTTGGGTGGAAAAGGGGAGAGGGTCTTAGGGTTTTGCGACAAAAGACTGATGGAGACAAACTTTCCCCTTGGTTTCAAGTTTGATTCGGAAAATCCTAACTTTCCCTTGGAAAAACTTCGTTTTGTCGGTCTCATGTCTATGATTGATCCTCCAAGAGCAGCTGTACCAGACGCTGTGTCTAAATGCCGATCGGCTGGTATCAAAGTTGTGATGGTTACCGGAGATCATCCAATCACCGCCAAAGCCATTGCCAAGGCTGTTGGAATTATCTCGAAAACTAGTGACACTGTAGAGGACATAGCTGCTCGTAAAAATATTCCAGTTATAAAAGTGAATCCCCACGAAGCCAAAGCGTGCGTTATACATGGAGCGGAATTGAAGGAAATTGATTCCGCACAACTGGATATAATTTTAAGGTGTGAATTCTCTTGCATATTTTAAATCTTTACTGATCTTACAAGAACTCTGACTGAGGCAATCACCACAGTCACAATTATTTGCAACTCAAATCTTCCAAATTTCATTCACTGTCTTCAAAATGTCATCCATTAACTTCTAAATGTCATCCATTAAATTCCAAATGTCATCTATTGAACTTAGAAGTAAGGCAACAACAGTAAGCTATCTGACACGTATGAGCAGAAGTTATGTTATTACCTAGTACAGATTATCAGCATATTTACTGATCTTACAAGAACTCTGACTGAGGCAATCACCACAGTCACAATTATTTGCAACTCAAATCTTCCAAATTTCATTCACTGTCTTCAAAATGTCATCCATTAACTTCTAAATGTCATCCATTAAATTCCAAATGTCATCTATTGAACTTAGAAGTAAGGCAACAACAGTAAGCTATCTGACACGTATGAGCAGAAGTTATGTTATTACCTAGTACAGATTATCAGCATATTTTTATGTTACACTTAATTAGCAGTTAAACAAAAATTTTTACAGGCGCCATGAGGAAATAGTCTTTGCCCGTACTTCACCCCAGCAGAAGCTTATCATTGTAGAGGCTTTTCAAAGAATGGGCGCAATAGTTGCTGTGACGGGCGATGGCGTGAATGATTCTCCAGCTCTGAAAAAAGCTGATATTGGAATCGCAATGGGAATCACTGGCTCGGATGTTTCAAAACAGGTAACTAATGAACATTAAAGATTGTGTTATGTAAACAAATATCTCGTTTTTATGGATGGAATATGTGTAAAATAACAAATACTTTATTAATTTTATTGCAAAATGTCTTGTTGACAGGCTGCCGACATGATCTTATTAGATGACAACTTTGCATCCATTGTCACTGGTGTGGAGGAAGGAAGACTGATATTTGACAACTTGAAGAAGTCCATTGCTTACACATTAACATCCAACATCCCCGAAATCACACCATTTTTGGCATTTATCGTCATCGGTGTACCTCTACCTTTGGGTTTGGTTACAATCTTATGCATCGACATTGGAACTGACTTGGTATATTTAAAATTATTCATATAAAGAAACGGTGATTATATTTAAAGTAATCAGTTTATTTTTTTTTAAAGTTGCCGGCCATATCGTTGGCGTATGAACAACCTGAATCCGACATAATGAAACGCTTCCCAAGAAATCCGTTCACTGACAATCTTGTTAACTCCAGGTAAACTAGATTCATACTAGACGAAAAATTATAAAGATAAGTTAACTAAATTACATTTTGTAACTATTTTTCATTATCACGATCTGAAAACATAACGAGATGTTAGCCCTTATTTTTTTTGGAATGCATAGATTGATTGCAATGACCTACGCTCAAATTGGGATGATTCAATGTGCAGCAGGTTTTTTCGCATATTTTGTTGTCATGGCTGAAAGCGGTTTCCTTCCCTCACGATTACTCGGGATCAGAAAAGAATGGGATTCCAAAAGAAATGATAACCTATTGGATTCTTATGACCAAGAATGGGTAATTTATCAATTGAATTTCATATTATGAATTTAAAGATAAACAAATGCACTTTCATTCATCATTATGAACTTTAGGCAACAAACAAAGTGACATTTAAAACCAGGGAAGAAGTGTATATTGTACAGTAATTTCCTCTTTCTCCCTCATTGTCCCTTATCCCTCTCCCTCACCCTTAGCCTACATCCTTTTACCCCAGCTTAGCTTATATACACTATTCTCTGCGTTGCGAGCATTGTATTTGACGCACACTCTATTTAAGAACAATATAGACTTCGTTTCTAAAGCTTGTGTGAAACGAGGTTCTATTGAATTTATTTACCCATACTTTGCTTTGATCACTCAAACAATTAGAAAAAAGCCAATATTTGATCTGAACACTTATGAACAACTCAAGAATAATATTTGTACCTTGGAGGTATAGGACATTATCTTTATTTTGCCAATTTTATAGGAGAACAGAAAAACATTTTTTTTTGGATTGAATATTTAATTTATTTCTTTCATTTAAGACTTTTCAGGTGCGATTTTGTACTTTGAATTGCTTAAATTATTACACAAAGGTATTTTATAGAAAAAAATGGCAAAATGGAGATAATGAACTTCTCTCCTATAAAATTTTCAAAATGATGATACTTTCCTCCAAGGTACTATAGTTAGAAGCGTATAAAATGCTTCTTCCCTCAATAAATTCTGAATGATTTTACAGACGTATAAAGCTCGGAAAGATCTGGAATACACGGGCCAGTCAGCTTTCTTCATTGCAATCGTAGTAACCCAGTGGGCTGATTTGATCATTTGCAAGACGCGGCGCAATTCTTTGATTCACCAGAAGATGAAGAATCATGTTCTCAATTTCGCTCTTGTATTCGAAACAGCATTGGCCATTTTCATCTTGTATACTCCTGGACTAAATGCAGCCCTTAGATTGTTTCCTTTAAGGTAAGAAACATGCGAAAATGGGTTTGAATATTAATTTTTAGAGATTATAAATTGGGTGCCATGTCCAGTCAAATCTTGTAAAAAAGAAATTTAAAAGGGTATAAGATAATTTTTATTCCAAATTTATGAAAAATTATAGCATGGAAGTTAGACTTAGTGCCTAACCTTAAGAGATAGAAAGAAACTGGATGTAATTGAGATATCTTGTGGTGTTATACAAGAATTTCTTAGAGAGACCACATCACAAATATCGAGCTGTCGATAAAGACGTGCACGCTGTATTGGTTTAGAGAAAAAAAACAGGGGGCGTTCCTTAACCAGGTGTATTTTTTTTTTTTTTTTTTTTTCTTAGGGGATATTTTGCGCTCCGACCTGAATTGGTCTATTGTGCTTCCCCTACTTGCTCATGGTGTTACCCAATTAGAGCTTCCCCACTAATCCCAGACGCTTCAGAAAGTCCAGCATTAGGAGGGGATCCAAGGTGGCGAGGTCCTCCACCTCTATCCTGTGTTTTCCAAAACTTCTTGCTCTCGCATAAACCACTGCATCGCAGTCTGTAAGTAGGTGGTGAGGCGTTTCCACCCCTTCTTCGCAGAATCTACAGGTTCCATCATCTTCGAGTCCCAGCTTCCTCAGGTGTTCCCTAAGTCTGCAGTGACCCGTTAAGAAACCTGTTAGGGTTTTAAGGCCTGTTTTACTTAGGCTTAAACATATTTTGGTTCTTCTGGGGTCAAACCCACCAAGAAGATCCTTGGATTGCCTAAGTCCGGGAAGGTTGTTCCACTGTTCTTCTCTTTCTTCCCTTCCCTTCCTTCTTATCTCTTCTTGGAAGAATCTGTTACTTAGACCGCAAAAAGGTTCTGGTCCAACTAGATGTGTTGCTGCACCACTTTTCGCTAGCCTATCTGCTCGTTCGTTACCCTTCACCCCGACATGTCCCGGGACCCAGAAGAGAGTGACGTTATTATTCTTGCCTAATTCATTCAGTTTTGATAGGCATTCCCATACCATTTTAGAGTTGATGATGTTGGAACTCAATGCTTTAATGGCTGCTTGGCTGTCAGAAAATATGGCTATGTTGCCTTTTTTATATCTCCTGTCTAGGTTGAGCTGGAAGCATCTATCCAGAGCGAGTATTTCGGCCTGAAAGACACTTGGGAGTTTTCCCATTGGTTCAGAATAGTTTATCCTGGGACCATGGACCCCTGCTCCAACTCCTTCTTCGGTTTTTGATCCGTCAGTGAAAAAAAAAAAAATAACCAGGTGTATACAGATATCAAGCTGAAGCGGATGGTAGGAAAAAACAGAGGAATGAAGTAGAGGTGTCGGAACAGATATCTAGCTAAAATTGATTTTAAAACGTTTTTCGAGAGGCTATCTGTGTGAAAAAAGTTTTTCGAGAGGCTACAACCTTCCAATACATTTGCTATAGCAAAATATTCAATTAAACAAAAAATTTTCGAGTTTTCTAAATAGCATCTTTTAAATTCCTCAGTTTTGTAACAATATTTGTATTTTTCATCCAAAAGATGGAACTGGTGGTTGCCCGCTGTCCCCTATGCCCTGACCATTTTCATTTATGATGAAATTCGAAGATATTTCATACGACGCTATCCGGGAGGCTGGTTGGAGAGAGAGACTTACTATTGACGAAACATGGAGTGTGCTGGGTTAACTCCAAGAAGCTTAGATTTACATATTTATTTAATTGATGAAAATGAACGAAGAAAGACTATGAAAGTTTAGCATGTACTTAATTTGTATTTAATATGGGAAATAAAATTGTTTTAAAAAGTTTCATATTGATTTTTTCTGAACCTGATTATTAAGTTGGAGCATATCTCAGGAGGTAATTTTTGATAATGATCAAATTCAAAATTGTGATATTTTGTCTATGAATTGGAGGTTATACTTTTTCAAGTTGTGTATAGGTACAAAGCTAGTTTAAAGCAAATTATAATGAAAATCCTTGTTTAAATCTTTGTGATTGAGCCAAAGCCATCAAACTTTCCATTCAAATTTAAACAAATCCAATTTGACCAATAAGATAGCAGGATACCAATCCAAATCCAAACTCCCTTTAGACCCCACTTAGGGGCATAGGGAGGCAACAAGAGCTCTCCATTGCGCTCGATCTTGCGCAACGGTGATGACCTCCTCCCACACCATGTCCATGTCCCTCAGCTCTGCTTCGAAGGAGCGGAACAAAGTGTGAGAGGGTCTTCCTCGTCTTCGGGACCCTGATGGGAGGAAGAACAGCGCTCTCCTCGGCCAACTGTCATTCGGCATCCTTAACACATGTCCCAGCCAAGTCCATCTCCTCCCCACAATGGTGGAGGTGATGGGCTCACGCTGGGTGCGCCGGCGTATAGCGTCGTTCGTGATGCGGTGGTACCATCTTACGCCCAGAATTCTCCTTAGGCACTTCATCTCAAAGGCTGAGACTTTTTGTGCCTGGGCCAGAGTCAGGTGCCAGGACTCACACCCATAAAGGAGAATGGGCAACATGGGCAGGATACAGAAGAATAAAAATAATTTTTGTTATTTCATAGTCTCCCGTGATCATGGATCAATTATTAGGTAAGAAAAAATAAAGAAACAGAATTAATAAATAATACATAATGTATAATCTAATAAGCGATAAACGCTGTGCCTTTGAAACAGAATGGAGAGCTTTTGTTGCCGCCCTATGCCCCTAAGTGGAGTCATAAGAAAGTATGGATAGCTGACAGGTACAATCTAACACACTCACTGTTTATGAATTTAAATTGATTAAGAGATGATATGGTGACACTACTATGTAACTAGAATACTTCCTATTAACTTCCTGCCAGTTAATTTGTACGGTACCTACCTACGAACTGAGATTATTAAATGAGTTGCATCACATCCAATAGGACAGCCCGTCCACAGTGTTCTGCCAGCTCAATTGTAGTGAGAAGTGTTTTTTTCAACTGAGATAGTATTATTAATATCGGAGTATGGATTTATCGAGTATGCCTTCGGATCCTTCGCAATCCTGGTGGCCTTATATCGTTTCACTGTTTGTGGGGATTATTACAATAATAAAGTGAGTAAATATTTTAAGTACTAGCTGCCCATCGAACTTTGTCTCAACCCTAAAAATAATAAAAAAAACACTTGTTTTATAATACTATAGGATTATATTGTGTTAAATATATGGTAAAAATATTTTGTTTAATACAAAACAAGTGTTTTTTTTATTATCATTATGAATTACTAAACCGTAAATACAAATAATCCATTTATATAAAACTGAATGTTTGTGTGTGTGTGTGTGTACTCGATAGATTCAAAGAAAGACAAGTGAACGTATTTCGATGAAACTTTGGTGATCTGTTCTACTAATGTTCGGGAAGGCTTAAGCGGAGTATGAGTTCAATTCCACTCCTTGGAGGGTAGTTGCAAGTAGAAAAGGTTATAATGTTAAATGTAATGCAAATATTGCATAAACCAGGAGTAAATTATTATTTTTATTCTGGGTTAGGTTGAAGTTCGACGGGCGGGTCAGCTGGTAATAAATATATAATATGTTGAGTTTCCAGGAGTTACATGGGAGGAACTGATTGCCCCAGCAAAGACAGAATAGATGGAAAAATTGTAATAGTTACAGGCGGTTCAGGAGGGATAGGGCTAGAGACTGCGAGAGAGCTGGCAAAGAGAGGTATTGGCAGATGATACAGTCACACTAATTTCTGAATCTAGTTTGTAAAAATATTAACATACCTTAGTGATAACTATTTGAAAACTGTTCAAGGTGGTCATATAATTATGTGTGTCCGTGATATGAATAAAGGGACTGAAGCCTTGAAAAAAATAATGAAGAAATTACCCGCAGCCAAATTAAAATTACAACAGTTAGATTTAACATCTATGCGTGAGATAAGAGCATTTGTGGAAGAACTTGGTAAGAAATTGAAATTATTATGACATAATTTATTGTCTTGTGTTGATTGGCTAAAACTTTTTTTTAAATTTTTTTACTCATCACGCCGTTTCCCGAAGGGGGTAGGCAAAGAGTACGGACTTCCATTCTTTCCTATCCAAACAAACCTCTTTCGCTTCCTCCAAACACATAACATTCCGCATAAATGCTCTTCTATTCCTTTCGTTCCAGATTTATATAATATCCTTTTAGTCATTCTCTTTACATGCCCAAACCACCTTAATTTATTCACTTTCATTTTAGTCACTATGCTAACATCCACTCCACATTCCTTTCTATGTTGTGTGAAAGTGAATGATGTGAACTTGGAACAAGTGGATGAGTATGTCTATTTAGGTAGTCTATTTAGCAGAGATGGAAGGTGTGAAAAGGAGATTGAAGGAAGAAAACTGGCTGGTAGAAGGGTTGGCGGTGCACTTGGACCTCTAATGAGAAATAAGAATGTATCTCTTAAATCCAAGCAGTTGATGCACAATGCAATCCTGATTCCATCCATGATGTATGGGAGTGAAACTTGGACATGGACGAAAAATCTGGAAGTTGGAATAAATGCTGTGGAAATGAGATCATGGAAATCATCGGAAAGAGACTAATTGGCTAAAACACATGGTTGCTAATTAATTATCAAATATTTCTCCTACCGTAGGACTAGAGAGCATGTCATTGTGACAGTTGTCTTTTTTTCTCGAACCCCATTTTCAGTGGTCTCCAAGATGTATAACATATGTTTTGTCAAGGACAATATATCCTCGCCACAATACCAGACTTTGGACCTTGGGCTGGTTCAATCACAAGGAGCGTCGTCTCCGGGAAATTCCTCCTTCTTTGACTTCAGTCTGCAACTTTTATATTTTGAGTTAGGTTCAAAAGGAAGTAAACATAAATACACTTTCAATAATTTTACAGGAAATACTAAAGTGGACATCTTGGTGAACAATGCTGGTGTTTGTTTCCATCCTTACAAAATTACGGAAGATGGACATGAGCTGCATATGTCTACAAACTATTTAGGTAATGTCAAACAAAACACAAATCTAATATATAAAACTGAATGTTTGTGTGTGTATTCGATAGATTCAAAGACCAGTGAAATTTTGGTGATCAGGGCCTGTAGACAAATTCAAATTGGCGTTCGACTACAAACGAAGATTTCGCCAATGTATAGTGCGGAAAAATTAACTGTCCACTGGAACATATAAACATAATATATTTAAACCAAACAATCATACTTATATAAAAATATAAAAAGTGGACAGTTAATTTTCTTCCTACTCTACATTGTGGAGGAATTCGTTTGTAGTCGATCGCCAAATGCATTTTGTCTAGGCCGACTGTTCTACTAATGTCCGGGAAGGTTTAAGCAGTGTACGAGTTGAATACCACTCCTTGGAGGGTAGTTACAAGTAGAAAAGGTTAAAATGTAACAAACATTGCATGGAGTAAATTATTTTTTTATATTCTGGGTTTGGTCGAAGTTCGCCAGCGTGTCTGTCAGCTAGTTTTTCTATAAATAGAAATAAAATATTTACAAACTTATAATATCGTACCCTGTAACTTTACTCATAATATTTTGACAGCTGAAATGTTTTCATCACTTTCTAACAGATGTCTCTGCATTAAATTAATAAAGAATTTAGTTACTACCTACAGTGCTACCATTGGTATAAAGTAGAGTTGGTTACCCCAGTGTTTGGGATTCAGCTTTGAGTCCCGCCTGTATGGGATTTTTCGACATGTTGAACATGATTTGGAATGTCGGAGATATCAACAAATTTGACCACATAAAAGCGAGACATTGTTAATGTAAATGTGCAGTGATTACGCTAAGTCAGCCATCAAAGTCGTTAGTGGTTTAAATTTGATACAATTCACCTATTGGAGGGTGAAGGAGAAAAGAATAATAAAGAACATTGATTTGATGATTGCATCAAATTGTTAATCCTATTTTTGTAAAATAAGAATCTATTGTAATCTTTACCCCAAAATAATAGGATAATGAATATCAATGAAAACCTTAAAGGACACCACCTAAAGTTGAGCAAATCTCGTTTTAAATGCAATCCAAGGAAGGCACTTAGTAACAGAGTGGTTGACGTGTGGAATAAATTGCCTGAGAGTGTTGTGTCTGCTACTCAATTTAAGAACAGACTTACTATATGTTTATTTGAGAGACAATGATATGGGCCTATCAGCTTGAGCTGCCTGCCTATTACAAACAATAATAATAGATTGCGAGCGCTCCTAGTGTCCAAGATCTAACAGAATCTTTATCTGGCTAGATTGATATCTTATAACATTCATTTTTAAACTCGTTTTTTATTTTTAAGGTCATTTTGCTCTGACGCATCTTTTGATTAAGAATCTGAAGATGTCGGAGCGAGGAAGAGTAATAAACGTTTGTGCCGGTGTAACATCTTCCAACGTGCCTTCTGTCACTCCTATATCCAAGGAGAGTTACTCCAGTAAAGAAGCTTATCTACAGAGCAAGCTTGCTATTGTGATGATGACCAAATATTTCTCGGAAATATTAAAAGGTAAGCGGATACATAAGTATACGCCAGATCCTTGAGTATGGTGCAAGTTGTAATTCTCAAATCAATGACTTTTCTCCCTGTCTATGAGGTATTTTTTTCACATATCACACTGTGCCCTTCAAGGGGTAGACAGATAAAACAGACCTCTACTCTTTTCTATTCAAATACTTTCTTTGTTACTTTTTTTCAAGATTACCGGCGACTCATTCTATTGGGAACGTATTGCGCCGTGGTTTTCTTTGTTACTTCCTACAACATAATTTTTCTCATACAACCAATTCTATTTACTTCTTGATCCAGCTTCTTTTATTAATTAGGAATTCATGTTATCCTCAATCAACCTTTCCTTTCAGCCTTACATTATTCTTTTTTTTTAATCATTTGCATCTATCTTTCAACATATCGAAACCGTCTGAACTTGTTTACATTCGTTGAATATGATATTTTCCTAGAAGAAATTTAAATAAAAACTTTACACTTTTCCATAATTTTATTTTTCCTGACATATTTCATTTATAGATATCCTACATGGTCACAGGTTATTCTTCTTTCCGATGGCTCTACAACTCATATTGTCTCGGCCTCCAACCTCTTCTGTCTTCTGCCACAGTCATCCAACTGGGGATATTCATTATCTGTGGGGTATCTCTCCCGACCTCATCCTTCCAACGCGGTCTAGACCTGCTGACTCTTCTACAACCTGGGTGAAGTTTTTGGTGTGCACGTTGATGGCTTTCTCTGCCCATGTCCTGTCCATCTAAGCCAGTTTAATCCTACATATGCAGAGAGTGTGGGAGCCTTGTAAATATTACATTAAGTTGCTAAATATCCTGTGACCATGTAGAGCGTGTCAGGAGAAATAAAATTGTGGAAAAGTGCTTTTAAGTTTTTTATACAAAGCTCATTATTGTTTATTTTTATATTTGTAAGATACAACCCTAACTTTCATACCACATTCCTTTCCATGTCCCACTCTTCGTAGAGCTCTCATCTATATGGGTAAGAACATGTAGAAAGCGGATTCCGACCCGCGCCGACCGATTTGAAGATTGTTGTCTATGGTTTCAATGCATTTAAATGGGCATGCCGGAAAACGGGTACCTGCTTTTGCTGTGCGTATCCCCATTCAAATGCATAGAAACATTCTTTGCGCCGCTCGGAATCCGCTTTCTACGTGTTCTTACCCTATGACATTTATACTACAAACCTATATAGAAATATGTGGGATACTTTTTTTAATCTGATTATGTTTCAGATACTAAAATAACTATTAACTGCGTGAATCCCGGGTTGGTGCGAGCGACACAGCACAACCGTCATTCCGTCCACATAAATCACTGGGGCGTCTATCTGTCCTTGTTGCCTTGGATGTGGCTCCTCATGAAGACACCTCGGCAAGGAGCTCAGACGTCCGTATACTTGGCGACAGATTCCTCACTAAAGAAGATAACGGGAAAATACTTCAAGTACTTTTTTGTATTTGAACTTTATATTACGTAGTTCAAAAAATGTAATTTTAAAATCTTTTGACACCTAAACAAAGCTTGTATCATGAAACAACAAGATAGTTCGCAGTTGGATTTTATCCTACGATTTTGAGAATGTTAGACAACGGTAGAAGTTGAACCTGTAGGCTAGTATTGTCGATAAATATAAATAAATAAATAAAACTTTATTATTCCAAAGTAAAGTGTGGCGACAGTAAAAAAGACAGTGGAAAGGGCGGACTTATCCCGAAGGATCTCTGCCAGCCAACCCAGTATAATAATTGCAACTTTCACGTTTGATCCTGACGGGCAGCAACAAATATTTTCAAGCTTGAAAACGGCTAGACCGATTTGTCTAAATTTGATTTTAAAATGTCCGTACAAGCTCAGGGTATTTTTTTAATCAGGATATTATATGAAAAAATTGCAAGGAAAATAGAAAAAAAAAACATAAATATAGGTTTTAGATACGAAGTACCTTTCCTGCCACAAATAAGGATAGTTTTTTTGTTGTTGTTGTTAGTCTATGGAAATGAATGACATACGCTAAAGACAAAGTGATACAAAAAACCAAGTCATCTCGTATGAAATAAAAATAATGATTATTTAGTACTTAAATACATGTCAGTTTATAATTTTATTCTTCTCTTTCAGTAATTGCTGCGAAGAAAACACTTGGCTCGACTCCGAAGATGCTGACAAAACTCAATTGGAGAAACTATACAAAGAGACTTGCGAACTACTGCAAATGACTACATATGATTAAGAGGACGTCTTTCATGTAAACCACACACAAGAAAGCAGCTTGGATTAAGCACATTTCTAGTCTTTGAATGAAGATAATGTTTTTCTAATTAAGCTTTTATATTTTTTATGCACAATGCATAGCCATTCCCCATGATGGGTCAATACCCCATATTGACGAATGGATGTTTACTATGAATGGATGTTAACAAAATTACTGTCATAGGCTCTCACCTCACGTCCTTAAACCTCAACTGGTCAGAAAAGGCACAATAAGCCTCGGACGAAACGTCAAGATGAGATACAAAAATTAATAGATGCAATTACATTGTATATAGAATAAAAAAAAATGTTTGTATATTATCTTAATAATGATTTAATTCTAAATATTTAATATAATACACGGTAATTATTATTAAAAATACAATATCATAAAACAGTTTCTGTTAACCAAATTTTGTCTATGGTTATTATGACTTTGTAAATATTTACTATCAATATAATAATTCATCTAAATCAAATATTTTTTTTTAAAACATTACTTATTGGAATTTCATTTGATTCTATCAACAAAATACCTAATATAGAAACGACAACCAAAACCTGTCTTCTATGAGTTATCGCAAAATCACATTTTGTACTTTTGTCTATGGTCTGTTATATCCATAGACAAATAAATAGAATGAAAACTGTATTGCAAGCAAGACTGACACAATATCATACCTTTAGAATGAAAACGAAGCAACTCATACTATCTTACCTTTTCAAATTAAGGTAGGAACTTAAAAAAAACAGCTCAATTCTGTTGTTTTTCGAATATTGCAGCAGTTTGTAATAACAGAAAATAGAAATGAATTCGGCACAAGTTAATTAAGGAATGAAAATTGAATGAAACAGAAAGAAGACCTAGGTTAGATACGAAATAACGTAACGTAAAATAGAATTGTGCTGGCTGTACACGAAGAACATAGAAGTCTGGGAAGAAGGCCTATGATGAAGTCTATTTACAAAATCGGCAAATTAGTCGTTTTTATTCTAAAGGTACATAATATATTATACTGTTAAGCCCCATTAAACAGAACTCAAAACCGATTAATAGACCTTTTATTTTTAATCTATTCCCATACGAAATAATACTATTTGTGATTGTATACAAAACAAAAAAAGTTCTTAATTTTAATTACATACAAACAATTACAAAGATACTATTGATAACAAAATAAATAACTATTATTTAAAAATGGGTTTTCTTTCAATTTTAGGGTAAACTGCCTTATAATGCCTCTTGAAATTATTTAAATAAATTAAACAGAAACGTTTTATCGTACTCCGAGAGCATTCACATTATTACACGTTGATGATTATCAGAAATCAAAAACAATTACAAATTCACTTATTAAATTTTTGACATGATAAACAATACCACTTACGAGTTAAACTTTTCTCATTTTAACAGACATAGAGGGAATCATCTTCTCCTTGTTTCGACGTCGATGTGACACTCCTCAATATAAAAAACAAAACCGATGAAATAATTAAACGATAACGTCTTACCAACATCGTGGACATAAAGAAATTATTAACAATATTTATTTAATAATAAGCACGGACACATTCAACTATATTACGCATTTACACTGATCCCGTTGATTTTAAGCTTTTTCACTCGTCTCGTCGGTCCTTCCCCGTCTGAGCTGTCCGAATCACCGTGTGAACTCCCTTCTGACTTGATCCCGCTCATAGATACATCACTAGAGTCTACATTATAATTTCCGGTTGCTCTCGCCTTTTCCAATTGCCGTACTACAACAAAATAATTCAAAGAGTTGAATGAATCGTGTGATCATACCAAAATGCGTTATTACAAACAAACATGGAGACTGAGTTGGAAATAGAGTACATTTTCTTGATCGCTGATATGGACACCAAGGAAATAACGACGAGAAAGAACCAGTACCCCTATTCTCAGTTTTATCGGAAGGTAGTCACGGTAGTAAAGTGAGTATTACACAATACATTTTGTATGAAACCCACTACGGGCCACTACACTTGTTTCGAAAGCTGGCTTAGTGTGATCATGTTACACAAAGTCTAAGCCAGCCTTCGAAATAACAGTAGCCGACGATCGTAAGCCTGTAGAAGTTTATTCATACCATTTAAAAATGGAACAGTATTAGTCAGTTGTTGATATATTCGTTAAGATCTAGTCCTTAAAAATAGACACAAGAATCTAGACAAACTTAGAACGTTGTGGACTTACTTTGTGTTTCTAACATACTATTTTGCCTCTTAAGATCATCGATATCCTGCTGGTGGGAATTATTCTTACGTCGCATAAACTGAATGTATTCGGCCGCCTTCTTCAGTATTTGTGCTCTGCTAGCCTGTGGAAGATTCACAACACAAACAAACATTTTTATAACTTATCAAACTTATCGAGAGAGAATTAGTGTGGTAATTGAATATAAAAAATCAAGGTTATTTACACTAACAACTTTCTCTCCTTGCAAGGCAGGTACTGAGTCTCTTAATGAAGTAAAACTGTCTTTTATGTGATCCCTCCGTTTTCTCTCCAACGCGTTGTGATGTGCTCGCTTTTCAGCCTGAGAAAAACATACAAAAAACAAAATAAAAACAATCAAATTGTCTTTATTACACCCTATTTATAGTATACAGGTCAAATCTCGGTATAACGAACTTCACGGGACCATAGAATATTTCGTTATGGGGGCTGTCCATTAATCACGTGAGCCCAAAAGGGGGAGGGGAGGTCTGGAAAAAAATCTCGAAAGATCACGTAGGCGGAGAAAGGGGCTAGTGAGAAAATCACGTGCATTTTTTTTTATGATTTTAACCGTTAAGTGTCGATAGGCATAAAATCAGGTATCTGTCTATACAACGCTCGGCCGGCGTCCATACAATTAGTATGGAACTTTCGTTATTGCGTATAAATTTTGGAAAATAACAAAGGATATTTTTTCTAAGGAAATAATATACACATAAAAATTTATACTATTTAAGTAATTCGAAATTTATCGCACATTAATTTGGAATGGTTATTACTCTTATTTTTGGTGAACATTGAACAAGCATGAAATTTAATCACATTGCTGAAAGTTTCGTTTTTAGTTGTAATGTGTGAATATATTTATTTTATTCTTTTCAAAATTCACAGTTTCGTCATGGTGCACTGTAGACAATTTTAATGGTACATTTTATACCGATGCATAATTTTGGTTAATTCAAAAACTGAAGATTTCTTTCTCATCTTTGGAACGTTTAACTTAGAAATTCACACGAATATTTTTTTAGGTGCCTGTCAAATTTAGATTAGAATATTTTAGTTTCATTAAATGATTTATATTTTTTTTTTCATTTTGCGGGCGCTCCCAGCGGTGGCCCATCACTTCTACCATTATGAAGAGGGAACGGACTTGGCTGGGAAATGTGTGCAGGATGCCGAATTAGAATAAAATATAACTTTTCCATAAAAAGATGTCAGTAGGTATCACCGTCAGCTTTTTTAGTCAACCGATTCCGTCCAATTTGAGACAAGCCTGCCCCGGTTAGAAATATCAAGTGAAAAAATACTTAGAAAACTCTGACTCAACCAGGAATCGAGCCCGAGACATCTTTATCGGAAGTTAGCACTATATCACTAGGCTAGCGAAATAACTACTGTTTATGAATATAAAAATTATTAGTTGTCTCTTGATAACAAATAAAACACTAAAAACTTTTTTGTATCGATACCAACACTTTGCAGGTGTTCTAGTTCTGTAGGTATAAAACACTGAACATTTTCAAAATATTATTTTTACTATAAAAATCGTAAACTACAATGCTATATAACTTATTGCAATGTATTTATAAAATGAAAGTAAAATCAGGGATACACGTCCAAGTTCCACGAAATACAGATAATTCCTGACCATTTACATACAATTAGTATGGGAGCCCGGCCGGCACCCAATAGACAGATAACAAATTATTTTACAAAATAGGTATTATTTATGAATAGACGGCATATTGTTTAAAAATAAAAAGGGAGCAGCAAAATAGACACCCCATTACAGGAATACCTGGAGTCTCAATAAAAAAATCCAAGTTTTACCTATTGAAACAATGGAGGGAATTTCCCAAATGCTCCGGCGGCGTCGTTTATACACTTAACTGTTAAAGAAACACAGTTGCACTTTCACAAAATTTTAAGAATTGGCGAAAATTAAAATCGTAAGTTTCTTAATTTTTTGTATAAAAAAGTACACATGATTTTCGGGGGGGAGGGGTATTCTGAAACCTCACCAAATATCATCAACGCAAACACTTGCGAACTCGCCAGTGTCAAGGACAAACTGAATAGAGGTGGGCGATTGCGCTACATGCGGTTAACGTTAACAGGTGTTGATGTTAACCTTGTTTAACAGTTGAAGTTAAACGTTAAAAAGCACAGCTCTAAAACTGAAGTAAGATAAAATTTTATTGCCTAATTTATTTATTTTATTAAATTTATAAAGTTATATAAAAATCTTTTTAACCCCTTACTGCATGATTTTTTAAAAATTACTGAAAAAAATATATAATGTGTAAAAGATGAAATAAAAAGACACGTATTTTTTCATTTTTCAAAAAAATAATATTTACTATTATAAATTATAAAAAAATATTTTGGATCATATATGGCACGCTATGCAGTTACAGTAACAAAAATACCAAAGTAAATGGTTATAATTATAATTGAAACACTATTCTTCGTGAAAGATTCTAAATCAATTTCTGTCTCAATTCAGGCAGAGGTTTATTTTGCATTTTTTGCAGCTTATAACTGAACTTTAGACTTTCTTCTTCTTCTTTTTCATCAGTCTGTTTCCATTCATTACTGAAAATAGGCCTCCCCCCTCTTCTTCCAATCATCCATGTCCTGAACTGCCTTCATCCATGCGCAACCAATGGCGGATCCAGGGGGGTCACGGGGGTCATGACCCCCCCCCTGGGCTGGGCCAGGCCCTATATTTTAAAGTACAGTACTTACATTTATTAATAAAATACCAACTTTAATGAACTCTATAATGATCATAACAAAATTATGATTTCTTGTGGGTCATGACCCCCTCCCCCCTGGGTTATGGAAATGACCTTTTTTTTCAGGAAAAGTTAAGTTTCCAGATACCAAATTTTGGAAATGACTTTTTTTTAGGAAAAGTTTAGTTTCCAGATACAAGATTTTGGAAATGACCTTTTTTGCTATGTGACCCCCTCCTGGTGCCAAAGCTGGATCCGCCCTTGTGCGCAACCTGCAATCATGGCGATCCGTCCGTCCTGGCCTGAGGCCTACCTACATTTCTTCCTACCACTCTTTTGGTCCATCTGTGGTCCGGGCACTTGGCCACATGGCTCGCCTATCATATTTAGAACAATATAGACCTCATGAAAATTCAAATATATTGTTCCAAGTCATTTTTTGTCAATACAATTGGTTTGACAGGCCTTTGCTTTGTCAAGTATATTGTGAAAACTGTTTGATCCAAGATGCAGTCATCAAAAATATTTGAAATACTGGATAAGAGTACCATTATTATCAAAGTCTTTGGAAACCCTCCATCTCACAATAATATGCAACAACATCTGGTGATTTTGACTTCTCCACATAAGTTTATTGGTAGCAGAAGTTGAAGGAGTTTCTTGGATTACATTTTCTTCATTAGAACTGCTTTCTTAAATTTTTGGAATTATTTCATTTTTGGGAGTACTCTTTTAGGGAGTTTGGGAGTATTTGAGGGTTATCCTCATTATCTGATAAATCATCCTCGCTGATAATACCATTTTGGTATTCCTATTACGTATTGTGTAGTTTTGTGCAATAAACGAACATCCATATATAAAAAAATACACTTTAGTTGACATGCAATTTACAACTTATTTGACGAAACGCGTAAAAATATTGATACAACTGCATGATGGATCATATATGGACCAGAAACTTTTTACACAATATCATGCATAATTTTGAATAAAAGTGATAATTTATTAATTACCTAATCAATTTAGTAGTAAAGGAGTGTATTACAATTTTTTTACCATTGAAATTTAGAAAAAAACTAGAAAAAAAACACCTTTGAATATCACGTATCTACAGGTAATAAAAAAATTCCAGTTGGAAACAATTGAGAGTACACATAATGCAACCAGAGGCATCTAGTACACAGTTTGATAACTAATAATGCAGACGATAGACAAAGCTTTGGTATTATTGCTAGAACTGTGGAATATTTTAATAAAATCTTGTATTTTTTTGCAAAAAAATATTATGGATCATATATGGACCACCATGCGGTAAGGGGTTAATTGTACCATGATTTTAAAATTATAAGAAAAAAAAAATTCGCTATATTGAGACCGACTTTGTTATAATGAATTTTGGTTCAGTAAATTTTATATAGAAGTTTTTCAGGGACAAATTGACGATTCGTCATACTGGAAACTTTGTTACTATGGTATTCGCTATACAGAGATTTGACCTGTAGGTATTATATGTTACAATTAAATTCACAATGTACTAAAATAGTTGACGTGAAGAAAGCACTTGAGGGTTACAATTAAAAAAAATCATGGTAAAATCTACAAATTGGCAAAAGCTCCTATTTTAAAGATCATAGCAGAATTTGTGTTGAGAATATTTTAACCCATTCCTGTTAAAGTCAATGATGTACGGGTGTAAAATGTGGACATGAATAAAATAAGACGAGAATGTATTAGAGATGAAAGCTCTATATGGGATATGATAAAGCAGTGGTCTTAACCTGGGTTCGATTCACGAGTCAGTCTTGTGAGTTCGGTGGCGGTCAAGACACACACCCGACTCATATTAAGAACTTATCACTGAACCCCTCTTCAAATTAGGAAGGGTTCAGTGAATTAGCATATGAAACTGGTGGGGTTCAGTACCTCCAAAAAGGTTAAGACCACTGCGATGAAGACCGTGGGGTATGAGAAGGAATGAGAATATTAGGAATGAATGTGGTATGGAAGTTAGTGTTGTGACAAAGATGAAAGTCCAATAAGTTGAGATGATTTGGGCATGTTCAAAGGACTGATTCTATAAAAAAATAAATTGTAATATAATTACAAAAAAAAGGATATTTAAGACTGAAAGAAAATGTGTTGTTGATCAAGAATGACATGAACCTAAAACATTCTTATATTAGGAAAAATACACCATTTTTAGTGTTTTGAATTTTATTATTGGTAGTATTATTATTATCCACTCTATATAAGACACTAATAATTAGACCAGTCCTAACATATGCCTCAGAGACCTGGACACTGTCTAAGCATGACGAAAACAGGCTAGACGCATTTGAAAGGAAAATCCTACGCAGAATATACGGCCCTATAAATGATGGTCAAACTTGGCGCAGAAGATACAACACGGAGTTCTATGATCTCTACCAGGATATCAGCGTAGTCAGGTTCATTAAGATTAACAGACTGCGCTGGCTGGGTCATTTGCACCGTATGGAGGATCTGGAGCTCCCAAAAAGGGTGTTGTTTAATGACCCAATCGGTAGAAGAAGCGTCGGAAGACCAAAACTAAGATGGCTGGATGGCGTTGTTGCGGACTGTCGGGCTCTGGGGCAGCAAAACTGGAGGGTGGCAGCCAGTGACAGATCGGGATGGAGAAAATTTTTGGAGGCAGCTTAGACCCACCACGGGTTGTAACGCTGAAGATGATGATGAGTATTATAATTATTATTATTTATTTTTAGTACTGTCCCAGAACAGATTTTTTATCTAGTGGGACAGTAAATTCCAAGAAGTATCTTAAATATTTTGTTTTGATATTGATGAATTTATGGTATATTTCTGTATGTGTGTTCTTCTTCTTGGAAATAAATTTCATTTCATAGTAACCAATTTCAACTTATTCGGCCATTGTCAGACCAAACTCGAAATAGTATTTTTCCTAACATCAAAATGTTCAAAACTGTTTTATTGTAAGCCCGCAAAATATTTATTTTGTTCGATTAACGGCAATAGCCTTTTTCATGTTAAAAAAAAATAACAATCATAACATTTTTCACTCCAAAAACACAGTGAAAATATATCAACACATAATTATTATACAACCCAAACAAAAATCAGAAACGCAAACAAAAATGTCAACATTGAATTAATTAGTAATAAAAATATAATCGGCCATAACGGAGTAGGCAGTCAAATAAAAAAAATGACAACAATAGCAAGATATCAAGTAATACAAATGTCAAAAAAGGAAATTATCATAATACTAGCTTATACCCGTCTTGCTTTACGTTTTTTATTCCGATTGTCAGGCTTGATCGGTAGGTAATTAAACAGGTTCTAGTCTAGCTTCCCATTGCTTTGTAGACATAAGCACAGAAAAAGAAGAATGACACTTTTAATGTTTATTAAAATTTTGTATGAAAATCCTAAAAAATAGGGTTTTTTAAATAGCTCTAAATATATTAAAGTTAATGCAGCAAATTGTATTAAAGAACCTTCTCCGGCATTTTGCACGGCTCTGTGCAGATTCATATCTGACGTAGCATTTGTATTTTGAGCGTCATGCTATGACATACGGTAAAAAGCAAATAAAAAACATTTCTGAATTATTAATTAGATAGAGAAGGAGGGGCTAATGCGAGTTTTATTTAATTTCCCAATTTACCACGCAACTTTCTTAATTTTTTCTCTCATAAGAACCTTCTACTGATAAAAGCCAACACGACAAAAAAAGAATTAGTGAAATCGGTTCAGCCGTTTAGGCGTGATGCGATGCCATTAGGTAAAAAGCTAATAAAAAAACATTTCTGAATTATTATGTAGATTTACCACGCAAATTTCTTAATTTTTTCTTTCATAAGAACCTTCTACTGATAAAAGCCAAAACGACAAAAAAAGAATTAGTGAAATCGGTTCAGCCGTTTAGGCGTGATGCTCTAACATACAATAGAGCAACGATAAAAGGCAAATTAAAAAACATTTCTAAATTATTATGTAGAAAGATATAAAAATATCAATGTTATGCAAACAATGTTATGCGCAATGGAGAGCTCTTGTTGTCTCCCTATGCCCCTAAGTGGGGTCTAAAGGGAGTTTGGATTTGGATTGGATGCATATAAAATTAAATTCGGGTCAGAAATGTGAATAAATGTCAATGAAATTTAGAAAGAAATTGTGATTCAAAAATTCTGTCCACAAGGTAGGCCATGTAAGAAGTACTGGAAACAGAAGAGGTTGTATGAGAAATGTTATGCCAGTGGAAGAACCAAAATGTGTTTCTGGTCATAGGTCAGTTTTCTTTGCCTACCCCTTAAAGGATGTAGCGTGATGGTTAAAATATTATCTTTCAAGACCAAACTATGATCTCTATAAAAATGATAACGCAGTCAGATTAATTAAGGTTTAATGCCTGTACTAGCTAATATTTCAAGTTTCTTCTGGGAAACCAGCTTGCAAAAAGCTCTGCAAATAAGCGACGGCTGTAAGAAGTTGTGCTGGATTGCCAGGCTTTGGGGCTAAGAAACTGGAAGGTGGCAGCCAGTGACGGGGAAATCCCTTGCATTTCTTGGGGCAGCTAAGACTCGCCAAGGACTGTGATGTTGGAAATGGTTGCAGTATGTTTGTTGAAGAATACAATTTGAACAAAATAATATGTATAGTGGAAATAAAATACGCACTAAAGGCCACAAACTTCATTTTGAGATAATCTAATAAAACTGATTTTTCCCCCATACAGACATAGTACTATGATGATTTTCAGATCTGTTTTATATGCCTTAAGATCATCGATATGGACTAAGTGCAATGGTTTATAGAACATTTCTTCATACTCAACTCATTTTTTTAGTTTTTGGCGCTTAGTGTGTATTTTATTTCCAGTATACATATATGACCAATAAAAACACAAGCTTTCGATATAAAATAACCTTAAATCATAAAAGTTGGTACAAAAGTTGTACAGTTGGTGAATGTACTACGAGAAAAAAAAAAACACTTTTTTATAGGCAGAAAATAAAAAAATGAGTACTAAAATTTGACATGAAGTTGTTATCAAAACAAAGATAGTAATTATTAAGTTCGTGGGCTGATTCTATTTTTCACTGTGTTTTTATATGAAACGCATTCAACATTATTCCATTTTAATGTTGTTTGGAAAATGACTGGTCATTGTCATTTAGTTGATCGGTTTGGTTAAGTTAGGGGGTTTGATAATCTCCCCGAATAATAACACTACGATTTGAATAGGTTAGGTTAAGGTTGGAACGCAGTTACAGTATTAACTTAATCATTTTAGGACACCTTCCCAAGCGATAATACTAATTCTGTTAGAATAAACCTATTCATTTAGAAAACGGCTTGTCAAAAATCGAATCAGCCCGCCCAACTTAATTATTACCAAATTTTAATATGACATATGTATCAAATTGAATATAAAAACAGAGTACAGGTGATAAAAATAGCTAACAATGCAAAACTTTGACAATTATTTTTACAGGTTTGAAATTATTATTGTGACAGAATTTAAAGCTAGTTTCACCGATGGCAATGATAGGACATTATGTAGCTGCTCTCAATACACATGACTGACTCCTATAAATGATTACAAAATCCATGGGTATAGTGTTTCTGACATACCAAGGTGAATGTTTTGTCAAAATCAAATTTTCCGCGATAACTCAAAATAATATGCAAAATTATTGTGATTTAATACATAAATTAACAGTTTATCGAATATACCTGTGAAAAATATCCAGCATTATTTGTATTTTGCCTTACATGAGACCTGGAATCGGAGTCGTCCCCTTCCTACGGTAAAAATGGCATTATTTTCACAAAGGAAAGACAATATACAAGCATATCAATTTAATGTAACACCAAAACTTACGTCGCTTTCGATATCAATATCACGATCGTCGTCACTCATTTCAATTATAGACGGGATTTTCGTTTTGTTAATCAACACAATAATCAAGAAATTACAAAAGCCCGACGGAATACTTCTTGCACAGAACACATATACTCTCTAACGACATATACTCTCTGACTTCTTGCGTCTCGTGCAATTGTCAAATTTAGTGACGGTGTTGCCAGAGTGACGAGGGCAAACACAAATATTGCGCGCACACAGTAAAAAATATTTTAGCGATTTCGGCAACAAAACGTCTAGGCGCGCATGGAAGCTTTAATTCATCGGCCGATTATTATCGGTGAGCTACAACAACCAAGGGCGGATCCAGGGGTGGTGACCCTTTAAATAATTAATACCCTCGTGACTTAATTACCTAATAAAATTCCTACTTTTTACTTGTATCTGTTATTACAAAAATAAAATTACAACTTCTTGTGGCTTATCCACGACCATGTGATGTGACCCCCCCCCCCCGGCGCCAAAGCTGAATCCGCCCTTGGCTACAACATACGAATACAATGTTCCTCGTTTTCAGGACCGTGATGGGTAGAGGAACAGCGCTCTTCTCAGCCAAAACTTTCATTCTACAACCATAACAAAAATTATATCTCAATCAAGTCATGTAGGTGTGCCAGCGTGGCATTGTTCGTGATGCGTTAGTGCTCACGAGGCATTTTGTTTCGAAAGCGAATAATTTTTGTTTATGGGCTTTATTGTATATTTTATTCATATTTTGTTGAAAGCTCCACTTGCCATACCTACAGATACGTATCGGAAGCTCAGTCCCGAGGTCACCATCAGTGGTTGTTAATGTAATGATTTCTCGCGGTACTTAAATGTATCCAGTATCCAGCCGGGACAATTATTATTAATCCACTACTATTATTTATTAGAGATGAAACGGATAGCAGTTTAGCCGGATACCGGATATTCGGCCGAATACCGGATATCCGGCCGCCGGATTTCCGGCGTATGTTTCTGGTTAGTTTGTGCATCAATATGGGATTATTGGGAACATTGTCGAAAAAACCATCAACCGCATTAGTTAGTCTGGATTGTGGTGTAATAATATTTTTTCCTATGATTAGAGCGCTTAGATTTTTAACATTTACCCTCGGAACCAAGGTTGTAGCCAGGATAGCATTAGTGCAGAGGTTCCCAATCTGTTTAGGTTTACGGCTCAGTAAAATTTTCCGGAGGTAAAATAGTCCCCCGTTCGGATCTCCGGGTGGGGACTGCTCGGGATGCTAGAGACACAAAGTCAATAGATAAACCAAATAGCGAGATGGGCAACGTGGAATGTCCGCACATTACTGCAAAACAGCAAACTGGATAATCTGAAAGCCGAAATGCAAAACGTAAATTTGAATGTTTTACGTATAGCAGAGATGAGATGGCCCTTTCTGGAGTGGCGACTACAGAATCATCACAGAACACATATACTCT
Source organism: Mystacides longicornis (assembly GCA_963576905.1). Classification (NCBI taxonomy): domain Eukaryota; kingdom Metazoa; phylum Arthropoda; class Insecta; order Trichoptera; family Leptoceridae; genus Mystacides; species Mystacides longicornis. The sequence goes on along the minus strand of OY756439.1, from coordinate 5,363,354 downwards.
CTAACGAGAGATAATCATCCACACAGGATGCATAAAGGATAAACCTAGTCAAGGAGGAGTAGGCGTTGTGCTGTGCAAGGAGTGGGGTAGACGGGTTAAGGGATACGTGCAATATAGTGGAAGAATTATTCTAGTCAAAATATAGAAACGAAGCCCGTAGACAGTTATTATCCAAGTATACATGCCAACATTTATAGTCATAGTGACGAAGAGGTGGAGGAGATATACAGTGCGCTGGAAATTATAGAGACTAGCTGACCCGCCCATCGAACTTCGATGTAATCCAGAATATTTTTTTTTGACATATTACATGAATTATATACAGTAAACGACATTAAAACTGAATTAAATTAGCTAAACATGACGTATTGTATTATGTAATAATTATTGTTGATTCCGATGCGGGAAGAAGTTTGACAGTTTATGACTATATAAGTTTGCAATAAAAATAATAATTCCTCTATATTTGCAAAACTTTAAAAAAAATCAAGAGATGGCAGTGTAGTAGGAAATTAGTCGCATGTGCAACATATGGTACGTTATTGTACATCCTACTGCAAGATCAGACTACCTACATTAAATCCAAATTTTACTGAATTATTATGGTAAGATAAAGGCAGGTGAAAATCTGATTGTCCTAGGAGATTGGAATGCTGTTGTAGGAGAAGGTCGTGAAGGAACTTGCGTTGGGCCCTTTGGGCTAGGTGCAAGAAATGACAGAGGAAACAGATTGACGGAATTCTGCGAAAAACACAAATTAGTGATAGCAAACACTTGTTTTCAACACCACCCAAGACAGCGATACACTTGGAAATCTCCTGGAGACCGACAAAGACTCCAAATAGAGTATATAATGGTTAGATATAGATTTAAAAACCAAATAAAGGACTGTAGAAGTTATTCCGGTTCAGATATAGATAGCGACCATAATATGGTAATGCTGATGGCCAAAAGTCTTCTAAAACTGAAAAAATTAAAAAAGAAAAATAATTTCAAATGGGATACAAAAGCATTAAAGATAAAAGAGGCCAGTGAAAGTTTTAGGGAAAGGACGGAAGAGTGTAACCTAATGGAAGAGGGAAACGTGAATGCGATCTGGAAAGAGATAAAGACAAAGATTAAAACTGCGGCAGAGGAAACTATAGGCAAGGAACGACCCCAAGCAAGAAAGGAATGGATAACCTAAATATAATGGATATCCTAAATATGATAAAGGATAGAAGAGAGCTCAAAAATGATAAAAGAGCTGAATCACAAAAGAAATACGAGTCCAAAATAGCAAAAGAAACTTACTATCAGAATAAATGCGATGAGATAAATGACGACCTCAAGAGAGGAAATGTAGAAAGTGCCCACGCTGCGGTAAAGGACTTCTTTGGGATGACAATTGGAAAGGGTAACGCAATAGAAGGAGAAGATGGCAAAATACTTTTTGAATAACCAAATAGGAGAGAGATGGAGAAGATATCTTGAAATGTTGTACAATGGAAAGGGAAACATTGACAGCGAAACATTGATAGAAAGAGAAAATGAGGTAGATGCAGATGATTTGGGAAATCCAATCATTAGAGAAGAGTTTGACCTTGCACTGAAAAACCTCAAAAACGGGAAAGCACCCGGAATCGATGACGTTCCGGCCGAAAAAGAACCACAGATGCCCTATTCAAAATGATACAGACTTAGTATACGACTGGAAAGATATCAGAGAGGGCTTCGAGAAATGCCTAATTGTCATACTACCAAAGAAGCAGTGTACCGGACGGCATGATGTTACGGACAATATGTGATTTGTGGTGGACATTTGTAAATATTACTGAATTAGGAACATTGCCTGCGACGTTGATTTATACCTATTAAGGGTGGGTGCACGGGGTCTTCTAACTCATGACGACCGCGGAGTGTGTATGTCAGTCCGCTGAGACTGACGCATTTTCACTACCGCGGCCGCCGAGTATTATGGTTTACTCGTGAATGCGACCTCGTGCCCCCAGCCCGATGATCGATTATTGTGTATTAGATTAAGTACCTTTAATTGAATGTATATATATTGTGATTTGGTTGTGCCTCCCGTCTCGGACAAGCTAATAAAGGACTGGTTTGTCCCTGTAGAGCCGAGGCGGGGGCCAACATATTGTATAGAATCCCTTGTATAATGTTATATGTAATGTGTATACTTTGGGGATATTATAAGTGCATGCCAGATGCTTATTCTGGCATGACACAGCATGCTGCGTCGGTGGCTCGGCTATGAGAGGCCGAGTAACACGGCACATGCAGATGAAAGGCGTATGTGTACGCTGAGTGAAGGCACCCCAGTGCTGAGACACTGGGGCGGCCAATACCTATTGGTATGACGGCAGGCTCGCGAGATGCGAGGCCTGTCGCTTGTAAACTGGTGTTGATATTTTAAAAGGTAGGAAACAAAATATTTTTATACTGCACAATGAACAACCATCTTTTTATTGTTATTTTTCTTAAGAAGAGGACAATCTGGCCGTTTGTGCCCCTTACGTTGACAATTAAAACAGATTATTTCTTTTTTCTTGAATCTGTCATTCCTTTTATTGAATGTATTTGATGAGAACACTTTTTCATTATTGTTACTTTGATTTTCTCTGCCCATATCATTAATCAATTTATTTTTAATAATTTCTGTCGTGATTTTTACATCTGAACTTTCTAGAGCTAAAATCATGGGATCGTACCTTTCAGTCAGCCCACCAAGTATTATTGCGGCCAAATCTTCATCTGGAATAACTTTACCTATATCTGAAAGCTTTTGTGCTGTTGACATGATGGCTGTGAGATATTCTTCAATGCTTTTAAAATCCTTTAAATTAAAACGGTATAATTTCCTTTGTAGGTGTAGCTTCGAGCCCATACCACTATCTTCATAGGCGCCTTTTAATTTGTCCCATGCTGCTTTTGCTTTTTCGCAATTGTGTATATGTGGAATAGCGGATTGTCCTAATGTAAGACAAATCTTTGCTAGAGCTCTTTCATCTTTTCGATTTTTAGTAATTTCGTCAGTTTTATCACTTTCTGGATAACCATTTACTGCTTCCCACAAGTTACAATCTATCAAATATGCTTTCATGCGAAACTTCCATGTTGCATAATCTTCTTTTCCATTTAACACTTTTAATGTAAATCCACTTACTGGGTCCATGACCTGTTGATATTTTAAAAGGTAGGAAACATCAATAATAATAAAAAAGGTGAAACATCATTATATACGAATACTTATAAAGAAATATCTGATTTATGGTATGTGGATTCTGGAGCGACTGCTCATATGACATCAAATAAAAGTTTATTAAAGAATTTCACATCAACAGATAATCTAGAAATAACAGTGGCTAATAACCAGAAAATATTTAGTACAGGAAAAGGTGATGTACCTGTTTCAAAGTCTAACAGTGAGATAAAGTCAATAAGTGATGTTCTGTATGTTCCAGAAGTAAACGCCAATATTTTATCAGTGTCTAAATGTATTTCCAAAGGTTTTAAAGTATTATTTAATAAAGATGGAGCTCATATTATGTCAAACGAAACAAAAGTTACAGGAAATGTTATATTAAAAGCACCCCTGCATAATGGGCTATACAAATTCAGTGTGAATGATAGTGAAAAGGTGTATAATGCCTATAACATAAATAAGCAAAGATTGTGGCATAGTAGACTTGGACATCTATGTCGATATGGTATGAACTTACTATCAAATGGTATGGCAGATGGTTTGGATTTTACACCTGGTGAAGATAAAGATATATGTACAGCATGTCATGCTGGAAAACAATCTAGACAGCCTTTTAAAAATATACCATATAAAGCAGCAAGAAACAAATTAGAATTAATACACTCAGACTTGTGTGGACCTTTTAGCGTTGAATCTTTTGAAGGTAACAAGTACATGTTATTATTTATTGATGACTTTTCAAGAATGATTTTTGCCTACTTCATTAAATCAAAAGATGAGGTATTGGATAAATTCATAGAATTTAAAGCTTTTGTTGAGAAACAAATGGATAGAAAAATCAAGATTCTTCGAACAGACAATGGCACCGAATATGTTAACTATAAATTTGAGAATTTATTAAAATGTGAGGGTATACAACACCAGACAAGTATACCGAGGACTCCTGAGCAGAATGGTCTGGCGGAAAGGACCAATCGGAGTATAATAGAAAAGGCAAGATCTATGCTCCACGGAGCTAAATTATCACAAGCATTTTGGGAAGATGCAGTAAGAACTGCTGTATATATTAAAAACAGATCCCCTCATAGATCATTATATAAAACGACACCACAAAAAATATCAACAACTGGGGTCCTGCTAGATGAATCTAGCGGACCCAGCATAGTGTCCGCGTGCTGACCCGAGGTCTGGCAGAGCGGCCTATGCATATGGGGACATCATAAGTGCATGCCAGATGCTTATTCTGGCATGACACAGCATGCTGCGTCGGTGGCTCGGCCCTGAGAGGCCGGGTAACACGGCACATGCAGATGAAAGGCGTATGTGTACGCTGATTGAAGGCACCCCAGTGCTGAGACACTGGTGCGGCCAGTCATGGAGCGAGGCTCATGACAATACCCTTTGGTGGTATGACGGCAGGCTCGCTAGAGGCGCAGCCTGTCGTATGGAATCTTGGGGTCCCGCTAGGGAATCTAGCGGGCCCAGCATAGTGTCCGCATACTGACGCTGTCTGGCAGAGCGGCCTATGCATGGGGAATGATATGGGGCTTAATTGACGGGTGCTTGCTGGACACGGAGATGTTCAGCAAGACCCGGCATTGCGTGTAGGCCTGCCAGCCGTGGGTTTTGCGCGGCTGGACAGAGCAGCACAATGTGCAATATTGTATAATTAACTAGGTTGTTAATTTGATAAGCACACCTCGGTGTATCATGGTGAGACGAACTCATCGATACCAAATACACCGAGGTGGGCATTTGAATATGTGTAATTATTCGCCTCTTCGCGGATTTCTGATATTTAGTATAGAAAAATACTAACTCCCGCTATTTTGAAGATAGCGGATTCTGGTGAGCATATCCCGGTCGGAAATCGCGTGGCGATTCCGATGATACCAGATAAGCCGGGATGTGCCCCAGATTCGCGATGATAATCCGCGGAGAGGCGAAATTATGATTAATTATTTCCCCTGCCACTCAGCACTGCGATGCGTGAGATGGTGGGGAGCGCTTGCGCGCGCATCATGTGTCCGCGCCGTTCGCCGCAGCCTGCGAGCTGGGGATCGACGGGGCAAATTTGTATATAAGCCCATACATTCCAATAAATTATCATTCTATCTTCGTTTACACTTGGTGTTTGACTTGACTACCCTGCCTGCTCTCTACTGGACTTCTCTACCTGGATCTCGCTGACTACCTTGGACTTCTCTCTGGACTGTTTGGACCCTTTCTGGCTGGCACATTGGACCGTGGACTCGACCCATGCAATTGGACCCTGACTACGGCTGATACCACTGGAGCGAGACTTCCCTCGAACGCGCGTTGAGACCCGAATTGAGTACGGTCTTACGTGTTTATTAGGGGATTTACTCGTCGAGGGCGCAGGGCGCAGAAGAAGACGTCGGAGCTACAACTCTCTCGAAAGCACGTCGGCCCGAAATCAAGTACGGCCCGCGTAGTTATTAGGAGAGCTCCGCCATCCAAGGAAGCGGCCGGGCGTGTCCTCACTGCGGTGCCTCACGAAAGCGACGCTCAGACCCGAAGCTAGTACGGTCTGCGTCGTTATTAGGGGGCTCCTTCGAAGACGCCAGCGGACGACGATTGACGTGTGCACGTACCCCTCGGCGGCTGACTGACCCTTAGAGCCTGCGCCTGCAGTCCCTTGTGCCGCGCGCGAGTCGTGTGGTACAAATTGGTCCTTCGAGCCGGATCAGTTGCTGCTGAGGTGCACATGTCATGAGGTCGGATGTTGGAACATCAAGCACCATGATGGACGAGGCGGTCATCCGGGTCCTACAGCGACACACGGATGACCTGAGAGGAGCGCTAGCCGCCAGCCAGGCAGAGCTAGCGTTTCTGAAAGCGGCAAGCCGAGACAACGTACCCGCGAGTGCTCGAGTGACCCGTGAGTCAACACACGCGTGTGTTGACAGTGAACATTTTGAACAGTTTGTCAAAAGTGAACATTTGTGGCCAACTGGCAGTGATTCTGAACTCACCGAGTCAGTACCCGAGAGTACTGCCGGAGTGAACCGCGTAGTGAAATACATCGCGTACAGTGCTGCGAACAACACGGGTAGTGCATCAAATGCCCGTGTAACGGCCATCCAGAACCCACCTAGCGGGCGCATCGATGATCCGATGACGTCTGCGGTGACCGGATGGTCGACTATGCAAGTGAGGCCCGCGAGCTCCTTGCCGGAACCTGAACAATTAGTGAAAGCGGATTGTGGACAGCCGGTGCTGTCAATTCGTGATTTGTGTATGCCACCTAGCGAGCGCGCCTATGGAGCGACGCTTGCGGTGACAAAGCGAGGTGGGCCCGCGGGCCCCTCGCATGAAGCTGGTACTACAGCTACCACCCACAGTTGGGTGAATGTGGACAGTAGGCGGCCGAAGCTGTCATGTGTCCCAGAAAAACGGCCACCTAGCGAATGCGCTGAAGCGACATTTGCGGTGGTCGAGCGAGTACAGCCCGCGGGCTCCTCGCAAGTGACTGAACATTGTTCACACGATGCCTATGGTGCGCGTGACGTCATTCACGGACGGGTGACGTCGGGAAGTGGACAGCCGATGCTGTCGTGTGCCCGAATATTGAACGCCTGTGGGGGGCCGCCTAGCGAGTGCGCCGGTGAACCGGCGACACTTGCGGCGGTACGACAGGTGGTAGGCTCCGACATTACCGTTTGTCGGCGTCTTCCGTGTGTGGGGACCGAATGTCCCGTGATACGGAGCGAACCTCACTGCTGTGAGGTACTGAACGGCTGTGGCGAATTGCCTAGCGGGCGCGTCTTGAATACGACGACGTCTGCGGCAATGGGACAGCCGTATGAACAATTGAGAAGAAACCAGTGCTTGTGTGCTGAAAATAGTGTATCAATTATAAAGGACAAGTGCCATAATTATGTCCTGAAAGTGAAAAGTGGCCCTGCGGGGCAATCATTACAACGAGTGAGGCGAGACCGATCTCGTAGTGCTGAAGCTCGCACGCTAGAATCACGCGTTGTGACTCCTATAATTTGGTCGAGTACAAATACCAAACATCCTCGGTCAACGGGGCGACGCAGAGAGTCTCATGGGCTGAAGCCGGAGACCCAACTACGTGACCAGATGTCACAAGGGGGGCAGAGAAACTGCTTCCTTGAATTGAAAGCCGTGTGGCCCGTTGCAGCCTTACAACCTGCACGGGTCACCGGTGATTGGAAACGAACAAGGAGAAACCTTGCTCGTTGCACGAGAGCTACTCGACCCTCAGAGGTCAGAGCAAAGTGCAGACTGACAGGACGACTCGCTCGGCTGCGAGTCAAAGTCAGATGGAAAATCGCGGGGAAAGGGGCGCAGAACAAACCGCCGCCCGAGATCCGCAAACAGCATGCCCAATGGGTGCCGAACAAGGGCCCACGGCAATTTGAGGTGGGTTTATTGGGCGTGATCGCCACCCACCACCCCTCACACGCCAGAAGGCGTAAGAAGAAGATGAGGGGAGAACCTCCCGAGACGACGGGGGATACACCAGAGACCAGGCCAATAGGTTGGCCGAGAATCCACGGCTGGTGGCCGACATTGAAAGCTGTGTGGCCCGCTGCAGATTTACAACCTGCGCGGGCAACCAGTGAAAGGGAACGAGCAAGGAGATGCTTAGTCCTCGGCGCGAGAGCTACTCAACCCTCAGAGGTCAGAGCAAAGCGCCGGCTGACAAGGGCGCTCGCTGAGTTGCGAGCTGAAGTCAGCATGGAACCTTTGGGCGTGATCGCCCCCCAACACCCCTCACACGCCAGAAGGCGTAGGAACAAAATGAGGGGAGAAACTCTTGGTACCAGGCCAATAGGTTGGCCGAGAATCAACGGCTGGTTGCCGAAATGGAAAGCTGGACGGCCCGCTGCAGCATTACAACCTGCGCGGGCATCCAGTGAAACAGAACGAGCGAGGAGACGCTACGTTCACGGCGCGAGAGCCTCTCTGCCCTCAGAGGTCGAGGCAAAGCGCCAGCTGACAGAAGTCAGCATGAAAGTATTGGGCGTGATCGCCCCCCACCACCCCTCAGACGCCAGAAGGCGTGTGAACCAGACGAGGGGAGTACCTTCCGACATGACTGAAGTCAGAACACGGAAGGTCGGGTCATCGAGGAAGAGATGGCCACTAAACAATGGCGGCCTACCAGGCGGGATAGCCGAGAAAAGGCCAGTGCTGAAGCTGAAATTACAAGGTGTGAATGCCGAGAGCAGTACATCGAACGTGCGTGATGCTGACGAGGTGATCGATGACACCACCCACCCGCAGAGACTCACGACCGAAGCCGAGGAGGTGCCGGGTAGCTACCTGGGCCCGCGGTTCATAGAAGTGGCGTCTACTTCATCAATTGTAGATGCCACCCACCACCCCCCGTCGAACGCCAGTGGGCGTGTGCTACACACGGGGGGAGAACCCTCCTGCTCCACTATCTACGAGAGCTGGGAGGTCAGGCCGCCGACGAGACAATCGGTGGCCACGAAGACAATATTGTCACTAGTGTGGCATATCGACACATGGGCGGTGAGAACAGAGGGCGTGATCGCCACCCACCGCTCATCAGACAGCAGCAAGGCAGCGATCTCACGAGGGGAGGAGCCAGCCACCTGCAACGAAGCGACGCCACGTTCAGGCCGTCGTTCACACGCGAGGCGGCACTACAATAGGATGCGGGTCTGGGTATCGGCCAGGGGGTACCAGTCTAGCGACTGGACGTCTCACCCACCTGTACCGGCCGCCGCATCCACAAAGGAGAGGGCGAAGTCCCTCAAGTCAACGGCAATGCAGTGGCGCCGGGCACGCAAAAAGGCCTGGCCCACGAACACAGCATGCTCCAGCGACATCGAGTGGTACGAGCGACGACAGCACCCTGTAGGGAGGACTGGCGCGGAACATCACGATGACGTGGAGGTGCCGACCCAAGATCCACAGCGTAGCAGCCATGGGATCGTCCGGTGGATGAAATTAAAACCCCTCCGGAATTTTAGAGGGGAGTGTACCGGACGGCATGATGTTACGGACAATATGTGATTTGTGGTGGACATTTGTAAATATTACTGAATTAGGAACATTGCCTGCGACGTTGATTTATACCTATTAAGGGTGGGTGCACGGGGTCTTCTAACTCATGACGACCGCGGAGTGTGTATGTCAGTCCGCTGAGACTGACGCATTTTCACTACCGCGGCCGCCGAGTATTATGGTTTACTCGTGAATGCGACCTCGTGCCCCCAGCCCGATGATCGATTATTGTGTATTAGATTAAGTACCTTTAATTGAATGTATATATATTGTGATTTGGTTGTGCCTCCCGTCTCGGACAAGCTAATAAAGGACTGGTTTGTCCCTGTAGAGCCGAGGCGGGGGCCAACATATTGTATAGAATCCCTTGTATAATGTTATATGTAATGTGTATACTTTGGGGATATTATAAGTGCATGCCAGATGCTTATTCTGGCATGACACAGCATGCTGCGTCGGTGGCTCGGCTATGAGAGGCCGAGTAACACGGCACATGCAGATGAAAGGCGTATGTGTACGCTGAGTGAAGGCACCCCAGTGCTGAGACACTGGGGCGGCCAATACCTATTGGTATGACGGCAGGCTCGCGAGATGCGAGGCCTGTCGCTTGTAAACTGGGGTCCTGCTAGATGAATCTAGCGGACCCAGCATAGTGTCCGCGTGCTGACCCGAGGTCTGGCAGAGCGGCCTATGCATATGGGGACATCATAAGTGCATGCCAGATGCTTATTCTGGCATGACACAGCATGCTGCGTCGGTGGCTCGGCCCTGAGAGGCCGGGTAATACGGCACATGCAGATGAAAGGCGTATGTGTACGCTGATTGAAGGCACCCCAGTGCTGAGACACTGGTGCGGCCAGTCATGGAGCGAGGCTCATGACAATACCCTTTGGTGGTATGACGGCAGGCTCGCTAGAGGCGCAGCCTGTCGTATGGAATCTTGGGGTCCCGCTAGGGAATCTAGCGGGCCCAGCATAGTGTCCGCATACTGACGCTGTCTGGCAGAGCGGCCTATGCATGGGGAATGATATGGGGCTTAATTGACGGGTGCTTGCTGGACACGGAGATGTTCAGCAAGACCCGGCATTGCGTGTAGGCCTGCCAGCCGTGGGTTTTGCGCGGCTGGACAGAGCAGCACAATGTGCAATATTGTATAATTAACTAGGTTGTTAATTTGATAAGCACACCTCGGTGTATCATGGTGAGACGAACTCATCGATACCAAATACACCGAGGTGGGCATTTGAATATGTGTAATTATTCGCCTCTTCGCGGATTTCTGATATTTAGTATAGAAAAATACTAACTCCCGCTATTTTGAAGATAGCGGATTCTGGTGAGCATATCCCGGTCGGAAATCGCGTGGCGATTCCGATGATACCAGATAAGCCGGGATGTGCCCCAGATTCGCGATGATAATCCGCGGAGAGGCGAAATTATGATTAATTATTTCCCCTGCCACTCAGCACTGCGATGCGTGAGATGGTGGGGAGCGCTTGCGCGCGCATCATGTGTCCGCGCCGTTCGCCGCAGCCTGCGAGCTGGGGATCGACGGGGCAAATTTGTATATAAGCCCATACATTCCAATAAATTATCATTCTATCTTCGTTTACACTTGGTGTTTGACTTGACTACCCTGCCTGCTCTCTACTGGACTTCTCTACCTGGATCTCGCTGACTACCTTGGACTTCTCTCTGGACTGTTTGGACCCTTTCTGGCTGGCACATTGGACCGTGGACTCGACCCATGCAATTGGACCCTGACTACGGCTGATACCACTGGAGCGAGACTTCCCTCGAACGCGCGTTGAGACCCGAATTGAGTACGGTCTTACGTGTTTATTAGGGGATTTACTCGTCGAGGGCGCAGGGCGCAGAAGAAGACGTCGGAGCTACAACTCTCTCGAAAGCACGTCGGCCCGAAATCAAGTACGGCCCGCGTAGTTATTAGGAGAGCTCCGCCATCCAAGGAAGCGGCCGGGCGTGTCCTCACTGCGGTGCCTCACGAAAGCGACGCTCAGACCCGAAGCTAGTACGGTCTGCGTCGTTATTAGGGGGCTCCTTCGAAGACGCCAGCGGACGACGATTGACGTGTGCACGTACCCCTCGGCGGCTGACTGACCCTTAGAGCCTGCGCCTGCAGTCCCTTGTGCCGCGCGCGAGTCGTGTGGTACAAGCAGGTACGACGAAATGTGAGCAACACAGAACTCTTAGCCTAATATCACATGCCTCAAAAATATTGACTATAACACATACATCGCATTCATAGACCTAGAGAAGGCTTTCGACAAAGTAGAATGGAAAAGATTCTTCGAGATTTTGAAGAGAATTGATATCAAATATAGAGATAGACGAATAATCCAGGCACTATACAAGAATGAGGCCGCTATAATCAGATGTGACGATGATACAAAGGAAGCCAGTATAAGACAGGGGGTAAGACAGGGATGCTCTTTGTCACCTGTTCTTTTTAATGCTTATATACAGAGTGCGATTGACGACTTGAGAGAGAGAATGAGTCACAGAGAAGGTGTAAAGATACACGGACAAAAGATAGATATGATAAGATTTGCCGTCCGTCTGTCTTTCTGTCCGTCCGTCCGTCTGTCTGTCCGTCCGTCCGTCCGTCTGTCCGTCCGTCTGTCTGTCCGTCTGTCCGTCCGTCTGTCTGTCCGTCCGTCCGTCTGTCCATCCGTCTGTCCGTCCGTCTGTCTGTCCGCCCGTCTGTCTATCCGTCCGTTTTTCGCCCGTCTGTCTGTCCGTCCGTCTTGTCTGTCTGTCCGTCCGTCTGTCTGTCTGTCCGTCCGTCTGTCTGTCCGCCCGTCTGTCTATCCGCCCGTCTGTCTATCCGCCCGTCTGTCTGTCTGTCCGTCCGTCTGTCTGTCTGTCCGCCCATCTGTCTATCCGTCCGTTTTTGTCCGTCCGTCTGTCTGTCCGTCCGCCCGTCTGGTGTCTGTCCGTCCATCCGTCTGTCTGTCCGTCCTTCCGTCTGTCTGTCCGTCCGTCTGTCTGTCCGTCCGTCTGTTGGTCTGTCCGTCCGTCTGTCTGTCTGTCCGTCTGTCTGTCTGTCCGTCCGCCCGTCTGGTGTCTGTCCGTCCATCCGTCTGTCTGTCCGTCCGTCCGTCTGTCTGTTTGTCCGTCCGTCTGTCGGTATGTCCGTCCGTCTGTCTGTCTGTCCGTCCGCCCGTCTGGTGTCTGTCCGTCCATCCGTCTGTCTGTCCGTCCGTCCGTCTGTCTGTTTGTCCGTCCGTCTGTCGGTCTGTCCGTACGTCTGTCTGTCTGTCTGTCTGTCCGTCCGTCCGTCCGTCTGTCTGTCTGTCCGTCCGTCCGTCTGTCTATCCGCCCGTCTATCTGTCCGTCCGTCCGTCTGTCTATCCGCCCGTCTGTCTGTCCGTCCGTCTTGTCTGTCTGTCCGTCCGTCTGTCTGTCTGTCCGTCCGTCTGTCTGTCCGCCCGTCTGTCTATCCGCCCGTCTGTCTATCCGCCCGTCTGTCTGTCTGTCCGTCCGTCTGTCTGTCTGTCCGCCCATCTGTCTATCCGTCCGTTTTTGTCCGTCCGTCTGTCTGTCCGTCCGCCCGTCTGGTGTCTGTCCGTCCATCCGTCTGTCTGTCCGTCCTTCCGTCTGTCTGTCCGTCCGTCTGTCTGTCCGTCCGTCTGTTGGTCTGTCCGTCCGTCTGTCTGTCTGTCCGTCTGTCTGTCTGTCCGTCCGCCCGTCTGGTGTCTGTCCGTCCATCCGTCTGTCTGTCCGTCCGTCCGTCTGTCTGTTTGTCCGTCCGTCTGTCGGTATGTCCGTCCGTCTGTCTGTCTGTCCGTCTATCTATTTATTTCACATTTCTCTGTTATCTACTACAAATATCGACGACAAATACTAAAATACGCTTTTCGATACAAAAAAAAACAAAGAAAAGTGATAGATAAAAATAAATATCGCATACTATTACTTTGAAAGCGTGTGATATTATTTTATCGCACGATATGAAAATAGGCCCTTTTTCTAAATTGAAGTCCAAATATTTCAACACATGAGTTTGGTTGTCAAAAAGGCTAGTCTCTCAAATATCTTCAAAATATTTATTTTCGATGAATTGGTCATTCGATGAATTGATCATTCGATGAATTGATTTTCGATGAATTGATTTTCGATGAACTCGTCGGTTACCGATGAGAGTAATTGTTATCTTGCTCCCGAGATAGACAAACTCCTTGGTATTCTTTCTATGGGACGGCCGGTCTAAGAGCGAGGTCGACAGCCGTATACATCAGGCTAGGCTTGCCTTTAATAAAAGGTCTAAAATAATAGAATAAAATAATATTGACCTGAAACTGAGAATACTCCTCATCAAAACCTATGTATGGAGTATCTTGATGTACGGCTGCGAGACAATATATGGTGCCTATCTGAAAGAGATAAACGGAGACTAGAGGCTTTTGAGATGTGGTCCTACAGAAGACTATTGGGAATTTCCTGGAGAGACCACATTACAAACGAGGAGGTTCTCCAAAGAATCGAAGGAGGAAGACACCTGCTCATGCAGGACCTTGTCCGAAAGGCGTGCAAGATGGATCGGCCACATAATAAGACAACAAGGCCTCTTGCATGCCATAATGGAGGGTATGACCGAGGGGACAAACTCTAGGGGACGCCCACGCCGAGAGTACCTGGAGGACCTGTTGTTGGACGTGCGATGCCAATCATATGAAGAACTTAAAAGAGCCGCACAAGACAGGGAAGAATGGAAGAGAAGAATTGAGGGAATTGCTGCAAGCCAATCCTAGGATTGAAACCAGAGAAGAAGACTCTACACTTGCTACAGAATAGGGGTACAGCAAGGTTACAGCTATTGGCTAAGAACACGTAGAAAGCCGATTCCGACACGCGCCGACCGGCGCAAAGAATGCTACTATGCATTTGATTGGGAATGCACACAGAAAAAGCAGGAACCCGCTTTCCGGCATGCCCATTTAAATGCATTGAAACCATAGACAACAATCTATGAGCCGGTCGGCGCGGGTCGGAATCCGCTTTCTACGTGTTCTTACACATTGACGTAAGCCGTGCGTAATTTTATTACGTAACTAGAAGTTACAGGGAAGTCCCTAAATCCATAGATTGCTTAGAAAATGTATGGAATATATACACACTTTCTATGCTTTCTAAACTTTTACCGCGAATATTGGTCAATTGTCATTAGTTTTTGTTTTGTTTTTGGTTCATTGTGTCAAAATTGTAAAATATTTCATTTAACGATTGAAATCATAATCAAATTTAATCAATACTCATAAATTTATTACTAAAATTAAATCGAAATGACATTTATTATGAAGAAGACAAGGATACGCCTGTTCCTAGTTGGTAGTTGGATATTTGGGAAATATTTTGTGTGATCGATATTGCGTGTTGTAGTATGGTGTTAAAATTGATTAATCAATATGACTAAAATGTAGTGTTACATCACACCCAATTATTAAACCAACATAGAAACTTAACTCCATTTGTTGCTAAGGTAACTATATATTTATTTTTCTTTTGTACTATTATAGGATAAATAAGCTTAAAATAACTTTCGCGTGACTGTCGCCTACTTCTAAATAAATCAAGTGGATTCCTTTGATGTCGTGATTTATAATAATGTATTATTAAGTTGATACATTACGGTATAAGAGAGGTGTTTTAGTTGACATTGATGGCTTGAGTGATGAAGTTGAATATTTTGAAAAAGTTTAACTTTTAATAAACAATATTCAGGATATCATCATGTCTGATGATAAGGTATGTAATTTTTTTCTTTCGTTGGAGTTTTTAATTTATTTATCACATTTTTTTAATATTCGTTAAAACATTGTAAGTATAGTAAGTATAATGCTATTTCAAATACCGAAAGAAAAGGATTTTTGGGAATAACTTACAAAATTTTTGTAGAACATGATAAATAGTATGTGTATGTAGATATATTATCTCTTATATCTCTTATAGTATAAGCTTCTGTTGTGAAGGTGGAAATGGTCTGCACCAGGGTTCGAACCCATGACATTCAGTATGCTGTATGTACGAAAGCCGCCAGGGCTATGAACCCCTTCTATTTTTACTATTTTCCATGTTTCTAGAAACACCATTTAACATAACCAGTTTTGTATATTTCATATACCTATGTACTGGTTTGCATTGTATTTATTTGATATGTAGGTATACAAAGCGAAGGGAAATTCACTTAAAAGTTGACGAAACAGAAGGTAATTAGGGAGCGTTCAAGTATTACGTAACGCAATATGGGGGGAGGGTGGGTTAATCTTGTAAAAAGTTACTATTGTATTACCGCGGCGCCGCAACAAAGGTATTTACTGACTTTCCAGTAATAATTGTGATTTGAGGCATACATAGTTCTAAAATGTGCGTTAGGCAGCTTTGAGAGAATGGGAAGAGGGGTAACAAAGAGCGTTACGATGCATCTGGGGGGGTCAATAATGTAAAAAAATGCGTTACGTAATACTTGAACGGTCCCTTATTTACTTCGCGGGCTTCTTTGATTTTTGACAAAACCCTTGAATATGTTTCAACCTAACAGAGTGTAGTGTTATAATTTGGGGAGGTGTCCAAAGATGTATGCCAAACCCCCCTCAAAACTACGTTCAAACCTTAACCTTATCTATTCAAATCGTAGTGTTATCATCCGAGGATGTTATCAAATCCCCTAATCTATCCAAATTGACTAACTAAACGACAATGACCAACAATATATTCATTTTTCAGACAAAAACACCAATTTTAGAATCAAAAAATAAAATGTAACTCCATGAAAGAAAAGTTTGTATGAGAAAACAGGGAACTTTTAAAATTGAATTTTACTAAAAATTGGTTGATAAAATACTTCAAATGTTATCAAATCAATCCATAACATGCTTATTTACCAATCTGCATATAAATTTGATGTGTTTCATTTAAAAAATCGTGAAAAATCGAAGAAGCCCGCTATGTAAATAATTACCAAAAAAAAATTCAATATTTCGTATAATCTTCAAATATTCAGCTTTTAACTTTAGGAAATTGATATGGTCATCTCTAAAACCCGATTCATTAAATAAACTATGTGGTAGAACTAAAGTTGTAAATTGAAGTGGTTGGTATTAGTCCAGTGGTATCAATCGGTGGCTTTCGTACGTATAGCATATTGGAGGTCTTGTGATTCATTAAAAAAAAAATGTGGATTAAATTTAGATTTCTTATCTTGATTGTTTCCAGAAAAGCGAGAGTGGGGACGAGGAAGGTGATTGCAGACTTGATTTCATTTCAATATTTGTTCTCAAAAGTCTCCGACTCAAATCTGAAAAATGGCAAAAGATGCTCCAAACAGATGATAAGGTAAACAATAAAAAATAGTATACTTCAAAGTCGGTAGTTAGCCTAGTACTAAATTTATTTATTCTTTACTGTATATTGAAAGTATAATAAATAACGCACAAAATTTGACATAAAAAGACATCACAGAATCAACATACAGAGGGCGAGCTTACCACAACCAAGTTGCGGTCTCTAACAACTTAAAAAGAAAAAAAAACGTAAAAAGAAAAACAAAGCAAAGAATATAAAAAAAAAAGAAAACCAACTCAAACAAAAATGAAGGAAAGGTAGGGGTGGGAGAGAGGAAAGGATAGATGGGGTTTTAGGACACAGAGACTTTATTTGAGGAGATCATCATCTCTTTAACAGCTTGCTTGAACGACATCAGACTTTGGGTCAGTCTAAGGTTCGATGGGAGATTATTCCAGCAATGAACACCCTGAACTGCAAAAGAGTTCGAGATGAAAGTTGATCCATGTACCGGAATTGAAAGGATGCGCTGGTTGTTGGACCTCAGAGGCAAACTGTGACTCGCCAGGTATTAAAAGCTTCCCCAATATAATAGGGGAATGAAGCTGAATATATAGGGCTTTGTGCACAAAAGTGAGTAAGTGGAGTTCACGCCTTTGCCGTACAGTGAGTCATTTCAGGTCATTGTGAAATTGGGAAATGTGGTCAGATCTACTTAGGTTAAAAAAGTACTATAGTTGTTGACTTCTTATCAAGTTTCAAATCTCTGTTGAATCAGAAGTGCTTTTCCACTTGGAAAAATTTGGCATTTTCAATTTTTCTGGTCTCTGTGAACATTGTACCTGGAAAAGATAATGAATGTCTGGAATGCTGAAAATTCCATGTTCAGCTAGGATAATGAATGTTTCAATACTATGAGAATTAAGCACCACAGTCAGATGGCCATATCTTTTTCTCTAGAGCTTGTCTCTTTTTTTTCAAGCACATCAATGTTCTGTGAATAACTTTTTACGAATAAATTTCAGAACCTGTTGGTGTCGTTTTTTGACAATCCATCATTATCCACCATAACCTTTCACGTGAACAATGCAGGGCTCATACAGCCGTTCCTTGGATACTGTCTCAGCGCTAGGAGTAAGTTGGTTTACTTCATCAGAAACGCTTCTCAGAAGGTGACCAGAGACAATGTCAGATCTGTGAGTATAATTATTTTTCTGATCTTCTAAATTTTTGTTATAGCTACGGTCGATCCCGACATGAATCTAGCAGCTCTCCGGCCTGAATGTCCCTTCCGTGTCCACATATAAACACTTTCCTTCACCTCCACTCTGTTCTATGGGTAGCCATAAGGAAAAATCAAGAAATTGAATGAAATGAAGTTGTTGGTAGCCTAGCGGTTACAATACAGGATTTTGTATTGTATTGTTCAGAGGTTGTGGGTTCGATCCCAGGTGCCGACCATCTTCCTCTTTCACGGCACAAGCTTTAAGTAGCTTACTGTGAAAGAGTCAAATAGTGTGTTCATTTTGAGTGAGCGCAGATTAATTTTTAATAAAAAAAAAATTGTCCGGCTTATTGAATAAACTTTATTCTTTTTTTTTTATAGATACTCATAGTAGGAGAATTATTGCAAGAAACAGTAAAAGAACTGACCGTCTTAACAGAAGAAATATTTGCTCCATTACTATGTAACCCACAGAACCAACACAACTGGCCAGAACTAGTGATTGAAGATGTCAAAAAACATGTCAACAGTTTTAAAAATGTATTATATCAGGTAGGTTTTTTTTTTACCCATCATACTGTGTCCCTAGGGGGTAGGCAGAGAGAATGGACCCCCACTCTTTTTTATCCAAACACACTTCTTTCGAATCCTCCACCAACATTACATTCCTCGTACAACCAATTTTTTTACCATTATTCTAATGGTGTTCTTGGCCAATCTTAAGTTCAGATTATTTTCTCTGACCTGCCCCCGTAGACAAATTCAAACTGGCGTTCGACTACAAATGAAGATTTCGCCAATGTATAGTGCGAAAAAATTATCTGCCCACTGGAACATGTAGAAAATTATTTAAACCAAGCAATGACACTTATATAAAAATAAAAAAAGTGGACAGCTAATTTTCTTCCCACTCTACATTGTCGAAGAATTCGTTTGTAGTCGATCGCCAACTGTATTTTGTCTAGGCCCTCTGGGCGATTACTTTTGAAACTCGAATTGCAATCTCAATGTTGACCGTTAATACTTTTAGTACTGTAAATACTTGTATACATCCTTTTTATACATTTTTTTTTCGTAAACGATACCGGACTTTAAATAGATCTATGTGAAACTATTTTATGCATAGCAACCAAAATCTATGTGTGATAATGACACCTTTATTAAGCTTGAAATTGGATTGGTATTCTGATCGAAATTAAGAGTAACCCGCCTTGTCTTTCTTGAGGGTGGAATTGTTTAGTTCGATTCACATAAAAAATTAAGAGTTTTGCTGGGAGTCTTACCATGTACTTTTAGATTTTTATCTGTTTTTGGGCTCTTTAGAATTCTTTAGGCAGTGTCATTATAACTTCAAAGTCGCTGAATCTCATCTTAAGTTGTCGACCTATAGCAAGTAAATTCATAATTTAACGCATAATTAAAACTTTTAATAATTTTTATGAGGATTTTCTGAAAAGGTATGCGGGGATATGAACAATCAAGTGATTCTTCCAATGCCTGCCGGTGTAGAGAAAATTGATCAAGCCGAATCTGATTGGATAGCAAGGTGATTATAATATAATTCTTTTTGTCATATACAAACTTTTTTATTTTCATAGATTTTTGGCCTTTTTTTAAGGCCTAGATAGTTTCATATTTTGCTCTTTACATCAGTAAAACCTCAATATAAGAATTGTCTATTTAACAAACTTGGGGTAATCCTCTACTATAGCGTCCCAAATGCATCCCTAATATTTTTTTAAAATTTCGTAATGTATCCGTAATATTGCTATAATATGCATCGCACCGAAACCTGATTGAGAGATCTCAGGTTCAAATTCCTGTAGTACCTACTAATTTTCGAGACACTATGGATGGCAGGGAATCAAACTCAACAGCTCTCGATCAGGTGCTTGAGCGATACATATTATACAAAATACATAGTTGAAGTGATTGGTAGTCTAGTTATGGGTTTGATGCTAGGTGCCGACCATCTTCCTTTTTCTAGACACAAGCTTTAAATAGCTTACTGTATAAAGAACACAGGTTCATATTTTAAATAAAAAAAATAAATTAATTTTTTTTAAATTTATTCAGGCACTTGCAGTCGTCAAAATACAAAATATAAAAAAAACAAAACATCATATAAATCCAATAATTGCGTACCATCATAATGGGCAATGAATAATATTAAAAATAAATAGGCGAGGCTGGAAGGGTGTAAAGGGCCCTTTCAGCTCTCTGTCAATAAATATAATGTGTCAGAAGTTAGTAAGTCCTAAGTGTATCCCTTAGGACGATATTGTGAAGTTGCCTTCGCCACATGTCACGTTAATGAATTTGAAATGTTAATTTGCCAATCATACCTACTAAATAACATAAATGTTAATAAAATGTGTTTGTCTAGTTGCGGTGAAAAGATGGATATATACTTGAAAACCAACATTGAAGGAGTTGTCATTCAGTGGGCCACACAGATTAAAAATTTACTGAAAGAAAATTCAGCTTCGGTTTTTAAAAGGAATCCCTATCCCTTTCCAATGGCCGACATAAACTTTTGGTGCACTCGCTTGCAGAACTTAGAAAGTGTCTACTCGCAGTTGAAGGATTGCAGAGTAAAAAAAATGGCGACGTATTTAGAATTGACAAACAGTGTTTATCTGCCGTGTTTCAAAACTATGCTTTCAAATTTAATTACAGGTAAAAAAAATAGTTATTATTTACTTTTTTTAATAAAAAAAAAACAAACAAAAAATCAAATCTTTTTAATATTGAAGATTTTAATGGATTTGAAAACTCTCATCGTCAAAGCCAGATTTTGGACTGACAAATGCCACTTTAACTATTCGGTAACGGGCAGAACTGTTAAATATAATTTTTAAAGATAAGTTCCATGCATCTCCTTTGGTGACAACTATGCAGTGTTGAAGAAATGCTTTTTAAAACTGAAGATTTAAAAATATAGTAGAATGTTATGGTGAATCATAGACCTACTATATCTATGGACTGCTAACGTGAACTGTCAAAGGAACAACTCGTCTTATCAGCATGCAAGGATTTTTCCTTACTAACGAAGAGGCAAAGAGGCATTGGAGAACTGTAAAGATGTACTAACTGGTACTCGTTTGAAGCCTTTCAACCTAAATTCTGTTGGATTTTTGTAGGAAAAAACGTTTTAATGTTACATTATTGATGTTACTATCATTGAATTGACATAATTGTTGTTTTTCCTCTTCGACATGATAACATGGAGAACTCAGGCTAGCAATCCATAGAATATAAGATCAAGGTGGTGAATTGTTATCATACTGTAAAATGATTATTCTCAACCAGCATTTATAATTTATGGGTAAGAATACGTAGAAAGCCGATTCCGACCTGTGCCGACTGGCGCAAAGAATGTTACTATGCATTTGAATGGGGATACCCACAGAAAAACAGGAACCCGCTTTCCGGCATGCCTATTTAAATGCATTGAAACCATAGACAACAATCTTTGAGCCGGTCGGCGCGGGTCGGAATCGGCTTTCTACGTGTTCTTACCCTAGGGTCATAAATCCCATTTTTTCAAAAATTTTCAAATATTAAAAAAGTACAACATAAATTAAAACCATCTACAGGAGTGTATGATAAGGATTGGAGCAGATGGTTGTCATCTTGAATAATTAAAGTTATTGAAAATGTAATTTCTGCATATATTTTTGGTTAACAAATAATGTTGGGTGAAACTGTCTTTTATTTTCCATACTTTTTTAGGTGTGGTCGAAGCAAGAGATATAGTGCTGCACCAAAAACCATTGGTCTCCCATTTTGAGCGGTATGAAAATACGGATTTTGTTGAGAGTAAACAACTAATTCCGCCCATGATTCACTGCATTGGTCTGCTCTGGGGCACGTCGCAATATTACTGTACTACTGACAAAATTATAGGTTCGTTATGTTATTGTTATCACACAAATTGTAATGATTTGGGTTCTATTCTAAGGCCCCCCCATTCACGATCACTCCATCAATCCAAACGGAGTGATGACACTTAAAAAAAATGACCATGAGTGGAGAAAACTAAATAGATAAGTGATAGGTTGAGTCGGATATCCATCTGTCCAATAGACAATCCCGTCAAGCCATTCATCCGTCACGAGTGATTGTTGATGAGACAAATTTATGGATGACATCTATTTGGAGTTATTTTTTGTTGGGAAAAATTGAAAATCCAAAGACTCTAATTAATGATTGGACAACTTTAATGAGCATCTCACCATCAACAACAAAATGCAAGTAGGAGCATAGTGTCTTTTGTTATTTGAATACACAATGGAATACTTTCAAATTCAAACTTCTATTACAATATAAACTATGAACAGTAGATACCCTATTTTCTTCCAACATTTTTAATGGGACAAATTTTATGGATGACATCCATTTGGAGTTATTGTTAATTGGACCTTTTTTTGGATGACATCCATTTGGAGTTAATGTTAGTGGGACAATTTTTTGGATGACATCCGTTTGTAGTTATTGTTAATGGGAATATTTTTTTTTGGATGTCATTAATTTGTAGTGATGGTGTTTGGAGGGCTTATTATCTGATTGCTCCAGCTTGTGGAAGATTTACCAACCTCAGTAGCCTAGTTGTACAGGAATGTACTTCAAATTGCGAGGTCTCGGGTTCGATTCCCGGTCGGGTCAGAGGTTTTTCACTTAAAATGGATGGGACCGGTTGACTGGAAAAAATTGCCTCAGGTAATAAGTTCCGCCGGCTATACTGACACCTTTATAGAAAAGTGTTAATATATTTTATAATTCATTTTAAATGCTTTTAATGTTATGCTTTCATCTTCCTTAGACATATTCCTTATGGTTCAATTTATTATCAAATGTGCAATCGAATTTTTGTTTTAATTTGTTTCAGTGTTAGTTCAACAACTATGCAATATGATCGTAGAGAAGTGCACAGCATCCTGCGATCCGTCGTCTATATTTTTTGGCGAAACAATTGAACAATCTCAGAAAATACAACAAGCAATAACTGTTATAGAATTTTTCATGTAATTTTTTTATTTTATTTTCATTATATTAAAGGTTGGCCTTTAAATAATAATTTTTTTTTTGACAAAATGAATCTGTGCTCACTCAAAGTGAACACAAATACACTCTTTGACTCTCTCACAGTAAGCTACTAAAAGCTTGTGTCGTGAAAGAAGAAGATGTTGGTATTAATAATTAAAACAGTTGGTTAGAAGTTTAAGTATACATGTTTATTAGAGTGGGTTAAGAGAGTGAAAAACCCATAGATCTACTATATCTATGGATTGCTAACGTGAACTGTCAACAGGAACAACTCATGTTATCAACATGCAAGGATTTTTCCGTACTGACGAAAAGGCAAAGAAGCATTGGAGAACTGTAAAAATGTACTAACTGGTACTCGTTTGAAGCCTTTCAACCTAAATTCTGTTGGATTTTTGCAGGGAAAAACATTTTAATGTTACATTATTGATGTACCTATCATTAAATTGTCATAATTGTTGTTTTTCCTCTTCGACATGTTGATAACACGGGAACTCAGGCTAGCAATCCATAGAATATAACATCAATGGAAAAAACATTGTTCCAAAGACAACAGTTCAACTATTGAAGTGTTCTAAATTCAAACAATTATCCAATCATTAATTCTGTCATCAAGTAGGTAGGCACCCATTCCATTAGTATGTGCTTTGTAACAGATGGCACTTGGGATCAATCCCATGACCTCCAGTATGAATGTCGGCGTCATAAACAGTTTGACTGGCTAAAGGTTTATAAAAACACATGATTTTCTCTTCATTCACCCGTACATCTTGTGATTTTTCTACCAAGGAAGAAATTTATAATCTTTTTTTATGTGGTCTGTTTTTTTATTTTTCAGTAAAGTGTTGGATGACAATAAGAAGAAAGTGGCGACATTTTTCCCACCAGATCGTGTGCCAATCATGTGGAATTTTGATAGCAAAGTATTGTCAAGATTGTACAAGTTTTTGGAAAGACTTCGTATGGTCGAATATATGCTCAATACAACGGTAGAGATGCTAAAATTAGAGAAAGTGGAATTTTCTGGGATTCGCGGAAAAACTTTTAGTAGTAATACTTTGATGGTAAGATTTAACTTTTTCTACTTTTCTATTAAGTTCCCCATTCACTATCACTTCAAATGGATGACATCCAAAATAATTTTTCCATTCACAATCACTCTATCAGTCCAAATGAAGCGATGTCACTCTATTTTGACAGATGTGACACTTGAGTTTTTGTTCAAACATTATAACGGAACGAAATCACACTACGTTTATACACGTATTCAGTTGGACGGATGGAGGACAGTGAAGTACCTATATGAAATGAATAATTCATTTTCTTTGTTTAACCGTCTTTTGTTTTTTTAGATATATGAGAGATACACAAAGCTGTATCAGCGAATGTATCAAATACAATACAATCCTTTAGAGCCAGAGAACGAAGAATTTCTGAAAGATTACTCCAAGTTCTTGAGAAAAGTGAAGGACATTGATCAGAGGCTTGCCAAAATATTTGGGGAAGCTTTCGACGAGTGCACTAATCTGGAGGCATTGTTTAAGGTTTAGTTAATAGAATATTAATTATACTACCGGACTAGCTGACCGCCCGTCGAACTTCGACCTAACCCAGAATAAAAAAATAATTTACTCCTGGTTTATGCAACGTTTGTTACATTTTAACCTTTTCTACTTGCAACTACCCTGCAAGGAGTGGTATTGAACTCATACTCCGCTTAAACCTTCCCGGACATTAGTAGAACAGATCACCAAAGTTTCATTGAAATACGTTCACTGCTCTTTGAATCTATCGACTATCACACACACATACACAAACATTCAGTTTTATATACACTAGCTGACCTAACAGACTTTGTCCTGTCATAACTATGAATTTTTAATTCGAACTGGTATAATGATAAATTTATTATTTTATCAATATAATTAATGCGTCTGTTTTAAACAATATTTGCAACAAGTTAATTATGCTGCATAAGTATTCTGAAACTTTCTAATGTTACCGCCTGGAGAAGTTCATACTATACCCAGAGGATATCCCAAACATCGCCGCAAAAACCATTGTTAACTTCTGGGCGGACATTGGGCTCGACGGCATTCTGTAATCAAAGTGGCAAGCACAATAGACCCAACAAGGGTCACGCATTTTTCTTAATTTTTTCTGTCATAAAAACCTTCTGACAATAGCAAACACAACAAAAAAATTGGCAAAATCAGTTCAGACCAAGTGAAATAGGGAGCTTTATTCGTAAATGGTTGATCATTTTATGTTAGCTTTTCTTTGAATTTCTTATCATGATTTCATTCTCAATCAATCAATTTTCTTTAAAATTTAACCAGATTTCTTCCTTAATGTTCCCAACTAATTGATGCTGTCTCTTTTAGTTTCTGCAAATACTAGGAGACTTGGCTAACAGACCCAGCATAGCGTTAGAGTTACAGCCAAGATATAAGAAACTGGTGAGTTTGATGGAGAAAGAAATAGACGAAGTCAACTCGATTTTTGATGAAGGCTCTCGAGTAAGTATTTTTTATATTATGGGTTTATTTCGTTCTTGCTTGATGAAATAAAATTCACTAAACAAAACATTATATACATTCTCCCTTTAAACCCCACATAGGGGCATAGGAAGGCAATAAGAACTCTCCATTGACCTCAATTTATGACATACTCCTGTTTAATCCTCCCACACCATGTCCCTCAGTTCTGCTTTGAAGGAGTGGAACAAAGTATGAAAGGGTCTTGATGGGGAGAAGAACATCGCTCTCCCCAGCCAACTGTCATTCAGCATCCTTAACACATGTTCATCTCCTCTCCACAATGGTAGAAGTGATAGGCTTGTGCTGGGTGTGCCAGCATATAGCGTCGTTCGTGGTGGCCTTATGCCCAATATTCTTCTTAGGCACTTTGATTCAAATGCAGAGACTTTTGGTGCCTGGACTATTTCATTTATATACATATATCTGCAGCGCTACAACCCTGAGCGGGTCTCAGCAAACTTCTCCAAGCCACCCTATCCGCCGCCCCTGTGCGCCATTGTAGCTTAGATTTTGCTATTCTCCTCCTTCCTTCTGGTCTCATGCAGAAGATCTGGTATAGCCATTTCATTTTTGTACACTACTAGTAAAACACTTTCACTTATCATGTGATCAAGAAAGACTTTTCTCTCATTGTTTTTTCACAATTATACACTAAGAATCTTGTTACTTCGCTGTTCGTTATAGATTTGGAGTTCTATCTTTGTCCTAACTCAACTACCTAGATGCCATATTTCAAAAGAAAAATTAATCTCAATTCGTTTTTTAATGTCACATTTTAATTGCTTTGAAAATGTGCCATTCAAGGTAAGAGAACAAAAATCTATAATTGGGATTTTAATTTGTTTCTAGAATATCAAAAGAACCAAAGGGAGATTGGTGATAGATCCGTACTTCCCGCCCGTTGCCGGAGTGCTCTGGTGGACGCACAAACTTCACGAGAGAATAGCAAGACCAATGGCGGATTTCAATCATGCTACCATCTTGTAAGATAATTGAGATTTATTTATTCTAAACTAGGGGATACCCAGTGACGTAACTAAACTATCCGAGACCCATGGAAATTTTTTTCGGATGGTGCTCCCAGTTGAAACCATCATATTTTAATTTACTTTCAATAAACCACTTAAACATATAGTTACCAACCACTATTAACGTATAAATACGTCAGACGTAAACATTATCGGGTACGGGTATGACATATGAATACGTCCTCGAATATAATGTTGCGCCCTGGAACGCGGGACGTATATTTTCGAACAACTATAATAATATGTCATTCATACGGGTCTCAACATGAATTTATTACGTGGATGGAGTCAGTTTCATTTCGCTGTTGCGAGCGATGGGTTGTGTTGTGTGACCAGTGACAGGTACGTACTTATACTTACTTACATATTTTTTTTATTTGTTTATTTAAATCCTTACAAATACATACAATGGCTATAAAAATATTTCCTATTATATATTATTTGTATGTCCAACCTTTTATTTAAAAAATATCTTTATTTCAGTGTCCATCAAAATGAATGAGAGCAATATCAGCAATGATGAATTCAATGTACTGGCAAGCAATATTGTTTTTTCCATTGTATTTTATAAATATCAATAAAAGATAAAATATATATTTCATAGTTTTTTATTTATTTTAAGTATAAATAAAAAAAACAGTAATATGAAAATATGACATTCTTCGGGCGTGACGTGTTGACATGTCCTAGTGAAAGAATATGCGCCCGTTACATGTTGCGTAATTAGAATGGGAACTCCCCGGTTAACAGGTTTATGTATGCATTTTAATAAAAAAAAATTAAGTATAAAAAATTTAACGATCCTTTGGTAAGTTTGATTTTGTAGGTACATTGTTTTAGTGTGTCTCAATCAATCAAAATATCTGTATTATTTTTTGTAATAATCGATTTATATCATCGATAATTTTAAATTTGGAAATATGGATATTCAATATTTATTTCTGAATATCAAATTCGATATATTTTTTTGAGATCATTGTTCTTTTAGAGCAATTTCTTATAGAGTGTCTGTTTACCTAAATAAATAAATAAATAGAGAATAAGTAATTCCACTTTGGGGTTCAAATATCAGTATATCAATATTTTTAGTCTGCGTAAATTGATATTTTTAAAATTATCAATACGATATATAGCGAAATATTTTTTCCGTTTGCGCATCACTACTATTGCCCTTTGAAAGTCTCGAACGCCCACAAAGGGACATTACAGAATCTCGATGTAGACAATCTTGGATGCTGTAAATGCCAGAATTGGTTGAATTCTTCCATGGATTTTGATACATTTTTATCTTTTTTTTTTAATTATAGATCTGTGGATAATTCCACTACTATTCAAATGAAAGAAAAATTCCACAATTTCATTGAAAAGTTGGAGATGTTTGAGAATGAATACATAAACAGATGGATAGATTCCGTGCCACAAACGTGCGCTATCAGTCTCAACAAATGCTTACTGCTGCGCTCCAAAGCATCTTTAAAACTTAATTTCGACGACGAGGTAACTTGTTAATTTTTTTTCCCACGAAACTATTGTATTTGATAGTGCACAACATTAATAACCTCCTCTCACACCATGTCTAAATCCCTCAGTTCTGCTTAGAAGGAATAGGACCAGTGTGAAGAAAGGAACAATTATTGGTGTTTTTTTTAAACTTTCAAAATGACGTAAGTCTTCTTAGAAGTAAAATTTAATAACTCCTGGATTGGGTGTTCTGGTGTTTATTTTCCAAAACTTTTATAAAACGGACAATGTTTATATCTTTTCAAAATGCTCGGGGAGTAGTTTTTCCTGTGGTTTGTACGCCAAGTGTATTATACTTTAATAAAGTAACTATCCATTAAAAAAGAAAAAAAAAATTGATTTGTGATTTTAAAACGTTTTATTTATTAATTTTTTAAATATTCTTCTTTTTATTTTACTACAACCATTTTTTCATTCATCAGCTATTAGAAAAATGTTTTTTTAGTTTCCAAAGTGAAGTACTCTTTTCACAATTTTCAGTTTTAGATCAAAAGATGGAAAATTTATATAAACTAAAAAAAATTGAATAACTCGAAAACCGCTGACATTAGACCCCTGGCTAATGGGAACAAAATTATTGCAAATACGCTCTAGTATAACCCTTTTAAAGGAATTGGTCCAATTCCCAGTCACCCTGTACTGATATTGGATACTATTTTTTAGCTGGCGTGCATGCTTCGAGAGGTCCGCTATTTGAGATTTTTAGAAAAGTATACAATTCCCCAGGAAGCTTTGGACTTGTTTTACAGAGCAGAGAATCTTGAGGTAAAAGTTTACGTATTTTATCATTATTCCATATAGGGTAGGCAGAGAGAATGGACATTCATTCTTTACATTGTGTCATCCACTGACTTAATTAGCAGTTTCTGCTCATTCTTTTAATTCCTTTATAATATGTATTAGTTTTATTATTAACTATCCCGACAGACGTTGTCCTGTGTTCCTAACTATGAATATTGAATTCGAATTTTTATGGTGATGAATTGATTATCATTTGACCAATGTGATTACGAACGATGCGTCTGTTTTAAACCATGTATATTCCATCCGAATTCTGTCAATAGCACCAATTGACAATTTCTGTCAAAATTTCAAAATTGGAATAAAAATTATAAGGTAAAAAGTACTAATAAGGTTGTCTACGTAGAGTTTTCATTAATTTTCTAACTTTCCATGCATTTTTCTTCTAAAAGGACATTCCCCTGTTAAAAGCCTACACGACAAAAAAAGAATTAGTGAAATCGGTCTAGCCGTTTAGGCGTGATGCGATAACATCAGGAAATAGCTCTCCATTTTTATATATAAGATTTAGTGCCGTCATTTTTAAACTATTGTTAATATTTTCAGAATTGTATAATGAAGTTAAATAGATCAATTGATTGGTACAATAACATACGGAAAGGCAGTCATGAGTCCGAGGTCACTCTGATTGAAAGAGAGATCAATAAAGTGGATGAGATGTTGAAAGAGGGTCTTCATAGCCTCACCTGGGATGAAAACAGTAAGATATTATAATATGTATACTCCCTTTGTAACCCGCTTTGGGTCACCGTAAGGTAAAGATATATATTTTTTCGAAAATGTTTGGTGTGCCAATGTTAACAGTTTCCTGTGTTCCCATCATTTATTCCTACCCACTATTGTCACCCATAAAATGGTACCTACCTACTTATGCTTATGGGCGACATTGGCAGTTCAGTTTAAATCATGTCATCCGAACCGCATCATTCATATAATACCAGTCCTTCTTTAGCTTTAATCTGTTATCGCTGATAGCACCACTCTCCTCATCAGTTTCTCGCTCCAATTACGCTACAGCCCGTATCGAACCTTGGCTTACCTTAGCATTCGCCTTCAAAAGGTCCTGTTCTTCAACTCGCCAACTGGATGATCGGCGTTGCGTCTTTTTCCACTTCATCTTAGCCGAGGTCTACCAACTTGTTCTGTCCTCCTGGGTGTCCACTTATGTTACGGACACACGGTCACATCCGCGGATGCGTAGCTCAGAATAAAAAAAGAATAAACTATATAATAGGGGTGTAAAACGTAAGAAATAATCTGACGTTTTTAATGAAGGTCTGCCATTTCACAGAATAAAATAATTTTCATTCCAAACCAACAGTTTGTAAGGGTTCATTAAAAAATCAATAACAATACAAGGATCTTAAGTTTGTCTTGGTAAGTCCAGACTCCAGACAAGAACTAACACTTTCTAATATGGCACTTGACAACAAAGCTCAGTAGTTAACGCTCTTCATGCCTTTTACTTGCACATGGCATGCACCTTCTTTCTCTCTCAAACTTCAAGGCCATACCTTTTGAGATAAGAACAGAATTGCATATCTTAATTTCGTGTCGCGACTTGCTCTAGCGGTACATCCGCATCAACATTTGCATTAATAAATGCGAATGCAGATGCGGATCTTCAATTGATGTGGATGCTCCGCCTTTGCGGAAGCGAATGTCTGCAACATCCCTATTTTAGACCACGATATTTCTTTTTTGCATGTACCACAAGCCCAGTATCAAATACTTACAACCACATCAAGGGGTGGCGTTTTTCATTCCTCAATTTTTTTTTGTTCCAGTTGAAGAATATGTCGATAGAATGTTTGAGATGATTAATAAATTACAACAGAGAGTTCTCTCCGCCCAGAGGAATTTGAAAGAATGCTTAGAAAAAATGAGAAAGTGGAGTAGCGCATCTATATATGATCGACGTAGAGGATCTAAAGAGGACAAATCAAAACTTCTTGCCTGTGAGGAAAATTATCAAAGGGAAAAAAACAGGTTAGCATTATATAGCTTAGGGGGCGTTCAAGTATTACGTAACGCAATTTGGGGGGGGGGGTCTTGCAAAACGTTACTGTGCGTTACGAGGGCGGGAGGGGGGGGTTCGAACAACTCGTTACGTAACGGTATTTTGTTTCTTAAATAAAAAAAATTGGGAAATAAATCTTCCAAGTTGGGCAATCCTTTTCGTTTATGTTTTACGGGAAGTCCCTCGATTGTACTGTACATCATTTTTTTTTCTCCGAAGTTAGCAAAGGAACCCTTTTCGACAATGTTTTACGGGAAGTCCCTCGATTGTACCGTACGTCATTTTTATTTTGTTCTCCGATGTTAAAGCTTTTGGTGGAAGCACGTAGAATGCCGAATCCGACCCGCGCCGACCGGCACAAAGAATGTTTCTATGCAGTTGAATGGGGATACGCACAGCAAAAGCAGAAACCTGCTTTCCGGCATGCCCATTTAAATGCATTGAAACCATAGACAACATTCTTTGCGCCGGTCGGAATCGGCTTTCTACGTGTTTTCACCCTAAGCGTAAGAATTTTTCGCTCTGCAAAAAAAGGAACCTTTTTCGTTTAAGTCTTACGGGGAGTCCCTCGACTGCATTGTATGTAATTTTTATTTCGCCCTCCCAAGTTAGCAAATCTTTTATTTTTTACGGGGAATCCCTCGACTGTATTATACATACGTCATTTTTATTTAATTTTCGTTGTCAGCATTCGTTAGTGGTCAAAAGGGGAGATTTACATCATCAACTGGACTTGCCAACGCAGCTATGCAAAAATTTGGAAAACAGCTAAAGAAAAAATAAAGATAAATTTATGGAAGATATAAATAGTATTTTTTTTTCTCCGAAGTTAGCAAAGGAACCCTTTGAAACCCTTTTATTTTTTTTACGAGAGTTCAGTAAAAAAATAGTCTCTTGGGCGTTACGTAACATTTAGGGGGGGGGAGGGGGGTAGAGAAAAACGTTACGGCACGTTACATGGGGGGGAGGGGGGGTAAAAAATCTTCAAAAATTGCGTTACGTAATACTTGAACGCCCCCTTAAGACTGTGAATACTGGTCAAATTTCTTTGTAGCAAATACCGAAGTTACGAAATTTCCAGTATAACGAATCATAAATTTGTACCCGAAAACCTTCCATATAAAATGTACTGAACTAAAATTCATTTCAACGAAGTCCATCTCAGTAAAGCGAACTTTTTTGTTTTAAATTTTTAAAATCATGTTACAAATAGGCAAAAAAAATTCTCCGACTTTAGTTTGTCCTTGGCATTGGCAATTTCGCAAGTGTTTGCCTGACATATTTCCTTCATGTGATTGATAAATCCTTGAAATTTGTTTTTGTTCTCACGTGTAAATAGCGTACCTACTGTGTTCTGTTAAACTTTCTGTCCCCAATGATTCTTGAATTTTTTTCAAAAACAATAAAATTTAGAGTTTTTGTACAAAAATAGTCATGATGAGAAGAGATGAGATTAATGACTTTGTGTTTTGCTGTATTCATCATTAGTCCCTCAAATAATAGTTTATTTGACATCAGTAGTAATAAGGCGAAAAACAAATTAAAAATGTATCATTTCCTATATTTCCAGTGTAACGAAATATTTTTAATGGTCCAGTGAAGTTTGTTATACCGAGATTTGACCTGTATACAGCTTAACACATTATTTATTTTGTAGGATTGCTGATATAAACGCATCGTACGCAAGTATAAAAGAAGTCATTAACAAAAATTATGAGCTATTTTTTAATCTAAAGACATCTCACGAAGTAAGTACTTACTAAATAAAAATATTGTAATAAAGTATTGCTTTTTGTTCGTCAAATCAAGAAAACTTTGTAAATTTTTTTTTTTAATTTTAGCCAAACATAAAAAGCTCGTTCGTAGGATCTAGTGCTAGTAGCATTTGTTCGGATGTGGATTCGAATAATGTGAAAGTTGATATTATGACTCCAGCAATCTTGTCCGAGAGTGAGGATGACGAGATATCGAGAATCCAACATTGGAAAGCTTACGTCAACTATATAGATTCACAGGTTAATGATTTCTTTTTTTAAAACAAATCGGGGCTCACGCAAAGTGAACACAAATACACTCTTTACATCTTTCACAGTAAGCTACTTAAAGCTCGTGTTGTGAAAGGGGAAGATGGTTAGCACTGGGGATTGAACACACGACCTTTAGAAGAAAAGTCGGCAACTTAACCAATAGGCTAAATCCCATTTCTAAATGAAAAATTCATTATACCTAATAAAAGAAACTGTCTTCTATATAACGTGAGCGACTAAAAAAATTAAAAGCATTACATCTACAATGACACTATATAAGTCGCTTGTGAGATCAAGCTTGAAATATTGTGCACCTATTTGGAATCCATATTACGACAAGTATAGGATGCAACTCGAGAGGATCCAGAATACCTTTATACGTAGGACACGCTAACGTTTTGGTGGTGCACTGTGTTGTGGTTCTCTACGCACACTTGAGCTGAGACGTGAGTTGCAGGAGATTTGTACTCTGGGTAAGATGTGTAGGTTGGAATGCGACACTCCCGAACTTCTATCTATCCTCAACTTCCGTGTTCCGACCTTAACCAGATCAACTGATATTTTTCAGTTGTCCACACCAAGGACCAATCGAATGACCAGAGGTTATGATTCCCTGCAGTTTTCTCGTCATACACTTGGCAGTCCACATAGTGTCTTCAAGATCAGATTTCCAGAGCTCTTTTAAGCAATTCGACTAATTCGCAATAGCTTGTTGATTAATTTTTCCCACACCCCTTTCTCCCTTCTTTTCCTTCCCTTCTTCTTACACTCTCCATTTGTGTTTGAGTTTATCTTCAGTTTTTTTCATATTTCATTTATACTAAGAGTTTTCCTTTTGGTAGTTTTTTTTCTCTCTTGAACATGTTTTACTGTGTAAATCAATAATATACTGTGTAAGATGTGACACATCTCGATGGAAGTCAACTTAATTTAAGGCCATAAATTTCTATTGTTTCTACTTTTAATGTATAGTTGTCCTCTGTAATGTGTTTTTTCAAAATAAATAAATAGTTCAGGTCACCACTCCATAACTGTTGAAGCGTATCATATAGATGGCGCTTTTTTCAGAGATCTTATTTTCCCGCTCTGATGCGGTTTAGTCTCACCCACTCCCTGCTGTCCAGCTCAAACCCAACCACTAGTTTAGTAGAGTCTGCTATCAGGAACTTGTTTATAGTATCTACCCTCCTCCACTCATCTCGGCAAGCCTGTTAAGCAATGAAGTCATTGTTTTCCAACATCTGCGTTCTAGACCAGAATGGCTTCCTTGACTTCAGCCTTTCAGAGGTGTTGTGAATGCCTTTTGTCCATTCTCTGTGTTGCAGCATCTCTTCGAAGGTGAGGGGGCACAATATTCGCCAGAACGGGCAGCCATTGGTACTGGGTAGGCTTTTGTGTACCAGATATAGTTCTCTTACGGCCGGTTTCAATAACCCATCCGTAGTAATCAGTTAAACGCTATCCGTCAATTAACCGCAGTTAATATTCTATCCTTATCCGCATTTCAATAAACAAATAACAGATAGATAGTATTTATGTCAGTTACCATGGAAACTATCCGCGTTTGATCATAGAAATTGTCAATACTTCGTCCATGTCAATTATCGAAAATACGTCAGAGTTTCAAAATCAACAATATTGTTATGTTGTCTATGGACAATATAATAATATCTATGCGTCAGAGAGACACAACATTCGCCCACCATTATTTTTCTCGTCTCGTCGTCGTATATTGTTTATAAGAAAATGATTTATAAAAAATAAATCATTTACGACGGTTTTGGTTAACCGAAACCTGACAAGAAAATTTTTGTTCAACAATATCGACATGAAATTTATCCGTGAATATAACATCCGGGGTTCTTCGTCCTCGTCAGAGTCGAAGACTCCGTCTTCAAATAACTCCAAAACGCTCTCGTCACTTGAAAAAGCCATTACTTAAAAAAGAAAACTTGTTACTATACCAAACACTTGCCGTCGAAATCGGGGGATAGGAAAAAAAACTGCCGAAATCGGGGGTTAGGAAAACCATAGAAAAAACAGTAATCACAAATGTCACAAGCAACTAGAGATAGGTTATTGAAACGCTTTATCGCCGATTTCTATACAAATCATATAATGAAAGATAGATAGAAATTCTATCTATCCATTGTTTATTGAAACACCAAAGTGTAAAGATAGATAGATTTTTAACCATAGATAGGAGATAGATAGGTTATTGAAACCGGCCGTTAGTGGAGTTAAGTTTGATGTCCACACTTTTTGGCAAATATGGAAAAATATCTATAATGTAAATTTTCTCTTACACATTTTGTCAATTTCCACTGGTGGATGAATAGTGTTGGGGAAGAAAGAACAATTTTTTAACTTTTGTTGATTGTTCATAATTTTCTCTCTCTTGTAGGTGTGTGAAATATTGACCAGCACCATTGGTATGAATTTGAACATGTTTGCTAATAATATGGATTTGGAGCGAGGACCAAATATTCCTTTCATGGAAGTTTCTGTTCATTTAGAAGAACCAGGTTATTTTTGTTTCATCCAGCCTTTATTTGAAAACTAAGATTTATGGTATCTAGTAAATAATAAATTTGTAGCACAAATTAAATTTTTCTTAAAATGCACTCTTAACTTGACTATTATGAAGTAAATTATGTAACCCATAACTCGAATTTCAATAACAAAAGATAGGCAATCTAAAGATATATAGCATTTCTGTCTGGTAGCTCTCTTGTTATAGAAACTGCGTATTTTGTGTGAATATACGTCAGAGATCTATGGTCTGTTATTTTATATGGGTTCAGTTGCGTAACTTGAAAACATCACATGCAAATTTGGCATTATTTTGATCAACGAATAATTCATGGCTATTTTTACTAGTGAAAACCTGTGCACAATGTATATGTTTGATTATGCCAAAATAGAATTAATTTGTGAATATTTTATCCGGTCCATTGTTTTCGAAGTCAGAGACAAAGAATTCTTCCTCAAGTAATTGATTTTAATCACTCTTGTCACATGAAAAAGGGTTTATTTTTAAAAGAAATTTGATTTTTGTTGCGATACAAAACACAAAAGTGACACAAACCTGTCAGGCATTGCAAAACCATAGAAAAAGTATTAAAGATAGGTTATTGAAATGGTGTATCGCTGATTTCTATATTTCTATACTTAGTTGCAGTACTCCAAAAGTTTTATACAAAATTCAGTTTGTTTATTGAAACTCCAAAATAGAATGATAGATAAGTTATGGAAATCGGTCGTTAGTCTATAATTGAGAATTACCGCGATTTTTGGGGACTACACAGTTCATTCTCAGACTCATTTATCAATAATATTTACAGACTTGATATTCAGTCCTCTATTGGACGATCAAGACAGTGAATCTCTACAGCATTTGATACAACACATGGTAGAGTTTATACAGAACCAGGCCATTGTCTTTAAACGAGTTACCGACATTCCGGACAAGGAGAACTATTTATGTAAGGCAAATAACATGTCTCGGTATTATGTACCTAATTTTATTTCAATGCTTTTTTCATTGTTTTTTTGATTGCAGATGAAATTAGCCAATGTGAGCATATAAAAAGCATGGTTCAGCGTATAAATGAATCTATTAATTACACTATTGAAGATATATCCGTATACATTCAGGTAAACAAAAGTAATTCTATTTCAGTCTAAAAATTAATGTCATATACTATTCTGCTAGAGAATTTTATTGGCGTTTCACTCTTTGATTTCTTGGGCTGCATTTAGAATCTTTTCAGCTTTCTTTCTACAAAGGTATTATTGGAAAGCACTCGCAAGAAGATACATGGGAGTCTCTAATGACTCTCCTCACATCCTGAACAGAGTCCAGTATCCCTATGGTCTATTTACCACTTTTTGAACAAAATTCCCACATCTTTTATCGATGGTCAGTACTTATGTCACCCCACAATCCTTATGGGCAGCTCTTGTTGGATTCCAGCGGGATGATCGAGTAGGAAGCTTTTTTCTTCTTAGTGACTTCTCTATGGTTTGATTGTGCCGTTTTCCATCTTTGACGATCCACAATAATTTTGGTACTTTGGCAGATTGTCTGCAGTTTTTGCATCTCTTTCTTGAGCTTTCGACACTCTCTTTCGAACCAAATGCTCCCGATTGCCTTTGTCTGCACACTTTTTAGTGGAATCACATTCTGGGCTCAGCCATAGGAATGCAGGCATCCATGTCATTCGATCCCTCAAATGCGCTGTAACATAAACAGCACACCCTGATTATCGGAACATTGCGATTGTGTGCTTCCAATGAGCTCCTAAACTTATCCACGGAAGCAATCTATGAATGACCTGTCAGTTAGTCATTTACTTGACATTTCCACATACTTAATGGGAGCTGCAGCGTCCAGCAAAATGTCTTGTCTATTAAAACTCTTTTTATCTTCAGATCTATGACAAATATTCTTATCTATGGTTGGATGAAAGGGAGGAGTACTTGGAAATGTTTTTGAAATATGGAAAGGTCATCACGAGGGAAGTAATGGAAGAAATATACCAAGAGGAGGTTGATTGGGAAACTGTTACAGAAAGACCAAGCTTAAGTATGTTTAAAGAACAGGTACGAACACTCCTTGATTTTTTTAATTATACGAGTGTTGTCATATGAAGATACTTTTGTTGTTTGCTTATGTGACAACACCAACGATCAACAAAGACTGCTCTATTTCTAGCTCTGTTTCTATGTTCTCTTGGTGTACACGCACCCTTAGGGAATTTCAAATTTGCAAACAAGCCAATTTATTTCAAACCAGCTTTCCCGACAGACCTTGTCCTGTAGTCCTTACTATGAAAAATGATTACAAATTTGTAATTTTATACAAAAATACGTTTGAATGATAAAAACCAATGTTTTGAAACTTAATGGTTGTCAAGTAAATAAAACTTGTGTTATGGAAATTTTCACAGATGGTGTTGTCATTAAATCCGTTCCATACTAACTTTAATATTATATTTTATATATGCTATCCATTTTTTCCAAATTTTAATAATTATTATCCTGTTATCCGGAGCAGAGAAGAATGCAATAAACCAAGCATCATAAAAATCTGTTCAGTCGATCTCGAGTTATAAGTATTTGCACTAACCTGACTTTGTTTTATATTATAGATTTTAGACATTGAAATGTCAGATAGTTTAGTCAACACAAGGTCTCTAGACAGTAAATTTACACCCGTATATTTGCAAACAAAAAGTTTTGATGAATACATTTGATTTCAGATAGAAGTGTTTGAGAATCTGTATAAAGAATGCGAAAAACTGCCCACATTGAGGCTGTTCAACGGCTGGCTACAATTGAATATGGACAGGCTTAAGCAACAATTACTCAATTTGATTTGCAAATGGGGTAATATGTTTAAGCAGGATCTCGTCAATTTTGTGCTTGACAGGTTAAATACATTTCATTCTCTCAATGCTTTATTTACATCAATGTACGGTGTCTACAGTATCTAAAATCTTAAACACAATGAGTTTATTTTAGTTTATAGGCGTGGACTTCAAATCACGTGGTCCCGGGTTTGATTACTAGATACTCCATAATTTGTAGAAATTAATTTAACTATTAAAAGTATCCAAAAATATCATTGTAAACTCTGACCCGACCCTTCGATTCCCGGTCGGGTCGGGTCAGAACTAAGTGATTTTTAACATGAAATTTCTACCCAGGTTTGGTTTGTCTCATATTGGACGGGACCGTTTGACTGGAAAAAATTGTCTCAGGCAATAAGTTCCGCTGGCTATACTGACACCTTTGTATAGAAAAGTGTTTATTTATTTATTTTAGTTTGAATAATATGGAAAGCTTTGTTGAAAATACCGTAAATGGCTTAAGCATCGAGTTATCGGAAAATGATTACGAAGGACTCCTCAAGGTGATGGCTTGCCTCATCAAAGTACAAGACAAACAGAATCTTAGTTGTGACCCAAAGTTCACAATACTACGAGACGTAATAGAGTTGCTCAAATTGTACGGCTTGGAGTTTCCCGAAGAAGTTACTGATGAGGTAATCCAATTTGTTCAGTTTTCTAAATTATTTCATAATTAGTTTAAGTATCTGGGGAGTTTGATCACTGATTCCGTCGACCCAGATGTGGATGAGGTGAAATGTTGGAACGAAACTGCTCGTAGCACGTTCAATAGAATGCGAACTTTCTTCTGCAATGACAATTTGAATTTAAAACTTAAACAGAGAGTGGTAAAATCTTACATGTGATCGGTACTGCTGTATAGCTCATAAACCAGCTCATAGACCAGCGGTTACGACGCCGGCTTTCGCACTGTTTTGTGCGGAGGTCGTGTGTTCGAATCCCGGCTGTGTCGACCATTTTCCGCATTCACGACACAAGCATTTGCTTTCTCTGAAAGAGGTCAAAAAGTGTATTTGTGTTCACTTCGAGTGAGCACAGATTCATTTAAAAAAAAAAAACCTGGACGCTCAAAGTCCACACAATGAATTGATTGGAGGCATTCGAGATAGACGGATGCTTCGAACAATGTAAACAGATTTAATCGCCATAACAGAAGTCCTGTGAAAACCCAACAACAGCAGATAGTTATTACGAACCATTGAGATCCGAAAAATTTCCTATCTGGGACACATTGTGCGTGGGCAAGACTATGAAATCCTCTAACTCTTGTTAATGGGAAAGGTGGATGGTTGAAGAGGTCCTGGCTGAAGGCAAGTATCTTGAATTCGCAACGTGATAGAACGAACCGGAATAGACTTATTGTTTGACTTTCAGGACCTATCAACATTTATTGTTACATTCTGCATTTTTTTTACATGCTTACAGAATGGAAGGAAAAAACTTTCTGTCTACACTTTGGTAAGTTTTTATGAAATACCAGCATGCCATACAGACGTTGTCCTGTGATCCTAACTTTGAATATTGAATCGAATTTGTATAATAATAAATTAATTACCTTTTAATCAATATAATTCAACCGATGCATCTGTTTTAATCCATATAATTTCCATCCGCATTCTGTCAATTGCACCAACTATCACAGAACTGGCAGTTTCTGTC
Source organism: Mystacides longicornis (assembly GCA_963576905.1). Classification (NCBI taxonomy): domain Eukaryota; kingdom Metazoa; phylum Arthropoda; class Insecta; order Trichoptera; family Leptoceridae; genus Mystacides; species Mystacides longicornis. The sequence continues at coordinate 5,323,539 of OY756439.1, read as the reverse complement.
AAATTAGAGTTTAATTTCAAAATTAGAATTAAATCATATCGTAAAAAGCTCTAAGAAGGTTATCGTCGTAAAGTTTTCTTAAATTTTCTAACATTTCGGGTAACTCTTAATTTTTTCTTTCTTAAGATCCTTCTCCTGATAATAGCAAACATAACAAATTTTTTTTTTACGAAATAGGTCTAACCGTTCATGCATACAATGACCACGGAAAATATCATTTATATATACTTACTTCTGCTGTAATATAAATTGTGAATTTTACTAATGTCTTTCACATTACATAAATTTAATTTTTGTAACTTAGGAAGAATATATTGATTTTATTCCAGTTGGAAGTATTACCAGAAAAATGGAAGAACCTTTTGTCTTTGGCAGCCGTTGTGAAACACAATGTTGGTCCCATGCAGGTGAAACATTCCCAAGTCATATCCAAACAAGTGACATTGTTCTCCCACCAAATGCAGATTTATCGGAATGATTTCAAATCAAAAAAGGTTTGTCTATGATTATTGTCATAAATTCAAAGTGTGTCCGTTTTTTTCACTAGCAACACTGCAATTCACAATATTGTCTGCTTGGCTAAAGGTTTACACCTTAGATTAGGAAAGAGAGGGGATACGTAACTATGCCCGGTGGCGTGTGATCATTTTTATGCCTGTTTGCCACCAGCCTGCCACTTTTCGGATCTTCCGTGGCGCTAAAAAGTTTCCTACCTACCTCTTGTTTAACATCGAATGCATGTTCCTTAGAGTTTATAATTTGCTGTTCCGGCAAATTATTTATATTTAGTACAAAAAATGTACTTGTATCTGCCAATGTCTGCCACCAAAAAATGTCGAAATGATCACAGATTCTTAGTACGGCAATGCATAGAAGTTACGCATCCCCTCTCTTTCCTAATCTAAGGTTCACACCAAGCCATTTGTCACAGCTATGTCATAAATCAATCAATCAATCGGTCCAAAGTGAATGAAATAAAATCTTAAACTTTCTAAGATGCGAATGTTGGTTTCTGATACTCTTGAAAAGTATTTTTTTGAAGATTGGTGTACCTCTGATTTTCTTGATTCGGTAGGTGTACTTTGAACACAAAAAGTTTGTGGAACACTGGTCTAAACCATTTGGCTACCAATATTTTTCATTATCCAGCAATAGTTAAATTTGCTGCCATTGGGATTCCTATTGTGTGGATACACGCCCACTTCAAACAACAGAAATAACACCACTACGTAGATGCTTGTGGCTTGCTTGGACGTAATACGTCATAGCATAACATTAGTCATTCTGTGTCCTAGTCTACTATAATTTATCTATTTGTGATGTGTTTCAGTTTTTCTCTGTGGATTGCGAAGATGTGTATGGGCTTATCAACAGTACCCATTTAGAACTGTTACATTTTGAAGATATTGCCAAGTCCTTGACTGATTCCTGCGAGCTATTTGATATAGTTCCACCCGATAACAGGCCTATTTTAGCCACACGACGAGAACTCAAAATGATTAAGGTAACTTTTTTTTCAACAACTATTTTACTAGATAACTCAGGTCTTTTGTATTACCAAAACCTATCTGCTTAGTTTCCAGTAACCCTATTCTAAGTTTTCGTGACATTTATGCCGGCATGTAGAAACAAAATTTTGTATGGAAACATGTATAGAGCCCTAGAGATTACTTCGGAAAGTTCCCTACCGCAAACGAAATTCCCGTGAGTTTCTCACTTATGTCAGTGAGTAATATTCGGAATAGGGGTTCTGTCACTCACAATAAAAATACAACGACCCATTATTATGAAATATCTGACAGACAGGAAAAAAGGCACTCTGTATGAAGAAAACCTAATTGTTGTTTTTTTTCGCAATTTTTCCCTATTCAATACGTTTTTTGGTTGAGTGAAAGTTCATCCCTCATCAGTTATGTGAACTATGTTTATTTATAACATGGGTCGGCAACCTTTTGTTGTAAAAGGGCCAAATATTTTTCATGAGGATCAGTGCGGGCCGCACTTGCAGTAAGTATACCTACAATATTTATTTTTGTTTTAAAAATAAAACGCTAAGTGTATATTTTAACAACATTCATTGTAGTTAATATCCCTTCGCCTCTCCTTCGCTATCCCTTCGCTCCCTTTCTCGCTTCCTTTCACTCGATTGTGTATAATATCGTCCGTCGTGTGCGTTGCGGCGAGAATCTTGCGGGCCACACCAGGATGTCTCGCGGGCCGCAGATTGCCGACCCATGATTTATAACACTGTTACTTGTTTGTGTAAGGGTGCGTTTATACCAAACGATGGGTAATGACAGATTACGTGTCAATCAACGATCAAAAAATATATGTACCAGGTACCTACTCTTATTTCCAGCTCTGGCTCTATGTTCGTTTGGTTTAAAAGCACTCTTACATTATTAATAAAATAAATCTGTACACATTTAGCTACGAAAAGTGTTAACACAATGTTTTTAATTTGTACAGCAACTGTGGGACTACTTCAACTTGGTCCAATGGACTATTGAAGATTGGAAGAAAACACCATGGAAAAAGATTGATGCTGAAGGCATGGATATGGAGTGTAAAAGGTTTACCAAGGACTTGCGTGGCTTTGATAAAGATATGAGATTGTGGTAAGGAAATCTTTCATATATTTAATCAATTTCAACAGGTGGCTCAACGTAAATAAATAAATAACACCTTAACTTTTTTTTTACCTATTCAATTTTATTAAATCTGTTTTCTGTTCGCAGGGAACCCTATATCGCCATTGAAGCCGTCATAAAAAATCTTTTGACATCTTTAAAGGCTGTTACCGAACTGCAGAATCCCTCGATTCGAGATAGACATTGGATCGAATTGATGCAAGCCACAAAGGTAAGATAAATAATTTACAATTTAAATATTAATGTTTTACTAACATTAATTCAATCTTGAAATATGTTCTTCGTAATGTAATATAAATTCTCCTATTTTTAAAACATTACGAAATAGCTAAAACAGTGAAACCTTTGTACTCCTTTACCTCCATATTTGTTGTAATTTACTTCAGTTTTGGTCTGTAAAATTTATTTAAAACTTTGTTTTAATTTTTTTTTTTTACAAATACTGCTTCTAAAGTCTCTGTGTTGTATTTTGCTTATAACAAGATCGAAAAAGACAGGAAATCATTTGAATAGATGTAGCTCCATCTCATTATATTAATAATAATAATATTTGGACAACTTTTATGGTGTCGTTTAGTGAAATATCTTCACCACAAGGGCGCCTCACATAAAAAGAAAAGAGTAATCATCACCAATTAGGTTTGTCAAAACATAATAAAATAACAAAAATGGCAATAATCCCACAAGGTTCGTCATGTTGTAAAATATGTGAAATCATCATAGATACTTGTAAACAGTCAATATGGATTGGAACAGTCAATTGGATTGGAAGAATGCAAATTTAATACAAAACATCAGTAAGACATCCGAAAAAAATGGGTCTTTAAGAGTTTCTTAAACTTGGCTATGAAAGGGCACTTGTCGAGCATTGTAATGATTTCTAATTAAGATTATCTGTGATAATTTTTTGACACAGTTTTGACTACTTTTTCTTTATCTCTGTGTCCCTTAACCTTCTTACTTCGTAAACAAAAATGTGAAATATAATTTTGAAAATGTTATTCCGAATGCTTTATCTAGTTCAAACATTGAGTACTTAACTCAGTGTTACCCTCAACTAGCCTAAAGAAGAAGATGTATTATTGTAAGTAATTGTTTTACCAATTGCTTCCATTACAAAGAGGTTAAGAATTAGAACAGACCCCTATGTTTGTCTTCCAACAACTTACCATTTCTTAAACAGCTACTCATGTTTGTTTTACTTTTGATACGGTCTTTATTTGGTAGATCATGTTTTGTTTTTAAACGACTCTGCATTCACTCAAAGTGAACACAAATACCTACACTTTTGACATTTTTACACCAATCAAAGGCTTGTTGTGAAGGCAGAAGTGGTCGGAATCGGGATTCGAAGCTTTGATCCTTAGTGCGCTGTTGAAATATACGAAAGCTGTCGACTGAACCGCTGGGCTACCAACCATGTTCTAACTTCTCAGTTATTTTTTTTCAACATCTGATAAACAAAATACGGTAATTATTTACTTCGCTGGCTTCCTCAACTGTGTTCGAATATGTTTCAACCTAACAGAGTGTAGTGTTATCATTCGGGGAGGTTTCCAAAGAGGTTCCCCCTTGAAAACTACGTTCCAACCTTAACCTAACCTATTCAAGTCGTAGTCTTATCATTCGAGGATGTTATCAAATCCCCTAGTCTATCCAAATTAACTAACTAAACGACAATAACCAACAATATCTTCATTTTTCAAACAAAAACACCAATATTAGAATCAAATAATTAATAATGCCACTCCATGAAAGAAAAGTTTGTATGATAAAATAGGCAACTTTTAAAATTGATTTTTACTTAAAATTGGTTGATAAAATAGTCAAATGTTATCAAATCAATCCATAACATGCTTATTTACCAATCGGCATATAAATTTGATATGTTTCATATAAAAAATTGTGAAAAATCGAAGAAGCCCGCGAAGTAAATAATTACCCAAGATACAAAGGTTTCACTGTTTATAATCTTTAAAATATTATTTTTTATTTATTTAAAAATAAATAATATTTGTATTGAAAATAAGTTGTAAATAATATTGTTACTTTAGCAATCACCTCGCCAGAACGAACGCTTGAATGGCGTTGAAGATCACTATTACACACATAGTTCTCCCCCGCATCTCTTCACAAATCACAAAAATCATCCGCATGGCAACACCACTCGTCATTTTACACCGTCGAACATCACATCAGGCAAAAACAGGAGGCAGGAAATGCAGAAAGTAAATAACACATATTCCTCGTGCGACACTTTTCATTTTAAACCTAACGGAACCACAAAATCACAAACTGCACATTCAATTAAGAATAGTATTAGTAGACGATATTCACTGCAAGATTTTGATTTAGACATAAACGATTCTATAGAAGAGTTTGAGTTAAAATACGCACGTTACAAGAAAATGACTCAGAAAAATGCGGATTTTCCGTATATATTTTGCGAATATTTTAATTAATTCTATTCGACTGACAAAATTTGCAAAGTTATATCTATATTTTGTGTCTTTTTTACTGTTACAAGTGTTACTCTACTGGTCATATCAGACTATAAACGAAAGAAAATTCTTTTTGACTCTCTATGACCCAATTCTGTATCGGTTCTGCTAAAATTTAGCATCAAATACAATTTTGAGTTTTGCAAGTAACAAATGTCAAGTAATTTCAACCAACCTGAGCAATATTGCATAAGAAATTGATCGAAGTGAATATAGCTGCAAGTGATTTCAAGCTATTGATTTCATGATGAAAAAATTATAATGGCCGCCAAATTTTCTTTTTCTCAAACAAATTCATCTTTATTGATAAATATAAAACTATTGACGTATATTTTATGATGAAAAAAAGAACAATAATATTCTAACTGCAAATAAAAGAAAAGGTTTTGATTTGATTGTAAGTTGTTTTTAAGAGAGTTATCTGAGAAAAAAATTGACACGAGTACTGTCGATGCCGCTTAAATTGATAGAATAGCGGGTCATTTTAGAGGAATTACGATAATTTTGCTGGAACTGACAGTTTTTTTAATATATATTTTTAGAGGAGTCTAAGCTTTAGCGGAATTGTTATGGAATCAGGGTGACAGTATGTCGAAACTCGATTTGACCTGTATTATTTTTTTTTATTCTAGCAACACTGATTGTTCTAGTTATAATTTTGGCCAAAGGTTTACACCAAGTCATCTTAAAAAAACTTTAAACAAATATAGTTGTAATTTTTCTCGAAGCACTTTTATCGTAATTTTATGAATTCACTAAATTTATAATATTTTTTGTTCATGATGTCAGCTTGCATTCAGATTTGAGAACTGAAAGTGTCAAGCATGTTCACACACTTTGTTGATAAATATTAATATAACTGTATTTCTATGTATTAAAATTTTTGTTTTATGTGCAAATATTTTAGCAATATTGGCATTAGTTTTCACTTTAATATCATTAGAAAATAAATCCACAATAACTTTTTTCAATGATATTGTAATAATGATTGTATGGATGGAAAATGCAACATTTGAGCAATTTTAGTAGTCTGAGGTTAATGAGATTTTAATGTACTTCCATCACTTATACTTATTTTTTATACATTTAAATATTTTTTGATCGAGTTTATTGTAAATTTTGATATTGTAATATTGTATGTAGTGTTTTGTAATAAATTGTTTCTATCACCATTTGTTTTATTTGTTTTATCGCCTTGCTGCTTGTTTTATGTCTAAATGTGCTTTCAACATTCTATTGCGTCGACTGTCCATCTTATAAATACGTCATGATCCAATTGCTAGAGTGCTAACAGTGAACTAGAGGCTTTGAAATTGGTAAGTTTGATGTGCTTTCAGTGTTATTCTCTTATAATTTTCTTGATGTTAGAATCGTCTTATCAGCTGTCTATTTCATCGATCTAGACCAGTGGTTCTTAATCTGGGTTATCCAGGAGATCGGTGAGTCCGTCTCGTGGGTTCAACGGAGGTCAAGACACACATCCGACTCATATTAAGAACTTATCACTGAACCCCTCTTCAAATTAAGAAGGGTTCAGTGAATTTGCATATGAAACTGGTGGAGTTCAGTACCTCCAAAAAGGTTAAGAACCACCGATCTAGACCATCATTGATTCTTGATTACCCTGTCAGCAGTCAGGTCTATGTGTTCGATTTGATTTGGTCAGACCAATAGATCTTGGATTTGCAAATCGATGTCCACTTTTCCAAGCTGTTCTTTTTTCTGAGCTGTGTGTGCCAAAATTTTGAGCACATGCTCAAGACTGACGTGATGCCAATCTTATCTAAAATCGATACAGTTGTTTTTTGGCATGGCAAGGTTTTCAACACATCCAATCTCAATCTTTTGTTTGTATGATCTAAATCTCGACGCCATCATGGAAGATGGAAGACATAAGTGTTGCATAAGATTGAAGAGTTCAAGATGTATTTTTTTTTCGCCAAAGCTCTATTCTAAGTACCCACTTAAGAACTAATGCAATATCCTTTATGTGTTAAGTAGTAAACTATCTTTTTATGTTCATGTTTTAAAAGATATGATTTAGTATTGTGAATTCGTAGGTGAAAATACAGATGGACGATGATACCACGCTGGCACAATTATTATCTCTGAATTTACATAAATTTGAGGACGAAGTTAAAAATATTGTGGATAAATCTGTGAAAGAAGCCGCAATGGAAAAAACCTTAAAGTAAGTTACGAATACAATACTTAAAAAGGAATATATGACCTCCGATACGAAACAGTACGAAAGCCGCCAGTCTACCAACCACTTCCAATTCGTTCCAGAGTCTTACTTGTTATACGAAACAATAATCAATGTAAAATACCATAATGCGTTCCATGCGGGGAAAAAATACTATTTCGTTATAATTTTTTAGTAACGTTTATTCGAACAAAATTATTTTACAATTGTTAATGTTGAATTATATTTTTGCACCTGACAACACTAGAACTACCACTAGCGGAAATACTGACGTGTATCCGGTGTTAGTTTTATAGAATACTTTTGTCTTTGAAATATTGTAACGAAGTGTGGTCTGCTTGAGGTTCTCCTCAATAAATACTTTAACCTAACGCCCGCCATACCATGTTTCATATGAGACATACCGCGTACGCCACGACAAAATAAACAATCGTAAATCACTCAATATCTCAATATATATTCGACACTTGAGCATTTTGTTAGTACAATATCATAATATCTACTGTATTATAATTATTAAAACTATAAAAATCATTATGTTTCATCCCGTGACATAATAATAACAAAAAATATCTTTCCTCATAGTAGTACTATAACAAGTACCTACCTTATGATCGCGCGCGGTGTGACCTATATTTATTAATCTTTGTATAAATTAGAAAAGAATTGATCCAGGTTTCAAGAGATGGCGGTGGCAGTCTAATATTTGAGGAACATGTACAACTGATTTCAACTCCAAAACATTCATATATAGATATAATATAGCATGTCGAATCACAGTGTATCACCCGTGCGACGCTGGCGTACGGGGCACTGTATTTCACGGTATCACCGGTGCGATGTTGGCGGGCGTTGGGTTAATAGTAATTACGTAACAAAGTGTGGTCTGCTTGAGGTTCTCCTCAATAAATACTTTAATAGTAATTACGAAACGTGGTTACTTAATTGTAATAACCTTTTTCAACAATTAAGTAGTGTAACATAATAATAATAAAATTTAGATTTGATAAAAAAGGTGTGGCAACCCTGTTCATGACGACATCATCAACCAATAGCGTTCGACCCTATTCATGACGACATCATCAACCAATAGCGTTCCTCCAAGATGTCGTCATCCAGTAGCAGCTTGCCACATCGTACAAGGCAGCACACCAACCATCAGTCACCATCAAGTCTTCACCAAATCCGCATACAGTCAACACGCACCTTCTATCTCGCGACGCGCATCGCGGTACGCCACTCGGCGTCCGCGCAGTACATCTCCTTCATACTTTATAATATGTTATTTCTACAATAAACCGATCCACCATACAAAACCTTCTATCTCACTCTACCAACCACCAATACCCATAGTGGTGACCCCGAACCTTGAGATCCAACCATTGTAGAAAGCTCTGGCAACTGTCTCTGCTTCTTGATCCCTCAATGGAAATGCTTCAGGCCAACGAGTGAATCGGTCCACACAGGTTAGGCAGTAACGGTATCCTTCGGCCATCGGCATAAGAACGATGTCGATGTGTACATGCTCGAACCGTCTCGATGGTGGGGCAAAGGTTCCCAATGGTGCCTTGTTGTGTCGATTCACTTTATTGAGCTGGCATGAGAGGCACTCTCTCGACCATCTCTTGCAGTCTTTCTTAATTGAGGGCCACACATATCGTTGAGTTACAAGCCTGGTAGTAACCCTACCTCCCGGATGCGAAAGTCCATGCAGGAGGTTGAACACCCCTGCTCTGAACTTTTTAGTTATGTAAGGCCTTGCTCTGTCATGCGTTATGTCACAGTAAATTTGCCTTGTCGTTCCCGGCACGGTCAGTAGCTTCAAGTTCAATGACTTATTTGTATTATCATCTGTGCTTATGTAATTTTTCAACTCTTCGTCGTTTTGCTGGTCGATGGATAGGGCTTCGTAATCTAGCGGTTGTTCAATTACTTCAATCCTCGACAATGCGTCAGCCACTATGTTGTCTTTCCCAGCCACAAATCTGATATCGGTTGTGAACTGGGAAATAAAATCGAGATGTCTGAACTGCCTAGGAGTGCACTTGTCGGACCTTTGTTTGAAAGCAAAGGTTATAGGTTTGTGGTCCGTGAACACGATGAAATCCCGCGCCTCCACCATGTGCCTGAAGTGCTTGATGGCAAGGTAGATGGCGAGAAGTTCACGGTCATATGTGCTGTATTTGATCTCTGCTTGGCTGAGTTTCTTTGAGAAGAATGCAAGAGGTTCCCACTCGCCTTGTATGCGCTGGTGTAAGGCTGCTCCTACCGCCATGTCTGACGCGTCGGTGGTGATGGACAAGGGCGCGTCGTTTCTGGGGTGTACCAGCATAGTGGCTTCTGCCAAACCCCTCTTGCAGTCTTCAAAGGCTCGCTCTGCTTCTGCTGTCCACACAATGTGGTGTTTGCCTTTGATGTTATTCACTAAAAGTGCATTTAATGGTGCTTGTGCAGAGGCGGCCTTAGGTATGAATCTTCTATAAAAATTGATCATACCTAAGAACCGTCGCAGTTCTTTGGCATCTTGGGGCTTAGCGAAGGTGGAAATACTGGCGACCTTCTCCGGTAGGGGATGAGTTCCCTTCTCTGACACCAGATGGCCCAGGAACTTCACTTCTTGCTTTCCGAAACTGCATTTTGCCGGGTTGATCACAAAGGGAATAAAAATATTAATTTATGTCAAATAATTGTGTGGTTGGTAGCATACTTGTCTAGTTGCCGATTTTTGTTCAGACGGTCGTGGGCTTACATTTAAGACATTTGTTTTTGTTAACGCTTCGAAATTTGACAAAGATGTGTCTCAGCATTATCCTCGAATAAATTTGTAAATTTTGTGGAAATGGGTCTTCCCTTTGTGTGGAACTCGAATGTCTTGCTTGTTATAACAATAATAAATAGGACTATTTATAACGCGCCGTTTAGTGACGACAGTGGTCACCTCAAGGGCGCTTTATGCGAAATGTCACTCGTTAAGGGAAAAACTTTTGCTCATTACATGAATTGCTCATTTTGAAAGGAGCTTGTTACGAGAGATTCCACTGTAATATATTTCTATTGTAGAGAACTGGATCTAACATGGAGCACTTTAGAATTTGAATATGAAGAACATGAAAGGACAGAATTAAGGATGGCTAAAGTCAGCGAAGAACTCGTCGAAACACTGGAAGATAATCAAGTAAGTAATATCTATCGAAAAGTTCAACAGTTGGTAATCAAATTCGGTGGATGTTTTCAATGTTTTCACGACTTTACAACAGATGTCTCTTCAAATTAATATAGTTTCTACCTATATACAAGCTTGTACACACGTATTACATATTTTCACTAAATTATTAGGTTAGACCAATGGTCAGTATCTTTGCTTGGGAAGCTTAAGAGTCCTGTATGGGGGCATGGGATTTTTCGATATGTTAAACATATCAAATCGAGTCGGAAGACCTAGGCTCAGATGGGAAGACGGAGTTAGGAAGGATGCGGCACAACTTCTGCAGGTGACGGATTGGCGGACCGCAGCGGAGGACAGGATGAGTTGGAGGCGTTGTCTACAGGAGGCCAAGGCTCGATTTGAGCTGTAGTGCCATCGAAGAAGAAGAAACATATCAAATATTCTCATGATTAAAATTTTAGGAATTCAAAGAATTTGACCACCTAAATGGTGAATGTTGTTAATCTAAGATGAAAATCAGTCTTTGCAAGAGCAGTAGAAGAATTCGACCCGTAGTAGATCAAATTTGAAAAATTCACCATTATAAATTCGAACATTCATTGATTTAATGATAGCATCAAACTAGTTGGTTGTATATACAGGTCAAATCTCTTTACAGCGAATACCGAAGTAACGAAATTTCCAGTATAACGAATCGTCAAGTTGTCCCCGAAAAACTTTCATATAAAATGTACTTAACCAAAATTTGTTGTAAGTCGATCTCAGTATAAGGCAGTAAAATTCCTCCGACTTCAGTTTGTCCTCGGCATTGGCGAGTTCGCGAGTGTTTGCCTGTCATATTTCCTTCATGTGATTAATAAATCTTTGAAATTAGTTTTTGTTCTCTCTTAATAATAGCAATAATAGTTTATTTGACATCAGTAGTAGGTATAATAAGGCGACACAAAAAAAAATGTATCATTTCCTATATACCCAGTATAACGAAATTTCACCATATAACGGATTATTTATTATGGTCCCTTGAAGTTTGTTATAACTGAGATTTGACCTGGAATATTACCTATGTTCAACGGAATCATTTGTCGCACGTATGTTTACGTCAATTGTTTTTACTTTGTATTTTAGACTCAAGTTCAGAATATGATGGCCTCAAAGTATATAGGATTTTTTGAGACCGAAGTATCTTTATGGCAAAAGAAGTTATCCAATGCTGACCAAGCTGTTAACATGTGGTTCGAGGTTCAGAGAAAATGGTTGTATTTAGAAAGCATATTCATTGGATCTGAAGATATTCGAAATCAGTTGCCTGGTGACTCTAAAAGATTTGACATGATCGATGGTCTTTTTAAGGTCTATAAATTTTCAAAATATTATGTTTCCTTCAGTATTTTTTATCTATTCTTTCTTCTTCACCCATAAGCCCTTGCAGGCACTTGATATGTATTAACAATCTTGAAAAATAGCTTTGCGACAAACATTCTCCTGAGTCTTTATCAAAGAGATTGAATCCAAATTCGTACTATGATAACTAAATTACACATCTAACCAATATAATTCCGAACGATGCATATGTTTTGAATGACGTTTACAGGACACATTCTGACAATCGCACCAACTATCAACATTTGATAGATGTTTAATTTAATTTAAAAATAGAAAGCTTATACTGTCAAAAGCACTAAGACGGCTATGTTAAGTTTTCTGAAATTTTATAATGCTTTGCGCAACTTGTTAAACTTATTCATTCATAAGAATTTTCTCTTGACAATAGCAAATACCATAATGAATAAGGAATATAGGGCTCCATTTTTATATATAGAGATAATAAGATTTTAGATAAATGTAATGCTGGTGAAAGCCACATGTTATCGGCACTTATTCAAAATGTGCATTTGCATAAAATGTAACTAAATTCACTTATCAACATATTCACTGCCTTTGATTTTAGGAAATGGTTGCCGAAATAGGTTCGATTCCAAATGTTATAGAGGCCACGAATAAGCCGGGATTATATGATAGATTGGAGTCCATACACGGAGGTCTCGTGCTGTGTGAGAAAGCGTTGAATGATTATTTAGAAACAAAAAGACTTGCATATCCTAGGTTCTATTTCGTATCCTCGGCAGATTTACTAGGTTAGTATAAAGGTAGACTCCCACGCTATGGTAATAACGCCATATTTCTATGCTACATAGATATTTTAATATGACAAGAGTACATTTATAAGGTGCATCAATGACTGCCAGCGCAACATAGACTAGTCACGCGCTATGATCATAAAAAATTGACAAACATATGGCGATATTGCCATAGCGAAAGATTTTTATCAATATTAATATTTCAATAATAATATCTAGCTCTATTTGTGCTCTTTTAAAATAAATAAAAAAAAAGTCTAAAAATATAAGTATGTACCTATGTACTTATATTTTATTTTATTTCAGATATTCTTTCAAATGGCAACACTCCTGAGCTAGTTTGTAAACATTTAATAAAACTATATGACAATATGGCAAAATTGGTATTTCCGAAAGATATAAAGAATAAAACGACAGGATTCAAAGCATACAAAATGATTTCTAAAGAGAATGATGAACATATTGCTTTTAAAAATCCTTGTGATTGTTCGGGAAAGGTTTGTAAAATCTCCATATAGTTATAATCAAATCTATTTTTACCTTATAAAATAACTTAAAATATTTCATATGTGTTATATGTTCTACTATACCGCCATCTCTTGATAAAAGTTGAAAACTCATTCATAGAAGAATCCGTTTTTATTATGAACTAGCTGACCCGTCGAACTTCATCCCTTGTTAACATTAATTTATTATTTGAATTGAATTCAGTCTTTTATTAAGTTTACATTAATCACCATCTACTGGAATCATCAGTACCAGCAAACACAGTTTTTTTTAAATTTTATTTGTCAAAGTTTACTTGTAGATTGTTTTTGTTGTTATTATCATAATTTTTAAATTCTTTATTGGTTAAATAGGCAAGTAATCAATTTATCATCATACAAACTCGAATTCTATATTCGTAGTTAAGATAGGACATCTGTCGGGCCAGCTAGTCTAATATAATTATTAGTAAAATTTTAGTCCCTGCCATGTTATTTTTTTATAAACAAAATAGTAGGTCATCTCGATTAAAGTTATCCATTTTTTTTTTTATCAAATCAATTAAATCTCTTTCGTTTGCTCGCCAAAGCGTTTATTATATTTTGAAATGTAAATGCAACTTTTCTTGCGTAGATAACTAAATAAATTGTTGGTTATCCGTAGGTGGAGTTATGGTTGAACAATTTGACGGAATGTATGATCGAGACCTTACACGATTTGCTCAACAAAGCTGTAAGTGTGTATGAGGACAAACCAAGAGATCAGTGGATATTTGATTGGGGCGCCCAAGTTGCCTTGGTTGCTTCTCAGATATGGTGGACTGTGGAGACTAACCAAGCCTTTGCTAGACTTGAGGAAGGTAATTACTCATATATTTCATCCTTAACACATGTTTTACTCCTCTCTATAACGACAGAATCAATAGGCCGGCAACAGGTTTACTTATTTTATTTCATTCCATTCTTAATGAACATACAAACATGATACAAAATAAGCAATAAATAGTAACATTAGAAACGTGCTGAGCAATGGCTGTTGGTATTAAAAATAAAAACGGTTAAAATGTTTAAGTATACTTGTTTATTTTAGTGAGTAAAAACAGACAGTGAAAATATTGTTTTGAAGATTCAATTATTGAAAAGTGTTCTATATTCAAATAATTATCTAATCTCGATTAGTTTGTGCTTTTGTAACAATGGCGAGATCGGCTTAACCTCAATCTTTTACATCCAATCATTAGTCCATTATTTCCAGATTTTACTGCACTTGTGTTTTATATTTTGCTGTTAATACCCTGACTCAAGGGGACTGGGGAGGAAAAGTTTTAATAAATCAAGATAAGTGTAATTTTTACATAAAAAAATTGTACAAAAATGTTAAATGTTTATTATCTTTGAATTTAGGTTATGAGAACGCTTTGAAGGAGTATCAAAAACGACAGATTTCACAGTTGAATGCATTGATTGTTTGGTTGCTCGGAGATCTCTCTCCGGGGGACAGACAAAAAATCATGACTATTTGCACCATTGATGTACATTGTCGAGATGTCGTTGCCAAAATGATCGCAGCAAAAGTGGAATCTTCTAACTCATTCATGTGGCAGAGTCAATTAAGGTATGCAATTACAATGAATGCTCACTTAAACTCTGTACTGAGGCCCAGGAACAAAAACACTCCAAGGCCTTAATCAACGCCTAAAGTCAAAAATCTCTAAGGAACCTACATATAGTCCCTTAGTAGGAATTATCAATGCACCAGTACAAAATCTCCAACGGGGCACTGCAAGCTGTAGAAGTACATGTGCAACGTAGGGATCCTGGACTCTGGCATGTACAGGATGTGTGGGGAGTCACTTTAGAACCCAATACAACTCCTTTGTGAGTGCCTACCAATGATGCATAACAGTCGCAGAAACCTGGGGGCAAATTCCTAATCTGCCCAGATGAAAATATAGAGTTGAACGTCAATAAGGTCCTTCGATGCTTTCAAGAGGTTTTACTGAGGCAGGAACTCTAGATGCGGGCCAGCCCTCCTAGGAGGCAGCAAGCCTAGTAAATTTATCATTACCCAATACAAATATTAATAAAGTACATTTTCTTTGTAGCTATACATTCAAAACATTAGCACAATTCAAAATATAATGAAAATGCATTATTTCTCCTAATAAGGTGTTTTTTACTTTCAATTGTTTACAGACATCGTTGGGATACTACAGAAAACGATTGTTTCGGAAACATTTGCGACGCTCAATTTCGTTATGCCTATGAATATCTCGGCAACACTCCCCGCCTCGTCATTACCCCTTTAACCGATAGATGTTACATCACTCTTACGCAGGTATTTTACCATTTTTTTACCCAGATATTTCTTGAAATATTATCAGTGGATTTTCTATGATAATTGGTTTGTCACAGAGTCTACATCTTATAATGGGTGGTGCCCCAGCTGGTCCGGCAGGAACGGGAAAAACAGAGACTACCAAGGATTTGGGGAGAGCACTCGGCGTCATGGTTTACGTGTTCAATTGTTCAGAGCAAATGGATTACAAGTCTTGTGGTAACATTTACAAAGGTAACTAAATCTTAGTTAAAACTTTACTGACGCAATGTAGTGGGAGGATGAACAATTCTAATCAAAACTGACGAGGATTGATTTCAATAGGAGGCTGTGAATTACTTAGCGCCTAAAACTATTCAAGAAAAGTGTATACAAACATTGCTTTGTAAATAAGATGAAAAATTTTGAGTTTTCACTTTTACCCCGACCTACTAAGTTACTACTAGCGCCGATTGTACTGTTTCATTACTTAACGTTTCTAATATCGAAATTCAAAGCTACTACTAGCGCCGATTGTACTGTTTCATTACTAAACGTATCTAATATCGAATTTCAAAGCTACTACTAGCGCCGATTGTACTGTTTCATTACTAAACATATTTGATATGCTTGAACTGCCTTTAAACTTTTTTAGGTTTGGCTCAGACAGGTGCATGGGGCTGTTTTGACGAGTTCAACAGAATATCTGTGGAAGTATTGTCTGTGGTCTCAGTACAAGTAAAGAGTATATTGGACGCCATAAAGTATAAAAAACATAGTTTTGCTTTCATGGGAGATACAATCATACTTAAGCCAACTGTTGGAATATTTATAACAATGAATCCTGGATACGCCGGAAGGACTGAGCTACCTGAAAATATCAAGTCTCTTTTTAGGTGAATAGAAATAAAAAAAATAATTTAAGCATTTTAAGTATGAAACCACCTTATGTTTTTTTTAGAACAATATCGAGTTCATTTTTGGAATAGAAATTTATTTTTTCTGAATATGTATAAATTTGAGATAAAAACAAAATTTCGCTGGTTCTGATTGATTGGTAAATAAAAAAAAGTTATAGAGGCCAACAGGTAAAATTTTGGAATTTTCCAAAAATTCTTTAAAAAGAAGCAAGCACCCAATATAAATTTTGAGTAGCCAGAATAAACAAAACTCCTTTATGTACCATACCAGTCTTATCAGTTATTCTATCAAAAACCCCGTATTTTCTTTTTACCTACTATTATCCAAACAAACCTTTTTCGCTTTATTCAATAGCATAACGTTCCACGTAAATTTTCTCCTATTCCTTTTACTCCTAACTTAACCCTCCTTTAAGACAGCACTGATATGATTGGCCCATGTCTTATTTATTACAATTTACAGAGTTTTCTTCCATGTATAGAAGACACTATATTTAGATTTATAAAAATATATGCATAATGTTCGCAGACCTTGTGCTATGGTGGTGCCTGATTTTGAACTGATATGTGAAATAATGCTGGTAGCTGAAGGATTCCAAGAAGCCAGGTTGTTGGCCAGGAAGTTCATAACGCTCTACACGCTGTGCAAGGAACTGTTGTCTAAACAAGATCACTACGATTGGGGCTTGAGAGCTATTAAATCCGTCTTGGTTATTGCTGGATCTTTAAAGGTATCATACATGAATTGATGTGAATTGTCTATGTTGCAATGTGGCCTGATGCGTCTGACTAATGTAAATGCACCTTCCATGGTAGCTTCTCCCTGTTCTTTTTATGATATGCTTACTGACAGGAGGCTGAAAGGATCTTTTACACCCTTCCAGCCTCGCCTTTTAATTTATTCATTGACTATTATTTCATCTCTAATATAAATTAGAATAGAATAGAATAGAAAAATATATATTATATTTCTCACATTTTCAATACAATGTTCAAACAAACAAAATAAAAATGATAATAAAAAAGAAACAATAATTCAGGACTTAGATAGGTACTGCTAAATCCCATAAGTTATATATACATAATATAAGATAAATAAGACTAAGAGTACATATAGGTAAAAGTAAAAAAGAAAATAGAACATGTATTGTAAAGTATTCAAAACATGTGATATTATCTAAGAAAATTATAAATTCACAGTATGTCAAAGTTAAAAGTCACAACCTTCTTATATGAGATCCCCTAACATTGACCCCCATTTTCATTTCATAGATCCCTAATATTTATTTTCGATGTCATGGACCCTTTGTAGATCTTCGTAGACACCTGTGTGTCCATATGTACCACTTTGGAAATCAATATTAAAATGCCATTTAATTTCAATGACTTTATCAACAACCTAATTATAAGTCAAAAACCAAGTTTTTTATTTTTCAGCGGGGTGATAGACTTCGTCCGGAAGATCAAGTTTTGATGCGTGCTCTACGAGATTTTAATATTCCCAAAATAGTGACGGACGATGTGCCAGTATTTATGGGTTTAATTGGTGACTTATTTCCGGCACTGGATGTTCCCAGAAAGAGAGATTTTGATTTTGAAAAGCTAATTCAAGCTGCGGCAGCCGATATGAAGTTGCAACCGGAACCAGGATTCATATTAAAAGTAAGATTTTCTTTTGTATATTTTTTTGCTCATCATGGGTGTCCCTAAAGAGGTACACAGAGAGGACAGATCTCCACACTCGCCAAATCAGAAAACATTTTCTGAGATTCTTTCAGTAACACAAAATACTTCTATCTATTATTTCTACATTTTGTCAAAAAAAAAAAAAAACTGTTTATTTATAAAATAGAAATTTTCAGATTGTTCAGTTGGTGGAATTGTTTGCCGTTCGACATTCTGTTTTTATAATTGGATTTGCCGGCACAGGAAAGACATGCGTCTGGAAATGTCTTTACAGAACTTATCAGGTTACAGCAATTCTTTATTTATTACTGTACTAGCTGATACCAGTCTTGCTTAATGTAAAATGATTCAACAAGTCAAGCTAGTCGTAATTTTTTTTGGGAAATGTAATTATTTGTATCCAATGTTGCCACAATGATATCCCCAAGGAACTGCGAGGCATAAAATCTACCATGAAGTTGCAGTTTTTGCTTAATGTGCCAACATATGAAAATGCATACATAACTGAATTGTTAAATAATAATAATAAGGGGATAATTTTTAACGCGCCGTTTTGTGACACAATGGCCACCTCAAGGGAATATAGATTTATCAAAACAATAAGCAACCATCAAGGTGAAAAATACACTTAGGATATATTTGACAGGAAGCAAAGCTTTTGTTATGAAAGTTGAATGGTTGGCAACGGGACTCGAACCCATGACCTGCAGTATTTCTCAACAATCGTCCACCAAAATGGCGAACAATGTTAATGTAAAGTGATCACACTAAATCAATCTTACAAACACTAGTAGAAGATGGTCATAAGTTTGTAGTGGTAAATTTGTAAAAAAAATCAACTCTTGAAATCAAACACTGATTTATTTAATGATAGCATCACATTTTGATTTTTTCAATAGATGGCAAAATTGAAGCCGTACTATAGTGATTTAGATCCCAAAGCTGTTACGAATGATGAGTTGTTCGGTGTGATCAACCCCGCCACTAGGGAGTGGAAAGATGGTTTGTTTTCCGTCATCATGAGAGACATGGCCAACATGAGCGGGGAAGGTGCCAAGTGGATCATACTGGATGGAGATATTGATCCCATGTGGATAGAAAGTCTCAATACTTTGATGGACGATAATAAGGTAAGAATCACGCAGAATTTTACTTCACATGTTACCTAGCTTTATTCACAAATACTGTAGTAGCCGATAAAACTCAATAATTTTTAACTAGTTGTATTCTCCTTAAAAAATACATTTTCGCTAAATGCGAGATTAAATTTCATTGTTATTCTCAGTAAAATAAAAACCATCTTAACGGATCGCGACCATCTGGCAAAGATTTCAAGAACTGGGTTTCAAGAAATATTTGTCACTGATGTTTATGTTCATAGTGTCGTTACATGCGCATCTTGGTTGTTGCCGTGTGTTTAAATATGATTCACGATTCACATGAATACATCTGTTTATTGATGAAATAGCATGTTACAAAGAATGTATAAAATATGTACTAATGAGTGGACGCAGAGTGGTGTACTGCGATGGATGGTGCATGTTATGTGTCGGCTCCATAAAGACTTGATAGTGACTGATAGTTGTGCGGCTTTGTATAATGTGGCAGGCTGCTACCAGTTGTCGACATCATCGAGAAACGCTATTGTTGGATGATGTCGTCATACTAAACATGGCTGCTACAACACTAATAATATTGTTTCTTTCAATAGCCTTGTTGTAAAACTGAAAGTTATGACTGTATCTAGGAAATTTTTAAGTTAATTGACTTTTTTATAGAAATTGATGTGATTTAATTTTGTAGGTGTTGACTCTGGCCAGCAATGAAAGAATATCCCTGACCAAATCTATGAGATTGTTGTTTGAAATTAGTAACCTTCGGACGGCGACTCCGGCAACTGTATCAAGAGCAGGAATTTTGTACATCAATCCACAGGACTTGGGATGGAATCCGTAAGATAATTTGAAATATTTCTTTGGTTACTATAGCAGCAAAATTTATCGCACGACAGACATAGAAAAGAGAAATTCATTATTACAGGTCAAATCTCTTTATAGCGAATACCGAAATTTCCAATATAACGAATTGTCAAATTGTCCCCGAAAAACTTCCATATAAAATCTACTGAACCAAAATTCATTATAACAATGTTTATCTCAGTATAGCGAACATTTTTGTTTTATTATTTTAAAATCGCATTACAATTAGGCAATAAAATTTCTCCGACTTCACTCTGTCCTTGGCATTGGCGAGTTCGCAAGTGTTTGCCTAACATATTTCCTTCACGTGATTGATAAATCCTTGAAATTTGTTCTCGCTTAATAATAGCAATAATAGTTTATTTGACATTAGTAGGTATAATATGGCGAGACTAAAAAATAAAAATGTATCATTTCCTATATGTGAATTTCGATATACTGAGATTTGACCTGTGTTATGATTTTTAGAAATTCTCGTATTAAGCATTGTAATTTTTTTTCCCAGATATGTTGCATCTTGGATTGATTCAAGAGAAGATCCTTCGGAGAAATCCCTACTCTCAATACTATTCGATAAATATATTCCGTTACTGTTAGATTCTTGTAAAAAGTACAAAAAGATAACAGCGCTGACAGAAATACAGCAGATACAAATGGTCACATATTTGTTGGAACACTTTTTGAACAAACAAAATTTACCAAACGATTCACCAAAAGAATGGTAAAATCATTATTTGATCATTTTTAGTAGTAAGGGTCATCGTGATATTTTTATGCAACTGTTTAGACCCCCCTCCCTCTATTGTAGATACATGGAGAGGCTTGAGTAACCCCTTTCCCCGTATTGTAGACAGATGGCGAGGCTTTACTACCCCCCCCCCCCCTATTGTAGGTACATGGTGAAGCTAGAGTAACCCCTCTCCATATTGTATATACATGGTGAGGCTAGAGTAACCCCTCTTCTTATATTGTAGATACATGGCGAGGCTTTACTAACCCCCCCCCCCTCTTATTGTAGATACATGGTGAGGGTTGAGTAACCCCTCTCCCCCTATTGTAGATTCATGGCGATGCTTTAATACACCCCCCCCTCCCTCTTATTGTAGATAGATCGTGAGGCTAGAGTAACCCCTTTCCCCCTATGGTAGATATAATGTTGAGGCTTAAAACTAACCTCTCCCCAATACCTAAATTTACAGTTATTTTGTTAATGTTATGACACAATCCAATATTGGCTATGTAGCTACCCTTATAAAACAATTTAAAGTACTGGAAAGGAAAGAAAGGTTTTGCCATATAGAACATGGTGTGATATAACTTGTTTATTTGGTATGTTTTATGCAATTTGACAAAACTCTGATTTGAACCCTTTACATCCAAATCAGAGCTGCTATTGGATAATGTTTTATGGTTGTTATCTCAATTGCTTTTTATATATAATTTTATTCAGATGTTTTTGTAATTATGACAAACCCAAGTGCCCGTAATGGGTCTATGGTGGGATGTAAAATAAATAAAAAAAAAAGATATACGAATGAAAATCAAATACCTATGTCTTCTTTTATTTCAGGTATGAAATGTACTTTGCATTTGCTTGCGTTTGGGGATTCGGATCTTCGTTGTTCCAAGACCAAATGCTGGATTGGCGAACTGAATTCAGTAAATGGTTTACGTCCGAATTCAAATCCGTGAAATTCCCAGCATCGGATAACGTGTTTGATTATTTCATCGACTCCAGAACCAAAACTTTTGTTCATTGGTCTGAGAGAGTGGAGAAATTCGAGTTTGACTCGGACGTACCCTTACAAGTAATGCAATTCATTTTATTATAAAATTTCATTTATTTTCCCCAGACACAAAAAGTCTCAGCCTTTGAAATGAAGTGCCTAAGGAGAATTCTGGGCATAAGATGGTACCACCGCATCGCGAACGACGCTATACGCCGGCGCACCCAGCGTGAGCCCACGTGATGGACTTGGTTGGGACATGTGTTAAGGATACCGAATGACACTGTGCACTTACTAAAATTGGAACATTCTTATTTTAATTTTTTCAAAATCTCGTGGAGAAAGTTCAATTTTATCCCCGGGACCTCCTATTATATTCTTAAACACATACCTAAAGACATTGCAATAGCTTACTATACTAACAATAAACTGTCAAGACTCATAACGAACAATAAATCAAACATAGACAACGAGAACAAGAGTGCAGTATACCAACTAAAATGTAACACCTGTGACAGTACGTACGTAGGTATGACAACGAGAAGATTCAGGGACAGAATGCTCGAACATAAAAATGCTTACGAGGGACTGGCTTCTCAGAATTCGCAAACCACATACTTGAGACCGACCATATTACAGACTTCACTAACTTTAAAATACTCAGCTCCAAACATATGACGTATAAAAAACTACACCTGACAGAGACTCTTGAAATTCATAAAAACATTAACTCCGACAACACTATTGTAAATAAAATTTATAAAAACAACCCAAGTGCCCGTAATAGGTCTATGGAGGGATAAAGAAAAAAAAATAACCATACCAAACGCACCACTGATACTTAAAATATTCCCGTTAAAAGATAACATCCCACACTCCACACACCCCCGTATTCCTCATCCCCCCTCAAGACATCTTAGTTAAGCTTACAATATAATATGTAGAACTGTAGATTTTAAGTTAGTATTGATAATGGCTACGTAATAGCCGAAACATGTCTACTCAAATAAAATTATAAGTGACAGAAACAAAGTATTTATACATTTATTTATCTAAAAATTCTTATTTTAAGTTCTTATTTTCTTCGAAAAGGAAAGGAAGGTTCTTATTTTAGTTAGTGCACACTAAAATAGAAATAGAATCGGGCATAGTATAGCGTTTGATCATGCTTTTCAGTGTTAAACTATGCTCTTAATCATTTTCTTTATTTATATTTCAGCAATGCTTAGTCAGCACAGCCGAGACGACACGTTTAAGATTTTTTATTGACATTTTGATGGCGAAAAAGCATCCTGTAATGTTGGTGGGTGGAGTGGGTTGTGGAAAAAGTGTAATAGTGACCGATAAACTGTCATCTTTACCGGACAACTACTCTGTCACGAATGTTCCTTTCAACTTTTACACCACATCTGGTAAACATCCTTTATTTTTTACCATATGTCCGTTGTGTCACCTTGACAAAATTAGTTCTATTGTGACATCCTTCAATCCATTCATGGAGCACTGCCTCTTATTCTACCTCGTCTCCAGAGGTCTCTTGCAGAGTGACAGTGCCTCTTTCTGGCTCCTGGCCTCCGGAAGAACTCTCCTTAATTTCTTCGAAAGATAGATCCCAACAGGATTTCTATCTCCCGGTTGCAACAATTGCATTTGGTCATATTGTGACCTTATGTCCTCTTTGACCACAGATGCGGAGTTCCCCATTATATCTACCACATCAGGTCTCTACAGAGGTGACAGGTACATCCTCCATAGCCAGAAGTAGGGAAATAAAAGTCCAACCCTACAGATCCCTGCGTGTAGGGTTAAGGCAGGAAATCACTGATAATAATGTCTTAGTTTTTTATATGAATCAGGGTCCTTATTCTCGTAGCGGTCTTCATACGCTCTTATCTTGATTGACAATCATAAAATGGCGGATTGGTATTCACAAAACAAGATATCTAGTAGATATCTTAAAAATTCGTTATGTTTGAAATATCAGTATGAAAATGATCCAGTTCAAGATAGGATTAAGATTAGATTCCGATAGTTTTGTGAATACGACTGCTTGCGATCATGTCTTAATCTTATCGTTTAAAAGCGATTGATTACGAGAATAGCCCTACTGGACTCACTAAAAATGAACTCAAATACGCTTTTAACATCTGTCACAGAAAGCAAAGCTTGTGTTGTAAAAGAGGAGGACAATTGGCACCTGGAATCGAACCCAAAACCTCTATTGGGAAAGTCAGCGACAGAATCCCTAGGCCATAAACCACTTCTTTACTATTTTGATTTAATAACTTTCTTGCTTTCTTAAATATTATATGTTTTGGTTTTGTTGGAGTTTTTTTTATAAACCTTACTGACTACACAAAATTTTTTTTATTAGTTTTGGTTCAATTGCTCTAGATAGGTTTATGTCTAGTGTTTTTTTTAACCCATTGTTAGTTGTCTGATAATTGCTAGGGGGTTTTGAGCAGTAGTTGAAGAGAGAGTTTTTATTTCTCAGCTTGCAAAGACATAGACTATATATTAAAAAGGAAATTGGATGAATCGCATAGAGATGGGATGGAGATGAGATATTAAAAAGGAAAAAAAAAATGTTTTTGAATTGAAATTTTTCTGCCAAAAATGCTCATTAATTTAATTAATTTTATGCTTCCAGAAATGCTGCAAAAAGTTTTGGAGAAACCTTTGGAAAAAAAATCCGGACGAAATTTTGGTCCACCAGGCAACAAAACCATGATATATTTTGTGGACGATATGAACATGCCGGAGGTTGACAAGTATGGAACGGTGCAACCGCATACACTTATACGACAATTTATGAACTACAGACATTGGTATGCATTTTTTTTACAATTGATTAACTATGTTTAGTCAAAATATACTGACTAAACATAGTTAATGTAACTTTCTCAGTGATTTTGAAATATAAACTTTTATCATAAAGCATTCAATATTCATGGTTAAGTTAAGATAGGCAAGGGCGTCGCCAGCCCAAGGTCCGGGGGGGGGGGGGGGGCAATTTAACCCATTCATAGGCTATTCTCCGTATACCAGATGAGAAAAATATGAATTGGCTACATTTTTAAATCTCTAGGGGGGGGGGGGGGCTGCCCCCCCTGCTCCCCCCTGGCGACGCCCTTGAAGACAGGATAATTAATGTCTGTCAGGTCAACTAGTTACATATCAATTAAACACTAATCAAACCTTTTGTTGTGGCTTAAGATCCCACAATACTCACTATAAAAGTCATATTGTACCAATAAAGATAGAAATCAATGCATCTGAAAAAAAAACATTTATATTAGCAGAGTTATTAATTATAAAATACATTTAATGTAACTTTGAATCATACAAAACATATACAACACAACAATGCGATACAAGAATAATGCCTTGGTTACACCTATCAAGTAAACGGGCGAGACAGTGCACTCGGCCGAGTACTCCCTGCGTCTAAACCTTAAGGCGAGTGCTTGGCCTTAAGGTTTTATTGCTCATCACTCTCTCATACTCGGCACCTATGATCAAGGTTTAAGTGACAGACACCATAGACGAGCTACAATGGTACCATAGACAGAAAAATCTCTTACTCAAACTATTTATTATTCTGGTTGATCTTTTATAATTTTTCATTCCAGGTATGACCGAACCAAGCTGACGCTGAAAGATATTCATAATTGTCAGTTTGTATCATGCATGAACCCAACAGCCGGCTCTTTCACCATTGATCTTAGGCTGCAAAGACACTTTAGTGTGTTCGCTGTAAGGTGGGTTACATACTAATGTTGACACATCTTGATTATCATTTCAGTAGTAGTGTGGTATAGGGACTTAATATTTTTGTACTTTTAGTGTGTTCACTGTAAGGTGGGTTACATACCGTCGTGACCCCTAACTTCGCCTGTGGTACCTAACTTCGCCTGTTTTGGTAAAATTCAATATTTTTGTATTTTTATCTACAATACGATCTTCATTTAATATTTGAATGAAAGTTTTATTCATAATGGCAATACTTTTCCTTAAATTTGGCGCTAACTTCATGCGAATACGTCAGATGGTTGGTTTCAAGTTGGCGCGAAGGCAGCGTTTATTGTATTGTTGTGCGAAACTTTCACTTTAACAAAAATCTGTCAATGATAGGTTCCTGTATTGGAATTTAATAGATTACAAAAAGAATCTAATGTTTATAATAAAAATCGGTAGAACACTATCTATTATAGTTTATAATTTATTTAAATAAATATTCACTGAGGCGGGTTACCTCCAAAAATGATCCAATCTTCGCCTACCTATAGGGTTGTCACAACACACTTTTTTTTGGAACATGGAAACAAAAATTTGGTTAAGTTGTAATAAAATGTCCTAATAAAATGTATAGGATAGCCTCATGATAACAAAACTGTTTTTTTATTCTTAAATTTTTAAGAATAACTGTTCTTACAATTTGCGTTGTAGGTAATGTATAAAAAAATGTAACATGAATTCTAATTTTTTTTTTGACAACCCTGACTAAAGTTTGTCAAATGTATGAAAACAGATTTAAATGTGTACCTAACTTCGCCTAGTGGAAATATATTGCTAAAAAAGACTTTATTGTATTCTCGTTATGGTTCATATTGCTTTGCATGATGTTCACAACACAACTGTATTATTTTTATGTGTCTGTGGTGCACACTTTAATACTTACACGTGGTAGGCGAAGTTAGGTAAAAGTTCCCTAACTTCGCCTGCCGTCTTTAAATGCCAATAAAATGGTAATTATTATAAAATACAGGTATTTATCATGACATTCCTTTAGAATTCTTCTTATTGAATATTATTTTCAATACCAATTCGTCCAGTACTATTCTATTTTGGAGCTATTAAAAAAAAACTTCTGAAAACCAGGCGAAGTTCGGGGTCACGACGGTACTAATGTTGACACATCTTGATTATCATTTCAGTAGTAGTGTGGTATAGGGACTTAATATTTTTGTACTTTTAGTGTGTTCACTGTAAGGTGGGTTACATACTAATGTTGACACATCTTGATTATCATTTCAGTAGTAGTGTGGTATAGGGACTTAATATTTTTGTACTTTTAGTGTGTTCACTGTAAGGTGGGTTACATACTAATGTTGACACATCTTGATTATCATTTCAGTAGTAGTGTGGTATAGGGACTTAATATTTTTGTACTTTTAGTGTGTTCACTGTAAGGTGGGTTACATACTAATGTTGACACATCTTGATTATTATTTCAGTAGTAGTGTGGTATACAGAAAATGGAACGGAAGTTAGCACATCAACATTTTTATTTTTGGGTGGGTTGAAGTTCCACGGGCGGCTCAGCTACTAGTAAAATGCTTTAATATATTATCTATCAAAATGAGTGCTAACAATAATGAAAGAAGTAAAACAGTTAGGAGAAGCTGTATTAGATATGGTTTATCATTAGAAGAAGCAAAGAAATTATGTCTGAAAAAAAATGTGCATGTTCGTTTTCACTGCCTACTGCTTCAGGAGCGTGACTGCCTAAAAAAAGCATCACAAATAATCTTAACAAGTGCCTAATAATTACTGTCCTATGCGAGTGACTTTTCATAGACAATATAATAAAGCGGGGCCATATTTGTTAGAATGATTTCCTGTCTCATTCTATCATGTTTTAAAGAATATTGTCGTAAGCGAGATAGCAAATACAGCATGTTCGTTTCTCTAG
Source organism: Mystacides longicornis (assembly GCA_963576905.1). Lineage (NCBI taxonomy): Eukaryota > Metazoa > Arthropoda > Insecta > Trichoptera > Leptoceridae > Mystacides > Mystacides longicornis. The sequence goes on along the minus strand of OY756439.1, from coordinate 5,296,068 downwards.
ACTTTTGAAAAAGGAATCTTGATAAAAAATAAACCATAAAGAGCACATTTGTAAACACTACGAACCTTTTATCAAACACAGACGATTATTACTACTATTTTTGTCTTAAAAATGTTTCAGTTTTCCATCGACAGAGGCTAGTCAGCATATCTACCAACAAATATTATCTGCTCATTTGACTTCCGAAAATGGCAGATTCCTTTCGTCAGTGCAGAATATATCGCAATTATTGGTGCAAGCCACGTTGACGCTTCACAACAGAATCATGGGCATATTTTTACCCACTGCAGTAAAATTCCATTACTTATTCAATATGAGAGATTTGGCAAATATTTTCCAGGTATTCTAAATTACGTAAATTCACAGCTTTCTTTTCATAGACGTATTTTATGATGCGATGCCCCTTCTAGAATTATTACATATAAATAAATTGTCTGAATTTTCCTTATAGGGTTTATTATTTTCTACGGGTGAAACAATCAAATGTCCCAGTGAATTAGTGCGATTATGGATGCATGAAACAACCAGAGTATATTGTGATAAGCTGATAGATGAAAAGGATATTGATACCTTTCAGAAACTACTCATGGAAACTGTCAAAAAAGGTTTTGAGGTTAGTGTGTATTTTTTTCTATGGAATTAAATCTATGGCCAGTAATGTTACCATCGTGCATAGATTTATATAAAAACCTAGAACCCCGACTCGTATTAAAAAGTCAAGCCCAAATATTTCAATGTTTGATAGTAGGGTTGGCTAAAAAGTGATTATTTTCTTAGCGAAGTATTCTCGAAAAATGATTTGAACTAAATTTATCCCCATTTTGTATAAATAAAAATTAGAATATCAATTTTTTTCTATTTTTATGTGGGAATCTGTTTACACAAACATTCCTTTTTGCCAACCAATCTGTCAAAAGTACCAACCAATTAGGCTTCATTTTTTCGTTATTTATAAAAAATATTTGGTAGTATGGAATTAATAATGTTGCCAACTTCATAGTTTAATCTTTTTTATTTTAGGAGTTGGACGAAGGTATAATATACGACAAACCATTGCTTTATTGTCATTTCGCTGACGGTATTGGAGATCCCAAATATATGCCCATTAAGTCTTGGGAACATTTAACGAAACTGTTAGACGAAGGTTTGTCTTCGTATAATGATCTGATTGCTAGTATGAATCTGGTACTTTTTGAAGATGCTATGCAGCATATTTGCAGGTTAGTTCATTAGTTTTTACGAAATTCAATTGTCAATGCTGCTAGCTAGCTTTCTGATTGTTTACTGTCATTTTTCAGAATCAATCGTATTCTAGAATCTCCACGAGGTAATGCTCTACTGATAGGTGTCGGAGGTTCAGGCAAGCAGTCTTTGTCACGACTATCTTCGTTTCTCTCTGGGCTTGAGGTCTTTCAAGTGCAGTTGAGGAAAGGATACAGCATTCCAGACCTGAAGAATGATCTAGGTACTAAGTATTTTATTTTTTGGTCTAAGATTTAACTGCCTAAATTAACTTATTTCATAAAAATTCAGGAAAAAAAATTCCTAAAATTTTTTTAAATTCCATCAGACAAGCCTTTATCTACGAAATTATAAGGAAAAATAGGTTAGGTATATTAATTTCAATATTAACGTTTTGCACAACAAAAAGAATTTACGAACAAACGATCATTCTACAGTATCGACTCGTGTCAATCCCGAATTTAGCGAGAGTCGATTTTTTAATAGAAATTAAATAGTCAAAATATATCACGTTGGGCTTAAACAGTAATATAAATATTTAATAATAGTCAGGTGATGTTTCACCAGTAGGCAGAGAGATATTTTTTTATGATGACTCCCACAAACAATAAGAATATGTAATATTTTATTTATTTGGTTCTTTTGTTTCTAGCTGGAATTTATTTGAAATCCGGATTAAAAAACGTGGGCTCGGTATTCCTTATGTCGGATGCCCAAGTTGCTGACGAGAAATTTTTGGTTTTGATTAACGATCTCTTGGCTTCTGGCGAAATTCCCGATTTGTTTTTGGATGACGAAATAGACAATATTGTTAATGGAGTTAGAACTGAGGTTTGATATTTATTTATTTATTTAATTTTTATTTTACAATAATTAAATGATTTTAATTTAATTGTTTTCAGACAAAAGCGGCGGGAATTCATGACACTAAAGAGAATTGTTGGAAATTCTTCATCGACCGAGTTAGAAAACAGCTGAAGGTAAAATGCAATCATTTTTGAATTTCGTGGGCAATGCTACGTGATTTCAACCAATCTGAACGATATTGCTTAAGAAATCGATCCAAGTGATTTGAAATTTTAATGATTTCCCCATGTCAAAATTTCATTATGGCCACCAAATCTCCTTCTCAAACAAATTCATAAATATAACCACCATCAACATATTTTATCTTTTATGATGAAAAGAAGAACAAAATAATATGTGTCACTTAGATTGATCGAATAGCAGGACATTTTAGAGGAAATATGATAATTTCAGTGGAACTATAAGTTAAAATATACTTTTTTCATATATTTTTTTTGCGGATTCTAAGCATTAGCAGATCTGATAGGTAATCGAAGTGTTAGTCTGTTATATCGAAATTTTGCAATTATTTCAGGTGGTTCTGTGTTTTTCACCCGTTGGTACGAAATTGCGTGTCCGGGCCAGAAAGTTTCCGGCGATAGTCAACTGTACTTCTATAGACTGGTTCCATGAATGGCCACAAGAGGCGCTGAGATCTGTCAGCAAGAAGTTTCTTTCTGAATTAGAAGTGTTGCCTGTAAGAACAATCTCTATTAAAACCTTTGGTAGTACAGCATCCATACATTTTCCATAAAAAAAACAATTTTAAGAAATTCTTATATTTTCATTCTTGTAATAAACACAGATACTTTTCTATAAACACCTGAATTCACTCGCTGTAAGCCCAGACTATAACATACAATACGAGAGGCAGTGTGTATATATAGTGATAGCGCGTCGCTGCTGCACCGTGGACACAGTCTCATTGTGTTGCATGTGCAGCTGCATGCAATCGTAAATGCGGTAAAATACAAATATGCGGCGCATACGCTACGCTGTCATGCACAGTCAACCTAAATCTTAGTTTCATGAACATGACCATTGAAATTCAAACATTGTGAGTGTTATAGTTGCAACAAAAAGCTGGTAGTTCATTTTATTGATGAATTAATTTGTTTCAGCGAAATCTAATAGAGCCAGTAGCATTGTTTATGTCTCACGTTCACACGACCGTCAACAACATGTCAACGGCTTACTATCAGAATGAAAGAAGATATAATTACACAACGCCTAAATCTTTTCTGGAACAAATATCTTTGTACTCAAAGTTGCTGAGAGAGAAAAACGACGAGTTGAAACTAAAAATAAAAAGATTAGAGAATGGCCTTTTGAAACTGGAGTCTTGTGCGAAAGATGTTCAAAAGCTCAAGGTATGTTTCAGAAATTTTAGAGATATCATCTCCTTTATCAGATATTTTTTTTTAAACCTTTGAGGACTGAATGGTATAGGCAGATACCTCACACACAGACTGGGCGATTTTGTGTCGATATTATTTTATTAATTGCGTGTTAAATATGAAACATTTCGTAAATATTTCTACACAATAACATGAATATTGGTCAAATATATCTATTACGATTTTAATTTTTCACATTTTACAAAAACCCTACTTATTATTACCAAAATATCCATATTCCATACAACTTGAACCGATAGGTACATAGCAACCATCTTGGAATTCACTGCGCAATAATATCTGTGAACACTGCGTCGCCAACTATCAAACTATACATTTTTTATTCCCTAATAATTTTTTTTATATTAATATCGTAACAGTTTTATAAAAATTAAATCAGATAGATAGCGTTTTAACAAAAGATAGGAGATAGATAGATTTTTGAAACCAGCTGTAATATGCCTCAATATATTGACATCTTTGTATATTTGTGTTTATTTATTTCCTTTTATTTTTAGGCAACATTGGCTGCTCAAGAAATAGTTTTGCAAGAAAAGAACAAAGCTGCTGAAGAATTGATTTCTGTTGTCGGAGCTGAAAGCGAGAAGGTGTCTAAAGAGAAAGCTTTGGGTAAACATTTGCTTAACGGCCATCACGCCGTGTCCCTTTAGGGAAGGCAGAGGAAACCAACTTCCATTTTTTTCTATACAATCTCACTTCTCTCACTCTATCTGATGACTTCAAATTTCTCCTGAAATTTCTTTTACTTGTGACCTGGCCTTCTATAAGAATAGAATCGATGTGTTTTATCAAGCTACTTCAGCTTGATTCGCTATTTTAAAGCTTAAGGATTACCATAATTCTTTACCATTTTTTATACATCCTTAGGTGTTTGGTAGTCCAGTGCTATCAGTATCAGACGGCTTCATACATGCAGTGTACCGAAGGTCGTGGCTTGTAATCTTGGTGCTGACTATTTCCACTTTCACAACACAAGATTTACTCTAATGATCTGTTTTTCAAGAAATACGGTATTGCTTTAAACAGCAGTGAATGTGTCAATGGTAACAACATTGTCTATGTGGTAACCGTAGCAACAAAAAACATTGTCACAATTTTCGAAGACAGCCCTCTTGTCAGACGATGGACAGCTCCCTGGGATTCCAATTTTGACTGTTATATAAAGGTTTGAATTGTTGAAATATTTGTTGTTATGGTTTTTCAGCTGCTGAAGAAGAAAAAAGAGTCAAAGTGATTGAGGAAGACGTCTCCATCAAGGCTAAAATTTGCGCCGATGATTTGGCAAAAGCGGAACCCGCATTGGTTGCCGCACAGGAAGCCTTGAACACTCTCAACAAAAACAATTTGACAGAACTGAAGTCTTTTGGAACGCCCCCCGATGCTGTGGTCAATGTGACGGCGGCTGTCAGCGTTCTTCTCGCCAAGAATAATAAAATTCCCAAAGACAGGTCCTGGAAAGCATGTAAGGTATGTATGTGTTTTCATATTTTCATTTAGTTTAGAATTTTGGATTTTTGACATTTTTATATAGGTACTTATTTTTTTTAACCATCATCCTGTGTCCATAAGGGGTAGGCAGAGAGAACGAACCTCCACTCTTTTCCATCCAAGCACACTTTGGCTACTTCCACCGACATACCTTTTCTCATACAACCTGTCCTATTTCTCTTCCTTCTGACCTGGCCTGGCCTTGAGAACAGAATCGATGTGTTCGATCCACAACATTCTCGGTCGGCCATGCTTTTTTTACACCTTTCTTTTCTTTGTCATTCTGTTTGCATCCGTTCTTTCCACGTAACAAAACTTTCATTGAATTTCATCTTTGTCATAGCACTAACTTCCATACCATATTCCTTCCTAATATTCTCATTCCTTTCCATATCCCACAGAGTCTTTCCACATATTCTTCATAGAGCTCTCGTCTCTACTGCATTCTTTCTCTTTTTTCGTCCATGTCCACGTTTCACATCCATACATCATTGATGATAACAGGATTGCATAATGCACTAGTTTTTAAGCTTGTAGTGGGGCATTGTTGTTTCTCATAATAGGTCTTAGTGCACTGCCCACCCTGCTATCAGCCTTTTTCCTGCATTCAAAATCTCTTTCACACATAATAAAGAACAAGATTAAGAAATTATTTTCATTTTTCAGGTTATGATGGCCAAAGTTGATCAATTCCTTTACGACCTTGTGAACTATGATAAAGAAAACATTCAACCAGACATTGTTAAGGTAAAATTCAATCAAATCGTTGACCAAACCAAAGAGTAACTTTACACTACTGCGCTAAAAGTGTTAATTTTGCAGGCAATTCAGCCATACATCAAAGATCCAGAATTCCTGCCAGAAACTATCGTTAGCAAATCTAGTGCCGCGGCAGGTCTATGTGCTTGGGTGATAAACATCATGAAGTTCTATGAAATCTATGTTATTGTTGAACCTAAGAGGAAGGCGTTGGCTGCAGCAAATGCTGAACTAGCTGCTGCACGGAGTACTCTAGCCCATTTGAAAGATAAAATTGCTGTGTGTATATATTTCATTCTATAATATTCTTTTCAAAATACTTTTGTTTTTTGAGCCACTGGAACAGGTTTTGTTATTTTTTTTAGGAATTAGAACAAAGATTGAGTGTTTTGCTAGCTAACTTTCAAGAAGCTGTAAACGAGAAACTGAAATGTCAATCGGAAGCCGATGCGACGAATCTAACTATTGATTTAGCCAACAGACTTGTCAATGGTCTAGCTGCTGAGAAAGTTAGGCAAGTATAACCTTAATAGAACGTTTTTTTAAATTTTAAACATCTATAGAGCTAAACTTTAGTCAAATTATAGGTGGACTTTGAGTGTTGCCAGTTTGAAAGACTGCGGAAAAATGTTGCCAGGTGACGTCCTTATAATCACGGCGTTTATTTCTTATGTGGGATGTTTTACCCATAGCTATCGTTCGGAACTCCTGAATAATTTGTGGTTGCCTTATTTATATAGGTGTGAGGTAAAGTATAAATACAGCCATTAGAAAATCTACATTAAAAATTATTTGAATTTGTTTTTTTAATATTTAGTATATTGTTTTTTCTTTAGCCCAAGATACCTATCACAGAAAACTTGGATCCTTTGAGCGTTATGACTGATGATGCTCAAGTAGCCGCTTGGAACAATGAAGGACTACCAGCAGACAGAATGAGTACAGACAATGCAACTATATTGACATATTCAGCAAGATGGCCTCTTATAATTGATCCACAACTGTAAGTAAACTCAAAAAAATTTCAATTATTACCTAACCTTTGATTAAAATAATTGTTATTTAACCTGTCAATACATTTTGAACTGACTTTAATCTTTTGATATTAGAAATCTGATGGTCAAAATCTTATTTAGAATGTGGGAATGTGCAAAAATTTATGAACTTTTTCGCTTGAAATTTCTATCTGGGGTTTGCCCGTCTCAAAATGGACAGGACCAGTTAACCATAAAAAATCGCCGCCTTTGAAATTAACACCTTTGTACAGAAAAGTGTTGTTTAATTTATTTATTCAATCTTGGTATACTTAGGTTGGCAAACTTTCACAGTCTTAACATACCAAAATAAATTCATTAGTTATTCTTTAGATAATTTGAATAAATACTATGATGCATTTTCTTTCTTTCTTATTCTTTCTTTTTTTTGTAAATTTTGAAGTCCATATTTTTTTTATTTAGTCACGGCGTTGTGTGACAGATGGCTTGGTGGAAACCTTTAGCCAAAAATTGAATTCCATATTATCCTTAGGGTTGCCGTAAAAAAATATTTTACAATAATTTCATTTTTTTACCCTAATAATGTCACCATAGGCCAAAGGGAACCCAGATATAAATCAGGCAGTCTCATAGAACCACGTGACAACTAATCCTCGCCATTTTCAATATTTCTGTCACTATGGTGTATTGTTACGAATAATATAGTTGTATGGTTGATAGTGTTCGCTACGGTAGCGAATGCTATTTTTTCAATTTATATTTTATAATACCTAATGCCCCTACCACACGCTCCGTCTTACCTGTGGTCTTGCCTGCGCAGGCAAGACGACAGGTAAGACGGAACATGGACACTGCTACCACACGACACAGGTAAGACGGACGCAAGCCTCATTTCCTCCTTGCAACCGTGCAGCGAGGACAACACTTTCTTTTGCAAACCGTTGGCGTCGAAATAATGTTTCCAAACTATTTTTTTTCTGCTGTGTTTTTATATCTATATATTATGTAGAACAAGGCGTAAACGAACAATGTGGAAAAAAATGGTTGTTTTATAGTACATATTTCCAAATGATAAATGTAAATATCGATGTAAAAATATCAACATATTTTTTAAATAATTGATATAAATCGTGGATATTTTTTATTATGGAAATATCGATATTCTATATTTATTTCTGATTATCTTAATAGGTAATTGCACTTTTGGGTATAAATATAATCATATTTTTTAGTCTACATGCATCGATAATTTGTGAAAATATCGATAGATATATTTTTTCCTATTGATCATCCATAGGTTATTTTTATCTCTAATTCAATGACAAGATATGCGATTAAAATATATAAAACAAAAATAATAAAATATTTTCTATAATATATCTTTCCCTTTCAACTCCTTTCTCAATTTCTCATATGCAGTATTCTGTCAATAGTACTTAGATTTGATTATCTATAATATAGATCAGGTAGATATTTTTTAAATTAAATAATTCGATAGCATATTCGCGATTATAATAACGCAGGTCTGCCATTTCCGAATGTTCAACGTCGACTGATCAATTGTGGCAGTACTGCGGCTGGAGTGGCATGTCAGGTAAGACGGAACTCCCAACCACACGCTCCGTCTTACCTGACATGCCAGGCTTGCGCAGGTAAAATTTCAAACAAGACGAAAAGCCGTCAAGCCGCGCCACCGAGTTTGTGCGGTGTACAGTTTTACCAACCACACGCTCCGTCTTACCTGACAAGCCAGGCTTGCGCAGGCAAGACCACAGGTAAGACGGAGCGTGTGGTAGGGGCATAATTGTTGTTAATCCTCGGAACAATCAATATTTTTCGGACACCTAGGTGTGAGTGCGGTTTATAGGTATATTCCGGTTACCTACATTCCATCATCTGTCCAACTGTCACATCAAATATTCTTCCTACCCTAAAAGTCTCACCAGATGTCAGTCACAAATCATATGGTAACACGGTCGAATCAGTATTCACTTCGCTCTTAATTAAAAATTCATACTATCGTTAATCATCATAATACTTCATAAAAATCATAATCATAACTCGGAATCAAAATTCAACAACATAAAAAACCATAAAATAATTATTTCTGTGCAAGTGTTTTTGTGTGGATAATTTTTTCGGAACCAGCGACCTGTGGACGAAGGAGCAAAGTTGGTAAGTCCATTGCTCCAATATCATCTTTTCCATCTTCCTGCGTCCATTGTTGGTGTTTTGGCTATCTTATTAATTTAATATAGTTAAAATAAACAACAGATAGTGTGACCCCGAAATGTTCCATTATACCGTTAACGACTACGACAATATAAAAATGGCAGCCGTCCCCTTTGTTAAGCATTTGACAGCTCCCTATGAGTCGTATATCTAGATACTTTAATAGGCCAGTTCTGAGCTAACTCATGCAAATTGTTTTTACAGACAAGGAATAAAATGGATAAAGAATCATTACGGCTCTCAGCTCGTGATAGTCCGCCTTACGTCCCAGTCCTATCTGGATGTCATAGAGAAGACTATTGTGGAAGGGAATGTGTTGCTGATTGAGAGCATTGGTGAAACCATAGAAGCCGTATTGGATCCATTGCTAGGCAGGCAGCTCATAAAAAAGGGAAAAGTTATTAAGGTATGAGGATTATTGGAAAGATGTTGAATATACATTTGTTACAAAAGCACATACTAATCGAGTAGGCACCTACCTACTTCTCTCTTCTTCTTCGTCCTGTGCCATGCCCGGTCCTCGCCATATTGGCTATTACTATGGCGTAAGCTTCTCTGTCTTAGGCCAACCGGAACAGTTCCTCCACTCGCTGGATTCCAGTCCATTGTCTGATATTCCTCAGCCAGGACACTTTTATTATCAGGTGAAGCAGTTAGTATTTGGTGTTGCAAAGTATGTGACATTTTCCTTCTCTTGATGCTGGTCACAATTCTCTCTCACGTCCAGCTCTTTGCAACACCTTCGTGTTAGTGACCATGGAATATGGACCATTTTATCCATACGTTTGTTTAAGTTGTCAATTTTTATCTCTACTGTTCTTCAATTGTATATATCATTTTTGTCAGTACTGGTGTGCATTTTGTGCATGCTTAAATTGTTTATTACTGTCTTGATATTCTCAAGTGCTTCAATGGGTGAAAAATAAATAAAACATTGATGTGTTAATTAAAAGTTTCCTTTAAGAATTTTTTATGACACTTGTGTTTCTTGTAGATCGGAGATAAAGAAATCGATTATAATTCCAAGTTCAGATTGATCATACAAACTAAAATAGCCAACCCGCATTATCAGCCCGAGATGCAAGCCCAGTGCACACTTATCAACTTTACAGTTACTAGAGAAGGGTAAGTGTACAACTCTTTGACACTAGAGAGTATAAGCATGGAATAAGTTCTATGTCTTAGTCATGTCTATTTAGTATATATGTATAGTGGAAATAAAATACGCACTAAACGCCAAAAACTTCATTTTGAGATAATCTAATAAAACTGATTTTTCCCCCATACATACATAGTACTATGATGATTTTTGGATGTGTTTTTTTACGCCTTTAGATCATCGATATGGACTTAGTGCAATATTTAGGCTATTGACAATGGTTTATAGAACATTTCCTCATACTCAACAAATTTTTTTCATTTTTGGCGTTTAGAGCGTATTTTATTTCCACTATACATATTATCATTATCAATGCTAAATGGTACAGTTTGTCTCATTTAGCATATCATCAACTGAGTAAAATGACTTATCCACGAGATACGTCTTCACCCTCCTCTCAAACGCTTTGGTCTCCAACAGTCTCACGTGCTTGTACAAATATTTCGAAACCAATATTAGCCAAGTTCTAGCAAGACACACATACACAGCTAATTATTATTTTAATTTTACTTGATAAGATTGGAGGAGCAGTTACTCGGGGAAGTCGTCAAAGCGGAACGGCCCGACTTGGAATCATTACGTGCAGAATTGACAAAGCAGCAAAACGATTTCAAGATAACTTTGAAGTCTCTGGAGGACGATTTATTATGTCGGCTGTCATCAGCTGGTCCGGACATTCTGAACGATTCGGCTTTAGTTACAAATTTAGAGACTACGAAGAAAACTGCGGCTAAAATAGAAGCCAAAGTCAAGGAAGCTAAAGTAACTTCTTTGAAAATTGACGAAGCTAGAGAACATTACAGGTGTGTCTTTATTTTATATTCTCAGTTTTTGGCTCACTTTGCCTTATTTGTACAACTCTTTCTCTTAAAAGCATAAATTCTAACTCTTATGAGGCTAAAAAATTATAATTTTTTTTACCCATCACTCTGTGTCCCGTAAGCAATTGGGAATGTTTGGATAGAACAGAGGCAGTTCAGTGTCTCTGCCTACCCCTATAGGAACACGGTGTTAATAGTATCTTGTGCATTTAAAAAAATCAGTTCTCCATGTTGCTTATCAAGTTTGTCCATGGGAAATGCGCAGTTAATGCATGTCTATAATATAAAAGAAAGTCGGGTTAGTGTGAACACTTATAACTCGAGATCAGCTGAACAGACGTCTGTCGGGAAAGATAGTTTTAAATAACTTGAAGCGATTTTCTTTTGTTTGTTTGTCAATTTTAGACCTGCCGCTGAGAGGGCATCGCTTTTATACTTCATACTAACCGACTTGAGTAAAATAAATCCAATATACCAATTCTCTCTGAAGGCGTATAACATAGTGTTCAAAGATGCCCTGTCGAAAGCGGTTCCAGAAGCCAAGTTGACGCAGAGAGTCACCAATCTACTGGACAGTATAACATACTCCATGTTTACGTACACGAGTAGAGGATTGTTTGAGTGTGATAAACTTATATTTCTTTGTCAGATTGCATTGCAGGTAAGATAAAATATGAACCTACTTTTTATTACATACAAAGATGTCGGCCTAGCCGGCAAAACTTAATTCTATCCCATCAAAATCTTAAATTATTATTTTTATTATTGTCATAGAAATTATTAATGAATATGTAACAACTAATGAATCTAACAATTCATTACTGATGTTCGATTTTTAAATGGAACAAACCACTACGGGCTAACAACCATCTTCTACTGTTATTTCGAAGGCTGGCTTAGTGTGATCACTTTACGTTTACAATGTTCATCATTATACAGTATTATTAATAAAAACACCTTATTCCTGGTATAAACCATAGAATTACCAAATCTCTAAAACCGTGGTACAACGAGGATTTTATATGCTTATTCTATGGTTTATTATGGTATACCTGGATTATTAATAACATTCTTCGTAGACCATGGTATAAACCATTGTATAACGTTATACCAAGATTATTAATAACGCAGATAATGTTTAAGTCAAGTAGATATTTAATAAAATATAGAGATAAAAGTTGGAAATTATTGCATACAAGCAATAAAAGATATAAAAGAGAAATGCAATCATGGCTTCACTAATGAATTCACTGATGTAAAAATAAGAGTCTTCACTTTGTGCTACTGTAAATTATTTTATTAGCATAAACATGTTTTCGGGAGCGACTGCTCCCTTCCTCAGATGGACTCGACATTAAAGCCATTTTGAATTGTAATTTTTAATTATACGTATAGTTGCGGATAAAATTAATACATTATTTTATATCATAAAGGTAGATTTGCTTTAAAAAATTGGTTTCATTCTAACGTGTTGTAGATTCAAATGTCAAACGATGAAATATCTCAAGAAGAACTGGACTTTTTGCTGCGCTATAACGTAAGAGCTGGAGTGAGTCCCATATCTTGGCTCTCTGATCAATCATGGGGTGGAATATTGACCCTGTCCAAGATGGAGGAGTTTATGAACTTGGACAAAGATATCGAGAGCGCCAGCAAAAGGTACATTTTTTTATACATAAAGTTGAGTGTCCTTGTGTTTCTTGTCATTTTTATAAATAAAAATGAATCTGGGCTTGCCGAAAGTGATAAGGTAGGTCGGTACAAGAGTGCACACTTAAGACATGAATTGATTTTTCACAGATAATTTTAGAAAAATTACCAGCTCAATAATATATTTAAGTAGTTTGGTAGGTTGTCTCTTAGATGTTCACAGAAGAATATCCCAAGATTGTATTTAATACAAAAAATAATTAAAACAAAAACACTCTCAAATGCGCACCCATTTTAAGACCACGGAAAAAGGGCTCCATTTTTATATATAGAGACTAAATATATTTCCAGATGGCAAAAGTTCACGGAGGGAGAGGCTCCGGAAAAAGATAAATTTCCCGGAGAGTGGAAGAACAAAACGGCTTTGCAGAGACTCTGTATAATGAGAGCACTGCGGCCAGATAGGATGACCTATGCTGCCAGGTATTTTAGTAGTAGTTATAGTACCATCCATCTTTCACACCAGAGAATTGACAATAATACCATAACTAGCTGACCCGCCCATCGAACTTCGATGTAACCCAGAAAAAATATCTTACCTTATTACATTACCGACCTCGGTAGGCTAGTTGTACTAGCGTGGACTTCAGATCCGAGGTCCCAGGTTCAATTCCCGGTCGGGTTAGAGTTTTTCTAAGTGTTTTTCACTTGAAATTTCTACTCGGGGTTGGCCTGTCTCAGATTGGACGGAAACGGTTGACTGCTAAAAATTGCCTCAGGCAATAAGTTCCTTTATACTGACACCTTTGTATAGAAAAGTATTATATTATTATTACATGAATTAAACGACAGTTTACGACATTAAAACAGAATTAAATTAGCTAAAAATTTATTGCATTCTGTAATAATTAATGTTTATTCCATGCGGGGTGATGTTTGACAGGTCAGACCATAAGTTTCTCATAAAAACAATAATTCCTCTATTGTTGCGTGACTTTTAAAAAATCCAAGAGATGGCGGTGTAGTAGTAAATAAGTCACATGTGAAACATGGTACGTTATTGTACATATGTTACTGCACAAACAGACTCCATTAAATCATAAAAAAAGGTAAGATATACCTTACCTTATACTAGCTGACCCACCCGCTGAACTTCAACCCACCTCAGAAAGAGTAAATCCCTATTGAATACTATTTATGATCAATGACATAAAGTTATCTCGGATAAAATGATTACAGCTTTAAATACTGTAGAGTTATTCACGAAAATGTTTAACTTACTAGTCAAATTTGAGACTTAGGGTTATTAGCACCTAAACACCTGTTTTTCTTTTAACTTTTACTTAATGATTCCGCAAGTCCTTAACATACGGAACTGAAATTTATGCCTTATTGTAGAATGAACTGAATTAAATAGTTTAGCTCATTTAAGATAATTTTTGGGCAGCTTTTTTTTATCTGGAACGCCTCTTAAATTTTTCACGATCTGTAACTCGATAAATTCAATTTTTTTAGAAACATAAATTGCAGAAAATGTGAAGATTCATCTTAATTATATGTAATTGGAATTTGTCTCATTTACCTAAACATTTTTTATTTCAGTGTTAAAATTCCCCTTAAGAAAATGATTAGGTTTAGTTCGATCTGAACTTTTTCGTGAATACCCCTGCTGGCTCTGATTATCCCAGTAGATGATGATTTATGTTAAATAAAAAAACATGGAATTTAATTCAGCCAATGAGCTAACAACAATTTTTGATTCTGAGGTGGGACAAAATGTTTCAACCCATTAGATATCATTATGTAACATTCAAAAAATTTCATGAGATGGCAGTGTAGTAGGAAATAATTCACATATGAAGTACATAATATGTTAAGTTATTTTATATAGTATTTTGAGACAATGTTCGATCATTCCAAAACTTTTATCGAGATTCAAAATTTTTCAAGTGATGACAGTGTAGTAGGAATTGAGTGTCATTACTTTTAAACTTGTAGATATTACATAAAAGAACAGCTTGGAGCTAAGTTTGTAGAATCCAGAACTATAAAGTTTTCTAAATCCTATGAGGAGAGCAGTCCATCTACTCCTGTATTCTTTATTCTGTCACCTGGAGTGGATCCCTTGAAGGTACTTTTACGTCAATTTGGTCTCACCAATAGTGTGCACAGTTTAGGAGAAGTATGAGGTTGAACCTACGCTATGATTCTTACCATAAAATTCCACCAAAACGGTAAGTGGCACATGCTAGCTCACATTTTGTGTCCAACAATGCTTAGCCTCTGTTTTTTCACCTGTGTGTAACTTTTGTATGCACAAAATGCTTCAGTTGTTAATATGGATATGCAGGAAAACTTTGTGCTCCGCAGTGTTGCCACCTTTCGGGATAAAAAAAAATATTGTTCCAAAAGTGACAACACTGGTGCTGCAGCTTGTATTTTTTGCCTAAAAAAACTGCACTGTTCAAAAATACTCTGAACTCAAACAACTAATCATTTTTATATATAAGATGACTAGAATCCCACTGTAGAGGAAGTGTTGAATTTTTTCTTTCCTCCAATCCATATTTTGAAAATAGGTTTCCAAGTCCACGGCTTTAACGTGTGCACGAACAAAATTTCACATCTATATACGAACATTCTAAAATGCACAACTTATTTTATGCAGTATGAAAATTGGGAATTTTACATTTCTATTCATAAAATAAAGGTAAGTATCTATAATTTTGTGTGTGTTTTTTTTGTAGGATGTTGAAAGTTTGGGCAATAAACTGGGTTTCACAATAGAAAAACAAAACTTCCACATTGTGTCCTTGGGCCAGGGTCAGGAGGTTGTTGCCGAGAGAGCGATGGAAGTGGCAGCCAAGCACGGCCACTGGGTCATGTTGCAGAATATCCATCTTGTGTCGAAATGGTTGGTCACGTTGGAGAAAAAGATTGAACATTACAGTGAGGGAAGTCATGATAACTACAGGTGATCATTATGGTTTTGTCCTTAACCTCTCGGGTAGTACGCCCGCTCCTATGCGGGCAAAAAAAAAATTCTATGAGAGAGTACGCCCGCACCTATGCGTTTGATCTTACAGTTTCTATAAATCACCGCCATTTTGACTAATATTTGTATTGGTCTATTCTACGAAGTTCATCTACCAATCCTGAGAAAGAATTTTGAAAGTAGGCGTGTTTTTTTAGGAATTATGAGAGATGCAAAAAGTCACGTGACCAGGCTATACGTAGTACATTATATAAGTATGTGTTTGCCGGGGTTGCGCACCAATTCCTCGTGAGTTCTCGAGAGCGCAGTGTTTTTTTACGGAGATTTTTGTGGAGCAAGTTCTTTTTAGTTCGTTTGATGTGTTTTTGGATTTTTTTTAAATAAACCATTCGCGTTTTATATCACTTTTTTGGTAAGTTTTTTTTTTTTATTTTGTTTTACTTTATGTCAGAGTCTACTAATTATGCCAAAATATAATATTTTTACACCAAACTTATTTTATGAGTGATAATTATTTTATTTTATAAGTAATCACTTCCAATGTCGTATAACTTATGTCCCGATGCTAACTTTTTATAGGCATTGTGGTGAACAATATTACTTCTTGTAAATTTTGTGATTTTTTCGTAGGTACATATGTACTGTCATTCTAATTCTAATTTTTGTTTTTTTTTTCAGGGACGACGTGCTGATGGTGTTTTTGTGAACATAGTTTTATTATAAAAGACAATATTATCGTTTTACGTTATTTTAAGTGAAAAAGACACATTTTACATTGTTTTATTATATTTTTAGTGAGCAAAGACACATTTTACATAGTTTTATTATATTTTTAGTGAGAAAAGACACATTTTTATTCAAAGACAATTAGTGCTCAGAAACAATTTTTAGTTTATTATTAGTGTTTTGTTATTTTATTATTGATAAATTTTGTGTGTGAACTGAAAATATGGCTAGATTCATGACAGAAGAAGAGGTCACAGCGTATCTGAATGATAGTGAAGATGAAGAAATTTTAGAAGATATCGACGAAATACCCATCAGGGAGCAAGATTTGTCTTCAGATGAGGAGGAAACTGTTGAAAATGAAGAGGAAGACGTTGAAGAAGAACCTCAACCGTCTACTTCGAAAAGACCAAGGCCCGAAAGAAGAGAGTGGAGCAACACGGAGTTTACTCCAACAGTTCACGATTTCAACTTTTCCCAGTCTGGGATATCTCCTTCATTGAATCTGGACGAAAACTCGACGGAACTTGACTTCTTTTTGACGATGATAAACCAAGACATTGTGGATGTAATCGTGAAAGAGACAAACGACTATGCCGATACACTTTGCACATCCGCTTCTACCCATTCAAAATTAAAAAAATGGGTAGCTACTACTGCCGAAGAAATATATATGTTTTTGGCAACGCTTCTGCTAATGAGTCTTGTTGGGAAAAATGCTCTAAAAAAATATTGGAGCACAAATCCAATAATTGAAACGCCTTTCTTCCGTGTTTTGTTTTCACAAGACAGATTCTTCTTGTTATTGAGGTGTCTCCATTTCACCGACAATAATATTCTGTCTACCGATAGATTAAAAAAAATTAGGAATATCCTGGACCCATTCAAAAGGATAATTAAGTCAAATTTTTATCCTTTTGAAAGAATTTGTATTGACGAAAGCCTATTGTTATGGAAGGGAAAGTTATCTTTCAAAATTTATATTCCTTCAAAAAGGCACCGCTTCGGGATTAAATTATTTGTTTGTTGTGATGTTGCGACTGGTTATGTCCTAGACTTCATTGTCTACACTGGCGCTGATACGGATATCCTTTTGTACGACGGACAGGGGGTTTCGGGTTCGGTTGTCCTGACCATGTTGAAAGATTACCTGGGTAGGGGACACAAGCTTTATGTGGACAATTGGTATACATCCCCTACCCTTTTTGATTACTTATTTCAAAATAAAACAAATGCATGTGGAACGGTCAGGACAAACCGAAAAGAAATGCCTAAATTCCCCAAAATAAGAAAGGGGGAAGTTAAGCATTTCCATTCAAACGGCCTCCTGGCCATAAAATGGTGCGATAAAAGGGATATCCATATTTTGACAACAGTAAATGGTGCCAAAATGTCTTTGACAAACAAAATAGACTACACAACCGGACAATTTAAAATAAAACCCGATGCGGTAATCGATTATACAAATAATATGGGTGCAGTGGACAAGGTAGACAGAATATTAGGGTTTAGTGAGGTTTCTCGGAAATCATTGAAGTGGTACAAAAAGGTTTTTTTTCGAATTATTGACATAGCATCAATAAACGCCTTTTTTTTGTTTAAGTCAATATCGAAAAAAAACCCCAATAACTTCAGTGGTTTCAAGGAGAACCTCATTAAACTCATGGTAGAGAAATACCACAAGAGCAGGCCGTCTACAACAGGAGGAAGGCGGGTTCACGATAGCCCAACAAGACTATTGTCGAGGTTTTCACACTTTATTAGGCCTGTGCCTCAAATAGAAGGGCAAAAGTTAAAAAGAAAGCAATGCCATGTGTGCAACCACACACAGTTGCGACCACAAAAACGTAAAGATAGTAGTTGGATGTGCAGGGAGTGTGGTGTAGGTCTATGTGTGTACCCGTGCTTTGAAGAGTATCATACCAAACAAAAATATTGATGAATTTTTTTATTGTTCACTATTTTTTCTATATTTTTTGGGCTTACTATAAAACAGTTTCCTAACATTTTTATGTTTTGGAAAAATTAACTATTTTTTAACTGTTTTTTATTTATATATTTATTTCTTTGGTTACCGGTTTCGGCTACCAGCCATCATCAGACCAAACTTAAAACTAATGTGCACAGATACAAAATATTGTGACTTACAAATTTTTAGGTATTGTGATGGAGGGGGGTGTTAGGGGTGGGCGTGGAAGGAGATAGGGTAGGGAAGAGAGATAATAGCGGAGATTTATACGGGTTCATTTCTTTATTTATTAGATTATTAGGGAAATTTTTATTAATTTCGATTGTCTCTAGGGTGTTAAGTTTTCTATATGTGTAACCATTGGTGTGCTTGTAAGTAGTTTTATTGATGTTGTGGGTATGATTGTTGTCTAAAAGATGATTAGCATATTCCGAAAAATTGTTATTTTTTAGACACCGAAGGTGTTCACTAATGCGTGTTTTGAAGTTTCTCTTTGTGCTCCCTATATATTTGTGATTACAGTCGTTGCAGTATAGTGTGTATATTCCGTTCCGAAACGGAATATACACACTATACTGCAACGACTGTAATCACAAATATATAGGGAGCACAAAGAGAAACTTCAAAACACGCATTAGTGAACACCTTCGGTGTCTAAAAAATAACAATTTTTCGGAATATGCTAATCATCTTTTAGACAACAATCATACCCACAACATCAATAAAACTACTTACAAGCACACCAATGGTTACACATATAGAAAACTTAACACCCTAGAGACAATCGAAATTAATAAAAATTTCCCTAATAATCTAATAAATAAAGAAATGAACCCGTATAAATCTCCGCTATTATCTCTCTTCCCTACCCTATCTCCTTCCACGCCCACCCCTAACACCCCCCTCCATCACAATACCTAAAAATTTGTAAGTCACAATATTTTGTATCTGTGCACATTAGTTTTAAGTTTGGTCTGATGATGGCTGGTAGCCGAAACCGGTAACCAAAGAAATAAATATATAAATAAAAAACAGTTAAAAAATAGTTAATTTTTCCAAAACATAAAAAAAATTTTTTATTGTTAATTAAATAAATTTGTAGTATAAACCTAGTTTCAATATCTTTCTGCATTTTTATTTTATGCACCATTTTATAAGTTTATTTATTATCCTTTAATTTGTTTTAACTTTGATATTCTACTATTATTCAAACCTACTTTTATTATAAGAAGAAGAAGAGGTTACAAAATTGAAACAATAATAGGAAAAAAAATTGAATAAAAATCACATGATATTAATTTATGTTGTTCTAAAATTATGCTGGACGCATTATTTTGCAACTATTATCTACGCATTATTTTGCAACTATTATACTGAGGTTCATCTATGGTTGCGAATGGAGTGTCAATAATTTTTTTTTCGCTCTATTTAAAATTCACAAAATAATTACTGAAATGACTGAAAATCAGCTTCTGAGTCTACAGGAATCATTCAAAAGTGAAATGAGTGAATTCAACAAAAGGCTGTCTAAGTTCGACTTCCTCCAGAGTGACGAGTTCAGGAAGCTGAAATCTGACTTTGAAGACTTTTCAAAGTCCACTCAGAATACGGTGAAGGGGTTGCTGGAGGACGTGAGACGATTGGAAGGCCAAGTAGACACTCTTGAAGCTGCTCAAAAAGGAAACTCCCTACTGATTCACGGATTGAAGGAGGTTGACGCTGACGATGGCAAACTCGAATGCGATATTGTCCATTTCCTGCGTAATAAGGTCAGTGAAACTATTTCATCTTCGAACATTGCTGCGGTTTACCGTTTGGGCAAGAAACATGAGGGAAAGCCGCGACCTGTGGTCGTCCAGTTTGATTCGTTTCGTGCAAGACGGTTGGTTTTGACAGGGAGGTCCAAATTGAAAGGTTCCCAATGGCTAATAACCGACTTTCTTACGGCTAGGCGCCTGTTCGTCTTTAAAGAAGCTAGAAAACTGCTAGGAATGAATGCTTGGGCCGCATCAGGGAAGGTGTTTATTAAAATAAAAAACAAAACAGTCGCCATAACTCAAATGTGCGAATTGGATGCTTATAGGGAGGAACTTCGTCTCAATAAGGCACATCAATCTAACAAACCTGCCACAACGGACATCAATAATTCTAAGGAGAAATCTCTGCGACCTCGTAAGGCGAAGAAATTAGATAAATGAATTAATTTTTTGTATATTTAGTGTTTTTCTTTCAAGAGATCACACAACTTCTCATTTCATTTTGTTGTTTACGTAGCTCACTGACAGCAGCTGTCACCTGCATAATGTATTTTTTCTATATTGTTACATGGATTCTATGTTGACAGCTATTCAATCCATGGATTAGACTTCTTTCTTTCCTACGTGTTTTGAATGTCTGTTTGGTGTAAACCTTTCGCTCATTTTTATTGATGATTTTGCAAATCTTTAAAATCATCGCCGCGAGGCTTGCGCGCACTGTAATGTATGGAAAAGACACCTTGTTTTAAATTACTTTTTTCATTCTTATACAGCACTTGCGTGAATTATCGTTCCATAGATTTTACAACTAGTATTATTTTACTATTTTAATAATTGTGCTTTTTGCATGCTTATAATAACTTTTATTTTTATATTACTTACTTTCTAACAGCTTTTATTACTTTTTATTACTAATTATAATTCATTTTATTACCTATATTTTTTATTTTTTTATCATATTAATATATCTATATTAATTTTATTATTTTTAATTATTATTTTTTTTTAGCCAATTTTAATCTATTGACTGCTTATCTCATTATTATATACTTTTATTATTACTATTTTAACCTCTTTTTTATTAATTTTTATTGATATTTTACCTTATAACTTGTGTGTGTGTTTTATTACTTTTGCCTCACTTTATTTTATTTATTTTATCATATTGAGGCGTGTACATGTTTTTAATTCTACTTAACTTAAAATTTTTGGGATATTTCTTTTATTTATTTTAATTTTGAATTATTCTACGTAATTTTTATTTATTAATTTTTTTTTTATTTTTGATCTTTCATTTTTCACATGACATCGCAATGATGAGCGACTCTCCGGACCGAGATAGCTCATTTCACTCCATCCCTAATTCTACCTCTCCTCTGCCTTTCAATGCCTCTTTTAACTCAGACTCTTTTCTGTCAATCAGCGATATTTCTACGCATTCTCAGCCTTCGTTCTGTGAGCTTCTTGGTGCCGCCATGGGTTCGTCAAAGTTTTCGCTCAATGTTTGTCATATAAATGCTCAGAGCATTCCGGCCCACTACAACGATCTTGTGGACTCCTTTGCTTCTGTTCCTTTACACGCATTGCTGATTAGCGAGACATGGCTTAGACCATCGCTCTCATCAGATCTTTATTCGTTACCTGGTTTTAGACTGATACGATGTGATAGAGTTGGCCGTTCGGGCGGTGGTGTTGCAATGTATCTTAGGGATGACTTGGCTTGCAGGGTCATTCACAAAACTCAGAGTGGCAGTCAGCTGGAGTGTTTGTTTGTTGAGGTTAGCGTCCGACACAGCAAGGTCTTGATTGGAGTCATCTACAGTCCCCCAGGTTCCAACTATTTTGAGGAATTCCACAGCACGCTTGAGCTTTTACTGCCTCACTATCAACACCACATTATATTGGGAGACTTCAATACTTGCTTAAATAAAAATGACTCTAGGAGAGACAGGCTAGTAAATATTCTGGAGGCTTGTAACCTTTACACTCTGCCCTTGGGCCCAACACATTATACTCCTTATCTTAATACCAACACACTGTTAGATTTAATTATAACCTCGCAGCCTCAACTTGCTGTAGCTCACGGGCAATTCAACGCTGACCAATTCTCCGCTCATGACCTTGTATACCTTACTTATAAACTTGCAATGCCTAAGCTCAAGCCTAAAACAAAATCTTTTCGTAGATTTGATCGGATTGACCTGGATCAGCTGCGACTGGATGCTGAAAGTATAGATTGGGGTGGGGTTTATCTTTCAAGCGACGTTAATCAGATGGTCTCTTACTTCAATTCTTGTGTCTCTGACTTATATGACAAGCATGCACCTATTCAAACTCGTCCTGTGAGACGGCCACCGGCCCCTTGGTTAACGGATGAAATACGTCGCCTTATGAAGCGGAGAAACCGGGCAAGGGCCAAGGCTAGGCGCACCGGCCTCCCTCGCGATCGGGAAAGATATGTTTGTTTGCGAAATCTATGTTCTGCGTCATGCAGACGCTCAAAGCAAGCATATTTCTCGCAGAATATAAATCTCAACAATTCCAAGCAAACGTGGAGGTTCCTGAGGCAACAGGGAGTGGGCAGGTCTTCTGGGTCGGATGGTATGATTCCATTTGACCTTGACGTCCTAAATAGACATTTTGCTACTGTCCCCGTTGCATTGTCCGATGGCATGAGATCGTCCTCTTGTTCTGCTATAGAGGCCTCACGACCGGCCGGGGTGGATTCGTTTTCGTTTTCTGCTGTGACTGTTGACGAGGTCTCGAGGGCTTTCCGGGACATCAAGTCTGCTGCGGTGGGTTGCGACGGTCTTAGCTCCAGAATGTTGGGGCTCATTTTGTCATCTTTGCTTCCGGCTATAACCTTTATCATAAACGCTTCTTTGTCTTCTTCGGAGTTTCCTTTGGTATGGAAAGAAGCTAACATAATTCCCTTGGCAAAGAGGGCGGCACCTGCAACACCGAATGATTTCCGTCCTATATCGGTGCTTCCGTTGCTTTCTAAAGTAACCGAAAAACTGGTTTTTCATCAATTGAACTCCTTCATTGGAAGCCACAATTTGTACAATCCCCTGCAGTCTGGTTTCAGAAAGGGGCACAGCACCACGACTGCACTCCTGAAGATTACGGACGATATACGTTGTGCTATGGACAACACTCAGTTGACCATAATGGTGTTGCTAGATTTCAGCAGTGCCTTTAATGGCGTTGATTTCGATCTTCTTTTGTCGCGTTTGCGTGCCCTGAATATGTCAGACGGTGTTGTCAGATGGTTTGGTTCATATCTGAGCATGAGAAAGCAGAGGGTGATCTGCAATGACGTCGGCTCGGATTGGGTTCAACTACATGCAGGGGTGCCTCAGGGGTGCATATTATCCCCTCTTTTGTTTTCCATCTTCATCGGCCCCATCACTCAATATATCCGAGGATCATACCATCTGTATGCCGACGATTTGCAGATCTACACTCATTTCAAGCCACATAATGTCGTCGAATCTTTTGCTCTTATGAACAAAGATCTTCAGTACATAGCCTCGTGGTGTGAGCGGCATGGAGTCCTCATAAATCCCAAAAAATCACAGTCCATTGTTCTTGGAAGCTCCAGGCTTCTGTCCTCATTGAAATCTGGCTCCCTGCCCCCTCTATTTTTAAACGGTAACTTAATCCCGTTTTCTGACTATGTAAAGAATTTGGGGTTGTATATTGACAGTAAACTCTCTTGGGACAAGCAGGTGGATGAGCTGAGTAAGAAAATATTTTCCTCACTTCATGCACTTAGAAGACTTCAAAACTTCCTTACTTTTGACATCAAAAAACGTCTCATACAATCCTTGATCCACCCACTTTTTGACTACGCCGACATATCCTACCTGGATATGTCGGTGGAGGCTCAGTCCAGAATCGAACGTCTTCAAAACATGTGCATAAGGTATATCTTCTCGCTGCGAAAGTATGATCACATTTCAGAATACAGACATCAGCTTCAATGGGTAACCATGCGAGAGAGAAGAGACCTCCATACCCTCTGTTTGTTGTACAAAATACTTAATGACCCTTTATCCCCAAATTACCTCAAACAGAGATTTACCTTCCTCAGTTCGCACGAGCGATCGTTGCGATCTGATCAAAATAATTTGTTGCTCATTCCGCCCCACCGATCCGGATTCTACACTGACTCATTTACCGTTCATGCTGCTAGGCTGTGGAACCAACTTCCGATTTCCATAAGAGGCTCTCAGACAATTCACTTGTTCAAAAAGTCGCTGATGACACGATAAAATATTATTCCAATTTCAGAGGATCCCCTCCCTCCCTCCCTCTACCTCTTCTCCCTCCTTCTCTTCGGTCTGCTCTGTTATTTATTTATTATTATTATTTATATCTTATCTATGTACCTGTTTATTATATTTTGGTATCAATAATTACTTTTCCAATAAGTCATTTTACTCACTCCATTATGTGTGATTTTTCATGTATTTTTGATGTATTTAATTAATTTTTTTTTTTTTTTATTTATTTAATTTATTTTTTATGTATTTAATTTATTTTTTATGTATTTATGTATCTTATAGAATAATTATATTGTCAACTGGGTTGGCTGGCAGAGATCTTCTAAGATAAGTCCGCCCTTTGAAACGTACAAATATTTATCCTTATATTGTTATACAGACAGCAATAAAGCTTTTATTTATTTATTTATTTATTTATTTATTTATTATCTACGGATAGAAAGATAATAAAAAAGGAAGAAGAAGAAAAAAAGAATTTGATATAAGTAATAAGAGAGCAAAAAATAGAAGCAGAAAAAAATTTTTTTTCGTCTTTTTTGAAATTAGAAGAAATAAAATAACATATTGTTGAATATACCAAAGGTTTACGATACAGGAATAGGTGCGAAATGTCAAAAGTGTTTTTTGCTTATAACTCTGTTATTTTCCATTTTTGTGGTATGCTTTCTTTACAACATTTCATCAGAAAGCAGAGATCTATAAGATGCAGTAAAAAAATAATCATAAAAATCAACATGAATTAACTCACTCCGGCATGCACTTTAATTTTGTTTTAACTCACGCCGAGAGAGGTTAACATATTTCTTACGCTCAATCAATCTAGTCCAATAATTGACATGTTGAGAATTTCAGAGGGTTAATAATGGCCAATATTGTTAACGTAAAGTGATCACACTAAGCCAGCCTTCGAAATAAAATTAGAAGACAGTTGTAAGCCTGTAGTGGTTTGTATAATAAAACGCAGTTTCTTTTACCAGTCAACGTGAACGACTAAAACTTTTATTGAAAAGAACCAAAGACAACAAACAGTTTTGAATATAAGTACATAGCTCACTAGATGGCGCTAGTAGTAACATAGACATTAATCTTTATTTTGATATTTACAACACTCCCACTCAAAATAGAGATTACACAAAAAAACATAAAATTAGACTTTAACAATTCCCAAAGTATTCATATGTTTATAATGTTTAACAGCACCTAAACTTTTAGTGAGCAAGTCTGCAGGCATATCTGAAGTACACAAGTAATCTACGCTAACAATATTTTCATTTACCATATCTCTACAATAATGGTATCTGACATCAATATGCTTAGTTCTATTATGAAAAACAGGATTTAGTAACAATTTCTGGGCACTCATACTATCATTATATATGGTAATCTTATACATTTTATTAGTTATTTCATATTGCAAATTTCTTAAATATACTGCCTCCTTACAGGCCTCTGAAAGTGACACATATTCAGCCTCAGTACTAGAAAGTGCTATACACTTCTGTTTACTACAGCTCCAAGATATAACAGACCCGGACAAAGTATAACAAAACCCAGAATATGATCGTCTATCATTGATATCACCACTCCAGTCAGCATCTGCATAACCCTCAATATTAACATTTTTACATTTAGAATATTTCAAACCCAAATCTTTTGTATTCTTTAAGTATCTTAAGACTCTTTTTGCATAAAGCCACTGCTCCTGTGTATGACTTTTATTAAATTGACTAAGATAAGATACTGCATAAGCTATGTCGGGTCGTGAAAGCACAACTAAATACATCAAACTCCCAACAAGCTCCTGGTAAGGATTCTGACTATTACAATTGTCATCCCTTTTACTCTTTAAATTTGCTTCCATAGGAGTATTAACTGTTTTACAATCTATCATATTAAACTTAGACAATAACTTTGTTATATATTTTTCTTGACTTAAAGTAACGGAACAATTTTTCTTATCAAAATCAACTGTCATACCAAGACATTCCTTTACTATTCCTAAGTCCTTTAAAACAAAATTATTACTTAACATATTTTTAAGATGACTTACTTCTATTTTGTCATTTGAGAATACAAAAAAATCATCAACATACAAAGCTACGATAGTCTTGCTACTACCAACAGTTTTTATAAACAAACAAGGTTCTATTTTAGACTTAAGATAATTATTAGCTAACATACAAGCATCCACTTTCTTATACCATGCTCGGGATGACTGTTTTAGACCATATACTGCCTTCTTTAATTTAAGAACTTTTTTATCATCTGAACAGACATAACCGATAGGCTTTTGCATATATATGGTCTCAGACAGTTCCCCATTTAAGAAAGCTGTTTTCACATCAAGGTGAGTAACATCAAAATTCAATTGCACAGACAATGCAAATAATAATCTAAGAGTTGTATGCCGCACTACGGGAGAAAACGTTTCACTGTAGTCCACACCATATTTTTGAGAACACCCCTTAGCCACAAGCCTGGCTCGATACCTAACATTATTCTCAGAATCACACTTCTTTTTAAGAACCCACTTGCACTTCACTATATTAGCATTTGCAGGAATATCAACAATATCCCAAGCATTGTTGTCTTCAAAACTTTTCAGCTCTTCATTGATAGCCCGTTCCCAATGCTCCTTCTCTGGTCCTTGCAGTGCTTCTTCTAATGTGATATCATCACTGAGAGGTTTACATTCTTCTGTACACATCCATCCGTATCGGTCAGGTTCTTTAATCTTCCTCCCAGAAGATCTTTTAACCATGTCGGATTCAGACTCTCCTTCTGACATCATGGACTCCTCACTTGGTAAGTAGGTTTCATCTTTACTATCAGTACTCTCAATAGAGACAAATGAATCCCCTCCGCTGATGTCTGATGAATCTCCCACTGAAGATTGAGAGGCTCTGATTTCTACTGGTTTGTCTTCTATCACTTTTATTTCTACAATTTTCTTTTCAGAGTTATTTTCATTTATAACAATGACATCTCGACTTGTTGTGATTGCTTGCGTTAAAGGATTACATACTTTGTAACCTTTAACATCCTCAGGATAACCAATAAGAATGCATTCTTCAGACTTCTTGTCCCATTTACGTCTCTTCTCTTTAGGCACATGTACCATAACAGTACTACCAAAAACTCTTAAATGACTGAGGTTTGGTTTGCTGCCTGTCCATAACTCATATGGTGTACGGTCATTCAATACAGTTTTCACAATTCTATTCTGCAAATAAACCGCAGTATTGACGGCTTCTGCCCAGAACTCCTTACCCAATTTTGCATCAAATAAAAGACATTTAGCCTTTTCTATGAGAGTTCTATTCATTCTTTCACATAGCCCATTTTGCTCAGGCGTATAAGGATTTGATTTCTGATGTACAATTCCATTTTTCTTTAAATAACTATCAAAGTCCCTATTACAAAATTCTCTGCCATTATCACTTCTAAGAATTTTTATTCTATTTGATGTAAAATTCTCAACTTTTGCTTTAAATTCTTTAAAGCACTTAAAAGCTTCATCTTTAGCTTTCAAAAAATAAACATGAGTCATTCGGCTGTAATCATCAACAAAAATTAAAAAATACCTGGATCCACCTAACGATGTATTCTCCATCGGACCACAGATGTCGCAGTGTACTACTGACAAACGCTTAGTACTCCTGTTGCCTTCATTAGCAAAAGGCAACCTGCTTTGTTTCCCTTCACAGCACACAATACAATTGGATTTGTTGATCTCAGCCTTCTCAGAGAGTTCAAGTCCCATCACACCATCTGGCATTTTATTCATATTATAACTATTAATATGTCCTAGCCTTCGGTGCCAAATATCTGGAGACTCAGCCACTGCTGCCACCAAACAAGTAAAAGTGTTCAATTTATATACACCATTCACAAGTGACGCTGTAGCAACAAGAGTGTCATTTTTGTTAAATATTTCACATCCTTTTCTTGTGAAATTAACCTTATTGCCCTGTTTTAACAATTGGCTCACTGACAATAAGTTGGTTGATAACTGAGGGACACATAAAACATTTTCAACTTTTATATCATAATTGCACTCCTTGGTCGACGTAGTAATATTTATACTTCCACAACACTCTACAGGTATTCTATTCTGGTTAGCCACTATAATTTCTGTAGTAAAGCCAGAATAACACTTGTCTCTCATCCAGTCCTTATTACAAGTCAAATGCAAACTAGCACCTGAGTCAATGTACCAGTCATTTTTATTATATATTCCATTAAAAAACACTGCACTAAATGCATTCGATGTTTTATTTTCAAAACTTTGTGTATTCTTCGAAAATTTATCTGTATTAGTGCACTGGTTACGATAATGACCAAATTGTTTACATCCATAACATTTGACGTTTTGTTTTCCTTTGACAGATGACATTTGTGTACCCGCACCACTGGCCATAGAATGTGTTGTAGTCTTTACATTTTTTGTCTTTGATCTATTGCGGAAACATGCGAACGCATTATTGTTCACATCACTATCTTCCGGTTCCATATCTAACAACTTCCCTTTAATGGCGTCGGTTGTGATAATCATTCCGGAATGTTCGATAGCCATTATCATGGGCATATACTTTTCAGTCAATCCAGCCAACATGATAGATCCAATCCACTCGTCGTTTATGCCAAATCCCGTCCCTTGTAGTTTCTGACCCGCTTCGACAATTTGAGTCACATACGACGTCATTGAGTTGCAATTTTCTAACCTAATAGATATTAGATTTCTCAGTAGACTTATTCTTCTAGAAAACCCGGAGTCGTCGAATAACGTCTTCAATTTATTCCATAAATCCTTCGATGAAGTAACTGATTTTATATGGACATAAAGGGCTGGGTCTATAGTCAATATAAGCTTGGCTTTTGTTTTCGCATCATCTGCAGCTTCTGGTGGAAGATTGGGCTCTGGCTTTATACAGCCTACCATCCCTTCTAAAACCAAAAAATTCTCTGCTGCGAAACACCACTCAGAATAGTTCTCGCGCCCTTTCAGCTTCGGCACATTAACTAAATAGCTTGAGCTAGACGCCATTACTTAAAACAACACGTTAACTTTGGAAACAACACCGGTTTTTATTTCACAATTATACTGTCTTTCAACGCCGAGATAAATTTTTATTAATTTCACGGATACTGTTAACAATAAAAAATTTGTTACGCGCTGGGCATGTCTGGGCCCATAACCTATAATAAAACGCAGTTTCTTTTACCAGTCAACGTGAACGACTAAAACTTTTATTGAAAAGAACCAAAGACAACAAACAGTTTTGAATATAAGTACATAGCTCACTAGATGGCGCTAGTAGTAACATAGACATTAATCTTTATTTTGATATTTACAACAGTTTGTTTAATTAAAAAATTGAACTTCAGTAATGAATTGTTAGTCATTAGTTGTTCCATATTCGTTAAGATCTATTGTTCAATATTCTGTGTAATTTTGTATTGTTTTGATTTGATTTGACTGTTTGTTTACTGTTATAGAATTGCGCTATTACATGTATTATAGGTTATTTATAAGCGCGGAACCTGCTGCCGCCCCTGAGTACCATATCATTCCACAAGGCATATTGGAGTCAGCCATCAAAATCACCAATGAACCCTCAACTGGAATGCAAGCTAACTTACATAAGGTAACAAATCACAAATAATATTTATAATTATATCAATTAATTATTCATATAACACAACAACAAAAACCCAAAGGTACATCCTTTAACTACTAATTATACGATTAAAACACGAAAAATCTCTGTGTTAACGCAAAAATATTGAAAATAAAAAATCGAATGTCACAAACCGACAAACGTCGCAGTTTGTATGCGTTTAACAACAGCCATGTTGTACTTGTCGGGACTATTAGCAGTAGTACATTAGTTCGCTAGTATTATTTCTTCTCAAAGCTTTCAAATTAGAATCGAATTGACACTTAACAGTGGAGAAACAGTGAATGTCGTACAATGTAGAAGGCTCCTTTAATTCAAGCCTGTCAAGATGTTTCTTAGCCCTCATCTCTGCTGTCTGAGATCCGACATTCATTTTGTCTCTCTCGAAATTAATAACTGTTGAAAAAGGTAAGGAAGAAAAACAAAACAATGCTTACTGACCAACGATGATAGCTCTAATGAAAAAGAACAAAGATTCAAAAGAACAAATCATAGACAATAAATTGTGTGTGGCAGTTTAGATTATCAAATAAGTACCTACCTATTATGGAATGTTAATATTTCTGACAGTACCATACTTCATTTTGATGTATTTTTAAGGCTCTGGATAATTTTTCTCAAGACACTTTGGAGATGTGTTCGAAAGAAGCAGAATTCAAAGGGATACTGTTTGCTCTTTGCTATTTTCATGCAGTCGTCGTGGAAAGGGCCAAATTTGGACCTCAAGGATGGAATAGGTAAGTACCTACACTTTTTTCTTCAATCTTTCAAATTTAAATTATTTTTTGCATAGCCGCTGCTGAGAATTTTTTCTGCATATCTGCCCATTTATCTTCACTTTTCTTTTTGAATCAAATAAACGTAATGCTACCTCCTATATCTTATACAGAACATGACATAAATTAATATTTAATGTTCATTTATACTTGTTAAAAGCATTGTATTCTTCTTATACTAGTTTTTGAAAGGCTACCGTGGCACCCACTTCTTGCTTTTCTTGCAAACTTTGCTTTTGTATTGCACTTTTGCATGTGAGTTTTTAAATAAGCCGAGTATGTAAAGATGTTTTTCTCCACATCAAGACCTTTAAAAAAAAGTGCTCAACCACATTTAGTAGAACAAAATTTCTCTTTATTTGCGAGTGACACCATCTTGTGGTAAACTCAGGAACTGGTTGGTGACCCAGCGGTTACAACGTCGGCTTTCGTACTGCGGACGTTGTGGTTCGATCCCAGGTGCCGACCATCTTCCTCTTTCACGACACAAGCTTTCGGTAGCTTACTGTGAAAGAGTCAAGGAGTGTATTTGTGTTCACTTTGAGTTAGCACAGATTCATTTTATAAAAAAAAAAAACTAAAGCTTGGATGAGTCCATTCTACTTGTATGTGCATAACAGAATCTTCTTATTTCATTTTTTTTTTCTATTAAGTGTACTCTTTATAAATTGAACATTGAAAAAAATTGTAAAAAATGTAATGCTCAAATTGCTGTTTTTAACCTAGACTATTTGAGTAGTTTAACTATTAAATTTTTTTCAGAAACTACCCATTCAACATAGGTGATTTGATGATAAGTGTGTACGTGCTGTACAACTATCTAGAAAATAATTCCAGAGTTCCGTGGGAGGATCTACGCTACTTGTTTGGTGAAATAATGTACGGAGGCCATATCACCGATGATTGGGACAGACGATTGTGTCGAACATATCTCGCCGAATATATGCAACCAGAACTTGTATGTATAATTTTTTTAACCTACAAGACTCAGTAAACGTCGAATCACCTACATTCTAAGCTTATTTATCTAGTTCAGTGTTTCCCAAACTATACATCGCGAATATTGAGTGAGCTCTAATTTTTTTATTTCAATTAGAACGAAATATGACACTGAATTGATCTACCACTCGCCACTAGATAATCTTTATGTCCTTTTGAAAAATAGCTAAAAAGTGGGTCTCAAGATTGGAAATTAATTGAAAAACACTGATCTAGTTAATTTCCAGTCACTCAATACAGATGTAGAGCTAATCATTTTTATATATAAGGATGTATAACGACTATAACGAGTAGATACATAAGGATATCAGTCTTGATTTTGGTAGCTTAGTTTATTTATATATCTATATAAATATATATGGGGTAAAGGGATGTAAGCCAAGGGTGAGGGACAGGAATAAGGAATGTAGAAGGAGAAAGATCCTGTAATTTTAGAAGTTGATAAAAACTTTAATATATTCAATGATTAGGAATAATTTGTAACTAACATCACTATAATTACATTTCCAGGGAACAACAGCATTTAAATTTGGTTGCTCTCTTGTTCTCAATAATTTCCAACTGTTATCTCTATATTTCATTAATTATTTATTTTTATTTTATTTATTTTTTATTTTATTGAATCTTACAGGAACATACAGTCATTCTACTATACTATCAACAACAAATCAAGTAATAACAATTATAAACCAGCAAAGTTCCTTCAATTACTTATCGAATATCCTACAATACATACAGTGATAAAACATAAATCAATATATAAATAAATACATAAATATATACATTTAAGAAACAGGAAACAGGAATTAAATTTCTACTTGTTGTTTAAATGGAATTTTTTGGCATATTGAACATGTTGAGAATTCTCTTGATTAGGAGTTTCGGAGACTTAAACATAATCACCTAATGGCAAATGTTGTTAACGTTAAGTGATCACACTAAGCCATCCTTCGAAATAGCAGTAGAAGACGGTCGTAAGCTTGTAGTGGTTTGTTCCATTAAAAAATAGAACATTAGTAATGAATTGTTAGAGTCATCAGTTGTTACATATTCATTTAAAATACAGTTTATGCATGCACTTACTGAATTATTACATACATTCATTACTATTTGATTTTTTTTAGATTGACGGAGAACTATTCTTAGCCCCCGGTTTCCTGGCACCCCCGAACGCAGATTATACATCGTACCACGCGTATGTTGATGAGAACTTACCCAGCGAGACCCCTTATTTGTACGGACTACACTCCAATGCCGAAATAGGAGTACTCACCACACTATCTGACCAACTGTTCAGGACTATATTTGAGATGCAACCAAGAGACGGGGCGACTCAGAGTGGTAGTGGGATGTCCAGGGAAGAGAAGGTATGTTACAATCAATCAATCTATCAAATAGTTCTTCTTTTGAAACCCCCATTTAACACCAAAAGGAGGCAACAAAAGCTCTCAAAAAATGATAGCTTGTGTTAGTCTTTGTTGAATAAAAAAACCCAGTGATAGTGTAAGAGTATTAAGGTGATTTTGCCGAGATTGGAAAATTTATAGTAGTTTAGGTACTTTTGTACTTGAGTATTCAAATCCCAGTTCTGACCGTTTTCCACTTTCACGCCACAAGTCTTTGATTCTTAACCTTTTTGGAGATACAGAACCCCAGGGCAGTGATTCTTAACCTTTTTGGAGGCACAGCACCCCACCAGTTTCATATGCGAATTCACTGAACCCTTCTTAATTTGAAGAGGGGTTCGTTGATAAGTTCTTAATATGAGTGGGGTGTGTGTCTTGACCTCCACCAAACCCACGAGACTCACCGAACCCCTGGTGTTCGATCGAACCCGGATTAAGAATCACTAGCTTAGTGTGAAAGATGTCAAAAGTCCATTTTTGTTCACGTTGATTGAGCTTGAATTTTGAAATAGCTTTAAATTAAGCATCACATAATATTTGGGCTAATGTAGTATTCACAGGACGTTTTTGTTTTTACATGAACTTGACCAGATATAAATATACAAAGTCGAGATTTAACATAAGTTTTAACAACATAATCTACGTTTTAATTTTTTTTTAAGATAAAAGCAGTATTAGAAGATATTTTGGATAAAGTCCCTGAGCCATTCAACGTCCCAGAATTGATGTCCAAAGTTGAAGAGAGAACCCCATTTATAATAGTGGCTTTCCAGGAGTGCGAGAGGATGAATATCCTGATGGGAGAGATCAAGAGATCTCTTAAAGAGTTGGAGTTAGGCTTGAAGGTAATACCATAAAACCACCCCATATGAATTTCACTAAAAAATATATTAAAAAAGTACATTTTGACTGAAGGTTCATAACCTCTAAAACGACCTGCTATTCGATCCCACCAAAATTTTAGTGTAAAATTACTTGTGTAAATTTTTTCACAGATACGTCTCTTAAAAACGACAATCAAAACAAACTAATTTATTATTTTTAGTAAGAATATTCTTCTTCTTCTTCTTCTTTACAATGTGGCAATTCACTCTCGAGAGAGTGATATATGCCAATATCCACAATTGTATAGGTATACCCTCCAGTAAAAATTATGTTGTGCATGTTAACAAAATAAACGACTATAAGAATTAAAAAAATACATATATATTAAAAAAAAAAAAAAAAAAAAAAGGTTGTAACAATAATAAGCGAACAAAAAGAAACGGCTCTAAAATGATGAGACGCGGACAAGCTATATTATAATGTTAAGGCAGGTATATATTAATTCCGAATGTTGGAAGCTATAGATGTAGTGAGTAGGTACCTATCGTTTCTGTACTCACCCAGCAAAACAAATGCACGCGGGTATCTGACTTCCGAACACTTCATAATTTAACCAAATTATTTGTATATGGGGAACTTTGAAAAAATATAAATTAATGATTTTTTTTTTCTTGTATAATCCAACATTTAAGATGGTCAATTAAGATGTGGTTATAACTGAGAAATAATAATTTAGTACCAAAAAGAGAGACAGATTAGAATCTTCTAACATTCTCCGCCACTGCACCAAGAATAGTGGAGTTCACATCTAGTAAGAATATTATTGGACTCATGTTTTCATCATAAAAGATATGTTAATTCCGTCTTCTACTGTTGTTTCGAAGGCTGGCTTAGTGTGATCACTTTACGTTAACAACGTTCGCCAATAATGAAATGTTTGAGTCTCCGAAACTCCTAATCATGAGAATTCTCGACATGTTCAACATGTCGAAAAATCCCATGTATGCAACAAATAGATACTTAATAATAATTAATGAAATATAGACATAAAAGTTGGAAATTATTTTATTTATATTACTTGGAAATTAATTATTAGGTACTTTTAGGGTGAACTAACTATAACAAGTGAAATGGAAGAATTGCAGAACTGTTTGTTTGTGGGACAAATTCCCCCACGTTGGATGCAAAGAGCATATCCTTCAATGCTACCATTAGCTTCATGGTTTACCGATTTGTGTTTGAGGCTCTCGGAGCTGGAGTCATGGGCGGCCGATTTTACGGTAAGTTTTTAAAAAACCAAAATGTATGTCACATAAAAGTTAATTAAATTAACTGGTAATTTTTTTCATTGCAGTTACCGTGTGTGGTTTGGTTAGGTGGTTTCTTTAACCCTCAATCGTTCCTAACGGCCATCATGCAGCAGACTGCCAGAAAGAACGAATGGCCGTTGGACAAAATGTGTCTTAATTGTGAGGTCACTAAGAAACAAAAGGATGAATTTTCGTAAGTTTAACTTATATGATCTTATAAAATAAAAGAAAGTCAGGTTAGTGCGAACACTTATAACTCGAGATCGGCTGAACAGATTCTTCCGATGTTTGATTTATTGGATTCTTCTCCACTCTGGGTGACAGAATAACTATTAAAAAGTTGAAAAAGTCATAAGAAATAATATTATGGAATGGATTTCTTGCGACGCCAAAGCCGTCTATGAAAAATACTTAACAACAAAATTATTTTTTACCTGACAACCATTGACATAAAAAATATTGGAACGCTGATTTTTTATCGATTTTTTTCTAGCTTTCCGAAATATTTTTATCCTTTGAACATATTTTAAATGTTTTTTTTTTGTATAAATTTCAAATTATTTAAAATCAATATTCATAGTAAGGACTACAGGTCAACGTCTGCTGAAAAGCTAGTCACGTAATAAATCAGTATCTTATCGTAATATATCAGATAAAATTTAAAAATGTCTTCTTCGTAGTATTTATAGGTAATTTGAATCTGAAATTTACATTGAGAAGGTTTTTAAACATCCTGTGACCATGTAGGGAGTGTATTTACATGTCAATCAATCAATCAACACTCCCTGTCTGACCTTACTCAGGGGCATGGGGGGGCAACAAGAGCCCTCCATTGTGCTTGATCTTAGCAAATATCTCAGCTCTGCTTCGAAGAAATGGAACATGGATTGAGAGGGTCTGTCTCCCCTTCAGGATCCTGATGGGAAGAATAACAGCTCTCTCCTTGGCCAACTGTTATTCGGTTTCTTTAACACATATCCCAGCCAAGTCCATCTCCTCTCCCTAATGGTAGAAGTGATGGGTCTTGCCTGGGTGCGTCGGCGTATACAGGTCAAATCTCTTTATAGCAAATACCGAAGTAACGAAATTTCCAGTATAATGAATCGTCAATTTGTCCCCAAAAAACATCCATATAAAATGTACTGAGCCAAAATTTATTGTAACGATGTAGAATTTTTTGTTTAGAATTTTTAAAATCATGTTACAATTATTAGCTTTATATTTTCGAACTTTTATCTCTATATCTTATTAATTATTAAATATCTTCTTGTTGTATACATGGGATTTTTTGACATATTGAACTTGTTAAGAATTTTTATGATTAGGAGTTTCGGAGACATAAACATTACCACCTAATGGCGAACGTTGTTAACAAGTGATCACACTAAGCCAGCCTTCAAAATAATGTTAGTGGTTTGTTCCATTTAAAATGTAACATCAGTAATGAATTGTTAGTGTCATTAGTTGTTACATATTCAATAAACATTAATATTTTGCTACAAGTAGTAACATTTTTAATTGGTTTTAATGATTAATGTGATTGTTTTTCAGAACTCCACCAAAAGAAGGAGCTTACATCCACGGTCTCTACATGGAGGGAGCCAGGTGGGATGTAGAACTGGGGACAATTGAAGAGTCTCATCTCAAGGAACTCTTTCCACTTATGCCCGTCATGTACGTCAAGGCTGTGACGCAAGACAAGCAGGACTCCAGGAATATGTATGACTGTCCGCTTTACAAAATAAGGTAAAATCAGATTTGCTGGTCGCAAAATTCATGCAATGCTTTCCTTTAACATCTTTTACAACAATAATTATTATCCAGTTCATTCTTTTAAAGACTAAATTGCGTAGACCATTTTTCCATGATTTTCCCTTCCGTAATTAGAATGGGAACTCCCCGGTTAACAGGTTAAAGACTAAATTGCGTAGACCATTTTTCCACGATTTTCTCATTCCTACCTAATCATTAAAATTAAATTCTTTCAGAATGCGTGGACCAACATATGTTTGGACGTTCAATTTGAGAACCAGAGAAAGACCGGCCAAATGGACATTAGCGGGTGTTTGTCTATTGTTGGGAATATAATTACATTCTGAATTAAACTGTTTACACTCAGAATGTCACTTTCTATGGCACCAAAATATTATCTTTAAAATTTTAGATAGGTACATATCTTATGTGTAGTAACATTTAACTATGTTTTATATCCCCGTTTCACACAACCGGCACATGAACTGGGTTCCTAGGGATTGACAGTCTTTGAAAATCGCGACAATCTTTTTTGTCGTTAACGTAACCACATAGATAATGTCCTACACTGACTTATTCAGCATTGTTTATAGCAGTACCGTATTCCTAGGAAAACAGACTCAGTACAAAAGAAATTGGAAACTTGATATCATATTATCAAACTTGACATATTTGGTGATGCATGTTTTTGTCTTCATTAGCTAGAGTTTTCAACTCTTCATTGCCATATCATGTTTAGCAATGGCTCTTTTATACAGGATGTTTGTGCTACCCTTATGGGGTTAAAAGATTAAGTGTTTCGGGCTATTTCTAGATACTCACACCTTCTCTTAAATGTATTGATAGCTATTTTATCTTCCTACATATCTACTATATAAATTAAAGTCGGGTTAGTGCGAACACTTATAACTCGAGATCGGCTCAACAGAATCTTCTGATGTTTGATTTATTGGATTCTTCTCCGCTCCGGATAACAGAATAACTAATAAAATGTTTAAAAATTGGATAAGAAATGTAAAATACAATACCTATTTAAGTTTGTATGGAACGGTTACCTATGACGCGCCCACGCCATCGCGGGTAGTTCCCTCTCATTCTCGCATACGCTCCTACAGTAGCCCATCTCACTTACTCAACCAACGCACCGATTCGAGCGTTAGAAAATTTTCATACAAAGTCAACAATATTATAGGGCATATTCGTGTTGGTAATAGGCGAGGTAGGGTGTGTGCGCGAGCGCATTATTCTCAAGTTCTTCCCGCCAGAGCTTTGAATACGAATGAAATATGGATATATTGTTTTACGGGGGCGCAGTGCACATCATGTACATATTAACGGGCCACTTCGGGCTAGAACCACAGGACAACGTCTGTCGGGAAAGCTAGTAAATTATAAAACAAAGCTATAAATTATGTTATATATATTGAATTACTTCTTTTATATAAAGAGTTCATTAGTGTTTCTTTACACATTGTGTTTGATATGCTTAGCTTAAATTGAAAAAAAAGTTTATTAATCAACATAAAATTTCGACTTCGGTTGCCTAGTGATATAGGTACCAATTTCTAATCAGTAGGTCTCCGGTTTGAACCCCGGTTGGGTTAGAATTTTCGTGCTTTTTTTCATTTGAAATTTCTACATGAGGTTGGAATTCTGTCGCAGATTGTACGGGACCGGTTGACTGGTAGAGAATGCTTCAAGCATTAAGTTCCATCGGCTGTACTGAAACCTACAAAATGTAGGTACACAAGAATGTTATTTAAGTAGTTGGATGGAAGAAATTGCTACGGCTATGATCCTACCAGTGCTACGATCACTTTCTTTCCACTATTTCTGTATATTTTTATTTTATTACAATCCATGCATTTATGGTGCTTTTACAATACAATGACATACAAAAATAAACACAAGTTCATAACAGTTGCAAGTAACAAACTCGAAAAAATGAATGAACAGCAATAATAAAATTCTGCATGGTAATAGATACCCATGTTTTAATATTGATTAAGGTTTTAAGAAGCCGTATATTGTTTATTTAAGTTTTATTAGTTTATATGAGGTATTTGTTATGCTGTTACGAGCCCCTAATACTTGAAGAGGCCATAATCTTTGAGACCTAAGTTTATTTAGTTTTTTAAACATAGCTTACACTGTTGTTATTTATAAACATTTTATGTGTTGTTATTTATATATTTTTAGTATAGTCTATAATAATTGAAGTTATATGATAATAAATCATAGTTAATGTTGAAGAAATATCTATTTTTTGACTACCAAACTTCATATTTGCTTTACACGTCCGGACTTCAAATTTCGCCACTACAATCTGCCGCGATGGATATCGCCTTGTCACTTGCCATTTCACAAGTCGCCTGTATCAACAGGCATGTCAACAAATGCAAATTGTCCTGCAGCTCACATCGTCACCCTCAAGGAAGCCCCATCAACTGCTGCTTGGCCCTGTATCTGGTTACCTCCATTCGGAGTTTGTTCAAAGTTTTCCAGGTAGGAAAGTCAAGGCTGTGTGCGGTGTTGTTATTCTGCCACGGCGCCATACATATTTCTTGAAATTTCTATACTTATTATTTTATGGTATGTATGAAGTGGTTAGTAGCTTGACGGTTACATTGCCGAATTTTGTACTGGAAGTTGTGGGTTCGATCTCAGGTGCCGACCATCTTCCTCTTTCACGACACAAGCTTTACTAAGTAGTTTACTGTGAAAGAGTCAAAGAGTATTTGTGTTCGCTTTAAGTGAGCACAGATTCATTTCAAAAAATGAAACAGAATTGACCATAACAGTGGCCGACAAGTTATGGAAGAATTCAAAAAGCAAATTCTGAGATGTCTAATGACTCATCGAGAAACGATATGAATTATTAATTTCATTTTTAAAAAAATGGTGAAGAAATAAAAAGGTGTGTAATATAGTGACATAGATTTCTTTATTCACAAAAAATAATATTTATTATAAGTATAATATCTTGTAACATAAATATAATTAACAAACATCTTTTATCTTCTTATTCTGCTAACAAAATATGAATGCA
Source organism: Mystacides longicornis (assembly GCA_963576905.1). Taxonomy (NCBI): domain Eukaryota; kingdom Metazoa; phylum Arthropoda; class Insecta; order Trichoptera; family Leptoceridae; genus Mystacides; species Mystacides longicornis. Next base: position 5,255,924 of record OY756439.1, on the reverse strand, counting down.
CAAGTTTTTACGAATAGTTCAAAATTATATTTAAAATCTTTGCGTCTCACAACAATCCTCAGAGGAAGTTTTGCATTATTCTTTGATTACTGTTATCAATCCAAAATTATTGTCCCATTCACTTTCAGTCCAAACGAGGCAATGTCACTCCATTTTTTTTTTCTTGAGAAACTTGATTCTTTTTTTCAATCATTTTAATGAAAGTTCGCTACATTAATACACAAATTCTGTTATTATTAAATTAAAATCAGCAACATGTGTACCCTGGTGGAAGGATTATGACTAAATTAGACAAATTTGGATCACTTTTTCAATACTGACAATGTACACTTGAGTTTCCTCATTGACTATCCGTTTGGAGTGACATTGCTCTATTTGAACAGATGGAGTGATAGTGAAAGCATATTAAATTTTTTGAGAATGGGGAACAACACTATTTTAAAAACTCAAACAAACAAAAATTAACTTGCTTGATAAAAATATTTAATTTTACAAATATCTTTACAATGAGTATTTTTTTTGAAATATTTACAATGTTGTAATATGTTTAAAAATATTTTCTATATTTTCTTCTATAGTTGCTTAGTGTTCAACATTCAAAACTTTAAAGTGGATCTTGACTTGTAACTAAATAATATGTCAATCTATCTAAATGATACATGTTTGAGGTGGAATATTTGCAATAATTATCTAACTAATACACATTTATTTATAATTTTTAAGTTTTATTAAAGAGATACTTTGATATTAAGATTAGTTCGTAAAATATTTAGTTTACAATTTACCTTTGATTATCCATACACAAATAATTGTTTTAAAAGTATGTCTCCAAAAGCAGTGGATAGATCTTAGAAATTTAATGAAAACTGTAAATGTATTGGAGGCTCCCTGATACCAGGCAACCTCAAGGTGACTTACATGCTCACCCCAGCGTGTGGGGATCTCTATGGGCAGAATCTTATTTTTCTTAACTTTGGCTATAGAGGACGCATCTGGCTCATCTATGGAGAATAATATGGAAGTGGAGAGACAACCTGTAGCCCTAGTATAAGTTTTCGATGATCGAATATCGAAACGATCATCGAAAGAGTTTCGAAAAATTTCCATACAAAAATGATCAAACGATTCGATCGTTTGAATAAAGAACACTATTTGCACGCTAATAAGCGCTTATTTGCGTGCAATTTGCTTTCGATAAAACTCGTACTAGCCCCACTGATGTGCAGGATAGAATATACCCAGTACCTCCACATCAGTGGTCAAAGGGGGCATAAGGTCACATGAGCAAAAACAATTGTTGCAACTTGGAGATGGGAATCCTGTTAGAACCTATCTTTTGGAGGCATCAAAAATAATATTGAGGAGACTTTTTTTACACAGGACAGGAGTCGGGAAGAGGCACTGTCACTGCAATAGACCTCTGGAGATGAGGCCCAGTAAAAGGTAGTGCTCCAAGAACAATTATAAGGATGTCAAAATAGATCTAATATGGTTGTGGTAACATGAGGGGCATATGGTCCCTTGACTTTTGGTTGTAAAAATAGTAAAATATATTTATACCGTCTGTCTTTTATCCAATAATAATATACAGATTTATCTAAGAACTTGAGAACAGAAACAAAGAATTAAAGATATAACCAATATTTTTTATAGATTCAGAACAATTGGTGCCAAACAGTGGCCAGACAATTTGAATTTTGCGAACAATATTTCGCAAAGGTAGAGTAGGAAGAAAATTAACTGTCCCCTTTTTATATTTTTATATGAGTGTCTTTCTTTGGTTTTAATAATTTATTACATGTTCCAGTGAACAGTTTATTTTTTTACGCATTCTACATAGAGGAAAAATTTGTTGGCAAAATTCAAATTGTCTAGGAGGACAGAAGTTATTAGGAAAGTACTGGAAACGGGATGAATAAGAAAGAGAAAAAGCATTAATTTGTCTGGATAATCAAGAGTATTTGCGTATGGAAAACATTTTCTAAAAATAAATCGTTTTCAATTTGCTTTGAACAACAAATATTTAATATAAAAATAATTATATTATGAGAAAAATCAATCAATCAGAAGATTATTGCATATTTTGTGTTCATACAAAGAAACTAATTGTTTTTTTTTTTTCTATTTATTTATTTACACACTTTTCACATTCCTTTGTAAATCATTTTCGTTCTGATTATTTTTGTTATTTTCAGCGTCCGAGTCCGGAGTGGATCCTTTCACCGTAAAAGTTACGTAATATCTTTTGTTTTTATCCAATTTTTCAGCCGGAAGAGCAATCATTTGTTTTTCATTACCGTGACACAATTCTAACGTGACGTGACTGTTGGCCGCTTGTTTGCCTTTCTGATGTATTTGAGGTAAGAACCCGGATCCTTTTCTTTGACCTAATGGCGGAGGTTTTGGCATGGTGTGGTGATTCATTTTCGTAGGAACTGAAATTAAATATTTTTTGAGTGAGAAAAATTTACAATGCAGTGAGATTGATTTTTTTTTATTCAATAAGTAAGTGTATTGAATAGTGTTTCATAAGTTTGTGTTCTAGTTCTTATAAGATAGTGACTGTTATGGTGAAGATATTCATATTATATAAGAAAGAAAGAAAATTAAAGATTGTTGCTAAAGAATTTTTCTGTAACTAGTACCTACGTATTTATATTTAAATTATTACTCGAATATTCAATACTGTGCCATAATAGGTATATTTTAATTGTTTATTTTCTACTAGCTGTCCCGCCCGTCGACCTTCGACCTAACCCAATTAAAAAAACAATTTGGGCTTATTACATGAATAAAATGCAATTTACGATGTAAAAACTTAATTAAGTTTAGCTAATAATTCATTGCATTATGTAATAGTTATAGTTGATTCGGATGTAGGATGAAGTTCAAAGGGTCATAAGTTTGAAATCAAAACAATTCCTCTATATTTGCTTTACTTTTTAAAAAATCCAAAAGATGGCGATGTAGTAGGAAGTACATCACATGTGATGTATGCTTACCTATTGTATAGATACGTCGAAAGAATTGACTCCATTTAAACCAATTTTCTTAAATTATTTTTATTATATTATTATGTTATTAATTATTAATAATTATGCTTGATTTTTGCACGGAAGTGTGGTACATTTATGTAGTTGTATGAATTAAGTATAAGGGGACGTCCATTAATCACTTCATGTTTTTTTTTGCAATTTTTTAGACTCCCCTCCCCCTGGTGATGTTTCAGAATACCCCCCCTCCCGACCCGAAAATCAAGTATACTCTTTTAGTACAAAGAAAAGAAACTTACGATTTTAATTTTCGACAATTATTTTTAAATTTCTGAAAGTGTGTGTTTCTTTAAATTCATCAGAAAAAATAAATAAACGTGATTTTCTCACTAGACCCCCCTCCCCCTACGTAATCTTTCGTGATTTTTGTCTTGACCCCCCATCCCTCTTTTGGGCTCACGTGATTAATGGACGCCCCTTAAGTAATGAAGTGCTATTTTTATTGCCTCCATTGATTTTATTAAGTGCTGAGTATCCTTGTAAGTAGAGATGGGCATTATAACGACAGCTGATAATAATAATAGCTAAATAAAAATAACGTATCTAACGTTATTAATATTAAACGTTATTTATAAATAATAGTTGAATGAAAATAATAGTCAGGGAAATAATAGTCTACCCCTATTATGTATATGTCAGGTAATATTATGGAACTGAGCGTATGGAACGACCTTTTTTTTTTAGGAAAAGTAGAGATTCCAGATACCAAATTTTGAAAACGATTTTTTTTTTTTTTTAGAAAGAAGTTAAGATCCCAGATACCAAATATTTTAAAATAGCTTTCAGCTTTTAATATTAACGTTATTTTCAATTAACGAAATGGCTATAACGTTTTTGAAGTTAAGCCGTTAGTCCCATCTCTACTTGTAAGTTCTAATTATGAATAAAATGTGAAAAGTATGTTAATTTTCTATGTCTAAATTTTAAACCAGTATACGAAATTTGGTAGCATGCAGAAGTATTTAAATATGTTAATCTGTAAAAATGTTTTAGTGCATTGCATAATACAGCAAAACGTCGATATACCTAATGGATTTAAATAACAAAAATTCAAATGCACAAAATTCAAAATTTCATTCTGAATACAGAAAAAAATTTCGAAAATAGAACATTTTATTTATTTTAAGGTTATTTTTATAAAATTTACTGTTATATTATTGAAGTTTTCCTGTAATATTGACTTTGTTAAAAGTATGTAAGGGGGGAATGTGAACATTAATGATCTAACTTAAATCTATTATTCTTTAAAGATCTTCCATATGATTTATCTTCTGTGTGAACTTTTAGACTTATCTATATAAAGCTTAACCGTTTAAGAAACTATACATCAGATTAAAAAAATGCATTTTGTCAACCTACTTATTTCGACCGACCTCGGTAGCCTAGTTGTACTAGCCTGGACTTCAGATCCGAGGTCCCGGGTTCGATTCCCTGTCGGGTCAGAGTTTTTCTAAGTGTTTTTTCACTTAAAATTTCTACTCGGGGTTGGCCTGTCTCAGATTGGACGGAACCGGTTGACTGGAAAAAATTGCCTCATGCAATAAGTTCCGCCGGCTATACTGACACCTTTGTATAGAAAAGTGTTAAATTATTATTATTTATTTCTTATGGCTCTTAGAAGCATTATTTGTGAATTCATTACCAAGAAAAATGCAATGCCATTTTGTCACTGAAGTTTATGGCCATAGAGTGTCGAGACATGCGCATCTTACATGTTTCCAGAATATGGCAGAACAATTTTTGCCAGCTTGTAGAGGATAAATCTTATCAAAAATCGTATAGTATGTTTATTTAAAGACAATCTTACTGTAAGCAGAGCAAGGGATTCCTGTGTAAGCATGCACGGTGTGATAGCATCGGTGAGTTTTACTTGTGCAAAGTATGGGGTTATCTGGCAGACCGTCCATGGTGTACTGATTGCTCTCCTTCACTGTGTAGTCCGGGAAGGCTCTCTCCGGTAAATTGGCAAGATGCTTAGCACCGCTCCTCTGAAGCTTTCTCAGTGACTCGTACAAGAATTTCTCAAACTTTTTGAATGTGTAATCGCTGCTAGTGTATCGTCCAGCACCGACGTAAGCCAAACTAGACCTGTGGTACTCGTCCACAGCTCGTTTAACTAAGACCGCTTCATTCGCTTTACCGGCTCTGATTTGAATGTGTTTCAAATCCATGAGATGTTGAAATATTTTTCTTTCCAAGAAATATCTGAAAGCATAGTTAGAACCCAAAAATTAGAATGAAAAAATAAAAGTGCTGGAAGATTTTAACATGTTATCGCGAAGCACTGACGTGTAAGCCAATCTTCTACTCATTCATAGCTGGTTAGGATATTTTTTATTGTCCTTGAGATAGTAAATAAACTCCAAATCGGGAGGATTCTTATGGTTTAGAATGTGGAAAGTTATAGAAAATTGCTACGATAAAAGCCCAAATGATGCCCCAACAACTAGCAAGGAAGATGAAATCTCAAATAAAATTAGGTGTAGGAATTTACTGCAATGTGCTCCCCAGGATTCAAGCTAAGAAGAGATCCTTGCTTAAAAAATACCTTTGTTAGGTAATTTCATGCTAGTTTTCTCACCTTCTCATATTTGTCTGTACTATCTGTGTCACAGAAGACATGTCAACTGCTCTTCTATCACCCGGTTTTCTTTTGGGAATCCTAGAATCTGTTGATCCCCAATACAGTCCAGAAGCATTTCTATCTTCATAATAAGCAGCCAATCTTGGACTCATGACTCTGTGTTGGAATTTAGGACTTGGCTCTATACCCGAATCAACTATTCCACTCGAATCGTACTCCCTCTCCGAATTTTGACTTTTGGATCTTATAGATCCGTCTCGATCTTTATCTCTGTATTTCTTTTTTAATCTCCGTCTCCTGACAGTTCCATTTGAATCTATTATTGTGTAAATTTCATTGTCACTGACGCTCGATGCTCTTCGACGTGTGTAACTTGCTTGTTTCACAAATCTATCGGGCTCTTCAAAACCAACGTTGTTAGATTCTCTCATAACTTTTTCTGCGTGTTCTTTCATTCTCTCGTCATCTTGTTCGTCTATATATTTTTCGATCAAAGAACTATCTGTCAAGACTTTATAGCTTTGTGTTTCGTATAATTGTGACTTTTTTCTTGCAGATTCTCTAGGCTTATTTCTAGTCATGTGACTTTGTGCTCTTTTACTACTACTGTGTATTCTAGAAGGTGTTTTTACTTCCGACAAAACCCTTTGAACTCCTCTGTCTGTTTTCTTATTTCTTAAAATCCCTGTATCTTTAGCACTCTCAGTCTCACTTGTGTCAGTTTTATTGATTGCATCTCTTTTCATGGATACTTCACTCACACCTTCAACGATTTCCTCTGATTCTTGAGAAAGCATCTTCGGCTCCTCATCCGAAGTCAATGTTTTGAAGCTTTTTGTTTCATTAATACGATCATGGGATTCCTCAACGGCATTCGCAGGTTCTTCCATATCAATGCTAGTTTTTTCTATTGCAATGATTGCTTCCTCCATTGCTCCATCAGGTTCATCTGTTCTTTGTACATTCTCCTCGTCTGGCAGTATACCAATAATAGCTTGAATACTCTCGGATTTATCATCTGTGTCCACACTCGTACTCTCGGCTAGTTTTGATGGTTGTTTGGTTTCCAACTCATCCACATTCTCCTGCTCTTTATTTTCTATTACTCCTTCAGACGCTTCTACTTGTACGTCAAGTGAATCTGAATCAGGTATGACAGCTAATATACCATCTTTTGTAGCATTTTCTACAGAGTCTTCTCTCATGACAGTATCTTGATCTAATTTTGAAGCATCATGTTCAGATTCGTGATCTGATTTTTCTCCAGCACTCGTTTTATCCTTGAATGATGATTTATCGCCATACTCATCACTTTCTTTTGTTCTGGTGTCTGTACTATCTTCCGGTACGATGTTTGACAAAGACTCTTTGTCTAAGCTAGATTGATTTTCTGCATGAATTTGCGCTTCGGTAATTACCGTTGTTTCCATCACAGTAAATGTATTGTCATTATCATTGTGAACGTGCTTTTCAAATATTTTCTCTAAAACTCTCTGACTACTTTCAGACTCAACAAGATTCAGAGCTTTGGCAACTTCTGCGGCTTGTTTCAGTATTTCAATATCATCTTTGTGATTTTCCCCAATCATCCTTTCAAGAATTGTAATTTTACTAGAAATTAATTTTTTATCAGCATCTTCAGCTTCATCCTTGAGATTTTTTTCTTCATCGGTACCACTGGATGATTTAGATTTTCTTGTGCTGGTCTTTTTTCTTTTCTTCTTATGTTTATCATAATCACTATCAGAATCATCAGATTTTCTCTGTCTGTGTTTTTTGGATACGCTTGGTTCTCTACTATCATCCCTTTCTTTGGATGTCGGCTCACTCTTTGATCTCTTACTTCTTTTAGCTTTAACATGTCCACTACTTTCAGAATCAGATAAGGATTTATCCTTTTTTGAGTGTCGCTTTTTATGGTCACTTTCATAACCATCTGAAAGACTACTCTTTTTAGCTTTCAGTTGTTCCCTTTTTGTCTTCTTCTTTTGTTTCAATCTTTCTTCGCGTATTTTCTGAATTTGCATTTCGTATTCATCCGAACTTATATCAGAACTGTCCGTGGAAATGTCAATTTTACTCGCGATTCTTCTCCTAGGGGTACTGGTTGGACTCATTTCGAATATTTCTCTTCGCTCTATGTTGACTCTGTTTTTGAGATGTATTTTAGTACTTTTGATGTGTCTGATTGGCAGTTGGGGTACTGCTTCTTGATCCACGACAACTTGTCTAGAAGTAAGACGGGAAGCTGGAAGTCCTCCATGCAGTTGTAAATACTTCGCAGTAGAACGGTACCCCTTGTGGAGGGCACAGTCCAATGGAGTCATCAAAATATTTTTGGATGTTCTTAGAACTGCATTCACTTGTCCTCCAAAGTCAAGCAATATCTTGCACAGGTCGGTGTTGTCTGTGTTTGCAGCTATATGCAGCAGAGTTCTTCCGTCGTTGTTGGTAGTGTTAATTTGCGATGGCCTCATCTCCAATAACCATTTCACCAACTCCCTCCTACCAGACGCTACAGCTTCGTGGAGTGGAAGGTCACCTTTGGCATTCCTCAACCATAAATTAGCATTATGGGCACCTAGAATCAAAGTTTATCAAAAATTATGTTTATTCTTAAATATTTCATCAGCATATGGAACTATTGTTTGGAGGAAATCAATTTAATTTCATACCCAACATCTTGACCGTTTCAATTTGTCCCTTAGCACAGCCGCAATGAGCGGGGCTTCTTCCCTTCCTGTCCTGTCTGTTTGGATCTGCACTGTGCTGTAAAAGTAAGGCCGTGGCATCAGCGTGTCCCAGAGTTACGGCATAATGGAGAGCGGTGCAGCCGTTGGAGTCGATCACGTCCGTTCTTGCTCCACAAAGAGTCAACAAAGTCTCGATGCACTCCGTATGGCCTCGCGATGCTGCGCAATGAAGAGCTGTCAACCCATCTCTATAATAATAAACAAAAACTTCTGAGACACGAAATCATGATGATTTGGCAATAGAGTTGTTGAAGTAGACTTTAGAGCCTGAAAGTCAAAATCATTAAAAACCTGAACTTGAAATGATTTAAATCATTAACTAAGAATCATTAAAAACCCGAAATTAGAAGTCATAAAGAGTCTGGATAATGAAATCATTAACAGCCTGAAACTGAAAATCATGAATGATCTGAAATTTTAGATCTTCGAGAACCTGACCCTTGAAACTGCAGACTATTTTATTAAGCCCTGTTTTATCTCTGCGTCAGGCTGTTGAAATCGAAAAGAAAATTTGCGAAACTTACTTATCAGCGGCTTCCACTTCCGCTCCAGCCTTGACCAGAGCAAGCACGGCTGGTGCACTTCCTGCTGAAGCAGCCCATAACAATGGCTGTCTTCCGTCAACATCTTTCACGTCCACTCTCGTAGCAGGGGCCCTGAGGAGAGCAGCTAAGATATCCAAAGCCAAGCGAGTCCCTCCACCGCCACTTGTCCCACGTGCTCCGCACATTTGGGCCGCATAGTGCAGGGGATATCCGCCATGGACGTCGGCTGTGGAAGCGTCAGCACCAGATGATAAAACAGCACGGAGGGCTTCTAATTCTCCGCATACTGTAAAGTAGAAATAATAATTTAGGGCTTTAGACAGTGCTTTAGAACATTTTCATGAAACATTAGTTTTCATTAAATTATGGAGACTTGGGCCATAAAATCTTGGAATTGGAACCATTGGAATCACCATCATGCGCATGTATGATGACACAAACAATAATAGACGTGTGCTCCATGCGGGAATTGCACACACTGACTGATTTTAGTGATTTTGTCTCTGGAGGTCAAATTGTGAGTGACCATTTATTTGATGAGAAGAAGACTGACGCATGCATGTAATTTTTTATTATCTTAATATATAAAAGAATGTTGCGTTAGTTCAACCACTTCAACACGAGATCGGCTGAACAGATTTTTATCATGTATTAGATTCTTCTCCGCTCCGGATAACAGAATAACTATTAAAAAATCGAAAAATGGATAAAAAATCATTATCTCATTCTAGAAAATAATTATTAAGGTTAGGATAGAACGGATTTCGTAACAACAACGCCATCTGTGAAACATTCCATAACAACGCAGATTTTTGATAGAATTTCTTTCGAGCTTTCAGGAATATTTTTTTTTAAATTCAAATCTTCTTTAAACGTATGTTTGTATAAATTACAAATTCGAAATCAATATTCATAATAAGGACTACTTACAGGACAACGTCTGTCGGGAAAGCTAGAACTAGGTATATAAAAAAATCATTTTGAACGATTGGATCTTTTCTGGTATTTTTGTTATGCATAAAATTTGTCCAATTTTTTTGTATCATATGAAAAAAATCTGTATTATCCGACTTACTTATAAAAAATCAGTATAAATGTCTAATATATATAAATTGCTGATTCATAATATTATTATAACCACATGACTTGATTATTACACGATGAGTAGTCATGTGTGTCAGCTATGTATGTTATTTTACCAGCTGTATTTTATTGACTTTGAGACGGGACGAAGGTCGGCGGGTCAGCTAGTTTTTAATAAAACTGTCATCATGCTGACAAAGATGTGCGACCTTGAATGGTAAAGAAATCCCCTGAAAGATTATTCCACCCTCCATATTCTGGGGTTGTATTGATTCAGTGGTGTGTGTAATAATAACAATTCGCTGTCCGAGTTGGCAGACCTTGAACTGCCCTCCTTCCGACTCAAGGTCCGATCTGATGGCGCGATAAGACTCTACCGCCGATGGACTCCAGACGTCCGGTTCGGAATTTATGTTAAGGCGAGGTATATCCGTTTCAGCCGCGTCTCGAATGCCCAAAAACACACGCAATACGCCGGAAACATGACGAGGATTTCGATTTGTTTCAAGCAAAATGATAAGGTAAGACTAGTGAGATTTTATTCGCGGAATAATTAATACTAGTGGTCGATCAGTGCTCGAAATTCGACCATAACTTATTTAAATTATGTGTAAGTTTGAACATTATTAAGGTTCTATTGTCAAAGACTGAGCGAGCGCTATTTCAAAATTTTCTTTCAAAAACAATAGCTGGGCACACACGTAAAGATAAATCTTTACGATAATCGTTCCAAATTATCGGCCGATAATTTCGTACGATTTATCGTTAAGATATATCGGTCGTTTGACACTAACGTGCAAATTTTTCTGAACGATTTCTCGTATCAAAATTATGAACGATATATCTTTTAAATTCAAACGATTATCGTACGATCGCTTATCTTTCGGAATTTCACAAAATTTGAACGATAATGATGACGTATGTATCACTTCGATATGACAGTTCGATGTAAACATCATCATAGTTCTCACCGTTTTTACTACTCCTGAACTTTTGACGTTAATTTTATTATGAACTTAGACGTACGTAACAGTGATCTTGGTTACCTGCTTTCCCTTGGGATGATGGGTTACACCATCATAAACGGCTCAGAAGAAGTAAAAGTAGAACAAAGTGGGTGAAAACGTGGTTATTGAAGAAAGATCTGCATCACATGCAGCTTTTGAAAGTGATACAAAAAGATGATCCTGATGATTTTAAGAACTATTTGCGCCTGGATGAAAATACTTTTAACTTTTTATTGTCTTTAGTAAAGGGTGCCTTGACCAAAAAGGACACTGCGATGAGAAAAGCTATTCCACCAGAAGAGCGTCAAGTAATACGGTGTTATTGAAAATGGTGACTTGTGCTGTGAAAAATAGTCGTTCCTCAACAGAACTCAAAGAGGAAAATCCTTTTATCCAAAAGGATGTATTTAATACATTATTATAAGTGCATATTTTTGTAATAAAATGTTCAAAATATAAAAATAAATTTGACAATTGATTTTGTTTTATTACTTAGGGCCACATCACACTACGGGTGCAGACCTAGCGCGGTTAAAAAAACCGCGTCTGTTTGAAACGCGTAGGTACATTTTTATTTGAAGAGGAAACCCAGCGGTTCAGTCGGCGGCTTTCTTACTACAACATACGTCGTGGGTTCGAATCCCTGTGCATTTCCACTTTCACAACACAACTCTTTCTTAGTGTGTGTGAATGTTTCCAAATGTATTTGTGTTCACTTTTAATTAGCCCAAATTCATTTAAAACATACACCCGTACGTGGCGTATGCAATAGTGCGTATATTTCCTAGAGAAATTTTTATTTTATCAAAGTTTTTTTTTATCAATTTATTAAGAAAACAACTTATATTTAAACAGAGTGCTCCCTAATCAAAATTATATATGAAATTTTAGGAATTTCTGCAAACTGAGGTTTTCCACTTTCCATGAAAATTTTGACGAAATCCATGATACCACTGAGAAATCGCCAGCGGTTTTTCCCACAGTGCCGAATTTCAGACGGTTCTTGTTTAAGCCGTGTGTATGAGCCCTTATCTAGCCCGACGAAACTAATTCATATATTTTCTAGAATGACAGATAAGAATTAAACAGAAGTCATAACATTATTATATAATATTTTTTTAAATAGACAAAAATAAACTATACGTTAATAGGTACCTACATAAAGTGGGCAAGATCTTCATATCGGTAAAATAAAATACCTACTCTGACTTCATTTTCATGTTCCTGTAAGGGAGTGGATCGGCATCCGAACTATAAAGGAGCTATTCCGGGTAGCGCTGGACAGGGGAAAATTCTCCAAAGTGACATCCAACGTTGGTGGGACCCGACAAGGCTCATAAAGAGAAGTACTTACTTTTATAAATCTTGATTTATCAATTAATCAATCAAACTCCCTTTGAACTCCACTCAGGAGCATAGGGAGGCAACAGGAGCTCTCCATTGCGCTCGATCTTGCGCAATGCTCATGACCTCCTCCCACACCATGTCCAACGCTTTCAGCTCTGCTTCGAAGGAGCGTAACACAGTATGAGAGGATCTTCCTCGTCTTCGGGACCCTGATGGGAGGAAGATCAGCGCTCTCCTCGGCCAACTGTCATTCGGCATCCTTAACACATGTCCCAGCCAAGTCCATCTCGTCTCCGTAATGGTGGAAGTGATGGGCCTGCGCTGAGTGCGCTGGCGTATAGCGTCGTTTGTGATGCGGTAGTACCATCTTATACCCAAGATTCTCCTGAGGCACTTCGTTGATATTGACAATGTTCTAAACTGACACATTTATCGCTGTACCGTATTCCGAGGAAAACACACCATAACATGAGAGCCAGCAAAATGTCAACTGACATCTTTAATGGTCTATTGAATATGCCTGGCGATCTAAAAATGCATATAGGCCCCAGGTCAAGCGGTTTCCGATGTATGTATATATATATTTTTTTAATTTAATTTTTGGCATTGCATCCATTTGGATGATTCATGCCACCAACTGTGAGGTGTAAAAGATTTAGCTAGAATAAATAACGATAAACCCCAGCTTTTGAAATGAATTGCCTCAGGAGAATTCTAGGCGTAAGATGGTAACACCGCATCACGAACGACGCTATACGCCGGCGGGCCCAGGGTGAGCCCATTGTGGGGAGGAGATGGACTTGGCTGGGACATGTGTTAAGGATGCCGAATGACAGTTGGCCGAGGAGACTGCAGTTATTCCTCCCATCAGGGTCCCAAAGACGAGGGAGACAAGTTTACCGTTACATAGGTACGTTAATTTAACGTAAGTTCAGGTGGAGTAAATACAAAGAGAACTATGATGATGTTTATATTCAACTGAAAAAATATACGTCATCATTATCGCTCAAATTTTATGAATTTCCGAAAGATCAGCGATCGTACGATAATCTTTTGAATTGGAAAGATAAATCGTTCGTTCAGCACACACGTACCAAATTAACTGAACGATTATTTTGTTATGAGAAATCGCTCAGAAAATATCTTAACGATAATCGTTCCAAATTATCGGCTGATAATTTGGAACGATTATCGTTAATATTTGTATTAACTTTTGAATCAATCTTCTCGTGTGTGTTGCACAGCAGATAAATTGTACCAATTTATCGGTGAACGATTTGACCAATTTATCGTTGATCTTTCAGACACCACTAACGTGCCGATTTATCGCTAAGATTTGAGCGATTGAACGATTATCGTTCAAATCTTAAAGAGAAATCGCTACGTGTGTACCCAGCTAATGACATTGATACTCCAAATTTGAAATGTTGATAAGTTTTTTTTATTATTAAAACCAAACAATATTAGGTACCTAATCTATTCTCAATTTGACAACAAGATAAACAAAAGAATATAATATTCGTCTGTGTCAATGTCAAATACATCGAAGTGTGTGTTAGTATCAAATAGTGTAGTGTTTGTAATGTTATTTTTTTTTTATTTAATGAATCTGTGCTCACTAGAAGTGAACACAAATACACTTTTGACATCTTTCACATAAGCAAATGCTTGTGTCGTGAAAGCGGAAAATGGTCGACACGGGCCGGGATTCGAACCCACGACCTTCGCACGAAACAGTGCGGAGGTCGTGGGTTTATTGATTGAATCTATTTTTCATGAATAATTTTAAAAAAATATTAGCATTCGCCACTCCTTTTCTATGTAAACTATAAGTGTACGAAATTTCATACTCCACTGTCCGCGCAATATGCGTAAAAATGGTCACCAAGTTTTTCCTTCACGTATTAATATGTAGATACTTAAGTAGATAATAATTACAGGTATTTACTTAAGTAGATAATAATTACAGGTATTATATGTAGGCTATTAATATATTGTTACATATAGAACCATCTATTTGATGCCAGTCATTCAATTCCGGGTTCGATTCCTGGTCGGGTTAGGGTTTTGTAAGTATTCTTTCACTTGAAATTTCTACCCGAGGTTGGCCTATTTCATATTGGGCGGGACTGGTTGACTGGAAAAAAAATCCTCAGACAATAAGTTCCACCGGCTATACTGAAATCTTTGTACAGAAAAGTGATAATTTATTTTATTTAATGTAACTTTTATAATAAATAAAATAAATACCCAAGTGACAGTTTGTTAATTGCAGCGCTGTTCTATACCTCCCATTAGAGGCGAATAAACCGTGCACCTTCTTACTGTGTTCCGCTCCTTCGAAGTAGTGCTGAGATATTTGGAAGGATTTCATCAATTTAATTTATTGAATACCTACCTACAGGTGATTTTTTGACATAATATTATTATGTAGATTTCCCTCAATAATTATTAATAATTGAATATGCATTTTTATTTTTTGTAAAATAAAATAATAATGCACTGTTCATACCGAATTTTTTTTTGCCATTATTTTGTCTTATGTGCGAATTCCGTTATACCGGAGTTTTACTGTAGTAAGACGATAATCCTAACCACGAATCGCTTGCTAAGTAAAGTAGCTGAGGTTTCTCAGAAAGTAAGGTTGGAGCTCGTAATAAAATGAAATTGAGAAAGTTTTGCGTGGATTTTCTTCAAGTCATTGCGCTAAAACAAATAACGCAACTTTTATAAACAGCCTTGTACAGGGTATATGTCTAGATACTTATCAGCATGACTTTTAAAATTAGAAGGATAAAAAACATTGTTAATAATTTCCCTCATTTTGATTAGCTGGTTAAAATACTTGGTAAATTAATATTTTTATCAGCTTATTGTTATTATGATTGCTGATTTTATTAGTAAAAAGTAAAGTCTTATGTCTGTATAAATTGGTTTAAATAATTAAAAATAAACTGCTTTATTTAAAAATTCTGATCAGTGGAAAAAAAGAGTTCAGCGGTAGAAATTTTGCGATCAAGCCGTCGTCGAGGTAGTTTAACCCATATCGATTGATTGCGAGTTGATCTCTGTAGATTTTAGCCCGCAATGTTGGATTTTATGTCAACTGACAATGGTTTCGAGTGTACAACAACGCTTTCTGTAATCAATATACTGTTTTTAAGTTTTTTTCCCGTCCAATTAGGTGCTCCCTTCATATTTTGGTCCATTTTGTTTTGGTTTATCATTTTCATAATAGAAATTTTAAATAAACAAAACAAATATTGCATTCCCGTAATCATCGAGGTCTAACAACCATGATGGACAAACTAAATTTAAGATAAATATAATGACGTTTTGAAGAAAATATTCAAAGAGTACTTGTAAAGTAGGTACAAATATTAAAATTAACATAAATTAGTTCATTTTGGCCAAAACATAAAGGTTTCGTGTGATTTTATAAGGACTTAACAATATTTTGATAATATAAAATTAAAAAATAAGGTCTGGCACCTACTCGAAATCATTCAAATCTGACATAGCGCATCTCGGCTGTAAGCACTCCCGTTGCCGGGCTACTATTTCGTTTGTTTACAAAATTTCGTGTGAAATGTCATCTTCATACAATGACATAAGAAAACGCGGATCAAATATTTTTTTTACAATAAAGTTAAAAGTGATTAGTGAATTATATGTATGTAATCTAACGATTAACAATTTTTTTTATAAATCAGACGGCTAATGTTCAGCATCAAAAAGTAGTGTACCTACAAAATGGTATTTTGTAAAGTATTCAAAACCATTCGATCCGCAGGGTAATTCACGCGAAAAAGTTTAGTTTGAACTAAACTTAATTATAAACTAAAGGTGTCGTTTCCTTAAAAAAAATCATTTTTAGGCGAATGAAACAAATTCCAATCATTATTGAGATTTATTTTCACATTTTTCCGCAACTAAACTATTTTATTTAATTCATGTTCATCTACACTACTATTATAAAGAGGAAAGTTTTGATTGATTGATTGTTTGTTTGTTTGACGGGAATAGGCTCCGAAACTACTGAACCGATTTGAAAAATTCTTTCACTGTTGGGAAGCTACACTCTCCGCGCTGAACATAGGCTATATTTTATTTTCATATAGCCTTTGATCCTTACTAAAACTCCAATAAGGTGCAAAAATTACCTAAAATATTTTTTACATCGCGTACGCTGCGAAAACTGTTGAAGATAGAATAAAATAATGTATTTCGATTTTGTAGATGAGATCATTATTTACAAATAATGTCTAACTATTATAATAATGCCACAATAAGTGTTGATTTATTAAAAAAAAATAATTTGAAATGCGGCAGAGATATAGGCGTCACTGGGGTACGAGCCGGACGGGAGGGGACCATTAGAATGTTACATTATTCCAGATTAACATAGCCTATAGAATATTTTGATAAAGTTAGGGATCTATAAAGATCATAAGAAAACTGAATTATTTTTTTTAAATACCTATGTACCTACCCGTGCGAAGCAGGGACAGACTGCTAGTTCTATAATAAAATGTAAATTTCAGTTTCGTATGTTTAAGGAATAATAATAATAATAATAATATTAGTTTATTTTTCGACAATAATATACAAAATATACATTAACCAAACACTTAAAATAAATCGAAAAATCCCACAAGAATCCCTGAATCGCGGAATCATTAAGATTAAAAGTAAAGTAAAAAGTGACGAAAACGGCTATTTTGAGAGAATGGATCCTTAATTTTCAAATATTTGGCTAGTTCTAAATTTAAATTTTTCGTCAATTATCTTGCGGAGTGTGAAGCGTAAAAAGGGAATGCTCGTTGAAACAGAACACGCTGTATATTTTCTGAACTTCAAGGACACAGAACTACGCCCAATACAACATAATAATAAAATACGTGTGTATAAACGTGAGATATTATTTTTTCCCCGTTTTATTCGCAAAGCTAATGGGTTTCCACAGCTATTTTAGAGATTTCGTATTTATTTTGTGTAACTTGTGATTTAAGTCAATAACAGAAACGGATTGAAGTTTCATTGCCAAGTTGACTAGCTATAGTAGTTAAAGAATCCTGGCAAACCTTTGTAATCCTAAGGTTGCCAAGCGTCTAAATTAAAAAGGGTTGTAGTGTTTGGGACACTCAAAATACGTAGGTAAGTACCTATTTATTTTCCAAATTACTGAATGACGAAGAAATTTTTTGGTTAAAATAGGAGAGGTTGAGATGTGAAACGTTTTGTCAGTGGAAAAGAGAATGAAGTGTGTCTGGGTAGAAAATAGTCGAGGCCCATTCTCTCTGCCTATCCCTTATCGAACACGGCGTGATGGGTAATAAAAAATAACTAATGGTCGACCAGTGCCCGAAATTCTAATTTAAATTATAATTTTGAACATTCCCGTTCCACCTATACCATTTGAATATACTTTCTGTGCCCATTATGACTGAGGCGCTGTTTATTTTACATTCGTTTCTATAAAGTTGATGATCTTTATAAATAGTTTGTGTGTGAGTATCAAATACATGACATTACAGTAGTGTTTGTAATGTATTTTTTTTTGTTTAATCTATTTTTATGCATAATTTCAAAAAAACATTAGCATTCGCTGCTTCTTCTCTATCTATGAGTGTGCAAAATTTCATACTCCTACAAACGCGCAATTTTCGTAAAAATGGTCACGAAGGTTTTCCTTCACGTATAGGTACCTATTTAGATTACTGATTCAGCGTTCGGATGATGAGGCCTTCTAATACGTACCTAATTTGAAAATCTTTAATTTTATTGCCATTAAGGGGGCGTTCAAGTATTACGTAACGCAATTTGGGGGAGGGGGGGGGGGGTCTTGCAAAACGTTACTGTGTGTTACAAGGGGGGGGGAAGGAGGGTTCGAACAATGCGTCACGTAACGTTTTTTTTCTTAAATAAAAAAAAAAGTGAAATAAATCTTCCAAGTTGGGCAACCCTTTTCGTTTATGTAATGCGGGGAGTCCCTCAATTCTACTGTATGTAATTTTATTGCTCTGCGTAAAAAGCAACCTTTTTCGATTACGTCTTACAGGGAGTCCCTCGACTGCATTGTATGTCGAAATTTTCATTTCGCTCTCCTAAGTTAGCAAACCTTTTCTTTTTTACGGGGAATCCCTCGACTGTATTATACTTACGTCATTTTGATTTTATTTTCGTTGTTAGTATTCGTTAGTGCTTTAAACACGCAGTACGCATAAAAACAAATTGCTTGTAGTGAGCGTTGTTAAAGTGAGTTTGTAGATACTATAATGTCCACAAAAGCGGGGGATTTACATAATCAACTATTCTTGGCCTAGAAAGGCTCTTATGCTGACTTTCCAACGCAGCTATGTCAAAAAAATACCAATGAAATTTGAAAAACAGCAAAAAAAAAATAAAGAAAAATTTATGGAACATAATAAATAGTATTATACGAGAGTTCAGTAAAAAATAGTTACTTCCAGGGTGTTACGTAACATTTAGGGGGGGGGGGGGGGGGTACAACAAACGTTACGGCGCATTACATGGGAGGGAGGGGGGGGTAAAAAATCTTCAAAAATTGCGGAACGTAATACTTGAACGCCCCCTAAGGGCATTTTTCAGAAAAAACGGCAACCCACCTAAGTACAACATACGTCATTCATGGTAACCGACGAGTTCATCGAAAATCAATTCATCGAAAATCAATTCATCGAAAATCAATTCATCGAAAATCAATTCATCGAATGATCAATTCATCGAAAATCAATTCATCGAAAATCAATTCATCGAAAATCAATTCATCGAATGATCAATTCATCGAATGACCAATTCATCGAAAATAAATATTTTATAAATATTTGAGAGATTAGCCTTTTTGACAACCAAACTCATGTGTTGAAATATTTGGACTTCAATTTAGAAAATGGGCCTATTTTCATATCGTGCGATAAAATAATATCACACGCTTTCAAAGTATGCGATATTTATTTTTATCTATCACTTTTCTTTGTTTTTTTGTATCGAAAAGCGTATTTTAGTATTTGTCGTCGATATTTGTAGTAGATAACAGAGAAATGTGAAATAAATAGATAAATAGATAGACGGAGAGACAGACAGACAGACGGACGGACAGACAGACGGACGGGCGGACAGACGGA
This sequence comes from Mystacides longicornis, assembly GCA_963576905.1. Classification (NCBI taxonomy): domain Eukaryota; kingdom Metazoa; phylum Arthropoda; class Insecta; order Trichoptera; family Leptoceridae; genus Mystacides; species Mystacides longicornis. The sequence goes on along the minus strand of OY756439.1, from coordinate 5,236,404 downwards.
CGGGCGGACAGACAGACGGACAGACAGACGGACGGACAGACAGACAGACGGACGGACAGACAGACAGACGGACGGACGGACAGACAGACGGACGGACGGACAGACAGACGGATGGACGGACGGACAGACAGACGGACGGACAGACAGACAGACGGACGGACAGACAGACAGACGGACGGACATACAGACAGACGGACGGACGGACGGACAGACAGACAGACGGACGGACGGACAGACAGACGGACAGACGGACAGACAGACAGACGGACGGACGGACAGACCGACAGACGGACGGACAGACAGACGGACAGACAGACAGACAGACGGACGGACAGACAGACAGACGGACGGACGGACAGACAGACGGACGGACGGACAGACAGACAGACGGACGGACGGACAGACGGACGGACGGACAGACAGACGGATGGACGGACAGACAGACAGACGGACGGACGGACAGACAGACAGACGGACAGACAGACAGACGGACGGACGGACAGACAGACGGACGGACGGACGGACAGACAGACAGACGGACGGACGGACAGACAGACGGACGGATGGACAGACAGACAGACGGACGGACAGACAGACGGACTGACGGACGGACGGACAGACAGACGGACGGACGAACAGACAGACGGACAGAGAGATAAATAACTAAATATATAAATAACTAAATATATAAATAAATAAATAATATATATAAATAAATAAATAAACAAACAAATAAATAAACTAACAAACGGACGAGACAGACACACAGACAGACGGACGGACATACGTGACAAGATCTGCCAACATCTTCGAGGGGGGGCGAAGGGTACAGACGCTGTTTTCGGCCATTATATGGCACTAATAAAGATATTAAAAAAAATACTCCAACGTATGTCAAAATCGCCGCCATCTTTAATTTATAGGAGTGACCAAACTGAAGCTTTACCTTATTAGGTCATAAACAATTTCTCTAAAATATCTTCATAATAATGGTTTTCGATGAATTGATCATTCGATGAATTGATTTTCGATGAACTCGTTTTCGATGAATTGATTTTCGATGAATTGATTTTCGATCAATTGATTTTCGATCAATTGATTTTCGATGAATTGATCATTCGATGAATTGATTTTCGATGAACTCGTCGTGAATCGTCATTCATTACTATACAGCATTTCTCAGAAATCCCAGGTGCCTCAAAATGTACGTGCGTCATCTGGGTGATGTAGGTATATTTTTTTGCGAAATATTAAATTATTGCAAAATATACCTGTATAAAAAAAATATTAATCACATTTGCGTGCCTACTTTCGGTGGGAATGAAATTGGACATACCTAACGTTGTAGGTTCAATACTAGAATTTGACAACTCACAATTTTGTGCTTTTGAGTTATAATAAATGTTACATTTTTTTTTATAATGAAACTGTGTTCCCTCAAAGTGAACACAAATACACTCTGACTCTTTCACAGTAAGCTACTTAAAGCTTGTGTCGTGGTGAGGAAGATGGTCGGAACCTGGGATCGAACCCACGACTTCCGATACGAAACAGTACGAAAGCCGGCGTTGTAACCGCCAGTCTTCACTTTTAAACGGTTATAGCTCCTCAACGAAACGTCTTAATTGCTTGTTATGCAAACTGATGGATTCCTAATTTATCCCTTTGCAAAAGTGTCCATACACTACTGTAGTGTTATGTATTTCATACTCACACACACTTTAACGTATTTGACATTGATACAGACGCATATATTATTTTGTTTATCTGCGGTCAAATTGAGAATAGATTAATATTGTTTGCCTTTAATAATAACTAGCTTTCCCGACAGACGTTTTTAGTTCTTACCTACTATGAATATTGAATATTGATGTTAAATTTGTAATTCACAAAAAAGGTACGTTTAAAATATGTTTGAAAGTTAAAAAAAACATTTCTTAAAGCTCGAAAAAACTTGCATCAAAAATCTGGGTACCAATATTTTTAACATCATCGGTTGTCAGGTTAATATTATTGTTTTTATTTTGTACTAGCCTGAACAAGGTCGTCGCCAGTCCGGGGCCTAGGGGGGGGGGCAATTTGACCCATTCATAGGCTATTTTCTATATGAAGGATGAGGAAAATATGAATTGCCTACATTTTTAAATCTCTAGGAGGGGGGGGGCAGCTGCCCCCTCTTCCCCCCCCCCCCCCCCTTGGCGACGCCCTTGAGCCTGAAGAAGAAGACGTTCTGTCTTCGAAAACCGGTTAGCTCAATAAATATTTTGTGGAAAAACTAAATATTTTGTTTCTTTCAAATAAGTTCGAAGAATGTTCTAGAAAGGATAAAAAATTATCTCCAATATTATTGTTGTTATAGAATTTTTCATAAATGGCGTTGGCGTCGCAGGAAATCCGTTCCACACTAACTTCAATATTATATTTTATTTCTTATGCATTTTCAACTTTTTAATAGATTCTGTTATCCGGAGCGGAGAAGAATCTATAGTAAACCAAGACAATGGAACCTTAATAATGTTCCAACATATAATATTTAAATAAGTGATGGTCGCATTTTGAGCACTGGTCGACCACTAGTAGTATTTATCACGTCGGGGTCACCAATTTATGGCATTCAGATTTGGCTGGATCTGATCCATAAGATGAGATGGGATTGAGATGAAGAAGGAGTGATGATTTCTTTTCTCAAGGTCAAATGATATTGGGAAAAGTGGTCTTTATCTGAAGATGAGAAACTCTCTTATGAGTTTTTGCAAGATCAAGAATATCTGGAGTACTCACCAAGTTTCACTATTTCTTTATGAACTAGATTAAATAGTTAACAAGGAACTTGACTAACTACCGAAATGAAACTCGATTTATATTATAAAAAACACAAACACTATATTAGTGAATAAAAATAAAGTATCACAGGAAAATGTATTTTAACTTAAAACTAATTACAATAATATGCACTGGTAGTGGGTTCTGAAGAAAAGAGTGATAAAATTGTATCTTGAAAAAGCTTTTATACTAGGATTATTCACGCAAGATATTCTTTAAAAAATAGGCGGTGTGTTCTCCCTCTGGCGTGAAATATCCAAAGCTAGTTGACTTGGTACAGACGGCGATGAATCTGCATAGTTGGTAAAAATGAGGTGTATTCGTCGCACTCCGCTAGATGGCTCTTTGTTCTGGATGGTTCTGGTGGATGGTTGTCATCAGATAGAAAATTAGTTTGTGTGATAAAATTCGATATTACATAATCGCCATAATTTAATCTTCATATTCACGAATCACGATGTCGTGATCATATTCATATTTGCATAATTCTTATATAGGTACCTATAATATAGTCTGGAAAATCCGGGAATGACGCGTCTATTATTAAATGAGGTATCGCTTATAATTAATTATACCAGCATAATATAACATTTAATTAATATAATGTACTTTTCAATAGAAGCGGCGTCTTCGCAAAAAATAATATCATGAAGTGGTTGGTGACCCAGCGGTTACAACGTCGGCTTTTGTACTGCGGACGTCGTGGTTCGATCCCAGGTGCCGACCATCTTCCTCTTTCACGACACAAGCTTTCGTTAGCTTACTGTGAAAGAGTCAAGGAGTGTATTTGTGTTCACTTTGAGTGAGCACAGATTAATTAAAAAAAAAAATAAGTTGACTGGCCGAAAAAATTCTGACCCGACCGGGAATCGAACCCGGGACCTCGTGATCTAAACTCCACGTAAAAGGTAGGTGCTTATAAATCAATGACACATACTTGCACTCAAATCAACATTATGCATTAATAATTGTAATTCCTTAATAGAAGCGTACGTAACTTTAAAAAAAAATCAAGAGATGGCGGTCTAGTAGGAAATACATATGTCACATGTGAAACGTGCTGTATGATGTTGCAAGATTAGACTCCATTTAAACCAAATTTTTCTGAATTATTACTGTATAACTAGTTGACCCGCCCGTCGACCTTCGACCTAACCCAGAATAAAACAAATAAATTACTCCTGGTTTATGTAATGTTTGTTACATTTTAACATTTTCTACTTGTAACTACCCTCCAAGGAGTGGTACTGAACTCATACTCCGCTTAAACCTTCTCGGACATTACTAGAACAGATCACCAAAGTTTCAATACGTTCACTGGACTTTGAATCTATCGAGTATACACACACAAACACACCCTCACAATCATTCAGTTTAACTTATAACCAGCTTTCCCGACAGAGGTTGTCCTGAAGTCCTTTACCTACTCTGAATATTGAATCCAAATTTGTAATTATTTATACAAAAATACGTTTGAATGTTAAAAAATATTTTCTGAAAGCTTGAAAAAAATAACACCAAAAATCTTCGCACGGATCAATATTTTTAATTTCGATGGTTGTCAGGTAAACAATAATTTTGTTGTTAGACATATAATTTTCCATAGATGGCGGTTGCGTCGGAGAAAATTCGTTCCATACTAACTTTAATCATTATATTTTATATAATTCCTTGTCCATTTTTTTTTTCAACTTTTTATTAGTTATTCTGTTATCCGGAATGGAGAAGAATCCAATAAATCAAATATCGGAAGAATCTGTTCAGCCGATCTCGAGGTCGCACTGTTCGCACTAACCCGACTTTACATAATATTATAGAAGATATACAGATTATTAATACGCACCATTGTTGGTGGGTTATTCTTAATAATAAAAAGGGTAAAACGTTCTTTAAAGTTCCATCTAAGTGTCGATATGAAGTGTAAAAGAATATGACTTTGACCTTGGCTGACCCATACTGTGACCTCTGCAGACATCAAAAGTAGGTACTACTCAACTAACTGTTTTAAGTTCTGCAGCATTGGAATGTAGTGGGTAGGTAGGTAGGGACGTGTCTTAAACATAAACTGGTCAATACTTAAAACACCGTGTCACGCTAGGTGCAAGAAGAAAAGGTTAATATTGTACTGTTTAACATGGCGTTTTTGTGTCCTGCAACTCGATTAGAATATGTATGTTTTTTTTTTGCCACAGGTAGGTACACCAAGCTCTTCATCCTCAAATCCCCTTCTAAGAAACGGAGTATATTGCTATACTAATCTACTGTTGCATTATTGTTATTTGTAGTCGACAGGACTACGACCAGTGGTGGATGGATCTCAAAGCAGGTCCAGTGGCGTCTCAGGTCTTCAGGAGTGGTGAGTGAGAGAGGAGAGAGAAATGAAACAGCGATGCTTGTCCAGAAAGGCAGAAGTTCTAAGAAGTTCAGTCCCAGGAGTGTTGCTAGTCTTCAGAGTCTAGATGGTTACCGTAGTACTGAACTCCCCAGCATCTGCCACCTTTATTTATACTAATCTTTGACCAATGACATGTGTTGTTTAATTAGCCAATCACAGGCCCCCATTTAGCCCCCAAATTCAATTTATTTTTTACTACAAATTTGGTACATATGATCAATTATTAAAACTATTTCCTAAGTTACAATATATTGTTATATAAATTTATACAGAAAAATAAGTAATAAACATGATTATAAATAAAAAGGAACAATAATTAAAGGGATATTCCCGCAAAATCATTTTACGTGGTGTATGTATGGAGCAGCGCCCACTGCCCAGTGCTTCGCGTCCACATAGGATCTACCTATATGAGAGTGCGGGCGCGCCGCTACCGTGGTACATAGCTAATAATACGTAGATTTATCGTATTATTGCGGGCGGGATATGCACACACCACTTTTTCTGATAATTTACTTCAATTAAACAAACAATAAAAGGCACATTTATAAATTTGGATTACATTTTTAGCATGCTCTCTCCGCGGTTGTAAGCATTTTTGGAGTCTTAACTTTTATGCATGTATGCGTGAATATAGTATACACACGGTATGAGTGTGTGCGTTAGCGCAGTCCTCTTGCCGTAGAGGCGAGAGCCGCGTGCGCTAGAAGGAGCATGATTCTAGCAGCACACACTGTAGATCGAATTTATAAATATGGGTGACACAAAATTTAGAACGATGCAAAATACAATATTGGAAATTTAAATATAGTTGATGAAATGAGTGTGGTTCGTCACAGCCTCCCCGTGGAACGATCCGTTCCACTAACTTGTACGACACTCATTTTTCTTTATCACGATTATTTTCACAGCTGGTCGAATGTACTCTCCAGTAGCAGTCTTCACTTTCACCGCTCGCACCTGTCCATCTGCTGCTGGCTTTGCTTCTATGATGATGCCTTTGGGCCAATAATTCCTAGGTTGTTTAGAGTCTGCTATCACCACCACATCGCCAACTTGTAGAGGTTCAACGGTTTTGTGCCACTTTTTTCTTTGGGCCAGTGTAGGTAGGTACTCACGAACCCATCTTTTCCAAAAGTGATCGGCCAAGGTTTGTGCGAACTTCCATTGCGATCTTACGCATCTTGTTGGCTCAAGATTGTTTGTATGAGCTGGTAAATACATATTTGCTCCCATCAATATATGGTTTGGTGTTAGCGGATTGTCGTCTTCAGGATCGATAGTTACGTGTGTGAGTGGTCGATTATTGACGACATATTCTACCTCTGTGAGTAACGTTAGAAGTGTTTCCTCACGTGGTACTTTTTCTTTAAGAACTACCATCAATGAGCTCTTTACGTTTCTTATCATTCGTTCCCAGGCGCCACCCATCCAAGCCGAGGCTGGAGGAATGTATGACCAGCTAACGCCTTTGTTCGCCAAGGTATTTTGGAAATCGGCATTCACTTGTAAATTCTTGATGGCTTGTCGCAATTCTTTCTCAGCTCCGTGAAAATTTGTCCCATTGTCACTGTAGAATATATCGGGCCAGCCTCTACGAGCAGCCATGCGTCTTATTGCCATAATGGTGGAATCTGCTGAGATGTTCGATGATAATTCTAGATGAATGGCTCGTGTAGTCATACATGTCATGATGACCCCATATCGTTTTTCTCTTCTGCGGCCAACAGCAACTAGCATTGGTCCAAACATATCAATTCCACATTGGCTGAACGGTCGATTGTAGCATTGTACTCTGGCTTCTGGAATTTCTCCCATCAAGGGTGGAGAGGAGATCTTTCTTGCAACTTTACACTGAACACACTTGTGTACCACTTCTCGAACACTGGATCTCAGATGTAACATCCAGTACTTTTTTCGTATCTCAAATGTTGTTCGTTCTGTTCCTCCATGTAAACATTCTTCATGTGCCCGCAAAATAAGTAGTTTAGCGAACTTATGCTTCCCGTCAATAATAACGGGTGACCTTGTATTGGCATCGAATGATTGTTTTGTAAAAAGACGTGACCTCATTCTGAGTACACCATTTATGTATATGGGGTTGAGTGAGTATATGCGACTATTATTAGAAACAGTTTCACCGTTTTTCAAACTTTCAATTTCTTGTAGAAATGATTCATGTTGGGATTGTTGAACCCATTGTAGTTCGGCGTTTTTTATTTCATTAGCGGTAAGTGTTTCTCCCCTAGTACCTTTTTTTTGACATCTCTGGATAAATCTTAGAACCCACGCAGTTGTTCTTATCAATCTATTTATTTTGGAGAATCTATTAATATCTGGGAGTCCGTATGATTTTTCAACTTTGCAGATTGTAAGCACGTGACCCTTCATCTCGTTAAGTGCATCACTGTGATTCTCAAACTTTGTGGGTTGCTGTGGCCAACTTGCTTCACTTTGAGATAAGAAAGTAGGACCATGGAACCATTGCCCCTTTTCAGTCACGTCTGGTGGCTCTGTGTCTCTAGTTCCCATATCAGCAGGATTTAATTTAGATGGTACCCATCGCCACTGAGAAGCTTCTGTTAGCTCATCGATTTCACCAAGTCTATTTGCCACAAAACTTGTATAGCTCCTTGGATCTGAGCGTATCCATTGCAAAACTGTGGTAGAATCAGTCCAGTATATAACTTTTTCTATTATGCAGCTACTTTGATTTTTTATAGTTGCCGCCAGTCTGGCTCCCATCAAGGCTGCTTGCAGCTCTAATCGAGGAATAGAAAGTGGCTTAAGAGGTGCCACTTTTCCTTTACTGGCTATGAAACTAACTCGATGCTCACAGTTTGCCACCTCAACCATATACGCCACTGTGCAACAAGCACTTTCGGAAGCATCACAAAATATATGTAGAACCACTGGTAATTGTTTATTAGTGATAACACATCTAGGCACTGAACACACGGAGTCTCTGATAAGTTCAAAATATTTTTTCCACTTCTCATGTTGAGATTCACTGATTCTCTGGTCCCACTGAAGACCGCTTCGAAACACCTCTTGTAACAGAATTTTGGCCTTGACCGTGATACAAGTGAGAAACCCACAGGGGTCGTATAACTGCATGACGGTACTCAACAGCTGACGCTTTGTAGGTATTTCGTCATTGAATTTAGTTTCAATGTCAAATTTCAAAATAAACTTATCGGATTTCGTGTCCCACTTTATACCAAGAATTCGTTCGCTATTGTCACTTTCACTCATAATGTTTACACAGGATTTCACTTTAGCACTCTCTGGAAAATGTTCTAATACCGCTGAGTGATTTGAAGCCCAATTTGTGAGCTCAAATTTGCCACTTTTTAACACACTGTCAACACTTGTCACGATAGTCTTTGCTTCTTTTACACCATCAAATGCTTGCAGGTAATCGTCCATATAAAAGTTGTTTTCGATGCTGTTCGCCGCCTCGGAATGTATTTCGCGTGCTGATTGAGCAATTTTGTTTCTTACATATTGCGCGCTACTGGGAGAACAAGTAGCTCCGAATATCATCGACGTCATGACATATGTTTTTATATCGTCTTCTTTATTTTGCCGCCAGAGAAAGAGTTGAGCCTGCTGGTCTTCTTGCAGTATTTTCACCCGCAGAAACATTTCCTTGACATCCGCGGCTACCGCGATGGGACCTTCCCTGAACCTCATCAAGCAACCCACCAATGAGGCAAGTAGGTCAGGTCCGGGTAGTAGAGCGTCGTTTAAGGACATACTTCTACATTTGCTCGCTGCGTCAAAAACAATTCTTAGTTTTCCTGGTTTCTTTGGGTTGACCACTGCAAAATGAGGTAGATACCATCGTCGAGGGTGTGGTAGCATTATTTCGTCATCTCGGACTTCTCTTGCGTAGCCTTTCTCAATATATTCATTTATTTTTTTTGAATATGCTACTGCTAATTGCGGTTCTTTTTCAAACTTTTTCTCCAGATTCAACAATCTGTTGATCGCACACTTTTTGTTTTCTGGTAAGCCAATTGACTCATTCTTCCAGATGAGTCCAGTTTCCCAGTGGCCATTATTTAATTGTTTTGTTGTAGTGCACATTATATTTTCGGCTCGGGTATCGTTTTTGTTTACACGCGCGGGCCCTGTTACACCAAGTGAATCTATGGCGTAATGTTGTTTAATAAGTTGACTCAATTTTTCGTCTGCCTCCATCTGGATGTGCGTTACTATTCCCACTGTAGCAACATTCTCTCTGTCGTCGTTATGGGTATAACCATGCGAGCACCAGCCCAGCAAGGTTCGCGATACGATTTTCTTTCCGGTATCCACACCTATCTCTCGTGTAACTATGAGAGATGCATTGTCCTGACCTATGAGGATCTTCGGGACAACCATTTTTACAGTTTTTCCGCTATTATAGCGTTGCGCAGGCAGTTGTAATTTGCTGACGGTGTGGGCCCTTATGTCAAACTTGTTATTGAGAGTGATGTTGACAACTTTAGATTGGCTTTCGTCTGCACACATGCCCTTGGCCCCGTGTATCCTCAGAGGATGTATTTCACCCACTGCCCCCACCGTATGCACTATTGAGTTGTCTACAAGAGTTACGCTGCTACCCTCATCAAGCAATGCGAAGGAGGAGACTGTTTTTATCGGTCCGCGAATTTCAACGGGTACAATTTTTAACGACACTGACCCATAAGAGTATGTATTGGCAACGCACAAATTGTCTTGAGGAGGACTTCTGTCTTTATGTAGAGTAGTATGATGCGCGCCGTTGCACTCTGACACACCGCACTTGACACTACATTTGTGTTTCAAAGAATATTTATGGTCCACGCACTTAAAACACAAATTGTACTTTCTCACAGTCGCCCAGCGATCATTAATTGTCATTTTTATAAAATCATTACACTTAAACAGTTTATGCGGCCTTTCACATAGTTCACATTTCACTACTTGTCTATTTTCACTTTGCACACTATGCGTGTATACTTGTTTGTTAAAATTACCACTTTTAAAGTTCCCCGCCCTTTCTGCTGCACACGACAAATGTAAATCGCAAACTTCTTTTAAAAACTTAGAAAAGTCGGCGACATTTCGGGTACGACGATTATTTGTACCTTGCTGTGAAGCCATCCACCAACTCTTCATGTGTGTTGGTAGTTTATTCACTAACTCGGATAGCAATCCGGGTATATTGAGATAGTCATTTTTTATCTGTCCCGCTACCGACACAAAATTTTTAATCGTCACACTGAATCGATTTAGTTCTTCGTTACTCGGTGAATCGGATAATCGCGGAAGACGCTTCACTTTGTCCAACATACCTACTATAATCACTTCCGGTCTACCGAACTGATCTTCCAGAGTTTCCATTGCTTCGGATACTCCACTCGGATACAACAATAAGCCGCTCACAGCCTCTTTGGCTCTTCCTTTAAGCGCTTTCTGCAATCTCATGAGATTTTCGGCGTCAGATAGATCGCATGTTTGGCTCGAAACTTCATACTGGGCTTTGAAGGACGGCCATTCAAGTGGATTACCATCAAAGTATGGTAAGTCTCGCGAAGTAGATTGTCGCGCCATGAGAGCGCTTAGCTTGATCACACCGTCGTCTGTTTTAATGAAACTGCCTCTTCTGGAGCAGGACTCTCCAGATTTTTCTGGTGTGAAACACTGCACATTTTCATTTCTCGTTCCCGAATTCACTACACGAGTTGGTGAAGTAACCGTTTCACTTTGAACTGATTCGCGGAACTCGGAACTCTGATCCCGTACAATCGGAGCAGCACTGACATTCGCTGGCATTCGGTTGCCCTCCAGTACCATTTGACTTAGTTGGGCCTGGCTCTCCATCAACCTCTCGAAAGCAGTATTGATGTATGAAAGAACCGAATCCAGGTCCGCACGCCTTGTCTTCTCGAACTCGCATCGTGACAACATTTCGCCCGCGGACCCCCCGGGGGTCGATTCGAGAACGCGTGGAGTACCACCTCGACTTTCCTGACCAGCGTCACTCGCCCACTGTCCTTGACATGGGTTTGGTGGAACGTAGCTATCTTCCGAGCCCTGAAAAGGGCTGTCTGCACATTCGGGGTCCTGAAAAGGACCAGCATCATCGGTTTCAGTCTCTCTCACTATTTTTACAGACCGCAGTGGCCCCGGCATCCTGCTGTTGCTGACTCCATCCGGCTCGAAGGACCAAAATGTAGTCGACAGGACTACGACCAGTGGTGGATGGATCTCAAAGCAGGTCCAGTGGCGTCTCAGGTCTCCAGGAGTGGTGAGTGAGAGAGGAGAGAGAAATGAAACAGCGATGCTTGTCCAGAAAGGCAGAAGTTCTAAGAAGTTCAGTCCCAGGAGTGTTGCTAGTCTTCAGAGTCTAGATGGTTACCGTAGTACTGAACTCCCCAGCATCTGCCACCTTTATTTATACTAATCTTTGACCAATGACATGTGTTGTTTTATTAGCCAATCACAGGCCCCCATTTAGCCCCCAAATTCAATTTATTTTTTACTACAAATTTGGTACATATGATCAATTATTAAAACTATTTCCTAAGTTACAATATATTGTTATATAAATTTATACAGAAAAATAAGTAATAAACATGATTATAAATAAAAAGGAACAATAATTAAAGGGATATTCCCGCAAAATCATTTTACGTGGTGTATGTATGGAGCAGCGCCCACTGCCCAGTGCTTCGCGTCCACATAGGATCTACCTATATGAGAGTGCGGGCGCGCCGCTACCGTGGTACAGGTAATTTCATTTAACCTTGCCGACGCCACGTTGTCGCTGCGATCTTGACTGTATTGGTTAATCCTTTCGTATTACGAAAAAAACAAAGGTGCATAGTTATTGTCTAGCGTTTGTGGTGGAAAGCCTTTTGTTTATTCCTTTAAAATACCGGGTGATAACGAAATTTCTTGTGTTTTACAAACATGTCATCGTGTTCAAACAAATTGGGTAAAGGAAGAGCGCTTTGTGGGCAAACGAAAGAAGTAATTTTAATTAATGTTTATGAACATTTTAAAAAGAGCTACGATAGATCTACTGAGGTAAATACATGGACTCCCTATTATTTTATTTAGATATATATATCTTTGATTTATGATTTTTTTGAATGTACTGTGTTTTTCATCGTATCATACAGATCCCCAGTTCGATTCTCAACCGGGTTCGCTTTTATGGTTTTCATTGGGAATTTCTACCTTGTCTAACTTGTCTTTTACCTGTCTCAGATTAGAGAGGGTCAGTTGACTATACAAAAACAATCACCAAGGACAAAAACTCGCGGCGGCTATATCATCTTTTTATAGTGTTCATAACCATACGAAATTTAAAGTTAATGAAATTCATTACATAAAATCATGTGAATGAAAAAATAAACAGTTAGTATTAATAAAGGATAACAATCACAAGTATTATTATAGCCACGCTTGTGGGCACATAAATCATACATTTTATTGATGTTTGATGACATCGTCTTCAAATCGAAAAATAATGTTACATTGTATCTAATATTACCTGTACACCCTATACGCAGGGTTCCCTAGACAACGTGGAGTCGGCATTCTAAAATGAAATAAACTGTACATAGCTAATAATACGTAGATTTATCGTATTATTGCGGGCGGGATATGCACACACCACTTTTTCTGATAATTTACTTCAATTAAACAAACAATAAAAGGCACATTTATAAATTTGGATTACATTTTTAGCATGCTCTCTCCGCGGTTGTAAGCATTTTTGGAGTCTTAACTTTTATGCATGTATGCGTGAATATAGTATACACACGGTATGAGTGTGTGCGTTAGCGCAGTCCTCTTGCCGTAGAGGCGAGAGCCGCGTGCGCTAGAAGGAGCATGATTCTAGCAGCACACACTGTAGATCGAATTTATAAATATGGGTGACACAAAATTTAGAACGATGCAAAATACAATATTGGAAATTTAAATATAGTTGATGAAATGAGTGTGGTTCGTCACATTATTATTGATTGATTCATTACAATTAATTATTAATTTATTATTATTATTATTGCTTAGTGTCGATATTCTTCGTCTTCCCTTTCTGTGTATAGTTGACAAATTTCACTTTGAGTATAATGTGTTTCCCACTTTGATTAGGTATGTATTATTATATATTCTTTATTCATTAAAATAATAAAACAATACAAGTCCTGTTAAGGCTTTTACAAGCTTTGTCAACAGGTTCTTTACATAATTGATGGGGAAAAGGTTGAACAAAAATTGTATTATAATAAAAATAATTTACAAAAACAGTTTATTAAAAAAAATCTTGTTAATATCGATTCGTAAATAATTTGATGAAGATATTATGGACTTATCATAAATATTTTTCGATCACAGTTTTCACATGCTTGAACTTGGAGTAGGTACTCAGTGCTCTTCTTTAGACTTCTCCAGGCATTATCGGCTGTGAATTGTTTGCTTTTCCATACTTATTCTCTTTGAAAAGGAAACTTTTAGAATTTGCAACATTTTTTGCCGCAACATAGATTATAGTTGCAGGAGTTTTGAATTCTATCCTGATTGTATAACTCTATTATTTTGTCTCATCTTATATGTAATATAAATGAAAGTCGGGTTAGTGCGAACACTTATAACTCGAGATCGGCTCAACAGATTCTTCCAATGTTTGATTTATTGGACAACAGAATAACTAATAAAAAGTTGAAAAATGGATAAGAAATGATATAAAATATAATATTAAAGTTAGTATAGAACGGGTTTTCACCGTCATCTATGGAAAATTGTATAATAACAAAAATTATCGTTGACCACTGAAATTAAAAATATTGATACGTACGAAGATTTTTGATGGTACTTTTTTCAAGCATTTTTTAATATTCAAACATATTTAAACGTATTTTTGTACAAATTCGAAATCAATATTCATAGTTAGGACTACGGGACAACGTTTGTCGCGGAAGCTAGTTTTGATTTAAACATCTGTTTGTGCGAAATTTGGTTATTGAGTTATTTTTTTTTGTGCTTTGATTGTTGTTTCGTTTGTTTTTTTCTATTATTGTGTTATATTCGCTATCCTCGATACAGGTTTACACCTAGTGAGGCAGCGTTTTCCTTGTAATTTATTTTGTAATGTTGATTATTACAAATTTTGTAAGCAGATATAATGATAATGTGATTTCGAGTAAATACATACATAAATATACAACCCTAAGTTCGATTTTTTTTTATTTTTTTTAAAACATTGACTCATAGATCGACCTCAAAACCACTTAGTTCTAAAAAGGCGGCCATATACCAAAGGACAGCTAGACAACTTCCGCGATCAATTATGAGTTATGATGATATTGAATTGACTTGTCCCTTAAATAATGTACATAGTTCGTTTGATTACCAAAACACTTAAAACATTATTATTATAATTCGTCTTTATTTGAGTGGATCACATGATATCTGCTCGTCACGAAATACCCTACAATATTCACCCTTAACTATTTACTACACAGAGCCGTAGCTAGGTAGAAGCATCTGATGTATGCATATGCCCAGACATCAATTTTTTTAAGCTAGCACCCGATAGCCGGTGATGCAGCTTATGTTTACTCAACGGATTAAGGAAATACATACCTAACTAAATTTATTTGAAGAATCTTGTTGTTAACCCTCAGATGGTCGATTAATATGTCATTGATCTTGGGATATGGAGGATATATTGAGGATATGGGCTGCGCATCTTACAGGGAGCTGAAGAGGGCTGCGGAGGACCGGACGAGATGGAAAACTAGATGCAGATCTTTGCTGCAAACCAATCCGTAGGATTGAGACTGCAGAAGAAGATCTTGGGATCGTTCATTGATAGCAGTGACACGACATTTATAGGGAGGGAAACGCTCTCCCTCTCAATCTCCCGTAGACGGACACCAAATTCGTGATACACAATACAATATAAATGCAGTATAGATGGAAGTTCTTTGAAGCATATAGGAAAGACTATGACATATGGAAAGGAATTAGAATATTGGATGGAGTGTGGTACGGAGGGTAGTATAGTTGTAAAGATAAAAGGTAATAAGTTGGGATGTTTTATGCATATTGAAAGAATAGATGCTTATCGAATAACTAAAAGAATTTATAAGGCTGAAAGATAAGGTAAGTATATGAGGGCGTGGTCGACTGAGTATTGCGTCCATTGAACACTCAAGGAAAGCCAGATTAGAAGCAAAAAATAGGAGAGGATTTATGAGAAATTAAATTTACATAAGTTGATGGAAAAGCGCATGAAGTGTGTTTGGATAGATAAAAGTGGAGGTACGTTCTCTTTGTTCTTCCCTTAAGAAATACGGTGTCATGGAAACGATTTAACAAATTGAATTTAAAATAAATAGTCATTCATTTGATAAAATATTTTCTCATTTGATCGAAGAGAAGAAATTTACTATTTATGTGGATTCGTTGATTTTTTTTTTCTCATAGGTTTTTCCCCGTAAGAAGAGATAGGTTCATAGTATCTATATTATCGATTAGTGAATCGAGTTGAACCGTTATTTCGATGTTCAAAATAAATATTTTTTTTGTAAAAAATTATTTGCAAAATATACAAAGAAAACATTTCAGAAACGAAACAAGTTCAAAGGAATATTTTTTAAATTTTTATATCGTTGTTAGAAAAGTAAAGAAGGGTTCGAAATGACTTAAATTAACTAAAGGGGCGAAAACCTTAAACAAATGAATTAAGCTTATTGTTTTTCCACGAGGCGCATATAATCCTCACCGCGCCTCTGTTACTGTAATTAATGGCTCTACTCTAAAAAAAAATAATATTATTGATGAGTTTCGAAGTGGTCAATGGTCTGGTTGAACTGAAATTCGTTAACCTCTTACCGAAAAAAACTTTTTTTTGGATGTATGTAGTAACTAACATAAAATCAAATGAAATTGGTTCTTCAAATATGAACTTTTAAACTTAGACGTTTTTTTAATTAGCTTTCCACTCATTACTTTGACAGTTGTTGATGGCGGCCATATTAGTTCAGTGACATCGGTCAAATTGGCTATATCTCGTTAAATTTTTCTTTGCCAAATTACTTACTATGATGGATAAAGCGATCAACAACGCGTGAAATTATACAATTGTTCTATCAAAACGGGTGTTCTATTCTATTCAACACCACCTATATAAGAAGGCCTTAGTGCAGCGTCTCATCGGGAGGCCCACCGTTCGCTTGTCTATATCTGTATGTACTCACCTGTACACTATGATATCTGTCTACACGCCGGCGGCCGTGACGCGAGAGGCCAAAAATGGCGTGTTGTGTTCTATAGTGCTGTTATGACTTGTGAAAGAATTGATGTCATTTTTGTTATAAAAATGAATCTGAGGGCTCACCTAAGTGAACACTAGTACACTTTCGACATCTTTCATTTATAAAGTAAAGCTTGCTCATTTAAATAATAAAAAGACCAACATCTGCTATTAATTTTGAGTACCTAATGCCCAAAAAATCTGACCCGACTAAGAAGTTGGCTGCTTTAATGCCACTCACTACCGACATCGGGTCGCTAAACCTTAATTCGTGAAGTATAAACTTTGGAACTATTTTTACGGAAAATGCGCGGACGGAGAAGTATGAAATTTCGCACACTTATATAGAGGAGGGGTGGCGAATGCTATTATTTTCTTAATATTTTGCATAAAAATAGATTAAATCAATAAGAAAAACATTACAAACACTACTGTCATGTTATGACGTATTTGATACGCACACACACTTCCATAGACAACTTATAAAGAAGATCAACTTCATGTCAATGTAAAAAAAATGTAAAACGTAAAGCGCCTCATGTTGGACGCAGAAAGTTTATTGAAGGCAGTAGATTATTTAATTTTTAATTTATTTATCTGGGGTCCACAATTACCAACCTAGGCGAGTGTGAAACCGAGATCTGGAGAAGGATAGGTATGGCAAAGAGTGCAATGATCAGTCTCAATAAGATATGGAGGGACAGGAACATATCCAGAAACCTGAAGGTTAAGATTGTGCGCACACTTGTGTTCTCGATTTTCTTTTATGGAGTGGAATCGTGGACTCTGCGAGCTAGAGATAGAGACAGAATAGACGCGTTCGAAATGTGGTGCTGGCGAAGAATGCTGAAAATCCCATGGACAGCAAGAAGAACTAACATCTCAATTCTTCAAGAACTCCGCATCACGGTGAGATTGTCTTATCTCTGTCTCGAACGCATACTTAAGTTTTTTGGACACATAGCTCGTAGAGGGGAAGACAGCCTTGAGAAGTTAATCATGGTCGGAAGAGCGCCTGGTACAAGACCAAGAGGCAGATCGCCGATGCGATGGACCGACCAAATAAAGCAAAATATTCCCACCACGACACTCCATAGAGCCGTCCATCTGGCAGCCGACAGAACATCCTGGCGAGCAATGGTCCACAACAGAGTGCATGATGGCCACGACCCTCAGCAGTGAGGACGACGACTGGTAAGGTAAGGTAAGATTATTTAAATAGAAGGTGTAGCTGAAAATAGCGGGATATTCAAACTCATTGCGTCAAATTGAAAATAGATTAATATATTTTTTTATTATTATAGAAAAAACTTTATACACAATTTCAACATTTAAAATTTGACGTATCCATATGTCATAGTTTTGGAAAGATGATTGTAAAATAGCACTCGTTCTTCTAAATTAGTTGCGGTCGAATTTTGAGCACTGGTCGATCACTAGTATAAAAAATCTCCCCCAGCTCACATCAAGCTAAGATTAATGCAAAATTAAATTATACAAAAATATAATTTTGTTTATTTGATTTGAACTAATGTGTGTTGGCATAATATGTCGGCATTTTGCCTTACGTGGGCCTTACTCTTGGCATGCTAACATGGCCGCCATTCAAGGCTGATATATGCTGACCTTATTGGGGTTTTTCAGCTTGCATGGTCATTAGCTTAAAATAGATTTATGATAATCGTTCCGTACATTTAAACAATAATATCAATCGATAAAATAATTAAATTCATGATATTATAGGTGCGGTGTTACGTAATAGGAAGTTAGCTGGAACTGGTGAAAGAGTTGGTTTAGTTGATCATCAGCGGTGGTAACAGGAAAATTGTTCGAAAGCACATGTGTCAGAAATCACTCTATTCTTTATTATTAATTATTCTATTTTCAATTTGACCATAGATAAACAAAAGAATATATGCGTCAATGTCAAACACATCGAAGTGTGCGTGAGTATCAAATATATTACATTACAGATTACAGTGATGTGCGAAATATTCTTTTTTATTTATTTAGTGTATAATAACTCAATATATTTTCAGCGATTTTTTATAGTTTTCGAGTTATAGTGCTGTTATTTTTGTACTTATTTTTGTCAAACCCTGACTCGCAGGATATAAATGGTTACATAAACACCAATTTTTGAGGTACATGCATATTTGTTTTCTAGAATAGCTGAGTAGTATCCTATATCTAGCAGACAGAAAAACAATTATGGGCAAACTCGTCGCCAGCCCAAGGCCTGGGGGGGGGGGGGGGGGGGCAATTGAACCCATTCATAGGATATTCTCCGTATACCCTATGGAGGATGAGAAATATATGAATTTTAAGTATAGTAAAAGAGTTTTTAGGATTTAACGGCAAAGTACGGTCTTAGAACTTTGGTTGCTTTGCAGTTGCCTACATTTATTAATCCCCCCCCCCTGGCGACGCCCTTGATTATGGGTTTATCTGATACAATCGTGCCGAAAAAATGTCGAATCTCAAAATAGGGTAGGTACAATTTGAAATTTCACAAATTATCGTTCTCTATTGGAAATATTCTCCCCGAACATTTTCTATGGAGAATCATGAAAATTTTCACCACCCTTTTTGCTTTAAAACAGTACTTTCTGGGACACCCTGGTATAGATTATTTTTATTATTTATCAAACAGGTAAAATTAATTATTTACAACTACTACAATAACCATTATCTGCGCCGTACTATGTTAATTCTTAAATTCTTTTGATAGTTTTGTTGTATATATACCCAACCTAACTAGGCACAATATATATGCGGGAGATGCCTGTTATTGGAACACTGAAGATTCTATATTTTTTTGTCTGTGTTGTTTAGTGTTCTGTTGGTGTCTCTAATAAATCAATAGGTACCTACCTATAGCAATATATTATTTTGACACAAATCATTCTTTAAGACTTGGTTGCCATTATTTTTCTTTTTTTTTAATGGACTGGCTTAAAAACTAATGACTCCTTATTATGTAAGTACCTATAGGTATGAGGCAAGCTACAAATTATAACAGCAGAGTTCGAAATATAAATTTTTTAATTGTGATATCCAGACCATAGACAAAAAACCCATTGGGTATATACAATAATTACATTTTTATAAGTTAGGTAGGTACGAAATAAGTGCTTAATTATTTTGTTCAATTTCGCGTTTTTGCGCCAACAAACGAAGGTTATGTCGACATTTTTTTACGTTCTGAGTATTACTAAGCTTGCGTGATGCCATAATGGGAAGAAACCACGAGGACACGCAGGTATTTTAGTAAGAAAAGCGTTGAAATAATCACTCAAACAATCGCATTACTCTTTTTTTGTGGAGGACTATAAAAAAAAAACAGCGAGAATTTTTTGTTAAGTGTCTGAGATAATAAATTGCTAGTAGTTAATGTGAGTGACATTGTATTGCGTTTATTATGTAGTTAAAATAGTCATGCTCAATTTTATTTTAAGTCCTGATGAAATTCCTAATGATTTATGTCAGACTTATTTTAAGCAAAGCAAATAGGACTACACGGCACGTTAGACAACATATATATGTTGAAGTTATGCAATTGACACAGGAAAGCTTGGAGAACGAATATGTAACAACTAATGTCTCAAACAATTCGTTACTGATGTTCGATTTTTAAATGAAACAAACCACTACGGGCTTACGCCCATCTTCTACTGTTATTTCGAAGGCTGGCTTGGTTTGATCGTTTTACGTTAACAAGTTCGCCATTAGGTAGTAATGTTTTAAGTCTCCGAAACTCCTAATCATGAGAATTCTCGACATGTTCAACATGTCAAAAAGTCTCATGTAGGTATACAACAAGTAGATATTTAATTATTATTTATGAAATATAGAGATAAAAGTTGGAAATTGTTGAGAGCAACCAAATTTAAAGACTGCGACTGCTGTCATGTATTTGGCTTGGAGAAGATTAGTGCAATACACCACATTGTACGTAAGTAAGCAAAACATTTTGTTTTACTTTGGCCTTTGAATGTTGATCTTTTTACACATTATTGCTATATTACGAAACTCAGAAACCCGAATGATAAATGCTCTGAATGAAGTCCAAAATCTCATTTTTTAAATCCATCCTCTGATCATGATCATCTTGAAAATGTAGACCTGTAGAAATTGAGAATTAATCTGTCACTGTTTGCTTCTGATGATGAGTTGGCTATCAACTATCCTTTAAATTTGTTTCGGGCTCTTTTTCAACCTGCGTTGTAGAGGAACGATTTCTTCCTGCATTTTCATCCTCACACCAATGTGGCTTGGTGTGATCATTGTACGACCGACCGAGCTTATTTGAAGTTTTTTTTGGTAATTATTATTAATTCGCTGGCAGGTTCGATTTTTTATGATTTCATATTATCCATTTTGTGTTTATATTAGGTACTATATATAAGCATGTTATGGATTAATTTCATAATAATTTTTTCAGTGAAGAATAAAAAGAAATCAATTTAAAAAATTGCATATTATAAACTTTTCCTTAAATGAGTAAATTTTATTTTTCGATTCTCAAGTTAATGTTGTTTGTTTGAAAAATGAAGATGTTGCTGTTCGTTGTCGTTAAGTTAGTCAATTTGGTCGGTTTAGGGGATTTGATAACATCCCCGAGTGATATCACTACGATTTGAATAGGTTAGGTTAAGGGTGGAACGTAGTCATTTGGGGGTGAAGCCCCTCATAACCTTTTTGGACACCTCCCCGAGTGATAAAACTACATTCTGTTAGGATAAAACATATTTATTTAAAAGAGTTTGTCAAAAAATCAAATCCGCTCGTGATTGTAATAATTGACTACTTTTTTACTCAGGTATACGTACCTTTTGTTTTGTGGGATTTTGTTGTTGTATTATCTTTTTTTTTCTATGTTGCGTGAACTCCGTCAAAATTGCTTTAGATGAGGCATACCTAATATTTCGACCTTGGTATTCAAAATAACCTTTGAGTTGCCATACGTAAAAAATAAAATATATTTTTCTACTTCACTTATTATTATGATTTATATAAAATTTACGTCCATTTTGTTGAAGTAATTGTGGTGATTTTTTTTTTCTCCTCGTCACACGTCATGGGGGTGCGTGTGCAGAACTGAAAGGTCAAAGTGTACTTAAGCCTTAAATGACTCAGGGTGTGTGATTTGAGAATATTTATATCGGTAGAAAAATAACCTCTCGATATTTCCTGTTCCTGTCGGTATTTGCTCGTGTTGGCCTATCTCAAATGCCTCAGGTAATAAGTTCTACCGGCTATACTGATAACTTTCTTTGTAAAAGTTTTAATTTACTATTTACTATCAGCAAAACCTGTCGGTCGACAGGCATAGGAAAGATCCATACATTGTTTGATAAATCAGTTAAGTATGTCGTCCCTGAAATGGTCCCAATTTGACTTTACCACGTTGGGGACTGAAGAAAATTAATATTTTTCTTCCAGTAGCAACAGTTGTATATAGGAACCTCTTATTAAGTATTCGATATACCTATCTCCCGCGGAGATATATTATTATTGAAATTAGTTATTGTAACTAGAGAGAGAGAGCATATTAGAATGGAATATCCAAGAACGAATAGACCGAGATTTGGTTGTATATACACTGCATCGTTAATATATAATTCACTACCAGAAACAGTTACATCCATGACAAGTTTTAATATCTTTAAGAGAGAGTTGAAGAAGTTGATAATAAGTGAGAGATAAAGTTTAAATATATGTATATATACATAAATAGTGTTAATAACAGTAAGTGGTCAAACACCAAATGGCAAATAGGACACTACAGCTTGACCTAAGGGTATAAGTACCAGAAAAAATTCTGATTGGGACATGCCTTGTGTTACTTATGTGATTTTTTTTTATGTAATGTACTAATATCTGTGTGTAAATATTATATTTATATTCAATAAACTTAATAATAACTTAATAACTATATAAACTACTAGCTTTCCCGACAGACGTTGTCCTGTGTTCCTAATTATGAATATTGAATTCGAATGTAATTTAGATCAATGCATCTGTTTCAAAGCATATAATATTTTCCATCGACATTTTGTCAATCGCACCAACTATCAAACAACTAACATCAGTTCCTTTCAAAGTTTAATTTATTTTCAATTTTTTAAATTAGGAATTATAATAATTATATTGTTAAAAGTACTGAGAAGCCGATTACCTACATAGAGTTTTCTTTGATTTTCTAATTATCCACGCAATTTTCTTGAATTTTTTACATAAGAACCTTCTTCTGATAATAGCCAATACGACAAAAAAAGAATTAGCGAAATAAGTCCAGCGGTTTAGGCGTGATGCGATGACATCGGGAAATAATTAGAGGTGGTTGGTAGACCAGTGGTATCAGTCGACGACTTTCGTACGCACAGCGTATTGGAGGTCGTGGGTTCGAATCCCGGTGCCGACCATTTTCACTTTCACAACACAAGCTTTGCTTTATGTGAAAGATGTCGAAAGTGTATTTGTGTTCACTTAAGGTGAGCCCAGATTCATTTAAAAAAAAATAGCTCTCCATTTTTATATAATAGATTGTCAAGTAGCATGTAAGCTAGCTACTAATTAATTTGCTACTCGCTCTAGGTATTATTATGAATTTAGTCTTTTTTAGAATTAAGTCGTTTTAGTATTATTATTAAAGTCTTCTATTCGCACATTTCGTTTGACAAAGTTTTCAGAAAACACATTGTATATTCTCAAAAAACATGACACACACAAAAATATCAACCACACAAACCCTGACTGTT
Organism: Mystacides longicornis; assembly: GCA_963576905.1. Taxonomy (NCBI): domain Eukaryota; kingdom Metazoa; phylum Arthropoda; class Insecta; order Trichoptera; family Leptoceridae; genus Mystacides; species Mystacides longicornis. Next base: position 5,213,120 of record OY756439.1, on the reverse strand, counting down.
CATCAGATAAGGAAATATTATGATTCTTTTGTTTTAACATCAGAATAAAGAACTTATTATAATTTGCTTTACATATTTTGTAACGTAATAATTATTAATTCCGTTATTTTATTAGAAATTTCCCCATAATTCGGCCAGTGTTACGTGCCTGGCAACACTGATTGGCCTCCACCAAACGTTATTAATTCCACCTTAAGATTTTATTTTCATTATAATATTGGGTATAAATTACAAATTTTAATGAGTAGTTACATACGTACGTAATACGAGAAATAGCTAACTCTCACATACAATTTTAGTACAAGGTCATAGCATATTATTTTCATATTTTTTTAGGTCAACGTTTGCTTCGAACTATATCCAATATATATAACTATAACCCCTATTATTAATAACATTATTTTATTTACTCATACCTGTGACTTGATATAGGTCAAACTCAAATAAACAAAATTGAAGGAACCAGGTAAACTATATACAACTAGCTTTCCCGATTAGACGTTGTCCTGTGTTCCTAACTATGAATATTGAATTCGAATTTGTATGGTGATTAATTAATTATCATTTGATCAACGTGATTCCGAACGATGCGTCTGTTTTAAACCATGTATATTCCATCCGCATTCTGTCAATCGCACCAATTGACAATTTCTGTCAAAATTTCAAAAGTGGAATAAAAATTATAAAGTAAAAAGTACTAATAAGGTTGTCTACGTAGAGTTTTCTTTGATTTTCTAATTTTCCATGCATTTTTCTTATTTTTTTTCTTCTAAAAGGACATTCTCCTGATAAAAGCCTACACGACAAAAAAAGAATTAGCGTTATCGGTCCAGCCGTTTAGGCGTGATGAGATCGGGATTTCTTGAGTGTATGCTAAATTTGAGATTTAATATAAACGGACTTCAAATTATGTGGCTTTGATGGATATAAGAAGTATCGGAAAAAATCCGGAATCCGTAAAATTTTGCTCAAATTCAAAGACTAGGTACATAAAATCTGCCTTTGAAACAAAAATGCCTGAAGAATACTGGTAAAGTACAAAAAAAGAAGAAGTTACAGATATTTGTTTATTTTTTAGTGTGACATTTCTCTATCCATAGTTTTATCACTAAACACTTTTGTGTAATGTCTCTTTGGTTGTAGGTAGGTAGTTGAATAAATGATAAGTTGTCTGTTTGTCTGAACTCCTAGTTTTTTTTTAAACATAACCCTGTCTTCAACAAATACAAACAAAAAACTCCTGAAATAAAAGCATAGAAGCTCCAGCGCTCTAATAACAGTCATCTCCAGCATTAGTTATTTTATATTGTGCGTAATTTAGGTAGGTATATAAGGATGTATGACGTTCCAGTCATGCCCACCTCCATTTTGGTGAGGGGATGGGCATGGTTGAAACATGTTTTAAGGATGTCAAATGATAGTCGGTCAAGGAGAGCGCTGTTCATCCTATAAAGGTCCAGAAGACTAGGAAGATTCTCTAATACCGTGTTTTGAAAAGGGAAACCATGGCTATATAATAATATGCACCTACTGGATTGTCCCTCTAATTGTGTTAAGATTTAAGACTGTGTTAAGATAGTTACTTTGTAAATGACTGCATGTGTGTTTACGTTGATTAATAAAATAAATAAGTACAAAAAATTTGGTCTGTCTGAGGACAGTTTTTTTGCCAAGTTTTAAGAGCTGTAGGTACCTATACGTATTTTATTTAACTTTTAAACGGGGCTTTGTTCTAGCTAGAGGCATAAATCTCACATAGGTAATTCCTTGAAAATCGTGCAAGAGTGATTCCCTTATCTAGTGTCTTCACAGGTTGCCCCAACTTGGACTATTTCTATACCCTATGCTAGAGTTGCCAATTGTTTTATTACGTTATTTTTGCTATATTAGCAGGGTTGTCTCAATTCAACAACTGTATTCGTTCATTTTTTATTTAAAACCTACAATATGATTTACCTTTAATCTCGCAAAGTTTAATATTATAGTTTGAAAACACGAAAAAAATTGAACATACCAATCAAATATAATGTAGGAAATCAAAATTATGCAATTTAGGTAGGTACCTACTTATCGTCTTGAAGATAATATCTTTACACCGTGGAAGGTAGGTATTGTGTTTTTGCGCTGTCAGAAAAAACACAAGAACATTATTATTGTCTATGATACACCATTCCATAGATATCTGATATTCAACAACAACTTTACTAGGTATAATGTAAATACAAGACATAGCACACCATACAGAAGGCGCTTTATTCTTTTACGACAAGTTATCACGACACGGAGCTTAGAAGTACATACGTCGCTTTGTAAGGATGTGAAAAAGTTGCCGATTTTAATGACACGTTAAAGCTTAGGTACCTAATGACACATCACCGCGATATAAATACAACCTCTCCAACAATACACTTCAAGTACCTACCTACCATTTAGTTTGTTGGGAATACAATCTCACCATAGATAATTTTTATAGTCTATGTTTTTGTTTGTCTGTACTCTATGGTCACTTCCTCTTTTATTTACATTTGAATGTCGTATGGAATAATAAAATAAAAATATTCTGCCTATTGTGATATGGCGTCTTGCGCGTGTTTAAATGAAAGTGTTTCATATATACAAACGCTACTGTAATATTATGTATTTGGCATTGACACAGACACACATAACGTCTGGTATTCTCAAATTCACGTTCCGCCTCAACGCAAGAAGCTCTTGCTTAGAACTTAATCGGTTGCCAGTAGTTACGCATCTAATGTATTGGATAAAACATTTTCAGAATAGAGAAATGTCAAAAGTCTCAATAAAAATTGGATACGACACAACTCAAACGTCTGTTTTTCATTTCAGAATAACAGTCATTATTTTGTTTATCTGTGGTAAAATAGAGAATAGATTAATATATCATCATTTTAAATTTGACGTACCTATCCAATATCCATGTCATTGTTTTTGAAAGAAAATTGTGAAATGGCGCTCGCTCAGTTTTTGACAATAGAACCTCAATAATGTTCAAACTTATAATTTAAATATGTTATGGTCACATTTCGAGCACTGGTCGACAGCTAGTTAACATTAATAGACAAGGTATGCGAGTTGAGCTTACGAGTGGAAATAAAAATAAAATTAAAATAAAACTAAAAATACTGTATGATCATCTATCATCGCAAAATATACGTGGAATGACAACAAAATTATACGCAGTCCAATTACCAATGACAAATTTCCTCGCCTTCGTTAAGTATAGCCATCATACAAGTGATATTATAGGGTTGATAAAAACTGAACCATTTACTTCCGTTTGCGACGAGTTAAAAATGTATGAGGATGTAATCAATGAGCTTTTTATATCTATGGGTGTTGTGTTGATAACCCGGAAGCGTTCCTACAACCTATACTGAGTAGAAACTTATAGGTTTTATTGTGTGATGAAGAAGGATATGTTTGGACACACACAAGACGATAAACTCGGCTAGTCAACGAGTTGATAAGCTGTAAAAATATTCAGCATTCTTTTATTTATGAACTTTTTTATATTTTAGTTGGTTTTCCAGCGTTAAGAGTTAATTAACAATTAATGTTCATAGCAAGATTTCATAATTTAGGTATGTTGTCACAACTGTCATTCATACTTTCCTATGTTGTTCATTAAAACTGAATATCTTGTAATTATAATATTACATTTTCTATGTAGTTCATTAATACTGAATATCTTGTTAGTATAACATTACAAGATGATGTTGCACTTTATCATAGGTACATATCAAGTTTAATAGCATTTATTTTTTTTCAAAATAATGTTCCACAAATTTTTATTAACCTGACTAGTTTCGTAGGCACACGTCCTACATGGTCACAGGAGACTTAAGAAACTTGTTTTAACTAAGAACTAAGTTTGACTAAGAAAAATGTTTTTTATAGTCTCCTGTGACCATGTATACGTACATAGGACGTGTGCCTACGAAACTAGTCAGGATAATAAAAATTTGTGGAAAAGTTATACAAAAGTATTTGAGCTTTATTTTCAAATAAACTCCACCAAGAAATGCATGTTCATCAGTTAGTACATTTAATTTATTTTTTTGTTCGGTTGTCTTGAGTTTGGATGGGACTAGAATCTAATGCATCCAGTTTTTAACAACTATATTAAGGTTAGGAATGAAAGTAATTATTGTATTCATAAATTCAGCCAATTTATTGGAAAACAGTTTCGAACTGAAAAAAGTAATGTTAAAACGTTATGTACTATGCATTTTCGTTCCGATGTATGTAGTTTGAAAGTAACGGATGGTGTGTTCTCACCTTAGGGCTGTGATTCTTGAACAATGTATTCACTGTTGTATCGATTTATTTTCCTTACACTAGTGCCTACCTGTGTTACACTACCCTACTTTTTGTCAAAAGGTACCTGTTGGTATATTTATCGTGTGTGCATAGTTCTGGGAGACCATTTCTATTTCAACACATCAACCCCTATCGATACATTTCATAACAAATAATATTTTTATTTAAGACAACTGTAAATTATTAATTATCTTTATCTCTACGGAGAATATGTGGAAAAACTTTATGGTATGTGGAAAGGAATGACAATATTAGAAAGAAATGTGGTATGGAAGTTATAGTGTTGTGACAAAGATGAAATTCATTAAGTTGAGATGGTTTAGGTATGTGGAAAGAATGGATGGACAAAGAGAATTCATAAGGCTGAAAGAAAATGTGTAAGAAAGCGTGGCAGACCGAGAATGACGTGGATCGATTCCGTCCTCAAGGAAGGCCAGGTAAGAAGTAAAAGAAATAGGAGAGGGTGTATGAGAAATGTTATGTCGGTGGAAGAAGCCAAAGAAGTATGCTTGGATAGAAAAGAGTGGAGGTCCGTTCTCTCTGCCTACCGCTTACGGGACACGGCGTGATGGGTAAAAAAATCAATACAAAGAAATAATATTTATATCCTTAAACAAAATTGTCCCCATCCCGATGTTTCACATGCAATATTACCGACCTCGGTAGCCTAGTGGTATAGGCTTGGACTTCAGATCACGAGGTCCCGCGTTCGATGTGAACTTTTAATTGTTTTTTCACTTGAAATTTCTACCCAGAGTTGGCCTGTCTCAGATTGGACGGGACCGGTTGATTGCAAAAAATTGCCTCAGGCAATAAGTTCCGCCGGCTCTTACTTGAGACAGACATTAGTATGCGGGTTCGATACCTGCAGGGGGCATTTAGGATTCTTTCACATGTTGAAAATCTTAATGAATCCCATTGATTTAGAATTTCGGGGATTTCGATGAATTTGACCATCTGTATGGCGAAAGTTGTTAATGTAAAGTGATCACACTAAGACAGCTTCCTAAACTGCTGTCGACTGGGCTACCAACCTACAAAATATTTATTAAAAATTGATCACATTTGATTTTGAAATGCATCAAGTTAGTTCTGATGTAGGTATTAGGTATATTAATTATCTTTGAATATTTTGTAGCGGCAAACCGTAAATAATGGTCACGAATATTAAGAAACTTTAAACAATACGAGAAGATGTCATCGCATATTTGCATGAAAATGACATAAAACTATGGAAATAGCCCAAACTTTTTTTTTTAAACTATTGAAATTATTCTAAAATAAGAACTGAACTATTTGAAACTATTCGAAAACTCTTTTATCGAAGAAATATGTAGGTAGGTACCTATAGTTCTTAAGGTCATTTTTAAAATAATTGAACTGATTTGTGTTATTGGAGACATTCTTCTACTTAAATCCATAGATGATCTATGCTTATTATTTTGAAAATGTGTACAAAATAAGATATTATTATGTAAATCAATAAAACGCCATGAAATAATTTAAATGAAATAAAATTTGTAATTTAAATGGCATTTATTGTCAAAGGTCACAAAAAAAAAGAATTTATTTGTCACCTGTGAACATTCAGCACCTGCATGGGTATTCACGAAAGAGTTATTCGAACTTAACTAATCATTTTACCAAAACAAAAATCGTATTTAGGTACAAATTCCAATAATTAATTATTATTAAGATTAATCTTCACCTTTTTTCACATCTTACGTTTCTATAGAAATTCATATGAATATTTTATTTTTGAGTTGTAGATTGAGAAACATTTGAAAGACGTTTCAAAAAAAAAAAAAAGAAAATTAGTCAAAAAGCATCCGTAATTAACGTAAACATTTAATTAAAGTTAATCTATATCTATTATAATAATTTAGAAATGTTTTTTTATTTGCCTTTGACAATACTTTAACCGTATATGTGAACATCACGCTCAAAATACAAATGCTAAGATAGATATTAATATGCCCAGAGCAGTATAAAATGCTGGAGAAGGTTCTAAATACAATTTGCTGCATTAACTTTAATATATTTAGAGCTATTTAAAAAAACTGTATTTTTTAGGATCTTCATACAAATTTCTCAAAAAGACTTTTGGAAACAAAATTACTCATGTAAATGTTGAATGGGATCTTGGTATTACGGTATGAAAATGTAATAAAATAATTGTAGATTGATTTGTTATACATATAAATGTTATTAAAAGCTTATTATTCTCAATAAATAAAGATTTAATGAAAAATTTGCAGTTTGAATAATTGAAGTTTGACAGATACAAATCACCCTCTATGGGTGGGTTGGCCAATTAATATCAAAGCAGGCAATGTATGTAGCTAAGATTCAAACCACAGAGCTCTCTCTATGAAAACTTGCAAAAAACTTGCAAATTATGTCGGTAGGTTCGTATAATATTTTTTTTATTATTATAGACCTCCAAAAAAAATAAAATATTATACGAACCTACCGACATAATCAGTATATTTATATTATCTGTGGACATAATTTGCAAGTTTTCATAGAGAGAGCTCTGTGGTTTGAATAGGTTCGTATAATATTATGAGGTCGGTAAAACAAAAATTGTAAAAGTGTCATTCTTCTTTTTCTGTGCTTATGTCAGTTAAAGTGGTATGTTAAGCAATGGGATGCTAGACTAGAATCTGTTTAATTACCTACCGATCAAGCCTGACAATCAGAATCAAAAACGTAAAGCAAGACGGGTATAAGCTAGTATTACCTAATTTAGAAATGTTTTTTTATTTGCCTTTTGTCGTTGCTTTACCGTATATGTGAGCATCACGCCTAAACGGCTGAACCGATTTCACTAATTCTTTTTTTGTCGTGTTGGCTTTTATCAGTAGAAGGTTCTTATGTAAGAAAAAATTAAGAAAGTTGCGTGGTAAATCTACATAATAATTCAGAAATGTATTTTTATTAGATTTTTACCTAATGTCATCGCATCACGCCTAAATGGCTGAACCGATTTCACTATTTCTTTTTTTGTCGTGTTGGCTTTTATCAGTAGAAGGTTCTAATGAAAGAAAAAAATAAAAAAGTTGCGTAGTAAATCTACATAATAATTCAGAAATGTTTTTTTTATTTGCTTTTTACCGTATGTCATAGCATCACGCTCAAAATACAAATGCTACGTCAGATATGAATCTGCACAGAGCCGTGCAAAATGCCGGAGAAGGTTCTTTAATACAATTTGCTGCATTAACTTTAATATATTTAGAGCTATTTAAAAAACCCTATTTTTTAGGATCTTCATACAAAATTTTAATAAACATTAAAATCATTCTTCTTTTTCTGTGCTTATGTCAGTTATAGAGGTCTACAAAGCAATGGGAAGCTAGACTAAAACCTGTTTAATTACCTACCGATCAAGCCTGACAATCGGAATCAAAAACGTAAAGCAAGACGGGTATAAGCTAGTTCTATAATAAAACATAAATTTCAGTTTTGTATGTTTAAGAATCGAGGAATGATTAAGTAGTAAAAGTGCAAAAAATGGATGTTTATGTGCAACACACCTTACTTAAGTGTCAAATATTTGATTAATTCATTATTAATTTAAACTTTTTCGTGAATATCCTTGCGTTTCTGCGAAACTAGTAAGAATATTAAATAGTAATTTGTAGAATAACAAGTTCATTGTTTTATTCAAATTACTTTACTTGAATAATTACAATAAAAATGGCGTTCAATTCAATAATTTAATATTATGGTTGATATTTTCGATTGAAAAGATTCCCAATGGGATTGTGAAAATTATGTTGTTTGTTTTTTTTCCAATTTGCGGTCTAGGTGATTGCTCCTCTTACACGGTGAGATTTGGTTTTATTTCTGTATGTACCTATTTTCTTTTATTTGATTTCTCTTTCGTTTGCCTTGCAAAGCGTTGTTTTATAAAATGTTTATTATATTTTAAAATATAAAAACGTTATAAAGCTAACGGAAAAAAAACAAATATTTTGTTTCGCCGAAATGACCGAAATTTCATTTTAACAAAGTACATAGGTACTTAGCGCATATTTTTATAAAAATTAAAACTTCAAAATAACTTATGATTATAAATTGATTGATGATCGATGAGTAGTTGCAGAAACCGTGTTATTTTCCCTTAGCACTCGGACCATGTAATTGTACTCGCTGTTATTCTACTACAGTTCTATTTATTTAATATGCTGGTTTATTTATTATCATATTACAATCATTCCGATTGAGTTCAAAGTAGGTTCTTACTTTTGCGGTAAACCGATAAAACCATCGACACAACCTGCTAACCTGGCAACAATGATACGTCCTCGCGAATCGCATCGTTTTATTGTTGTTTATGGTTTTCTGTGGCGATTGGATCTGACATGTAGAACGCCATATCGCGTCATCGTATATTTAATGCAGAGTGACAGCTTACTGTTATCTCTTCAGGCATGCAAGCGCTATATGGATGCGATTCGTTATCTAAATAACAATATCAATGAAATAATTCAATGTTTATTACCTATTTACATAAAATATATTAATAATTCAATTGTCTATGGATATAGATTTTTAACAAAATGATTTGACAACTTTCCCGCCATTTTTGTGTGGAACATTATTTGAATTTGACGTTTGCGTCGTATATCCATTGGTACACTAAAAAAAGTTTGACAAAACAAATAAACGATGAAAAATTTAAGTATCTGGTGCAGTATTAAATTGTTTAAAATCACATTTTTAATGAAATTGACATTTTTTTGATGCGTATTTTGAGGAGGCAAGAAAGAAAAGATGTTGAGGTTACATACATCAAGGAGCGCAATTGCAAGTAAAGTATCGAATTGTTTGATTGAAAAATATAATGAGAACTGGCCTTGTTATTTCGCTATGAATGGGAACTTGTCTTGCATATAAAAAATATAGTTAGTCGATCATTCAGTTTTTTGTCTATTGATCTTTCATCCTAATGGAATCTTGAATCTCGAAAAAGAAAGATTTTCATGACCTTCGGTCCATAGTTTCAAATTCGCTAATAAAATCACTATCAAATCACAACAGGCAAAAAAAACGCTTTCAAATTATAACTAAATCATAATACCTATACTTAAAACATATATGTATAACAAGATTAAACACTCTAAAATAAATTATGTAAATTTTATAAGTAATTAAGTTAACCTACCTATTTTGGGGCGGTAACAACGAATTCTATAAATAAAATTGTACCTATAGACCATTAACGGCCACGTGAATTTTGACATTAGCCTGGAGGGATAAACATAAACAAAAAGTTGAGTTGGTATGAGTGTGTCGCTATGCAAAATACTTTGATACCCAGGCCCGACAAGAGGGGGGGGGGGTTGGCGGGGAAAATACCCGGGGCCCCTGGGTTCTAGGGGCCCCGGAGAATAAATATATCATGATTTCAATTTGTAGGAACTATGTTCCTCCTTTTGTAGTGCGTGTGTGTGGGGTACGTTGAGTTACTAAACATCATTAAAAAAATGAAACTGTATGTATTGTTTCCCAACATAATAATAGCAATAAGATTATTTTGTACGATCCCTGTAACCGTTGCTGAAGCAGAACGATCCTTTAGTGTTTTAAAAAGGATAAAAGATGTTTTGAGATCCACAATGTCACAACACCGATTGAATGATTTAGGAATGTTGTCGATTGAATCTGAAATGGCTAAGAAAATTGATTTTCAAGACGTAATTAATTTGTTTGCTAGGCGCAAGGTTCGGAAAGCAGCATTATAAAAATTAATTTGTTTTTTGTACTTTTTTTTGTAATTTTAATTGTAAACGTTTTCATTTTTGTAAGAGAATTATTGATGAATACATTTTTCCAAATACAATTAGGATATTTTTCGGTTTCCCGCTTCATTTATAAATGGCCCAAAGTCCGAGGAGAATTTTTTTTTCTCGCTCTTGGCAGGGGCCCCCACAATAAGTATATCCCCGGGCCCCAGAAGTCCTCTCGGCGGCCCTCTTGATACCCATCACTATGGTTTATGCATGTGTGGTGTGTTTGTGCCGCCATGGCAGCCATTGTCCCACCAGCCAATGTCAGATGACGTCATCCTTTAATGGTCTATACTAGCTGTTAACACACTCTTTGCTAAACCGTTAAGAAATGGGTGGTTTGGTAAACTGCGAATCATGTTAGAACACCGTTTGAATTTGCTACTTATATATTTGTCTGTTCCAAATAATTGATATTGTCCGCGTTAAGACATAAGCACCACACAAATACAAGCATCAATATTATAATACTGAAAAAAAAAGAAAATTAACGATAAGTATGGTAGAATAAAAAGACAGATAATTTCACAATTTGAAGTGTTCACGTTTTGTGATACAATAATATAATATGGGCTAAAAATTTGTCATTCTCGTATTATCTAAGTATATGATTCTAGAGAGCTACAGATTGTAGTTTTAAAAAAAATGTCTACCATAGCAGTATCCTTCAAGTGGTGCTAAAATGCAATGTGGTCAAAATAAAATAATGGTTCTAAATATTCATAACAAGCTTTCCCGACAGACGTTGTCCAGTGGAATTTACTATATATAGGTATAAATATTGAATTCGATTTTGTATAATGATAAATTCATTACCTTTTAACCAATGTGATTCTGGCCGATGCATCAGTTTTAAGCCATATAATTTGTACTGTGAAAAGCACTATGAAAATTAGTAACTTTGAGTTTTCTTTAATTTTCCACGTAACTTATAAGAACCTTTCCACTTTTAAAAGCCCAACACGAAAAAAAAGAATTAGCGAAATCGGTCCAGCGGTTCAGGCGTGATGCGATGACCACGCAAAAGAGGACTCCATATTTTTAAAGAAAATTAGCTACTTTGAGTATTCTTTAATTTTCTAATTTTCCACGTAACTTATAAGAACCTTTCTTCTTTTAAAAACCATCCAAAAAAAATTGCGAAATCGGTCTAGCCAGCGGTTTAGGCGTGATGCGATGACCACGCAAAAGAGGACTCCATTTTTTTTTAAGAAAATTAGCTACTTTGAGTATTCTGTAATTTTCTAATTTTCCACGTAACTTATAAGAACCTTTCTTCTTTTAAAAGCCATCCAAAAAAAATTGCGAAATTGGTCCAGCGGTTTAGGCGTGATGCGATGACCACGCAAAAGAGGACTCCATTTTTATAATGTACCTAGATTCATAAAAGAAAGGTACGTACCTAAATTTCTCAAAATATGTTTTTAATTTACACGCGAATAACGCCAAAATTAGATGAGGTATGAACAACCACTACACAGCGTGTACTTCTATGATGAAAAAGAAATACATTTTTTTTTCGTTATTTTACTGTTTTTAAATCATCTTCCACCCAAATCACTCGACGATGAGTTCAAAGGGGCATAGATCACTCTCTCGAGAGTGGATTGCCACGTTGAAAGAAGAAGAAGAAGAAGAGTGCAAAGGGGTAAAAAAAACAATCTGTCCATTAAATATTATACATTTTGATGAAACTTTTCTGGGGTATGAGATACCACTCTACATATTATAAAGGACCTAAAAAATTTTTTGTCTTAAATAGTTACTAGCATTCCCGACAGACGTTGTCCTGTAGTCCCCACAATGAGTATTGATTTGTAATTTATACAAAAATACGTTTTAAATAATATTATGTTAGAATGACAAACAAAGATTTTTCAGAAAGCTCTGAAAAAATCGCATCAAAAATCTTCGTACCAATATTTTTATGGTTGTCAGGTAAACAATATCGTTGTTATATAACTTTTCATGGATGGCGTTGGCGTTGCCGGAAATCCGTTCCATACTAATTTGAATATTAAATTTTATATTATTTTGTTATCTGGAACGGAGAAGAATCCAATAAATCAAACATCGAAAGAATCTGTTCAGCCGATCTCGAGATATAAGCGATCGCACTAATCCGACTTTCTTTTATATTACGAGATATAGATATATAAGTATATAGATAGATAAGTATGGATTTTTTAATTTTAAACTTAGACTCAAACATCTGACAATCGAGCTTGCTCGTGCTAATTTTATCAAAGTATGTTAAATGGATAGTGATTGTAATTTTTAACTCTAAGATGTGATGGCCATACGATAAATAAATAAATAAATAATATTAAATTGTATAAGGGATGTAAATAAATATAACCCAAAAGGAAAGAAAATCACGACATTTTTTACCGGTCCACAAAATAAGTCAGAAAGTAGCCAAAAGTATGTAGGCACGTTCAAAGTTATTATTAATAGCTCCATTAAAATAATATAATGTTAGACTCGTTCTAATTTCGAGCCCTCGTTATATTTAAGTCACCAACAACTACCTTCTTATGTAAGGCGGGGTTGATTTTTTTTAGGTTGCAATAAACCTAATTAAAATGGGTTAACCGAAAAATGTCAAGTTGGCGTTTTATATCATTTTAAATTTCGAATTTAGAACACTGTTTTTTTTCCTTTGTTTTTAAAAACATGACGCTGATGCAAAGAAATTCATGTAGAATGGTTTACTCGCTTTATTATACTACAGACTTTAATGGACTAACCCGTATTTTTTGATAAATTCAGTCTATCATAGACATTGCTAGGTTTTGCATCGTGTTTTCTTCGTAATAATAATTACTCAAAACGCTCTCATGTAAGATAAGATACTGTACCAATTATTATGCAAAAAAAGTTGACGATTTAGTTGAAGTTGTACCTTTTTTTACCCATCACGCCGTGTCGCGTAAGGGGTAGGTAGAGAGACCGGACCTCCACTCTTTTCTATCCAAACATTTTTCTTCGAAAGACATACCATTTCTCATACAACCTCTCCTATCTCTCGTACTTCTTACCTGGGTTTCCTCGAGGACGGAATCGATGTGTTCAAACCACGTCATTCTCGGTCGTCCACGCTTTCTACACCTTTCTTTTGAGACTTATAAACTTTCTTTGTCATTCTGTTTACATCCATTCTTTCCACATGCCCAAACCATCTCAACTTAATGACTTTCATCTTTGTCACAACACTATAACTTCCATACCACATTCCTTCCTAATATTCATTTCTTCCATAAGAACAATAATTTATCACAATAATTTTTTATTTTCATTCAGATTCTAATAATATTTAATTTTTAATTTGTCTTTATATTTCAATATCATTTGACACATTGATACCTTAATATGCAAAGTGGGATAACTGCAAAATTATCTCTTTTCAGGATGAAAAAAAAACTAATACGTAAAGGTTGATACACATAGTATTAAATTAAAATAACGTTTTCAAAATATTGTTTTTATTTCGAAAGGTAGGTACCTATAAAAAAGTAGAGTGTGAATTTGTATACAAGAAAAATAGTTTTTTTTTTTAATACCTATCTATTAAAAATGATTAAAGTATTTCTATTAATATCCTAGTAATTTGACATGAATGTTTTCGTCTTTTATCTAGCACATTTTTCATTCTTATTGGTCTTTTAAAGCGTCTGATGAACAATTCGTTCCATTTTCATCTTCCGTGGTGTGAAACCATTTTCTAATTTTCAAGTAATAATTACTGAACTGTTGTATGATAAGTAGGAACGTTTTGTTATAATTACTAATTAGGGAGGCAATTGACCCGAAGCTAGAGTTCAAACACAGTGCTGGCTTTAGAATCTGCCCGGTAGAGTGTTATAATGTTAAATACCATTTTCAAAATTTACAAGAATATTTGTAAAAATTTACTGTGATCAAACTTTTACAAATTTATATGGGATTTTTAACAAGTAGGTATGTTGCACTTATATAAATAACACCCTTCAGTACATATTATAATATGTCAAAATAACCGGCGGAACTTAATCCGGGGTCCCATCCTATCTGAGACAGGATTCGAAACCCGAGTAGAAATTTCAAGTGAAAGAGAATCAATAAAATAAGTTGTGTCTAGACTCTAGAATGTCTAGAAGATCAAACTACGATTCTAAACCATCCTTGAATAACCTTTAACACGCCCAATTCTCTTATTCAATTCCATCCAGCCGTACAGATAGAAGGAATATGGTTACAACCAATTAACACATAAGAAATCTTATAAGTACCTACCTATAGTTAAAATTTTACAGAGCAATCCAATTATTCAACAGAAAACAAAAACCAAACGTAAGAATACTAGTTTGCCACGCGCGCGCTTTGCCGGGGATTAGGTAAAATATAATTCAAGATGAACACTCACCTGTTGCCCAGTGTACGACGGAGTGCTTCTCATTGTCCAGAGCCATCACATCCGCATTGTTGGCCAGGAGGAATGTGACCAGCGGCATATTCCCTTGGATGACCGCCAGATGCAGAGGGGTGAATCCATCCTGATCTCTGGACTCCAAGAGGGAAGGGGAGGCCATCAGGATCCTGTCAGCAGTCACTGCAGTTGGGTTGTCGAAGCAGTAATGGAGAGCTGTCTTTAATGTCCTGTCGCGTTTGTGTATTGAACCAGGCTGTAAAAATATATATTAAGAAATTATTATTGGTTTCAGGGATAGAATTCAAAATGAGACTATTAGGGCCAGAACAGGAGTGCAGGATATTATCATTATTACATTAAAATGGCGCTGGGCTGGTCATATTTCCGGCAGCCAAAACGACAATCGGACGAAACGCTTCTTGTGCTGGCGCCCTAGAACATTTCAGAGAAACCCCGGACGACCCCAACTTTAATGGTGAGGTTTGCGGGTGGGACATGGATGCAGAAGGCGGAGGATAGACAAGAGTAGAATGACATGGAGAAGGCCTACGTTCAGGAGTGGACGGTTCAAGGCAAGAAGATTATTTGTTTATATTTCTTCAGAGAGAAAGGGGGATCAAATTTGCTCTTTGCGTGAAGGAAAGCGGACAATTTTTGATACACAAGCATGGCATGCGACGGTGTTGGTAGGTAACGAACAGTCTGGTGGGCATATTGTCATATACTTTTCAATACAAACAATATATTGTTTTGCCTGATACGTTCCTACCAAGTTCATGTTTTACTCAAAAATTGATTTGATCTCAAGTACCTATCCACACCTCCTCGACGTTGGTCTGCACTGGAAACTTACGTCGAGTAACACTTCAGTGGTTATGGTGAACCGATGAGCTAACATTGAAGGACATCCCTGCGAACTCACACTTGGCGTTGTAATGTCAACTACCTTTACATCCTACGCCAAGTTACGAAATGTGTGAAAATAATATACGAGGGAGGCCTTCATCCAGTAGTGGACGGTTAAAGCTCAAAAGATTGCTTCGAACCAAGGCCGTCGTCAGCCCGGGGCCTAGGGTGGGGCAATTTGACCCATTCATAGGCTATTTTCTATATGGAGGATGAGGAAAATATGAATTGCCTACATTTTTAAATGTCTAGTACCTACCCCCCCCCCCCCTTGGCGACGCCCTTGCTTCGAATCGTATTTCAAAATCAAAATCCACGTGATCTTTAAGGTCTATGGAGTCGAGGGTCAAAACTGGAAGGGATATACGAAGGGGTGATCTACATACTTATTGAGATTATTTAGTGTAGGTACCTACCTATCTATTTTAGAAAATAACAGTGATTAGACGTTTTCAGTGTAAGAGATACAAAATATACATCATGACCAAATTAAATAAAACTTGTGGATAAATGGAAAAAAACATCAAAATAAAATGACTGGAAATAAAATTATTTTAGAAATTAAAAATCGGCATTTTTTTTGTTGTTTGGGACATTGCTGACATTTGAGTAGAGCTTACTTACATCTTTTTTTAGAATATCTATGACTTGCTTTTGATCTGCCTGTTGGCAAGCATACATAAGCGGAGTACAGCCTTGAGGTAGGGCGAAATTTCCCGCTTTCGTGGGTGATTCTGCTGTTGGTTGGGGCTTGGTTTTGCCTGCGGTCTTGGTTGGAGGTGCTTTGGTTTTTGTACTCTTTTTGTCATCCGTTTTTTTGTTTAAATTTTTAACCTCTGTAGAATTGTTGTTGATGTTAGTCCTGGCGGGGCCCTTCTTGACGAATCCATTGGCGATTTTCTTCTTGGTTTCTCCCCCAAAGGGAAGTGTTCTCTCCATAACAACTCTTTTACATTTTATTTTGACGCGTCACTATGTAAAGTTTTAGACGGATTTTTATCAAGTAGTAAACATATTTAATTCACTATATTTTTTTTCGTGATATACTTAATTATTATTATTTATTTTGTGACTAGTTTATTTATACACTAACTAAAAATATAAACACAATGTTATGTGCCTAACTTAAAGTGAATGAAGGTAAGAAATAGGTATGTTGTACGAAGAGGCGCATTGTTGTTTCATACTCGGCTAAATTAGAAAACAAGAAAAGCTGCTTTTACATATTTATTTTTGAGAACAAACACAAAATGAGTAAACATTATTTATGTTTATAGGCTCTGTACACATCTGAACATGCGCGATAACGTGCAAATGCAACGTTACATTTTGGTTACGTTACCGCGCGTTTTGAGATGTGCGTGTACAACAAACTGTTACGTACATAAGATGTTTTGAGGTGGTTGGTAGGTCAGCGATTCAGTCGACGGTTTTCGTACGTACAACGTAAAAGTCGTGGGGTCGAACCCTGACCATGTGCACATTCACAACACAAAGCTGTGTTTTATGTGAAATATGTCGAAAGTGTATTTCTGTGCACTTCGGGTAAGCTCACATCCATTTATTCGTTTTTCAAAATGTATGAAATATGTTTTAAATCAAATCGTATCAATGATCTTTTGAAATACCCAAGTATTTATGGTTTTTGGTTCTGCCTTATTTCCAACTATTCAGAAAAATATTATCAAACCATTTCAATTTTTGAATACCGAAAATTTGCTTGTTCAGGTTATCTGATGGTAGCATAATACACATTGTGGAAAAATAACCAAGTTAATATTATTTTGTTTCAATTTACCAAGGAGTTGGACCAAACTAGCATTCAGATGGTAGTGCGGGGCGCTGGGATCAGCTAGTCCTAGTGTTTCGAGCCGCCATCTGTACCCATATTCTGTAGCAAGTGTAGGGTATTCACTTGAAAAAAGTGAGTATTAGGCGATACATTTTTTATGAAAAACGTCTATACGTATCGAATGCGAGAATCGCATATAAACGTTTTTCATACAAAATGTATCGCCTAATAGTCACTTTTTTTCAAGTGACTACCCTACACTTGCTACAGAATAAGGAACCTGTAGAAACGATTTAGGGTGAGTTTTTCGACACCACGAGTGTTAGTAAAGTATTTTAGCACAATTCTTTATTATCAGGTGTTACTCGATCGTAAGGAATGTCAAAGTAAATGATATCGATTAGCAACATGCATACCAACATAACACTTTTTCATCAAGCAAAACTATTATAAAATTACATTTTTAATGACTAAAATATTGTTATTACTTTGCTATCCCTAACGCTTTGCTATTACTAACGATCAAGAACCCACCCTTAATTATAATGTTTTTACTTATCTGTGAATCAGTTATATTGGTTTTGGTAATTATTGCAAATATTTTCTTGTGTCAACCCAGGGGCGTCCATTAATCACGTGAGCCTAAAACGGGAGGGGGGAGGGGGGTTGGAAAAAATCACGTAGGGGGAGTGGGTGTAGTGAGAAAATCATGTGCATTTATTTTTTTTTTGTTCTGGGACTGCAATAATTAATAATCCTGGTTCACGCCGAAGTAACTACATCGTAAGAGAGGAGGCCAGGAGATGGGTGAAGGAAGAAGAAGACAATAATAAAGAACGAGAAAGATTCAGATTCTCACTGGATTTTCCAAGTACGTCATTCCAATGAATGAGTCACTAATATTTCTAAGAATCAGCCGATATGCAGACGTAGACAAATTACCCACTTTAAAACAAATCTTTTTGGAGTGATCCTTTCGAGTATATTATAATGGCAACACTCTCCCAGTGGTGGTAGAGTGTTGCCACACAATAAAACACAATACGAAATGCAAGTGGCAAAAAACATCTAAAATTAGTTGATGAGTATTGCTGTTTTTCCGGAGTTAGGCACGCGATGTTTCAAACTTTCTGCTTCTACTCACCAAGGCGTTGCTTTTGTTTCTTGTTCACACTCTTTTGTCTCGAAACAATATCAGAACAACATTTTGTAAGGAAAGTTTTTTTTAATAACATTAAGTACCTATATTATTAAATAGAGAAGTTAATAATTTTAATTTCGAAGAATACAATTCTGAACAAGTTGGTTTTAAGCACCCAGTTTTGCTAAAATTGACACTGATGTCTAATATTGGATCAATTTGTTTAGATAATTTGAAAAATCTTGTAAGTTCTTGAGTGATAAAAGGCTGGCGACTCATTTATATGCACCACAAGAGCTTTTTTTATCAGAGCAAATAATGATGGTTTTCAGGGTAGTGAGTACGTAACTTTTGCTATAGCACGACTAACCACACATCAATCTAACTACACATAACGACGGCTTAACTACATAATAACCACGCTGAAACGCACAACTAACTACATTTGTGACGTTACGTACTCGCGCTAACTACACTAGGAAGTAGTTAGTCGTGCTATAGCCCTTACGTACTCACCCCCCAGGAACCCCATCAGCTTACGAAATACCAAACATTTTCCTTAATTGAGATCTTACAATATTTATATATTTATCCTTATTTAAATTATGAGTCCAATTAACATTAGAAATTTTTCTTCCTCCAACTTTAAAACGCCGTAAAACTTTGAAAAATGTGAAAGAAAGAAATATAGGCACGCGCAAATAACGTGAACACATCGATTCCGTCTTCAAGGAAGTCCAGGTCAGAAGCAAAAGAAATAGGAGAGTTATAAAGAGACACGGCGTGATAGGTACAAAAAAGCTTGGTTGGTGGCGCTCTTGTTCTCAATAATTTCCAACTTTTATCTCTATAGTCATTAATTATTAAATATCTACTTGTTGTATACATAGGATTTTTCGACATGTTGATGTATCTAAATTTACCTGTTTCGTTTTATAAAATCATTTTTTTTCTTTATATATGCTAACACGGTTGGTTTTGTTTTAATAAGGGATATAATTTTTTTAATCAATTATTTTTATTAATATGTCGAAATGACCCATTTCTTATTACTATAATTATTTTGTTTCAACACGACTTGTTGGTTTAGTGATGAATTTGTACTTTTTAATCAATTGTATTTCTGTTTGTGTGTCTGCATGCATTATTGTTTCATTGATCTAATCAGATTGTTCTCATTACAGTGTCCACAATGTTTTGTTATTGTTTATTGATCTGTTGCTTTTTTGCTGTAATATTGAAATAATTATATTCTTAAGATTATTATATTGTAATACATATTATTTTTTAAAAAGGCCCAACAGGCCGTAAATAAATAAATAAATTCTCATGATTAGGAGTTTCGGAGACTTAAACATTACCACCTAATGGCGAGCGTTGTTAACGTAAAGTGATCACACTAAGCCAGCCTTCGAAATAACAGTAGAAGACGGTCGTAAGCCCCTAGTGGTTTGTTCCATTTAAAAATCGAAAATCAATAATGAATTGTTAGAGTCATTAGTTGTTACATATTCGACAAAAAACCTATAGGTACTCCCGATTTTGTCGGTTTCAGGTTATGTGTCAACCGGCCGTTGAAATCTCCGGACATCAGTGGTTGCATATAATTCAGGAGAAACTTCATCTATAGTGTAAATTTCATTTTTCATGCACATTCTTATGAATGGAAAAGGTTTAGAATATTTTTTATTAGAATGTGAACCGGGCATTATCCGCAGGAACAGTTCAAAGTTATGCTGAAGATTATCCGCGGCGAATATTATATTGGAACATACCAAAGTTGGAGTTCTTTCGCACTCACCAGCAACTGGGAATAAGTTTTCAGTTCTGAAGCCACTGACACCTTCAAACTGTGTACTCCACCATCCCACTACTTCAGCCAGTGTTACCTTGTTCAACACTCAATAGGTTTTACGTCAACAATGTTTAAGCTACGTGTAAAACAAAGAAATCTACCAACAGACCGATCCATTTTTAATATTATCTATATTATATTGGAGAGCGCTGTTTTTCCTCCCTTCAGGGTCTCGAAGACGTGGAAGACCCTCTCATACCGTGTTCCGTTCCTTCGAGGCAGAGCTGAGGGAGTTGGACTTGGTGTGGGAGGATGTCATAAGCATTGCGCAAGATGGAGAGCTCTTGTTGCCTCCCTATGCTCCTGAGTGGAGTTCAAAGGGAATTTTGATTGATTGGTATATTGACCTTGTAAAGTCTTGTTTTTCAGGCGTCCTGAACAAGAGCTTGGTTTGATTCCCGGTTAGATTCACAAGATCAACACGTGGAAACCCATGCCCTGGGCTGGATTCACCTATACTGTTTATACCATTTAAAAATCGAACAGTATTAGTCAGTCATCAGTTGTTAATTAGGATCAGCGGCCGTATTCTCGTAGCGGTCTTATTGCAATCTTATTGAAAAGATATCTTAAAGGGCGGCTCGGATAAGGATTGGGAGTGTCATGATCATTCAACGATTGGCTACATCGTATTGTAGACACTCCCTCTTTCTCTCTGATTGGTCCAATCCTTATCCGAGCCGCCCTTTAAGATATCTTTTCAATAAGATTGCAATAAGACCGCTACGGGAATTAACCCTGCTAGTCCTTAAAAATGAACACAAGAATCAAAGAAAAAATAACAACTAATGACTCTAACAATTCATTACTAATGTTCGATTTTTAAATGGAACAAACCACTACGGGCTTACGACCGTCTTCTACTGTAATTTCGAAGGCTGGCTTAGTGTGATCACTTTACGTTAACAACGTTCGCCATTAGGTGGTAACGTTTGTCTCCGAAACTCCTAATCATGAGAATTCTCAACATGTTCAACATGTCGAAAAATCTCATGTATGCAACGAGTAGAAATTTAATAATAAAATGAAAAATAGAGATAAAAGTTGGAAATTGTTGAGAACGCAGAATCAAGACAAACTTAGAACATTGTATTGAGCGATTAAGTCAAGATTAAACATACCCATTTAAGCGACTTCCCAGTACATTACGCAAATTAATTTTGATTTTAAGTTTAAAATAATACAGTAATCACTTGGGTGTTACGTAACGTCAAGGGAGATGGAAAGGAGCTACAGACTTTGAGAAGAAATGATACTAGAGAAATAATGTACTACTGCGCATGGTTCAAACAAGTACCACGTGACTGCTGTTAAACTCATACAAACTGTGAATAAACTTTGTTTTTTTTTTAATATTTTAGCGTTAACACAGAAGAACTTATGATAATTTATGCTTTCGACCGTAGCTACTTGGTGGAACATACTTCTAACTTATTTGAAACCAAATAATAATATTTTGTGGAAAAAACTAAATATTTTCTTTCTTTCAAATAAGTTAGAAGAATTTATGTTTTAATCATATAATTAGTTGAAGGAAGTACCTATGGGCTTTTTTGTGTTATATTGTGCTTGTGGATGAAAGAAAAAGAAATTATTATCGATAATTTATCTTCAGTCACGTGACTGTTGAATAAAGAAACCAATTTTCGGTTGTGAGCATCCAAAAAGTTATCTAATAATATTTGTACTCAGTGGTTACAGACAAACCTTACGGCGCGTTATATGGAGGGAGTGAAAAATCTTCATAAATTGCGTTACGCAATATTTGAACGTCCCCAAAAAAACATCGTGCTCAGTGTAAAATATTGCTTTAAATATGACTTTTATACCTAAAACTGGGAGATTTCTGTTCTTAGTACGGTTTCTAATCACGTGTCTTAATTATTATGATAATGACAAATTAGGTGTGTAGTGTGATACTTATCAATTGCATGAGTTCATGCAGCAACCGCCATTTGTCATTCAGATAGGGGTTGACTGATTGGCCGCTGGTCTATCGCTTAAAGAATCAGGTCGTGAGCGGTCAAGCAGCTGCGACATGGGTCCCATTTAGATGCTCGCTCTCTCGGCATGCCGGCACGCGAACACGGCACAAATCTGGGTCGGATTTGTTTTAACAGGTCAGCCGTAGGTCAGTGTTGATTCCAATTACTTTTCCCCTCTGTAAAGGGCGCTTTGAATATATGTATAGTATAGGGAGGTCAAAAGATTTTTAACTGAACATCGAAAGTAAACGCATCGAATCTTTCATTCCACTCATTACTTTTCTATACAAAGCCGTCATACTGAGCGACATATAAATTATTGTATTTATTGTTATTCTCATCTATTTTGTATTATTTCACTTTGAATTTAAATTGGAGTGCCCATTGCCCCATTGCCCATGTTTTGTCTTTGTTAATTCATTTTAATTATTGCTTTTGACGTGAGCGTGAATGGGACCTTTACACCCAGGTATGACTCAAGTATTACCTACATCCACGATTTGAAAATAATGATTAGTGCCTAAATTTTGTCATGCTGTGAATTTAATTTTGAGCTTTGAGACGCCAGCTTTAGTACTGTTGAATACTGAAGATCGTGGGTTCGATCCCAGGTGCCGATCATAATCCTCTTTCACGACACAAGCTTTAATGGGTCTGTTTTCTAAAAACACTGTACTGCTTTAAAGCGGTGAATGTGACATGTTTAGAATATTAACAATATCGTTACATATCCTATTAGCAAAAACATTGTCATAATTTTGAAAGACTGCTGTCTTGTCAGACGTCGCACCCCACCCTAGCAACCCAGTGCATGAAGTAGTTTACTGTGTAGGCAATCTTATTAGTACTTTTTACCATATAATATTTATTCCAATTTTGAAATTTTGACAGGAACTCTCAGTTGTTAGATAGTTGGTGCGATTGGCAGAATGCGGATGGAATATACCTGGTTTAAAACAAACCAATCAGTCGGAAATACATTGGTCGAATGATAATTAATTCATCACCATACAAGTTCGAATTCAATATTCATAGTTAGGAACACAGGACAACGTCTGTCGGGAAAACTAGTTTATCAACTATATTTCCAGTATTTAAGTTCGTTTGGTTTAAATACACCAAGGGTGCATTAAAAGACGTTATCAGCCGAGAAGAAGACGCATAGGATATAGGAACACGGAGTGTTGAGAAAAAAAAACGAAGAAAAACATTTAAGTTATGGGAAATAATGAATTATTTAATTATACTATATTCGATGTTGTTCTTGACTGTTAAATTTATTCTTTAGGTATCTATAGGATGTATTATGTTTGTAGATTGTAGATACTCAAGTGATATTTGTTCAGATTATACACGAAGTAAAACAGACATAGGGAGCACACACACTGGCTACATGTACACTATACAATATACATACAACCTGGTCAAGGTTATGCGATTTCCGTTTTTTTTATAAAAGGTTTGGAATTCCTGGGTAGCGTAGAGAAAAATATTCCTCAACAATCAATAAATTAAATGTCTATTTCCTTTTATTTATTTATCTTTGTTGTTTCACTTGAAATTTATAGTCTCGGCTTCCTGTCTCAGATTGCACGGGACCGGTAGAATGAGAAAATGGTAAACCGGTAGAAAGGCAAAAATAAGTTCGGCCGGCCATAGGTACTCACACCATTTGGTTTTCCCTATTCACGGTGATATTTTGGAGTGACAAAGCTAAAACAAAAGAGTAGCTCTTTCTTGGATGCTTGAAAAATATTCTGTCTGGAAGAGTAAAAGTATGTTCGATCGGAAAGATTCAACAAGAAAATTTCGATCTTTCTGCATTTTGATAGGAAAATAATGATGCTAAAATATGGAATAAAAAAGAAAAAATAATAATAAAGAAATGGAAAAACAGAAATGACAATAAGTCAACTTACATAATTATTATCGTAATTAACAAAAATAATACTTTTAATTAAACGGAAATCAATTTTCTCGTTTTACCATTCATAGAAATTTTAATATTTATTTTACTTTAGACGATAGTTTGTTTGTTTTTACTATATTTACCTAATTAACAACAAACAGTTCCCGAAATTGTATTGCATCGGCTAAATTGTAAAATATGAAAAGAGTTAAACCATCAATTCATATGAGATCGCTCTTAAAGAAAGTTCCCTAAATCATGCGTTTCAAGAACGAGTCATGAGTACCGAGGTGTGAGCAGAAAAAGTGATAAGACTCAGATGAAAAGATGGATGCAGATTTGAGACATCTTAACTTTTGACGGGCTGCAAGGTTGATTGGATGCCAGAGCCTTTTTTGAGCTGTAGCACCATCCGTAAGAGAAATGAATTGGAGAAGTCTAATGGGAAATCCATTTTTAAAAAGTAAGTATTTGGGTACATGAAAGTACATAAAATCTTTATTCATATATACATACCTACCTATAGTAAAATTAAGTCCAAGTTTTGTGCAGAGGGGCGATAAAAGACAGAATAAAATAAAAAATCAATCAATTCTTCATTTTCGGACTCCACCTCCACCAAGAATTTATCAATCTATTTTTTTATGAAATTTTGACCACCTGTAGGACTAGTAAGAGTTTTATCGAAAGCTAATTGCACTCAAATAAGCGCTTATTAGAGTGCAATAAGTATTCTAAAATCAAACGATCGAATCATTCGATCATTTTTGTATGGAAATTTTTCGAAACTCTTGATGATCGTTTCGATATTCGATCATCGAAAACTTATACTAAGGGCACTGAAGTACACAAACAAAAGCTAAATACACTTTAACATCTTTCACAGAATGCAAAGGTTGAAAAAGTGGAAGATGGTCGGTATATTGGATCAAACCCAAGACTTTTAGAACGAAAGTCGGTGAATAAACGCTATGCCACTAACCACTCCTAAAATCCTCTTCCCACCCTATTCCCAGTTCCAATTCGTCAAAACAAAGTACAGTAAATGCTTATAAGTGTTGGTATCGAAATCACGTTCAATCTTTTTCTATGGAGATTGTATCTATGTGAATTTTGTCGACAGGCTAGTCAAAGTCAATGTCGAAACGATGAAAAACATACCTATGCGTCAGTGAAAGAGCGCTATAGAAGATTCTTGTTGCCTCATCCTTGATGGGCTTAGTCGAATTCGAAATCATGATAGAGGAAAAAAATGTCCTTTTCTTTGACACCTGTCTTTCGGCATTCGAATAAAAAGAAAATATGTTATCGTGTAATCCATGTACAAGGAAGCCAGTATATTAGATAAATGTATTTTGGAGTAATCTTCATTATCACGCAAATTATTAATCAATAGATCAATATGAACTGTCTTTTATATATTTGTATAGAATATGTACACACTTATTGTATAATAATACTGTAGTTAGATCCAGTAATATGGACAAACACTTTGTACAAATATTCCGTAATTTCCGTATGGCAATATTGACATGAACTTTACCTAGAATTAACCGGCCGTCATAGTTCGAGTACCTACTCGTACAATCGTACATAATAGGAATCTTAATTGTTTTATTTATTAAGAATGAGTGTAGATAGAAGAATTAGAACTTGCGTGACGAAATAATCCTCCAGCATTTGTATAAAAACTTGCAGGGTTCACGAAAAAGTTTGAATTTAGAACTAGTCAAATATTTGAAACATTGCACGTGCAATGTGCATATAGTGCCGGTTGCAGAAAAAAGGTTACCCAAAGATCCATGGAAAGAGGCATGCTGGGTATAATCCTGATAACAGATAGAGTGAGGAACGAAGCGATAGGTACGACATAAAACCAAGGTGCAAATATTGCACAATTACTAATTAATTATTATTATATTTGAAGAAAATAGGGTGCCTACTTACTTACTTATCAATGTTCATATGTTTTTTTTATTGTAATAGAAGTTTGAATTGAAAGTGTTCCATTGTGAATTCAAATAACAAAATACGCTATTTTTCTATATATTATAATCTTATCATAATAATTCAGTAAAATTTCGTTTTAATGGGGTCTATTCTTTCAACAATGTATACAATAAGTAAACAGACATCACAAATCACAATATGTGATGTATTTCCTACTACACCGCCATCTGTTGTTTTTTTTTTTTCAAAGTAAAGCAATTATAGAGGAATTGTTTGGATTTCAAACTTAAATGACCCATCGATCTTCATCCCGCATTCGAATCAACGATAACTATTACATAATGCAATAAATATTAGCTAAATTTTATGAGTTTTTATGTCGTAAATATATTTTATTCCTGTAATAAGGCAAAATTATTTTTTTGATTGTGTTAGGTCGAAGGTCCACGGGCGGGAGAGCTAGTACTTGTAATTTTGTTATTGATGGTGGGTGAGAGGCTAAATAAAGTTATCCAATCATTAATTCACTGGACATTTAAAGTCACGCCTTATATCCAGAAAGACTAAAGCCACTCTGTATAATACATTAATTAGACTAGTCCTAACATATGCCTCAAAGACTGGACACTGGCTAAGCACGATGAAATCAGGCTGGACGCGTTTGAAAGGAAAATCCTACGGAGAATATACGGCCCTATAAATGATGGTCAAACTTGGCGCAGAAGATACAACACGGAGCTCTATGATCTCTACCAGGATATCAGCGTAGTCAGGTTCATTAAGATTGACAGACCGCGCTGGCTAGGTCATTTGCACCGTATGGAGGGTCTGGAGCTCCCGAAAAGGGTGTTGTTTAATAACCCAATTGGTAGAAGAAGCGTCGGAAGACCAAAACTAAGATGGCTGGATGGCGTTGTCGCGGACTGTCGGGCTCTAGGGCAGCGTAATTGGAGAGTGGCAGCCAGTAACAGATCGAGATGGAGAAGCTTTTTGGAGGCAGCTAAGACCAACCACGGGTTGTAACATCAATTGATGATGATGAATCATTAATTCAAGTCTTTGAAGTATAAATTTTTCCCAACGATTATTATTCGTTGAAGTTACTCAGATGCAAAAGAAGAAGATGATTTATCAAAAGATAATAAGGAAAGGTATATTCACTAAACGGTCTAAATACAATCTATTTGCGGTCTAATTGTAATCCTAGCCTTGCAGGAACAATTAAATATTGACAAAATATTTTGTTAGTATTTAATGGTGTCGGATGGGCTAAGATTGGTGTCGGATGGGCTAAGATTGGTGTCGGGTGGGCTAAGATTGGTGTCGGATGGGCTAAGATTTTAATAAGATCACAACTAAATCTTATTTAAATCGTTTCACGAATACCTAATCCTCCAGAAAAAACATGGTAGAATAATGACTTTAAAAAAAGTTGAAAAAAAAACTGACCGGTTGAGTGGTAATTAAAACTAACCTAAATTATCATTTTTTACTTGTCACTAAAGAGGCAGACACAAAATGAATTTATTTAAAATGATACCGACAATAAGTAATAAAGACAATATTTACACTCCTAAGTATTAATAATTGGCGATGAACTTTTTATAATTTTAATTAACATAACATATTTTTGTAGAAAAGCTCATTTCAACAGTGTTAACGAAGTCTTGTTTTTATGTTAATGTATTCAAAATGTCCTCGAGTTTACAATATAAAATATTAAAAAAAAGTACTCACCAAAATAGAACTGTATTTAAATAATTAAACTAATTTCTAGTTGATAATAAATTATAAAAATAAAACATGACGGAAAGAATGAAAACATTGTCACTAAGGTGATAAAACTAATCAATATGAGAAAACGTGACGTTTGTGAAAATGAAAATTCGTATAAACAAAAGAATTTTTCTTTGGACGGTTGTTAAGAAAATAAACTCAGTTTTCTAATATAATATGATGACCGCCTTAGATACGAATCAACAATGCGCCTTGCGATCGATACAAACAACAAAATTAATAAAACTTGCAATTTTAAGTTGTCACATTATTGCCCTTACATATCGAGATGACAATATTTTGAAAAACAAAATTCAAATTGGTTCGATTTTGGAACGAGACCGTTCTGTTCGATTTTCTAATTCAAACTGAATTTTCTTTCCATCGTTTGGGGGTAGGTTTTCCATATCATGTTTTGCCTTTGGGGCTGCGCCCGTATGGGGGTGAAGCGGTGTAAGACGGGTTTATTTTGAAAACTTGTCGTCGTCGTAGCAACCATCGGCGGGATTTATAAATTCCAAATTCAAGGTAACGCTAATCCAATTGAAAACGTTTCCTAGTTGAATTATTATAGCATGCTGTTGGCTTATTTTTGTTTTTATAGAACAGAAGCATACATATGGATGTCAATCATATTTTTTTTGTTTATGCATATATTATATTGACTTTTAGCTGAAGGAGCTTTCTGTGTATCAAAGAAACCGGGGTTTTACAAAATATGCGGTAATTTTTCAACATTTTTAGTGTTTTTATTATTACATCATGCCGTTTTCCTGAGGAGGTCGGCGAGTACGGGTATATTCATATTTCATATTCTGACAAAACTACTATAGTAGTGAAATAAAATGAAATGAATTTTATTTCCAAAAAGAATTGTGGCTTAGATAAAACAATGAATAAAAATCAATTACAACTTCAAAACCCTTCCTGGAATTAACTGTCCAATTAGATTAAAAATCTGTTCTGGGTTAAAAAATAATCTTCTGGTAATAAAAAAATTCGATTAACAATATTACCAAATTTACAAAAAAACAATATAAAAAATTGGGTTTGTCATGTTTTTTTTATTGATTTAATGTATTTTTTATGCGTAATTAATAAATATATTATATATTAGCATTTGCCACTCCTTCCCTGGTTTTGCACAATTTACGTGTTACCTCGAAGGCTTGCTTAGTGATCGCTTTAAGCCAACAACATTCTCTATTTAGGTGGTAAAATTTGTCGGAATATTTTTTCTGTACCGTGTTTATCTTACTACTATTATCGGATTTTACTTTTTTTTACCATTGATCTTTGGATCGGTCAGTTGCCTGGCGGCTACGACGCCAGCTTTAGTGCTATTCCGTACAGGTGCCGACCATCTTCCTCTTTCACGACACAAGATTAAAGTAGCTCACTGCGAAAGAGTCAAAGAGTGAATTTGTGTTTACTTTGAGTGAGCACCAAATCATTTTATTAAAAAAAAAATTTTTTTGAGAATTTATACACATACATGTTTTTAATAGTGCCTATGTGGATTATTTCTCTTATACCATTTCATTGTTACGTGATAAACCGTTGTTGTTATTGTGTTGATGTCGTATTATTTTATTATTATTATTATTTGGATTTAGCACTCTTCGGAGTGCTCGTTTTTTTGGAAATTTTTCAAGAATTAAGGATAAAGTGATTAAACTATGTTATCCTTTTGGATAAAAAAAATCAATCCATATAGGTATATTTTTTTGTTATGTTTTTCAACCAACCAACTTATAAGGGATATTCAAAAACGACTCAACAGGGTGATATATGAAAGTAGGTATAATGTCGACAATGGCTATAACATTGATTAGAAAATATTAGAACAATAACCAACCCCAAGATCTAACCCGGTCATCGGTGTTATCTGGAGTTTGATTAAGAGTTCCCTTCGGCACAACCATTTATTTATACAGCCAAGGTGTCCACGGCCAGGTCACTCTGGCGACCATAACTCAAAGGAATGTGGTGTCAGATTTTCGAGTAGACCCCCCAAAAAGAAGTATGCGGTCGAGGGAAAATGGGTCAAGGGTGACTACAATTCACCAGGTTCGTGCATAGTTAAAAAACGCCCGTTGTTGAAATTTAAGTAAACTTTCTGAGTATTGATAAATTTAAGGATTCACATAGACAAAGGTGCCTCTTATATGCTCGAATATTTTTTTTTTTAATTGAGGAGACTTCCCTGTTTTTTATTCTGCTGTGCTATAACTTAATGCCAATTTTTTTTTCAAAAACTTAAAAAGGTCGAAACCATTTCTCAAGTGCTTAGGAACCTACATATTATTTTTAACATTAAAATCCTACAGAAACTTTAGGTTATAAAAAATATTTTAACATCAGTGACGGTTTGGGTTGACTGGAAGAGATCCTTCGGGATAAGTCCGCTTGACTCTTTTAAATGCTTGTATAAAAATTGTTTTTAATTTTCATAATAAAGTTTAATTAATTAATTTATTTTTTTAGGCATTCCCAGATTAAATTCCATCTCCATACATTGTCCATAGAAAATTTTAACAGCCGGCAGCATCCCGTAAACCATGTTGTAAAATTGTAAAAAAAATTGGAGTTCTATATTTGAAATAGTAGAACTTCATAAAATGGTCTCTCGTTAAAATTTCTAAAATCTAATTTTAGTGCCCCAACTGCACGTAGTACCACTATGTAGTATGGGAAAAAACCCATTCCAGCCCGGCTGGATAGCGTGGTATGATACCACTTTCAGATAATTTATCCAAAAATTATCTTCAAATTTATCTAGAGGGGAGGCCTTATATCGGCATTGAATGATGTAGGCAAAAAAAGAAGAAAATATTTTATTTATTGCTGTTAACCATTGTTTAGGGGCGTTTTTCTTTTGGAGGAAGGAAGCAAACAAAGAAATCATTGAAACTACAACAGTCTTCATTCGACAAACAAACGTATTTCATATAAGTTCTTTTTGGAGGAAGGAAGCAAACAAAGAAATCATTGAAACTACAACAGTCTTCGTTCGACAAACAAACGTATTTCATATAAGTTCTTTTTGGAGGAAGGAAGCAAACAAAGAAATCATTGAAACTACAACAGTCTTCGTTCGACAAACAAACGTATTTCATATAAGTTCTTTTTGGAGGAAGGAAGCAAACAAAGAAATCATTGAAACTACAACAGTCTTCGTTCGACAAACAAACGTATTTCATATAAGTTCTTTTTGGAGGAAGGAAGCAAACAAAGAAATCATTGAAACTACAACAGTCTTCGTTCGACAAACAAACGTATTTCATATAAGTTCTTTTTGGAGGAAGGAAGCAAACAAAGAAATCATTGAAACTACAACAGTCTTCGTTCGACAAACAAACGTATTTCATATAAGTTCTTTTTGGAGGAAGGAAGCAAACAAAGAAATCATTGAAACTACAACAGTCTTCGTTCGACAAACAAACGTATTTCATATAAGTTCTTTTTGGAGGAAGGAAGCAAACAAAGAAATCATTGAAACTACAACAGTCTTCGTTCGACAAACAAACGTATTTCATATAAGTTCTTTTTGGAGGAAGGAAGCAAACAAAGAAATCATTGAAACTACAACAGTCTTCGTTCGACAAACAAACGTATTTCATATAAGTTCTTTTTGGAGGAAGGAAGCAAACAAAGAAATCATTGAAACTACAACAGTCTTCGTTCGACAAACAAACGTATTTCATATAAGTTCTTTTTGGAGGAAGGAAGCAAACAAAGAAATCATTGAAACTACAACAGTCTTCGTTCGACAAACAAACGTATTTCATATAAGTTCTTTTTGGAGGAAGGAAGCAAACAAAGAAATCATTGAAACTACAACAGTCTTCGTTCGACAAACAAACGTATTTCATATAAGTTCTTTTTAGAATAATAATAATTGTAAAACGGCAACATTGTATAATAGTGGGAACACTGAAAATTGTTTTGTGTGAATGGGGACGTCCATTAATCACGTGATGTTTTCTTTTTCGCAACTTTTTAGACCCCCCCCTTCCCCCCTGGTGATGTTTCAGAATACCCCCCCCCCCCCGCTACCACGAAAAACACGTGTACTTTTTTAGTACAAACTTATGATGTTAATAATTTTCGTATTTTTTTTTTCAAATTTTGAAACTGCAACTGTATTTCTTTAAATTCGTCAGAAAAAATAAATGCGCGTGATTTTTTCACTAGACCCCCCCCCCCTCCCTCCCCTTCGTGATATTTCGTGATTTTTTTCCAGACCCCCCTCCCCCTTTTGGGCTCAGGGACCGTTCAAGTATTACGTAACGCATTTTTTTAACATTATTGACCCCCCCCCCCCCCCGAGATGCATCGTAACGCGCTTTGTTACCCCTCTTCCCATTCTCTAAAAGTTGTCTAACGCGCAATATATTACAACTTATGTATGCCTCAAGTCACAATTATTACTGGAAAGTCGCTAAATAACTTTATTGCGGAGCCGGTAATACAATAGTAACGTTTTACAAGAATAACCCCCCACCCCCCCAACCCCCACCGCCCCCCCATATTGTGTTACGTAATACTTGAACGCTCCCTCACGTAATTAATGGACGACCCCAATAATATATTCAAATATTCTTGGTTCTCTTTCCTGCGATGTAAAATGTAAATTATATAAATAAAGTTTGTTAAAGTTATATCTTGAATTATTCAGTGCATCCCGAATTCGAGCACTTATTTTTTTTAACCTGAGACCACCTCTGCAAGTTACACGCAGGGCTAAGAGTTTTAACGCGATACAAATCCAGATGTAATTATTCGATAAAACTTAATTTAACGCCATTTTGTGTTCCAATTGGTCGTTCCCCATAACCATTCACATAACCAAAATATTACGAGCTAATTCTGGGTGACCCTTGAGAGCAATTATTATTATAATATTAATTAATTATACCTTGAGCACTTTGAAGGATTTTGTTGTTGTTTATTTAGAAGTCTGTTTGTAATTATGGTATCTATGGGGGGTGGGGGGGGATTTGTTTGTCTAAAGTAATGGTACTCAACCTTTTTTTTCGTCGGGCCACATACATATATTTTCAAACTTTCGCGGGCCGCACAACCCCCCCCCCCCCCCCCAATAATTCATATTTGAATTTTATACAAATATACACTCGGTTAAGGATGAAAAAAATATTTTGTGTGCGCATAATGAATCAGCGTTTATAACCTAGTTAATTTGCCTTACTATAAAAAAAAAAGATTTTTATTTTAAAAATTTATTTTCCTGATCGTTTGTTAGAAATATTCGGATGATCTTTGTCGATTTTAACTATCGGTTTCTCTGTGCTTTTTTTACTATAGAGTGTACCTACCTGTTAACAATGAATTTAAAATAATCGTTTTTTTTATTATTATTTTACTTATCAACTCTCTTGTTAGCTGTTTACTTACTGTTTTATTGATTTATCAATGTATGTGTGCCCTTTTTATTATATAACTAGCTTTCCCGACAGACGTTGTCCTGTGGTTCTAGCCCGAAGTGGCCCGTTTATATGTACAGAATGTGCACTGCGCCCCCGTAAAACAATACAAAATTAATTCGATTGAGTTAAGCTAATAAAATAATACCATTAAAATATTTCCGAAACATCCAGATTTCATTCGTATTCAAAGCTCTGGCGGGAACAATGTAAGAATAATGCGCTCGCGCACACACCCTACCTCGCCTATGAAGTAGGTACGAATAAAAATGTGCCCGATAATATTGTTGATTTTGTATGAAAATTTTCTAAAACGCTCGAAACGATGCGGTGGAGTAAGTGGGATGGGCTACTGTAAGAGCGTATGCGAGAATGAGCGGGAACTACCCGCGATGTCGTGTGCGCGTCCCAGATAACCGTTTCATACAAACTTAAACATTGTATTTTACATCATTTCTTATGCATTTTTTTAACTTTTTATTATTTATTCTGTTATCCGGAGCGGAGAAGAATTCAATAAATCAAACATCGAAAGAATCTGTTCACACGATCTCGAGTTATAAGTGGTCGCACTAACCCGACTTTCATTTATATAGTAGATTTCAAATTTTACGTATCCATGTCATTGTTTTTGGAAGAAAATTTTAAAATTGGGCTAGCTCAGTCTTTGACAATGTAACCTCATTAATGTTAGAACTTATAATTTAAATTAGTTATGATCGAATTTCGAGCACTGGTCGTCCAAAAACTGTTTCGCCATTAGCCCAAAGAAATTTTTGTTTGTAGCCATTTTTCTTAATTATTTATCTCATCTCTAATATCACTGGAAGATATCGGTGAGAAGGTAAAGTAAGTAAAGAATATTAAGCCTTTAGCCTCGACAAAAAAATGGACAGATCATTTTGAGTTTAGGTCTTCTCCAAAATTACCTGCACTTCACCCCGATCATTTGCACCTTTTTTTCAAAAAAGTTGCAAATGATCGGGGTGAAGGTTTAAAAGTTAAAAGACATCCCTCCACTCTCTCTACCTACTTCAGCTTTGTTTGTTTTGTCACTACGTCTTTACTCTTTAACCACCCTTTGTCATAAAATGTAAATACATTCTTTCGAATATCAGTTTTCCTTCGTTTACTTAATTTACCACAGTCACTGAAGCACAAGATTACAGAATAATTCTTGCGGAATATTAAAGATGTAATTATCATCATTTCTGATGGATTTGATCCAACATGAGAAATGATATTGACTTCTTCTTGATTTTTTATAATTTTTTCACAATATTCTTAGATGCGATTGCTTTAACCTCGAACCTTAACTGAAACTGTTGGCCTAGACGAATTCTTCGACAATGTAGAGTAGGAAGAAAATAGTTAACCGTCCACTTTTTATATTTTTATATAGGTAAGCGTCATTGTTTGGTTTAAATAATGGTTCATGTTCCAGTGGACGGCTAATTTTTTCGCACTATACATTGGCGAAATCTTCGTTTGTAGTCGAACGCCAATTTAAATTTGTCTATGGGGCTGTTTTGTTTTCCTTATGTACCTAGGTAGTTAGAATGTAGGTCAGTGAATTTTTTCCTACCAAACAAAACCACATTCGCGACGCTTAATTCAAATTAAAAAAAAAAAAAACCCTTGAGACATTGTTCTTTTTTTTAATCTAAATGTTGCCATTAAAATAAATTTGAAAATAGGTAAATGTAAGGGTATTTGGGTCACAAAATACCTTCACATATTTCATCAGCACCTACTTTGATTCTTGGAATTTTTTTTTAAATAAAATTAATTAAATTTATAAGCGAGATTAATTTAATAAAATTAATGAATATTTTTTTAAATTTTAACTGCCCATTTTAGATGCATCTATCAAATGTTTGTATAAAATGTATTGTATATTATACCACAACAATAAAACTCCCTTTGAACCCCAGGGAGGCAACAATAGCTCTCCATTGCGCTCGATATTGCGACATACACCATGTCCGACCTGTTTCTTACATACTCCTGTGGGGCTAGTACGAGTTTCATCGAAAGCTAGTTGCACGCTAATAAGCGCTTATTAACGTGCAAATAGTGTTCTAAAATCAAACGAACGAATCATTCGATCATTTTTGTATGGGAATTTTTCGAAACTCTTTCGATGATCGTTTCTATATTCGATCATCATACTAGGGCTTCTGTATATCACTGCGTTGTATACAGGGTGACTGGTAATTCGATAAGGTATAATACGTTTTTTGAGTAGGTAATTCTTTTCGAAAAATCCAAAATAAAAAAAAAATGACTTGTGTTTTGCCAACTTTTTTTTTGAAATGGTAGCGACTCTTAAAACATTTCTGTGCCTTAGAGCATAAAGTGTGGGAGTCCACTTTTTTGCGATTTTGACTTAATAATGCAGTTTTATTCGCAATAAAAGGTTCTATAAGTGGACAAAATATTGAAGTCACCATTTGTTAAATAAGGTGACTTTTGAAATGAAAAAAAAGTTTAAGTCCAATTTATGTTAGAGCATAAACAGTGGGAGTCCGAGTTACACTTTTTGGCAAATAAGTTCACCTAAAAATTTGTTAGTGCATAAACCATGGGAGTCCATTATTTTGAAGAAGATATTGAAATGTGCACTTGTTAGTTGAGATATTATATAAAATAAATTGCTCGATGCTAACATTAGACTAATTATGTTCGATTTAAGTGGTAAACATTCCAATTCAAGCACTACGGGCTTACGACCGCCTTCTAGTGCTGTTTCCTTTCCGGCTTTGATAAGTTGACTTTTTTAGTTAAGTCTGACGATGGCTATCGCCTTGAGATCAAATAAACTTAACAAAATGTGATTTATTGTATTTGGAAGTGTACTTAAACAGGGATTGGACTTTCAAAAACAAGATTTGAGGAACTTGACTGCGCCTAATGCAAGATAGCAATGTACTTTTTTAAGTAAACATCCGATGGAATAGACAAAAATCATACTAATTATGATGTTAGTCGGTCAGTGGGAGGAAAGATCCTTGTAAATTTTTAACTGAGGGTCTGTTTGATTTTTGTAAATCTGAAAAAATACTCTGCATGTTCTCTACTAAAGGCGAAGTATTATTGTGTGTATATTTTGTTAAGGTAATGCTTACAGTATTGAGAAAAGTAGCCCTAAGATGTTGACATCTTTGGGCTACTTTTCATATTTCGATCAATTTTTAATGGTGCCTCCAATTTTGATATCGAAACGCATTGGATTTTTATCCAATTGGTCACCAGTGAATGTAATATTTTTGCTCGAGGGAAAAACTGACCATCAATATAAATCAGTAAACATTTATCAGATCTCAGGAAAATGGAATTTTAAATTATTAATACAAGTTATCTCGATACTTGATTTGCGAATAATTTAACAATATTTTTTTTTTATTTTGTAAAAATTATTTGAATTCTTTAATAAGGGCATTTTAATTTAAAAAAAAATGAAAAATTTGAAATTTGGGTTTTTATTTATTTTGTCATCATGGTTCATGGCCACCAGGTCTCCCGGGTGGATAAATTTAAGTACCTGGGAGAAACATTACCACCACTTGTGACCTCGGGGCTGAGCTCCCGGTATGATAGGTCGCGCCTTTAACAACATGACTAAGATATGAAATGCGTCTGCGTTTAGTGTCGAGACGAAAATGTAATCTGTTTGATGCGTGTGTGTTGCCCATTCTCCTCTATGGGTGTGAGTCCTGGCAACTGACCCAAGTCCAGAAACAAAAAGTCTGCATGCGTTTAAAACGAAGTGCCTAAGGAGAATTTTTCATCGATAAATTTTGGTCTATAATTCGCCAATTCGTTTGATGAAATGTCAAGATAAAACATTGTATATGTACAGCATAACAAACTAAAAATATCAACACAGACAGCCTGCGTAATAACGATAAAAAACAATGACTACAAAAAACCGGGGCTGATACAACCAGGATAAAAAAACTTCCTACGAAACACTGAAATTAGAAAAATCTACTCCATAGTGGGCGATAACTCTCATAGAATGGAAAAGATGCGGCAGACAATTATTACATCAATTATTTGGGTAAGTGGCCTAAAAAGTCGATTGGGGGTCATGTGGAGAGAATGAGGGATTACAGATTTCCAAGCATCAGAGATCAATGAAATGGTGAGAAAAGTCGATTGGGGGTCATGTGGAGAGAATGAGGGATGACAGATTTCCAAGCATCAGAGATCAATGAGATGGTGAAAAAGTCGATTGGGGGTCATGTGGAGAGAATGAGGGATGGCAGATTTCCAAGCATCAAAGATCAATGAGGGTGAAAAAGTCGATTGGGGGTCATGTGGAGAGAATGAGGGATGACAGATTTCCAAGCATCAGAGATCAATGAAATGGTGAGAAAAGTCGATTGGGGGTCATGTGGAGAGAATGAGGGATGACAGATTTCCAAGCATCAGAGATCAATGAGATGGTGAAAAAGTCGATTGGGGGTCATGTGGAGAGAATGAGGGATGGCAGATTTCCAAGCATCAAAGATCAATGAGGGTGAAAAAGTCGATTGGGGGTCATGTGGAGAGAATGAGGGATGACAGATTTCCTAGCATCAGAGATCAATGAAATGGTGAGAAAAGTCGATTGGGGGTCATGTGGAGAGAATGAGGGATGACAGATTTCCAAGCATCAGAGATCAATGAGATGGTGAAAAAGTCGATTGGGGGTCATGTGGAGAGAATGAGGGATGACAGATTTCCAAGCATCAAAGATCAATGAGGGTGAAACAGTCGATTGGGGGTCATGTGGAGAGAATGAGGGATGACAGATTT
Source organism: Mystacides longicornis (assembly GCA_963576905.1). Classification (NCBI taxonomy): domain Eukaryota; kingdom Metazoa; phylum Arthropoda; class Insecta; order Trichoptera; family Leptoceridae; genus Mystacides; species Mystacides longicornis. Next base: position 5,175,006 of record OY756439.1, on the reverse strand, counting down.
CCAAGCATCAAAGATCAATGAGGGTGAAAAAGTCGATTGGGGGTCATGTGGAGAGAATGAGGGATGACAGATTTCCTAGCATCAGAGATCAATGAGATGGTGAGAAAAGTCGATTGGGGGTCATGTGGAGAGAATGAGGGATGACAGATTTCCAAGCATCAGAGATCAATGAGATGGTGAAAAAGTCGATTGGGGGTCATGTGGAGAGAATGAGGGATGACAGATTTCCAAGCATCAAAGATCAATGAGGGTGAAAAAGTCGATTGGGGGTCATGTGGAGAGAATGAGGGATGACAGATTTCCTAGCATCAGAGATCAATGAGATGGTGAGAAAAGTCGATTGGGGGTCATGTGGAGAGAATGAGGGATGACAGATTTCCAAGCATCAGAGATCAATGAGATGGTGAAAAAGTCGATTGGGGGTCATGTGGAGAGAATGAGGGATGACAGATTTCCAAGCATCAAAGATCAATGAGATGGTGAAAAAGCCGTTCGTCCAGGTCCTTATAAATAGACTGCAACTAAAAAAATAGCCATAATCTCTGCCAAAAGGAAGAAAAAAAAGAATCCTTAGGCAATAATAAAAATCATGTTTCCCTATGTATGTAAAAAAATCATATTGTTAGTTCATAAAACTTATTTTTTTTAATGTATATACCTATCTGAAAAACGTTTAGAGCATAAAAGCGTGGAAGTCCATAATTCATACCAAGGAAGTTCTATTAAAAAGGTTAAATTTCTGAAAAACGTTTAGAGCATAAAAGCATGGAGGTCCACAGTTCATACAACAGAATTTCTAGTAAAAAGGAACATTTTTGAAAAACGGTTAGAGCATAAAGCGTGGGAGTCCATTATATTTCTTATTAAAAAGAATATTGAAAATTGTATTAATTAATTATAAAACATGGTCTAATTGGTGAAAAAAATTGTTTACAGATTTAATATTTTTCAAATAGGAAAAATGTTATGGCGTTTTGAAATTCTAAGTTTCACTAAATCCTCTCTCCTGCAAAATTACTAAAATGTGACTCCCACACTTTATGCTCTAAGGTACAGATTTTAATTATTCTAAAAAAATCTGTTTCATTTCCAACTTTTATCTGTATATTTCATTAATTATTAAATATCTACTTGTTGCAGCATTATCATCATCATTGGCGCTACAGCTCACTGTGAGCCTTGGCCTCCTCCATTATCTCCTGTCCATCGCCCGCACTCTCCAATTAGTCGCCCCAACAGCCCCAATGTCCCTTTCCACACCACCAATCTATCAAAGTTTGGATCTGCCCACCCCGCGTCTACCATCTGGTCTTGTACACCTTAACAAACTTTATTATGTTGGGTTCTTTGTGCAGTGATTCCAGCTCACGGTTATACCTACCTTATTCTCCACACTCCATGTTCGCAAATAGGTGCAAAGATTTTTCTCAATACCTTCCTTTCAAAGATTAGGAGAGCGTTCTCATCCCTTCTGCTCAACACCCAACATTCAGCACCGTATAGGTACCAGTGCTGGTCGCAACAATGTCATGTAGAGCATTATTTTTGTGCTTCTTGTCAGCAATTGGGATTTAAGATGTTTGTGGATGCCGAATAAACATTTGTTGGCCAGCGTTTGGCCTATACTTGTTGTATAAAAAAGATTTTTTGACATGTTGAACATGTCGAGTTTCTCATGATTAGGAGATTCGGAGACTTAAACATTACCACTTAATTGCGAACGTTGTTAACGTAAAGTGATCACACTAAGCCAGCCATCGAAATAACAGTAGAAGACGGCCGTAAGCTTTTAGTGGTTTGTTCCATTAAAAAATCAAACACCGGTAGACTGGAAAAAATTGCCACAGGCAATAAGTTCCGCCGGCTATACTGACGCCTTTGTATAGAAAAGTTTTATATTTATCAGTAATTAATTTTCAGAGTCATTAGTTGTTATATATTCGCTGTTTCATTAAGTTATAGAATAAAAATCTAGGATGTCCGCGCAAATTTAAAAAAAAAATCTACTATTTAAGAAACACCCTAGAGTATATATTTATAAAAATGGACCCCTATTTATCTTGGGCACGGAATCATGGATTGATCAAGCTGGACCAATTACGCCAATTCTTTTTTTTTTGTAAGTTGCGCAGAACCTTAGAAAATTTAATAAAACTTTATGTACCTAGGTAACCTTCTAAGTGCTTTTGACAATATAATTTAATTCTAATTTTGAAATAAAAATTGGTGTAACTGTCAGTAGTTTGATAGCAATTTGATAGTAGTTGATGTGATTGACAGAGAGTGCTCTGTAAACATCGTTCAAAACAGATGCATCGGTCGAAAATATAATATTGGTAAAATAATTCAATTATCATTATACAAATTTGAAATCAATTTTCGTAGTAAAGATAGGACAACATAGTAATATGTTGGGTAAGCTAGTTCAATGATTTAAATCGTTTTTTTTTTAAGAATTTGTGCTCATTTGAGTGGGCACAAAAATATACTTTTGACATCTTTCACACTAACCAACAAAGGGTTGTGTCGTGAACGTGGAAATGGTGGGGACATGAATTCGAGCTTCATTCATCTTCGACTATCTACCACCAGGCTACCAACCACTTCAATTTAATTAAATTGGGTGTGCAAAAAAAACTCTATAATAAGATACAGATTAATTATCAAAAATTAAAAAAAAAACGAATATACAAGATACATAAAAGATAATACATAAAATGTAAGGCTGCCTGTCCACGGCAGCGTAGCGTATGCAGCGCGTAATCGTATTGTGCCGCTTGGTATACGATTGATTGCTTTCAGCTGCACTTACAACACAATAAGACTGTGTCCACCGTGCAGCAGTGCAAAGGCAGCACCGTGGACATAGTCTCATTTTTTTTTATTTAGCTCTGCAGTCGTTTTCGATATACCTACAGCTACACAGTCTCATTGTGTTGTATGTGCAGCTGCAAGAAATCGTATACCATGCGGCAAAATACGAGTACGCCCTGCATACGCTACGCTGCCGTAAAACTAATTTGTGCAATGATTTTATCAATTTTTATCATTGGTTTGTTTGCATTTATTCTCCACGGATCTCCTGCATCCTGGCAGGCAGACATCCCACTCCAGAGCTATGTTGGAGCCGATGGTTTTCACGAACGGTGACGATGGATCCAAGAATCTGTTCAGCACTTCTGCAATGATTCCTAAAGGACTCCCCTCGTCCGATGGACCTATTCTCGGGCTTATCGTTGGTTCAACTTTGGTGTTTCCTTCAACCGCGTCTTCGGGATCTTTAGTTTTACGAACGGGAGTATCAAATCGATCTCTTTGTAGTTGCAGACACTCCACTGTCATGGTGGTCGCGTTAACGCCGTACACTCTTTGCGCGCTGTAATCGCAGGCTTGTCCTAAAGTCACGCAAACGTTGCGGTTTCTCCTCCTTATGCTTACTTTGTTCTTCCCGCAGCTGTTGGTGGTACAGACTGGGATGAATCCGGAAGTCGGAAGTTGCAGAATCTCTCCATCCGGACAAGGGCCTTGTTCAAAAGCAGCGTAGCATTTCTGGCCTGTATTGTAATACAGATAACCTGGAACAGAAGAGTTGAATGTTTAACAAAGTTCCAATCGATTTGAACGTAATCTACTTTTTACGAATCCCACAATTTTGATTTGAGTATAATACAAGTTGTCAATGGTTTTCATATTTGCAAATGGACTGCTAACGTGAATTGTCAAAGGAACAACTATAATAGTGTTATCAACATGCAAGGATATTTCCTCTCTAACGAAGAGGCGGCATTGGAGAGCTGCAAAAATGTAGTAACTCGTTTGAAGCCTTTCAACCTAAATTCTGATGTATTTTTCTAAGGGAAAACGTTTTACCGTTACATTAATGATGTACCTATCATCAAAATATTGTCGTAATTGTTTTTTTAAGTTGATAACACCGGGAACTAAGGTTAGCAACCCATAGAATATAACATCATAGATTTGCAAGATGGTTCTTTTTTTTGTTTGAATATTAAGTAGGTATATTATATATGTCGATAACTGGGATTCAGCAAGTTTTAAACAGTAGGATGAGTAGCAGATAAAAAGAGTATGATCTGAGACAAATCACCTATACCCGTTTGTTTTGAAATCGGTTTGCCGCCACACCTCGGGGGACGATAACGGTTGAGTAGGGCGATTTTTTTTTGTATTTTTAAGGCTAGCACTGATCTACCGATAATTCTTTATTAATTAACCGCTAAACAGTCAAGCGGGGAATATTTTATGAAACTATTTTTGATCATTTTTTATGTTACCCGGATGGTTGCAGAATATAACAAGTGACCAATTTTAAATACCTAGGGTGGTGGCTTAACAGTGAGTGGGGTCCAGACTAGAAGGTCAAAACGCAGATTGAGATGACGAGATCAACCTTCTTCAGAATGCAGAAGCTCTTGTGTAATCCTGACCTGAGCATATACATAAGGTGGAGAACTGTTTTACCAGTGCTGCTGTATGGAGTGGAGGGTTGGGCCCTTAAAGTCTCAACCATGAATAAGATTGAGGCATTCGAACCCTGGCTCTGCCGAAATATGCTGCGCATCTCTTGGAGGGATCCTCGTTGGAGGATGTCCTGAAAACGATGAACAAGGGGAGAGAGAACTGCTGACCACTGTCAAAAGACAAAAAGCCGCGTACTTTGGCCATATCCTCCGCAATGACAAATATGCTCTCCTACAACTGACTGTGGAAGGAAAGATAGAGGGCAGGCGAGGTATGGGGCGTAAAAGAGCCTCTTGGCCTCAGAATCTACGACAGTGGTTTGGTGTGCCAGAGGGTGCAGAGCTGGTGAGACTTGCACAAGACCGTGAGATGGCCGCCAACCCCCGATAAGAGTGGCACTTAAAGAAAAGAAGATATTCTTCTATAAATAGCAGAAAGGTTCCGAAAGTGGGTGATTTTGCACATTGCTTGAGCCCAGGGGCCCTAGACAATGTTGAATTTTGCGAACCAAATTTTCGACAATGTCTAGAGTGGAGGAAAACTTAACTGTCCACTTTTTTGTATTTTTAGCCTTAGTTTGGTTTGAATCGTTATTTATATCAACTATGTTCCAGTGGACAGTTCATTTTTTCGCTCTATACTTACATTGACTAAAAATTCGTTTGCAGTCGTTCGCGAAATTCAAATTGTCTACCGGAGCAGATTCGTTAAAAAAAAAAAACAAAAGATAAAAAGTATTATTTTTTGATTACCTGGCTTACAATCGCACACCCATTCGTTGTTTCCATCATCTGGATAAAGCCATTCGTTTTCTTGGCACTGTTTTGGCATGAAAAGGGGATTTCTATTCTGCAATAAGAAAAAATAAAAGAAATTAATTTATCTCTATATATATATATATATATACATATATATATATATATAAAACTGATTTGTGTGTGAGGGTGTGTGTGTGTATTCGATAGATTCAAAGACCATATAAGGTGTTGAAAAAGAAAGAGGAGGAAAGTTGTTCTCCTCTCAGTTGTGGTTGTCCCTCCTTCTTAGATTTCATCCTCTTCTACCTTCTACTTGTGGCTAGCTCTCGGCAGTATAGAGACAGGACTCTTGAGTCTCATATGGGAGAAAGGATTCATGAGAAGAATCAGAAGTCATCTGGTATTTTTAATTGAGAGTTTGTTTTATTCACTTTTTATCTTTTAAAAAACAATTTACATTTATATTTTACAAATTGCGATGGTGTTAGCACAAAACACTTTCTTATTTAATTTCTATATTATAAATCATAAATAAATCTGTACATTCATTTTGTAATTTTTAATTATCTTTTAACTTTAAATTTACAATTATATAAAAATATTAAATTGGCGGGTCCTCACGCTGGAAGCGCGGGGACCGCTAGTTTTATCGACTATATCTGAGATCGGCAAATTTGCAAGTGATACGTGGAGAGGAAAGCTTGTAGCTAACATGCCTCGCCATCCCCTCCCTAGCGACTGTATACCTGAATGTTATTGGTCGAGGCGGCCGACGCCATCTTTGATTTTACTATAGCTACTTAGATATATCATTTTTTTCTAGATGCTACTCTTAAATAACATGCATCCACGGCGTGGGCTCTGCATGATCCCATACAAGGGTCAAAGAAATACTTGCGTGATAGGTGCATGATATGTGAATGATCAAATGGTACTTTCATAATGAGGTCACGCGTGATCTGGACTTGGTACCTAAGCCCGGCAATGCACCTACCTACTAATACTCTGATGAAGATTATATGAATTTATTATTTTATTACAAATGAAAACTTTTCCCAAATTTTGACTCCTTACACCCGACCATAGCTTATTAATGGAAAAGAAAAAAAAGAAACAAAAAAAAAAGAAAGGCGTTGAGCCCGCCCGTACATCTATTCCAAAAAAAAAATTCAAGTTGTAATACTCAAGGCACCTACACGGGTGGCACAGCTAGTATGATATTGTTAATTGTTTCTACAAAAAATTTAATACCAAAAAAAAATTAAAAAAATTTTGAAGGAGACCCTCTGTCAAGGCAGCTAGTATTTTAAATATCGGGGGTTCTTTACTAATGTTTATACAATGCAAATTCATAACCCGTGGATCATCCATGAAATAATTAAAAAAAGAAAAAACCTTCCTTAAGTATCAACTTATACAAATTCAATGGTGTTTTTATTTTAGTTTTATGTAGTTCAACCCTTAAATTTTTACTATAAATTAAAACTTCATTACACTGATGTTATCGAGATTATTATAGCAAGTATAATCTCCATTCTTGCAAGCGAATAATTATTAATGAACTCATAACATCACAGACCAAACAGTTAAATAACAACTCTCAATTAAACTTCAAATTAGTAAATATTACAAAAAAAATAAAAATTATTACTAAGGTAAATTTTAAAATTACGGTAGGTCTGTTCTGGTATGATAGCTAATATATACATTTCAATTTCAATATGAGTTTACAATATGAGCATACCTAAGTATTTTTCTATGAATCATAAGAAATATAACATGAATAATATGATTCGAATAGGTTATGCCATCTATGCATAGAACTGCTCTGATCAATCGGCGACGAAACATCCATGATACCACGGTAGGTAAGTATGAATCTTGAAGGTACTAAACTTTCATTCTCAAACTTACATTCGACAGCTGTCTATTAATTCACACTACATTCAAATCCTAGATTCATACTGTTCTATTTTAATATATTCAAGAAAAAATAAATAACACACATTCATCACTCACCTTCAATTTCATAACACCATAATTAAAATAAACAAAGTTAGGTACCTACTGATCACCTACAGAACACTTCGCCACATATTTTATCATATTTTATATCATCATATTTGATTAAACTTTTGTGTTCTATCATTAAAATTTTAAGATGAGTAGTATTATACACACATTATACATAAATAAAAACAAAACAAAAATATATTCAAACAGTGTTGAAGGACCTATCTGTGTTGGTAGTTATTATTATTATTTATTTGACTCGAAATTGTCATACCAAGAGTCTCAAAATAACAATTGGCTATCACTGCACATATCACAAGATGTTTTCACTTTTTGGTTTTAAACACAGCCTGACACGAACAAAATAGTTCTCAAAAGGTTTGGAGATAGCTAATTTATAAGCTTGCCAATTCGTGACTTACAGGATCCAACAACATTATATTTTATAAATAATCAAAAAAATAAGACTTAAGTTATTCTACCTGTAATGCCCAAGTGATTTTACAGTAATTTTCGAAGGTGTAATTTACGAATGCCAGCAATGATATGATGTTAAACAGAGCTTTAATAGGACGCCATCCAATTTGGAGAGGTAAACTGGAAAACCCTTTTTTCAAAAAATTATCTACAATATTACTACTTATTTTATTTACAAAATGCAGTGATTCAGTGATCAAGAAAGGCGTCCCTTAATCGATCATGAATCGACCCGTACCCTTAACCTAAGCTACCACACAGAAACAAATACCTAATGGTTAATAAAATAAAAGCTAAACCTATCTGATCAGAAACGTACTTTTAGGGATCTAAACATAACTATAACGGTGATAGTCTGATAGAAACTTTTAACATATTTATACTAACTAACTTAAAATTCTGAGAGAAACATATATCAGCTATTGGACGTAAGTTGTCTAACAAGAGACTAACCCATGATGTCACTTGGACACAAGCTGATACTTCTCCACAGATAGTTAAACCAAAATTCAAGAGTCTTGACGCTACACGTCACGACAATCTTAGGAGTTTGGAGAAACAAAACTTATTTACAATCAATCATGTATTCTAGAGCCCATGGTGGCTATCGCATGGAGCGGATTGAATCCAAACGAATTCAATACGCTAAAAAAAACAAAAGTGAATTCTAAGCCCACTTATAGGCTAGCGTGCATAACATTTTAACAGAAATGAAACACACAATTTTCATGTAAACTCCATACCATTACGGGTCTGTAAGCATGCTTCAAAGCATCTCATATGACCTGGCAGGATCACAATACTCTCGAACATTCGCAGGGAAACTTCCGCGAATTTTTTGAAACAACTCCGTCAATTTCAGCTGACACACTATCATGTGTCAATGTTTCATATAACTCTAATTATCAGGGGACACCTATAGTGGCTCGTGATACTTTGTCTACTTTGAAGGCGACCTACACTAAGTCCCTTAACTGTCCTAGACAAAAATAAAAAAAAATATAACAAGTGTGTCCTGCTGGACACACCTAAAGCATACAGAAGTACGGTAATACGCATTACTGGCGGATTACAAAAACTTACTACGAGTTACGCGCTACACTAATTAATATAAATTAGCCTATTTTATATATTTAACATTTGTACAATACCTAGACAGAATGATTTACGACATTGTGCCATCTATTTATAATGACGTATTTATAATTTATTAAGCGAATTTATTCTTTTCGGATGGCAAAAATTGCAAAAATACCATTTTACCTATCACTAATCCTTAAATTACGTGAACACCTCACCACTAAGTAGGGTCTTAAAATATATAAAAAAAATTAAACTAATCACCAGCAGTATTTACAATAAATAGTAACTATACTAAATTTACAATGTTGTCGAATATCGTTTTCCTAAGCCGCATTTTATACTTCATTTCTAAACGCAATCACTCTGTATTCATTTTCTGCTGGCACTATATGCCTTTCCATAAACAAAACTAATTATTCATATCCCGACTGCTTCCAAAATCTTCACCACAAGCAATCAGCCGTGGTCCAGTCTTACTAACAAAGAGAAAAACTCGGGTGACCACACGGTGGCTGGATCACTTGATAATAAAAATTTAAAAACATATTCCTATCACGAGTGTAGTTATTCATACTTTGCCAATCATCCTACGACTGAATCAAATAAGCCGTGTTCATACAATATTCAACACAAGTACCTATATACAATTGACTATTTTAAGCATTGACCTGAATAATTTGAAACTATCCTTACTTTAACAAAAAAAAATTCACTCACTGAATTATCTATGGCGGACAACAAAAAAAATGAATTCCGTGTGGATAAAGGATTCTAAGACTCCCTGTATCATTCGTTCCGCAAGGAAGCTTCTCACTTACGCTGTGGTTCAACAGCTCTTTCTAATTTATATACATCCTTTAAACTATGGTGATGCTATATACTTATAACATAAAACTATCGTTCGCAGAAGGCAGTTCCTTTAACTATGAAAGGACTAATACGACGCAATTAAAAAATAAAAAAAAACTAAATGACTATTCTATCCTAAGTCTTATTCTAGTACATTTCCGATCAGTGAACCTGTTCTGTGCTAACTTCCATTGCAAAAATGAAACGGAACTTTCATGGTTCGCAAAAAAAAGAAGAAGGGAAAAAAAATTGTAAACAACTCTCGTCATCGCTGGTTACCACCAAAGAACGATATTAAAATAATCACGAAACGAGACGCATCTTTCATAATTAATAATTACAACTCTAAAAAATTATCCAGGAAAAAAAAATATCTAATCTCGACAGAGCTAGGAAAAATTTTATGATTCTATTCCGATAAACGCAAATAATAATAATAATTTTATAAAAAATTTTAATTGGGTCACTCGGTACGTAGGTACCTACCTGCGCTCGTGGAATGTATTCGCTATTTGATATACATAACCACCTATTTATATAGCAATCTACTGGCTACGCCGTCGCAATGTGACGAAAAAAAAAAACCACTGTGATTTTTTACATATGAGCAGGTAGTTATTTTACTAAGATCAAACTCAAATTTAAAACAAACAGAACTCTACATAACTTTAACAATTTACTATTATCCTGATAAGGCTATTGTGAAAACGGATCGGGCAAAAAAATTTAACACGCGATTCAAATATGTAACCCACACAAAATTAAACGAAAAGAAAAAAAGATCAATGCACTGGTAAAATAACAGGCGATATCTTAAGTCAGGTAATTTCTATACTAAGTCGTGTCTGCTACTCTAAAAAAATATTAAATGCTGTTTTTAATTCATGCTTAATGACACCTATTGTTCATCTCTTTAATAACTATAAAAATAAATAATCGAATTTCGGAATTGATACTAAACTCAATGCGAACGGACAGACTAAACAAATATTGCTCTATACTTTTATTATTTTAAAATACGCTAGTATAAAATTATTTAACACACATACACAAACGTATGTGTATGCACGTACCTATATGCTCCTATACGGCTCTGCACTGAATTAGGTAGGTATATCGGGATAACATGAACCAAATAATAATGGCAATTGGCAATGATCTTTATATTAATTTAAAAATGGTGAAGTATGAATGAAAATTAAAATTATTTTTAATTTAAGTATTTAAACTTTAAAAATACAAATCTCTAATTTTGTCACATAAATTGAATTGGCCAGCTAAAAAAAATTCTTTTTGACTATTTAATTATAAATTGATTTTTAATTAGACTCACATGAAGATTTGTTGAGAAGCCTTGTCCTCCTTCCCGCTCAAAATTTGCGATGAGATGGTGAATCGCTGCTCGCAGATTCGGTGGTATCTGACCCCATCACAGTCAGAAAAACGGAAGAGTGGATGATTCAGATCTTCTCGAGCCCCAACTTTGGGACGCCAATATAAGGTGTTGAAAAAGAAAGAGGAGGAAAGTTGTTCTCCTCTCAGTTGTGGTTGTCCCTCCTTCTTAGATTTCATCCTCTTCTACCTTCTACTTGTGGCTAGCTCTCGGCAGTATAGAGACAGGACTCTTGAGTCTCATATGGGAGAAAGGATTCATGAGAAGAATCAGAAGTCATCTGGTATTTTTAATTGAGAGTTTGTTTTATTCACTTTTTATCTTTTAAAAAACAATTTACATTTATATTTTACAAATTGCGATGGTGTTAGCACAAAACACTTTCTTATTTAATTTCTATATTATAAATCATAAATAAATCTGTACATTCATTTTGTAATTTTTAATTATCTTTTAACTTTAAATTTACAATTATATAAAAATATTAAATTGGCGGGTCCTCACGCTGGAAGCGCGGGGACCGCTAGTTTTATCGACTATATCTGAGATCGGCAAATTTGCAAGTGATACGTGGAGAGGAAAGCTTGTAGCTAACATGCCTCGCCATCCCCTCCCTAGCGACTGTATACCTGAATGTTATTGGTCGAGGCGGCCGACGCCATCTTTGATTTTACTATAGCTACTTAGATATATCATTTTTTTCTAGATGCTACTCTTAAATAACATGCATCCACGGCGTGGGCTCTGCATGATCCCATACAAGGGTCAAAGAAATACTTGCGTGATAGGTGCATGATATGTGAATGATCAAATGGTACTTTCATAATGAGGTCACGCGTGATCTGGACTTGGTACCTAAGCCCGGCAATGCACCTACCTACTAATACTCTGATGAAGATTATATGAATTTATTATTTTATTACAAATGAAAACTTTTCCCAAATTTTGACTCCTTACAACCAGTGAACGTATTTCAATGAAACTTTGGTGATCTGTTCTACTAATGTCCGGGTAGGTTTATGCGGAGTATGAGTTCAATACCACTCCTTAGAGGGTAGTTAAAAGTAGAAAAGGGGACGTCCATTCACGTGATGTTTTTTTTTTTTTGCAACTTTTTAGACTCCCCCACCTCCCTTCTGGTGATGTTTCAGAATACCCCCTCCCTCTGCCCGAAAATCACGTGTACTTTTTTAGTACAAAGAATTAATAAAATTATGATTTTAATTTTCATCAAATTTTTCAAATTACTGAAAGTGCAACTGTGTTTCTTTAAATTCATCAAAAAAATAAATGCACGTGATTTTCTCTCTAGAGCCACCCTCCCCCTACGTGATCTTTCGTGATTTTTACCAGGCCCTCCCTTCGCCCTTTTGGGCTCACGTGATCAATGGACGCCCCCAAAGATTAAAATGTAACAAACATTACATAAACCAGTAGTAATTTTTTTTTGGGCTAGGTCGAAGTTCGGTGGGCGGATCAGCTAGTTAGCTATAATTATAAGAATTTATTGGCGAAATAACGCGATTTGCACTCTCTTTCCCATAGACAGGCCAGAAGGCAGGATCATTAGGGAGATAAAAGGAGGAATTCCCATAGACCACTTGACCTCCGCCATTTATATCCAGGTACCTTAAGGATCAAAATAGTGACGTCACGCACTTAGGCGATCTCTATTTCGCATCACTCTTTCGTAGGTATATGCGACAGAGATATTACATTGCAGTTTTCAGTATTATAAGTGATAATTATTATGTAGATGATGTTGTGACGTATGTAATAATAGTACTGTTTTGTGGGAATATACAGGGAGTGTCACGACAGGAAAACAAAGAAAACGTGTAACAAGATAATAATAATATATTATCTGTACTTTTTATAAATAAACTAGCTTTCCCGACAGACGTTGTCCTGTAGGTACACTATGAATATTGATTTCGAATTTGTGATTTAAACAAAATACCTTTATATAATATGTTTTATGTTAAAAAATCATTTCTGAAAGCTTGAAGGAAATTCTATCAAAAATCTGCGTACCATTATTTTGAAACTAAAAAATAAAAATTGTGTTGTTATGGATTTTTTCACAGGATATGGCGTTTTTGTCAGTAAATCTGTTCCATTGTAACTTTAATATCATATATTGTATTATTTGTTATCCATTTTTCGAATATTTTATTAATTATTCTGTTTTCCGGAGCGGAGAAGATTCCAACAAATTAAGCAGTTAATTTTTACGCACTATAAATTGGCGAAATCTTCGTTTGTAGTCGAACGCCAATTTGAATTTGTCTAGACCGGCTGTAGACAAAGCAGCAGGGGTATTCATCGAAGGAAAATTTTTAGTTCGAACTAAAAATTAATCTTCACATTTTCCACATCTAACGTTTCTATAAAATTAAATACTTACAGTTTTAATTTTTTGAATTATTAATCCAGAAAAATTTGAAAGACGTTTCAGAAAAAAAAAAATATCCTACTCAAAATGCATCCTAAACTATTTTGGTACCTAATTAAAGTTCATTCTACATACATTTCAGTTTTGTAAGTTAATAACTCACGGAATCAATAGATAAAACCGTTTATGTAAATGTGCAAAAACGGCTCTTTTGAGATAACGGGCCCTTAACTTTCAAATAGTTCTAAATTTAAATAACTTACGACACTTCGGCGTTCGAAATAACGGTAGAAGTCTGTAGTTCACGCGATTTAAAAATCGAAAAGTACCTACCTATTAGTGATTTGTTAGAGTCGTTAGTGAATTCGTTGAAATTGTGTCTGTTATACGCAAATTTAATCTAGTGGTCGGCCAGTCTTCGAAATTCGACCATAACCAATTTAGATTACAAGTTTGTAGATACATTATTAAGATTGCTTTGTCAGAGTCTGTATTTCACAATTTTCTTTCAAAAATAATGACACGGATACGTCAAATTTGAAATGTTTATATCAATAAATCGTTCAATCAATTCTCCCTTTTTATACCCCGCACAGGAGCACTAGAGCTCTCCATTGCGCTCGTTTTTGCGCAATTTTTATGACCTCCTCCCACACCATGTCCATGGCTCATTTATGGACATTCACAATGCTACCCCACAGGCTCTGCAATGGCTCAACGAATTGGATATTATTTTGTGCAGTAATGTGAACCTTTTTTTTAACTTTTAGAAGAAGAAGAAGATGACGCTGCTGACTGGTAGCTGATTTTCGATGCCATACGATAATAATAATAACACCATGTCCAAATCTCTCAGCTCTGCTTCGAAGGAGCAGAACACAGTGTGAGAGGGTCTTCCTCGTCTTCAATGCTGATATGTTAAAAGTTTTTTCTATGGTTATTTAATACAAAAAATATTAATCTTTCCTAAATTTGACCATAGATACACAAAAGATCTGGGCCAAATACATCGACGTGTGTGTGAGTATGAAATACATAACATTAAAGTAGTGTGCGTGGTGTTTTTTTATATTGATTTAATCTATTTTTATGCATAATTTAAAAAAAAATATTGGCATTATCCACCCGTTCTCTATATAAACTAAGAGTGTGAAATTTCATACTCCTTCGTCCGCGCAATTTTCGTAAAAAAGGTAACAAAGTTTTTCCTTCACGCATTAGTACCTATACCTATACAGATTAAAGTAAGCTTGCAGCGCCGGACGGGACTCCCGCTATAGAAAAACATATTTGCTACAGGTACTCTGACCCAAACCTTAGAAACAGACGTCAGTAGGTTTATTCAGATATTATTCATAAACTGGCCAAAAGTAGCACAGAAACGAATAGCTTTCGCGTTTCTCTCTCACACACTCGCTCAGTTTTCTAGGTCGAATCCTACATTTCGGTATTCGGTCATGGTGAATTATTTTAAGATGAATCTTTTCTTACGATTATATTAGTAACAAAACTATTTGAAAAACCCTAAAGATATTTTTTATTTATTTATTTAGCTTTGTCAGAAAGAACATTTTACAGGAATGGATTAAAACAATCAATGTTCCTGCTTGTCAGATGTTTATGTCTAAGATATCTATAAATGCTATCGCGCTTCGTCGGTTAGGATGAGGAAATCTGAGAACCTGCCTTGGAATGCGCTCCTATCACACTCTGTGGCTATGCAATTTATGGTCTGTCTCTCGGCTTCACCTTCGCACCCAGAGAGAGCTGTCCAACCAAATTTGTGTGCGAAGTCCGCGCGTCTGCCGTGTTCGGATTCTATTAAGAGCGGACCAGATTGTTTTTGGGTGGTCAAAGCCAATTGGTGTTGTTGTTATGCACGGTAGGGCATCCAAGGACCGTTCCGCAGCAAATTCTCTTCATTCGGAAATCCACGATTACCTATTGTGAGCGAGGTAGTTGAGGTCCATATGGCTGGCAATGTAGGGTTTCAAGTCTAAAGATATGTATTATAGTTTTGATGAAACGAAATAGGCGAATAATGGTAGAAAATGTATCAATGAAACTGCATTTTTGGGAAATCTACATCTTCTTCTTTCAATCTTTTTGTGAATGAAAAATTTATACTCTGATATTATTTATTTTCTCTTGAAGTAAGCGATCTAGTTTCTTCAAATTAATCTTGTTTAAAAGCCCGAAAATATATCTATCTATGAAATTAAATAAAAGTAACACTGTGAAATGGAAATATAGAATAAAATTATCTCTCATTTTTCTTTCTGTGTCGGGTCAGGTCGCCGCAACGTTGACTATCACTCTGGAGAATGCATCCCGGTCCTGTGCGGCACGAAATAGTTCCTCATCACTCGTGATCCCCGTCCACTCACGAATATTACGGAGCCAGGCAGCCAGGATATCTACCGTCGGCCCACACCTCGACCATGGAATCATTTTCCCCTTCATTATCAGGTGAAGCAGTTAGTATCTGATGGTGTTGCGAAGTATGTGTCCATTTTCCTTCTCTTGAGGCTGGCTAACAATTCTCTATCCAGCTCTTCGCAACACCTCCGTATTAATATAAATCCGAAATATAACTCGTACAGTGCAAGATAATAACAATATATTTCTTACTACACTATGTTCATTTGGTTGTGTGCCATTGAAAAATGGTCAGTTTGACCGGCATGGTTCACAAAGGTTATCGTAACACGATTTCATTAAATTTATAAGACTTTGTTTACGATTGAGATTTTTTTTTAATAGTATTTTGTCTCATCCACGTTTCCTTGGAAGACACGATTAAATATGAATATTTTGAATCAAAATAATAATAATATCGTTACATACAACATTTTGTAATCTATTCATAAGATATAATTTGGTTGTAAACATTACAATTTCAATTGTTTCTGCTCTCCAATTGAGAACCAAATATTGTTACCCACTCCTCAGCAGCGCTCCATATTAAAGTCCTGGAAAGTTATTCACGAAACGGTCTCAAAATCAAGGGCGGATCCAGCTTGGGTTCGGGGGGGGAGGGGGAGTCACATAGTAAAAAAAGGTCATTTCCAAAATTTGGTATCTGGAAACTGAACTTTTGACCCAGGGAGAGGTCATGACGCGCAAGTAATTATAATTTTATTCATAATAGAAAATCATAATAGAAAAGTAGTTATTTTATAAATAAATGTAAGAACTGTACTTAAAAATAGACAAAAATATAGGGCCTGAACCCAGCCCAGGGAAAGGTCATGACCCCGTGACCCCCCCCCCCTGGATCCGCCCTTGGTCTATATACACTCG
The DNA here is from genome assembly GCA_963576905.1 of Mystacides longicornis. Classification (NCBI taxonomy): domain Eukaryota; kingdom Metazoa; phylum Arthropoda; class Insecta; order Trichoptera; family Leptoceridae; genus Mystacides; species Mystacides longicornis. Next base: position 5,158,253 of record OY756439.1, on the reverse strand, counting down.
ATCTAGTTGTGATCTAATGGGGAACATGCACAATTTTTTTTTATTCAAAAAATTATACCTACCAAAAATTAGAAAAAATCTGATATAATTTTCTTTTTTAAATTCGCTCGTTTAAACTTTTTATGGCTATTTAAAAATGTGATTTTTAAAACTTCGCGCGAAAACAACCCAAAGTGAGCCTGTGACGTCACAATGCGCTATTCGTCATCGCGGCACGTACATAGCTACTTAACTTGCATAGGACAGTTACACAATAATAATTATTTTGTTAATTAATCCTAGCCCATTCGCACACCATTTAATTAAAAAAAATGTATTTTTGGGAATCACTTCTGGCTAATATTTTTGTTCTGGCATAAAATGAAGACGAAAATTTCGTTATTATTTAACCATTTTTATATATAGAAATATATAGATGCACTTATAGATTATCCAAATGACTCATATTATGTCGTATGTGTGATGCAATTTGTAAGTAGTTTGTAATATGTCGGGGAAATACGTCGGTAATATATCTGAGACTTAAACATAACCACCTAATGGCGAACGTTGCGTTGTTAAGGTAAAGTGATCACACTAAGCCAGCCTTCGAAATAACAATAGAAGACGGTCGTAAGCCCGTAGTAGTACGTTCCATTTAAAAATGGAACATTAGTAATGAATTGGTAGAGTCATTCATTAGACGTGATATATTCCTTAAGATCTAGTCCTGAAAATGGTCACAAGAATCTAGACATAATTAGAACGTTGTGAACCAACAAAGCCAATAGGCAATAAAGATGAGACAATAACAAAAATGGATATATTCAATATTCATATCCTGGCGCCAAATACATGACAGCAGTCGCAGTATTCAAATTTGGTTGCTCTCTTGTTCTCAACTTCTATCTCTTTATTTCATTGATTATTAAATATCTACTTTTTGCATACATGAGATATTTCGACATGTTGAACATGTTGAAAATGCTCATGATTAGGAGTTTCGGAGAGTCATTAGTTGTAATATATTCCATATTATGTCTGTTTGATTCTCATAATATGTATAAAATGTAATTATAATAAAAACATATGTTAAACGAGCGGACCCGACAAACGTTGTCCTCTCTTAACTATGAATATTGAATACGAATAGGTAGGTATAATAATAAATCAATTATTTTGTAAGATGCGTCTGTTTTAAACGATATTCACAGCGTAGGTACAATAATAATTAATCACGCCACTCACAATAATTATGCCAAATTTCAATTAAATTTCATTTAGACCAAAATCACTCGAGTCCGGGTGGAGGTCTATAATAAAATAAAATTAAAAAAAAATTAAAATTAAATTTCAAAAATAGAAAAGTGTACCTATTTGTCTTCACTTTGAGTGAGCACAGATTCATTTTTGATTTAAAAATAAAAAAAGAATAAAGTTGGAATTTGTTAATCAAATTTTTAAAATTTTACCTCTATGATCTTATAATGTTACGAACCGAAAAACAACATTCTTAAAGAAATTAACAAAAATAAAAATATTCCTTATAAATGACGAATCAAACATTTTCGTAATTCATCAATTACCTACTTATTTTGTCCTTTATTCTCCCATCTTGCATCTTGCAGGCAGTGTGGGGAAAACACATTAAGTATAGATTAATAGCAATATTAAATATAAATAACGTATTAAATATAAATTAAAAATATAAATAACGTATTAAATATACATTAAAAATATAAATAACGTATTAAATATACATTAAAAATATAAATAACGTATTAAATATAAATTAAAAATATAAATAACGTATTAAATATAAATTAAAAATATAAATAACGTATTAAATATAAATAACGTATTAAATATACATTAAAAATATAAATAACGTATTAAATATACATTAAAAATATAAATAACGTATTAAATATACATTAAAAATATAAATAACGTATTAAATGTTAAATATTAAATAACGTATTTGAGGTGGTTGGTAGACCAGCGGTTGCGACGCCGGCTTTCACACTGTTTGGTGCGGAGGTCGTGGGTTCAAATCCCGGCCGTGCCGACCATTTTCCACTTTCACGACACAAGCATTTGCTTAGTGTGAAAGATGTCAAAAATGTATTTGTACTCACTTCGAGTGAGCACAGATTCATTTAAAAAAAAAAAAAAAAAAAAAAAAAATATATATAAATTAAAAATATAAATAACGTATTAAATATAAATTAAAAATATAAATAACGTATTAAATATAAATAACGTATTAAATATAAATTAAAAATATAAATAACGTATTAAATATACATTAAAAATATAAATAACGTATTAAATATAAATAACGTATTAAATATACATTAAAAATATAAATAACGTATTAAATATACATTAAAAATATAAATAACGTATTAAATATACTACAATAATCCAACCTGTCGATTTGTTGAAGAGAAATTATTTCTCGAGACAGATCGACAGTATCAAGCCAAGATACGTGAGATTTGTATGGCCAGGTCTAGATTTTAAACGGATTTTCAAACTTTGACGACAAAAAACACTAACTTAGAGGCTTCGCAGCATATATGTTCCATATATGGATTTACTCAGGATTCGGAGAACAGTCATTTAGTGTGTCTGTGTGTGTGTGTGTCTGTCCCCCCCCCTTATAACTTTTGATTCGCTTGATGCACAGATCCTAAAATTTCAGAAAATATTATATACTTTAAGTCTACAAAACTTGTATACTCAGAATTTTGAAATTTTCTTTCAGTCAGGGGTAATCAACCTTTGAAATTTTACTTAATTTTTTCATATATCTCGAAAACTATAAAAACTACAACCCTAAAAATGTATATCTATATATAAAAATACAATATCTCAAATCATATTTAATGAAAAAGTTCCAATGTTCCTCAAACTTTTTTTATAAAGAAATATATTTTTTTTATGACAAAGTTACGAGTTTCAATGCCTATATTTCAGAATTTTATAAAAAATATCGAAAAACGCTGAAATACATCAACTAGATAATTTAATTTTCTATAAAAAATATATACATTATAGCAGTAGATCTCAAACTTTTCTTAACAATTTTTGTAAGAATTTGATTTATTGACGTCATCGTTTCATACAATAAACATACTCATACCGACTCAGGCCATCGACAGTTGGATCTCATGTTTACATGCAACTAGTTATTAATATAATATGGTATTAAATATAATATAATTTTACGACACCAATGGCGCAAAATGAAGATATTTTTGTCTATGACACTGAAACAGGATAAAGCGGTTAACATTTTTTTGAAAATGGAAAATGCCATGACGCTAATGAAGGCAGCCATACACTTCCTATTATTGATCGTACTATAAGGGTTTTTATCAGACCATATATATTTCCTAGGAATGAAATATTATGCTTTTTCCTGTTTCATTTACATATTTTTAATAATCTTGATAGGAAAATAATATCTTGAATAGTACCTATTTATTAACAGCGTTTTAAGTAAGTACCTACTCACATGAATACAAAATGTACATTATGTCATTATACTGGTATTCTCAAATTCACGTTCCAATTCAACGCAAGAAGCTCTTGCTTAGAACCTAATCGGTTGCCAGTATTACGCATTGGATAAAACATTTTTCAGAATACGGAAATGTCAAAAGTCTCAATAAAAATTGGATACGACGCAACTCAATCGTCTGTTTTTCATTTCAGAATAATAGTAAATATGTTTGAAGTTTGAAGGCGCATCAAAGTATGGAAATAACCTTTATTAGATTATAATGTACCAAATTATATCAGAATAATATGATCATTGACAACCATATTGAAAAACTCAGTTATGTTAGTTGCACAACCCATACGAAATAGATAACCCACAAATAGAAAATGTTTGCAAACGCTTTGCCGACTAAATATTTTTCAATCGCTATTAAATCAATTAAAAACAATATGCATAATAAAATTCATAATCTTGCCCAGTATCTCACCGACACAAATCAGGCTTTTCCTGTGCGACGTAATTGACAAAAAAAACATAAACCAGCAGCAATTATTAACAGCATATATCTAAGCACAACTAATCTATATATTAATACCTGAAGCAAAAACTTTATAAACTAATCAAAAACACTCTTCTATACAAAGGTGTCAGTATAGCCGGCGGAACTTAATGCTTGAAACATTCTCTATCAGTCAACCGGTCCCGTCCAATCTGAGACAGGATTCCAACCCCGAGTAGAAATTTCAAGAGAAAAAACACGTTGAAAATTTCAGACCCGACCGGAAATTGAATCCGGGACCTCTTGATCTGAAGTCGGAGCCTTTGCCACTAGGCTAGCGACCAACATCTAAGTGTGATAATGACACCGTTATTAAGATTGAGATTGGAACGGTATTGGGATTACCTAACTGCAGAGTAACCCCCAAATCTATACATACGAGTATAAATAATTTTAAATTTCCTTAGATGATATCTGAAGTCTGAATCTTGAGTAATGCACAATTTTACTGCTGGACTGATTAGGTATGTAGGAACTCATAACGTTCATTTAGAATCCTTTGTCTTACTATAGGCTAACTTCGACACCGGTTTTCACGTTTATCCGTATCATTATGTATGTACATTAAACGTCCAACGTATGTTTGTGAACATCCAAATGAATAGGTACAATAATAATAAACAAAACTTCTTAGGCATAATGATAATCATTATAAACTACTGTGAATATTATTGTGTACTTACATCGGCAGGTCTTCTGTTTTCATCCTGTATAACTTCGGGAAATCCTATTCGATCTTCGTCGTCCAAATCGGCCGAATGCATCGAGCCAATCAACAAATAAATACTAAATATAAACAAACACGTTTTATAATGGTTCGATAACAAAAAACTAAACTCGGCCATCGCGAGAAACACAACGAGACGGAGGTAGCAGTGACACTGGTTGATGGAGGATCTGCTATGGAGCCCTCAGCGAGAATCTTGTTGTGTATGAATGGAAGTTCAATGATCAAAAGATCTGGACAGTGGCGTTCACAAAGCGATTATTTTCAACTATATTTTTATCAGAGACTTGCTTTCCCGGCAAACCTTTATGAATTATAATAATGATAAATTAATTACCAATGTAACTCAGACCGATTCATCTGTTTTAAACCATATATTTTCCATCCGCATTCTGTCGATCGCACCAACTATCAAACAACTAACAGTTTCTGTCAAATGACAATTTAATTTCAAAATTAGAATCAAATTATATTGTAAAAAATAAGGTTACCTACTTTAAGTTTTCTTAAATTTTCCAATGTTCCGCTCTACTTTCTTCTATTTTTTTTTTCACAAAAATCGTTTCCTGACACTAGCAAACACTACTTCATTAGCGAAGTTGGATGAAAACACACAGAACACTGATTCCGAATGGGACCGATGCGCGCAAAGAATGTGTTTATGATACAGATGCCGGAAAGCGGGTTTCTGTTTTTGCTGTGCGTATGCCCATCAAACATTAGAAACATTCTGTGCGCCTTTCGGCGTTGAGTACCATTGATATAGATATATGAATACCAGATAACTAGCACTTATCCAAATGATAAACTGAGAAATACAATCAGTATACCTAAGTATTTATACTTACTGCACTAAGCGGTAGCAAGCGGTTTAGCTTGCTAATAAAATAAAGTCAGCTTGAGTAAAAAATATTTTACAGTAGGTACTCTTGCAAGGTGCAGAAAGTTAACTTTGCTTATCAGCGAAAATTCCCGAAGTGGACCGATTACACCCATGACAACGTTCCGCCGGATATTCAATAGCCGAATATCCGTTATCCGGCTAAAATCCTACCCGTTTCCCCTCTGATTTTCAATTTTTATTTACCTATTCGTATTCTCGTTTGTTTTTTGACGTGATGTGTTTGTCAAGAGTTTTTATTTAAATATTGACCTCGCTGGTCTCTTTGACAATGCATCATAATATTCATAGTAACTCTGCGGCCCGCATAAAAACTGTATTCTCCACTCTTCCACTACGTAGATTTATTTTAGTATTTTTAATAATTGGAACGTATAATATAGACAATGAATATAAATAAATAAATAACACTCTTCTAATACATAGGTGTCAGTATAGCCGGCGGAACTTAATGCTTGAAGCATTCTCTACCAGTCAACCGGTCCCGTCCAATCTGAGACAGGATTCTAACCCCGAGTAGAAATTTCAAGTGAAAAAACATATGGAAAATTTCTGACCCGTCCGGGAATCGAACCCGAAACCTCTTGATCTTAAGTCGGAGCCTTTGCCACTAGGCTACCGAGTGAATGCTATTATATTTTATTTATTTATTTATTTATTTGAACCTTTAGCAACTAATTGTTGATTTTAGGTAGGTACCTACGTGCAATTTACAAATCAGAAGAAAAAATACAATAGCTTTGTATTTTTTATGTATCACAATAAACAAAACTAAATAGGTGAGTATCTAAATATTAACTATACTTAAAACTATACACAATTGTAGAAAATATATCAATTTCCCAATACCTTTTATGTAACCTTTGCATGGGCGTGTTGAAAGAATAGTTATATAGTTACACTGTTTGCTAATCTGAAAGGTTACTTTGTGTAAATCTACCGACCAATCATTTAATCGATTAAAGGGCGGAGGATCATAAGACCAAAGCCCAATTTAGATTGCGATGTCATTTTTTAGATAACTCTAATACCTACCTACATACAAACCAACCTTTGAAAGAGTTACGCGAACGCCACTGTGTCGCTAATATACAGTGTTTTTACTCTCGTAAAATAATGCGTTTATTTATTTTTATTATGTGATTAAGTATGTATTTCTACCGCTTCTTTAATAGAGGACCTAAGAAGGATTATTGGAGAAACACGGTTCCAACAAATATCATCGATCAACTTCCTCTTATATAGCAAACAATAGTGTATTTTTGTGTTCACTTTGAGAGAAGCAAGTTTATACGTAAAAAAATTGGTTTGTTTTTTATAAAGCCGGTCTTAAGATCGACTCAAACGATTAGAAAATGAAAATGAATCAAGTCAAAATAATAAAAAAAGGCATACACGCGTCGTTACACCCTGCTTTTTGGATTCCTATCAACTAATTACATTACAATTCATAGAAATACCAGTTTTTCAGGATAGGTAGTTAGGATTGATTTTAAAATAGACATTATTCCTAGGTAAGAACTTTATCAATGTGTTTATTTTGTTATCACACTATGAATAATTATTCTATTTCAAAATATTTAAGTGCCCAATGAGAAAGAAAAAAAACAAAACTTTCACAGATTGATTGATACATTTTTATCTATTTTTTTTTTAAATTTAATCTGTGCTCACTCGAAGTGAACACAAATACACTTTTGACATCTTTCACAGTAAGCAAATGCTTGTGTCGTGAAAGCGGAAAATGGTCGCACATCTCGTTTGACCATGAAATGTCGAGTTTAATATGATAGCAATGATAGCATCTATCGGAAAAATCGCAAAGTTTCTTTATTTTCATCGTTTTGTACCTAAACATCAACAATAGTGCGACTATTGTAGCGTAATGTGTCACTGTGTCACTCATAATGACGTTAATTTGTTATATTCCAACAAATTTATCATTATAATGTTTAACAAAATGATCGAGCACGGACAGTGAAATTTTCAACTAAAGATGCAAACATCGGGAAATGCCTATTTCGAAACCAGTTGTACATGATTACAGATAATATTTTATAGATATGAAAATCTATTCCTGCATCAACCTTATGTCAAGTTTTATTCACTACCTACTGAGAATTAAATAACCAGCAAGGAAATATTTTTTTCAATTAGGTACATAGCTACTTGTCAATTGACCATTAAAGGATGACGTCATCTGACTTTAGGCTGGATGCAAAATGGCAGCCATGGCGACACACACACACACCACACTTACATACACAAACCATAGTGATGGGTTTATGTATAAACACACTCATACCAACTCTTAAACTTTTTGTTTATGTTTATGCCTCCCGGCTAATGTCAAAATCCACGTGGCCGTTAATGGTCTATACTAACTTATCCAGATTTTTTGGATTTCCCGCCATGAAATCATATAATGTACCTAGTAATGAAATTTAAAAATAAAAAGCTGCATTATGGTGACTCCAAAAATAAAACAGTATAAACAAAAAAGATGAAATAATATAGGGTATTTGACACTATGAAAAATAAGATACAGATTGTGGTCATCCTGTTTGAAAATGGCCCAAAAAAGCTTATTTCTTCTATTTTACAACTTAAATAGGCTTATTTTTTATAAAAACACGTAATAAAAATCCAAATATTTCTATGGAACTAGTCATCGATGAAAACGCCTTGTGATTAGTTGTGGTCCCCGTGACGTCACCCCATGGTAAATGATAGTCATCAACCTCATACCAATACAGAAGTGTGACGTAAAATGCACCACGTGACCAGCGCCATTATACAAGACAGCGTTTTACGCGCGTTTTTGGATATTTAAACTTTAAACATGATTTTCATATAAAATATGGCATATCTTCAGAAAATATTAAGAGAATGTGCTTATAATGTATCGTAGAATAATTTAAAACGGTTTCTGGAAATTAGTCAAATACCCTATTGGATGAGTATTAAAAGCTTTCATTAGTTGTGCGGTTACAAAAGCAACAAAAAAAGTAATATCGGCAAAATATTATTTTCTACAGGCAATTTTATTTTCGACGCTGGCAGCACCGCATTGACAGTTTTTAAATATGGCGAAGTTCATTGTACTGTTTACGTCAATGTTTGAATAGAAAATTATACGAAATATTATGATTTTCGTCTCGAACATCTCAAACAACACTATGTGTTTGTTAATTTATTATGTCGCCAATATTAAAAAATGTGATGTTCTTTGATCTACTGTCATAAATAATTTTAACATCGAAATGTTTACTAAAAAGTCCCACCAAGATGTCAGAAAATCTTCCGTGAAAATTCAAGATTCTAAAAGGGATTCCGCAACTAGATTGAAACATCTGAAGGTTATATTAGGTGAATATTTCTCTTAATTACTCTCCAAACTTCCAATAAGGTTACCGGTTGTCTCTAATTCCTTTGAGGTGGGCGTATTCATTATGAATTTACGTACCTATCTCAGTTCACATGCTCTTCATTATTATACATTACTCACCCACTTTTCACCTGTGCATCGCACATCGTCTCATAACTGTTAATGTTCAATACTTCTTATTGTATTGTGGTATTATTTGTTAATTCCTAATTAGATACTTTAATATACAATTAAAAGATACCTGTCCATACTATTCATGAGTTTAATAGTATTTATCCATGATTAAATAAGATAATATCTTTAATTATATATTTTACTGTTATTGTTATGAGATATAGTTTATTTATTCTTTTAGTTTTATGCATCAACATTATATAATTACATAAAAATGTGCCCTTAATAAGTTTTGTCCTAGAATTGCCAAATCTTTTTTCTCTGGTATTACGATTTAACTTGCTAATGAATTAAGGAATCAAATTAAAAAAAAAGAACATTTCTAATTATGGAACAAGTTTATTAAATGCAACCATTGAAATTTCAAAGCAAAGCTATTCCTGACTGCAGTTTTACAATTATTATCACGACGTACCAAAACATTTCCAATTTTTCCTGCACGGAGTATTAAAAGGTTTTGACACACTGTATGTAGAGAATTATAGAGTTATGTTAAAGTTAAATTAGAGTAGAGACTATCCTCCTTGGTCCAGTGGCTAACCTCTCTGCTTAAGACAGCTAGAGATACGGGTTCAAATGATTTGGACTTTGGGGATTTCAACAAATTTAACTACCTAAATGGCGAACATTGCTAACATAAAGTGATCACCTTAATTCAGTGGTTTTCTAGAAAAGTGGACCCCCAAATTTAACTGAATTTACCCAAAATTCTCCTGAGGCACTTCGTTTTGAATGCAGATACTTTTTGTGCCTGGGCTCTAGTCAGGTGCCAGGACTCACACCCATACAAAAGAATGGGCAACACACACGCATCAAACAGTTTAAATTTCGTCTCGACACTAAACGCCGACCCCTTCCATATCTTGGTTATGTTGTTGAAGGCGCCACTTGCCATACCGATACGTATCGGGAGCTCAGCCCCGAGGTCACCAGTGGTGGTAATGGTTGCTCCCAGGTACTTAAATTTAACTAATATATTTATGTTTATTGTTTTTTAGATCATTACAATGCGGAGAATGCCAAGTCATATTTTGAAGAGAATTTCAGCCATGTCTACTTTATACTTTACGATAATTTTGTCCAAGCGGAGATCAATTTAAGACAACGAGGTAAATTACTTTTCCTTATTAACTCTGATTTGGTTTTTGACAAATTTGTTGTGTACACAATTGATGAATAGTAGCGTTTCATTCTCCATATAGGTATCTAGTGAGAGATTTTAACTCTAGAATGATAACTATATTTTGTGATGCATTAAAGTGTATTGATACGACATATTAGAATTAGTGTTTTTTTTTTAAAAGGGTTGATCAGCCATTTTGTCGTTTTACAGGATATCAATTTTGACATTAAAAGATTTGAAAAAAGTAATAAGCGTCTCTTAATCTACAAACGTTGTTTATGTACCTACTAAAAGTTGATTTTCAAAAATTGGTTGATTCACCTTTTTACAAAATACATATATTTCTCATTGCATATCGTGTAGTATGTAGAAGTGTAATTTTTTTTACTTTATAATGTCATTTATCATAGTATTACCAGAAGTTAAAATAAATGAATTTTTTATTTGATTTCTATCATTAGAAATGTTTCTGTCAACATATTTTCTTTAAAGACTTTGGTTTAACTAGATCAGAGGTTTCCAAACCTGTTACTCTTTTAGACCCTGTATCACGTTTTTCGGTTGACACATTGACCTACCTTATTATTTACATACTACCTGCTCATTTTGAAAGATTTAAATTTCTAACATTTTAACTTATAGCCTAAAAAGTTAAAAAAAAATGAGTTAAGTTTAATAGCATTTTAATTTCGTAAAACCCTCATTTTTTTTTACACAACAGATTGTTTTAGACCCCTTACGGTTAATTATTATTTCTTTTTTTTAAACAATTCGACAACATTCTAGAGTAAAAACTCGGGGCATTATCATGACGTGTGGTTAAAAAAAAAATAATAGTAGAATTTCTGATTTGTTATCTATGAATCATTTGTTGAAGGTGTGGAAATGGGTTCAGAAAAATAATTTCAAAACCTAATTGATGAATTATCACTATAATAATAATATTTTAAAGAGATAACCTATTTTTATTAATAATCAAGTTTTTTTAATGTTATGTGTGGTTAAATACCTATATTTTATCATTGTTATAAGCTATTTCCTATTAAATAGTAATAATAACAAAGACATTCAAATTTATTTTTTTTGGTTATCAATATTTTAGCTTAAAATTAGCAGTTTGTTGCCTATTTTCTCCATAGGTCTGAGTATTGACACCTGATCAAATTTCAGGCATAAAGTTACAAAGTTTGTGACCAAATGCTTTCAAAGAATTATATAGTTACTTTTTTTTTTTTAATTTAGAATGATAAAAATATTGTTTTCATATTCTTTTCAATGATGACAACATTTTTATCAAAATCGAATAATAAACTGTATATAGAAATAGTATAATATGCATGATAAATTACAAATCTTATGTGTCGTTTGACATTATTTTCCTTTTGTCAATTGTCACCTACTGTTTGTCAAATATCTTACTGTGCATTATAACCACGGGCAAGTGGAAGTACCTAATAAGGGTTCATCTGTGAGGTCGAAATGGGGGAGGAGCAAAAAAATCAAAAGATATCACAGGGGGAGAGTAGTGTGTAGTGAGAACATCACTTGTATTTTTTTTTTACGCCCGCGATGTCGTGGGCGCGTCCCAGTAACCTTTCCATACAAACTTAAATATTGTATTTTACATCATTTGTTATCCATTTTTTTTTACTTTTTATTAGTTATTCTGTTATCCAGAGCGGAGAAGAATCCAATAAATCAAACATCAGAAGAATCTGTTGAGCCAATCTCGAGTTATAAGTGTTTGCACTAACCTGACTTTAATTTATATAGTAGATAAATGTGATTTTGAGTGTGGAGGGGAGGGGTAGTTTAAAACCTCACCACCTGTCACTAAGGGGTAGTTAGAATCTAATTAGCGGTGTATGACGGAGCTCTAATTTGATGAACGGTTATTGCAAAAATAGACACAAAACTTTAGGCAACCCGCTAGTGGACCACACTAATATATTTAAGTGCCTTATTGATACAATTCCCCTTGTATAAAGTTATCATTCTAATGTAATGATTAGATCTTATCCATGTTTTTAATTTGGTAGCTTTTTATCAGCAGTATTGTTATTACTATCGTAGCGCCATTTCTACTACAGTCCCAGTATATCACAATGCACTCTATCACGGGATGATAAGGATCCTATTGTAAATATCAACGAATCATAAACATATCAATCTTTGTCATGAAATCAGCCCTGCAAATTTAACACAGGATAAAATGGCATCAGGACTCAAGACAAGGAAAACCATCTCATATTGTGTTCCGTTCCTCTGAAGCAGAGCTGAGGCTGTGGTTTGGGCTCCTATTGCCTTCCTATGCCTTTTATTAAGGTCAAAAATGAAGTTTGGGCATGTGGAAGAATAGATGCGAACAGAATGATAAACAAAATTTATAAGGCTGAAAGGAAAGGTGTAAGAAAACACAGCCAACTGAAAATGATGTGGATCGAACACATTGATTTTTTCTGAAGGAAGGCCAGGTCCGAAGTAAGAGAAATAAGAGAGGTTGTATGAGAAATGGTATGTCGTTGGAAGAAGTGAAAGAAGTATGCTTGGATAGAAAAGAGTGGAGGTCCGTTCTCTTTGCCTAAAAAACCAAGTAATATAGTTAGACGGATACATATTATAAATTACGAAATAGCTTAGAGGCTAGCTTGCATCAATCAATATCTTAGTACTAAAATAGCAAAATTCTAAATGAGAATGTTTTGTTAAAAGATATAATAATAACATAAGTTTTCAGCCTTTATTACTGATCTGAGATTTGGCTCATATTTTTGTTTTATGTGTAGAACAAAACTCCGCTTTTTCCACTTGTGTCTAGAGTTCTAGTAATGCAGGTTCAGAAATAATGTACCTATAGTAGACTCAATATTGACTGCCAAACATGGCCATAAATCCTTTTTTATGATACAAGATTAAGATTCTTACATCTATTGGAATGAAAGAAATTTTATTATACGACATAACCGTGGATTCGTTCACTGAAGAGATTTAAGATCCTTTATAATTTATTACCCTGTTCGCCAGTTAACATTGCTTTTAGAACAAATTTCAGTAGAAATGAAGTTTAATTAGCATTAGTTTTTGTTTGACATTACAGTATAACCTCTATATATATTGGACAAAAGAAAACTCTGAACAAATTAAGTGTCGCCACATATAAAAAAAATTAAATGCCGTGATTTGACACATGATGCCATCCTACTTATACACTGCGCCTAGCTAGTCTTGGTACATACATATTATACAGGTCTCACCCAACTAGGTGAACCCAACAAGACCCTAGAACAGGTCTCACCTAGTTGGGTAATCAGATATGCTGTTTAAAAATATTGTATTTCTTTATATGAATAAATAAAATAAAATACAAAGGGACGCCCCATATAAGACTTTAGGCCTTTGTCCCAAGTCATCTGCTATATCGAGGTTTTACTGTAATGATTATTATATTATTATGTGAAGTCTAACACAATACAATTATTTATTACAAATTTATTACAAATGAAATCCTAATTGTTATCATTGTATTTGTTATATTTTCATTTCATACATTCCTCAGAGCTGTCCTTTCACCTAGGTGAGTGGTTCAATAAATTAATAGTACCCTTTGTTATTTGTGTGTTTGCTCATTCTAACTTGCTACCAACCAAGCTATTACTAATAACTAGAGACTGGAAAATTTCGCGATCGCGATAAAACGATTTTTTTCGCGAATTTTGAGGCTTTTGTGCAAATAACGCGAATTTCGAAATTTTTGCGCAAATAGCGCGAATAATGTGATTTTTGGAGAAAAAATGCGAATTTCATACCTATTTAACAGAAATAATGTGATTTTGTAAAAATAATATTTATTTATTTTGCGTATGGCCAGTTCATCACGACGAGGTGGTTGATAGACCAACGGTTACGACGCCGGCTTTCGCACTGTTTCGTGCGGAGGTCGTGGGTTCGAATCCCGGCCGTGTCGACTATTTTCCGCTTTCACGACACAAGCATTTGCTTACTGTGAAAGATGTCAAAAGTGTATTTGTGTTCACTTCGAGTGAGCACAGATTCATTTTTATTAAAAAAAATCACAAAAGATTATAATACAATCGATAAGAAAAGTACATTTTTAAAAAGCAGTAAAATGGATTGGAGCGCAGGGGAAATTTTCCTGCTCACATGCCCTGATTTGTGCTAACAAATCGAAGGACAAACCTTAACTAAGACAATCTTTCAACAAAACAATATTTTTTTTTATATTATTTCTGAACGTTATTTCAATTATTGTATAATTTTCTGTATTTGAATATTGTTTTTAATTTGTTTTATTTGATTTTTTTTTGTATTACCTATACTATTTCTTTTGATCAGATTTTTTCATTTTTTTTGGCAATGTATGTTTATAAATATTGTTAATTATACTATAAATTCTAAAAATTGCTATTATTCTTTGTTTTGCTATAACATCTACCTTCATTTTGAACTAATCAACGTTGAAAAATAACGCGAATTTCCGTGTTTTAGAGCAAAAATAACACCGAATTTCTCCAAAAATAACACCGAAATTCACAAAAAATAACACCACTATTTTCCAGTCTCTACTAATAACACTAACGAAATAAAAGGTGTGAGACACCACCTGGTAGGGATTTCAGATTTTGCTACATAGGCCCAACGCATCGATGTGTACATAAATGTTCTTGGTCGCCATCTAAAGATAAAGATATGTAGTGGATAAAGCAGGGTTAGACAAACTTTTTTAACAAAATTGTTCCCGAGATCGAATTTTTCAAAATTTGACAGTGGATAGCTGCAATATTATTGAACAAAACCTGTCAAATTGGCTGTTATTCATTCACCCTGTTGTGCCGAATCACAATGGACGCATATAGCGTTCAACAACACATGCAATATACACCACATATGTCAGAAAAATAAAGACACCAAATAATTTAAATAAATAAATTAAGTAATAAACACATTTCTATACAAAGGCAATTTTTTCTTGTTGACCAG
This sequence comes from Mystacides longicornis, assembly GCA_963576905.1. NCBI lineage: Eukaryota > Metazoa > Arthropoda > Insecta > Trichoptera > Leptoceridae > Mystacides > Mystacides longicornis. Next base: position 5,142,893 of record OY756439.1, on the reverse strand, counting down.
TTCAACCCAGTTTGAAAATTCAAGTGAACAACACCTATTCCTCCAGGCAATCGAAGTCTTAATTAATTTATTCTCAATATCTATTGCCTCCTTTGCATGCAGTATAGCAAATAATTTTCTTGGTACCGTAAATGTTGTTGGAAGGGGATTTTACCTGTATGATTCTTTTTATGGCGATAACAAGTTATTGAATAAAGGTATCTGTTTTTAAAAGCTAATTTAGTATTACATGAGATAAGGAATATATAGAAGACATGTGGTAATTAATTCAACTAATTATTGTAAAAACAATACAAATTTATTCACTAATTCTACTCTCATTTTTTCACATTCTCTGTCTGTCATGTCATGCCAACACAGATCTTTCATTTCATATAGGTAAGTTGCCCGTACAAGCTTCACTTCTCTTCTCAGTGTTACCATAATAAGAAAAACTCTCAATCATTCATAATATTTATTACATAATTGTATGTGTCTACTAATTCATTACACTAATTAATTGTTTTTATTACATGTCATTGTGTTTAATATTATCTTTATGGATGATCATATTATTATGATTAACTGTAGTGATTTATAAGCCTAAAGAGGATACATAAAACCTAAGATTATGATATTTAATTGTGAATGATTTGATTTTATAGCGTTTTATTTTGTGTTTAAGCCAATAACATTTTCTAAAAAATGAAACATATTTTCTTAATCTATGGTTTTTCTAGTTCCATAGACAAATACAATTCTTTTCATGTTTCTACAATATTTTCTTTTGTAATTTTAGTGCACAAAGCTGGAAGAGAAGAATTGGAAGGAGTATTGAATTTGCTGGAAAAGGTTCTGTGTCTTTTGCCCGAGTTAATTGGGAAAAGATGGCAGTTGCATTCGTTAACAACCATATTCGCAAAGCTCCTCCATAGGGGTAATAGCCAAAGATTAAGAGCTGAAGCAATAAGGTCTGTCGATGCTAAATATATTTACAATATACTTATGCCATTTTATTATAATACCACAATGGTTTTGAATTCATCAATTGCATTATTTTTTTATCTTCTTTTGTGCATTATTTTTATGCTATTATCTGCTTGTTAAATTATCTATGGGTGGAAACACGTAGAACACCGATTCCAACCCACGCCGACCGGCTCATAGATTGTTGTCTATGGTTTCAATTCATTTAAATGGGCATGCCGGAAAATGGGTTCTTGCTTTTGTTGTACGCATCCCCATTCAAATGCATAGTAACATTCTTTGCGCCGGTCGGCGCGGATGTCTAAGTAACAACAAACTTTTGCCAAAAAAATTTCGCGTTTGTCTTTCCGAGTCATTTTTCTATTACTACAGGTACGTTTCAAGTGCCATAAATACTTAAAAGTTCAATTATTTATGGCTATTCTGATATTCTTTGTTAAAAAGAAAACATAAATTAAGTAGGTACTTTTTTTTATTTACTAGCCTTCCACTCATTGTTGAGTGATTTAGGCAAAAGTAGGTACTTAAAACAATAATATTTTTTTATGTTTTAGATATTTTCTGTTATGGTATCAAGCGCTGGGTGACAATGCTCCAGCAGAAGTCCATTATATGTTTGCCACTCTTGTACCAGGATTCCCTGAACCAAAGATACCTCCTTCGGGAACACCTGCTACGTCCGCTCTACCATCCAAACTGACAGACATTCCCCAGGAGACGGCAGAATACAACCTCCACAATATTCTTCAGCACCCCAATTTTGCGACGACGGAAATTCCCGTCGCTCACAAAAGACACTCAGGAGCTGATCAAACGTCCACCAGCTTCTTAGGAAAGATGTCCGCCTCCATATTCCACGATACGAATGTCTTGAATCCTGTACAAAATGTAGAAATATATCCGTTGCTACCGGCCAGTGGACATGAGAAACCTATAGATAACGAACCAAAATATTTCCTGGATATCTTGCTAGAGGGCATGGCCACGTCCGTAACAAAAATCTTGTGGAAAGACAGGTCTCACAGTAAAGCTATGAAGATGTTCATATTCCTATTGGATAGGTTCAAGAAATATTACCTGCCGCATATCTGTCCTCAGTTCGATTACAACAGTTCTTTGTATACACCAAACCTTGGTAAGTCAATTATTAACCCTACTATACTAATTTATTAATATAATACTAGTGGTCGGCCAGTGCTCGGAATTTGACCATATCTTATTTAGATTATAAGTTTGAAGATTGTTAAGATTGCTTTGTCAAAAACTAAGCAGGCACCATTTCACAATTTTCTTTAAAAAATAATGACATCTATGGATACGTCAAATTTGAAATCTTGATATATTCAAAATTTTTTCTATGATTATTTAATACAAAAAAATATTAATCTATTCTCAATTTGACCACAGATAAACAAAAGATCTGTGTCAAATAATGTCACATACATCGAAGTGTGTGTGAGTATGATATACATAACATTGCGGTAGTGTGCGTAGTGTTTTTTTTATTGATTTAGTCTATTTTTATGGAAAAAAAAAAAGTTGCATTTGCCACCCCTTCTCTATATAAACTAAGGGTGTGCGAAATTTCGTAAAAAGGGTCACAAAGTTTTTCCTTCACATATTAATATAATAGATTCTCTCGAATCTGGTATCAGTGAGTTAGACACCGCCATCTATTTGCCAGAAAAAAACAAATGCAATTCTACCGATAATCTATGGAAGCGAACAGTTTGGGACATTGCTAAATTCATGGATAATGTGTGTATTTGCTTGGAGCATCTACAAATGTCAACATATTATGAAACTATCCTCTGAAATAGTTCCAACACATGAAACTGTCCTCTGAGAAAGAGTGAAAATTAATAAAAAATAACACTCGATTGCGCACTCTTTTCTACTTAGATATCTCGTTGAACTTTCACTATGTTATTACTATGAATACATGTAACAAATTAACCGGGTGGCCAAATGAAAACTAACCAAAAAGAACATTTTGGACCACCGACTACACAGTGACACATTTTTACCCCTAAACCTACATTTACAGGAACACAATAATTTGTTTACAGCTGTCTTTTGAATATTAATACATATTTGACCAAAGTGTTGATTAATTTATTTATTTTATATTAATCTCACAATTATGTATGTCACTTTCTGAATAACAGATTGAAAATAATTGATGGCTTTACCTGTGAATGTGTTTAGCACGTTTAAAATCAAAATTGTCTTTGGTTTTTTTAGATCTCCCAGTTCAACATCCGGTAATGGAAGACGATTATATCCAATGCAGGGTTACTCTAATCAAATGGGTAGCTAACTACGCTCACGTAACTCGAAAACAGGGCGATCCCTCTGGTCAACCGTCTTCCATGTCGTCCGGTCAGTCTCACAGCAGTGGACCAACACCGACTCCCTCGTTAACCAACCAAGGTCCACCGTCCTCATTGTCTCATGAAGATTCCGAGCAGTCTTTCACTGTGAGCACAACTGGAGAGATTTACAGAGGACCAAGCGACATTCCCCATTCCAGCTTAGAATCCAGTGAGTAACAACCATGTATTTACAGACTAGAATTAAAGATCCCCTGTGATGAACATAAACAAAGTATTCCATAGACTCAGCTTTTGTCAAAATATCATTACCTTTGTTTCTTTAGTCTAAGGTTGTAAGAGTGTACTAGTATATGTGAGTAATCTGTCACCTTGCTGTCATGGAATGTTACATGTTGAATGTAATAGAAAAGCACTATGGTAGAGTTATAATTTCCTCTTTTGTTATCCTTAATTGAAGCCTATCACATACTATTGTCATAGCAATTCTTTAGCAAAATATCCTTAACAAAATTACAGTGATGCAGAGACATCTATTGATTTTGCTGTAAAACATTATTTGAACAAATGAGTTTTAGCATAGATGCAAACCATGAGTCGACGTGATCTGCACTATTTTAATACTGTATAGAATATTTCTTGTTCTTTTGAAGATTGAAAAATATTTGATGTCATTTTTGTTTATTAGCCGAATCTACAAGCGATGAACTGTCGAGCATATCGGTGGTTCGTGACGTATTCAACTGCTCTCGGGACCACGTGAACTTTATGCACGAGATACTTCGTCAGGCATTCCTCCTACCGTTCACACATTCCGCGGCTATCAGGAGAGTCATAGCTGTTTACAAAGACTGGATTCAAATGAATGTGAGTTGACACTTTCTATCAGAAACTCCCTTAGAAAAGGAGTAACTCCCTTAGAAAAATCGAAATTATAAATGAAAAAAACTGACTTGTGATTTTAAAACTTCGTATTTCTGAGGTTTTTTGAAATTTTCTTCGTGATTTTTTTTTCAACCATTTCGTTATTCTTCAGCTATTGGAAAAATATATTTTTACTTTCCTAAATGAATGATTAAAGGTACCAAAAACTAACAACAAGTATGGTGATCGCACTCTAGAGTGCTTAGTTCCGAAAATGTTTAACTAATTGCCAATGAAAATAAAAAAATGTAAAAAAATTGGAAAATTGAAGGGATTGACTGTGTAAAAATAAAACTATGTATGTATAACCAAACCATATTATAATTAGTATTAAATAGATATGTAAGTGGATATTATGATGCGTAAACTGAGGGTGGAAGTGAGCGGTACCTGTTGACAAGTCATTTAAATGAAATTAACTAATTGTTGAACATGCATACTTGGTGGAATTAATTTAAATTAAATTTCATTTAAATGACTTAACGGGTTCTGCTCATTTGTTGCACTGTTTCTGTGTAAAATATTGTGTAAATAAGTTTCTTATTGTATCTTTCTGTTTGCTTGTGTATATTTATTTATTTAAAAAAAGTTTAATTTCAAAAAAAAAAATGGAGTACTTTGTTCACAATTTTCAATTTTAGGTAAATAAGTGGAAAATTAAAAAAAACTGTAAAGTTAAATAACTCGAAAACCACTGTCTTTTGACCCAAACCACTGTCTTTTGACCCCTGGTTAATGGGAAAAAAATTGTTGCAAATTTTCTCTAGTATAACCCCTTTCAAGGAATGTAACGTAATTACCAGTCACCCTGTATATTACATTGAGGTTTTGTTTTCACAACAGGTGATAGATATTCCACAATTTTTATTGGAGAGCACGAGTTCCGTTCAAAGCAACGCTAACACCATTCACGAAATTGCGGCACCACCCAGGAGGTTAAGAAATGATTCCTATTTAGGAGCTATACATAAGGACAATATTTTAGTCAGAGCTGGACTGCAGGTAAGGAATCAGTCACGCTCTTTACGAAATTATAAATTATTACTAGCTTTCCCAACAGACGTTGTCCTGTGTAATATTCAATTTTTTTTTTTTTTTTTTTAAAAATGAATCTGTGCTCACTCAAAGTGAACACAAATACACTCCTTGACTCTTTCACAGTAAGCTACCGAAAGCTTGTGTCGTGAAAGAGGAAGATGGTCGGCACCTGGGATCGAACCACGGCGTCCGCAGTACGAAAGCCGACGTTGTAACCGCTGGGTCACCAACCACTTCAAAATTCAAATTTGTATAATGATAAACTAATTACCTTTTATCCAATATAATTCCAACTATATATTTTCCATTCGCATTCTGTCAATTGCACCAACTAACAGCTTCTGTCATTCAAAACTAGAGTTAAATTATATTGCGAAACATTCCATGACGCAGAGAGAATAATCAATTCCTTCACCTCTCACTTTTTTTCTTCTGTAAAAGTAAGATATTTGGAGCATTGGTTCTGTTGTTCTTGTATTTGTTTTGATGTTCGTTGTACATTTTTTTTTTGATGACCTTTGCAATTATTATTTAAACTTTTTTAATTCAACCGTACATGTAAAAGGCATTAACGCCATATATTGTGTGAATAAAGAAATATACAAATATTGTAAAAAGCACAAAGAAGATTATCTACTTTAAATTTTCTTATATTAACTGATGTTCAACGCAATTTTCTTAATATTTAATTTCATAAGAACCTTTCCTTGACAGTAGCCAACACAACAAAAAAAGAACAGTAAAACACAAGGCATTATGTTCCACGAGCTATAATGGTATCTTTACAAAGAAATGTTTTAATAATTATTATTATAATAATTAATTGTTGTAACTTTCCAGAACGTCCTCCAACTCTTCATGACGCAGGCAGCCAACGTGTTTCTTGCGCACCAGGGATCGGCCAGCAGCCACGGCATGTCCCACCAACACCTTTTAGAAGAACAAACAGACACCTGTAAGCGTGTCCTCAACATATATAGATATATGGTCATGCATACTACAATGGACACACAAACATGGTGAGTACTTTGAATTTTAATCTGTCCAGTGATTGAGTTGACAGCTTTCGTACGTATAGTGTACTGAGGGTTGTGGGCTCGAATCCCAGTGCCATTGCCACTTTCACAACGCGAGCCTTTGATAAGTGTGAAAAATGTCAAAAGTGTATTTGGCCTCACTTTAAGTTAACACATTTTCTTTTTAAAAAAATATCACTCTATTAAAAAAATATATGCATCGATATATTATTTACGTGTTATGCACTGGGAGTACTCCATCAACGTTGTCGGCTGACAATTGACAAAACGGCTGTCTTTGTAAATGTTTTTTGTCCCTACAGTAACGACTGGTAACCACATAGATAATGTTCTAAACTGACACACACACGGCTGTTTATAGCAGTACGATATTCCTAGGAAAACATACCATAATTATTACCAATTAATTGAAATTGAGATTTGTACTATGTTTAATTTTTAGGGAACAATTACTGCTTGTGTTGCTTCAGATAACGTCTTTAGTCCTCACCAAAAGTCCGCCGAAGAGAAAACACGAAACACTCGGTAAGTAACGACGATGACAAATCTTTATTCTAATCATAAATTCTCTTACGTGACACGACTATCTATTACTGAAATTACAGGTGGTTCCTTAGCCCCGGCCATCTTCCAGACATTGATAGTCACATGGATCAAGGCCAATTTGAATGTGTCCGTAAAACCGGAGCTGTGGCAGAGTTTCATGGACGTGCTAGCCAGACTCACCCACTGGGAAGATCTCATCAAGGAGTGGGCGGTGAGTACTAATACTTTGAATCACATTATGTCGTGCTCCTTGTCTTTGATTGATGTCATTTTTCTCTAGCAATCTCAAGCAGAGGCAATAGCCACTTGTCCAATCGAGCCGACAACAATATCTTTAGAACACATGTAGTAATATTGTATTATTTATTTATTGAATACAGACACCTGTTGGAAAGTGCTGAAAACATTTTTAGCTTCTAAATTTTATATCAACTTCTAATCAATAGATGGCGCTAGCATATTCGCTATATCCATTTTAGGTTGATAGGTTTAGAAGATATGTATTCGTTACCTTTACTTCCCAGGTAGATGGCATGTCTCCGTTCGGAATCAGCTCCATTACTTCATCCCATCACTGTGTCCGGTTAATTGTTTGTATAGTAATAGATCAATTTTGGTTTCAGAAAACAATGGAGACTTTAACGAGGGTGCTAGCAAGATATGTGTACAGCTTAGACTTATCAGATCTGCCGTTGGACAGAGCTAACGAGATGGGTACCAAAAGAGGAGCCCGGAGAGCTGTCAGCACCACCAAGTCCACTGCAGCCAACAATATACCAAGCACACCTCATACTAGTAAGTGTGCGTTTTATACGCTTTTTTCAACGTTCAAAATCTCTTTATTCAAACACGTTCATTTTATTTTTGCAAAAGATTAATGGGTTTTTGCCAACAATGGTTTTGAAAATTTAACCCCAAGATTTAAAGGTATATACTTAAACCAGTGATTCAATTTGGTTCGAAAATAAAACAATTAATTTATTGATATTTATAAAAAAAAATTAATTGATGCCTAAAAAGTTTCGAAAGTATAGTAAAAACTTATACTTTTAAGTTTTGGTATTGATAATGACACATTAGTACCGAAAACGTTCTAACATCTATAATATAAAAGAAAGTTGGGTTAGTAGAAACACTTAAAACTCAAGATTGGCTGAACAGATTTTAATTGTGTTTAGTTTATTAGATTCTTCTCCACTCCCGATAACAGAATAACTAACCAAACATTGAAAAAGGGATAGAAAATAATATAAAATAAAAGTTAGTATGGAACAGATTTATTTTATTGACAACAACGGCATCTGTGAAAAATTCCATAAAAACACAATTTTTATTTACTTGAGTTTACCATTGAGTTTCAAAACATTGGTACGCAGATTTTTGATAGGATTGCCTTTAAGCTTTCAGAAATAGTTTTGTAACATCGAAACATAATTTAAACGTATTTTTGTATAAATTACAAATTCTACATCAATGTTCATAGTAAGGACTACAGGACAACGTCTGTCGAGAAAGCTAGTTTAAAATAAAATATAGTTTATATCATGTCTTTTAAGATTTTTCTTTTATTTTTGTTAACAGATAAGTCAAACAAAATAGCTTTAAACACGGAAGCTCGGAGAGAAGGCATATCGTCCCAGGGAACACTGACGAGGTGCAGGAGCGATCCGCATCTTACTTTGTCCAGAAAGTTTGCTCTTCCACCTGCACAGCTCGAAGGTTTGTACTTTCTGTTACAATTTTTTTCAACAAATTCAGGTAAAACCAGATAACAACAAAAATGGATATATTCACACTAACTACATGACAGTTGCTAGTTGTTGTAAAAAAATCCAACAGATGGCTCCATACATCTCATTGATTATTAAATTATCGCTTCAGTTGGCCCAGTGGCTAGCGTCTCTGCAAAACATGTCTAAGAATGCAAATCAGGGTGTTGAGAATTCTCATGATTGGGACTTTCCGGGATGTTTATTTACCACCTAATAACTAATGTTGTTAAATTAAATTGATCACACACTAAGCCAGCCTTTGAAATAACTTGTTTGGCTTGTTCATACCATTTAAAAATGGAACACCAAAAGCGAATTGAATATTATTTTTTTACAGTTGACGAACCCAAAGAACCAAGTTCTAGGTTCAGGCGGTGTCATTCTTTGGATTCTTTACGGAATAGTTCGAGTCATGACGATAGAGATTCAGAAAGTGGTTCCAGATCTCCGTCTCCAGCGCCATCCAGTGGCGTAGAGAGCAGCAGCATCAAAGATTCCCCCCTCCAATTAGATTTGGCCTCAGAAGGATCCAATGTTGGTAAGGTTCTTTCATTCGACCTTCACAATGTTATCATATTTTAGAATTGATAAAGATTTAGCTGAAATTATGGCAATTGTTTTATTACAAATCATGTTAATTTTTTTTTAGGAAACTAATTTTTTCATTCTTCTTCAGATCAAAAATGATTCTGTGATTTGAGGTTGTGTTGTTGTTTTATTATTCATAACTAGTGGTCGGCCAGTGCTCGCTCGAAATTCGACCATAACTAATTTAGATTATAAGTTTGAACATTATCAACATTCCTTTGTCAAAGACTGAGCGAGCAATATTTAAATTTTTAGTTATTACTTTGAAAACTGTGGCATCATTTCAGAGTTCAAAATTCTGACATCTTTATTTTGTCTTTAGTCAGATGGAGAAAATGTTACTTTTCTCCTCTGAACACATGATACATACATAATTTATTTTCAGAATGGAGTGTCGGTGGTAGTACGGCGCATGTCGGGGGAACCGAAGTTGGTCGAGGAGTGGTGCTAGGAGGGACGGCACGCGGTTGGTTACCCGACGTTGCTGCCGTTTTGTGGAGAAGAATGTTAGGGGCGATCGGTGATCCCAATCATTTGCCCGATCCAAATTTACACAATCAAGTCTTCCAGTATCTCCTCCATCTCAATGACACTCTGCTTAAGGTGAGCGACTATTAAACAATAGCAATAAAGTTTCATTCACATAACCTAAAATATGTCCTTGTTCAAAGGAGAAACCATTTTTGACTTAATTAAACTCAAACACTAAATAATTCAAATGGACTGTATTATTTTAATGGATCACATATTGATGGAAAGATTCTTTTACTTCTTTGTTCGTTCAGTGTGTTTATAATTTTAAACTCCTTTAAATATTGCATAATTTTGGATCCCTAAATAATGTTGTATAATTTAAACCCCTACATGACAATACCAAATAGCACTTTCTTCAGAAGGTTAATGCACTGTTATTTGTCTGAAATTCTGAGCTGTCAGGAATTTCTTTAATTAAGGCACCAAAATAAATAAGAAACGGTGTCAACTGAATAATTTTTGATTTGGAAACCCTTCCTTTAGTGCTTGCAACATTTGTATTTGTGCAATCAAAGACAATTTTTTTGACGAACCCAAGTGTCTCTCAAGAGACCCAGGGGACATAATAAAGAATAATCACTTTGCTATCTAAAAACCTCTTACTATAGAGGCTTTTATTACAGTTTTTCCCCATCAGTAGTGTCGTTAGCACTACATAAGCCCCAACCAACATAAGCCCCAAAGGCACAGTTAATAAAAATAAATGTGTTGTCATGGTCTAAAGTTAAAAACAGTTTCTCCGTTTATGTGAGGTTCAATTCTTATATTAAAAGTTCATAGGACGTTTGTAGCAAGGTGTGACCAAGTTTCTTTCAAACTCGTCGAATTAACTCTTCATTTTGTTTAGTTTTATCAAATCTCATCAATTCAATAATGATTTTTCCCTGCTCAACAGATTGCGGCAAACCAATCATTGACCGGGAACGTGGAGACACACGTCCCTCTCAATCTAGTAGCTGGATGGTGTCTCGGTGCCGAACCTCTTCCCGGTTCCTACAGAACGGGAAAGTTGATTGCCTTGAAACTGCTCTGCCTGCTGACGTGCCAAGTACCTCCGTACCCTCAACCTCCCAGACCGCATCTATCCTTGTATCACAGAGCTCTACACCATGGTAAATATCCAAATCTTCTAATATTTAATTTTCAGAAAGTACTGCAGTCACAAGCACTGTCCGTGCTTCCTCAAAGTTTTTATTATTGCTTTTATTCAAAATTTGCAGGGTGCTCAGTTTAAATATTACATACTAATTTGTAGCTTAAAATGTCTACTTCAAAATAAGATCTAACAATTTAGCGTACATATTATTTATAATTAATCGTAATTTCAATAAATGAAAGAACTCACAAACGAACATACTGCCAGAGATGGTGGAAGTATAGTATACTTTCTTTTATCTTTATACTGGATTCCATAGAAACAACAACAAATTATCCATATTATATCTGATCAGGAAGTCATTTCAGTGTCTCACAGTACCAATGTTTACCACCATCTACAAAACATATGTAAGACCTCTCCTAGAGTACGCATTTCAGATCTGGGGTCCTTACTTGATCAAGGACATTATCCTACTAAATGTCCAGAGACGGGCTACCAGTTGCCTCAGGGACTTAAAAACATTTAAGATTTTGTCTGGATACTACAGTGTGCCTGATTTGGAGCATGTATTAAAAAAGAATGTCAATGAAAACCTTAGAAGACACCCCCTAAAGTTGAGCAAATCTCGTTTTAAATGCAATCCAAGGAAGCATGCACTTAGTAACAGAGTGGTTGACGTGTGGAATAAATTGCCTGAGAGTGTTGTGTCTGCTACTAGTGTTAATCAATTTAAGAACAGACTGGATGATTATTTGAGGTACAATGATATGGGCCTATCAGCTCGAGCTGCCTGCCCATTACAAATAATTAATGGGTGATGACAGTTCTTTCTCATTGTTATTTCCTTGGTCACCATATCAACGATCAAGAAAATATACTCTATTATTCTAGCTTTGGCTATATGTTCGTTTGTTATAAACGCAACTTTAGGGGCCTTCACACGGCATTAGAAATTGTCACATCACCTATCTAAAAATGATGACAGAATTTGTATAATTAATATAAGGTTTAAAACAGATGCATCAGTCGGAATTGCATTGTTTAAATAGGTAATGAGTTCATCATTATACAAATTCCAAATTCATAGTTAGGCACACAGGACAACATCTGTTGAGAAAGCTAGTTAATTAAATAAAATATCTTTGCTGTGAATTTCCAGGTCTGTGTGGGGAAGATAGAAGTGTTGTGGACGTACTCATCAAGCACGCGGCACCCAGATACTTATCCTTAGCTTTAGACGGATATTCATTGTTGCTCTTGGATTTCGTTCATGCTTCTACTGTTGTACTTAACTCCACCGACGTGGGACCCAATGTAAGTATTTTTTAACTAATGTCTCGCCTACTTTTTTCTGTCAAAATGTACTGAATTTCTGGAGTTTACTTTGACCAGTACTTTCGACATGAGTTTTCATAAACTTTTATGATAAACATACTGATAGACATAAATCACTTGAGGTAATTGTGTGTTTGCACCAAACGAACATAGAACCAAATTTAGAAACAGAGCATACTTTCTTTTATGGTTGATATTGGACACCATGGAAACAATAACATAATTAGTGGACGATGACCATAGAATTACATATATAAATAACTGGATATACAACTCTCTTTGTATTGAGAATTTTTACCCAGTCCGAGTCCGCCATTCTTAAAAGTTGAAGAAAGACGTTCGTGCTGTTCTAGCGGTGTGTTGTCATAGATTTACACATGTACATGTTATGTATATATGTAAATCTATGGTTGTTGTACATACGAGTAATGTACTTTTTACCACTTTCAAAGATGGCGGTGGAAGACCGGCTTATTAACTCGAGTATTTCATCCAGTTATGTGTATATGGCGATGACAGATTAGTGCCCATATCAACGATCAAGAAAATGTAATCTATGTATTTTCCAGCTCCGGTTCTATGTTCGATTGGTATAAACGCACCCTAAGAAACATGGTTTGTAGATTCTAAAAAAATTGATTTATACCAATATAATCATGTTTAATCTCTTTTAATTAAAGTAATTATAAAAAACTGCCTTTTAAACTAATTAGGGTATAAAAATAATAATTGTGGAATTCAAAATCAATCGTTTTATTTGTATCACTTTTTACAAAGAATTCCACCGAGAATGCAAGTCTAATTCGTTAACTTTTTTTAGTAGTAATTTCATAAATGAATTATCAAACTTTCCTTTGCAGTGTCCCAGAACGGAAGCGGTGACATTTCTGGCATCCGTCCTCAGTCTGCCCGATAGCCTCATGGACGCTCCAATGCTCCAGCCGTGTGCTTATGAATACAATACAGTTTCCTGTCCTGATTTAAAGGTATCGGCCACGTCCTTTGAAACCTTGTGACAATATATAACGTTATTTCTTCTTAGTTTTGCAATAACTCAGCGACTATCTGGTAATTAATGTGATATTTTTTCTTTCGCAGGAACACGTTTTGAATATTTTAGTGAGAGCGTGCCGACGGGAACCTCAGGCATTAGCTCGGTGCGAAGCGTTGGCCGCCTTAGGAGCCCACTGTCATCATATACTAGCATCAAAAAAGACCTATTCACGATTGCCCGATTGCATCAGAAATATATTGCAAGGACTTATGGTATAATAATTTTTAGAATATAACCAATCATTAATGATTCTTCGTAAATGGATTTTAATGCGTTTGTGCTCTTGTAGATGAGAAATAAAAGTATTGCCAAAGTGGCGAGCGATATCTTGTTACTCTTAGCCGATTATACAGAAAGGATGATGACGTTGTATCCGGATTTACCTGGTAAGTTCACCAAATCCAAGCACTTGATTCAATATATTGTCATTTGTTACGGTTGATCCGCTAATGAAAGGAAATACTTTGAATTTCAGAAAAAATTGTGACAATGGTTTGCGTTTGCCTTGCTCAGTTATCACCATCCTGCAATAAGGATCCCGTGAAGAACTTGGTGGGATCTCTTTTGCTCTGCTTGGCGGAGTATTGTATACGAATGGGTGTACCAGCGCTTCTCAAATGCCCCAACGATTCCAAAGATTCCCTCCTATTAATAGTTTTCAAGGTAATAATAATATCATATTGATTTTTTATTTATTATTATAAATAAAAAATATGCATCAAACCGTGATGTCTAAGGCCCCCTTATTCACGATCAGTCCATCTGTTCAAATGGAGCGATGGCACTCCAAAATATGACCATAAGTGGGGAAAACCAAATGGAAGATGTGGAGTGATAGGGTGAGTCGGATATCTATCAGTCCAAAATTCAATCTCGTCAAGTTATTCATCTATCACGTCAAGTTATTCATCTATCACGTCCAAACGGATCGTTAATGGGTAAACTCTAGTGGGCGTGATCCAAGTTGTCACGTCACTTGATGTGGTCCATCTTGGTCTCATGTTGTCATCATCCTTCCACCAGGGTACAGTCTGGCTAAAAAGAGTAGAAATTAATTATTGATGTTATCTATTAAATTAAATTAATTAGTGATGTAATTAAAATTTTATCACTCTGGCAACACTGAACATAGGTTGTTGTCTCTCATTATATATGTTTACGAATGGACAGCAATTCTAACTGGTAAATACAACAACCAATTCATTTAAAAAAAATTTAAGTACCTTTTACTAATTTGGATATTTTTCCAACATATTTTTTTTGTATATTCCTATAATATTCACTTACAAATAAAGTATAGGTTATGTTTAAACATTTTGACATTTATATAATTGAAATTCGGTCATAGAATAGTAAGCAGTTGTAAGCACCATTTTGTGGATTACAGCACCCATTATATTACGCCCGATTCTGTTTCAATTTAAGTGCGCACTAACTAAAATAAGAACGTTCCAATTTTAGTCAGTGCACATCGGTATTCAATAAAAATTAAAGAGCGTTCTTAATGTGACTAATATTGAAATTAGTTCATTTTGGTATTCTACAACACTATTTAAGTCAATTTTAGTGCGTTCTTATGTCAAAACGTTCTTAATTTTAGTTCCCACCTAATTGTATGCGACTTAAAATATATCTGATGATATTTTTATAATAAAAGTATTACATATTTTAACCTAATAAGTTTAAAAAAAGTGTTAAATATCTTTATTAAGGTAATAAAATCATAAAATTGATTATTTCCGCGTGTTTCGTTATGCCGAAATCGAAAATTGGAGGTTAGATCAAAGTCACTACTTTCATAAAATACTCTTGCGTATATTACAACACGAGATTTAAAAAATAATTATACTTATTTATTTCAAAAGGAAATATAAGAGTTGGTCTGATAAAAACGCAAATTCGAGATGCTTCTAACAATATTTAGTCAAATTTTGACACACGTAGTATTTGTAATAAACAAACATTGACCAATGGCGCATGTGCGATATATTCCATAGACAATTATAATTCATATTTTTGTTTATGGTGAACTAATTTAAGTCATTTTAGTTTTTAGAACACATCACTTTATAGAATACGAAATTTTAATTCATGTGAACTTAATTCTAAAATTTTGGAACGTTCTTATTTTAGTTCGAACCGAAACAGAATAGGACGTATTATCTCTTTATAAATGTAGAGTACGTAGAGTACTTATTAAATGTTGCCATACAAACGACTGCAGCGCCCTCAATTATTTTCTACTCTTTTTAGCCAGACTGTAGACGTGTTGCTGTTTTAAATTTCATAATATTGGGTCTTTACCTATGAAATTGCCGTTTTTCAGTACTGATCATTTCAAGCAAAAAAAAGTTTTGATTGGCTGTGAATTCTAAATTCAAATTAATTTTGTTTTAAAAACATGACATTCTTTTTAAAAAATCAGTCTTTTGTTTATAGATGAGTGTTGTATTTTCATTACATTTGGACATTTTTCGTCATAATGGATACTTTAAAAATTAGTGTAATTATGGAATTTGAGTTCCATCGTGGCACCAACGCGACATGCAAAATCAACAACGCTTACAGAGAGAACTTTTTGAATGAACGCACAACCCGTTACTGGTTTGCCCGGTTCCGTTCTGGAAATTTTGACTGGAAAAGTGAACCACCTGATCATCCGGACACTTGGGTCAAGGATGATGATACTCAATCAGTAGCTGAGCTAGCAGCAGCTTTTGATGTGAGCATCAAAAAAATATTGCTCCATTTGCGACAAATTGACACGATAAAAAAGCTTGTTAGATGGGTGCACCACATACTCAATGATCGCCAGCGGATCTTATGCATCATGATCTACCTTGCGCTGCTCAAGAGGCATAGAAATGAAGGAATTTTGAACGAAATTGTTATGTGCGACGAAAATTGGATTCTGTTGGACAATCAAAAGAGGTCAGCAAATTGGTTAGATCCTGGTTAAGCACCAAAGCAATACCCTAAACGAAAAATTACCACTACAAAGACGATGGTCACTGTTTGGTGGTCTAGTGCCAGTGTGATTCATCACAGCTTCTTACAAAACAGATGAGCATTACTGCAGATGTGTATTGTGAAGGACTGAAGACAATGATGGATATGCTCGCACATCTACAACCAGCTTTGGTCAATCGGTCATCCCCGCTGCTCCTTCACAACAACGCGTGACCCCATACTGCACAACAGACAATCTCCAGTGCGAGAGTTGTGGTTGGAGGCTCTCCCTCATCCACCACACTCGCCAGACCTTACACCTATCGACTATTACCTTTTTCAAAATTAGGTAAACCTTTTAGCGAGAAAAAAAAAATTCCCGAGAGACAGTACAAAATGCCTTTGAAGAGTTTGTTGCCTCCCGTGAAGCTGATTTTTACAAGAAGGGCATAAAAAAACTACCACTGCATTCGCAAAGATGCATCGATTGCATGGGTGATTAGTTTTAATAACGAAAATAAAAAAAAGTTGAAAAAAATCGACTTTAAGTTTTTCATACAAAACGGCAATTTCATAGGTAAAGACCTAATGAAAAAAATATGTGTATTAACGTAGTGAAATTTCGTCATAATGATTGAAGAAAAAAATCAAGTTTCACAGCTGTCACAATGGATGACACCCATTTGGAGTGATTGTGAATGGCGGTCTTAATACTCAACGAACATTTCGAAATAGCATTCCATTGCATTAAACAGGATCATAGTGTCAACCCAAATAGTGTAAAGGTACTATATTCAGAGTGTCGACTTGGATTAACCGGTAGTGTTGCTGGTGGTATGCAATTTGGCATTTCATAGACAAATACCTTTCAGCAAATTACTATAAAAAATTGTTTAATTTTACCATGATTCCTTTAAAGTTGATTTGTTAAAATCTATTTGATAATATCGTTTGTAATTTCCATAGGTTCTCTATGCGATAATGCGAGGTCGGGACAACACTGACATATCCGGCCTCTCGTCTACGGCGGATGAAGATTTCGATCCTAACATCCAGTTGGATAATATGGGTCTTAAGAACTCCATAGCTTCTTCAACTGATGTCAAGCTTTGGGCTAGAATGGTATGTGTACATCTATCTATTATTACTATCATTTTAAGTGATCTTAACTATGGTTATACCTTTCATTTTACCGTGGAAATCACATTGATGTGTGCATTGTACTAGAAGTGATATCTCTTCATAAAATGTGGCTTAGCATGGGAGAAAAAGTGGTCATTCTATTTTCAAATGTACTAATTGTGGTATAGGTATCTTTTGTTTCGATATCTTTTTTAAAACATTAATAAAATCCTTTTTAGAGAGACAGAAATCTGTTTGAATAAATATGAATTTGCCTTGAATAAATATAACATAGTCATTATAACTTATTAATTTTTGGACGCAGTCATTACTTGTTCTTCGCCTCTGACCAAACCAAAAATGTGACACAAAATGTTGAAAATTTTGTTCCAAATAAAAATGTTATATTTTTTTATTTTGTTTCAAATTTATCATCTCGTATGTAGTAAATTTTGTTTCAAATTTATCATCTCACATGTAGTAAAGCATTGGCGTTTAGTGTCGAGACGTAAACTGTTTGATGCGTGTGTGTTGCCCATTCTCCTATATGGGTGTGAGTCCTGGCACCTGACCAAAGCCCAGGCACAAAAAGTCTCAGCTTTTGAAATGAACCACCGCATCACGAGCGACGCTATACACCGGCGCACCCAGCGTGAGCCCATCACTTCTACCATTATGGGGAGAAGATGGACTTGGCTGGGACATGTGTTTAGGATGACGAATGACAGTTGGCTGAGAAGAGCGCTGTTCTTCCTCCCCTCAGGGTCCCGAAGACGAGTGAGACCCTCTCATATTGTGTTCCGCTTTTCAATGCTGAGGAATCTGGACGTGGTGTGGGAGGAGGTCATAAATATTGCAAGATCGAGCGCAATGGAGAGCTCTTGTTGCCTCCCTATGCCCCTAAGAGGGGGGTATAGGGAGTTCGGATTTATGTAATACATAATAATAATAAATCGATAGTAAATCAAAATTGTTCAAAGCATATTTGAAATTTATTTCCAGATATGCACACAACTAGTGCTGTACCTGGGCCACTATCCCCTTAACGCTGGCTGTCAACTGTCATCTATGGTTAGCGAGAATGATGACTCACCTGGACTGGGTACGGAATTGGGCACCCCCGTTCTTACAGCCCCCCACATACAGATGTTTAGACTGAGTGATTCAGTGCTGGCTTCTTTGGTGGAGTTACCAGTGCTGGAAATGCCTGGTGGCGGAGTGGCACCAGGTATGTACTTTAAATTTTATCTATATCAGTTGGGTCACCATGTGACGTCTTTATCTCAATTGGCTAATAATATAAGGTAGATAAAAAAATGTTTAAAATACAAAAAAGTGTCTTTGTCTTTTGTAACAACGTTTATCAGTAAAAAATTAAGAATGAAAGAACTTTCTAGAAATTGCGCTATTTTCTGAATTTCCTTGCTTGAGCTTTTGTCATCAGTAATCGTTAAAAATCAATAGTACGCCGCAAAGATGATTTCAAATTATGTCAATTCATACTTATATTTATAGCCACCATACTGAATCGATTTTCACTTTTTTGAATTTATATTTTTTTTGCTGTCTGTTTCCACTCAGATATAATTATTAATCAAGCTATATTATTAGTTTTTTTACTTTTTGATCTTGAGATGAGAAAAGTTTACCCTTCGTTCGGCTCCCGTATGACAAGACCACAGCTAATAGTTTGGCAATCACTGGTCTAACGTATACTATGGTGTCACAATGAACATTTTTAGGCATTCTTCATCTTCTTCTCTGGTTTCAATCCTAGGATTGGCTTGCAGCAATTTCCTCAATTCTTCTCCTCCATTCTTCATAGGTTGTTTTTAATTTTGTCTGTTGAATTTGATTATAATATTGTTTAACTTTACTCAGGTTTGGTGACAGCCGATAAACAAGTGCGTGTTATACTGAGAGACTTGGCTGGAAAATCGTGTTGGGACGCGTCGGCGTTATATTGTGACCCGCAAATTACCTCGGTGCCGCAGACTGCCTATCCGCAACCTTCCATTATCAGGTATATCTAATATATATATGCAGTTTTCCTCTTTTACGAACTTAATAAATATCAATTTGTTCTAACGTTTGTGTGATTTGATTCCAGTCACAATGCCCGTGTTACCAGAGGTGGTATACAGTTGTCGTCTCTACCGCCTCCGTTTCCACCAGACCAGCTACCTGATTACAGAGTTTCGCCCCCTGATCAACATCAACTCGATCATGTAAGAAGATTTTGCATTACAACAAAATTAATTATAATCTCTATAATATAAAAGAAAGTTGGGTTAGTGCGAACACTTATATCTCGAGATCGGCTGAACAGATTCTTCCGATGTTTGATTTCTTGAATTCTTTTCCGCTCCCGATAACAGAATAACTATCAAAAAGTTGAAAAATGCATAAGAAATAATATAAAAATATGATATTAAAGTTAGTATGGAACGGATTTCCTGCGATGTATAATAACAAAATTATTGTTACTTGAAAGCCATTGACATATAAAATTGGTATGGGCATTTTGGATTGAATTTCTTGGGGATTTTTGATTGAATTTCGTTGAGGACTTGTGAATTAGTAGGCTTAGAATGTATATTACAAGGAAGCATTTACACCAAGATAATCAAAGCTAGAAGTAGAGTGTTGATATGGACACTAATCTGTAATCATCCATTAGTTATTAGTTCTTGCTTGTTATTGGTTCCATGGTGTCCAATATCAACCATAAACAAAGTATGCTATATATGTTTCCGTTTGGTGTAAACGCACACTTATGTTCCAATAGTTTTTAACGGGTGCGGTGTTATTACAGTTGTTGCAGTACATTGGGCACACCAGTCCTGAAGTGTTGCAGCACAATGGGCAGTGTCTGAACCAGCCCGCCCCCACCCCTCTGCCAGGCTCCACCGAAGATGACACCATATCCGCCATACTGTCCCACAAGAACAACGAGACCGACTACCTCAATAAGAATCTCAACAGTTTGAGGTATGACCTCCTTTCAAAGAAACGTATTCGGAGATGCTCGCTAACCTCCTATAGCATTGGCACTTAAAAAAGAAAATTCTTTCAAAATCTGAAAAGAAATACTGTTTGACGGATTGCTAAAGCCCTCCAACTATTCACTATCACTTTATCCGTCCAAATGGCGCAATTTTGGTCCAGAAAATGACCGTCAGTGGGGAAAACAAAATGGATAATGTGGAGTAATAGGGTGAGTGGGATTTCCATCAGTCCAAATTCAATCGCGTTAAGACATTCGTTCATCACACCAAACAGGTCGTCATTGTTAAAAATTGTGTCTGAATTTATCTCATTTTCTCATAATGCCTCCACCATTATAAATTGTTTGGTTTTTAATTTGATAGTAGCAAAATATACCTACTTATTTTGTTAAAATAAGTAAAAAACTCAAGTTTCACATCTGTCAAAATGGAGTGATAATGTCGCTGCATTTGGACAGATAGCGTGATTGTGAATGGGACAAATATTGGACGACATAAAATATTTAAAAAAAAAAAATTTGGATTGTATTTTATGTACCTACTAATTAATTTATTATGCAGTTCAAACATAACACATATATTATTTAATTTGTTGTAGCCGGTATGTGTATGTATTATGTTGTATCAAGAGAATGATAAAAAAAGACAGCAAAAGACAAAAATATTATAAATCTTGAAAAATTTGATTATAGTCTGGAATATCCCGAAGAAGAATCCTCTTTGACCGCAGAGTCTTCGGAATTTCACGAACAAAGTCCTGTGTTCAGACAAAGCCGGTTGCTGCTTAGTCAGCTCGGTTTTGTTGGTTGTTGGGGACGCAACGCCGTCCATCTGCTGAAGAGATCCGATAGACTACTCAGGGAATTGAGAAATTTGGATGCTCAAAGGTACGATTACACATTATTACATCTGGTGTAGTATAAAGACAAGTTTTTTAGAAAAAAGAATAATTAAAATTCAAGTCAGCCCCCTAATAAAGTTAGTACAAACTTAAATTTACTAATTTACTTAAGGTGTCGTTTCCTTAAAAAAAATTACTTTTTAGGCGAATGAATGAAACAAATTTCAAACATTATTTAGATTTATTTTCACATTTTCCGTAACTAAACTATTTAATTAAATTCATTCTTCAATAATACGGAAATTTCACTTTCGTACGTGTTAAGGAACCGCGGAATCATTAAGTAGGGTTCCTATTTTCATATCGTGCGATAAAATATCACACACTTTCAAAGTATGCGATATTTTAGCTATCACTTTTCTTTGTTTTGGTGTATCGATATCAGCTTTGCGTCGAAAAGCGTATTGGTATTTGTCGTCGATAATTATCTATCACATTTTGACCGATAATTATCTTTGATATTTGTAGTAGATAACTAAGAAAAGTGAAATAAAAATGAATGAATGAATGAATAAATAAATAAATAAAGGTATCATTTTCTTATGAAAAATTTCCACCATTGCTTCCAATCCTTGCATGGGCCTCCTCCACATGCGTTGATTTTCAAGGCAATCTCCTGCCATTTCCTCTGCGCCTCCTTGTATGACAGGCGTCGGCAACCTATGGCACGCGTGCCAGGCGCGATGGGGTTCTGAATGGCACTCTACAAAGTGAAATTCGGTATAAAATTCTTCTCCCCTAGAGAATTTAGAATTAAGGCGGCACCCTGAATCATATTGGTAGAGTGGCTTGGCACACCACAGCTAAAAGGTTGCCGACCCCTGTTGTATGAGAATTTTCGGGTGATCTTTCCATCAATCAAGTCAAAAAAAAAGTGATAAAATATCGCATACTTTGAAAGTGTGCGATATTTTATCGCACGATATGAAAATAGGCCCCCGACGCAAAAAGTCGTAGCCAGTGACATTCCATACAATGTGAGAGAAAATCCATAAAAATATCGCACATGATAAATTATCGCACGATATGAAAATAGGCCCCTGGGTATAATTAATTGATTAAGAAAAGGTGCCAAAAATGGCAATTTTGAGAGAATGGACCCTTAATTTTCAAATATTTGTCTAGTTCTAAAAAACTTTTTCGTGAAATACCCTGTTGTTGCCGACCATATTTCTCTTTCACGACACAAGCTTAGCTTTCTGTGAAATGCGTCAAAAGAGTATTTGTGTTCATCTAGGGAAATTAAATTCATAAAAAAAAGTTATTCCTGATTACTAAAATGTTTGACTCAATTTCAGATGTAGAGAAACCCACAAACTAGCTGTGATATATGTTGCTCGCGGTCAAGAAGATAGAAATACCATATTGTCCAACAGAAGTGGTAGTCCAGCTTACGAGTCTTTCTTGGCGTCGCTGGCGTGGGAGGTATGTCACCGTTTAAAAAAATATCACATAATTTCAAATACAGTTGAAGGCCTTGGAACAACAAAACAAACAAAATTTATTTGAGGATGAGAATTCAGCTCTGAACAATTGTGTTTATGTCATGTCCAGTCACTGACAACCAAAAAAAATGAGGGTCTTATGTTTTGACACATCTATTACGAGAGAATGAAATTGTTATTCTTCTATTTTCTCTTAGGTGGAGTTGGAGAGTCACAATGGATTCTTGGGAGGTCTTCAGAGGGGCGGCCCTGGTGGAGTGTCTGCCCCCTACATTGCAACCCTCACCCTAGAAGCTCTGTTCCATGTCGCCACCAGGATGCCATCAAATACTCCCGAGGCGATTCATAATAAAGTAAGATTTTTACTAAAATTGATAGACTCTTGGTTAATTAATGACAAATTTTCAACTTCTTGATGCTGACCTTACCCTAATCATACTCCATGCAACTTTCTTTATTTTTTTTCATAAAAAAACTTCTCTTGACAATAGCATACACATTAAAAAAATATTGAAATTGCGATGACCAAGGGAAATACGGCTCCCTTTTTATATACAGCTTAAAATCTTGATATTTTTATTTTAGACTCGTCACCTTGGTAATGACGAGGTTCACATAGTTTGGAGTGAGCACTGGCGACCGTACAGGCGTGACACTCTCCCGACTCAATTCTGTGATGTTCTGATAGTGCTGTATCCTTTACCCGGCGGACATTTGGTCAGATGCACTCTCTCCAGAAAGCCCGACGTAAGTATCAATACACAACTCTTACATATTATTCAAACTGTTGAAATTTCTTTGGTTTAAAAATAAAATTTATCAATTCCAGGTCCCTATGTTTGGTCCGTTATTTGACGAGTGTATTCTGCCGATGAAAACGGTTCCAGGCCTAGTCCGAGCGACGGCATTCAACGCTAGTCGTGCAATCAGAAGCACAATGTCGTTCTATCAGCATGCCTATAGCGAGCGAGCGCGCAATCTGGAATCAGTGGTACTACAGCATAAAGAACCAACAACATTTGAGCAGTTCATAAGCAGGGTCTATTCACCTTTACCGTCGGAAACGTCGAAGCAAACCAAGCAAGGTAAAATCGTTTTTCTTGTATAATCATACTGAATGCCATGAATAAAATTCTTATATTTGTCTTATAATAAATTTAATATCGGTTTGCAGAAGCCAGTTCCACACTTGCCGCCGCTCTTTTAGATCACAGCGGAGCGTCAATGCAAAATCGAAACATTAGCAATTGGATCAATCACTCTGTAGTGGTTGCGAGCGCTCAGGAAGTCTCCCAGCAAACGGCCGCCGCTCAGCATAGTTTTTCACCGAGACCATACAAGCGGTTGGGACCATTTAAAAGACCGTCTCACGCGACAGACAAGCAACAAACGCAAGTACAAAGCGAGAAGCAAGTCAGCCAGCACTCGTCGGGGAGTATAACGCCACCACACAGTCCTACGTTGCCAACGACCAGACGTAATCGCTGATTGATGTTTTAATTTTGGGACTGCATAACCTTCATTACCTTTTAAAGTATTTCATATCAATTTACCAGTGAAATTTTCTTCTTGCGCTTCTTTAGCTTGTAGCAAAAGATCTGCCTCTTGTTTTAAATTCTGTTTGAACCTCTTAAAAACTGTCATATATACAAACAAGACAGTTTGACTAGTAGAAACAGTTCTAACAGCCGGTTTCATAAAAAATAACACGTTTCATAACAACAAAATGAGACTTTTTGTTAAAGCCCCGTTATTAGGACTTAATAAAGTCGACTTTAGTGTAATTCAATCTTTTACCTCCAGAGTTCATAGAAAATTTCGTGGCGCTCTCTCTGTCACAAATGTTGAACATATGTATATTGTGACATTGTGGACTAAAATGACTAATAAATAGGGTGGAAAACATGGCAAAACGGGAAGAATATTATTGTTTACAGATTTAGTTTACTAATTCATGAACCATAATAATAAATTAACAACAATAAAGGCACATTGATACTCTATTGAGAAAGGAAATTGACAGATGAACAGAAATTTACGCAAAATATTAGTAAACGACCTATGTTTTCCATAGATTTCCATCCAACACTAGCAACTGCTACCAACTTTCAAATATTTTTTAGACATTTCAAACTTTAACTGAAGTAAGCGGGAATATTTTTTATGAAAGGCGTCTACCTAAAGGAGACTTTAAAATTTGAAGGTTCCTTTAGCTAAAGAATTCTTTAGTCGCTTTATTTGAAACCGGCCGTAAGGAATTAATGATATAGGTATGTTATAAGTCCGCATTTTGATTTCATCCTTTTTCGTAAGCAATAAAGTTTGAATTATTTACATATATTATTAAGCCGCTGGCTATACTGTCACATTGGTATAAAAAAGTGTCGTTTATTCATCACAAGCAAATGTGTTATACTTTTAAGTGCAAAATTTTTAAGTGTTTTTTTACAAATAAATAGTCGCATGAAATATTCTAAATGTATTGAAGGTTGTGTACTTTCAAAATTTAAATTCGAACATTGTAAGAAATCTTTATAAAATATGACAAACTTTAAATTCTTTCTCATTTGTGCGTTGTGACTTTATACATTGAAAATGACAAATAAAAGTAATTGTCTTTCTATCTAGAAGTCATAATCGATATGCAAAGCAACAACGGATAATTTGACATCCATATTATTGTGAGAGATCTACTATAAACATGTTTTTTTTTTCTGAATCACTAGCGTAAATTGTTTTTAAAATTGAAATAGTTTATCCTATATATTACCATTAAAACAACAATCATTTTTGGAATTACTCCCATTTTATTTTATTAAATATATCGTAATGTTAAACAATAATTCTAAATATTAAAATTAATCTAAACTTTAACAGTAGACTTGCATAGAAAAAAGAAAGAAAGCCATTAGCCATATTGTTCGACATTAAAACCATCATCGATATGTAAGATATAATTATAATTTCTAAAATCGTTGTTTCATAGAAAAATTTATTTTATAATAAATTATTTTATATATATATAAGAAAATGAAATATTAATTCATCCAATCATTCTTGACTTGTTAAATATTTAAAAAGAAAAATTATAATACACGCTCTCATCGCATGGTTCTGTACATTTTAACTTATTGTAGATATTCTCATTATAGCAATCAAATTTTATTACATAAATAAAATAATAATGAATATATTTTTTTAGATGACATATTGTTATATTATCTTATTTGCATATTTTATTGTAGTAATCTGTAAAAAATTAGTATTTTAGAATATTTTCTGCATAGGTATATCTGAAAACGGAAAAGAAAAATTTATTATGATTGTAAAAATGTTACATATCTTAAGAGAATAATAATAATAAATATACATCTTATGCCGAAATTCATTCTCCTCTGAAGATTTAAAAAAAAAACGTTACGTTGGCTAGTTTCATTTTAATAATCGCTTTACCAGTGCATTCGTTATTTTGTAAGTTGATTTGTTTTATTTTTTCAAAGTAACTGTCACTCAATCAAAGAGATTTAAAAAAAAAATGCTGTAAATCTTGTAATTGTTTGTTCTATTGAGAAATATTGATCTTGTGTACATAATAATATCTATTTATTTTAATTTTTTTTTCTAGAATGATGAACCAATGATTTTGAAATAAAGAGAGTAATATTTTTAATTTTGTAAATAACTTTGATAGTTATAAACAAATTTATGATCAAGAACATTTTTTGTAGTTTTTACGATTGTTTTTTTTTTCTCTCTCTGAGATTGATAAGAGGATTTTCATAAAATGGCATAAATAAAATCTAGCTGCATCTAATTCAAATCATTGCCCAATTAATAATTTAACATATTTTTGTTAAATTTAAATGGTGTGAATCGGACGAAATTAGTAGTAAGCCTTTTCAAAAAAGAAACTCGCCAAAATGTGAGCATTGAACGCAGGTCTTTAACAGTGGTACTAATAGAAACTGCGTTATAACACCGTTATAACGGGAATAGTGTTATTCCAGCATAAATCGCTTGTACCTGGCGCTACCAATAATCAACCTATACGGTGTCATATGTATACTGCAGAATACTTTGGCAACCTCGCATTTATCAATGAAGCTTGTGGTTGTTCCATACTACGGGGTTGATTTCTAAGAATTCCGTACGAACCCGATTGGACAAGCTCGAGTGCGTAATATCATGAGTATGAAAGTACGAATCGGTACGAATATTTCCGAAGGTCGATTTGATTCATTGACTGCTCCGGCTTGTTGCAAGTTTTCGTTTGTTAAGTGTCAAAATAAGAAGAGTGCAGTGGTTCTCTGTCTCATTAAACAACGCTATTCCTTCATGGAAATTATTCTTATAGCTTATTCCTTGTTTTATTAGTAGCATTTTTGCGTATTCTGCGCGTGTATGAAGAATAGTGTTCTATTAGTACGGCTGTTAAAGTATAATTATCCAGGTAATAGATATCCAGATAACATATTTTAATATTCACAATGAAATGTTTGTTAAATCATTGCTGGCTATTTATTTTAAATATAATAATTTTAATAAAATTTAAATAAAACGATTTTTATCTCTTCCACAATTTATTTTGTCCCTGACATGTTTCGAAAGGACACGCCTTTCATGCTCACAGGGTTTGGTGAAACTCGTGTTGATAAATGTTTGACAAAATAAATTGTGGAAGAGATAAAAATCGTTTTATTTAAATTTTATTTAAATTAATTCCACCAAGTATGCATGTTCAACAATCAGTTAATTTTATTATAATAATTTTGTCTAAAATATGCATAATTGCTGTACAATCTTTTTGCTGCGCATTTGTAAATCTTATAACATGGCATGAAAGCAATTTTTTCCTGTGATAAACTGCTGGAATAAGTTGCGTTTCCGAATCTTGAATAATTATGACTAAATGATACAGAAGAAATTAAGAATTTGCGGTGCTTTATGTGGTTTTAAAAATGTTAAATATTTTTATAATATGAATAAGAAATATATTTTTCGCTCTGTGTCAAATGTAGAATTAACATTATTTTTTAGAATGCACAGAGCTATTTAGATAATATACCTATATATTTCTTGAAAATAACCATTCATATTAATTTGAGATTTTACACTCAACCGTTTTTTTTTTGTAAATGTGATAATGGCTATTAATTATTTTCAATATGTAAAAGTATACATAAAAAAATTAAAGTTCATTTCTCGAAATTTCAAGGCAATCAAAGCTGTTATCAATTTTCATTAAAAAAATCGATGATTTTTTTGATAGAAACTTTTCTATTTCGTTGTTGACGACAATTTTTTTTTAACGGCTTGGTGCGAACCTTTAGCCAAGACAGCAACTTTTTTTTTTTAGTCACGGCGTTGCCGTGTCAGATGGCTTGGTGGAAACCTTTAGCCAATGAGAGACAGCAACTTGACATCACAATGTTGCCAGTAGGAAAAGTTGTGACATAACCATAAAGTTACAAGTTAAATTTATTAGGTAATTATTTCGGTGAATTTAGAACAAGACCACATAAAAAAAGGTTGAGTGTAGTTAGTTTTTGAAGGCCTTGATGAGTGCCATTAGTTAGTACCACCATTTATATTATATTGGTTTAATCATTTTAAAAGCAACTCACATTCCTTACTAACTAAATTTGTACAAAAAAATAATAATATTACTCACAATCAAATCTATACATACTAATAAGATCGGAAGATATATGTTGTTTCTTTGAGCTGTATGCAAGTGTAAACTGGACATAGATAAGAATGCGGTATATGTTACAGATTGCTATGATAAAAGTGTGTAAAATAGGCGCTGATATGGTTCGTCATGTTGAACGAAGGAACCGAAAAGAATATATAAAGCTGGAAGGAAAATGTGAATGACCAAAAAAATGTAGATCGAACAAAATGAATACTCTCTTAAGGAGTGCCAGATCCAAAATTAAAGAAACGTAAAAAACTTGTATGGAAAATGTCTGGATAAAAAAGAATGAAGATGAGCTGTTATGTTGTGAATTTTACGAAACTACTAATATTATTGTTTTAAAAAACTATTCACTAACAATGAGTTAGGACATCTAAATAATGATCTTGTACTTAAATAACGGATTAAGCGTATTGAATAAATAAATTAGATAGCTATTAGTTATAACAGTCGCGTCCTTGCAGTTTAGTTTTGCTTTTACTTTATCTGTGATTTAAAACCACTTCTTATAATCTGTGATTTAAAACCACTTCTTATAATATAATCAATAAAACTTCGATAAACCTTACAATTTTAATATTTTGTAAAAGAAATCCTAAATTTTGTTCAAACTCTTTCAAATTAAAGCTGTAAGAAAGATATAATTACACCAAAATGATTCTTACAAAACTAAGATGGCCGACATATCAACCGTTGACATCATTTGACAGTTCACATTGAATCAACAATGAAAATAGACTGAGTGCTTTAATTGACGTTTCTCTTCGATTATTTAGCCCTACTTTTACTTTGAAAAAAAGTCAGTGATGTGAAGTTGAATCAGTTTTCATAAAGGGGAGAGTTTCTTCTTTAATTTTTTTCCAGTCATTGGGTAAGAATACGTAGAAAGCCGATTCCTACCAGCTCAAAGATTGTTGTCTATGGTTTCAATGCATAATGGGCATGCCGGTATCCCCATTCAAATGCATAGCGTAACATTCTTTGCGCCGGTTGGCGCGGATCGGAATCGGCTTTCTACGTGTTCTTACCCATTGCCTCCAAACTGGTATTTGGAGACTACTGTACAAGTGTACAATGTGGCCACGTTGTTCGTAATTTTAAGCATGAAACGTTAATTATGATATCAATTGATCTCGATACCTATTGAGGTTCTTTTAACAATTTTTAACAAACCCGTCCTTTTCAATACCCCTTGCTTGACTGTTACCCATTAGCGTAAATCTCTGATTTCCTAGGAAAACTGTGTCATTAAACAGGTTTATTTTAACTTCAAATTGGATATTTTAAAATGAAAATACACTTTTTTCAAATCATATAGAATGTTTCAGAACAGTTAAACAGGACATTTTTCATTATAATGGCCATAATACACCAGTGAATAATATCTATTTTAACAAAAAGGCGCGGTTTCCTAGAAAGCGGTGGTTGATATTACTTACATCAGTTACGGCCGCTTTCCAAAGCCACCGGTATCCTAGGAAATCAGAGCATATAAATTATTAAGTGATGTTAATCCATGGGTATTGACTTGACACACACATTCAATCATTTTTTAATAAAATATTCCAAAATCTTCATTATTAATTTACGCATCAGTATTATGATGTAAAATATAGAAATTAATATTTCTGTCTTTCTTGGACATAACATTTTTTAAGAGAATCCAAATTTAAAATTCTGTAAATATAATTGAAATCAAACTTATACTTAAGATGTAAATTTCAAATGTATGTACTTACTTACTTTTTGACATTCATTCCTTTTATTTATTTGGAATTTTTAAAAAATGTTTCGCTTTACTTATACTCGTTTGTGTATTCCTGCTATTTAAACATACTTACCATCAAAACCTCTCAATTTTCTGTTTTTGTTAGTAGCCCGTCTTATAAAACAATAATGGTGCTAAAATATTTTTGGAATTGGTGAATGTTTAGGGGCTAGTTATCAGTAGAACTAAAATTAAACAATGTTTGCCCCGTCCGTGTATTTAAAGAATTTTAATATTTATATCATAAATAAAATAATAATTTTATTGTACTACTATTGTACAATTTCTTTGTGTGAAACTGTTATAGCCGACCTCGGTACCCTAGTAGCACAGGTGTGCCATCCTCAGATATCTCAAAAATTTCCTTTGTTTTTTTTTCTCTTCAAATTTCTACTAGGGCTTGGATTTCCGTCTCAATCGGTCAGCACCTATTGACTTGTATATAATAATAATAATATAACACTTTTCTATACAAAGGTGTTAATATAGCCGGCAGAACTTATTGTCTGAGGCAATTTTTTCCAGTCCATTTACCCTGGGTAGAAATTTCAAGTGAAAAAACGCTTACGCACAAAAACTCTGACCCGACCGGTAATCGAACCCGGGACCTCATGATCTGAAGTCTACGCCAGTACAACTAAACTACCGAGGTCGGTTGTTTGAAGAATGATTCAAGCATTAAGTTCCTCTGGCCATACTGATATCTTTGTATAGAAAAGTGTTATTTTTGTGGTTTCTTTATGTTATTGTACTCCTTTTATATGTTTTTTTTTATGTTATTCTACTACTGTTGTATTGTTTTGTTTAATCATTTTACTACTGTTACATGTTTTTATATTTTGCTGTAACTGGGACTTGGATATGTTGAATGCAGTGAACCCACGAAGTCCGACAAACATTTTGCAAGGCCGTATCTATCAAATTGTACTCCCTAAGATCCCCTATAGTCCTAATTTTTTCCATGACAATCCGACATTTGATGAGATCAATGCATTCCAAGATTGACCAAGAACAATAACCAAGTCTTTCATGTTGGGTTCTTTTGACGTTTTTTTCTATAGGTTGGTATTGAATATGACTCTCAGAAGTAGATTTTATAATAAAAGATAAATTGTCCCAGATTGAAGTATTATGAATTCAATTGAGCTGTCATCAATCATAGGGGATAACCATAGACTATAAAAACTCGACATAAAAATCCTAATGGCTAAAACACTACCATAACACACTGACATTTAAAATCTAAAATTCGTCCCTTCTTCATAGTAGGAGTACATTAATATTTTATTTATTTAAAATTGGATTCAAATTTTCATCTTTATGATTGTGCGAATGATTTAATTCAATTATGTCATTTATAAATATAAAATTTAAATGGGGAATTACTCTGATAACATACCTATGTGTACCATATTGGACAACCTGCTTTTTTATAGAAACATTGTGTACACTGTTTTGGTCTCCTAAATACAATGATCGAATACACAAACTGTATATTCCATGCATAATATATTATATTATTTTGGTAACTATTTAAAAAAAAATGCTTATGAAAAATAATAATAAAAAGTGTAAATGTATTTTTTTTCTTAAATGTAATTAAGAATAATAATTTAACGCAATACATAATGATAATGTGTATTCGAATGGATAGTGATGTCTCTTATATTAATTATGTTAAGAAAATATCTATTATTTATTTTAAATTATAACATTCAAAATAAAAAAACACAGTTTTCACAAAATTGTCGATGGTTTTATTTTAAGCATCCTAATATTTTTACATCGGCTATGAGAGTTTGATTGATAATTTAGAAAAATTCATGTTTTTGGCAATTTGTAGACTCCCCCTTGAAACAGCAACTCGTGGCTCCGAACTTTCTTGTCGAGGAAATGCTTCAACTCTTGCATGCTGCACTCGACGCCGGTTCCCTGGGACGCAAACATTTTTAACATTTGATGAATCCTCTCCAATGATAGACTATCCAAATTTGTCAACATGCCGACGATGTAAATCCAAAACACTTGAAGTTCTCCTTCTCTTTGGTCATGAGCTGAGGCCATTGCGCTCTCCTCTTCTTCCTCACACACCATATCCTGATTCTGAGCCGATTGAACTATCATCGGAGTCCGTGAAGAAGAGTCGTCACCTTCGAGAAGGGTGTATTTGTCTGTACCAACTTCTCCGATTATACCTATAGATTGCCAGTACGTAATTTTTCGTCTTAAAATAGTTGCTGGAACTTTCATAGTTTGACTCAAATCATCTAAATACCACTCCGATTTGTCGTGGAAATGTAATATAATAGTAGCTTGCATAGGAGACACAATCAGATCTATTGTTTTGCCATTAATTTCTATTTCTAAATTCACAGTTCCGAGATGCGGTTTCCAACACAAAGTACGATTCCCTTTATAAGCTTCGAACGCCTTGGTATAAATTTCTAAATTCTCTTTAACTCCGGCAGGCAATTCCAGCGTTTCGTCTTTAAATGTCGGCCAAAACTGTGCCGATAAAATCATAGCATTTGTCGATATGATATGAGAAGCTGACTGGAAGCTAGGATCTTGCTGAATGTGAGTATTAATTCTCTTGGAATCTGAGACATCTTTCAACATCACTTCGCAAAAATGCAACTGGGATTCTCCAAATCTTATTTTTAATAATTCTAAGTATCTGATTTCTTTCTCCGCATTAAACGCAGCTTGTGCCAGCAGCCTATCGGCGAGTAACGTCCTGTACTCGTTCACAAATAATTCTTTGCTTCCGTAAACATTAACAAGCATGGATATAATGTCGCTGCTGGATCGGAATTTGGATGACGTTGCGGGATCTGCATCAACTGGATCT
Organism: Mystacides longicornis; assembly: GCA_963576905.1. NCBI lineage: Eukaryota > Metazoa > Arthropoda > Insecta > Trichoptera > Leptoceridae > Mystacides > Mystacides longicornis. The sequence goes on along the minus strand of OY756439.1, from coordinate 5,109,925 downwards.
GGAACCCATTGTTCCCAAGGCACGGCATTTTCCGAATCCAATGCCGCTTGCGAAGCAGGATCGTCTCTTACTCTCGCCAATTCTTCAGCCAGTTCACTTCCAGGACCTTCTTCAGTGAGACTGCTCACCACACTCCTAACCGTATCATCCCGGGTCCTAAGATAACTCCTTATAGGTTGAGTCACAGTTATCAATAACACGCCCGATGGATCTAAATGTTTCAAAGCTCTTATGGTAGATATATAACCTGTCAATATGTCGGATGTGTTTACAGCAGGATGCAGAAGTCTTTTCTCCAGAGCCGACTGAAGATTTTGACTTAGCGTACTCCTCAACTCGGTTTTTTCTAAGCATATCTTGATATCTTCTATAGCCGCTTGAGAATCTGGATATTCAATGACTATTTCAAATATCTGATCTATCATTATTCTAGTGTAGGTTTCGTATAAATAATGTGTCAACTTATGTTTGAATTTTTCCATCACTGTGAAGGGATCATCGTTGTGTTGCTGTGTACTACTAATGCTGTATATTCTGCGCAACCATGACATGACCGTTGTATCCAACCAAAGTTGTAACGTAGATATATGGGACACATCAAAAGTGCCTTTGCACATTGTCTGCACATGGTTTTCTATTCTCATTTGTATCAAATGTGTCAACACTTGCCCAGTCAGTCTTTCAAGCAATTGCAAATCCAACAAACGTCTATTTGTTTCTGTGAAAACTCTCGCTATGTACTGGCACTGGCATTCGTTTGGCAATTCATTACATCCCGCACAAGGAGAGACATCTTCGGTCTCACTCTGGTCCGAATCTCTCTGCATTTGATCATCGGTGTAGCAAAATACATCAAAGGATATTTTGTAAAAGGCATAGACTATATGTTGAAAATCTAATGGAAGCTGCGACAATAAAGTCGCTCTCACCAATAACTTGAACCCATCCATGACATTAGTTTCACCATAAATTGAAGTTTTTGGAAGACATAAATTATGGAGTCTCTCCAAGCGTTCTATCATTGGTATAAAACAATACAATGTGTCATATAAGTCCTTGATAGCATTCTTGAACATCTGAAACCCTTCCATATCTTCACCTTTTTTGGAAAACTTTTTCCAAAATTCTGGAGCAATACGCAGTCGCAAAGTTGATTCAAACTTATTTAAAATGACGTCTCTGATCATCGAAACCATATTCATTTCAGTTAATAAGGTAACTACATCTTCAAATTCAGCAGGTGTACAATCACTTGTCAGAGAATTTTGCAAGATAGGAAAAACGTGTGTTATTTTGTTCCAAGCCTGTTTGAGGTCTTCCGCAGACATTTTAGAAGACTATCGATATATTTTCCAGAACTAATTCTACAAATATTTCAAATTAACTTAACATTATACCAAAAAAATATTCAAACAACCTGCAACAGTTTTGATTTCTTGACATTGACGCATGACGTATCGTTTGACATCGATTTTATGGCCATAGCTAAAAACTTAATTTAATCATGATGGCATGAGTTTCGTTGTTTTATAATTTCGTGACTAAAAATTAGGTGGTATTTATAAATGATTCATATTTTATTTATACCAATTAATTAATTGATGTAATATGAGATTTTATTAAACAATTTTTTTACACATCAAGTTATATATTCAAAACGTCAATGATCTTGTACTGGCAACACAGTATTAATCAAAATATTTCACCGAATGGTAAATGCGTAAACAAATTTGTAAGAATTTTTGGTTTAATTAATTATTACAATGACGGCATTGCCTCCGCGAAAGATTTCGACACCTAGTAAAATATCCAAACAAAATGTCACGCCGTTACAAATACTTCTCCAAATGGGTTTTCCTAAGCACAGGGCGTAAGTTGTACATATTTTTGTTACTTCGTTTTGGGGATTTGCGCAATTTACCGAAACTTAAACAATATGACATAAAATTAAGTAAATACTAAAAAGTATCTCTGTTTGTACAATTATTTGAAGTACAGTGTTATTTTTATTTAAATCTTTACAGTATTTCACACTTGATTTAATATGGGTAATATTATGTGGAAAAAAAATATCGGCATATTTTCCAATGAAAAGTTCACACTAAATGCCAACTTCCTGTGATTGATTTGAATGGCATTTTAGACATTCTTAGCCAATTTATTTACAATAATAAAAAAAAAAGTACAATGCAAATAACAAAAAAATGCATAACCATTTCATGACACAAAACTCCATGCTTAAAAGCATCATAGTCAATAAAATAAAATCTAACCTAACTCAGAATCAAACCCAGGACCTGTTGATCAAAAGTCGGTGCCTTAAGCTCAGCCATATAGGAACTGTAGTATAGTGGAGCATAATGTCACTTTGAGTGTTGTCTATGTAAATTGCGTGCTCTCCTAGAGAGCTGTAATTGTTAACTGCTTACATTGCGTCCATAATATTACAGCCGCTATACGACGGCACTGCTTTTCTAGGAAATCAGCCTTAAGCTCAAGGACTTCGACTGATGATTATTAAAAAACAATTCAATGCTGACTATGTAGATCCATGCTCTTTGCTTCAAAGTGTACAAAAACTGTCATTTTGACAAAATGCCCTGTTTGGAGTGCTGTGTGTATGTGTAGATCTCATACTAGACATTGGCAGTTACAAATAAAACCTATTATTTTTTACGTCATGAATTTTTTTTTTTTATACATATAGTTATTATTTAGATGGTGGTGAAAGTGTTAATGAATTTTTTTATCAACATATAATTTTCTAAATTTTGAGAATTTATAAGGCCGAAAAGAAGTTGTGGACGACGGAGAATGACGTGGATCAAACACATTGTTTCTGTCCTAAAGGAAAACCAGGTCAGAAGTAAGAGAAACAGGAAAGGTTGTATCAGAAATGGTATGTCTGTGGAAGAGTGTGCTTGGATAGGAAATTGTATGAAACACATTTATAAAAACTAGTGGTCGAACTGTGCTCGAAATTCGACCCATAACTTATTTAAATTACAAGTTTGAACATTATTGAGATTCCATTTTCAAAGAATGAGAGAGCGCTATTTCAAAATTTTCTTTCAAAAACAATGACATGAATACGTGAATTTTGAAATGTTGATAAGTATGTACCTACAAAGTTTTTTCTATTAATATTAAAGACAAACAATATTAATCTATTCTCAATTTATATTCCGCCATTTCCAGCTCCACCTTTCATTTGAATATACCGCCTTCAAAAAGCTTTCTGCGCCCATTATTTTTACTTTTCATTTTAATATTAATAATATTTGGACAACTTTTATGGCGCCGTTTAGTGAAATATCTTCACCTCAAGGGCACCTCACATAAAAAGAAAGAAAAGAGTAATAATCACCAATTAGGTTCGTCAAACATCTGAATTTGATGATATTTATAGTACTATAAAAGTGTGTGTGAGACTTGTGAGAGTAGGTATCAAATAATACATAACTTTAGTGATATTAATGTTTTTTTTATTGATTTAATCTATTTTTTATGCATAATTTAAAAAAAATATTAGCATTTGCCACTCTATTAAATTATAAGTGTGCGAAATTTCATACTCTTCCATCTGCGCAATTTTCGTAAAAATGGTCACAAAGTTTTTCCTTCACGTATTAATATATAGTATGAAATTAATAATATATATATAGTATGTATGAAACACAGATTTTCTTCGTTTGTTTTTTAAACAAATGAAGAACTGGCTATCTGTATATCAATATATTTCACCAAGTACCTTGGTACAATATAAGTTGTGTTGTTGCAGAGTTAAAGCACTAGCAGCTACAGGCAATAGAAGTGTACAATTAGCATCTGACTGGCTGCTCACTCACGTCAATGACCCAACCATAGACGAAGATGTGCCTAGAGAATATATCTTGTATGCCTGTCCAACAGGACCACTGTTGGAGCAGCTACAAGATTATTGGATCAAATCCAGAGAGCTGTGCGGGTGGAACGGAGCTCATAATTTTATACCGCATATCACCCTTGTATCTTTCTTTAAGGTTAGAAACCTCATATTTATGTGGCTTGGTATCGAAATCAGTGAAATCCACCGGTTATGATTTTAGGCAAATGCAATAAAACTATACATTAACAGCAAAAAACGGTTGCCCTCTTTAGTCTCAAATATTTGACTTGGGTTAAACTTCAATTCTTCCGTAAATTTACCCTGCAGGGTAGAAAATAATATTAGGTACTTTAAAAATTTTTTGTGGTATCCGTTAGTTTTATGTGTTTAAAAATAGTATCTTGTATTTTTATAAAAGCCACATTTATGGTACCTATATCAACTCCCTTCCCTATCAGCCGCCACCGCTTAACTTTAATAAGACCCCACTACAAAATGTCCCACTGATACTTATGCTTTTCATTTTTAACTTTAGGCACCTGACGAATGTTCCTTGCAACTGTCAAAAGCCTTAAAACACATCATGGAATCAATTGGACAACCTTCCGACTCATTCTTGACATTAGAACCATATATTAGCCCCAACTTCATGGGATTATTCGTGTGCGAAGACCATGCTGAATATTTGAAGAAAATAGCTGTGCAATATGTTAAACATGTAACATCATCAAGTAAGTTTAGCACAATATCTATGCTCACAAATCACTTTTGGGTGTTGCCGTTAATTAAAAATATATCTATGGTACTCGGGTGGAGCATAGACTTTTATACATATACCTAGACAGAGTACCTTGATATCTTTTGATAGCGGCGAAGTGAGGCAATCTTGAATTGTCTCTTTCGCACAGTTGGTAGGCAAGAACATTGCGATTTGTATGTGAAATGCGGAGTATGCTGTGTATTTTTCGCATTTATTCAACCAAAAAAGATGTAAAAATTGAAAACATTAATATGAATCGATTAAGAAAGCAACTGAAATGTCTAGTAATATAAAATACTAGCACAATTTTTATTTTTCCTATATTTATGAGGTGGTTCTTACAATATTGTTGAAAGGTTTGGTTCGTGTAGGTACTGAAACTAATAAACCCTCCAGAATAGAATGTTTCTATTTATCAGGTAATAATTTGCTTTGTTTAATATTTTATTAATGTGTATAATTAATAGTTGAGTTATTTAAATTAAATTAAATTTAATCTTAAGTTTGATATCTATCTGGAATTTAAACTTTTGATCCAGAGGGGGGTCACGACCCACAGGAAATTATAATAGAAAAGTAGGTATTTTATTAATAAGTTATTGAAAATTTTTAAATATGCGTCTGATCACATACACTATACTAAGTATTTGAGCTAGGTACATAATATAGCTCTAGAAAGTCTTTTAACTATAATAATAATGTAAATAATAATTAAACCACGAATGTTAACAATAAAAATATTACCAAAACAGCTGTGACTAACTTAAAAATAGCTTAATATTAAAAATAGAAACTGTATAGACAATGTTTTAAAACTACACAAAACTTAAAATAAAAAGTAAAACCGGATTATAATTAACACAAAACACTAGATAAACCCTCAATATTATAAATACATCCATTAAACAGTATAAAACATAGTATAAATTAAGATTTTATAACGAAACACGAGGAACCGCCAAGAAAACGTATAGCAGAAACCAATGTCTTGCCAACCAGCTAACAAAAAAGTGCCGCGCAAATCGACACACTTTCCACGGCTACTACGCTGTTTAGGTATATAGTATAAAAGTCTATGGGGTGGAGGTCATTAAACTAATTTAAAAAAAAATATCTATGGTTGTACAATATTGTCTATGAAAACTGCCGAATATTCGCTGATTAAGGAACTACTAATCACCTTATTTATAATTGAAGTGGTTGGTGACCCAGCAGTTACAACACCGGCTTTCATACTGCGGACGTTGTGGTTCGATCCCAGGTGCCGACCATCTTCCTCTATCACGACACAAGCTTTCAGTAGCTTACTGTGAAAGAGTCAACGAGTGTATTTTTGTGTTCACTTTGAGTGAGCACAGATTCATTTAAAAAAAAAAAAAAAATACTCTTTGTACTTAAATTAACCTATTTTGATAATTATTTTATTTTATTAATTAAATAAAAGAGTTTAAACATTGCTCCTAGACACTGCATTAGAAGAGGTTCTCCACTCTTCTTTACTATAAATTCTAAGTAGAATTCCAAATTAAACATAAATAGAGTATAAAGTTTAGCTTTAATTTCTCAATCACTGCATGCTTTAAAAAAATGTAAACAAAAATGATAGATGGTTACATGTTTTAGATTTAGCTTTAAATAAATAAACATTATTATGAACAATGAAGCAATATGGTACCAAAGAAGTAAGATGTTAACAAAATGATTTTCTATTATTAATGGTTTATGGCATTTGAAATGTCAAACCTGGGATGCAAGCGGATATTTTCTTTTTGAGATTTATTTATTTAGCCATTTACGAGAAACAGAAGCAAACTAAAACAAAATACAATGATATTGAGATAAGCTTAAAACACAATCTTCATAAGAATAATTGGGCTATACTGGCAACATTCTCAACTGTGCAATATCTCTAGTCTATGAGGAGATGGAAGATTGTTCCAAACTTTCAAAAAATGGCATAGACAATCTAAATTTATTTTAAGTAGGTAACTACCTACTCTACAAAATCAAAAATTTTAAAAATGCATAGAGTAGTATAAAATTATATTGGCAGTGTCAAAAAATATGTTTTCTTACTAGTTGGCCTGACAGTGGATACCTATGAACAACTAGACGCCCTGGCGACCTGCTTCCCCTGGTGCGCCGTCCCTCAAGAGCCTCGAGAGCCACGTAAGGCAAACAAACCATAGATCACTTTAATCACAACCCACTCTGTGTGTGTGTGTGTCTTGTTTTGTACAAACCATTTACTTGTCGCTTTTTTATTTCTTAGTTTTCATTTTTAGCTGCTGCATGTATGGAAAAAACTCACGATATTTTGTTTAACATTTTTATTAGCATAGTTTTTGCTAGTTTTAATGTGTATATTTTAGAGCTTGTCCCTTTATTATTACGTGGAAGATCCTCTCACATCGTGTTCCATTTTTTTGAGGCGGAACTAAGGGATTTGACATGGTATGGGAGAACGTCGTAAAAATTGTAAAAGATGGAGCGCAACAGAGAGCTCTTGTTGCCTCCCTATGCCCCTTAGTGGGGCGTAAAGGGAGTTTGGATTAGACTGGATGGTTCACAAAATATCTCATAAGGGGAGAGGTGTTTGGAATTAATCACAATCAACTCTATACTGGGACAAAATGACAGAATTTATTGATTTTCTGTGAAATTATAGCTTGGCTTTATGCACCAATGCATCCATGACTATTTTTTTTAATGAATTTATGGTTACTTAAACTAACAGACTTATAATTTTTCGGCCCTTGATAGCAATTCATTAGCATGTTGATTTGTTTCATTTTTACGTGATTATTTGTGCACTTAAAAAGAGTATGAAGTTTTTAGTACAATTTTCTTCGGGGAGTCGTCTTCCATGGGGTTATGCAATTTGACGGAGTCTGCATGAATCCATTTTCCTCACATGTGCATACCAGAATCTTCTTTGCCTCCCTCGTCTAACTATACAGTACAATATTGTGTTAATAAAATGTTACTGAATTTTTTTCACAGCCATTTGCTTGGAGCCCCATGTAAAGTCGCTCCACATAACTTTGGCTTATCAGTTCCCTTCAACTGTGTATCCAGCTTTGAAGTCGTTGACAGAGAGTCTTCAGCCCCTGAGGAAGGCATCGTGGGAATTGAGGTTATATTCCAGGGATCCGCGGTTGGCATCACATGATGTACGTATAGTGCTTTTAATTTATTACTTTGAATCAACAATGCTCAAACTGCGGCTTGGATCCAATACAGTTGCGATGACCTCTTCCTACACCATGTCCAAATCCCTCAGTTCTACTTAGGAAGAACGGAACATGGTGTAAGAGGGTCTTCCTCGTCTTCGAGACTCCGATGGAAGGAAGAACAGATCCCTTCCAGAGGATATTATAAGACGTTTACTGAAACAAAAGAAGTCTGAAAATGGCTTGTAAATAGCTTGTCACGTTCTACACAAAAAAATAAAAATGCTTTCTGAACAATACAATATTTTCAAAATCATTGTAACCAATATAAAAATATTTAATCATTTAACATTGTTTTTGAGTAGTCCATAGGCAAATAGGTTAAGTCTTACTTTAGTCAATTTTTGTAAAAATTGTCCAAGGCCTTCAATTACTTGATGCAAAATAACTGTGCAAATTTTTGTAATATGAGCAACTTTTTTACATTTTAACAATAATAAAATTTAAAATGATCTTATTTAGTTTGTAAATTTTTTTAGGTTCATACAGTGAAACACGTCTACACATCTAGAGAAAATGACGAACTGGAATTGAGAATCGGAGATTATATCTATATTGAAGAGAAGGCCCTGATGAATTCTCCTGACGGATGGGTGCAGGGCATATCTTGGCTTACTGGTAAGTTCTTATTCAGACCTCAGCTTTATATTTGAATATATACAAATGCTTTAATTGTCCCTAGGTTGGATATCCTAAAATTGCTAGGCACATCTCCACTATTTAGATTCATCTTGTGATACCTACAAAGGAATGGTTTTCGATATACGTTTATCTATTTGAATTATTAATTTGTCAAATTTTGTTGATGATTTTTTCATGTCTGCATTTTCTTCATCAAATTACAGGTAATATGGGCTACTTACCTGCCATATACACAGAAAGAACTGCAGAATCGGATGCTTGGACGTTACATAGAGCCATGCCATTAGGTTTACACCACTGTGAGTATTATATTATGCAGACATTGGTTGCAAATATTTAAACAATAGGTTATAATATTCAACATGTCAAAGATCTTTAGATAGTTTTGAAATTACGTTCGTAATGAAAGTCCAAGCCAGCCTACTAAAAAGCCGTAGAAAATAGTGGAAACCCTATAGTTGCTAAAATTACAACTTTTTTTTTTACTTATAACTTAAAATAAAATAAATAAAACTTTATTATATCAAAATGAAGTGTGGAGACAGTAAATAGGACAGTCGAAAGGGCGGACTTATCCCGAAGGATCTCTGCCAGCCAACCCAGTTAAATCAAAGAGAATATATTAGGATTGACAGAACAATAGATAACAAGTGACAAAAAATAAACAATTATAATAGAAAATAAAAATATGTCTAAGAATAAATAAATAAATAAAAATATATACATATAATATAAACATATAAATACAATATGAGGATAGGGATAGGATGGACTAGATGTTGGGGAGGAATAGGGAGGAAGGTGGGGATGCTTCTCATCTTACAATGAAGACTAACGGCCGGCAATGATCCTGCGGAATGTGTTGATGGACGAACAAACGCGACATTGCAGTGGGAGTTGATTCCACAATCTCGATCCATGCACCGTGAAAGAGTCCGTGTAGTACTTCTGTCCGTTGGTATCTTTTCTGGTATTAAACAGAAATTGACAATTCTTCAAAAACGTTACTTGAAACTTTGTAATACTTAGCCATTATACCGATTTGAGGGGTTAAATAAAACTTTGCAGTTCTTTGCAGTATTACGATTATCGTAATACTGCAAAGAAATTGACAACTGGAATCTGTATACAAAAATAAAACCGTTTTTTGTTTGAAAGTGATGAAGTATATTTTTGCACCTGACAACACCAATACTACCACTACCGGAAATACTGAGGTGTATCCAGTCTATAGAATACTTTTTGTCTTTTAAAAACATTGCAACGAAGTGTGGTCTGTATTTGAGGTTCTTCTCAATAAATAGTTTAATTACGAAACGTGGTTTCTAATTTTAATAACCTTTTCAACAGAAAGCTATTGTCTGATATCCATCGGATTTAAAAAATCTTTTTTCATTTTAATATTCTAGTTCTCTTTAGGCTCTTAAAAATCTCGTTACGACTCTTAGGCCCCGTCCGCACTGCGAAATTTCACCGCCCGGATTTTTTTCCGCAATTCACACGTTGAATCTTATGGGAGTGTCTGCACTTGTGGTAAAAAAAATCGTGCAGAAAAAAATTCTGTGATTTATTACAAATTGTACGCGATTATTAATTTCGATCACGGAATATATTCCGCACGGAATAAAATTTGTGCGGTGAAAAATCGCAGTGCGGACGGGGCCTTAGAGACATTATTTGTAAATTCAATATGAAGAAAAACCACATGACGCATAACGCCATTTAGTGTCAAGACATGCGCGTCTTAAATGTTGCCATATGATTTACACTCATGGTAAAAATAAATGGTATAATTTGTACGGCAGAAAAACTTTGCTGGATCAGGTAGTACTGGCTGAACTTACAACTTAGTAATGAAATATGTTTATTTCATTGATTTTAGCCCCAATATTCGACACAAAGTATTCTTCCAAAGCTGTCTCGACAACAGACGATTCCTTGTATCAGCATCAGTTTGAGGAAGAAGGTCCATGTGAAGTGGACGGGATTATCCGTCAATCAATCAGCGCCCCTCCAACAGCTCCGGTGACGCCAGCCGCAATCCAACTCTCTGCGGATGAAGGGATGAACGAGTGGGATCTTAAAGTGCAATACAGCAATTCCGATGTGGATAGTGTACTCTCCAATAAATCCAGCAACAGTCCTAATAGGGGTAATTATATTTTGGAACAACCCACTTCTTTTGAAAATGTAATGATATCATTAGGTGCATACTAAACACAAAGGTGCCTGAAACGGCTTCCGTTGCATAGACATATTTCAAGATGAGATGAAGCTTTTTCTTCTCCTGTTCCCTTTTTCCAACATCTCCACTCCTCTCCGTTCTCCGCTGCTCTCTTAAGAATGTTCAAGGTACAAACTACACTCCATGTCCTGGAATATCTGTTGCAAATATTCTTGAAGCGGGCATCCTCTATCAATCGAATCCTCAACCATTCCCTCCAATATTGTACCCAGTAAATTTTCGTATTTCATTACATGCCCCAGCCATCTTGCGCGTCTCTGATATGGTGTTCAATATGTGCCTTTCATCCCGAACTCTCGTAAGAACCTCTTCGTTTGTGGTATGTTCCCTTCAAGATATTTTTAATATTCCTCTATATTTTATTTTTTTATTTATTTATAGACCTCCACCCGGACTCGAGTGATTTTGGATTCCTCTATATGTCCACATTTCAAAGGCCTCCAGTCTTTTCGATACACCAGTTTCACAACCATATAGTAAAATGCTCCATATATAGGTCTTACATAATTGTTCACAAAGTTTTGTCGTAATAGTGCCGTTTTTATTAAGCTGAGGAATGAGAAAGTTGTATCTTAATACAATTCAATAGTTGATACCAAACTTTGTACCAAGAATACCTACAAACAAATTACAGGGATTTAAATACTCTAAATAAATTTATGTCAAATTGTGTTTAGAACTTTCTGTTAAAAAATGATGTTAATTAATAGTTTCAGATTCCGAATCCACCAAGGATGACCAACCAACAGATGAAACATGCGAAAATGTTTCCAACGGCCATGCTAAGGTATGATTTCTAAATATTGTTCAAATGCGCCAGAAAATTACGAACATTAGTGAATTGCCAAGAAACAAACTCGTAATGCATTCCTGTGCAAATGGCATTGTCAGTTAAGTTTTCTCACTAAGACATAATTATTACTTGTATGGTTTTTAGGAGGAAAATGAAGAAGAAGAAACGGGGACCAGAGAAGTGCTGGTGATGAGGCACGGAGAGAGAGTAGACTTCACGTACGGCTCGTGGGCTCCTTACTGTTTCGATGAACACGATAATTACATTAGGAAAGATATGAATATGCCACCATCGCTACCAAAAAGGTACACTTCATTCAAATTACTTTAGAACACTCTGTACCACTCTGGGATTGTTTTATGTTGTGCACAACTAAATTTATTTCATTGTTATAATCGGAAGCAATATACTTACTTACTTCAGCCTCCTTGTCTCCAGTATTGAACAAATGCCTCCCTCTTAGACCTCCATAATTCCTTGTCAGACGCTGTCTTTCAGTGCAAGCTGTCTACTTTTTTAATATCATCGGATAAATTTGGCTCGAGCCTACCCGTGCTTCTACATTCTTCATCTCTTTACCATCAGCTATCCACAATTTTTCATTCCCTTTGTGATATATTAAATATCCTTCTCTCCATCGCTTTTATTTAACCCGAAGTTTATGCGTAATTCTTTTTGTTAGAACAATGACTTGAACCAATAGAAAGTCATCAAATTTTTTTTCTTCAGATGATTTTAGGATATTGATAATTTGCCAAACACAGCCTATCCAAACTAGATTTGGTTTCCATATTTTTATTGTTGAATATTTCACATCCAGTCAATTAATTGGACATTTTTTTATGTTACTGTGTTTAGGACAGGAGGCAGTGCTGCTTATACTAGTGACTGTCCATTGACTATGGTTGGATTATTACAAGCTAAGTTGGTTGGCGAAGGCTTGAAGTTGGCTGGTGTAGAAATAACCCATCTCTATTCGTCTCCTTCATACAGATGTGTTCAGACTGCTCAAGCCATGCTCGAAGGTTGGTATCTTTTGTATATACTTTAAGAGGTACAAAAACTACGTTATAGATAATGAATAGTCAGTTTTAGTTGAAATTCTTTTTATTTCAATTGGGCTATACTGGCCTGTCCTTCCTTTTGATGTAAATCCCAACTGTCCTTCCATCTTTTAAGAGGTACGCTGCTATGTAAGAGATTCTGGTATTGTCTATTCTTTGTACATGGTCATACCAAACCTTTCCTTTGCTTTCTGCACCATCTGACAATATCCTCCGCATCATACATCTCTTGCACTGTCTAATAATAACTTATGCAGTATGTCCCTTACAGTTTTGCCAGCGTTGGACCTCAGTGTCTTCATCTCGGATGTTCTGAATATTCGTTTGCATTTTGTGTTATCTGTTCTAGCTTCCACACCGTAGGTCATGAATTGATTCTCTATAAAAATAATCTCGTAAAATTTGATGTTTAAATGGATTGAATATTTAAAAATTATAATGCTTAAATGTGTTAATGATTCCAGGACTAGATGCCCCCACCCCGCCTAAGATCAGAGTGGAGCCAGGACTTTTTGAGTGGCTGGTCTGGTATCCTAAAGGACTCCCCACATGGATGACGGTGCAGGAGATGAAGGATGCTGGTTTTAATGTTGACGTTGAGTTAGTACTTTCAATCTTGTATCTATACCAATAAATCAGAGAAACCAGCTCATTGAAAATATTAAAATTCATCTACAATGTAGGACTGTGGGACCTCCAGCAGTAATTTATTCAGAGTGAACTACGTTTTTATCATTTCATCGTATTTCGCAGGTACGAGCCATTTATAAAAGTGGGAGAACCGCCATTCGTTACACCCCTAGTGGAGTCTGAATGCTTAGAAGATTGTAACCAATTCTACGAGAGGAGCGCCAAGCTTATCAAGCACATATTGCACACCACTGAGTCAACTGGTAAACAAACACATTAACTATTTCATTTTATTACAACTAAATTTCTCCTATAAACTTTGATTTTATTATTGCCTGTTAAGTGTTAACACATTCTATGCACACTACACAGATGTTGTATGTGGTTCATCGTTTCAAAATATACATTATTGTCAATTTGACAGACACTGTTGTCTTTTTTTTTATAAAAATGAATCTGTGCTCACTCCAAGTGAACACAAATACACTCCTTGACTCTTTCACAGTAAGCTACTTATAGCTTGTGTCGTGAAAGAGGAAGATAGTCAGCACCTGGGATCGAACCACAACGTCCGCACCAAAAAGCTCTGTGTTTGTCGGTGGATCTTTTATTAGATTATTCATTCTCAACGTTATTGACTTCTGAAATATCCGTTTTTATGCCTTACTTTTTGTAATATTTTTCTTATGAAATACTTAGCTATTTTATTTCATGTTTTTTTTTTACCCATCATGCCGTGTCCCGTAAGGGTAGGCAGAGAGAACGGACCTCCACTCTTTTCTATCCTAGCATACTCTTTCACTTCTTCCACCGACATAACATTTCTCATACACCCTCTCCTATTTCTCGTACTTCTTACCTGGCCTTCCTTGACGGAATCTATGTGTTCGATCCACGTCATTCTCGGTCAGCCACGCTTTCTTACACTTTTCCTTTCATCCTTATGAATTCTCTTTGTCATTCTGTTTGCATCCATTCTTTCCACTGCCCAAACCATCTCAACTTATTGACTTTCATCTTTGTCATAACACTTCCAAACCACATTCAAAATATTTCTGTCATTTTTTTATGGTGGCTGTTGTTTTTATTTTGCAGTCGGCACTATAATGTTGGTGGGCCACGCCAGTACCTTAGACACGTCTTGGAGGGGGGTCGCTGGATTGAGTGCCCGTGGCGGTGCGTCTCTGAGTCGGCTCATGCAGGGAGTACCCTATTGTAGTTTAGCCTGTTTCCGAGGACCTCCGTGGCATTTAGCTCAGCCTCCTTGTCCGCCTCTGATGAACACGTCCAACAAAAGGTTCGATTGGAAACTCCTCAACAACCAATAACATATTCACCTCGAAAACTTTGAATGAAGTACTACGTTCTAGAAGCAACATCTCTCCTTAAATGTATAGAAAAAGGAAGCAGTTTATTCACCTATGGGTTTAGTATGGTATATAATCGATAAAAGGTTGTTTCATTTTCAAATAAAAAAAAACTGTTATATTTTTATTTAAGTAATGTTTTCAAGAGTCTCTACATCAGTGGTTCTTAACCTGGATTTGTTCGGCAAGTCAGTCATGTGGGTTCAGCGGAACTTCAAGACATGCACTGGACTCATATTAAGAACTTATCACTGAACCCCTCATCAAATTAAGAAGGGTTCAGTGAATTCGCATAAGAAACTGGTGGAGTTTAGCACCTCCGAAAAGGTTAAGAACCACAGCTCTAGAAAATAACAATGATGAAAGTTTGTTATTTCCCTATCAGAAAGAGACAGAAACAGTTTGAATAAGCGTGTATGCCGCTTCTAGCACATATTACATAATAATTCAATGCTGAAGAATCATATTGAGTTTGTTGTTATTGTTGAGTTTGTAAAGTTTATGAAAATATTGTGTGATATCTAGTAGGTACCTAGCTGGGGTTTTGTTCAATAATAATTTTTTATATATTAGACATTACATAGACTCAATTGATTTACAAATATTAGGTTATTTTTAGAAAATGTACTTATGATAAATTAGTTAAGTTCTTTGTAATCTCTTATTCACTTATATTTTTATCCGTTGGAAAGTTAGCAATTATACACTATTGGTTGTTTTTTTTAATACGTAAGAAATTGTTTTGAAAAAAAATCCTTTTTATACAATACTTGTATTTGTAAAATTATAGTTGTATTTACGTAGATAATTAGTTGTAAAAATAGTTCTGTATGAACCACAAAATATAATATTATTCGCATTGTCTGTCATAAAATTATGTAGAATTCCCTAATAGATCTTAATGCTTTTATAGATTCAATCCAATTCATAAATTAAACAATTTGTCAATTTTGCTTAAATATCGGTTGTATATTGGTTGAAATGTTTTCGGACAACCGTCCATCCTCCGTAACTCTAAATCTTATTGGACTACACTTATGGAGTCATTAAACATTTTCTATATTTGATATCAACATTCCGTTAATTAGGAAAAACAATCAAATTTTTTTTACGAAGTATGAAATAAATGTATTTTTACTAGATGTAATTTTGGATTAGAAAATGGTGAGATTTTAAGTTAGTAATCTTTTGGTAGAGGGTTTATATTCTAGAATCTCATTCAGATAAAAATTATTCCTACTTGTAATAAGCTTATCGTCTTTTAAGAACGATTCGCCGCATTGTATATTTCTAGTTGAAAAATCCATTTCGCATAACACGGTAGCTGATTGTTATTCAACGCAACAGAAAGAAATACTCGATTCTTTGAAATGAATAACTTGTACTTTTGATTATTGCTTTAAGCATATTGTGTAGGTTTGATTACTGTTAATAACTTTGTAGTATATATTTTTACAATCGTTTTTATCCGGCCAAATTGCTCATACAGTAAAACCTCGATTATAACAGACTTCACATATAATGGACAACAAAATCCGCCCAATTAGTTCGTTATATGGAAGTTTTACTGTACTAAATTTCCGTTACTCTTTTTAATAAAATACTCGGACATTATTACTCAATCAATTCCATTTTTATTACCACTATTTGCGTAAAAAAAAAACTATCGAATTAAATCAACATTTTATTTAAAATACATATTTTATATTATATTCTTTTTCTGACAAAATGAACACCTTTATTGTTACAGTGTAATATGAGTTCATTATTGAGACTGAAATAATTTTAAGATGCCCTCTACTGTATACAATACTACAGTCTGTCAAAATACAGTCCCTTCTCGGATAAATTTGAAACTAGGTACATATTTTTCATACTGGTAATGATTTCATTTGCGTATCCAGTGTTACCTGTGACGGGATCCCCTCAACGAAGCTATTACTAACTGGATTTACTCTAAACTAAACTACCTAACTCGAACTACCCCTGATCTAGCTAAATCAAATTTCTGACCAAAATTTCCTGAACCTCCCCTAGATGACAACTCCATAATAACGATAAACAAGAGAAAGAGAAAGAAAAAAAAACGTAGTAAATCAGGTTTGTCTTTACAGGGGTAAAGACAAGAATCCTACGGTCACGAGGCACCATTCTGTGAAAACTTTCAATCATGTTATAAATTGACGAATATTTTGTTTCATCTTGTTTTGAATACTTCTCATGTCATTTCACAGGACTGAGGATTTAAGGTAGGACTCTTTCATTTCATTATTACTAACATCACAAATGGTGGAGCATCCTGCGACTTGTTTGGTTATATAAAAAAATGTGTTCTATTATCACCTTTATTTTAGGGCTGATCAAATGTTTACAGGTTTACATATATAGTTATAGTTGAATGATTGTAATAATTAATTTCGTACACAACGTATTGGGTCCTTGAATTTAGGTTACTAGACGATCACAATATCATCATGGCCATTAGATTCCACGTAGCGATCAGAAGTCTTCTTGAAAACACATACGATTTCCTTAACCGTGATTTCAGGTGCGTATCATGAAGGTTGTTAACCCCTTCATTTTGGGTTCGTAGGTATTCGTCTTAGAGTCATCTACCTATTATATAGGTACATTGATGCATTTCCTTCAGTCGACTCGGGTTACACGGTTTTGTTAAACGTTTATTTAGCCAGATTAGGTGTATTTCGAGGTTAGGTAGTTTAGTTAGAGGAAATCTAGTTAGTAGTAGCTGCGATTGGGAGGATCCCATCACATACCGTATGATAAAATGAAGAGCCCTCAACGAAAACCGACTCTGTTTTGACAGTCTGTACATATTATTATTTTTTATTTACTCAACACTTAATTATAAAGATTTTGTTCATCATTTAGCCCACCGTACAAACAAATGTTGAAACATTACCAGTGTGTACAATTTATCTGATCTTATTTTATATTATGTAATTAGCTTATAACTATCTGGATCATTACTGAATATTCCATATTATTTCTTCTGCTGACCGCCAGACGATTTCCTGTGATCCTTGATATTGATGTATTCCCTTTGTAAAATACTCCTGATGGGCAGTCCACGTCAGCATAGACTGCTTTATATTAAAATAACTTGTACTTAATCATTATATGCCTTACATTGTAATAATTTATTGTTGAAATACATTTTATTATATTTTTAAAGGCACTTTTTTTATTTCTGCTATTTATAACTTAAACTATTGGTGATATTTTTCAGCTCCATAGTGAGACTTGCAAAGGTTTTATTTCTTGGTAGTGGTGGTGTACTGCAAGACAATTTCAGTGGCTTAGACAAATTGAATTCAAAATTCCTAAATAGATTATTGTGTCCTATTTCAGGATTAAATGTATAATAGAACCAACAATTTGATATAGATGCGGGTTCGAATCCTGCAGGAGGCATGCTGTTTTTCAACATGTCAAAGATTTCCATCAATTGCAATTTCGGGATTTCTACAATTTTGACCACCTAAGTCAGCCTCCCAAACAACAGTAAGCTCATTCGTAGTGGTTCAAAATTTGTAACACGATTTTTTTTTTAATTAAAAAGAATTAAGCTAATTCAAAGTGAACACAAATATATTTTTGGACATCGTGAAAGTGGAAGTGGTCGGCACTGGAATTCGAACCCATGACGTTCAACACGCTGAACGTACGAAAGCCGTTGACTGATACCACTGGGCTACCAACCACCTCATTTGATTTAATGATAGTGTCAAATTGTTAGTTTTATAATATGGCAGACAAATTAAAGTGAACGACATGCAATGTTTAAAGAAAACTAATTGAATTTTGATGTGCCTACCTTTTTATGGTTTGGGGGATTTCTGTTGCTCCATCAGTTCAAGATATTTACTAACAACATTTTTCTGAAACAAATTTGACAATATTGAATCTTGTGCACAACAAAAATATAAGATATATGTATACTTAAATACAACTTATTTTTTATACAGAAACTTACATCCAACTGAAAACAATCAGTGTCGTCACTATCACTGTCAAATGTATTGTTCACATTCAGGATATTTCTATGCCATGGCTTTGGTTTCGGCTGAAAATATATAAGCACCCCACATTATTTATACCCAGAGTATATCACATCACCCCCAATAGGGTATTTCATAGACAATATAATATGGTGTATTTGACAGCATTAAAAAACTACATTAGTCATCCTAATAGAATACAGCTTTAGACAGGGCATATTTTTTTTAGTTTACAGCTAAAATATGTTTACTTTTTGTACGAAATATTTCTATTGAATTGTTCGCTCATGAAAATGTCCTGGACCCCCGATGACGACATCACTTGTAAACAACAGATTTTAGTTAGCGTTTTGTAACAAGTTTTGACAGGAATATTTGTGTTTGACATCATTTGTACAAGACAGCGATTTATCACGCGCTTTTGGATGTTTAAACTTTGAACTCCATTACAGGAAATATAAAAACAGTATAATGTATCAAAGAATAAATTTAAATGATTTCCGAAACCAATCAAAATGCCCTATTCAAAGTGTCATACGACTGACTCTTATTTCCTTAAGTCTTAGTAGAAAAATTGAAATATTATAATGAAACCACATTGTTGAAGAAACTAAGAAATTGGCTTTGGAGGATGTGTACCTGGTACCTCTGCAGAGAATATTATGGAAGTAGAGGGTAAGACTAGTTCCTCTGCAGAGACAATCTGATATCGAGGATATCTTCTGTTTCTCTCTGATTAATAAGACGTGTGTTTAAGCTAAAACTCGGTAACAGCTGGTCCCATTTGGCTATTCGTATAAGCTCGGGGTATTTATAAACGGTCAGAAAATATGGAACAATGGCGTGGAAAATAAAAAAACCAACGGTTTTTTTTTCGGAGGTGATGATGTGCCATGAAAGGTATGAAAAAAAAACTGAAAATATTTACAAATGTACGCGTATGGCATTTCAGCAAAATTACATGAGTATCCCTTAGCTATTCTTCGGCAAATTAATCAGGTCCTCCATCACACCATTTAATTTAGAGAAAATACCCTCAGACTTTCTAATAAAACATTCCTGGATTAGCTTCATTCATTCTCCCTTTAAGGCCCCCGCACACCGCAAGCCAGCCCGGAGGAGACCAATCCGCAGCAAACCCAACCCGCATGAAACCGACCTAGCTCGATCCAAGCAATCCAACCAAAAAGCCGGCCCCGGACAAATCAAGCCCGCCGCGAACCACCCCCAAACCAACCAGCAATGCGGGGGCCTAAGCCCCACTCAGGAGCATAGGGAGGCATCAAGAGCTCTCTATTGCGCTCAAAGGCGTCCGAGGCTCATTGTGCTTATGATTAGCTTACCTGAACATAATTCTTGGTTTCCTGAAGATTCTTTTGTGTTTGATCAGTGGAACTGCTTCCAACCTGTGGACTGGCTACAACCTTTGCATCTTTAACAAAACGCTTTTTCTTAATAGCTTTTGGTTTGCTTGCTGTCGCAGAGAGAAGCAATTTGTAGTTGTGCTCAACGTGCTCCTGAGAAACATTTTTAAACATCATAAATATCAAACAAGTCAGGATATTATTTTATAAACCGAAGAAATCAATACAACACTACTTACATACTCCTCATTTTTTATCAATATTTGATTTTGTAGTTCTTTGATTCTTTTCACAAATTCCTAAAAATAACATAAAAACGGATAAAATTTTTGTTACCACAGAAAATCAGGAATTCTATACAAACACCGACACTTTTTAAAAAGTGAAGCCCAATATTTCAACTTTTGACAGTTTGGTTGGCGAAAAGTGGTTACGTTTCTTAGGGTGGGTTTTTCGACACCGCGAGTTTTAGTAAAGTATTAGCACAACACTTTACTATCAGGTGTTACTCAATCGTAAGGAATATCAAAGTAAATGTTAATCGATTAGTAACATGCATACCTACATCACAATACTTAAAAACATTTTTTTATCAAGCAAAATTATGATAAAATTACATTTTTTAATGACTGAAATATTGCTATTACTTTGCTATCGCTAACGCTTTGCTATTACTAACGATCGAGAAACCCACCCTTAGTGGAGTGTAATCTTAAATATATATATTAATATTTAAGATTACACTTAAATAATATTTATTGCTAAGTAATTTGAACTGTACCTTTATCTATAAATAAAAATCAAAATTAACTAACGAATCTCTATACAACAACATTACTTTTTGCCAACTGTCAAAAGTGTCGGTCAATGAGGGGTCTCTTTTTTACTATGAAAAGATAAAGGAGTACTCGGAGTAGGTAGTTGTATACAAAAATCTATGCATAAAGAAATGTTCAGGACATAAAGGGTTTGGTTTTATCTTTTTACAATACAAAGATTCAGGTAGTCTTCACATTGGAGAACAGTAAGCAAATCTTGGAAATGTAATTGAGCAGCAGGGTAACACAGCTTAGAACCCAAATCTAATTAAGAGCTAATATAGAAGAGCCGCTAACGTAGTTTAAGCCTTATACGATTTTCAGCAAGTAAAAACTGAAAGATTCTGAAATTAAACAAGGGGATTAAAGATAACTTACGGACTCTTTGGCTTCTAAGATTTTAATGCTTTCAGAGTGAACTTTATTCAAATTTTCACGGTCTTCTTCCCATTTTATTTGTTTAGTCTCGTAATCTTGTTGGAGTTTTTGCATGGATATTTCAAAATTTTCCTTATCAGTTATGACTTTTTTCAATTCTTCCGCTGAATCCGTCAGCTGATTTTCAATAAGAATTATTTGTTCCTTTACATTCTTATTTTCATTCTCTAACATCTCTCTAAAAGAAATAGTTAAAAGCAGAATATATAATAAAGAAGGGAATAAAAATATAGAAGACAAAGTTATGTTATGTTAAGTTATTACAATACGCTGAATATATTGCCACACTTACATTTGTTGTTGAAGAGTAGTTTTTTGAGACTCCAATTCCACTCTGGTTGTTTCATAATCTTCACAGTTGCAGTGCAGTTCTTTGACTTCATTCTCGATATCATTCAGTTTCTGAAAAGAAAAGAAAGTTAAAATAAGACATTTCTGAAAGAGTAGAGAGATAGGTTGGCCTCTAAGGCTGTCCATACTCTCATATTGTTTGCTGCATGTAGTTAGACATTAAATATTTACTTGTTAGGATTCATGTAAGTGTACTCACAGTTTCATACATAGACTTTTGTTCAATGTAATAACTTTCTCTGTCTCTCAACTCCTCTTTTAAATTCTGAAACATTCACAGAAGATAATGATTTAGTTAGTTCAACAACCACATTAATTTCTTACAATAAAATTCCATAGATTGATCAAATAGAATGACTACAATCCACTTACTCAGTAAATTTGTTGTTGGCTATGGCAATAAAAAATGCAACAAGGTGAACAATTCCAATAAATAAATGCAATTTTATTTCAATATATTTCAAATTATTAACACATTATTAACCTGAATATATGGCGATATTTTTCAACTATTTCTTCCCAGTAAAAAAAGGCTCACATTAAATTTGAGATTTAGCACGAGTGGATAATATACTACAGCTAAGTGTCTATGTTTCCGTGTGTCAACATCACAGTGCGAGATATTAATATTCCAATGAATTTAACCTGTGTTTTAAAGGCTTATCTTATTGAAATTAAATTCTTTGAATTCTTCTATGAATATTTTTTTTCTAAAACCTTTATGAAAATTTCGCAGGCACCATAAATTTGGGGTTGCGTTATATTCAAGCTAACATGGTAAATCAAAATCAATAGGTACTTTTTATACACAGGTGTCTATATAGACGGCATAAATTATTGCCTTAGGCTAAATCTGAGAGGCCAATCCCAGGTAGAAATTTCAAATGGAAAACACTTGGAAAATTTTGACTCGACAGGGAATGGAAACCAGGATCTCTTGATCAAAATTTGGCATCTATGCCACTAGGCTGCCTGATACTGATAAATCTTGGGATTAGTATAGTAATTAATAAAACTCACATCATTTTCACAGATCAACTTCGTCTTCAGATCATTCACAGTGTTCAACTCGTCACGAATATTTTGTAATTCATCACATTTAACCTTACATCTGTAAGAAACAAAATACAATTACTGCTTAGTAGAAAATAAAAGACTTCCCTTAACGAGCAGTAGGAGAATTAACAAAATGACTCACTGTCTCTCCGAGTCCTGCAAATTAACATTTAGTTGTAGCACGGCTTGTTTACCTTCTTCTTTCAACCGATCACATTTCTGCATCCACACGGCCACCTCTTCTTTAAGCTGGAAATTGTTTTAATATAAATATCACAGCCTTTATGACTTTTACAACAAAATACATCCATTGTTGAATAACTTCATACCTGTTGTTTGTGGTCATTAAAGGCAGTGTTCGCAGATTGTAAATTGTCTGCCACATTTTGTAATTCTTTTACTTTGTCTTCCAAGAAAGTTACGTTGATGTTTAAAGACACAACTTTGTCATTCAGGACTGTTATTACTGCGTTCTTGTCTCCCACTGCAAGAAAATTTCACAAATTACCATTTTGTTCAATAATTGTAAGTACAAAATAAAATATGACCAGAAATTTATAAGCCTTACATCTTTCATGAAGCGAGGCCACATTAGCAGCATAATCTGTCTCAATTTTTTGATGTTTGGATTTAATCTCGTCCATGAGTTTGATGGTATGCTCCATATGTTCTTTCGCACTATCTTGATTCTTCTGGTGTATCTTATAAAAGTTCTTAATGTTCTTTATCTGATCTAAAAAGTTGGACATTATTTTGGTAACGCCGGAGATTCTAGAAAAACAGAACATAATTTAATAAAAAGAAAACATAACATATTTTGAATATAATATAGAAAGGAGGCATTACTTGTGACGATTACTCTCTTCCAACATTAAAAGTTCTTGGTATTTAAGTTTCAGCTGTTGGTAGTTCAGCTGCTCCTTTTCTAAACAAGATTGCAACTTCTTATTATCTTTTTCTCTCATTTCAATCTTGTTCTTTAGATCCGCAATGGCTAGATCAGATTGAACCTGCATAAATAGGATATAAATATCTTATATTAGCAGTAAAACAACAATCAATGAATAATTTTCAAAAATATTTTGTAAATTAAATTAGGTACCTTCATTTTCATGAGTTTATCAACATCTTTCTCAACTTTTACATTGACTTCAAGGTGTTCCTCATAACGGCGCCTTTTTCTGTCATTTTCTGATTCGATCTCAAGCTCCATGGCTTTATCAGTCTAAAATGTTTTGGACATCACTCAATCAATCATAAGTACAATATTAATTAATAAAAATAATCATAACAGTGTTTCAAATTAGTTAATAAATACTTTGAGCATTCTATACACTTTTTCACTTTATGTAAATTATCTTTTAATATAACTGAAATTTTTGGAAAAGGGTGAATTCTAGTAGCGAAGTGCCGACAAGATGTCGCAAATTTTTACCATTTCTTCAAATTATTATTCTACATCAAGGGAAATGAGCAAAATAGAAATAGATTTTTCACTCAATAAAAAGAAAAATATAGTATAACACGTCTTACAGTATTTCCATCCATAGTTCCGCAAAAAATATAAGATGATCTAGCACTCAGTCACGACTTTAAAATTTCCCAGTAAAAGAAAAAACAATTGAACGCGAATTCTAAACTCGGTATGTCAAATTCAAGCCTTTTATTGCGTGTAGATAAAAAAATGTGAACAAAACATTGACTTGACACCTACTCCTGAATTTATGCAACCTTTAGCGCACTTCCGTTGACAACATTTTCCCTAATTATTTTCCTCTAGATCTCTCGTTAGAGAGTATAATATATTGTGTTCTGTGCTCTAGATCGTTGTATAGATTATTGAAAACCCCACATGCTGCGTGGGAAATAAATAAAAAGTATTTAATTTGACCATAACGCACTATTATAATTTCTAAACTTATTTTTTTTTTTAACTACTGAACGAGTTTTAATAATTTTCAAATGAGTGAAAGCTTAAAAAAAAATATTATTTTTATATTTCACTTCAAAAAATTTTATTTGATAAAGGTTATCGTCCAACATTGCATGGACATGCCGACAATAAAATATATTTAAATTACTTAAAACGCTACTTTTACCATGTTAAAACATGTTGTCATCTGGAGATTTTTATTCTCTGCTCATCTCATTTCATAATTATTTCCAAATACTTATTAGTATTTCAATAGATCAAAAACATATAAATAATATGTTTGCACAACCCTGACAGCTTTTTTTATTTATTTTTTTTTATAAAAAAACCAGTTCAATAGACTAGGAATAAAACTAGATAGGTATATTGTCAAAATAAAACATTCACAAAAATTGTTTCAAAATAATTATTTTTATTAAAATCATAATAGGCACTAAAAATAAAATATAAAGATAATACACTTCATTTCCTTATATTAAAAACCTTAAAAAAATAAAATCAAAAATGGTAATCATAAATTGCATAATATTAAAAAAATGGTAATGGTACCTAAGTACTTGCATAAAATAACATTTTTATCTAAAAAAAACTGCATTAACATTCATGGTAAAAGTTAATGGGAAGTTTTCTGGGGAGCTTCCGACAATACACACTAGGTGGCAGAACTTCTAATCAGGTCTATTGTCAAATTCAGTGCTGCCAACGTAGAGATGTTTTTTTCAGTGATGCCAACGTTGGGAAGTTTGTTTTCCATTGCGTTGCTAAGAAGTTGTTGATTGAGTTGCTAAGAAGTTGTTTATTTTGTTGCGCATAAATTTGAGAATAAATCTCAGGGGTGCTGTTCTGTATTTTTTAATTTGTATTTAGGTAGGTATATAAAAAAAGATGAACAATTTTATTTGTAATAGTATGTAAAAAATGTACAATGATTACTCTAAACCTATTGTAAGTTATCATGTATAATAATATACCTATAAGTTGTTTAATTTGAAATAAACTAGAATGATATTTTGGAGGTTAGATTGTGAGCGACCATAAGAAGAAGAAGAAGTAAATCGCCCCCGTTGGCAACACTGAATTTGACAATAGACCGGATTAGCAAGGGCGCCTCTAGCGGCACAAAAAGGAAAAAAAACATCCCATTCGTTAACACTTTTTACAATGTGGTCATACAGGGTGTGTGCCTAGAAAACATGTCAATATTTTTTTCTTACTTAAATTGACTAGGTAGTCTTTTAATCTTTGGTGATATAGATGTGGAGGTCATTGAAGCCGGGCAAGACCTAGGATAGTGGAGGGGTCTTGTTGCCTCTCCTATACCTTTAAGTGGGGTCAAAAAGGGAGTATTACCCTATTAAATTGATAAAGATGTGAGAGAAAAAACATGTAAAAAAAAGTTTTCAGCCCCATATTAATATAGCGTAAACTTTCCTTAATGTAAATCATACCACTTCCAGTGTTGCAACCTTTGTAAAATTTTTGACCTGGACACAGCCTTAAAAAATGGTCATTCTGAAAATTTGGTATCCGGAAAGTTGAAAGTTCACAAAAAAATAAGGGTCGCTAAAAAACTTAACCCGGACATTTTTGCTTTCGCCCGAATACCGGGACACACGTTGCGAAATCCGGACAGGTGGCAACACTTCCACTTCCATATTATCTAACTAGCAGCAAAACCTTTTGGATGACGGGCGTGAAAAGGGTCATTAATTTTTTAATAGTAATAATACAATACAATGTGAAACTATCTCTGAACTAATGCAAAATGCACTACAAATAGTAGAAAACTGGTGCAAACTGAATGGACTTGTAGTAAATGCAAACAAGACTACACTTATTCCATTTACAAAAAAGAGGAAGTTAGATAAACTAACAACACCCATGTTCTTCGGAGAAAGACTAACATTCTCGAAAGAAACAAAATACCTAGGTATAACACTAGACGACAAACTCACATGGAACAAACATGTAGACAAAATAACACAGAAAGCAACAAAAGTCCTGTGGATATGCAAAAGGATGGTAGGGAAAAACTGGGGACTGAATCCCTCACAAACATTATGGATGTATAAATCCATAGTGAGGCCCACTATATCATATGCTATACAAGTCTGGAGCAACAAACTAGAGCAAAAAGGCTGTATAGACAAGCTTACAAAATTACAAAGAATGGCTTGTCTACTAACCACCGGAGCACTACATACAACTCCCACTGCTTCTCTTGAAGCGTTACTTAATCTACCACCACTTCATCTGCATTTGCAAAAAGCAGCGAAGGAAGGAATGATTAGATTAAATAATGGATTGAGCCAAAAACATAACTATCCAACAAAATCTAACTTAATAACAGAACTTGAAAAGGATAACCTTTTAAGTATACCCAAAGACAAAATTATGAATGTCTATAAATTTGAAAAACCTTATAAAATCGAAATCCAAACCAGGAACGAATTATCTGACACCTGGTATCAGGAAACCAACGGTGCTATAATATGGTACACTGATGGCTCCAAAAAGGAAAGCGGAGTTGGTTCGGGTGTGTACGGACTGACACCCAGAGTCAAGATGTACAAACACCTCGGACAAACTACAACCATTTTTCAGGCAGAAATATGTGCCATAACAATATGTGTCTATGAAAACCTAAAAAGAAACTACAGACACAAAACAATTTATATCTACTCAGACAGTCAAGCAGCGCTCAAAGCCCTTGACTCATGTAAAATAAATTCATCTACAGTACAAGACTGTACTATAGCACTTAACAAACTCACAATAGAAAAGAACAACAAAGTTGTTCTAAGATGGGTGCCAGGACACTCAAACCATAAAGGTAATGAAGAAGCGGACAAACTTGCAAACATGGGGGCTGACACCAAAACATTTGGACCAGAACCCCACTGCTTCTTAGCCAACACTGTTCTAAAAACAATGTTAAACAATAATATGCTGGAAAAAGCAAAACTAAACTTGGAAAACATACCCGGACAGAAACATGCCAAATCATTAATAGACGGCTTTATAAAAAAGAGATCAGACAAAATCCTTGCTTTAAATAGAGAAAACATCAGAGTTCTAACCAGAGCACTGACTGGACATTGCAGATTAAATAAACATCTAAGTACAATGAAACTGATGGACATGCATCTATGCAGATTCTGCCTAGATGAACATGAAACGCCATTACACCTGCTATGTGACTGCGGACCACTGATGCAGACCAGAAACAAAATAATAGGATCTCACATCTCTGATTAAACTCAAATCAAAGAAACCAGCCCACAAAAGATTCTAAAATTCATCCGCGAGATCGGACTGTGGGGTGACCTCTAACAGCAAATCTATTCACAATAAACTAATACAGTTGACGTGAAGAAAGCACTAGAGGGTTTCAAAAAAAAATAAATAGTAATAATAATAATCAGTTATCATTCCTTAAAGGGTCCCATTTTACATTACCACGTTGGGGACTAAAATTTTTTCGTGTAGCAACACTGATGGATTTAAAAAAAACGTGTATAGCTGGCAAGAAAGGCATAAATAACCAATTTCTTATAATCACAACCTTCTCAATCTTAAATGCCAACTCCATTTGAATCAGCATGTTTTTTTATAAATAATTCAATCAGGACCATCCTTTAATTCATTGATGGAGCGCTACCTGATATTTCCAAACAGATTCCTATCTCCTGGTTGCAACAATTTAATTGTTATTGGTCATGTGACCATATTGTCCCCTTTGACCACAGATGTAGAAGTATTGGGTATATCAACCACATTAGGTTGGCTCTACAGAGGTGCCAGGTGCATTTTCCATATCCAGAGCTAGGGAATTGAAAGTCCACCAGGGTAAGACAATAGTCACCCTGAGGTTGCCTCTGTTAGTCACGGTCCTTCGGCACGGGTCGTTTGACACCTTGGATTTGGGATAATGGGCCTGCTTTACCTTTTAAGTGCTTATGAGACATCCTGCATACAGATTTAGAATTTACGTCCGGTTTCATAAAAAATAAAGGAGACTTTAAACTCCCTTTAAAAAATAACGGGTTTCATAACAACAAAACGACATTTAAAACCGACTTTTAGCTAAAGTACCGTTATTGATTATTATTTTTAGTTAAAATCGACTTTAGGTAGTTCAAATTTTTACCACCGGAGTTCATAGAAAATTTCGTGGCGCTTTCTCTGTCACAAAGATAAACATTTTGTATGCGGTGACACTCTGGACGGAAAACATAGCAAAACGAGAAGAATATTATTATTTACAGATTTCGTTTACTAATTCATAAACCATAATAATAAATTAACACAAAAAACGGCACTTTGATGCTCTATTGCGAAATGAAATTGACAGATCAACAGAAATTCCGCGAAAATTTTGTAAACAACCGATGTTTTCCATAGATTTCCATGGTAACACTACCAACTGCTACCAACTTTAAAATATTTTTTTGTCATTTCAAATTTTAGCTGTAATATTTTTTATGAAACGCGTCAGCTTAAAGGAGTCTTTAAATTTTAAAAGGAACTTTAACTAAAGTGTTCTTTTGAAGCTTTTTATGAAACCGGCTGTTAGAATTCTTTATAATTTTTGTTATATCAAAAATTATAAAAAAAAAAATAGAAAAACTATAATTTGACAAATTATGGAAAAATAAAGAACAAACACTTACATATTTTTTTAACATTCTGATATAATATTAACAAAACCAATTTGAATAAATAAAAATATCTTTTGATTAATCTTTTCTATCCTATAAATAAGTCTGTAACCATAATATATACAACTTAATGTGAAAGTGTCTAAGGGTAAGAACACGTAGAAAGCCGATTCCGACCCGCCCGACCGGCACTAAGAATGTTTCTATGTATTTGAATGGGGATACACACAGCAAAAGCAGGAACCCACTTTCCGGCATGCCCGTTTAAATACATTGAAACTATAGACAACATTAATTGCGCACGGTCGGCGCGGGTCGGAATCGGCTTTCTACGTGTTCTTACCCTAAGAGTGTATTTGTGTTCACTTTGAGTGAGCACAGATTCATTTTTTCAAAACAGTATATTTATGTATGACATGATAGAGAATATTTTCTCAACAACTGGCTTTAAATATTATTTCATTTGCAATACCATTACAGAACGCAAATATGAATTATTTATTTATTGATAAAAAAAAAATAACACTGTTTAGCTCAACAATAAAACCTTTGTGACAAACAGTGTTTAAAATATAGAAAAAGTATACAAAAACAATATTATACAATGTGACAATCAAATATAGAACAAGTCAACAAAATATGAGACCAATGCAACATGGATCAATGTTATAGATATGTCTGTTATTGCTAATACACACAATAAGTATAACATAATATAGAAGCTATCTGTTCTCTTTTCAAAGAAATTTAATACTAGAAGTGAATTCCACATTGCTCTAATAATTCATTTAAAAAGTAGAAAATGCCCTGCCTATAACCGACTCAGGAAGAAGGTTTGCTTTGCCAAGGAGGTATAAAAGTTTGCATACCTACACACAAAATTAGACACAAGTGCAATCAACAAAATTGAGTGTAGTAGAAACAGCATATCGTTGAATATTCAAATAAGAAAATCAAGAATACGAGTTATAAATGTAGTAACAAAAAAAATTGTTAATAGTGTGATGATAGCACTTAGCCCTCTTTACCCCTACAGAGTAAGGGCATTTTTTTTAACAAAACGGCAACATTGGTTAGTTTTCACTAAAAATGTTGCTTGACTTTATTCACAGCTAAGAAAAAGATCTGATATATTTTTCTGCTCCCTCAACAAGTGATAACATATTGCACAACCATAGTTATTCATGTAAATGTTCAATTCTAATCAGTCGTCATAAATAATTTCATTAACGTACGGTTCTTCTACAATATTCACCTCCGAATCTACGTCATCTTCAACTTCAGGCAAATCTTCGTTATCCGTTAATTTAGAATCTGTATTGATAATATTACTCTTCAGTCTGTCGTTAATAATTTCTTCTACAATCTGCTGGACAACAATTCGTTGTTCATTTGTTTCTAATTTTTTAATTTCTAATTCGTCGTCAGTCTCTTGTTTTTTCTCAGACAGTTTTCTTAAAACTTCGTCCACAATTACGTTAATTGGGGTATTTTGAAGATAATCAGAAATATCATCCTTAACTATATCAGTTGATTCTTCAAATGTGGATTCATCCTCCGTATTTACATCATTTGCATTATCGGTAGTTTCATCATCATTTTTATCTAAAACTTCTGGAGTTGCATCACTTTCAATCTTTGGCTCTGAAATAATGTTCAAACCTGAATCTTCAATCATATTATTATATTTATGTTTCATTATCAACTCTTTCAACTTTTGTTTTGTTGATGATATCAACTTTTTCTTAGATTTATCAACTTGTTTCAGCTTAATC
Source organism: Mystacides longicornis (assembly GCA_963576905.1). Taxonomy (NCBI): domain Eukaryota; kingdom Metazoa; phylum Arthropoda; class Insecta; order Trichoptera; family Leptoceridae; genus Mystacides; species Mystacides longicornis. The sequence goes on along the minus strand of OY756439.1, from coordinate 5,078,905 downwards.
TGATTATTATTATTACTAGCTGAACTATTACTGTCAGTTTCAAACTTTTTGTTTTGAACCGAATCTTTGGTTAATTTTAAATCGTCACTGGAAACATTTTCTTCGTCCATATATTTCAGTTTTATATTCTTTATATTATCTCGCACATGTTGTTTTGTTTCTTGATTCGACGTTTCTTTAGCGACAGTATCGATATCCATAGTAGAATTTTGTATTTCTTGTTCAACAAAATATTTAGCAGTGTCTTTAAATAAATCGTCCTTCCAATTTTTCTTTTCGAGGATAAAAAGACACGGTTTGGTTTTGATTTTAAACGGGAAAAAACTTTGATAATTGAAAAAAATGTGCGAAAATCCCTCGATAGATGCTAGTACATTGTGCGTGTTTATAAATGGTTTCAAGTTAGTCGAATATTTACTTTTTCCTTCAATAATTAAATGCGAATAAACTTGCAAATTTTCAGCTGTCAAGTTTTCCGTTTTATCGTAAGTCCAAACGCTGCTTAGTTGAGTGAATCTAGTCACTCCTGTTTGAGCTGCCAAGTTGTCAATGTGAAGGTTTAGATACTCTTCTCCGGCCAACAAACGATGGAATCTATAACAAAATTACAAAAAAGTATTACCAATCTATTAATGGTAGTAGTCGCTAATATTTTGATATTAAACGAACAAGTCTTTAATTTGTATAGATTTCTGTTTATTTTATGTTTCGGATTTCAGGAGGGGCTACTTTATCACAAAGACTAAATTATTAATTAAAAAGTCGAGGTATTAACCATACCTATGCAAGAATGAAGCAAGGTATTTTGAAAGAACAAGTGCTAATCGAATAACAAAGAGAACATACAAGGCAAAAGGGAAAGAATGTGGATCTATCACACCGATTCGCTCCCAAAGAAGGCCAAGTCAGAAGTAAAAGAATAGGAGAGTCTCTATGAAAAATGATATATCACTTAAAAAAGTAGTAGATATGCCTGATAAAAAAAATTGGAGTAATATATTATCTGGGATGTGGTGTAATGAGTTTCAAAACTCCTAAACTTTATACTACAAATGTCTGATTTCAACTGATAGCACTAAATCACCCTTCGAAATAACAATAGAAGACAGTCATAGGCCCGTAGTGGTTCAAAGTGAACTCAAAACCACACTTGACATCCTTCAGAAAAATCTAAGCTTGTGTTGTTATTAGAAGACCCATATAAGTATAAAAATAAGAACTCACTTGGAAATAGCAAATCCACCTGGGTAGTTGACTCCAGCAACGCAGAGAAAGGCCATTGAAAGAATAACATTTCCCAACAGACTTCCATATACTCCCCAAGTTAGTGCTCCAAATGACACATTCTTCAGTCTGCGCTCCCATCTAAGAAAAAAGAAAAAAAAAAAGACCTTGTTATTAAAAAAGACATTGTTAAGAAGGCCAACTCGGTGTTGTTCCTAATCAGAAAGTCCTTCAGCCAGATCAACATTGGGATGTTCCTGAAGATATACAAGTCCTATGTGCGTCCTTTGTTAGAGTATGGGTTCCAAGTGTGGTCCCCATACTTTGTTAAAGATATTGATCTTCTGGAGCGAGTACAAAGGCGAGCGACAAAGATTCCCACTGTGCTGCGGAACATGGAGTATGAGGAGAGGCTGCTGGCACTTGGATTGACCACACTTAAAGCGAGAAGAGAAAGGGGTGACCTAATAGAGGCGTATAAGATCCTGAATGGGCATTACCACCTGCCCAGCCTTGGTAATATGTTTACAAGGAATCCTAACACACATCTGAGAGGACATCACCACAAGCTCAATCGAACTAAGTTCAACTCCAATCCGGCCAAACACTTCCTTGCCAATCGTGTGGTTGAGGTGTGGAACAGACTGCCTGGTGAAGTTGTTGAAGCCTCAAGTGTAAATGTTTTAAAAATAAACTGGACCAATATTTGGGATATAATTAATTGTGCAAGCCTGACATGGGCACATCAGCTGTAAGCTGCTCGCCCATTATCAATAATAATAACCTTCTATGAGCCCTGTGATTCTATGGGTGCAAATTGTAGCAAAAAAGAATGCCTGATGAAAATAGGGTAGTTTTGCCATGTTAAAAAACAAAAATAACAATCAGTTGTGATTTTTTATTCTGTTATTTGTGTATGTCTCATGGTGTGGTCAATGAAAACTGATATTTTATAAAAATAAAATTTAAAAAAAGGTGAATTGAGGAATAACAAGCATCAATTAATGTTTCATTTTAATGTTAAGATTTTAATTTATATTCAAATCTCTTAAGTACGCTCACAAAAATCTGGAAAATACTCCCCAAAACTTAAAATTTCATCACCACGATACACGCAATAAAACTCTACTAAGGCCTGTTGACCATAGACTGACGAAGCTGTCAAAGAGCTTTGTTTGCATGAGTGTGAGGCTATATAACCGTCTCCCCTCTGATCTAAAATTGTCTAACTTTATACGCTTCCAGAGAGAGGTTAAAAGGCATCTTGTCGAAAATGCATTTTACTCCATTGATGACATGCAATTAGCAACCTAATTTCTTATTTATGTGGTGTCGTGTCATTTGATTAACATTATTAATACTCTTCTCGACTTTGTTCTTGTCACTACTGTAACTATAATATTGCATTGTCATATAATATATGAAATGTCTATAGCTCTGTACATTGACGAGATGCCAATGGGACCCTTTACACCCCTTTGGCATTGAATAACATTCATATTTTGTCAAACCTTGAATATACTTTACTAATTTTGTTTAATGATTGTTGTGTTTTATAATATATTGTGAACTGAATATTTTTAATAAACTAGAGTGCCTCGCAAGGGGCCTATGCAGTGGCGTTCCGTGGGTTATTGGCGCCCGGGGCGGGAACCACACCCTTTGGCGCCCCCACATAACTTTTCCTAAAAAAAAAAGGTCATTTCTAAAATTTGGTATCTGGAAACATGACATTTCCTAAAAAAAAAAGGTCATTTCCAAAATTTTGTACATGCCTATTTCGAAAACCGGACGTATAGTATAGCGCGAGCATATTTTGCCGCCCTGCTGATAGAGGCGCCCGGGGCGATCCGCCCTGCTAATAGAGGCGCCCGGGGCGATCCACCCTGCTAATAGAGGCGCCCGGGGCGATCCGCCCCTCCGCCCCCCCCCCCCCCCTCGGTACGCCACTGGGCCTATGGGGGATGAATAAAGATAAAGATATGAAATCTTTGTAGATTTAGTCTGACATCTTTATGATAAAAACCATCCTTTGATGAGGCTGTGTGATCGATACCCAGTAGGTAGCTACATCGTTAAAAAATAATTCGGGTTTTTCAATTCCAAAAAAAAACATATTCACATTATTACTTTTTCAATGAAACAGGTTTGGGACACATTGGTTAGATGGTTTCAAAATACAATGGACTTGGGTTAGAAACATTTTTTGTATATTATACATAGAGATTTAGTTAATGTTTTTTTTTACTGTGACGAGGTGAAATAGTAACATTTGTTTATTTCTTCTATTATAATATAAAAAATTACACTTACATATAATTACAAGCTGCCGCCGCGCACACATTAAAGAGTGGGAAAGTATATATAATAAATCTGAGCTCCTTATGTGGTAATAGCGAAAACAATGTCACAAATACTAAAGCAGGAACTAAAAATACAAATGTCCTGCGGTCTAAGTAAACACCCAGAGGTATCAGCAGTAAAGAAACTCCCAGGCCTCTGGGCAAGGCGGAATACCAATACCAGAGTAAAGGTGATGTCTGAAAGGTTTTCAGTTAAGAAATATATATTTATAGCATTATGGCTGCATCACCCAAGAATGGATGCATGCCAATAATTAATAGAAGAAGAAGAAATGTAGTTGATATTTTATGTCAAAGAATTGTTAAAATGTTTTGAACAGTGCAAAGGTGATGAAACACTATACAACTCCCAGTCACCTTCCAAGCTAGAACAGAAAGCCAAATCTGAGAAGAAATTTAAAATAGATAGTATAAACTCGATATAATTGTTATAAGATAATATATAAAAAGATTTTTATATAACTTTATAAAATTAATAAAATAAATAAATAAAATAATGGACCAACTGGGGGAAAGGGATGTGTGTAAAAGCTGAAAGTGTTTTATAAAAATAGCTTGAAAATAAATCAATCAACTTTTTTTTCACTCTTTGAGAGTGGAATGCCTGATTAATATAAAAACTTTTTTTTTGATTATGTATGTTGTGTTCAGATACATATAAATAAAATAACTGAATTAAACTATTTCTTATGTATTTATTCCTTTTCCCATTAGTGATTTCTTCACGTCAATCAATGTTGTTCATTTTGAATAGGTTGGCTGCTAAAGGCCTTTCAACACACTAATCCTGCAGATGAATTTTAGGATCCTCACTGGACTAGTTTTTCTGATTGAATTAGATCAAGATTTATCTGTTTGGTACAAATTACTTTGAAGATAAAATTTCAACTTGATAAAAATAATAAAATAAATAAATTTGAAGAGCCAAGAATTTTATTCATTTGATTATCATGTCCGCTTAAAAATTTTTACATGAGGCAACACTTCAATTTATTTTTTTTTTGGCTAAAGGTTCACACCAAGCCATCTGTCACAGCTACGCCGTGACTAAAAAAAAAAGAAAAATTTATTTTGTTTTCTTTTGTAACCATTTCAGGCACTCCGGGATGTCAATCGTCAATTTTACAGGCATAAATTGAGAAGATATAAATACAGAAACAAACTCAATTTATAAGATATCGTGGTTGTAATTATTTTTAAATATGACTTAGGTTTTTGTCCATTATATCGATGTTTTACTCTCAAGTTACATACATTGAGGCCCCCCGCATGCCAGCCCAGAGGAGACCAATCCCCAGCACACTCGACCCGCACGAAACTAAGCCCCTAGTCTGATTGAAGAAAGTTACTGAGGTTAAAAAGTTATAAAGAAGAACTTCAGTATGTTAATAGACAACCAACAACTTCTTTATACATTAAAGTGTTGTAGATACTAAGTAACGACGTAATATTTGAAAACAATGATTTAAAAGGATACACCCCACTCCGAACTCTGATTGAAGAAAGTTACTGAGGTTAAAAAGTTATAAAGAAGAACTTCAGTATGTCAATAGACAACCAACAACTTCTTTATACATTAAAGTGTTGTAGATACTAAGTAACGACGTAATATTTGAAAACAATGATTTAAAAGGATACACCCCACTCCGAACTCTTATTCATAATGGTGTTAAACCAAAATACTTCCGCTTCCGGCCAGACCCAGCGACCCCAAAACACAGAGTCCACACACACTGTCAATATAACTATACAAAGTGCTGTAAGCGTGATGAGTTTGACAAGCCTAAAATGAAAAATAATCAAATTAACAGATATTATTCCTCATATTAATACATTAAACTATTCTATAACCACGGTAAACTGGTAAATGGGATAGTAAATAATTTTTTATAACTTTACGATCCATACAAAAAGACAGTCGAGTTAAGCCTCCCATTCACAATCACTCCATCCATCCAAATGGGACGATGTCACTCCAAAAAATGAGAGCGAGTGGGGAAAACCAAATGGATGCTACATTAATCCAAAATTTAATTGCGCATTCGTCCATCACTCCAAACGGATCGTCAATGTGGAAACTCGAGTGGATGTGGAAAACATTTTCATGAATTAAATTATTATTTATTACTCTGCTACTTTTTATAAAGAGATTTGAGCTATATTGTATAAACGTCTACAAAAACATGTAATCAATATATGTGTCGATTAGTATCAAAAGTGCTCAACTCCTATCTATATAAATCTACTATTAAAAAGTAAATTAGAGAGTTACGTTAACGACTTTTAAATTAAAAGGTTTTACAGTGTAGAACAAAAATAAAACGATATTGCAATTTGAAATTAGGATTTGACCAGTTTTGATATTTCGATAGGGATTCGACCAATTTTGATTATAACTGTTCTCGATTTGGCCATTTTTCAAATTTAATTACAATAAAACAATATGGCCGCCGCCTCCATACAGTATAACGGCTTCTGATAGGTTGTAATGCATTTGACTGATATTTATGAAAAATTTTGAATTTTGAACACCTTTTTAGTCATTTTTCAGCGGATTTGACAGGTTTTACAAATTACCAGGCATCGCCTTTAGTAATAACAAAATTGAAGTAAAACCTAAGTGTCTTTCTCAAATAATTTTTGTGGATTTAAACACTATCGATACTAATTGACACATATGGGTAAAAATACAAACCTTAGAAATGGCAACCGTTTCAAATAAAGGTCATACAAAAGAAATTGTCCTAATAGTAGGGCAGTTTCAGCCCTGAAAATTATAACAGCCGCACCAGAGTATATAATGAAGGCTTTATGTTTGCCATTTATCCAACTGTCTAATGCTAGAAAAACTGAAAAAAAAAATTAAAAAGCATTAAACATATTATATTACTATTACAAAATATGAAATTAAAAAAAATATTGACATATCTAACCCCAAATAGAAATTTTAAGTTAAAAAAAACATACACAAAAATTTCTAACGCGACCGGGGCCTCTCAATCTACAGGCTATAGAGGTCGGTATCGTATTTGTAATAAAACATGACTATTTATATAGTTACTCTTTTTTTACGAATCCGTGCTCACTCAAAGTTAGCACAAATACACTCTGACATATTTCACAGTAAGCTACTTAGGGAGCGTTCAAGTATTACGTTACGCAATATGGGGGGGAGGGGGGGTTTTCTTGTAAAACGTTACTATTGTATTACCGGCGCCGCAACAAAGGTATTTAGTGAATTTCCAGTAATTATTGTGATTTGAGGCATACATAGTTGTAATATGTGCGTTAGGCAACGTTTAGAGAATGGGAAGAGGGGTAACAAAGAGCGTTACGGTGCATCTCGGGGGGGGGGGGGGGGTCAATAATGTTAAAAAAATACGTTACGTAATACTTGAACGGTCCCTTAAAACTTGTGTCATAAAAGAGGAAAATGTTATGTATTATTATGAATAGTTGTAACGATGACTTACCTAAGGGCAACACCATAATATTTGGTAGTGGTCTACTCAAATAAAACATGAAATGATATTGAGAAACAGTTATAACGGTGAACCACCAACTGAAAGTACTCCCGAAAATTTTCTTTAAACTGTCTCGCAACTGGCACCATGTGACCACCACGCAGCAAGCTAGGATATATCTTACTGAAAATATATTTAGTTTCTTATAATAAAAAATTGACATTAATTATTGAAGGTATCAGAATATTAAATAATTTTATTACCTGTGTATTGAGACCATATTTTATCTATGCCGAATATTTGTATAATGGCAACAATAGGCGTAGATAATAATGATATAATCAAAGGACCCAAAAAACTTCTTGGTACCACCCCAGGGAATTCGTAGTGGTCATACTAAAATATTCCAAAAAATAATATAACTTGAATTCTTATCCTAAGCTAAGATTAAAGTTATAACTTAAACTAAATTAAGATTATATAAGTGTAGTGGAACCTATGATAAAGAGCATTCATTTATTTGTTCCAGAGCCTTATTTTTTCCATATAAAATATGATAATACATTAAAGTTTATTCTAATAAAATTACTTGTAAATTGTTAAGGAGTGTGCTTAATATATTCCTCTCACAGCACAAATTTTGCTTTCCCTAAAAGATATCAAACAGTATTTGTGTTCAATTTAGTTGAGTCCACATTCATTTGATAAAAATTAATCCTTTTTAACTAAAGAACTGTCTAAAGACATTTGTTTTTGCAAAGTCGTCAAAATTTGTGGATTTTTTTGGAGGTATATTTTCAAGGGTGATTACTGATTAGGTATGCACACAAAAAGTTTCGAGTAATGTCTGAATGCGAATTTGGAAAATGAGTGAGAGGAAGGAGCTCTAAACACAGACTAATGCAAAGGCTCAAAAGTCGGTAAACTTGATTTTTAGCATCGCGAACATTTCTATTGGAAATATCCACAACTGACATTTCTTATGACATTTCCATAGCTTTTTGTATAAAGGTATTTTAAATATATTGTATTACTTTAATTAAATTCGGGGGAAATCGTGATGATAAACCCCCCCCCCTATAATTGTAACCTAACCTAACCCAATCATATAAAATAGTAGAAAGCTTGCTAACGCTAACGTAAAATAAAATAGAACACTAAAACAATAAAAAATCTATGGAAACGCCAAACGTCATAAAAAATTACAGTTGTGGATAATTCGAATAGAAATGTTCGCGACGTTAAAAATCAAGTTTTCCCAAAAGTCACTGCTCACAGGCATATGTCGTGAGCTAAAACAGGACTTTCCTTTCTATAAAAAATCCTTTTTCGTATTTGGCATGTGAAAGTGTTGCTGATTAAGGGGACAACTTTATCTTTTGCTCGTTATGAGAGGTTCCACTATAGTTTTATTCTTTGTTGTTCTTATTATTTCATCATCATCAATGGCGCTTGGTGTTAGGAACATTCAAAGTTTGCTAAAAGACTGATTTTCTTAACAAGATTAATTGGAATAATAAAAGTTAAACATTTCAACTAGCATTCTAAGATCTATCTTTTCCATACATACCCTATTGTTAAAATCCAAGAATAGCCTAGATTATAAAATTATTCCTTTACCCAATACAAGAATTATTACATGAAATTACACATTTTTGAATTTTTTTAAATAAGAATTGAATGCAGATAATTACAATAGTCTCTTAAAATAGATAATTTTGTAGAATAGTAGTAAATTAGGCGAATTTAAAATACCTGCGAAAGGTTATGTTTGTGATACAATATGTCATGGATAGCCTGAATGTTAAAACTTTCTTCAACTTTTGTAAAAGGGCAGTATATAAGGTGTAGCCCGGCAACTAATAGTAACAATTGAGTCATGTCGGACGTTTATCGAGTACAATTTCATGAATAATTTCGTTATTTTTATATAACTTCTATTGTAATGCCCAGGTCTTGTCAAAAATTCAAAAATATCTTGACAGAAACGAGTGACGTCTATCAAACAAATGTGTAATGTTGCAAGATTGCAAATCTTGATTTTATTATTATCGTAAAAAAATTCCAAGTATTTTAGCTTTTTTAAATATTTATATAGCCGAAATAGTACAAAAATGAGATGCAAGATATTATTTTATTATTTTCTCTCAAAATAATTATAAGGAAATGTAAAAACAAGTAAAAAAGTAAAGATGTTGTATAGGTATGGTGTTGCTTGTACGCAGAAAATTAAAAGCACAGATCAAAAATCTCAATTTCATTTTGACATTGACATAATATTTCTATGCATTTGGATAGGTTAGTAAAAAATATTGTTTTGTTTGGTTATTTCGATGAAATTTTCTAGTCCGAATTGATTCATTCAAATATTATTCTGTTTTTGGAAAATGATGAACTTTAAGGTAATAAAATACATAAACTCGAAGAATATACTATGTTCGAGATTCACCAAAAATTATTCAAGTAATGTTGTCGAAGGAGTGAATGTTTTACAACAGCTGAAAAAAAGAGCTCTCGTTAAAGTTGAAGGAGAAGAAGTAACTCCTTACCTGCAAGGGCTCATGACGAATGACATGAAACACTTACAAGAAAAGCCGACAAGCATGTATGCCCTATTTCTGAATACAAAAGGAAGAGTTCTGTATGACTCCATTATTTATTCAACTACTAGTACTAACAGTTATCTCATTGAGTGTGATTCTAGTGTATTAAATCAATTTCTAAAACATTTGAAAATTTTTAGAGTAAAGAAAAAGATTGACATCTCTACGCATCCGAGTAAAGTTTGGGTTTTATTCAATGATTCGTTAATGGATAAATTAAATTTTAATAATACAGATTTAGAAAATATTAAATTATATCAGAAAGCTAAATTAGAAATAGACAAAAATGATAAATATCAGTTTTATAAAGATCCTAGAATGAGTCTCTTAGGGCTGCGAATAATTTCAGACACTTCTCTAAATGAAGACAGTCTTAGACCCCTGTTAGGTCATGCTGATGTTAAAATATCTCAAGATGATAATTATAGAAAATTTCGTTACTGTTTAGGAGTTGGAGAAGGGGTGAGTGATTTACCACAAGGCAATTGTTTCCCTTTGGAAGCGAATGCTGATTATTTGCACGGAGTAAGTTTCCATAAGGGATGTTATATCGGACAGGAATTGACGGCGAGAACTCATCATACTGGAGTAGTTCGTAAACGTTTAATGCCTTTATTATTTCAAGAAGACACTCAACAAGAGGAAATAGAACAGGAATCACCCATATTTGGAACTGAAAGTGGGAAAACTTCCGTTGGTAAAGTAAGAGGAGTTGCTAACAACGTTGGATTAGGGTTGTTGAGAGTGGCGCACGTTACGCTGGAACCTCAGTTGAACGTCTCAGGGAAAAAAGCCAGGACTTACAAACCACTTTGGTGGCCGGAGGAAGCGCCAAAAGAAAAAGTTTCTGTGGGATAACTACTTCAATTCATTTATTCATATTTAGGTGCGTAGATGGATTGTCTTTTTTCACTATTTGTGTTTTATTATCATTTTATTTGATTTATTTTAAAGATATCGATAGATTCCTTCTGTTTGCCCATCCCTAATCTACATTAAAACCTTAATAATGAGTTTTGTATGCAATAGCGTAAGATTGTATAACAAGCTGCCTCAAAACATCAAATCTCTCGAGGACGAGGCTTTTCAGAGAGAAATAAAATCGTATCTTGTTGAAAAATCCTTTTATTCAGTCGACGAAATGTTAAATTGATATGTAATGAGTGGACTGAATTTGTTAATATTGTGTTGTCCTTGGCCACCCAGTCTATAGTAACACCACCTATAGTGTCTCCTTTAAAACCATTTTTATAAACCAGATTTTCGACTAATAAAATAAATAAAAAAAAAACAGAAGAAACCCTGATCTATCAGGACCGAATCATGTCTCAAAATCCATGACATGATAATCATGGCTGCTATTTTTTCTAATGCGGAGATATTGAATTTAAACATATTATTATTATAATAACATGAATTAATTAACGGAACATTTTAAATATTTTTTATCATTATACTTATTTGAAGTGCCATCAATTTTCAATTTGTAAATGCACCAAATAGTTAGAATGTTTTTTTTATATTTCAGATTTATAATGGCTTCTTCGGAAGTACCAATCAACGAAAAAAAGAATACCAAAGAAAATGATGTTGAAACGACAGTTTGTTTCACATGTTGCATTTGTCACCTGAATGAAACTGTACAACTCAAAAATGATAAACCACCATCGTCGAGACATTTAGCCTTGAAGGAATCTGCTTATTTCATGAGAAATCCTTTTACTGAACCCAATCAAAGACAGATCTTGGTCGTCGGTGGTGATTGCAGTGTGTGTGGTCAAATGGTGTGTATCAGTAAAGAGTGCAGTGTTTTTTATTTAAGAACATATTGCCTTCCTTGTGCTAAAAGTAATGTCAGTATGTTTCCTCCTTCTCTTAGTTGCAAGCTCAAGTGATTTTTACTTCTCATTAAATATGTGAACCTTTATTTATTGAATAAAACAATCTAAAACACTTTAATTTTTTTATTTTTACAATTTTTGAGAGGTCAGAAAGTCATGACAATATACACGGTGTTAAGTTGGTAGTGGATAATCCGAAGCAGGGAGGTAGAAGACCTCAATACCTGTCGATTTGACCCCCATGTATGTTCAGCGATATTGGGTGGTTCAAAAGTTATTAACGTTTTTGTGAAATTTGAATAAAAACCGGATTTCTGACTAAATTACGTAACTGTGGCTAAACTATTTAGATTACGATCATGATTTTTTTTCTGGAAATAGTCCGATAGTGACCCTTACGCAAGGTATTATTGCTATGAGTCAGCACCCGATAGCTTTTGTTCAAAAAAATTTTTTTCACGAATTTTTTTCCAAGCACAAATTTTATAAAATCTTTCAAAGGCTCTAGACAAAAAAAATCACGGAACATTTTTTTTAGAAACTATCTTAAAAACTTCTACTATACATGGAGAATTATTCCTGCAAATTTCATTTGGCTGGTATAATGGGATCATGCTAAAACGCTCTCATAACTTGTGCAAGTATCAATATTCAACATTTTTTCATTAACACACAGCTTTGTTATATGGGTGGTAAAAGCCAGTTTGAAAATTATTTGAGGTACCTAAATGCATAATTTGATGTGATATTTAAATAAAATAAATTATTTATTGAAATAAAGATAAAAAATATTGTTATACACTCTTAAACCTATAATTAAAATTGTAGTACTTTAGAATAAACTGATGGTTCCTTTGTTTAGCCTGAAACCAATATTTCCCGTTATTGTTCAATAATATAAGGTATTTATTTTAATAAAATAGCTCTTAATAGGAACTTCCAAAGACGAAAGTCCATCGGATTTAAGCTGGGGACCTTAGGGGCTAGTTTTTGGACCTCCATGGCCGCTCCATCGGCATGGGTAAATTATGTCGAAAAATGTTCTCACTTAATGGTTCTCAATGTGGTCCCTTTGAATCATTAGGGGACTCTAAAATCATTCAAGGGGTCCATATAAAATGAAAATCCATTTTAGGGTTCCTGAAAAACGTCAGGGGTCCAAGCAGAGGTTCATTCCTAGTGGTAGAATAATCATGCGCATGATAATTTGTATGCCCTCTATTTGGACCCTCAAATGTTTTTCAGGGACCCTAAAATGGATTTTCATTTTATATGGACCCCTTGAATGATTTTAGAGTCCCCTAATGATTCAAAGGGACCACATTGAGAACCATTAAGTGAGAACATTTTTCGACATAATTTATCCATGCCGATGGAGCGCCCATGGGGTCCAAAAGCTAGCGCCTAAGGTCCCCAGGTTAAATCCGATGGACTTTCGTCTTTGGAAGTTCTTATTAAGAGCTATTTTATTAAAATAAATACCTTATATTATTGAACAATAACGGGAAATATTGGTTTCAGGCTAAACAAAGGAACCACCAGTTTATTCTAAAATACTATCATTTTAATTATAGGTTTAAGAGTGTATAACAATATTTTTTATCTTTATTTCAATAAACAATTTATTTTATTTAAATATCACATCAAATTATGCATTTAGGTACCTCAAATAATTTAAAAACTGGCTTTTACCACCCATATAACAAAGCTGTGTGTTAATGAAAAAATGTTGAATATTGATACTTGCACAAGTTATGAGAGCGTTTTAGCATGATCCCATTATACCAGCCAAATGAAATTTGCAGGAATAATTCTCCATGAATAGTAGAAGTTTTTAAGATAGTTTCTAAAAAAAAATGTTCCGTGATTTTTTTTGTCTAGAGCCTTTGAAAGATTTTATAAAATTTGTGCATGGAAAAAAATTCATGAAAAAATTTTTTTTGAACAAAAGCTATCGGGTGCTGACTCATAGCAATAATACCTTGCGTAAGGGTCACTATCGGACTATTTCCAGAAAAAAATCATGATCGTAATCTAAATAGTTTAGCCACAGTTACGTAGTTTAGTCAGAAATCCGGTTTTTATTCAAATTTCACAAAAACGTTAATAACTTTTGAACCACCCAATATCGCTGAACATACATGGGAGTCAAATCGATAGGTATTGAGGTCTTCTACCTCCCTGTTTCGGATTATCCACTACCAACTTAACACCGTGTATATATAAATCAATAAATAAAGAAACAGATTACGGACCAGCGAAGACCCCAACATTACCCACAATATATAATAATAACAGGCATAAACAAAAAGTTTAAGAGTTGGTATGAGTGTGTTTATACATAAAACCATCACTATGGTATGTGTGGTGTGTGTGTCGCCATGGCCGCCATTTTGCATCCAGCCTAATGTCAGATGAAGTCATCCTTTAATGGTCTATAAATACATAATATCAAAATAATGGTAAAAAGTTAAATAGTCAAATTTATTTTTGTTCCTTTTTTCCTATTGAAAAATGTTGTACTTAAATATGTACTATTTTGTAAAATAGCTCAAATGATTTATAAACCGACCTCAGTAGCCTAACATTAAAAGCATTAACTTCTGATCAAGAGGTCCCAGGTTTGATTCCCAATCGGCTCAGAATTTTCAAGTGTATTTCACTTGAAATTTCTACCTGGGTTTGGCCTGTCTCAAATTGGATGGTACCAAATAAGTTCTGCTGACTTTATTGTCACCTTTGTATAAAAAAGTGTTAATTTATTTATTATTTTATATTTATTTTAATCTGTAGATATCCTAACCAAACCAATCCTAGTTTATTGACATTTAAAAAAAAACTGTATCAGTCATTGAAGAATTGCTTAATAATGTGATACGAAAATTTGAAACTAAAACCAAACATGGTTTATCTCAAAACTAGTATTTAGTGACTGCATGTTTTTCCATCAAATTTCATATAAATAAATTTAAACTTTTTTCTGTACAGGACGTCAGTATAGAATTTAATATCTTAGGTTGTAATTCTGAAACATTATGACAGCCCAGGAAAAACTTTAAATGAAAAAGGCATTACAGATAAAAGAAAATTAACCCCAAAAATATAGTTTTTACTATCTTAGTTAGTCAGTCTATCTCTACTTTATCTTTGTTTTATAAACACCATGGATCAAACCTACGATCTGTGCTAAGAAAGTCGGCGTCAGAACCGCTAGGCTACCAAACACTTCTATCCTTTCCCGTTAATCTTTTTATTTCAATATAAGAAACACAGTCTAACATGTTATTTAGAAGTGGAAGTTATTTAGTGTTATTTATTTATTCATCCATAGGCACTTGGTGGCGCCAATAACATATACAGACAATATACTAATCATGTACATAGAGCAGAAGACAATCTAATGGAAACAAAATGTGAAGTATGAATTGCAGGCCGATTGATATAAAGGGTCAACCGGCACATTATCATTGACATATTGTATTTTTGTTATCAATTTAAAATGTATGTAGATAGTAATAAAATTGTTAGTCAATGCTAAACGCTGCTGTTAACCTCATTTAGCATATCATCAATGGAGTAAAATGATTTTTCAACAAGGTACGACTTCACTCCTCTCTCAAACTCGGAACCATCAGAATAATTAGTTGCATCGAAGGAGAACAAGATAAATAAAATATAGATGTATGTTTAAATTTCTTTTTTATTTGGTTCAAAATAAAAAATACGTAAAACATATAGATAATATCATTGTATAGTAACAACTCTTTTGATGACTTACATACATAATCAATATAAAAAACCAATAGTACATAATAATATCCATGTATATGTGTACGCAGTAGTTTCTATCTAAAATTTTATAAATATATACTAATTAAGAGATATACGTAACGTAACTTATGTTTAGCCCTGTTATTGGCATCAAATAACATTGCTTAGCGCATTCAGTATGCCATTTAACTTCACACGTACTGACCAATCAAACCATCAGTACTATGACTCAATTAAATGGCAACACTTATGATAACACATACTATAAAAAGACAATAATGTTTACATCAAATATTTGGACGTATTTTAAAACAATTCTATGGAAAACAATCCATGGAGAAAATTCATTAGTTTGACATATCGAATCATAGAAATTGGGTTGCAAGTAATCGATGCTGAAACTCAAACCGTTTGATAAATTAAATTTTTTTAATGTGAAATAAATAATTAATGTTGTATTAAATGCAAAATCAACATCAAATGTTTTTTTAAAGCGAGTAACAAATAATTTGACATGTTTAAAAATGACTGTAGCATATATTATTATTTGTTAGCTCAAACTGAAACACTAACAAACTGAAAGAAAATAAATTTCTTAGTGTTTTTAATTCGGGATACATGTGTGTTGAATAGAATATAGTTACACCTTCACAATAATCTTTAATGATAAAGAGAATCTTTCTCAATCTCGCATTGACCTTAGAAAATTTTAGGTTAGCTTCATGACAATTTCAATATGAGGATTGACGAAAGAACTCAAAATCGATGAACTATTGTGAAAGTCCAAGAACACAACAAATAAAAATGTAAGGTGTCTTAAAAATATTACGTTTACCAATTTGAAATACTTTTGTGTTCCAAAGCAGTAGATACTTAAATTATTATTTACAATACTGAAAAGTATTTAATATTATGTATATTATATAAATTATTGAGAACGATTTGTAAAAGAGTGTCTAAATATGAAAAAGATTACAATTTTCTTCGATTTTCAAATTGGTTTGATGTACAAAAAATAAGAGAATTTATTGACAAAAATGAATGAGTCGCCGAGTTTCAAAACCCATTAAAAATATTTTTATACAACTATGTAGTTTTATTTGTCTATGAATGTGAAAAAAATAAAGAATTTTCAGGGAATGATAAATTATTCCAAATTTAAATAAGTACATCATTATCCATGATGGAGAAAAGATTTAATCTTTAAAAAAAATTCGCCATATTGGATTTTTCAACCAATCAGCATAAAGGAATTTACAATTTTAACCAATGAACACTAACAATTTTGAAACTTGACGACTACTTTAATGTAAAATGCAAAAAGAACAATTTTAAATAGTGTCAAAATTTAGGATGAAATTAGAGAATATTCTCTTCAGTCAAACTTACCTTATTTTGTATTACGAATTTTTTTCAATACAATGCACGAAAATATGTAATAGATATATTATAACAAGCCGAGTGGGTTAAATTTTAGACACATTGATGTTCCAATCAGTCTTAAATTAACACCTCTACGGCGGTAGTACATTTATATTTGATAAATTTTAGAAACAATGTCATTTACAAAATGCACATTGAAAACAAAAGTGACACTACACCAAAGTACATTTTTCCAGCAGGGTGTTTTTTATTTAGATAATGGTTATATTCTCAATATATACCTTTAAAATTTGATTGATGAGTGAAAAGCAACGCCATATTGAATTTTTCCACTAATCTGCACAATGGAACTTACAGTTCTAAATTCAAACTTTACCATAGAGAAATATTCCAAATGGTAATTTACAACAAGTTAATGAAACTGGTCTAACCGATTGAATCTAATAAGATTGCAATTTTCAAATTACGTTTAACAATATAGGGCCGAAATTACAATCTGTAGCTTATCCTGTAGCTTTATTGAGGAGGCTTAAAAGTTAAGTGGAGCTTACCACTCACACGAGAATATCAATCAAAATTCGACTGCGGCTTGGCTAAGCCGTATATATGGTTAAGTTGGTAGTACTACTTGTCTTTTATCGTGGTTTTATCTATGCATTACGCTCCACATCTGTCATGTTCACCGGGACGCGCGCCATTGTTTGTGTTGTTGTTTTGGTTTAATGGATGCTCGCTCATGGATTCTGACTTGGTATTTATGTGTTACGACCCTTGCTTCGATTATTTAACTTAATTAAGATACAGCTACGGAAAGTGAAAGATGTGTTCAATAATAAACATAACCATATATCATACATTCAACTAGGTTAAAGCAAAACGATCTTGTAATTATCAACAAACAAAGCGAACAGTGTATATAAGTCAATGTGGTGGTCAAATAATCAAAGAAAGGGTCACGAATAAATCCAAATAGAATCGCTAGTGAAACAACCTAAGCAACAGCGAACAAATAAGCGTAATGAATCATAATTAATTAGACATTTCATCTTCAAAAAGCGTAATTATTGCGCGGCTATATAATGACATTTTAAATGTCAGTTTGTCCGTATAGTGACTTCTGGCGCCTCCTAGCGAGAAAAAAAATAACTGAGTTAAGCGAGTTTTACGTTGTTGAGGACACCCCAGGGTATCCCTTAACTTAACGAGTAGGATAAGCCCCAAATTCGTGCTAAGGAGACATTGTAATCTGCATAATTTTGTTAAGCGAAGCTTAATGTGCTCCTCACCGTTAAGGTGGACCTTAAGCCTGTATTGTAATTTTGGGCCATAATGTTATATTGAGAATAAAACCATGTCAAAAACTGTAACAGCCGTTTGAAAAATATAGACAATGTGGTCATTTTTGTTTTCAATATGCGAACTAAGACGCAAAGATTTGAAACTTGTTTTTAACATAACCTCAAATATAAAACTTAAGCAACCTAAAATTAGAATGTGTAGTAAGGATCTAGTCTCCAGCACCAATGTCGCACAAAATGCACAATAAATAATAACAGTATTTAACAACAATCAAGCGATACAAATTTACCTTAGTTGAAGAAGCGCATACATCAATTTTATATTTTAATCACATTTACGATAATTATTCAAAAAGGTACTCAATAGGGGATACGCATATCACAAAATACAAACCATGCAATTTACAACAGTTTCTAGTATTGCTATTAGAAAAATTATAAACATTTTATTTTATTAAAATGACAACACTGTTGATATATATTTTTTTGGGAAAGATCACCAACCACCTGAATGCTGAAATATTAAAAAATTAACAATCACAAAATCATTTTGTTCTCAATCAGTAAGTATTAACAGTACTGAAGCGGGTTAAACACTATAACATAATGGCCTTTTCCAATAAAAAAGAGAAATAATCAGTGTTGCCATATAAATGAAAATATCCCAATGTTTTTTTAACAAAGTCAACTTATTAAAAGCAACAAAAAGGCTGATTAAATAAATATACAAGATAAAATAATAATCTGAAATAAGTAAAAAGTTGATTGAAATAATAAAAATATGCTGTGGCAAAAATGGCAAAGTACAAAATTTCAAAAGAAACTGAACGTATTCATTGCAGGTTTGTACGTCTGCGATTGAATCTTAAGAGTTGGTCGAAGATTCATTGATTATATTGAATATTTTTTTAAGGACTACTTCTAATTTGGTCATGTACGTTGCTTGAGATGTTCCCAATGTATTTTTGTCGCTGGTGCTCGCAACATTTTCCGGCGAAGAGTTGTCCGATTTGTTGGAAACATTTTCACATTCATTACTGGATGACTCCTTGCTAGAAGGCTTAGTATCTTCAGTCTTTTCATGTTTATTAGCATCACCTGAAAATTAATTAGCAACATGAAATTTTTGACACCCAACTTATGGTCACCCAAAAGAATACATTGACATGACTGCTTCCACCTGCTCTCACAAACTCAGAATTGTGACACAATAGGGTATTTAACTAATATTGAGAAACCATTTTAAATTATTTTTTGATACAATATTTTGACAAGCACACTCTCATTACATTTCCTAGAAAACCATATTTAAAGTTTAATTATGTAAAAACGTTGTCCTATAGACCATTAACGGCTACGTGGATTTTGACATCAGCCTGGAGGGATAAACATAAACAAAAAGTTTAAGAGTTGGTATAAGTGTGTTTATCGGGTCACGGATAGAGCGAATCTACAGATGTTACGAGTCAATTAGAGTATACGATAAATAAATAAATGTCAAAATTTGAGAAAAAAGCAATGATATATATATATATATATATATATATATATATACTATTTACCATATTTACTTTTTATTTTGGCTAACATTTCACAAAATATCATTGCTTAACATAATAAGAAACAAAAAATTCACATAAATTTTAATTATGATAGATAGCTGATTAATAAATTAATGAATTCTACGCAACAGCAACGTTGCTTTTACAAAACATTTAAGTATACTAAGTAAATACCTAGTATATATAAAAAGATATAGATCAAATGGAACAGACACAAAAATCAATTTTCAGATGACAAAAAATATGGGTTTGATAAATAAAATTATAAAAAACAATTATTATGACCGAGAAGAATCATTGATAATATTATAATGGAAAAAAAGCAATAGACGGAAACAGGCTGATGAAGAAGAAGAGCTTAGTATATATTTTTAAGGTTATAAATAACCTATTGCGACAGAAATCTCAATCGAACAGAATTCATGGGGCCAAAAAAAAAACTTTAAACAGACTGAACGTATAGAATATTAACAATTTACTTTCTTCTTCTTTCACAGCAAAAAATTCATATAGATTTTTTAGAAATATTCTCTAACTAGCTTATACCCGTCTTGCTTTACGTTTTTGATTCCGATTGTCAGGCTTGATCGGTAGGTAATTAAACAGGTTCTAGTCTAGCTTCCCATTGCTTTGTAGACCTCTATAACTGACATAAGCACAGAAAAAGAAGAATGACACTTTTAATGTTTATTAAAATTTTGTATGAAGATCCTAAAAAAAAGGGTTTTTTAATTAGCTCTAAATATATTAAAGTTAATGCAGCAAATTGTATTAAAGCACCTTCTCCGGCATTTTGCACGGCTCTGTGCAGATTCATATCTGACGTAGCATTTGTATTTTGAGCGTGATGCTATGACATACGGTAAAAAGCAAAATAAAAAAACATTTCTGAATTATTATTTAGATAGAGAAGGAGGGGCTAATGCGAGTTTTATTTAATTTCCCAATTTACCACGCAACTTTCTTAATTTTTTATTTCATAAGAACCTTCTACTGATAAAAGCCAACACGACAAAAAAAGAATTAGTGAAATCGGTTCAGCCGTTTAGGCGTGATGCGATGACATTAAGTAAAAAGCTAATAAAAAAACATTTCTAAATTATTATGTAGATTTACCACGCAACTTTCTTAATTTTTTCTTTCATAAGAACCTTCTACTAATAAAAGCCAACACGACAAAAAAAGAATTAGTGAAATCGGTTCAGCCGTTTAGGCGTGATGTTCACATATACGATAGAAAGCAGACAAACATTTCTGAATTATTATATAGAAGATTTACCACGCAACTTTCTTAATTTTTTCTTTCATAAGAACCTTCTACTAATAAAAGCCAACACGACAAAAAAAGAATAAGTGAAATCGGTTCAGCCGTTTAGGCGTGATGTTCACATATACGATAGAAAGCACACAAACATTTCTCAATTATTATATAGATTATCCATTTGCCATGAAAATTTCAATCTAAATCCTTATTTTAACTAACATGACATTTGTCATAAGAACTATCAATAAAAAAATCTTACTATTTTTTCCCTCGTTCGCTTTAGCTATCCTTTCCAACAAAACATTCAAGGCGTCAGACAACGTGCCCAACATTTGTTCTTTTTGTGATAAAAAATTTGCATGAGGTAAAAGCACTTCCAGACTCCTCACATCGCCGAGTAGGGGCCCTTCCGTTATATTCACCTCCCCAGCCTTGGCCTCGAGTTCAGCGATGAAGCCGCCAACCGATTTTAAAACTTTGCACCCTTCAACCTAAAAAAAAATATTTTAATAATTACGCAACACACATTGGAGAATTCTTAAAAAAAGTGGATATTAATAAAACTTACTTTTGGAAAGTATTCTTGGAAAAATTGGTAGACATTATCGTCAATTAATGTTTCCCTTTCATCGAGAAGTACCAGGTCCATATAATCAACCAGATAATTACATTCTAGCAGCATGTTGGAATATTTGCGTTCAGAGTCCTGTAAATTTGACAGTTCTATCATGTCAGGCCATCATAGATAAAAGAAAAACAGCATTATGGCGATTGGAAAGTATTAAACGAACATACTGGTTATCTTTGGGGCTATATCAAAGATGTTAGAGCTAATAAGAAATGCATAAAATGGTTAACACATTCACTACTATATGAAAAACCTAATAATTAACCAGTTGCTGAAATATTAATATCCTTAAAATCCCTTAAAAACGGCAATTCTTTATAAAATCCCATAAATATCACGATAGTTGGCAACCTACTACACTTTCAACGGTAAAAAATAAGCAATGTTTTACCAAAAAAAATAATATTAAAATTACTAAAAAAATATCATCGAAAAAATATTTTCACAGGTAAAATGTTTGCAAAAATATGTTGATAAAATATTAATATGTTGATAAAATAAACATAAATTATTGGTAAAAAATAAAATAAAAAACCAATATAAAAGTGAATAAAAGTAATATAGTCAATAATAAAACAATAGAGATCCGTAAGATGCGTATAATACTCGCGCCACGAACCTACGTCGTGTAAATACTCCACAATGTACCAAGGCGGTACAAACATACATAAGTACCTACCCAGCCAAAGTCTAAGTGGATACTGAGTGTTATTCCGTGTGCTGCAGCGTTTTTAGTGTATTTCATACCACGCTATAGTTTGAGGAGCCTTGGAACGTTCCATTTTGGGGTGACGCTGATCCGCGTCAACAGCACTGTATGAAATTCTACTATGACGCGGATACGCGTCATTAGCACTGAACGTGTTAAAGTTGTAACTTTAACTTTTGTAAAGTAACTTTGCAGAATATTTAAATTCAAATACTCAAAAGTTTTACCTTTGTATAATGTTTTGCTCAGACGCTATATAAATTGGTTTGGATTGAGTTTAAAATTAAAAAGCAAATCTTACTTCAGAAATATATATCTCGTGCCATAACGTGGGAAATAGTGTAAATCTCAAAGGGGCGGCTTCGTAAGCGACCATGGTGGCCAATATTAACAACTGGGGTGTGCAGCAGCCTCGCTCGATCCCCAGTCGGCACATGGAATCTATCAGTGAGTGATATGGGAAATAGAACTCCGTAAGAGCATTGTCATACTCTGGATCCACACCCTGGAAACATTAATTACACGTTAACAATATTGTCTGTGGTGTTTGGTCAATAGAATATTATCACCACAAACAACAATAATTTTTTAACTAGTTTACATGTCATGGGGCAAAAATCAACTGGTTTCATTTAAATATCATACCAAATTATCTAAAGACAGAATTTGTTACTTCGGTACATAGTCATTAACAATTGATTCATTAAAACTAAATTTGCCTAAAACCCCATCTATCCTTCCCTCTCTCCCACCCATCCACCTCTCTTTCCTTTTTTTTTGTTTGAGTGTGTTTTCTTTTTTTATTGTATTCTTTGCTTTGTTCTTCTTTTCATGTTTTTTTTTTTCTTTATATTTGGATCAGTTGTTAGAGACCTCAACTTCATTGTTATGTTGATTCTGTGAAATCTTTTTTATGTCAAATTTTGTGTGTTGTTTATTATACTTTCAATATACAGTAAAGAATAAATAAATTTGTTCTTGTTGCATTAAATTCCTACCTTTCTCGCTTGCAGTTGGGTGTGGGGTACACACATTTGTACCATGGGTCTCAATGGTCTAGGGGGTGTGGTTTTGTGCAAGGCATCCGGTCCTAGAGTACTGGGGAAATGTGGTCCTAATGGTAGAGCATTACGAGTATCTTGGAAGGCGGCGTGGCAATGTGACAGGAGAGGCACGAGAGCCGATAGGGCCGCACCGCCCAACAACATCAAAAGCTCTTTGATTAAAGCTGAAAAAAAACAAATAACGGAAATATTTCAGTATTTTCGGACAACAGAAATTTTGAAAAATGTTTCAGATTGAAAGAAATATTATTGTACCTATGGATAAATTTCTAATATCTGTCGGATTGTAAGTGTTGAGCAATGTGGCGAGTCGTCTCAGTGCTTCGGGCCAATCTTTGCACGCATGAAGGGCGGCTCGCGCTTCTTTGCCAAGGCTGGTATCCCTATCGCAAGTTCTTAAAGCGGAGCAGAGTTCGCCAGCTAACCCTAAAAGCTCCCTCAGCTCCCCACCAACAACTCCAGCACCACCCACTTCATGATACATACCGTGTAGAGTTTGGAGAGCCTAGAGAAATATTTTTCATATTATAAGTGCAAGAGTGATTAGTATGGATGATCATTAAGAAGGATGAGAGATTTGAATTATTAGATTCTTTATACTGTATTTTGCGCAAAAGAAGAATTACATTGAAAATATTGTATTCATGTAGTATTTCTATAAAAAACTGTTTATATGGCATCAATTTTGATAAATGTAGTTATGAAACATTCCAACTGGCGCTACTAGTACTACGCCAGAACAATATTCAAACTATTATGTTCTAAAAATCAAATGGAGAAAGTTTTCTATTCAAGTTTAATATTCATTTATCTATGCACGTGATTGCCAGTAACAAAAAAAGTATATTTTTTCTATGGTTTAAGCCCCATTATGTTATCACACATTTCTACGCAAATATTGGTTTCTTTAATGAATATTTTTTAGCCAAGCTGTCTTGTCTGTCTTACTGAAATAAAAAAAAAACAGCCATTTAATATCACAGACTTACTTCGAACGCTAACTGAAGTCCGCCATTATAAATTATGTACAATCTGTCATCATCAGTCTCAACTAATGTACGGAATGCAGCTATCAGGGTTGTCCAACAAGTCCTGCCATTTAATCCTTGAAAGAAAACAAATATTCAGTTAAAATTAAAAAGAAAAAAAGTTGGGTTATAAAATAACCTCTACTTAAAAAGTAGCTTATTATATACCTTGAAGGTACGCCGTTAATGTTGACCTTCTGAAAGTGCTCACAGCCCTTAGTTCCTGTTCGGTCGCATCCCCAGACCTTGCGGCAAACAGTTGCATTAACCTAAACAGTTCTTCTACAGCTGCCGGATAAAGATTTGGATGCGGAGTGATGTTTTTAAATGCCCAATGAATGTTTTGATGTTGAGAGAGAGTTCTCGTGAAAGCCGGCGAAGCCTGACAGCATAAACGGAGTATAGCATAGTAGGACGGCAGCATTACCCTGTTATACGCTACCACTTCTCCATCTTCGTGATCAGCCCTAAAAATATATTGAATCATTATAACAGGGAACTTGCTCATTATTTTTTCTTTGTGCAAATTACATAATTTCTAGATGCATAATATTGATAATGTCATATAGCATCTCCATAATATTTTTCTGTGAGCAATGTGCGAACAGAAATGTTCTGTCCTAGGAGAATGAATAGAACTAGAGAGAGTGATAGCTCATCGGGACCATGGTAATTTCATAGTAAGCAATCGCACACTAAACAAAGGCTGTGAATTTTAACAATATAAAGATAAGAGTCTTCTGTACACAGATTCCATGCCCGAGTAGAAATTTATGGTGAAAAACACAGAAAGTTTCCAACCCGACCGGGAATCGATCCTGGGACCTCTTGATCAGAAATCGGTGCCTATGGCACTAGACTATCAAGGTCGGACAAAAGGTAGAGTCCATTAAATAATTATCGGTCTGAGGTTCTGTCAGTAAATATAAAATGACGAAACAGCCATCGGACTAAATGACGCCACGGATAAAATGACGAATAATACGGAATTTATATAGGTAGGTACTGACAACAATTTTTAACTGATTGTGAGTAAAGTGATTACGTAAATAAAAATATTAAATGAAAAAAATAAATATTTTGGATTTTTTTATGTATCTATTTATGATTTTATTTTTAGCTCTGGCTCTATGTTCGTTTGGTTTAAACGTACACTAATATTGACATATTAAATTTCTTACAAGATGTAGTTGAATGCAATGTGTTTCGCTATTGTAGGATTTGAAACAATCAGTTGTATATTGTCGGGACAGTCTATACAAGCCGCATGCCAAAACGTCAACAACGCCTGTTTATTTGGATGAATGGCAACACTAGGTTCACTCAAGCCAGGATGGAAGAGATCCCATAGATCTTGAAAATATTGCCCAAACTGAAACGGAAAATAAACATGATAAAAACGATAATAATTTTCAAAGAATTTGACCAACTATGTTTGCTGCCTCACTCACCATAATTTTCTCCATCTTAGTCATTAGACAATATGACATGACACTAAAATAGGAAGTCAATTTGTTCGGACCGTGTACACCAACATCTATGTATTTCCTGGCAGTTTTTAACTTTCCTAATAATATTATATAAACCTGCAACAAAAAAATATTAATTACAGTCTCAGAATCTTTTGCCTGGAGGAGCAGTGAAATCCTAGAATGGATCTTCTTCTTCTTGTCGTGTCATACTGTGCGCGTATAGAATATGTAATTCTTTTTTTAAAAACTTTATAAAATAAAATGTCAATGTGTAAAAAGGTTAAAATAATAAAAACAAAGGGTCAAAACAATGGGGGCGAAGTCGGAACCTCCACGTGGTACCCCTGGAAAGCGCAAATATTGAAGTTTTAAAAGGCTGAGAAAAATAGCGCTTACTAATCCGACTATACCATACTAGTGTGCGAAAACTGAGAATGCATCTCTTGAGAATATATGAATGGCAGTTCATACGCTGCGGTCGTAACTTAGTATTTTGGAAGGGAAAATAGATTTAGTGATAAAATAATAATGAAATTTCAAATAAATAATGCATCATGTCACTTTTTAATAAAAATTAATCTGGGCTCACCCAAAGTGAACGAAAATACACTTTCAATATCTTTCACATAAAGCAAAGCTCGTGTTGTGAACAGATGAAATGGTCTGCACTGAGATGCGAATCGAACCCACATTCTTCAGTGCGCTGTAAGTACGAAAGCCGTCGACTGATACCATCGGGTTAGTAACCTCCTCTTGTTCCCTCAGACGGTTCTCATCTATTTACTTAAGTTTTTTTTTATACCATAATATAAGCAAATTAAACTTCTATCATGTATCTGAACAGCCCACAAAGTACCATCTGAACAACCAAAATAAACCAATTTCATTTCATACACAGGAGAAGGAAGAAATGGCATTTTAATATATTGGGTATAGCATTAAACTCACTTGATGTAAAATGACATGAGCGTCTTCTGATAGTATAACGTCTTTGTAAGGCGGGACACATCGAACATTCGTCCTGTAGCCTTGACGGAAATGAGGCGATGGTACTAATGAAACCAACAGGAAAGCAGCGGCTGATCGAACTCTCTGATTCACGTGAGCAATGAGATATGTTTCAACCCAACTCTCCGCCGTTTGCAGGACGCATGTGTGGATCATCTTATTCCTAGGAACCTGGAAATAGTTCAACAGATTAGAAACAAACTTTAAAGCACTAACCGAAGAGTGTAGTTTGAAGCTGAAGTCTTTGTCTCTGACTGCAAGGAGATAGGTAGGATAATAATTGTATTTCATTATTGTCTAATACACTGTTCCGCAAAGTGTGTGCCGTGGTACACTGGTGTAGATTTTAGCATTGTAGGTGGCAATGATAGGTAGGTAGTTGGTACCGTATGTTTCCAAACGTCATGCCTGCCGATAAAGTGTGCAGGCTAGTGAAACACTTGGAGCAGCTGCTATTAGCAGAATTATTAACTGTTATTTTCTGAAGTAGTGCTAGCCAAAGTTTCCCTTCTATGGGATGTTTTTTTTCCTTTTTGTGCCGCTAGAGGGGCCCTTGCTAATCCGGTCTATTGTCAAATTCAGTGTTGCCAACGGGGGCGATTTACTTCTTCTTCTTCTTATGGTCGCTCACAATCTAACCTCCAAAATATCATTCTAGTTTATTTCAAATTAAATAACTTATATATTATTATACATGATAACTTACAATAGGTTTAGAGTAATCATTGTACATTTTTTACATACTATTACAAATAAAATTGTTCATCTTTTTTTATATACCTACCTAAATACAAATTAAAAAATACAGAACAGCACCCCTGTGATTTATTCTCAAATTTATGCGCAACAAAATCAACAACTTCTTAGCAACTCAATCAACAACTTCTTAGCAACACAATAGAAAACAAACTTCCCAACGTTGGCATCACTGAAAAAAACATCTCTACGTTGGCAGCACTGAATTTGACAATAGACCTGATTAGAAGTTCTGCCACCTAGTGTGTATTGTCGGAAGCTCCCCAGAAAACTTCCCATTGCCATTTGCCACAACCTACTTATATAAGAATTGTCATTTTCTACTCTCAGTATTATTAAATAGAAAGAAAGAGAACGGCTTAGAGCGATCAATAACAGGGGGGGGGGGGGGGGGTAAACTGGTGTAACTTCAACACAAAAAGTTTGCGGAACACTGATTGATGTTATTTATGATCCTATGAACTTTATTATAACAAGATTTGACCTCTTATCAATCAATTCTAATTATCTCATATTACATTGATTATCTCGTACAAAGTGATCGGTTAGTTACGAACCTGCATAGCCAACCATTCTATAGCGGCGTGGGGACACGTCTCCGCAACATCCCACACACGGTGAAGAGCCAGCTGTGTAAAACACGGGAGTCCCGTTGGGGCACTTCCACCTCCCTCCACTAGCAGCGACAGCAGTTTAAAGAAAGGCTGACAACTCTGAAAATTGAAAAAAAAATATATCTATGGAAATTTCAAAAGCAAATCAAAGATAAAAGATTGTTTGATTTAAAAGATATTTTTTTAACCTCCGTGTGTTTGGTTATGGCTTGAAAAATCATTGTTATTATGAGTTGAGCTAATCTATCGTTCCATCTGCACATGGCGTGTATCAACGTCTTTGTCTGCTGCAAGTTCAGGCAGTCCCTGGTCTGCTGGTACAGAAACGGAAACCCCTATAACAGAACAAACAAAGGAAATTGACAGTTCACAAAGATAACCATAGAAAATTAATACATGCTTCTTCCAACAACATAACATATCTCCAATCTCTCCACTTTCTCTTACTGCTGACGATCCACGTCATTCTCGGTTGCCACGACTTCTTACACCTTTCCTTTCAACCTTACACTACTCATTAAGCATCCCTTCTTTCAATATGGCTAAACCATCTCAACTTACTAGCTTTCATCTTTCTTACAAAGAAATCAACATAAAATACGATATTGGTTATAATTTAATATTCCTTTGATTTTTTTTTTAGTTTTACTATTCCTTTCTATGTCCCACAGTCTTTCTCATCCTAGTGTGTAAGATATATGATGCCAATTCCTTGCAAACAGAATCACTCATTATTAAAAGTCAGGCAAATAGTTACCTTTCCTCCTTGCAAGGCATTCTGATCTTTAGACGTTAAATTGAGACTCTTGTGCGAGTCTCTAGATCGCTCGACAAGTCCCGCCACCAACGCGACCATCTTATCTAAGGCTCCCGGCCGTAATTTATTAGAAGTACCACCCTCGTCTGATGAAGATCCTTCACCCTGAAAACAGATGAAGTCAAATTACAAATATCATCCGAGTAAATCAAACATGTAAAAATATTTTGTTGTTAGATCTGTATTTTGTAATTTCTTTATTGAAATGAGGGTCTTCTCAACGCAAAACAAATCTCTTCTTGTCCTGGGCCACTGATTTTTCGTTTTTCTGCCTCTTACAGGATGTTCGAAAACCAACAAAAAAGAGCAGAAGTTCTATTCTTATCTGGCAACCCCACGGCATGTGTATCTTTTATCACACTCTTGGATATTAGAAATTTTGCCCTTCCAAAGAAGCTGCAGAAGATTTAATACTAATTTTTGACCTAAACCTTCTTAGCATAGAAGTTGTCAAAGATTACCAACACTGTCGATCATTAGTACAATAATTTGTCTATGGATTTTCAAAATCTACACGGAACATTTTTTTTGTTTGAAACAAAAAAATACTGTTAAAGTAATAGTAAGGGAATATACTCACAGAAGACGATGTTGTGTGTCCTAAATAAAAGGAAACCATCATGGAGATGGCGTTGGCTTTGAGCAGAAACTGACTCTCCTCCTCGCCCATCTTACTAAACTCATAAAGCAAACTAAAATACTCTGTTAAATGGCGGACGTGAGCCCTAGCACCGTTCTCCATCTGAAAATTCAACACAATCAAATTGAATTGAACAAAAGTGAACACAAATACATCTTTCAACATATTTGACATAAAGCAAAGTGTGATTTGTGAAAGTGGAAATGGTCGGCACCGGGACTCGAAACCACTACCTTCAGTACTAGAGATGGGCATTATAACGATAGCTGATAAAAATATCAGATACTTAAATAAAAATAACGCCTCTAACGTTATTCAAATTAAACGATATTTGTAAATATTAGTTGAACAAAAATAACAGTCATGCTAATATTCAACACCACCTATATAAGAAGGCCTTAGCGCTGGGACTGTGTCGTCACATTGTAAGGCCCAGTATGCACTTGCCTTATATCTGTATGTACTTAACTGTAGACTATGATACTTGGGTGTGACGTTAGAGGCAAAATGGCCGCCAGCGCTTAGGTGGTATTAGCTAATATTAAGCTCGCAATGATTTTACTCAATTTCTTTGACATATTCTGAACGTTCCTATAAATACAATAGGTTTCCAAGACCAAAATCACTCGAGTCCGGGTGGAGGTCTATAATTAAATTTAAAAAAAAAATTTACTCGATGACCTTTTTTTTTAGGAAAATATTAACTTTCCAGATACCAAATCTATATTTAGGTTTGTGAAATAAAAAAGCTTTCGGCTTTTAATGATAACGTTATTTACAATGAATGAAACTACTATAACGGTTTTGAATTTAAGCCGTTATTCCCACCTCTATTCAGTACACTGTACGCAGGAAACCTCCCAAGTAAACCACTGGGCCACCAAACACTATTGATATAATAATTTTATTTAATCTTATTCATTCTCGTCCCTTAGCTTTTTCCAAGTACGAATTGTCAAATCATATTATGAATAAAAAATTATGAACAGTTTACATTTACCATTACAAAATACACAAAAAGAAAGCTTGGTAACAACTATCAATAATTTATTTTTTATTTTTTTAGGTGACGACAACTTAAAATAGTGGTACAATTTTATGTGATAAAATATAGTTGACAAATCAAAGAAAAGCGTGTGTTTACCAGTCCCAATAACATTTTGATGAATCGTGTCACACAAGACGTCTCTCCCAACTTAGTCTCATCATTATCAACATCCTCATCACAGCCTTGGAGGTAGAGAGTATAATGACTAGCTCTGCAAAAAAAAAACATCATAGGTGAGTTACACGGGCTTGCAACCAAATCCAAGAAGATGTGGACAATAGAATTTTTGACACCCTATCCAAAAGTAATTTAATTTAGTTCTAGGAACACCTAAGTAGCAATATAAACAATTTGCTCAATCGGTTGTCCCGGCTGCTCCTTCACGAACCCATACTGCACAACGGACAGTCTCCAAAGAGTGGGAAAAGTGAGTAAAAATATTATGTAAACATATCCTACAAAATTCAGATTATGATAGAAAGAAAGTGACTGGATGTTGTAGCCCAAAAAACATTGTTTGCCCTGAGTTGTTGAGGGAACTGACAGGGCACTATGAAGAAACTATGTTGAAAAACTCACCTCAACCTTTGTATCACATGGATGCATAATCTTTGGAACATCTGTCTCACTATTTGATTTGTACATTTTATCAAAACCTAAAACAGTTGATGACATTTTGATATAGTATACGATAATTTTGAACATAGATAAAGCAGGTTGTCATAGAAAAAGAGGATGTATGTATAATTTATTACCTGCATTGGCCACCAGGTGTCACTGGCCATGTGTCCGAGGAACCACTCGGAAGCGGCCGTTGATGCGTTGAATTGTTTCGTGACTAGCTCTACCCATGACACCATCGTTGGCTGTGAAAATTCAATAAATAAATACAAGAAAAAAAAATAGATTTTTTACTATACATAACAAATTGTCCAGATTATAAAGAGTGAATTGAAAATCAATTGCAAAAAGGGTATATTCGTTGATAGATGTTATAGTTCACATATTTTTTTTTTTTAAATGAATCTGTGCTCGCTGTGATAAAATATAGTTGTGTGCAGTGAACACAAATACACTCCTTGACTCTTTCACAGTAAGCTACTTAAAGCTTGTGTCGTGAAAGAGGAAGATGGTCGGCACCTGGGATCGAACCACGACGTCCGCACCAAACAGTACGAAAGCCGGCGTTGTAACCGCTAGTCTACCAACCACTTCTATATTGTCTTTGATATTAAAATATAACATTAGGTACCTTTTCTTTTGCATGTATGAAGGTTTCGATAAAAAATGACGTTGACAACTGCGCGGCAATCTCTGTGATGTCCGGCCTTAAAGTCAACAGGGACTGGGGGACGTAGCTGCACATCTGACCCATGAAACTAAAAACCACACATTTCCAAATCAATAATTATTTTCAATACAATACATTAATGCAGACTCAATTTTATTGAATACTGTTTTTTTAGCCATCACGCTGTGTCCTGTAAGAGGTAGGCAGAGAGAACGGACCTCCACTTTTTTCTATCCAAGCACATTCCTTTGCTTCTTCCACTGATCAATGTGTTTGATCTAACACCTCCTTATAAATTCTCTTTCTCATTCTGTTTGCATCCATTCTTTCCACATGCCCAAACCACCTCAATTTTTGACTTTCATCTCAGTCACAACACTAACTTCCACACCACATTCCTTCCTAACATTCTCATTTCTTTCCATATTCACAGAGTCATTCCACATATTCTTCGTAGAGCTCTCATCTCTACTGCATTTATACTACATTCTTCCTTTTTCGTCCATGTCCACGTTTCACAGCCATACATCATTGATGGTAATAGAATTGCCTTATGCACTAGTTTTTTTGCATGTAGTGAGATGTTGTTGTTTCTCATTATAGGTCTTAGTGCACCGCCCACCCTGCAACCAGCCACTTTCCTACTAATTTCTCTTTCACACTTTCCACTCCTACTAAACATACTTCCTAAATACACATAATCATTCATTCCACAATGAATATATTAATTGATAATTAAGACTCACGTAAAATACGCGTGCTGGAAAATGTTCTTTTGATGCAAGAAGTTCATGTTGTCCTCCCATATCCAATTTAAGAGCGCCGGACTCAAAATTATAACAGGCGCCTCTGGAGTTTTAAGTCCCGATAAATGGTCGGCCATTTCCAAAGTGGACGGCTAAAAAGAAAAGAACGAAAGGTAAATTTTACAAAAAAAAGGAAACAATCATAAAAAATTTAACAATGTTATGACAGAAATTGAGTCCTATTTCGCGTTGTCATCGGATCACGAGTGGATGCTGGAGAAATTTCCCTAATTATTATTTTTTTCAGGGGAAGTTTTTTATGAAAGAAAAAATTAAGAAAGCTGTACAAGACATCATAAAATATAAAGAAAACTTAAAATAGGTAACATTCTTAGTGCTTTTTACTTTACTATATTTAATTCTAATTTTGAAATCAAATTGCAGTTTGACAGAAACTGACAGTCGTTTAATAGTTGGTGCGATTGACAGAATGCGGATGAAAAATATATGGTTTAAAACAGATGCATCGGTTGAGTAAGTAATTAATTTATCATTATACAAATTCGAATTCAATATTCATAGTTAGGTATGTCAGGAAAGCTAGTTACTAGATAATTACCTCTCACGATAGAATCACCAAGATGAGAGATTTTCAAGCTACAGAGAAAGTGACTTTCTTTACGTTCTAAATAAAGACTTAATGCTTTTAGAATGTTTTTTTTTAAGATTATCTATGATAGTAATATAATAACTGAAAACTTATCTACAGTGAGAGAAGGTCATAATTTCAGTAAACTCACTTGAACTGGCGACAGCTGAGAAACAGTTTCGTTTGATGATTTGTTGATGTTTCTTTCGTAAAATAGCATATAGGCGCTGTTTGTTTTTTCAAAACTAAAATCCATAAATTTATCGTTGACCGAATCGTACGTCTTACTCTGCAAAAGAAAAATATACAAAATAGTTTCACAATAATTATCAAATCTTACATATAAAAATGGATCGCTGTTAATTATTAGTCTCGCAAAAACTCGATAATGGCTGGACCGGTTTGGCTAATGTTTGGCTTTGAAATGTTCTACAGTAATTATAAACAGTGATAAAATATTGTAAAATTGCAAGGAAAATAAAAAAAAATGTATTTTTTTTTCCAAGTTTTTCTACTTGTATCCAGTGCGAGTTGTTGCGAGTTGCTGGAAACAAAGTTGTAGATAGACTAAAGATATAGGTTACCGGGTCATCTAATGGACAATATATTTTCAGTGAATAAACGTTCTTGAAAATGGGTATATCATTTTACCTTTCTCGGAAATGGTCCAAACGAACATTTTTTCACAATGGGTTTTTACCGTGAATTGGTTCTAATCATCTGCCATACTCTTTATACCCTCATAAGCAGATACCCGGCTGTGCTAATATGATTATTGTTTGACATGATCGACTCAATAGCCACAAATAATATAACTTTATGACGATAATGACAGATCAGCGTTTCTGTGTTAAAAGTCTTTAACAAATGCTTTCAAAATAAGTTTTAGTGAAAAAATAACAACTAATGACTCTAACAATTCATTACTAATGTTCGATTTTTAAATGGCTGGCTTAGTGTGATCACTTTACATTAAAGTTTTAGTGGTTTAAAACCATGTTCGCACTATTATCTTTTAAATCAGACAAGTTTAGGATGGTGTTAAAGTGGGATATACATAGAAACATTTTTTATCTATGTATATAAAACTGAATGTTTGTGTGTGTACTTGATTGATTCAAAGACCAGTGAACGTATTTCAATGAAACTTTGGTGATCTGTTCTACTAATGTCCGGGAAGGTTTAAGCGGAGTATGAGTTCAATACCACTCCTTGGAGGGTAGTTACAAGTAGAAAAGGTTAAAATGTAACAAACATTGCATAAACCAGGAGTAAATTATTTTTGATTCTGGGTTAGGTCGAAGTTTGATGGGTGGGTCAGCTAGTATTTTATATTATTTATGGATAGTGGTCTAAAACCTTCTTCTCTTTATAATCTTTCTAATTAAACTGGTTTGGAGCATATCAGTTGGATGATTTCCGAGCCTATAACAGACACAGAAACATTTTTTCTTTTATAGATGTTGACAAGATACATACTGTCATTTCGCCACCAAAACATTCAGCGTCTATTTGCGCGGGATCAAACGGCTTCACTTCTGCATCATTAAACAGAAACCATTTCTCCCTCTGAGCCCCCATGCCGGAGCAAGTGCTTCCCGTACCGGACGTCGTAATTCCGTTTCTCTCTTTAATAAACGAGTAATAATGGCCACCATCTGCGGTTCCTGTGTGGACTGTGACTCCAATTAAATCGTATCTAAAATAAAATAAGTCAAAACATTTTTAACACTGGTAACATTTTTCAAAATCTCATCTGTCACTATGGCTGAAGTTAAATAAATTCATCTGTCACTTACTCATAATTTTCATTGAAATCATCATTTTCTTGTGAATTACCACTATTCTCTTCACTATCCCTTTTGGATTCAGCCTTTTTCTTCTCTTCTATAACAAGTCAATTTAAATTTAAAACAAAAATTCAATATAAATTTTAGAAGTGGACCCCCGGTAATCCGGCCCCTGGCTAATCCAGTGTCCACTGTAATCTGACAGGCTTTTCGCTGTTGATTTTATGTAACATTTTCACACAACGTTCTAAGTATGTCTAGATTCTTTTGTCTAATATGTATCAACTAATGACTCTTAACAATTCACCAATGATGTTCAGTTTTTAATGGTAAGAGCTTTATTGAGGGAAAATATGAATAGTAAACTGATTTATGTATTCTGCACCATTTTTTTACCTATTAGAATCAGTGAGGTATCGTCGGCAAATAATACAATTTTGGAATTAATATTTGTACGGGATGGGAGTTCATTAATGTAAATCAGAAATAATAATGGCCCTAAAATGGTTCCTTGTGGAACACCGCATGTTATCCTGGGCATTTCTGACTTAATATCATTCATTTCAACATATTGTTGACGGTTACACAGGTAGGATTGGAAAAAATTATGTTCATTGTCTTTGATCCCATAATATTTAAGTTTTTCTAGAAGAATAGAATTAGGGAATTGTCAGATTCATTAATTAATATATAATAATATGTGTGATTTGTTTGTAGTCAAAATGAAACTAGGTAAAAACACTTAAACAGCTTTATTCTTCTCAAAAAACACGTTATTAAAGGATCACTTGTCTAATTGCGTCAGGGTCCCCGCGCAGAGCAGCGTTGACTGCTGTCATCCCCTCTCCCTCTTCCACATCCGGGGGAAGTGGCACAGTGTTGCCACCCGCGGATCCCACATATATTCATTAAAATTTTCAGCAAATCTTGAAATTACAAGAAAAATCTGCTTCTTAGAGCCATATCAAAAGACCAGCCTATAGAGAAAGCCTTAAAAGTACTCAAAATGAGAGACTTAAGTTTTTTTGCTCTTTATCAATCTTGGAATGCATTGACCCCATCAACTATAGTGGGTCCTAGGCAGTACTCTCGACAGCACCTTGCAAAACGTTTTTCAGACTATTGCGGGTCCACTGTAGCAAATAATGAAAATTTCACACAACTAAAGTTATACCTTGATAATGAGCCGGCATCAAATGTTTCTCCACATACTCGGACATGTCCAGCCTCATCGGAAATGAAAAATGAGTGTTCACTTTCTCCTTCAGCATGGTCACCATATTGAATGTGTAGCGCATCGTGTTGAAACATAAAATATGAGGAAGTTTTTTGAAACAGGCTCTGAAAAAATAAAAAATTCATAATGTTGCACAACAGCTGGTTTCATAAAAAATAAAGGAGACTATGTTTCCTTTAAAAAATAATGCGTTTCATAACAACAAAAATGACACATTACGTTAATGTCCCATTATTGAGGCTTAAAGTAAAGGAGACTATGTTTCCTTTAAAAAATAATGCGTTTCATAACAACAAAAATGACACATTACGTTAATGTCCCATTATTGAGGCTTAAAGTCGACTTTAGTGTAGTTCAATCTTACTTTCAATTTCATGGCGCTCTCTCTGTCACAAATGTTAAACATTTGTATACGGTGACACAGTGGACAAAAATGACTATAGGGTGGAAAACATGGCAAAACGGGAAGAATATTATTGTTTACAGATTTCGTTTACTAATTTTTAAACCACAATAATTAATTAACAACATAACGGCACATTGATGCTCTATTGAGAAATGAAATCGACAGATTAACAGAAATTACGTGAAAATATTAGTAAACAACCTATGTTTTTCATAGATTTCCATTCGATAAACATTTTTCAAATATTTTTTTGACATTTCAAACTTTAGCTAAAATAAGCGGGAGTATTTTTTATGAAACGCGTCTACCTAAAGGAGACTTTAAAATTTAAAAGTTCCTTTAGCCAAAGAATTCTTAAGTCGCTTTTTTTGAAACCGGCCACCGGTGTGGACTAGGCATAAGAGACTGCGAATGTTCCAGGGGATTACACCATTATAGAGGTTGATTTACATAAAAGAATATTTCATTCCAACTATCTTTGTAATAGCACTTACACATAAATTATTATCATTCGTTTCTAACCTTGAACATTTTTTACTTCAAATTCTACTTATGAAAACCTTAAACTCAATTCACTTCAATTTATCATGTAGCTGTAAGATTCTCGTTGGAATTTTATCATGCGTACTTTGATCTAGTATTTCATTTAAATTATTCACTGTTTATTAATTTATTAGTTGAAGGTGTTTGTTGAGGTCCAGAATGAAAATGCAGAAGTTCTATGTATAAGCAGTTTACTTGTCTAGGTTGTGTGCAGGTCGAAGAGAAGCAGTTGACAAGGGCAGATAAATGGAGATCACTCCTATTTAAAACTTTTTAATGCAATTTATAAAATGTACTATAGATGGCTCTATACAAACTACTAGTAGCGCCGGTGGCCAAAGCCCAAACTAAAATTATTTGAATATTTATTTGTACAAATCCCACCAGCGTTTTTGATATGTATTTCTAATGAACAAAATAGAACGTTTTTGATATGTATTTCTAATGAACAAAATAGAACTTACCGTTTTTCGGCTCTCACTTTGGCACTACACTGCGAACACGTATAACAGTTGTCTCCCTCCAGAGTGTCTTTAACCGTGACCTCGTTGAGACTCTGATACAGATTCCTCATATCGGCCACTTGACACCTCACTGTATAGAACTCTTCTAGTGTTCTAGACACATGACTACAATCCTACAAATCAAATCAAAATATATTAATATTAACAAAAAAGTGAAGTATACAAAATATTATTGTTAAAGGCATTCTGCCGTACTTACATATGATAAATGAAAGAAAAGTGTCTTTAAGAGATTAAGAAATTAAACCAATTGCCGATACCACTATAGGCACTATTGGGGTATTTGATTTTAGATTTATAATCTCGTCATGCACTGCCTTTATTAAAATTTTAACCACAAGATATGTCATTCTGTTTCTTCAAACTATCAATACCCCAGTTTATCAAAGTATTACTGTTATGAATAGCAGAATCTGGGGTGTACTTATAGAAGGACACTTCAAGATCGAGCAAACTAAATTTCAAAGCAAGTTTCTGGTGAACTATTCTTGCAAAATCGTTATGTCTGTGCAGATACGCAGAGCCACACAGGAGAGAACAGAATACGTCGGAGTGCCTCTCCCGTCTGACCACAAGCACGACATTTGTCCACAACATTATATGTTTTTTATTATTAAATATTATTATAATTACTTACAAGTGAAACAACATTGTTGCTGAGAGTACCGCAAAACAACTTTTTAACTAGAGATTTTAATTCTGGAGTCATTTCTTCCAATTTTGATACAAGATTGATAAAAAATTCAGCCATGTCTTTTTGTTCACCCGTGTTCAAGGGCTGGTGGTCCATCTGATAAACTTTGCAAAAACTGCGCGGGTTATAAGCTTTTCTCTCACTTTCCTAAAATTCAAACATTTTATATTCAGATATTTTATAGCTATAAACATAGAAATCTTAAGAATTCAAAGAAAAATTAAAAGAGATAATCATCTATGGTTATACGACCCAGGTCTGGTCTTGGCCTCCATCAGGATTTACCCGTGACTATTATAAGCAATGCAAATTCGGCTTCCAGTATCTTCTTTAAAATGATAGCATCTCCTAATCTCAAAGGTGACCAGCCAACGTATATTTGCCAGCTTTCAATTATTACGTGATGGTGGAGTCTTAAAAAACAGCACATAATTGGGATTCTGTCTGTTATGCCATTGCTATGAATCAGTATAATATAAGTTATCCAAGCCAACACCACCTATATAAGAAGGCCTTAGCAGTTAGCACTGGTGGCCATTTTGCCTCTAACGTCACACCCCGAGGCACAGGCCACCGGTGCTGTATGACAGATATCATAGAGTACAGGTAAGTACATACAGATATAGGCAAGTGCATACTGTGTCTTACAATGTGATGTCACAGTCTCAGCGCTAAGGCTTTCTTATATAGGTGGTGTTGATCCAAGCATGGACAAAATATTCAGAATAAAGTAAAACTAATTGACTTGGTTAGTACGAGATTGTTTTGTCTATGAAACTTCGTTTTTACTTATTTACCCATGGGTTTTGACAGCTCACATACTATGAGAATCACACATTTTCTTTGAATATTAATTACCACGTAAAGAATCGTTAAGAATTGAAATAAAAAACAATAAATAAAATTACCATCAAGAAAGCGAACATCCTCTGCATTTCTATGAGCGTATGCTGGTGTTTACTCTTGGTGGGGTCGGCTTCTAAGATAGCAACTCTTGCTTGGGGCATCATGTAGAGATGCTGCATACACGAGGCCATATAGCAAGTGGCTCCCAGGTTCGTTAGACCCACATAGCCGCACTCAGAACGACCTTCCTCTGCTGGCCAATAATCCCACGGATACGGCGAATGAGGACCTAAATACAATACATCGCTGTTTGAACAGAAGTCTATTTAAGAAATACAAACAATAATTTGAAACATTCAGTAAAATATCAAACAACCGAATATAGTATGGAGAGATGCAACACCTCCTATATAAGAAGCCATTTTTCCTCTAACGTCACACCCGACCCATACTATGTGACAGATATCATAGAGTACAGGTAAGTACATACAGATATAAGGCATGTGCAAACTGGGCCTTATAATGTGATGTCACATTCTCAGTGCTAAGGCTTTCTTATATAGGTGGTGTTGGGAGAGATGCAGGCGTATAAAATCCAGAGTATTTACAGTTAAACCACAGACAAAAAGTCAGTCAATTTAGAATAATTTTAACTATAACAAAATCAAGTGTTGCCACATTTGACGGCCATGATAATCACATCACCATCCTGCTCATAGACGTAGCGATAGTACATGTATATTATATTAGGGGATTCTCTATTAGTTTTTTTTTATCCTATATCATAGTAGACCAGAACACCGACCAACTAACACTATGATGTCATATCCAAAACCATAGAAAAATAGTAATCACAAATTTCACAAAACAATGATTTCTATAGAACGCTTTATATAACGCCCAGTACTCGGATAGAAATTGTAATCTTTGTTTCATAAAACCCCAAAGGAGATAGAAAGGTTATTGAAACTCACCAATAGGGAAGAGACTTCCAATCCAAAACAAGAGTTTAATAGAAGAGAAAGAAGTATTACCTGGCTGATGATGCTTCATAAGTTTGTGATGGAGTATCATATAGTTCTCCGGGGCCCCCTTAACCAGCTCTATTAGAAGATCGTACGCCGCCCCTCTAGACTTCTGAGATTTACATTTAGGCAATGTTCTAGCGGCCGGCTTTGCGACGTCAAATAAAAACCCAAAAACCTATAAACAACGGATAAATTACTTGTGAAACACTGCCATAACCTCAAAACTATTTTCTTATTTACTAAATCCATCACATACCAAAGTCAATAGTTTGATGGCGCCCTCGCTGTTCTTGAAAGGTAGCGGATGCTTAACCAGATGGGTCAACAAATTGAGTTGTCCATACAAGCCGTCATCGGGCACCGAGGGTTCATCTTTTCTCTCAATGATCTCCCTCACGCTGAGAGATTCCGTAATGTGTACGCACAGAGTATTCAGATCCAAACCGGTAGCTTCATCGATTCCGTTTTCTAATCAAAGACAATCAATATTAATTATTAAACCATAGATATTATCTATGCGTTAAACCAGATAAGACTAATAATATTGAATAAGCATAATTTATAAAATAACATTAACCTTTGAATATTTCAGACGGTAATCCATCGACAAGTCGGCACACTAGCCAAAAATAGTCTCTACACGCCGGACCGTATGGTTCTTTTCCCTCTTCAGAGTGGTGATGCATTGCCTGCAATCAAAAACTTATCTTGAAAAATATGATAATGCGTTCGATGCCGAAAAAATACCATTATCTATTCCTATAATTAATGATTTTACATTAAGCATATTCAAAATTCGAATTCATTGGAAAATTCACGACTCCTTGAGGGCCTCGGTGAGAGCCCTGGAGTGAATGGTTTATTTGTTGTTGTCGGTGTTGGATTGGAGTAGTTTTTGTAATGTTTATATATATATAGGCGTGTGTATTCATTTTAATTAAAAAAAAAACAAAAAAATTTTTTTTTGAAAATTGTAAATTGCCTTAAATTGTAAACTTTTTTCTTCTGTGAAATAAATATTCTTATTATTATTATTATTTCTTCTTGTGATTTTTTCTTCGGGAACACTTTTTCATGCGAGACTAGGTATACTTTGCAAATAAATTAATTCCATTACCTAATGTCTGAATTCAAATTTGGAAAAATGAGTGAGTGGAACGACCATTAAACACAATCTAATGCATTGACACGGAAGTCGCAGCTCACTAGTAAATGTGAAAAGGGGACATTCCTTTCTATGAAACTAGAAATCCATACTCGTAATACGAAATTTCGCATGTTAAGAAAAAAGAAAAAATCTCACATTTTTTTTCTTCCTTATATGGATTGCTCTTTATGCGAGGTTCCACTGTATGATGAATTGGTTTTATAAATTACAATAAAAAAATAACCTCATTCTTGCTCGGTCTCATTCCTTCAGCTCTGGGCATGTGTTGCAGGAGATGCTGCAAAACTACGGCAGCGGCGCTACCCCCAATAGACAAGGAGTTGTTTCTAGTATTGCCGCCTTGTCGGTTGGCGCCAGAGCCAAGACACAGGCGATACAGAGCCGTGCAAGCCTCCCTTCTCACTTGGGGTTGAGGGTCGTCCAGGAGGAGTCTGGGCAACCAATGACTGACGCTGGGCGAACAGACTACTTGAGCACGAGCTTCAGGAGAACTATGGACCCAGCACACCAAAAGCCACATGCAGTGTTGGACAACCTAGAATTATACAAAAAATATTAAAAATATATTTATTTATTTATTTATCAGATCAACGGCCTATACTTAAAAGTTTAAAACTAGTAAAATATTTGAAACTTAAGGGTGCTTTTCACTAATATTAGTTAAATAGTCAAGCTAGTTTAGCAAGCTTTCTGAGTATTTTTTTTTGGTATGTCTCATAAATTTTTCTTGATCCATAACTCAGAATATTTATAGATACGAATATAGATTTTTAAATTATGGAAAAATGTGAAGATTAATCTTAATACTAATTGAAATTTGTCTCATTTTCATAAACATGATTTTATTAGTGTGATGATTCCCCTTGAAAAAATAATTAAGCTACCTATTACGAACTTAACTTTTCAGTGAATACCCCCGCAGATTCTAGTTCGGTTCTTACATTGAATTTAGTAATGTTTAAAACCAAAAAGTTACTGACTGTATCAGATGACGAACATTCAGGTGAAATCAATCTCTTGCATGGGTTCATTTAAATACATAATTTAAATTTTATTTTATCTATTCACTCTCTAAATTATCTGACAACACTCACGTGTGCTCGACCCCAAAATCCAGTTTTGAAATGTGCCGGATCCTTTGGTCGAGCGGCTTCCGATAGAATACTCATCAGTCGGTCAGTAGTGGACTCTACCTCCATCAACGACAATAGTGACTGTAAAAGAAATAAAATAAAACATTGAACATGAAACATGTTGCAAACAAAACTATCAAGCATATATATCTATCTAGAATATAATATTCTCACATCCATTAGAGTTGGTATGCTGAGCATATCCGATAATTTGCTATTCTGACTTTCAATGCTGATGTTGGAAGATGTGCCCAAGTGTCCAATCAACTTCAACAACAAAACCAAACAGTCCTGCCTCCACTCATTGTCTTCGCCATCTTCGCTTTGTAAAACTCCTGCAAATACATAGCACATGACAACAAAAATACAACCATGGATAATTTTCTAAATTAATATTACGAACCCTTCTGTCAAACTACAACTATCAAACAGATGTAATAAACACTACAGAATTCAATACAATAACCCAGAATCCCGACTCTCGTTCAAAAGTGAAGCCCAAATATTGCAACTTTTGACAGTTTGGTTCCCAAAAGTACGTGGTACGGCGTATATTTATTTGGTTTTTTCTCGTGTTTTTTATAACAAATCGTATTTTTATTTTGAAATAAGTGCGATTTGATCATTTTTAAGTTTGTTTATAAAAGTTAACCTAATTTTTTACGTTCCCTTTTGACTACCGGACTGTCAAAATTGCCAGCCAGTGTGGCTTCACTTTATTACTATGAAAAGGTATAGGAGTACTCCATCTAGGTAGTTCTATATAAAAATCTATGGTAAACACTTCATCAACATTTATCTATGATTTTAACAGCTCAAAATTAGAGAAACAAGAAATAAAAAACATTACATCACATTGAATTAATAAATGTGAAGGAAGGTTATAGATATGATACCATTTTATTAATTTTTATACATAAAGAACCCTTAAGAAAAGTTTTAGTTATTAATCAATTACTAGGCCTGCTGCCTCCTAGGAGGTCGGCGTCACTGCGTCCCATTACGGAACAATTGTGACTGGCCCTGCATACATGAGTTCATCGCTCAGTCCAGCCTCCTGGAAGAATCGGAGGACCTTACTGATGTTCAACTCTTTAATTTCATCTGGGCACATAAGGAATTTGCCCAGGTTTCTGTGTCTGTTATGCATCATTTGTAGGCACTCACACAGGAGGTTCGCTGAGGTCTCGAGTGACTCTACACACATTCTGCACAATATAATCTGAACAAAGATTTGTAATTTTTTTAAGAGTTTGCTCTATAGCATAGAAAGAGACAAGAACAATTCAAATAAACATGGCAAATTGATTTGGCATAAATTTTTGTTCCGAATATGTAGCACGTGACGTTAGCAGTAGAAAAAAATTGTTACCTGACATAAGGATGTCGAACAAATGCCTGAGTCCACCTTTCCTCGTAAACATTTGACTCCAAGATTCCTTTTCTTCATTATCATCTTCATCGTCCGACGGAGACAGGGGGTTGCTCGACATGGCAACCGATTTTAGCGTCGCTCCTTTCTGAGATGTCTTCGGGGAGGGAGGGGGTGAGTTGCTCAATTTATCAACTATATGCAGACTGTACATCAGATGCTGAGGACTAGACGGGTTCAACAATTCCGGCAGGCGAGATTCTTCGGGTTTCTGGAATGCTTCCAATAGTTCCGGATTGAGAGGAACCGCGTGTAGGATATCCCAAACGCGTCTCGAAAGCAGCTGAGACTTCATGTGAGGAATGCGCTCCTGAAATTGTTATGTTAGTATGT
This sequence comes from Mystacides longicornis, assembly GCA_963576905.1. NCBI lineage: Eukaryota > Metazoa > Arthropoda > Insecta > Trichoptera > Leptoceridae > Mystacides > Mystacides longicornis. The sequence continues at coordinate 5,034,528 of OY756439.1, read as the reverse complement.
TAAAAATGTTATTGCTCAGTTCCAAGACAATGTTCATTACCCAAAATGTTTATTAACACTGATAATGGATTTATACACTAGTTTTCCTGACAGACGTTGTCCTGTGATCTAACTATAAAAATATTAAATTCAAATTTAAAATAATGAGTTTTACCCAATGTCATTCCGACCAATACATCTGTTTAAAGCACATGTTTTCCATACTAATTCTATCAATAGCACCAGCTATCAATCAACTGATAGTTTGCCAAACACCAGTTAAAAGATTAAAATAGGAAAGTTTACACAGTCAAAAGTACTATGAATACCTATGTTAAGTTTCCTTAAATTTTCTATTTTTTCACTCAAATTTCTTATTTTTTTTCTTTCATAAGAACCGTCTCCTGACAAAAGCGAACACAACAAAAAACGAATGAGTGAAATTGTTCAAGCTGTTCACGAGTGGTGCGATGACAAAGGGAAAGAGGACTCCCTTTTTATATATATAGAGATTTAAAGAAAACTTACTCCATTGCTTCCCGGCGTGGTCATTTGCCCAAGCGTCTGCATGAGAGCAAATAGCCTTTGAAAATATTGGATCTTGAGCAGTAGTAGAGTGGGCAAAAGGTTTCTCGGTGGAGGAGGTTGCTGAGACGGCCATTCGCCTCCACTTCTTCCGCCGCGGACTCCACCAGAAACGCTCATCGACACAAACACCAACTGGAAAAGACGTAAACAAATAAAACATGAAACCTAACAAGATATATTCTCACAAGAAAATATGAGAAAGTTTAAAGATATAACTACATTTTTTTAATATTCTGTTAAACTTGATATATATAGAATAAGAAAAAGCAAGAAATATGTCCTTAATTCAATCAATAATGTGGTACAACAGAAGACTTCCAGGTAAATCATTGATGAACACATATCAAATGAAGAGGTTTTCCAAAGAATCGAAGGACAAAGACATCTGCTCAAAACCTTGTCCTAAAGCCGTGCAATATGGATAGGACCCGTGATACAAAATGAATGTCTCCTACAAACCATGAATGAAGGGACAAACTCTCAGGCAAGATCATGTCAAGACGAGTATTCAGACATGCGCAGTTCCTCCTACGGGCAACATAAAAGCACTACTATAGATAGGGTGGGGTGGAGAGAATGAGTGTAAGCCTAAAAGAAGTATTCAACTCAATTCTGTTTTAAGCTGGCAAGTTTCAAATGTATAGCTGGCCCGGAAGATAGTAAGAAATCGATGATGCAAGAAGATCTGTAGGGGCAAGTGGTGTACCATCGAACGCGTGTACCTTCGAACAGTTTCAAAAAATCTTATTTAGAGATGTTAAAAAAATACAAAAGTATTGAATTTACGTACGTTTTTCGATTATGGTAACACTCAGTGTAGTTTGGTATGTTCAACTGATAGCGCGTGGATCACATCTATTTTCAAAGTTTTTTTATACCAAAAGTAAATATTTTATCAGTTTTTATGAGATTTTTTTTAGAAAAAATCTTACTATTTCAATCAATAATATTATTTATTTTGGCAGACTAATTTATCTTGTTTATTATTTGACATAAATTTTGGTTAATATGACCTCAAAATTATTTATTTTTGACATTTTATTATTTCTATGCTCTGAGTGTACCTTCGAACATTATTCGAACAGTTCGAAGGTACACTCAGAGCATAGAAATATAAATCTTTATTGACTATTGTTTTGATTTTTCCAATGCCAAGAAACAAAACTAGTGAAAAAAGACCACAAACTTGTATCGAAAATATTAAGCAGGCTGTTGAAGAATGATCGAGCGCAATGGAGAGCTCTTGTTGCCTCCCTATGCCCCTGAGTGGAGTGTAAAAGGTAGTGTTGTTGTTGAAGAATAATGAAAGGGCATTCCAATTGGGAAAGCCACAGAAAATTCAACTTAAGGTCTAAAACGGTGTTTAAATATTGAATAGGAATGTCATAATGCCCCTAACTATGCTGTTAATCATCCCCTCTACGAATATATTAAAAAATCTCCATATTTACACTACAGCCTAACAATAACAGATGTTAAGAGTCTTGGTGCATTAAAAATATATCACAACCGTGGATTCGGGACAAAGGCCAAGAGATATTGGTTGAGTTGAGCTACTGGGAAAGGTTTCCTGACCTAAGTAGGCCGAGCCACAAGTTTTAATCAAAGTAATGGTTCATCATTATGCAATCCCCTGAAAAAAAAGCATTACAATTTTTATTTGTGGTGGTTGATAGTCCAGTGGTATCAGTCAGCTGCTTTCGTACGTTCAACATCCTTGAAGTCATGGCTCCGAATTCTGGTGCTGAGTGAGCACAGATTCTTTATATATTAAAAAAAATCCCAAGATTTTGACTGTTCTCGAGAAATCGCGAGGTTGACCACCTTGTGGTCCTAAAAAACTACAGGTCAGAAAAAAGCACAAGAAATAAGCCTCGGACAACTGGATCCCAACAGAGGGGGGGGGAGGGAGGAGTGTGCAGGCAGCTGGTGAAATATTCTGCATATTCGAGTGCAATGGAGAGCTCTTTTTGCCTCCCCATGCCCCTAAATGGGGTTCAAATGGAGAATGAATCAATTTTTGTACATTAATTTTTATTTTATGTAACGTTTTTGTATTTTCCTGAATAAATGAACAGCGCATTTTTGATAACAAATCATTTTGTATAAATTTTTGCCTTAAGTTACCTTATGTTCGAAGGTACACTCGGGTGTTTACCTTCGAACACCTTGATGTGTAAACACCCGAGTGTACCTTCGAACAAAATTGTAGTGTTTTATTAAAAATCATTTGAAGGGGACTTATTAAAGATTAAAAAGTAAATAAAAAATACCATTATTTGGTGAATTCTTTCACCTTTCTAGCAATGTCTTTAATTCTTTTGTATGATTGATATTTATTGAGATAAAAAATTTCAAAGTCATTTTTATGCAATTTGTTCGAAGGTACACTACTTGCCCCTACCCGAAAACAAGATTGAAGCAAATAAGAAGATGGTAGGTAACCTGATTATCTTTGAAGCCCATGTCGTAGAGGGTTCGTTCATCGTAGTCTATCATGAGCTCTTGGCCTTGAGTTATCATCCTAATGGGCCCGTCGGAAACTAGAGACGTAGCACCTTCCTCCCTTTGAGCCTGAATCTGGAAGATATAAAAATTCATTAATTATTTTAATCTAATGATTCCTCCCAACATGGTCTGATCTAGACAACACAGCTTGTTGCAGTAGGTTAGCGGTTCCATCGCTAACTTTTGTACTATACCCGTATCCCATACAAAATGTATCGTGTAGTACTCACTCTACTTCCGCGACTATCTTCCGATAAAACATAGACTACGGGTACAGTGGAGATCATTGGTTCATTCAATCGTGGGTTTAAAAAGTCTTCCTCTTTCATTCACAACTAAAGCTTTGCTTTCTGTGAAAGTTGACAAGAGGGTATTTGCAGTGTTGCCACCTGTCCGGGATTGATCTGGAGTGTTAAGAGTTGTGTGCAACATGAGTCCGAGTGTCCGGGCGAAACCTAAAATGTCTGAGTTATATCTTTACTCAATGACCTTGTCGGATACCAAATTTTTGGAATAATCTTTTTTTTTTAGTTTTTGTCCGGGTCAAAAATTTACCATAGGTGGCAACACCGTGTATTTATGTTTACTTTGGGTAAGCCCACAATTTTTTTTTTAGAGCAACCAACCGTTAAAACGATTCTTCTCAATTGGTTGGAAAGTAGAAACTGCCCAAGGCAATATACCCACAAATTGGGTGCCCAATAAGTGTATGTTTTTTTTTACAAAAATGAATCTATGCTCACTCAAAGTGAACACAAATACACTCTTTGACTCTTTCACAGTAAGCTACTTAAGGTTTTTTTTTTTTTTTACCCATCACGCCGTGTCCCGTAAGGGGTAGGCAGAGAGAACGGACCTCCACTCTTTTCTATCCAAGCATACTTCTTTCGCTTCTTCCACCGACATACTATTTCTCATACAGCTTCTCCTATTTCTCTTACTTCTTACCTGGCCTTCCTTGAGGACGGAATCGATGTGTTCGATCCACGTCATTCTCGGTCGCCCACGCTTTCTTACACCATTCCTTTCAGCCTTATGAATTTTCTTTGTCATTCTGTTTGCATCCATTCTTTCCACATGCCCAAACCATCTCAATTTATTAACTTTCATCTTTGTCACAACACTTACTTCCATACCACATTCTTTCCTAATATTTTCATTCCTTTCCATATCCCATAAAGTTTTTCCACACATTCTTCGTAGAGATTTCATCTCTACTGCATTTATACTACATTCTTCTTTTTTCGTCCATGTCCACGTTTCACAACCATACATCATCGATGGTAGCAGGATTGCGTTATGCACTAGTTTCTTTGCTTGTAGTGAGACGTTGTTGTTTCTCATTATAGGTCTTAATGCACCGCCCACCCTGCGACCAGCAACTTTCCTACGTTCGATTTCTTTTTCACACTTTCCATCACGACTAAACATGCTTCCTAAATACACATACTCATTCACTTGCTCAAGACATTCATTTTCTACGGTTACTTTGCAATTCGTTCTTGCTTCATCCCTTTCAAATACTTAAGGTTTGTGTTGTGAAAAAGGAAGTTGTTTGGCACCTGGGTTCGAACCCACAACCTCCGTTTATTTGATGTATGTGCACGATACGGGAACAGAACTTACATCTTCTGGTTCAATCTTAGTACTAATGGTATTGAGCTGAATGATAAATCACCGGATATTATAAAAGATTGAGAATTCCAAAAATGTACAGGTTGTATCTTTACTCTACGATTGAGAATTTAAAGAATCTTATTGAATAATGAATATAACATACCTGCTGTTCCCACCAAACCCCCACTTGCGCCCTCAGATCGGCAATATAGTCCGTGCTGTGCATGTGCAGGGTGACTTTCATATTCACGGCTCCCGGCTGTACCAGCACCCTCATCGGGGCCCCCTCCACGCTCGACCCACACACGGAATTACCAGTTAGAGTCCAACGCCGTAGATGATACGCATATCTGCAAGAAAAAAATTGGTTATACTCTATCCATTCTCAGAAATTACTGTCTCACTGGAAGAAATGGAGAAAGAATATCTGAATAGAAAAGAATGGAAATCTATTCTCTAAAGCCTAGTTCACATTGGTCGAGAATTTTAGTCGAGTGACAAGTAGTTTAGTACTAAAACATGTCTGAACACCTAAAACTAGGTCAAATAGTTTAGCCGGTGCTTTGGTAAAAAAAATGATATGAACATTAAAAAAGAAACTTAAAAATGATCGAATGTGCTTATTTCAAGGTAAAAAATATGATTTATTGTAAAAACATATTTGATTCCCAATAATATGTGCCATACCACGTACTTTTGGGAACCAAATTGTCAAAAATTGCTTCACTTTTGAATGGGAGTCGAGATTCTAAATTATTGTATAGAATTCTGTAATAATGGTCATTATTAAATGCCATCAAGCAGGCAGCTTGGAGCTGATGTGCTTGATATCCCACACTTGCGACACACTACCAACAAGTTAGTGTTCTTCGCAACCACTAGCTTGGCAGCCAGCCACTCATCCACAACTTTATTTGTAAGGAAATGTCTACGAGGGTTTTGAGTGAATCTGTGCTTTACCAATTTCAGACTATGTCCCGTCAAATGTTGATTATGGCTTCTGTGGAACATGCTTCTCAACTCTGGGCAGTCAGAGAGGTCGTTCAAGATTTTATAGACTTTTTTAAACAAATAAAACTTTATTGTGAAATAATTAATAAACAATTTTTATACAAACACTTTTAAGATTCAAAGGGCGGACTTAACCCGACGGATCTCTTCCAGCCAACCCAAATTACAAACAAAAACAAGATACGCGAAAAAAAAAAAAAAAAAAAGAGATCACACAATTAAGACACGAAATAAAAAAATTCAATAAACTAAAATAAATACAAAAAAATTAAGATAAATCCAATAAATTATTAATTAAAATAAATCATATAAATTAAAAATCAAAATAAATCCAATGAATTTAAAAATTAAAATAAATCCAATAAATTGGATTGGATTGATTTTCGAGAAAACTGAAAATTAAAGAAAGGGATGGTCATTCTTGTCTCGTGAAATAAAATACGCGAAGCAGCCTTGGAGCTGAAGTCAGTTATTATTAAAAAAAAAAAAAAAAAGTTAGTTTAAAGTCAATAAATTGAAGGAAGGTGGGAAAGGAGATCCTCTTTAAATTTGGAGTAGGGCATTATATTGCCATTAAAAAAAAAGTTAGTTTAAAGTCAATAAATTGAAGGAATGTGGGAAAGGAGATCCTCTTTAAATTTGGAGTAGGGCATTATATTGCCGTCAGTGATTTTTTAAAGGTATAAATAGTCTGCGAGCCTCTTATGGAGAGGTGAAGCTGGTTCCACAACCTTGCGGCACAAACAGTGAAAGACTCAGAATAGAATTTTCAGCGATGGGATGGGATGAGCAACAAATTATTTTGATCAGAATGCAATGAGCGTTGGTGTGAACTGAGAAAGGTGAATCTCTGTTTGAGGTAGTTAGGGGAGGACGGGTTATGAAGTATTTTATACAGCAAACAGAGAGTATGCAGGTCTCTTCTCTCTCGCATGGTTTTCCATTGAAGTTGATGTCTGTACTCAGAAATGTGATCATATTTTCGTAGAGAGAAGATGAACCGTATGCACATGTTTTGAAGACGTTCCAATCGGGACTCGACCTCCACTGCCATATCTAGATAGCAAATATCGGCGTAGTCAAATAGTGGGTGGAGCAAGGACTGAACTAATAGCTTTTTGATATCAGGGCTAAGGAAGTTTTGGAGTCTTCTGAGTGAATGAAGTGATGAAAATACCTTTCTACTAAGCTCATCCACCTGTTTTCTCCATGAAAGTTTACAATCAATGTAAATCCCCAGGAGAGAGACTTCAATCAGTTATGTAATAGTTTCAACAAATATGAAATTTCATACTAATGAACTCTACTCAGATATAGCATGAACGATGAAAAGACTCGACTAAGAGTAGCCTCGACTGATTTGACACTAACCTTCTCTTAAATGTATCCAAATGTGTTTTGAGCAGAAGCAGAGCTCTCTGTATGCATTGCAGGGACGCTTCTTCCGCAGATTGATCCAACGTAAAAAATTCTTTCCCCTTTTCCGAACACCTCTTAGAATCTTCCACATTCTCCCCGTCCCCAGATTCCTTATCCTTGATGGTTTCTGTCGAGACGTCTTTACTATGTTTACTAAGAGGATTCAGACCTTCGGCAGCAGTATCTAAGTAAGACATGCACTTGGAGATGAACTCATCTTCCAGCTGCAAGTGCTGCCCCATGTAATAACTATTCAAATATTGGATGGCTCCCATTGAAACATCTGCAATGATAAAATTGGACAATTTGTTGTTCGTAACCTCAAAATCTAAAATGTTTAAAAAGATTGAATTTTATCCACATAACAAAATTGATGTCATACAATGTTCTTCTAAAGGTGGATACATCAAAATATGGAACTAACCTGTGTTATTAGCTTTCAAAGCAATTTTCCACAAATGATCTATCGCCAACACATGAGGATGATTTTGGTCTTTACTGTCGAAGCCACCAGTTCCTAAGGCAATCCTAGCCATATGACACAGCTGCTGATAAAGACTCAGTCCCATGATGCTAATGGTCTGAAAAACAGAGACATAATAATGTATTCCATTGATTTGTGATTCTTAACCATCCTTGAACCACCATCATTGCAAACCAAATATGACTCACTTGACTACTTTAGTGCATACAAAATAAGCCTTGAGGATAGTATCAAATAAAGTCAAATTTTTTATGCACTAAATATGTACTTGATTCATATCGAGGGGTGAAAGGCTATTTGGTTTAAGCGACATTGTGGGCGATATTGAGTTATATATATCGTTGGAATCGGCGAATTTTTCTACATCGTTTGGTCTGGGTTTCGTGTCAATCAGAGCACTTTTATGGCGCTTGAACAATCTTATTTTAGGGCTCGTTTCTAAAAAAGATATGTATGATATGACATAAGAATTGGCAATTTATTCAACCGCGTTACTTGAACCATACAAAATTTACGATTAAAATAACCTATTGGAGCATAAGCTTTTTTTCTTTTCCCAAAATTTATGATGAAAGGTAGTTAATGCATTTTGCCGTGCATGCGAATTGTTTTGAAATGTACCTTAATTCATTTTGCCTTCCACTACTACTACATCGGAATGTCGCTTCATGCGTTTAGTCAATATTTATAAAGAGTAATGTATGTCGCTTAAAACATTTTGGCTTAAACGGTTTGCAACCATGTACGACTCTTCAACCAATTTCTTATTTCTCAAAATTTATGGTTGTGGTCGCTTCAACTTTTTGGTCGCTCCTTTATTTTTAAATAAAAGTCACTTGAGACATACCTAAGAAAAGGAGCTTGGACTTAAATCATTTACCCTTTTTGTCGACCGAAAAAATAACCGTCCTTTAAACTATCAAAATTTATTATGATTATTTTCATTCGTGTCGCTTAATACAATACAAATACTGGGCGATTCTAAAATTCCGGAGCTTCAATGTACCAAGTTGCTAGATGATGGCGCGGTATTTTCAGGTTTTTGGCAGTTTTTAAGCTTAAAAAGTTATACATACATGGGTTTTGTTTTTATTCATTATTTATTAACATTTTGTTTTTATTATAACGACTTTTATACACAGCGATGCTTGCATCCATATACATATTTTCACCTCTATTGTCGTTTTATAACTGTTAGAACGAAAATGTGTTTTATTACACAAAACGAAATGTTATATATCCCGTTTTTAATACCATCTTAACAATTATTTAAAGTACATTACTATTATGTTTCAATAAAATTTATTATTTCTTATTATTATTTTATTTAACATAAGGCAAGCCACTTAAGGACTCAAACATTTCTATCTCGCTCATTATTTACAAAAAAAAAAAATTATACAAATCGATTGTTTCTAAAAAGTTCAAAGTATTATATTTTTCTGAAAAATGTTAAAAAAAACATTAAAAGTGGTCAAAAAGTACAGTAACTAGCCACCAGAACTAGCATAGGTAATATTACAGTAGGGGAAAGTGGTCACCATTCGTACGCGGGGCACATTCGTACAGTGGATATAACAGAAAAACTAAACGGGACACAAACACGCCTTTGCTTGTGTGCTTAGACATACCGGCCGCCATGTCGCTAGCGGAGTGTCGCACCCGTCCCACTGCGGTGTGTCAGCTAACAAGACGTAACGTGTTTTCGCGGGCGGCGAGTATATTTTTTACCTAAGTTAAGTTCGTAATTGTAAGTAGAATTGTTATGTTTTATTTATTTATTTATTCAGATTATGAAGTTACAAAAATTACATATTTTATAACTTAAAAATAACAATATTATTCCACTTATATTATACAGATTTAGACGTCACATTTCTACAACATTCACATTACTAATCTATGCTTATCACTACTCTTCAGATATTCACGACATTTCACACGAAAGATCGCAAGCGTAGCCGCGCTCTTGAGTTCCGCCGGCAGGTCGTTGAACAGCCTAAACCCCTTGTAGAAGAGACTGTTCTCAGTACCTGCGAGCCTACCACCCCGAAGCCTAAACGCATCGCGACCCCTCGTGGGATAGTCGTGTATCTCATAATTATATCTAACATTATTCGATAAATAGCATGGCATCATTCCATTCTTAATTTTATACACAAAAACGAAAACATTTAAGTATATCTGCTGCTTTACATCCAAAAAATCTAACCTGTCCAACATTTTCCTAATCCGAGCGTACCTACCCCATCCCAAGACAGCCCTCATGGCCCTATTCTGAATAATTTGGAGACTTTTTAATTCTCCCTCTGTTGCCAAAAACAAGATGGTAGAGCAGTAGTTGAGATGGGGCAACACAATCGAATTATAAACCAACTTTCTTGTGTCCATATCTAGATTATTCCTAATACGATACAAAAAACCAACTTTTTTACTTATCTTTTTTAAATTGTAATCAAAATTATCTTTAAACTTTAGCCTATTGTCCAGAATTATGCCTAAATACTTATTTTTTTCCACAACTTCAATCGATTCATTATTTAACGTTAGATTACAAACACCATCCACAGGAACCTTACCGATTACTAAACACTTGGTCTTGTTCACGTTCAATTTCAACAAATTACAATTTAGCCAATCCGAAACACTATTCAATTCATCTTGTAATTCTTTTACACCTTCATTAAAATTTCTACATTTCACATATATAAGAGTGTCATCCGCAAACAATTTAACCTCACACTTTTTTACTGCGTTCATTATGTCATTCATATACAATATAAATAAGATAGGTCCCAATACTGATCCCTGAGGAACACCGGTTGGAACCTCCAACTCCTCCGAATGAACTCCATCAAATTTAGTTTTTTGTTTCCTGTCACTCAGATAATTTTCAAACCATATCCTTGCCGTTCCATTTATACCAATTTTTTCCAATTTCCTGATCAACCTTTTTCTGTCAATTGTTTCAAACGCGCGTTTCAGGTCCAAGAACACTGCAATTATTGTCATTCTTGAGTCCATACACTCTTTCCACTCGTTAATTATAAAGTTTTTGACAAAATGGTGATGATTGATTAATGTTAACATTGTTTATTTTGAGCTTTAATTGTTATATTTCTCAAACTAAATCAGAATTTGTATAAAATTGTGTTTTAATTTTGTGCATAGGCATGGGGTGCATTCGGACACCCAATGAGGGGGCACATTCGTACGCGTACGAATGCTCCCCTTTAGATTTTATTAACCTACAGTATATTAAAATACAAATTTTATGATATTAAATATAGCTTTAAATTACCTTTTAAAATTATCTTGCAGACAGCACAATAACATATTTTTCCTATAGCGTGAAAATAGCATTAAATAATTGGCATTTGTCGGTCGATCTAGAACCACAACCTCCCAACAGCAATAAAACCCTCCACCACCCGAGTATTACAAGAATTTGGAGATTCCTTTTTACTCGCATTATATAAACACAAGATGGGACTCCGACATCGCCGTAAGGGTCCCACATCGGAGTGAATCCCGTCCGATATTTTAGACCGCTAAAACTTATTCAATGTCCCACAACTAGGATCTTCTTTTTATGAATGAGTCAGATGTTCGTGAGGAGTCGCCTTCTTTGCTCCAAAATCTTCAAGACATTGTTAGCGGAACTAGCGAACCTTCCACCTCTGCAGCCGAGGCACGATCTGAACCGAGTTCATATCTTGCCCCATAACACCAGAAGTCATAAGACTTTATCCTACAGTTGTTAGAAATAGTAAACCAATAAAGGAAGAAAACCGGGTAAATCCCGTATATTCAGGTACACCTGAAAAAACTGAACTAGAAGAGAGACATAGACAGAAAGAATTGAAAAAAAAACTAGAACAGGAAAGAAAAGCAGAGCCAAAGTATTGAAACGTAGTTTGAAGGAACTCGATTCAAGACAAAGAAAAATAAAGCTAAGAAAATAGAAAGCGATGAAGATTCAGAGCAATCTGAAGGATCATTTAGCTTGCAGGAAAGTTCAACATCTCCAGTTGACTTAGAAATGGATAAAGAGACTGATGATGGCAGTTATAATAATTTAAATGTGACACCAGCTAAAATCAAACATAATTGTTATGTTTTGGTTAAGTTTGAAAAAAGACTTCTGTGTTGTTTATTACGTCGGGAAAGTTCTCGGTCATTATTCGGGTACATCTTATCTTCGGAAGAAACCGGGATTATCATGGTCATTTTTTCCCCTGATATAGAAGACATACACACTCTGCAGTCTGCATATCAGCGATGTCGCCATGATCCTCAACCACGAACGGACACTACAGCTAGAATTGTTAGATTTTTTATTTTTGCAGCTAATTCAAATAATTATAATGTGCATTAAGTTCCGAAGTAATAACAAAATGCATAATTCCCTATTTTAAGTTTAAATGGTCAAAGACTGTACATCGATGTCATATTATAATAATGATTTTTAACATCTCATTTAGACCGATTGTAAACTAAGTATTTTATTTTTATTTTTATAATTTTTTCTAAAGAAAGATTAATCATTACTATGAGTCAAGTCACAGATTATTAAATGATTTCTTTGATAAATAAATATTTTTATAATAATTAATAAAAAACTTTAATTGGCTTTTTAATTACCCTGTATGAATCTACCCCATGGCGTACGAAAGTACCCCACGTACTGTACGAATGTACCCCGTGCGTGGGGTACATTCGTACAAATATCTTATCGTAGAAAAATGGCTATAACCCTTTAGCCGTTTGACATAATAGTTTCGAACATTTTTGTAACAAACTACAATATATTTGTTATACATAGGTATATAAACTAGATAAATTCGATAATTAATGACGAAGTAAAAAAATAAAATCTAAAAAGTGTACGAATGGTGACCACTTCCCCCTAACTGGCCACCATACATGTTTTCAGGATTAGCTGAAAAACTATCAAATTGTTTGTTTTAAAGTAAAATTTAGTACGCAGACAACACAAAAGTGTTTATTCAAACTATATTTGTGTAAAAATATCGTTTCAGTACGAAAACACAGTTTAACTACAATATAAATGAAATACTTTCAAGTTCATTATAATTTGACACTTTGTGCAGATATGTAGATTTGAACTTAATATAATACAATATTAAGTATTCCAATTCAGAAGTAATGAAAGTACTAGAGATAGGTGAAGTTCATGCCATTGTCAAATGTTGTAGAACGATGGAAAATGTTACAGAAATAGTTAGAAAAATAATTTCTGAAAGGTTTCCTAATTTATAGAGATGCGTGAGCTACCAGGGGACGTAAAACTCTGAAGAAAAGGTCGAAAAACTGGACATCCACATTCTAATACCATGACTGAGGCTTCTAAATAATCTGATTTAAGGTGTATATATGCAGCGATCCATGGAAAGATCAATGCTTGATATAAGCCAAGAAGAAATAAGTTGGCGGAGGACATCATGGTTGCCATGGCAAAACTGAAATGGCAATGAGCAGGGCTTGTATCAATACAAGATCCCGTTTCCCCCAAAGAACTTGCCCTCGCAGAAAACGATGGAATAGAATCAAAGATGGACGGAATAGTTAGATTAGTTAGGTGCTCGGGATCGCAACATGAAAAACTTTGCATAACATGACACTTTGGTAGAAATAAAGGAAGCGGAATAAGTAATAGTGATTATTTAGATGTCCCCACGTAGGCGAAAAAAGAAGCTACGAGATAGTTCCATTGCGTTCTTGTACATTGATAATCACATCCTCCCACTTTGTTTGAAAACTTTTGGTCAAATTAAAGGTTGTGTCCACCCTGATATGTTCCCGTGGTTTCTCGGACCAACTCGGTCTCGATATTTAGCTCATCTTATTGCGGACTTAGGAAACAAACTTCATAACTTCTACTTATTCCAAAATCCCTAAACTCTTCTTTAAATGTCTCCCTCGGGCACGAAACCATGACCAACGTTCTTCACATTATTTTAAACAAATTTCGATTTCCGGTTATTCAAGATCGCATATTCCTCTTTTGATTCATCGGTAGGATTTCTTCGTGACCTAAGTATATTTCCCTTTCGTCCCATGGACATATTAAGGTGATTGATTGCTGGCCACACCTCGTCATTTTAAAAATACATTATCTTCATTCCTAATTTTTATGAATATTGTAGAAACAAGCCTTCTTTACGAAATTAAATAATAAAATTACTAAAAAAATCAAGAGTAAACACATTTGATGTATAACACCTCTCCTTAGCAAATGGACAACGGGTTACTGATATTTTACAAATGATTAGTTACCTCATGAAAAAATCGCACAAAACTAACACAAATAAATGGCCGATTTCAATGAAATTTAGAGAGAGCGTGTAGAAAAAAACAAGCTATCAGCGCATCGATTTTAGAGAACAGATATTTTTATCCAGGTCTTATTTTTAAAGAAAAAGTAGTGAGGTTGCCAGTTTCTGTTGATGTACTGCTTACCCTATATTATACCCAAGATGTAAAAATGCTTTCATCAAAATATTTGGTGGACTACCACTCTCTACATATGCCTCGTTATAGCCTAATATCAGTGTTGCGGTGTCTCCCTATATTCCTTAACGGGAATTGATAAGGGCAATGATGATGATCCCAATATAATTCCTAGCTTAACAACAAATATTATTTTGTATTAATCCTTAAGTTTTATTATGTCCTGTTAGAATGTGGATATCAAACAATGCATTAATAATGCCGATTGTTGTTTAAGTCATTTTGCCGCTCCCCGTTTAAATTTCGAATTGTAGGTAAAACAAATAGCCTGCTTCTATTTTATTTTAGCAATGTGACATAAATCATTTAGCCTACCTCTGAATAAAAATAGCTTTGTCGCTTAAAACGTTTTTCCTTGCATGTATATATCATACCATTGGTACTTGAGTCATTTATACTGAATCCAAAAAAAGGGCGAATTGTATTAAGCGACATGTATCTTTGACACTTTTAAATTGTTGTTTTTGATAGTATTACCACTATATGTATTGATTTTTTTATGGTTTGTCCTTCTTAGACCATTTTTCGATACGATCAGTCTTTTTTTTATAATGATTTTTTTTCCAAAAAAAAAACTTTAAATGGCTCTCCTGTAAAGTTCATAAAATGTCGCTTAAACCAAATAGCCTTTCACCCCTCGATATATTGTGCGCAATTTGTAGAATTTATTAAATTAATGTTGATTAGGTATATACCTCTGGATTGAGAGTGGGCATCTTTTCGACGTATAAAAATCTCAAAGCATCTTGACCTAAAGCGTGCTGGTCCGAAGATTTGGACAAACTTAACAGCCATGAAAACAGACAATCACTGCATTCTGGATCGTGTGCCAAACAGGACCATAATGTGTCTACTTGCTCTAATGTTAATCTGAAAATCATAAACGATCATTGCAACAAACTAAAGAAATACAATATACTGTTTATATAAAAACCAGTATTACCAATACGACATTTTAAATATTTGACGCATGGCTTGGAAAAATTATGAATATAACATGCAATTAGTATTAGGGTACTTCCTAAAATTTTAACTTTAAAATGTCAACGGGACACCCTGTTATTCAGTTCTCCAATCCAAATCCAAACTCCCTTTAGACTCCACTTAGGGGCATAGGGAGGCAACAAGAGCTCTCCATTGCGCTCGATCTTGCGCAACGTTAATGGCCTCCTGCCACACCATGTCCAGATTCCTCAGCTCTGCTTCGAAGGAGCGGAACACAGTATGAGAGGGTCTTCCTCGTCTCCGGGACCCTAATGGGAGGAAGAACAGCGCTCTCCTCGGCCAACTGTCATTCGGCATCCTTAACACATGTCCCAGCCAGGTCCATCTCCTCCACATAATAGTAGAGGTGATGGGCTCACGCTGGGTGCGCCGGCGTATAGCGTCGTTCGTGATGCGTTGGTACCATCTTATACCCAAAATTCTCCTGAGGCACTTCGATATAAGACATTCAGTTCTACTATGTAAAAAAAGGAACTCCAGTTTTTTATAGAATTTTAAAAAATAGTTTAGGTAGCTACCGGCAAAAAAATTGTTATCAACATGGCAGAAATATTTTTTTTGTTTGATAAGTGAATAACAGTTTTCCTTTGACAATAAAAATAATAATTAAGTATATTTATATTTGCAGTAATATGTTTGAAGAAGGTCAAAAAATGTGTATTATCAAGAAGAATCGTTCTTTCATGCCAATTGCAAGAAACCTTAGATTTTAATTGCATAGTTATTACTTCAAACTAGCTGACCCGCCAGTCGTACTTCAACCTAAACCAGAATAAAAAAAATAATTTACTCCTGGTTTATGCAATGTTTGTTACATTTTAACCTTGCAACTACCCTCCAAGGAGTGGTATTGAACTCATACTCCGCTTAACCTTCCCAGACATTAGCAGAACAGATCACCAAAGTTTCATTGAAATGGTCTTTGCATCTATCGAGTACACACAAACATTCAGTTTTATATAGATTAAAAATAAGTCAAATGATACACCTGTCGGTAATTTGTGAAAAGTAAATATATCAAAAACAAAACATACTCACTTAAAATTACTAGGCGATCCCAAAGGTGAAAAAATAGTAGTTAAAAACTGTAATCTAACTGTGATTTCGGATATGTGTGAGAAGAGAGGCGATATGAGCCCCGTCTGGGCCAGCAGAAGGTTGGCTTGCATCATGGACCCCTGTGACTGTTCCACCATACTCTTGGGCGGTGGACTGCTCACAAAATTATTCATGTAATATTTCAAATCATCGAAATACAAGTCCATCATGTTGTGTTCCCTTTCCGCCCATAGAACCACCTGAAATTCATTCAAAATTAAGAATGAACGAATATTACATATCGATTAAATACAGAGACATCTATAGATAGTAGTGTCAAATATAATTCAACAAATAGGTTTAAGTGTAGCTACAAACGAAAAATGTGACAGAACTATGTATTTACCTATTCATTATCTAAACGAATATAACGCAATATTTTTCAACCATTTAATTTCTGATTTCGCGCGAAAGTTGCATTTACATTTCAAAATATAATATACACTTCATAATACAGGTCAAATCTCTTTATAGCGAATACTGAAGTAACGAAATTTTCAGTATAACAAATTTCCATTTGTCCCCGTAAAACTTCCATATAAAATGCACTAAACCATAATTTGTTGTAACAAAGTCGATCTCAGTATAGCAAACTTTTTTATTTTAAAATCATGTTACAATTGGGCAAAAAAGTTTCTCAACTTCAGTTTGTCCTTGGCATTGGGGAGTTCGCGAGTGTTTGCCTAACATATTTCCTTCACTTGATTGATAAATCCTTGAAATTTGTTTTTGTTCTCACTTAATAATAGCAATAATAGTTTATTTGACATCAGTAGCACAAAAAATTAAAAATGTACCATTTCCTATATATCCAGTATAACGAAATATTTTTTATGTTCCGTGAAGTTCGTTATACCGAGATTTGACCTGTATAAAGCATTGGTAAGTAAATAACACAATACTATACAAAAAAAACGGTAAAAAAACAAAATAAAAACTGCGACATAAATTGAATGACGTTATGTGAATTTTAGTAAATCTTATTTGCCTGATGCATATCCACTCCGCGTAACTGTTGAAAGGAGGAGAATAGCTTGGGTAATAGACGAAGCGATACGGCGACGGATCTGAAAACAAAAGTTCAATTTTGTACCATCCTAAAAGAGTATTTGATATTTGTGATGGATTAAAATAATTACAAAGGCACTCTCACCTGTGATTTTTTAAATTCTCTAAACAGCCTTCGATAAACTTGAGTCTAATGAACTTATCCGTATTATAACCTAGAAGTGTGTAGAGCGCCTTCTCAGCTTCAAGAGCTAAATCCTCACCTAATTGTTTCTACAAAAAAGAAAGGAATTTTAGGACAATCAGTGAATTTCTCATTTCGTCATCTCATAATATAAATGAGTTAACATCTACTAGCCTGACGAAGAAGACGTACGGTCTTCGAAAACCGGTTAGCTGAATAAAATTGTGGAAAAAACTAAATATTTTGTTTCTTTAAAATAAGTTCGAAGTATGTTCCACCAAGTAGCCACGGTCGAAAAGATAAATTATCATAATATAAATGTCTCTGTCACTGACCGATGTCATTAACGCTTTTAGATCCTTCGTTTACCAAAAGATTGCACCACTTCCAACTGAAGAGAAATTTTGTTCTACTAATGTGGCTGACAGTAACATATGACTGGTGGCTGAGCACTTTTTTTTAAGGTTTTGATGTGGAGAACAACAATTTTACATACTCGGGTTATTGAAAGACTCGCATGCGAATTTACCGCTGAGAAAAGCCAAACGAATGCAGTGTTTGTTGCTGGTCACTGGGAACAAAATTGTTGCAAATTTGCTCTAAAATGACCCCTTTCAAGGAATGTATCCAATTACCAGTCACCTTGTATATTTTAAGCTATGTGGATTAACAAAAAATAGAGACATCATCATGACATTTAGAGCCATCAAACAATCTCTTATCTAAAGTAATAAAAAAATATGGTTAGAAAAAAGAAATTGACTTACAATACTATCATCCTGCAACAAATCCCAAAGTAGAGTATTTCCTGGTTTACACACGTCATCCAGTTTGAGATTGAATTGGGAGTTCTGAAAATCGTTCTCCCTGTGCTTGGAATGAGTGGGGAGGCAGTCGACACCCTCCAACCCCTGCGCGTGGGAGCACAGGTTGTGCTGGAGCCCCCTTAGCCCCAGTCCCGGATATCCAGATTCAATTATTCCACTTAGACTAGCATTCACACGATAACCCCCCATGCACTGAGCTTGCGCGGCAAGTCTGGCCAGTTCCTCTTCGCACCCCGACTCTTCGCCGTCGAAATCCGCCATGTTTTTTTCAGATTTATTCGACATGGCCGACGACAAGCTCGCTTCTCCGTCTTCACCGCTCATTAGTTCCATTAATTGTCTATCAAGAGAATATTAAAGAAATATAAGTTATCAATCAGAGACAAATCTCATTAGAATAAATTACTAAGTTTATTGTTTGTACCAAATGCACTGAGTCCCTTGTATTATTATATACTTAATACTGCGCGACGAATAGCGGACAACATGACTAATTCCTATCAGGTATTATTAAGGTAAATCTTCACATTTATTGATATCTTACGTTTCTATAAATATTAAATTTTTAGAGTTATGGATGGAGAAAAATTTTGAGAGATGTTCCAGAAAAAAAATACTCAAAAATTAACAAACCAGCTTAACTATTTAATTACTCTACAATAAAACATAAATTTCAGTTTCGTACGTTAAGGACTCGCGGAATCATGAAGTAAAACTGATTAAGTATAAATGCAAAAAACGGATGTTTAGGCTTTTAAATATTTGAGACTTAAGTACCCTTAAGTCTTAGAGAATACAATGTAGTTGCATTCTCATAGTTAAGCTCAATTGCGTTTACGTCGTTGAAATCGTCATTGAAAGTAAGTATACTTGGAGCTCACCTGGCATCTAAAGAATCACATATGGTGGGGCATTGGTGGGTGTTCTGCGAGGGACATATCCGACCCGCTATCCTTCCCTTCAGCAATTCACCCCTGGACGTTGTGTATTTGTTGTTATTATTGTTGTTATTAATATTGGACGCGGTTGTACGATGCAGAATGGAACTGTTGTTGTTTGACAGCCTACAAACGTCCGCGTCACTCCCGGAGGTCTCCTCCTCAGCGTCCGATATTGATTCTATTAGTTCACCCAACTCCACTTTGGATATCTCGTCTAATAAGGAAGAAAGAAAAAGTTATAAAATACAAAAAATGTTTCTATATGGGTTACAGACTCGGAAACCATCCAACCGATGTATTCCAAATCGGTTTCATTAGAAAGGTAATAAAGCGAGGATGGTTGGAGACGCTATTCATATATACATAAACCACAATGATTCCACCTATGTCCAATTTTTACACCATCCAATCAATTCAGCCTAAACCGATCTCATTTTTAAAAATGATAATGCAAAATTGGTTTTAAACCACTAAAACTTATTTTGACAGTATTTGTTAAAGACTTAACTCAAAAGAACTGATCTGTCATTCTCATCCAATATAACTTTTTGTAAAACAATTTTTGTAAACAATTGTAGTAGCACATCCCGGAATCCGCTTGTACAGAGTATGAAAAACCGTATCATAGGTGCAACACTCTCGTGTAAGTCAATTTTTTTTTCAAAGTCAGTTTATTTTGTTTCAAAAGCCCTGCACTCGCTGTGATTCAGTAAGTCAACGTTATTTACTAGTTAAATTGAAATACTACCAAGCACAACCCAACTGGCATTTTAGTAGCTCTTCTCTGCACCTTTATCCACCTTTGTTTAAAATTTACCATCAACAGAATTAATAATTTAATATTGTTTCGTATTCATAGTCCTAATATTGTCCTGCGACAATTTGTGACAATTTTACTATGTGTTAAGACATTCCGTCTATGTGTCAAAGTCAGTTTATTACGAGCTACCGTCGGGTCACCGTGTATATGTGCATTGTCATCGGACCTGTCAACCAAGTTCGGCGAGTTACGTTTGTGTGTGTATGCGTTACGTCATTACGAGTTAATTAAGGTGAAAAGGATAAAAAAAGGACAGCCAGTAACAAGGTAGGTGCGATCCTTTCAATCTGCCCCTTTACGAAGCAAATATTTACATTCAAAAGTTTAGAGAAAAGAAATCTAATCTAGTAAAAGAGCAGAAGAATATACAAAAATGATGAAACTCACTAAAGATTGCTCTCCGTGTATGTTTCCTTTTCCTGAGAACCTTTTTCTTTGGTGGCCGTCGAATATCTTCGACACCACTGCTGATGCTCCCCGAACTGGCTCCATCATCTTTGGTACGTCTAGGCAATAATAAAAACAACTATGATAAAAAAGAATTTGTATCATTTGAAGTCAAGTGCCTTAGAAAAAATTGGGTGTAAGATGGGACTAATGCATCACAAACGACGCTATACGCCGTCATACTCAGCACAGGCCTATCGCTATCACCATTGTGGAAGAGGTGGCGGGGCCATGTGTTGAGGATGCCGAATGAAAGTCGGCCGAGGAGAGAGACTATGAGCCTGAGCCTATGATGAGTTGACTTGTATGAGAAATGCTTACTTTTGTGATTTAGGAACGTCTTGATCCTTTTTGGGATGGTTTTCCACGTCTACCCATTTTTGTTCACCGCTTGTGTTCACCACCTGCTGTTTAGGTTGTTTTCTCGGTGTCGGTCCGGTCTCCTCACCAGAAGAACTCAGCTCATCACACTGCAAAATATTTTTTAAACAATAAGTGTGTTTTCAAAATTGCATAGTTAAATGAACGAATTATCATTGGATTTATAAAACCTCTTCTATTATCACATGAAAGATAATATATACATACAGGTACCCCAGAAAGTAAAACTAAGCGAAAGTCCAGAGATATTTAGATATTTTTTTTGTATGATTGAAGAGTATATTTGTTGATTTAATACTTTGTTTTATAAATATATTTTTTATATTTTATGACTGATGAGGATATTTATTGCTTTGTTTTATATTTTGTTTTTTGTATGACTGATAGGGATATTTATTATCTTAATAGTTTGTTTTATATTTTATTTTTGTATGACTGATGAGGATATTTATTGGTTTAATGCTTTGTTTTATATTTTATTTTTGTATGACTGATGATAATATTTATTGTTTAATACTTTGTTTTATATTATATTTTGATATGACTGACGAGGATTTTTGTTGGTTGAATGATTTGTTTTGTATTTTTTGTATGACTGATGAGGATGTTTGTTGGTTTGATGCTTTTTTGTGTTTTGTATAGCTGATGGGGGTATTTGTTGGATTGCTTGTTGTTTTGTGGAGGCATTTGCCGTGCATTTTCGAAGATAAAAAAATAAGAATTATTTGGTAATGTTTGGCGTGCAATATAATGTGTAAATGTATTATACAATCTGCCTAATGGTATAATAACATGTATAATTGGTTTTGTTTGTATCTATCTTTTGTTTTATATAAATTTATCTATCATGGTAGAGTCAGCAGTATTGTCTACATATCTGGTGTGACTATGATAGAATAATCAAACAATCGAATTATTTTTGTAATTTGTAATAATTGTGTAAAGAACCTGTTGACAAGGCTTGTAAAAGCCTTAACAGGACTTGTATTGTTATTATTTTGGTGAATAAAGAGAATTTAAATCATAAAAAAAAAAAAATAGAGTATAGCACCTTTAGAGCTATCCAAATACCTCAACATAATATGATCAAGTTTTTGAAAATAGTTACAAGAAAAAAAGTTATGTGATATTTTTTTTATAAATCGTCTTCAAAGTTTTTTATAATATTTTAAATTGTACCCTATTTTGAGATTCTACATTTTTTGTCGGCACGGTGGTATCAGATAGACGGATAATTGTTTTTGTGTCTACTAGGTATACTATTAAGCTACCAGAAAATAATACATGCACCTCAAAAATTGTTGTCTCCGCAACCATACATTCTGCCTAAGTCAGGGTTCGACAAAAAAAAGTAGTAAAATAGTTCTGTACCCTGAAGACTGATCTGTAACTAATGCCCCTTTCTTCCCCTTCCTCTGAGCCACACATACACAGATCTATGTAGTGGTGTGCGAGTTCTGTTTTAAGGGGCGGGCGATACACACGCTTACCCCATACAAGCATACATATAATATTATTTTGAAAACTTGAAATTTTACGAGTTAACAGAAAATTATGAGAATATAACAACATTTCAATCGCATTTTAGATTTTTTATTCAAGATTGTTTGTTTTGATTGATATCTTTTGTCGAGCGAAATTGAAGAAAACTATTTTTTATTGAATAATGAGTAAACTGAAACTGAATATTGTCTCGATGTGTTTAATGACGTTGTATATAATAATCAATTTGGTTTATGGAAAAATAAGTTGAAAGTTCTTCACATTTATGGTGTTATAAGTGTTTCTAAACATCAGTGAACGACATTTTTGACAATCATCCTAGAGATAAATCGTTATCCAACAGTAGGAACCCCTTTTTAAATATGAAACGTTAGATTAAGACGAATGACACATAAAGTTTTAAAATACAGGTTTGTCAACTTACAGGATCTTCGTCAGAGTTGGTTGGATCCATACTGACACTGGCTTCCGACGAAGACTCGTGATGAAGGAGAGAACAGGGCGGTATATGAGTGTGGGTGTGCACGTGAGTATGAACGTGAGGTATTAAATTACTCTGTATCGATCTGGTTTCTCCGGCTATCGCCCCACTGTTCAGAGCCGCGGCAGCTTGTGAACTCCTAGACCACATCACTCTCATCAGCGCCGATGCCAAATACAAGCTCTAAAAAAAATAACATCAATGACGTATAAGAAAGATTATTTGTCTTTCTTCTTCTTCTTCCTTGCAATGTGGCAATCCACTCTCGGGAGAGTAATCAATTATCTGTCTTTAAAGAGTATAAAATAATTGAGGGCGCTACGGTCATTAGTATGGCAACATTCAATACGTACCCCACATTTATGATAAAACCACCAAATTATAAAAATGATAGGTAAGTAATTTAAAAAAAGATGTATGTACCTAAGATAAGCTTACAATAATAAGGGTAACTGATTTATCAACTGAATGTTTAATTTACTTGTGCCATTTTGATTCCATTTAAGAAAACAGACTTTCTTCAGTTTTATTCAACCATATTTCTAAGAGTTCAATGATGAATTGTGCTGACAATTGCCCTCCAAACGGGATAGATGAGATTTTTATATAAAAACAAGTAATATTATAACATTAGCCACCATAATCCACAAAAGAACAAATCTCTTGCTAAACGCATGGAGTGTATAAACAATGAAAACACTAAATGGCAGTTACCATACTATGCCCCAATTCAATACATAGAAATGTCAAAGTGTCGGTACAAAATAAAATGTAAACTTTAGTGTTGCCAGAGTGATAACATTTTAGTTAATAAATAATCAATTCAACTCTTTAACTAATAGTTTTTAATATTAACAAAAAAAATGGAGATATAAAATAAAAATGTGAAAGAATGAATTACTTGTTCGTTGTGATCCCTCGGTGGAAGTCCGCAGAGCAGACGATACAAATGCGAGCACGGCCCCGCGGCTAAACTTTTGATAAAGCCGGGCAACAAGTCGTACACCTGTTTGCTGCAATGTTTCAACTGTGCCGCTTGCCATATTAAATCTACATGTTCGTTAGTAATTCTATTTTCCACAGCCAAAAATTTAAGAATTATGTGAGCTTGTTTTATCACCTGAAACACGCCAAATGCTATAGAAAAATAACACACACAAAGATCACATTCATCACGTATTGGCGCAGAATCATCTTTACTGGTATGCGGTTGGAAGATAATCACTATATTTGAAAACAACCATCTCTTCATTCTGTTTATCTTGACATAGAGGAGATATCATATAATCTTCTCTCCATATCTTGACAAAACATACCACTGTGACAATGATTTTCTGCTGGTCAGTTAAAAAAATGTGATTGTCTGGCGCTTACCTCTACATGAAGATTAGGTCCAAAGAGATGTTCCGCTATTTGATTAGTACAGAGCCATTGAGCAAATTGCTGACCAATCGTCTCCACTTGCATCACGGGCTCACTGGCACACATCTCGTTGAATATTGAAATCTGAGTGTTAATCTGGGTGATGCCAGCTAGCCGCATGGTCAGTGTTGAGCTACTAAAGTACTTAAAAGCTAAATCTAGACCGTCACCATCAAAAGACAGCGGAGTATCCAAGGGATCCTTCACCGCTCCCCACATGAAATCTAAAAAGCATAAAAATATATTAAAATAAGTTGCACAAAAAAAATGACAGCTTTATTCTATGACCAGTACCCCAAGTACAAGATTATGTGAATTCTCAAGTCTAGTTCACACTAGGACAAGTAGAAAGTGATTTGGTAGCTCAATAATCTTGAGTGGTTGGTAACCTAGCAGTTTTGTTGCCGGCTTTCCTACCAGAGGTCGTGGGTTCAATCCCAGGTGCCAAAACTTTGTCTTTCACAGCACAAGCTCTATGTGGCTTACTGTGAAAGAGTGTACTTTCAGTTAGTACAGATTTGTTGCAACATAATTTATTTTGTACAGTATAAAATGATAAAAAATAATACAAAGTTTCACTTTAGCGAAACGCATTTTTTTGCACCTTTTTTTAAATTAAAGATCTCCTTATTAATTCGACTTAAACAATAGATTCACACATATTTACCAAAAGAGCCAGGCGCAGTGAGGGGTAGTGGGGCGTTACTCGCCAAAAAAAAGGAACAAACTGGATTGACTCTACTTAAATGTCGGCTGATCTACTTAACTAAATTTCACCACGTTATTCGCTACTCAACTAAAATACTTACCCAGTGTGAAACGAGGATTTCATATTTTTGTCACAACAAAAAAAGCTCAATTCTGTTGCAAGTTTAGAACATTACTTTTGCATAGCATGACAGTCACGCAATTAGTTTTGACTTGGGGTACTGTATAATAGTGGAAACATAACTTTACCTGCCATAGATTTAACCGTGGTCAACCTCAGTTGTTTGTCTTCTAAAGAGCACATATATTTCAATACCTTACTTCTAAGCGGGAGAAAGAATTGTGAGATTGCTCTGTAGTTTAACCACAACTTCAAATCACCAACAGCGGATACAATGGCGTGAGCCATGGAGACGGGCAAGTTCGCCGCGGTGGCATTCTCAAACACGGCCATCATGGCGGTCATCCCACCAGTCTTACAAAACAAATTAACATTACGCAATAAATAAACAGGTATCTCAGTGTCGTGTAAATCACAAAAACAGCTTAAATTTGTAATTTCTTGAGACGAGAGGTCGTCCAAGCGACTGAATGACGAATGCTTTCCGGCTATGTATAAGGGGAAATTGAGGAGGAAAATTTTCGAAACTAGATGCATCAACTTTTCTCTTTGCTCCATGGACCAAACCTCGGTTTCGTCAGATTTCGACGAATGAGCCTCCAAGTTGACGTCTGTCGAAGGTCCCGCGGGAGCCTCGTCTTCTTTGACGACATTCTTATCCTCCTCGGCAGTTTTATCTTTTTGTTGTTGCTTTTCCGGAGACGCTGACGATTTAGGACAGCTGTTCTTCTCACCACTATTGGTCTGTTTTTCTGATAATTCATTCTTAAGACTTCTCAACTGACAGACGGATAAATACAAAATACTCTGAACCACCAGATTAAACCTATCAAAATTCTTCAAATCATCTCTGTAGAAACACATGCATTGCCTGAAATTACAAAATATCAAACCAAATTAGGATTTTGAATTAATAAACACTATGCTATTCGATGGTTTTAAAACTATGTACCACCTTTGCCAAACGGTCAATACAAAAACTCCAAGTTACGAGAAATGGAGAGATGGATGTTTAACATCAGTCTCAGAGACAGGAAGCGAAATGAATGGATTAGATTAGAGAAAGGACCAAATTTACCGATGTAATTCATAAAATAGCGTCGCTCAGTTGAACTGGGGCGGTCATATTATAGTAAGAACAATGGATGACAGATGAACCAAAAAAACCCTGGAGTAAATATCAACAGTAGGGATTGCAATCCCGCAGGAATTTTGCGGGATTAACACCAATCCCGCGGGATCCCGCACGGTTAAACAAATTAACTTTTTCTATGGTATGTAATAATCGAATATTATTTATTAAAAATATTCGATTATTTTTGTCACCTAGTTAATTAACTAAAAATTAATTCTAATATTTATTTAAGGTAATTATAACCAGATCAGTCTTCATATTACCTACTATGCTAATAGTCTTTTTTTCTGACTTATTAATCAATCAACCATTAGGTATCAAATTTTAAAATAACAAATTAAAAGTCAATTCTCCTTCTGAAAATACAATCTTAAAAAACAAATAGCATCATTGGTGTTATTTCCCAACCTACTTCCTATTGAACGAATATGTAGCCAGCCGCCGAAAAGGCACTTTCTGACTCCATACTTGTTGATTTGATAGTTAATAAATTGTTTTCTGCATTAACATCGTCTGCAACACCAAGTTGTACAATTTGAGAGTCTTCTTTATGACTCAATGTAAAATGTTTTTCATTTCTTTTAATGAATTTACGCAATTCAATGCTTGCGGATCCGCACTTGCGCTGTTGCGGGATCCCGCAGGCCCTAAAATTACGCGGATCCCGCATTGCGGGATTGCAATCCCTAATCAACAGGTCATAGAAACCCAGATAGGCTACGGCTGAGGTGGTCTGACGATATTAAGAGAGTGGTCGGGAATCAATGACACAGAATAGCAAGAGACAGATATTGGTGGAAGTCGGGAAGGGAGGCCTTAGTCCAATACTGGACAGTCCCACTCAATCTGAAACAGGATAAAAATCTCGGAGACGGAGACGCATTGGAACTGATTCTAGAACAATGAAAATATTTAACTTCAAATCTTTCAACTTTGGTTTTATTAAAAAAAAATTGTAAATTATTTAAGTCCAGGGTAGGAACACTCAGCGAGTTTTTGTGGAGACCACGTAGGTTACAAATGTGGATGATAAAACCAAGTTATTTGTTGTTACTTGATATACCTAAGTATCTTTTTGGCTTTGAATCGGGTATTCAAAATAAATTTGTATTCCAGAAGGAACTTACAAACTACACTAACAGGAATTTAGAGCAAGTAGTTTAAAAAGAAAAAAGAAATTGAAATAACACAAACCTTTGTGGCCAAGATATCACATAGGACGACACTATTTCTACTTCAGATTTTTTTAGAAGAGGATATTGTGAAACATCTGCATTTAATCTCGCTTCACCTGAAAAAAATACATCAAATATTAACTAGTTTGCTTGTTGAGCAACGTGGGTAAATTGTACAGTAGAATATTAGTAGAAAGGGTTAGAAAAATAACTGAAACTAAAGTTTGGGATGCACAAGGGGCTTTTATGAATGGGAGGGGATGTGCCGATCAGATCTTCGCACTGCGGATGATTACGGAGAAGCTTTTGAGTAAACATCAGAAGCTTTTCTGTGCATTCGTAGATTTGGAAAAGGCATATGATAGGGTAGATAGGGGTAAATTATGGGAGGTTCTATCAATCTATGGAGTGAACAACCGGTTGATTCGTGGCATTGCTTCGCTATATTCGGATAGTACTGCGTGTGTGAAGGTGAATAGTCTCGTTTCACCGGAGTTCTGTCTTACGAAGGGTGTGAAGCAAGGGTGCGTCATGTCACCATGGTTGTTCAATTTGTTTTTTGATTTTTGCGTCAGTGGGTTAAAAGATATAAATATAGGGGTTGAATTGAATGGAATAAAAGTATGTGCGCTTATGTATGCCGATGATTTAGTACTTATGGCTGAGTGTGAAAATGATTTGCAAGAACTTGTGTCAAGTGTGTTTGAAAATTGTGCAAAAAACGGTCTAAAAATGAATGTCAGCAAAACAAAGGTTTTGGTATTTGAAAGGGATGAAGCAAGAACGAATTGCAAAATAACGGTAGAAAATGAATATCTTGAGCAAGTGAATGAGTATGTGTATTTAGGAAGCATGTTTAGTCGGGATGGAAAGTGTGAAAAAGAAATCGAGCGTAGGAAAGTTGCTGGTTGCAGGGTGGGCGGTGCACTAAGACCTATAATGAGAAACAACAACGTCTCACTACAAGCAAAGAAACTAGTGCATAACGCAATCCTGTTACCATCGATGATGTATGGTTGTGAAACGTGGACATGGACGAAAAAAGAAGAATGTAGTATAAATGCAGTAGAGATGAAATCTCTACGAAGAATATGTGGAAAAACTTTATGGGATATGGAAAGGAATGAAAATATTAGGAAGGAATGTGGTATGGAAGTAAGTGTTGTGACAAAGATGAAAGTTAATAAGTTGAGATGGTTTGGACATGTGGAAAGAATGGATGTAGACAGAATGACAAAGAGAATTCATAAGGCTGAAAGGAAAGGTGTAAGAAAGCGTGGCCGACCGAGAATGACGTGGATCGAACACATCGATTCCGTCCTCAAGGAAGGCCATGTAAGAAGTAAGAGAAATAGGAGAGGGTGTATGAGAAATATTATGTCGGTGGATGAAGCGAAAGAAGTATGCTTGGATAGAAAAGAGTGGAGGTCCGTTCTCTCTGCCTACCCCTTACGGGACACGGCGTGATGGGTAAAAAAAAAAAAAAAAAAAAAAAAAAAAAAAAAAAAAAAAAAAAAAAAAAATATTAACTACATAAATGCTTGCAAAATAGACAGAAAAACCTGGGCAAATTTCTAATGCACCCAGAAGAAATCAAAAAGCTAAATGCCAAAACAATCCTCCAATTCTTCCAGGAGGCTGGACTGAGCGATGAGCTCTAATGTAAGGCTAGTCACAATAGTTCCATTATGGAACGCAGTGACCTCCAGAGGGCAGCAAGCCTATAAATAAATACAGGTCAAATCTCTTTATAGCGAATACTAAAGTAACGAAATTTCCAGTATAACAAATCGTCAATTTGTCCCCGAAAAACTTCCATATAAAACGTACTGAACCAAAATTCATTGTAACGAAGTCTATCTTAGTATAGCAAACTTTTTTGTTTTAAAATCATGTTACAATTAGGCAATAAAATTTCTCCGACTTCAGTTTGTCCATGGCATATTTCCTTCACGTGATTGATGAATCCTTGAAATTTGTTGTTGTTCTCACTTAATAATAAAAAGGAAGTGTCTAGTTTGCCACAAGCGGTATACTAGAAAAGCGCGCTAAAAAGCCGCTAGTGGCAGTGCAAAGAAGAAGTGCACATGCGCAATAATATTTCTTTTTTTTTTTTATCTTGTATAGGGGTTCTAGCTATATGCTATTATGGCATCTCGACCCTTAGGATCTTTTATACCTTCCCCCTCCTTAATCCGTGATGGACTTCAGGTAGCTTATTGTGCTTCCCCTTGGGATTGAGGCATAGTCTTCTGGTCTTGGGTATCCACTGCCCAGCATCCTGTGTCTCTTATTAGCGAGAGCGTCGCAGTTACATAGTAGATGTTCCATAGACTCTTCACACTCGCTACAAAATCTGCACTTGGGATCCTCCACAAGTCCCATTTTAAATAGTATCCTATTGACACCATAGTGTCCGGTGAGTATTCCGATTGCGCGATAATAATAGTAGATATTATAGTTTTTCGGTGTCACACGTAAGTCCACAGCAGATGAATGGTTACAATCGCCGCCGTTCATATTGATAGTTGTAGGTTCGAATCCCGGTGCGGGTGATCTTTATTTTTTCGTTTTTTTTTCTATTTATCCGTTTTTTTCTGTGAAATATGTCTAAAGTGTATTTGTGTTCACTTTGGCTGAGCCCAATTCATTAAAAAAAATTTGGTTCGTTAGCACGCTTTCCACTATTTTCATGAGAATAAACCACAATATGTAGTTTATTATTACAGGTCGGAAGACCAAAGCTACGATGGATGCAGGAAGTGGGAGCCCAGTGACAGATCAAGATGGATATTCACAAAACGTTCTAAATAGGATCTAGTTGGGATCTTATTGAAATCATAGATACCATTTGATTTTAACAAAATATTTTTTTGAGAGTCACTTCAGGCTAATCTTTAGGCGGAATAACATCGAAGGACATGTTTTTTTTGTATGTTGGATTAATGGTTGATTAAGTAGTTTTAAATAATTCACTATTTTTTTAAAGAATCTGTCAAGTGCAGAACCATCAAGAAATTCGGAACCGAAGTTGAAGTGATGCTGTCAATCCTATTTTATAACAAATAAATGGAGTCGGAATGGGCTAAGATTTGGATTAGTTCACAACTAGATCAAATTCAGACCAATTCTGTTTCTTTTTTAAGGCAACTAACCACGGGATCAAGCGATGAAGATGATGATGTATTATGCGATATGGGAGAAGGTCATCGCAATTGTGCAGAAAATAGTGTAGTGGAGAGCTTTTGTTGCCTCCCTATGCCCCAATGTGGGGTCTTAATGGTAGTATTGATTGATTGATTATTTCAGCTGATGCTTTTTAATAATAAACTACTACAATCTCAAAGTCTGTCTTTAGTAATGTTTTAAAAATATTTTAGATCACTCTTAGACCTTTCTATAGCAATTTTTATACGGCACAATGTCCCTTTAACAAATTAAAAATTACAAGTTACATAAATAAGATAACAATTTAGCTACAACAAAAAGAAGTACAATGGTAACAGAAAATATTCATAATAAAAGATCATAAATATATATTAAGTTAAATAGATGGATTGTAAATATAATGTAATAAATAATGTTAAAACAGTAGATTCAAATAAATTAAGCAATATACAAAAGCAATCATGAAATTAAGTTTTTTAAACTTTAACTTTAAGAATATAAAGGCTACGGAGATTGTAGATAGGTAATGTGCCCAAAATTAACCCCAAACCTGGGTCACACGAAGAAATTTCTGCGAAAAATTCCGTCACAGGCTGCCACTTTCTAATCAAACTGCCTATCTGCCTATTAACTCAACGTTCCAAATATTTATGGATTCTTGTGCCATTTTTCAGGACTAGTTCTTACATATAGAACTAACTATTTGATGTCAATCATTTAATCAATCGAAGATCTTAAGCCACAGACACCATAAACAATGAATTGTAAGATTGAAAACAAATGAAAGTAAATTTAAATCATTTTTTATATACTGGTATCCATATTGTAAGGCAGGAATAATTATCGATACAAACACAGTCCAATAAAATGTTAAAAATTTGGATAGACTTCACAAACTGTCATGATTACATCAAATTTTAACTTTTTTTTAAGGTTACAGATATTCGACCAAACATATACGACACTCACAAATAGTCATAATGAAAAACAAATAGTGACACTAAATAATATAATATGTCACTACAATATAAACATTGACATGAGTAGAAGAATATTGAGATAATTTTGTTTAATTTTATGATTCGAGTAAAAGTAGTATATATCTAAGTAGAGTAAAAGTAGTATATATCTGAGTGAAACAAGTTAAAAATCTGTAAACAATTGACTGTTAAATTAAATTGTAGCTACATCTTTATTATATTTATTTGAAAAAGCATAATAACATGTAAAAAAAATCTCCCATTTCGATTTACCATATTTCAAAATTCATTCAAGTAACTGTGATTTGGTTAAAGAATGGGTTATAGTTAAAGTGCAACCCACATAGTTTTAAAATATTTGAAAGTTAAAAAAATTTAAGACAAAATTTGTTTTCGTGTACAAACTAGAGTATGAACGAACAGTCCATTGTTCACACATGTTAAAATGTAACACGTACTTCAAAAAAAATTACAATTAAAGTGAAGTTGTGTATTAAAAACAAATGTGATACTATTAAATATGTTTTATACATTTGAGTTACAACAGATGATTGAAAAATGTGATGAATTTAGGGCATGAACTACAAAATAGTGTAAATGTCTTACATGTTACGAGCAGCTGAGAGAATTCCGAACAGATGTCACACATCTTACTCAAAACTCTCATAAATTGATGAAAAGTTCACTTGTATTAACAATTACATTTATGTTCACTTTGTTTATTGTCCTTTATATTATTATACATGACGATCACACAAACGTCAAAAATATTCTTTAGTGTCCACCATTGTTGTCAAAATATTTTCCACGTAGCTACAAACGTTACACATAAGTAGCCAGTCACAGTATTTAAAAATGATTTCCAAAGGATCGAAAAGAAATCGTTTTAAAATAAAATTATTACAGAATATATTTTTATCATAAGTATAAAGTATTTTAAGTAAGTAAAAATGCTAAATTTCTCTATTTTTTATCAAAACTCAAATACGCTGAATACCGTAAAAGCAAGTAATTTTAATCAAAACTTTTATGGTTTCTTTTTTAATTCTTTGCTTTTTTAATTATGTATTAATCCGTCATTTTTAAGTGTTTGTATGAATGTATGTAGTTAAAGTGTTAAATCTCGCGGAGCGGACTGCAGAGTGAAAAAAAATTAATATTATTGTTTATGGATCATAGAAAAACCACAAAAAACAGCAAAGAAAAAATCAATCACCTGTCATTTTTTTTGTTGTTGACAAATGCTGCGCTTTCGACCGGTTTTTTAAATTTGTATGAATATTGTTGTTATATTATACCTGTGATCGAATTTTGAGAAATAATTCATCATTTGCATGTCCCAAAACATCATTTAATTGTTTATATAACGTTACTTAGGTATGTATGCAAAAGGCAACTTGGATCTGAGTGTAATATTCTTTGACAATCAAAGAGTGTAGCTTTTGATGTATTGGTTTAAAATTGCACAAAAATCTTTATATAATATGCGTTTATTCTAGTCCCTACTTAAAATGGATCCTGATTTCATGTCCAAAGTTGAAGAAGCATCTAATACAGCTAAAGATTTTACCAAATTGTATTACAAAAATATGGATAAGAGCAGACATTTAATGGGTAAACTTTATATGGAGTCTGGTATTCTTGTGTGGAACGGAAATGAATCAAAAGGCGACCAAAGAATACAAAAGTTCATATTAGAACTTCCGCCTTCAGAGCATATTGTCAACACTTTAGATGCACAACCCATTGTAGAATCAAATATAACCAGTCAACAAACAATAATTGTTCAAGCCACAGGGACCGTGAGATATCAAGATTATGATGATAAAGCTGAGAAACCGTTTCAACAAACATTTATGCTTACCGCGCAAGGAGACAAATGGAAGATAGTTAGCGACACTTTCAGGCTACAAGGGATTGCAGCGTGATTTATTTAAGAAATACTTTTAAGATTATTCACAGAAAATAAAACTATTTTGAATAAAAAAAATTTGTTTAATTTTGCAGATTTAAAGTATATTTTTTCAAATATTTTTGTAGTACATAGGTATTTTGAATATAAAAGCACTTACAGCCAACTCTGGGCTCGATTCAAATGCAATCAAATTGACACCAACAGTCGCTATTAAGTAAATAGCTGTTCGTGGTAAGTTGCCACAATTGAAATGGTGTTGGTGGCTATTCTATTGCACTTGAGCACCCGAGCCCCTGGACTCTTCAGCCGTTGAACATCCAATAGTTGGCCACATGTATGACCCTGTTAGGTGCATCAATCCTATTGTATCTTACAATATTTGGACTAGACATATTGGAAGGTGTCAATTGGTCTTATGCATCATTACGTTAGTGCTCGATCTATTCAGCTTTTCCAATTTAGTATGCATGCAATCCAAGAAACTTTTTGTCTTAGCTTAAATCAGCAAGTAAGTTATGTTGAAATTTCTTTCCGTTAATACTCGCTTTGACTTCAGATAGCTGTGTTGATCTCAAATGTCTGATGTTTATTTCAGACTGCACACACACACACTCCCTTTAAGGCCCCCCGCACAACGCAAGCTAGCCCGGAGGAGACCAATCCGCAGCGAAACCGACCCTCCAGCTCGATCGAAGTAATCAAACCGAAAAACCGGCCCCACACAAACCAAGTCCGCCGCGGATCATCCCAGACTACATTAAGCAAAATTTCGGCGCTACTGATTTTAACTTGGCTAGTTCTTAGAAAACATTCAGTACATGAACTAATAAGGTGAAACGCATAGAAAATTGTTAGTAGGGCTCTGATGAGATGGAGTGACCGGGTGATGGAAGAAACGAGGGGAACACTGTGGGAGGCCCTGCACATGGGCAGCAGACTGGGGTAGATTGGTGGAGCTGGTGTGTGGTGATGGTCACGATCCTCAGCAATGAGGGACTGTTGAAGATTATTTTGTAATTGCTAACTTGAAATATTGCAACTGAATTTCAACTCATATTCGGATTAACTAATATTCTGAGACTAAAACAGGTGGCCTAGCTAATAGCCCTTTTGTATTTTATTTAAAGGTTTAGAACAATATAATATACCTCATTTTTAAAGCGTTTAGCTTAGATGCTTGTGTGAAAGAAAAAATCTTCACCCAAGACAGAGCAGTGAGAGCACTTGAAGGGATTGACTATTTCCAAACCCAAAAGTTTATTGAATTAAGTTTGACGAGAGGCACTTCCAACACCACCTATATAAGAAGGCCTTAGTGCTGCGTCACATCGGGAGGCCCAACATTCACTCACCTATATCTGTATGTACTTACCTGTGCACTATGATATCTGTCTACACACAGGCAGTCGTGACGCGGGAGGCCAAAAATGGCCGCCTGCACTAAGGCCTTCTTATATAGGTGGTGTTGGGCACTTCTTGCCTCGTGAAACTTTAAGGATTGAAGTCTTCGCGTGTATAATTTTGAGTCTGAACGTTATTCGTTTTAAAAATCGCCATAAATCAATTATTTAATTTTCCTTGATAAAATGAAAATAACCGAATAAGAACCAAATAAGAACCCAAATAGCCGGCATCGGGCATAGATTGTTGTCTATGAATAACTTACAAAATTTTTCTATTTTCTGCGTACATGTTTTTTTAGCTGTCAACGTGTACTTTCAGTTAGTACAGATTTGTTGCAACATAATTTATTTTGTACAGTATAAAATGATAAAAAATAATACAAAGTTTCACTTTAGCGAAACGCATTTTTTTGCACCTTTTTTTAAATTAAAGATCTCCTTATTAATTCGACTTAAACAATAGATTCACACATATTTACCAAAAGAGCCAGGCGCAGTGAGGGGTAGTGGGGCGTTACTCGCCAAAAAAAAGGAACAAACTGGATTGACTCTACTTAAATGTCGGCTGATCTACTTAACTAAATTTCACCACGTTATTCGCTACTCAACTAAAATACTTACCCAGTGTGAAACGAGGATTTCATATTTTTGTCACAACAAAAAAAGCTCAATTCTGTTGCAAGTTTAGAACATTACTTTTGCATAGCATGACAGTCACGCAATTAGTTTTGACTTGGGGTACTGTATAATAGTGGAAACATAACTTTACCTGCCATAGATTTAACCGTGGTCAACCTCAGTTGTTTGTCTTCTAAAGAGCACATATATTTCAAGTATATTTTTTCAAATATTTTTGTAGTACATAGGTATTTTGAATATAAAAGCACTTACAGCCAACTCTGGGCTCGATTCAAATGCAATCAAATTGACACCAACAGTCGCTATTAAGTAAATAGCTGTTCGTGGTAAGTTGCCACAATTGAAATGGTGTTGGTGGCTATTCTATTGCACTTGAGCACCCGAGCCCCTGGACTCTTCAGCCGTTGAACATCCAATAGTTGGCCACATGTATGACCCTGTTAGGTGCATCAATCCTATTGTATCTTACAATATTTGGACTAGACATATTGGAAGGTGTCAATTGGTCTTATGCATCATTACGTTAGTGCTCGATCTATTCAGCTTTTCCAATTTAGTATGCATGCAATCCAAGAAACTTTTTGTCTTAGCTTAAATCAGCAAGTAAGTTATGTTGAAATTTCTTTCCGTTAATACTCGCTTTGACTTCAGATAGCTGTGTTGATCTCAAATGTCTGATGTTTATTTCAGACTGCACACACACACACTCCCTTTAAGGCCCCCCGCACAACGCAAGCTAGCCCGGAGGAGACCAATCCGCAGCGAAACCGACCCTCCAGCTCGATCGAAGTAATCAAACCGAAAAACCGGCCCCACACAAACCAAGTCCGCCGCGGATCATCCCAGACTACATTAAGCAAAATTTCGGCGCTACTGATTTTAACTTGGCTAGTTCTTAGAAAACATTCAGTACATGAACTAATAAGGTGAAACGCATAGAAAATTGTTAGTAGGGCTCTGATGAGATGGAGTGACCGGGTGATGGAAGAAACGAGGGGAACACTGTGGGAGGCCCTGCACATGGGCAGCAGACTGGGGTAGATTGGTGGAGCTGGTGTGTGGTGATGGTCACGATCCTCAGCAATGAGGGACTGTTGAAGATTATTTTGTAATTGCTAACTTGAAATATTGCAACTGAATTTCAACTCATATTCGGATTAACTAATATTCTGAGACTAAAACAGGTGGCCTAGCTAATAGCCCTTTTGTATTTTATTTAAAGGTTTAGAACAATATAATATACCTCATTTTTAAAGCGTTTAGCTTAGATGCTTGTGTGAAAGAAAAAATCTTCACCCAAGACAGAGCAGTGAGAGCACTTGAAGGGATTGACTATTTCCAAACCCAAAAGTTTATTGAATTAAGTTTGACGAGAGGCACTTCCAACACCACCTATATAAGAAGGCCTTAGTGCTGCGTCACATCGGGAGGCCCAACATTCACTCACCTATATCTGTATGTACTTACCTGTGCACTATGATATCTGTCTACACACAGGCAGTCGTGACGCGGGAGGCCAAAAATGGCCGCCTGCACTAAGGCCTTCTTATATAGGTGGTGTTGGGCACTTCTTGCCTCGTGAAACTTTAAGGATTGAAGTCTTCGCGTGTATAATTTTGAGTCTGAACGTTATTCGTTTTAAAAATCGCCATAAATCAATTATTTAATTTTCCTTGATAAAATGAAAATAACCGAATAAGAACCAAATAAGAACCCAAATAGCCGGCATCGGGCATAGATTGTTGTCTATGAATAACTTACAAAATTTTTCTATTTTCTGCGTACATGTTTTTTTAGCTGTCAACTGTCACCAACTTGTGTCATCGCACGTGTTGAGTATTTTGTTTTGATTGTGTATTCTGCATAAATAGGTGTATAATATTAAAACAAGACTGAAAATGGTTGAAACTGAGCAATACTTCCCCAGAGGAGGTAAAAAACCTAAAACGCAATTCAATGAAAAAAAGAAATTCGATGTAAGTTGCTTATTATTTATAAGGTGAGATATGGTACTGTTTTTGATTCACACTTTCCGCATAATATACATAATTATATGGACAGTTTTTAGGAAATGCAGATAGAATAAATAAGAAGAGGAAATACAGAGCACCTAAGATTAATCTTGAAGATGATGAGGAAGAGAATGACCATCTTGCTGACTTATCAGATGGGTCTGAAGATGATCGATCAGCCATCAAATCTGTTACAGCAGAAGGCTTGACGTTGAAGGTACAAAACATTTTTTTTATTCATTTATTACAAAATCGTATAGGTGAAAAAATGTTAAAAGTATTACATATGACACACATTTTAATTTTTTATTCCCCAAATTAAATATTTTTCAATATTACATTAACACAAGCGTCTAATCATTTTAGAATCAAGGTCTATATTGTTTCAAATAAATAAATGAAAAAAAAAATATAAACATTTTGAAAAAGATATTCAGATGATCGAAAAGTTGCAACGACGATTTACCAAGCTGGTAGTTGGGTTGAAAAATGTTGAATATGAGGAGAGACTTCGGATTCTGGGATTGACACCTGTGTCAGACAGAAGGAGGAGAGGTTACATGATAGAAACCTATAAAATGCTCCATGGTAACTATAGCTGTCCGGAATTGCATGTAATGTTCAGGTACAACCGGAATGTCCACCTGAGGGGTCATGGATATAAATTGGATGGCTATAGGTTCAAGCAGAATCCATTAAAGCATTGTTTCTTTAATAGAATGGTCGACCATTGGAATGGTTTGCCGCCTGAGCTGGTTGATTCTCCGAATGTGAACGCTTTCAAGAATTTGTATGACTCATTGGTGTTGTGATTTTGCTGTGCCTGACGGTTGTTGTTGTTGTGACAGTAGTGTTAAGATCAAACATATCAGCTTAGCTGCCTGTCTGATAAC
Organism: Mystacides longicornis; assembly: GCA_963576905.1. NCBI lineage: Eukaryota > Metazoa > Arthropoda > Insecta > Trichoptera > Leptoceridae > Mystacides > Mystacides longicornis. The sequence goes on along the minus strand of OY756439.1, from coordinate 4,996,122 downwards.
CAACTATAATAATAATAATAATAATTTACTATGTATGATAATGCCCCTGAGTGGGGCCTTAAGGGGGTTTGGATTGGATGTATAATGATGATGTTGGATGATTTGTTAGGAACTGTTAAAGTATGAGGTAACGCAATTTTTGAAGATTTTTGACCCTTCCTCCCCCCAGTAATGCTTTTTCCTTTTTCTTTTAAATGTTACCTAACATTTTTTTTTTACCTTAAAGTCACAAGTAAGTGGTTTCCGGCAACTTCTAATTTTTATAATGAATTTCTTTCAGACAATTCAAGAAGGTATGGTTCTATTAGGCAGAATAACATATGTGTACGACACCAAGCTGTTGGTATCTCTCCCAGGGAGGATAGTGGGCACTGTGGTGGCCAGCCATATCTCCACTCCCTACACAGATCTGTTGAAATCGTTTGTCGAAGGGAAAATTGATGTAAGTAATCTGCACCATTTCTTATCTAATGACGTGTCTTACTTCCGTACCACATCTAATTCTATCATCTATTTATTTGAATATCAAATCAATTCTCAATCATTATTTTATTTTATTGCAAAGTCCAGTTGTATGACAAAGTCGCTTTGTTTTACACATTATTAGCACAATATTTCTTAAGGCCGATCAATAACCTTTTTGGAACTATGTACAATATAACCAATTATTTTGGTTTACAGGATATTAAGAAACCGGCTGATATCTTCAGTGTTGGAGAATATGTCAGCGTCAAGGTGATGTCACTCTCTGATGGTGAGACTAAAAAAAAGATTAACTTATCCTTGATGCCACAGGATATCAATCACGGAATACATTTTACTAATGTCAAGGATGGTAATGGACATTAATTATTATGTTTCTATTTGTAAACTGTATCCTCTCTTGAAACTCTGAAATTTTGTCGTGAAGAGAGAATATGTGCTAACGAATAAACTAAAGGTCTTACAAGATTTACTCAAAAATAGGATATTCAGCTGATTTCGGGAAATCTATATAAAGTGGAGTTAGTAATGAACCGAGTGTTACCAGTTGCAAATATAAATTTGATTTAATGATCCTCTAACTATTGGACTAATAAATTTGAAATTAAAGACTCCTTCTAATCTATTATACCCTTCAAAGTTATGATGTGTCGGTTAACTATTTGGTTGTTTATTTGCCAATTGAAAGATGGGCCATTAAACTATTTTTTACTAGAATGATGAGAAATTTCTGTTTAATTCTATACAAAATTTACCAAAACCCTTGAATTTTAAAACCTAACACTCTTCCATTGTTTAAGAAGAATAATTCAAATTAGGTTTTTGAAATTTCAAAAAGTTTTTTATTTATGTTAAATTTAAAAAATGTTCTTTTTATACTTAAGTAACTTTTGTTCATGTTATTGTTACGAATAAAAATAAATATCCTTTTGCCAGGTATGGTGCTACGTGGGGCTATAAGTTCCATTGAAGATCATGGATACATAGTAGATTTGGGCATTCCAAATACTCGCTGCTTTATGCCGAAAAAGTCAACGGAGCCGACACTCACTTTAGGTATGCAAATTATAAAAATCCGCAATAATAATAATCCCCTTTTCTAAAATGAAACACAAGATATCTTTCACAATATTGATCGATGCACACACAATTATCAAATCATGGCTCCGTTCCGTCATTTCAGAGGAGAATCAATTTTAAAAAATGTTTTAAATGGAAGAAGTGGCGCTGTCTATATGAAGCCGGTGTTTGTCTATGAATTGATCATAAGCAAGTTTGTTGTCACAAAAAAGAAAGGACATCTATGGTTTTTGATACATAATACCCCCTATTCGGATTTTGGAACGTTCTTATTAGAATTAAGTTCACTCGAACTAAAATTCGTATTCGGAATTATGTCGTGTTCTAAAAATCAATATTAGTTCACCATAAATATTTTTTTGAATTATAATGAAGAATCTATGGATCGAGCATGCGCCTTATTGGTTGATGCTGACAAGCGGACAGCCAATCGGAGAAGACAAATTCAAACGAGCTCCATGTTCCAAGCAAGTTCCAAGGTAACATGGTCGCCGGAAACTGCCGAACCAACCCGAAATGTAACGAAGACGACTGTATGAGTGCATTGGTGTTCGATGATAATAATTTTTGATGCTATTATTTGTATTAATTATAATAAATTCGGGGGAAATGCTTAATATTTTTAATAAAAATAAACTTGTTTTATAATTATTTGGTTAAAAAAACACGTTTATCATAAAAATATCATCAGATATCTTTTTAGACGCATACAATTAGGTGTGAACTAAGATTAGGAACGTTTTGACAGATAAACGCACTAAAATTGACTTAAATACGAAATTCGAATACCAAAATGAACTAATTTCAAACTATAGTCTAATTAAGAACAAATTGGAAGGTTCTAAAATTTCTCGAATACCAATCCGGCTAATTAAAATTGGAACGTTCTTATTTTAGTTTAGTGCGTACTTAATTTGAATTGGAATAGGGGGTATTATTTATGGAACAATTCTTTTTGATTCCAGATGTGGGACAGGTTATTTGGTGTATGACAAAAAAGTGTCAGACAAGCGGAACAAATTCGATAATTACGTTAACCAATAATTTGGAAGCAATTAGATCATCCGTCATATCTGGTAACGCATTGCAAAGTTATACTGTTGGAAATTTGAAACCAGGCATGGCACTAGGATTCACCGTGAATAAGGTGTGTGTTTTATTTTAATATGGTTTTTTGACATGTGTTAAGAAGGCCAAATAACAGTTGGCTGAGGAGAGCGCTGTTCTTCCTCTCATCAGAGTCTCGAAGACCCTCTCATCCATTCCTTGAGTTGAGAGATCTAAAAATTTTGTAGAAGAGGTCATCAAAGCTGCGTGAAATCGAGCGCAGCAGGGGGCTCTTGTTGCCTTCCTATGCCCCTGACTGGGATCAAGAAGGGAGTATCTGTGCGTATGGTTTTCTGAAAAATTTGACCTTTCTGGCATAACTATTGGGTTTAAACGACAAGCTTCTTATAAGTCAATGGCCCAGTGGTTACTGTGTCTGCATGGGGCGACTAAGAACGCAGGTTCAAATCCTGCAGGGGGCATGATTTTTTCCACATCTTGAAAATTCTCATAATATCTCATAATTCCACTTAATGGCGAAAGTTGTCAACGCAAAGTTATCGCACCAAGGCAGCCTTCGAAATAACAGTAGGAGACGGTTATAAGCCCGTAGTGGTTTGTGCATACCATTAAAAAATCAAACAACCTTCAGTTGGTATAATATATTCGAAAAAATAAATAAGTATTTTGGAACAATAATATAGTGAAAATAAATATATTTTATTTGTTTTCAGCCGCTTCCAGATGGGGCAGAAGGTTTTATACTTAAAGATTCTTTAGGTTACATTCATGTTTCCCAAATCGGATCAAAAATAAAGATAGGACAAAAGGTCGCCGCCAGGGTTCTCTATGTGATGCCAGTTTCCAAACTGCCCTTTTTGACCACAAGAAAAATCTTTGAAAGCTATAGACCCAATATGGAAGAAGAAGCTCATCTCAAAATTGGAAAAATTGTCGAAAACGCAAAGGTATGATCTTTTACGGGTATTTCCACTCTATCGTGTCATATAGGGTGATGTTCTGGGGCATGGGATCGGGTGCACTGAGAGTTTTTATTTTACAAAAACAGCCATCCTAACCCTGTTGGGCATGATCCCCAGAGAGACGTGTTAAGGGCACAGAGTATTTTAACATTACCAAGTTTATTCATTTTTTAATGTTTGAAGTACGCAAAAAAAAACTTGTCAAATATCCCCCAAAGCTCAAACTTTCACGAACATGATACCCATAATAGAACCCTTCTAAGGCCTATAGGACATAGACTAACAAAATTATCAAAGAGCTCCGTATATAATATGAGCATGAAGTTATATAACCACCTCCCGTCAAACCTTAAATTGGCTGATGCTGTGTGTTTTCAGAGAGAGGTTAAAAAGTGTCTTGTCGAGATAGCTTTTTATTCCATTAATGACATGTTAGCAACTTAACCTAAGTTAACTTAGGTCATTAATGTTGCGCAAGATCGAGCGCAATGGAGAGCTCTTGTTGCCTCCCTATGCCCCTAAGTGGGGTCTTAAGGGAGTTTGGATTGGATTTTGGAGCAACTTAACCTCTTAGTTATGTGTTGTCTGTAACATTTAAGACTGCAACTATAGTATTACTCATTATAATAACAAAATGACCTTAGTTTTGCTGGGGTTGGGGTGTAAGTGGATAAATTTCAATTCCTCGACATTTCAAAATATTGCTATTAATTATTATAGGAGTAAGTCATTATGTAGAAATCCATACTTGCTAATGCCCAAGAATCTGTAGCATTGTTAATTGTTATAATCTCAACATTCTTTTTGTGTTTACGTAAAAAAAAATATCAAGTTGTTATCTTTTCAGATTACCAAAGTTTCAAAGAAATCAGTCATATTGAAGCTCGGCAAGAAAGACATTGGTGTTATAAAATTAAATGAATCTGCAAGTGCAAACGCTGCAGATAACTATTCAGTTGGTATGAAAGCCTCTCTATATATATTGCATTCTGTGTCATGCTAGATCTCGAATATTTTCGAATGTAGCGTATTCACCAAGTTTCGGTACACTTCAATGTTTTTGATCGGATCAAAATTAAAAGATCTTGTGGGATGTGGAGTGAATGGAGAGTGGCCAAGGCATGAAATCTCGATGAATCTTGGCAAATATGCATCCATATTCCAGGCAGAGGTCCTTATCATAGACAATTATTGATAGGTACTCTTATTGTTTCGGCCTAAAAACCTACCATACGTTTATATGCAATATTTTAATTTCCAGGCAGTGAAATGAAAGTGAGAATATTATCTTATAACATGTCGGACTACGCTTATTTATGTTCCGACGATGAGGAAGTTCTTCAGCAGAAACATTTCGATCTGAAAGATTTCACGTTGGGCGAATTCGTCGATGCTGAAGTTGAATCTGTTCAGGATAAATATGTGTCTGTAAAAGTGGGTAGTGTTAGAGGTGAGTTTCACATCAATTTCATCCAAACATAGTTGGTTGGAAGAAATATTTTAGAGAATTTGAACTTAAAAACCTATTAAAAGTTTTTAACTGTCCATTGGAGTGGTTGGGTAGTCTAGCAGTTAAGTCACTGACTTAAGTTCAGAAGGTTGACCATCTTATTTTTTCACAACACAAGTTTTGCTTTCTGTGAAATAATAATATGGCAAAAGTGTATTTGTGTACACTTTGTATGAGACCAGATTCATTAATTAAAAAAAAAAAATTTGTTTACATAAAATAAAACACAGTTTTTATACTTAGATATAACAATAATAAATAATTGCATGGTTACATGCATGGACAACAGATTTTAAATAGTAAATTATTTAATTGACTTTGAATCTCCTTTTAGGAAATAAATTACGCCAGCTACATATAGTTAACTATACATTTTCATATAATATTGTTAATTTACTCATTTTTGTTCAGAATTTTTTTTTTTTTTTTAATTATTCATATACTTAATCAATAACAGATTTTCGCTTGTATATTGCGAGACATTGAAAGTTATGATTTTATTTTAAACTGAAATAATGGTTACAGGTAGAATTCCAGAATTGCATGTTAGTGATGTAGGCATGATGAACAAGGAAACAAAAGCTGGCGGTAAAGTTTCAGAAAGTTTGATAAAAAGGAAATTTAAACCTGGACAAGTTCTGAAAGCGAGAGTTCTCAGGGTGGTTCCAGCTTCATCTATCTTCCATCTTACGGTGAAACCAGCCTTCATGGACCCTACGGCTTCTATATTGTGTCAACTAGAAGATGCTTCTGTTGGCAAACAATATAGAGCTGTCATTTTTTGTGTAAGTTAATCTTATATATAAAAATGGAGAGCCATTTCCCGATGTCATCGCATCACGCCTAAACGGCTGGACCGATTTCGCTAATTCTTTTTTTGTCGTGTGGGCTTTTATCGGGAGAGAATGTCCTTTTAGAAGAAAAATGCATGGAAAATTAGAAAATTAAAGAAAACTCTACATAGACAACCTTATTAGTACTTTTTACCTTATAATTTTTATTCCAATTTTGACAGAAATTGACAATTGGTGCGATTGACAGAATGCGGATGGAATATGGTTTAAAACAGACGCATCGGTCGGAATTAAATTGGTCGAATGATAATTAATTCATCACCATACAAATTCGAATTCAATATTCATAGTTAGGAACACAGGACAACGTCTGTCGGGAAAGCTAGTAATATATAAACTTGTAGAAGGTCAGCTGGTAGTAGTTAGAATTTAAAAAAAAACATTGTATTTCAAGATAAAATTTAATCTGACATTACTGATGTTTTTTATACAATGAAATATATATTTTTCAGATTATGAAAAATGGAATTTTAGTCGGATTTTTTGGAGAAATCAAAGCATTTATTCACGTTTCTGAATTGAGTCACGATCATATCAACAACATTTCGGCGGCATTTTGCCTCGGGCAAGTTGTAAGTGTTTTTGTTTTTCAAAACTAATTCTAAATCCTTTTCTATTTTACAATAGTATTATTTTGTTATTATTTTTCAGGTAAATTGTACGATATTGTCAATAAATGGTGACAAAATAAAAGGCAGTCTAATCAAAGAACCTGATGAAGTCCATCAGGTAATTAACCATTATAATTTTTGTTGTTTTATAGGTATTGATTACTCAAGTTATGTCATTAAATTTAGAGATTGTTTCGATAGTCTAAAAGAATGAGTTTATACCAAACAAATATAGAGCCAGAGCTGTAATATAGAGTATATTTTCATGATGGTTGTAGTCACGAGACAAATCTTTAAATTATGATATTCCTTTTAAGAATGCAATATTTGGCCAACGACAGTTCGTATACACTGCGCCTAAACTTTTTCATAAAATTCCAGTAGAGATTAAACAAATCTTGTGCTTCTCTAAATATAAACGTGCCTGCTCTGGTTGGGTCTCATGTATTCAGTTGGAAGTTTTGCGGGATATCTTGGGTTTTGTCCCATAAAGTAGTTTTTTTCTTTCTTCTTTATACTGTTGATTGATGTTTGTTGGGCCGATAGGTGTTGTGACTGTGGGGTTATGCTTTGTTTGTGGACCGTACGTAGTTGAGTTGGTGGTTGTGCTGTGGTTCGTGTTTGTATGTTCCTTTGAATATTCTTTTTTATGAATTGTTAAGATGTTTGCCCTAGTACAGGCTTGGCCTATTTGGGCAGCATTTCCATTTGTTGTCTGTTATCACTGTAATATTGTATGAATAAATAAATTAATGGGTGATGATGGTTCATGGATAGTTTGTGAGTGTGTTCAGACACAGTGTGTGATACAACCTGCGGTATTGGTCAGATGGTGTTCCAATGATAACAACGTAGAAACGACAGCTTTACACATTGTTACCATGGGAACACCGACTGATACCGTTGGCGACCATATTATTGCACTTCGGTCCCTGGACTATTTTGTTATACTAGGGGTCCTATTATTCTTTCGATTTGACATATAAATGACTTTTGTCTACACATAATTGACAACAGATCTCATGCACTACTAAACAGTGGTCTGCAGGGAGTACATCGGTAGGTGGTGTTAGTTGAGAAAAAATAGGCTGTATTTTTTTTTAAGGATTATATTTATGAATTTTCACTACAATTTTAAAGACACTAACGTTCATACTCGTGCATCTTTTGTGAATGTGCATTTTTTTAACTAAAAAATATTATTTTTTTCAAAGGGTGATGAATCTGTTAGTAAGAAAAAATCTAAAAAGGAAAAGAAATTAAAACAAGCCGAGATGAATGGTACTCTAAATAATATTGAACAACCTGAAGAAGTAGCTACCACCAAGAAAAAAAAGAAACAAAAAGATAAAGAGCATGTTGATATGGATATTGTTGAAAATAATGTTGCTAGCCCTGTCAATCAAAGCAGTGAAGGAGTTAAAAAAATCAAGAAGCACAATGCTAAAAACGAAGTGGATCAGTTGATTGTTGATTCAGAACCTATCGAAGAAGAAGTCAGTAAAACTAAGAAAAAAAAGAAACAAAAAGATAAAGAACGTCATGTAGAAGAGTCCGTTGTTCCTAAAAGTGTCCAGAAATCAGAAAAGAAACGTAATGTGCAAAATAACGAGGTTATTGATATAGTTTCTAATGGTGATAAATCGAAAAATAAACAAAAAAGATTGGCATCCGAAGTCGAGAACGATAGCAAGACTAGTAAGAAAAAGAAATTGGTTGAAACTAAACCCACCGTAGAAAATGACTCGAGCATGAAATTTTCAAGTATGAGTAATTTCTTTGATTTGGGCGCCAGTACAATAGTTGAGAATATTTCTAAGAAATTTGACGACAGCAGCAGCGACTCGGAAGTAGAGAAGGTAAGTTTTCCTCCTATTAAAATTATTCTTATTCAAGAAAAAACTGAATTTATGTCATTTTAATTTGATTTGTTTATTCATACTGTTCTTCATCTTGTCGTTTAAAATTATTGTGACAAGCAGGCTAGCAAATTTTACCCCTATTCGTTAATGGATCCGCTAAAATCAAGAATCCACCAAATAAATGTATGTTCTCACTCACTGTTCCATTCAAATTATCACGATTCCTCTAAAATTATCCGCTATTCAATCAATTTAAGCGGTACCTTAGAAAGAGCCAAAATTTTAGATGAACTTTAATGTCAAAACCGCTTTTATGCCATTTTTTTCTCAGATATCTCTCTTAATTAAAAAAATGAAAATAATTTAATATTTTTCTCTTGTTTTAATCATAACAATAAATAAATAAATAAATTTAATAGTGGTTATATTTCTTGATCAAGATGAATTTGTTTGAGAAAAAGGAAATTTGACGGCCATGATGATAATTTTGACTTGGGGAAATCATTTGTTTGAAATCACTTGCAGCTATATTCACTTCGATAAATTTCAAGCAATATTGGTTGAAATCCCTTGACATTGCCCGCGAAATTCAAAATTTAAATTGATGCTAAATTTTAGCGCATCTGATAGGGAATTGGGGTAAGTTTTCTTTTCAAAAAATAGTTTTCCTGTGAAGATCACATCATGGCAATAATAGTTATTGAACCTAATACATTAGACTATAGTAGACTTTGTAACAACAAACTGTTACTTTTGGTTATTACTAGTGACCGACCGGAGTTTCGGTTTCGGCAAAAAAATTGAGTTTCGGCATAAGTTTCGGTTTCGGCATAAAATCTGCCGAACCTTCGGCAAAACCGAAACTCCGCGTTCGTGAATTATTGCGCGTCGTTCGGCTGAGTTCGGCTGTTCGTGTTGAATCATAGAATGTTCTATAAGATTCCAGAACTTTTGAGTCTGTTTGGATCGAAACGTTTTGAAAGAAAAAATTCAGTCTTTCCTAGCGGAACCATTATTGCAACGTTATGCCGACATATATATTGTTATTGGAACAGCAGTCCATATCCTATCCTGAGAAAAGTGATCTTAAAGTATCTTTCTGCTCTGCCCGCAAGTGCTCCAAGCTTTTTAGTGGCACTGGACGAATATACGCAGATCGTCAGCAACCTGCTTGGTGAAAATGTAGAGAAACTGCTTTTTTAAGCTTACAATATTAGACTTTTTAAGTACGAATACTAAAGTTAATTATATACTAATAATAACATGTATGTTAATTTTTATAATTTTTGTTTGCTTTAGGAAAAATCACTTTCTTTAATTGTTGTTTTTATTTCGTTGAATATGTGTTAACTGTCTGTACCTATAGGTGTAGGTGTAAAAATAATAAATAATAAGCCAAATTTCAGTAAACAATAGATTTTTAACATGTCTAAAAAAGTTTCGGTTTCAGTTTCGGCCGAAACTGAGACTAATACCGAAGATTCGGTTTCGGTAGAAAATCCTGTTTCGGTCGGACACTAGATATTACCATATTTGATCTGTATTTTTTAAACCTAACTAAATTATCTTAAATGGCAGGAGGAGGTGAAATCTACGAAAAAGAAGAAGAAGCTTTCTGCTGCTGAGAAAGTTGAAAAGGCGAGAGAAGAAGAAGAAAAGTTGAGGGCTATTGAGAAAGAATTGGCGGATTCCAGTATTCAACCCAAATCTTCGGATCAGTTTGAAAGAATGCTTCTGGCAAATCCAAACAGCAGCGAATTGTGGATCGCCTACATGGCGTTCCACTTGCAAGCGACCGAAATAGAAAGGGCCAGAGCCGTGGGACAGAAGGCTCTGAAAACCATTTCTTTCAGGGAAGAAGAGGATAAGCTAAATGTCTGGTTGGCTTTGCTCAATTTGGAAAATAGATTTGGTACACAGGTGAGTCCATTAGCATACAGTGACACTACTGCCTCTGTAGGTCTTCTCCAGAAATTTACTTCAACTGTCCCTTTGTGCTGTCCATCACCAGCTTTGCTTTTTTCCAGTTCCACAACATCCAATTTTTCGACACTGGAATACCAACCACCTCCAAACTATTAGCTCTATATCTCATTAATAATGAAATATCTACTTGTTGTATACATGGGATTTTGTTACATGTTGAACATGTGGAGAATTCTCATGATTGGGAGTTTCGGAGACTTAAACATTACCACCTAATGGCGAACGTTGTTAACGTAAAGTGATGAGTGACACTAAGCCAGCCTTCGAAATAACAGTAGAAGACGGTCGTAAGTCCGTAGTGGTTTGTTTCATTTTTAAATCAGTAATGAATTGTTAGAGTCATTAGTTGTTACATTTTCATTCACAACATCCAACTATCCTTCCTGACTTCAACTTCACACACCCTACAGATTTCTGTATTTTATACTTTAACCTCAAACGATTTTATCCGGGATATTCTTGATCCCTTGAATTTGGTTGGCTTTAGACCCTATGCCAATTATCAGTGGGCTCACACAGTTGTTGTGTAGCCTCACCTTGCTTTGAATGTTCAGCGCTTGTTTATAATGAGACTTATACTATAATATATCATGCAGATCCTCTTACTCTGAATGATATATTATATTACTAGCTTTCGAGGCAGATGTCTTGTGGTCCTAACTATGAATATTTAATTCAAATTTGTATAAATAATTACCGATTTAACCAATGTAATTCCGACCAATGCACTGAATTTGGAAAACGAAATCGAAACCATGTATTTTGCATCCTCATTCTGTCAATAGCACCAACTATCAAACAACTGACGGTTTCTGTCAAACGCCAATTTAATTTCAGAATAAGAATAAATCTTTGATATAAAAGAAAGTCGGGTTAGTGCAAACACTTATAACTGGAGATCGGCTAAACAGATTTTTATGGTGCTTGGTTTATTGAATTCTTAGATTCCCCTCCGGATAACAGAATAATTATTAAAAGTTCGAAAAAAATAGCAAATAGTATCCAAATCCAATCCAAACTCCCTTAAGACCCCACTTAGGGGCATAGGGAGGTAACAAGAGCTCTCCATTGCGCTCGATCTTGCGCAATGTTTATGACCTCCTCCCACACCATGTCCATGTCCCTCAGCTCTGCTTCGAAGGAGCGGAACACAGTGTGAGAGGGTCTTCCTCGTCTTCGGGACCCTGATGGGAGGAAGAACAGCGCTCTCCTCGGCCAACTGTCATTCGGCATCCTTAACACATGTCCCAGCCAAGTCCATCTCCTCCCCACAATGGTGGAGGTGATGGGCTCACGCTGGGTGCGCCGGCGTATAGCGTCGTTCGTGATGCGGTGGTACCATCTTACGCCCAGAATTCTCCTTAGGCACTTCATCTCAAAGCCTGAGACTTTTTGTGCCTGGGCCTTGGTCAGGTGCCAGGACTCACACCCATACAAGCAAATAGTATAAAACATAATATTAATGTTAGTATGGAGCGGATTTACTGACAACAACGCCATCTGTGAAAAATCCATAGCAACACAATTTTTTTTACCTACTTGACAACCATTAAGTTTCAAATCAGTGGTATGCAGAGTTTTGATAGGATTTCTTTCGAGCTTGCAGAAATAATTTTTTAACATTCAAACATATTTTTGTATAGATTACAAATTCGAAATCAATATTCATAGTAAGGACTGCAGGAGATCTGTCAGGAAAGCTAGTAATAATATAAAAATCATTAAGAAGGTTACCTACTTTTAAGTTTTCTAATGCTCCACACAACTTTCTTATCTTTTTCTTTCATAATAGCCTTAAAATTGATCCACCAGTTCATTCATGGTGAGATATATAGAAATTAGAAATGTGTGGAGAGAGAAAATGGGTATTTATACGCAATTTGTATTAAGAAAATATTATAACCAGTTTTTAACAGAAAAGGTAGAAGCATTTCCGTGAGCAATGGACATTCATTGATTGACAGAATATTGAGAGTTATAAAAATGATGAATTTTATTTTAGGAATCCCTCACTAGTACATTGCAGCCAGCTCTTCAAATGAATGATCCGTTCAAAATTCATTCGAAAATGTTAGGAATGTACATGGATACTGGGAAAATGCAGGATGTATCGTCCTTGATTGATCTGATGGTGTCTAAATACAGAAGCAATCCCCAAACGTACATCGTCACCGGTGAAGCATGCTACAAACTTGATATGGTAGATAAAGCAAGGTCCATTATGCAAAAAGCCGTCAGTAGATTGGAATATAAGACCCGTAAATATATTTTCTTTTTATTATTTTATTCAAATTCGATATTTTTTGTTATTATTGTTGAGTAATCAATATTGGTTTTGCAGATGTACCCGTTCTTATTAAATTTGCTCAGATGGAAAATAGCAAAGGAGATACGGAAAGAGCCGAAGCGCTGTTTGAACAAATAGTTGGATGTCTTCCTCAAAGAGTGGATATATGGTGTGTTTACGTCGATATGTTGTTGAAATCTAGGAAAATTGACAGCATCAGGTAATGAAGTTATCGGTACTTTCTAAGTTGAGATGGAGAAGTTTCAGAGAGGCCTATTATGATAAAAAACCATCAAATTATGTGAAGTTATGACTCATTTTATCGCACTGGTAATTTCCACTCTACGTATGAAAAATGGTTTGCTAGACAGCTAATACAGTAAAGTTTAATCTAGCTAAACTATAAACTTCAGTAGCCTAGTGGTGTAGGCGGTATCTTCTGATCAAGAGGTCATGGGGTTGGCCTGTCTCAGATTGAACGGGACCGGTTGGCAAGAAAATATTGCCACAGGCAATAAGTTCCGCCAGTTATAATGACACCTTTGTATAAAAAAATGTTAATTAACAAACTAAAGTACCTTGGATACATATTTTTATGTTTCATCCATTTTAATGAATGTGGTTGGAAGGCCAAAGTTGCAACAGCACGCTTTGAATGCAGAAATACTTAGGATTATCGCCAGCTCTTCGTAATTTTTTAATTTTAAAATCCGATCAGTGTCCGAGAATGCATTTCGTACCCAGTCCATAGGTTGCAGGTCACACATAGGAAAGTAATTGTTCATTTTTTCTGCTAATAGCTCCCAAGTATTTCCCTATCAACGCCGGCACTGTTTTGTTAATCGGCAGACATGACGAAACACCATTGACAGAGTACCTGATGATATACATACACACTCTTAACGCGAAAGGTTTTGCAGATGTACCCGTTCTTATTAAATTTGCTCAGATGGAAAATAGCAAAGGAGATACGGAAAGAGCCGAAGCGCTGTTTGAACAAATAGTTGGATGTCTTCCTCAAAGAGTGGATATATGGTGTGTTTACGTCGATATGTTGTTGAAATCTAGGAAAATTGACAGCATCAGGTAATGAAGTTATCGGTACTTTCTAAGTTGAGATGGAGAAGTTTCAGAGAGGCCTATTATGATAAAAAACCATCAAATTATGTGAAGTTATGACTCATTTTATCGCACTGGTAATTTCCACTCTACGTATGAAAAATGGTTTGCTAGACAGCTAATACAGTAAAGTTTAATCTAGCTAAACTATAAACTTCAGTAGCCTAGTGGTGTGGGCGGTATCTTCTGATCAAGAGGTCATGGGGTTGGCCTGTCTCAGATTGAACGGGACCGGTTGGCAAGAAAATATTGCCACAGGCAATAAGTTCCGCCAGTTATAATGACACCTTTGTATAAAAAAATGTTAATTAACAAACTAAAGTACCTTGGATACATATTTTTATGTTTCATCCATTTTAATGAATGTGGTTGGAAGGCCAAAGTTGCAACAGCACGCTTTGAATGCAGAAATACTTAGGATTATCGCCAGCTCTTCGTAATTTTTTAATTTTAAAATCCGATCAGTGTCCGAGAATGCATTTCGTACCCAGTCCATAGGTTGCAGGTCACACATAGGAAAGTAATTGTTAATTTTTTCTGCTAATAGCTCCCAAGTATTTCCCTATCAACGCCGGCACTGTTTTGTTAATCGGCAGACATGACGAAACACCATTGACAGAGTACCTGATGATATACATACACACTCTTAACGCGAAAGCTTTCAATTTTGTCCAGGAGACATTAAAATATTAGAATTCCTGCCGTCCATTTTTCTGTTGAGCTCATTTAAATAAGCGAATGTGTCTGGCAGATAAACAAGTTTTATCACCCATTCTTTTCTTCTGGACACATAAGACAAATCTGAAATCACAATACTTTAACAATATTTGGGTCTCGATTTTTCACGGCACACCAACTGAAGACCACGGCACACCGTTTGCGGAACACTGGGTTAGATGACATCATTGGAGGGTGATGGGTTTGGGGGCAAAGGAACTGGAAGGTAGCAGCCAATGACAGAGGAGGCAGGTTTGGAGGTAGCTAAGATCCACCAGTGCCCGTCTTTTTGGGGATATTTTTAAGCCATGATGTTTGTTTTCTGGCTTTTTGTTCGATACCCTGTTTATGATTGAGTAAGCCTAGGTGGTTGCAGTTAATCTAATGTAGCATATTTTTCTCTGCATCTCCCCAAATATATCTAGTGTTTGTTTTATTCCGGTGTTAGTATTGATATTTAAAATATTTAATTTGATTAAACTTTAAATTTTAGACTGGTATTGGAGCGTGCTGTTTCTCAAAAATTACCACTGAAAAAGATGAAAATGCTGTACAAAAAATGGATTGAAGTTGAAGAAAAGATGGGAGACGAAGAGCAAGTTGAAAAAGTTAGAAAAATGGCGTTGGACTTTATCAACAAGATTAAATGTTGAATATGCATCGACATTCAATAATATTAAATGAAATTACAAAATATTGTATTGTTTTCTTCTGAAATAAAATTTGTGCAAAACAATAATTGTTTTTTTCTGTGTCAACCCTATTTTCCAAATCCCCAAAACTCTCAACCTGTTAATAGTCCTATGCCCCCAGCTGAACTCAAACACACATCCCAAAGTAGACGCTAGTCACTGGGGTGCTAACAGAGCTGGGCGGTACTCGAGTACAAGTACTCGTAGACTGTACTCTGAGTACTTTTGGTGTACTCGGTACTCAGTCCACGAGTACATTTCTCAAACTTGTACTTGTATTCGACGCGTTTTTTGACCTTAAAAAGTACACGAGTACATTTTAAGTCCTCGAGTACATCATTGGATTTAGTTTAACGTTAAACCTACTACGCTGCGTAGGTCATATGTATTTTTTAGGTGTCGTGGTAATATGTAATGGTAAAGTGTGGATGTACCTATGGTTCTCGTTTTTAATTCTAGAGTATTCGTGATGTAATTTTTTTAAAACACATATATTATAATTGAATTGGTTATTTCAAAAACTAAATAAGTCATTATTTTTTCAAAAGGAGGTTTTTGATGGAATTGTCATTTTTATGGTATGTAGTCAGAAATCCTACTCTGCTATTATTTTAAACGTAAAAACTGAAGTATCTTATGTACTTGAAAAAATCCCTTGTTTATAAAGATTTCAAAGTCAATTAAATTGATACTTAGTTCTAGTTCTATATTTTTTTAAGGAATTCCAAACTACTTATGGAGGTCACCATGGATGTGTCTTATGAAAAAAAATGTGTCTAGTAATCAGGTAGATTGATTGAAAATAGTCAAATAACGTTACTTTTATTTTAAAACATGCACCTAGTGTTGGCACAAATGAGGTGAAAAAAGTGTGAAAAATATTTTGCCCCGGGTTTTTCTACGGGTGCCCATGATACAATACCTTGTACGATGCTTATAGTAATATGTTTTGGCCCCATGACTGAATCACGTGCATAGAGGATACGCGTGATATTTTCATGTGGTGACCCCATGGTTGAAACATGCGGAGGGCAAATAAAGGTTTATATATAGAACTCTTTGGGTTTATACAGGATTTTGCGTTTCATTAATCACTAATGTACTCAGTACTTGTACTCGAGTACTTTTCACTGAGTACTTGTACTCAATACTCGAGTACATTTGTGCGTAGTACTTGTACTCAGTACTCGAGTATTTTTTGCCTGTACTCGGAACAGCTCTGGGTGCTAACTGTAATTAGTTCTAATACGGATAATTAATTTATTTTGTAAAAGGTATAATTTGATTTGCAAAAAGTTCAACTTGATTTGAAACGGTTCAATTTGAAGTAAATAATCCTGTATAGGAGAATTGAATTCATACTTTTTTTTTAATGGCCTTCAACCGTGTTTGTGTTTCTGGCCAGTCTCAAGTAACTTACATACTTCGTTATTTCTTTTAAAAACTTTCAACCTGTTTATGGTATTCAGGTTTTATATTTTTTTTCATTGGATACAGACAGCTTTTTTTTTAATTTACAATATTCAATAGATCATTAGATTTGGTATAATGCTTTGGTATATTTATCATCAATATAACCAGCTTTGGTAATATGTTTACAAGGAATCCAAACACACATCGAGAGGACATCACCTCAAGCTCAATCCAACTAAGTTCAACTCCAATTTGGCCAAACATTTCCTTACCAATCGTGTAGTTGAGGTGTGGAATGGATTGCCTAGTGAAATTGTTGAAGCTCGGAGTGTAAATGTTTTTAAAAGTAAACTGGACCAATATTTAGAATATAATTATTTGTGCAAGCCTGATATGGGCACATCAGCTGTAAGCTGCTCGCCCATTATCAATAATAATCATTAACATTTTTGTATCGCCATTTATGAGTATCACTTTAATTCACACTAATAATTATTATTACACAGTCTAGGTTATGATGATAGCATTCCTTTGGGGGTTAACTTATTATTTATTTACCAGGCCTGCTGCCTCCAAGGAGGTCGCCGTCACAGCGTCCCATAATGGACCTATTGTGACTGGCCCTGCATTTAGAGGTTGTCACTTAGTCCAGCCTCCTGGAAGAATCGGAGGACTTTGTTGGCGTTCAACTCTTTAATTTCATCTGGGCACATCAAAAATTTGCTCAGATTTCTGCATCTATTATGCATCATTGGTAGGCACTCACACAAGACATTGGGATCTCAAGTGATTAGGGGTTCACTTATCATCCATGTTAGCTAGTGATTTTCACGTTAGGTTTACCAGCTGCCTTTCTCGATCTTGTCAGATCATGTTTTGTTTAGTTTGAGAGAGTGAAACGCATGATAAAATAAAAAATCATTTTATTTAACAACTGTGTATACATAATACTCTCTCAATTAAAATAGTCAACTCGAATTGCACTTAACCTAAAGACTCACATCTTCATTCATAATTTTAATATAACACAGGAGGCATGCAAACTTTGTCGAATAAACTTAAGATTAAAAATAGGGTGAGAAGAAAGATAGTTAAAACGTAAATCGATTCCGTACTCTGGGAAGGCTAGCTGAGAAATAAAATATAGTATGAAAAATAGCTTAGCTTGGCTTTAGCCGCCAATCTATAAATAAAAATGGGATACAGATTGTTGGAAGAAACAAAGGGATTGTGTCTAGATAAGGTTGGAGGTCTGTTCTCTCTGCCTACCCGTTTAGGGACATGTGGTGATGAGTAAGGAAAGATTTAAGAAGATAAATAAAATGAATTCTTATCATTAAATAGTTTAACCAAAAATGTACATTCAAATAGTTAATTCGATTAACACATGAGTTTGAAGTAAATTTGAATAAAATGTGTTCAATTTCAAATAAACATGTAAACAGCAGTTGTGTTTTATTTTAACTCATAAAATACGAAGTTTAACACAGTGAATAGAACCATGGAGAACTCAGATGTCTAGATATTTTAAGGTGTAAGATTTATTAACAAAATTTTCTATGTTTTTCACTTGAATTTACTACCCAAGGTTGGGCTGTCTCGAAAGGGACGGGATGCGTTGGCTAGAATAAATGACACTAAGAATTAAGTTCTGGCAGCTAAGCTGACACCTATGTTTAGAAATGTGTTAATTTATCATAATTATATTGGTAGTGGTTTCAAACTCAAAATCAATTACAGATTAAATCCCTCGAATCTGAGCATGAATTGATTACAACCCTCCATTCATGTAGTGGAAAAAAAATGCAGAGTGAAGATGCAAGTATTAGGTATTGCCATTAAGGGAAGTGCAACTAATGAGTTCCATTAATTTTATTATATCCGCTGTATGCAATTAGTTAGAAGTTATATCACTTTGTCTTTTTCCAGCAAAGCATCGGGATCTTCCACTCCTTCGTTATTTTTTAGTTTTTCATATTTTTCTACGACAGCTTCATCGTCCAGAAGTAAATTTCCTAAAACACCCGACCTGAACCCTTTCATCATATATTTGGCCGACTCCGTTATATTGGGTACTTTTTTCAAAGTATTATCAAAGGTTCTATTCGTTATGAACCAATTATTTTTAACAGCTCCGGCTACCAACACCTCCATTATATTGTCATTTGGTTCCTTTAAACCCATATATTCGACATATTTGTGGTTTTGCTTTTGATTTAACCAAAAAAGTAAATAATCCGCTATTATATTTTCACCCACAAGATGATCTTGTAAGCAATGGCACAGGGCTAACTTTAATCCCATTTCGATTGTTTCGACATTTGGTGTTAATATACCAGGTGTATCAAACAAGTAAATAAGTGGATCTTCGGATATTTTGATTTTATTTAAAACCGACTTGGTTATTCCAGGATTAGCTCCAACCGCTGAAGCGTTTCCTCTTTTAAGAAATTTGTTTCTAAGCCTATTAATCAATGATGACTTCCCCACATTAGGCACACCTATAACCATTATATTGAAATCTTTTGTATCAGATCTGTTGTACCTTTCCGAGTTCTTAATCAAATCTTGCATCATAGGGAATAACGTTTTTACACCTTTATCAGTGTCGTCCCTGCAGTTTGTATAAATTACATTTTCGATTCCTTCTGCGTTTAAAATAGCTTTAACTTTTCCATTTAGGTATGGGACAGTTAAATCTTTTTTGTTTAAGACTAATATGTGTGGTTTTATAGGAGTTATGGTGGTTTTAAATACGTTATTTCTGCCAGACAAGGGTATTCTTGCATCGTGAACTTCGACGACTAGATCAACCAGTTTTAATTTCTGTTGCATCTGCTTCATTCCTTTATCCATGTGTCCAGGAAACCAGCGAAGAGTTTCTTTTGTAAGCACTCGAAAAGTATCGCGACATTTAAAAATTTCAAAACTTTTAGACATTTTAGACAAATTAATAACACCTTAACCTCAAACAATTAATAAATCGGCTTCTTATATTATGTCAAAATAACTTGACATTTATATACGATGTTGCCAGTGTGATTATTAAATTTTAGCTTAACTAAATTTTATTCTTATTGAGCACACCCGTGCAAAACCATAGATAAATAGTACCTACGATATTCGTCGTAGATTTATTTTTTGTGGGAAAATTTGAAGACGCGGTTGACATGATTGTATATTTATTCTTGGATAAGAGATGGATACTAATAATATAGTAAGCTAAATGAATATTTAATTTCACCTTTAATTATATTTCCATTGGTTTTCACTTCCTGATTTCTTGCATAATTATAAAAATAATTATTATTATCAAGTAAATATAATAATATTTAAATAAAACAATTCAACAAACTTTGTATATCCACTTTATGATCTGAGAGGATCGGAAACGTTTTAACATATTTTTTTTAAAATATAAAGTGGATATACAAAGTTTAAGTGTTATTTTAAGTATCATCATTTAAAATGGATGTCCACAACATGGCTTACGACAAAAAGTTTGAAATGTTCCTAATAAAATGTACTATATACAGTACTTATGACCACCAATTTTTGCTGATGTTCAATTCATCTCTCTTTATGACTCTACATCGGGGACCTGTAGCCCTAGTATAAGTTTTCGATGATTGAATATCGAAACGATCATCGAAAGAGTTTCAAAAATATTCCATACAAAAATGATCAAACGATTCGATCGTTTGATTTTAGAACACTATTTGCACGTTTATAAGCCCTTATTAGCGTGCAATTAGCTTTTGATGAAACTCGTACTAGCCCCACTGTTATTCCATAACAGATCGCTGCTGTACAGTGAAAGAAACAGGGTTATTATTGTCGCTTGCCAAAACCCCACAGTTCATATTGAATTTCAATTTGATAAATTCTCACTTAAAATGATTTTTTAAGAATACTGTATGCTCATGAATAAAGTGTGAATGAAAGATTGACAAATCAACTATTTAAGATTGACGAAACCGCGAAGCTCTGAGAATGATAGAAAAAGGCATCCTTATGAGTAACACCTTGAACCCAATGTAAACATTTTGCAAAATTTGAAAAAATCATGGAAACAAAGGTTTCTTATTTGATTTACAAAATATTTTTCCAAATTCTTCATTAATTATTGTTGTTTTACTACTAATATAAAATATTTAAATCCTGTTTGTGCAGATTCAGTCTGATTTTGCCATTTTAAACAAAATTGAAATGAGAGAAAATGAGAATAAGAAGTTGCAATCTTGTTTAGAAAAGGAGCAGCTGAACTACCAACAGCTGAAACTTAAATACCAAGAACTTTTGATGGTGAAAGAGAGTAATCGTCACAAGTAATGCCTCCTTTCTATATTATATTCAAAATATGTTAAGTTTTCTTTTTATTAAAGAATATACCATGAATATTTTGTTCTGTTTTTCTAGAATCTCCGGCATTACCAAACTAATGTCCGACAATTTAGAACAGATGAAGAACATTATTAAGAACTTTTATAAGATAAGCCAGAAGATTCAAGACAGTGTAAAAGAACATATAGAACATACCATAAAACTAATGAATGAGATTAAAAACAAACATCAAAAAATTGAGACTGATTATGCTGCTAATGTGGCCTCGCTTCATGAAAGATGTAAGGCTTATAAATTTCTGGTCATATTTTATTTTGTACTTACAATTATTGAACAAAATGGTAATTTGTGAAATTTTCTTGCAGTGGGAGACAAGAACGCAGTAATAACAGTCCTGAATGACAAAGTTGTGTCTTTAAACATCAACGTAACTTTCTTGGAAGACAAAGTAAAAGAATTACAAAATGTGGCAGACAATTTACAATCTGCGAACACTGCCTTGAATGACCACAAACAAGAGGTATGAAGTTATTCAACAATGGATGTATTTTGTTGTAAAAGTCATAAAGGCTGTGATATTTATATTAAAACAATTTCCAGCTTAAAGAAGAGGTGGCCGTGTGGATGCAGAAATGTGATCGGTTGAAAGAAGAAGGTAAACAAGCCGTGCTGCAACTAAATGTTAATTTGCAGGACTTGGAGAGACAGTGAGTCATTTTGTCAATTCTCCTACTGCTCGTTAAGGGAAGTCTTTTATTTTCTACTAAGCAGTAATTGTATTTTGTTTCTTACAGATGTAAGGTTAAATGTGATGAATTACAAAATATTTGTGACGAGTTGAACAGTGTGAATGATCTGAAGACGAAGTTGATCTGTGAAAATGATGTGAGTTTTATTAATTACTATACTAATCCCAAGATTTATCAGTATCAGGCAGCCTAGTGGCATAGATGCCAAATTTTGATCAAGAGATCCTGGTTTCCATTCCCTGTCGAGTCAAAATTTTCCAAGTGTTTTCCATTTGAAATTTCTACCTGGGATTGGCCTCTCAGATTTAGCCTAAGGCAATAATTTATGCCGTCTATATAGACACCTGTGTATAAAAAGTACCTATTGATTTTGATTTACCATGTTAGCTTGAATATAACGCAACCCCAAATTTATGGTGCCTGCGAAATTTTCATAAAGGTTTTAGAAAAAAAATATTCATAGAAGAATTCAAAGAATTTAATTTCAACAAGATAAGCCTTTAAAACACAGGTTAAATTCATTTGAATATTAATATCTCGCACTGTGATGTTGACACACGGAAACATTGACACTTAGCTGTAGTATATTATCCGCTCGTGCTAAATCTCAAATTTAATGTGAGCCTTTTTTACTGGGAAGAAATAGTAATGGAAATGGAATTGTTCACCTTGTTGCATTTTTTATTGCCATAGCCAACAACAAATTTACTGAGTAAGTGGATTGTAGTCATTCTATTTGATCAATCTATGGAATTTTATTGTAATAAATTAATGTGGTTGTTGAACTAACTAAATCCTTATCTTCTGTGAATGTTTCAGAATTTAAAAGAAGAGTTGAGAGACAGAGAAAGTTATTACATTGAACAAAAGTCTATGTATGAAACTGTGAGTACACTTACATGAATCCTAACAAGTAAATATTTAATGTCTAACTACATGCAGCAAACAATATGAGAGTATGGACAGCCTTAGAGGCCAACCTATCTCTCTACTCTTTCAGAAATGTCTTATTTTAACTTTCTTTTCTTTTCAGAAACTGAATGATATCGAGAATGAAGTCAAAGAACTGCGTGAAGATTATGAAACAACCAGAGTGGAATTGGAGTCTCAAAAAACTACTCTTCAACAACAAATGTAAGTGTGGCAATATATTCAGCGTATTTTTTTTTATCATAACTTTGTCTTCTATATTTTTATTCCCTTTTTTATTATATATTCTGCTTTTAACTATTTCTTTTAGAGAGATGTTAGAGAATGAAAATAAGAATGTAAAGGAACGAAAAATTCTTATTGAAAATCAGCTGACGGATTCAGCGGAAGAATTGAAAAAAGTCATAACTGATAAGGAAAATTTAGAAATATCCATGCAAAAACTCCAACAAGATTACGAGACTAAACAAATAAAATGGGAAGAAGACCGTGAAAATTTGAATAAAGTTCACTCTGAAAGCATTAAAATCTTAGAAGCCAAAGAGTCCGTAAGTTATCTTTAATCCCCTTGTTTAATTTCAGAATCTTTCAGTTTGATTTTTACTTGCTGAAAATCGTATAAGGCTTAAACTACGTTAGCGGCTCTTCTATATTAGCTTTAATTAGATTTGGGTTCTAAGCTGTGTTACCCTGCTGCTCAATTACATTTCCAAGATTTGCTAACTGTTCTCCAATGTGAAGACTACCTGAATCTTTGTATTGTAAAAAGATAAAACCAAACCCTTTATGTCCTGAACATTTCTTTATGCATAGATTTTTGTATACAACTACCTACTCCGAGTACTCCTTTATCTTTTCATAGTAAAAAAGAGACCCCTCATTGACCGACACTTGACAGTTGGCAAAAAGTAATGTTGTTGTATAGAGATTCGTTAGTCAATTTTGATTTTTATTTATAGATAAAGGTACAGTTCAAATTACTTAGCAATAAATATTATTTAAGTGTAATCTTAAATATTAATATATATATTTAAGATTACACTAAGGGTGGGTTTCTCGATCGTTAGTAATAGCAAAGCGTTAGCGATAGCAAAGTAATAGCAATATTTTAGTCATTAAAAAATGTAATTTTATCATAATTTTGCTTGATAAAAAAATGTTTTTAAGTATTGTGATGTAGGTATGCATGTTACTAATCGATTATCATTTACTTTGATATTCCTTACGATTGAGTAACACCTGATAGTAAAGTGTTGTGCTAATACTTTACTATTACTCGCGGTGTCGAAAAACCCACCCTAAGAAATGTAACCACTTTTTGCCAACCAAACTGTCAAAAGTTGAAATATTGGGCTTCACTTTTTAAAAAGTGTCGGTGTTTGTATAGAATTCCTGATTTTCTGTGGTAACAAAAATTTTATCCGTTTTTATGTTATTTTTAGGAATTTGTGAAAAGAATCAAAGAACTACAAAATCAAATATTGATAAAAAATGAGGAGTATGTAAGTAGTGTTGTATTGATTTCTTCGGTTTATAAAATAATATCCTGACTTGTTTGATATTTATCATGTTTAAAAATGTTTCTCAGGAGCACGTTGAGCACAACTACAAATTGCTTCTCTCTGCGACAGCAAGCAAACCAAAAGCTATTAAGAAAAAGCGTTTTGTTAAAGATGCAAAGGTTGTAGCCAGTCCACAGGTTGGAAGCAGTTCCACTGATCAAACACAAAAGAATCTTCAGGAAACCAAGAATTATGTTCAGGTAAGCTAATCCAGGAATGTTTTATTAGAAAGTCTGAGGGTATTTTCTCTAAATTAAATGGTGTGATGGAGGACCTGATTAATTTGCCGAAGAATAGCTGAGGGATACTCATGTAATTTTGCTGAAATGCCATACGCGTACATTTGTAAATATTTTCAGTTTTTTTTTCATACCTTTCATGGCACATCATCACCTCGGTTTTTTTATTTTCCACGCCATTGTTCCATATTTTCTGACCGTTTATAAATACCCCGAGCTTATACGAATAGCCAAATGGGACCAGCTGTTACCGAGTTTTAGCTTAAACACACGTCTCATTAATCAGAGAGAAACAGAAGATATCCTCGATATCAGATTGTCGCTAACTAAAATCTGTTGTTTACAAGTGATGTCGTCATCGGGGGTCCAAGACATTTTCATGAGCGAACAATTCAATAGAAATATTTCGTACAAAAAGTAAACATATTTTAGCTGTAAACTAAAAAAAATATGCCCTGTCTAAAGCTGTATTCTATTAGGATGACTAATGTAGTTTTTTAATGCTGTCAAATACACCATATTATATTGTCTATGAAATACCCTATTGGGGGTGATGTGATATACTCTGGGTATAAATAATGTGGGGTGCTTATATATTTTCAGCCGAAACCAAAGCCATGGCATAGAAATATCCTGAATGTGAACAATACATTTGACAGTGATAGTGACGACACTGATTGTTTTCAGTTGGATGTAAGTTTCTGTATAAAAAATAAGTTGTATTTAAGTATACATATTATATCTTATATTTTTGTTGTGCACAAGATTCAATATTGTCAAATTTGTTTCAGAAAAATGTTGTTAGTAAATATCTGGAACTGATGGAGCAACAGAAATCCCCCAAACCATAAAAATGTAGGTACATCAAAATTCAATTAGTTTTCTTTAAACATTGCATGTCGTTCACTTTAATTTGTCTGCCATATTATAAAACTAACAATTTGACACTATCATTAAATCAAATGAGGTGGTTGGTAGCCCAGTGGTATCAGTCAACGGCTTTCGTACGTTCAGCGTGTTGAACGTCATGGGTTCGAATTCCAGTGCCGACCACTTCCACTTTCACGATATAAGCCCTTGCTTAGTGTGAAAGATGTCCAAAAATATATTTGTGTTCACTTTGAATTAGCTTAATTCTTTTTATTAAAAAAAAAATCGTGTTACAAATTTTGAACCACTACGAATGAGCTTACTGTTGTTTGGGAGGCTGACTTAGGTGGTCAAAATTGTAGAAATCCCGAAATTGCAATTGATGGAAATCTTTGACATGTTGAAAAACAGCAATGCCTCCTGCAGGATTCGAACCCGCATCTATATCAAATTGTTGGTTCTATTATACATTTAATCCTGAAATAGGACACAATAATCTATTTAGGAATTTTGAATTCAATTTGTCCAAGCCACTGAAATTGTGTTGCAGTACACCACCACTACCAAGAAATAAAACCTCTGCAAGTCTCACTATGGAGCTGAAAAATATCACCAATAGTTTAAGTTATAAATAGCAGAAATAAAAAAAGTGCCTTTAAAAATATAATAAAATGTATTTTCAACAATAAATTATTACAGTAAGGCTTACATCATTACAGGTCATAGATTTAGGAAAAAATAGTAAAAAAAAAATCCCAAGTCATGTTTAAGAATTTTATTTAAAAAAAAAACAGCATGTTGCAGTTCTGCAACACCATGCATTTGAGAGATAAAATTTCATGCTATAAGAACTTATTCGATATAAAGTAATTATTTAATATGAACTAATAAAATGACATTATAAGTTAATGATGGAAATAAAAAAAAAATTATGTTTTTTATTATATCACAAAGAAATCCCACACCTTGCGCATTCTGTTTGGGTGTATCCCGTGCATTTTGGAAGCTCCTTGTTCTTTCGTGCCCTTTAGGTCATTGGTCATCACCGCCTGCTCTCAGATGTTTTGGAGGGATATTTATTGAGCAGGCCCTTTTTTTCTTGGCCTAGTTATTTGTATCTAGGTATATTTAGACCTTTTTTGAACTGACTCGCTTGACTTTCTTATTTATCTTAAAACCCCATTTATGTGGCTTATTTGGCAGATATTGCTTCGAGTAAGTTCTTGAAGTGCCCTGTCAGGTCCCCCCGATGTTGGCTATCACTTGGGCAAAGGCCTCTTTGTCTCTAGCTGCATGAATCGTTGACGTTCGTTCGGATTCCAGTCCTATTTTGACATGACACCTATTTTCTACCCACACCACATCTTTCCTCGATAATCAGTTGCAGAAGGGAGTACTTATCGCATCTGAAATGTGGCCTAGGTATAAGATCTTAATGATGTTTGATACTGATCTTAATTTTTGCCATTCTCTATCAATATTACCTTATTCAGGACCTTCGAAGACAGATCAGATCAGGATAAATCTTCGTAACATTGTGGATGTGGAGGGCAAATTTTTGAAATCATGCCTTCATTTTCACCGACGGCAATATCAATTATTAGTGGTGGGTCAACGAGGTCATTTGCATCCTCTTTCTCTTCCTTGGTCTACTCCAGTTGAGTTGTAAAATCTTCATCATCTCAATCGGAGTCATCGAACCCATCTTCCGTTACATTTCCACCGCTAGAACTACCTCTAGGTTCAAATAGGATGCTATAAAAAGTTAGATGTAACAAAATGGCTGCCACGCTGACAGTTCAACACATAGAGTATAATAATACTACTTAAAAGTTCAACATAACCGTCAAATTTATGTCTTTTGCCTCGGGACTTTGAAACATTGAGGATATCACATCACCATACAGGTACTATTAAAATCTTGACGGTTGCATCCATTTTGTGACTCAATTTCGACATGACACGGTCAGATCCTAGATCTTCAATCTGACAAGCCCGTGATTTGACAATACCATGACAGTCTTTTAATGTTGGATCCTCAGAAAAATTAAAGACAACAAAATTTGTATAGAGTTGGTTTATTTATAAAAATATTCTCATAACATTATAACAAACCTAAAAAATGCATTCTCATAACAATGTTAGTAACTTAATTCAACTTTTTTGTTTTTCTTTTTCTAATAAATAATGAGTTAAAGAAAAATTCAAATAACTAGTCACTGTTACATATTTATAAAAACATACCAACACATCACTTATAGTTGAGCGTCACAAGATCGAGATAATAAATTATGGATTTTTTTGACATGTTTTTTAATAGCTCCTACCGAATAGCGTGAAATATCGGGGTTTGTCGGTGCAGGCATGGTGTATACATTTGTCCTGCATAACTAAAGCTCTGGGTTGTTGAAAGGGTATACACAAAGCTTTGGCTCCCATCGCCGGAAGTTTCATACCTTCGCTGTCAGTTTCTACGTCCGTTCTGAAAAATAATTAATTATAAATAATAATAAATGAAAATTAGATTAATAATTCTAATTATATATCGGCAAATATAGAATTAGCGCATGAGGCAATTGATTGATCAGATGAGCACTAAAGCTTATAATGGTAATTTTTTTATCATTCAATGAAGGACATGCCTTAATCAATGCAATTAATTGTTGGTAATTAATATATATTTCATCCATATTTTCTATCATTTTGTTTGACAATACTAACAACGTAATTCTTCATCTACTGCGTTTGTTCGATATACAATATGGGTAGGCGCTAGGTAGGTACGTATATTGAATTAAGTTTACGAATTCAAAATTATTCTATGCGTACTGAGTGCAACAAAAAGCGATCGCTTTTCTCTCCCCTGTCAACTTTTCGGATTCACCTTCCGCACCAAAACGTCAAATTCGGAAAATACACTCGGAAAACCCTCATAATCAAAATAACGGTCAGCGGTCCCATATATAAGTGTTGTGCACATCAAGAACATTACTGGAACCAGGAGTAAAGGAAAGAACCAGCAAACAATCGGTGAGTCCCTTTCCAATTACAGTCCACTTCTTCTTCGTTCGTCTACGTACTTCCTGCTTAAAGCTGGGAGATGTAGCGGACAGCGTTCATACGTTCAAATTATTGGTAAGCATGTGCCATACGCGTCCTTTCACACGACAGAATTTTTCGTGTCTTGTCACAGATTTTTAATTTAACTGATTCTGTTAGCTTTCAGGTGCGTTCTTTCATGCAATTTGTATTTTGTAGCTCACTCATAATAATCGGCTGATGAATTTTGCCTTCCAAGCCGCCTAGACTAAGAAATCAGTTTCAGTGATCATGTAGAATTTGTGCCTACAAAACAAAGAATAAATTATGAATCTGATTTATATACCTTGCACTCTCCTTTTTGATAGCATCCTCACAAGGAATTCTGCCGCAGAAGGGAGACAGAATGATGTTTTTCCCGTCCAGTACCTTATTGAACTCATCCCACGATGACACTTCTATCATATGACTGTCTCGTTCTTCAGTAGCTCTGTGTTAAAACAAAGAAAAATAGCAACATTTCAATTGTGAAGAAGCCGACCACTAATACACGGCTGTGCCCCCAGGTACTTCGGTATTACATAAGACCGCACATTTTAAAAAGGATTGCTTAAACAATAATGAATCATGTTTATACTATCAATATACCACTGTCTGTAAATTCATGTTAAAATAAAAAAACAACAGCATCCGGGAGTTGACTCTTCAGGGGAACCTGAGCTCGTACTTTGAGAATTATGGCACTTGGTTTTTTTTATCTACTGCTGAGCACGCTTCACCTCTGTGATTGTCTTCTGCTCATACAAAGCATGTAGACGTGGCTCCTAACAGAACGGTCGGAATAATAAATAAATAATGCTTTATTGTTACAAAAAATGCAGTCCTGATACGATCCATTCACGAGAGTCAAAGGGCGGACTTATCCCGCAGGATCTCTTCCAGCCAACCCAAACCACGGAAGTCTCTGGGTGCTTCACAACCTAGCCGAGTGGATGACTCAATCATTAGTATCACTCCCCATTAGAACATAAGAAAGATGGACGCAGATTTGGAAGGACAAAACAAGAGAGGGACCCAAGACATCCTATGCTTGGCAATGTTATATTGAAAAGGTTATGCATGAAAGTCATAGAGTGAAAATACATAGAACGCCGATTCAAACACGCGCCGCCCGGCACAAAGAATATTGTCTATGGTTTCAATACATTTAAATGGGCATGCCGGAAAGCGGGTTCCTGCTTTTGCTCTGTGTATCCCCGTTCAAATGCATGTTAACACCTTCGCTGCCAACCCCGCATAAGTGCGGGGTGCGGAGGGCAACCGAGATGCCAGCCCCGCACTTTCGCGGAGTTAGACCTTCTATGTCTCAGTTTTACTTTGGCGTGCCCGCAGTGGAGTTATGTTAGGTTGGCAGCAAAGGTGGCGAATAGGCGTTCTACGTGTTTTCACGCATAAACTGTAGAGTACTGTAAGAAGAACTTGCACATGTGGAGTATAAGTTTAAGGATATGTTATTACTATTTTGCGCCCTTGAGGTGGCCATTGTGTCACAAAACGGCGCGTTAAAAATTATCCCCTTATTATTATTATGGATAATGGGCGAGCAGTTCACAGTTGATGTGCCCATATCAAGCTTGCATAATCAATTATATTCCAAATATAATAATAATATAATTCCTTTATTGATAATTATCTGAGTATAAATATTAATACAAAATAAAATTGAGACAAAATCGCTATCATTGATATTCTCCCCGAAAATGAGTAAAACTCGTGCTTCGGGGAGGACAAGTATTTGTCCACTTTATTTTTAAAAACATTCACACTGAAAGCTTCAACAATTTCACTACCGTCGTGACCCCGAACTTCGCCTGGTTTTCAGAAGTTTTTTTTGAATAGCTCCAAAATAGAATAGTACTGGACGAATTGGTATTGAAAATAATATTCAATAGGAAGAATTCTAAAGGAATGTCATGATAAATACCTGTATTTTATAATAATTACCATTTTATTAGCATTTAAAGACGGCAGGCGAAGTTAGGGAACTTTTACCTAACTTCGCCTACCACGTGTAAGTATTAAAGTGTGCACCACAGACACATAAAAATAATACGGTTGCGTTGTGAACATCATACAAAGCAATATGAACCATAACGAGAATACAATAAGGTCTTTTTTAGCAATATATTTCCACTAGGCGAAGTTAGGTACACATTTAAATCTGTTTCCATACATTTGACAAACTTTAGTCAGGGTTGTCAAAAAAAAAACTAGAATTCATGTTACATTTTTTTATACATAACCTACAACGCAAATTGTAAGAACCGTTATTCTTAAAAATTTAAGAATAAAAAAACAGTTTTGTTATCATGAGGCTATCCTATACATTTTATTAGGACATTTTATTACAACTTAACCAAATTTTTGTTTCCATGTTCCAAAAAAAAGTGTGTTGTGACAACCCTATAGGTAGGCGAAGATTGGATCATTTTTGGAGGTAACCCGCCTCAGTGAATATTTATTTAAATAAATTATAAACTATAATAGATAGTGTTCTACCGATTTTTATTATAAACATTAGATTCTTTTTGTAATCTATTAAATTCCAATACAGGAACCTATCTTTGACAGATTTTTGTTAAAGTGAAAGTTTCGCATAACAATACAATGAACGCTGCCTTCACGCCAACTTGAAACCAACCATCTGACGTATTCGCATGAAGTTAGCACCAAATATAAGGAAAAGTATTGCCATTATGAATAAAACTTTCATTCACATATTAAATGAAGATCGTGTTATAGATAAAAATACAAAAATATTGAATTTTACCAAAACAGGCGAAGTTAGGTACCACAGGCGAAGTTAGGGGTCACGACGGTAGGCAATCCGTTCCACACCTCAACTATATGATTGGTAAGAAATATTTAGCCGGATTGGAGTTGAACTTAGTTATATAGGTGTAACTGTGGCGAGGTCCAGGATGATGAATGTATATTTGTGTGCCAAAGTTTGGAACAAGAGTGTCATCTGACGATTTTTGCTGCTATATACTGGATAGTAAGGCAATTTTTATACGAACACGTAAAGAAAGTAATTAATCGATGCTATGTATTGATGAGTATAAAAAAACGGGTGTATACCTCTTGTACATATCATTGTGAATTGTTTCAAGTAGTGTGGTGACATCTTGCACGGCGCTGCCTCTCTTCAGAGTAATCTTTTCTCCCGAATCTCTTCTCACAGCGACAAATTGAGAGGCAGCCATGTCTTTGGGTCCTACTTCAATGCGGATGGGTACACCCTGCAATATTCATTTTTATTTTAAAACAACAAAGTAAATCAACATAATATCTACAATATAAAATAAATCATTTATTTTTCTACAAACAATTCAAGAGCTGTTTCAGAACAGGTGACAAAGGGAGTTTCTTTGTCACCTGTGACCATGCAGGACTGGTGCCTGGGAAACTATTCAGGGTATTAAGTAATTTGTGGAATAACAAATTAATTGTTTCATTTAAATTAAGTACCTACTTAAGGTTTTACAGAAAAAAAAAAAACTTAAGGTTTTCTGCGGTATATATACATATGGTAAGTCCATATGTATGTATTGTATAGAGTAACAGTTTTTTTTTCTCTGTTCATAAAAGTGACAATGTCACGTTGATCCTAAATAAATAAATATCTTCAATCTTTTATACAATCGTTATTTTTTATTACTCTCTTTTTTTTCATAAATAAAACTGTAATGTCTCAATAAAACGACCAAATAAAAAACAGATTTTTCAAAAAATATTAGCTAAGGTAAATATTTATTTCAATCTGCCCTCACCTTTAGTTCCCAATGGTTAAACTTCCACCCCGGGGAGTAGTTATCTCTGTAGTCTCCCTCCACCCTGACGTCAGCTTCAAGGAGTTCTTTTTCCAACACTTTGCAGTGATCCTGCAATTTGTTTCTTTCCTCCGGTGTAGTGGTGGCCGTTATTCCGCACGGTACGATCACAGCCTGCAGAGCGGCGACACGGGGTGGCAACACTAAACCTTGGTTATCGGCATGAACCATAACCATCACGCCAATAGTTCTAGTTGTGAGTCCCCAAGAATTTTGGTACACATATTTCTTTTCGCGAGTTTCGGGATCCTCGTATATAATCTCAAACATCTTGGCAAAGTTCTGACCTAAGTGATGGCTCGTGGCACCCTAAAATATAAATTAAAAAAGAATTGTCATAGAGGTAAAGTTAGAAATATAATAATAGTAAATTGTTTGTTTTCTCTATAAAAGTGAATGGCTTTTCGTGTTTGTTTTTGTCAGAAGGTTCTTATGAAAGGAAAAATTAAGAAAGTTGAGCGGAACATAAGAAAATTCAAGAAAACTTAGAGTGGGTAGCCTCCTTGGTGCTTTATTATACAAAATGATTTAATTCTAGTATTGAAATTTAATTGGCATTTGACAGAAACTGTCGGTTGTTTGATAGTTGGTGCGATTGACAGAATGCAGATGCATTGTTCAAAATAACTTGGCTACCAACCACTTCATTTTGATTCAATATCAAATAAAGCGCAAACCTGAATGCCTCTGCCGCTGGCTGGTACAAAAGCTTCAACTGTCGTTGTATAATCACCCCCCGCAAATTTCTCTTTCTCAGTTTTCCTACCTTTGACCACTGGTATGGCCAGCAAATCCGTGTAAACTTTGGCGTATAAATCTGTTAAAGAATTGAAAATAGGCTGATGATTACAAACTGGTGACTTAAGAGCAAATATAAGTAAGATATAAATTTTCAACACGAGTATGTTTTACCTAAAATATCCAGAACTTCTTTGTCCGCGTCTTCTTTGGAAGCAAAAGCCGTATGCCCCTCTTGCCATAGGAACTCTCTACTCCTTAAGAAAGGCTGTGGATGTTGGAATTCCCATCTCTAAAAAAGAATGCACAATAACAAGTTGATCGGAAGAACGAGTGAGTCACTTCGAGTGAGCACAGATTCATTTAAAAAAAAAAATAAGGAACACTTGGGATGAGTGTTAGGAAAGAATGTGGTATGGAAGTATAGGAAATATGCCTAAGTACATGATACTCAACCAGTATGTTTATAGTAAAAATGTGGCTCGACTTTGCTATAAATTACGACTAGTTTACTAAAATTAAGATGCGCTGACTTTTCTAAGGCTTTTGATCAGGTACCACACAAAATTCTGGTGAACGAGCTAAAGTAAAGAGGGCAGTATTCTACTCACAACTACGTTGTTCCATTGATTTAGTCTGAGAGGCAGATCTCTATATGACTGAATCCACTTGGCGTAAGCTGGATACATGACGGTCTCTGATGTCGGACGTATGGCAATGTGTTCGGCCAATTCACTCTCGCCGCTCTTTGTCACCCACGCCACTTCCGGTGCAAAATCTGCTATGTGAGTTTTCTCACGTTCCAAAGCCGACTAAAATTTAAAAAAAACGTTTAAATAAAGAAAAAAAACCATTACAAATGAAACATAATTAGTGTAAAGTTTGCATCAAATGATTACACATTGAAAAATTCTGATCAAACCTGGGACCTCTTGATCTGAAGTCCACGCCTATTCCACTAGAAAACCGAGATCTGTACAATGTAGAATTCCATAGTTGGCATCCAATAAATAAATACTAGCTACGGAATATTGCCTAGTCGTCATTCAATGGGTTGAAAAGAAAAATTTAGCTACGAAGATAATTCAAAGTTCGTTTACCTTAGACACAAAGATGGGGAAGTAGCAGTCCTTGACTCCTTTCCGTTTAATATCTTTGCTAATGAATTCTCTGATACAATCCCAAATGGAATACGACCAAGGTCTCAAAATGTAACAGCCCGAAACGTCGTAGTACTCTATCATTTCACCTTTAGTTATCACTTGCGAATACCAATCCGGGAGATCCGTCTCTTTCTTTGCCTCCAAACCTAAGCGGGTCTGTTTCTTGGGACCACTCTGGTCATCCTTCTGCGCTTCTTTTTTGGCGGGTTGTGGTTGTTTCTCTTTTTTTACCGGAGCTTGTTGAGTTGATGGGGTATTTTCTTTTTTAGCGGCGGGAGTCGCTTTGGCCTGTCTTCCCGGAGCGGGAAAATCGTTTCCAGTCAACTTTTTATACTCGGCTTTCAATTCTAATAATTTTTTAACGGCCGCATCAATATTTTCCTAAAATAAAGATTGTTATAAAATCATAAGAAACGTCACTATAGTTTCTAACGTAAGCGGAATATTATTAAACATTTTATATACTTTGCTAGCTTTGGCGGTCTTCAATTCTCTGACGGCATCTCCTTGCTTGTTAACCTTTTCAGTCAATTCTGCGACAGCTAGATCCATTTTATTATCTGTGGAAGGCTTTACTGAAAAAAAAAAAAAGTAAATAAAAAATCAACGATTGTCTTCTTAACCGCCTTCACCAAAGAAGGCTACGAGAAATTACTCTGGTAAACATATATGAAAAGAACGTCAATGAAAACCTTAGAGGACACCACCTAAAGTTGAGCAAATCTCGTTTTAAAAGGAATCCAAGGAAGCATGCACTTAGTAACAGAGTGGTTGACGTGTGGAATAAATTGCCTGAGTGTTGTGTTTGCTACCGGTGTTGATCAGTTTAAGAACAGACTGGATGATTATTTGAGAGACAATGATGTGGGCCTATCAGCTTCAGCTGCCTGCCCATTACAAATAAAAAAAAATTAGCGACGATGGGGAAAGTCTTTTTTTGGTGAACGCCATTGCCAATCGACACCAATTTAGATTATGGCAATGTAGGAAGAAAAAATTTAATGATACAGATAGTTTTTTCCTCATCCAGATGCAACCTCAGACTTCTTGCAGTGTAAATTTTTACTGGCATTCCAAGCGTACAATAAACTTTCTGAGAATTCACCCCGGGTTTACCATGTAGTAAAATAAATTCACATTCTGTTGTAAGAAAAAAGAAAGAATATTAGAAAGTCACCTTGCTGCTGAGTGGTCGGCTTAGTTGAGACAGAGGATGGTTTGATGTTTGGATTCCAGTCTACTCCGGTAGCTTTTTTGAACTGTGCCTTGAGATCTAACAACACTTTGACAGCTCCATCAATATCGCTCTGAAACATCAAATTTATTTAAAAAATCACTTCATTTTGATTAAGGTATTATTCAGTCTTATAAATTTAATCAAATTTGTGATTAATCAAAAGTGTGTCAGACAAAAAGCTGGACAATTACCTTGCTAGCCTTGTTGGACTTCAGTTCTCTAACAGCATTACCCTGTTGGCTTATCTTTTCCAATAATGCACAGCCTTCTTCAGATATATTGCTTCCAGCGGACAAGTTAACTAAAAATATATTTTCATCTAACATTATATGACAATTAAATATCTAGAATAAATAAAAGAGCTAAATGCTTAATAAATCCTCCAATTATTCCAGGAGGCTGAACTGAGCGACGAGCAATCTCATATAGAAGGAAGCAGGCCTACACCTCGATTCCCTATCAGATCTGTTAAAATACAGTCTAGCTAAATAGAGTAGACATTAATGAACTAAAATGTTATCACTCTGGCAACATTGAACATAGGTTATTGTCTGACATTACAAATGTTTACGAATGGACAGCAATACTAACTGGTAAATACGCCATCCAATTCGTTCTAAAAATTATTAAGTACTTTTTATGTTAAATAAATTATAGGTTATGTTTACACATTTTGACATTTATATTATTGAAATTCAGCCATAGAATAGTAAGCAGTTGTTAGCACCATTTTGTGGATTTCAGTACCCATTATATCTTATCTCTTGTATAGCATTTTTGACTCGTTTTGCGTAGAATTTTTTCTCCATCTCTTTTTTGATACCATAACTGGTATAATTCATTATAAAATTCTTTTAAACAAGATCTACACAGCATTTCTCGTAGAACCATAATGCATAGTATTTTTTTTTATAATTTGGCGGTTACAATACTTTACTTTATAAATGTAGAGTACTTATTAAATGTTGCCATACAAACGACTGCAGCGCCCTCAATTATTTTCTACTCTTTTTAGCCAGACTGTATATATGATAAAAGTATATTTTAAAATTACCTATCATAATTCCTCTAAAATGTCCCGCTATTCGATCAATGTAATTAGAACGAACCGCCAAAATTTTAGAGGGACCACTTTTATGACAATCACAATAAAGTATTTATTATTTTCAAATAGAATATTATTGAACTATTATTTTCATATGAAAAAATATGTTCATATAATAGTGTTATATTTCTTGATCAAGATGAATTTGTTTGAGAAAAAGGAAATTTGGCGGCCATTATGAGATTTTTGACATTTGGAAATTATTACTTGCAGCTATCTTCACTTCGATCGATTTCTTATGCAATATCGCTCGCATGGGGTTGGTTGAAATCACTTGACATTACCCGTGAAATAATTTTTTTTTACTTGACGTCAAATTTTAGCAGAACCGATACAGAATTTGGACACCAAGCAGTTATTACAATAATTATTTCGATTTTATTTGAGGACTCAATAAAAAAAGAAAGAATTTACCCTCTTGTTTAACGGGGACTGGTGACAATACAGTAGTGGCTGCTTTTATGTTAGGATTCCAATCTTTCCCTGTCAACTTTTTGTACTCAGCTTTAAGGTCTAATAAAATTTTAACGGCTGCATCAATATCACTCTGCAACAAACAATTTCTTCAGAAGATAATAAATTTACAACATCAAACATTTCATTTGTCGCCTTCATTTTTTATAGCGTACCTTATTTGCCTTTTTGGTTTTGAGATCTCTCACGACATCACCCTGCTGACCTATCTTTTGGTTTAATGACGACTCGTCCGACGCGTTGGCAGGGGAAGATTCAACTATGACAAGAAGGGAAAGCATTACAGATACATGATACAATTCAAAATCACTTTTTTGCAGGTTTGTTTTAGCTGACAAGATTGTTTCATAGCTACACATCATCCACGATTACACAATACGTAAGTTCTAACTATGAGCATTTGTCTATGAAGAATACTGATTTTTATACACAGGCGTGTACACCATTTCAAAATGTTTATTCTTTTGTGGGTTTCTTATCCTAACCAGTTTATTTTAAAGGTTCTGTGAGGTGGTCAACCCAATCTGATAAGAAGAATAACTGTTTGCTGCGTGTGTGTTGCCGATTCTCCCGTACGGGTGAGTCCTGGCACCTGACCAAAGCCCAGGCACAAAAAGTATCTGCGTTTGAAACAGTGTCTCAGGAGAGTTTTGCGTATATGGTGGTACAACCGTATCACGAACGAGTATATGTTCAGATCAAATATAAAAATTAAAGTACATAAAGCTCTTACCTTCTTGTTTAGAAACAGGTTTTGCATTAGGGTTCCAATCCGAACCAGTGGCTTTCTTATATTCCGCTTTAAGATCTAAGAGCACCTTTACTGCAGCGTCAATATCACTCTAAAATCAGATCAGAGAAAATCTATATCACTTTGTTGAAAGATACAATGGATTCTTAGCACAGCAATACAGTACAATCCTAAAATTATCATAATTCCTCCAGAATGACCCACTGTTCCATCAATTTAAGCAGCATCAGATAAGTTCCACCAAAATTTAGAAAATGCCTATCATTATTTTTTCAAAACTATAGGTATCTGTCAAATATTTTCACAGATATCTTAAAAACAAATGTGTCAAAGTATCAGATCCGCTAAAAATTTTAATCAACTAAAATGTTGAATTTTGTAGGCTAATACCAAGTGATTTCAACCATCTTGAGCAATCCATAAAAAAACGATACAAGTGAATTTTGTTGCAAGTGATTTCAAACAAATGATTTACAAAGCAAAATTCTCATTATGGCCTCCAAATTTGTTTTTCGCACACAAAATTCACCTTGGTCAATAAATACAACATTATTAAGTTTAGTTTTATGTGGACACCCAGGAGGTTGGAGAAGGACTGGCAGAGGACGAAGTCGGGAATGATACCAAACAACTTCTTGACTCACGGAATTGGAGGACCGATGCAGAGGACAAGGTTGCATGGAGGCGACGAGTATTGGAGGCCAAGGCTCGAATTGGGCTTTAGGGCCATCAGAAGAAGAAGAAGAAGTTTAGTTTATGACAAACACAATAATATTCATACTGAAGTTTTGACATAAAAGCGGATCCTCTAAAATTTTGGCACGTCCATTGCGGAAGATTTCAGTTGAGGGTAGGTAAATCAATTTTCTTTCCAAAAGTAGAATTTATTAATTGTCAAACTCTTGTAGCCTACCTTGGCTGCTTTTTTTGTTTTGAGATCCCTGACGATATTTCCTTGGTTTGACACTTTATCAAATAAGTCAGAGCCGGAAGTTTGAGTGTCAGCGACAGAAGCTGGAGCGGGCGGTCCAGATGGTTTCAAATTGGGATTCCAATCTGTACCTGTAATTTTTTTATATTCCGCTTTGAGAGCGAGCAGAGTTTGTACCTGGAAAAAACGCACATATAAGAAAAAGAAGAAATGAAAAATAAGCAAATTCAATAACTGATTACTGTGCAAATACGGATGGACGAAATCTTTTTTTATGCCATTTTGAATGTTTTTATGAAGCAATATTATGTTATGAAATCAACAATCAATCATTAACATCAGACCGATACAAATGGGAAACATTTTGTTCGACTAAGATTGATATTTATTTTGTTTCCAATAAAGAATTCATTTCACATTGAACAAAATGTGCTATTTTTCTTTTGTAATTTGTTGATGATACAACAAATGGACTGTTAACACTTGCGCAACAGAAGGCACAATCTTCTGTCCTAATCTGACAACGTGGAGCTCACATAAAAAGAGGATTAACTACTGTATTACGTACAAGTTTATTACCTCAGCAGTTACGGTTGCCTTATCAGCTTTTTGCTCCTTCAGCTGTCTCACTTTATCGCCTTGCTTACTGATATTCAACAATATCTCGTCACTTTTATTGCTGCTAGAATCATTTGCCTGCAATAGACAATAAAAAATATCAACACCTATATTCATAGAGAACCTACCTAACAACATTTATCTTTTGATTTTTTATGTTCCATTTTTGAAAATGTTTAAACTTCGCTTAGAACCACTACATTTTGTTCTATAGCTGGCCATTCACAATCACTCCATCTATCGAGATGGAGCGATGTCAAAATATAGCTGTGAGTAGGAAAAACCAAATGAATGATATGTAGTGATAAGATGAGTTGGATCCAATCAGTCTGAAATTCAATTGTGTCAAGCCACTCCAACGTCTCGTAAATGGAGAAACCTGAGTGGATGTGGAAGGATGATGACAAAATGATATAAAGTTGGAGCCCACTTTAAAAGCCAATCTTTCATTCACTTCATTTTTGGTTTCCTCCTTTTACAATACAACGTAATAGAAGCCCACAAAAGTAAATTGTTATCCATTTTACGGCATGTAACGTCCAGTAGGTACTCACACACAATTTTTTCTACTGCAATCTGGATTACGTCTATTAGATTTTCAATAGCCAGCATAAGAAATTTCTCCAGTCATCAACAGCGATATTGTTTATTGCGTCACACACAAATTTTTCTACATCGGCCATTTTAAAAACATTGTTTTTTCTATCAACTTCACCTTTCACCAAATTAACTGTTATCAGGTTAAGCTGGCAATTGTACAGCGAGAGGCGAATGATTTTATAGCCATGAAAATACACTAATATCTTTCTTAATATATTCTATTCAGCTTTTTCTTTCAGAGAAGCTCAACTTTAGTTTCATTAACACAAAATATTTTAAGCATTTAAAGAACACACTAGATTCTTCGAGAACCTGTAACGGAACTAAATACCATTCATGGTACACATTGTAACAAATAATAATAATAAAAACCCCTAAAATTTGGAAAAAAAAACATAAGTAGGTGTATTTTTATGCATTAGAATTTGTCCATTTACCTAATCTAAGCCATGTAGTGTTTTATTATTGGAACTGCCTGGGTAAATAACTAAGTTTTATACAATTAAAATCTAACCTTTGTTGCAGAAACGACTGGTTTCTTATTGGAAGCCTCTTTGGTTGTTGCAGGTTTAGATTGCTGTAAAAATATAAGTAGGTACATAAATTATTCAAAAATAAAAATAAATGTAGAAATATATCATGAAAACAAAATTCCATCTCGTATAATAGATATGGTTAAGTTTTTGAAAGCAATTCATTTCATAACAAAAGGCAACAATCAAATCACTAATTTTGACTTATAATACATACCAAATATATTTTAGCAGAGCGAAAAAAAATGATACGGTTTTAAAAAATAACAACTAATGGAGTTAAAAGTTCATGAACTTCAGAGAAGTTAGTATGTCATATTATACACCGCAAAATATAAAATGCAAGGAAACATCAACACATCACACAATTCAAATGGCCACGCGGACAATTTGACAGGTAAAAGTTGTTCTACATCTTGCAGAAGTTTACAACATTTTTATATCATAGGGATTTGATATTTAAAAAAAATTATAAAGATTTTTTAAATAAGTTTTACACCCGTAAAATGCCGATCAAAGTTTTTTTCTTTCTAACGTGTAGTTTTTAATTTTTCCATATTTTTTTTTATAAATTTCATAAATTTTTCCATATGTTCAATTTTTATGCATATTATACTGACGCACATATCGTTCATAATTATAGAAACTTTTAAGTAAATAATCTTCAACGTTCGTCTAACTATTTAGGCTTTATGTACTTATGTTAATATAGGTATTAAAAACTTGCCTCATCATCTATATTCTATAGGTACTCTATTCAATTAATTCAAGATGCAAAAGCGTAATTGCAAAACGAACGTATACAAAATGTACCTACGTGGTTTGCTGTACTTAGAACATTTATTTTCGTTTAAAAAATATTTACCATTTTTTTACGTTATGTAAGCTTTTGCTTTTATTCAATCTTAACTTTTAATGCATATCTACATGTATTTACATTGTTTTAAATTATTTTTATACCAAATACAAAATATTTTGAAATGGTCTATTATTCATATTCAATGAAATTTGTAATATTTTATTTAATGACTGTAAGTTTGTTTGAATAAAATAAAAAA
Source organism: Mystacides longicornis (assembly GCA_963576905.1). Classification (NCBI taxonomy): domain Eukaryota; kingdom Metazoa; phylum Arthropoda; class Insecta; order Trichoptera; family Leptoceridae; genus Mystacides; species Mystacides longicornis. The sequence goes on along the minus strand of OY756439.1, from coordinate 4,954,644 downwards.
AAATCACAAGTTTTTATTTAATTTAATTACAATTTTAGTTTAAAAAATATATTTAAATAGTTTAATAATAAAAAACCTAATGTTTACAATGGCTGACACGCATTATATTTACTTCAAAAGGTATCAATCGTTTTTGTATTACAAGAACAGCACTGCATTATTAAAAATAATCTTTTTATGAAAGGCGGTAAAATTGACATGCACTGATTTTGATTGGAGAAAAATGGCGGGATTTTTTGAATTTACGTCATTTCACACATCGCTATAGTATTACACGCAAGAACTTAAAAAAAATGTATGACATGTTTAAAACGATTCGTGATTTGGTTATTAAATGCCATTTCCATTATCTATTTGTTGTGCATTAATTTTTAAAAGTATATTGAGTTACTTTGTGTCATATTATAAATTTTATTGGCAAAGAGCTGTAGATTTTTATTTGTAAATATTTTGAGTTCAAGAATTCTTTAAACTAAACTGGTCATGATGCATTAAACATAATAATATTTTTTATGAACATTTCAACACTGCTAATTTGGCTAAAATTTATTATGTATCAGACAAAACCAACAACTTAATATGTGTCCGGTAAATCTTAGTACATACATGGCTTTGTCAAAAATGTGCCATGTATTCTGGCAAATATGATGTATTCTTTATTTTAATAATGTAAATGTATTGAAAATGAGTTACAGATTCCGTAAGATGGTAAAAAAATCCAGATTATTTGTGTTAAAAAGTAGATTTAAATAATAGGAATTATGTTTTCTAGTAAATGTAATGATTTTTGTATAAGAAGGTATTATTTATAAAATTTAATGTATACATTCAATAATTATATTCATATTATACACTTATATATTCGAAAAATACAAATTATGCATTTTTTAAATGTAAAAATGTTCAAATTCAATAATATTTTATACAAATTACGTAAACTAAAAAATGCTATACATTTAATATTTCAATATTGTGATTTTAAAATGAAATATGATTTATGTGTTCTGGTAAAAATTATAAATTTCATATTCGGCAATTACCTAATATTTTGTATTAAATACAAATTATATATTTTGATAAATGTAATTCGTTCTATATTGCGATACTGCATATGTATTAAATATGAATTATGTATTTTGGTAGTTGTTATAAATTCCATATTTGATTATTGGATTTGTATTAAATATGAACTACGCATTCTGGTTAATGTGATTCATTCTTTATTTGATTACAGGTTTTGTATTGAATATGAATTATCTGTTCTCGAAAATATGATAAATTCCATATTTCATTATTGGATATGCGTTGAATGTCAACTAAGAATTATTGTAAATATGATAAATTCCATATGTGAGCAATTTGATAATTATTGGCTGTGTTTGAAATATGAATTATCCATTATGGAAATTGTGAAAAATTCCATATTTGATCATTGTATATGCATCAAATATGAATTAAGCATTTTGGAAAATGCGATAAACTCCATATTTGTTTATGGGATATATATTCAATATGATTTATGCATTCTGGTATATGTGATAAATTTCATATTCGAATATTGCATATCTATCAAACACGAATTATATATTTTAATAAATGTAATTCATTGTATACACCAATATTGCATATGTATTAAATACGAATTACGTATTATTGTAAATGTGATAAATTCCATATTTGATTATTGGTTATGTATCAAATATGAATTTCATATTCTGGTTAATATGATTAATTCCTTATTTGATTATTGGCTGTTGTATATGATTAATTCCATATTTGATTATTGGCTGTTGTATATTAAAAGTTCTGTATTATTATGTTTCTTTTTACATTAAGTAGTATTGCCTCAGCACAGACTCTCGTCTAGTGAGGTAATAAACCCTTTATACAAATTATATATATATATATATATATATATGACATTTTACCTTTTTTTCGGTTCTCCGCGTAGTTTTGAGTCGGTGCTCGAGCTTTCGACCAGATCTCACTGGTCCTTTTCAAGAGCTGAATACAACTGACGCTGCTCCTCCTTCATGGCGCGCAGTTGAGACCGGGTCGTCATTCTTGGAATCTCAAGTGGTTGCGAGACGTGCGGGGGTGCGGCCGTTCTTGCACGTGTGACATTAGGATTCGTGGCCGGGACGGGTCGGGAACACATGTTGGTGTTGTAGGAGTGCAGTACTGGTTTCCAGGCATTGGGTAGACGCACGGCATCGTCCCTTGCATTCATCGTCAACCGTTTTTCGATTTCTATTGCCTCTCTGTATATTCTACAACTTTCGTTGTTTAGGCGGGCCAAAGTTCTTGTATTGGGGAAGTCAATGACGTGGCCCTCTGTCATCACATGGGTGGCTAGCGTTGACGAGGTTTTCCGTTGTTTAACGTCCAGCTGGTATTCTGCTGTTCTCGTGGATATCTTTCTATTCGTGCGACCTACGTATGTAAGGTTGCACGATCCACACGGAATCTCGTAAACACCTTGTGACTCCAGAGGGACAATATCCTTGACTCCCCTCAGCCAATTAGAAATCTTACGGTCTGCGGCGAATACAGAGTCAATGCCATACCTGCCTAACATTCGGCTAATTTTGTCCGTGGTGCCTCCGATGTATGGCATAAACACTCTCCCCTTACTGGTTTCTTTCTCTTTAGGTGGTCTTTTTCGTTTGTGCACTGCGGATTTTATTGTTCGGTGAGAAAAACCATTCGCGGCTAGTATTTGTGAAACCTCTTTGATCTCCTGGTCTCTGTGTTCAGTGTCTGCCAGTCTCCGTGCTCGTTCTACCAACGTGTGAGCGACTGAGGCTATCTGTGCTGGGTGATGATGGGAAGCGCCGTTTAGGTATCTGTTCGTGTGTGTCGGTTTTCTGTATACAGTATGGCCTAGTTTGTTGTTATCTCGTTTGTGTACTTTAACGTCTAAAAAGGGTAGGGAACCGTCAATTTCAACTTCCATGGTAAATTTGATGGAGCTGTGGAGTGTGTTGAGGTATGTAAGAAAGTCTTTCAGTCTGTCGTGTCCGTGTTTCCAAATAATAAAAGTGTCGTCTACGTATCTAAGCCACATGTCAGGTTTAAATTCCGTACTGAGTATGGCGCGTTCTTCTAATTCCATCATGAAAATGTTTGCGACTACTGGGGAAAGTGGAGAGCCCATTGGGGTCCCCTTTGTTTGTTTATAAATTTGTCCGTCGTATTGAAAAAAGGTATTATTTAGGCAGTGTGAAATGGCAGTCTAATGTCAAATTCAGTGTTGCCAACGTGGGCGATTTGGAACGAGAATCGGCGACGAAAAAATCGCAAAAAATCGGGACAGGTCGCCATTTGGGCAACTTTCCTTTCAGCGAAGTTTCACCTTTCCGGATATTAAATGACCTTTTTTTAGTGAACTCCCGCCTTATAGATTTTTTGGTCGCCTATTCTCGCTCCGAATAGCCCAAATGGCGATAAATCGCCCACGTTGGCAACACTGATAACCAGCTGTCATAATATTTAGACCTGCAGCCCGATTCACGGAAAAGTTTAAGTCTAAGTTTAGTTCGAAGTTCGAACGAAGTTCGATTCAAACTATTCCGTGAATAGGGCTGCTGGTAATAATAATTGTAGGCGGCGACTATCTACAGTCTATGTACCTATTCACGGAATAGTTTGAATCGAGCTTTGTTCGAACTTCGAACTAAACTTAGACTTAAACTTTTCCGTGAATCGGGCTGCTGATTAGAAGTGCTGCCACCTAGTGTGTCTTGTCGGAAGCTCCCCAGAAAACATCCCATTGTCAATTTAATGTTGACTTTTTTTTATTGCATAAGTAGATAAAAAAAGTGCTTACCTGCAACGTGGGTTGTTCTTTAGCGTGTCCATCAGGGATGTGGAATAAAATACAAGGTTGTTCTCTACCGCTAAACTCACTAAATCCACTATAGGGCACATCCACTTTGAAAAATCCCCTTCGTTGCAACTGTATGATGTCGCCTTTTTTCAATGTTGCCAGTTCTGGATCTCCAATCATTTCGACTTCAGTCTAAATTGACACAATAGAAACAATAAAAGAGATAGAGTGGAGTATTTATAACATCATTCCAAAAAAAAAAAATGGAATTGAATGAACACAGTGTTGCCTGATGTAAATCATATTGCATAGATAAAACTTTAAATCCGAATAGGTATAATAATAATAATCTTTATTCCAGATCTGGAGGTATAGAGTTTTAATGTCATATTTTCAAATCAAATAAGTAAGTAGGTACTTTAACTAAATAAAAATTGTCATTCAGTGAAGTAAGATAATGACAAACCACAGTAAACACATTCACTGGGGACTACATGGATCCGTACCTAATAAATGGATCTATGGTCTTTGCTTCAAAATATACATTTTTCTGTCATTTTGACAAAGCCACCGTTGTGGAGTAATGTGCTTCTATGTGGAGTATTCATTCTCAACATATTTGTTGACAGTTTCTAACAAACGTCTATTTTTATACTCATTATAAAATAACAACTTGGTTATTTAATATTCAAGACATGGATTAAGAAGAACTCAAACGACATGAGAAAGAATAGTATACCTAGGAATCATATTAAAATAGAAATGCAGTACTTACTCTCGTAGTATGCCCTATAAATTTCTTGAAATCTTCGTCTTTAGCGAGCACTCCCTTGGATATGATATGATCAAAGAACACGCAGTAGGCAGGTGTGAATTTAGCCGAAGTCACGTCAGCTAACCATGTCAATTTCAGAGTCTTTTTGTAATCCTTATCATCTAGATTTGTAGTGGCATCCACAGATGTCACAGTTCCGTCAGATGACCTGCAGAATAAAAAAAAAATCAAGTAAATTTAAGTTCACAACTTCAAGAGATTTTGCACCAAAGTTTAGGATCTAGCCTACGGTTAACTAAACCGATCATAGTGGTACGTTACATGAAATATGATGTCACTCTGTGTAGTAAAATGACGACATATGGCAACTAAGCACAACATGATTCTAAATTTATAAATATGACCCCTTACTTTTATCAACATTTTTTTAATAACTCAGTGTGTCGCCCGGCTGGGACACTTCGTTGGGAGTGAAAGCAAGAAAATGGAAGAAGAAGAAGAATATACAGCATGAAAATTTCAGACTTTCAAGTCAAGTAATATTGAAATTTAGCTACATTGGGAAACAAAAATGGCCACCGCATATAGTTTTGACTTTTGGAAAGTACATAATGTTCAAATGTTTGTTGGATGGAAGACGTGTAAAAGCCTTACCTTTGAATTTTCTGTATCTTGATATTTCCCCAATTGATAAAAGTAGCATTTTCACCTTCCTTCAAAGTCTGAGCGTCGCTCTGGTCAATTAATATTTTCGGACCGATCCATACTGTTTTATCACCCACTTCCGCGTTCTTTGGATGTTTGGCAACTTTCATACTAGATTCCTGAGACACGTCTTTGATATTTACTACAACCGGTTTTGGCGAAGCTTCCAAAGCCGTGAAACGCGGGGCGATTGGGTCTATTACCTACGAAAAAAATCATACACAATCTTAAAAAGAGAAAGTTATATATCAATGGTGGTAAATAAGAAACAAATATGGCTGTAAGAGTCACATTCCACATGTAACCACCATATTCATATCATAAGTAAAGCAAAATTGGAAAACCACATTATCGGAACTTTTACAGAAGCCTAATCAAAAAGTACAATATAAATACCCTATAGGCTATAGGACAAAAGAAGTACAGTAAAACTCCATATAACGGCTGATTGAGGGAAAGGGTGCATGTTACATAAAGCCGAAATTCTATTGTTTAAAATTAAGTATAAAAAGAGAATTTTGTATCGCTTCTATGAGCAGAACTGCATTAAGTCTCAAATTCTAGTGCTGAGATATGACATGTTTATCAAGACTGCCATTTCTTTTTACATGCGGCAACACTTTTGACTGCATGGGCAATATTTGATTTGTGTTAATTACTGTCATTGATTCAGGTAAGCGTCTTTTGCTTGAAATATCCTCCGAGAATCTACTAACTTGTACTTGTACCTACATAGTATTTTAATAAAATTGGACTTTGCTTGTTTTTTTTCCCTTCATCTTTCGTAATACAATAATTAACTTACTTTTTTATTAAAGGACCATATTTTGTCCCATTCCATAAATACGACAGATCTTGAAGAACCTTGGGCGATTATGAATTGCTTCAAACCTTCCACAGTCATACCGCGTCTCAAAACCCCACGTACTGTCGGGAAGCGAGGATCGTCCCTAAAGACATACAAATATTATGTTACAAGTAGACGATCATATTAAAGACTTAAGGTGATGCTTCAAATAGGCATAAAGCTTACCATCCATCGACGAGACCTTCTTCAACAAACCACGTCAGTTTTCTTTTCGACAAAACTGTGTTTGTCATACTTAACCTAAAAAACAAATTCAATATTTAATTTCATTCAACTTAAGATGTAGATACTACGTTTAATTTTTCTTTTTGTTAATAAAAATTAATCTGGGCCCAACCAAAGTGAACAAAAATACACTTTTGACATATTCATTTAAAAAATTGCTATATTTCCTTGTAATGATAATTTGTTTTTCGGTATACTAACCTACTGTATTCCCAAATGTAAGGTTTCCTAAGACCCAGAGCATCGATAAACCAATAGAATTGTGGATCTCTGTCGTGGTACTCCATAGTTCTCAGCACATGAGTAACATTCTCAATAGCATCTACTATAGGGCAGGCAAAATCATAGGTTGGATATACTCTGGAATTGAATAACACGATTTCTCTTACTATAATATGAATATTGGTTACTGTAAGACTAAGGAATATTTTCAAAAGCCCCGAACCATCACAACATCTTGAGAAATACCATGCCATACTTAATTTAATACCCCAGATCAACAGCTAGATGTCTGTACCTAAGGGTGCGTTAAAACTAAACGAACATAGAGTCAGAGCTGGAAGTAGAGTATATTTTATTGATCGTTGATATGGACACTAATCCCTTATTGACCATTAATTAGTTCTTGCTTGTTATAGTTTCCATGGTGTCCAATGTCAACCATAAAAGAAAGTATGCTCTGTTTCTAGATTCGGCTCTATGTTAGTTTGGTGTAAATGCACGCTTAGATGTAGATGGATATTATTGTTTTTAATGACATATTGAGACATCTGTCGAAAATTGTGAGAACTATTTAGCAAGTACTGATATCCATGCTTATATGTGTCTCTAGACAACGATTTGTAAATCAATACAACATCCAAAGTTTTTGTAGAACTTGCTCTCAATATTTAACCACCGAAATTTGTAATATTTTTGAATATTGCATTATTACTTTTGTTTAAAAAGATACTAACTTGTATTTGGTTCCAGTCCTTGGATGAACTTCGGGTTTGCACCTGTATATGGTTGGGTCTCTCATGCACCCATTGGCCGACTGCATGTCAATCTTGGCTCGCACACAGCACTTGGTTCCGTATTCACTTCCGTTCAGCATTTCCTTCCACATGGATAAATTTTTTTCCACACCTAAAACAAATTCAATTTGAAATAATACCAAATAATCAGTGTTGCCACCTATCCAGTTTTCGCAACGTTTGTTGGGTGTCCGGACTAAACCTAAAATGTTCAGGTCATATCATTTTTTTTAAGCGAACTTTCACGTTTCCAGGTACCTATCAAATGTTTAAAATGCCCTTTTTTTATTTTTTAGCGAACTTTCACCTTTCCGGATATCAAATTTTTAGAATGACCTTTTTTTATGTTTGCGTTCGGATCAAAAATTTTACTAAGGTCGCAACATTGCAAATAATGATAATAAGAATGGGAACAATGTCACTCACAGCCAACATAATACCTTTCACCCGAATTTGAGTGATTCAAATTAAAATGTGCACAAAGGGCTATGGAGCAACAAATGTTAGGAATAATCTAGAGACCAAATAAAAAATGAAGAGATAAGGAGACCAAATAAAAAATGAAGAGATAAGGCGACCATACAAGAATAACAGGTCAGTTGGGAGACCCCAATAAGATGAATTGACATTGTAATACCAGTCGCGGGCAGAAACAGGTTGGCAAAATAGAAAAAGGAGAAAAATTTTAGAGGCTTAAATCTAGCAGTGGCAGGACGGCTGATAAAGAAGAAGAATAATAAGTAATATTTAGAATCTTAAAGATGGTACATACTATTGCTTCTATTGGCACTGGCAATTCTTTGTTCTCTTTCATTTTTCATTTGTTCCGGCAGAGTATCATCCACATAGGCTTTTTGTTCTTTGATCAGTTTCTCACACATCCCCAACATCAGCTCAAAATAATCGGACGTGTACGTGAATATATCCGGTTTGATCTCTAACATTTCCACGTCTTCTAAAATGACCTAAAAAAACAAACAATGGTGACGACTATTTTTATAAGCACACACTTACAAGTTTTGATGATCTAGGATAGCAGTATAATTATTCTTGTTCTAAGAACTCGTGTCACTCAATGTAGGCACACAATGTCATCATACATATTTCAAATAAGTAATGAATTAGAGCCGTGGCCCGGGCCAAGTAGTATACATTGCGATTGTGATTGCGACCATTTTATTTTATATGGAGTTTCTTGCGAATAGTAATCCTAATGTAACACTTAACTAGGGCCCCAGTTCAATCTATAAATTTAAGAAAGAGGTAAAAATTCTGCAGAGTTTGGCCCACAACCTCCAATATGCAGTTCAAAAGTCAGAACTTAACCAAGCACCAATCTTTTAATTATATTTTATTTTTTGTTTTCTGTATTAACATAGTGAAAATTCATAGTTTTAATATATTTTTATTCGGACATGGGGAAACATAGGCAACAAGATGGAGGCCCAAGATTAAAGGCCATCTCCTACAGCTAGCGGTTGGTTTAATATTTTTCTTGTAAATAATCTTACATAAAAATTACCTTCTCAAAATGTACATTTTCCTTTGCTGGATTCGTATCGTCGAATCTCATAATGAGTTTTCCTTGGAAGGCTTGCTGGTAATATTGATTCAACAGGGCAGCTTTAGCGTGGCCGATATGTAAATAACTACAATAAATAATCATATTTATTATTATTTCCGATTATCATACAAACAAGCTCACAAATGTACAAAAACTTACCCCGACGCTTCAGGTGGAAACCTAACAACCACTTTTCCCATTTCAGCTCCTGGCAGATCCACAAATTTGCCTTCTTCCTTTCTTCCAGTGCTGTCCAGTTCGGATCTCTTGGGAGTGCTGGCCCTTCCTCTGAAAACCATTATACAAATAATAATAAGACTTAACTGGAAATGATTTTGGTGAGTAAAAGTGGATAGTCTTTAAAGGGTTTCCCAAAGTAAAGTAACAAATCGTTGAATAGAGATTGTGAAAGAATTAGACAATAGAAGATATTGAGAGATTGATAACATGAGACTCTCTTCTATTGCTTGATAACTGAAATCTTCCTAAAGATAGACTAGATCAAACTCCAATTGTAAGAAAAGCTTTGGAGCTGGGGGCACAATATATTGCCTGCTTATGACCTTAAGTGGGTTCAAGAAAAAAAAGAATAGAGGTAGAAATATTTCCTTGAATTTATAATATCTATTTTTTGTATTGATTCTTAGCAACATTTCTAGTATGTAGGTACTAGCACCGCCAGTATGAAATAATATTTAGCCTTGACACTTGAACAGACAGTCTTAAAAGTTTGATAATACAATTAACACATTCATATGTAGATTGACAGAAAAGCATGAAATATTATACCTACCCATATGGAGACATTTATTTTTGATCACGTTAGACATATCTGTTTGTGTAACAAACCAATTATACAGATTACTAAACGCCATATTAGAGAGAAGTTATTTATGATCGAGTATCTGAATATATCAATTCATCTTTCTGCACTCGTGACAGGTATTTAAGCAACTAGCTAGGTGCTTCATTGGGATCATTTATCAGAAACTTGAAAAAAAAATAGATATTGGTGCAGGATGGTGGCAAATGGTATTATTTAGAAGACTAGGACAGCTGAATGAGACCAAAAGACGGAGGGTGGGCAGCTTTCGCTAGATGCCTCAAAACGCGAAAACCAGAGTTGTTGAACAATGCATTCTCTCCACATAAACACGTGTGTATGAAACATGGACTATGACAAAAAACCCTATGAGAGTTGCACAGCAGGCCATGGAAAAATTGATGCTGGGTATTTTGGTTATTTAATTTAGCGTATCGCCAGTTCATCACAATATACAATTCAATACAATTTTTTTTGTTACACAGTCAAAACAATAAAAAGGATTAAGGCGTAGGGGAAATTTTCCTGCTTGTCAAATGGTCAAATCTAGCTCTCGAATGTAGTTTATTGCTCTGTCTGTCAGTGTGGCGAAGTCCGAGAGACTACCCTCGTATGCTCTGTATTTTATTCCTCTGGGAATTTAAATAGATAGATAGAAATACTGATGTTCTAATGCGCACATGAGTCACTGATGTGCATGATAAATTTACCAAGCTCAAATGGAGGTGGACATGTGTCATGCAGGGACGACGGACGGTGAAGTAGGAGGGCAAAGGACTTGAGAACAGAGACTGGCAGAAGAATTGTGGGAAGACAAGGGGGGTTGGGTGGATGGGGATGGTCAGAGACAAGGAGGAGTGGCATGAAAACGACGAGGCCTACGTCCTGCAGTGGACGAGTAAGGACTTCAAGAGAGGGATTGAACCATTATAAACTTTCATCTCCTATCATTGCCATCTAGAATAATACTTCCGGTATAACCTATTACTGAATAAAATTAATACTTATTATAGAAGGTTTTAAAAAGTAAAAATATGCATTCCCATACCCGGCAGAACTTTTCACAGCTGACATGTTGGCCTTGACGTCGTTGGGCAATGACTGCAGGGCTTTCACCACACATGGCTGTGCTCCTATCAGCTTCATCCATCTATCTACATTCTTCAGGTCCAATTTCTTGATGAGGTTAGAGTATGTTGGAGCTGAAATACAATAATATTCACTGTGATATAAACTACGATAGAAACTTGACATCAATCAAATACTGGTAAGTATAATGAAATTCACAAGACAAAGTAAAAGATTTGATAACAGTAGAACCCCTCTAATCCGTCAACCTTGGGACTAGGAGTATGGTCAGAACGCAAAAAAGGTCAGAACGCAAAAAAGGTCGAAACAATGTATTTATTGCACAGTATGTATCCTTAGTCCTTAAATCTCAACTGGTCAGAAAAGGCACAATGAGCCTCGGATGCGTTCAAGCGCAATGGAGAGCTCTTGATGCCTCCCTATGCTCCCGAGTGGGGCTTAGGCCCCCGCATTGCTGGTTGGTTTGGGGGTAGTTCGCGGCGGGCTTGATTTGTCCGGGGCCGGCTTCTTGGTTTGATTGCTTCGATCGAGCTAGGAGTTCGGTTTCGTGCGGGTCGGGTTTGCTGCGGATTGGTCTCCACCGGGCTGGCTTGCGGTGTGCCTTAAAGGGAGAATGTATGTATGTATATAATAATATATAAAACAAAAAACTTTTAATTTTATGAGACAAATCAATGCGGGCTCGTCAAAAAGTTTGTTCAGAATTTTAAAAAGCACAACTCGCAACCGCTCGTAGTTCAGCTCCTCGCTGGGTATACCCATTTTATAGTTGATGTGTCTCAAAAACGTAATCCGTACTCGCTCTATGGTGTGTTTATGGCACATATATTCGGGAGACCAGATCGGCGATGTCTACTCCAACTTGCTGCGTACGAGAGGTATAGAGCAGGGCGAAGCCGCATTTCTCATTGCATCGCCCACGACAGTGTTTATGTGGGAAACAAATGATAGCTCTTCGTCAAAAATAATGCCCAAATTGTGTATTTCTTTCACTCTTTCGAGAGTAATCCCATTTAAGCTATAGTCAAAACGCATTGTGTTTTTTTTTTCTAGAGAATTGAATGAACTGACACTTCTGAATGTTAAGGTGCAGTCTTTTTGTTGCAGACCACTCGTCCAAGCCAATTAGGCTTGCTTGAATTCTCTCGCAGTCCCTCGAACTGGACACTCCAGAGTAGATCTTTAAGTCATCAGCAAAAAGGAGGTAGTTTATATCACCAAGCTTAGTCCCTATGTCGTTGATAAACATTAAGAAGAGGACTGGGCCGAGATGGCTGTCCTGGGGCAGGCCACTCGTGGCCGTAAATGGAGCGGACGAGAATCTCTCGATATTTACAGACAGTTTTTGATCCAGTAAGTAGGAAGTAAACCAGCGGAGAAGTGGACATGTGTTTTTACTTATAATTACCTTAGCAAAGGCTAATCTGATTGAATTTTACATTCTTTCAACTTTGTTATGAATAGGTATTTTTTTTATAGCAAAAAGAAAAAACTTATTATCATGGGCTATTTTTTCGTATGATTTTTTAATATTTCACCTGTTGTCTGTGTCAACATTACTAAAACAAAAATGATGTGATATCTTTCACAGTAAGCAAAGTGTGTATTGTGAAAGAGGAGTTCACGGGCTTCTTCGATTTTTCACAATTTTTTATACGAAACACATATCAACTTTGTATGCAGATTAGTGAACAAGCATGTTATGGATTGATTTGATAACATTTGAAGTAGTTAATCAAGCAATTTTAAATAAAAATCAATTTTAAAAGTTGCCTATTTTCTCATACAAACTTTTCTTTCATGGAGTGACATTTTATTTTTTGATTTTAAAATTGGTGTTTTTGTTTGAAAAATGAAGATATTTGCAGGTCATTGTCGTTTAGTTAATCAATTTGCATAGATTAGGGGATTTGATAACATCCTTGAATGATAACACTACGATTTGAATGGGTTAGGTTAAGATTGGCAAGTAGTTCTAAAGGGTGGTTTGGGGGGTGAAACCTCCCATACCTCTTTGGACACCTCCCCGAGTGATAACAGTACACTCTGTTACGTTAAAACATATTCATTTAGAAGGGTTTTAGTATGAATTATGAATGACCTGATTGAAACATTTAAGATTTTGTCTGGATACTACAGTGTGCCTGATTTGGAGCATATATTTAAAAGGAATGTCAATGAAAACCTTAGAGGACACCACCTAAAGTTGAGCAAATCTCGTTTCAAATGCAATCCAAGGAAGCATGCACTTAGTAACAGAGTGGTTGATGTGTGGAATAAATTGCCTGAGAGTGTTGTGTCTGCTACTAGTGTTAATCAATTTAAGAACAGACTGGATGATTATTTGAGATACAATGATATGGGCCTATTAGCTTGAGCTGCCTGTCCATTACAAATAATAATTATTATTATTATTAATAATCTAGAATTCAGTTTAAAAAAATGTAAAAACTTACCGTTCAAACTGCTGAACACAGCCAAATCTGCAATTGTCAACTCGTTACCAACCAAAAAAGTAAGTTGACTTAATGCTTCATTAAAATATTTCAATTTCTCTTGAGGTTCATTGTCAATTATTAAAGAAAATGATAGCCAATGTTCCACAGTTACTTTGTCCATAGATGTTGATCCATTGAGATTTGCCGAGCAGAAGCTGGCAGAGATAATTCTTAGGAGGTCGTTCTGCGTATCAAATTTTTTCTCCTCACCATTCTTGAATTTTATTTTATTTTCGCTGCCCCAGGAAATTTTCACAGAACCATTACTGGCATTCACATATTCGGCCGCAATAACACCACCTACAAAAATGTTAATTAACTAGTAAATAATGATGTAATAAACACGTAATACAATAGTGTGTAAATTAATTACATTTTTACTGTTATGATTTGACTATTTCAATACTGTTCTTATAAGGAATTTAATTTCAGGAAATGTAACTCAGTATTGCAAAAATAGCCGCAATCATAACCTAAATAAAATGGACAATAAATAGATTTATAACACAAAAAATGCTTAATATTATGTACTATTCACAAAATATATATAAACAAACCTAAAGGAGGGTTCGTTTTACTACAAAAAACTTCCATATTGTCCGGATATTGTTATTTCGAAGCTGACGAAATCACAAAACGCGAGATAAAAATATGAAATCTATTTCAAATTTGACACAAGTCTCGTTCTCTGACACATGTCGTGCGCATGCGCATCGATTAGCACAGAAAATTGATGCTGTGTGTGTTAAAAAAACTATTTTTAGAATAAAATAATCATCGATTTACATTAGCAGAAAAATGGTCTTATATTATTTTTAAAATTAAAAATCAATTTGAATTGAAAAAGATGAGTTAAAATAATATTTCGTTTATTTGTTTTAGCATCCAAATCTTGAGATTTTTTTATCAAAACTCAAATAATGCGTAGAATATTTTAGACTTAAGTTATTATAGGCGGTGGATAACATCATTACTGAAGAAAAAATACGATGCATATCTAGGATACGATGTTCACTTTAATAATAGTAATTGACACCAATTTTAAGTAGTATTATTATTATACTCTATCACTTTAGCTTCAAGTTACAACCTAATGTTGCCAGTCAAAAAGAACATCTGCAAGATTTTTCTCCACCCACCCTTTATCTCTTTACGTTTCCCAAATTTTCAGTTTTCTACCCCCTGAGCTTTGTCATATGGGGTGGAATATTATTTACGTATTTTTATACCATCTTTACTAATTTTATCTTTACTAACGTAATATTTAACCAATTTAAATATTTTTTATAAATAATGAACTATTTAAAAATTCCCAGGATATAAAAATAAATAAGCTGTAAGTCACTGTTGTTTAAAATCATTTTCACTTTAATTGAGTTCATTTGAAATTGATATGATTCATTTAATTTTCCATAAAAACTAACTATTTTTATTATCTCTTTTTCAAAAATAATAATATTTCTCAATTGATCTATCATGGATATATATATAAGATTTTATTTATATCAACATTAACTAATACAAAGCTAATTTATATAAAGCTTCAAAATTTTTAAAGCAAAAGTATAAAATATCATAAAGTTTCTCTATCTTGCGCCAGTTAAATACTAAGTTTCATTTCAGCTTAGTCGAGTCTCTTGGAAAACCGCAATGAATGCCCGCTCAATTGTTAATTTTGGCCTACCTTATCTTCTTGTCCTATCTGAATCGTAGGAAAGGCTTGTATATTAAAGACTTTTAGAGGATGTGGTCAAGCCAGCTGAATCTGTGGTGCCGATTCAATATAAGAAGTGAATGCTGTTTTACAAGGACTGGTCAAGTAAAATGAAATGGCCGCCAAGGGTATCGGTGTCCCATAGTAACAATGTACAAACAGCTCTTTACATTGTTACCATGGGAACACCGACCGACCGATACGGTTGGCAGCCATTTTGTTGCACTTGACTTAGGCCCCTGTTTTGGCGAGTACAATCTCATTTGAGACATAGTGGTACCACTGGTACCACCTAATAATAACCATTGACATTAGAGAAATCATTCTAATTCTCATTTCATTTGAATTTTTCAATCCTTTTCTACATAATATCTTCTTCTTCATGTGCCGTATCAGGTCACCCCGACATTGGCGATCACTTCGGCGAAAGCTTCCCTGTCTTGCGCTACCCGGAACAACTCCTCCACGCTTCTTATTCCGATCCAGTCTCGAAACATTTCGTATGCCTGAAGGCAGATGTCTTGGCTACATAATATAGTTACATGTTTTTCATGTTGCAGCCAATACCATACATGTATTATAGTCACTGATTTGTGATTGGATAAAAACAAAGAAACCTCTGAATGCATATTGAGACCTGGCTAGGATTGGATATAGGACGCGTGATGAAGCGTCAAAATGTTCGTACTCTTTCGTTAGTAATATGTACTTTTACGTATTTGATTATTGGAGCCGCAGTCTTTGATGCTTTGGAGTCAGACACGGAAAGGAGAAGAAGTGAAATGCTTTCAGGTCAGTTTACTTAAAAATGTACTTTTATTATTCTTTGTCTTTGGGTCATGACCTCCTAAACATAATATTCTGTCCTCAAGTTGGATACCTGAAACAGTTTTGCTACAATCTTCCTCCCCTCATTTCCCTCTTGAGTGACCTTTCATTATTCGCTTTGTAACCTTAGAGGTTGGTATCCTCTATACTAAATATAAAACTAATTTGATCCTTATTTGACTCTTTCTCCCTCATTATTATGTATCTACTGTTTTTTTCTTTTTCTATGATTCTTTGGGATTTTAAACATAGACAGTAATCATTCCTTAGGTATGGTATTGATTGTGTGTCGAGTCCCACAGAGCTCTCATCTCTACAGCATTTATACCTACTACATTTTTTTAAATATTTGATTATATTATATTTTGCAGATGTAAAGAATGGTTTGATGAGGAAGTACAATATAACTCCAGAAGATTACCACATGATTGAGATAGTAATTATTGAAAATAAACCTCACAAGGCTGGACCACAGTGGAAATTTGCTGGGGCCTTTTATTTTGCCACTGTAGTGATAGCCGTCATAGGGTATGGACATTCCACCCCAGTCACTATTGGAGGCAAAGCTTTCTGCATGGCTTATGCAATGGTAAAAATACTATTATTATTCATAAAATTTTTGTTTCAATTGTATATATTATACTAAGCTGACTCGGCCGTCGAACTTCGACCTAATCTTTGAGAAGAATTAATACTAGAGAAATAATGTGTTTCTGTGCATGGTCCCAACAAGTACCACGTGACTGCTGTTAAATTCATACAAACTGTGACGTTTGTCGGGAGGGGTGTGTGACAAACGATTTTTTATTTTCAATAATTTAGCGTTAAAATAGTTGAATTTTATGTTTTAATCATACAATTAGTTAAAGGAAGTGCCTATGGGTTTTGTTATGTTGTCTGGTGCTTGTAGATAAAAGCAAAATGAATTATTATTGATAATTTATCTTCAGTCACGTGACTGTTGAATAAAGGAACTTTGTTCTGCGCATCCAAAAAAGTTCTCTAATTTACTCAGTGGACCTAACCCAGAATAAAAAAAAAAAATTTTACTCCTGGTTTATGCAATGTTTGTTACATTTTAACCTTTTCTACTTGTAACTACCCTCCAAGGAGTGGTATTGAACTCATACTCCGCTTAAACCTTCCCGGACATTAGTAGAACAGATTACCAAAGTTTCATTGAAATACGTTCACTGGTCATTGAATCTATCGAGTACAAATGACTTTGTGGCAAACACGACCGTAAGAGAGCTAAGCTAAAAGGTCAACCACTTGTCACCGCCACTCTTAAATTCCTTTGACTAACCTGGCTGGGATTAAGAAAGACCACAGAAGATGCAATACACCCTTCCAAAC
Organism: Mystacides longicornis; assembly: GCA_963576905.1. Taxonomy (NCBI): domain Eukaryota; kingdom Metazoa; phylum Arthropoda; class Insecta; order Trichoptera; family Leptoceridae; genus Mystacides; species Mystacides longicornis. The sequence goes on along the minus strand of OY756439.1, from coordinate 4,937,354 downwards.
CATAAGAAGACTCTATAAGGTGGATACTCTACGGGCGAGGTGTTGACTCGGATGAAGCAGTGGGCATGGCGAGGACCTGTGGAGTCCAAATGCTCTATTTAGGGAGCGGACATGGAAAAAGAAGAAGATTATACATAGCCTACCACAATGTTTCTCATAGTTGGACTATCCTATAATTGGTTAGTTTGTCCGTAGCTCAGTATATTTTATAAGAAAATACTGAGTTACGAAACACTTTCCCGGAGGTTCCCAATCTTTTTCGGTTGAAGTTGAGTTAGGTAAAGAGAATGAATCGCCACTTACTTATATTTGTCTTTTTTACTTATCTTGTCTCTCCGCATTGTCTTATAAAATAACTATGAGTAAAACTAAATTAACTGTATCTTACTCTACTTTGATACACCTTGTAAGTATGAAATTGAACACTTCAAATAATGATTTTTAATTTTTTGTTTGATTCAGGTTGGGATACCCTTGGGCTTAGTAATGTTCCAGAGTATTGGTGAGAGGTTAAACAAGTTTGCATCGGTCGTGATAAGACGAGCTAAGTGCTATCTGAGATGTAACACAACCGAAGCAACAGAGATGAATTTGATGTTTGCTACCGGTTTATTGTCGTCAATTATAATTACCACAGGTTTGCAATATTATAATTTAATATTTTTTATTATAACACTTCCAGCCATAGATATTTTATCTTCGAATTTGATTTTTCTTTCATTTACGTGACAGAGAGCTTGTTGTGAACCTTTAGCCAGCAAATATTTGATGCACTCATAGACAAAATTTTACGTCGTGTAAAACTAAGTTCTGACAGTAGACATGGCTGTTTTGCTAAATAAAAGCAGTAATGCTTTCCCAAAATTTTACTATATTCAGGGGACTGGTAATTCGAAGTTTTTCTTAAAAGATGTATCTACTACTAGAGTGTGCTGTAGAATTTTTATAATCTGGCAACCCTGTTCACACATAATGGATGATTGTTTTCAGGAGCTGCTGTGTTCTCTAGATATGAAGGTTGGAGTTATTTCGATAGTTTTTATTACTGCTTTGTCACTTTGACAACAATTGGATTTGGTGATTATGTCGCCTTACAGGTACTTATAAATCATTTATTTTTATTGGTTTTGAGCAAGCAGCCTTGGCTGATGGGCCGCATCATCTGTCGTTTTGAGAAAATCATCCAATCTGTTCTTGAAAGCATTCGCTGATGGTGCTTGTATTACATTCTCTGGTTTTAAACGGTTCCATATATTCACCACTCACTTCAAATTAAGTTCTTTCTTGCATTACTGTGAAATTATTATCATGTTTTTTCTAGATTATAATATTTCCAATGTCTGAAACCCAAATGAATCATAAAATATAGCATGGCAAAATAGTCAAGAAAACCTTATAGTCGAAACTAACTTTTTTAAAACAAAAATAAATTTGAGCTCATGTTAGCATAACATTTTTTTTAATTTTATTTCATACTTACTTTCTGGTCCGGAGTAAATCTAGCAGGTGTACCTGATTTTAGCAAATGACACAGCAATACATATCTGTTTTATTAACATTTTATAAATGCAACAAACTTTACTCATTGTATACCAATTGGCAGAAATTTAAATTAAATATTAATATTAAAATTTTTGTTTCATTCCAGAACGATCAAGCGTTACAAACAAAACCGGGATACGTTGGTCTGAGTCTTGTGTTTATTCTGTTTGGATTGGCTGTGGTTGCTGCCAGCATCAATCTTCTTGTACTTCGCTTCATGACCATGTGAGTATTATGGAAGATCCCCTATTTTTTAAACAAGTGTTTTTTGCTATAATAATGTAACATGTTTAATCAAGTATAATTTAATTTGATTTGCTTATGGTCTTAAAAATATGGATGTATTTTTGTTGTTATGATACAGATTATCCAAACATTGTTATTCTCTTGTTATTTAGGAATGCTGAAGACATTAAACGTGAAGATAACGAACTACAGTCCGCGTCTCACCATGTGATTACGCTGGATGGAGAAGTCATGGCAGTCAATGGAAAGCTGTTGGCTGGACACTCCAACTTAAGGGGAATACCAGATTATGATCAAACTTCGGTAAGATATTTGTACATTTGAAGGCTGCTTATGATAGAGGGGTTCTCACAAATAAATACTCAACTAATCCTGTGATAAACAACAATGATAATAAAATGCTAAAAAAATACACATGATTTTGGGGGAGGGGGGTAAATCCGAAACATCACCAAGGGGGAGAGGTCTAAGAAGCTGCAAAAAACCCTCACGTTAAATAGACAACCCCATCTTAAAAGACTTTTTTAACCTCTCTGCACTTGTCATAAAAAAAGATTAAAAACAGTATTTTTTTCTATTTCTAGGTTTGTTCGTGTAACTGCCTCGGCCACAATCAGTACAACGCTCAAGAATTAGTGTTGTCTGGCGGGGGACCTTGCGAGGAACGAAATGTTCCGCCTCCCAGGAAGAGACCTTCCTTAGCTTTGTTGTTACAGCATGGAAAAAGAGCATCAGTTTAAACGGAAGTGGAGAAGAATACTATAAAATACTTTTTTACTCTGTAATATTTTTTTTTTCAAATTTTACCTTAAATATTATAACATTATTTATATGGTATGTATTTGGAAGTGCCAAATAATCAATTGTTTTTTTTTTTCAATACTTAAAATTGAATTGTTTTTTTTTACAACATGATCCAAATGAAACAAATACTCTTCGAAGCATATGTGTTACCTTCTATACAGGTGAGTCCTGGCACCTGAGCAATATCCCAGGCACAAAAAGCCTCTTGTTGGTTCTGAGCATATTCATATAAAGATGCATTTATACCAAGCACCCAGAGCTTGAAAAGAGTACAGTATATTTTCCTAATCGTTGATATGGTCACCAAGTAAATAATAACCAGAAAGAATTGTCAGTGCCTACTAATAAGTTGTTTCCATGGTGTCCAGTATCAACCATTAGAAAAATATACTCTCTTTTCAAGCTCTGGGTGTTTGGTCGTCTGGTATAAATGCACCTTTACATGTCAAAACTACACCAATTTTTATGTACCATTTTTAGAGGATTTTTTTTCAATTTGCCCGTTACGGGCTTGCAACGTTCTTCTACTGTTGTTTCAAAGGCTGCCTCAGGGTGATCATTTTTACCTTTCTAAGTGTCACAGACATACTGAAGCCGCTTTCAGTCGATTATTATGATATGATAGTGGACCAAACACTGAAACTACTAGTAAAACTAACTAAATTCAAATGTAAAAAAGTTTATTAAAAAAAAACTTATTAATTAATAAAAAGGTGTACCATTGATTCAAATTTTTCAACCATACGTCCATACATTAAATTTAAGCTGAAAATTTCCTACTAATGGCTTCTTCGTAATAAAAATATTTAGAGGTTATATCAGGACACAAGCTCCCAGAGTCAAATGCAATGAAATGGCCACTATTAGTGTTGTTTAGTCGGTGTTACCATGGTAAAAAAAGTACAAACAACAAATTTTTACCACTGGCGACCATTTTATTGCTATTGATTCCGGCCCCATATTTGCACCTAGCCATGGATGTAACAGTTAATGTCATATTTTTTTGACAAGTCAATGTGTGGTAAATTTGTCAACTATAATTGAACAATTATGTTGTTTTTTTCTTCCATCAAGATTCTCTCTACTGTCTTGCGTTCTTTGGAAACAAGATTGAAGGAATTTGGGCATGGTGTGGGAAGAGGTAGATAATTGACGTGAAACAGTGGAGGACTATTGAACTGATCCATTTATGGTGAATGTGGTTAATTAAACTAAGATTCTACTGAATAAAAGTTAATTATAACATGTTCTTGAAAAAAATAAATCAATTTAAACAACCCAATAAAAAACTAGTTAAAATATTTACAAAAACTCTAAACACTGGGAAGAAAAGAATTCATTTTAAGTGCGTATGTACAAAATAGTCTTAGATCTTACAAATAACATAATTCTTATAAAAAAATAAAAACCTAACAATTATCAGTAACAAAACAAATTCACCTTTTCGACGCTAGATGCCTAGTGTCGATGATCAAATTGTGTATCTTGGAAACGACATCTGGCAGAAACGACCAGCCCATTGTGACCGAATCCAAAACATCTCTGAACATTGAATCTGTTATTCGTGATCTGCCCACCGATGTTTTAATTCTGACATTGTCGGATTTGGCGTAGTGAAGTATTCTCTTGCTCTGTAGTTTAATTTCAATGTCCCATGCGCATAAATGGAAACCGTCACATATCTCGAATGTCCATCTAAAAATAAATACCAATAAGATTTGAATCATGCTATTGGATTGAAATGTGAGTTGAATAATATGGTACCTATAGCGAAATTTAGGGGCCAAGAAAAATATAAAAAATTTCTTAAGCCCCCCCATTTACTATCACTCCATCTGTGAAAATGGAGTAATGCCTTTCCAAAAAATAACCATCAGTGAGGAAAACCAAATGGATGATGTATAGTGATAGGGTGAGTGGGATATCCATCAGTTCAACATTCAATCGCGTCAAGCCATTCCTCCCTCACTCCAAATGGATTGTCAATGGGGAAACTCGAGTGGACGTGGTCCAACTCGTGACGTCACTTGATCGTCGGTGTTAAAAACTTCCAAAGGTCCAACTTTGTTTCATTTATGGCTGGTTTACACGGGCTTCGTAGCTAAGTGCTTAGTACTTGTCACTAATACTAAGCCTCAATGTGTAAACTGTGAGATTAGTGCTTAGTATTAGTGTTTGTGAGTAGTGCAAGTGAATAGAAATTGATCCTATTTACTAAGCAACAAGTCAATACCTAACCCACGTGTTGTTGCTTGTTGACCTTGTGTAAACAACTCGACAAGTTAGTTAGTGACAAGTTGTACACGATCGTTCCATTTGGAATGTCTGGTCACTAATAACTTCTACTGGCTCCAACGTGTAAACGGGTACTTCTCACTTGTCATATTGAAGCTTAGTATTAGTGACAAGTAATAAACACTTAGCTACGAAGCCTGTGTAAACCAGTCATTAGTCATCACCAGGGTATACGTGTTGCCGTTTTAAATTTGATCATAGCAAAATGTGTGTGTAGTGAAATTTTATAATCTGTCAAAATGGAGTTGTTAAATCATAAAAAAAAAACAGAATCAAAAGAAAAACATAAAAAAAGGTTACTTACTTATATTCATCGACAAGTTTGAGATTGTACTTGACATAAAGAGAATAGCAAGCTTTCAGCCACTGCCAAGCCTTGTCCGTCACCTGGTAACACTTTTCTACCATCACAACCATGTCCCCGCTGACGACAAACGAAGATTTCAATGATCGTGTATCCAACTCGACCAATACCATCTTGGAGGCAACATCTAGTAGAGCGTTCATCGTGCCAGACGAAGAAGCTGAAATATAGTTCCAATTTTAATATAGTTAAGTATAAATATTATTTTCGGTTCTCAATTTTTTTTGCATCTTTTTTCCCTCTCCCCCCAAGTCTAATGTAGTGAGGTTTCAGAGACCCCCTCCCCCCCCATGCATAATCACGTTAATTTATTGTTATTGTAGAAAAAAAGTCTAAAATATAATAAAAAGCATAATCATTCCACATTTTTGCAATTTTTTTTTTACCCATCACGCCTTTTTCCGAAGGGGGTAGGCGGAGAGTCCGCTAAAATTTAGCACCTCCTGAAATGAAGTGGGTCTTCTAAAAGGTTATTCCATAACATCAGTTTTCATTTAAGCGACTATCTGCTAATTTTAGCGGAACGGTCAGTTACAGAATAAGCTTTTATAATTTAGCGGCCTCTATTTTTTTGACGGGAGCTATATTTTAGTGGATCTCATTGAGATATATGTCAGATTAGGACAAATGGGGAATTGCTTACAAAGATTTACAATTTGATGCAATAGGAAATGTTTTTGTGGTTGATCTTTTGCTGTTGAAATTTGTACAAATTTTTACATATTTTAAATTAAATAACAATAGATGAAAGTAAAAAATATGTAGGTATAAAGTTTTGCTCATACAGGTAGGATATTTTCCAATTATGTAGTTTAGAAAAATATGACTTACATGGTTTTTGTTCCACTGATATATCAGCTATGTGAATGTCAGTATTGTCGCCATCTTTAGACATATCTTCGCTCAGAGAAACTTTGACTAAGACATGTCCATCCATTAGTGAGAATATAATTTCTCTATTTTCAAATACAACATCGCACATTTCCCTAAAAAAGAAGATAAAACATTAAAATGGATTCAGGGTTATTAAATGCGAATTCATTAATATATATTTCATCAGCTTGTTTTACAGCCTCAGTGCAGAAAACCTGGTGAAGTTAGTTTGGATACCATGGAATCATAGGCAATGAGGAGGCTCATGAACATGGTAAAACTGGCAGAGAAAGACTTACATTAGTTTCTAACTTCAAATGGGGCATATAAAATTGACTTTTTCATTTGATATATTTGTTAATGTACCTATATGTTTTGTACTTGTATATATTTTTTAATTAATAAATAAAAAATAAATAAAAAAATTAGGCTGCAAGCCTATCTGCGAATTGCCACCAAATGCTTTCACATGGGTCATAGACAACAGTTGTGAAATTTGGGCAAACAGAACAGGGTTGAAACATGCAAATGAACTGCAGCCCTATTCACGGAAAAGTTTAAGTCTAAGTTTAGTTCGAAGTTCGAACGAAGTTCGATTCAAACTTTTCCGTGAATAGGGCTGCTGGTAATAATAATTGTAGGCGGCGACTATCTACAGTCTATGTATCTATTCACGGAAAAGTTTGAATCGAACTTCGTTAAACTTAGACTTAAACTTTTCCGTGAATAGGGCTGCTGATTAGAGGGACTTGGACTCTTGGCATGTGCAGGGTGTGTGGGGAATCACTTCGAGACCACAATGCACCTCCTGTGTGAGTGCCTACCAATGGTGCATAATAGACACAAAAATCTGGGCAAATTCTTGATGAGCCCAGATGAAATTAAAGATTTGAATGCCAACAAAGTCCTCTGCTTTTTCCAGGTGGCTGGACCAAGTGATGAACTCTAAATGCGGGGCTAGTCACAATAGTTCCATTATGGGACGCAATGACGGCAATCTCCTTGGAGGCAGCAGGCCTAATAAATAAAATTAATAAACAGGATACTCTCAGAATTTCAGCACTGAAGCTTTCGGAAAAAGAAGGATTCTTGCAAGGAACTTGCAGACTGGAGAGGCATATGTTCAGAGAATAACATAACATCCATTCCCATCCTCTGTTACTATGATGCTACGCTCACAAAAGAAGCCATGCACTTGGACGGCCACTTTTAAACTCCGAGAAGACAAGGATACTCGCACCAAGACATACTCACAGAGAGAGACTTTGATACAAGTGGCACACGACACTTTGTCTTTCATTAAAAAAAATCTTGGCACCGGAGTTCAAACCAAGTCGTCTATCAACAGGTTTACACAAGACCAAAATAAAAAAGAAATACTTACAAATTGGAAACGTAATCCTCCACCATCTTTCGTAATGTTGGTTTCGATTGTCCAACGACCGTTGGCTTTGTTTCACAAACAAAACTCTGATTCGTCTCTGTTGATGTTCTTAAGCTTTCTTCTAAAATGTTTTGAGTCATAGCAATATTTTTGTTATCCAGACTTCTTGTTTCACAATTGTTTTCAATTTCCTCTCTTCGATTACAAAGTTCGGACGATCGATGATTGTCGACTTCATTCTCATCTTGATCGTCATTGGTTCTGGAACACTTTTTGAATTCATTGGATTTATCTAAAGAACTGTCAACCAACGACATGTTAACATTTTCAATGAAGTGATCGGAGCTGTTTAGTCTGTCATGTACATCGTCATTCATTTCTTTTATTTTTGCAAAACGTTCCAACTGCCCTCGCGATATAACGTATGTTTGCGAATCAACGTCTTCGTTCAAACTGACTGATTTCTCAGGTTGTTCCAATTTACTAGAGTCCACAGATTGTGTTGTAATTTTATCAATGCTTATTTCTTTAAGCCACAAGCATACCTCGGGTACAACGATCTTCTGTTTTTTGGGATAATTCAATGAATCTTTAGTCATGTCTGAGTCTGATTTACGTTTTTCACTTCCCTTTGTCATACTAACGTCGCTTATTTTAGTTTCTTTGTTGTCAACCAAATAATTCTTCTGTGTATTTTGACATATTGACACACTGCAGTCTTTTTGTTCCAAATTTAAATTTACACAACTTTCATTACTTTCTGAAGTAATGGTGGAAGCTACTTGGGATAATACATTTTCTGATTTACTTTCTATATTGCTTACACCTTTATTTGTAGAATTTTCAGAGTCGGCAATAGGGTGGTATGTTGATTTCTCATGATCGCTGGATTTGGAATCTTCTACAAGTTTTTTCAAATCATAATTTTTGCCAACAATTAAAACATCAGTACTCTTATGAAGAACTTTTGTACACTCAACATTTTCATGTATGGAAATATTTATTTCATCAACTGACATATGAAAATCATCTACATTTTCGTTAGCATTTGCTACTACTCTCGGAGACATGGCGTCAATTCTGGATAATGTTTTCTCAGGACACAATGGGTCATTTACTTCAATTGTTTTATCTTTTTCTGGAATTTTGTGACCACTTTCAGTACTAGAGGATTTGTCATTTATTGAAGCGGAATTATCTGAAGTAATATTGAGTTTATTTTCCATTTGCATTACTTCTGATGTGCTTTCGTTCATGACTTGAAAATCCATATCAGACTCGTCTATATTTGGCAGGCTTAAATTGGATTTATCAGCCCCAAAAATGGAATTATTGGCAGACTTACAAGGATCCCTATACCCCTCGTAACATTTACTGATCTCCATAATTTTTTCAGGGGCATAATTCTTACTAAACAAAACTGACTTGGATTCGTCTATGTTTGGATTGAAATAAGACACATTATTGAAGGTGCAATTGAAACTGTTCATCTTTGGAGGTATTCTAGGCGCAATACCAGACACAGACATATAGCTTTCATTGACCAATTTGGAATTATGCAATAAGTCAGCACATCCCTGTTCAAAGTAATTTTCATGCACGCTCTCTGCATTGTCCCTATTTAATGAAACATTCTGGCAATGGGTATTCATTGGTATCTTTTTGTCGATTTTGTACTGATAGTCGCTGGACTCTTTCAAGTTATTTGTGGTCTTATCTTTGCTTGTTTCTACCAAATCCTGTGCTTTGTTTGATATTTCTGAGTTTCTACAGTGATTTCCATAACTTACATTATGAATGTTATTATCTGATGATTGGAGTTTTGCTAACTCGTTCTTCACAAAACTGTTACATGGATAGGCCATCTGTTCTTTTCCATTTGCTTTATCACTGTTATTTTCTTTTAAGCAATTATTTTGATTATCAATCCTGTCCATGGGACTTTTGAACGTATCATTTTTATCAGAAACATTAAATTCAGATGTTTCTTTAAATTTACTTGTAGTTTGTACATTTTCATTATTGGCATTTTTTAAATTGATTTGCATCGACATCCTCTCATTTGATTCATGAAAACCAATGTAAACGGCATCTTTTGTGTGATTTTGAGAAATATTTGAATTATTTTCCGATTTTTCATCATTTTTCGATGATGAAGATTTTCTGAAAACGAATACATCTTCTTTATTGTTGAGTCTAACCATTCCGATAGGAGATGTGGATGTTGTCAAACCATCCTGCTTACAAGAAGAACTTTTTTCATTAGTATTGTCATTTAATATTCGTGGTGCAGCATTATTATTTTTAAATGACAAAGCATCTTCTCCAGTGGCTTTAGTTAAAAGGAGAGTTTTTTTATTCGAAATATCATCCTCTTTTAGGTTTATAGGAACAACACCAGTCATAGACATATCAAACTCAGGAGTATTATTCTTGTTATTTGTAATATCAATGGTCTTGAATTGTAGGGGGAATACACCTGTTACAGACATATCAATTTCTGGTATATCTTCATTATTAGCATTGTCAACAGGCTTTGCTTTTATGGGAACTATACCTGTCATTGACATATCTAATTCTAACATTTTCTCATTAAAATGGATTGTTCTTCTCTTATTTGTATTTTCATTGGTTATCGTTTGTATGGGAACTACACCTGTAATGGACATGTCAATTTCTGGTATATCTTCATTATTAGCATTGTCAACAGGCTTCGCTTTTATGGGAACTATACCAATCATTGACATATCGAATTCTAGCATTTTCTCGTTAAAATGAATGGTTCTTCTTTTATTTGTATTATCATTGGTTACGGTTTGTATGGGAACTACACCTGTTATGGAAAAGTCAATCTCTGGCATATCTTTCTTATTTGCATTGTTAACTAATTTTGCTTGTATGGGAGCTATGCCAGTCATCGACATATCAAATTCTGGCCTGTCCTCGTTAAAATGAATGGTTCTACGTTTATTTGGATTATCATCAGGCTTTATTTGCATAGGAGCTCCACATGTCAATGACATATCAAGCTTCGGCATATTTTCCTTATTTTTATTGTCAACATCTTTAGTATTTTGCATTGGAACTACACCTGTTATGGACATGTCAAGCTCTGCTATATCTTCATTATTTGCATTGTTAACTAATTTTGCTTGTATAGGAGCTACGCCAGTCATTGACATATCAAATTCTGGCATGTCCTCGTTAAAATGAATGGTTCTCCGTTTATTTGGATTATCATCAGGCTTTATTTGCATAGGAGCTCCACATGTCAATGACATATCAAGCTTCGGCATATTTTCCTTATTTTTATTGTCAACATCTTTAGTATTTTGCATTGGAACTACACCTGTTATGGACATGTCAAGCTCTGGTATATCTTCATTATTTGCATTGTTAACTAATTTTGCTTGTATAGGAGCTACGCCAGTCATTGACATATCAAATTCTGGCATGTCCTCGTTAAAATGAATGGTTCTCCGTTTATTTGTATTATCATCAGGCTTTATTTGCATAGGAGCTCCACATGTCAATGACATATCAAACTTCGGCATATTTTCCTTATTTTTATTGTCAACATCTTTAGTATTTTGCATTGGAACTACACCTGTTATGGACATGTCAAGCTCTGGCATATTTTCATTATTTGCATTGTTAACTAATTTTGCTTGTATGGGAGCTACGCCAGTCAATGACATATCAAATTCTGGCTGGATTGTTCTTCGCTTATTTGTGTTGTCATCAGTTACTGTTTGTATGGGAGCTACACTCGTCATAGACATATCAAATTCTGGCATATTTTCATTGAAGTGAATTGTTCTTCGCTTATTTGTGTTGTCATCAGTTACTGTTTGTATGGGAGCTACACTCGTCATAGACATATCAAATTCTGGCATATTTTCATTGAAGTGAATTGTTCTTCGCTTATTTGTGTTGTCATCATTTACTGTTTGTATGGGAGCTACACTCGTCATAGACATATCAAATTCTGGCATATTTTCATTGAAGTGAATTGTTCTTCGCTTATTTGTGTTGTCATCAGTTACCGTTCGTATGGGAGCTACACTCGTCATAGACATATCAAATTCTGGCATATTTTCATTGAAGTGAATTGTTCTTCGCTTATTTGTGTTGTCTTCAGTCACTGTTTGAACGGGAGCTACACTTGTCATAGACATGTCAGATTCTGGCATATTTGCATTGAAATGAATTGTTCTTCGCTTATTTGTGTTGTCATTGGGCACTGTTTGTATGGGAGCTACACTCGTCATAGACATATCAAATTCTGGCATATTTTCATTGAAGTGAATTGTTCTTCGCTTATTTGTGTTGTCATCAGTTAATGTTTGTATGGGAGCTACACTCGTCATAGACATATCAAATTCTGGCATATTTTCATTGAAGTGAATTGTTCTTCGCTTATTTGTGTTGTCATCAGTCACTGTTTGTATGGGAGCTACACTCGTCATAGACATATCAAATTCTGGCATATTTTCATTGAAGTGAATTGTTCTTCGCTTATTTGTGTTGTCATCAGTCAATGTTTGTACAGGAGCTACACTCGTCATAGACATATCAAATTCTGGCATATTTTCATTGAAGTGAATTGTTCTTCGCTTATTTGTTTTGTCATCAGTCACTGTTTGTACAGGAGCTACACTTGTCATAGACATGTCAAATTCTGGCATATTTTCATTGAAGTGAATTGTTCTTCGCTTATTTGTGTTGTCATCAGTCAATGTTTGTACAGGAGCTACACTCGTCATAGACATATCAAATTCTGGCATATTTTCATTGAAGTGAATTGTTCTTCGCTTATTTGTTTTGTCATCAGTCACTGTTTGTACAGGAGCTACACTTGTCATAGACATGTCAAATTCTGGCATATTTTCATTAAAATGAATTGTTCTTCGCTTATTTGTGTTATCGTCAGTCACTGTTTGTATGGGAGCTACACTCGTCATTGACATATCAAATTCTGGCACATTCTCATTGAAATGTATAGTTCTTCTTTTGTCAGTAGGGATGTTAGAATTGATTATGTCAGTTCTTGTATTTGTCATTTCTTTACTAATTTCTGGTAAAAGTGTATTACTGACACTTGTAATTTGTTTGGTCATTATTTCCCGCATGGCCACGTTGTTTTCTGGTACATTATAATTAAAATTAGTAACCCTCTTATCATCCTTAGAATCTTTACTAGTAATTATTTTTACTGGTGCATCTAATTTAGATTTATTATTTACATGTTGCAGATTTTTACTTTTATCTTCATTAACGTGAATCTGATTATCTATGGGAATAATTTCAGCAGTCTTCATCGTAACGTCACATATATAATTCGTCACATTACTGTCTTTTTCTATATTTGATTTTAAATTATCTTGATCTTTCTGAAATGGTGTAAGTGTACCAGTGTTTCTACAATCACTCCGTACATTTGGTCTTATAGGTACTGAACACGACATATAGAAATCAGATATTTCAGAATCTAACGCAGTCTTGGTTCTTTCATCGATTACAGGAACTTTGACCGGTTTAGCAGAATCAGATTTTGGCTTTTCTCCTTCTCCAGAAGAGAGACAAACATTCTGTTCTTTTCCATAGTTGACATTTTCGTGTGAAATGATGTCATTACATTTAGGTGCTGTTTGGGGACCTAATTTTTTATTAGTGTATTCTCCACGATCCAAGCTTTGTGTCATGGCTGAAACGATATCGGACATGGAGGTGTTACAATCATTTTCATTGGATAAAATGGGAGAAGTACCTAATTGATCAGCACGACGAACTATATTAACTTTACAATCTTCATTTTCTTGATTTATTTTCAAAAAATCTGACTTGTCTAAATCATCCACATTTCGACTGTCATTAAAATTATTACATTCCACAAATTCGAAATTTTTATCTTGCACACCATGGTCTATTGAGTCATCTAAGTCAGAAGGGCCTTTACTTTTTATGGGCAGATCAATAGGTGTTTTGATATCAGCCAATGGATCCATTTCAATATAGTCAGGACAGGTCAAGGACATATCTAACTCTTTCACATTATAACCAATTGTCTCTCTTTTATTATTCATTTTAATTTCTTTAGTAAAACAATATGTCATTGATACATCTTCTTCTCTAACTAAATCATTAGTGTAAACTTCGTTTTTAACAGTATTAAGAATAACATCAGATTCAGATTTGATTTTTTTATCGGGAACATCTCGCTCATTCGTATCTGCGATAGGTCTTTTAGCGCCGAAACTGTAGAAATCTTCGATATGAAGACTCTCGTTTTTTATATTATGGTATTCTTCCTTGATGCAAAGATGTTCCTCCACTTCCACTTTGACCTGTTCTTCAATATTATAGGAACAACCCTGAATTACGATATTTTCTTTATCCTCGCTCCATTTGCTCTTATCTTCGACCATAGATATATCGAAAGGGGCTTTTTTGATTTTATTTACTTTATTCGTTTCATTTGTGACAATTATGACGGGCAAGTCTTGAGTGATTGACATTTCAGCTTGACTTTCGTTAAACAAAATGTCGCCTTCCGATTCCACTTTTATTTTGACTTCTTCGGATTTTATGTACGACAATGGTTCGTCTTCGTGTGGAATTTTATAATTGATTAAAATGTCCGTTTGTTCCGTTATAGAAGGCTGGGTAAGTTCAAGCACCAAGTTAGGCGTAGCCTTGTTATCGACAGGACGTTTAAAGCCCGATAGCATTGCCTGTATATCCACACAATGCTCGTCTTCGTCATCATCAACATGATCTTCATTATTCGTATTGAAAATTGGCAAAGTGTGATTCAGTTTGTTTTGCTCTTGCTTAATGTTGAGGTTATCATCATCAACAGAAATATGCAAGTGTGAACCTCCGGAGTCGGACAAGTCGGGTTTGTTGTGCTCCTCATATATATTGTGCCATATTGTGTTCCCTTCTTCGGAGGTGAATAGTCTGAAAACAAAGGACTGTTGCACTACCATTTTTTTTATGAAGCATTGATAAAAACACAACAGAAGCAGTGTACTACATTAAAAAACAAATTAAATATAAAGAAATATCATTATTATAGAAAATAAGTCTTCTTGTTTGGGCCCATTGCAAAACAAAAGTGGTAACGGAAGGCGGGCCCCGAAAATTGTCAAGTGGCCCCTAAGGGATAGGAAGAGAAGTGTTGGCAGACCCATTAAAAGATGGACAGACAACATCATACCAGTGGCGGGACAAAAGCATAGATTTTAAATTGGTGAAAGCGGGCTACTGGAGAATGAATAGGTAAAACATAATCAAATCGGCAGAAAATGTTACAATAGCCTCTTGATTTAATTTTGTACAAAATATTATTGTGAAATACATTTAAATTGAGTGATGTAGTATAAAACAAATAACAATAATGAGTTTATATAAACTTACGCCACCCCTTTTTTGTGTGAAAAACTGACTCTCCTGTTTCTGATGGTTTCCGTCGTAGTGGCCCCATCATCTTCATTATTCTCACTAGGACGTAACTGATCAAGCTCACCCAATGGATTACGAGCCTTCGAAGGTTTTAAAATTGAAGATCTACGACCTTTCTCTAAAGGCATTTTGATAAGAAATTATTTAAAGTGCAAAGTTTAACTAATAATTCCAGAGTCGAAGAATAAATTTACAAATTAATACCGAATAACACATTTGTATAATAACATGTTGATTTTTTTTATGAAAATTGCTCGCGCATTTAGATTTTTATTTAAATTTTAACAATAAAACCGCGCATAAAATAAACTATCGCTAAACAGTAAACATAAAACGCACTTCAAAACTTCAAAAATAACCGAAAACACCAAAACTTCATAAACAATAACCATAGACAATAATAAATATTACCTTTTTCGACTAAAGCCTAGACCAGTGGTTTTCAAAGTGGTCATACCTACAGAATACAGAGAAGTCGGCGAAACGGCATGAAGAGAATGCAAGTGTCTGGAGGACGAAAATTCAGCTTCTCCCAAGGATTTTTTTAAATAGGCGTATCTGCAGCCACGTGATGACATAACAGACAATCCAAATCTTTTTGTTCTCCTTGTTTTGGTTTTAACGGGTATTATTTTGTATGTTATGATTGTCTTCGTTGCGAAAAAATAATGAATCAAGCTTCGAACGGAATCCGTTTAACTCATTTACTTTTGTGGTTCTGCGCCATCTCTATTTCTTGGATTCGCTCAGACATTGTAAGAATTTTCATGAGTGAGTCAGCTATGAGACACTCGAGCTTGCAGTTAGAACACGGGCGTAGATGGTTTATTTTACACTATTTTAACTAACTGTATTTCGTTTAATATAATATCCTATTTAAAAATCTGTGGCATTACAGTTTTATTTTGATTTTACTGCCTGGGTAGTGAGTACGTAACTTTTGCTATAGCACGACTAACCACACATCAATCTAACTACTCATAACCACGGCTTAACTACATAATAACCACGCTGAAACGCACAACTAACTACATTTGTAACGTTACGTACTCGCGCTAACTACACTAGGAAGTAGTTAGTCGTGCTAGCCCTTACGTACTCACCCCCCTGGGTAGCTTTACCTTTTTCCCTGGTGTGATGATGTGAAAACAATTTTTTTCGCATGGTAACACAATTTTATCTTTGCACTTTTGCCATTGTCATTTTTGATTAAGTGTCATCGTTAGCTATATATAACAATGTCGTCGAATAATTTGCGAGGTCCGTAATTTTCTGAAATATTTATATTTTAATGCGTTCATTGCATTTAATTAATTGAATTCTATCTATTTTTAAGAAATATCTGCTTACAGCGATTAGATTAACATTTTAATTGTGAAATTAAATTGTTTATATTTATGTTTGTTGTCATAGAAAATGGTTTTATGAATAATACAGTCTATCTTATATTAAAATACACCTAAATTACGCATATTTATGTTGCCTTTTAATAGTGATTAATACATTTAAGCGTTCTAAGTTATGTTTTAACTTATTTCGTATTGCAATGAGATGTTTTTTTAATTGGCTTACTTACAGATCAAGATAATCAAAACCCACCACTCGCCGAAGATGATGAAGGAACGTCTTCCAGTTCCCCAGATGACACTCAAATCGATAGCATTAGGCAAAATTTTTATCAGAAACTAATGGTTGGAGAAGCACAAGGACATGCCATGGATGATTCTGAAGAGGAAGTACAGGTGCTTGATGAACTCTCCATTGATGCGATTGTCAAATATATACTGAGTGAACAGTGTTCCAATATCATAACTTTGGCGGGAGCAGGAATATCTACAGGTTAGTGTGACTTAATTTTTACCAATGTATTGATTGTTATCTAATATCAAAAAAAAAATTGGTTAAATTTTCGAATAGGTTATGCTGATATTTCAACTCTTGTTTCTTCACTCCTCTGAATTAAAATGGTAGTTATTTAGAAATTGTTAACTTTTTAAATTGATATAATATTATTTTATTATAAAAATAAACAATGCATCAAAATCAATTAAAACATCTAAATGTATCATTTAAAATAACCTCAAAACCACGGAGCATTACTTATTGTTTTGTAATAGGTAATATTTGACATTACCATTTTATGTCATTTTGAAAATTTTATCATGCCTATTGTATTTTTGCTTACAAAATAAAGGCCAACCTACCGACATCTTTGTATAGAAAAGTGTTTGTTTTTATCAATAAGACCAAAATAACAAAAATACCATTATTTTTGGTCTGTTATTTCTTGTCATAAATGGAACAACTTTTTTAGAGATTTCATTTAATTTTCTATCGTTTCTTGTATTCTTGTAGCTGCTGGCATTCCGGATTTTAGAAGTCCCGGATCTGGACTCTATCACAATCTACAAAAGTATAATCTACCAGAGCCTCAAGCCATCTTTGATATTGGCTATTTTTCCCACAATCCCGAACCATTCTTTACACTGGCTAAAGAACTGCTGCCTGGAAAGTTTAAACCCACTGTTTCACATTACTTTATCCGATTATTGAAGGAAAAAGGTATGTCCAAAACTGCATAGATTCTAAAAATATATTTTTTTATAATATATAGATAAATCTAAAATTATACTTAAATTGTAATCTTATATAACTTGTAATTTTTGATTTGTTAAAGGCCTTATAAATAAATAAATAATTTTTCTCCTCGTCATTTCCATGTTTTCCATATGAACAATTAAAAAAATATATTCTATTTGCAATTCTGAATTTTTGTTAGTTTGGTGTTAGGGAGCGTTCAAGTATTACGTAACGCAACAAGGGGGGAGGGGGGGGGTTATTCTTGTAAAACGTTACTATTGTATTACCGGCGCCGCAACGAAGGTACTTAGTGACTTTCCAGTAATAATTGTGATTTGAGGCATACATAGTTGTAATATGTGCGTTAGGCAACGTTTAGAGAATGGGAAGAGGGGTAACAAAGAGCGTTACGATGCATCTCGGAGGGGGGGGGGGTCAATAATGTTAAAAAAAACGGTCCCTTATATTAAATAAAAAAAGATGATGTTGCGAAAGAGAAAGATACCTTCTTTTTGAAAGTCAGCAACTGATTCACTAAGCTACTAGAAAATTCTTTATACTGGAAATTTTGTTACTTCGGTATTTCGCTGTAAAAAAATTTGACCTGTATTGAGAATGGAATGCCAACATTTTCAAATTTTAAGACATATGTCATAGTTACAATTATTATATCCGATGGCCATCTTATCAATCTGTGCAAGTAGATTCTGTAAATTTTCTCTATTTTTTTTAGTAATTTGTTCTATTTATTATTCTTCAGGTTTATTGCTGCGTCACTACACACAGAACATCGACACATTGGAAAGAGTAGCCGGATTGCCCGAAGAACACCTTGTTGAAGCTCACGGATCTTTTCATACCTCACATTGTATACATTGCAGAAAGGAATATTCTATTGATTGGAACAAACGTGAGTTATTTCATTTTCTGTTTGAGTTATATTTGGTAGTTTGAATAGACTATTTGATTTAATATTATATATGTTGATTATGTCACCTGATCAACATAATTACAATATTCTTCACAAAGGTTTATCATATTAATACTGTAATATAACAAAAATACTGATTTAACAAAACTCTTTGTATAATCATTGCAGGCATTGCCTAGTGGAGGGAGTCACTAAATTGTGTATTATTTTTAATGTATTATTTTTCATTGAATAAAAATTATTATTATTATTAATCAACATTCAATTCGTCCCTGAAAATGCTTTGTGTAAAATAGACTGTCTTACCATAACAAAATATTTCATACAATCTCAAATTTAATTCTGTTTGTTTATCAGGCAGTATAGTACGCCGCAAGATTTTCTAAAAATAATTTTCATGTTTATCCATCCACGGGTATAAATAAATCGTAATCAATTAATCGAAGTGGCGTAGAGGTTACGATGCTAGCTTGCTCTTTTTAGATGATTAAAAGTTGCTATAATGCCTATTTTTCATCCTACTCTTTTAGCTCTTTGAAACATTAATATCCTGTCTTGAAAGTTTAGTATTTTTAAGGTTAGCGAAGACACTTGGGAATAGAGATGGATAGTTTTTTTACATTCTAGCCAATAACATGCTTAAATGCCTAGAATAATAATTGACAAAGTATTTGGTTTATTATTAAAAATGTAGCTTACATCGCTTTAACCTAGATCGATTCATTGAGATGCGATTGTTTTTCCAGATTTCGCGGAATGCTCACCCACCTCAATGGTACCTAAATGTGAAGACTGTGATGGGGTCATCAAACCAGATATTGTTTTCTTTGGCGAAAAACTACCTGACCGTTTTCATGATTGTATGATGGAAGATTTCGATAAGTGTGATTTACTCATAATTATGGGATCTTCGTTAGAAGTTCAGCCGTTTGCGTCATTGATTGATAGGTATGTGTTTTTGAATTTCAGAAAATGATAGAATCAATCGATTCTGTTTTTAAGGCCCCATTAGGGATATAGGTACGAGGGCAACAAGAGCTCGCACTGCAATTTCTGAAATGATGAACACATGATCCTGAAAATGTTCAAAGCATCTCAACGTATTTGCTCTACTACATTCCTTCCTAATTATCTCATTCCTTTCCATATGCCATAGTCTTTCCACATGTTTTTCATAAACCTCATATCTCTTTTACCTATTTATGCTGTGTTTAATGAAAAAAAAAACAACAAATGAAAATTGAAAGGTAATGGGAAAAAAGAAATGTTAATAAAAAACTTTTTTAACTTCATGGATATGAGTGAAGTTACAAAGTTATTACATACAAATCAGTTGTGTATGGGTTAACAAGTATTGGCGTCCGTCAACCCTTCCTATTGTTTCCTTCCAGTCTTTATTATAAAAATATTAATAAAACCTCTAACAAGTTATTGTCTGAAGTCCTGGTAAATAATCTATATTTGACAAGTATTCGACAATGTTAGTAGATATGCCTTTTTTGCCACACACTCTTAACCTATTTTTTTAGGTTAAGTTGTGCATATGAAATATTTTATCAAAACCCCCATCTGAGACTTTGAGGCACTCATGTAAATGGATGATAACTAATTTTTAAAATGAACATTTTTACAATACAGAGTTCCATCATCTTGTCCGCGCTTATTGATCAATCGTGAACGTACGGGTGTTCGATCGGGCCACATGGAGATAGATGCCATGCTAATAGAATCACTAGTGGAAAGAAACATGCACGACGTAGAGCTTATCGTCCAGTTGGCCAGGTTGGGTCGGCTGGTCCCTGGTGGACTGCACACACTGTTGGCGCCTGGAGGACTGCTGCTGGGACAAGAAGAAAACAAGAGAGACTTAGAATGGCTGGGAGAGTGCGACGCTGTTTGCCAATTGTTAGCCGATAAACTGAATTGGGGGGTAAGATTTTGCCTGTTTTATAAGATCTATTTTAGTCATTTTTCTCCACAGTTTCACCAAATAAAAATGTTACTCTTCCAAAAAGTTTAAGGATGAAAAGGTTATTTTGTTGAATCAAATACAATTTAAAGTTGTTATTCTTATTATTGATAACAGGCGAGCAGCTCACAGCTGATGTGCCCATTACTACTTTATATTGTTACTATTGTTCTTTAATGCGCTTTTGAAATCGACCTCGCATCGATTTGTTGTCATAATCAATTGTTCATACATATTTTAACATTTGTAACAGAGCACATCATGAATTTGCTATGAACTCCGGTGGTAAAAGAATGAACTGCACTAAAGTCATCTTAAGCCCAACGCCCACCAACTTCACACTGCAGTTAAGGTAAAATACAGTGTTTGGTACGCCAACATCGTACGGATGATACGCTGTGATTTGACATGCTTTATTATATCTATATATGAGTGTGTCCCATGTTGACATCACCTATACACGTTGGTCAAATATTAGACTACCACGGCCATCTCTTTCGATCGTCTGGATCAATATTTTCCAAATGTATCCGTGGGTTAATAAATATAGGACACAAATCAGTTAGGCGTGAATCAATTTATTTTGTGGTGGCGTACGTGGTATGTCTCATGTCAAACAAGGTATTGTGGGCGTTGGGGTAGGCAGAATTGCAGAAAAAAAAGCTTAATCTTGCTCAACACTATAACCCCATTGGTGATGATGGCCTGCTTCAGGGTATAACCCTTCTGAAGCTCTTGGTCTTAAAGGTTGATTTATTTGTCTCCAATTAATCCATTAGTTTTATATTGTAAGTATGTAATTAATTATTAAAATGTTTTTTATGTTTCAGGATGATTTACAAGCGTTGATAAAAAGTGAAAGAGAGAGATTGAAAATAGACGAGCCGTCCACTTCCACCCCAGTGTCTCCCATTCAACCCTCTTCCCTGTGAGCTGTGCACAAAGTAGATAGATATTTAAATACCAACCGGTACAGGAAAAAATGCTCAATGCAATATTTTCATTTTTAATTGGTTATGGATTGGGCTTTACGTACATAATCATTATTCTGATAATATTATTTGATTTCCTTTTTCGTAGAAATGGTGAGTTTATTGGTTAAGGTCTGGGGTGTAAAATACCTACATTATTTTTAAAGCAAATTGTTTTGTAAAGATATGTGTGAAATGTTATTTATGGTCCAATTCTACAAGCTTGTCAAATTTTAGAGTTTTTTTCTATGTTTCTGTTTTCAAGTGGCTCTTCTGATTTGATTGTTCACAAGAAGTCTTATCAAATAGACTAAAATTGTGTTGAGTAATGAAACAGTATCACCTTTACTAGTGACAAGTCGTGAAAATTCAAACAAAATGTTCTAATTATTGTCAAATATTTCAATCCAGTTCGTCAGATGGCGCCAGTTGCATACTGGCTTCGATAATTGGTACAAGTTTCCCATCTATTGAAGTCTATTTCAATATTTGCTCTCATTGAAATATTCTTAGAGTGTGTTGCCATTGACAAAAATAGCTGTTTTCCAAATTCAAATATGTTTTTGTAATGGAGTTTAATTTTTATCCTAATGTTTCAAGTTACGAAAGGGTTTTTTTTTTCTGAAATTTGACATATTATAGACTCTGCAGTTTGTAGACTTGGACTATAGAATAATATAATATCCTGGATAAGAACTTTCTATTATTTTTTAAGCTGTGTATGTAAATATGTGTCTCATACTCATTTTTTTCTTCTTTCTTTACCCTTTTTTATTTTTTTTATAACTGTAACATCAGAAAACCATGACTAAATTTAAAAAAAAAACTACTGGGTTGTAAGAAATAAAAAATAGATAATTATATTTTTTATGTAGAAGTTTGAAGAATTCAAATAATTGTATTGATAAGCAGCAGATTTATTCCCAAAAAAAGTTTATGTTTAGAACTAGTAAAATATTTGAGACTTAAGGGGGCTTTCGATGAAGACACCTGTTTTTGGCACTTTTACTTAATGATTTCGCGAGACAAACGAAAATTATTTTTTTTTTAGAATAAACTAATGAATGAGAATGCTAATAGTTTAGCGTGCTTTTTGTGTAATTTTCTTATTTCTAGAATGGCTTTCAATTTTTTCTCAATACTTCAGGTGCGGGAAAATGTAAAGATTTATCCTAATAATAATTTCAAATAAAAGATTGTATTACTTCTCCACAATTTTTTTTATTGTAGGCAGACATCCTACATGGTCACAGGAGACTAAGAAACTGAATTCGAAACAAAGAAGATACAAACTCTTATGAAGATACAGATATTACAGGGGTTATCATTTTCTTATATACCTATAAATAAATAATCTTCATAAATATTTGTACCTATCATTATTTTCAAAATTGTAAAATTAGCATTCTCTCTTTTTTCCAATTACCTAGCTTTATATACATATATTCCTACAATAATTTAAAATCAAAGTCTGTCCTACATATCTGTATCTTCATGAGTGTTTGTACCTTCTTTGTTTCAAATTTAGTTTCTGTCTCCTGTGACCATCTACATAAGACGTGTGCCTATGTAACTACGTCAGGATAATAAAGAAATGTAGAGAAGTTATACAATCTTTTATTTGAACTTTATTTTCACTCCACCAAGAAATGCATGTTCATCTAGTAAATTATTTTAATAATTATCGGAATTTTTCCCATTTACCTAAATATTATTTCGTTCGATCGTTACAATGCCCTCTTAAGAAAATAATTAAGTTCGGTTCGAACTGAACTTTTTCGTGAATACTCCTGCATATTATCTAAGCCACGTTGTAACAAAAATTCTATAAAAAATAAATACTTATCAGAATTTCTTTACATTAATATTATTGGTTTATTTGGATATTCCGCATGTAAAAATAATTACAAATTTTGAAACAGTTTTTGGTTCCAAAAATATCTTTTACTTAAAATAATTCTTCAAATGATTTCAATGAAAATCTATAATATAGTGAGATATAAAATAAAATACTTTTTTTTTTCAGTGAATTTATTAATACTTATATTGTAAGAATTCAAAGTAATTTATAGAAATTTGACCTGACTAAACTATTAGTTTCCATTTAATTTTAGAATAAATAGTTAAAAATAAATAAAAAGATAATTGCTAATGCTATACTTATTTTTTTTTTACTATATCTGATGATGAAAAAAAATCTATATAAAAATCAAATTTGTAAAATAGTGTAGAATAACAACACTTGTTTTTTGATTAATATAGTTTAATATTATAAGATTTTATGCTGTGTCGTTGTGGATGAAAAGGTTTTGGTTATGTTGAATGAATGATTGATAAAATATTGCTAAAACGGTGCGAAGAAGCCTGTATACTCTATAAAAGCGAGCATGGATATTTTTTAAAACTACGAACGCCATAAGAAGCCATTGAAATATTACTACTAGAGGTGGCATTCGGAAAAAACTTTCAAAATTTTATGCCGTATTTTGGTTTGTGAAGAGGAAGGATGCATCAAAAAGTCACCACAGATAGTCTTAATTAGTAATAATACTATGCTCAGCAAGTGGCTTTTAATCGCGAAAATAATAAGGCGGAGCTATGTTTATTCTAACAGTTCTTGTCTCTCTCTATTTCGTTATTTTAACCATGATAAACGGGATAGAAAATAACAAACTTTTATTATTTGTAATTATTAAAGACTTTCGAAATGGGGTATCTAAATAAAAATATATACCTTTTATAGAACACACAGATTGTTGCATACTAAACGTATAGGTGACTAAGGGCTTCCTATTCAAAGATGCATTTTCGGAGGAGTTGTCACTTCTAGTGCATAATATTATACATAATTCAATGTATGAAGCACACATTTTCTGATCTCCCTGTTTAAATTAAAAGCAAATAATGCTTGTTGAACGGGATGACGGTATTTGAGGCAAATGTCTGTAGAAATTCTATTGTGTGTGGCACTCTGTACTTTATGACTAACCTGCAAGCGATGAGATGCGATTGTGTGCAGTATGTACGTATGATTTTAAAATATCGTTTTTACGTATTTAAACTTAGCAGTCCATAATGAAAAGTTACGTTGTTGATTAAAATATCCTCGTATAAGTTAGGTTAGTTTGAAGGTTGCATTCTTTGAATCCCCGTCTGTTTATTATATTTTATTCTAAGCGCAGTGGAAACTCTCGTAGATATAAATTTGAAAATTTTCAAACCACGTTTCATAATGTCGTAAAAAGACAATGCATCAACTTCACGTCACGCAATTATAAGTCACAAATTCAGCGGGAGTTTTTTTTTCACTAGCGCTTTTGCAACACATTATTCCTGCATTTTTGTTTGCATGGTACTCCACTGGTAAACCCTCCATTCTTAACCTCTTAAAGCATCGAGGTCTAGCACTTTTTCCTATGATCAGTAGCTTTCGTTTGTCAGTACCTGACATATTTGTACAGCATAACACAGTAATGCGGTCCATTGCCTTTTTATAACCAGACAGTGCAATATGTTTATAGCATAAGGAACCATCTGGCGTAGCATGATAATAGAGGCCGGATTTAAATTTACTCTCCCAATTAAGCGGAATGTTGTCCCAATTAAACATATAAATTTATTATTGGTTTCATGGTTTGGTTTCTGTTCTTTGAGATCTGTCCCAATTAAGGAGAATCAACTGTATCTGAAACGCTTCAGGCCATCTTTTAGATTAAGACAAAAGATCCTTAATTGATTTTTTCATAAAAGAAATGAATTAAGCTCATTACGAGAGGTACCATTGCAGTTTAAAAAATCCATGCATAATAGTTTAGGTTAGTTTGAAAGTTGCGTTATTTAGATCCCAATTTAATTATTTATTCTGAATATTTTCTTACTTCAAACATTCAACAATGAATATATTGTGATATCTGTATATTATTATGTTATTTAAATTGTGACTATTATTAATAAATTGTTAAAAATAGGCAAATCTAATACATTTTTTCTCCACTCTAAATTCATTAATCATACATAATATGGATTAAAATAATTAAATTGAATGGTGAAAATAAGAAAGGTACTAAGTTCCATAATTATCGTTTTTGTAAAATTTAATTGAAATCAAATCGTTTCAACACAATGTTGTGCGTGTTCTGTTCTTTTTTGACGATAAATGCAGTTTTAAGGTTTAAATTTAAAATTTGGCACTTAGTATGCATTTTATTTCCACCACTCATAATTGACTATTTTTTTGACATGTCATTATTCTGTTGATAATAAACTTTTTACTTAATATATTGCTAGTGTTTATTTCCTAAAATATTTTCGAAGTCTTTACATCTCTCGTGAAATAGGAATAAAATCGGCGCTGGGAATGAATTACCGGTAACGATTTTTATCTATCAGTATCTTTCTCAGCAGTTTCCAACCTATAGTATATGGTATAAGAAGAACCCTCATTTGTCAGTCAATGTGGAATCTCATATAATGGCGGATACAGTATTCTTATGGCATTCATTTGACGTGTTGGTGGCAGTAGAATATGCATTCTAGGTCCGATTTTCAATCTCAGTTGAGCAAGGAATACTGCAACCGGATAGATTTGTGGGTATCCTTAAACCCTCTATACCAGCGGTTGCC
The DNA here is from genome assembly GCA_963576905.1 of Mystacides longicornis. NCBI lineage: Eukaryota > Metazoa > Arthropoda > Insecta > Trichoptera > Leptoceridae > Mystacides > Mystacides longicornis. Next base: position 4,911,305 of record OY756439.1, on the reverse strand, counting down.
AAAGTGGTGGTCCGCGAGAAAATTTCGCTGATACTTCTTACTCATCATGTTAAGTATTTTATTATGGTTTATTAATAAAGCTTTCATAACTTGGTTACTATTAATAGTTTCATTTTATTAACTAGGTACATTTTATGTCTTCTTTGATCACAATTTTGTTTTATAAATATATTTAACACTTAAAAAACGCTATTAGTGGTCCGCGGGATGAATTAACTGGTCCGTGAAGTCAAAAAGTTTGGCAACCGCTGCTCTATACTAAATCATATTTTGGTCATGAATTTAGATACTATGAGAAATAAGAATTGAACATTACAAAGGTGTTAACTGTATTTTCAAATTACCTTATTTCCTTAACGTAATTTAATCACTTCTGATTTATATATATATATATATATATATATATATATTTTTTTTTTAATGTTTTCAAGTCTTTATTTTTTTTTTAGCACCTTTTGCAGGCATAAAATGACACTAAGCACCTTTATATCCAGTTCTCAAATAATCTTGGTCCATTTTATTACTTAGAAATATAATCTTTTTTCAACCAATAAAAATATTGAATTGTGATTTTTATGCAACCTATTAAAAAGATAGTGAATAATAAAAATGCAATAAATTCATGAAAATAGTTGTATATTTAAAAAAAAAAAATCTTGTTGTAATATTGCCACAACAAAATGGTGTTATCATTTAGATTATGGATAATTTAAATAAATAAATATGAATTTTAATAATAAAGATGTTATTATTTCATTCAACCTACCCCAAGATTTCAATATTTTTGGTAGGATACAACTTTTGATAAAAAAAAAAATTGAATCAACTGCAATGAATAATTTATTTTTATCATGTGCTTACACTTTGGTTATCAAATCGAAAAACAAAATTGTTTTCATACCATAATATAGAACTATTATCAACATAATTAAAGAAATTAATTGAAATCGGAATGACAGAATCTACAAGAACACGAGAAATATTTAGTAAGGTTTATTATTATTATTACATATAAAAAATCTTTTTAGGGTTGAATTAAATTCTTGATATTATGTAGGTATATATATATATTTTAAATTAAGATCCAGTGATATGTTGTCGGAAGAATGCATCTAATTCATTTTTATAATGAATACATAAAATGTGATCAAGTAATTTAAACGAAACAATCAATTTGTTATTCTTATAGAAACTGAAGTTTCTTTGTCACTTGTGACCATGCAGGACCTGTGCCCGTGAAACTAGTCAGGGTATTACATCATTTGCGGAATAAAAAACAATTGTTTCATTTAAATTATTTTATTTAAATAATTCCATTCAAGAATGCACAATAAATTCGTTAATTTTATTAGAAAATATGAGTTTTAAAAAAAAAAAAAAATCTAACACAGATAAATAAGCTGTTATCACATTTCTCGCATTGTCATTATTCCTTGGCATCTGTTATTCCTTCGGTGGCTATGGAAAACATCGCTTCGGACTCGGGTAAACATGGACTGTCATATATTTTAGCTATTCTTGTATCTCCCCTGCCCTTACGCAAATAAAGTCGTGTGGTGGACGCGTGCGCCATGATGTGACCACCAATAGGTTTCTTTGGATCGGCCTGGAACATACCACCGCCGTCTACCTGCGCCACAACTTGGTTGGTTATAACCACGGCTACGCCAAACTGCAACAAATAATTTTATGTAATTTACTGAATGTTCTTCTATGGTTTGTTCTTGTCTTATAAGAGCGATTGCTTGCAGCTGTACATACAAGATAATGAAACTGCGTCCATGGTGCAGCAATGACGCGCTGTTGATCTCATTGCATGTTATACGCCTGGGCGTATAGCGAGTGAATTCACGTGTTTATTTTTGGTCAGATAGTAGAAAAGTATGTGTGTTTTGTACAAGAATGCTATTTATTATCGTGATTTATCATTTTAAACAAATGAAAAAATAGTTTTTTTTTTTATTAAAAACTAGATAACCCGCCCGTCGAACTTCGACCTAACCCAGAATAAAAAAAAAATTTTTGACTTATTACTTGAATAATTGTATACCTACAGTTTATGATATAAAAACTATATGAAATAATTTAGCTAATAAATTGCATTATGTAATAATTATTGTTGATTCAGATGCGGGATGAAGTTCGACGGGCCATAAGTTTGTAATAAAAACAATTCCTCTATAGTTGCGTAACTTTTAAAAAAATCCTAGAGATGGCGGTGTAGTAGGAAATAAGAGACATTTGAAGCGTGTTACATTATTGTATATTATTATGTTCATAGATAGACTCAAATTTTACCGAATTATTATGGTAAGATGTACGGATGCAGTATGCGTCATGGACACATATCAGTAACACGGGCAAAAGCTGCAAGGGTTACTTTGCCGCGTCGCATACTGGCTCAACTGGCAAGTGGTGATGTGTTTCGCGGGCGCTTACTCATACAAAAAAAAATAGAAGAAATGGATCGACTCGACTAAATTATGAGTTGATCTATTAAAATTTTTGATGTTCAGTACGCTGTAGGTAGGAAAGCCGTCAACAAATACCACTGGTCACTTCATCCAGCCAACCAATCTATCTAAAAAGAAGACAATCCAGGACTTGGTAATATTCTTAGTGGTCCCTTGTATTTAAATAGTTTGTTATAACAAATATACCTACCTCATCAGCTAGTCGAAGTAGCATCCTAAGAAATCTTCCTAAATGCTTCTGTCTGTCTGCCAGTTCCCCACGTCCAGCGTAATCCGTCCTGTAGAGCGCTGTGGCACTGTCAACAATCATCAGAGCATACCTAGAAGAAAACCACGTTATTTAATGGAGATGCTGTGATAGTATGAAGGGAGAAAAACTAATACTACCATCAAACACCCTGGACATGGAGTGTCGGATCAATCAATTATCATGTTCGGTGATTGAGCACAGTTCCAAGTAAAGTATTGAGATTTTGTAGAAAGTTTTAGGAGCCCTTTAGATAGCCTCAAGTTAGACATCCTGATTATAAACATTTTTGATATTGTACTTATTTGAAATTTTTCTCAATAAAATATTTATAATACTTATTTGAAATGATGTTTGCAGTGTTTTGAGAACATCAAAGTCTAAATAAAAACTCTACCATTTTCTGTTATACCTACTTATTTTTGGTTGAATATAATGAAATGAAATGATTATTGAGATTGGGTCGATGTTTAGATACGGAAGGTTTCTTCAAGGCAGAAGTTAAGTCATAAACATTGCGTAAGATCAATTGGAATGGAGAGCTCTTGTTGCCTCCCTATTCCCCTGAGTGGGGTGTAAGGGGAGTTTGATTGAATCCAATGAGAAACCAAAGTTAGACACATACCTCGATTCGGCCATCATGGCACAAGCATTCATTAAAAGTTGTGTTTGATGGTCTGTGTTGTAAGCTCTGGCATAGGCTACATTATCTAATACGGCTGATCCCGACATGTTGAATCTAGCAGCTATTGCTAATAAGCGCTCCGGCCTGAATGTCCCTTCCGTGTCCACATATAAACACTTTCCTTCACCTCCACTCTGTTCTATGGGTAGCTATAAGGAAAGAGTAAGAAAATAAATAAATGGATTATTATCCACTCCATTATTAGGAAGTGTGATCAAAAGAAGAAGGGGTACAGAAAAAGTAAAAAATGTCACTGGGGTAGGAGATGTTGTGAGAATATCATGAGTATTTATTTTAAATCTTTACGGGTTCGAGTCCAGGGCAGACACCACTGCGACCAAAAATGCGCTGAGAGTTTCAGAAATGAAAACTCTCAGGAGCATAGCCGGGAAGACCCTCAGAGATAGAGTAAGAAATACGAGGGTACGGGAAATATGCGAGGTCGAGGACATAGTAAGATGGGGAAGGCAACGAAGAAGGTTCTGAGTAGAATGGACTCTTCCAGACTCCCTCACATGGCATTGCACGGCCAACCCCATGGAAGACGGCTCCCAGGCAGACCACCACAGAGGTGGAAGGACAGCTGGGAGTCGACCTCGCAGGAGGCAAACCCCACCTCTTAAATTACAGGCTAAAAGGCCTAAATTAAGAAGAAGAAGAAGATATTCATCAAATAAACTCTTTATGAGGAGCATAAGACATCATTATCATCATTATTTCCTAAGAAATAAGATCAAAAGTGCTCACATTCGTGGAAGCCTAGGGGTGCGTTCAGGAAACAAAATATCACTCGACGACGAGCGACTTCGGAACGAACATGAAGTTGCAGTGAATGGCTATTATCGCACTAGATCACCGTGAACGGTTTAGAGTGACTTTAATACGATTGTACCCAAATTATGTACCATGCGGCTTCAATCAAAGTAAGAAAAATGATTTATGTTGACATAAATTCGATAGTATATCAAAACGTACATCTCATGCATCTCAAATCAATTTTTGTATATAATTTGCAGTATGAAATAAAATTTAAAGAATTTTATTTTGAATTAAATGTAGCCCATTTATAACAATTTCTCTTCCGTCTTCGTTCCTAACCAGAAAATATTCAATTTTAGTAATTCACTCTGAAAACCAGCTAAAAAAAATTAAACTATACAACTGACAGCGGCTCACGACAGTAACTTTGAATGAATTTTGACACAACAAACGTCAGTGCGACTTTCATCCGAGATTTCTTTGGTGAGTTTGGTTGACTTTAGAGCGATCACTCGACGATTCGCTGAACGCTTCGGAGCGTTTCGTCCGACGACTCGCTCCGGTACCCTGAACGCCCAGTGCGTTTGTCGGATGATCGCTCGACGACTTCCTGAACGCACCCTATGAGTGACAGACATCAATAGTAAACTAGAGGAAAGGCAGTTGAGATGGTATGGACACATAGAACGACGACCACAGGAGCATATCGTACAACAGGCAAAAAACTTGAATGTTCCACGTTCTGTGACTAGAGGGAGGCCAAAGAATTCCTGGGTGACGCAAAGGTGCGAGCAGATGCAAAGATGTGGGGTAGGGGAAGTAGTGCAGCAGAGGAGAGTCTACAGCCTGAGGACGAGGAGAGCTGACCCTAGCAGTCTTCATAGACGTTAAGCTGGGAGCAAGCCAGGGAGAGAGAGAGAGATAAGACATCATTATTTGGTGTCCTTGCTGTACATGGGGATTGATATGATCTCAAATAGCGATCTAAAAGTCCTCGACATTGTTCTGTCCTGGAAACCATGCAATATACTATACATCAAGAAACCGAGCCTCGCTGGATAGTGTAGACCCATAGGACAGCATGGAAGGCTATCCTCGTCTATTACCCCTCGCATATATATCATATCTAGTTCAAAAATGTCTGGACATAATATTATGTAAAAGAGACCATCATCTAGCAGGGAATCAGTGTTGCCACCTTTGTAAAATTTTAGACCCAACTTAAAAAGAGGTCATACTGAAAATTTGATACCTGGCAAGTTACAGCTAATGTGTGACATAATTGTGTTTTCCCAGTACGGAACTCTCCAAATATTTCTGTTATAGAACCAGTCTCGATGCCTCCACCAAGAAGACGGTCAAATTCTTTAGAACCTGTCGTCAATTGTATTATTTCTGACCTGAAAATATATTTACATTATTTGATGCACCTTTATTGATTACAATGCGAGTATGGGTACATGTACAAGGAATGTTACAACATGTTACAAAAAGTAGCCAAGTTAATCCACAGGAGGAGATAATACAAATGTACTGAGATATTAAAAAACAAAATTCAATTAACCATGGTATGAACCATCCTTCAACCAAAATATGTATTAATAAATACCGATTAGTGTAAACATAGATCAACTATGGTCGATCCTTGGATTAAGTCAGCTACTGAAGCAGTTTAACCTGATAGTTGATCCATCATGTCGGATTTTACATCAGCTGATGATTGTTGCGAGTGTACAAGTACACATTTCGTAGTTTATTTGTTCTTTTACCATCCAATTTTGTGCGCATCTTATCTTTTGGTCTATTTTATTTTGGTTTATAATTAAGTAAAAGAACATTTTCGCCAAATTCAACATGCATATGATTTTGTTTGTTTACAAAATACAAGCATCATGCACGTCAATATGTCAAATGAAATTTATATAAGAAACGCATCAAATGTTTTTATTAATACATGGTTCAACCATTAAAACCTGGATCATGTGATCGTTGGTTGAACCACGCATCAACGGATTTTCATTAACGTGACATTACAGAATTCTACATACATAACATTTAAGTTTACCTCTTTTGATGAAATTCTGTAGCAGTCGTGAAGCCCATAGGCACAAGCTTAAATGCCTCAGCCAATATCTTGTCTGCTTTGGCTTCAGATATTCCCTTAATTGCTAATAAATGTTTCTTAGGAGTAAATGCTATTGCCTCTACTGTGTGAAAGCCACTCTCTTGTAGTTTCTTTATGTCCCCTGTTGTGATCCCATTGCCCTTTAAATTAGAAATAATGATTAATGTAGATATTTCACATTATCTTTGCTTTCACATAGGATGAAGAGATTGCTCAGGATGGGAATATCTCAAGGCTCAAAGATCACCAGAGTAAGTATGTAGCAGTGTTGCCACCTGTCCGGATGTCCGAGCGAAAGCTGAAATGTCCGGGATGTATCTTTACTCAATGACCTTTTTTTGAAGGGGGAACTATACCTTCCCAGATACCAAATTTTCGGAATGACTTTTTTTTAGCAAACTTTCACTCGTCTGTATACCGAATTTACAGGAGTTTGTGTGCTAATAGTCTAAAATTTTCCAAAGGTGGCAACACTGGTCTGTAGTAGTTCGAATTTGGAAAATAAAAATTTACCTCAAAATCAAACATTAATTTATCTGGTGGTTGATTTTAAACTAACTGAATTTATGTAATAAAAACATATTTTCACTAAGCATTTTAAATTTCTCAGTGTAACATATTTTATACGTTTTAACTCTGTGTAAAAAAAATGTGAAAAATCTTTACAAGTCATAACATGTTTATCTGTAGGCACGGATGTGCATAACATCAAATAAATAATTATAAAAGTACAAACAATAAATTACTATTACTTAGATAGTTACGTCGATGAAGAATTTAGCGAATAAATAATACCTAAGGTTTCGATCATTAGATTAATAGCAATCAAGCTAAATTGTTGTTAGTTGAAAAGTTTGATAAAACCATTTAATCTGTGTGTTGTGTTATTTTTTATAAAAAAAATAAATTGAGTAATTATGTCACTATCGATAAACCAAAACAGAATGAAAAACGGCGAATACAAACAAACTCATACTTCTAATTTGCTGACGGAAATTGGCCCACAATCATCAGCCTCCTCATCTACAATGGAAGCAGTTGATGCCAAACTGGATACAGCCATTGGTTACAAACGTTTAGAACTATTATTTTCGAATAATGAAGATGATAAATCTGTTATGATATTAATAATATAAAATATTTTAACTTAACAAGCATATGCAACTAAATATTATTTACAGAAAAAATCAGTATGACATGTCAAAAGCTCAAAAATACTTTTCGAATAACTTTCCCTCCAATTTATTATTTATTTATCTATGGTAACATTGCCATTGTTTAAATTTAAATTTGATAAATCATTTTAATACAATTTTATTTAAAAAAATATATTTAAAGAAATTTTAAATTAATTTAAAAAGCATTTCAAATAAAAAAGTTCGGAAAACACTGAAATTCGTTCAATTCGCTCCAATATATTATTAATATAGCCGTTTTACAAAAATATTACCTCTGCTCTCTAGTCTATGGAAATTTTTAAACTGTTTGACAGAAACGTCGGTGGGAAAGTGTGACAATTGTTGAACTTTTCGTATTTACGTTTGGACTTACTGCTTGATTTGTTGCGTATATTGTTTACAAGTTTTGTTTCTACATAAGAATCTTTAATAATTAAAAACCACGGATAAAATTTTTTGAAACGAAATTTGTTGTAATGTCTTCTAAAACTAAAGCTGTCAAGAAACCAGCTGCTCCCAAGAGGAAAGCGGCAAATGGTTATAAACTCCCTGATCCTATACCCAATGGAGAAATATTACAAGATTTGAGTAAGAAAAAATGGAGAATTGGTCCATCAATAGGAGTTGGAGGATTTGGGGAGATATATTCAGCTTGTGAACATGATTCAACTCCAAAGAAAACTTCCCAGTATCCATTTGTTATCAAAATTGTAAGTAATCTTTAAATGTATTATTTATGGTTAAACACAGGTTGCCGCCGAATGCTAAGTATGGTATGTGCAAGGTGCCTTCATTAATGACCAAATCTAGTCTCTGCGAATGATAATGGAAAATTATCGAATGGACATCAATAGCTTTTCTGCCCTTTCATAGACCTGGAGAAAGCGAATGATAGAGTTGAGCATAAGAAAGTGTATTCTCTCCTCATGCAGTTACGGCCAATTGATTTCCGTGCTAAAATATAACATTTATTTTTAACCACTGTTGTTGTTTTTTCGTTTAGTTTTGCATCAGTAAATTTTGCTAGTGAAAAACTGACCTCGGTAGCCTAGTGCTAGAGGCTTGGACTCCAGATCAAGAGGTCCTGGGTTTCATTCCGGTAAAATGATATTTAATCACAAACAAGTCCAGAGTTTTTCAAAATAAAAAATAGAATTATGTAAATAATTTAAATTGAGTTCTGTACTAAAATTTTTCATTAAATTTACAACATAAATATTCATCATTGTGTAGTATATAAGACACCTTTAACCAACCTTGGAGGGGGGTTTCGTGTTCGATATCTGTCAGGTCAGATTGAAATTTCTATTTAGAATTAAAATAATGTAAACAGTTTTCTTGATAGTTGAGGGTGTTAATGCATTCCAAGATTGACAAAGACCAGAAACCAAATTTTTCATATCATTGAGTTATTTTTAGTTTTTTTCTATAGCCTGGTTTTTCATATGGCTTACAATCAACAGTGTGTCGGATTACAGAGGGAGCTAGACCATTGTGTTTTTCTTATTTTGTAATTTATTTGATTATTGTTTTGTCTTGTTTTCAGGAACCTCATGGAAATGGACCACTTTTTGTTGAGATGCATTTTTACATGCGTAATGCAAAAAAGGATGACGGTAATAAATTATTTAAATATTATAATATAACATTTTGTAGAATCTAGACTGCTTAGTATCTGTTAGGGTGCATTAAAACTAAAGGAACATAGAGCCAGAGCTGGAAGTAGAGTATACTTTCTTGATGGTTGATATGGACACTAATCCCTTATTGACCATTAATTAGTTCTTGCTTGTTATAGTTTCCATGGTGTCCAATGTCAACCATAAAAGAAAGTATGCTCTGTTTCTAGATTCGGCTCTATGTTACTTTGGTGTAAATAATAAATAATCTTCAAAACAGCACAGAAATCTTAACCAATATGTAAATTTGAAGATTTTTTAGTTTTGTTTAAATTGTTTTGCACAAATTTGGATCTATCTCTTTTTGTTATTGTGTTATTCACCACTAAAGTAGATGAAAATGTATCATTTCCTATTTTTTAATTCATGACTTATACAGTGGCGAATCTCCCATTGGGGCCCACTCAATAAGTGGGAAACACTTTCGTACATCATAACAATAGTTGCATTATAATAAATTAAGTAATAATAATAAGGGGATAATTTTTAACGCGCCGTTTTGTGACACAATGGCCACCTCAAGGGCGCAAAGCAGATATACATACAATATACATATATAAAAAATTAATCCTATACAAGATACATAAAATAGGCTAAAGAGAACACAAAATTAAGCCATGGACTATTAACATTACACGCAGCAACTACATTATTGCATACATAATATAGGTATTGCAATAATAAGTATTCTACATACAGTTAGGATTAAGCATTTAACAATAACAATTATTATAACTAAAAGCATTTTTGTATTTACATACGTTTTGTTTAAAAATTGTCTGGATATGATATTTTAAACAAATGTGTTTTTAAAAGCTTCTTGAAATCTTCCACTGTCCTGGCATTTCTGAGATCTACCGGAAGATTGTTCCAGAGCTTTGGACCAAAGATAGTGAACGCTCTATCGAAGTATTTTGGCTTGTTGGATGTGTTAATTTGAACCAGATTATTGGTAGATTGCATTTGGGATCGGAGTGTATTTTGTCTACTACAGAGTGTAGAGGGGATGCATAATTCTGAAATATAATCAGGAGACATATTGTGCAAGGCTTTGTAGACAAGTAGACATGCTTTGAAATTGATTCGTTCTCGAACCTTTAACCAGTGAAGGTCACGAAATACTGGGGATATATGAGAGAAGCGGTCCACCTGATAGATATAGCGGGCAGCGGTGTTGAAAATTAGCTGAACTCTGAGCAATTGACACTGGGGAAGATTTGTGAGAACGGCGTTGCAATAGTCCACACGAGAGACTATTAATGCATTGATTAACGTTTGAGCAGCTTCCATTGTTAGACAACTACGAACAGGCTTGAGTTGTCTAAGATGGTAGTAACTCGAACGAACCATTGAAGAAATGTGGGTTTCCATTGAAAGGGCACTATTAATGTGGATTCCCAGGAATTTCACACAGCTAGAGGGAGTGATATTCACATCTTGGATTCGAATGGGATTATTGCTGATTAGGTGTTGTCTGCGCGGAGAAGCCAACCAGAGGAATTCTGTCTTGGTGGGATTTAACTTAAGTTTGTTCGTGTACATCCATGTAGATATTCGGTTAATACACGCGGAGATGCTAGATATTAATTCAGTCTTATCTTCTGGTTGACATGAACTGTAAATGATGCGATCATCGGCGTATGCATGTGTCTTAAATCCAAGATGGTGTACTAGATTTTCTAGTCCATTGGTATACATATTAAACAGAGTTGGCCCAAGGACTGATCCTTGGGGTACTCCGTACAAAGATGTATTGTCACATATAGAATTTCCATTAAAACATACTTTATATTTACGATCCGTAAGATAGGACGTAAGCCATAGGATACACTTATCTTGTATACCGAATTCTGATTGGAGTTTTGAAAATAGGATTGTGTGATCAACAGTGTCAAAAGCTGCGCTCATGTCCAAAAATGAGACAAGTGTAATCTTACCTGATTCAGACTGTGTCAATAAGTCAGACAGAAATCTTACTGCGACAGTTTCTGTGGAGTGGTTCTTTCTGTAAGCTGATTGATTAATAGCCAGTAACTTGTTAGAATCCAAGAAGTTATTCAGCTGCGCGCAGATTACTTTTTCTAAGACTTTAAGAACAGGTGTAAAATTTTTAAATGTATTGTTGCTCAGACGACTGCAAGTTGGGCTTGACATTGGTAGACCGCAATCATCAACGCTCTTATTTTCTCCACTTTTTCTTTGAACTGGGCTGAGAGATCTTCAGCCCCCAGGGCTGATGGAAAAGTCTTGTTTGAGTCCCCACAGATCCTACGCATGTCTTGCCACAACAGTTTAGGGTTCTTCTTATTGGAATCCAACTTGGAGTTCCAATAAGACGACTTCTTGGTTCTTATTAAGAGTCTGTACCCCTTCTGGTACTCAATCCACTGTTGGCGATGCCCAGGATCTTTGGTTTTTCTAAAAATCCTCTCCAATCTTCTCATTTCCTTTTTTGTTTTCAGACAGTCGTCGTCAAACCAAACGAGAGCATCTGATTTTCTTTGCCTGAGACGTTTCATTTTTATAGGAGCCATGCTGTCTAATATTTTACTAAGTGTGTTTTGATATAATTTAGTTAGTGCTTCGATATTCCGTGGGAGAAGAAAGTCGGCGTTGTTGAGAGTAGACTCCCGTACGTGGCGTTTGAAGATATCAACTTTAAACTCTTTCCAATTTCTGATAGCTGCTTCTTTGTATAGTCTTCTTCTAAGTAGTATTATGTGTTATATTTTTTCAGTTCAAACATTCATGAAGGCGCACAAGTTAAACCAGCTGGGCATGCCTCTGTATTTGGGCTCTGGTTCACACGAATGCAATGGTCAGAAGTACAGGTTCGTAGTCATGGAGAGATTCGGCCAGGATCTGTGGCATAAGTTCTTAGAAAGTGGTCGACAGTTTCCGGCACATACAGTCTTCAGGATAGCGTTGCAACTGGTAATGTTTAGCATACATTTTCAACTATATTAGCAAATTCAATCACAGCCATTTTAATTTAACCATACCTTATTCCTTTTGCTCCTGACTTGGCCCTCCTCTAACACTGAGCCAATATGGTCAGTCCATGTCTTCTTTCAAATCGCATTCACAATTAATTGAGATTTCATCTCTATGTATTGTCCAAATTGAAATAAAAATCACCTCATAGCCTGCAAAACATATTGCCAGAGGCAATTTTTTGTAGTCAACTGTTCCCATCCTATTTGAGACAGGCCATTCTCGGGTAAAAATTTCAAGCAAAAAACTCATTGAAAATTTTGACTGGGAATGAAACCCATAACCCCTTTGTCTGAAATCTGTGCCTATATTACTAGACTAGATAGCCTAGTGCTTTACACTACCTTTATAATTGTTTCAAATATCGTCGGTATACAAGGGAAATCAACTAAGTCCATTTTTGGCAGTTTGGAGTTTTTTATACCATTTTGTAGGATTTTAAATTCTCTATCGTTTGATGTACCACACAAGCCTATAAACCAATATGCTAACGAGTTATTAAGGTTTTTAATTTTAACTATGTCCCAAATTGGACAATCAGTTGCAGGAGAAACGCATTAGTGGACTTAATGCAAATCTCCTGTCTATCATTTGTGTAGCGTTGGACTTAGTTCATTTCACAATACGTAATATGGAGATATTTCTAATGTAAAATGCTATCCAGAAGCAGATTGTGGAAGCCACCATCATCTAATGAGTACTATTTTTTAAGATATGTCACGTACATAAGTTACTAATGACCTAAGGGATAATTCCAACAAACATAGACATATATCACACGTCTATTTGATCATAAGCTCTTCAGAGAGACGGCGTATCAAAAGAGTCACGGATAACACAACCGCATTAACAAGGAAAGATACAGATAACACAAGAAAGTCGAATAAACAAGCATGTAGAAGAGATAAAAATTAATTCCCATATTGAATCAATCAGCAGCAAAATCGAAGAACATGCATACAACTATCACACTAATGACCTATTTGAAAATATTAAAAATTTGACAGAAAAGCGTAAAGCCACAACCAAGCTACTAGAAAAGGTGGATAGGACCCTGATATAGCGAAGAAGTTACTGCCAGAACCTCTACAAAAATAATGACCAACATGAATCTCACAGGATTGAATATCTTTTTGATAAAGAACCGGACGAAATTATGGATGAAGTTCGCGAGGGAGTTGCACCCCTGAGGAACAATGCTGTGGGAAAGAATGGAATTGCAGCAAATCTCCAGAGAGAGTATCCGTATGCTGAACAACAGCCTAAAGATAAGGTACACCAGGCAGTGGCTAGATAACTAGATGGAAACAATTGTCTACTCTACAACAAAAGTTTTTTTTCAGCAAAATGCGAAAATTTTCACACAATTTCACTGCTGTCTCGCGGAAGGAAGATCATGCAAGACAAAAGATTAGCAACGCACAACAATTGGAAAATAGCAGATGATCAGGCGGAATTTTCGTCTGTTTGAGAACTGGCGAGCGGCAGTCACAATAGGTGGTTAACGAATCAACAACTTTCGCTCTTATTGCGGCAAATATTCTAGAACAGATGGGAATGTTCAGACGAATGGAAGCCGAAAGTGTTAGACTCAGATTGAGAATCAACCGCGACAAGACCAAAGTGATGTTGATCGACCGCTTGGGAGTGCTAGAAGAGGTTGAGCAGCTACAAGTCCTTATTATTATTTCGTATGGCTTTTGCCACCAACGGGCGGCAACGTCAGAAGATGGAGAAGTACTAAGCTATCTGCTACATATAGGAGACACACACACTACAGAGCAACATCCAGGCTTTCAAGACATTCAAGAGTATCGGGGGTGGCATTGTGGATATGCTGTTCACACTTTTGTGTAGGTACTTGGGCTCTCACGTCAACAAACCCGCCTTTTTACAATATTTTGTTACAATTATATTAGTTTTTATAAGCCAATATAAAGATTTATTTATTTAAGTATTTACTTTTGTGGCACCTATGTACTTACCTACCTAATTTATTTTTCAATATTATTCTTTATTAAATTAACCTGCATTTATAATTAAAAATCTAGTCTTCATTGGTTGTCCCTTCAGTAATCATTACTTTTCTGTGAATAAATAAAAAAATAATTAATTTAAAAAAAAATATTTGAATTTAAGTACCTATCCAAAATGAGCCTTTAACTCCAAACACAAAGTATTATTATTCCAAAAAACAAAGCATTATGTACATGAGAAATACACCAACTCCTTTTTTATCAACTAAGTCCACCCATCAAGTTTACAAGAACAAATTTTTCACCAGGTGAATTGCACCAATTACATCTCAACAGGAGAAAACAACTAACTCCATCTCTTTTTTTGATTTTTCATTATTTTGGGTTAATAGATTAGAATTTTAAAGGTTTATTATCTTTTAAATCTTTAGTATATGGATTGATCTTTGTTTTGTAAAAAAAATTAGCGAGATCTATTTTTTTTCGTTTGGATTCTAGAAGGAAAACAAAAACACCAAAACTTGTTTGTCGATTATCTCGGAATGGTGTTTTTGGACTTAGTTGATTTCCCTTGTATACCGACGATATGTAGGTGTGGATAGGTATGATGTATCAAATAAATTGTGGAAAATTTTTTCTTGTCATCAGTTAAGTTCATTCTTGTGTTATGAATTTGTGCGTCCTTTTACAAAACCGCTTAGGTGGTTAGGGAACAAAAGCCCTTATCTACAATCTAACTCGTGCAGTATCAGCGATCTCTTTCTATGTCTTGTCTAAGCATAGACAAAATATAACAAATTTTTCCAATTTGACATTCTTTTGTTTTTTAGTTGGACGTGCTTGAGTACATACACAGTAGAACGTACGTTCACGCCGATATCAAAGGAGGTAACATTCTGTTTGGCACTAAAAAGGGTATGGAGAATCAAGTGTATCTGGTGGACTTTGGCTTGGCCTCACACTACACCATCAAAGATTACACCAAGGACCCCAAGAAAGCGCACAATGGAACCATTGAGTACACCAGCAGAGACGCTCATAACGGAGGTAACATTTCACATCTTTTATTCTTGATTCTTTCTTGTCATCCTTAGGCCATTTGTTTATCACTTGGAATTATTAAAGTATACAAAAGTCTAAAATAATAGTAGCCCCACGGGCCCAACGCCGGCTTACATATGGTTTCGTTTGGAAGTCGTGGATCCGATCCCAGATTCTGACCATCTTCCTCTTTCACGACACAAGCTTTAAATAGCTTACTGAGAAAGAGTCAGAGTGTAGTTGTGTTCACTTTGATTGAGCACTGATTCATTTTTGTAAAAAAAAAAATATTTCCAACTTACAGAATTACTTATAGATCAAAGAATTATATCAAAGCTATTTTGAGTGTAAAGGTCTCAAAATAGTTTCACGTGAGTCAGTCTTTTTAAAAAAATGAGTACAAAGCAATAAAATGAACCAAATAAAATGATTGATTATAACAATAAGAGTCAATAAGAGTCGAAAGTCCCATTAATCATATTGTCAATGTTGCGAAATGCTCGTTCAACAAGATACTTCTTTATACTTCTTCTAGTTCTGAAAATCCTATAAATTAAGTGCTCAGAACATACACATAAAATAGCCCAAAACACTAGAACAGAAAATGAGAAACCCATCGATCGACATTTGAGAATAGGGTCCATGAGGATTATTCTTGAAACTCAATTCCGATTACAATGTCGTTTGTCTATACTTTTAATACTAAAAATAGTTGTCCTTATTTGTACCATTTTTTTTATCGTAAAACAATGCTGGATTTACAATAAACCTACGTAAAATTATTTTTATGGATAGCAACCAAAATCTAAGTGTCATAATGACATCGTTATTAAAATTGAAATTGGATGGGAATCGCAACTTAAGGCCCCATGTAACGCTCGCAGAATTTCATATTTAGGTATTTAAGAAAAATTCCAACTACACCCATTTTTGTAACTCCACCCTAGCCCATAAATTATTTACAGATTTACAAAGAACCAGATAGATAATAAGTTAAAATACAAAGATGTTGGTTACTGTCCAATTGTCAAATAAACAATGGGATAGGATGGCTTATTTGGTATACCTGTCTCATTCCAACTCATCTACAAAAGTAGTCCATTTCATCTGTGTTCATTTTGTTTTCGCAAACAATAGTACCTACTGCCAGGTAGATAACGCAGGATATTGAACTCGTATATAAACAAAATACTATCCCCCGTTACAGGATTGCATTCTGCAGAAGTGCTTGCGGCTTATTCTCATAATATTGTCTATTCTGTAAATAATTATATATAATAATTGGTTACGTTCGTTCGTAACACGGTATTTTTAAACAGTTCCATGCACCAGAAATATTTTTCATACATAATTTCATACCTAAACCGTCCAGCTACTGAAATATTTTTCATACATAGTTAGTTATATTATTAGCCTGAAAGTCGATAGTTTCTATGACAATAATAAAAGATGTCCGCTTCGGGAAATATTGTTCCTATATACAACTATTGCTTCGAAAAGTCCACAAATAGAACAATCGATTAATATGTCAAAGTTTCCTATGGCTGCCGTCCGATAGGTTTTGCTGCTGGTTGGATTATTTTAGTAATTACTATTGGATATAATTATTCCATTCTTAGCCTATTCAGGTCCACATAAATAATCTATTTATAATTAGGTAAGTGATAATATATATTCATTGTAATAATATTGTTACAATATAATATGTACATATTACGTACAATATCAATTGATAGATAAATGCATATTAAACATAATATTATAACATACCTACTCCCTTTTTGACCTCACTTCAATGACCTGCTCGCACACCATTTCGAATCGCCCAGCTCCGGTACGAAGGAACGGAAAACAATTTCATAGGGTCATTGTTTCTTAGAGAGCACTATATAACAGACATAGGTACATCGCATCTGTAAAGCATCGGTAACTTGGTTACCCATACATATATATTAGCAGGTACGTAGAAGTAGCTTTATTATTTAGAAAAAAAAAATCCTTTCTATTATTTTACGGAGACATGGTGTCTACAAATTTGACTGCTACTTTACAATATTGATTTATTGAAACAAAACATTCTCCTGTATGGGTGTGAGTCTTGGTACCTGACCAAAGCCCAGACACAAAAAATTATCTGAATTTGAAACGAAGTGCCTCAGGAGAATATTGGGTAAAATATGGTACCACCGCATCACGAACGACGGCACCCAGCGAAAGCCCATCACTGCCATCATTATTGAAAGAGGATAGAAACAGGCCCGTCACTTCCACCATTATGGAGAGAAGATGGACATGTATTAAGGATGCCGAATGTCAGTTGCAGGAGAATTTTGGGTATAACATGGTACCACCGCATCACGAACGACGCTATACGTCGGCGCACCCGGCGCACGCCCATCACTTCCACCATTACGGAGAGGAGATGGGCATGGCTGGGACATGTGTTGAGGATGCCGAATGACAGTTGGCCGAGGAGAGCGCTGTTTTTCCTCCCATCAGGGTCTCGAAGACGTGGAAGACCCTCTCATACCGTGTTCCGTTCCTTCGAAGCAGAGCTGAGGGAAATGGACTTGGTGTGGGAAGAGGTCATAAGCATTGCGCAAGATCGAGCGCAATGGAGAGTTCTTGTTGCCTCCCTATGCTCCTAAGTGGAGTTCAAAGGGAGATTTGATTGATTGATTGAATATAATTAAAAACTTAATACTTGTTTTTGTGAAATCTGGAGATGAAAGGCATTTTCGAAGCAATTCATTTCATTCAACCAATTAATATCAGAAAAAATATAAATATTTATCATAGAGTAAATAAATTAATTAATTAACATTTTTCTATGCAAAGGTGTCAGTATAGCCGGTGGAACTTATTGCCTGAGGCAATTTTTCCAGTCAATCGGTCCCGTCCAATCTGAGATAGGCCAACCCTGGGTAAAAATTTCAAGTGAAAAAACACGAAAAACACTGACCCAACCGGGAATCGAACACGGGACCCCGGAGCTGAACTCCATGCTATCTACTAGGCCACCGATGTCGGTCGTAGCACGTTGTATAAAAAATATCGACCTTATCTCGCATGAAACATCACGATGTAATTATTATCAGCGGAGGTCGTGGGTTCGAATCCCGGCTGTGTCGACCATTTCCGCTTTCACGACACAAGCATTTGCTTACTGTGAAAGATGTCAAAAAGTGTATTTGTTTTCACTTCGAGTGAGCACAGATTCATTTAAAAAAAAAAAAAAACATTGTGTTAGGAGGACCAGAGACTGTATATACATATTTGTGTTCACTTTGAGTGAGAACAAATAAATTTATTAAATATAAAAAATAAAATAAACTAATGGTAGGTATACATATAATGCGTATGATAGCGGCCTAATTTTTGGGATTCAAAGTAAACAATAAACAATAACATTATCAGTCAATTAACATTCTCTGTAAAAGCACGCGATTTGGATTACAGTGTTCTCAATAAAACCATGCAATTTGGATTACACCAAGTTCAAGAAAAATAATTCACCCGACCCGACCGAGAACTGAACCCGGGACCTCTTGATCGGTAGAAGTTAGCACCACACCACTAGGCTACCGATAGTGAACAATAAAATCGTGGGGATATTTGCCGATGTTGTAATCAATTACAATCGCTTACAGTCGACCATAAAAATTCAAACACAAAAATATTGAAAAATATTAATTCGTAGAAAGGATTACATGTATAAAACGAAAGCAAAATTATACCTGCAACAAAGCTGCAACATAAACAAACGACATACCTATTATTTGGTAATAATACCTACACAAAAACTCAAAACATGTTTGAATGAAATCTGTAGATAAAAGGCAATGCTAATATTTTCAAAGATCGTAAATTAGTTCAAGCCATAAATCAAAGTATATACAATAGCATTATTTTTGTGGGTTGGTCAAGTAAAAGTCCATTATATGGGACCGCCTATATTAAAATCTTACTAGATATTAGCTTAGCAAGATTTTGGTTAGATTTGAATTAGAATTTAAGTTTTTTTGATTTTCCAGGAAAATAAAGACGAAATTTAAAAAAGTTACACGCTAATTTATTGAGTTGGCTTAATCGTAAAAATATCCAGAAACTTGCGAATCTATAAGTATTGTATTTTTTGAGTTATCTATCGAGAAAAATTTGCGAGATGTTCCAGTAAAATGAAAATTACTCGAAAAGCATGCTTTTTTTAAAAAATCTGCCAGCCTAACTTTTTAAATTAAAGTTCATTCTACAATAAATCGTAACTTTCAGCTTTGTATATTACGCACTTGCAGAGTAATCTATTTGGTAAAACTGCCAAAAACGGGTGTTTTCGGGGAAAGGCCCCTTAAATGAAGAGCAAATCCCCTGATCTAGTGTTGTCATATTTAAAGCTCAACAACAGAGTTCTCTCTTGGACTCCATATGATGGCAATACTCTATGTAGACAAAAATCTTATTATGAATCTAGAGTCAACAATAATAATATAAGTATTAGGTATTCAATAAACCCACTACTACAATTTTCAAAATTATTGTACCATTTTTAATACTTAGTTGGAAATGGATTGATTGAATTTTTCCATAACTTCAGGAATGGAATATTGAAGATTACAAAAAACACGCGTTTGTGCTTATTTTCTAATTATCTTTGAACTTTTCATAGTTCCAACCCGACGTGGTGACATGGAGATTCTTGGCTACAACTTAGTCCAGTGGATAGCCGGGAGTCTTCCGTGGGAAGATAGTCTCACCAATCCAGTGAACGTGCAGCAACAGAAGGAGAAGTACATGAGCAACATCCAAAACTTCATGACTAAGACTTTCATCAAATCGAAACCGCCTCGTAAGTAAACCCCAAATATATGTCACTTTTTGATATTTAGCTGATTAGTAACTTGATTTTTTTTTACAAATTATTGATTGATTTTAGCGGCCCTCGTATCTTTCCTTCAGTACGTGAGCAGCATGGAATACAACCAAGTACCTGATTATGATAAGTGTAGACAATTCTTTATTAGCGGACTAAAAACTCTAGGTTACACTGTCACTTGCAATTTAGACTTTACACCTGTTAAAGCCGGTGACAAGAGAAGGAGTATTAAGAAGGAGAAAGAAAGCGAAGAAGTATTGGATCAAGACGACGAGTCAGATTCTGAAAATCTCCTCTTACCTAAAAAGACAAAGGTCGTAAAGAAAACAAAAGCTGTCCGAAATAATAAACGAGTTTCCGTGTCACCCTCTAAAGAGGTTCCTGTTAAAAAAACAAAGAGATCTCTGAAAGTTGACATTGGAGTCAAATCAACTCCCGACAAAAAAATGACAAACACAATAGCAACGCAGACGTCACTAGAAAAACCTAAAGATTTGAATAAAAATTGCGAGACTGAGCGAGGTAGTACTCCGCGGGTGAGAAGGAATATTCCAACGCGAAATTACATGGACACCAGTCAGTCGAGTACGGATATTATCGATGATTCACTCACTGATACTCCACCAGTCAAAAGGATTGTAAAGAAGAAGCATACTAAAAAGTTAGAGGTGGAGTATGCCTCGGACGAGGAAGTTACGATTCAAACTGTCATCAAAAAGATTGGAACTCCCAAGAAAGATGTCCGAAGTTGGAGAAATTGTCCCGCGGTTTTAAACGGTGTTGTTCCCAAAAGAGAGAAAGATTAGTATTGGTATCAGTAGTAGGCCAAGGATCAATGAAATTTCAACAGTATCGTACAACGCGACTGCCTGAGCGACAGCCGACAACAGTTGTTACGTCTTAAAAATGAGATAGATCTCGTCCGTGTTTATATATGAAATAATTTGTTTGTTATAAAGTGTTAAACTTTGTTAATACTAATAATATAAAAAATCTGATACCCATTTGATTTAACAAGTTTTATTAACTTTCTTTCTTGTTTGTGGGCGTCTTTCAACAGAACATTTCTAGCAACTAACCAACTTCAGAGACATGTTACTTTTAGAATAGATCAAAAGACTATGAAAAATTATTTTTTTTCATTTTTATAGCCATCTTTAAGCGGAACTTGGTAAATTGTTTTTTGAGTTTCTTTACATTGTCTACTAATATGAACAGAAAAGTCACAAAAAATCACCATATAAAAAGAATGTTTGTCGCAATCACTTTTAACACTTAGCTAGGGCTGCAGTTTTTATTGTTTTTATTTCTACACACTTTTAAGCAAATTTTTTTAAAGTACATCTTTCACACTAAGCAAAGCTAGTGTTATTACATTTTTTTGTTTATATATGTACCAACGTCCCGATCGTTTGCATTCCCTAACAAAAGAAGTCATACGCTTGGAGGGCCACTAGTAAATTCCAAGAAAGCAAGACAGATTTTGAGTTACAAGATACATTTCGACCTTGAGAACGAGTTCTAACGTTGGAGAATGTCATCGAATAAGTGGTTCCTGGATCATTTCTCAAAAAATCACAATTGTCATATCTTCTCCTTTTACTCCAATTATTACAGCCACAGGATGTGAAAATACGCAATTTATTCAGGATATTAAACAGTTACAAAACAAAAACAACTAACTCCAGGACTCCCATACAAAATCGCTAGCACACGCGCCTTGCCTGCTAGTATCTTTAAACACGACTCCCTTTCCTTACATCATCCATTCTCGGCCATACCTCATATACCTGCATTCAGCTCTTCCAGGTAGCATCCTTTCATCCCTTGCATACAATTATGACAACTATACCCTAGATCTATCTCTTTCACACATATGACCTTATTTCATATTTTTCTCTCTCTCTCTCACACACACAAACATATACGATTCTGCATTTGTAATCACTCAAAATCAAGTAACATCTAACACAATTAATGTGATAATCTATAAATAGTTAAGACAGAGGGAAATCAATATTAATAAATGTAAAAGTAAAAATATGAGGCTTTAATTTGTATTACTAACATATTAATTTAATAATTTCTTTTTATCTTTCTTTTTATAGAACAATTCAGTATGTTTTGTAAATGTATGTTAGCATCAATTTTATATATATAAAAAAAAATTGAAAAATCTACATCAGAAGTACCTACCTATCACCAATCTAAAAAGTTACCAATGATTTTTAACTCTCTCGATTTAAAGAAAATGTGATAGATTTATTTTTGAAACAGTATTTTAAATTTGAATTCAATTTGACATATACCTACAAAACAAATTTAATGACAGCTCTCTCTATAAAATCAATTGTTGTACTTTTTTTGTTCTTAGCTCTCATTTGTCTAATCGTCTGTGTGTATTTAATATGGGTCATATGACACTCAAACCGAAATTGGGTTTTTTTTTCTCCTCTACCATGAATATTATCTCTAGTTTTACAATTGTAAAATGAGTCATACGCAGATGTTATAAAATGTGTACTCACAAAATGGGTCCTGATCATTGTTCAATGTATATGACTCATTTTGTAGACAGAATATTTTTTTTCAGGTTTGTATACCTGTCTAAGCAATGATATTAAACATTAATTTTTATTAAATTTAAGCATAGACAGTTCATAAACATTGCGCAAGATCAAGCGCAGTGGAAAGCTCTTGTTGTAAAGGAAGATTTTATTTTTAATGATAGGATAAATATTTTTAAATTTCAAAATAAAGAGTTTTTTATCCGATTATCTCAGAAATGTAATTTATGCATATGACCCAAATTGAATACGCAACAACGTAATGCATGTAATAAAATAGGGTTAAAAATTTTTTTTCGATTATTTTTGTTGAAAAGTAAGTTTTTTTCTTACACTTAAGTTTTTTGTTTGCCTGTTGTATTGTGATATTTTTATTGTAATATCATGAAATAAAATAATTTGTATTATTTTTAAAAAAAAGGCCTTATTATTAATAGTTTTGTGAGCTAGCAATAAGAGATACCTAGTAATCTTTTTTTTTTGGAGATTATCAGTTAAAGAAAACAGATTTCCTAAAATATTTGTTTTTAAACTTAAATACTAAATGATGTTAAAACTAAATAGTCTCAGAATGGTCTAAGATTTGAATTAGATTGAAACGAAATCTTTCCTAAATACTCCAGTGCAGTGTGGTCTTCGCTACAAATTACAATATTATCATTTTGACAAATGTATAGTTGTTGAAGTGCTGTATTTGTGTGTGTACCCACAATAGAGTGTTCATTCTTAACACGTTCATCTGCGTTTCTAAAATACGTCAATGATGGAAAACTGGAGGCTTGGCTTGAAGTACTCGAGCCGAGATTCTAGTTGTTTGTGACGACGCAGCCTCTACGTAAGAAGAATCAAATCAAACCAAATGCTGCATTAAAAGTAAGTAAATACATGATTTTTTTAATAAACGTGGGCTATTATATTCTGTTCATTTTATCGGTTTACGTTATAATGAGATTTTATTCCTACTATAACTATGTATTCATTGAGTACACTTAATAATCAATTTTATCTTAAACAAACGTGGAAATTTTTATTTGCGTATTACGACAGTAGGTATACGTGATTTTCAACAGTATCTCACAAAAAACGTGTATTGGAATGAACTGAGTATTGAGCAGGTGAGTAAGCATATAGATTTATCTCGTCACATTTCACTTACCTTAAACCCGTGTTTGTCTCCAAAAGATCTAGACTTCCAGTGGCAAGGAATACGATTTCTGATCAAGACGTAGTTTTTCTCAGTTTGGATGAGGCCGGCTGAATGAAAGAAATTGCTTATTTAGTTATACTTGACTAGCCTTCCCGACAGACGTTGTCCTGTGAACATTCAAAGTTGTATAAATGATAAATTTCTTACCTTTTAACTAATGTCATTTCGACTTATGCATATGTTTTAAACCATATATTTTGTTCTATCAGCATTTTATCAATAGCTATCAAACAACTGAACGCCAATTTAGTTTAAAAATAAGAATTAAATTATAATACAGTGAAAAGTACTAAAAATGTTACCTACTTCTAAGTTTTCTTAAATATCTATTGTTCTACAGAACTTTCTTAAGAACCTTCTCCTGATAATAGTGAACGTAACAAAAATAGATGTAGCATAATTATTGGTCAAGCGGTTTACGGGTGATGCGACTAACACGCACAATAGGTCTCCATTTTTATATGAGAGATGCACATCATAAGTTACACCTTTTCGCCTTTGCGCTGATGGTGTTTGATTATATTACATTATACTGATACCTTTGTATAGAAAAGCGTTAATTTATAGTAAATTCTTCTTTTAAAAAGGGGTGATCCGTGATAGAGAGAAAAATGTTAAAATAAATCTCAATTTAGGGTGCATATAAAAATGTACACACCACTCATATTTCGTGAGCAATGAAGATATTATATCTATACAAATAGGAGTAATGCATTATAGTGCAAGTAATTATTATCTAGTAGCTGTAACCATGAGATCTATCTCGAACATTATAATATGAAATAACTATTAGTATTTGTACGAGACAAACATTTCACGTAGAAGATAAATATATCTGTCATAATTTACAGATTGTGACTTTCTTAAGACAAGTCAGTACGTACTTTACAACTTATCATGATGGGAGTATATATTTAAACTAAGCTCTGTATACATAATAGAAAAGATAAAAAAAAACTGTTGCATCAATTTAGTTGTACTCCGTAGCAGACAGTAGTGTAATATAGGGTGCCCATCGTGCAGGATGTCGAATGATAAGAGAGTACACAATGACGATACGGATTATGTTCCCGTCCAAACTAAGGTGACCTATTATTACTTAAGAAGTGTTTAAATTAAGATTATCTTGAAATTTATTTTTTTTATTTTTATCATTTTATATTTTTTATGGGCGCCTACTTAAAAGTTGTAATTATTTCAATAACTATTTATATCCAGTAAAAAAAAGTTTTTTTATTGAGGTAAAAATATTTTAAATTTTGGCGGGTTTTTAATTTTTAAATATTTAATTCAGGTACCTACCTACTTAGCATTTTTCTATGTGTATTTTTATGCCTGGATTTATTTGTGAATATTTAAAGAATAAATATAATGTTTTTGGGCTAGTAAAAATGTTATGTGCATAATGTATTCCTATTTTCAGAGGCATTATTAGTATTAAAAGAATATTTTTATAATAAAAAAGTTAATATTGAGTTTTTTTCTATGATATTTAATTTCCTTCACCGTTTTTTAAGACTTTTGTTAATTCAGTATAATAAAAATTGTGGGAATTACTTAATATTTAATTCACTGTTCCACCAAATAGTTAATGATTGAAAAGCTAAGTAAATAAATATGTAATTCTAGATAGGTATTAATAATGTAAGTATTTTATTGTATTAATGTTCGTAAAGATAATCAATCAATATTTTTGAGTTTTAAAAAGTGTACCTATTAAATTTTTTCGTTGCCTTAGTATATTTGAGTTTTAAAAAATTTACTAAATATTTTTTCTGTATAGGATGAAGAACCTAAAAAGTACCCACGTGCCGTATTCATTATCGTGCTCAACGAGTTCTGTGAAAGGTTTTCATACTCTGGAATGAGAGGTCAGTCAGTCTTTAATACTTAAAGTAAATTTACTTTTAAATATTATGAAACCCAAAGTTGGTCACTAATTTAGAGAACATACTAAAAGATGTCCAACACAATACTAAAACAATGCTTGATTGTGGCAAAAAAATCATGAATTCAAATGTATCTTGTTAAACTGCATGATGGCATGGTTGACCGAGAATTACGTTGATCGCAAATACATAAATTCAATCTTCAAGGAATGCCAGGTCAGAAGCAAAAGAAATAGGAAAGGCTATATGAGAAATGTTATGTCGGTGGAAGAGGTGTGCTTGGATAGAAAAGAATGGATTTCCATTCTCTCTCCCTTAAGGGACACCGTCTGAAAGGAATTTAAAAAAATTTATACCAGGTTTACCAATTGAGAAAAAGTACAAAAAAAATTAGTTTAAAACTTTTTTGATATCTTATTCACGCTGTTGTGAACATCGAGCCATTTAAATTTATTCTGTACCTCAATGAAAAGAATTTGTGCTCACTCAACTACTGCACCCAGTACGTTGTATGTACGAAAGCCGTCAACTGAAATGTGTTGAAGTGGTCTGCCAACCATTTTCTTTGCTTATTTCAGCTCTTTGATATATCACATGATATTCATCGATTTGATTCAAAAGTGATTACATAGTGACCATTTGTGGGCAACAATAATTATTGTTGTTCAGCTTTGTCTTAGGGGTTACGGTAAAGGCTCATTTACTCGATACAAGTTTCTTGCCTGTTCCATACAATAATCTCACATAGCAATAATTTACTTGCATCGTCTAAACAACACATTCAATTCTTGCTCTTCTAGGTGTAAATGAGCCTTTAGACTCTGTGTAGAAAAATTTCAATTTGTCACATTTTTAACTTCTTGTACAAAATAGTGAATATAATAATTAATCGATTGCTTCTTTATTTTTCAGCATTCCTAGCCCTTTACCTGACTCAGAAACTGTTTTATTCGGACGATGAAGCCACAGAGATATATCACGTCTTCACGACCATGGCATACTTCTTTGCCATCGTGGGCGCTATCTTGGCCGACAGTTATATTGGAAAATTCAGGTTATTATGAAGGTGACTTTTCTATCTGTGATCATTTCTCTTAACGTTGCCCGTGATTCCTAATTGTATAGTAGATGACATGACATGGATCGTAGCTTAGTAGTTCTGTCACCGACGTTCGAGGTTGTGTGTTTGATCCCAAGTGCCGATCATCTTCCTCTGTCACGACACAAGCTTTAGGTAGCTTACTGTCAAAGATTTAAATAGTGTATTTTTATGTTCATTTTGAGTGAGCACACATGCATACCTAGTTAAAAAAAAATTTATAGCATCTTCAGGGTAATTCACGAAAAAGTTTAATTTTAGAACTAATAAAATATTTGAAACTTGGAGGTTCTTTGCACGTAAATACTCATTTTTGCACTTTCACTTTATCGATTTTACTTAATGCTTCCGCGAGCTCTTAACATCCGAAACTGAAATTTCTTTTTTATTGTAGAACGAACTTTAATTAAATAATTTTGCTGGTTTAAAGAAACGTAAAATGCGGAGAAATGTGAAAATTAATTGAAATATGTCTCATTTTTCTAAAAATTATTTCTTTTTAACGTTATAATGACCCTTTAGTAAAAAAATAAGTTTAGTTCGAATTTAACTTTTTTGTGAATAAACATGTTGGGGTCGGATGCGTTTAAAATTGAATTTGATATAGTTTTAATTTTTGTACAACTGCTTTCCTGAGTATAAAGAAATACAGTGGAACCTCTCGTTATGTTAAAAAGTTGCTCCCTTAACGAGCAACATTTCGCACAACGAGTATGACATGGGCAATATTCATGTTCAAGATCAAGAAGAGGTTGAGACTAGTGACTTTTATACTGCATAACTACAGTTTTGGGTTTAAACTTCTTTCACAACTAATGTTTGCTGTGTGAAAGATATCAAAAGTTTATTTGTGTTCACTTTGCGTGAGTTCATATTCATAAACAAAAGTTCTCTTATGAGTTTGAAAAATACCATCAGTCCAGTATTGGAAATAGGCCTCACTTCCCAACTTCCATTGCTCCCTGTCAGCAGCCATCCTGTGCCTGTGGTGTCCGGTCACTTTCTTTGTATCGTCGGACCATCGCATTTGTGTCCTCCCTCGGTTTTTGCTACCAGTTCGGGGTCGCCACTCCAGTTGTACAATTTTTTGGACCACATGCGTCACCTTTGTCCTTTGCTTATCCATTCATTCCGTTTTCTGTCTCACAAACTGCGGGCGTAGCTAAAATTGCATTCAACGACTAGTCTGTCATAGAAAATGACTACTCTGTTAGACAGACAGACGACAGAAAACTCATATCTTTTTCTGTCACAGAGTATTCTATCTGCCTCTCTCTGATGGTGTCGGATTTTATATGGAAAATTTACTTTATCTTTACACACATTTCTCTTTGATACACACAACTTCTATGGTTGTGTTGACATTGAACTATCAATTTTTATTTTTACTCGCATAAATTATTATGAACGAATAACGCAATACACGAAACAATAGATTCATAGAACTTTGATCTACCTATTCTATCGAAACAAATAATATAATGAAATCACCTTAATAAGTGTTTATTTCGATTTTAAAATTACTCTTCAAATTATTCTGTAAGCTATGATAAATCTATGGGGCCAGTCGGGCATCGTTTTGCGAAACGACTAGTCGTTGAAAATCCACAAACAACTCTAATTTGTGTTAAAATTACCATGAAACCGCCATTTTGTTGATAAGAGTAGTCATAGAATGCAAAAATCGCTACCTACTGCTACTGATACTAAGCATTCTTTACTCCATTGCTCATTGGCTTTTTGCTCCCCTTATGAGTTTGAAAAATATCAAGCAGTATAAATGCAAACATATTCATCTGTACTAATAATGTAGTATTAAAATTATTTTTTTTCATTTGCAGAACTATCCTATATTTGATGGTTGTTTACGCTCTGGGGAATGTTCTGATTGCCGTAACCGCTGTTCCTCATTTGGGAATACCAGCAAGGTAAAACTTTTATTTAAGGATTTATTAACACAGGAGGCAATCCTCCGCGATAGCGTCCCAAATGTATCCCTAATATTCTTTTTAAAATTTTCTTATATTTTATGTAATATCACTAAT
This sequence comes from Mystacides longicornis, assembly GCA_963576905.1. Classification (NCBI taxonomy): domain Eukaryota; kingdom Metazoa; phylum Arthropoda; class Insecta; order Trichoptera; family Leptoceridae; genus Mystacides; species Mystacides longicornis. The sequence goes on along the minus strand of OY756439.1, from coordinate 4,882,467 downwards.
TGTGAATCGACCGAGACCTGATTCAGAGATTTCAGGTTCGAATTCCCGCTGTACGTATTTTTTTAAAATCAATTTTGTAAATCTCATTCGGTATTAAATATGTATATGTACTACTAGCTGACCCGCCCGTCGATCTTCGACCTAACCCAGAATAAAAAAAATGTACTTATTATCAGTCAGTCAGGCACTTTCCTTTATTATAAATTAAATACAGTTTATGACGTAAAAACTGAATTAAATTTAACTTACAATATATTGCATTATGTAATAATTAATTATTGTTGATTCAGATGCGGGATGAAGTTCGACGGGCCATAAGTTTGTAATAAAAACAATTCCTCTATAAATAGTTGCATAATTTTAAAAGAAAATCCAAGAGATGGCAGTGTAGTAGAAAATAAGTCACATGTGAAGCGTGTTACATTATTGTATATGTTGTTGGATGAATAGACTCCAGTAAATCCAAATTTTACCAAATTATTATGGTAAGATTCAGCTATTCCAGAATTTTTTTTTTTGCATGTACCTAAAAAATTTGCGTCTCTGTAACCATTTATTACAAAAAAGTACTAAATGAACTATAACTGGAAAACTATAAAAAATCGCTGAACATATATTGAGTTATTTGGATAGCTCTTATGGTGTTCTATCTCTGGACTTTCGCCTAGTCGTACTTTCTGGGACACCCTGTATAACCCTGAAGTAATGAAAGTGATAGATAATTTTATGGAAGTGTGCATTGATTTATATTTCCTTATCTTCAGGAAAGTCAGTGAACTTTTTACTACATAACTTTAAATATCATTCAAGCTAATATGAAGTAGGTATTTATCTGAATTATTACTCTTGAAGGTACATCCTGTATTGATAGTTATGTGCTACAGTAGAAATAGATATATTAAAGTCTATCTAACTTTGTTGTATACTTGGAATGCATTTATAAAACTAGTTATTAGGAGCCATTTAAAAATCATCCCTTTTTATATGTGCCCTTTTTCATATCTTTTAGTGAAAATTTGGAAATAATGTCCGAGAAACCTACTACTCATTTCTATAGGAGAATTCATATACCAAATCTCAAGTTCGTACTATGTCTAGTTTCCGAGATATTCAAATACATTTAAAAACATTCAACCCTATTTTTCACCCCCTTAGGGATGGAATTTACAAAAATCCTTTCTTAGTGAAAGGTTTTGTATTAAAATCTACCTAATTTCTAAATTTCACTTCTCTAGGATTAGCCGTTTGGCCTGTGCGTTGATGAGTGAGTATGTCAGTCAGTCAGTCAGGCACTTTCCTTTATTATTATAGATTGTCTAGTTGGATTTGGAACCATTGGGGCTTATGACCCTCGCATTAGCGGCTGATTTAGAATTATCATAATTTTACAATATAGAAACTATTCCAGGTTTTTATCTCTCAATTTCCAAGAAATAAGTAGAAAGAAATTCCCAATTCCTGAAATACTTGACAGACACGAAGGGTCTTTAATGATCTTGATAAATTGTTAAATGTTTCTACAGGTATCTATTTAAAGATATCTTTAGTGGGTCATCATATAATTCTACTTTAGAGTAAATAAATGTTATTATTTACATATTATCTTATTAAAACAACACGCTTAATGCAAATATAATTTAATAATAAAATGCAGTATCTCGTATAGAGGCTCCATAACATACATAATACAATAAAATGAAATCTGCATTAATCAAAATGACATTGATAATAACATAACATTCTTTCATACATAGTTTTGACTTTGTACCGAACATGAGCATGAACTATGTTTCGAGGAAGCTCACAGAAGACTTAACCTGTCACATTTACCACCTTAAAGGTATGAAAGGGTTTTCCTCGTTTACAGGACCATGATGGGAGGAAGAAAAGCGCTCTCCTCGGCCAACTGTCATTTAGCTTACTTAACTTTTATCCCAGCCAAGTCTATCTCTTCTCTATAATGTATAGGGTGTCTCAGTAAGAGTTTCCTTTTTATTTCATAATTAAAATTTTTTTCAGAGAGTTATAATATTTTATTGATAACTAGCTTTCCCGACAGACGTTGTCCTGTGTTCCTAACTATGAATATTGAATTCGAATTTGTATGGTGATGAATTAATTATCTTTTGACCAATGTAATTCTGATAGATGAATCTGTTTTAAACTTTATATATTCCATCCGCATTCTGTCAATTTCACCAACTATCTAACAAGTGACATTTCCTGTCAAAATTTCAAAATTGGTATTAAAATTATATGCTAAATGGTACTAATAAGGTTGCCTACTTAGAGTTTTCTTTAATTTACTAATTTTCCACACAACTTTCTTAATTTTTTCTTTTATAAGAACCTTCTCCTGAAAAAAGCAACACAACAAAAAAAAAGAATTTGCGAAATCGGTCCAGCGGTTTAGGCGTGATGCGATGACCACGGAAAATAGCTCTCCATTTTTATATAATAGATTAAAGGATACAGGTTCCCATTAAGTATGGAATATAATATTTCGCAAATGACCCCCACGCATCTGATAACATACCATTTTCCATGCAAGGATTCATTGAGTTATTGAGAACTATGCCGAATTGACGTTTTCGGGTTTTGGGTTTACTCTCGTTTACATTAGAAACGTTTTCAAGAGACCAATCGATACATTGACGGAAATGAGTCGAAAACTGTCCTTAATCGACTCGGTTTCTTAAATTTTTTGACCACTCTTCGATTTGTTGATGAAATTGGGTGGTCTTTCTCAATTGAAAATTCAGCAAAGTTAGCGAAAAGTCTCAGTCTAATAATTACCCCTTTTTGTTAGTAATAAGTTTTCACAATTTTTTGTTAACCGCGCCATTTTTAATAATACGACAAATGTCAAATTTCAGTGTTGTCAGTTGTGGGAAAAATATGTACCTACACTATATTAAAAAAATGCACTCTTACTGAGACACCCTTTAGAAACAATGAACCTCCCCTGGGTTCGCAGGTGTATATCATACTAATTGATTTCCTTGTTTTAAAGATTGTATGTTGTTACAGAGAGTTTACGGTGCTGGGATTGATGATGGTGGCACTGGGCACGGGTGGTATAAAGCCTTGCGTATCTTCCTTCGGTGGAGACCAGTTCTCTCTTCCGGAACAAGACCAGCAGCTGACAACCTTCTTCAGTGTGTTCTACTTCATTCTCTGTTTGGCAAGCTTGATAGCTAAATCCGTATCGCCTCTGCTAAGATCAAAAATACAATGTTTTGGTGATAAAGATTGCTACTCAATCGCATTCGGTGCTCCGGGAATTTTGATCATAATATCTATAGGTATGATGTTTATTGTTTTTATCCTAGGACTCACCAAATGCGATCACTCTATCCGTCCAAATGGAGTAATGTCACTCCAAAAAAACCAAATGGATGATGTGGTGTGATAAGATGCATCAAGCCATTTGTTCATCACTCCAACGGATCACCAATGGGGAAATTCAAGTGGACGTGGTCTAAGTCGTCACGTCACATGATTGTCAGTGTTAAAAACTTGGTCCAAATTTGTCTCATTTGTTATCATCCTTTCAACCAGGGTACATGTGTTCCTGTTTTAAACTTAATATTAGAAAAACACATGTATAAATGTGGCAGGGGCGTGCCTAGGGTTATCTGGGCACGCATGCAAATTATTTTCAAGTCTGTAAAAGAATAGTAGGTACCTACACCTATTTGAAGGAACTCCGAAAATTAAGTTAATCTCTCTATTATATCACTTTAATTTACCGAGCATGGTAGCCTAGTTGTACTGGCGTGGACTTCAAATCATGAAGTCCCGGATTCGATTCCCGGTCGGATCAGAGTTTTTAAAAGTGTTTTTTCACTTGAAATTTCTACCCGGGGTTGGCCTGTCTAAGATTGGACGGACCGGTTAATGGAAAAAATTGCCTCAGGCCATAAGCTCCGCCGGCTATACTGACTCCATTGTATAGAAAATGTTACACTATCACGATTAAAAAACACAGATTTCAATTATAATTTACTTATACCTACCCGAGTTCCAAACGCCGACCTTTCTTTAAAAATGATTTTATGACTCTTTAATAGAAATTTGATCTTTTTGAATACCTTAACCATAAATCACTCATTTGTGAGTGGAAATGCATAAAAAAAAAAGAAAAAGAATACCTTAACTATATTTTTTTCTCTATCGCAATAATTATTGATAACTCTGACATACGAACAATATGTGTTTGCGTGTTTCTCATATATAAGTATGAATTCGTTTTAATGCTCAAAACACACGTTCTGCTGAAGCGCTTGTTAACAAGTCAGCAATTGCTGGTATGGTAACGCTTAATATTTTAGTTGATGAAATCTTACAGTTGGAAAACATTAAATGATTTTAAATGAAAGTTCTGGAGATGTATACAGATATATCAATTGATTTTAAAGTTTTTAACACTCATGTTTTATGGTTAAAAAAAGAACTTCAGGTAATTAAAAAAAAGCGGGTAATATCACCCTAAAATGAAAAAATAAACAATATGGTTAAGAAATCAGTAGAGTAAATAAATAAAGAATGGCCTGTTTTAAATGATGTCCAATGTCAGCGATCTCCTGATGCACAATTTTCACTAAAGGTTCACAGAAAACTATAATTATATCAAAAAGGAAGTATTGAAACAAACACAGTCTATGAAACCACAAAGCAGTTTAAGTATATCATGCACAATATTACGCAATTTTAATTTCTTATTATTTTTAACAACACCACAAAAATATGTCAACAAAGATTTAATGAGCTAACCTCAAAAAGAAAACATTGCATCAGCTGTAACATCGATACGGTCAAAATATTACGTCCAATAATAATTTTATTATAAAGCACCTGCGTGAAATTAGCCCTAAGTGAGAAATCAACCAATGAATCATTCCAATTAATCTTGTAAAGCCCGGCCTCTATGGACTTCCAATTTTTTCATATAAAAATGAATTATTGAGGCCTAACCATAGGGAGTTGTGTATGATTTCTCTAGGAAATGTTGAGACTTATGTGTTGGAAAGAGTACGCTACATAAAGCCCGGTAAAAGCCAAATAGGTGCGAGTAGAACACTGTTGCGGTACCTATGCAATTCATTGTAGTCGCTTTTTGCATACGTACGGCCGCGGCGTACCTATGTAGATTGTAGATACTTACTTCTATTGTACTTTAGTACGAAATACAGGCGGCGCGAAATTTGAATTTTGTGTGGGTTAATTATTATCGTTTCTAATCAGTTTTTTGGGTTAATAGAAAATAAATCTTATGTCATTATCATTGATTTCGCTACGCATGCCAGGCTTTTGGGCTTATATGGTGGTACCGCCCCTGAAATGTGGTGATATTTGCTTATAATGATTGAAAAAAAACTCAAGTTTCACATCTGTCACATTGTATGTTATTCATTTGGAGTGATTGAATGGCGGTCTTAGGGTTATTCAAACTACTAATGGTCGACCAGTGCTCGAAATTCGATCATAACTAATTTAGATTATAAGTTTGAACATTATTAAGGTTCCATTGTCAAAGACTGAGCGAGGGCTATTTCACAATTTTCTTTCAAAAACAATGACATGAATATGTCAAATTTGAAATGTTGATAAGTTTTTTTTATATTATTATTAAAGACAAACTATATTAATCTATTCTCAACATTATTTAAAAAAATATTAGCCTTCACCACTCCTTCGTGTGCAAAATTTCATACTCCCCCGTCTGCACAATTTCCGTAAAAATGATCACAAAGTTTATGCTTCACATATTAATGTATAAAGATAATAATCACTAAACAGACAAGTCTATTTTCTCGGGTTATGCGGTGTTCACACAGGGCGATATAAGGCCAGACGATTTCGCTTGCATAAAAAAAATATCGCTCGGTCGCCCATTGATCTTTTGATGTCATCACACGAGTCCACCGGCATACATTCAATCTGTCAGGTGCGCTGATTTTGACGTAGTTTTAAAAATGGCGGACGGAGTGTTTGGGGTAGTTGAAAATGTTGTTTTAGACGATATAAGGACACTCCTAATTAAGGAAAAATAAAAAAAACGCAGATATTGGGTGCGGAATTGGATTCTAAGGAGAAATAAATTTGGAGCAGTGCTGTTATCTGTCAAGAAACAGAACATACGGACGCCGCACATATCTGTGCATGCGTGCATCGTTCCACCAGAAACAAAAGTTGAAAGGCGTTCAACTTGAGGCGATATTGCTTTCAACCATTTTTATCGCTTCAGATTTATCGACAATCTGTTCACACGGTTCAATTGGCTGGCGATATTTTGGTGTCCTGGCGATATTCGCCTCGTGTGAACACTGCATTAGAGACCAAAAATAATCTATGTATATAAAATGAATGAACACTGTGGCTTAAGTATATAAATTATAATTTCAACTTATTCTTTTTATATTCTTTTTTTTAGTTCTGTTTGGTTGTGCCAAAAGGATGTTTATCATAAAGAAGCCTACAGGAAATGTTTTAGTGGAAGTTGCAAAATGCATTTGTGTAAGTTTATCTGTTTTTTATATTTATCTGTCTTGGGTAACCATTGCCCAGCATCATATTATGTCTCTTATTTGCTAGAGCGTCACAGTTACATCTATTGTCTCTCACTCTCGCTGCAAAATCTGCATTTGGGATCCTCCACAAGTTCCATTTTAAATAGTATCCTATTGACACCATAGTGTCCGGTGAGTATTCCGATTGTTGATCTGATATACCCCTTTTTTTTTTTTTTTGTAAAGAAGGTCAAAGGACCATATGCCCTTTGAGTCACCGCGACCAATAAGATCTATTGTGACATCCTTCAATGAATTCGTGGAGCGCTGCCTCTTATTGTGCCATGTCTCCAGAGGCCTCTTGCAGAGTGACAGTGCCTCTTCCCGGCTCCTGCCCTCCGCAAAAGGTCTCCTTAATCTTCTTTTTGAAAGATAGGTCCCAACAGGATTCCCATCTCTCTGTTGCAACAAATTATTTTGATCATGTGAACTTATGTCCACTTTGACCACTGATGTGGAAGTACCTATTATATCCATCACACCAGGTCGGCTCTACAAAGGTGCCATGTACATCCTCCATAGCCAGAACTAGGGAAATAAAAGTCCGCCCCTACAGATCCCTGCATGTAGGGGTAAGGCAAAAAGTCACCCTGAGGTTGCCTGGTATCAGGGAGCCTCCGTTAGTTACTAACCTACCCGTTAGTCACGCATCCCTCAGCACGGGTCGAATGACACCTTGGATTGGGGATTTTTGGGCAGAAAGGTTTACTCCTTCCGGAATGATAGGACTAGGTGAATATGGATGGGAGGGCTCATAGAAGGCAGGAGGAAAGGAATCAGGTGTAGGAAATGCCCTGCATGTTGGACAGCCATACAAGGCACCCCGTACTCTCTTCGGCTTGTTGACCCTAGCATCCACAGGGACCGAATGTAACCGCCGTTTCAGCCTGGGCCAACGTAACAGGGTCCTCCACTTGTAGGTGAGAGTCGAGTTGAAATGCAGTGGCTGAGAGGCATTAAATGCTCTTTTATTGCGCGTAACATTTCCTTGGACCCCTATAACCCCTTGCTAAAGATCCAGATTTTATGGATTTGGTCTTCATTTTCATTCATTATGAATTTTTTCGAGTGTCTCAGGACCTCCACTCCTCTGAGAATTTATTATTCACATGACTTTTGACACATACGGTAATCTCAGGACAGGTTCCGGTCCCGTAAATGGTGTTTCTGATCCTTTCCTTGCTGGTTCATCAGCTTTTTCGTTGCCCTCAACCCTCATGTGCCTCGGTGTGCCGAGTTTATAAGCCTCGGTAGGCATCCCTCTGTCTTTCAAGCTGAGGTTTATGCCATACAAATATGCGCAATGATAAACCTTCAGAAAAACTATTCAGGACAAATAATCTACATCAATTCGGATAGTAAGGCCTCCCTACTGGCCTTGACATCGGCCTCAACCAATTCGAGGCTAGTGCAAAGCTGTAAAGATGTACTAAACACCTTAGGTAACAGAAATAAGGTAATATTGCGTTGGGTACCGGGACACGAAGGCATCGCAGGCAACGAAAAGGCCGACGAGCTAGCGAGGGCCGGAGCTGAGAGGAATTTTTATGGACCTGAACCATTCTTTGGTATTCCTCATAGCACAAAACGCAAAACTCTAGCGGACATTTACAATGAACGCTCTTTTAAACTCTGGACTGAAACCCAGGGACAAAAACATTCCAAGGCGTTAATTAATGCCTACAATCAAAAATCCGTAAGGGACCTATTATCCCTTAGCAGGAACAATCTATGCATCATCACAAGGTCCCTAACTGGTCACTGCAGGCTGAACAAGCATATGTGTACCATAGGGATACTGGACTCAGGCGTGTGCAGGATGTGCGGGGAATCACTCGAGACCCCAATGCACCTCCTATGCGAATGCCTACCAATGATGCATAACAGACACAGAAATCTGGGCAAATTCCTAATGTGCCCAGATGACATCAAAGAGTTGAACGCCAACAAAATCCTGCGCTTCCTCCTGGAGGCCGGGTTGAGCGATGAACTCTACATACAGGGCCAGTCACAAAAGTTCCATTATGGGACGCAGTGACGGCGGCCTCCATGGAGGCTGCAGGCTAGTATTCAAATAATAAATAATAACCCTCATGTGCCCAGGGACCCACACCAACCTGACCTTGTTCCAGTGACCCAACTTGTTGAGTCCATGTATACAATCCAGTATAAGTTCAGAGTTTATCTTGTCTGCACATTAGATGGACCCGTATTATCAATACTGATTTCTCTATAGCACGCTGTGGGGCCTTTTTGAGAGAGTCAGTCCATATCTCATCTTGGAAAGGAGGAATTTGGTTTCCTAAGTGACATCTCTATTTTGAATTCTAATAAGATTAATCACAATTAATTTCGAAAAATTGTTATAGGTCTCGCTGAAGAATCGCAGAACAATATCCAAGGTTGAAAAAGCAAACAAAGAAATAAACCATTGGTTGGATTATGCTCGTGGCAACTACGATCAAACATTTATAGACGACGTCAAAAAGACGTTGAGAGTGTTTTTACTCTTCACTCCTCTACCAGTCTTTTGGGCATTGTTAGATCAACTGGTATTTACAATTTCTTATATAAACTAGCTTTCCAGATATTGACTTCGAATTTAAAAGAATGATAAAAATGACTTAACCAATGTCATTCCGTTTTAAACCACATATTTTTCATCCAAATTCTGTCAATCGCACCAACTATCCAACAACAGACAGTTTGTTTCAAACGAAAATTTGATTTATTATTCACTTTTCACGTTTTAATTTATGAAAATAATGTACTTCAATGTTAACAAATTAGCAAAAAGCTTGAAATAAATTTCATCAAAATTCTGCATACATATTTTTAATGATTGTCAGATAAATAGAAATTGTGCTTCTATAGAATTTTTCACAGATGGCGTTGTTGTATCGAAATTCGTTCCATACTAACTTTGATATTGTATTTTATATTATTTGCTGTCCATTTTTCGATATTTATTAGTTATTCTGTTATCCCGAGCGGAAAAGAACCCAATAAACCAAAAATGATAAAAATGTGTTCAGCCGATCGTTTTTAAGTGTTTTCAAACTAACCCGACGTTCTTTTATATCTTTAGATATATTTTCTCTCTCTTTTCAATCTCTCTAAAAAAATATTAATGTGGTGTAAAATTTAAGGGATCTCGCTGGACGCTTCAAGCTAGACAAATGGACGGGGATTTTGGTTTCTTCAACGTCAAACCTGATCAGATGCAAGTTTTGTGTCCAATTTCAATACTCATATTTATACCGATATTTAAAAAAGTAAGTTTACATATATTTATATTTCTCATTGCACATTCAATATGGGTCATATGACATTTACCATAATTGAGTTTAGGAGCCCGCGCACTGGCGACTTGTCTAATGCAACTATTACACTGCTTCCAATGAAACACAGGGTATTGAACGCGACCCCACACACTTGTAACTTTGTAGTTAGTTGTGGCGATATTATTATTTGCCAGGGTGCAGGGGGCCTTATCGTGACAAACTCCTTTACCACCTACAATACTATCAATATTTTTACAAATATAAAATAAGTCATTTGTCTTAAAATGTGTACCCACAATATGGGTCATGGCCATAATATATTAATGCATATGACCCGTATCAACGGCATTTTTTTTGTTCAAGTTTATGTTCAAAATGATTCAAATGCAAAATGTGCTCATTTAACCATAGTCATAAGTTTTTTTTATTGAAAAAAAATGTGTTGGAATGCTATACCATAACATAAGCATTTTTTTAAAATATTATTTTATTATTAAATTTCTACTTGTTGCATACATGAGATTTTTCGACATGTTGAACATGTTGAGAATTCTCATGATTAAGAGTTTCGGAGACAAACATTACCACCTAATGGCGAACGTTGTTAACGTAAAGTGATCACACTAAGCCAACCTTCGAAATAACAGTAGAAGACGGTCGTAAGCCCGTAGTGGTTTGTTCCATTTAAAAATCGAACATTAGTAATGAATTGTTAGAGTCATTAGTTGTTATTTTTTCTTTAAGATCTAGTCCTGAAAAGGTCACAAGAATCTAAACATAATTAGAACGTTGTGCACCAACAAAGCCAATAGGCAATAAATATGAGACAGTAACAAAAATGGATATAGTCATATCCTGGCGCCAAATACATGACAGCAGTCGCAGTCTTTAAATTTGGTTGCTCTCTTGTTCTCAACAATTTCCAACTTTTATCTCTATTTTTCATTTTATTATTAAATTTCTACTTGTTGCATACATGAGATTTTTCGACATGTTGAACATGTTGAGAATTCTCATGATTAAGAGTTTCGGAGACAAACATTACCACCTAATGGCGAACGTTGTTAACGTAAAGTGATCACACTAAGCCAGCCTTCGAAATAACAGTAGAAGACGGTCGTAAGCCCGTAGTGGTTTGTTCCATTTAAAAATCGAACATTAGTAATGAATTGTTAGAGTCATTAGTTGTTATTTTTTCTTTATTTTAAATTTCAAAATAAACAGTTTTTCCCCATTATCTCAAATTGAATGTGCAATGAAGAGATGTTAAAACATTATTATTATTATTATGAACTAGTATGCTTCAATTTTCGCACTCATTGATATTAATGTTTTTGTTCAATATTTTTAGATCATATATCCATTTTTGACGCGTCACAACATTTTGACGAACCTGTTACACAGATTAGTAGCTGGGTGTATTCTGGCGGGGATCGCTTACATATGCACTGGCTTGCTGGAAATGCGCCTAGAGGTAATATAACGTTTGTTCACAAGTTTATTTTCATAATATCCTCAACATTATCTTTTACAACGTATCCATAATTTCACCAAAAGTGGAAGTTATCTCCATTTAATGTATTGAGTTCTATGTTTATATTCTTCTTGAAGACACACTGAATTTCTCTTAACCTATAAGTTTAGTTGAGAAACAATGAAATGAATTTCCAGGATATAGGGGGTCGTCCCTTAGTCAAAAGAGGGGAGGTGGTTAAGAAAATAATTAAACATTACAGGGGATCTAAAAAGTTGAACACATCCTTTCAAATATTTATAGATTCTTTTGTCCTATTTAAGGACTAGATCTTAACATAATAGGATGCATTTAAACCAAACAAACATAGAGTCAGAGCTGAAGTAAAGTATATTTTCTTGATCCTTGATGTGGACACTAATCCGTCATCGCCCATCAATTAGTTCTTGCTTGTTATTGTGTCCACGGTGTCCAATATCAACCATAAAAGAAAGTAGGCTCTCTTTCTAGATTCAGCTCCACCTTGATGTAGTGTTGGCATTAACCGAATATTGCCATTTATACAACAATTTCATTGAGAAATTCTCACCTATGTTTCTGTGAGATCTTTATATGATTGGGCTATGTTTTAATGCTAAAATGATATATTTTGCTAAAGCAAAGTAAAAATTGATCACAAACAGGTTTTCAGAAAAGGTGGTTTGTTTATACAATCAAGCATTCAAATATTTTATGAGTTTTTTCTTTACTTTTGCAGAAAACTTACCCCAACATTCCGTCGAGGGGAAATGGACAATTGAGAATATACAACTGCTTCAGCGAATGTAAAATGCATTTTTATAATATCAATAATAATACAGGAGATCACTTTGAAATCAACCCATTACAAGTGTACGAATTACATAAGGAATTAAAGGATGAAGCGAATTTCACCTACAACACTACCATTCTCTGTCCAAATGTAAATATTACGACAGAAAAAATGTTTACAATGAGAGAAAAAACAGCCATGTCGTTTATATACGATTACAGAAAAGCTTTTGCTTCTGAGATAGATGGGTATGAAGATGATGTTCGTAAGTCAAGATCAGGTCTTCCTTTTATAAGGTAAATATACAAAGTTTTAAGTTCTCACGGTAATATTATATCGAGATCTCATGGTAGCATTATATCGAGATCTCATGGTAGCATTATATCGAGATCTCATGGTAGCATTATATCGAGATCTCATGGTAGCATTATATCGAGATCTCATGGTAGCATTATATCGAGATCTATCATGAGAGATTAAACCGTTTATAGCGTTGTGTTAATTTTAATTTCTAAATTATTTTTTTCGTACAAACAATGTAGACTTTTTACAATTAATCTACATAATAATTCAGTAATGTATGTATATTTATTTATTTATTTGTTTCACTCCAACTGTATGTCAGAGCATCACGCTAAAACCGTAGGTTATGCGTTGAATATTTTTCTTCGCAGTTTTTCGCAAATACAATTGTGGTAATCTGAGATACAAATATTTACATTTCATTAAATATATTTTAAATTATTTACAAATTTCTAAAAATTTAAAATCTTCATACAAAAATGAGAATGTCATGTTTTAAAAGTAAAATTATACGTCTAAATTTTGTGTAGAACTGTAGCATTACGGTATGAAAATGTACAAAATCGATCGAAGTTTGATTTGAAATACAAAAAATATAAGTAGAAGTCTTTTAATTCTTATTTTATATAGATTTTCACCGAAACTTCTTATAAAATATGTTCGCCATGACAGATGACTAAAGCCGGTAAAGCAGAGTTCGCTTGCACCCTCTCTCTCCTAAGGTACCTCATTAAATTTATCACTACAGTCATAAGTAGGTCAAACTAACTATACATAATATAATACTACATAGGTAGGTAGGTACCTATATCTACACACAGTATGGAGGTTTTCATTAGGACCAACTACACGTATTATAATACTAGGTAGGTAGGTACCTATGTATAACTACATTCTTCTTTTAATTTTTTCGCGTATTCAACAGTGAGTATTAATTTTTCCTCATCTTCTATTTTTTTATAAATATTGAAAGTGACATATTAGTTTTTCAAATTTTTCGCATATTTAGCAGTGACTCTTATTTTTTCCTTATTTGAAACATTAGCTGGGTACACATTCTAAATCTTAGCGTGAAAATTTTTGAAAATGATAGATTATCTATAACATTTGACCGATAATCGCTCATTTTTTAAATCTTAGCGATTTTTTTTTTTTTGAAAATGAGCGTTTATCGGTCAAATCTTAAAGATAAATCGTTACGTGTGTACCCAGTTATTAAGATAATATATACTCCTGCCGCCGTAGACAAATTCAAATTGGCGTTCGACTACAAACAAAGATTTCGATAATGTATAGTGCGAAAAAATTAACTGTCCACTGGAACATATATAAACATTTATTCAAACCAAACAATGATCCTTATAATATAAAATATAAAAAGTGGACAGTTAATTTTCTTCCTACTCTACATTGTCGAAGTCGTTTGTAGTCGATTGCCAAATGCATTTTGTCTAGGCCTACTGGTCCTGAGAAGGGGAAAGCTGCATACAAAACCTATTCAATAACCTACGGCTCAAGTCTGACTAGCCAAATCAACAACGTAAAGCATGACGGGTATCAGCTAGTTGTGAATATTTTGAATAAATGTCTTAATATAATTTTTTGCAGAGTAATGACGGCTTTCATGGATGAACATCCCTACCACGAAGTAAAGCTCGTTGATGCCCATAAAGGTCATACAGAATTAAAAACAAATGTATCGTTGAGTGGATTAATAGAAGTGTTTGCTGGAGAATATCATTTGTATGTTAATCAAACTAAAATTCCTCTAGAGATCAATGTGCGAATCGGTGGGGTGTACACTATAATTGTCAGCGGCAACAAAACTATTGGTTATGTAAGTATTTAAGCTTTAAGCCATGCGTTCATGGAGTGTCCTTAATTGTATTGTTATCAATTAAATTATTCATTATAATTTTTTTTGCAGAATGCCAGTATCAATACAATAACACAACCAAATTCAATATCGATGGCGTGGGTCTTACCCCAAATTATAATCATATCCATGGGAGAGGTTAGTATTATTCAAGTATATTTGTTTTTATCAGCCTTTGTTAGACGTCCGTATCTTCTCATCCCATCTTGTGTTCCATTCCTATCTTTGAATGACTATGGACTTATGACCGTCTTCTACTGCTGCTTGAAAGATTGACTTATAGGTGCTCAAATTTGTTGTTGTCCCATGCCCTGAGCTCGTCTCGATCCTTCATGCCTAACCACTGTCCCAACTGACCTGACTTTAATTCCTGCCCGGTACATCCCCCATATCCAGAGATAGGGAAATAAACGTCTACCCCGATCCAGATCCTTACATACAGGGTTAAAGCAAAAAGTCACCCTGAGGTTGCCTGGTATCAGGGAGCCTCCGTTAGTTACTAAACTACCCTTTAGTCATGCATGGGTGGAATGACACCTTGGATTGGGGATTTTTGGGCAGAAAGGTTTACTTCTTCCCGAATGATAGGACTAGATGAGTATTGATGGGAGGACACATAGAAGACAGATGGATAGAATTCAGATTTAGTATATGCCCTGCATGTGGATAGCCATATATTCAGTTATCATATTCATCATAGTGTGTTGTATAATATTCCAGGTGCTGTTTGCAATAACTGGTTTGGAGTTTGCCTTCAAAGAAGCACCCGACAGTATGAAGGCTGTTTCCCAAGCATACTGGTTGTTGATAGAAGCATTTGGAAACATTCTTATTATAGTCGTAACAAGACTGGGCACAGGTTACAGACAGGTTTGTCTATTTTTTACATAACTACAGTACAGCCTCCATATAACAGACACAGATTTAATAATGGACAAAAATCCAGTCAAATGTAAAAAAATAGGAAACATGCATATTACTAAATAGAGTTGTTGTAGTGCTTCCAGGGAGTAAATGCGCGTCAGGTATGATGGTCTCTTTCTCTCATTATACAAAAGGACCATTCACAACGAACAGTCTAGGGACAAGGGACAAGATGGAAGAAGGGGTATAGAGGGGGCTCGCATGCACTTACTAGCTGGAAGCACTATAGAAGTACTTATTAGTATTTTCATGTCACGTAAATATAAACGTCATTTCTAGATGCCCCATTTTTTTTTTTTAAATGAATCTGTGCTCACTCAAAGTGAACACAAATACACTCCTTGACTCTTTCATAGTAAGCTACTTAAAGCTTGTGTCGTGAAAGAGGAAGATGGTCGGCACCTGGGATCGAACCACAACGTTATATTTTTCTCTAAGCAATGTGTTATTAGAAAAGTTTTGTCCTAAGTGAATGAATAGAATTAGAGAGAGTGATAACTCATTGTTCAAATGGATGCAATGCCGAAAATTAAATTAAAAAAAAAACTCATTGTTACTATGTTAACTTCATTGAGTGCCTAAAAAACATCAGCGATTAATGAACAAAACAAAGAATGAATGAAGTGGTTGGTGGTGTAGCGGTTACGAAGCCGGCTTTCGCACTGTTTCGTGCGGAGACCGTGGGTTCGATCCCAGGTGCCGACCATCTTCCTCTTTCATGACACAAGCTTTAAGTAGCTTACTGTGAAAGAGTCAATGAGTGTATTTGTGTTCACTTTGAGTGAGCAAAGATTCATTTAAAAAAAAAAAAAAACCACATAGGGGAATATGTATGGGAAATG
Organism: Mystacides longicornis; assembly: GCA_963576905.1. Lineage (NCBI taxonomy): Eukaryota > Metazoa > Arthropoda > Insecta > Trichoptera > Leptoceridae > Mystacides > Mystacides longicornis. The sequence goes on along the minus strand of OY756439.1, from coordinate 4,866,381 downwards.
TATGTTGGTGAATGAAGCAATAGAAATTTTCTTAAAAGAATAGATTTCTATAATCTCTAATTTAATTTAATAATTTTTTTTCAGATGTACCACTTTTTCTTCTTCGCCATGTTAATGTTCGTGTCCACTTTTATATTTTTCTTTTTGGCGCGTAATTACGAATCTCAGAGGAAGGAAAATGAAGAAGCTGCGGACAATCAACCGTTCAACGTAGAATTGGACATGAATAATGTCACGATAACATCGCAGCACAAATATATGGAACTACTTCAGATAGACGACACCTTAGATCATTAAATTGATTTCACCCCTGTATAACTATATATTTATCCTGTGCAGATTGGTTGTTACCATATTTCTCCTATATAGCTGGACAGATTATAATCTCTATCCATGAAAATGTGGAGCTCAAATTTCCATGGCCATCGCAACATGCATGTCGTATAGTTTTTGCTATTGTCAGGAGAATGTTCTTGTAAAAGAAAAAATTGAGAAATTTAAGAAAACTTAAATAGGTAACCTACTTACCGCTTTTTACACTATACCTACTTAATTTAATTCTAATTTTGAAATAAAATTGACGTTTGACAGAAACTGTCAGTTGTTTGATAGTTGCTGCGATTGACAGAATGCGGATAGAAAATATATGGTTTAAAACAGACGCATTAGTCGGAATTAGTTTAATTAAAAGGTAATTAATTTTGAATTACACAAATTTGACTTCAATATTCATAATTAGAACCACAGGACAATCTACGTTGGGAAAGCTAGTAGAAAATAAATTGGTGTGTTTAGGGGTTAATCAAGGATGGTTACGACTCACAGTCTGATCTTCTAGACACAACTTATTTTATTGCGTCTGAATGCTGGGACGAAGTTCAATGGGCAGCTAGTATCATATAAATTCCTCAGGCAATAAGTTACGCAAGCTATGCTGACATTTTTTTATACATAGAAAAGAGTTATTATAGGCACTAAATTCTTCTTCTTTATGTGTCATTTGTCCCTGTTTTGGGCAGATAGCTTTTCCACTTATCTAACTCCTGCCCAATTTCTGATATTACGGAGCCATCAGATCTGTCGTCGACCATCTATTTTACTCCTCAAAATCAGGTGCAGTAACTGGAACTTCTCTCCCCATCTTCCTTAGTTTGATACTGGTCAGCAACTGTCTGTCCACTCCTGCTCTCTGGAGTACATTTGCATTATTGATCATATCTGTCCTGCCAAAGCATCCACATATCATACATACATACATTCTCAGCGTCGCAACCCTTGGTGGGTCTTAGCTGCCTCCTAATCCACCTATCGATGCTGCTATACACATATCGAATGCCTCTAATCAGTTCGTAGTGCTTACGTTGAATCAACTCCATATTTCTATATGAACTGACCAGACGTACACTTAACCATTCTTTGCCCAAGTATCAGATTGAGGTTATCATTGCAGTTAATGTTCTTCATCTTGTATATTAACAATATTGTAGATTCCAACCCCAAGTAGAAATTTGAAATGAAAAAACACATTGAAAATTAATGTTCAAATAAAAGATTGTATAACTTTTCCACAATTTTTTATTATCCTGACTAAGAAACTTAGTGTTAACTTAGTCTCCTGTGTCCATTTAGGACGTGTGCCTACGAAACTAGTCAGGATAATAAAAAAATGTGGAAAAGTTAATACAATCTTTTATTTGAACTTTATTTTCAAATAAACTCCACCAAGAAATGCATGTTCATCTAGTAAATTTTTATTGACAATTTCTGACCCGACAAAGAATTGATTCCTGGGACCTCTTAACTAGAAGTTAGGCCTATGCCACTACTTTAACTCACTAATATGGTTGACGTGATTTGTGAAACATAATAATAATACTAAGATAACTTCTATTAAGAGCGCCGTTTTGTGGCCTAGAGGTCACCTCAATGGTAAAATTTTCAAAAAAAATTGTTTGTAAATATTTAGTAGCACTATATAATAATTAATTTTTGTAAGTTGAAACTTCATAAGCTGTAAATAAAGTTCTAAGATTTATGATATAAGATCTAGAGGTATTTTGCTTCTAAAGAAATAAAACATTTTTTGAAAATTCAAACGTTTTTATTTGTATAGGTTAAAACATTACACACATATGTAATTTATTCATATTTTCTTCTTTTGAACTATCTTATTATGTATGAAAACTATAAAGATGAAAACAATTTTATTCATTTTAAGGCACTTTATTTACATATATCCTTTTAACATCTTCTAGGTCATATTATCTCATCTAAGATCTTTGGATTTTGTTTTAAGAAGAACACATGGAATTTGAGTGCCCATACTTCTCAATTATCAAATTAACTTCCAATATTTAACTATTTCCACCGGCTTCCAAAATCGTCGAATAGAATTAGTTTGGTTGATCGTTTCAATATCTCTTACTGTGGTGGATGTGGATATGTAGGAAAATTTGGCATCATCACACAGGGTAAAAAGTATACTGCAAAAATATAATAGTAATGATGAATAAAAATGAAAGTATAAAACAAGAAGAAATCTATCAAGCAAATAAAAAAAATTAAGTAGTTTCTCCTTATAACAAGCTAAATTAGTTGAAGAATCTTTCCCTTTATAAGTGTTATTAAAATGCAGAATTGATGGTACCTAATGTTTTATATAAACTGAAAACTATATAATTAAACAGAGCAGTTGGTTGATGTTTTTAAGAGCAAGCAAAATCTTATAAAGTGAGTTGAACATCAAGAAAAACAAAAAGACATTCAAATTTAGAACAAAAAGAAAATTCACACAGAAAACAAGATCATATTTTTTTAAGAATAAGAAACACACTTAATTGCTATGCAAAATAACTTTAAATGCCCTATACTCAAGCATAAGTTTAGTGGGAGAATTGTTAAGAAATGAATGTTATAATAATATTAATAATTACCTTATGAAAATATTGTTAATAATAATTTGAAAAAATGCAAGATACAACATAAGATAATGCAGAAAACAATTAAATTAAATAATTTAAATTAGTAGCTCTTAGTTGGTATAAAAAGAATAAACTTATTATTTAACTTGATTAATTTTTAATTCTTGACGGAGGAGTTGTCGCATTTGCCGACGATACCGTACTGCTATTCAGTGCGGATACATGGGAAGAAACATATGCATTGGCTCAGAATGGTATGAAACTAGTCAAGTCTTGGCTCGATAGGCATCTCTTAACTCTTAATACGGCTAAAACAAAATACATGCCGTTCTCTTGGACTATCGCATCACACCCGGATATGAATGCAACGATTGCTGCTTGTGGCTGTGCTGCAAACTGTGGTTGTACTTGAGTGGGAAGTACTGATTGTATTAAATATCTGGGAGTTATTTTTGACAAACATTTACGATGGACATCTCATTTGGAGCAACTGGCTAAAAGATTGCGAAAGCTGATATATGTTTTTAGAGTCCTGAGGCAGGTACCGCCCCCTGATGCTGTCCGGATGGTATACTCAGCACTTTGCCAATCAATTTTAAATTATGGCATTGAATGTTGGGGTGGTGCTTCTGCCAACCATTTCCGCCCCGTTTTGGTGGCTCATAAGGCTATCCTGAGGGTCATACACTTTTGTGGCTATACTTATCCGTCTGAAACACTGTACAGATCGTATGGGGTGCTGGATGTCAGACAGATGTATGTGCGGAGTATCCTTGTGAGGTACCGCTTTGAGGGGTTGAATCGGTCTGGTGAAATTCAGCATCTAGTGACGACAAGAGCCAGAACTTGTGGGCTTAGACTTACACCCAGAATGAACACTGTGCATGCTCAGAGATTCTCGGTTTTTCTCGCGCCTAGGATTTATAATCGTCTTGATATCTCTGTTAGGGGACTGCAGAACAGGGTACAGTTCAGTAGGCTGGTATTTGAATGGCTGTTTGAGATGGGAAGAGTGAGGACGGAGGAGATGATGTCTGTGATGCGATGAAGAGGATGAGGGGGAAGGAGAGAGATGGTGTGGTACCTTCTACTTTTTGTCTAATTTTTTGAGTTTTTAATTGTTGACTTTTGTATCTGTTGACTCTGATTTTGTTGCGTGTTTTTGGAATGGTGTGTTTTGATTTGTTTCAGTGGGATTCCTTTTGTGATTTTTGCCAAGCAGTCTTGGTTTTTGCGAGTTTTATTATTTTAATATTGACTGTTAGTATTATGATTATTTTTGGGATTATTTGAATCATTGCAATCTGTCTATTTATTTTTGAAATTTTTCCTTATTTTGACGATTTTGGGATTTTTATTTTGATTTTTTTTTTAACACGAGACCTTCAATGCTGTTTATTTTTTATTGATAGGTGTATGTCTTTTATTTATTTTTTAACAGATCATGACGTTTTTAAGTCGTTTTTTTCCAAGATGTAATTTTAAATCTTTTTGTATAATTTTGTATTTGTAATGTATTGGATAACTAGAGCGTTTTGTTTTTGGAAGCTATGTGATAATAATATAACGATTGTGAACTAAGTGTGCCGTAAAACACAGTTTTTACTAGCTTACTGCACACATAAGAATTTTATTGTAATTGTTATGAATAAATGTAATAAAATATTGTAAAATGTTACAGATGAAATAAATAAATGAAATGAAATGAAATAACTCATTCTTGAATGCAAAATAATTTTTTTAGAAAGACAAGCCTCTTTTCAAATTGAATAAAATAATTATGTATTGTAAAAAAGAGTGCTTTCTTCGACTCTTCTATCATCCGACAACACAGTCCTTCTTAAAACATAGAAGACCAATGCCCTTAAAATTTAATTTACATTTTTTTAATTTACATTTTTACTCAATATCACTTATTGATGTAAGATATAATCTTATTAACTGATTCATACTGACACCTTTTTTTGATGTATCATAATATAGTAGATACTAATAAAAATGTTTAATGGAGATAAAGAAGACGAAAATGTATAACCGAGAGTGTGATCATGGCAGGAACACCCCATTTAGGGGTGATAAGCCAAAAATAGAAGAAGAAGAAAGAGTGCTTTCTTGCAAGAAACGAAATTGAAATATTCAAAATCATTCTATGTCACTAAAACACTTGTAAATATTATTAATATTCTGTGGTTGATTGGTTGAATTTTGTAATTTTGATAGATACTTATATAATATTATTTTTTAATAATTTACTGAAGTTTTAACAGCATGATGAGTGTCACAGAGAGCCGGGAATCTTTGACTTCTTCCAAAAGTAAAACCAAATCATTTGACGAGTGTTACAAGTCTTATTGTAAAAATAAAAACATATCGCCAATGAGAAACCTGATGAAAAATAACGAATACACATTGGATTTTTGTGTAGATAAAATCAAATATACGCAATGGGAGCCCATTCTGATAGCTGTAGGGGAAGATATCAGCTTGGAGTGTTTGAGTGTAAGATGCAGATCTCCTTCAAAGCAAATCTTAGAGAACATTGACAGTGAATTAAAAGCTAAAGGAGTTTTGAAAACACCAGTGATTCTGACAAGATTTATGCTATGGAAGCTTATCGATGCCGTTTCCCAATGCATTTGTCAGACGCCGTTACTGAATATTTTACAGATTGAGGGACTACCTTTGCCAGAGCCGTACATTGATTTACTCGTTGAGGCTTTGAGTTCAAATACCACATTAAAATATGTGGGTTTGAATGGTTGCCAGATTGGCGACAACGGATGCCAAAAAGTTTGCACAGTTTTGAGAAATATGAACAGCGTCGTTTCAATTAATCTATCAGGATGTAATATAACAGCCAAAGGAATAGCGCATTTGGTTGAAATGATAAATTACATCAAAATAATGAGGTACAGTGAAAACTGGCAACACACTCTGAGATATCAGTCCCCAGACTTGGATTCTATGGACGGCTTACGTAGAATATCTTTGTCTGATAATCCAGAAATTGGTGATGTTGGTATGACGGCGTTGATAAACGTTCTGATGGATGATCTTTGGATAAAAGCGGTTGATTTACATCACTGCGGACTAACAGATAACATAGTCAAAGACATTATAAAACTGCTCGAAAACAATACTTGTATTCAAATTTTGGACATACGCTACAATCAACATATGTCCATGAAAGCTTACGGTACAGTCATGGCAGAATTACGCAAAAATGAATGCCCGTCTGCGAAATATTCCGCTTGGTCCATGCTTTCAAACCATCCTGTTTTCAAAAATAACCAAAAAATATGTTCCCAAAAGACAAATAATCTTATCAAAGATAAAACAGGAAAAACACATTATATTGCAACGAACCACGTTAAATATGAAAGCGGAGAACCTCACGCGGAATCTATGCAAGTTCATATACTTAAAGAACAGTTGAAAAATGAGATTATTGTGAGAAAGAAACTTGAAGAGTTGAACGTGAAACTTTTACAACAGGTGAAAGAATTGAAAGCGCATCAAATAGCAAACTGGAAAGCTCACGTCCGAGACAAACATACAGACGACGAAAATGTGACTACGACAGATGAGAAGGTTGTTAAGAAAAAGAGGGAAATCATTACTATAAATTTAAATGACGAAGTTCACGTGGAAGATGTCAGTATACATTATAATTCCGAAGTAAAGACAGATGTGAGCGACATTCCGACGAATGAAATAAAAGTTGAGCAGAATCTTATTCCTACTTCCTTCGGTAAGACGAGGCATCGGATAGATCTAATGGGTTGCTCAGGAATGAACCTCTTAGAAAGTTTCTTAGAGGAGCAACAAACACAGAAAGAGGAGAAGATGAATTTCATCATGGATGAAGAGATAGAAATGTTGAGTGACTCGTCTGAAGATAGGACGTCCAATTCCACCAGCAGTACTGTGAAGTGTTCCAGAAATACATGAAGCTACACACATCATTACACATGGCCTGTTCTTAAAACTTTATGTATTAAAAGTGTTCATTTTTATTTATATGTTTGTTTTACAATTTTTTTTTACACACCACATTGTCCATCTGTCTAAATTGAGTGATGTCATTCCACTTTGACAAATGTGATGGGTTTTTTTTATCATTTTAACGAGTTTGTTTTCATATTTTTTCAAATCAAAATGTTCATAGCCTCAACGAGTTTTGAGATTAAGAGCCTCAAACACAATTGAACATTTTACCATTTTCACAAAAAAGACGCCTTAAAATGATAAATTTATTTATAAAGGTGAGTATAGTTGGCAAAAAAGAGGCAAATTTTTTCATGTCAACTGGTCCGATCAAGTCTTGGACAGGATTTCAACAAAATGAACCCGGGACGTTATACTTAATATTAATACAAGGCAAACTTTACCATTATATGGGGCATTTCCCTGGTCTGGAACTACGAGTGCCGTCTGTTCCGGGCCAAACTGTGATGGCGGAGGGACCATTGATGGCGGAGGGCCCATTGGCGGGGGGACCATTGGTGGTGGAGGGCCCATTGGCGGGGGGACCATTGGTGGTGGAGGGCCCATTGGCGGGGGGGCCATTGGTGGAGGCACCATTGATGGTGGGGGGACCATTGGTGGAGGCACTGGAATGTTCATTACCTCTTCTTTGGGGCATCTAAAAAATAAGAGCAATAATCATAAATTCTGTCATGTAATACTTTTCTATACAAATGTGTCAGTCTAACCGGCGGAACTTATTACCTGAGGCAATCTTTTCCACTCAACCGGTCCCGCCCAAAATAAGACAGGCCAACCCCGGGTATAAATTTCAAGTGAAAAAACACAGAAAAACTGACCCAACTGGGATTCGAACCCAGGACCTCATGATCTGAAGTCCACGGCTATACCACTAGGGTATCGAAGTCGGTAATGCAATGGTTTTATAGAAAAGAAACCTACAATTTATGGCTGTTATTTAAAGAAAAATCTTCAATGGCCACATTTTGACGACAAAAAGCTTGTGTTATGAAAGTGGAAATAATCGTCACCAGGATTTGAACCCATGACTTCCAATATGCTCTATGTGTGGGCACTGGGCTATCAACGGCTTTGAAATAATTAGTTACGGACAATAATAAAATGTTAGAAGTTACTTTTGCTGCAATGATCTGTCCTTTCGGATGCACTTCTTCAACAAATGTTGGTAGACAACTGGAACATGGGAGAAATGCTTATCGCTGATGTGTCCTATCAATTCATCATTACTCGGTTTCACCAGATTACTCATTTCACTCCATCTCTTATGCAGCAATACGCAGTTCTGTCTGATGACATTGTTCTCGTTCATGCAATATCTCGAACCTCCGTCTCCGAAAATAGGATTATTCTGGAAGTCGGGACAAATCAAAAAATCATCAATGTCATCCTCTGATATCCAGTGGCGATCGGGGCATTCTATTCTGGTGCATTTCTGGTAAATATAATTTCGGCAAATCCTGAAACAGTAAAAAAAAAATTAATGTAGTTATGGGTCTTACAGATTCTTTGTTAAATTGAGATGGAGTATCTTTGATAGATGCCAAATATCTTAACTAGCAGCAAACCTGTCGAACAACAGACATACAAAAGGGTCATTAATTGTTTGTTTGTCCTATAAATCAGTTATACTGTCCCTTAAAGGGTACCAATTTCACTTTACCACTTTGAGAACTGTATAAAATGTGACATTTCTTGCCGAAGCAACAGTTGTAAGTATGTAGGAACCATCGATGAAGTATCACAATGACATTCAAAAAACAAATTGAGGAGATTCACAGGGATGGCGAAAGTGTACATGACGGGATTGACATTGCAAACACCTTCAACGAGTACTTTGCGGGCATTGGATGTGACTTAGCAGGAAACCTTATGAGGAGGATGAAGACGAGGGAGGAGGACCTTGCTCGAGGAAGTATAAACGAACAGGTTGAACATCCCCAATCAGGTTTCAGGCTGACACGCATAGGCAGTGATCAGGTAAGAGGCATAATTAAGGATCTACGAAGCGATTGTGCATCTGGAGAGGATGGCATTTCAACTAAAATACTGAAGGTTATACTGGACCATATAGTAGATCCATTAACATACATCATAAATTTAAGTATTTCAGAGGGAATATTCCCTGATCATCTGAAGCAGGGAATAGTTGTTCCAATCTTAAAGGGTGGTGATCCACATGATGTAAAAAATTATAGACCTATAACCCTTTTAAATATTATATCTAAAATCTATGAAAGAGTAGTGAATCGCCTACTAATGAACTATTTGGAGACTAATCATTTGCTGTCTGTGTCTCAGTATGGCTTTAGACGGGGAAGGGGAACAACTGATGCTATCAAGGACATTACAGCATATATTAACGAGGAAGTTGATAAAAGTAAGAAGTGTTTGGTTGTATATCTGGACCTGGCGAAAGCCTTTGATACGGTTTCGCATAAAATATTACTCAAAAAACTCGAGCGTATAGGAGTCTTAAACAGGGAGTATCGATGGTTCGAGAGTTATATATCGGATAGATGGCAGTCGGTTAAGGTGGGTGAGAAACTGAGTGAGGGCAGACCTGTAAACTTCGGAGTTCCACAGGGCAGTGTGCTGGGACCAACGTTATTCCTAATATATATAAATGACTTGTGTGAAGTAATTAAATCGGGTAGAATGATAACCTTTGCGGATGACACGGTGCTTATCTACAGTGCAGACTCTTGGAGGAGGACATTCGAACTAGCGGGCAACGAAGTGAATAGAGTAAAAAGATGGATGGACCTTAACTTGCTTACAATGAATATTACAAAGACAAAATACATGACATTTAGCATCAACCTTGGACAGCAACCAACGCCAGACATGACTTTGACGATACACAACTGTATAGCATCACAGTCAAACTGTTCATGTGTGACACTGGAGAGAGTAACTGAGTACAAATACCTAGGGATATATATAGATAGGCACTTACGATGGAGGGAACACATTGAGCAACTAGTAAAGAAGTGTAGAAAGATGATATACATATTTAGAATACTAAGAGACGCACTTGACTTGAACATACTAAAAACAGTGTACCTCGCAATGGTACAAAGCACACTGGAATATGGAATCATAGTGGATCCACTGGAAAAAACACAGAAGTCAATAATAAAGGTAATGTACAGAAGGCCCATACGATTTCCTACAGAACAGCTCTACAGGGACAGTGGTTTTTTGGCCATCAGGCAACTTTACATGCGACTTATACTGACCTATCTGAATAAACATACTACTGACTTTCAACCTAACTATATTCTTCTGCATAACACTAGAAACCGTCGACGGCTGCAGCCATTTCCAGTAAGAACAACACATGCCCAGCGCCAATATACCTTCCTGGCACCAAGACTCTACAATAGGGTCTTGCCCGACATTGAGAGTAGAATTGCACGGGACGGGAAAAATTTTAGAGATCTAGTAACGCAATGGCTCAAAGAAAAAGGGCGAGAAGGGTCAAATGATTTGCTCTTTAATTTCCATAGGTAAACCGCAAAACTCTCTGGGTGTTGAGGGACATGTCCTTGTGTTGCTGCTTAAAATACTGTGCTGTTTGTATGTGCTTATTGTTTTTGTTTTGATTGCACTTGGGGGGTGTGGTGCGTTTTTCGTCGCCTGGCACGGACCTTTCATCCATTGGATCGCAAATATCTTATATTGTAAATTGTTTATTTCTTGCTTTTTCCATTTAACAGGTTAAACTATGCTATGCGTGGTAATATTTTATACTAGCATTTGTAAACATCTAGTACTGCCTCAGAACAGACCATGTCTAGTGAGGCAGTAAAATTTCCAACTACTGTAACTGCTTAAATGTATTGTAATTGTAAATATTAATATTAATGGGAAAATTTCATTCATTCATTCACATATTTTCCGTGGAAACATACCTGTTATTACATGCATTTTTTTTTGTTTGTGTACCTATACGTTAATCTTAGGATTATAGATTAGTACTCCCTCCCTTTACACAAGCATATTGGTTTTTAAGGAGGGCAAACAGTGTATTTTGTTTTGATAAGTTTATAAGAAAACAATTACTGTGTAAATTTGTAATATTTAAATAAAGGTATATTATTATTAATTTCCATTGAAACAATCAACTTAGCGAAGTGAAGTATTAAAAATATTTCTCGTAGGTAGTTATATTTGTTTTTGTCATTTATATGAAAAAAGTAGAGTTAGGAGTGTTTCAACGCAAATAGCGAGTTACGGACGAACTTGTCACTTTTGATATTTGATTCTCATTTCGTTATTGATTACTGTATATGCAATGTTCACATGGGCGCCCGCAGAAATTTTCTAGGGGGGGGCAAAATATTTTTAGTAATGTTTTTTAATGTAGTTTTAATTTACTTTAATGTTTTTTCTCTCTATTATTGTCAAAAAAAAAATTTAATCTTTCCGCAGCAGGCAAGCGCCCCCCCTTGCCCCTACCTGCGGGCGCCCATGAATGTTCACCCATATACAGACCAGCGATTCGCCTGCTTGTGTCCAAATGAATGAATTAATTAATAATCATAAGAAATTCTAGTGAAAACACATGTATACAGTAACATAAATATGTTTTTTGACTTACGATCTTTCAGCTTCTGCACGAATCCGGTCGATTGAAAAGCGAGATGTTTTGTGGATGCGGGTTCCTTCCTGCTGCTGTTTCCTGTCAACTGCTTCTGCATCACTTTCCTCGCTACTGCTCAAGTAGTCTGGCAAAATAGACAGATAAAAGAAAGTCAATACAAATTTTTGATTATTCCAACAAAACTTTATTTCGTGCAATTAAAATATGTGCACGCTTATAACATTTACACATCTTTCCCGCTTATCAATGGTTTAACTTTTAATAGGGTATTTTACTGGTTTTGGGAAATTATTTAAGATTATTCCTTGATGCGTTGTTTTTATATTTCTAGCAGATTTTATCGATGGCAAATTAGTAAGTCTCCGGCATGCGACTGTGGAGAGCCATCCCAGATCATTGAACGTATTGTGGAGGAATGGCCTCGAAGAGCTTTTAATGGCTCATTTATGGACATTCACAATGCTACCCCGCAGGCTCTGTAATGGCTCAACGATTGGATATTGCTTTGTGATTACCTGGAACTGTGAGGTGAACCTTTTTTATCCTTTGATGACACTGCTAACTGGCATCTATTTTTCAACGCCATACGATAATAATAAATTACAGTTTATTATTAATGCTGCCAAATAACCTATTTATACTGTTACTTTTATTCTCTTATTACTGAAAAACTATTTATATAATCAACTAAAAAGATGCTTAAAATTATATTATGATCAAAGTATGCTTAGTTACCAGTACATAAACGTGTTGGCTGTTCAGAAAAGAATCTTTTTGTTCTCTTTTTCGGAATGTGCTCTTGAGAAAGTGGTGGCATCTGTTCCAACGTTTCGGGAGATGATGATGACATATCTCCTGGAGATTGTGGTGCCATTTCTCTCAGAGACCGCAGTGTCATACCCTCGGGAAACGATGATGGAACTTCTTCCGGAGACGACTGGGTTATTTCTTCCAATTGTGGGGGAGCCTTATCTTGCGGAGGCGGTGGTGGGGCTAGCAACCATGAAGGAAGAGTCATCCTCAGGAAATTGTTAGTCGGTGGAGCTTGATGGAATACAGTGGGTGGCCTTGAAAATGGCACACCCCGAGGTGGTTGAAATGAATGAGTTGGAGGTTGAAATGGAGGAGGCTTTTGAAATTGGTCATTGAGAGATGGTCGAAACATTTTAGGAGGCGGGGGTTGAAAATGACTAGCAGACTGCTGCTGAAACTCCCTAGCAGCAGGCTTTTGAAGTTGTTCAACAGGTGGTTGAGTGGGTTTAGGGTGGAGCTGTTGAGCAGGAAGCTGTTGAAGTACTTCAACAGGAGGCGGTTGAAATGTCCTCGGGGGACGCTGTTGGACTAGTTCAACAGGAGGGGGTTGATTGTGCTCCGGTATTGGAGGTACAATATGAGTTGGAATCTGCATAGCCTCAGGTGCGGTGGTTCTACAACAATATCCAAAATTAACAACTATGAATCATTAAATGTTGGAGTAAATTTATTTGACACACCATGGCTACCAGTAGACCTACTATATCTATGGACTGCTAACTGTCAAAGGAACACGTTATGTTATCAGCAAGCACGGATTTTTCCTCTCTGACGAAGAGCTAAAAAGGCATTGGAGAACTGTTAAAATGTATTAACTGGTACTCGTTTGAAACCTTTCAACCTAAATTCTGCTGTATTTTTGCAGAGAAAAACGTTTTACTGTTACATTAATGATGAGCCTATCATTAAATTGTCATAATTGTTGCACTTCCTCTTCGTCATGTTGATAATACTGGGAACTCCACTGAGTACAAAAATATTATTAGAGAACTTTTTTGGGTGCACAGAACGGAAAATCGGTTCCTTTATTCAACAGTCACGTGACTGAAGATAAATTATCAATAATAGGTTATTTTACTTTCATCCATAAGCACAAAACAACACAACAAAACGCATCGGTACTTTCGTTAACTAGTTGTATGATTAAAACACAAAATTCCTCTGAGTGAACGCTAAAATATAAAATAAAAATCCAATGTCACACACAGCTACCGACAAACGTCACAGTTTGTATGAGTTTAACAGCAGTCACATGGTACATGTTAGGACCATGCGCAGTAGCAAATTATTTCTCTAGTATTTTTTCTTCTCAAAGGGAAACTCAGATTAGCAGTCCATAAAATATAAGATCATTGATGGCTACACCAGTCATAGACAAAAAAAAATGTGTATCAATTTAATAGCTATATGTGTGTAAATTGTGACGTCATTTGACCACATTTGACAGCTTCGCGCTCTAATCCTCCATACATTTTGTATGGAATCAATTCCACAAAAAAAACGGTTCATAGAGGCCAAAAAAATAGGATTAATGCTAATCATTGTAATGGAAACAAACAGGGACAAAAAACATCTTAGAAACGTAGTTTGTGGTTAAAAAATATTAAACGGAATTTCATTTGTATGGGATTTGAAATGTCAGATAGCTTCGTGGAGCGCAGCGGTAGAGGTCTCTAAATATCGACTTTACACCCGTATTGGTTTTAGCTTTTCCTAAGAAAGTTATTTAAAAAGATGAAGGTGAGAGAATTCAATCTTAATTATAATAATAAAACACTTTTCTATACAAAGGTGTCAGTATAGCCGGCGGAACTTATTGCCTGAGGCAATTTTTTCCAGTCAACCGGTCTCATCCAATCTGAGACAGGCCAACCCCGGGTAGAAATTTCAAGTGAAAAAACACTTAGAAAAACTCTGACCCGACCAGGAATCGAACCCGGGACCTCGGATCTGAAGTCCACGCTAGTACAACTAGGCTACCGAGGTCGGTTATGGTCACAACCTCTTTTGATTTCCAGTAAATTTTTACAAGATGGGTTATTTGTATAAAAGAAAACTTTCAAATCTAAAAAGATTTTATGATGAGAGATTAGTGGAAGATAAAAAAAGCATGTGGTTATTTACATTTGCGGTGTGGAGTTTTCTTTTTTGACGCCTCCCTGTAACAAATATCTGTAGACAATCGGAATATGGGAGAAACGTTCGTCGTGTATATGTCCCATCACTTCACATTCGCTGGGAACCACCAGATTACTCATTTCCCTCCAACCTTTGTGTAACAGTTTGCAGTTGGTTCTGATCTTACTGTTCTTGTCCTTGCAGTATCTTACATTCCCTTCTTGGTTCCCGAAAATGGGGTTATTCTGGAAGTCGCGACAAATCAAATAGTCGGGGATCTCATCTTCGGATAACCAGTGGCGGTAGGCGCATTCTTCTCTAGTGCACGTCTTAAAAATAAAATCTCGGCAAACCCTGAAACAAAAATGAGCAAACAATTATTTCCTATCAACTTCAAATGGCGTTGTCGTGATCGTCATCTGCGGCCTGAGGCAGATATTTGTGCCACGACAGAGAGGACGACACCTGCGAGTGTGGGGAAGAGCAGGACCATGATCACCTTTTGGAGTGCCCGAATGTTGGAGGGGTGTACACAGTTGCTGATGCCAATGACAGGGCCATATATGTGGCCAACCATTGGAGATTCTTGGTCTGACGATCCGGACTCGGAAAGTAAGTAAGTATTGAAGTTGTTGCTAGCTTAGCGGTTACGACGCCGACTTTTGTGATGACCAGGTGCCACCAACTTCCTCTTTCACAACACAAGCTTTAAGTAGCTTACTGTCAAAGAGTGTATTTGTGTTCACTTTACACAGGATCAAATGGTTGGTTGTTTATATTACATATCAAATTACAATTCTGATTGCTAAATGTATTAAAAGAATGCAATTCATCGTGTTACAAGCTATTCTAAATGCTTTACATGTCTGTCTAGCACAATGGTTCCCTACAGACCGCGAGGCGTCTGTGGGATGTTAAAATCGATTTGAGGTGCCTGAACAACATCAGCTCTGCACAAAGTTAATTTGTAATACAAAAAATGTGAGAATTTCTAGAGTTAGGTACAATTTAATTTTATTTAAAAAATGACGATGCCTATATGACTGATTGAATTGCCAGAATAGAGGAGAATTCGGTACAAACAGCATAAAATATTACAAAAAAACAATTTTGAAAGGAAATGTGATTAAATTCAGATACTGTCTACAAGGCTATACATTGATTTTCAGTTTACAACTTGAAAGAACAAGTAAATACACGTGATATTCTCACTATAACCTCACTTTTTTTTACCCCCTTTCGAACTCACGTTTTTCATCGACAATCCCCAGACTACGCGATTAAGGGAAAGCCAAAAGAGTTTGGGAGCTACGTGTCGTGTTCTTCTGTCGCTCTCTCGATGCCAAAGATCGTGACTGCCATACACTCTCTCCAACCCCCTCCATTCCTCCAGGTCTTCAGCCATTGTTATGGGCCTCTGCAGTGTGGTCTGCTTGATAAGATCAGACCATTTTGTGAGGCAATTCCCTTCCCCTCCTGGCCCCAAACATCCCCACTATAATCCTCCTCTCTAGGGAATCCGGTTCTCTTCGTGCGATGTGCCCAAAAAAGCGAAGGATGCTTCACTCGTATTCCGTGGATAAATGAGAGAGAACACTTAGTTCGCTGCGTATAGAATCATTAGTGCTCTGCTCAGATCAGTGAACACTGCGAGCAGATGTCTACAGCTCCACATCTCGAATGCAACAACCGAGTTATAATTTCGAGCCACATGCATATATTGTAAAGAAGTAGGTTAAAAATCAATTGAAAGATCTGTGATGAATACAAGGTAAAATAGGAGTTAGGTGTAAAATATACATACGATGTGTTTGTATTGCCACGTAGCCGGAGATTCGTCCAGTTTAACACAAGCTGTGTCTTCAAATTGTCACTCATTTCAGGAGCTGTCTCATAACAAACAGGTCAAGGATTGCCTCTCGGCTGTAGAAAACTTCCTTCAATTGATTTAAACGAATCAGACGGATGTGAAGAGTTAATTTCTTCAAACCTCTACACGTTCACCAAGCAAATGAAGAACAACTACTGTGAAATAATTCTCAGACTAAACGTGGAACAAACATTGAGTTTAGGAATGATTCATTCGTGGAGAGAATGTAATTTGAGTACCATTTCATAAACACAGCGGTACGTGACTAAACAGAAATTTATAATGCACCTGCTTAAGCAGAAATTTATGATGCAACAGCAAGAATACAATATTTTAATTTACAATCTGATCTCCTTTTACGATCCTTCTTGGGAATATAGGGAGGAAACAGAAACCCTCCATGTTTGATGTCGAGTCTATAACCAACGTTGAAATATTTTTTGTATGTAATAGAAATTGATATTCTATTTTTGTGGCAATTTACCATACTATCTAAATCAATTCTCCCTTTTACACCCCACTCAGGAGCATGGGGAGGCAACAAGAGCTCTCCATTGCGTTCGATCTTGCGCAATGAATGTTTATGACCTCCTCCCACACCATGTGCAAATCCTTCAGCTCTGCTTCGAAGGAGCGGAATACTATGTGAGAGGGTCTTCCTCGTCTTCGGGACCCTGATGGGAGGAAGAACAGCGCTTTCCTTGGCCAACTGTCATTCGGCATCCTTAACACATGCCCCAGCCAAGTCCGTCTCCTCTCCACAATGGTAGAGGTGACGGGTCCTCACTGGGTGCGCCCACACCATACTTTCTCACCATTTAAAAATACCCTGAGCTTTAACAAATGTTTTGAACAAATGTCTGATAGGCCCATATCATTGTCTCTCAAATAATCATCCAGTCTGTTCTTAAACTGATTAACACTAGTAGCAGACACAACACTCTCAGGCAATTTATTCCACAAGTCAACCACTCTGTTACTATGTGCATGCTTCCTTGGATTGCATTTGAAACGAGATTTGCTGAACTTTAGGTGGTGTCCTCTGAGGTTTTCATTGACATTCCTTTTGAATATATGCTCCAAATCAGGCACACTGTAGTATCCAGACAAAATCTTAAGTGTTTCCATCAGGGCACCTCTTGCTCGTCTCTACTGTAGTGTGGATAACTTCAAGATCTTTAATCTCTCCGGGTATTCTAGGTTTTTAAGTCCCAGAGGCAACTTGGTAGCCCATCTCTGGACATTTTCTAGCAGGGTAATGTTCTTGATCAAGTAAGGACTCCAGATCTGAAATGCGTACTCCAGGAGAGGTCTTAGATATGTTTTGTGGTAAACATTGGTACTGTGAGACACTGAAATGACTTCCTGATCAGATATAACATGGAGTTTGCTCTCTTTACCAAGATTGTTATATGTTCACACCATTTAAAAGCTTATTTTATTTATTATTTAAAAAAAAAATTAAAATAAAATATCAGACGAAGATCAGTGATGATGAAGTCCCATCTTAGCCATATACATTGCGAATAAAAGCGATCTCTCGAGAGTGGTGGAGGGTTTTATTCAATGTTTAACTGCTCTCATAGCAATACACATGCATCCAGTGGCGTAACTAAGGGGGGGCGGGGGGGGCGGTCCGCCCCGAGCGGCACTTTTCAGGGGGCGGCAAAATGAGCCGACAAATAAAAAAAAACTTTGTAAAAAACACAAAACTTAAATAGGTACGAGAATTTGTGAAGGGAAAGTAAATGAGAAAAAAAATCGGGTCCCCGAGTTTGTGAAGGGAAAATAACTGAGAAAAAAATCGGGGCCCCGAGTTTGTGAAGGGAAAATAAATGAGAAAAAAAATTCTTAAAATAATTGATAAAATAAAGGTTTTTTTTCCTTTTAACCTGTCTCAGCGTAAGCTAGCTAGTAGTTTTTTCCATTTATATACGGGGGTGTGGGCCAAACTTAATTAGATTAGGGGGGGGGCGCCAAACTTTATTAGATGAGGGGGGGGGAAAACTTTATTAGATAGGAGGGGGGGCGCCAAATGTTAATCCCGCCCCGGGCGGCGAAAACCCACGTTACGCCACTGCATGCATCAAATAATAATTTACATTTGTATAGTGGAAATTACTATGATATACACCCTTACGAGAATGATGAAGTCCCATCTTAGCCATATACATTGCGAATAAAAGCGATTCCCAATTCCTATAATACTAGAATGGTGGGGAGTTTTATTCAATGTTTAACTGCTCTCAAATAATAATTTACATTTTATTTTATTCTTACCGTAAAACAGGCATAGAAAGAACAGGTAATGGACGACATTCATTGTGACAGGTATAAGATTGGCTGATGACATGGAGCCTATTGTTTGAAACCGACCAATCCGACCGAGAGATGCTTCGATGACGTGTCTGGTGCTACAAGCTGCCTCTGTATGGCAGAACTAACTTTTGACTTCTTTCTGATGTTTTCGCAAAATATCTAGCCGAAAACTTTCATCTGAAATTGAAGATTTTATTACAAATTACTGAAATGTACATATATCAAAAGTAATCAATCATTATTTTGAAAAAAAAAGTTTTTAAGGAGTGTTTTACTAATGTTGCTTGGTAGCTTAGCGGTTCAGTCGTCGACTTTCATAGTGGAGATCGTAGGTTCGATCTCCGGTGGCGACAAGCTTTAATGCTTTTTATGCAATATATCAAATGTTTACTTTGGGTGAGGGGATGTTCAAGTATTACATTACATAATTAATTGATATTATTGAACCCCCCCACGAAACTTACTATAACGTTTTTTAGTCCTATCCCTTTCTATAAATGTTGCGTAACATCCATGTTATTATATGTTGAAAAATCACAATAATTTTTACTGGAATCACCTAAATACCTTTGTTGAAACCCTGCTCTTTCCCACCCCGGTTATACACAGTAACGTTTCACAAGACCCCCTCATATTGCATTACGCAATTATTATTATTGTATTTGGCTTTCAATGTTCTTGAGTTAGGCCCAGTACTCACTTGCGCCACGAACATAGCATCAATTTAATCGAAAGGTTAAGTGTAGGTATACGTGATTCGAAAAGAGGGAGTGTAACACATATTGTATCCTTTTGATAAAATTGATGTAATGATACACATTCGTGGTGCAAGTGAGTACCGTCCCTAATACTTGAACGATCCCTCAGTCCAGATTCATTTTTGAAAAAAAAAAAAAAACATTGCATGACGTGTTGTCAGTGACACATAAATTAATTATTTAAAATCCTACACTGACTCACTTACCCCAAACTAGTTCAGCGGTTCTTAATCTTTTTGGAGGTACTGAACCCCACCAGTTTCATATGCGAATTCACTGAACCCTTCTTAATTTGAAGAGGGGTTCAGTGATAAGTTCTTAATATGAGTCGGGTGTGCGTCCTGACCTCCGGTGAACCCACTCCTGAATCGCATCATCCCTCAGTTTGTGTCAGTCCCTTTGCATGCATACATGGGACACTCGTTAATCAAATGTTCGATTATTTGTGTCATCCCACATTCGCATGCTGGTGAAGTCCAACCATCCCCATTTACGTTGGTTTGAGGCGGTGCAGCTGACATCACATCTTATTCAGTTGAATCATTTTCTTATTTGGTTTTCTTACAGAAATCTTATCTTCACCCCTAAATCAGTATTATTATAATAATAGATCGAAAACTATTCTTCAACACACAATATACAGGTGTTCACATATTGTAAGAAAAAAGGGAACACAGAAGGAAACAATAATTGGAACTCAGAAGTAACATAGGCCATTTAATTTTTTTTTAAATTTTACCTGTTTGTCTCTCAAACTTTTTACTATAGGTACCATCAGATCCAATTTAATTTAGAAATCTAAATCTGCTCTGGAGAGTGGCCTTTTAAGAAAATGTTCAAAAGTCTAAAAAAATGGAGAGAAAAAAATTATTGTTTTTTGTCACTTAAAAATATACAGAAACCAAAATTGGATTTTCAAATCCTTTAAAACTGTCTAAAATACCCTCTTTTAAATTAAATGCAGCATCTGTGTATACCATAATATCTAAAAATAAAGTAAATAAAAACCTTAGGATAGTCATTATATGCTCAAGATGTCTAGAAACTTTTCAGTAACAACTTGGATAGATAGTCAGTACACTGTACCAGTCTCAGTAGCCTAGTTGGTTACGCACTAACTCCTGATCCAGAGATACCGGGTTCCATGTGTTTTTTCACTTGAAATTTCTATTAGGGGAATCCCGTCACAGATTGGGACCGGTCGAGTTGTAGAGAACGCTTTATGCATTAAGCTTTGTGATTTTCTTTTATAAACAAGATCAAGGGACCATAATATGCCCATTGTGCCACCGCGACCAAATTAGATCTATTGTGACATCCTTCAATGCATTCATGGAGCGCTGCCTCTTATTATAACTCGTCTCCAGAGGCCTCTTGCAGAGTGACAGTGCCTCTTCCCGGCTCCTGCCTTCCGCAAGAAGTTTCCTTAATCGTCTTTCTGATGCCCTCTGATAGATAGGTCCCAACAGATTTCCCATCTCCCGGTTGGAGCAACTAATTTTGAACATGTGACCTTATGTCCCTTTGACCACAAATGAAGAAGAACTGGGTATATCAACCACATTAAGCCGGCTCTACAGAGGTGCCACGTAATTCTCCATAGCCAAAACTAGGGGAATAAAAGCTCGCCCCTACAGATCCCTGGGGGTGCAAATGTTGTCCCACCTCCTCGCGGTGCATCCTGGGCAGTGTCTGGTGCTGGGTCGCTCATGTGGGGGTGGCTACTCCTACATGAGGGATCGGGCTATGCCGGGACTGGCTAAGAGGACAATACCAATCTAAGGTGTTAAGCGTACCGTGCCGATGGATGAATGGCTGGGGGTTTACCCAGTCTAAACGGTGCATCTCCGATACCTGGGCGCCTCGGGGATTAACCTCAGCCCTTCAGCCGACATGCGGGGCTCTGTCGACTGTGACTTCTTTTCCCTTGCTAAACCTGGGACGGTCATGAACGTCAATACAATCACTAATAAAGTGAACCCTTCCTCACTGGATGGTCACCCGGCCAGTGAGCAACTGACTCCCTCGGGAGTACAGTGGTGCCTCGCATAAAGAACGCCTCGCACAGCGAACGCTGCACACAACGAACTTCCTTTCATGATGCATACAACGAACTTCGTTTCACACAACGAAGTCGCCCGAGCTTCCACGACCGCTTTGCCCGAGCTTCCACGAACGACTGCTTCCCCGAGCGTCCACGATCGCTGCCGATGTATTGCATCCTCCCGCGGAGGATGCAATACATCGGCAGAAAATGGATGAAGATGTTCAAGATTTGGTAGACTCTTCTTAGTCTGTCATAAAATTTAAAAAATGTGTGTTTTTTTTGTAACTATGTTTTTAGATGTACATATCTAAATAAAAATAATATTTATCTTTTTTATGTCATGTTAGCATATTTTATGCTACAGAACGAATTATTTTTTTTAACATGTATTGTTATGGGAAAACGCGTTTCACATAACGAACTTTTCGCTTAACAAACTTGCTCCTGGAACGAATTAAGTTCGTTGTGTGAGGCACCACTGTAACACCATCCACTCACTAAGGTAACATGGATATCAAAAAATCCGCAAGGAACCTACTGTCCCTTAGCAGGAATAATCTATGCATCACGAGGTCCCTAACGGGGCACTGCAGGCTGAACAAGCATGCACATGTGCACCATAGGGATATTGGACTGTGGCATGTGCAGGGTGTGTGGGGTATCACTTGAGACCCCAATGCACCTCCTGTGTGAATGCCTACCGATGATGCATAATAGACACAAAAATCTGGGCACTTTCTTGATGTGCCCAGATAAAATTGAGGAGTTCAACGCCAACAAAGTCCTCCGATTCTTCCAGGAGGCTGGACTAAGCGACGAACTCTAGATGCAGGGCCAGTCACAATAGTTCCATTTTGGGACGCAGTGACGGCGACCTCCTTGGAGGCAGCAGGCCCAGTAAATAATAATAATAAAAAAATACAGATCCCTGCATGTAAGGGTACGGCAATACTGACACCTATAGAAGAGTATCGTTGTCAATGATTTATCAAATTTCTTACCTACAGCTTAATATTTTATGCACATTGTGTTACTTTACGTTTCCAGAAAATAGTTTGTATTCAATCATGATAGAAAACACAAATAGACTCTTTGCAATAAGAAAATGGTATTTATTAAAGAAAATCAATAAAATCACATGTATAAATTTATGTACAATAAAGTAGGTATCATAGGTATATAACATTCAAGTTAAACGGCAAAACATTTAAGAGATCACTACACATTTATAAACACTGTTTTTGAAAAATTAAATTTATCTTCGAATGCAACACTCGCCTTTAAACACAATATTATTATTTTGACAATGGTCGACAAAATCCCAATCGCGGAATAAAAATCCCAATATATGCTTAAAATATAATCGGGTCTGCATGTTTAAGTAATTTAAATAAAAGTAAAAACAATAAAAAAAACACAGACAAAAATATTCTTTGTTGTTAACAATTCATTACTAATGTTCGATTTTTAAATGGAACAAACCACTACGGGCTTACCCGTCTTCTACTGTTATTTCGAAGGCTGGCTTAGTGTGATCACTTTACGTTAACAACGTTAGCCATTAGGTGGTAATGTTTGTCTCCGAAACTCCTAATCATGAGAATTCTCAACATGTCGAAAAATCTCATGTATGCAACAAGTAGAAATTTTATAATAAATGAAATATAGAGAAATGCTTGAAATGCATTGCATACATGAGATTTTTCGACATGTTGAGAATTCTCATGATTAGGAGTTTCGGAGACAAACATTACCACCTAATGGCTAACGTTGTTAACGTAAAGTGATCACACTAAGCCAGCCTTCGAAATAACAGTAGAAGACGGTCGTAAACCCGTAGTGGTTTGTTCCATTTAAAAATCGAACATTACTAATGAATTGTTAGCCATTAGTTGTTACATATTCTTTAAAAATATTATTTTTGATTTTGGGTAAAGAATTAAGATTTTTATGTGTTTAGGAAAGAAATAACAAGATTTCACAGTTTTCTTTATCATTTGTGTGTTTATTAACAGTTTATGCAAAATGATTACCAACAAATAAATTTATATAAACGGTAAAAAAATTGTTATTTCGTTTCTAATATAAAAAATGTTTAAAACACTGTTATCCCAAATTTAGACGAAATTGTTTAAGAATTAAAATTTTCAAAGTCAGGTGTGATGTATTGCGCTAAGCATTATTAACTTCGTTACATCCAAGTACCAACGCTTTTGAAATTCTGCCATTAATAATTTATCTTTCTGTAATACATGAGCGTGCAAAAAAAATTATAGACGGCACAAAATCAGAAGCCTAGGATCACCGCTTTCTATTTTTAAAACGTTGGTTCGACGCTCGATACTTCGAGTTCGTTTGAGTTAGTCACAAAAATATAGTTAGTAGCGCGTGCCAGAGCCAACAAAAAAAAAAACCTTAATCATAGATAATAAAAAAATATCAAAGAGTACACATATGTCAACAATATTAAATCAATAGGATGCCTTACATTATATTTTATTTAAATAATCGCAAATTTTGCTTAAATCTTAAAACAATAATAACTATGTATGTTAATAAAGGACACATTAATTATAATAATTAAATAAATTATTCAAAAGTTTTAATACAATAAATAACACTAAAATAATTAAATGCTTGCAATTTGATAATGATAAGACGGTTTCTGAATTCACAGAGCACAAGTAACTTTTGCTGCAATGTCCGAGCGCATTTCTTAGTCTATGAAAAACCAAGATATGCCCACGACATTAAAATGTTACCGATGGCGTGAAACAGGTATTTATAAATCAATGAAAATGTATCAATGCTTATTCTACGCAAAGTTTGCTAAAGATGATGATGTAATTGCACTGTTAAAAACTTTTTAAAAACAATATCCAATATCCCCCCCGTTCGATAACCTCTTTCTAAAGAGTTCTTTTAATCATACAAAATTCGCCGTTGAGTTTTATTAATTCAAATGTTCAAAATGTAATTAAGCTGTGATCATATTCTTGTACAATACCTGTCAAAAAGATGGCTACTAAAAGAAATGGGTGACCCTTATAAAAAAAGGCGTTACTTTAAGACTAGATTTTTTTTTGTCACTGCTTTAATTCTTCGATAGCGGCTAATCAGATATTAAATGATAACTATATTGTACATGGGTTTGCTGATTATATAATTGATAGATTATTTTAACACTATTTTAGTCGTTTAGGGCCAAAGGGTTAAAGCCAAACTCATTTATGCCTATCTTTGGATCACAATAAAAACAGAACAGTATAGAAAGTTTAATTACTAATTTACAATAATTACAAAAATCATGTATAAACCAGTAATGAGCACCTGTCTTTCACAATAAAACTACTTTACCAACTCTATCGTTTAAAAAAATAGTTAATCTTCCTTCCGACAATAAAGTATTACAATAATTTTCTCGCGTCAAATTTACATTGTAATTTTTTTACAGATAATACAGACAATAATAACAAATTTGTACAAAAATAACAACAGAAGAATAATAGTATATGTCAATCATGCTATAATAATAAAGGTTTACTTCAAGAGTACTAGTGTACTATTTAGGTGTAACAATACTTCAAAGAAGTATTTTTCGGGGCTAACATACTGTGTTATGCATATTATATCTGAGTTCTTTCATTAGTTCAAAGTAAAGGTTTTTACCCACTACACCAGTGTTTCGCAAATGGTGTGCGGCTGCACACTAGTGGAAGACCACTAGGCGGCTCATCGTTAATACGACGTAGGGCTGAGCTCATGGACTCGGACATTTCAAAAGATTATTATTCTTATTGGGTAGGCAACTTTCGCAGTTTGGACCCAAATCCCAATTAAGTTGTGTAACAAAATGTCGGTTGAACTTATCAAGATCAGGTATCAAAAATCCATTGCATTAAGGCTCTTCCAAATATCTGTCGAAGAACCATTTGTAAATATACATCTGAAATGTGTACGTTTGGCATCCCTGCATATGCGGTCACACTTCGAAGACCGTGGCAAGTCTCTCATCTGTTTCTCAATATATTTGTACAAAGATAAAATCTTAAAATTAACATGCGCAAACACAAATTGATTTAAAATATTTGAAAGTAATATTTACAAATTGAAAATCATTCTCGGTGTAAATAAATTAACAAGAGCAATAAAAACATTTTGAAAAGTGGAAAAATTAATTTTTGGTACCTAACTGTTTTTGTGTAATTTACCCATACACACATTGTATTTAATTTTACAAAAATTGTTGGTCAAATTATATGTAGTTAAATTGTTTACGTTCACAATATTTTTACACTTAAACAGCTTATGTTAAAGTGAAAATAAATTCTTTAGCACATTTAGTATGAAGACTATTAGGAACAAATTGCAAATATTATACAAGAAAAAAAAAGAGAGTAAACAATTTTTTGTAAAAATTTAAAAATGTCCTGCATTTTTAATTATATTTTTTTAATACATTTGTATAGGGCATGGAAAATTATTTTCAACATACACCCAATATTGACAACGGAGGTTTATCAATAATAATATCGTAACTGTACATACATTTATATAAAGTGTTAACTCGAATACAGGTCGAATCTGTATCTTCCATTTAAAAATGTGAAAAACCAACTAAATTACTTTAAATATTGTTTCAAATTGTAAATTTTATATTAATCCAACTGTATGTACTGAGAAAAAGGTTTCATTGTAATTAAAAATATTTCAGTACATTTAAAAAAAATGAAAGACTTTTAACAACACAAATTGATAGTTTTCTATATTATTGAGAATCTTTGGTATTTGTTATGATAGGATTCAACCTGTATTAACAATGTAAATTAACATTTTTTCCACATTGATAATTTGTTTCTGTATTTTCTTAAAAGCTATGACTAACAAACAAAAATTAAACATATTATAAAAATTTTCATTAGTCTATTTTCTATTAGTGAAAGTTCATATTGTTGAAGAGTTTTAAAAGAATGATAATAATAATAATTACACTTTCACAAAACTTACGTGAATCTTAGCGAAAACTCGAGATTTGAATAAATAGTGTAAATGGCAAATTATTATGAAATTTTAAACTCGGCAAACCACTCAAAAGTTTAACCACTTAACTAGTAGGTATTTCCGTTGAACGTCCGTGTCACATAGTTTCTTCACAAGTTTCTGGCGTCGTGGCAACACTTTAAAAACTGATGTTGTGGAAGATCAGCATCTCCTTGAAGTATTCAATCTAAAAATCAATAAACCAAAGGATTTAGAACAAATGGATGAGTATGTGTATTTATGTTGTTTAATAGGTAGAGATGCAAGGTGGAAAAAGGGGATTGAAAGACGAAAACTGGCTGGTAGAAGGGTTGGCGGTGCACTTATACTATATTATTATTGATATGATATTGGGTAGGCAGCTTTTGCCGTTTAGACCCAAGTCCCAGTTAAGTCGTGTTTTTATTCAATTTATTTTTGAAAGTGTTGATGGTGGGAGCAAGCCCCACTGACTCTGGCAACTGGTACCAGGCACTGACAGCTCTATTGATAAAGAAGTATTTCGGGTAAGCTAGCCAGTTAGAAATGCATAATAATAAAATACTCACTTGCTTCTTCATATCGCTCAATTCTATCTTAAGATTATCACACTCAACTTGGACAGTACGTAAATGTACTTCCGCAGCGCTCCGCCTATAATTACACAAAGACCATATTAATAAAAACTAACCCACGGAATATGAATAACAACACTTTCTCAACAATAGAAGCGAATTATTGCACGACTATTCTCGGGAATGTATTCTTATTCATAAAAATTAAAATTAAAATAAAAAAAAACAAAAATAAAACATTTAACCAATTCTCCGCATGTAACAACATCAAATATGATAATAATAATAGTAATATAACTCGTGCGCATTACGCTTTGATCTGGCAGGATCTGAGAGCGTCGCGCCAGATCTCTCATTGCAAACGCCAGATGTTTGGCGGCGACAGTATGAAATTTTATAATGGAAAGATGTGAAACATAAAATAAAAAAAAAATAATAATAAATAACATAAAATAATATAATTACTGCGCATAAAATAAAATCGGTGTATTTTTTAGTATTGCTTGTTTTTTTTTCCAAGAAAACGCTTGCATGCTTGTAAACAACTGCCATAAATGGAAGAATGTGGTAAGTATACAAAAAAAATACTTAAAAAAATTTAAAGTTATTATTGTTTTTTTTTAATATAATATATTCGCTTGCGCTTGGATCAAGAATAGCACATTTCGGTTTCATGAAATGATTTTTTTTACATTTTTTCCTGTTTTTTTTTTCTATCGATCAAATTGAAAAATTGTTTATGATGGTTTAATTGAATCCATGTAAAATAAAAATAAAAACAATATTTTTTTTTTATATTTTATATCCTAGGTCATACATATATTATTATCCTGTATCTAAACATGTCTCTTTATTTTTTTATTTACAATATCCGTAAGACTGCTGCTATGCAAATTGCTAGCCACTGCCCAAATAGGCTAAGGAGCACAGATTATGCTCCTCGCTTCAAATGTTTAAAAAAAAATTGTCTAATTGTGAAACATCCCCTATTAAAATACTATAATAATTATTTAATTAAGTACTAATTAATTATTTGAAAAAAAAACCTGAGAAACTACTAAAACTCGAAACAGCGAGAATCTAACCCATTGTTCATTCACATTGAACAATTTTGCTAGCGTAGCAGAGCCAATTTTTTGGACTGTTAAAATTATAAGAATTATTGACAGATTTATGTATCAAATTAACAAGACGGGCTCTGTATAATTTGTCGCTTGAAGCTACGCTAAATTTTGCTTTTGATTGTGTTTCACAGAACTATGAATAGATGTCTCTGTAATTCATAAGCAGTCTTTGAGTCAAGTCCTACTTCTTAGTTATCGGGAATAGAATAAACTGCGTGATATAAAAATATATAATATTATGTGTGAATACATATACAAGTGGATGGATGTGTAAGCATTGCTGATACCTGTCTTCCTTTAGTTTACAATTTTTACATTCCGAATAATTGTTGATGGCCTCCCCTCTGATTATTTCAGAGTCGCTAAATCTAGACTTCTTTGGTTCAGGGGCGGGGGTGGGACCTGCAAGAAAAAAACAAACAAAATTATTATAGTAATTTCGCCCTTATCAATTTAGTGCGAAGTTCCACAGGGTCAATAGGTTAAGCCGGAAGATACTAATCTTTGATATTCTCTCCTTGATTCTTAAGAATACACGAGTCTTTTTTTTAAATTTTTGAAACCATTTCTGATTACTACTATTAGGTACTACTGCTATTACTAAAATGAGCCTCTATATTATCTTATAATATGAACGTTTCTGTCACTGACTCACTGCCTGACTGATGTCATCAAAGCTTTTAATTCCTGCGTTTACCAGGCGATGGCGCCACTCGCAACTAAATAAAACAATAAACAGTAACATACGGCTGCGAGATGTGGAAGATGAAAGCAAAATCATCGAATCTTCTGGACGTCTTTGAGAGAAAGGTATACACGCCTGTATTCACCAAGAGAAACTGAGCGTACTATCAGCTCAAAGTACGATCAACGTCAAAATTGGTATTCACCAAAATATTATACACTCCCTCAGCGTGATTTGAGTGAACCTTTCCCTCAAATTTTGATCGGCTATAGAGCTGGCTTACGTTACGCTAAGCGTCCATCTGTCAAAATTATTCTATAGCGTCCGCCATACTTTTTGCAGCTTCCTTCCAATTTTTTTGCATTTTTTTTCGTAATTTATTCAATATTTGTAAGCAGGCATGTAATAATTTTATATATAAATTAATCGGCTCGACAAATGATGGCGAAACCTGGAGAATGAGACATAGCAAAGAGCTATACAACATCTATCCTATATATAGCTCCTAGGCTCATTGTGCATGCCAATTTTGACAATGGGCCAGACATGTGCAGAGAATGTCATCATCACGTGCAGCAAGGAGACTGAAGGATTTGCAGACCTAAGGACGCTGAGCAACTTCTTGAGTCATGAAATTGGAGGAATGAGGCAAAGAACTTGATGGGCCTTATGATAAAATGAACTAGAGAAGGCAACTGCATATCTACGCCATAGTTGTGGTGATAGCGAACGTTAGAAATACCAATATAGAACAAAAACAAAAATGTATTTCACACTCACAATAAGGTTGAGGCAGCTCTTCTGGATGGCCGGAGAATGTACGCTTCATCCCATTTCTCATAACTCCGTTGGGCATAACGGGTACTTGATGCATAGACGTCATCGTGGGACTCAGAGACTGCATGCTTCTGTCACTCATTTCGCTGAAAAGAAACATGATACAATGGATTAAACAAGTCAAGGAATTGCTTCTAAAACCAAAAAGAGAAGGGAGAAAAAATCTTAGAATAGACTTTCTAGCATAAAAAGACAGACATTATTAAAAATGCAAATAAAAATTGTAATGCTTGATCAACTAAAAATCGATGAAATATAATTTGTCTGTTTTCTATAGATCCCGAGATCTATTTGTGCCGCTGTTTGAGCTTCTTGGAACATCTAATTTTAGCTTGAGGGTTGCCTTAAATGCGACCTTTGAACATGGTTTAAAACAGATGTATCGGTTGTAATTGTTATATGTGGTTGAAGTGGTTGGTAGACTAGCGGTTACGACGCCGGCTTTCGCACTGTTTCGTGGGGAGGTCGTGGGTTCGCTCCCAGGTGCCGACCATCTTCCTCTTTCACGACACAAGCTGTAAGTAGCTTACTGTCAAAGAGTGTATTTGTGTTCACTTTGAGTGAACACAGTTTCATTTTTAATAAAAAAAAAATTATATGGTTTAATTCATTCATTATCCCTTTAAACCCCAATCAGGAGCATTAGGAGGCCACAAGCCACTGCGCTCGATCTTGCGCTATCGCTAGCTGCCTGAAGCAGGCAAACAAAGCTTATTTCTTGCGCCTTTTCTGACCCTTTGGGGTTTAAGGGCCTGAGGTGGTCAACTTCATATTGGTTAAATAATTAATGTATCATCATAATAATTTGAATTCATTATTCACAGTTGTTAGGAGAGAACAATACCCCCTATTCGGATTTTAGAACATTCTTATTAAGAACGTTCCAAATGATTTAGAATTAAGTTCACTCGAACTAAAATTCGTATTCGGAATTATGCCGTGTTCTAAAAACCAATATTAGTTCACCATAAATATTTTTTTGAATTATAATTGTCTATGGATCGAGCATGCGCCTTATTGGTTGATGCTGACAAGTGGACAGCCAATCGGAGAAGACAAATTCAAATGAGCTCCATGTTCCAAGCAAGTTCCAAGTAACATGGTCGCCGGAAACTGCCGAACCAACCCGAAGTGTAACGAAGACGACTGTATGATTGAATTGGTGTTCAATGATAATAATTTTTGATGCTATTATTTGTATTACTTATAATAAATTCGGGGGAAATGCTTAATATTTTTAATAAAAATAAACTTGTTTTGTAATTATTTGGTTAAATAAAACGTTTATCATAAAAATATCATCAGATATCTTTTTAGACGCATACAATTAGGTGTGAACTAAGATTAGGAACGTTTTGACAGATAAACGCACTAAAATTGACTTAAATACGAAATCCGAATACCAAAATGAACTAATTTCAAACTAAAGTCTAATTAGGAACAAATAGGAACGTTCTAAAATTTCTCGAATACCAATCCGGCTAACTAAAATAGGAACGTTCTTATTTTAGTTTAGTGCGCACTTAATTTGAATTGGAATAGGGGGTACTGTCTGTTAGGAATGCTAGTCGGTACAATATAAATATACTTGAGAGTAGGAAGAAAAATTACAATGGTTTTCAAACTGTAATGCTGTTTATAGAAAAAGTTATAACAACTTACGGCATTGTTGGGTATCTGCTAGTAGGATGCATCGTATTCTGCGTAAGGTAAGGTGGAGGAGGTTTGGAGGTATCGGTTGGATATACTGAAATAAAAAAAAAATGAGACGGTTTAATATAATGGTTTAACATTTTTACCATAACTGTAGTTTTAATCATTACCCTGTTAAGAAATTGTCAAACTAATTTTAGTTTGAAAACTATCAAGTCAATATTTTATGTTGAGCATATTCCAAGAATCTAATGTCAGGGATGACTATCAAAATTTGGTTACTGAAGGGCCAGTTCTATCAAGACAGATCAAATATCCGTAAATTAAAAATATTATTTCATTGTTAGTTTCTACCGTTCCAAATGGTAATTATGCCTTAAGACAGGACGCTGCATTATGTAGTAAAAGCTCTTAAAAATCAGTCAAAATTATTTTATGCGATAAAAAGATGAGGTAGGAAGATTATTTGCAAATTGACCTGACTAAATGAAAGGAGATGGTGACGTTTATAAGGTTTAATAAATCATGTCTCCCAAGACGCCAACTCATTGTCTGCCTTGGGGAGAACACCAGCAGAATCTGTGTTTTGAGTAATGGACTACCCCAGGGGTTCGTGTTGGTTCCAATACTCTATGCACATCGGACTTGTTGCAGACACCATCCAAGAAGTTTATATATGCGGGTGACATAGCACTCTTGTTCCAAAGCAATAATAATTTGGTTTTAACAGAGTTTATTCTTGCAATATACAATAAAGCAACATAATATTTCATATGTGACTTATTTTCAACTACACGGCCATTTCTAGAATTTTTTTACAAGTTACACAATCATAGGGGAATCGTCTTTATTACAAACTAGAATTTCATCCTGCATCAGAATTAATAATTAACTTATTAGCTAAATTGAATTCAGATTTTAATTAAGTTTATATTTCAAAATGTCCTTACATTTTGAATGCCCAAGGAAATATTCATCGATATTAAATGTCATAAACGGTATTTAATTCATGTAGGTATGGAATAAGTTTAAAACGATTTTTATTTTGTCTGGGTTATGCCGAAGTTCGATCTCCCGAGTCGATCAAATCTGTGTCAATAGGGCAATAAACTTACATTCTTTTTGGAGAGGCCCCATCTGGGGATCCATTGGCTGCATTTGATTCATGGGTTCTTTCGGTTGAGCGGGATTCATGGGGGTCAGTGGAGGCGTGGGGGGCAGTGGGGACTGGTGTAGGGACATGGAATGCTTCTCCCTGTGAGACTTCATCGCCGCTTCCGCCGGCATACTGCTCTGCACCGTGACCACCGGCATCATCGAGTGCGCCAACATGTAACTCTCTCTGGAAAAACTTGTGTTTTAAACCCACACAAATTGTAACAAAATTAATAAATAAAATAAATAAATAGTTTTGGAATCTTAGCTTATTGTATTCGAGATATTCTATAAACAGTAGGCACCACTCACTACTTATTGTGATAAGAATCAAAAGTCAAAGTCGCGATTCATAATGGACAACAAGATCTCTCTATTTCACAATATTTATTTATGATCACAGCGGTAACACCAGCTGCCTGAACCTTCCCCCGGATGGGATCCAGGCGTTCGAGGTTTGCATCTTTTTTGCCTGTTGTAGTTTAAGGACGTGGTGGTCTGAGCTGTGTAAATATCAGCAATAAAATCAGCGTCAATTAATGATGATAATCGCAACAACCCTGGTATGTACATATATCCCAAATGTTCACCGCTTAATAGAATCAAAATGCAAGAGACCAACAAAATCACAATATCGAGTGCCTACTGTAATTTTGTACGAATAGTATTAGACACTAACCTGAACGTGGGCTTGTCGTTCCTAGGGGGATGCATCATGGGCGGAGGTACAGGAGGAAGGCCTACTGAAGAAGGCACCGGGGGAGGGTTGTTGTAATCTGAAATAAAGACCAAGGGTGGTTAGCAAACATGCCTCGGATAACTTCTTGGAGCGGAAACCTAAAATTTCCTGGTCGAAACTACAATAATAATAACACTCTTCTATACATAGGTGTAAGTATAGCCGGCAGAACTTGATGCATTCTCTCCGGTCCCGTCAAATCTGAGACAGGATTCCAATCCTGAGTAGAAATTTCAAGTGAAAAAACACATTGAAAGTATCTGACCCCACCGGGAATGGATCCCGGGACCTCGTGATCTGAATTCCATGCCTTTACCACTAGTCTACCCACCGAAGTTGTTGTACAAATTTGAATTCAACATTCATAGTAAAGACAGGACAATGTCTGTGGGGAAACTAGTAATAATATAAAATGAGGAATACATTACCACTATATAAATGCATAAGTTGTTCTGGTTCTACGTTGGCGGGCGGCCGAGGAGCTGGGGGCGCCATTTCTTCGGGAGGAGGTGGTGGGGGTTGCATGGAAGCAGGGGGAGGCAAGGGAGCCCGGGGCAATTCTTCCGTAGGCAGAGGCGGTTGGAATGGCACAGCGGGAGGCGGCGCCGGATTCTTCATTGCCGCTTGTTCAGAATTCCTAAAAATCGGTAAATCAAAAAAGTAAGAAACTACTCTTTTTGAAAACTGTCAGTTATTTGATAGTTTATCAGAATGTGACCTGTTGACATGGGTCGGAATCACATTGGTTAAATAAGTAAGCAATCAATTTATCATCACACAAATTCAAATTAAATAATCATAGTTGGGACAGGACAATGTCTGTTGGCTAAAGCTAGTATCTTTATGAAAGTTTTGGGCTAATAAAGTAGGGGATCTTTCAAGTATGATGTAACGCAATATAGGGGAAGGAGTCTTGTAAAGGGGGTTAGAATAAAGGTATTTAAACGACTCTCCAGCACCTAGCGCAAATTACATAATAATCGTGATTTTCAGGTAAGCAATTAAATTACTCGAAGTATTGTTATGTAATATTTGATCGACTCCAAAATGTTATACGGTGGGTAGAAATGGGTTAAGTAAGCAGTTTGCGATAATTATTAGTTACATAAATTCTTACTTACTTTTGCGGCGATAAGCTTTCCTTTTTGACGCATCCATTTAACAAGTTTTTGTAGACAATTGGAATATGCGAGAATCGTTCATCCTTGATGTGTCCTATTAGCTCGTCTTTACTCGGTATCACTAGATTATTCATTTCTCTCCACTCCTTATGCAGCAACTTGCAGTTGGGCCTGATGACCTTCTTCTTGTTCATGCACAATCGTTTGACTTCCGCTTTCCCATCTTGAAGAGTCACATCCCCATCTTTAAAAATGGGATTGTTCTGAAAGTCGCGACAGATCAACGAGTCGATGATGTCGTCCTCGAATAGCCAGTGCCGGAAAAAGCATTCTTTTCTCGCACATTTCTGATATAAATAATCTCGACAGTAGCTGCAATAAAAATAAACAAAAGTATAAAAACAAATCAATCAAGCTTTTATTATGTTACAAAACTGAGCAATTTACAATTACAAAAATGACAAGTTGTCTATGTGTAGACTTTTGACCCAGCCAATATCAAACCTCGATACAGTGAGGTGGCAAAACAAAACCACTTTTGTATATTCTTTGTATGTTTTAATTTTGTTTCATTGTAAATGTTATAAAAATGAATAAACTTATTATTGCCCATAAAATAAAAAGAAATTAAACTCTCAAGGGTTGGGATCTGGCCCAAATTGGACGAACCATGCTTTTGTCAGGAGAAAGTTCTTACGAAAGAAACAAGTTGCGCGAAACATTAAAAAAATTAAAGAAAACTTAAAATTAGGTAATCTTTTTGATGACTTATATTGACTGGTATTCTCAAATTCATGTTCCAACTCAACGCAATAAGCTCTTGCTTAGAACTTAATCGGTTGCCAGAAGTTACGCATCTAATGTATTGGATAAAGCTTTTCATTTCAGAATAATAGTCAATATCGTAATTTGTTCCAATTTTGAAATCCGTAATTTATTCCAATTTTAAAATCAAAACGGTGTTAGAAAAAACTATCAGTTGTTTGATAGTTGGTGCATTTGACAGAACGCAGATGCAAAATATATTGCATAAAACAGTTTGGGGTTACATTGGTTATAAATTTTATCATTATACAAATTCCAATTCAATATTTTTAGTCTGTTGGGACTACTAACTAGTTTTAAATAAAATTGCCAACAGGCAGAAAGAGGTATGTTTAAAACTTACGGTCTTTGAGCTTCAGCACAGATACGTTCCACCGAAAACGGACTTCCTTCCATGTTTTCTGGCGAATCTACTTTTTCATTTTCTTTCTGATATTTTCGCAAAATATCTTGCTTAAAACTCATATCTGAAACTGTAAAATCCCCCCAAAAATTATTATCATATACCATTATTTTTCCGACTAGATTTATAGGCAAGCACCCTACATCATCACAGAAAAATTATAAATAACACAAGTGGAAAAACAAACAAATTATAAGGAATTTAAGATTCTCTTACGGCCGGTTTCAATAACCTATCTATCTCCTATCTATGGTTAAAAATCTATCTATTTTTACACTTCGGTGTTTCAATAAACAATGGATAGATAGAATTTCTATCTAAACTTTCTATCTATATTTCGTTATATGATTTGTATAGAAATCGACGATAAAGCGTTTCAATAACCTATCTCTAGTAGCTTGTGACATTTGTAATTACTGTTTTTTCTATGGTTTTCCTAACCCCCGATTTCGGCGGTTTGTTTTTCCTATCCCCCGATTTCGATTGCAAGTGTTTATTATATTGTCCATAGACAATATTATTATAATAATATTGTTCATATTGAAACTGACGTATATTCGAAAATTGACATGGACGAAGTATTGACAATTTCTATGATCAAACGCGGATAGTTTCCATAGTAACTGACATAAATACTATCTATCTGTTGTTTGTTTATTGAAAAGCGGATAAGGATAGAATATTAACTGCGGTTAATTGACGGATAGCGTTTAACTGATTACTTCGGATAGGTTATTGAAACCGTAATAAAATGAAAAGTAGCCTCAAAGATGTTCAACTGTATAAAATGAAAGTGAGACTCAATGGGGTTCAACTGTATAAAATGAAAGTGAGACTCAATGGGGTTCAACTGTATAAAATGAAAGTGAGACTCAATGGGGTTCAACTGTATAAAATGAAAGTGAGACTCAATGGGGTTCAACTGTATAAAATGAAAGTGAGATTCAATGGGGTTCAACTGTATAAAATGAAAGTGAGACTCAATGGGGTTCAACTGTATAAAATGAAAGTGAGATCAAAGAGGTTCAACTGTATAAAATGAAAAGTAGCCTCAAAGATGTTCAACTGTATAAAATGAAAGTGAGACTCAAAGAGGTTCAACTGTATAAAATGAAAGTGAGACTCAATGGGGTTCAACTGTATAAAATGAAAGTGAGACTCAATGGGGTTCAACTGTATAAAATGAAAGTGAGACTCAATGGGGTTCAATTATATAAAATGCAAGAAAGACAGAAATTATATAAAAATTAGACATACACTTAAGGGGGTGTGATGACTTCGATTCCTTTGGTTCTTGCATCAACACTGTTGTTGTTCTGAAACATATTCAACAATAATTTACATCCGGCCACCCATATCAATCCTATTCGCAAACATTTAGCAATACATCACAAAAATCAGTTCAAAAAAAAAATAGAGGATGTACCTATTAAAAAAAAAGAAAAGTTTGACATTTTAATCATTGGTGTATTTTTAAGGGCTTGTTGTACATAAATCATGTTTTTTAGCAACTCTCTAGGCCCTCCCTTCTGGTGATCTGATGAAATGTGGTGAGGTTCAGAATTAAATTACCCAATACCAATAAATCATCCTTGGAATTTAGGAAGTTAAAATTAATATAAAACAACAAAAAGATCTGTCAATTATGTGGGGTGCAGAAACATGACATTATTTTTTGTTAAAAATTGCCTTGCATGATCTTGCTAAAGTCGACACAAAGTCACGGATTTGAACCTCAATTAATTTTTTTTTTTTTTAAATTAATCTGTGCTCACTCGAAGTGAACACAAATACACTTTTGACATCTTTCACAGTAAGCAAATGCTTGTGTCATGAAAGCGGAAAATGGTCGACACGGCCGGGATTCGAACCCACGACCTCCGCACGAAACAGTGTGAAAGCCGGCGTCGTAACCGCTGGTCTATCAACCACCTCGATTATAATCTTCATCTTTCACAACACAAGCTTTTTGAAAACCAAGCAGCTTTTATTTTTATAACAGGAACACATATTATATTGATAGTTTATTGTTATATAAATACAGTAAGCGCCAGTTACTGTGTGATCTCTAGTTAATAGAATCACCAGCTTTATAGAATCAAAAGTCCCGGTTATTATATTATTATTATTTACTAGGCCTGCTGCCTCCAAGGAGGTCACCGTCACTGCGTCCCAAAATGGAACTATTGTGACTGGCCCTGCATCTAGAGTTCGTCGCTTAGTCCAGCCTCCTGGAAGAATCGGAGGACTTTGTTGGTGTTGAACTCCTCAATTTTATCTGGGAACATCTAGAAAGTGCCCAGATTTTTGTGTCTTATTACGCATCATTGGTAGGCACTCACACAGGAGGTGCATTGGGGTCTCAAGTGATACCCCACACGCCCTGCACATGCCACAGTCCAATATCCCTATGGTGCACATGTGCATGCTTGTTCAGCCTGCAGTGCCCCGTTAGGGACCTCGTGATGGTACATAGATTATTCCTGCTAAGGAACATTAGGTTCCTTACGGATTTTTTTGATGTCCATGTTACTAATGGATAGTGTTACTCCCGAGAGAGTCAGTTCCTCACTGGCCGGGTGACCATCCAGTGAGAAAGGATTCACTTTATAAGTGATTGTATTGACGTTCACGACCGTCCCAGGTTTAGCAAGGGAAAAGAAGTCACAGCCGACAGAGCCCCGCATGTCGGCTGAAGGGCTGAGGTTAATCTCCGAGGCGCCCAGGTATCGGAGATGCACCGTTTAGACTGGGTAAACCCCCAGCCATTCATCCATCGGCACGGTACGCTTAACACCTTAGATTGGTGTTGTCCTCTTAGCCAGTCCCGGCATAGCCCAATCCCTCACGTAGAAGTAACCACCCCCACATGAGCGACCCAGCACCAGACACTGCCCAGGATGCACCGCGAGGAGGTGGGACAACATTTGCATCCAGTGTGAAAGCCGGCGTCGTAACCGCTGGTCTATCAACCACCTCGATTATAATCTTCATCTTTCACAACACAAGCTTTTTGAAAACCAAGCAGCTTTTATTTTTATAACAGGAACACATATTATATTGATAGTTTATTGTTATATAAATACAGTAAGCGCCAGTTACTGTGTGATCTCTAGTTAATAGAATCACCAGCTTTATAGAATCAAAAGTCCCGGTTAAAAATGAAGAATCTCATACGATTTCTTTCAGATAATAGAATCACATTTTTGGTTAATAGAATCAATTGTTCTAAAATACACTTTCTTATATTTTTGTCACGGACGTTAGGGTGTCCCTTACATGACCGAAAAATTTTTTTTTGAAGATATTAAAACGCACACCCCCCATCGGTTTTTTTATTATATTAAGCCTTACTTATGTGCAAAATTTTAACATTCTACGATGACATTAACCCGTGCCGACTTGAGCGTGAATATTTCCATACATTTTCACTATTGGCACCATACACGGTTCACACACTCCCACTATTATGTCCCTTATTTACGACATATCAGCCAATTATGAATTAACGACTATGGTTTTTTATTTCAAACATGTCAGTGGAACTAAGAAGCACTAAAAATTATACTTTCTAAAAGGTAAATTTACGAATAAGGGTGTAAATCTAATCGTCGGGCTCTTGCTTATTTTTCAATATTCTCTAATTTAAGTTGAACATCAATAAAATTAAAATTTTCGTATTTCGAGTGTACCTATATTATATTTTGGGCAGCGGCTAGAATACCCAATAAAGCCCCATCGCCTATCCTTGAAATGAAACTTGTAAATCTTTATCAAGCCTCAAGAGAGTTTAGAAGTCGAGTCGAGAAAACACAGGATGTTAAAAAACGCCCGGGAGTAAAAATTTCAAAATTCTTTTTTTCTCTTTTAAAAAAAAGATTATTTTTTTCTCGGGATCTTGTAATTTTTTTTACATAAAAACCTTTCTTAGGTATATAATGAGTGGGTACCTATGTTTGTGTGAAATGGAAAAATTCCATATGGCCGCCGCTTATTAGAATCGCCGGTAAATAGAATCAAAACACACTGGGACAAACATGATCACAATATCCAGCGCCTACTATGATATGTTTAGGGACAAAGGATTCTAATGAGTATGATGTAAAAAAAATCCAGTTGGGTTACTGCTACATTTGTGTAAAAAATAATTCCGACTAGAATAAAAAATTCCAATGTTACTGAACAAAATTTGGAACTTCACTAACACTGGACATATTTATTCCAAGGATGAGTAAAAAAGACATTGGTTTTGAGACAAATAGATTATTTAAAATGACCACACAAATGGAGAAAACAACTATTGGTATTTTGACTTCAAAATTGCTCAATTTACAAAACCAATAAAAACTCTTCCCTAAATCGAAACCATGTAACGTTCTTGAATAATAAAAAAAAAAAACACAATAGAAATGTGTGGGAAAAAGTAAATTTTATTTGTCCCTTACATTATATTAAGATTATAATAATTTGGATTTACTCTCCAACAAGAAAATCAAAATTCAACCGTAAGCGATTTGGAAATTTTCCTTTTTTTTCTTAAATAGGTTGGTTTTATTAGTTTCTGAAATGTTAAATTTATCTTTTGAATGAAATATGAGATAGCAGACATAATGATTACCTACTGATTTATAAATAAAACAATCGTCAAAAATTGCGCGAAAATGTGTTAAATTGAAATATACTTTGTATTCATTTTTTTCCTTAAATCTTTGATAAATAAATAATATGCTAAAAATGCTAAATAATTCAAAATTTGAGAATTAAAAAAAAATAAACACGAAAAACAAACAGAGATCTATATTTTCGGCCATTTTCAATCGTACAATATATTTTTTCATTAATTTTAATTTTGAAATGATCATATTTTTAATCGAACTGATAAAATGATATGTCTACCTTATTATAAACTGATTATAGGTAGGTACTTTTTCTTTTCACCATATCTTTCTCTTTGATACTGATAAACTTTCACAAAATCAACACTAGTTTAAGACGCAAACAAAATAAAAAGAAATAACGCAAATATGGAAATAAATGTTTTTTTCTAGAAATTAAAACATAAATAATATGATATTATTAACATTCGGGTAATATTGTAAAAAAACTTAAATCAAACCTCTTCTTCACTGATGTTTTGAAAAATTGGGTTACCTCCCATCTTATCAATTTTATATCATCGCATTTTCACATATTTTTATATTAGTAAAACTTCACAGAACCTCGCAGTAAAAAATGCATCTAATAAATTCACTTTTATAAATTACTATTGCGAGAAATAAGTAGGGCTTTTTCAGTTCATGTCATTGTGATAGTCGCAGCGCTAGATCAGTACATCACCATAATATCGTATTTATGTCGTGTTGTTTTTAATCCATAATACACGATTATAAAAAAAAATCAAGGCGGAGCACAAAATAATATCAAGCCTGTTGCGAAAATTCTGTAACACCATTCCTCTTTGCCTTTTTATCACAGCTAGACAACAACGCAAACGTAATACAATACGTACAATAATAATATACATAATACACAATCACATATCATTTTATGCTTACTTACTCCTTGTTGACTAAAATGCACAGCACACAGAGAAAAATCTTCGCTGGAGCGAGACATGAACCATACAACACAGCTTATATTTTTTTCAATACGCATTAGGAGTATAATTTATTTTTAAAAAATTAAAAGAATATGATAAAAATATGATATTTAAACCATTTAATGTACACATAACCATATTAAATCCACAGATAAACAAACTACCTAAATTCGAGACATTTCATCCATAGCAAAGAGAATGTAATACCTTACGTATCCATAGGCAAACGAACACCACCAAACACCACTACATTAATACTAACTCACAAATGAATACGTCACATCGTTTGTGGGATTTTTGAAACTCGTAAAGTGTTGCCAAGTAAAAAAGGCAAGTAGATAAATGCCAAAATGATTGATCTTGAAAAGAAGTAGTACATAGTAAAATTTGTAAAGGTTCGCGTTTATTTGTTTATTATAATTTCCATACATACCACAATTAAGATTTTTTTGACCCTTCACGCCGTGTCCCGTAAGGGGTAGGCAGAGTACGAACCTCCACTTCTTTCGCATCTTCCATCGACATACCATTTCTTATACAACCTATCTTATTTCTCTTACTTCTGACCTGCAGCCCGATTCACGGAAAAGTTTAAGTCTAAGTTTAGTTCGAAGTTCGAACGAAGTTCGATTCAAACTTTTCCGTGAATAGGGCTGCTGGTAATAATAATTGTAGGCGGCGACTATCTACAGTCTATGTACCTATTCACGGAGGGTTTGAATCGAACTTCGTTCGAACTTCGAACTAAACTTAGACTTAAACTTTTCCGTGAATCGGGCTGCAGACCTTCCTTGAGGACGAAATCGATGTGTTCGATCTACGTTATTCTCGATCGGCCACGCCTAAAATTATTACTGAAAAAAAGGTCATTCGGATAATTTGGTCTAACTATGACTAGTAATTATGTAAAATCCGACTTTCATATGGATAACTTCTATAAAATTACTACCTTATGAAAAAAATAGGTAGTTTCCATGATTCAAATCGGCAGATAAGAAGAAAAGGGACAAAATCGATAGATCTATCAAAAAATTGGTAGATATGGCAATACTGCACATCAGTGTCGCCAGTTCATGGATTTATTTTATTTTGTAAACCCAAAGAGCGCGGTGACACGTAAATTGGTCGAATTACAATTTTACGAATAGCAATTAGTCGAAGTGACAGTTCACCGAATGGCAATTTTACGAAATCACAATTCGTCGAAAAATTCGAATTATACGGTAAATTCACAATTCATCGAAAATTTCGAATTACCCATTAAATTCACAATTCGTCGAAAAATAGCGGCGTTATGTTGGTAGCATTGTAGTATGAATACATCTGTGACTTACCCACTCCAAAATCCGACAGATGAACGCAGCTATACAAGGACTAATGTTGTTTTTTGATAAAAAATCCCTTCTGGTTTACAAAATCTTTTTTTTTGCAATGAATGTAAAAATAACAGTTTAAACGTTATAGATACATAAATAACAAACACAAAGGAAGAAATAGTATAACACGAATTATTTGTCTAGTCTAACCCTAACTTAGTTCTTGTGAAATGGTCTTGTTCTGATGCTCTCATTGCAATACTTTATTATGTATGTAATTTTTCACACTTTGACATGGTACTAAAGGGACCCTTTGCATCCTTTTAGTACTGCACAAAATTAATTAATTCTACTATATTCTCCACTCTGTATCATAATTTCCAAAAAATTTGATTGTTTTGTTACGGATTTGTTGTTTTTGTTATTATTACCTACGGTGTGTTCATAATAATTTTCTTCCTATAGTTTTATATTATTGCTATTCAGAATGATGAGCCCAAGCGTCCTGTAAAGGACCTACGGGAGATATTGTAAAATAAAATATAAACAGGAAAATTATCTCAACAATAAAAAAAAAAGCTCAAATAAAAGTTATCGTTACAACATTGGGTTAAACATTATAAGTTGTAATAACGATGTCTTACGTATGAAAATACGCAAAAAACTGAAATAAGCATGGCCATGTTTAAGTTTTGACAAATCAATAACGAGAAAGAAAGACAGTGCCTCGTTCTAGGTAGACCAAAAAATGACATTAGTACTTTTGTCCAAATCCATATAAGTTAGCAGGCGAAATTAACAAAATAATATCTGTACCTTAGAGCATAAAGTGTGGGAGTCACATTTTAGTAATTTTGCAGGAGAGAGGATTTAGTGAAACTTGAAATTACAAAACGCGAACTTTTTTTCTATATGAAAAATATTAAATCTGAAAATATTTTTTTTTCACCAATTAGACCATGTTTTATGTTTAATTAATACAATTTTCAATATTCTTTATAATAAGAAATATAATGGATTATGCTCTAACAAAAATTGGACTTAAACATATTTTTAATTTCAAAAGTCACCTTTTTTAACAAGTGGTGACTTCAATATTTTGACCACTTATAGAACCTTCAATTGCGAATAAAACTGTATCATTAAGTCAAAATCGCAAAAAGTGGACTCCCACACTTTATGCTCTAAGGTACAGATATTGATGTAAACGGTAAACCACAGACTACTTATATGTAAACAATTAAAAATATGATTGGTTTTTATGATTTTCATTCGATTTTAAACTCGGGCACAAATCATTCCTTGTATGATGCAATTGCCAGTAATTTCGAAAAAAAATATGATACCTATAAGAATATATTTTTGGGCAAATGAGATCGACTCCTTTTTATAAAGCTAATTAAAAATATT
Organism: Mystacides longicornis; assembly: GCA_963576905.1. NCBI lineage: Eukaryota > Metazoa > Arthropoda > Insecta > Trichoptera > Leptoceridae > Mystacides > Mystacides longicornis. Next base: position 4,822,460 of record OY756439.1, on the reverse strand, counting down.
AAACTCTAAAATATATGTATATTCACAGAATATGGTTTTCGTAAAATTGATATTTCGATCAATTATGATTCGTTAAATTGATTTTCGACCAATTGTGATTCGTAAAATTGATCTTTCGATCAATTGTAATTCGTCGAACTGATTTTTCGATGAATTGTGCTTCGACGAACTTTCATGTAATCAAAGAGCGCTAGTGGTAAATATCGATATCAACGCTTTTTATTTTAGTTTTACGGCAAAATTATGAAACATTTTTACCACTGAAAGCTGATTCGGATTAATTAATTTAAAACTTCAAAACCGTCTTACTTATAAAAAAATCGTTAATCGTAAGATTACGCGTACACATATTTTGGGCAATTGAAGTTGCTGACTGTTAGGGCTATTTTTTTATTACAAATTGAGTGTGGAGAACTTTTCAGACAATAAATTAAAAAAAAGATTAATACATGCACATAACACAAGGTTTACTAAAAATGAAGGATTAAAGATACCAAAACTAGCAACAAGTATGGTGATCGCACTCTAGAGTGCTTAGTTCCGAAAATGTTTAACTCATTGCCAATGAAAATAACTCACCGGTCAGTTTTTTTACTTTTTACTTCATTTTATAAAAAAAAATATTTAATCCGCGTTTGTTATGTATGCAAATGACATTTCATACAAAATTTTGTAAACAAAGCGATATGAGTTAAACTATCTCGATGACAGCTTGATCGTAATATTTTCTATCGCTGAGCTATTTTTTCCACTGATCGTAGTTTTTAAATAAAGCAGATTATTTCGTTATCTTGGCGGAATTTTGCAATTGTTATTTTTTTTACACACTTATGAAAGTAATGAGTTTGTAGCTATATTAATAATAATATAATATAACATTTTTCTATACAAAGGTGTCAGTATAGCCGGCGGAACCTATTGCCTGAGGCAATTTTTTCCAGTCAACCGGTCCCGTTCAATCTGAGACAGGCCAACCCCGGTTAGAAATTTCAAGTGAAAAAACACTTAGAAAAACTCTGACCCGACCGGGAATCGAACCCGAGACTTCGGATCTGAAGTCCACGCTAGTACAACTATAGGCTACCGAGGTCGGTATATTATGTTTGGTGATTCCAAGAATCCGCAAAATAAGGGCCCAAGAACGATTAAATAAATACGATAATATAATTATTAATCATTGATACATACGTGAACTTATAATTATATTTCGAGGATGTTATAATATTTTCATGAAGTAGGTATGCTTTAAATCTGACCCTTTGTGATGAATTCCTTGGTGAAGTGTCGTAAACTTCGATTTTTAATAACGGTCAAAATCCACTCTGCAAATAAAAGAAAAATATTTAATTATAGTTTTACCTACATACTTTACACAATTGTTATAAAAATGATAGGATTTTATCAACATTCTTAATAGATTTTCGCGCTTAATCAACATTTCGCCATTCAGTGGTTTTTTCAACTCAATGACTCGTGGTGTAAAATGGAGTTTGTAGTCGGAGAATGACATACGTCAACCACATCGTTTCGTTCTCAAGAATGTCCAAGTTAGAAGCAAAAGAAATAGGAGAGGGTGCATGATAAATGTGCCTAATGTTGGTGGAAGAAGCGAAAGAAATGGTTAGTAGCCTAGCGGTGACGACGCTGGCATTCGTACTCTTTCGTGCAGAGGCCGTGGGTTTGAACTAGAGATGAAACGGATATCCGGCAACTATCCGGTACCAGCGGCCTAAAAGCTATCCGGCCGAATACCGGATAACTAGCACCTATCCGGCCGGATACCGGATAGTAAAAAAAGGTATGTTTGGATAACTAATTGATTTATTTAAGAAATACACCTTGTAATCACAAAAAAATCTACATCTTAGAAAATTGATTAGCAAACATACTGCAATAAGGGTAAATAGGTACTTATTTCTTTAAATAGAAGTAAAAAAAACACTGATATTTTAAGGGGAGCGCTGTTCTTCCTCCCATCAGGGTCCTGAAGACGAGGAAGACCCGCTCATATTGTGTTTCGCTCCTTCGAAGCAGAGCTGAGGAATCTGGACATGGTGTGTGAGGAGGACTTGTTGTCTCCCTATGCCCCTAAGTGGAGCGTAAAGGGAGTTTGGATTGGATTGGATGAAAGGCAGCCGTAAACTTAAACAGATTAGGAACCTCTGTACTAATGCTATCCTGGCTACAACCTTGGTTCCGAGGGTAAAAGTAAAAAATCTAAACGCTCTAATCATAGGGAAAAATATTATCACACCACACTAATCCAGACTAACTAATGCGGTTGATGGTTTTTTCGACAATGATCCCATATGGATGCGCCAACCAACCAGAAACATACGCCGGATATCCGGTATTCGGCTGCTCAGTTCGCCGAATATCCGGTATCCGGCGAAAATGCTATCCGTTTCATCTTTAGTTCGAACCCGTCAGTTGCCGACAATCTTCCTCTTTCACGATACAAGCTTTAAGTACCTAGCTAGCTATGAAAGAGCCAAAGAGTGCATCTATGTTAACTTTGAGTAAGTAGGTACAGCTGATGTTAGGGTAGAAAATAGTGGAGATCCATTTTCTCTGCTGTTGGGTACAAAAGAAAAGAATACTCGCTGTATGACTAAATCACGGATGTGCATACTATGTCGATCGTTATACACACCCCGCGCCCAAAGGGATATGTACGGATCCTTTCATGTGTGATAAAAAAAAAACGCATTTTAAAAATGAAAAAATTACAGGTAGGTAGATTTGCAGTGCTTTTTCAACTGGGTGTTCCATTGACAGAGTGAAATGGTTATAATATGTACTCAGGTATCTAGCAAAATTGCAGAGATTGGAGGTTATGATGAATTTATTATCAGTTCGAAATAGACCAAAAGAATTTCTACACGGCAACAGCGGTGGTGGATAACCCGAAGCGGGAAAGTAGAGAATATCAATAGGTACCTACCTATCGAACCCCCATTATGTTCAGCGATATTGGGTGGTTCAAAGGTTATTTAAGTTTTTGTAAACTTTTAATAAAATCCGGATTTTTAAACTAAAATACACAACTGTGGCCAAACTATTAATTTTACGATCATGTTTTTTTTATGAGAACAGATCGCTAGTGGTCCTAATGTTATTTAATATCCTTGTAATCAGCACCCGATAGATTTTGTTTAAAAAATATCTTTTCTTAAATTTTTCTTCCAAGCTTAATTTTTCCACAACTTCCAAGGGTTCTAGGAGCAAATTTTCACATAGGTTTTTTTTACCATACGAGTTATAAAAACTACTAGGTACCATTCGTGGAGAATTAGACCTACAAATTTCATCCGGCTGGTTTTAGGGGATTATACTATTGTTAAGCTAGCACTTTTGCACAAGAAGACACAGGCTTGTTGTATACAAGGGCGATCCAGGAGGGGGGAGGGGTCATGGGGTCATGACCCCCTCCTGCTGGGTCCAGGACTTCGGTGAACCACTAATTAAAATTGTTAAACATAATGTTTTTTTTATATTTTTTTGTCTTTTAAGTACAGTATGTTTATATTTATTAAAAAAATACCCACATATTACTGGTATCTCTAAATAATAATTCCAAAATGCGAAATATTTCCTTCATGGCCACTCCATCGGTATGGGCAAGGGCGTCGCCAGCCCGGGACTGGCCGGGACCCAGAGGGGGGGGGGGGGAATTTGACCTATTTTCCGTATACCCTATATTATGGAGGATGAGAAAAATATGAATTTTAAGTATAGTCAAGACGTCAAGAGTATGAAGAGTTTTTAGGATTTATCGGCAAAACAAGGTCTTAGAACTTAGGTTGCTTTGCAGTTGGCTACATTTTTTATTCTCTAGGGGGGGGGGGGGACTGCCCCCCCTTGGGGACGCCCTTGGGCATGGGTGAACACTGTCGAAAAATATTCTCACGCAGTGCTTCCCAATAAGCACACATACAGCAATAAAAGAACAGTACAAGACAATTTTTTTAAAAATTTATGAAAAGTTGGGAAATATTTTTTACTCCACAGTGAGAGTAGGTACCTTCTGTCCGATCCATAGTTGCCATTTAGAACATAGTGACTAAAAATATTTTTTTTACTTATGTGCGGTTCTGCTGGTTACTCCATAGTGTTAGCCGTACATGAAGAATGTAATTGAAATGCGAGTTGATAAATCGTCAACATCGAGGACTCTGTAACTTTCTGAGATTAGCGAATCCTCGTATAATGGATGCTCAGAGGGGTGCTACAGGGACGCGCTACGGACCTCCAGCTGTGCAATCCATCTTGGGACATTGCATCGCCATTAAAATAACACTTTCTTACAATATACTCCGAACCCTGACAAACGCGATAACAAGAAATACATATTTTTTTCTTTATTTTCATCAATTCATCGAGATTTGCCATTTTGAAACATGCGATGGATTCCGAGGGTTATAAGTTTTTAATAATAAAAAAATAGGATACCACCCCGGTTTTCTATCAGATCCGCTAAATCTTAGAATCCGCCCAAAAATAAATTTTAACTGATTGTTCCACTACCACTTAAATCTATATATTAATACGCGAAGGAAAAACTTTGTGACTATTTTTACGAAAATTGCGCGGACGAAGGAGAATGAAATTTCGCACACTTATAGTGTTTATACCTATAGTGAAGTAGTGGCGAATGCTAATAGATATATATATTTTTAAATTATGCATAAGAAAGGTTAAATCAATATTAAAAAAAAACATTCTAAACACTATTGTAATGTTATTATTTGATAATCACACACACAGACCATACTTATAAGAACATCAATTTAATGTGAAAATGAAAAGCGCCTCATAATGGGCGCAGAAAGCTTTTTAAAGGTGGTATAATATTCAAATGAAAGGTGGAGCTGGAAATGGCGGGATATAAAATGAGAATTTTCACTAAAAATATTATTTCGCTCTTGTTTTCATCATAAAAGATACGTTTATAGTGGTTATATTTCTTGATCAAGATAAATTCTTTTGTGAGAAAAGTGAAATTTGGCTGCCATGATGATAATTTTGACATGGGGAAATAATTAGTTTGAAATCACTTGTAGATATATTCACTTCGATCGATTTCTTAAAAAAATATTGCTCGGATTGGTTGAAATCATTACTTGATATTTCTCGCGAAATTCCAAATTTTAGTTATAAGCATTAATACCTTTATTCATAGCGCCAGTATTAATATTGTAATTGTATCATGCCAATTTTTATAATAAATAAATTATACGTAGGTACTATTAAGCACGGGCTTAGCCAGGGGGAGGGTTTTGGGGGTTCAACCCCCCCCCCCCCCCCCGAAATGTTAAGATATCAACATCAATAATATTAAAATAAGGAGAGGCGAGCGGCATAACATAATTATTTTATTAGAATAATAATGTATACTACTAATAATGTATTTTGGACCACAGATAAACAAGTCTGTGTCAATGTGAAATACATCGAAGTGTGTGTGTGTCAAATACAAAAAATTACAGTAGTGTTGGTAATGTTTTTTTTATCTATTTAATGTAGTTTTTATGCAAATTAAAAAAAAAATATTAACATTAGCCACTCCTTCTCTATATAAACTATAAGCATGCGAAATTTCATACTCCTCAGTCCGCGCAATTTTTGTAAAAATGGTCACAAAGTTTTTGCTTCACGTATTAATATATACATATAAAGGTTATTGCATGCACTTTCAGTACCTAGTTTTATTTTCTTGAACCCCCCCGAAATTGAAACCCGGCTACGCCCGTGCTATTTAGTTTAACACGGGAAATTGGGCTATGTTGAGGGCGCTCGACACCGGAAAAGTTTAAAAACCCCTGCGCTGGCGTCTCGGCGTTGCACAGTTATGCATATAGGGTTCGAATCCTGTCAGATGCATGGAATTTAGACATGAATCATCATGTGACACATACGATGAAGATACCTACTCATATTATAATGTATATGGAATTTAAAAATGTGATTGTAAACGACATTATAAAACAATCGTAAGCCCAAAATGGTTTAAAATTAATGATTAAAATGCATCTTGATTAATGTTATATTTGCATAAAATAGTCGATAGTATGTGGATACATACCCAACCTTTAATGCTCGTAAACTATATTTTTTTAATGAAACGCCGAAAGCTTGAACTAGATACTTAGTGTGGTTGTCTAGACTATCATTCTAGGCGACTATATGCCTTCCCCATGAGGGATATTTAGGTATAAATATTCCTAAATAGGTAGAGGAAAAATAAATGATATTAATCTTATAAGTGTACGGATTTAAAATAATGGATATTACAATAATAATTACAGGTACTTTCTTTGTAAGTAGAGATACCTACTTAAAAAAGTGGGTAGGTACCTGAATATCTGATCGCGACCCTTTTTCTTAGGGACCCTCGAAGGACTCGGATCTTTGCCAGATAGCCATCAGATAAAATTTGTCCTTTCCGCGGATTATACGTTTGGTTAGGACATGGGGTTTAATTGTCTATTTTGGGTCCATGACGGCGCTCAAGGTTGGGATATTGATTTTTCCCGTAAACAAAATATCCTTCGGTTTAGATAGGACCGAAAAGGGGTTTCAACGACATTTCCAAGATTAATGAGCTATTTATTAGCATTTAGGCAAATATTTTGGATGTTGTTTTAGTAACGGGTGGGTATTTATCTAATGATACCTGAAATACCTTAGCGTTAATCATTGTTTTACTTATGATCCTAACAAGCTCTTCTAGATAACCAGCTAAGACTACGGAAAATACCTACAATTAATATTACTCATCTTATACCTTTTTTTTCAAATTAAATAGTACCTAAGCAACCAAAAATAACGTTAAAAATTGAGATGTTTTGGAAATTTTGAGAAAATAAATGCTAATTGAATCCAGAGCAGACACTGTCCTTCTCATAACTATAAAGAATCTATATATACCTACCAAGATTTGGTGAAATTCAGAGAATCAAGAAATGTGTGAAGTTGTGGATTTAATTCAAATCCAATATAATTCTCCAAAAGAGAGGAACAAGAGCTCTTTACTGCTGTCAATCTCACACCATAACCGGATCCCCTTGCTCTGCCTCGAAGGAACGGAACACGGTATGAGAGGGTCTTCCTCGTTTTCGAGACCCTGCGTGATGTGAGGAATAACAGCGCTCTTCTCGGTCAACTGTCATTCAGCATTTTAAACACATGTCCCAGCCATGACCATCTACTTTCCAAACTGAAGTGATAGTCTTGCCTTGGGTGATTAATTTGATGAGGAAAATAGAGAATAAGGTTCTAGAACGACGATGCACACGAATGCAAGACGCAAGAGCTGAAAAGACTTACTTAATCCACGTTCGCTCCCATTGAAGAGCACGAGGACGCCACGAAGTTCCTCCAAGCCTCTCCATCTTGCGCCAGTTGCACAGCTTCATCTCAGCTTAGACCAGTCTCTTGTAGAACCACAGTGAATGCCCGCTTGATTGTTAATTTTGGCCAGCCTGTCTGCCTTCTCGTCCCATCCGGATTGTAGTAAAGACATGCGGAGAACATGGTCAAGCCAGCTCAATCTGCGATTCTGGATTACTGAGGTGCTGTTACTGCTGTTCTGGCGCGAATGGTCTCATTTGAGACATAGTATGGCTGAGTGGTACCACCTAATCCCCAAAATCTGTCGTAAAAATGACTGAAAAGAATGCTGAAAAGACTGTCAGAGACAAATACCATGCACAGACAAACATTCATCTACACTTACAAGTCCGAAAGATTCGTCCTAAAGCTGTCATCTATAAAAATGAATGAATGATCTGATGTTTTTCTGTTATCTAAAATATTCAAACATCCGCCTTTTATAAGCTGAGGTCCTACTGCTATTGTCTCTTGATTCAACACAACTACCTAATTTTCAAGGTCTCACGGACCCTTGGAAATATCGCGATACAACGCTGTACCTTCCACAAAGGACACGCATGGGTCGAGTCCCTTCCCAAAAGGTCTATGTACTTTTCGATACAATAACAAGCGGGTCTTGCTATGTAGGGTTTCATACATTGTCAAAATAGTACCCTCAAAGGGACTATGTACTGTAGATAATATGTGAGTCCCATGGATTTTTTATACGGACAATATGTTATTTTTAAATTCGAGTAGGTAGATTTTCAGCGCTTTTTCAACTGGGTGCCAATGATTGAGTAGGTACCTATCCTTTTGAGGATCATATAATTGTGGACTTGATAGATTGATAATAGGAATAAATGTACCTACAATTAATTGCCAGTAGAAACACATGCACAAGACAATTTGGATGCAGTGGCATAGGTTGCTTTCCAAAGTATGAACAGTAGGTATATTCCGCAGGGACTTTTTGGATGGAGGGCAAAATAATAATTATTAAAGAATGCGCGGATGGTTCCTATAAGAAGAAGAAAATTACCATTTTTAGGTATTCCTAGACTATTATAACCACGAAAAATGAATCAATAATGTTAAAATTATCTATATATTGTTTTTAAATTTACTTAGAAAATATGAGAATTGTAAGTAAATAATGTTTATAGAAGTTCATCGGAAATGTTTTCTTTACAAAATAAGAATACCTGTTATTTAGGTTGATCCAAAAAAATAATAGTTTTTTATATAATCTTAATGTCTGGCAATTTTGTCTAAATTAATTTAACACATTGTATAGTTTCCAGATTTTTTCACGACAATAATTAATAAAATTCTCTGCTAACCGTGAAACCGTCACAAATAATATATTGCCTTACCTACTAATATTATAAAGAGGAAGATTTTTTATTGTTTGTTTGTTTGCTTGCATTGAGAAGGCTCCGAAAATACTGAACCGATTTGAAAAATCTATCACTGTAAAAACTAAAATATCCCCGGGTAACATAAGTAGAATAGATATATTATATTTTCAAAAAATTAGGGATCCTTACTGAAACTGCAATAATGTAACCCAAGGTGTAAAAAAAATATCTAAAATATTCTTTACATCGCGTGCACTGCTAAAACTATTGATGATAGAATAAAATAATGCACTATGACTTTTCAGAACACACAATTTATTTACGAAAAGTGTCATGACAGCATAATATGTCTATACTGTTATATGCCACAATAATAATTTATCATTTATTTTATTTTAAAAATTTAATTGAAATGCTGCCGTTAGAAAAGGCTCTTTATGTATATCTTGGTATTATAACATAATTATACTATCCTTATCATAATAAATTACTTCTTATCCAATACTGTTTCAATACCTTTATCTTATAATATAAAAGAAAGTCGGGTTAGTGCGAACACTTATAACTCGAGATCGACTGAACAGATTCTTCCGATGTTTGATTTATTGTATTCTTCTCCGCTATCTTCTTCTCGGATAACATAATAATTATTAAAAATCCGAAAAATGGATAGCAAATAATATAAAATATAATATTCAAGTTTGTATGGGACGGATTTATTGACAACTGTGAAAAAATCCATAACACAATTTTTATTTACTTGACAACTATTGAGTTTCATAACATTATTGGTAGGTACGTAGATTTTTGATAGAATTTCTTTCAAGCTTTCAGAAATAACTTTTTTAACATTCAAACGTATTTTTGTATAAAAATTACAAATTCGAAATCAATATTCATAGTATAAGGAATACAGGACAACGTCTGCCGGGTCACTACTAGTATTATATAATTTTTTGTATGATTCAATTCGAGTTTAAAAATGTAAGCATTAAAAAAATAGGAGGGAACCATTAGAATGTTAAATTATTCCAGATATAGGCTATAGTGCAGACAGAATATTTAAAAAAAGTTTTTACTTTTAAAAAGATTTTTTTCTTTTAAAAACCTATCTATCCGTAGGTACGAAGTTGGGGCAGACCGCTAGTTATTCATAAAATAAGAAGTACCTACTTACCTATCTAAAATATAAAAAAATGATGGCGGGCCGCATAAAAATGCTAGAACCTGCCCTCCATCGACATACACGAAAGTGAGATTGTTATCTTTTATCAACGATTTCTCCAAACTTTGATCGTTTTTTTTACATTTAGGTACTATATCTCTCAATAATTTAGAAGACTTCTTGATTTTTTAGGTGTAGGTACCTTGAACAAAAAAGTTTGTAGAACACTGAAAGGGGGTGATCTGCGAGGTTTTACTATCGACTGGGATACCTATCGTGGTCGAAACCCGTAAATATTCTCTTTGGTTATAGAACTGCGTAAGTCTATATGCTCCAACTAGAGAAAGGACATGAGTAAAGAAGCGAAGATGGTGATTTGGTGGATTGACTCCGATATAATTATGTCTGTGTGTAAAAATACCAAACTGTTTTTAAAACTCTTTCCCACCATCGCATTCTCAAACATTCAAATATTAAGTGACTTAACAATATCTTGAATAATTTACATCTGAATAATTATGTAGTATGTACCAAATTAATGCTAAAGTCATAACTCGAGAGTTTAAATCCTGTTTCTGATTTCAGCACGAGATTTACTTTATGAGAATGTTTCAAAAGTGTATGTACCTACCTACCATATTTATAGTTATAGAGTGAGGCTAACAACTATAATGCATGGTGTGATTTATTAACTGTCAATCTCGCTTGCTTCCAAAAAAATATTTGTATTTCGTCAAATAATATGGGTTTAGATTAAATCATTAAAATATATAAAATAAAATAAATTTATACTTTTCTATACAAAAGTGTCAGTATTGACGGCGGAACATATTGCCTGAGGCATTTTTTCCAGTCAACCGATCCCGTCCACTTTGAGAAATTACAAGTGAATAATATAAAGTATAATATAGATAGGTATATACTTAATCTATAATACAAAAGAAAGTCGGGTTAGTGCGAGCACTTATAACTCAAGATCGGCAGAACAGATTTTTATCATGCTTGGTTTATTGGATTCTTCTCCGCTCCGGATAATAAAATAATTACTAAAAATTCTAAAAATGGATAACAAATAATACAAAATTTAATAGTAAAGTTAGTATGGAACGGATTTACTGGCAACAACGCTCATCATCATTCCATAACTTCACAATTTTTATTTACCATAAAGTTTCAAAGCATTTGTACGCAGATTTTTAATAAAATTTCTTTCAAGCTTTCAGAAATATTTTTTAACATTCAAACATATATTTTAATCTTTTTTTTTGTATAAATTACAAATTCAAAATCAACATTCATTCTAAGAACTACACAGGACAACGTCTGTCGGGAAAGCTAGTTTTCTTCATTCTATACCAATCAACCGGTCCCGTCCAATCTGAGACATTATTCTATCCCCGAGTAGAAATTTCAAGTGAAAAAAACACATTGAAAATTTCTGATCCGACCGGGATTCGAATCCGGGACCTCTTGACCTAAGTAGGAGACTTTGCCACTAGGCTACCGAGGTCGCTATTAAAAAATTGTAATACGAACTAAAAAAAAGTGCCGTTTGCGCAAATGCTCAAATCCGAAAACGTGTATCGGGAGGGAAATCTACTCTATATAAACCAACATCAATTGAGAAAATTCTCAGTTTATCTTCTGACGGGACGTTTTCCAGGTTTTGTTTTCTTAACAGCTTCTTTTTTTTATCGTATAGTAATACACGCGGTATCCGCTAGTATAAGATTTTTATTAAAAATGGAATAGGAAGTTTTACAATAGAAATTCGAATCGTTGATTCAATTAAAATCGGTCAAATTTTTTATCAATATTTCGGAAAATCTAGCAGGTTATAATATTGATAAAAATAGAATATAAGTTATCCTAAAATGAAGGGCTGTTCCAGACTCTCTTCCTTAGTCACCATTATCCTTGGAATCTTCCACTTTTCTGCCATTATCCTGGGAAATGATACGATTCCCTCAGGTACGCTTTTTGAAATTACTAAAATATCCAACATTTTATTTGGCCCCTTTCTACTTATTGTTTTATTTTGCCAAAGTTTATAATTATTGTACTTACGTATAATTCAAAAATAATATAAGCCTATTGGCCATTAGGTACCTATGAATTTTTAGAGTTGAAAAAATTTCAATAATAATTACTGTCATACCTTCACGGCAGACGTTGTCCTGTGGTCCTAACCAGAGGTGGCCCGTTCATATGTGAATAATATACACTGCGCCCCAGAAACAAAAATACATAATAAATTCGATCGAGTTAAACTATTAAAATAATAACTTTATAATATTTCTAAAACCTCCATATTTAATTCGTAATCAAATATCAGGCGGGAACAACGCGAGAATATAATGTGCGTGCGCACACATTCAACTTCGCCTAAGATGTACCGAATACCGATGCTGCGTGTGCACATTTTGAAAGTGCCCGATAATTTTGATGACTTTGAATGAAAAAAAAAAAAACGCTCGAAACGGTGGTGTAACTGGGATGGGCTACTGTAAGAGCGGCAGTTACGTATGCAAGGTAACTACTATCAGGTGCAGAAAAAAATATTTTGTTTTTAAAGATTTTTCATAGATGGCGGTGGCGTCGCAGGAAATCTGTTCCATACTAACTTTAACAATATATTTTATATTATTTCTTATCCATTTTTCAACTTTTTATTAGTTATTCTGTTATCCGGAGCGGAGAAGAATCCAATAAATCAAAAATCGGAAGAATCTGTTCAGCCGATCTCGAGTTATAAGTGTTCGTACTAACCCTACCTTCATTTATATTATTAGATTAATTGGGGTGTCGCGTAAAACTTTCGATAAGTAGGTACATCAAGGGTGCCGAAATTTTAAAAATTTTGGGAACTTCTGTGGTAGGTACCTCAAATAACTTCCTATTGTAAAGACAGCGACTATAATATAGTCGCTATTTCAATTTTTTGACAAAACTATAAGAAAAATATTTTTTTAAAGATAATCCTATAAGATTACTGTAAGAATTTAATTACTAATTTTAATTATCTGCCAAAGTTTTACATGCCACTCGAAAAAGTCATGTTAGAAATTGTGAGGCGGATGGTAGTCCAATATGGTATGGCAGTTGGCGTCTTTCGTACCTATAGCTTTCTGGAAGTCGTGCCGGGTTTCAATCCCGGTGCCGGCTATTTTCACTTTCACGACACAAGAAGTTATGTTTTATGTGAAAAATGTCGAGAGTGTATGTGTGTTCACTTTGAGTGAGCACAGATTCATTTTTATTAAAAAAAAATGGTTTATGATTATGATATGTAATTTTTTTCGGGAAAAATGTTGTAGACTATATATAGAGTGTCCTTGAGGTTAAACAAATCATATTATTATTATTATTTAAAACATTTATTCATTAAATCACAATATATCACATAAAGAAGGTATACATCATTGTATAAAAAAAAATATAGGTACAATGCTGTATATCTACCTGGTGTTGTCTCTAATGATACATCACGATGTAATGTAATCATGGAGACCTTCTAACTCCAGAGGAAGGAACTTTCTTAACATCCTACATTATGAAAACAGAACTGCCTTTTGAATGGCATATCTGAGACCACTACAGATGCTAAGTTATTATTATTATTATAGAGAATAGAGATATAGGGCTTATTATTCTTGTGATTTCCTAACTTGACGAGTAGTTGGGGGAAAATGGTCGTCAAAAGTTAACACGTTTTTTTTTCGGAAACTAATCACAATTGTTTTTGGGGCCGGTGGGTTAGTCAGCTAGTCAAAAATATGCTACAAATTTGAACAACGCGTCTTTTATATTTTACAGCTTAGGAAATATAATTCTCTGTAGCTGGTAGAAAACAATGTTCATAATATCATTATGTGGACATAATTTGAGAATGACCCTTCTAAGAATCGATTTATTGAACAAATTACATAATAAACCCACCGTTCACATAATATCATGTAACTTTCTTTCTAAATTACCTAAATTACACTACATAATATTATTATATTGTACAACTCATTTTGTAACAACGGAATTCAAAATGGCGGTCACCTAATATGGCAGGTGACGTATTTTTCGCAAACTTACAGTTTTTTTTTAATATAGGTACCTATTGCAAATACATAACAATATGACACGTAAATCAGCAAATCTACTTGATTATCTAATATTTTTTTAGTCGCCATATATCTTTATCGATAGACACAGAGAGCGGTTTCCAGTCCAGTCCTTTTCTAACTTCTTTCTTGATTTCGCTCGACCACACCTTTTCAGACTTATATTATATATATATATATAGATAATTTACTTATAGGTAGGTACCTACTTATTATTTATTTCAAAACGCTCAATCTGGAATAGATACAATACGTTAATATAGGTAAGTTCACAATGTCCAAATCTCTCAGTTCGTTCTTCTCAGGCAATTTATTCACCTATAAGGCAGATTTTTTAGTGAGTTGGGTCAATGAAATAGGCAAGCGTAATGGAGAGCTCTTGTTGCCTCCCTAAATGGAGTTTGGTTGGATTTTTTTAGGAATTACTTCAACTAAATCTATATCGGTGTGCAAATAGCTTGGCGGATCCGCACATGCCAGAGTACTTGCAGAGAGATTTTAAAAAGTTCCTCCACATTCCTTGAAAACTTCTTAAACCATCACTTAGCAAACAAATAAAAAATTATTTCATTCTATGTTATTTCGTCTTTATGCCGGGCCTAGCAATCAGAAGTGATTCTCAAAAAATTATATTGTTAAAATTAAATGGAATAGTTATTCTACCATATTGTGACAGTAAGTACTGAAAGGATGCAAGCATCAAAAAAGACTTATTTTAAGTGGTTTGAGATTTGCTTGGACTTCAGGGCGCAGGATAGATTTCCAAGAGCATCCCACGCCAAACTCCGTCTACGTTTCATCTCCGCTTCCTGTTTGGCTCTACCAATATTTACCTGGCGAGGATTTTGCTGGCGTTCAATTCTTTAATTTCATCATGGCACATCAGGAATTTGTCCAGATTTTTATGTCTATTATGCATCATTGGTAGGCATTCACACAGGAGGTGCATTGGGGTCTCAAGTGATTCCCCACACATCCTGCACATGCCTGAGTCCAGTATCCCTATGGTGCACATGTGCTTGTTCAGCCTGCAGTGACCAGTTAGGGACCTCGTCATGGTGCATAGATTGTTCCTGCTAAGGGATAATAGGTCCCTTATGGATTTTGGGCCCTTAATTTACAAATATTTGACTAGTTCAAATAAACTTTTTCGTGAACTATGCTGCTGGTCTTGGTTGTTTAACAGTACACATTTACGAGTAATTCATTTTCAGACCTACACTTGAGTGTCAATTCTGGTTCTTCATTATTCGCAAAGTTTACAAATATGTATTGATCAATATAATTTATATGCAGGATAATGACCAATGAATGATATTTTTTGCAGGATAATGACCAATGAATGATATTTTTACGAGTAATTTTTTTTCAGACCTACACTTGAGTGTCAATTCTGGTTCTTCATTATTCGCAAAGTTTACAAATATGTAGTGATCAATATAATTTATATGCAGGATAATGACCAATGAATGATATTTTTTGCAGGATAATGACCAATGAATGATATTTTTACGAGTAATTCATTTTCAGACCTACACTTGAGTGTCAATTCTGGTTCTTCATTATTCGCAAAGTTTACAAATATGTATTGATCAATATAATTTATATGCAGGATAATGACCAATGAATGATATTTTTTGTGCAGGTGACGAGTGTCAAGTGACTCCAGTGATCCACGTCCTACAGTATCCCGGATGTGTTCCTAAACCAATCCCATCATTTGCCTGTATAGGGAAGTGTGCCAGTTATTTGCAGGTTGAGTATTCTGTTTCCCTCACCAAAGTTTAGAATAGAAAACAGTCAGAACCAAATCATCGACAACAATTTCCTCTTTCATTTAAGTTTGCTTGGTTTGAAAGATGCTGTAAGCCAATATGTAACAACTAATGACTCTAACAATTCATTACTGATGTTCCATTTTTAAATGGAACAAACCACTACGGGATTACGACCGTCTTCTACTGTTATTTTGAAGGCTGGCTTAGTGTGATCACTTTACATTAAAGTTCTCCATTAGGTGGTAATAGAAACTCCTAATCATGAGAATTCTCAACGTGTTCAACATGTCAAAAAATCCCATGTATACAACAAGTAGATAAATGTCAGTTTTATATGTTTTTTTTGCTATAATTTTTTAACTAAAAAACAACTAATTCCAGGTCTCCGGAAGCAAAATTTGGCAGATGGAGAGATCCTGTATGTGTTGTCAAGAATCTGGTGAAAGAGAGGCCACCGTGTCTTTATTTTGTCCCAAAGCTAAGCAAGGAGAAAGGAAGTTTAAAAAGGTAATCTCACCATGTGAAGTCAAACCTCTTTCAACAAATAAAAACATCTTACTTATGGTTATAAGTTTACCAAATGTAACCGACTTTTTAAAAAAAAAAGGTACCCCTAAAACAATTTTTCTCAAAGTTGACAATACTTAACTGCACCCCCTACTTTTTTAATATTTTCATGCAGTTACGAGATGTCAATATTGCGCTGACATCATGTCGAACTCACAACCTCCAGTAGAAACTATTGGCTACTAATTACAGTAGACGCCATTGTGATCACATTTGTCCCAGTGTGTTTTGATTCTATTAACCGGCGATTCTAATAAGCAGCCGCCATTTAGAATGTAGGTATATTGTACATACCTACATATATTTCACACAAACATAGGTAGGTACCTACGAATTATATTAGAAAGATTTTTATGACAAAATAACGAAAAAAAATAAAAAAAAATAGCCTGTCCCATTATCTCAGATAGTTTTCTAAAATCTGTGACTTCATTCAAGCATTTGTGTAAAAAATGTACCTACATTACTAGCAAATGTTTCACGCCTTTAAAACATCTGGGAGATTTGCTCTTTAAAAAAACCAAAATGTAATCAGGCAATCATAACGCATTTAAAAAGTGCCCGCCGTTAATCGGTCTTTTATATTTTAGCCTATTCCAGGGTTCGAATTTTTTATCACTGTACAATAAACAAACGCATGCACAGAGGGAAACAATAATTCTTAACTGACCTTGACTATTAGCTATAATCTTTTTCTAATGTGCAGTTTGTCTATTGAGTTGAAACTGAAAAAAAATGCACGTCAGTGGCAAAAATATAAGAAGGTGTTTTAAATTTTTTGAACAATTGATTCTATTAACAGAAAATGTGATTCAATTATCCGATAAAAATTGTATGAAATTCTTCAACTTGAATAGAGACTTGGACTTTCGATTCTATAAAGCGGCTGATTCTATTAACCAATAGTCACAAAAACCGGCACCTACTGTACTTTAAATTTAATGTAGGTATTTAAAACTAATGAGATTTTTTTTAAGGTCGATTTTTACTCTCAGTTCAAGAAAAAGAGTGACTCAAGCTTATTGAAATTTGCAGGTATCTACAAAAGCTCCTCTAGAGTGTATGTGCAGACCATGTAACAGCGTAGAAGAAAATGCTGTCATACCACAAGAAATAGCTGGATACAGCGACGAAGGACCCCTCTCCAATCATTTTAGGAAATCTCTTTAGTTAGTTCAGGCCAGCAAATATTAGAAGCACCCTTTGAATAATCTTAAAAGTACAAAAACAGAATATGTATCTTTTATAAAAGCATATGGCACCGACTGCCTTTGAAAAATAAAATCATCACTATACAGGTCAAATCTCGGTATAACGAACTTCACGGGACCATAAAAAATATTTCGTTATAGTGAAATTACGTTACACTGGATATATAGGGAATGATACATTTAAAATTTTTTGTGAAACCATATTATACCTACTGATGTCAAATAAACTATTATTTGAGACATTAATGATGAATACACAACAAAACACAAAGTCATTCATCTCATCTCATCATGACAAAATGTTACGTGAGAACAAAAACAAATTTCAAGGATTTATTAATCACGCGAAGGAAATATGTTACGCAAACACTTGGGAACTTGCCAATGCCAAGGACAAAATGAAGTCGAAGGAATTTTATTGCCTAGTAGGTAGTATTTAATATTTTAAAATTTTGAAACAAAAACGTTCGCTATGCTGAGAACGACTTCGTTATAATGAGTTTTGGTTCAGTATATTTTATATGGAAGTTTTTCGGGGACAAATTGACTATTCGTTATACTGTAAATTTCATTACTTCGGTATTTATAGCGATAAAGAGATTTGACCTGTATATTATTGGAAAGTTTGTCCATAACTCGATATTTTCGATGAAACACCCTAATCCCACGCAAATGTTTTTTATATAAATGACAAAACCAAGCCGACTACAGGTAAAATATTGAAATATAAATGTTGCTACAGGGAGAAATGTCAAATTGTCTGCAGTTCTCTACACGATTAAGTTAATTTTAGGACCTTTTTGGACTTTAAGAGATTGTATAACTGATTTATAGAACAACAAAAAAAATAATAAAAAAAACATGTCACTTTTCTATGCCTGTTATCTATCTATCTCTATTGATTGCTAACCAAAGATTCCGGTGACATCAACATGACGAAAAGGAAAAACAACAATTGTGACAATTTAATAATAGGTACATCATTAATGTAATGGTAAAACGTTTTTCCCTACAAAAATCCAGCAGAATTTAGGTTCAAAGGCTTCAACCGAGTACCAGTTAGTACATTTTGAAAGTTCTCCAATGCCTTTTTGCCTCTTTGTCAGAGAGGAAAAAATCCTTTCATGTTGATTACCTCGAGTTGTTCCTTTGACAGTTCACGTTAGCAGTCCATAGATATAGTAGGTCTATGTTCTATCCATAGATTTTTATATATAACTACCTATGTAGATGGAGTACTCCTAAATCTTTTGATAATAAAAAAGTGAAGCCGCATTGGGCTGCAATTATGACAGTACGGTAGTCAAAATGGAGTGTAAAAAATGATGTTAACATTTATAAAGAAACTTAAAAATAATCAAATTTCACTTATTTCTATGTAAAAATATGTTTGGTTGTAAAAAACACGAGAAAAAAAACTGAATAAATATACGCCGTACCACGTTCTTTTGGGAACCAAACTGTCAAAAGTTGCAATATTCCGGCTTCACTTTAGAACGCGAGTCGGGATTCTAGGTTATTGTATAGAATTCTGTGGTTCTACCTTATAATGAAAAAAGAATTATTAAAAAAAAAAATCATTTGTGCCATAGACAATTTAATTATAAAATATATTTATTATTATGAAAAAAATTGTGGTATATATTTTTTAATGGCAATCTTTGAAATTACAATTTTTCATATATTATTATGATAAATTCTATAAAAATAATTATTATATGATTTAAAAATAATAAAAAAATAACATAATTATATATAAAAACACAACATACAAACTCCATATTTTATATTATAAAAATAATTATTACTTATATTTGTATCAAAATAAGAAAATATCGACACCAATATTGCAGGGGCACGTAGCTCGATTTTATTCTTCGATTCCCACTTAACGATAAACTACCTATAGATATCTGTTCCTACGAACCAAATGATACTGGATTGGTATTGCAAATATAAATAGATGTGTTTCAAGTCAAAAACAAATGTGTGAGTGAATGCAATGTGATCGATGGCGATAAAAACAAAAAAATACTTTGATCAAAAAAATCGATTAACATGTTCATTGCAATATTGGCGACGATATATTACGATCTCGAATAATCCTACGACAAAAACAGGAAAGAAACATTATTTGACTTACCATTCAGTTCGTTTCTCCCCTATTTTCTTTTCTCAATTTAAACAATTTTTAGCATTTTGTAAAAATGTAATCATGTGTATTTTTGAGATAAAATAAATATTGATCTAAATAAAATATTTGAATGTGTGACATCGTTTATATACAGAAGGAAATCTATTTTTTTATCAAAGTCATAGCCGTTGTGACGAAGATATCCAATTGAGACTACACTTGTTTAAAAATAACTTTCTACACAATTATAAGCCAATTGCCCGAGGTGATCACTTTTGTCCACCATTTTTCAATCTATAATTGAATGCCATACACAATTTGGAATCTCCCAACTAATAAAATTATGTAGTTTATAAACTAAAAATATTATTATTATTATAGTTTAATTTTAAACCCACATTTCTTTCAGTAGCTTTAACAGAGATTTTGCCAAAATTTGAAAAGAAATAAGTGAAGCAAAATTCTGATTTGACAAGGAATTGAAACTAGGACATCTTAATCAGTGCTTAAACAACTAGGCTACCAAGTTAGTAGCGTAGAGATAATAGCTGATAAGATTTTATGAAAGAACTAAATTATAATGATCAAATCACACAAATGAAAACAGGCAATGGTGGTTGATTTTCCTCGTCGGACAACAGAATCTAGACCAAAGAATAAGTGCATGGCCGATACAGAATCTTGAAGGTGAACATATTGGATTACGGCAGCACACAGAATTGGATGCGCCACAACGGCCACGAATTGTAAATAAAAAACCTAAGAGCCAACTTGTCTAAACTCCATTTTTTTGTGAAATGACTTAAAAACATATCCGATATGCTGCATCATCTATCCGGGCCATTAAGATAGTTTAGACAAGTTGGCTCACAGGTACTGAATCTAACTTATATAAAACAAAATTATATGATTAAGTATGGTAAATGCAGAAAGTTGGAGCCAGCAAGTCATAAACTAAGAAGGTAAAAATCTCGTTTCCTGCAGTCTAAGATCAAAGATGATTCTTATATACTTGATTCCGAACAGTTAACTAGATTTTTTTTGTATATACCATATAGCTGATGTCATAGATGTATGAGACTTAGTGGCTCGGTTGTATAAGTAGCTGGAGACATAGTGTAATGAGACTTGGTGGCTCGGTTGTACATGTAGCTGAAGTCTTAGTGTAATGAGACTAAGTGGCTCAGTTGCACATAGAAAGTGGGAACCAAGATCTCATAACATATCTCATGAACTTTTTATGTAAAATCATTATTTAGAAAAATATACCAATAGGCTAAAAATAGTTTATATTTAATTTTTGACAAAATTTTTGTTCACAATAACATTGATATTAATATATTGAATGGAAATACTATTGAATAATTAATAATATAAAAATATTAATTGAAAATACAGAACAATTATTAATAATCACAATAAACATAAATAAAAAAAAATATTTTGTCATACTTTACAAATATAGTGCGATAAAAAAATAGTTAAATTCGTTGGTGACTTGTATCTTAAAAACAGACTTTAGTTATTATGACTTATATATATTTTTCAGCTTTTGAGTTTCTTCTTTATATAAACTAAGAATAAAAAAAACTATTCGATATAAATCTATCCGATTACATTGAGACTTAACACTTATAAAAGGTAACATGTTCAATTTCAGTAAAATTATTTTGTTGAAACATTTTCATAATGCATACATTGAAACATTTTCATCTTGCATACATTGAAACATTTTAATAATGCATACATTGAAACATTTTCATCTTGCATACATTGAAACATTTAAATAATGCATACATTGAAACTTTTTCATCACGCATACATTGAAACATTTTCATAATGTTTAATATCAAAACTTTTAGATAATGCATAGTGAAACATTTTCAGGATGCATAGATTAAAACATTTTCATAATTAATTAGTTATTTACAAAAATATATAAAACACCGCAAGACACAATGTGATTTTACTCCATGGTCCTGACTAATAATATAATGATTATAAAAACTCTTTTCAGCACTAGATTCTCGGTATAAAAAAAGAAGTCGTTCTTAAGCGTTCTAACGTGAATCACATTTCAAGCAGGCGGCGAATTCTTTTCTGCCATATTTGATTGTTGTTGCTGTAATGATCTCAACTGGGCAGTTGTTGTAGATAATTTGTTGCTCAGTTTTTCATTATGCTCTCTAAGATGTCGGATTAGATCAGCCTGGAAATATCGTGTAGAAACAATTAGAAATATTTCAAAGCTGGTACATGAAAATACACGCATATAATCAAGAACTCGGTTATAATCGGGCGTCCCTGGAAACGACATCATGTCGGCCAATCCTTCCACCACCGGAGAGACCAAGAACCGGACTCGGTACCGTAAACTCTCTTTCCCGTAGTGGTACCGTAAACTCTAAAGAGATGGTAGAATGTGAATTTGCAAGAGTCCCTTGATAATATCTTCTCATTGAGGCGAAATGACAAAATTATTTGTTTTTATTACCCATCACGTTGTGTCCCTTTATGGTCTGTTTTCCTAGGGCTACGGTACTGCTATAGCGGATTACTTACATTGAATAATTACTTATTAAAGACAAATTTTGGTGAATGGATACCATCTTATCTGCATTAAAGGGTAGTCAGTGGTTTCGCTTTTAAATTAAGGCTAGCTTCAGAAAAAAGTCGATGTACATATACCGGCATTTGGCGGCTGCGTTGGTCAAATATCCGGTATTAACTACTATCTGTATCATCACACTTCAGACACACTTCTTCCGCTTCCTCTGCTGATATTACATTTCATGAGGAATCATTAACGGTTGTTAAAATTCAAATTAAACTAAAAATTTCCACAATTTAATTTAATTATAATTGTCAACTCAATCTGAAGTTTTTCTTTAATTTACACTTAAATGAATTATTTGTTGCAAGGATCTTTTTCTTTGTTTTCTTCTTTGCGCGTCAGATGAAGTCCTTCCGACTTTATTCTGAAACCTTGCACTTTTTGTCTACTTTTTTTTTTGGCTTATAAAGTCTGGATGAAATGAGAACTTAGGTTCCTGAAACATCCAGGGGTATGGGAGGGCACAACCCTTAATGATGATTTCATGAGGCCCGAGTCTGGTCTAACAAAGTAACAGTCAAAAATGCGAAAGTTTTGATAGTATCTCCCTAGTGTTGTCGTAAGTTGAGCAACACCTTTGTCAGACAGAAGGAGGAGAGGTGACATGATAGAGACATGTGAAATACTCCATGGCCACTATAACTGTCCGGAATTGCATGTAATGTTCAGGTACAACCGGAATGTTCACCTGAGGGGTCATGGATATAAATAAGATGGCTACAGGTTTAAGCAGAATCCATTAAAGCATTGTTTGTTTAATAGAGTGGTGGACCATTGGAATGGTTTGCCACCAGAGCTGGTTGATTCTTCGAATGTGAACGCTTTCAAAAATTTGAATGACTCGTTGGTGTTGTGATTTTGCTATGCCTGATAGTTGTTGTGACATTAGTGTTGAGATCAGACATATCAGATTAGCTGCCTGTCTGATAACGAAATAATAATTTAAAGGGCTAACTTATCTCGAAGGATCTCTTCCAGCCAACCCAGTACAAAATAAAAATAACATACTAATGAGATACATAATGAAGTGAGTAATATTATTTTTGTTATATCAATAGCGTATATTCTTTCAACATGTCCATAATACAATAATTATTCATTACAATGTTGATGAATACAACAAATTTTCGTTATCAATATACACAACAATATAATCATATGACTCATTTCGATGGGGGTCAATTCAGTTATAAAGATTTTGTTATCATTATTTTTTTTTGTGCAGTTGTCACCTGTGATATGATTTGGTGTATCAATCAAATTCAGATAAATAGAAAATGTTCCTGTTGGTGAGTGACATTGTTATGAAGAAATGAAATTTGTTGTTATATTGTATGTACCTGTCTGGCTAGTAAATCAGCCGTCTGCGTCAGCGTCTGAGTGAGAGGCGCTGATGGTTGGTTAGATTGTGCCATGGCCGCTCCACCGCTCTCTATTATCTGCTCTCTCTGGACGTCGGGCCGATGCTGACATTTGTTGAATCCCATCACCTTTCCTATTAATAAATCATAAGCATTAATATTTCTATATTAAAACTATATAACGGATTAAAAGCGGAGTTTCGAAAGTACATTTTATAAAATGGTTGGTAGACTAGCGGTTACAATGCCGGCTTTCGTACTGTTTGGTGTGGACGTCGTGGTTCGATCCCAGGTGCCGACCATCTTCCTCTTTCACGACACAAGCTTTAAGTAGCTTACTGCGAAAGAGTCAAGGAGTGTATTTGTGTTCACTTTAAGTGAGCACAGATTCATTTTTTATAAAAAAAAAAATACTGTAGTCCTTACTATGAATATTGATTTGAATTTGTAATTTATACAAAAAAAAATAGGTTTGAATGTTAAAAAATACTTTCTGAAAGGTAAACAATAATTTTGTTGTTATAAATTTTTTCATAGATGGCATTGGCATCATAGGGAATCCGTTCCACACTAACTTTAATGTTATATTTTATATTATTTCTTATGTATTTTTTCAACTTTTATTAGTTATTCTGTTATCCAGAGCAGAGAGAAGAATCCAATAAACCAAGCCAATAAACCGAGTGATGGTGAATGGGGGCCTAAAAGATCAACAACTTTATTTTCAGAACTGGACACTTTATTATTGTAAACAAACGCACGACAACACAATAATAATTGATAGGGCAACAGTAATTATTTTTAATCAGATTTCTGATTTTTATCATTCCCATTTTTGAGATACACATCTGACCAGGCATTCGATTTAATAAATAAATACTGCAGGTCAAAATAATTTCTTATACGAATATATAACAACTAATAACTCTAATGGCCTGTACACGTCTGAACACGCGCGGTAAAGTAACCAATGTCATGTTGCATGCAACGTAAATTCCATAGTATGCGTTTCGTGACAAACGTGTTCAGATGTGAACAGACCCTAACAATTCGATACTGATGTTCGATTTTTAAATGGAACAAACCACTGTATTGTTAAGATCTAGTCCTGAAAAAAGGTCACAAGAATCTAGACATAATTAGAACATTGTGCATCAACAAAGCCAATAGGCAATGGATATATTCATATCCTGGCGCCAAATACATGACAGCAGTTGCAGTTTTTAAATTCGGTTGCTCTCTTGTTCTCAATATATTCCAACTGTTAGCTCTATATCTGTAATTATGAAATATCTACTTGTTGTATACATGGGATTTTTTCGACATGTTGAATATGTTGAGAATTCTCATGATTAGGAGTTTCGGAGATTTAAACATTAACACGTAATGACGAACGTTGTTAACGTAAATTGATCACAAGTCAGCCTTTGAAATAACAATAGAAGACGATCGTAGTCCTGTAGTGGTTTGTTCCATTTAAAAATCGAACATCAGTAATAAATTATTAGAGTCATTAGTTGTTATATATTTGTTAAGATCTATTCCTGAAAATTTCTTATTTTTTTCTATATTGTTTCTATTATTTATTGTAGACGCTCATACATAATTTCTTTGACATAGCTGTATAAAAAGTAAACACGTAAAAATATACAAGATAATAGTTTGTTTAAGCTCACAATCGCTGTAATAATAAACAATTTACAATACAAACATAAACGATATATTTTTTTAAGAGTATAGTATTTGCTTATGATAAGCAATGGGTGGACAATATTATGTCGAGTGATGATAATATGATAAAGTCTGACACTCAATTCGGTTGTAGGTATCACCAATTGTTAAATCAGAAAAAAAAATATCACTTTACAAAAATATCAACAACAAGACTGACATGAAATTGAATCAAATCCCTGAGTGTTATGAGAATTTTCAACTTTTGTAAAAATCAAATGCCCCAGGCAGGATTCGAATTTACGTTTCTCGTCATCCCATGCAGAGATGGTAACCACTGGGCCAACTGCCCGACACTAATTCATTTGAATATTACCACCTAATTGCGAATGTTGGTAACGTCAAGTGAAGGTCGTAAGCCCGTAGTGGTTTGTTCACACCATTTAAAAATCAAACAGTACTATTGAGTCATTAATTGTTGATATAAACCTATTCATAGGGTGGAAACATGTAGAACGTCGATTCCGACCGGCGAAAAGAATGTTACTATGCATTTGAATGGGGATACGCACAGTAAAAGCAGGAACCCGTTTTCTGGCATGCGTATTTAAATGCATTGAAACCATAGCCAATATTCTTTGCACCGGTCGGCGCAAGTTGGAATCTGCGTTCTATGTGTTTCCCATCCTTACAAAACTCAAAAAAGGCATCATTCTTTTCCGATACCTCACACTTACAGTTTGCTATCTCACATAATAATTATCTTTGAATCGTTAACCCCAAAGATTATGTGATTGGCTTACATAAGTCAATAATATAAAAGATACTAGATAAGGATTATTATGATAGACAATAAATAAACAAAGATCTAAAACCCAGAGTTAGTATCAAAGAACTTTGCCTCTTTGTTACTTTAACTATCTAACAATGGAATCAAAGTATTCATCAGCAGGAAAAACCAATCTACTATATAAATGAAAGTCGGGTTAGTGCGAACACTTATAACTCGAGATCGGCCGAACAGATTCTTCCGACGACTGATTTATTGGATTCTTCTCCGCTCCGGATAACAGAATAACTAATAAAAAGTTGAATTAATGAATTAGATAGATATAAATTATACATTTGAAGTTAGTATTGAAAGGATTATCAAACAGAACTGTCACCGCCATCTAACGTAATAGTTGTGATATTTTGGTAGAAAGATTTCATGGATGGCGGTTATGATTTATTTTTCAACAGACATCTACTATATAAATGAAAGTCGGGTTAGTGCGAACACTTATAACTCGAGATCGGCCGAAAAGATTCTTCCGACTACTGATTTATTGGATTCTTCTCCGCTCCGGATAACAGAATAACTAATTAAAAGTTGAATATGGACTAGAAGGATATAGATACAATCTACTATATAAATGAAAGTCGAGTTAGTGCGAACACTTATAACTCGAGAACGGCTGAACAGATTCTTCCGACGAATCAGAAAAAGATTGATTTAGAAGAAAAAAAGTGCATGGACAATTAGAAAATTAAAGAAAACTATAACAATGGAGAGCTATTTCCCGATGTCATCGCATCACGCCTAAGCGGCTGGATTGATTTCGCTAATTCTTTTTTTGTCGTGTAGGCTTTTATCCGGAGAAGGTCGAAATAGAAAAAAAAGTGCATGGAAAATTAGAAAATTATTGAAAACACTTTAATTAGGTAATCTTTTTAGTACTTTTTACAAAATAATTTGGTCTACTTTTGAATTTTAATTAATTAACATTTGAAAGAACTGTCAGTGGATTGATTGTAAAATATATTGTATGAAAAAGATTGATTGGATAAGCCATATTATATTCATTGCAGTTAATTTTTAGATGAAGTTTTGGTAAGTTTTAATACAAGGAATACCTACATTATTGTAATGAAGCGTAAGGAGTTTCGAAAATTTTCTTTATTTACAGAGATTTTTAAAACCGTCAGCAAACAAAATCGTATACATAACATAGCTATTAAGGAGTTATACTTAATTGAAGTTCATTTTATAAGGACTTTAGGTAAGTTTTAACACAATGAACACATGATTAGGTATAATGAAGAACAAGTAGAATATTTTTTTGTTTGTTTTGAGATTTATAAACCACCAGTAAACTGAATTGTTAACATAATTGACAACGAATACTGATTATAAACTTAAATGAAAAAAAAAACAAACTAAAACATGTTCAAAAGAAGTAAATTGGCTGGGAGAAGGGTTGGCGGTGCACTAAGACCTCTAAGAAGGTCTCTCTTCAAACCACAGTTGATGCACAATGCAATCCTGATACCATCCCTGATTTATGGGAGTGAAACTTGGACATGGACGAACAATTTGGAAGTTGGAATAAATGCAAAAATCAATCAAAATTAAAACTCCCTTTGAACTGCATTCAGGAGCAAGATGAAGCAATAAGAACTCTCCATTACACTCCATCTTGCGCAATGATGACATACTCCCACACCATATTAACATAGGTTAAAAGTTTTTGACCCAATGAATGGAGCGTGGTATGCAGGTTTTGCTAATGCCAGTAAATAGTCATTCGTATTAAATAACTAAAAAAACGAATTTGAGCTCTCTTGCATAAAACCATAAAAACCATATTATTTATTTCGATACAAAGTTCGACGGGTCAGCTAGTATAATATAAAAGAAAGTCGGGTTAGTGCGAATGAGAGATCGGCTGAACTGATTTTTTATGTTGCTTGCTTTATCGGATTCTTCTCCGCTCCGAATAACAGAATAACTAATAAAACATCGAAAAAAGGATAGGAAATAATATAAAATATAATATTAAAGTTTTTTTTTTATCTTGTATAGGGGTTATAGCTATATGCTATTGTGGCATCTCGACCCTTAGGATCTTTTATACCTTCCCCCTCCTTAATCCATGATGGACTTCAGGTAGCTTATAGTGCTTCCCCTTGGGATTGAGGCATAGTCTTCTGGTCTTGGGTATCCACTGCCCAGCATCCTGTGTCTCTTATTAGCGAGAGGGTCGCAGTTACATAGTAGATGTTCCATAGACTCTTCATACTCGCTACAAAATCTGTTAATGTCTAATATTAAAGTTAGTAAGGAATGGATTTACTGACAATAATAATATAACACTTTTCTATACAAAGGTGTCAGTATAGCCGGCGAAACTTATTGCCTGTGGCAATTTTTTCCAGTCAACCGATCCCGTCCAATTTGAGACAGGCCAACCCCGGGTAGAAACTACAAGTGAAAAAACACTTGGAAAAACTCTGACCTAACCGGGAATTGAACCCGGGACCTCGTGATCTGTAGTCCACTCCAGTATAACCAGGCTACCGAGGTTGGTACACAACACCATCTGTGAAAAATTCGCACTAAACCGACTTTAGTAAGCAGAAGTAAATGATCACAAGCCCTTGGTGGCTCAAATTTAAATATTACCATTAATTGTTTGATCGTTTCTTTCAACAACATTATGGCAATCAAGAGGAAATCGTTAGAAGAAATATGGGCACGCTTTATTACATGTTTGCTTTGAAAGGGCACTTGACTAGCATGGTTATTATTTCTAATTTGGACTATCTGTGATGGTTTTTGAAGCAGTCACTACTTTGCCTCGACGTGTCTTCACTTACACATAAAATTTTGTTCTGAATGCCGCATTAGTACGTAATCAAATCTCCCTTTACATCCAACTTAGGGGCATAGGGAGGAACAAGAGCTCCCCATTGCGCTCGATCTTGCTCAATATTTATGACCTCCTCCCATACCATGTCCAAATCCCTCAGCTCTGCTTTGAGGAGCGGAACACGGTATGAGAGGGTCTTCCTCGTCTTCGGCATCCTTAACACATGTCCCAGCCAAGTCCATTTCCTCCCCATAATGGTAGATGTGATAGGCCTACACTGGGTGTGTCAGCGTATAGCATCGTTAGTGATACGATCTTATACCCTGGCACTTTATTTCGAACGCGGAGACCAGAGCTCACACCCATATAGTAGAATGGGCAACACACACGCATCAGTTGTCGCCTCGTGGTTTTATTTAAGTACAATCAATGAATTAACATTCGTATGTGCACAGATGTTTATGAAATAATAGTGAATGGAGTACTTAAGCGTATCTTTTCACATTCTCAAAAAAGAATTTGCTCATTATCTGAACATAAAAGATACCTAACATACCTACATAATGGTTCTTTTTACCAAACAGATAATATATAGCTAGTGTTTGTTTAGGTGTCTGATGATAAGTCTCAATGAGAGCAGCTATGTCATCTTGTTGCTGCATGCACTTCCATACAATGGGAACTTGTTGTAATTATTTGCTTAATATTATAACGCAGGTGCATTTGCAAAACATATTGGTACAATCCAAACACAACATTGTTAATTGAATTGAATGAGTATTATCAAAGTATTTTAATAATAAAATTGTTTAAAAAAAGGCAGAGTAAGGCAAGAATATCCATCTCGCTTAAGGACTTTGGAATGAGGGGCTATATTAAATGGTGAGAGTCACATAGCCTGTTTGGAAGATAAATGACCACCACTACATATTATAACCTGATTGTCCCGAACTACTCCGGAATCTTGACCATTGGCTCTTTGTGAGTGCAGGTTGCACATGACAGAATGACTATTTGCAGGTGTTAACACATAACATTAATCAATTAATACTGGGGGTCGTAGATTCGATAACACGTGCCGACCATCTTCCTCTTTCACGAAACAAGCTTTAAGTAGCTTACTGTGAAAAAGTCAAAGATTTTATTTGTGTTAAATTTGAGGGAGCACAAATTATTGATGGGTATCGGTAAAACAAACAGTTTACATTTCGTCTCGATCATCCTGACCAAAGCCCAGGCACAAAAACTCTCTGCATTTAAGTGCCTCAGGAGAAATTTGGGTATAAGATGGTACCACCGCATCACGAACGACGCTATACGTTGGCGCACCCACCGAGAGCCCATCACCTCTACCATTGTGGAGAGGAGATGGACTTAGCTGGGGCATGTGTTACGGATGCTGAATGATAGTTGGCCGAGGACAGCACTGTTCTCCCTCCCATCAGGGTCAGGAAGACCCTCATACAGTGTTCCGCTTCTTCGAAGCAGAGCTGAGGGATTTGGACATGGTGTGGGAGGAGGTCATAAACATTGCGCAAAATCGAGCGCAATGGAGAGCTCTTATTGTTCCTGAGTGGGGTGCAAAAGGGAGAATTGATTGATTGGTTGGTAAAACCCGCGCTTTTAATCAATAGCTTTCACATCATTTTGAATGCATCATAATAATAATTATTATTAAATTTTATCTGTTCGATTGAGAATAGAAAGTTTTTCAAAAAAAAAAAAATTGATAAAAACTGTAAGATTCTATCACAATTGGTTTGGGAAATTATCAAAAATTTAATGATCGTGATAAAATCTAAAACAAATAGTGGAATATTTGACCAAACGTATTTGAATTATGACAGTGGCGAGATAAGGAAGTGTAGTACTTAATTACACGCACCGGTATCAGGCCAGTACCATATTATTATTTATACTTTTTATCTTTTTACCACCAGACTATACGAGTGCATATTTGCCAAAATAATAGCAAATAATTTAAACACTATTACAAACGAGATAAGCATTAAACAATTCATCCTAATAAATTGACTCAACCATAGGTTTGATCTTATGCAGTGCGAACATCTCCTCCTCCACTGCTCTCGGTTTTCCGCTATTGTCTTCAGTTCGATGTGTGAACTGTACTCCATGTCCTGGCATATCTGTTGCAAATATTCCTGATGCAAGCGTCCTCTACCAATCGATCCATCGACCATTCTCTCTAATATTGTACCAAGTAAATGTTTGTGTCTCGTTACATGCCCCAGCCATCTCACCTGTCTCTCTGATATGGTGTTCAATATTTGCTTTTCTCTCCTCTGGTTTGATATGTCGTAGATATTTCTTGAGTGAATTTGAACTTGTTTTGAACAAAGTTCTCAGAACAGAGAAAGCTTTCAAATCCTATTGGCCTATTATAATTGGTCACATTCGTCCGTAGCTTGATATTTTGATACGCTCTAACCCTACACAAAATATTTTTCAAACATATAACAAAACCAATCCAACTATGGAATATTATTTTTCATATTTTTTCAGACTAGTAACGTCCTATCAACGAAATTTACGATACTAAATCAGAGGTTCCTACATACAACTGTTGCTAAGGGAAGAAATGTCAAATTGTCCACATTCACTAATACAGTAATTTAAAATTGGGACTCTTTAAGAAATGTTATGACTGATTTATCAAACTATTAATGACCTTTTTCTACGCTTGTCGTCCAACAGGTTTTGCTGTTAGTTATGATATATTTTAAATTAAGTTTATTTTTCAGAACATAAAAGTTTTGCAGAGATCTTCTTTGTTTAACTAGAAATTAATTTTATTCCATAAAAATATATTTTAAGAAGCAATTCAAAGTTATTTTAAAATCCATTAAATTCATCATGATTTTTCTTATCGTATATATAAAAATGGAGAGGTATTTCCTGATGTCATCGCATCACGCCTAAACGGCTGGACCGATTTCGCTAATTCTTTTTTTGTCGTGTAGTCTTTTATCAGGACAATGTCGGAGAATGGAACCACATTGGTCAAATGATAATTAATTCATCACCATACAAATTCGAACTCAATATTCATATTTAGGAACACAGGACGTCTGTCAGGTAAGCTAGTTTTTTTTATAAAAATGAATCTTTGATAACTCAAAGTAAACACAAATACACCCTTTGACTCTTTCACAGTAAGTTCTAAAAGCTTGTGTCGTGAAAGAGGAAAATGGCCGGCACCTGGAATCAAACCCACAACCTTCGCATGAAATAGTACAAAAGCCGGTGTCGTAACTGCCAGGCTACCAACCGCTTTATACGGAATTATAAGTTATAATTAGTTTATTGGTTATACAAGAATTTAACATGTCATCTCTAATATAAATGAAAGTCGGGTTAGTGCGAACACTTATAACTCGAGATCGGCTGAACAGATTCTTTCAATGTTTGATTTATTGGATTCTTCTCCGCTCCGGATAACAGAATAACTAATTAAAGTTGAAAAAATGGGTAAGAAATGATATAAAATATAATATTTAAGTTAGTATGGAAGGGATCACCTGCGACGAGCCAACGCCATCGCAGGTAGTCCACTCTCATTCTCGCATACGTGATTGCCGCTCTTACAGTAGCCCTTCCCACTTACTCCACCGTTTCGAGCGTGTTAGAAAATTTTCATACAAAGTCAACAAAATTATCGGGCACATTCGTTTCGGTACTTCATAGGTGAGGTAGATTGTGTGCGGGCGCATATATTCTCACGTTGTTCCCGCCTGAGCTTTGAATACGAATGAAATATGGATGTTTTAGAAATATTTTAACATTATTATTTTATTACTAACTTAATCGGATTAATTATGTATTTTAGTTTCTGGGGGCGCAGTGCACATATGAATGGGCTGCCTCTGGTTAGGACTACAGGAGAACGTCTGTCAGGAAAGCTAGTTGTATATAATATCAACAATGAGTTGTTATTTGTGGATTTACAAATATCACACCTATATATTATGAAATTATTTCTTTATTTTAGTAATAAATCACTATCAATATAATATGAATGTATAAAGTCTAAATCTGTATATATATAAAAATCAAATCTCAATGCAACAAACATTATCTTTTGAGGAAATATTGACAGATTTATTATTATTGTTTTGTTAAGTTTTGTAGATAAAGTTTTTGCAAGAGAGTTTTAACAGTATTGATAACAAATAATTTAACCTCTATTCATTATTGAAATACCCATGCACTCTCAGTTACAAAGTAGAATATTCATATCAATGATTCATCATTTCTCTTGTCTGTGGAATGACAAACCATAAACAAAGAGCACGTCTAGATTAAGTTGGATAGAAGAATGAGTTTTAATATATCTACTTTTCTTAAGACAGAATTTTCTTAGTAAATGGCGGAGAATATCCACAGACATAGCTCGCATGCGTTTTTTTAACAATATCCATATATTTCGAGTATGGTAGATTGTGTAAAACTTATTATTTAATTTTTCACTCTCCATATTACTTTTTAAGGGTTATTCTGCATTTCCATCGCAATACCGTTTTTTTTTACTCATCACGCCATGTTCTGTAAGGGGTAGGCAGAGAGAACGGACCTGCACTCTCTTCTGTCCATGCACACTACATACAGACATACCATTTCTCATACAACCTCTCCTTTTTCTCTTACTTTTGAACTGCCTTTGCTTGAGGATGGAATCGATGTGTTCGATCCACGTCATTCTCGGTCGGCCACGTTTTCTTACACCTTTCCTTTCAGCCTAATAAATTCTCTTTGTCATTATGTTTGCATTCATTCTTTCCACATGCCCATACCATCTCAAGTCATAAAGATAAGAGTATTGGTACTTACTGATATAATGTCCGTGGGTGATGGTTAGGAGAAAAGTCTCAACCCATATGAATCCCGTGATGTACGACACCGGAGTAACTGGACCTGTCTTGGTGCATTGCTCCGAGAAGTCATCGGGATAGTAATGTTGTGAGACTGTCTGGATGATGAGGAGGAAGGCGTTCCACAGGGACACTATGTAGATGGGCAGTCGGTGCAGGGTGTACGTCTTCTGGTAGAACTCCAAGTAGCCGCCCACTCTCAAGTTGTGGTGGGCTCGCTTCAAAATATAATCTATCACCTGAAATTATTATTGACAAATTCAAAATAAATACAGCGGAACAAAAAAAGTACATTAACCGTTTTAGTGCTAAGCAATTTTTGCAAAAATCTATGAAAAGTGCTAAAGGTATTTTGATTAATTTAGAGGAAAAAATAATGGTGTCAAATAAAACACTCTAATTCAGACAAATATCAATCAATTTTAATAATTCTTTTCGTATAATAAAGAAAAAATGTAATGTAATATGAATATGAAAAATTAAAGATAAAATATCAATATTATTGTATTTTATTTATTATTGAAAACAAAATATATAAAAAAAAATAGTTCAACAATTATGTTTTGCCGCACAAATAGCGTATAGGCTCTTCCTACAGCGAACGCAAATAAGGTGGGATCGCTTTATGCCACTCCCCTGTTGCTACACACCGCGCACTGGTGTAAGTTACGTCCTGGTAATTTTTCCATGCAATTTTTTTGCATGATGAAGATGGTGATGTTGACACGCTATTTTTATTATTCATCAACTCCTTTTCGATATCCTCAATAATTTTCGATGTGAATTCGAGTCGATTAATTTTTTTTCGGTAGTGTTGGAAAGATACAAAATATTGAAGTTTTACCTACCATTAAAACTTTTATTATGTTCCCTGCCTTATTCAAAACCATTGTTGAGAGGGCGCCCTATCATTTGTACGGATCGTCGTATATTCGCCCCGAAATCCATAGTTTTCTTCTTCTTCTTTTCCACTTTCGTTGATTTCATCTCTGGTTATCTATGGTACTGATTCCCCTTCTATGGTGTTTTGGCTTGGGTCGCCATTAGAATCAACAGGCAGACCTTGCCATGGTTTTGAATAAGGCAGGGAACATAATAAAAGTTTTAATGGTAGGTAAAACTTCAATATTATGTGTCCCGTTGCCGTTATTCAAAACCATTGTTGAGATTTGTTTGTTATCGCCTGGTGGATAGTTTTAACACGCTAATGTGAGAATACCTATTCCATTGGTTGGAATAGTGGTGCTAATGATGAGGAATCATGTACCGGTAAAATTTCTCTTCTGTAATATTTGGCAAAAGTATTGGCATTCTGCCAATTCCCCCTGGACAGTATGTCATCCAGTTTGTAATTTTCAAGCCAGTTTAGTGAGGCCACTGCAGAGCGAATAGTTCCTGGTGGAGATTCAATGCCCACACTCTTTAACACAGAT
This sequence comes from Mystacides longicornis, assembly GCA_963576905.1. Lineage (NCBI taxonomy): Eukaryota > Metazoa > Arthropoda > Insecta > Trichoptera > Leptoceridae > Mystacides > Mystacides longicornis. The sequence goes on along the minus strand of OY756439.1, from coordinate 4,787,155 downwards.
TTCACCCAATTTGCAACAATACTTCTCGAGGCTGGTTTCGCCGTGCCCCTGGAGGTTAAAAAGAGATTTTCTAATTTCCCATCTACGGACGTTCTCAGGTTAATTGATAGTCTGAGGACTTCTTTGATCCAGAAGACGGGGCAAATGTTCTGGTCATCTGCTGGCTTTAAGCGCCAACCTGATTGTCGGTGTGTTGCAGAGTCTGTTTTGGAGCCAAACGAAGGCCATAAAATGAGGTCTTCCCCTTCCAGTACTAAATGGTTTTCATTATTCAGTAAAAGCGTCAGGTCATGAACCCGGCGTCCCGAAGCCAAGAGCAGCAGTGTAGATGCTCTCCTATTGGCTTCGTAGAGTGTCACATTTTGAGGTGGGTTGCTTTTCAGCCATGAAATTACCCTTCGAGGGTCCCATATTGGTGGCTTATGTTTACGTGGCCTACTTAGCTGAATAGCTCTTATTATTCTTCTCACCAGTGGATGTTCACTCAAATTTTGTGAAGAAGTGCTGCACAAGGTGGAAATTGCCGACTTATGAAGAAGTATGGTGTTTGGTGACAATTTCCATTTTAAATGAAGATCAGACAGGAATCTAGCGAATTCTGAACCAGAAGGAGAAGTTGTATTTACTTTATTGGTTCTGGTCCATATCTTCCACCTTTCCCAAGGTCCTCTATATGTCTTTAAGGTTGACTTGCGCCACCCTTGCTTCAAAAGATTCCTTTGCTGTTCATCCCAATTTTCTAAGGATTTTTCCCACCCCCACATCTCCAAACTTCCAGTGTTAAGGTTTCTAGCCTCGGTGGGGGATTCCCTGTAGCTGTGTTGACTAGCACTGCCTGTAGGTTGGTCAGAATTAGGGGTGGTTCCATGGCCCGATTGTTTAGATCCGCTCTCCAGAAAACCTTGTTCCATAGCGGGGCCACTATGAGGTATGTCCCTTGTGCCTGGTTCAAGTGTTGTAGAACCTGGGGAATTAAGTATGGGGGAGGAAATACCCACGCTAACGTGAAGTCCCATTGACGGCTTAGTGCATTGTGGAAGAGGGCCCGTTGATCTCGGGGATCTATGGACACATAATTCTCCACAACATGGGCTTTCTCTGAGGCAAATAGATCTACCACAGGAATTCCCCACTTGCTGAATACTTGTGAAGTTGCTGGCGGGAGTAGATGCCATTCTGCAGGAAGTTGATTCCGTGACAGGCTGTCTGCTACTCCGTTGAATCTGCCGGGTAGGTAGTATGCTATCAGATTTATGGAATGCTGATCTACTAGTTCCAGTACACGTTTTGTCAGGGTCAGAAGAGCCCGTGACTGTGTACCCCCTTCCTTGTTGAGATAGGACACTACGGTCCGATTGTCGCACTGGACCATGAGGCCCGAGCACGACAGCTCCATTGTGTGAGGTGCCAGGGCAGCCAGCACACCGAGCATCTCTTTTTGGTTGCAATGCAGATTCTGTTGATGTGGTGGCCAAGTTCCTTGCAGTATCTTGTTGTTGAGTACTGCTCCCCAACCAACGTCGGAGGCATCTGTGGTCAGAAGATTGGTGTATGGCTGCTGAAAGATGAGTGACCTTTTCCGAATGTTTTCCAGCCACCATCTCAAATCCTCCTTGACATCCTTGGGAAGGATCACCCTCTGAAATTTCTCCAGGTTTCTGATGGTTCGGCAGTGGATTTGTAGGTTCCGACAATGTAGTCTTCCCCGAGGAACTGGGAAACTTGCAAAATTCAACATTCCTAGGAGAACTTGAGCTTCGTTCAGAGAACATCTTCCTCTTTTTTGGGCAGCTTCGATAAGGAAAATCGATTTTCTTACCTTGCTGTCTGGTAACCATTTTTGTCCTTGGACTGTATTCCAGTTGATCCCCAGAAACGTTAGTTCTTGAGTAGGGGTTAATATGGACTTTCTTTCTTGCAGATGCCACCCCAGATATTTCAAGAGTCCGACGAACTCCTCTACTTGTGCCTTTAGGTTTTCCTGCTGCTGGTTGACCAGCAAGAAATCGTCCAGATAAACAATTACCCTGTAGCCTTTTTCCCGTAGATATTGGGCTATCCAATTGCTTACTGTTGCAAACGCTTTGGGTGCAGAGCTTAGTCCGAACGGAAGGCACGTCATCTCGTACAGGCTGTCTTTGTAGAGGATTCTCAAGAACTTCCGATGCGCTGGGTGAATGGGGATATGGAAGTATGCCTGTGAGAGATCCACTTTGACCATCCAGTCTCCTAACTGCAGGAATCCAAGGACTCGCTGACAATTTATCAGCTTGAATGGGTCTGTTGCGACGAACTCGTTCAAGGGCCTTAGATTTAGAACAGGCCTGGTTGTCTCGTCGGGCTTGGGGACTAGGAACATTCTTGATATAAATGAAGGAGATTGCTCTGCCCTCATCAAGACAAGCTCTTTCTCCATCTTTCTTATGTGCCGGGTCATGGCGGGTGTGACTTTTGTCTGCAGATGTTGTTTCTGCAAATTTGGAAGAGCAAGGGGGGGCTTGCTGTTGAACGGGATTCTGTAATTGGACAGGGTCCGAATTACTATTTCTGGGGCTTGTAGCTCCTTCCAACGATTCAAGTAGAATTTTAGCTGTCCCCCCTTGAACCGATAGTCACCTCTTAAAGGTGGTTCGCTTGGAGCCTTGGTAGGCATAAGGCTTCTTGCTCTTTTTATCTCTCTTGCGAGAGGTTTGATACCCTTCTCGAAAGGGCGCTTGGGTTCCTCCTTGGCTTCCCGACTCCTTGGATGGAAAAGCCCTTTTAATGCCTTTTGATTTCAGGGCTGTGCTAGGCCCTTGGTTGCCAGAACATCCTGGCTCTGTGCCCACACTTATTCTCGGGCCTGAGGGAACACATTTATCAATGCCCCCCATTCTCTGAATTGCTTCAGAGAGTTTTGTAGAGTCGAAGAGAAACTCCGCACTGGGCGGAATCTTCTTGAATGTGCTTTGAGTGCCTCTGTCTTTGACAGCACTTAATAGAGCATCCCTGCGTTGGGAAACTATTCCCGCCCTTTTACCGCAAACCATTTGCAGCAGGTCCCTGGACACCTTCTCAAAATCACTTTTAGGTGAAAACTCTTCTGCTATTTTGGCAGAGAGAGCCGAGTGTGTCACCTTAGCACTTGCAGCCCACTCCAGAATACCATTCAGTGACTCTTTGACTGCCTCTCTCTGAATTATGAGCCCATGAGTTAGGGCAGCACAAAAATTCTCTTGTGGCACGAGAGTATCAGCCCGTGGTATTCTTTTCAGCTCGTCGTTGGTTTCGAGAGCGGAAAATAGCGGCTTGGCCACGTAAGATCTTTGCGCTTCGGAAAAGCGCACACTCTCCCAATCAGGCGTTCCAAAATGTTGGAGCTTTTCTCCCTTCTGCACCCGAGATGGATTGGCTCTGGCGACCGCCGGCACTGCCAATTCCGTGGTCACGTCTTCCAGTGTGAAGCCCTCTTCAACCACCGATTCCCTTATCAAGGGGGAAGTTGTTCCTGAGTACTCTTCATACTCAGAATCTGACGCGGGTGCTGCAGGTTCCATGCGATCCAAGAGTTTTTGGACGACATTGGATAATATGTTAACCTTTTCGGTTAACTGGTCCACACGCTCATCACGCAAATTGCGTGAATTTTGAGGCGACTGGTCCTCACCGCATACGATATTGCGTATTTGGTCGCGTGTATACTCGGGGTCCGACATTATTTTACGCGCCGTTTACGAATTATCTACTAGGCTTCTAAAGATAGTTTATAGTTTTACAAAATAAAACACATAAAAACAAGAATTCGCACATCAACAAGTGTCACTTTCACAATCCATTTAAAAACAAGGTAAAAACATATGATAAAAGAGTCTCTATCTCACAAAAACACAATACTTTCAGAAAAGAAAGAATTTGAACACAATTTCAACGAAATGTAACAGCCTTTGTAGATTTTAGAACGAAATTCGTAACGGACGCAACGACTCGATCGTAAAATAACACGCTAATGGCGACCCAAGCCAAAACACCATAGAAGGGGAATCAGTACCATAGATAACCAGAGATGAAATCAACGAAAGTGGAAAAGAAGAAGAAGAAAACTATGGATTTCGGGGCGAATATACGACGATCCGTACAAATGATAGGGCGCCCTCTCAACAATGGTTTTGAATAACGGCAACGGGACACATAATATAAGAGTTGAGCACCATTCTTCCAAATATGTTGAATACTACATTTTTCCAATATTTTAGGGTTCTTCGCTCGTCTAAATACACATACAACATTTTGTCAGATTCGTCCACACCTCCCATGTATTTGTTGTAGTTATCGATCATGCTTGGTTTCATCTTTTCGTATTCAAAATTCCCTTTCTTTTTCTTGATCGTCACGCTATTAGTATCTGCATTGGATGAAATCAATATGACTGGGTTTGGTTTGGACTTCTTGTCCCTGAATTTCCATTTTTTTCGTTTTTTTTTTTTTTAAATAATATAAAAAAACGGTAAAAACTTATTTTTAAATGTATAAGAATGCACTCTTGTTACAAATTACGCCCGAGGTTAGAGTCCGTCCGCTCCTGCGGAGCAACAAAAAAACATTGAAACTCGCAGCGTTTTAGCGCTGCGTAGCAATTTTCGGTACAAACGTTCGCAGCGCAAAAGCGCTGCGTAGCACTCTAACGGTTAAAGTTGTTGATCGTTAAATAGCCCGGCGTGAAATGTGAATAAGGTGAAAAATTGTTACACCAGCTGCGAGGTGGGTATGACATACCCTAGTATAGAATTGTCGATTTTGATAACTGAAACGACTTTAGAATAATACTTACTATTGTAATGTATTAATGAACATTAGGAAAATGAGGTAATATGATAAAATAAGCCAGTTCCAGTTATAAAAGTATTTACATACCGACCTCGGTAGCCTAGTTGTACTGACGTGGATTTCAGATCCGAGGTCCCGGGTTCGATTCCCGGTCGGATCAGAGTTTTTTTTTTCTTTTTTGTTGGCCTGCCAGTTTGGACGGGACCGGTTGACTGGAAAAAATTGCCTCAGGCAATAAGTTCGCCGGCTATACTGACACCTTTGTATAGAAAAGTGTTATATTATTATATTTCTATAAAAAGCTAAGTACTATTTTTACGGACAAATCGGCAATATTTAGAAACTATGACTTAATATCAAAAAATTTGGAAAATGAGACCACCTTTCCACACAAAATAAAAGAATAAATCTACCTTGTACAATTTAGCTTCAATGTAACATAAGATTTACATAAAGCAATTTTCATGTTAGCGCATGTATAGTTCACTCCCCCGCCAGTGCAATACTGTCCCTATCACTTAAAATCACTCCCCGCACCACCCCCTCCAGCTACTGACCCAGCCGAGTTCCAGGAATCGCACAGTTAAGAAATAGTTGGTGTTTTACAAATCGGCGGGTATGAGATACCCGACCTCACTCACGCCGGGTTAACAAGCGACATTTCGCATGACAAGTATGAAATTCGAGTTTTGCAGAAAGGGAAATCCCATTTTGACGACATTTTCTTTGACGCAAGTGGACTAGTCTGTGTTAAGTACTCGTTCCGCTCACTCATTTTTTAAAATTTATATTCAGCAGGGGTATTCAGGAAAAAAGTTTAGTTCAAACTAAACTTATTAAGTTACTTCAGGTACCGTTTCCTCAAAAAGAATCTTTTTAGGTGAATGAAACAAATTCGGAGAGGTGACATGACAGAGACATGTGAAATACTCCATGGCCACTATAACTGTCCGGAATTGTAAGCAATGTTCCAGTACAACGGGAATGTTCACCTGAGGGGTCATGGATGTAAATTGGATGGCTACAGATTCAAGCAGAATCAATTGAAGCATTGTTTGTTTAAGGGAGTGGTCGACCATTGGAATGGTTTGCCACCTGAGCTGGTTGATTCTTTGAATTCCCTCAAAAGTTCACAAATTGAAAGAATGGATTTAAACAGAATGATAAAGAAAATTTATAAGGCTGAAAGGAAAGTGTGGATGGCCAAAAACGACATGGATCGAACACATTGATTCCGTCATCAAGCAAGGCAGGTCAGAAGTAAGAGAAACAGGAGAAGTTGTATGAGAAATGGTATTTCAGTAGAAGAAGCGAAAAAAGTGTGTTTGGATAGAAGAGATAGGAGGTCCTTCTCTTTGCCTATCCTTTATGGGACACGGAATGATGGGTAAAAAATACAAATCAGAAATCATGAAGATAACCTAGGCTTTTAGTATATGAAGTGCATGACACTGTCATAGATGATCTCAAACACAAATATAATAAATAACTCTTAAATAACTTTTATACACATTTAAAATATTAATTCTATGTCAACTCTATAATTAGATAAAAGCGCTCATTTGAAAAAGAGAAAAAACCCATTTTAAATTAAGACTGATTATTAAAGTAACAATATTTACCTAAATAAAAATAGCATAATTTTTTTAATTTTAAAAATTTTAATAGATTTATTTTTTCTAACATATTTCATGGACACTCGAATCTAGTAAGAGATATAAAGATCAGACCTCTTCTCGACCAACTGTCATTCAGCATCCTTAACACGTGTCCCAACTGTGTCTACACCAGTTTCTTTTGAGAGTTCCGGTAATGTGCTTGAACTCAACGCATGCATAAGACATATCAAATTATTTAAATTTTCATCTAGATGATGCTAAAAGCTGATGGCTGTCACTATCCAAATTTACCTTTTTATTATAGCTACTTATATTACTTAGTTAACTTAACTCAAGTTAGAATTATTAGGTCAGACCAGAATTAGTGGTCAGCAGTAGAAACATTCTTTGCGCCGGTCGGCGCGGGTGGGAATTGGCTTTCTACGTGTTCTTACCCTAAGTCACAGTAGTGATAAAAATAGTTTTCCGGTACTGAATTTCTTACTCTAATACTGATTGATGGTCATCAATGGAATAACATAAATATTCTTTTATTTAAAAAAAAAAGTATACAAATTCAGTTTCTCAACTTTATACTATGTAATTTATAGGTTATAGAGTCAATGGTAAGAGAAAATAGTTACCAGAGTAAAAAACCAGAAAGCAGCGTGCAGATAGAGCATAATGAAGTAAGTCCGACATCTGTGTTCCAAGTCCGGGTGCTTCACCGCCAATATGATGCCAATGATAGATATGAGAGTGGAAACTAGTATGTGTATGGTGGAAAAAGGGATAGTTTTTAAGGGTTCGAAATGGTGTGGCTGTGGAGGAGACGATTGCGTCACTAAAGTCCCATCTTCCTCCGTTGAATTGAAGAAGGTCGCCCCCTGAAAAGAAAAAATATTACATTAAATTAGCTGTCAGTCGAACTTCATCCCACTGCTGAGAATTGATAAAATACATTGTGTCTAGAAGATCAAACTGTGAATCTTAACCATCCTTGATTAACCCTTAATACTTAGTTGGCTAACATCTGCCATACCCACTGTGGAAGATCCGTTATTAAAATGCACAATTGATGGTAATGTTTTATTTAAACTGAAAAAACTATATAATTAAATAGAGCAATTGGTTGATGTTTTTAAGAGCAAGCAAAATCTTATAAAGTGAGTTCAACATCAAGAAAAACAAAAAGACATTCAAATTTAGAACAAAAAGAAAATTCACACTTCCATAGACAACAAGACCATAATTTTTTAACAAGATTCTCAACAGAAAGTGATCCTCAACTGAGAGTGTCACAAAATGTAAAATACACCTCAAATAATGAAGATGCCCGTCTGCATCGAAGGACATTCGATGTGAATGCGGAACAATCCACAACAGCAGTCCCTTCTGGACTGCCCACTAATGGGAGAGAACTGTATGTTGTCCTGATGACCTGATTCTAGCTAACGACAATGCAATCTCCGTCGCCACATACTGGAGTGGCAGAATATACTCTCGAACACGTAAAGTTAGCAAGAAGAAAAGATGCTAATACTTCAGTTCAGTCACATCTTTGACTCAAAAATGGCGCTATGGGTCACTCCTTAAAATTAAAAATGACAGTGTGTTCTGTTTGTAGAATAAAATGCAAACTTTTTAAAACTTTAAAACAAATTTTGTGGTTGAAAATAATACATACATACATACATTCTCCCTTTAAGGCACCCCGAACACCGCAAGCCAGCCCGGTGGAGTCCAATCCGCAGCGAACCCGACCCGCACGAAACCGACCTCCTAGCTCGATCGAAGCAATCAAACCAAAAAGCCGGCCCCGGACAAATCAAGCCCGCCGCGAAATACCCCCAAACCAACCAGCAATGCGGGGGGCCTAAGCCCCACTCGGGAGCATAGGGTTGAAAATAATAAATCACATTAAATTATAATAATGCACTTGAACCATTTTGAATAAAAAAACCGTCTAGTGTATCACAAAAAATAACCTCAAAATCATTAGGAGTGGTGAAACTAGAGTATTCTCCAAAGAAAGTTAATCTCATAAAAAAATCTTTTATTTAAAGTTATACTGGGGCAAAAGTTCAACAAAACGAAATTATTGTAGTGTTTATTATACACTGCACAATAATATTTTTGATAAATAAAATAAGTTTCGTGAAGAAGAAAAAAATGTTGAATAAAACCAAAATAATAGATATCCTTTTTGCGGCTAATAGATATCCTAATTATGGAAAAAGTTAATTTTATTGCCAAACATAGCTTAATGGAGCAAAATATGCATTGTGTCTACATTATATATCAAGACGAAAATAATTTTAATAGTGAAAGAAAATTTCGAGGTCTAGAATAATAACATTGGGTATTTGCAGATTAAAACATCTCAAAAAGATTCATTTAAATTTATCTATTTCGCATTTCGCAATTAATTACAAATATTTTTTATTTCAGTAAAATATGACTGTAATCAATTTTTAAATGAATTTATTTAGGTACATATTAAAAGAAGTATTGGATTGACAAATAATAGTTTTGACTTTTAAATTCCTTTATTTCTGAAGTTTTACAATCATAACTTAATTGTTTGATATTTTAGCCTAAATAGTTATGATAATCAAATCTTTTTTTATAAATTGATTTAAATTTAAAAGTATTGTTTCTTATTTAAAAAAAACTCACCGTTTGTCCAGTGTTGAAGTTTTTATTGATGCTCACCATATTGTCAGTCATTTATGAATTATAAACACACACAAATATTTTTAAAACAACCACAAAACACAGAGTGTTAACACGATAATATTGTTTTTATTAACTATTTATTAATTTTATAAACTGTAAACGTTTTAATCACCACAAACTTTTTATTATTTCAAAACTATTTTCATTGCGCGTAGTGCGTCTGCGCCCTTCACGTCGACGGAAACTTCGGAAACTAGACGATTGGAATGTAACACAAATGAATGTCGAACATGAGTTGATGTAAACAATAATAAAGCTAATGCGATATAATTTTTATAAAGGCGTAGTTTGTATACAAACACTCAATAATTTAAAAAAATATCAAATTTATTTTCAAAATATTATTAGTAGAAGATAAATATTTAAATTTAAACCATTCCGTAGATTTCACTTTTCTAAATTTGAAAAAATAAAACGCGACTTTATTTTTTTCAAATGTAAACACTTTATTTATTTGATTTCCCGCGAATGTAAGATTTTTACATTTTTACGATTTTACGATAAAAGTTGAGCGAAAATTTAAAGAATGCAAATTATTATTCGTCAATGCTTAACATCGTTTTGCAATAAATAACAGCTACTTCCATATCAACCACTCATTAAAATTCATGTCACAATACGAAATACAATAATAAATGATTGTACCTACAATACTACCACGTCAAACAGGAATGTATAAAACGCCAACCATAATGAGTAATCTGAATGTAGCGCAATAGTCTTATGTTTATGTTTTTTTAATTTAATCTTCTCTCGTTAGAGAGTATATGTGTTCTGTGATCTTCATGATCGGACGCTTTGCCGCCAAAACTCAAGAAACGAAACATGATTCATGAAAATGTAGACCAACTAGCTCCTTCGTTTTTCCTTTGAGTTTATGCTATTATGGCATTTGGAATGAGTTACCTTTTACCTTATATATAATTCACAAGGTTTTACAATGTAATCGGTTCAACTTTTTTGGCTTTGGGTTTCGCTGACCTTCGTTCTATTAGGCATTCACTTCGGCCTTGAACTCTCAGGTAGTTTCACTACTAATTAATATTACTTGCATCCCGATCCTTCTGCATACGCCGAGGTGAGATCTATCGATCATTACCGCAAATTACTTATCACATTTGGGCACAGAGGACACATATTATACTCTCTTGCCTTTGGGTTAGGTACATGATGGTACGTGGTTGGTGTTGGTACATCTCAAAAAAATCACATATGATGACTTTTGGGTGGAGCGAATTCATAATACAGTAATGCGCAAAGCGTAGCTTCCATATTTTTTGATGACTCAAACAGCCTTGTACAAGTTGTTGCGTATAGAGAAACACAAAAAGAGTGCTCGTCTTCGGGATTTAGGTTTTAAATATTAATTTTACACAAATGCATGAAAAGATTTGTAAATTTAAAGGAAACTGTACTGGTAGCACAAATTTATCTTTCTTTATGAATAGAAAAACTTCCTGTATCAAAATTATCATTTTTTCGCTCATTTCAGCATATTATAATGCCTATAATTCTCATCATCATCTCATCCCACCGCCTTTCTCATCCCATTCCATAATATTCAAACAAGAATGGTCAGGGGTTACCAAACTTTATCGGTTCCCAGCCACTTTAAGGCCTCGTTCGCACGAGCGCGTTAAAAAATGCATTCATAAGTATATTATGTTCACACATTAGCGCTTTTTTAACGCGGCGTTTTTTTATTGCGCAATGTTGTATTTTCAGCGTTGGGCGTTAAATAAAATAGACCATATGAAACTTAATAATATTATTCGCACGAGCGCTAAAAAAGCGCTGGCGCTCAGTGTTGCCAACGTGGGCGATTTATCGCCATTTGGGCTACTCGGAATGAGAATTGGCGACAAAAAAATCTAAATGGCGACTGGTCGCCGATTGGGCTACTTCCCTTTTAGCGATTTTTCCGGATACAAAATGACCTTTATTTGGTGAACTTTCACCTCTCCGGATACCAAAATTTTCGGAATGACCTTTTTTTTTTTTTAGCTACATTTAATCTTTCCGGTTACCAACATTTTCAGAATGACCTTTTTTTTTTTTTAGCAAAATTTCATGTTTCCGGATACCAAATTTTCAGTTGGGCGACTTTTGGGCTACCAAATTTTCAGTTCGGCGACTTTGGGCTACTTTTTTTTTGAAAATCGGCGACATCGGCCAAAATCCGTTGGCAACACTGCTGGCGCTGCGTTCACTTCGCCGCTCGCTCTCGACGTGTATTACTTATAGTACTTATTCTATGTGTATTACTAGAACGGTGGCGGTACGATGTCGTGGGTTATAGATCCCGAAGTGCTAATTACAACACCACCTATATAAGAATGCCTTAGTGCTGCGTCACATCGTGAGGCCCACCGTTCGCTTGTCTATATCTGTATGTACTTACCTGTACACTATGATATCAGCTGTCTACATGCCGGCGGCCGTGACGCGATAGAGGCCAACAATGGCCGCCAGCACTAAGGCCTTCTTATATAGGTGGTGTTGTGCTAATTATAGCGGTTGAGTCACGTCCATTTCTCTATGCATTTTTAGATTATAGAAAACATACAATAGGGTATTTGACTAATTTCCAGAAACCGTTTTAAATTATTCTACGATACATTATAAGCACATTCTCTTTATATTTTCTGAAGATATGCCATATTTTATATGAAAATCATGTTTAAAGTTTAAATATCCAAAAACGCGCGTAAAACGCTGTCTTGTATAATGGCGCTGGTCACGTGGTGCATTTTACGTCACACTTCTGTATTGGTATGAGGTTGATGACTATCATTTACCATGGGGTGACGTCACCTTGACGTCACGGGGACCACAACTGATTACAAGGCGTTTTCATCTGTGACTAGTTCCACAGAAATATTTGGATTTTTATTACGTGTTTTTATAAAAAATAAGTCTATTTAAGTTGTAAAATAAAAGAAATAAGCTTTCTTGGGCCATTTTCAAACAGTATGACCACAATCTGTATCTTATTTTTCATAGTGTCAAATACCCTATACCTTTTGTTTACGTTTTCGTCTACTAGCTGCACAAGTTGCTATTGCTAATAATTTTACAGAAACTATTTTCACGTCATACTAAAGCGAGAGATGAGACAAGAGTGATTTAAAAGCGTTCGTATGAACAGGTTTACCAAAGGCGTTAAAAAAGCGCCAACGCCGGGTTTTAACGCGACGCTTTTTAAACTCCCGTGCGAACGAGGCCTAATGATGCATATCGATATATTATATTACTAAAAATGTACTTATGTATGAAGTACTTTTAAACCAAATTGAAATAAAACAGTGTTTATTTTCACAAAAATATGGAAAACGTGAGGAAAGAAATTAATGTTTTTGTAATTTTTGGTGCTGCCATACGCAAAATTAGGCGGGAAGCTTTGATATTTATGGAAACGTCAAATCGACATACGAAACGTCAAAGTGTCGCCAAGTAATTTTCACTCAGGAATAGACAGGTATTTTTTGGCACTAGGGATTTTCTCAGCTGTTATCTCATTATCTGTGTCGGAAGGTGGCTGGAAGATTTGGAGGTATGTTCTTTGTACATTTGTTGTAGTTTACTAAGTTTACTTTTATATATTATAAATTCATTACTTTTAAGCCAAAGTAATCGGAATTTATAATATTACGCCATTCAAAATTGGCACTTCAGCTTTAAAAGTATTGCATTCTTTATTATTTGTAGTGTAGCTAAAAACTTGTAGAACTTTCTAGTAACCTGAAGGTTTCTCTAGAAACTTGTAGACTTTTCTACAAATTGTACCATTATTGCTTCAACTTGCAAGTTTTGACTTTTTTGGATTTCAACTTCCAGACAGCAAATTTATCCAAGTTTCAAAAGTTTATAAATCTGGTTGTAAAATATGTAGTTTCAACATCTGTATGTTCTATTCAAACCATCTTCGCAAAAAAATATCCCCTTACAAAAGAATAACTTCAATTTTTTTTCTAAGAAAACATTTGGAAAATTTTAATTCAGAGATAGGTCAAGTCTATTTTCTTTCTTTTACCAGTAAGACAATTTTGAGGTCTTGTTTTACAATTGTTTTAAAAATCCATTTTATCCTTGAAAAATGAACATGGATTTTTGCAGTAGAGTTTTTTAAAATTTATAATACATATCATTTGAACATTGATTATTTATTCCAGATACAACATCTTTTCAACAGTAAAATATTTGATAATTAAATAAGTATCAATCAATCATGGATTGTGTCACAGTTTTGAAAGTTTCCATCAATAAATCCGATGAGCCTTACCACATCATCACCCAATGGGGAGATGATTTGAAGATAAAACTGGTTTCTGGCGAAAAATATTGGAAGGGGACATTTTATACTTCAGATATTAACTTTTTCTGCAAATATCTTGACATCACGAAAGAGAAGTATCATACGAGTTTGAAAGAAGCGTTAACAAATAATTTTCAAGATTCCAAATTCAAATATGACTTTGACAAATCAACGCTGAAATGGAAAATTGACAACGGTCACGTTAGCACTGTCTATGGTAAATGCGAGTTGAAGGAATATTTTTCAGAAGGAGGTAATCAACAGATTATTGAAACTCTCATGAAATTGAATGAGGACAAGGATGATAAGTTGAGGAATCAGGAAAATGAAACTGTCGAATTGGGAAGGCAGTTGAGACATGTCATGAATAAATTTGAAGAACTTTCCGAATTGAAAAACCGGATGGAAAATGATTTGTACGTCAAAACATTAGAGCTGTTAAATACTAAGAAAAAAAAGTATGCTGATTTACAAGAGTTTATTAGTATTTATGCTGACAGGAATACAGGTGAGTGAAGTTGCAAAAAAACTAAGCTTGAACCATAGTGTGGTGTAAAATATTACTACCATTATCAAAATTTAGAATATTATGGAGATTTCAATATTGATCTAAAAGTTCATAGTTGAGATTGTCCTGATTATGAATATTTCATTCCATTTGTATCATGCTACATTAATTACCTTTTAACTAATGTAATTCCGACAGATGCACCTGTTTTAAACCATACAACTTCCATCCCCATTCTGTCAATCGCACCAACTATCATAGATGTCAGTTTCTGTCAAACGCCAATTAAATTTCAAAATTAGAATTAAATTATATTGTAAAAAGCTCATATGTTACATACTTTAAGTTTTCTTAATTATTTTTATAATGTTCCCGCAACTTTGTTAATTTTTTCATTCATAATTACCTTTTCCTGACAATAGCAAACACAACAAAGGAAAAATTAGCGTAATTAGTCCAGCTGTTCATGCATGATGCGATGACTTTGGAAAATAGGCCTCCATTTTTTATATATAGAGATATGTTACAGCGTCATATGCTAACTTTCATAGTTTTGAAAGTATTCAGCAAAGATTTATGATTAACTAGCTTATGCCCGTCTTGCTTTACGTTTTTGATTCCGATTGTCAAGCTTGATCGGTAGGTAATTAAACAGGTTCTAGTCTAGCTTCCCATTGCTTTGTAGACCTCTATAACTGACATAAGCACAGAAAAAGAAGAATGACACTTTTAATGTTTATCAAAATATTGTATGAAGATCCTAAAAAATAGGGTTTTTTAATTAGCTCTAAATATATTAAAGTTAATGCAGCAAATTGTATTAAAGAACCTTCTCCGGCATTTTGCACGGCTCTGTGCAGATTCATATCTGACGTAGCATTTGTATTTTGAGCGTGATGCTATGACATACGGTAAAAATCAAAATAAAAAAACATTTCTGAATTATTATGTAGATAGAGGAGGGGCTAATGCGAGTTTTATTTAATTTCCCAATTTACCACGCAACTTTCTTAATTTTTTCTTTCATAAGAACCTTCTACTGATAAAAGCCAACACGACAAAAAAAGAATTAGTGAAATCGGTTCAGGCGTGATGCTCACATATACGGTAAAGCAACGACAAAAGGCAAATAAAAAAACATTTCTAAATTATTATATAGACTAAATTATTATATAGATATTCATTAGGTACCTACTACCTACCATTGACAGCCTGCCTGATAGACAATAACCCAGCGCGAAAGCTTTCTAGTTTGTCCAGAGACGTTAAAATATAAAAATACCTGCCTTATATTTTTCTGTTAAGCTCATTTAAATAAGCAAATATGTCCGCCATATAAACGAGTCTTTTCTTTTGAACACAAAATCCTAATCTAGTCACCTGGGTTTCATTTTTTTTTGCGGCACACCAACTCATCACCACGGTACACCAGAGTGCCGCGGCACACGCTTTGCTGAACACTGGTTTAGGGGATATCAGGTGCGCCTAAATAATATATTGATGCATATTTCATTGTTTGCTATCTCATCACCATCAAGATTCGTTTCTAGTTTGACTATCAATCAGCCAAACTATAACGTCTTTTTTTTTTCAAAAATTAATTTTTTCATGTCAAAAAAAATTATAAACACAATTTTCTTTTTCTTTCAGGCGAATCAAGTAAAAGTGAATCTGTTAAAATCAAGAATTTAGACAGCAGGAAACAGAGAGAATTACACCGTATATCAGACAGTGATACCGATGATTGATAAAAACTTGTACGAATGATGTTGATTATGAACTGAGGCTTTTTTGGTTATCAAAACCAAGATGATATTATATTTAGGTTATGAAATCGTGAATTTTCGTGTTAACACGGGAAATATCAAAGGAGCAGGCCTCTTAGGATGCTGGAAAAAGTTCCTGACGATGGAATATCTAAGTGAATCAAATTGATCATGACATTGGTTGTGATAAACAGATTATTACCCCGATTCCCTATCAGATCTGCTGAAATTCAACATCAACTAAAATTTTGAATTTTGCGGGCAATGTCAAGTGATTTCAAGTAGTAATTCGAGTGATATTGCTTTAGAAATTGATCAAAGTGAATATAGCTGCAAGTGATTTCAAACTAATGTTTTCCCCATCTCAAAATTATAGATTTTTATGTATTATATCTACCTAGATGGAGTACTCCTATATCTGGCCGGCAATTTTGACAGTACAGTAGTCAAAACGGAACGTAAAAATGATGTTAACATTTATAAAGAAACTTAAAAAAAATGATCAAATTTCACTTATTGCTACGTAAAAATAAGTTTTATTGTAATAAACTGAATAAATATACGCCTTACCACATTCTTTTGGGAACCAAACTGTCAAAAGTTGCAATATTTCGGCTTCACTTTTGAACGGAGTCGGGATTCTAGGTTATTGTATAGAATTCTGCCAAATCGCCTTCTTCTCAAACAAATTTATCTTGATCAAGAAATATAACCACTATTAAAATATCTTTTAGAAGATCAAAATAATATTTTTTACTGAAAATAATATATTATTTTGTTTTCATTGTTTTTTTTAAGAGAGGTATTTTTCCAGAAATTGAGACTTTTATAGTTTTGACATAAAAGCGTTTCGTCTAAAACTTTGGCGGGTCTTTCGAAGGTGCTGCTTAATTGATTGAACAGCAGGTTATTTTAGAGGAATTATCAGTTAAGCTTTAGCGGATCTGATAGGGAGTTGGGGTGTGTGTTAAAAATTATTTTATGAATGAATTCAATGTATGTTTTTTGTACTTAACATCACAAATATATAACAAATGAAATTATTGATGTATTTGACCCCAACTTGTGTAATCGCTATTGATTTTATCATCACAATTTATAAAATATGTTTACTACTTTTTATATCTATAAAATATTTTAATAATAAAATGTACAAAATGAAATTTTTTATGTATTATTTTACCTTTTTTGATATGGAATGTAGTATAAATACTAGAGATGAAACGGATAGCAGTTTAGCCGGATACTGGATATTCGGCCAACCAAACAGCCGAATACCGGATAACCGGCCGCCGGATCCGGCGTATGTTTCTGGTTGGTTGGTGCGTGCATGGGAACATTGTCGAAAAAACCATCAACCGCATTAGTTAGTCTGGATTAGTGCGGTGTGATAATATTTTTTCCTATGATTAGAGCGTTTAGATTTTTAACTTTTACCCTCAGAACCAAGGTCGTAGCCAGGATAGCATTAGTACAATCTGTTTAGGTTTACGGTTCCTATATCCAATCCAAATTCCCTTTACACTCCACTTGGGGACCTAGGGAGGCAACAAGACCTCTCCATTGCGCTCGATCTTGCGGAATGTTTATGACATCCTCACACACCATTTCAGATTCCTCAGCTCTGCTTCGAAGGAACGGAATACGAGGAAGACCTTCTCAGTATGAGAGGGTCTTCGGGACCCTGATGGGAGGAAGAACAGCGCTCCCCTTAAAATAACAGTGTTTTTTTTTTTCAATATTTATAAAATTCGTTGAATGCTAAAAAAGTCTTTAGTAGAGCCCGGGCAGTGCGTGAATTACCATGGGTACAATGCATAAATTACGCTTACGAAGGCAGCATAATATACCAATTGGACTGACTCCGTTGCCGGAACGTTATTGTTCTAAAAATCGCGGAATCTATCTGCATCTTCCTGCAGGATGATATATTATGACAAATTTTTATTAAACTTTCCTTATTTACGGAGACAAGCGAAGCCGCTTGCTACCTCTATATAAAGAAATAAGTATTCGTTCTCCACAATTTACCCTTATTGCAGTATGTTTGCTAATCAATTTTCTAAGTCGTATAATTTTTCTTGTGATTACAAGGTGTATTTCAGTGATACTTACTAAATAAATCAATTAGTTATCCAATCATATCTTTTTTTTTCTACCCGGTATCCGGCCGGATAGGTGCAAGTTATCCGGTATTTGGCCGGGCATTTACGCCGCCGGATACCGAATAGTTGCCGGATATCCGTTTCATCTCTAATAAATACAGTAGATATGAGAGCATTACGAAAAATATGTGGAAAAACTCTGTAGGATATGGAAAGGAATGATAATAGTAGAAAGAATGTGGTATGGAAGTTTGTGTTGCTATAAAGGTAACTTTAGATGGTTTGGGAGTGTGGAAAGAATGGATGGTATTTCGGTGGAAGAAGGGTGTTTTGATAGAAGAGAGTGGAGGTCTGTTCTCTATCTACCCTTTACAGGATAGGGTGTGATGGATTGCGGTCTAAAAATGTCATTGCTGAATAGAAAGAAAAAAGTAAAAATGGAACAATGGAGAGACAGAAACTTAATATTTTCTAGCGCCTACTCATAACCATTGGAAAGAGAATAAATCATCAACCAATACTACTATGCAGGACATTCTAAATTAGCAATTTCTTTTTATAACTTACCTTCACAAAGCCATTCAATGGTATGAAATAAATCTCTTCTGTTCGTATTGTTTCGGGTCGCTCCAACATCTGAAGTCGCTTTCTTTCTTTCGAACTAAAACGGTTTCCCATTGCTTTCTTCAGTGTCAAAATATACTCTCTTATGCGAAGGATCCTGTAGAGCGAAATGTCCAAAGGTGCTGAGTTATTTAGTTAGGGTGGCACTATCTATTGAGACTGCTGTATAGAACTTTATACACTGCAGAGGTGTTTCTCTCTAGTTAGAGAATCTAGAATGTTTTGAAAAAACTGATCATGTGAAGAGTGGTGTCCTATAGAGCGCTCTAGCGGTATTAAAAGAAATTAAATTGTAAAATATTCCTAGAGCAAAACCTCTCTAACTAAAGTTTGAGTGGTTTCTGGTTTAGTGCTTTAGCTGCTGTTTGCACTATTATACTTAAAATAGATCATTGTAGCCAAAACATTTATAGTAAATAGTGCCTAAAGCAGTCCATCCATCCATCCTTGTCAATTGAATTGGTGTAATATCTAAATCCACTGGGTGTCGAACCCAGGGCATATGTTAAAATGTTGGCAAATAGACCTCAAGGCTTCTGATACACTATTATTCTTCACAACACATATGATTGCTTTGTATTTTTTTTCTACTTTTGTGTTTAAATGAAGTAAACAAATATTGAATAATTGCATATTTCTTTAGCAAAACTTGCAACATTCTACAATACCAACAGAAAGGCTAAAGGTTCACACCAAGCGGTTTGTAGTGGCTATTCCATGACAACTTCGACTACATTTCATGTAGAGTTATAGTGCTTCCAGGGAGTAAGTGCAAACGAGCCCCCTCTATACCCCTTCTCCCATCTTGTCCCTAGACCGTCCATTGTGAATGACGT
Source organism: Mystacides longicornis (assembly GCA_963576905.1). NCBI lineage: Eukaryota > Metazoa > Arthropoda > Insecta > Trichoptera > Leptoceridae > Mystacides > Mystacides longicornis. The sequence continues at coordinate 4,767,861 of OY756439.1, read as the reverse complement.
GTCAGTGGTTGTTAAAAAAAAATTGAAATGGTCCCTTACTATCATGAGAGAAAGAGACCATCATACTTGATGCACATTTACTCGCTGGAAGCGCTATAACGTAGAATATAGATATGCTTCTAATCTAAACTCCCTGTACGCTCCACTTAGGGGCATGGGGAGGAAACAAGAGCTCTCCATTACGCTTAATCTTGCGCAATGTTTATGAGCTAGATATGTTTATATCCTTAAAATACTATTTTTAATGAAAAAGATAATAAGAATGATTTTAATCTTATTTATTAAGCAGATGTCAAACTATACAATACAAATAGTATGTACAATAATATAACATGTTGTAAATTAAGTATCAAACTATTCTAATTACTATGTTTTATTTATAACACTCATCAATGTCCTCATTATTAAATTTATGTGATTTTTAAGAACCAATACAGAATAACTCAGGTTTCTTTCAGATAGTTTCATATCAGATCTTTTTCTTTAAAACTTCCAATATCGTTAACTTAGTATGCTAACTTACAAAAACATCGTAAGTTTGTAATATTAAAGGTTTTACGTTACGCACACACTTAACAGTTTTCTGTTTTTTTTTTGTCTGTTTGATAATTCTAATTTGATTTTTTTAAATTTAAAATCGTACTTCAAACTTTTTACGAATACCTACTCCATTTTTTCAAAATTGAATCTGCGTTCGTCCAAAGTGAGTAAAAATACACTTTCGGCATCTTTCACACCTAGTTTTCTGGTGTTGTGAAATCTTGAGAAAATGCTCTGTAGTTTGGTTTGAGGCTTTGACTTTTAATACATGGTACAAAAGTCCGCGAACAAACTACCAAATTTGTCTCGTTTGGTGATATTTAGTTACTAATAAACTTTTGTTATACATTTGCGAAATTTTCGATAGTTGAATAGAAAATGTTCCTAAAAATCTTGGAATTATGACTTTTGTCATCCTCCATTAAAGAATAGTATTATCCAATAGGACTTTCAGATCTTAATAAGAAGAAGATTTATGTACATGTGACACTATTTATTGTAAGTATTTCGGCTTAGTGTGGCATGTATATTTATCATCGTAAGCATTTCGCATAGCAATAAAACGATCATGAAAAACCCTTTTTCTTATACCATATCCGATAACATTTTCCCGCATATAATTATTATCTCCAACTTCATCGCTAAAATATTAACGTACGGTTTTGAAGGCAGTTTTTTTTTTCTAGCAACCCTAACTATTGTCCTATGGAGCAAACTAATAATTTTTATTGTTTATGGATGTTTTGAATAAAATTAAAAATGTCGCAACATAGAAGCTATTGGCTAAACCACCTCGGTATTTTAATAATTGTTTTAAAAGAACTTGCTATTCGAGATTTGAACCCAATTTAGGTAGTCAATAAATCTTAAATAGAATTACTTAAAAATATACTTAATACTCTACATTAAATTTTTATCAAAATACATGTCAAATTTCACTATAACGTAATTTATGGGACTACGAAAATCAATTCGTTTGCTTTTTAAAAAATATATTTTCTGGTATGCATGGTGACTTATTAACTGAATTTGAATTATCACCGAGTCAAAATACTTTCTTATGAAGGAGAATTTAAAAATTTGTTATAACCAGATTTGACATGTACCTCATTGAGAAGATAAAAAATAAAAAACGGAATGATAAGAAAACAATAATTGTTTTATTGATTATTCTATAAGGTATAAATATAATAGATATTCAATAATAATTAAGCCTATGAACTGAAAATATAAAGAAAAAAAAGGTATTTATAATATTTATTAGGGATTATATTATCTTTATGACATGTTATTTGAAGTGATGCCCTAAATTTGACTCCAGTTTTTTTGATAACAATGTTATCAATCAAATAAAAAATAAAGAAAAAAGAAATTAATTTTAGATTAGAAACAAAGATATCTAAAAAAATTGTTTTTAGCCTGATTTTTATCACAAATGACACGGTAAAAAAACTAAATCTCTTAGGCATTTTTTACACCAAATATCATAGTTTAAAAGACAGTTGGAAAATTGTATGTCTCAATATAGTAATTATTGAAAATTCAATTTGTGAGACATTTTGAATTTTCATATCTTCTTTCAAACCATAGATAATGTTGTTTTTATTAAACATAAACAAAAAAAAAACATCACAATGAAGGTATTGATGGTTTGTGAGAAAGGCGGCGTACCATCTCCACGTAATAATAATATTTAACTAAAAACTTAATTTATTCTAACATCATTATATTTTATCAAGCTTTCGTCTATGCATTTACAATTGTTTTTTGCAGAATATCAAATACTGTCCAAGCATTGCCTCTCGAAATAAAAATATCTACATAAAAATAAATCCTTTTGTCTAATAATGTTATACAAAAGCTAAATTGTATTGTTAAGATGACAAAATGACAGTATAATGAAATAAATACGGCAGTAACACCCTATTTAGGGGTGATAGGCCAAAATTGAAGTACTTATAATATGCAATAAATTTTTTTAAAATTTGGAATGAAAGGTGTAGAACTGTCAAATGATGAAAAATTATCCTCTGTATAATATTAGTTCATAGATTCAAACTGTAGGGGGCAGGACAGTAGTTATACTATCGGCATGACAAAAAAATAATATTTTGAATAAAAAAAAAAACAATTTGGCTATGCAAAAAAGTAAAAGGGATTTATTACATAAAATTATACAATAATGAATTCATAAATATAAATAAGGTATTATTTATGCATGTTTACAGATAGGATACAATGTAATATTGTATTTATAAAATATGATGATTCTCCGACAGATGTATGATATCGGTTACAATTAATATATTATAACGATCCGCATATTTCTTATTGAATACATGGATTTTGTGTGTTGCTATGTTAAAAAAACGGCAGCTGTGAGATGCGAAATCCGGTGGATGATCTTATGGAGAACTCTCGTCAGAACATCATTGCTTAGTTTCCTTTTGATTATTATATTAATTGTTTCTGAAAAAAAAAAACGTAATAATGAAACACTAATTTATAAGTTTTTGTAAATTCACAATTATATTATATTTTCGAGGCTATGACAACTTGAAGGGAAGCTAACTAAAAATAGCTCAAACAATTAAATATTCTAGGAATAATTATCAACTAGCTAGCTCAACAGACGTTTTCCTGTTTTAACTATGCATATTAAATTCAAATTGGTATAATGATAAATTTATTATTTTATAAATATAATTCCTATCAATATTTACAGCCCACAATCAGTCAATTGCACTATCAAATAAAATTGAAAGTTTCGTCAAACGCCAATTTAAATTAAAAAAAATGAAATATTTATATTTTTGTAAAATTTTGTATACCTACGTTAAGTTTTCTTAAATATTACGATGTTTTGCGCAACATTCAATTTTTTTTCTTTCATAAGAATCTTCTCCTGATAATGGCAAACACAACAAAATGAGATCAAGCATAATTATTGGTCCAGCCGTCTGTACTATGTACAAAAATGGAGCACTATTTCCCTCCAACATGGCAACATTTGTAGGTAAACTGGCAAACCTATTTCTTTTTCGTTGCTATTGTTAGGAGAAAATTTGCATGAAAGGTAAAAATAAGAAAGTTGCGGTGAAGATAAGAAAACTTAACGTAGGTAGCCTTCTTAGTGCTTTTGACAATATAGATTGTTCTATTTTTGAATTTTAGTTGGCGTTTGACATCTGTCAGTTCGTGATCTCAGAACAACAGCCCACAATTTAGGTTAATCGAGATTTATGCATATACCAAAATGTAGACATTAACTGAATGTTTATTATCGGAACCAATTTTGGTATCCGGATGTATCATAATATTATCAAATATGAAAACTTTATTTTTTTTATACAAATAATAGAGATTTGAACTTTAGAAACTCAATACCCCCTATTCTGGTTTTGGTTCAAACCGAAATAACAGTAGAAGAACATCAGTAATGAATTGTTAGAGTCATTAGTTGTTACATAGTCGTTAAAATAAGAATGTTCCAAAATTTCAGAATTAAGTTCACATGAATTAGGGACCGCTTTACGGTCCAAGTATTACGTAACGCATTTTTTTAACATTATTGACCCCCCCCCCCCCGAGATGCATCGTAATGCTCTTTGTTACCCCTCTTCCCATTCTCTAAACGTTGCCTAACGCACATATTACAACTATGTATGCCTCAAATCACAATTATTACTTGAAATTCACTAAATACCTTTGTTGCGTTACGTAATACTTGAACGCTCCCTTAAAATGAACTAATTTGAATATCAGTCTAATTAGGAACGTTCTTAATTCTTACAGAATACCAATGTGCACTAACTAAAATTGTAGCGTTCTTATTTTAGTTAGTGGGCACTAAAATTGAAATAGAATCGGGCGTAGTATCTCAGTTAGTTGTCGTTGGAACCCCGTTGTTCTGAGATTGCGAGCTGTTGGATAGTAGGCGTGATTGACAAAATGAGACCTATAAACATAATTTAAAACAGATGCAGGCAAATAGGTATTCAAAGACAGAACATTGTACGTCGGGAAAGCTAGTATAGTTATAGATGAAGGTCCAAAGAATCAAGCCAGAGGGATGATAGTAAACTCACATGGTAATGTATGTATAGTTTAATAGGAGTGTTTGCTCAGCAACATCCCTTGTTTCCTGTATCAACTGGTTTGCCCTGGTCTATCTTGACGCGAGTGGTCTGATCGTACGCCCCGTGTGATGGTGGTCCCACGCGTTGCATGATCTCCGCCGCCATTGTCATGAACGCCTGTTCTACGTTGGTTGCATTCTTTGCCGACGTCTCCAAGAATGGAATGCCAAGTTGCTCTGCATATTCCTAAAACAATATTTCAATTTCTTAACACTTTTCACCGCCATCTAAATAAATAAAAATTATTAACGAAGTAATAAAAAAAAAGGTCACTCCATTCTTTCCTATCTACACAAATTCTCTTTCCCTCCATTCAAGAAAATAATGTTCAAGGTATGTTTATACCAAACGAACATACAGTCAGAGCTGGAAAATAGAGTATACTTTCTTGATCGTTGATATGGTCACTAAGGAGATAACAGCGCAAGAAAGAACTGTCATCACCCATTAAGTATTTGTTGTTTCCATGGTGTCCAGTATAACGATAAAAGGAGGTATACTCTACTTCCAGCTCTGGCACTATGTTCGTTTGGTATAAACGCACCCTTAGACTACACCTATATGATCGGTCCACATCGTTCTAGGTCGTCGACTTGTAAAAGTGCATTTATACCAAACGAACAAAGACCCAGAGCTTGAAAAGAGAGTATATTTTTCTAATGGTTGATACTGGACACCATGGAAACAACAACTTATTAGTAGGAGATGATAGTACTTTCTGGTTACTATTTTCTTGGTGACCATACCAACCATTACTTTATTTTCATGCTCTGGGTCTTTGTTCGTTTGTTATAAATGCACCTTAACAATGCACTTATTTTTTGAGATCTATGTATCCTTTTTGTCATTCTGTCAACATATCCTCAATTTATTCATTTTAATTCTAGTCACCATGCACACTCATCCATGTTTCTATTATTATCATTCTTCACCTCATCAACCATTCTCTCTTCACATATTCTGCGCAGTGATCTCAACTTATTTTAAATGTATTTAGCCGAGAGATAGAAAGAGAGAGAGGAAAACCAACCTTTGCAGTAGTGTAGTCCACAACCTTCCTAGTTGTGAGGTCATTTTTATTTCCTACCAATAATTTATTGACACCGTCGCACGCGTAGCGATCAATTTCTTCTAACCACTGTTTCACGTTTGCAAATGATTCCTGAAATTAGAAAACATATATATAGGTATAAAAAAATTACATTAGAAAAACTAAGAATAGTGGGCTGAATGCAGGTAGACTCCCACCCTATGGTGATAAAGCCATATTTCTATGCTACATAGATTTTGTAATATGACAAGAGTACATTTATATGGTGCCATAGATGACTGTTAGCGCAACATAGCCACTCACACGCTATGATCATAGAAAATTGACAAATATATGGCGATATTGCCATAGCGTGGGAGTCTACCTTTAGACCACAAGAATTGACAAAACAACAAATGTTTGATCATTGATATCTTTGTACAACAAATAAAAACATTTTTTTTCCTGCAGGGTTATTCACGTAAAATTTACTTCGAACTAAACTTAATTATTTTTTTAAGTTGTCATTATACCACTGAAAAAAAATCATGTTTAGATAAATGAGACAAAGTCCAATTAATATAATCAAGATTGATCTTCACATATTCCGCATCTTTAGTTTCTATTGATATTTTGAGTTATGGATCGAGAAAAATTTGAGAGACATTCTAGAAAAAACAAAATAAATAAAAAATCATCCTTAAATAAGAAAATAGCTCAAAAAGTATCCTTAACAAGCTAAACTATTTAATTAAAGTTAAAAAAAACTACAATGAAACAAAAATTTCATTTTCGTACGTACATTACTTCAAGAATAATGAAGTAAAAGTTCAAAAAATGACACCCGTAAGTCTAAAATATTACACTATTTCTAAACTTGAACATTTTTGTGAATAACCTTGTAACTGTTGATATTAGAATTACATTTTGGAGTAAGTAAATTTCTTAAAACCGTGGACCGATTTAGTTAGAAATTCAGGGGTAATGAAGACAGCTGACTGCAACAGAGAGCTGCTGGAAAATATTAAAGTCTGCAAGGTTTCATATCTGAGGCGTGTTATGGTAGAAGACAGATCTCTCGGTTGCGTAATGTGTGCGATTGGAACAGAATAGGGCGAGTGCAGGAGCTGTCAAAGAATTAATTGCCAACGCGTCATACAGTTTTTAAAACTATTATTGTATTACATTGTATTCAAACTCGTTATTGCAAGCGACCATTTCGCACAGACAGATAACATAATAGGTGGCTATATCCAAACAGATTAATGAACTTGGAAACTTTACTCATAATAACACCAATGAGATAGTCAAGTTTGTTATCAGTAATGCACTTTCATTAATAACCAAGTTGAAGGATTTGAAGTACATAAGTATATAAATAATTATTAGAACTAATCATCAAAAGCCGTACTAATAGACCGTTATTATTCGAATACGCGCAGAATAAGCAAAAGAGCTACTAATAAAACAAGTAATAAGCTATAACAAGAATAATTTCCATGCCAACTTTATTTTTAGCTCCCATCAGGTATAAATAAGTAACGTTTAATGAGACAGACTACCACAGCACTCTTCATATTTTGACACTTAACATACGAAAACAGACTCAACAAGTCTGAGCTGTCAATGAATCAATCGACCGTCGGAAATATTCGTACATACTCGGGATATTCAGTGCACGAAATTTCCCGAAGGTCCAATAGGATTCGTACGAAATGCTTAGAAACCAACTCTGTAGTATGGAAGAACCACAAACAACATCATTGAGAAATGCGAGATTGCCAAAGGTATAGTTATGACACGGTATAGGATTGATTATTAGTAGTGCATGTTATAAGCGATTTATGCTGAAAAATTATTCCCGTCATAACAGTGTTATAAAGCAGTTTCTATTAGTACTAATTGGAGTAAAATATTCAGAAATTGCGATATTTGAAGATTATGTACCAATATGATGTCGATTGCAACCAGACAAAGCGCAAAGCCATAGTCCAGAGATTCCCAAACTTTTTTTATTTCCTCTTATTGATTTACAGCTTTGCTACTTACTTCAAAGATTAAAATTCCAACCATAGTGAAGTAAATTAGAAAAAAACCTGGCTGCTACTACGATTGTTTGACATAATGACTACAAATTATATAATTCTATAGATGAGAATGACTTTGGTGGTGTAAAACCATGTTTGCATTACATAATATCTTTTAAATAAGATTAGTTTAGTGTAATGTTGGTTGGACATATTATTATTGGTCTGGGCAAGCAGCCTAGGCTGATAGGCCCAAATCAATGTGGGTGCTGTCTATCATTTTGAGAAAATCATCTAATCTATATTACTTTCATAGGTAAGCGGTTCCACATATTACCCACTCTATTACAGAATAAAATTCTTTCTTGGATGACTGTGAAATTGTGCCTTGATAAGCTCCATAGAATGTCCTCTCAAATGAGTATTGGTATTCAGGGTGTAGATGGAGCTGATATCAGGAACATCATAGTAACCATTCGTAATTTTGTACGTCTCAAAGAGATCACCTTCTAGGTAGACCGTCTGGCTTTAAGTGTTCTTTAATCTTCAATTTTTAAATAGATGACCTTTCTAGTGAAACTGGTATGGAGCACATGGATTGTATCCATATAAACTACTTATATTAATGTAAAAGATTGGAGTGTATGATGAATTACCTGGTCCGTACAATCGTATACGACGATAATTCCGTGGGCGCCTCTGTAATATGAAGATGTGATTGTTCTAAACCTCTCCTGGCCCGCCGTGTCCCATATCTGCAGCTTTATCGTTTTACCATCCAAGTCTATTGTGCGTATCTTAAAGTCAACACCAATTGTACTTATATAGCTCTCCGTGTACGTGTCGTCTGCGAATCTTAGAAGTAAACAGGATTTCCCTACCCCCGAGTCCCCGATCAACAGTAGCTTGAATAAATAATCACTGCAACAGAAGAAATATCAGCTAATTAGTTCATATTCAAAGTGCAATAAACTAAACTTTGCATCACACACCCATCATTCACATTGGACTGACAAGCATTTTTATTGAATGACAGTGCAACAGCCTGCTTTTGATTCATTCTCCTCTCTCCAGAAATAGAGTTTACATAATACAGGTCAAATCTCTTTATAGCGAATACCGTAGTATTGAAATTTTCAATATAACGAATCGTCAATTTGTCCCCGAAAAGCTTCCATATAAAATGTACTGAACCAAAATTCATAGTAATGAAGTGGATCAGTATAGCGAACTTTTTTGTTTTAAATTCATGTTACAATTAGGCAGTTTGTCCTTGGCATTGGCGAGTTTGTAAGTGTTCGCCTAACATATTTCCTTCATGTGATTGATAAATCCTTTAAATTTGTTTTTGTTTTTGCAATAATAGTTTATTTGACATAAGTAGGTATAATATGGCGACACAAAAAAAATTAAAAATGTATCATTTCCTATATATACTGTATAACGAAATTTCATCATAACGAAATATTTTTTATGGTCCCGTGAAGTTCGTTATATGGAGATTTGACCCGTAGATTTTTATAGAAAATTTTTCATATTTTTATTTGTGAGGTAAGGTGGTGAAAGACTGTCTAAAAATCACCACACAAATTTGTAATAATTACTATATGCCCCTACTAAGTACCCCTTTTTTGAAAATATTATTATATTTGGATTATTATGTAGATTATAGTCAGAGTTATGTTCAAACGCTTCATGTCTCTAAATAAAAATATCCTAAGTTCAGAATAATATCTCAAAAATGCGAAAAAACGACTTTTTATCCAACACAGAGAGTAAAAATTAACTAAATTCAAATCAATACTGAATCAAGAGGTTTCGTTACAAGTTCATACTGAAAACTTCAGGCACATTTAATGTGTTCTAGTACATACATTGTATGGACAATATTTGAGACATAGTATGAACAATATGAGAACAAATTGTAGCCTCGAATTTGTACATCAGAAATCATCTAAGGGTGCATTTAAATGAAACGAACATAGTGTCAGAGCTGGCAGGTAGAGTATAATTTATGATGGAATATTTTCAATATTTGAAGCCAATATTGAAGATTGACTAGTTGGATTTGGAACCATTGGGGCTTATGACCCTCGCATTAGCGGGTGATTTAAAATGATCATTTTATACTACAGAAACTATTCACCATTAGGTTCCATTGATCCAGGTTTTTACCTCTCCAGCGATGTCGGAGGCAGGCTTTGAACCAACGTTCTTACGATGTGTGTAGAAACCTGCCGCCAGTAACCATTAGGTCACTGGCAGGTACAGCTTATTCATCAAATTTGTCATATCATATCTAAACATATTCTAGTAACATTCAGACATTAATTGTACACATTTTATTCTAATTTCTCTAACTTTGTATGGTTAAGTTCATACTAACTCTCAAATAATATTCGTAATATTACGAATAAGAGTATAATTTCTTTTGTTGTTATATGGGTCGCCATGGAACCAAAAACTAATTAATGGGCAATGACAGTTTTATTTTTGTTAAATGAATTTGTGCTCACCCAAAGTGAACACAAATTATCTCTTTGATTAAAGTTGGTGTTGTGAAAGAGGAAGATGGTTGGCACCTGGGATCGAACCCACGATTTCCGATACGAAACAACACGAAAGCCGGCGTCGTAACTGCCAGACTACCAACCACTTCCACGGTTCTTTCTCCTTGTTACGTACAACCATCAAGAAATTGTATTCTCTATTTTCCAGCTCCGGTTATGTGTTAGTTTGATACGAACTCACCTTAAATAGAATCAAATTGAAAAAAAAAACATTAGAATTATTTCCGTCATTGTTTCTGGTATATACACTGTATTAGATCATAATAGATACAGAGTCATCATCAATAAAAAATGAATCTATTCTTATTGTGTTTCTTGGACTTGAAATGAAGGTCATCAGCAATACAATAATATTATTGATCTCAGCATAATAATTCAGTAAAATTTGGTTTAAATGGGGTCTATTCTTACAACAACATATACGATAAGTTAACAGGCTTCACATGTGATTTATTTACTACAACACCGCCATCTCTTGGATTTTTTAAAAAGTAAAGCAATTACAGACAAATTGTTTTGATTGCAAACTTATGACCCATCGAACTTCATCCCGCTTCCAGTCAACGACAACTATTACATAATGCAATAAATTATTAGCTAAATTTAATTAAGTTTTTATGGCGTAAATCACATTTTATTCTGGGTTAGGTCGAAGATCCGGTCAGCTAGTTCATTGATAAAGGACAAATTATTATTTGAAAGCAGTATTCTGAGTGTGCGTTTACACCAAACGATCATAGGGCCGAATCTAGAAAAAAGCATACTTTCTTTAATTGTTGATATTGGACACCACGGAAACAATGACAAGCAAGAACTAATGGGTGATGACAGATTAGTGTCCATATAAACCACCAAGAACGTATACTCTACTTTCAGCTCTGGTTCTATGTTCGTTTGGTTGGATCATGGACGCATTAACCACTAATGACATTACTTTTTGATGAGAATGATAGATCATTTTGATTTTTTATTTAAAACATTCCTTTATTCATAAGCTATTAGAAAAATTAATTTTAAGTTCTCAAATTATTAAAGACAAACAATATTAATCTATTCCCAATTGAATAAATCCCGTCATTTCTCGCTCCACCTTCCATTTGAATATACCGCATTCAAAAAGTTTTGTGTGCCCATTATGAAGCGCTTTTCATTTTAGATTTGTTTCTATGAAGTTGATCACCTTTATAAGTAGTCTGTGGAAGTGTGTGCGAGTAACAAATACATAACATTACAGTAGTGTTTGTAATTTTTTTTCATTGATTTAATCTATTTTTATGCAATATTTAAAAAAAAATATTAGAATTCGCCACTCCTTCTCTATATAAACTATAAGTGTGGGAAATATCATACTCCTCCGTCCGCGCAATTTTCATAAAAATAGTCACAAAGTTTTTCCTTCACGTATTAATATATATAGATGATATTACTGCAAGACTGTTTTTATTTATTTGAATTCAAACAAAAGCAATGCGTTAAAAAATTTAAGTAGTGGAGTGTTTCAAGATTTGCAATGGGATAATCAAGTGAGCAGTACAGTATATTGTATTAATAACAATGGGTGTTTCCTGATAATGATTACAAAATATTTCATAATATTATTATGGACATGAAGGAACAAAACACATTTCAATAAGTTATTTTGAAAACAATCTAATTAAAGATTATTTTTGAAAGCTCATATTTCTGTACTTTCCCTTTCTGTGTAGAAAATGTGCATAAACCATCGAACTGCGGTACAACGGATGTGAAATATTTGAATTCAAAGTACGTTTCAAGCGGAAAAATAGGACGCATTCATAATCGCAAATAAATATATTAGAAGAAATAAAGATAGGTAAGCAACAGACTTTTTCTTGATAAATAAATAAAATAGGTAGAGAACGCAAGATTTAATAAAAAATTAATAAAATAAAAAAATAATCAAGTGATGAGAGGAAAAGGCAAGGATCAGGAGACAGGCACAGGAGTGGTGGAAAGGATGTGATGTTTAATTCTGTTCTTGAAAGAGAATATTGTAGGAGCTAATCTCTAATTGGTTCTAAAGCCTGACCACCTTGCAGATAACGAGCTTGGAAGATGAGGTGAAAAATGAAGAATAAGGTATTGGAATTTGAAGGATCCCACGTGCAAAAGACCGCAGGTCATGAAATGCTAATGGAATGAGTAAAGACTTATGATAGTAAGGAGTGTCGGCGTTACAGAGTACCGAGAAAAGTGATGCGTAATTTCTGTCGCTGTGACATTGTTAGTCATTTGAGTTAGTAAAAGTAAAAACACTGCTCTGTTAAACGCTTAAGTTTGTAACTGTGCTAGAGTCCAGAGACCGAAGCCATTGGCCTGTATCATCATAAGTCCCGGAGTCCCTCCTTGAATGCGTATATGGGTTTGTTTATCTCATTTCACGGAAATCGACATGGCGAGAATTCTGTCTTTTGCTGTGGTGATCGCCAATGTCAGGGTGACCCGATTTAGCACTCTTGAAGAAGATAGACAAAATGTTTCATTCCTATTTTAAACATTTTGTTTTACATCTGTCACATAGTGACAGCAAATATTTTGTGGACTAAATTAAATATTTATTATAACTAAAATAATAGTTCATCTCAACCATTTGAAACTTTGAACTTTGCACATGTCACATTTATAGTAGCATTGCAATTTACCTTAAAAAAAGTAATGTGTTTTATATAAACTCAAACCATAGAAATAATTGAGGAAAGATTTACCCAAAAACTAAAACATTTTTTAAATCAATCGATTTTGTAAACATTTCAGTTAGTGACAAACGAAGAAAATGCCTAAAATTATGCCATCAAGAAGTTATCGTTTAAAAAATGATTGTTCTATATAGGGAGACTGTACCAATAATTTTTCTTCACACATAACTGAAACTAAAGGATACTGTACATGTAGGTATATTATTATCTTTTTGTTCACTGAACAGAGGAATGCTTGTTTATTTATTGATATAAAATATTTATAGAAAATAATGGTGATTATTTTAATCAATTATCTTTGTGTATGAAAGACAAAGAATTTATATTGTGATTCATACAAATGTTTTTGTTTTCACTTTCATTTCAAGATCATCACAATAAAATTAGATTGAATACCACCATCTTTGTTGTTCATTTTAGGCAATCTAGACCAAAAATTAATTAAAAAAAGAAAACTAAATTTTAAAGCCTTTTTTGTAGTTAAATTAACATTGAAGGCATTGATTTTAAAATATAATAAACAGTAAATAATAATAAACCGTTTGTTAAATCGGATATGTATGAAACAAATGAAAGAAAATTCAATTGCAATATTATGATGAACCCATACTAGATCAAATCTCAAGTAATTAAAACAATAATTATATGGGGTGTAACCTGAATAGTCAAAGTACAAACATTAAATACGTATTAAAAATGTGATAAAGCAAATCGTGTAAATCGTGTTGTCAACATAAATGTGTGATCTACGCACTAATGAATAACTAAAATAACTTCCTGGAATGGACAGACTCGACCAAATTTGACAAAGTACTTAATATTGACAAAAGTTATGAAGGGTGACTCAGAGCCTGTCCATCTATCCTCCATATCCAAATTTAAATCTAATTAATCGGGATGAATTGACACCTATCAAGCATTATTAACATTGTTAAATACGCAATTTAAAGTGAGGCAATATACAATAAAAATAGGTGGGAGACTAGCCAGTTTCACATATAAAAAATATTAACACTGAAACAACAAAGAGCAACAATATACTCACTATTCGGGATTCATTTTTGTTTTATATTTAGTCCAATAATTAACCTAAACACAATATTTTCACAAGAATATGTTAAACAAATATGCTTCTTTGAAAACACAGCACAAGAAATAATTGAATATTATATACGTAGAACTGAACTAGAATATGGCCGCCGCCTTTGCTCTATCATTCAGCGAAAAATTGACGTAGCAGTAGATGAATAATATTACAAATACTTTACGCCCTACGGAATAATAATTAACTATAGAAAGTAATCATTTGTAAAAAAGACTTTGGCAAGTAAAAAGCGATAGCAGCGCCAAATGCGATTGTCCAACAGTTGCGGTTAAACTTAGTGCCACTTGGCAGACAGATTTGCTGCTGTCACGGATGTCTAATTTTCTATGGAATTGTATTAAGTTAAATAAGGGCTCTTTGTTAAAAGGATAAAATCATCATGGCTAAATTTAATTTACACATTTAGTAATGAAATTAAATTTGTTAGGCTGTACACTCTGTATAGATATAAAGATATTACAGTGTGGCAGGGTGATAAAATAAAGTTGAGCCATAGATTAAAATAGTTTAACTGTTATTTTAACTAAATGCGGGGCAATCAATTTATCTGAAATTTATTTTAATCAAATTATTGGTCTAAAAACACCCTTATTGCTCTGTTCTGCATATAATTCAATAAATTCTACATACCTAGGTAATATTTATAGTTGTCAAAAATATCGTTTTCCGTCTCCTATGTTTGATTTACCCCTTTAAGCATTATAAAAAATCCGATCCTCAATCGGAACAGCTCCGTGTGAATCCTGCAAGGGGGCAAACCTGGCGCGTAAGGGTAAGAACAAGAACACGTAGAAAGCCGATTCCGACCCGCACCAACCGGCTCAAAGGTTGTTGTCTATGGTTTCAATGCATTTAAATAAGCATGCCGGAAAGCGGGTTCCTGCTTTTCCTGTGGGTATCCCCATCCAAATGCATAGTAATATTCTTTGCGCCGGTCGGAATCGGCTTTCTACGTGTTCTTATCCTAACTCAGCCTCGTACGTGTGACGACACTGAGCACTCACTAACCTGCACATGTCCAGCGGGCGAGGGGCAGACGGTCCCTGCTGGAAATGGGTGAATCTGAGTCTCAACCAACCCACAAGGAGTTCGGGATCAGTATCCATGTCTGTTCCTCGGTAGGTGTGTACATCTCGCAGGTCAGTTCGGTTGCTGGCCCTTACCAGAAGATGGTCAATCTGGTTTTTTATTCTCCTGTCAGACGAGGTCCAAGTATATTTTTATGGATATTCTTGTGGGGGAACAGGAGTGTGGCGAAACAAATCAGACGGCTTCCATTATCATTTATCACTCCCATGCCATGCCTACCCATGACGCCTGGTCCATACTGGGGGTCACTGCCAACCTTGGCATTAAAATTCCCCAGTACTGTTAAGCGGTGGCGCCTTGGGACACAACTGCATCCAGACTGTCATAAAAACAATTATTCTTGGCAGCCGCATCCCCGTCCTCAGTGGGAGCATAGCATAAGAGGACCGTCAGTGTTTCGCCTGTTATCTTGAAGGACGCACTCATCAGGCGGTCAGAAACAGGTTCCCAACCAAGAAGGCATTTGTACTTAAAAGTAGAGCGACACCACTCATCCGTGCAGTTCTGTGACCAGAGTGCAGCATGACATAGTTGCCAGTGTCACTCTGCCCCGTCCCTGGGATGCGTGCCTCGCTCAGCCCTAGGATATCCAGTCCATAATCTCCCACCAACTTGGCAGCAACAAGCTCCCCGCCCGCCCTCAAAGTGCGGACATTCAGGGTCCCGATTTTCAAGCTCTTCCTAGAGCGAGCCGTGGTCAACACAGGGGGGACACTAGCTGTCTGGACCCCCCCCTGGTGGGGGCCAGGCGTCCGAGGCTTAATTTTGTTGCCTTTTCTGACCGTGTGAGTTTAAGGGCGTGAGGTGGTCAACCCTACGGCCCCGATCAGATTTTTTGATTACCTGCCTCTTACAGGATGCTCAAAAAACCAGCAAAAAGAACAGAGGTGCTATTTTAAGCCCCACTGAATGGGGATACCCACAGAAAAAGCAGGAACCCGCTTTCCGGCATGCCCATTTAAATGCATTGAAACCATAGACAACAATCTTTGAACCGGTCGGCGCGGATCGGAATCGGCTTTCTACGTGTTCTTACCCTATAGTTCTGTTGTCTGAGAGGACACAGCGCTCTCCAAGAAGCCGCGACTCACATTTTGGGAATGAGTGATTACTTCATACACTAAGTAGGTACCTAAGATTTGTTCTAAATTTAATGGACTCTGAAAGCATCGAGTAAAACTCCTGTTGTGTGCAATTTACACTACAGATATGTTATCTATTAGACTGCACTTGGAGTATTCCTGTGATGAAAATATTTTTACACGCCTTTTTATGGTCGCTTATAACTATTTTGAGCCAAAATGTAACAATAATGACTCTAACAATTCATTACTGATGTTTGATTTTTAAATGGAACAAACCACCACGGGCTTACGACCGTCTTCTACTATTATTTCGAAGGCTGGCTTAATGTGATCACTTTACGTTAACAACGTTCGCCATTAGGTGGCAATGTTTAAGTCTCCGAAACTGCTAATCATGAGAATCTCAACATGTCAAAAAAATTTCATGTATACAACAAGTAGATATTCAATAATAATTAATGAAATATATAGAGAAAAAAGTTGGAAATTATTGAGAACAAGAGAGCAACCAAAATTTAAAGACTGCGACTGCTGTCATATATTTGGCGCCAGGATATGAATATAATATCCATTTTTGTTAATGTCTCATCTTTATTGCCCATTGGCTTTGTTGGTGAACAACGTTCTAATTATGTCTAGATTCTTGTGACCATTTTTCATGACTAGATCTTAACAACTAATGACTAACAATTGTTACGTGTCTTCTACGGAGTCGGAATCTGCTTCAGCTTCTCTTCTTCTTTTAACCATGAATACTTGCCTCGGCTAGTGTTGGTAGAGCGGACTCCAGAATCTCTGGTCTTTGGAAGTTCGATCCAGGAGGAGATGATGATTTGTTTAATCAAAGATGTTGTTTGATAAATTAAGAAACACTTGTTTATTGCGTGTAACAGGAAATTGGAAAATATACAAAAGTTCAGAATTTTCACGTAATTCACAACAGTAATTGTATCAAATTTACAATCAATTAAAATGTTTGCTTATTCTTTTAAAACAACAATATTAATCACTTTTCGTATCTATGAATATAATTGGTTGGATTCTAAGGAAATCGCGGTAAGAAATGGTTTGAGTTTCTCCAACTATCAGGGAGTACTCTAAAATTTTATACGTCTGATTCCCACAAGGTGAGTTTTAAGAATGAATTTTGAAACAAAGGAAAAAAATACTTAACGGTCGTTTTACTTGGGTCAGCAGGCCCGTGATCATGTGACTATGGGTGAGAGAGATGGAAGATATCTGCCTCTCATATTCCCATACTCAGTAGCGAAAGTTTGACAACATAGGAATAGAATCTGCGTCGTAACTAATTATAAAAAAGGGGTGGAGAGAAAGTGAGTGAGTGAAATGCATAGGCATCCATCCCACTTACACCAGTGCAATTATATCCATATTTGGCAACATGACCTGTGGCCTACGTGCAAAATCGCACGATCAACAGAAACCAAATTATAAATAGATGCATACCTGTTAGTATAGGGGTAGGTATGTATAGCAATATTTGAAATTTATAAAGAATATTCCGTACTGAGACGGGTGAAGCTTCACAACAAAAAAAATACATGCTACAAATCGATTTTTAGTTACCAAAAGAAAAAAAAAGAAAAAAAAAAAGAAGATTTTGAGTACATAAAAATCTCTTAAGGAGTAACTGATCCAATAAGGTAGGATCAAGGAATTTAGAATAATCCTTGAACATTTAACTTCAAGAGTTCCAAAGTTGTAAGGGGTATACCAAAGATAGATACCCTAGTTTAGTAATTAGGTATAAAAAAAAAATTTATATTTTCATACATATAGATAAGGAATTTAAACATGGCATGAGAAGAAAATTTGATTGTGGAAGTATGGGACAACCCTCATGAAGAGTACAACCTAGATTGGTAAATTGTTTGTCACACTTTCTTACCTATTCATCCATCCCTAACGGCCTTCATTCATAACCTCTCACTCCTAGATTTATTCATCAATAATTACTATCACACGGTTAGACAAACAACACAAAAAAAAATTTATTAAATAATGGTTCCAAGCAGAGACTGCAATCCAATAATTCCACAAAAAAAAATTATTATTTTTAATCAATACAATTAACAATCCAACTGTCAAGAAGTAGAAGGTGACAGAATATTAAACATAAACATAAAAAAAGATATAAATAAAAAAAATATTTCGTACAATATTTCCTCTTCATCAAGGACATCTCTTAAGAATATCTGATAGTGCTCACTTAGATTATTATTAATATTGATTTTAAAATGCCCATAACATTTCTCAAAGTGAGAAATGTCCACTGATTTAGTTCACTGTTCACTGAGTAGTTTAAGAGCACTCCTAAGGTTAGCTTGTAGCTCAAAGGTTTGGAGAGAACTAATTTAAATGTTCTGGTGTTTGTACATAAAAAAAAATTATTATATCATTTACAATTGCATAAGAGTATCCTGCAAAGAAAGAAATTCACTTAAAAAAAAAATATATAAGAGAAAGGTATCCGTTGCCCAAAGATTACGGATCGACAAGTAAGAAGAGATGTCAAACTTCATGCTAGCTATTGTCCTGTAATTAGGACACAATACCAAGTTTTGAGCGCCACCTAGTTTGGGAAAATACGGGGAATGAACTAGGAAAATTCCAATAATAAACCAAAACAGCAAAAAAAAATATTATCTTACTTCCTGACAAGAGAGAAAGATTTGAGTATGCCAAAGTTGTATAAGATTGATCCGAGCGTCCTCATTTCAATCGAATAGAAAAGTTAAGAATATACTTAAAGAGAAAACGAGTTGCAACTCAAAAAAAATTGTCTAAGATTATTAGAGAAGTATTAACTACAAATTGTCAGTAGACTAACGTTATGAGTCGACTAAAATATTAACTAATAATTAAGAAGATTTGTGGCCTTAATTAGGAACACAAAAAAAAAAGTTTCACTGAAATTGATGTCTGCTCTACGCCAACAACGCGGTGACGAAAGATGCCATTTTTACATCAGATAGCGTGCTTATCATTGCACAGATTTACAAGCCTGGCATAACCAGAAATGTACCAAAAAAAAATTTTATTCAATACACATTATCATAAGGGTGCATTGCTCATTTACAGCTCTCAAAAAAAAAATAGGAAGGTTGAGAGTGTACCAAAGTTTATTATTGCGCTTATCATAGCACAGATTTACAAGCCTGGCATAACCAGAAATGTACAAAAAAAATTTCATTCAACACACATTCTCACAAGTGTGCTTTGCTCATTTACAGCTCTCAAAAAAAAATTAATTAGGAAGGTTGAGAGTGTACCAAGTTTATGATTCGCACAAATTTTCTTAACGGGTGCGATTACATCAAGGAGAAGTGAATTGAGCATTCCAAAAAAAAAGGAAGTGAATAACTAATATTGACCCTGTGTGTAACAAAACAGTATAGAAGGTATTACTACGATTAGGGTAATATCATGAAGAAAAAAAAAATAGTTCCATGTGGATAAATCGTGACTACAATTAACGTTCAAAAAAAAAAAATTAACAATCGCAGAAGCGAAAGACAACAACACAGAATAGTATCCGCGCTCAATACCAAACTAGAAATTATATAGGACACCTAGAATTACACTGACCCAGTAAACAAAACGTATTCGACAAAAAAAATTATTAGTGGGGAATTTATGAAAAGAGTCGATATTCTGACGCGCTTCTATGAAACTCGTTAGCCGCGATGCGGGGCGCAGGGAAGTTTTGTGGGCCGGGAGGTGGGTCTAGCGGTGCGCATGGAAGTTTTTACGGGGCGAGCGATGCAATTCGTAAACAACTGTGGAAGTTCACGTAATGTGTAATATGTCTGAACCACTCTCTCACAGGCTCAAAACATGCCATCTCGCTCACTCGCCGACTCTGGGCGGTGCTGTGTGTCGGGGACGCAACACGATTAGTGAGTGAAAAACCAGTTTAATGAAGGAGAGAACACACATTTTGTTAGTGATGTGAAGTTATAATATGAAAAGCGGAGCGGGATAACGTCACAACATTTATTTATTAAGATATTCTGGGAAGTATTTTTATTTACTACAGTCACACAAAAAAAGGAACTTAGGACGTAATTCTTCTACAAGTTATTTGAGATAATTATAATTATAAAAATTACTCGACAACCTAGAGGGATGTGGGTGGTATAGAAGATATGTTAATGGAATTCACATAATGGAAAGAAGTCTTTCATGACTTAGCCTACATCCTCGGACAAGGAACACGGTAATCTAATGAGAAGGCGTACCGAGTTCAAGTCGTTAGACGAGAAAAAAAAATTAATTAATAAAAAAATGAAGTTACACTTAGTGCAACAAAAAAATAAATAATAAAAATGGAGATCATGCTTCTTACCGGGTAAAACAGTATTTAAACGTGGGTTGTCCCAATATGATAGCCTGAAGCAAGAAGTAAGCTATCATACTGGACCACAAGGGAGAGAGATGCCAAGTAGGATCGTATACTTGGAATTCTCGCCCTGCTCCTCCCAAATGAATAGCCAACAGAAGGTTGGGTTCCAGGAGGCACACTTAGGATCTCTGAATATACTTCGATTAGAATTTTTTTTGTTAAACAAAATTCACATGTATTGGGGTGAGCCCAATTTGACTTATGATTCTGACTGTACGAGACTAGTCAGGGTGTCAAAAGATAATAAACGTATGGGAACGGGTCCTCAGGAGCCCTTTAACCATAAATCAAGATATGATAAAACCTAAACTACAACTTTATTATATCCTTTGTATGGAACCTACCGATGGATCCACTATCACAATCCTTTAGTTCAAAAATTGTTCTTGATATTTTACGTACAACCTGAGACTTAATGAAGCGAGGAGCTAATTTTTTTGAAAAATATTGCGAAGCATTTGAGAGATAATGAGATCTTCTCCATACCAGCTGACCAATTGACAAGGATATGTCTTTACGACGCAAATTATAACGGTCCTTATTTTTATTAAAAGCTTGTACTAACGTTTGTGAGACTTTATTATATAGATTTTCTAAGGTGGAAATGTCATTCAATCTTTGTTTTAAGGGATCAAATGTTTCAGACGGGGAATCATGATTTATCTGTAGTGGCTTATAAAAAGAGGCGTGGGGAATGTACTCTCTACCGAACATCAAAAAATGTGGAGAATATCCGGTAGCAATGTTAGTCATAGAATTTAAACAAGAACAGATTTTTGGAAGATGTTTACACCAATTGCGTTGGTCCTCCTCTACTAATATTGCCAACAAGGTTACTAGAGACTGATTATATCTTTCGGAGACATTATGTTGGGGATGAAAATATGCGTTATATCTAAGATCATTTATTCCGTGGGAATGTAAGAATTCTTTAAACTGTCGAGAAACAAACTGTTTTCCGTTGTCTAAAACAATCTGTCGAGGGATTCCAAAGACTTTAAAGATTCTTTCTTCTAAGATTTGAATTATACTACTGGTATTTGCGGCTCGGAGAGGAAATGCCCAAGTTATTTTACTAAAATTACAAACTACAGTGAAAATGTAACGGTTTCGCTTATGACTCAGCGGTAAGGGACCTATGAAATCCATAGATATACTTTCCATGGGACGTTCAATTTTTTTAGGGTATTTCATAAGACCATGGGGCATTTGGTTATTATACTTGTAGGCCTTGCATATTTCACACTCATTCACAACCTGTCTAACAAGAGGTAATAATCGTTTACAGAAGTATGTACGGGAAATAAATTCGTAGGTTTTTTCCATTCCAGAATGACAGTTTCCCTTATGGTAGTCCAATATGAGACTTTCTATCTTACACGCAGGGACAACCAATTTCCAAAGGTGAGTGGGAGAGTTAGACAAGGAATCTTTTTTATACCTAGAATAACGATACAAGTGTCCATCATTTATCATAAAATTAGTGAACGATTGGGGTTTTTGAAGACAAGAATTGTACACCTTTTTATACCAGGGGTCTATAATATTTTCAAACGGTTCTGGAACAGATAGACTAGAAACAGGAATACGGCTCAATCCGTCGGCAAGGTTATTTTCGCAGCCACGCTTAAATACAAAAGTGAAATCAAACTGTGAAAGTCGGCAAGCCCATCTGGCTAACCTACCAGAAGGTGAAGAAATTGAGTTTAGGTATTTTAAACATCCGTGATCACTGACTACTGTAAAGTGTACTCCGTCTAGATAGCTTTTAAAGTGTTGTATAGAATCTACTATGGCGAGAAGTTCTCTCTCCGTGGTACTATAATTTCGTTCTGGACCGGACAATTTACGTGAATGATAAGCAATTATATATTCTACTCCATTAGAGTCTTTCTGGGACAAGAAGCTGCCCAAGGAAACTCCACTTGCATCACACGTCAATGTATACGGAAGGGAATAGTCTGGTGGTTTAAGGATTGGAGCGGAAATCATTGCTTGTTTCAAGGCTTGGAAGGCAAGTTCAGCTTCATTTGACCATTCGAATTTTTTACCGTTAAATTTATTACTCGTGAGGCGAGTCAAGGGAGAAGCAATCTTAGAAAAGTCCTTAATGAAACGCCTGTAATAAGACATTAATCCCAAAAATGAGCGGATTTCCTTACTGGTGGATGGTCTAGGATAATCTTTCATAGCACTAATCTTATCTGGGTCCGTATGAATTCCCTCCCTGTCAATAATATGACCGAGGTACTTAAGCGATGATTTACAAAACACGGATTTACTGAGCCTAATTGTCAAGTTGGCTTCTTTCAAGCGCTGGAGAACAATTCGTAAGGTGGAAATATGGGAATCAAAATCTGAACTACAAATCAAAACATCATCAAGGAAACTGAATACTCTTTGTCCCAAATCGGAGAAAAGCTTATCCATAATTCTCTGCATTTCGGCGGGCACGTTTTTCAGGCCGAACGGGCAGGTAACAAACTGATACATCCCTTTGGATTCTACATAGAAGGCTGTCTTAGGTCTGCTTTCTGGACTCAAAGGAATTTGCCAGAAGCCGTAGCTCAAGTCTAAGGTGGTTAAGAACTTGGTGTCTCTCAGATTATCCAACATATGGTTGATATTAGGGAGTCTATAAGAGTCTGAGACTGTGACCTCATTCAATCTTCTAGGATCGAGAACGAATCTAGCTGTGCCATCGGATTTTGGTACACAGAAGCAGGAATTTAACCAAGGGGAACGTGAAGGTTCTATTATTTTTAAAGCTATCATTTTATCTACCTCTTGACACATCTGAACTCGTCGTACATGGGAAGCTGGATATAATTTCTGTTTAACGGGCAAACTATCACCTGTATTAATGACATGAGAAACTACATTTGTCCTACCCAAACCCATCTTCTCAAAAGAAATATTCTCGAATTCATTTTTCAGGTCATCCAAAATTTTCCTCTGCGACACTGTCAAATCGTTTATGGAGTTAAGACATTTTGGAGCTGATTCTACATTAGACGACTGTTGATCAGATATGGATGCTACCGTAACATGAGTTTTGGTGGGGAACAACCGAGGAATTATTCCTGACTTTTCCAGAAAGGGTGACCCTAAAATGAATTGGTCAGGAATGGAAGGAACAATAACAAATTTAACCTGCTGAATTTTATTGTTGTAACATAATGGCAAAACTATGGTACCTATAGATCTTATGGAATTATTGTCAACCCCACGAATATTTTGCTGACAATATTCAGGACGGAACCCTATTTCGATAAAAGACCGATATAACTGACCCCCTAGGACATTACAAGCTGATCCGGTATCAAGCAAGGCTCGGAGTTGTATTTGAGAGATAGAAAATAGCAAATAAGGGCGTCGATCTCTCTCGTTTATTACGGAAACTTTATTGACCTGCAATGTTGAAAAGAACAATTTAACACTCTGAATCCACGACAATCTTTCGCGAGCTGAGGTCTCTGGGCTCGGGAAAATTGCAGGATTCATTGTTCGTTTTTTGAATTTCTAAGTGGGGGAGGCGGTTTACTCACGTCAGGTAAGCGTTGGCGTGGCACAGGATTGAAGGGTTTCCTAAACTGAAATGAATGAACATTATTGGCACTGGGTCCTGACTTAGAGTAACAGTTTCGAGCAATGTGACCTATACGTCCGCAGTGAAAACATTTAATCATAGGAGCAGAAGGCTGTTGAGAAGAAATTGATTGAACAGGGTTTTTCCTTACTATCTTAACTTTAGAGGGAGAGCGGGTTGGAACTGTAACCGAAACACACTCCAACTCCGTGCAAACTTCATCTAGCTCAGCAATTGAGTTCGGTCGCCTGGACACTAATACACTGGCGTATCTGCTATCTAATCCTTTTCTGATGGCCTTTAGGATATCTGACATACGCAATGGAGACTGTAAGGACTGATTCAAAAGGGTTATACGTGAAATGTAATCACTAGCACTCTCCAAAGGTTGCTGTGATGCAGTTAAGATTTCCAATCGTCTGTTGCCTTCAGCATCAGGCAAATCGAAGCGCTTGATAAACGATTGTTTAAGCTGTGTCCAAGTTTTAACACTGTTATAAAATGTCCGGTAGAAGGTGAGTGCTTTTCCCTCCAAAAATTCGGGCAAGGCGGGGCCTAGGTTTTCCAGTGGAAAATTTCGAGCTCGGGAGATTTCCTCCAATCTCAAAAAGAAATCCCTAACATCCTCGACACCGGAATAATGTTGAACTGGCCATGAACTAAAATTTACTGAATGTATGATGTGTGATTGGCTAACTGTAGGATTGGGTCTATCTAAATTTCTGCGAACCGGTGTAATAATTAAATCGTTGGAAACATTAGTATTTATCATTGTCACGGCTTGAGTGGGCGGAGAAGAAGGTACAAAACTATCACGAGGTGGATTAATCTCCGAGAGGCTATCAGGGCGTTGGATACCTAACAATCCCGAAGGGTGATTGTCACGCTGACCTACATCAGACAATAAGTTAGAATTGAAAAGTCTGCATTGCCTTCGCAGAGATTCAATACCTACATCAGGCTGGATTCCTCTATTCAACAGTGCTTTAGAGAGAGTCCTGCATGTCGCCCTCTCCACACGCGGAATAACTTGATCGACCAGGGATGACATTATTAAGAAATAAAACTAGCGGAGTGTGACTATCTCAAACTTTGACCACCGTCGGGAGTATTCGATCACAAGAAAGTCAAAAAAAAAATTATTAAAATTATCGAAGTTTTATCACAACCTCACTTACTTATCCAACATTCAAGGGAGGAAGACCCTTTCTCAAGGAAAGTTATTGAATTATTGTGGCAGAACAGAGTACCCAAATGCAAAAATAAAAATTTTTAAGAAAAATTGCAACAAAACACAAAAAAAACTTTTCTAGTTGCCGTCGGCTGAATTTATCTGTAGGTATTGCAAAACTTTACGGCTCTTGGCCCACAACAAAATTTTAGCAATTTCAGAATTTAAATTGAGATAATAGAACTTGCTAATACTCAAGAGAGAAGAAAAGGAAAAAAAAAGGCAACTTAATACACCATTATCAAAAAAAAAACTTTAAACACCAGAACACTGTGTTATTGCATTATTTAGTGATTTTCAAAAGAATTGGATTATTAATTACGTTTCGCTCACCAATTTCCTGTCCGGCATCTATGTGAGTCAAGGGAGGCGCAGACAAGGTTCCTCTGGATGTCTTCGAATCTTGACGCTGCTCGCATTGCCATCAGCTCGTTCTGGATTTGATGCTCACACGTTGGATAGCGCCATAATTGTTACGTGTCTTCTACGGAGTCGGAATCTGCTTCAGCTTCTCTTCTTCTTTTAACCATGAATACTTGCCTCGGCTAGTGTTGGTAGAGCGGACTCCAGAATCTCTGGTCTTTGGAAGTTCGATCCAGGAGGAGATGATGATTTGTTTAATCAAAGATGTTGTTTGATAAATTAAGAAACACTTGTTTATTGCGTGTAACAGGAAATTGGAAAATATACAAAAGTTCAGAATTTTCACGTAATTCACAACAGTAATTGTATCAAATTTACAATCAATTAAAATGTTTGCTTATTCTTTTAAAACAACAATATTAATCACTTTTCGTATCTATGAATATAATTGGTTGGATTCTAAGGAAATCGCGGTAAGAAATGGTTTGAGTTTCTCCAACTATCAGGGAGTACTCTAAAATTTTATACGTCTGATTCCCACAAGGTGAGTTTTAAGAATGAATTTTGAAACAAAGGAAAAAAATACTTAACGGTCGTTTTACTTGGGTCAGCAGGCCCGTGATCATGTGACTATGGGTGAGAGAGATGGAAGATATCTGCCTCTCATATTCCCATACTCAGTAGCGAAAGTTTGACAACATAGGAATAGAATCTGCGTCGTAACTAATTATAAAAAAGGGGTGGAGAGAAAGTGAGTGAGTGAAATGCATAGGCATCCATCCCACTTACACCAGTGCAATTATATCCATATTTGGCAACATGACCTGTGGCCTACGTGCAAAATCGCACGATCAACAGAAACCAAATTATAAATAGATGCATACCTGTTAGTATAGGGGTAGGTATGTATAGCAATATTTGAAATTTATAAAGAATATTCCGTACTGAGACGGGTGAAGCTTCACAACAAAAAAAATACATGCTACACAATTCATTACTGATGTTCGATTTTTAAATGGAACAAACAACTACCATGACTGGTGGAGACCCGAGACAAACTGCGCATCACATCTTGCACGACTGCCCCATCCGCGCTTACCCTGGTACCATCGGGAGTGCCGTCAGCTTGTTCCCAGAATTTCTTGAATGGATGTCAGACTTTAACGCTGTGACAAAAATTCGACGACTTGCCAAACGATAAAATAACCACCACTTCTACTGTTATTTTGCTATAGCGTTTGATATCATATTTCGCCGTTTTATGTATGTTTGAAACGGTACACATTGATACATTAATTATCGAGTAGCGAGTGATTTAGTAATCACGAAATTCGTAAAAATTTGAACATTTGTAATTTCTGTAGTTTTTAATGTATTTTTTTTTGGTTAAAAATAATACTTAAAGGTACTTATTGAAGAAAAAGTAATAATAATAACTAAGTATATAATAATATTCATGAATATTTTTTATTTTTATTGATTGCAATAACGTAAAAGAACGTAAGTGTAATGGACAAGATGAACGGAAGGAAAAGTCAGACGTAGTAAAAATTCAAACAATTGTTATTTCTGAAAAAATGTGTCTTCGTAGGTACCTATACGACTGTTTTGTGAGTCGAACAGTCACAGTCGTTAATTATTGTCATTCAAAAAATTGATTTTTTTTATAATTCTATTTTCGAATAATTTTCACGTAACGGCAATAATGACAACTGGCTCACTTACTAAACGTGTGTGAACCAATCGTTTTAGTCGAGTACGTGTATTAGTTGCAAGTTGCAACGAAAATCCCGCTTTGGGGGCGTTCAAGTATTACGTAACGCAATTTGGGGGGGAGGGGGGTCTTGCAAAACGTTACTGTGTGTTACAAGGGGGGGAGGGGGGGTTCGAACAATGCGTCACGTAACGTTTTTTTTTCTTAAATAAAAAAAAATTGTGAAATAAATCTTCCAAGTTGGACACCCTTTTCGTTTATGTTTTACGAGAAGTCCCTCGATTGTAATGTACATCATTTTTTGTTCTCCGAAGTTAGCAACCCTTTTGGACAATGTTTTACGGGAAGTGCCTCGATTTTTCGTTTATGTAATGCGGGGAGTCCCTCAATTCTACTGTATGTAATTTTATTGCTCTGCGTAAAAAGCAACCTTTTTCGATTACGTCTTACGGGGAGTCCTTCGACTGCATTGTATGTCGAAATTTTCATTTCGCTCTCCTAAGTTAGCAAACCTTTTCTTTTATTTTTTACGGGGAATCCCTCGACTGTATTATACTTACGTCATTTTTATTTTATTTTCGTTGTTAGTATTCGTTAGTGCTTTAAACACGCAGTACGCATAAACACAAATTGCTTGTAGTGAGCGTTGTTAGTGAGTTTGTAGATAGGTACTATAATGTCCACAAAAGCGGGGGATTTACATAATCAACTGTTCTTGGCCTATAAAGGCTCTCATGCTGACTTTCCAACGCATCTATGTCAAAAAAATACCAATGAAATTTGAAAAACATCAAAAGAAAAATGTATGGAACATAATAAATAGTAGTATACGAGAGTTCAGTAAAAAATAGTCACTTCCAGAGTGTTACGTAACATTTAGGGGGGGGGGGGGAGGGGGGTACAGAAAAACGTTACGGCGCGTTACATGGGGGGGAGGGGGGGTAAAAAATCTTCAAAAATTGCGTTACGTAATACTTGAACGCCCCCTTTGCTAGAACGACATTTTATTTCACTAGCTTCCCCGATAGACGTTGTCCCGTCTTTTACAATGAATATTGAATTCGAATTTGTATAATATGATAAATGAGTTACTTAGATTTAACCAATGTAATTCCGACCGATGCAACCGTCAGAAATCAATTAAAATAAAATAGAAAAGTTTGTACCTACTGTCAAAACTGCCCACTATATAAAGGTAACCTACCTACGTGAAGTTTTCTTAAATGTTCTAATGTCATAAGTAACTTTTTCTGACAATAGTAAACACAACAACAACAAAATAGCGAAATTGATGCAGCCGTTCACGTATGATGTGATGCCTAGAGGAAATGGGCTCTTTTTTATATAGATAGAGATTGTTCAGGTAGGTACCTACTGATATTGTACCTGCTGAAAGCAATGTTTCCAATCTAACCCCTAGGGCAGCGATGCACAAACCGTGGCCCGCCGTCAGGTTTTCTGCGGCCCGCCGACGAATTAAAATATTGGAAAATCAAAAGAAAATTTAAAATATACCTGAGTAGATAATTTTATACGTTTACCTACGTCGCGCTGGGAAGAAGCCAGAGTCTGCCATGTGTTTTTGGATTGTTTGTGATGGTAATTGATGTTCTGTGCGACATTTGAAATTATTTTAATTATCCATTATAATAAGTGTATTGTATTCAGCGCGATGTGACTTGCTATCTCTCTTTCGAAAGAAAAATGACAATGGTCTCTCTTAAACCATAGATAACAATATGTCTTAAACCAACCCCGTATTTATAGGTAGGTGCCTATACTTGAGATCAAATCCATAGAAACCACCAAATAGTGCTATGATGCATCACATTATGTTAATCAGTAGAAAAGCCAAACTAGTAAACGATATAGGTTAGGTACACAATTCTTCTTCTTCTTCTTTTATTAGGCAATCCACCCAGGGGGGTGATGTGTGCCATTATCAAGACTAATAATATAAGAGTTCATAGGACAAATCTACAAAGATAAAAAAAAAAAGAGAAAGGAAACAAAACAAAACAATGTCATATCTTAAGGTTGTTCACCGAAATAAATCGGCAGATGTCCCTGTATATGTCTGTATTACAAATATTCAGTAAATATGTTGAATTTATAGGACCATTAACAACAACATGCTTCCTACCAAAGACGATATTCAGAGGAGTTCTTAGCGAGCAATCGAAAAATATATGATCTAACGTCTCCTCATCTTCACCGCACTCGCACAAGGGACTGTTTTTAACGTTAATTTTAAACAAGTGATTCGAGAGGCAATTGTGACCAAGACGCATTCTGCAAATCGTGCTAATGTAATACTTGGACAGTTTCATTCGAACAAACCATGGCCTTGAACATACATCTTTTTGAACCAACCTATATGAGCGTCCTTTATTATTGGACGCCCAGTGTTCTCTCCACAGTTCAAGGTACACAATTAAACCCTACCTATAAGTATTAATAATTATGCAATTACTGCACAGTTTAATGAACTTATTAGATATGAGTATAGAAAAACGATTTTTAATTATTGGTCCGGTGGTATGCTAGTGATAAACAGAAAAACGTTTACCTTTCAAACTGTCTCAAACTACAGTGCGACCTCTTAATCCAAAGATTCTCATCAAAGAAACGTTGGATAAAAGATCTTTTAGATAAAGAAAGTAGTATATACCAACTGTCAACATAAGGGTGCGTTTAAACTAAACGAACATAGAGCCAGAGTGGCTAGTACGAGTTTTATCGAAAGCTAATTGCACGCAAATAAGCGCTTATTAGCGTGCAAATAGTATTCTTAAATCATACGATCGAATCATTATATTATTTTGGTATGAAAATTTTTCGAAACTCTTTCGATGATCGTTTCGATATTCGATCATCGAAAACTTATACTAGGGCTACAGAACTTGAAGTAGAGTATATTTTCTTTATCGTTGATATGGACACTAATTGTTAATAGTGCTTGGTTATTGTTCTCCACGGTATCCAATATCAACCATAGAAGAAGGTAGGTAATATGATCTGTTTCTAGATTCGGTTCTGCACTGAGTACAACATATTATTAGAGAACTTCTATGGATGCGCAGAACCGAAAATTGGTTCCTTTATTCAACATCACGTGACTGAAGATAAATTATCAATAATAATTCATTTTACATTTCACTCGACAAAGAGTGCAAAGGGTTAAAAAAAATCATTATACTTTCATCCACAAGCACAACACAACAAAGCCCATAGGTACTTTCTTTAACTAATTATATGATTAAAATATAAAATTCCTCTGTGTTAACGCTTAAATATTATTAAAAATAAAAAATTAAATGTCACACACCGCTACCGACAAACGTCACAGTTTGTATGAGTTTAACAGCAGTCACGTGGTACATGTTGGTACCATGTGCAGTAGCACATAATTTCTCTAGTATTATTTCTTCTCAGAGGTACGCACAGCGTACAGAAGGTCGAGGGTTCGAATCCCGGTCCCTACCATTTTCCGCTTTCACGATACAACCCTTTCGTTAGTGTGCGAAAGATGTCAAAAGCGTATTTGTCTGCACTTTGATTGAGCAAGCCTAAATTCATGAAAAAATAATACCATATTTGCGGTAGCGTTAGTATTGGTGCGCACTTAAAGCGCAGTCTATTTGTTTTAGAGACCAAATAGAGACCTAAAATTAACGTTTTCATTATGTTAGTTAAAAAATAGGTGACGTAAGCCTGACAGAAGGGAAGAGGGGTAAAAAATCCTGAAAAATACAGAAAGGAGGACATAATAAGGATATCACGTATATACTTATTTTTCATTTAACTCACGTCAAGCGGTACGTGGTGTGGGAAATTTTTTAAATTTATAGATCGATCTACCATCATACCAAGAATTGTTGACAAGCTCATAAAAAATGTGGTTATTCTGCAACGTCAACACGTATAGCCAGAGTTGAGGGTTGTGCAAAATATTACTAATATAAAAAGAAATAATCGATGCCTGATTTGAATCGTGTGAAGTGGAGAATCTTGAGGTGCCATTGTATAACTTTAGTTATTCCTATTTTGATTAGATTTAATTAGAAAAAAAAAACAACAATGGCGTAAAAAACTATGATTTTTTTTTGTTGATTTCACATTAGTTCTAACCGACGCACGAGAAGTTGTCCAAATTTCTTGACCTTGAATAAATAATAATATAGTGGAGTTTTCCCATGCACCTAAATGGGGTAACAAATCCAGAATTAATAATAATGAAGAATTTATTTTTTCGAATTAACTTAACACTCCACAAGTTTGTGAATTTTTTTAAATCCTTAAATCAAAAAAAAAATACAATACTTTTGAGTTTTGTATTAGGTGTGAATTGCGAAAAATTGTGAAGAATAATCGTAATAGTAATTTGAATTTGTCTCATTTATCAAAATTTTTATTTTTTTATTTCTAGCTTTATAATTCCCCTTAAGAAAATAATTAAGTTTAGTTCAAACTAAGCTGTTTCTTGAATACCTCTGCTGGATCTGAATATTACAGAAAATATATGCTTTGGCGAGGCTTTCAGGCGACCACCATGCTCTATCGCATCTAGGGAGCGAACGTGGAAAAAAAAAAAAAGGAAATTGTATTATTTTCAATTTCGAGCCGCCACTGATCCCAACCAAGTCATTATAAGAGGTCAGGGGCATTAATTGATGTTTCATTATTTCCGGAGATTCCTCAAAGTAAACAATGCCTTGTATTTCTGTGATTAAATACGTGCTGATAGTTCATCTCTTTCTTCCTTTCCTGGCTCGTCCTTCGGGAGCCGCCATCTACAACAACGCTCTGGATTTGACAGTCAGGAAAACGCCTAGATGTAAGTGTCATCCAATTTATTTTGCAATAAAATATATCTATATCTTCTGCTTCTTTCCTTGAGATGGATTTTTCCATTACGTTTTTTTTTCTTTTTATTTTTTAGCTAGCGCCCTTGAGGTGGCTTTAATGTCACAAAACGGCGCTATATAAATTATCCTATTTATTATTATTATTAGAAGAAGAAAAACAAATAGGAGAGGGTGTATGAGAAATGATGTTGGTGGAAGAAGCGAAAGAAGTGTGCTTGAATAGAAAAGAGTGGAGATCTGTACCACTAGTATAATAAGTTTTCGATGATCGAATATCGAAACGATCATCGAAAGCTTTCGATGAAACTCGTACTAGCCCCACTGTTTGTAATGCTACATTTACACGCTTGCCATGGCTTGGCAAGCCACCACAAACTCCAAGCCTTCACAAACGCTTGGACGCCATTTACACGTTGGCGTGCGCGTCGGTATTTTAATGCATTTGCCGCAAATTCCTTTGAACTGTGTTGAAAAAAACGGACATTTGCCCAAAGGGGTACAAGCATTGGCAAGCTCACACAAGCCAAGGCAAACACCCCGTTTACACGTTGGTGTTTGTGGTGGTTTGCCAAGCCGTGGCAAGCGTGTAAATGCAGCATAAGGGGTGCTGGGCAAAAAAATCTGGTAATTGTTATTTGCTATATTTCAGGGAACTTTCCTCTATTTGGAGTTGGCGTGGCCTGCAACGGATGTCCTCCAAGGTCTTGCGAGAATGACCCAGCCATCATCTATGGCTACTGCTGCGGCTGTGCCAAAGTCTTAGGTGAGGAATTGAACCTAGAACCTAAAAATTGAACTTGAAATGATGAAAAAAAAATTAGCCAACGTAAGTTTTTTTGGACGAAATTGTTATTCTTTGCTTGTACCAGTTTATTTATTCTTCTTCTTCTGCGGTTTCAATCACGTGGATTGGTTGGCAGCAAGCGCGAACATCTCCTCCTCTACTCCTCTCGGTTCTCTACTGTTCTCTTTAGTTGTATGAACTGTACATGTCCATGTCCTGGTATATTTGTTGCAAATATTCCTGAGGCGGATGTCCTCTACCAATCGAGCCCTCGACCATTTCATCAATATTGTATCCAGTAAACAGTAAAATTTCGTGTAACATGTCCAGAAGTCTCGCGCGCCTCTTCGATATGATGGTAAATATTTGCTTTCCTCTTGAACCTTGGCAAGAACCTTTTCGTTCATGATATTATGATCCCTCCAAGATATTTTTATCATTCACCTTTAATTCGTCCACATTTTGAAGGCCTCCAGTAATTAATTTCCGTTTTTTTTTCACCCATACACCATATTGTCAAATGCTCCATAAATATGGGTCTTAAATTATTGTTTACGAAGTTTTAGGTCTACATATTCCTGTATTTAAAGATCCTTGATTTTTCGTTTAAAGCGAGTCTGTAGCTTGTGGAGTATGCTGGTAAAATAACCAATAAGTTAATTTGGCTTTACTTTAGACGGGATAGTGTGCTATAGCCAATGCCAATATCAATAAACAAACAAAAAATACACGCAGGGTAGGAACAACACGAACGAGTCTAATATTTGAAAATTAAGGTCCCATTCTTCCAAAATAGTAGTTTTTGACACTTTTTCCTAATCGATTATACTTACTTAATTTTACATATAATGGTAGAATGAACATTAATAAAATAGTTTAGCTAGCTTAGTTGCGGAAAATGTGAAAATTAATCTTAATAATGATTTTGTTTCATTTACTTAATTTTTTTAAGGAAACGACACCTTAAGTGAATAATTAAGTTTTGTAAACAACTAAACTTTTTCGTGAATTAGGGAACTGTATGATGTATGGAATAAGACAGTTTTTGTGAGTTGTATGGACACCATTCAGAAAGAAAGCATCGCAGAAAGTAAAACTACATTCCTTCTTGCTTCCTTCTCAGCCTGTATCAGTCCACTCCCGGACATAGGCCTCCGCCAGACTCTTCCACGAAGCTAGGATTTAGGGCGTAAGCATAGGAGGCGTTTTTTTTCATTTTTCGTCTACTCCAGCGACATTTTAACCCTGTCACTTGTGTTAAAATGTCCGACACTCCTGTTCTAGCTCTTATTATGGTGTTTCTAATTCTGTCCCTAAGACGTACACCCAGCATGGCTTGTCTAATTGCTCATTGAGCCACCCTTAATTTCTCAGCACTTCTTTGGGTCAGCGTGATGGTCTCAAACCCATAAGTAGTACTGGTAAGACACAAGCCTCGAAAGCCTTCCGTTTGAGGTTGATGGGGATTTTAGGAGACTTTAATATGTGAACCAAATTTTGGAAAGCTGGCCGTCCCAAGCTAGTCCTTCGGTCTATTTCTGTGATCTGATTAGCTCTACCCAGCATCATCATCAGATAGACGTAAGAATATCCAGTTGAAAAATTACATTCAAGTCACAAAAATCTATAAAGTCGATGTTTTTTTTTCCATGAACGTTTTCATAAAAAAAAAATCACGAATGTAGTCCTCAAGTCACGAACAGAAAATAAATATTTGATCTATGGATTGACTTCCTATATTTTTAAAAGTTCTATAATTTAAATTTATTTGATTCTTTTTAAGATGTAACTTCACTGTTTTTTTTTTAATTAGTTCTTTCCGGTTCGAAAATTAAAAAAGCGTTCGAAAAAAATTTGAACTTATAGCAACACCATGATTAAAATATATGTTTCTTCATTTGCAGATCGACTCCCTGTACTGTGTCCTCGAGTTTTGGATTGTCCACTGAATGGTGGGCCCCTGTGTCATGACTACGAGTACATGATGTCTTGTTGCTGTTGAATTCCCTCCAATAATCATTCACACACTGTACACAATCTCATTGCATACAATTTAATATTTTTATATTTGTGTTAAAGAAGAAGGAATATATTTTTATTGTAATTAAAATGGAAAGTTTATGATTTGATGTTTTAATTTTGCAACGTGGGAATCCACTCTCTCTCGAGAGTGATCTGTGAAATCACGCAAATTACACACGTTAAAAATTTGAACAGCAAAAACAGATATAATTTTGAATTTAGAATGAAATAGAAAATTTATACTTCCATAGACAATGATCATAATAGTTTTCCAACAATAATAATAGAAATTATGTATTTCTGTGGTTTACCGTCTATAGTCAAAACCTATGGTGGTAATTCAAGGGTAATTCAGATAACCTATTTTACGTTCTTAGGTATTAATTCATCTTCCATGAATGCACTTTCTATTTTTTACTGTGTGTAAATTTATTCCACTACTGATTTTGTATACGGATAGAATCTTTCATACCTATTTTATTATTAATTTTAAGAATGTGAAATAACAGTTGTTGTTTCTTCTCTGTACCAAATGATTTTTATGTGGCAAACACTGCAAGTGTATTGCTTTAATGCAAAAAAAAGGAGACTCACTCCTTTATTGAACCCACAATTTTATAATTATTATTCCCTATATTTATGTGATATTTTGTGAAATTATTATGTATGGAACACTTATAAATTCATATATTGAAAAAAAGTGTGAATATTTTT
Source organism: Mystacides longicornis (assembly GCA_963576905.1). Taxonomy (NCBI): domain Eukaryota; kingdom Metazoa; phylum Arthropoda; class Insecta; order Trichoptera; family Leptoceridae; genus Mystacides; species Mystacides longicornis. The sequence goes on along the minus strand of OY756439.1, from coordinate 4,731,848 downwards.
TAAACCCTCTAATAAATGGATTTTATTTTTATATCCTGCATAGCAAAAATTTGTAATAAGTATTTATTTACGCTTTTTACAACACTTCAATAATAATGAATATAAAAAAACGTTTCTATAGACATTTACGGATCAATTTTTAATTATTGAATTTAAAAATAGAATAAATAGTTAGTGAATTCAAGATAAAAATCGATGCCAATAGGACATAATGTTCTATGTCAACTTTTCAAATTTTAAAATCATACAGAAAAGTCGATGCATTGGAATATTTTGAATTTGGAATGCTTTTCAATTCGTATTGATTCAAATTAGGAATTCACAGCGTGTATTTGTATTTCTCCAAGCTTATATTGTGCGTCCATCATAGCAGGCGACGAAGTCAAATGGTGACGGAAAGCCCTAAGTTTTCTCAGAAACTCAGTAGTCTAAAGGTGTATTTATACCAAAGGAACAGACTACCCAGAGCTTGGTATATTTTCCTAATCTTTGATACTGAACACCAAACCATCTTAACTTTTTTTTTCTTTTTTAATGACATTACATCCAAGAAGAATGATGAAGCCAATGACGCTATTCCATTATGAGTATTTAAATCAAGTTAGAAATCATTAAACAATTAATTTTCTTCTTATTATATCATTGAGATTTTGATGTATCGCTATAGATTTTAATGATTACAAGCAGGAAACATTTACTGGATACAATGCGTCAAATACGAACGAAAAGTAGTCCGAGTCGCAGAGTCTTTACACATATTTCACGTACGATCTTATTTCACTCTAAAAACGTTTACATCAGATAAAGACGTATAAGGACTCAATTTTATTAAAAATTGGATGTAACACATTTTGTCTTTTAAGCATCGATATTAGAGCGTAGAATCGTAGACTGGCAAAAAATTGAATCTAATCGTTTTAAAACCCTAAAACATTTTTTATAATCTCCCTGCTACGGATCAGTAGTTTCATGTACCTACACTTGGGCGTTCGTGACAACTTTCAAGGATATTTTGACAAAAAATACAAACTATAGGTATGTACCTACGATCAACCTCCAGAATACAATTATATGGAAAAAAATAACTTTATGTGTAGGTACATTACTACCAGTGGCGTTCCTATACCCTGGTACTCTTGAAATGCGACGCTAGCGCACGATTAGTGATTTGAAGAACATGTGAAATCGTGTAAAATTTGAAAATTGGTATATACCTACTCTTGATATCGTTTCGACAATTACTCGATTCCACGGAATTGTATTGGAATCGTCTAACTGTCATTACTTACAAGTACGCAAAAAAGTAACTTTTTTGAAATCGAGAAGACGTATTTTAATTGTATTTCATAAAAATTGGCTCGTCTTGCATCATTTTTTAACATTTTGGAAAACGCTCAACAATTCAATATACTTCAACGAAATAACTTGCATAGAATAGCAAGATATTCGCAAAATGCGTTTAGCATGAGTAGTGGGGAATTTATTGTATAGCAAACTATAGAATATCAAAAGAGATGTTTGAAGTTTGTGCGGGATTTTGGAACCTCATAATATGGCAAGACGAAGTGATATCTGTGTGCAAAACATGCAACTCGACATCATTAGGTACCATTGGAAGTCATGAAAATGATAATATAACCATACCCACAGCACCAACAGTTCTTTCTGCAGCTCATGACTGAAGCCAGATATGAGTTAATTCATCAGCTGTGGAATTCACGTCATATGCGAATATGAATAATTTAAGAGAGTTTAAGAAATAACCATTTAATTATAAATAGCTTCTGTATTGTGAATTCTATTACACGTTTCATGTAGGATAATAGTAGGTATATGTAAATTGTCAAGGTTTGTAAAAATAACAAAATTGTAATATAATATAAAATACATAATAATTCTATTGACTATTAATTATACTAGACAATTAAATTATAAAAAATAAAATATAGAAAATAAAAAACTATTAAAACTAATTTTTGTTGGATATTGCCTTTGAAATCTCCCTCGAGGCTGCTGCCGCTTCAGCAGACCCTGAACGAATGGCAGCAATAAGTAGTTGCGATTAAAATTCGGATCACTGTCCCAATTGTTCTACAGCTTCTTTAAACGCAATTATTGCTGATATGCGTTCTGCTTCCACCCGTTTTTCTTCCATTAATGTGAGACTCTCTCGTTATTTAAACAAATTTATAAAATATATACGATTTATTATGATATTAAAATAAATCAGCAAATAAAAAATGCAAGCATTTTTTATAATTATAATAAAATATAACGCAACACTCTAATACAGAAACGTCAAAATGTATCCCAATCCAATCCAAACTCCTTTTAGACCCCACTTAGGGGCATAGGGAGGTAACAAGAGCTCTCCATTGCGCTCGATCTTGCGCAACGTTAATGACCTCCTCCCACACCATGTCCAGATTCCTCAGCTCTGCCTCGAAGGAGCGGAACATAGTATGAGAGGGTCTTCCTCGTCTCCGGGACCCTGATGGGAGGAAGAACGGAGGAGGAAGAAGAAGAATGACAAAATGTATATTTGAAATATAAATGAGTGTTTCCATTTATAGAAATTAAATCCTTAAATATTATAGCAACGTCAAATTATTATATTTGTTAAGTAGGACAGTTATAAGTAAATCAAATTCGACTTATTTTATGTTTCAAAAAAAAAAATATACCACTCACGGATGTCAGGTTTACTTCCTTACAGTTTCTTTGAGAATAACGCGACATAACAACAATTATCAATTCCTTATTTACAGCGAAAATATTTTTAATATTGCAATAACAAACTTGAAATGAAAACGTTTTCACGGCTTGGAACGCCAATCTCAAATCCGATAAGAAAAAATAACAACCAATGACTCTAACAATAATTCATTACTAATGTTCGATTTTTAAATGGAACAAACCACTACGGGCTTACGACCGTCTTCTACTGTTATTTCGAAGGCTGGCTTAGTGTGATCACTTTACGTTAACAACGTTCGCCATTAGGTGGTAATGTTTGTCTCCGAAACTCCTAATCATGAGAATTCTCAACATGTTCAACATGTCGAAAAATCTCATGTATGCAACAAGTAGAAATTTAATAATAAAATGAAAAATAGAGATAAAAGTTGGAAATTGTTGAGAACAAGAGAGCAACCAAATTTAAAGACTGCGACTGCTGTCTTGTATTTAAATCCGATTCCTATCGCACGGAATTTGGTTCAAGAGTAGGTACGGTTTCGAAATTGGAATCGAGATTGTGATTGAAATTGGAATTGGGTTCGAATCGAGTGTCGAGAGTAAGCCAGCAGGTATAAAATACTAAAGTAACGAACTCATCTCTACGACAATTTTTCCGATAAAAGGAAATACAAAGAAGTAAGTAGGTATATTTGAGAAAGAGAAAATGTCCATTCTCTCTGCTTACCCCTTCAAAGAAAGGACCTAGTTTGTGATAAAAAAAAGTAGATTTTTATACTGTGTAATAGACAGAGTCAATATTTTTAAATGTATATTAGCGTAGGTATTCTGCGATTCGGCCCTGTATCAAACTAGCAGAAAATAAAAAAAGTCGGTTAAAAAAAAGACAAAAATCTATTTCGAATGAAATTACGATTATAAAATAATGTCCATGACCATTCAATTCAATACACGACGAAAAAACATAATTCAGTAAATTTGTTTCATCTTTTTCAAGAGGTGTCTTCTCAAGTTTTGCGTTTTAGGCAGCCAGTAATAAAAACCCTAAATTTGTCAACACCACCTATATAAGAAAGTCATGATTACCTAGTTTTTGTCTATGTATATTTATATCAAAATAGAAATAAATCATTTATATATTGAAGCGGTTGGTGATCTAGCGGTTACGACGCCGGCTTTCGCACTGTTTCGTGCGGATGTCGTGTGTTCGATCCCAGGTGCCGACCATCTTTCTCTTTCACGACACAAGCTTTAAGTAGCTTACTGTGAAAAAGTCAATGAGTGTATTTGTGTTCACTTTGAGTGAGCACAGATTCCTTTAAAAAAAATACTTACATAAAAATGGAACCCTATATCTGACAGTCCCTTGATCATGTCATAGCGCGTGAACGGCTCGACAAATTTTGCTAATTCTATTTTTGTTGTGTTTGCCATTGTCAAAAAAAGTTCCTATTATGAAAAAAATGGTTGCGTGGAACGTTAGAAAATGTAACCTGCTAAAATCGTTTAGAACAGATTTATTTATTTAATAGAGACACCAACAGAACACTGAACAACACAAACAAAAAAAAACATGAAACAAACACATCGAATATTCAGTGCTCCAATAACAGGTATCTCCCGCATAGCTATTGTGCATAGTTGGATGTTAACAGACGGATGGATATTGGTTGAATAGGTATTAATCTATTATATAAAAATGGAGAGCTTTTTTCCGATGTCATCGCATCACGCCTAAACGGCTGGACGGATTTCGCTAATTCTTTTTTTGTCGTGTTGGATTTTATCAGGATAAGGTTCTTATTAATGAAAAAAATAAGAAAATTGCGTGGAAAATTTTAAAATTTAAGAAAACTCTAATTAGGTAACCTTTTTAATGCTTTCTACTGTGTAAGTCAATTGCAATTTTGAAATAAATTCGTTTTTGTAAGAAACTGTCAGTTGTTTGATAGTTGGTGCGATTAACAGAATGTTGATGGAAAATATATGGTTTGAAACAGATGCATCGATCTAAATTATATTGGTTAAATTCAAGTTAGAAACACAGGACAACGTCTGTCGGGAAAGCTAGTATAGTAATATACTTAATATGCATGGCGTATATTTCTACAACTGACATAGTATAATAATACCTACTACTTAAAAAATAATATTTAACTACTGAAATTTCCGTTTTTAAAATAATAAAACAAATCTTTGCCATTTTCATTGTGGTTTTGTTACAAAAACCACCAAAAAAATCTGAAAATTACTTAATAGGTAGGTAGCTATTACAATACCGACATATTTATATAGCTACGTTGCAATGAACATTAATGATCATTTGTTGAAAATCTCGATTAAAAAAAATATATATAAAAAAATAATAGGTATATTTGACATTTTTGTGCTGAAAATGGCGGCTTTCTTTTAAAATATAACATTTTTATAGTAGTTTGTTCATGTAATTGTGTTTGCACCGGCAGCGATACGTCGCCACGACAATTCACGAGCGTATGAAAGAGAGGGAACGATTTACGCCACTCTACGATGAAAAGTTTTCTGTGAATGATTCAGTTCGTCGCGTCAGTCCGGCGCCGAATATTTTGATGGGAGGTTGTGTCGGTTTTTTTTTGTCTATGGTTTTATATTTTTCACCCCCTAACAACGAAGTGTATAAACAAAGCCATCAGCCCTACTGATCTATATTTTTGTCAGTGAGTGAAAGTGTGACGCAATTGTTTGCGTGATTCAGTTTTGTGATTTTTATTTAGGGTGAGTTCATTTTATTTTCAAAATATCGAACTATTTGAATATCGAACGTGTTTTGACATTTACGAAAATTTCATAACTGATATCTCTGGTTCAGTTTTTATGGATGAGTAATAATTGTTTGACAAATAATCAATGCGAGTGAGTTTTCGTAAATGAAAACTTTATTTTTTTTTTATGCAAAATAATTAATCACAGCGTTCAATTTTATCGAATAACCAAGGTAAGCTTTTTACATTTCGTATTGTTGGTATTTTTCTGTCATATACAATGGAAAATTTAGAAGTTTTCTTTTCAGAGTAATCCAATTATTTTGTGATAAATAACCTGTCATTGATTTGTTATTTAAATGTATGTTTAAACAAATTTGTGTAAGATTGCCGGTGATATTGTCATTTCTAAAGTATAATGATTCTTGAAATACATCACGTTTGGTTGATGGTTAATTTTCTTTTTTTTTTATAAGTCAAGTTAGTGCAATGTTTATTCGGTTAACCTACAATAATTCATGTTTTCTTGTGAAAGTTAGATTCTGTATTGTAATAATGCATACCTAATGTTATTATCTTAAATAATGAAAAGGAACATTTTTAAATAGTTTTTTTTTTAATATACACGGTGTAACTTTGGTAGAGGATAAACTGAAGCAGGGAGGTAGAGGACCTCCTTGCTTCGGTATACCTATCGATTTGACCCCCATGTATGTTCAGTTCAGCGATATTGGGTGGTTCAAAAGTTATTTACCTTTTGGTGAAATTTGAATAAAAACCGGATTTCTGACTAAACTACGTAACTGCGGCTAAACTATTTAGATTACGATCATGATTTTTTTTTCTGGAAATAGTCCGATAGTGACCCTTACGCAAGGTATTATTGCTATGAGTCAGCACCCGATAGCTTTTGTTCAAAAAATCATTTTTCTAGAAATCAAAGACCACCTTCCTCTTCGCGACACAAGCTTTAAGTAGCTTACTGTGAAAGAGTCAAAGGGTGTATTTGTGTTCACTTTGAGTGAGCACAGATTCATTTAAAAAAAAATTCCAAGCAAAAATTTTCTAAAATCTTTCAAAGGCTCTAGACAAAAAATTACACGGAACATTTTTTTCTACAAACTATCTTAAAAACTTCTACTATTCATGGAGAATCATCCCAAGCAAATTTCATTTGGCTGGTGTAATGGATCTCATAACTTATGCAAGTATCAATATTCAAAAAAAATTTTCATTCACACACTGCCTCATATGGGTAGTAAAAGACAGTTTTTATATTATTTGTGGTACCTAAATGAAATGCATAATTTGATGTGATATTTTAATGAAATAAATTATTTTATTGAAATAAAGATAAAAAATATTGTTATACACTCTTAAAACTATAATTAAAATTGTAGTACTTTAGAATAAACATATGGTTCCTTTGTTTAGCCTGAAACCAATATATCCCGTTATTGTTCTATAATATCAGGTATTTATTTTTATGATATGGCTTTTCATAAGAACTTCCAAAGGCGAAATTCCATCGGGTTGAAGCTGGGGACCTTAGGGGCTTTCTTTTGGACCCCCATGGACACTCCATCGACATGTGTAAATTATGTCGATAAATGTTCTCACTTAATGGTTCTCAATGTGGTCCCTTTGAATCATTAGGGGACTCTAAAATCATTAAGGGGTTCCTTAACAACGTTGTAAATATAAAATGCTTAATAGGTAGAATACAGGTGGTAAATCTGAAGTAGTTCTTTCTGTGAGCAGTTTCCAATTTAACCACTGGTTATCATTTTCTTAAAATAGATTATAATATTGAATGGGTGCACATGGCAATGTCTATTTGGCGCTTGGTATCATTTTATCTCTCATAATGCATAATGCTCGTAATAAAATATATTAGAATCGACTTAGCGATTTCAAACATACAGGGCCGCGGCCGGTTTGATGTAGTTTTTATAAGATGTGTCATCATAAGGTATCATTCAGTTTTCCACATACATCAAATGCTATCACATCAGTATATTTTTATATTTTACAATTTTAGAAGAAGTGGTTGGTAGACTGGCGGTTACGACGCCGGTTTCGTACTGTTTTGTACTGAAAGCTGCGTGTTCGATCCCAGGTGCCGACTATCTTCCTCTTTCACGACGCAAGCTTTAAGTAGATTACTGCGAAATAGTCAAAGAGTGTATTTGTGTTCACTTTAAGCGAGCATAGATTCATTTAGGTATATATAAAAAAGTCAGATATACAAACATTGATGCTATAAATAATATTACACAGAAGGTATGATAGCAAAAACATTAGTAAGCAAACCTTAATTGCGGAGTCAAAAGATAAACAACAGTAAAAACCTAGGTTATAGTCAATATCGTGTAAGCTCCGCTGAAGTAAAAGGGTGAGGGACAGGAATAAAAGACATGGAAGTAGAAAGAGAATGTTATTGCTCTAACGCCAAATGTGTTTCTACTCTATCCATGCATTTTTTTAGAACGAGGAGTGTTTATCGTCGCGTCGGCGTCGGTGAGAATATGCAGATTCATTTATCAAAAAAAAATAATCAGGTACCTACTCCCTGACTGACGTCACTTACGGACATAGGGAGGCACCAAGAGACCTCCACAGCGATAGACCTTGCACGGCTCCAATGACATTCTCCCACACCATGCCCAAATACCTCAGCTCTATACTTCGAAGGAATGGAACACTGTCATTCGACATCCCTATCACATGTCCCAACCAAGTCCATCTCCTCTCCATAATGGTAGACGTGACTGGGTCGGCGTATAGCATCATTCATGATGCGGTGGTAGGTAAGTACTAGGTACCATCATATGCACAATATTCTCCTGAGGCAATACGTTTCGAAGGCGGAGACTTTCTGTGTCTGGGCTTTGGTCAGGTGCCAGGACTCACACCCATGCATACAGGAGAATGGGCAACACACACGCATCAAACAGTTTACACTTCGTCTCGACACTAAACGCCGACGCCTTCCATAATTTGGTCATGTTGTTAAAGGCGCCACTTGCCATACCGATACGTATCGGGAGCTCAGCCTCGATGTCACCAGTGGTTGTAATGTTGCAAGAAATAATAAAGTTTGGAATATTTTTAAGGCCAGCCCTGTCGAAGAAATTATAATAATAATTAGTTTTATTAGGCAATGTGCTGTTCTATCAAAAGATATTATTCGTGCGGATATGGTCTCAAGTGTCTTGCGGGGAAGTAATACAGTCGTATATGCTCATATAGCTCTCTCTTGTACCTGGAGAGGATGCGCTGCGAACGTACAGAAGCGTTTATGCATCCAATAGAATATACTGCAGATGAAAATAGAATAACAATTAGACATGAATGCATCGCCAATTTCTATGAATTCTTTCTACGGACGTTTTATTCGCAACTAGCTTTCCCATGCCTGGTGCATCTTTCAACAGTGTAAAGAGTTTAAAGTTTAACTCTCCAGTTGTTTGTTGCTTCATAGATTTTAAAAAGGCCTTCGACAGCCCACTCACACCGTCAATATCAAGTTAGTCGAAAAACACAAGCACTTTGCTTTATATGAGAGAGATTAATTGTTTGTATTTAATAAAATGTTATTATATTTATATAATAAAAGCTTTCCAGACAGACGTTGTCCTGTGTTCCTGAGTATGAATACCTATTGAATTCGAATTTGTATGGTGATGAATTAATTATCATTTGACCAATGTGATTCCGAACGATGCGTCTGTTTTAAACCATGTATATTCCATCCGCATTCTGTCAATCGCAGCAAATGACACTTTCTGTCAAAATTTCAAAATTGGAAAAAAAATTATAAGGTAAAAAATACTAATAAGGTTGTCTACGTAGAGTTTTCTTTAATTTTCCATGCATTGTTCTCAATTTTTTTCTTCTAAAAGGGCATTCTCCTGACAAAGGCCTACACGACAAAAAAAAAGAATTAGCGAAATCGGTCCAGCCGTTTAGGCGTGATGCGATGACATCGGGAAATAGCTCTTCATTTTTATATATATGTATATAAGACTAGCTTTCCTGACTAACTATGAATATTGAATTCAAAAATGTATGGTGATTAATTAATTATGGCGATGCGTCTATTTTATTCCATCAGCATTCTGTCAATCTCACCAACTACCTAAAAACTGACAGTTCCTGTCAAAATTTTTAATAAAAAGTACTAATAAGTTGCCTACTTATAGTTTTCTTGAAATTTTCGGAATGACTTTTTTTTAGTTAGCGGGTCAAAATTTTTAAAAAGGTGGCAACACTGCTCCGAAGACTGATTGACAGATTCCCGATAGACATATGTCTAGACAATATTGTCTTGTGGTCTTAACTATGAAGTTTGTATCCAATCCAAATCCAATCCAAACTCCCTTAAGACCCCACTTAGGGGCATAGGGAGGCAACAAGAGCTCTCTATTGCGCAACGTTTATGACCTCCTCCCACACTATGTCCAGATTGCTCAGCTCTGCTTCGCAGGAGCGGAACATAGTATGAGAGGGTCTTCCTCGTCCTCGGGACCCTGATGGGGGAAGAACAGCGCTCTCCTCGGCCAACTGTCATTCGGCATCCTTAACACATGTCCCAGCCAAGTCCATCTCCTCCACATAATAGTAGAAGTGATGGGCTCACGCTGGGTGCGCCGGCGCGGCGTATACCGTCGTTCAAAGTATTCTTTATTAGTTTGTATTGGGATTTTTATAATCATAAATTGATTATTTTACCAATATAAGTCTAGCCGATACATCTGTTTTAAACGATGTTTGCAGGAGACATTTTGCCGACCGCACACCAACTATCACACAACTGACAGTCGTGTAAAACGCCAATTTAAATAAAAAAAAATGCAAAAAGTTTATACTGAAGTAAAATTTTGTATACATTAAGCTTTCTTAAATTTTCCGATGACCTGCTTTTATAAGAACCTTCTCCTGATAATAGCAAACAAAACGAAAAGAAAATTAAGGAATTTGATTCAGCCGCTCACGAAGAGATTTAAAAATGGAGCCTATAATTTCTCTCTTGGTCATTGCATCACGTGCATGTGAACTGCTAGGCCGATTTCGCTAATTCTTTTTACGAATTTCTCGAATTGCCTTCCATTTACACAAAAACAAGTAAACTGTGACGGATCGCTCTGTCACAGTTTTATCCAGCCAATTGTTGTATTTTGACAGACAATAATTAGGAACCTACTTTGAATCTGTGAGTGTGTATTTCGAGCAGTACTCATACCTATCTGGACTGGTACTGGGTCCACTCCCCAGAATGGGTGCGGCCCTTAGAGTAGAGTACCTACGCTCATGGCTCGACTCCAGGTGGGAACCTCAATGGACTCTGATGGGCTGGCCGCACGGTTCATTAAATCACGCCACTGGATTCTACATTATTATGTTACATAGGTGTGAACTTTTTTACGAACGCACCTTTCATTGTAAACTAGGTTTCCCGACAGACGTTGTCCTCTGATCTAACTGAGAATATTGGATTCGAAATATGAAAAAGATTTTTAACCAATGTTATTCCAACCGATACATCTGTTTTAAACCACATATTTCCCTTTCAAATCAAACAACTGACAGTTACTGTCAAACGATTTCAAAATTAGATTTATTCACATTTATTTGCTTCGGCGTTAACAAATTTTTTTTCTCTCTTATTTTCTTTTATTCTTTTTAAATATGTATGTAAATATTAATCTATTTTCAATTTTTCTTTTTTTTTAATTTTTTATTTTTGTATCTAATATATGTTTATGGGCTCGGGCCGTCTTCATCTTGATGTCTCTTTGTCTGCATTGGCTCCCTATTGCGGCTGTGGGACCTCCGGGGCTTTAGGTTCTGAGGGTTTGGTGGGCGCTTTAGTGTGCCGGGGTGGGCATTGGGTTCGGAGGTGGATGGCTAAGTCATTTACGCCTGTAATGGGGTGCAGCATGATCTGTGTATTGATATTTTGTTCACGTGTCTGCTTTTTTGTGTTGTAGGGGAGGGTGGGGAGAAAAATGCCATTTTTCACTTTTAGTCAAATAACTTGAAAATACGACATGTAAAATTGATTTTATTTTAATATATGCAGAGATGAATTATTATTCTATGTTTTTCGGTAGAAAAGATTTATCCAACTCCAAACTCAAAAAAGATATCATGCATTTTGTTGACCCGTGTCGACTGTAACTTTTTACCCCACCAACGGGGTGAAAAGTTCCGGGGTACGGGGTTGAAAGTTCCAACAACGATAATTCATACACAATATATTTGATAACAAAATTAAGGGACTTTATTAATAGAAAAAACAATGATAATAAAGTACCTACAAAATTTTAATTAAAAAAATAATAATGTTGAAGTTAGTCGTCGTATGAATCACAATCATTACAAACAAAACTTGATAACCTTTGTGAAATACATTTCTCATGAATCCAGTTTTTACGTGTAATGCATTTCACCCACTCCAGGTACACTTTCTGCATAAGATTCGCAGCATATTAAGTAAAAATATTTTTTTAACTCAAATTTGTTAATTTTTTTTTTTTTTTGTGAATTTCGTTGCATATTTATTCAAACATTATTTTTATAAGTTGCATTTTATAATCTGTAAACTACTTTAAATTTGTGTCCAACCTGGAGGAAGATAATAATGTCGACATGTTTCCTGCCTATGTGTTGTCTGATGCTTGTCGCCATACCTCCGCCACTGATAAGTCACGTCACATCAAATGCATATAGGACATTGTTACGTATTAGAGATAGATAATGTACAATCTATCTATAATAATAAAGGAAAGTGCCTGACTGACTGACTGATTGACTGACTGACTCATCAACGCACAGCCCAAACGGCTAATCGTAGAGAAGTGAAATTTGAAAATCAGGTAGGTCTCAATACAAAACCTTCCACTAAGAAAGGATTTTTGGAAATTCCACCCCTAAGGGGGTGAAAATAAGGGTTGAATGTTTTTCAAAGTATGCGAATATCTCGGAAACTAGACATGGTACGAACTTGAGATTTGGCATATGAATTCTTCTATAGAAATGAGTGTTAGCGTATTTGGCAATTTTTCCAAAATTTAACTAAAAGGGACGAAAAAGGGCACATATAAAAAGGGATGATTTTTAAGTGCCTCCTAAAAAGTTTAAAACTGGTTTTATCGAAATTTCAAAAAAATGATTTCTTCAGAAAGAGTCAAATTATACTATTTCGTTTTCAAAAGATATCATTAATTAGAGGGTAGGGGATGAGGGGCACTTTTCCAACGTGTATGTGTGTGTATCCGTCCCCTCTTTATAACTTTTGATTCGCTTGATGCACAGATCCTAAAATTTAAGAAACTATTGAATACTTTAAGCATACAAAATTTGTATACTCAGAATTTTGAATTTTTTTTTCAGTCAGGGGTTATAAACCTTTGAATTTTTATTTAATTTTTCCATATATCTCGAAAACCATAAAATCTAGAAGCCTAAAATTGTGTATGTATATAGAAAAATACAATATCTAAAATATAATTTAATGAAGAAGTTCCAGCATTTCTCAAACTTTTTTTATAAAGAAAAATATTTTTTTATGACAAATTTACGAGTTTCAGTGCCTATATTTCAGAATTTTATAAAAATATCGAAAAACGCCGAAACGCTACAACTAGATAATTTATTTTTCTATAAAAAATACATACATCATAGCAGTACATCTCAAACTTTTCTTAACAATTTTTGTAAAAATTTAATTTATTGACGACATCGTTTCATACAATAAACATACATACACCGCGAGCTGGTCCGGTGCAGCGTGTATGAATATATACGTAGGTAGGTATACCCAACCCAACCTACTTTCTCCAATACACGTGACGAAACTATTGCGTAATCTATAATAATAATAATATAGTTTTGAACTAGCCGACCCGTCAAACTTCGTCCCGCCTTGGAATATAAATAATATGTTCGAGATTTTATGTATAACTTTAAGTTGATTTCAGTTTAAAGTTATTTAACACAGACGACGACGTGGTCCTTATATTATTGAATTTGAATTAGTATAATGATACAATTCATTATTACATTTTTAACTACTGTAACCGCTGCATCTGTTATAAAACATATCATTATATTATTTACTATCAGCATTCCGTGAATCGTATCATTCATCAAACAACTGATTCCTGTCAAACGCCTGATTTAATTTCAAAATTAGAAAAAATCTAATAATAATATGGAAGTTTTATTTTTATTCCGTGCAACTTTTTTCTTTCATAAGACCCTTCAGACAAAAGCAAACACGACAAAAAAATGGGCGATATAAGTTCAGCTGTTCTCATAGGGTAAGAAACACGTAGAATGCCGATTCTGACTAGCGCCAACCGGCGCAAAGAATGTTACTATGCATTTGAATGGGGAAACCCACAGAAAAAGCAGGAACCCGCTTCCCGAGATGCCCATTTAAATGCATGGAAACCATAGACAACAATCTTTGAGCTGGTCGGCGCGGATCGTAATCGGCTTTCAACGTGTTCTTACCCATACGATGACCGCGCAAATTAGCGTTCCATTTTTATATAAGAGATAAATAATACACTTTCCGTGAATTCAGACAAACACTTTACGTACCTACCTACTTCAATATATTTTTCGTACCATGCATCCTGTACAGCGATTCTGAATTGTTTTTTTTACGATCGACATTAAAATCATTATGTAGGTACCTACCTATTTTAGTAATTTATTATCTCTACTAAAATAATTTACGGTAAGTTCACGAAAAGAATCTGGATTGTATTGCAATTCTTTATGTCTTGATCTGTCAAAATATTTGAAGCCATTTCATAAAAACACTAGCAAAAAAAAAAACTATGTGAGTAATCTTGCTTTGAATTTATTGCGTAAACCATGAATAGCAAGTTGATATAATATTATGTTGAAAAAAGGTAAATAGTATTATGAAGTCAATAGGTAAATTATTTTATATCAAATGTAGTAAAAGTGCAAAATATTAAATTTTAAAATTATCTACAAAATCCTCACATCATTTTAGGATAGATCGTAAATAATTGTTTTGAAAACACTGGCAAGTCAATGACCATATCATTTCGTCACTGTATAGTGCGAAAAAACTAACTGTCCACTGGAACGTATAAAAAATAGAGACGAAAGGGATAGCAGTTAGCCGGATATTATGACCTCCTCACACACCATTTCCAGATCCCTCAGCTCTGCTTCGAAGGAGCAGAACACGAGGAAGACCCTCTCGGTATGAGAAGATCTTCTTATCTTCGGAACCCTTGCGGGAGGAAGAAAAGCGCTCCCCTTAAAATATCGGTGTTTTTATTTTCAAAAATTTATAAAATTCGTAGAATGCTAAAGAAGTCCTTACTAGAGCCCGGCCAGTGCGTAAATTACCATGGGTACAACGCATGAATTATGCTTACGTAGGCGGTATAAACAAATTGGACTGACTCCGTTGCCGGAACGTTATTGTTCCAAAAATCGCGGAAACTATATCTGCATCTTCAGCCAGGATGATATATGACGAAACGTTGTTTTATTAAACTTCCCTTACTTACGAAGACCAGCAAAGCTGCTGTTTTCCTCTATATAGTCTAATAGTCTATATAACGAAATATTATATAGAATTACTCTCCATAATTTACCTTATGCTTGATAATCAATTTTCTAAGTTGTATAATTTATTTTGTGATTATAAGGTGTATTTCTTAAGTGATACTTTAATAAACAAATCAATGAGTTATCCAAACATGTCTCTTTTTACTATTCGGTATCCGGCAGGATATTATTTACGCCGCCGGACAGACCGGATATCGGATAGTTGCCGATATCCGTTTCATCTAATAAAAAATATAAACAGTGGACAGTTAATTTTCTTCCTACTCTACATTGTCGAAAATTCGTTTATAGTCGAACGCCAATTACTTATACCATTAGAATACTGAGGTTGACCACCTCACTTCCTTAAAACTCAACCGGTTAGAAAAGGCACAATGAGCCTCGGACGACTTCGAGCGCAATGGAGAGTTCTTTATGCCTAACCTATTCTCCTGAGTGGGTCCAAGGCCTCCCGTATTATGGGGTGGTTTGGGGGGAACCGCCACGGGCTTGATTTGTGTGCGGCTGGCTTTTTGGCAATCGGGCTAGGGTTTGGCTTTGTGCGGATCGGGTTTGCTGCGGTTTAGTTTCCTCCGGGCTGGCTTGCGGTGAGCGGGGGGGCTTAAAAGGGAGAATATTACGTTATTATAAAAATGGAGACCTACTTTACGTGGTCATCGCATCACGCCTGGAGGCCAAGTCGAAATATTAACGACAGCTCCAACGTTAACAATTTGTTGTTATTTCCATAGAGATAACGTAAAAACTGTTGTTCAACGTGCGTTAAACAATGCTGTTCCAAATTCCGAGTCAAAAATAATTCTGTCAGTTATTCAAAATTAACGTTAAACGTTACCTCAAAATCTTTGGAAGTATTACGACGCTGCTATTATATTGAAGACGAAACGCATTTTTTTTTGTTTGGAAACCATTTTCAATTTGGTAAACGTTAACGTTCGGAACGTTAACAGTTTTCACGTTTAGCGTTATTTATTTCGACCTGAACGGCTGGACCGATATCGTTTATTCTTTTTATGTCGTGTTTGCTCAGGATAAGATATTTATGAACTAAATTTCGAACCTACGACCAGACAAACAACAACAAATCAACGTGAAAGATATAAATTGAAATGTTAAAAAAAACGTCTGTAGCTTGAAAAATGCCCAAAGCAGATAGAAATAAGTGTTTTAAAGATCACTAATTTCATTGCTTTTCGAGACCTGAATATTTTTTTATTCATATCCAGCAATATAAAAATTGATTTCAAATAACGTCATTTGATGGAATAAAAGTTATTCGAGTTATTTTTTGGGATTCTCATAGAACAATGTCAGTCAAGTTAGCGAAATTTTTAAGTTCGCGGGCTGATTCTATTTGTATAAGAAGCACATATTTTTTAAATACAGATTAATAACGACAAATATAAATAAAAATATAGTAATTTAATGGAAATTTTAGAATATATATTTAAAAAAAGAAATGTTGATGATGTTTCTTATTATTATTAATTTTGATGCGAATATAATTAATTCTGCATTGTTTAGGAAGAGAAAGCAAATACAGTAACACGTGAGCGAAGCCACGGGTAACTAGCTAGTATTATGTATCCAAGGTTGATGATATATCACAGTCATTACACTATTGCTGGTCATTGACATTGAGTCAAATGAGGGCAGTGGGGAGATTTTGTTGTCTCTTTATTTCCCCTAAAGCCCTATATTCCTAGTAAACTTTCGCAGTCGTATAGTTGCCGCAACATAACGGACGCAAAGAAATGAGTAAAATTACGATGTCAATACCGTTCTCTAGGAAAACACGAAGTTGGAAATTATTGAGAACAAGAGAGCAACCAAATTTAAGACTGCGACTGCTGTCATGTATTTGGCGCCAGGATATGACTATATACATGTCTCATCTTTTTTTGTCTATTGGCTTTGTTGGTGCACAACATTCTAATTATGTCTAGATTCTTGTGACCATTTTTCAGGACTAGATCTTAAGGAATATGTAACAACTAATGACTCTAAAAATTCGTTACTAATGTTCTATTTTTGAATGGAACAAACCACTACGGGCTTACGACCGTCTTCTACTGTTATTTCGAAGGCTGGCTTAGTGTGATCACTTTACGTTAACAACGTTCGCCAGTAGGTTGGTAATGTTTAAAGTCTCCGAAACTCCTAATCATGAGAATTCTCAACATGTTGAAAAATCTGATGTATGCAACAAGTAGATATTTAATAATTATTGAAATAAAAGTTGGAAAATACGACATTTTTTTTTACTAAGTGATCACACTAATGCGCTGGGTTCCTAGGGAATTGTTCGTCATCTGTCAAGATGGCATCGGCAGTCTTTCGAAATTATGATAATGTTTTGTGTCGGCAATATTGACAAAATGTTCTAAACCGACACATACACCGCTTACAGTACCGTATTTTAAGGAAAACAGATCATAAACCAGCCTTCAAAATAACGGTAGAAGACGGTCGTAAGTCCGTAGTGGTTTGTTCATACCATTTAAAAATCGAACAGTATTAGTGAATAATTGTCAGAGGAGTCATTAGTTGATATTTATTCGTTTTGCTAGGTATACGGTACTGCTATAAACAGCGGTGAATGCGTTAGTGTACAACATTTTCTGTAGGTAATTGTTACCGTAGTAACAAAAAACATTTCGCGATTTTGAAAGACAGCCGTCTTGACAGATGCCACACCGCTCCCTGGGAACCCAGTGCATGAGAAAACATTCAAAGTGACATGCCAGGTGTATTATGGTACGTGCATATGTCACGACACCGCTTCAAACTCTGACCGGGAATCGAACCCGGTCTTGATCTGAAGTCCATACCGCTAGGCCGCCCAGATCGGTAACAGTATTAATATTAAGTTAAAAAAATACAAAAATATATCGATCAGTTTAGATCTTATAATGACTATTATTCTGAAATGAAAAACAGACGATTGAGTTGCGTCGTATCCAATTTTTATTGAGACTTTTGAAATTCCTGTATTCTGAAAATGTTTTATTCAATACATTAGGTGCGTAACTACTGGCAAACGATTAAGTTCAAAGCAAGAGCTTCTTGCTTTGAGTTGTAACGTGAATTTGAGAATACCAGTAAATATAATTGTATACGTGTCCGCTGTTCCTAAACCGGTTTCGTGGCTATAGATTGACCACCTGACATTCTTGAGCGCACCTGGCCAGGAAGGATAGTTACAGGAAGTCTTGATATCCGAACCCTACAGAGGGGAACGTGTTCCTGTTAATTATTATAGTCTCAATATTCATATTATTTATTTATCGATTTGGACACTTACAAACTGGTGATATCAGCTATAACCTGCCCCTTTACAAAAAAAAACACCACACAATAATTTATGTAAACTGTAAAGGTCATGAGAGTTTCCGTATGGACTATTCGAATCATATTATTGACTATTGAATAATATAATATCCGTAAAAGAAGGGATGTAGTAATAATTATTATTATACAAGCGAAAGAGGTTTGTTTGGATAGGAAAGAGTGGAAATCTGTACTCTCTGCCTACCCCCTTCGGGAAACGGCGTGATTGGTAAAAAAAAAAAATTATTTCTCTTTTATATATCATAACTTTTGTCTTAAAATCTTGAGAAAACCATGGGAGCCAGAAAGGGCTGCGTATTGAGTCTACTTATTCATATTTATTTTTTTCATGGTCTTCATTTTGAGAAAGCCCATGCGTGAATCAAGAGGTTTACCAATTACAAAATAACGCAGAGAGATCCTATAGATAAAAGTGGTTGGTAGCCCAGCGGTTACGATGCCGGTACTGTACGTTCGGATGTCGTAGGTTCTATCTCATGTGCCGACCATCTTCCTCTTTCGCGAACTTACCTAAGCAGTCAGAATGTGTTTGTGTTTACTTCGAGTGAGCACAGATATATATATATATATATTTTTTTTTTTAATAAAATAGATCATCTAATAGTTAGATACACATGCACGTAACGATTTATCTGTACAGTTTGACCAACACACTCTGATTTGACAAATCTTACAGATAAATCTGCAGGTTAGTTTGTCCATAAAATACGATAAATTGGTCGAATCGTTACAGATAAAGTGGTTTAATTTATCTGTGGCGAAGATGGAAGTAAATCGTATGAATTGTTTATACCCAGCTGATATCTTCGGTCAAATATTACGGAATTTCCAAAGACAAGCGATCGTACCAAAATATATTTTAAATTTGAAAGATAAACATAAGTGATAACTGGCAGATAGGCGAAATGTGCGGACGATGCTCGCAGCGGAGAGGACTTGTTGCCTATCATTAATACAAGTAAGCACAACAATAAGAACATAATAATATGCATATTATTAATAGATTTACTGCCTCACTAGATAAAGTCGGTTCTGAGGCAGTATTACTTTAAATTTCATTAAACCAACCAAATCAATACAAGTACTAATTATTAAACTAATTAAAAAACATAATACAACAAGATTATGTAATCTTGTTAAAATGAATAATAAAAATAACAATCTTCATATTATATTGTATTGATTTCATATATTGTTGATAAAGTGTCAAGTTAGTTGAATATTATGTGACAATGTGGTTTATCATCTACATAATAATTCAGAAATGTTTGTTTTTTTATTTGCCTTTGACAATACTTTTACCGTATATGTGAACATCACGCTCATCACGAGCCGTACAAAATGCTGGAGAAGGTTCTTAAATACAATTTGCTGCATTAACTTTAATATATTTAGAGCTATTTAAAAAACTCTATTTTTTTAGGATCTTCATACAAATTTCTCAAAAAGACAGTAAGTCATCTTTTGGAAACAAAATTACTCATGTAAAAGTTGAATGGAATCTTGGTATTACGATATGAAAATGTAATAAAATAATTTTAGATTGATTTGTTATACATATAAATGTTATTCAAATCTTATAATTCTCAATAAATAAAGATTGAATGAAAAAAATTGCAAAATGATTCCTTCATTTTGAAGTTTGACAGGCACAAATCACCCTCTATGGGTGGAATGCCTAATTAATTATCACAGGGTGTAGGGAATGTAAGATTCAAACCACAGAGCTCTCTATGAAAACTTGCAAATTATGTCGGTAGGTTCGTATAATATTATGAGGTCGGTAAAACAAAAATTGTAAAAGTGTCATTCTTCTTTTTCTGTGCTTATGTCAGTTATAGAGGTCTGTTAAGCAATGGGAAGCTAGACTAGAACCTGTTTAATTACCTACCGATCAAGCCTGACAATCGGAATCATAAACGTAAAGCAAGACGGGTATAAGCTAGTGACTAATAATTCTATGTTATTGTTATAGTAGGTAGGTAACTACCCTTCTTTCATGGTAGGTCTTGACCTCTCTGTAGGTTAACATAGATACTAGTATCAAACAACATGGTAACATATGAAAAGAAATATTGATATTGAAATGTGATAGAATCTATGGGATGGGATGGGGGTCCATCTACTAGTTCAGCGTCCCTCAAACTTTTAATGTTCCACTTTACAAATCAAGAAATTTTAAAAACTCACCAAAGAGACAATCTTCTAATATGAAAATGATAAGTTGCGCATGTGTATCGCAAAACAAATCGAAATTGGCGTTCGACAACAAACGAAGATTTCATCAATGTTTAGTGCGAAAAAAATGAACTGATGTCCACTGGAATATATAAACAATTGTTTAACCAAACGAAGATACTTGTATAAACATATTATTAAGAAAGTTAATTTTCGTTCTCCTGTAAATTGTCGAAAAATTCATTTGTAGTCATTCGCAAAATTCAAATTGTCTACGGGGGCTTCTTTTAAAAAGAACCTATAGGATGTATATTCGATGAATTTAAGCGGAAACTGAGAAAAAACCTCGGGTGTCAATTTTTTCCTAGGCTGGCTTAGGGTTATCAATCAATGAATAAATTGTATTCATCTTTCTCTCAGAGATATGGACAGCTGACCTTATTCCACGCCCTTTTTAATCTTTTTTGGATAGGGAATATTATCAGAAACTTAAATACATGACAGATAGGAGCCTTTCAATAACTACTTGGTTTAATCTAAATATGATAACGATATTAGGCACATTTTGACATCAAAAAGTACTTCTGTATTTTAAATAGATAATCTATAAATAAATTCATATAATAATCATTATTATAGCTTTTTTAGTCATACCGAACGGTATTATGCAAAGTTAAATGAGTGTAATATTATGCACCATAAAAAAATAATGCAACGAAGTCGCCAAAATGCTCCAAAATACCTTTGCAATATTTAATTAAGTAAAACGAAAATTGCTCGGTCGGAGGAGCATGAAAAGTAGTTTATATAGATAAGGAGTGACGTATGCTAATATTTTTTTAAAATTATGTATGAAAAATAGATTGAATCAATAAAAAAAAATATTATAAACACTATTTATATACGTGTGTGTCACACACACCGATGTATTTGACATTGACACAAACGCACATATTCTTTTGAAAAAAGGTCACAAGAATCTAAACATAATTAGAACGTTGTGCACCAACAAAGCCAATAGGCAATAAATATGAGACAGTAACAAAAATGGATATAGTCATATCCTGGCGCCAAATATATGACAGCAGTCGCACGCAGTCTTTAAATTTGATTTCTCTCTTGTTCTCAATAATTTCCAACTTTTTCTCTATGATTCATCAATTATTAAATTTCTACTTGTTTCATACATGAGATTTTTCGACATGTTGAACATGTTGAGAATTCTCATGATTAAGAGTTTCGGAGACAAACATTACCACCTAATGGCGAACGTTGTTAACGTAAAGTGATCACACTAAGCCAGCCTTCGAAATAACAGTAGAAGACGGTCGTAAGCCCGTAGTGGTTTGTTCCATTTAAAAATCGAACATTAGTCATGAATTATTAGAGTCATTAGTTGTTATTTTTTCTGTGACATATTCTTTTGTTTATCTATGGTCAAATTGAGAATAGATTAATGTTGTTGGTCTTAAATAATAAATAGTAAAGGAAACTACTTTGTACACATCAACATTTCGAATATGACGTATCCATGTCATTGTATATAAAATAAAATTTTGATATAGCGCTCGCTCAGTCATTGTCGTGGGAATAACGGCTTGTATTAAAAAACGTTATAGCAGTTTCATAACTAAAAATAACGTTATTGTTAAAAGCTTAAAGCTTTTTTATTTCACAAACCTACATGAAGATTTGGTATCTGGAAACTTAAAATTTCCCTAAATATAGGTCGTTTCCTAAATTTGCTCATTTCCAAAATTTGGTATCTGGAAAGGTACGATGTCTCCAAAAAAAAGTCATTCATTTAGTAGCGTGACTATTATTTTTGTTCAAGTAATATTTACAAATGTCTTTTAATATTAATAACGTTAGAGTCGTTATTTTTATTTATCTAATATTTTTATCAGCTATCGTTATAATGTCCATTGACAGTGAGACCTTAATAATGTCCAAATATATAATTTAAATAAATAAATAAACACTTTTTTTGGATAAATAAAAATATTACCCAATTGGCGGGCTGTTATGGGCAAATTTCAAACACTGGTCCACGGTCGACCACTAGTTTAAAGCATGACAATTTACAAAAATCACACAGGTTTTTCGGTTTTTATTATTTAATTTCTTGGGGGCAACCAATGAACCGACTTTTAGCTGAAATACTAACTGAGATCCTCGCCATCCGCTCTGCAGGGTGTGAAGTTTGGTTGGCGTGGATTCCATCGCATCACGGTATACATGGAAACGAAAAAGCTGACGATCTGGCAAAAACTGCGGTTTCAGAGGGTGGTGTCCCAGGGTCTTTTGGTTCCTCGGTTGGTGACACTTCTCTTGTGTTAAGGGCTCGAGGAGCCAGGGCTTGGGATCTGCTTTGGGAAAATCCAGAGAAAGGTAAACAATATAAGGCTATTCAACCAAAAATACCTGGGAAACCGTGGTTTTATAAGCATAGATACCATAAAAACACCATATCGGTTATTTGCCGGATGCGTCTGGGACACTGCCTGGTGGCCTCCCATCTTTACAGAATCGGAATAGTCGATGATCCATACTGCGAATGCGGTCTGGACGTCGAAACGTTGGATCATGTTTTTTTTGGTTGCCCTATCGCTTCTAATACGGATTTTTACAATAGTCTGGTTGGATGTGAACGTCCAATCAACATCTCATATCTTCTTTCATTAAACTCTCAAAAAATATTTTAACAACTGGCGGGTTTTATTAAATTAAATAATTTAAAGATTTAAATGTGCAGTGGTCAGTCTAATCGCGTCGCAGAGTGTAGGGTGGTGGTGGTGGCGATTCGTTGTCGATGTACCCGCGACTGCTCCTGCACTGTGTGCGGATAGGCGCGTAACAATATTTACTTTTTACATTTTTGTTCCTCAATAATTCTACTGTTTTTCTTTTAACTTGTGTCACTTGTATGTGGATAAATGGCCAAAATCACTCGATATCGGGTGGAAGGCCTCAACAAAAAAAAAAAAAAAATTATTTAATTTCGTTTGTGATGCACGTAATATATTGTGCGACCTGAAATTTTCGAGTTAATTTTTTTTTTGAAAAGTTGGGCTATTTTTTCTAAAATGGGTGTTATTATTTATGGAATGTTATATTATGGGGTTATATTAATGGAAAATGGCGTTATTATTCTGTAAAAAAGGGGTTTATTGGTGATCTTAATGACGAAATCGCGGTATTATTAAATTTGTCAAAATAGTTGTTACTTTTTTTTATAAATTTCAGTATCACTTTCTTAAGAGATATGCAGGTATTAAAAAAATCCAACACCAACTATATTAAAAAAGATTAATGTGGATATTTTAGAACTAGTTTTTTAAAGGCGCCCGTGGCGCCCACCTATGGCCTTTTTTATGCAAACTTTACTTTCTCATAGCATAGCTGTGAGCATTCACATGTGAGACTTCAAAATACTTGGTTGATTCAACTCTTTATGAAAACTCAAATACCTACAACTTAAACTTTTAATTACAAACTGTACATTCAAATAGCTTTTGGCATGTGGGTATTTACCGATTTGATTGATTAAACTTTTCATGTAAACTTTGCATTCGTATTGCCGAATTCTTATATGAGACTTTAAAACACTTGATTAATTGAATTCTTCATGAAAACTTAAAAAACAACGTGAACTTTTTATAACAAACTTAACATATGTATGGCTTTTCAACGTTATGAATTCACATGAAAATCTTTAAAAAATTACTCTAGGTGTGTAAACTTTTTATTGAAAACATGACATTCGTATGGGTTTTCTCCGCTATGATCTCGTGTGTGTGGATTAAAGATTCGTGATTTGGTAAACTTTTTCATGGAAACTTTGTTTTCTTATCGCCGAATTCATATGTCAGACTTTAAAGCACTTGATTAATTGAATTCTTCATGAAAACTCAAAAAACAACGTGAACTTTTTATAACAAACTTTACATATGTATGGCTTTTCAACGTTATGAATTCACATGAAAATCTTTAAAAAAATTACTCTAGGTGTGTAAACTTTTTATTGAAAACATGACATTCGTATGGTTTTTCTCCGCTATGATCTCGTGTGTGTGGATTAAAGATTCGTGATTTGGTAAACTTTTTCATGGAAACTTTGTTTTCTTATGGCCGAATTCATTTGTGTGACTGTAAAGCACTCGATGATAGATTATAACTATTCATGATAATATTATTATAACTATTTATAAAAATGCAAAAAAAAACTTTTTATAACACACATTGCATTAGCAAGGGTTTTCTTGGCAATGAAATCGCGTCTGTGAGTTAAAGATCTGATTTGGTAAACTTTTTCATACAAACTATGCTTTCTTTTGGCCGAATTCATATGTCAGACTTTAAACAAATTTTGAACTTTTTCTAACAAAATATGCATTTAAATGGCTTTTATCATTTGATTGATTAAACTTTTTATCGCAATGGTTGCATTCGTATGGCTTTTCTCCGCTATGAGTTTCAAAACTTTTTATTGCACACATTGCATTAGTAAAGCGAAGTCCGGCTGTGCGTAAAAGTTTCCTGATTTGTCAATTTTTTGGCCGAATTCGCAAGTGATACTTTACAGCACACGGTTGATTGAACTATTTATGCAAACTTAAAAATGAAATTAAACTTTTTATTGCAAACTTACCATTCAAATAGCTTTTAGCATGTCATTGGTTGTTTAAATTATTTGATTGATTGAACTTTTTATTGCATTCGTATGGCTTTTCTCCGATATAAGTTCGCATGTCATTCTTTAAATTACTTGAAACCGCAAACTTTTAATTGCACTCATGGCATTAATAAGGCTTTTCTTCACTATGAAGTCCCGCTGTGCGTAAAAGTTTCCTAATGTGGTACACTTTGCTTTCTTATCGCTGACTTCGCATGTGAGTTTATTAATAACCCATTAAATTGTTTTTCTCTACGTCAAGACCTTTAAAAAAAGTGCTCAGCCACCAGGCATGGCGTAATAATATCATTATGTTACTGTCAGTTGTCACTGCTGTCAGCCATATTGTATTAGAAGAACAATATTATTATTTGTCTTTGGTTGCGAGTGGCGCGCCATCTAGCGGCGTTAATGACATCAGTCAGTCAGTCAGTCAGGCAGTCAGTCAGTCAGTGAGTCAGTGTTCAAGACAAATATTATATAGATAACAAAACAATACTTGAACGGTGAAATATAATATGTCTACTTTAAATGATCATTTCAATTTTTCCAGCATCATATTATGCAGATAGAATTTTATGAAATTGAGTTTTGTCATACAATGTATGAAAAATATTTTGCGTTGGTTAAATACGCTGTTTAAACTAAGATTTATAGACGAAATTAAAAAAAAAGTATTATAATTAATTGATTATGTTTCGTCGTTTAATAATATTAGGTCGCATTTGGTTCCTTCAAGGTTTGTGGAGCTAACCAGATCTTAATTGATAAATAAACAGTTTTGAAATATTTACAAAACATCGATCCGCCTGGATCTTAATACTAAATTGATAAATAATAACCACTAATAAACTCGCACGTCATGCTAGATCAATCAATAGTCGATCCACATAAATCACCCAAGTGCCAAGGGATTCTCTAATGCAGTGGTCGTCACACTCTTCTGTTCAAGGGCCACATTGGACAATGTGAGCTCTCACCGCGGGCCGCATCATCATGTGCGCCATTATACCTATATCCTCGGAAACCATTGCATATTGTTTTGTGTTTACAAAAATTATGTTTGGTAAATGAATATTTGCAACAATGAATAAAAAACAATATTTCAATGAGAATTGCCGACTTTCTACTCTTTCGAAGCAGAGCTGAGGGATTTTAACATGGTGTGGAAGGAGGTCATAAACATTATTGCGCAAGATCAAAGGGAGAATGTATGTATGTTTGACTATTTGCGACATTTGTGATTGCCTCTTTTCTTCTCCTTCAAAGCGGAGCTGAGGGATTTTGACTTATATGTGGTAGAAGGTTATATTTTACCTGAGTGGTCATATTAATTGAGCACAATGTAGAATTTTAGTTTGTTTTTCGATGCGAACAAAACCGTCATTAAAAAAAAAATAAAAATTCTTTACTTAAATAATATAAGTGGATCAATTCTTTGCCCGTATGTGTTCACAAAGGGTTTATGTATGTAAGAGAAAACCCAGAATGATACCCATTTTGGTGGAGTGATGGTTCAGATAATCGAACCGAACACTAGCCCACCGCTGTATATATATAGATTCGAAAGACAAAATGATCTATAGATTATAGATCAACGATCCAGAGATGTGTTAATTGATTGATTAACACGAGATATTAGTTCGGATCCATTAAATCTTAACTAATAAATTTTGATATTGTTATTATTTAGACGACGAAAGATAAATAAATAGCAGTGCGCCTGGACTGTGTATAATCAGGCCGAACACGCAAGACCGCTTTGTCGGAAAATTATCGAATGTGATTTTCTTAGAATTTCGGAAATATTTTATGCTCAGTAAATTAGCTACGTTTCTTGAAAAAATCAGCTGTTGCATGCTGTAAATTAGTTCTTTCTCTTTTGGATTGCCATTATTAAAAAATAATTCTTTTTAAAGTCAAAAATGCATGTGGAACTCAAAAGTTCTCATTGGGTACTTTTCAAGCATTTTTATGTGAGATATACATATTATATTGTCTATTATAATATGGAATGATATGATGTTTATTGCCTTTATTCTTGTAATTCTAATCCAAAATATGTTTAGTATTTGATTTGTTGTTTTTATGTAATATTGTTTTTCATCGCACTCAGCGAAAAGGCGTATGCTGTTATGCTGAGTGCGATCATCTTTATTAAGGTAAAATAAAATAAATAATTTAAAATATTCATATGGTTAAAAGGCGCTAAAAGTCAAAATTATAAAATCAATTTAAAATCCCTCAGCCAATTCTTGGCGTCGGTCGTCAGCAAATTCAAATTATGTCAGATAAAATAAACAAATCTCCTTTCTGAGATAGAACACCTTAAAAGGGCTAACCGCAATTAGGTACCTAAATATATGATAAGCTACTTTTTATAGTTTTGGAGTTAACAATCATTTTAGTACTTTCTTTTTGTCAAACCCTGACTTACAGGATAAATGGTTACAGAGACACCAATTTTCCAGAAATATGTATAATTTTTATTTTCTGGAATAGCTGAATATTACTATAATTATTGTTAATACAAAAACAATTCATTTATTTTAATTTCCATTATCAATACAATTACAACAATCAGTTAATACATATTATCATCATCATTGGAATTTACTGCCCCACTAGACAACGTCTGTTCTGGGGCAGAACTACTTCAAATTAAATCAAGCAATCAACGCATGTACCCGTTAATTAAACTTACAAAAAAGCATTGTAGGTCTATCTGATAAAATCTTGCTAACATGTAGAATCTCAAAATTGTGGTTGGTAGTACGGTGGTATCAATCTGCGGCTTTCATACGTACATCGTATTGGAGGTCGTGGGTTCGAATCCCGGCGGTGCCGACCATTTCCACTTGCATGACATAATTAAAAAAAAAAACAAATAAAGTACCTACATCTCAAAATTGGTGTCTTTGTAATCATTTGTTACATCCTGTAAGTCAGGAATGAAAAAAAAAACAAAATTATTGTAATTCGAAATTTAAAAAAAATCGCTTAACATAGGGGTTCCCAATCTATTTCAACCCGCTGCGCACTTACAAGTTTAGATTTTTGTCACTGCTCCCTACTTTAGTAAGCTATTTGGAATAGACATAGTGATAATATACCTACACGGTGTAACTTTGGTAGAGGATAAACCGAAGCAGGGTGGTAGAGGACCTCAATACCTATCGATTTGACCCCCATGTATGTTCAGCGATATTGGGTGGTTCAAAAGTTATTTACCTTTTTGTGAAATTTGAATAAAAACCGGGTTTCTGACTAAACTACGTAACTGTGGCTAAACTATTTAGATCACGATCATGATTTTTTTCTGGAATATAGTCCGATAGTGCGTAAGCGCAAGATATTATTGCTATGAGTGTGCACCCGATAGATTATGTTCAAAAAAAAAAAATGATTTTTAGAAATTTTTTCCAAGCAAAAACTTTCAAAGGCTCTAGACAAAAAATTTCACGGAACATTTTTTTCTACAAACTATCTTAAAAACTTCTACTATTCATGGAGAATCATCCCTGCAAATTTCATTTGGCTGGTGTATTGGCTCTCATAACTTGTGCAAGTATCAATATTCAACATTTTTTCATTCACACACTGCCTCATATGGGTGGTAAAAGACAGTTTTTTATATTATTTGTGGTACCTAAATGCATAATTTGATGTGATATTTAAATGAAATAAAGATAAAAAATATTGATATACACTCTTAAAACTATAATTAAAAGTGTAGTACTTTAGAATAAACAAATGGTTGCTTTGTTTAGCCTGAAACCAATATTTCCCATTATTGTTCTATAATATCAGGTATTTATTTTTATAGCTTTTAATTAGAACTAAGGCGAAAGTCCATCGAGTTTAAGCTGGGGACCTTAGGGGCTAGCTTTTGGACCCTCATGGCCACTCCATCCATCGGCATGGGTAAATTATGTTGAAAATTGTTCTCACTTAATGGTTCTCAATGCGGTCCCTTTGAATCATTAGGGGACTTTAAAATCATTAAGGGGTTCCATAAAAAATCAAAATCGTTTTTGGGGTTTCTTAACAACGTTAGAGGGTCCAAACAGAAGGCCAACAAATTATCATATGCATGTTTTTTCTATACCTCTAGGAATGAACCTCCACTTGGCCCCTGACGTTTTTCAGGAACCCTAAAATGTATTTTCATTTTCTTAGTCTTACTCTTCCCCCTGCACTGCTGAAAGATGCACACCTGGCACAGAAAATTGGGTCCGTGCAGGACTTGCCAGGTACAAAGCCGCATTGTTGCTCTCTCAGGACAGCCATGACAGGCCCCCGAATGCGGTGAGTAATATCTGAGATAATACCTTACCGGGAACACTCAGCAGAGTAATTCCACGGTAGTTTCCGCATTCAAGGGGGTCCCCCTTTTTAAATATTGTGACGATGGATCCATTCCGCCAATCTTTTGGGCACCTCTCCTCTTCCCACTTAAATATATCTAGTAGTGGTTGGCCAAGGGTGTCTATGCCTTGTTTGAGGAGCTCTGCGTGAATTCCATCGTCTCCTTGCGCTTTGTTGTTCTTAAGTCTCATCACGGCCAGCACCATCTCACTGTATGTCGGCGGGTCCTCACATATCCCAGTTGCCTGAGGTATATTCAGACCAGCCAACTCCTCCTCAAAGTTGTAAGGTGAGGAGGGCTCGGGGCGGTTCAATTTTGACTCAAAGTACTCCCTCCATCTCCCTTTAATAAGTTCGGGGGCAGTGATAGTGGATCCGCGAGAGTCTCGTATTGCCGTCACTGGTCTTTTTTGACACTTCTCTTATCAGCTGTTCGTACAGATTGCGGGTCAGCTCCCAGCATTCAGACATAGGATATAGATAAGATAATATATCTTCGTAAGCGTTAGCTGCAAATGTTTTACTTGAAACATTTCTTTGAATCAAACACTCAAACGATTCATGCATGTACTTATACGCATGACAATTGATTGCATCACTATCATGAAACAATAAAGCGTGTGATTAAAAATTAATTATTATTATTTGTGTTGTTTCGTTTGATAATTAAAGATACGTTGTTTGCAGTTGGTTCATTAACAATTAGTCACCATGCTGCCATTTGACATTTCACACTATTTACAAAATCAAATCAAAATGATGCCTTAAATTAACAAATTGGTCTGAACGTTTTCTAGGAGTCAATTCCTCTAGAATCAAGATAATTAATTTCTTCTTCTTCTTCTTTACATCGTGGCAATTCACTCTTGAGAGAGTGATCTATGTATCTATTAATTTAATATGAATAAATAAAATATATTCATTCATTCAGTCTCCCTTTCATTTTAGTACTTTTTTGTCAAACTCTGACTTACAGCATATAAATGGTGACAGAGACACCAATTTTTGAGGTACCTACATAAGTGCATCATTTTTTTATGAATTAGCTGAATAGTATACCTAGCATGTATACATAAACAACTGATGAATGCTTTTTCAAAAAGTCGTATTTCCATTTTTACTTTACTAACATTAGATTTTGACTGAATCGCGAAGTCTAGTCAAAATCGCAATTGGAACTGTATGAATTTGAAATTTCTTATAGTAAAAGGCGCATCAATAGTGGAATTTCAAAATTGTTAGAAAAGCAGTGTGAAAACTAACAAAACGCGCGCCGCCTGCTTATTTTTTATCCTTATTAAGAAATTTCATACAAAGCGGCATATTTCTTATTCATATAAAATTAGTAAACAAACATCAACAAACGCGCTCTGTTTGAAATTTTGTGATTAGTGGAAGTAAGGTCTTTTGAAAAATCACTCCTCAATTATGAGTCTATCTGTACACGTATTCTAAGTTTTTTCGGAAGGTAGTCACGGAAGTAATGTAAGTATTGCACGATAGGTACATTTTGTTTGGAAAACGTGTATAGCGCCCCTACAAGGATATTTCTAGAAACAAAAGCGATTCTCGCAATCGATACCTACGTATAGAGGTTTTCTATTCGAAATAGGGTACTGCTATCATCTTGCCAACAAAAAATGTTGAATCTCAGAATATGGTAAAATTTAAAATTTTTATAAAACTCTGAGAGCGGTGTTAACAAAAATAATCACTTCAAAAATTTGCCTACTTATTAAACTATAATATACCTATGTAAACTACCGACCTCGGTAGCCTAGTTGTACTGGCGTGAATTTCAGATACGGGGTCCCGGGTTCGATTCCCGGTCGGGTCAGAGTTTTTCAAGCGTTTTTTCACTTGAAATTTCTACCCGGGGTTGGCCTGTCTCAGATTGGACGGGACCGGTTAACTGGAAAAATTGCCTCAGGCAATAAGTTCCGCCGGCTGACAGACACCTTTGTATAGAAAAGTGTTATATTTATTTATTTATTTAAACTGTGTAAATTTCGTGATTTAATTCTTCTATTCCATCTAGAAAACTAAGTGCTGAACATTTGATATTTTTTGCCGACTATAAAATGAACCGAGTAAACGGCGTTTCCGACTAATCGGCCCATCTGTAATCTTAAGTATTCGTGGCATGGTAATAAAAAAAGATTGCGTATGCAAAGCAAACAATTGTGCGTCAGTATGAACCTTAATTCTAATATTTATCTTCAGATATACTTGCATCATACTGATAACGGTATCATTTCAACATAGTACATCTATGCAACGTTTCCCTATTATATGTTCAATATTATAATCTGGTAATATTGAATATTGGAAAGGTGTCACTCTCTATGGTTCGCATTGACAGGACTCCATCATTTTTTAATCCCTTCCCACAATGCACTTACAATGTCAGTTCTAATTCGGATCTCAACACGGTGAGATATACTTACAGAATAACCGCTTAATCGAGAAACTTATAAATCTTATCGGAATCAATACTCTAATTTTAATCATCAAGTGTTCAGTGTATTCAGCAAACATAATATACTGGTCAGTGTCATTCATATTTAATTTAATTAAAAACATAAGTGTTGTGATCACACAGACGCCGGAGAATAGGGGACTTGGGTAAGTGCATTTTTCCACATATTATACAGTCCACAAAAACTTTCCTGCAGATCAACGTCAGCCGAAAAGGCTTCAGCGACGTGTGAAGCAAACACTATATTATATTGACGTAATCTTTATCTTTTATATATATTAATACGTGAAGCAAAAACTTTTTACCCCTTTTTACGAAAATTGCGTGGGCGGAGGTGTATGAAATTTTTCACACTTATTGTCTATATAGAGAAGGGGTGGCGAATGCTAATATTTTCTTAAAATTATGCATAAAAATGGATTAAATCAATAATTAAAACACTACGCACACTACTGTAATTTTTGTATTTCTACTCACACACACATTAATGTATTTGACATTATTTGACACAGATCTTTTGTTTATCTGTGGCCAAATCTATTTGGAATAGATTAATATTTTTGTCGCATCACGCCTAAACGGCTGGACCAATTACGCCAATTCTTTTTTCGTCGTGTTGGCTTTCATCAGAAGAAGATTCTTATGAAAGAAAAAATTAAGAATTTGCGTAAAAAATTAGAAAATTAAAGAAAACTCTAAGTAGGTAACATTTTTACTATACTTTTTAAAATATAATTTTTATTCCAATGGGATTTTTTTCTTCCTTTCTGTGCCGCTAGAGGCGCCCTAGCCAATCCGGTCTATTGTCAAATTCAGTGTTGCCAAAGGGGGCGATTTACTGCCGTTTGGGCTATTTGGAACTTACTTGCTTACTTACTTAGTTACTTACTTACCCTTTTAGCGAGTTTTCACCTTTCCGGATACTAAATGACCTTGTTTTAGTGAACTCCCACCTCTCTTCGGATACTAAAATTTTCGGAATGACCGCATACCAAATTTTCAGTTGGGCTTCTTTGGTACCCCGTACTCTCTTCGGCTAGTTGACCCTAGCATCCGCAGGGACCGAATGTAACCACCGCTTCAGCCTGGGCCAACGTAACAGGGTATAAATTGGGTATAAATACCTCTTGTAGGTAGAGAGTCGAGTTGAAATGCAGTGGCTATGAAGCATTAAATGCAATTATATTTGTCCGTAACCTTGGACCCCATCAGATGTCTTACGTATGACGGATGATTCTCAATCACTATCAATAAAAATAACGGAAATTCTCTTAAAAAAATCAGGAACGGTATTTGTTGTATTTCGTTTGTGATGACTTGTTGATTGCGAAACAGGCCACACAGAAAGGGAAGTAAGGTCCATAAGTACATGCGCAACGCCTCTATACTGAGACTATTTATATCATAATAATAATAATATTATGTATAAATAATTTATTATCTGGGATACCTACATGCGTTTTATCTTTGCGGTTAACTTCAGAACGACCACCATGGTAGCATCTTACGCAATATTGAGCAATTTATTGCAATACATTGTACAATATTTAGTCAAATACTGAAAATATGAAAGATATTATAAATTTCGTAGTTTGAAAAAACATTACACAATACTTATTATAAAAAAAAGATTCAGAAAGTGATGTTGAAAAAGGTAACTATATAACTGAAATCGAAAAAGAGAAAGAAAAAATAATACTTATAAAAGGAGACAAAATAGTTTATGTTGCATTTGAAGTGGTTGGTAGCCTCGCAGTTAAGACGCCGGCTTTCGTATTGTATCGTGCGGAGGTCGTGGGTTCGATCCCAGGTGCCGACCATCTTCCTCATTTACGACAAAAGTTTTAAGTAGCTTACTGTGAAAGAGTCCAAGAGTGCATTTGTGTTCACTTTGAGTGAACACAGATTCATTTTTATAAAAAAAAAAATTTCACTGTGTCTCGTTAAAGAAGTAGAGAAGGTTTCATCAGTTTTTCATTTCATCGGATTTCAGCAGTTTTTGAGATATTTCATTCATCATTGTTTCTAAGAGATATGAAAAAGTAGAAACATTTTAATAAGTGTGCGTTTACACCAAACGAACATAGCATTCCTTCATGATCACTAACATTGACATCAAACTAGCCAGAGCTAGAAATAAAGCATTCCTTCATGATCACTAACATTGACATCAAACTAGCCAGAGCTAGAAATATAGCATTCCTTCATGATCACTAACATTGACATCAAACTAGCCAGAGCTAGAAATATAGCATTCCTTCATGATCACTAACATTGACATCAAACTAGCCAGAGCTAGAAATATAGCATTCCTTCATGATCACTAACATTGACATCAAACTAGCCAGAGCTAGAAATATAGCATTCCTTCATGATCACTAACATTGACATCAAACTAGCCAGAGCTAGAAATATAGCATTCCTTCATGATCACTAACATTGACATCAAACTAGCCAGAGCTAGAAATATAGCATTCCTTCATGATCACTAACATTGACATCAAACTAGCCAGAGCTAGAAATATAGCATTCCTTCATGATCACTAACATATTGACATCAAACTAGCCAGAGCTAGAAATATAGCATTCCTTCATGATCACTAACATTGACATCAAACTAGCCAGAGCTAGAAATATAGCATTCCTTCATGATCACTAACATTGACATCAAACTAGCCAGAGCTAGAAATATAGCATTCCTTCATGATCACTAACATTGACATCAAACTAGCCAGAGCTAGAAATATAGCATTCCTTCATGATCACTAACATTGACATCAAACTAGCCAGAGCTAGAAATATAGCATTCCTTCATGATCACTAACATTGACATCAAACTAGCCAGAGCTAGAAATATAGCATTCCTTCATGATCACTAACATTGACATCAAACTAGCCAGAGCTAGAAATATAGCATTCCTTCATGATCACTAACATTGACATCAAACTAGCCAGAGCTAGAAATATAGCATTCCTTCATGATCACTAACATTGACATCAAACTAGCCAGAGCTAGAAATATAGCATTCCTTCATGATCACTAACATTGACATCAAACTAGCCAGAGCTAGAAATATAGCATTCCTTCATGATCACTAACATTGACATCAAACTAGCCAGAGCTAGAAATATAGCATTCCTTCATGATCACTAACATATTGACATCAAACTAGCCAGAGCTAGAAATATAGCATTCCTTCATGATCACTAACATTGACATCAAACTAGCCAGAGCTAGAAATATAGCATTCCTTCATGATCACTAACATTGACATCAAACTAGCCAGAGCTAGAAATATAGCATTCCTTCATGATCACTAACATTGACATCAAACTAGCCAGAGCTAGAAATATAGCATTCCTTCATGATCACTAACATTGACATCAAACTAGCCAGAGCTAGAAATATAGCATTCCTTCATGATCACTAACATTGACATCAAACTAGCCAGAGCTAGAAATATAGCATTCCTTCATGATCACTAACATATTGACATCAAACTAGCCAGAGCTAGAAATATAGCATTCCTTCATGATCACTAACATTGACATCAAACTAGCCAGAGCTAGAAATATAGCATTCCTTCATGATCACTAACATTGACATCAAACTAGCCAGAGCTAGAAATATAGCATTCCTTCATGATCACTAACATTGACATCAAACTAGCCAGAGCTAGAAATATAGCATTCCTTCATGATCACTAACATTGACATCAAACTAGCCAGAGCTAGAAATATAGCATTCCTTCATGATCACTAACATTGACATCAAACTAGCCAGAGCTAGAAATATAGCATTCCTTCATGATCACTAACATTGTCACCAAACTTAACGAACCCAGAGCAAGAGCTGGAAAATAGAGTATATTTTCGTGATTGTTGATAATAATATGGTTACCAAGGAAATAACAACGAGGAAGAACTGTCATCGCCCATTTAATTAGTAGTCGTTGTTTCCATGGTGTCCAATATTTTTTTTTTTTATAATAAAATGAATCTGTGCTCACTCAAAGTGAATACAAATACACTCCTTTACTCTTTCACAGTAAGCTACTTAAAGCTTGTGTCGTGAAAGAGGAAGATGGTCGGCACCTGGGATCGAACCACGACGTCCGCAGTACGAAAGCCGACGTTGTAACCGCTGGGTCACCAACCATAATATGGTTGGTGGTTATGATATTATCATAACCATATCAACCATAAAAGTCTTGCTTGTTGTTCTTTACTTGGATATTGTATTGCATTGTCTATGATGATATTGTTATATGCTTAATAAAGAAGATGGCGTGTAATAAGTCAACCTGTGTTGTAGCATCCTCCCAAATAATCTGTCCCTCCAGCAGCCCTATTCACGAAAAAGTTTGAATCGAACTTCGAACTAAACTTAGACTTAAACTTTTCTGAAAACTTTTCTAAATATCTAGTCATATAAGTAGTCTGTGATCTGTCAGATTTACTACCTGTCAGATTTACTCATATTAAAATAATATTATTACAAATAAACACGCATATGTGGCTTGTAAATACGGAATAAATCAATTATAAAGGCTGAAAAAGAAATTTAGATGGGCGAAATGTACATATCTTACAGACAGAATTTTTGACAGCTCAATAAGTTGGAAAAGTCGGAGTAAATCTGACAGATCACAGACTAATACTTATATGACTAGATATTTAGAAAAATTTTCAGAAAAGTTTAAGTCTAAGTTTATTTCGAAGTTCGATTCAAACTTTTTCGTGAATAGGGCTGCTGGTCAAGATAGATATCAATATCAACGGTAAAAAAGCATTCTTGATCTATGATCGTTTGCTCTAAACCCGAAACGCACCCTAAGAATCATGAAACCATTGGTACTACTTAGATAGGTATTTCGGTACGTAGGTACTTTGTGACGTATAAAACATTACGCTGACTTAAAGAGCATCCGACCAATCTGTCGCTTAAAAGTTCTGTCACCGTGTGCAACGGCCTATGTGCGATGTTTCGTGCAATTGTTTACATTTGCACTGTGAAATTACCTATTGGAATAATCATTTCATGCGTCGAATGCCATTGGAACAATAATTTCATTCTTTGAATATCAGCTCTATATTATAGTTCTTTGTACAACAAGCCATAACAAATGACACAATGTTTGCACATTTTATCGCGAACTAAACGATTAACATTGCCCGTATATATATATATCAATATTTTGTTGAGTAGAGCGGGCGAATATTTATCACATAAATCTGATAAAAAAGTGGTAGCTACTTTATTAACCATCTCATCGTATCTCTAAAAAAAGTAGGCAGGATAGACTTTTAACAACTCTCTTCTATCTTGTAATCTGTCCATTTGTCCTTTAAACCCAACTCATTGGCATAGTGAGGTTACAAATTTGCGCAATGTTTATGGTCTTGACTGAAGGACCACCCTGGGCGGTTTCTCCGCATTGCAACCACAAAGCCGATCCAATTTCATTCTTAATAACGATGCCATTATCACACTTGGGTTTTGGCTCATATGCATAAAAATGTGTCTATTTAAAATTGAGTAATGCTTTACGAAAAAAAATATATAAATAACTAGCTTTCCCGACAGACGTTGTCCTGTGTATCCTTTGGTCCTAACCAAAGGCGGCCCGTTCATTGTGCAATTACGTATGCGAGAATGAGAGAGCGCAGGTGCAGAAGACAATAATTTTGTTAGATTATTTCAAAGATGGCGTCGCATGGAATTCGTTGCATACTAGCTTTAATATCATATTTTATATTATTTCTTATCCATTTTTCAATTTTTATTAGTTATCCTGTTATCCGGAGCGGAGAAGAATCCAATGAATCACACATCGTTAGAATCTGTTGAGCCAATCTCGAGTGTTCGCACTAACCCGACTTTAATTTATATTAGATATGAGTTGTACCAGTATTTATAGTATTAAAAGTATTGATGGTCTACATCGAAATCGGGATTAAGTTTCAAGAGTAACCCACCTGCTGTCATACTGCGGTGTTTTACTTTGATCTTCTCCTTCTTCGACCTCGCCTTTGTCTCAGTATTTGGGGTCGGCTCTCCTTGTCCTGTTGCGCCAAGATTGTCTATCCAACCCCATCTCTGGCTCCACTTGGCATTCTTTTAGGTCCCTATTGATGCTCGACAACCATGTGGCGGGTGGTCTGCCTGGTCTCCTGGCTTGCGTTTCAATGTCCATGGCTCTCTGAATCATGTCGTCTTGTGGTCGTCTCATAACGTGCGCATACCAACTTAGCCTGTTTATATGTATCTTATGTTTTTTTTTTTGGTTACGGGTGCGACCTTGATACTTCCTCGGACATGGACATTTCTAACTATCGAGTCTGGTTACTCCTCCAGGCCATCTGAGCATCTTCATCTCTGCAGTGTGCATGCTTTTTTGGTATTTTTGTTTTAATGCCCAACATTCAGAGTCATATGTCATTGCGGGTCTTACTCACTTGCGCCGCGAACGTGTGACATTGCAGAAAGGCAACATCACCATAATAAAATTTTTGTTTCAATGTTGGCTAAACAAACCATTCAGTACATTTTCCAGATTTTTTTTCATCTATGGAGTTGCGTCTCTTATCCGTAAGGTATTATATTCTCTTTGTTTTGTTTCCTGCTTCACATCTTGTCAAACTCGCCGCATCAATACACATTTAATCGCATCTTTGCAAATAATCGAATCTTTGCAAATAATCGAAAATATTCATCTAAAGATGTCTAAAGGCCTTAATCATCAAATCAGTAAATCCACGCGTGTGATAGAAGAATTTAGGAAGCAGAGAGGGAGAGGAATCCACAAAGTGAGGTAGGATGGGTAGGATTCATAATTTTTCCAACCCAAATTATTTTTCTTTATCTCACTTTCCACAAACCCAGCTCAAGCGCAAACAATGCGTATTTATTGAAATATTAAAGTATATTCAACAACGAAATTTAAAGTAAATGGGACAATAATTAAGCAGCTCGGTAG
Source organism: Mystacides longicornis (assembly GCA_963576905.1). Taxonomy (NCBI): domain Eukaryota; kingdom Metazoa; phylum Arthropoda; class Insecta; order Trichoptera; family Leptoceridae; genus Mystacides; species Mystacides longicornis. The sequence continues at coordinate 4,692,752 of OY756439.1, read as the reverse complement.
TTTCTTCAAGATTGAATCTGTTACACGCAGTTTCATAAATGGGTTTACGGAGCCCTGAAGATTCTATATGTTTGTGTCATGATTTGTTTTGTGTTAATCAGTTTCTTTTGGTGTCTCCTACTAAAAACTTAATAATGACTAAATAAATCAGTAATGCGTCTCTAAACAGTGTTGTTTGCAGGGAAAACTGGCTGATGTGGGTGCCAGGTACTTGCAAGATAGTGCAAAAATTATTACTTTATTTTTTAAACGTTTGATTGATTGAGCGAGAATATTCGACAAGTGCGAGTCCCGTCAACGGACAAGAAACACGCGAACCTATCGGGAATAAAATCAGCCTCAATAATTAATGCGGATGCTGATATTGAAATCGTTGCTGATGAAAAAATCTTATAATCTTATCGCTCGGTGGGAAATGCCCCGATGTCGTCAGTGTAAATATTGGGTAAATGTAAAACGATGTGATTTCACAACCATCTCATAACGTGAGTCACACCTATATTATTTTCTGATCACGCATTCCAAAAAATTCTTTAAACGGATGCATGAGTATAAACCTTTCACCTGCATAGCTACTTGGTTCTTAGACCCCATAATGTGTCCTGATCCTAAAAATGTTTTTTTTTTTTTTTAATTTTATTTTATAGATCCTCTAAATCTCAGTGTGTATATGTAGGTTACATTTTTTTATCTACATTATAAAACTTATGTCTAATCGTGTTAAATTATCGATCAGTACAAATTAGTATTATCGTTCTTTTAATTGTAAGTATTAAAAATAAAATGTACAAAATACTAATTTTTTATTTTTTTTGTTTTAGGTTGGATGCACTGATGTTCGTGGTAAGAACGTGTTCATTTTGTTTTTATTTATAATCTGGCCATTAGTTTTAAGCATACTTGTGTTCGATGTGTCACCTCTATGTTGTTGAATTGTTTGATATAAAGTCGATCGAAACTCTAGTTGTTTTGGACACAGACGCATATTATTATTTTGTTTATCTTTGGTCAAATTGAGAATAGATTAATATTGCTTGTCTTTAATAATAATAGAAAAAACTTTGTACATATTATCAACATTTCAAATTTAACGTATCCATGTCATTGTTTTGTAAATATAATTTTGAAATAGCGTTTAGTCTTTGGCAATGGAACGTTAATAATGTTTAAACTTAAAATTAGTTATTGGCCAAATCACTCGAATACGGGTGAAAGGCCTCAATAAAAATAAAAATAGTTATGAAAAAATTTCGAGCACTGGTCGACCTCAAGTTAGCATAGATTAATCCCTTCTATTCTCATTCTACCTTCTTTCTTAGCCATCTTTCCACTGCTAGATATAGGCCTCTTCCATTTTCTTCCACTCTGCTCTATCTTAGGCTTTTCTTTGTCACAGTCTACCCGCAATAGGGATTATGTCATCGCCGCTTTTTTAGGGCCGGCCCACTCCTTTCATTCCACGATCTCCAGTTTAGGATTCTGGGTTTCTTTTCTGGCAACATGAAGAGTTCATTCCTCAAAATTTCACTCACTTTCACGTCCCATGCATTTAGTATAACGTCACATTTTCTTTGTCCCGAGAATCGTTTAATTAAAACGGGTTTGGTCCTGTTTTAATCAAACGATTGCTACCTCATAGAACCTATGTTCATACGAACGTGAATGAACATAGTTTTATTTTTGTATAGGCATCTACCTACTGACTTTTGACAGAGACAATATAATTTGCATGCTCCATGTCCATCCACCATGTAGCGTGCTCAGAAAAGGTAGCGTGCGCCTCATCTGACAAACAATAATTTACTTTTAATAGTTTGTTCTTACTGATGTGCGCCACTAGAGACATCGCAATTCCGGCTTTTTGATAAACCTCTACCTACACACAAAATTGAAAACTGTAGAAACCATACCTTATTTAGATTATTTTAATTGTTTTCATTTGTGGTGCAGTCTTATTTGTTAAACAGTTTCAAGTCATCCATAAAGAATAAAATCTATATGACTCGTGAAAGTCGTTTATAAACATATTGATTAGGAGTGGTCCCAAGTGTGATCCCTGTGGTACCCCACATAATGCATTAATAGTTCTGAAGCGTAGACCTCAATCTTCACAATTAGTGTTCTTTTTTTTAAGATTACTTTCCAAGCGACAATGTCGCGTTGAACCATAATAAATAAATAAATAAATTATCTGTGAAGATTTCGTCAACTCCATAAGCGCCTAGTTTAATTAGTAGCCTGCCATGTAACACCCTGTCAAATGCTTTAGAAAAGTATGTGTGTACGGAATCGACCAGTATTATGCAGTATTTCAAATTTGGTTGGATGAAACCGCTCCTGTGCAATCTGAAACTGGTTTCTGACTTCGAATCAAACTCGGCAGTTCTTGCTCAAGTAGGCAGGGAGAACGGACCTCCACCCTTTTTTAGCCAACAAATTTCTTTCGCTGACGTCCAACGACATACCATTTTCATAAGTTCGTTAATTTTAGCATTCATAATTGTATCCTCAAACACCGAACCTACACACATGTCCGCTCTCTTCTTTCCGCCTCCACATTTTGACACGACATAGTGGGGGGCGAGCCTCACCGCTGGCGCTGGTGGGATTGTCAAAACGTAGTTTATATAATATACCTGAATAAAAATTATTTCTAAGGAGTGACTTTTATGAAAAGTCCGGAACGTGTTTTATATCAGTGACGCCCCTTCATGTTATCACAACATATTTTTTAAACAAATATTGTTTATTTTTATTATATCATTGCTATTATTTGGTTCTCAACTAGTATGGAGTATAATGAAAATAGTTAGAAACGTCACGACAATAATAATTGTAACTAGTATTGTGTACATAGCGTGCGTCTCTGTACTTAAAATACGACATATTTATGTGTTAATTTTTGTGTATGCAAAATTGGCCGTTGTATACATTGACCTATTATGTACTACACCCAAAGCCTATCTCCTCACAAAATGCGTCTATGGAACAAAGTTGACTGGCCATCACCCTGTCAATGGTCTGGCTCTCGTTAGCTAAAAGGACGAAGTTAATTGTTTTGTTTCTATCTCGCTTCGAACGCTCATTTAAAACAACGAGATGAAAAGAGACAGACGAAAGAAACCGTTCAAATAAATTTGACTCCGCCCCCGAAAAATTTAGTATACTGGTATTAGAACCAAAAGAGTGTTTTTGTAACATAAACATTAGGTATTTCTAATTTAGACTATCTGTAATGATTTTTTAACGATGTCATTGTGTACACCAAATTATTCAGGATGAAATCTAAGACAATCAAATTTATTTAAATTTGCACTTGAGTCATATTTTGCATGCATTGAAATGTACACATGAATCATATTCTAAGTGCAGATGTTTTCACGAAGATTTTACTCACCACATAGGTATGACTCAAGGTTAGTTCTCTTATATATGTAGTTGACACTGCGAAGGCCTTTTTATGGCAATTATGTAGGTATGCACTTCATAATCGTACCATAATAATTCCGTAAAATTTGGTTTTAATGGGGTCTTTACTTTCAATAATTATATATACTATACGGTGACAGGTTTCACATGTGATTTATTTCCTACTACACCGCCATCTCTTGATTTTTTTTAAAAATAAAGCAAATAAAGGAATTGTTTCGATTTCAAACGTATGACCCATCGACCGTCATTCCGTATCCAAATCAACGATGACTATTACATGATGCAATAAATTATTAGCTAAATTTAATAAGTTTTTATGTCGTAAGTTGCATTTCATTCGTGTAATAAGTCAAATTTTTTTTTATTATGGGTTAGGTCGAATGTCGACGGGCGGGTCAGCTAGTATTATCATAAATGACCAATTTTTTTACAATATAGATGGTACACCGATTAGGGCTCTTCCAATAATAATCACGTGATGTAGGAAATTCATATAATTATCTAAAGTGGCGCCTTGAATGAAAATAAATACACATGATATTCTCACAACATCAATCTCCCCCCCGATATTTTGCGATTTGTATGTTGAAACCCTCTTATTCCTCTTTTAAGGCCCCCCATTAACTATCACTCCATCCGTCCAAATGCAGCGTTGTCACTTCATTGAAATGACCGTGAGTGGGGAAAACCAAATGGATGATGTGGAGTGATAGGGTGAGTCTGGTATCCATCAGTCCAAAATTCAATCGCGTCAAGCCATTCGTCCATCACTCCAAACGGATAGACAATGGGAAAACTCGAGTGGAAATGGTCCAAGTCACGTCACTTGATTTTCAGTGTTAAAATTTCGATCCAAATTTGTCTCATTTTGTACCAACGCATCACAAACGACGCTTTACGCCGGCGCACTCGGCGCAGACCCATCACTTCCACCATTACGATGTGGAGATGGTAGTTGGCCGTGGAGAGCGCTGTTTTCCGTAACATCAGGGTCTCGAATACGTGGAAGACCCTCTCATACCGGCGTGTTCCATTATTTGGAGGCAGAGTTGGGGGAGTTGGATATGTGTGTGGGAGGAGGTCATAAGCAAAATCGAGCGCAATGCAGAGCTTTTGTTGTCTCCCTATGCCCCTGAGTGGGGTTCAAAGGGAGTTTTGATTGATTGATTGATTGATGTTATGGCGGTTATGTAATATCGAATTTATATCACACAAACTAATTTTCCATCTGATGACAACCATCCATCAGAACCATCCAGAACAAAGAGCCATCTAGCGGAGTGCGACGAATACATCTCATATTTTATCAACTATGCAGATTCATCGCCGTCTGTACCAAGTCAACTAGCTTTGGATATTTCACGCCAGAGGGAGAACACACCGCCTATTCTACAAAAAGGATCTTGTGTGAATAACCCTAGTATAAAAGCTTTTTCAAGATACAATTTTATTACTCTTTCCTTCAGAACCCACTACCAGTGCATATCTTTGTAATTAGTTTTAAGTTAAAATATATTTTCCTGTGATACTTTATTTTGATTCACTAATATAGTGTTTGTGTTTTTTATAATATAAATCGAGTTTCATTTCGGTAGTTAGTCGAGTTCCTTGTTAACTGTTTAATCTAGTTCATAAAGAAATAGTGAAACTTGGTGAGTACTCCAGATATTCTTAATCTTGCCAAAACTCATAAGAGAGTTTCTCATCTTCAGAAAAAGACCACTTTTCCCAATATCATTTGACCTGGAAAAAAGAAATCATTACTCCTTCTTCATCTCAATCTCATCTCATCTTATGGATCAGATTCAGCCAAATCCTCACGCCATAAATTGGTGACCCCGCGACTTTCGAACACCCTTCAATTATCTACTTAATCCATCATTTTCCAATAATCTCCAACAATCCATTAACATTCTCAAACAAATTTTTCTCAACAATCATTCTAACAAAATTGTCACATGTACACCTTCGTCCACTGATCTATCTCGAATATTTAACAATCTATACATTCATTCCAAATTATTTCTTTCACAAAGCCATCTAAATAATATTGTCCCACAATTAAAATTTTCATATCACATACTACATTCAAAACTAAGCGCGTCCAACATCCATTTATCATTCGGCGCAACTTCACTCTACTGCGAGTACAACTGTCAAAATAGCTCACCAGCCGTTTTGTTCGCGATCAATATTTTCAAATTTTAGACAAAATATATAAATATAGGGTAAAATCTTGTGCAAACTCGAAAATTCAACTGGTTCTGAAGGGATGAGTCATCCGATGGGTCACAGGCAAGTAAAATCTTTTAAAATACCATTGTAAAACGACATTCAGCACATAAATTTTTCCAAACAATTTCAACCCATCGGATTATTTTAAAAGCCTCTTGTTTTTCTGCCTTCTATTTATTATTACAAACATTTAATCAATAATGCCTAAACCTTGTAAAAACGATATTAAAATCTTCAAAAAAAGAAAAAAACTTAAAATTTGTGAACAATAAATTTTGTAGGTTAAATTTTTTCACGATACAATGTCACATCGAATTTTTTTCATAAAACTTTTCAAGTCTCCAAACATTGATAAAACCTAATTTAATACATTAACTAGTTATAATCGCATGCTGAATTGCAATTTTAAATAATTTTTTTACAAAATAATAACCTTTGATTATCTGATTGCAGATTTACAAGTACATTGTTTTTATGTTGCCAAACCTTGAGGTAACCTTTTTATATTTTATATAAACAACAAGCGAAACAAATACCTACACTTTTATTAGATTTTCATAGCGCATTATTGCATTTTAAAGAAAAACAAGAAATTTAAATCGCATTTTTCACATACATTTGTATATTGTCATATTGATATTTGGTAAACACACAAAAGGACATTCAGACTCCTACAGTCAATATCTTACCAACATTTCAGTCATATTTTACCAATTCTTATTTTATTCTGGTCAATAAATAATTAATTATGTATCAACTTATCAACGATACAAACATTTCAATGGTCTATAAATATATTCTATCTAAATTGTCAATGTAAAACAATTATATTACCATCTTATATTACCATCTACTAGCCAATTGCTATTAACGTTTTCCACGACTAGAGAAATTCTGTCTCAAGAATCTCAGTCCGAATTCAATTCGAGGTTAACTTAAATATGCAAATACGGCCTAATACTTATACACATGTACTCATACACATGTACTCAAAAAAGCTCTATGTATTTCACGCCACGTCTAGTACAATGCACCGCGCATGTTCAGACCGAAATTCCCATTTCGTCGGCTAACTACATACACACAAGAGCAGAGATACCCATCTCAAAAGCTTTCTTGTAGTGACTGAGCAACAGACATACACACATGATCATAGCATCATTCGTATAGTCTACCAAAGGACATACACACATGACTATAACGTCATTCGTATTGTCCATATTATACACACATGACCATGCACAGCGTCATACGTATAATCTATTACCATCAAATATACAACTCAACGAGTGAAGAAAAAGACAATTAATGTATTTACATTCATACAAAAGACCATTGAAAACGGAATTCTAAAAAGTGTCATACTAATTTTCCCAAATCAGTAACATTTATTTAACATTATTGACACACATACATTGACAAAATAAAACATTATGAAAATTTTTAATTCAAACACACTATGTACAACTATATTACCATGTCTACCTACTACTTTTTACTTATTTTATTGTATAAAAATTCTAATATGTATTTTACAAATGATTACAGGTCCCAATACAAAACCACCAACTGTATATTGCTAATACCAGATTGGTAACAAATTTTATTATATATAAAGGATCTCACATAGTAACTTCACTTCATAAACTTTATAGAAAAAGTATTTAAACATATACCAATTGCGAACCATACCTACTCAATACCAATTTTAATAATTTTTCCTAACTTTATTTTGAATATTGAACAAAGGATAACATCGAAACACTACACTAAGAAAATTTTTCCTAGAACAATTATCTTAGTGAAATATAACTTGTAAATTTTTTTTCAAAGTCAACATTTGTTTATAATATAGGTACTCAAATAACTTTTTATTTCAAATTCAAATTTAAAATATTATTTCACAATCTTTTAAATTCAAGAACCACCCTAAAACAAATATACTTATACCAATTCTATTGTAAATTTTTTTGTTTATTCTATATGTTGCATATTATCTCATCACGACACTACTCAACCAACGCTGGACTACACAACCACAATCCAATTGATGGAAGCCTACTATAGCAATCTTCACCTGCTGTACTTAGCAAAGGCGGACTACACGAGTTGTCTCACAGACTTCGTAGCTCGGAGGCCAAACTTCTCCAACGAATTTTGCCCCACTACTGTCTCTCTCAACAGTGGCAGATGTACATCACACCACGATTACACCCCACTGAAAACAACTGATGAATTTTTCCTTGCTCGTCAACCGACCACATGGATCAACCAGTTACAACAGCACACCCACCATCGCTGCTGCATTAATGGCCGAGCGCAAATCAACATCGCCGCTTCATATGGTAAAACACATCAACGCTGTTTTAACCTATTTTAGCCATCATATTACCCCAGTGCAACCGCACTAACGTCGTGAACACTCTGTCCAACTCTCATAAGTTCCAGCCGCTACAACGACCAGCCCAGTCGAGCCATGTCAACATCCAGTACGTACCATCCTACAAACCGCTCAACCAGAGGACTGCAGAGTTCCACTCCACACTCCATCACCAGATCCACATCAGAATTTATAGCACGCCATAAATTCTTGCGGGAGGCTATATGGCGGTTATGTAATATCGAATTTATATCACACAAACTAATTTTCCATCTGATGACAACCATCCATCAGAACCATCCAGAACAAAGAGCCATCTAGCGGAGTGCGACGAATACATCTCATATTTTATCAACTATGCAGATTCATCGCCGTCTGTACCAAGTCAACTAGCTTTGGATATTTCACGCCAGAGGGAGAACACACCGCCTATTCTACAAAAAGGATCTTGTGTGAATAACCCTAGTATAAAAGCTTTTTCAAGATACAATTTTATTACTCTTTCCTTCAGAACCCACTACCAGTGCATATCTTTGTAATTAGTTTTAAGTTAAAATATATTTTCCTGTGATACTTTATTTTGATTCACTAATATAGTGTTTGTGTTTTTTATAATATAAATCGAGTTTCATTTCGGTAGTTAGTCGAGTTCCTTGTTAACTGTTTAATCTAGTTCATAAAGAAATAGTGAAACTTGGTGAGTACTCCAGATATTCTTAATCTTGCCAAAACTCATAAGAGAGTTTCTCATCTTCAGAAAAAGACCACTTTTCCCAATATCATTTGACCTGGAAAAAAGAAATCATTACTCCTTCTTCATCTCAATCTCATCTCATCTTATGGATCAGATTCAGCCAAATCTGAATGCCATAATGTGTATTGACGTAGTGAAATATATTGAAAAAAAGGTCGCCGCAAAGCCTCACCAAGCATCTCTATCTTGGGCTGGATCCAGAGCGTTTTATCAATTTAAGCCGGTTGTTATCCAGAAGGTCTCCATCTTACGCTCTCTTGATGGTGTGTCTTGGTCTTGGTCCACCCCAGGATTTGTCTAAGAAATTTATTTTCATTGCTCAAAATTTTGTTCCATTGTGACATATAGGTATACGTGAAACTTTCCTACGGTAATAAACAACCAATCTACACAGAAGAAAAATAATATGTAGATAAAGACATGTGAGTGATAAATGTCCGTCTATCCAGTATTAGGTAGGTACATATGTACCTATCTATAATATACGTGAAAAATGATTGAATAATAAATGACAATTCTGTTTAGAGCAGGATACTAGACTAAGTATGAACGGTCAATAACCCTCGCTTTACTCTGTTCGTTTCTCACCTAGGCCTTCTTATAATTTGCAAACAAAACTAAAGTACCTGCCAACTTGTCATCATAACTAATACTAGCGGATACCTGCCAGTATGTACTCCTACGCTAAACAAAGATGTATATGCGATAACCAAAAATTATAAATATTATCTGATGATATTGACTATCTGACTATCTCTTAATAGCAAGGGAATATTCAAGCTACTTGCAAAGTTTCTGTTGGTAAATGGTATTCATTTATAGCTGATACTAGTGGTCAGCCAATGCATGAAACTCGACCATAACTAATTAAGATTATCTTTGAACATTATTAAGATTCCTTTGTCAAAGAGTGAGCGAGCGATATTTAACAATTTTCTTTCCAAAACAATTACATGGATAGGTAAGTCAAATTATAAATGTTCCTCTTCTTTCTTGCAATGCGGAATTTGAAATGTTGATATGTACAAAGTTTTTTTTTATTATAATTAAAGACAAACAATATTAATATATTCTCAGTTAGACCGCAGATAAATAAAGAAGTCAAATACATAGAAGTGTGTGTGAGTATTAAATACATAACATTACAGTAGTGTGCGTAATGTTTTTTTTTATTGATTTAATGTGTTTTTATGCATAAATTATTGATTTAATGTGTTTTTATGCATAAATACTTCTTTTTTTCAATATTTTAGTAGTTTAAAACCTTCTTCTTCAAAGGTGCAAATCGGGCCTTAACCCTTCAAGGACGAGAACAAAAAAAAATCAAGTAATTTATTTTAAATACTATTTTTTATGAACAAATAGACGTGTGACTCGGGAAAAAAAAATATTTTGAAAATGTCAATGGTTTTCCCAGGGAAAATTGGTGTGACCATATGGTCACGCTCGGCCTTGGAGGGTACATGTTTTTTTTCTATGTGCTACATTTTTCTTTTGTTTAAAAACTATTTTTTAAATACCAACCTAGAAGTGATTACTTTTAAAAGAAGGAAAACATAAAGAATAAAGTAAAATATGTTTATGGATACTGTTTTTTTCAAGAATTATAAAAAATACATATAGGTAATTTTTTAGGTAGGTAGATTCACGTGAGTTTTCTATGAAAATCAGTTATAAATAAAATATTCACGCAGACATTTTAGGTGCTAAGCATGTTTCTGGCACTATTTTTCTTCTTTTTTGCTTCGATTGCTTACACTAGGTGAGAAAGATCATCAAATATGAGGTCATAACAATGTTTTCGAACGAGGTTTTCAAAGTTTTTCTCTAATCGTTTCTTCTATAAACGTAATTCTGCGTCAGGAAATAGTTGATATCTACTGAGGGTTTCTGTAATGCTTTGAGCACAGTTTTCATAAGTTAAAACGTTTGCTTCAGCAGGTGAAAAAAAATGAGTATCGAACATTGTTCAACAGTTAATTTTTCATCAGTTTTCTTTTAAAAAATATATTATTCGTCTGGCAAAAATATGTTTGTTACACAAATTATCAATTCTGAAATACAAATTGTTCAAAAATAGGACAAATTCGGGGTTAGTGTTACACAAGCAATTAGTGTTACAGAATATTTTAGTTCCATAAAAAATAGCACGTAGCCTGTAAGGACGAGCGCGACCATATGGTCACACAAACTTTTGTGCATGAAATACTCTAATATGGAAAACGTGAATATGTAAACTAATATAAGTTTTTAATCATCATTTAATTTATAATAAAAATATATTAAAAATATTGAAAAAATATATAAAAAATTATTCGAAAAATTCTGCGAAGTATTTTGAGCTGGCGATCTTCGAGAAAAAGAAAATGTTGCCTTTTTAAAATATCATAAGTTTTGAAAAAAGACGTTTACATCAGTGTGATTCGTTTCATACTGAAGATCACGGCTTTCTTAACCAGTTTGTGGCCAAAAAATGTACATGTGGCTATAAAAAAGGACCAATAACGCTTATCAAAACAATGTCGAAAAGGGTTACCACACGGTCGCGCTCGTCCTTGGAGGGTTCCTCCTCTAAATTTTGCCTTCAACATGTTCTGTCCTCTGATGTTATCTTTCAGTTGGCACCTGAAGAAGTTCCTCCGCACTTTTTACCAACTTCATCCTCCCATATAAGTTATGGAATGGTTTAAATCTATCTTTGAATTAATTATTCAATCAATCAATCAATCAATCAATTCTCCCATTTACACCCCACTCAGGGGCATAGGGAGGCAACAAGAGCTCTCCATTGCGCTCGATCTTGCGCAATGTTTATGACCTCCTCCCACACCATGTCCATGTCCCTCAGCTCTGCTTCGAAGGAGCGGAACACAGTGTGAGAGGGTCTTCCTCGTCTTCGGGACCCTGATGGGAGGAAGAACAGCGCTCTCCTCGGCCAACTGTCATTCGGCATCCTTAACACATGTCCCAGCCAAGTCCATCTCCTCCCCACAATGGTAGAGGTGATGGGCTCACGCTGGGTGCGCCGGCGTATAGCGTCGTTCGTGATGCGGTGGTACCATCTTACACCCAGAATTCTCCTTAGGCACTTCATTTCAAAAGCTGAGACTTTTTGTGCCTGGGCTTTGGTCAGGTGCCAGGACTCACACCCATAGAGGAGAATGGGCAACACACACGCATCAAACAGTTTACATTTCGTCTCGACACTAAACGCCGACGCTTTCCAAATCTTGGTCATGTTGTTAAAGGCGCCACTTGCCATACCGATACGTATCGGGAGCTCAGCCCCGAGGTCACCAGAGGTGGTAATGGTTGCTCCCAGGTATTTAAATTTATCCACCCGGGAGACCTGGTGACCGTCGATGGTTATCAGTAGCTGTTTATCGGGGCAGGCATTACTCGCCATGAGCTCCGTCTTACTGGCATTGACTCGAAGGCCAAGGCGTGCCGTTTCGTCGCAGAGTCTTGAAACACTGCGCTGTAATTCCTCCACTGTCGTACTGAACAACGCTAGGTCGTCCGCGTACTCCAGATCGCACAGTTCGCCCATTAGACCATCTCTCTGTGTTATCGGTATACCTCTTGCTCCTTGCATGGACTTTCTCAAGAGGAAGTCCATGACAATAATAAATATAAATGGAGCCAGTACGCAGCCCTGTCTGACTCCCGTAGTGATCCTGAAAGCTTCAGTAGGACCACCTGGCGTTTTGACGCTACACTCGGAGTCTTCATACAGGGACTGCACCATTTTTACTATCTTCGGAGGTATACCGTACAGAGCTAAAATTTTCCATATCGATGGTCTATGTGGGCTGTCGAAGGCCTTTTCAAAATCTATGAAGCAACAAGCGACTGGAGAGTTAAACTCTTTGCACTGCTGAAAGATGCACCTGGCACAGAAAATTGGGTCCGTGCAGGACTTGCCAGGTACAAAGCCGCATTGTTGCTCTCTCAGGACAGCCATGATAGGCCCCCGAATGCGGTGTAGTAATATCTGAGATAATACCTTACCGGGAACACTCAGTAGAGTAATTCCACGGTAGTTTCCGCATTCAAGGGGGTCCCCCTTTTTAAATATTGCGACGATGGATCCATTCCGCCAATCTTTTGGGCACCTCTCCTCTTCCCACGCCATTTTAAATATATCAAGAAGTGGTTGGCCAAGGGTGTCTATGCCTTGTTTGAGGAGCTCTGCGTGGATTCCATCGTCACCTGGCGCTTTGTTGTTTTTCAATCTCATCACGGCCAGCACCATCTCGCTGTGGGTCGGCGGATCTTCACATATCCCAGTCGCCTGAGGTATATTCAGACCCGCCAACTCCTCCTCAAAGTTGTAAGCGGTTCAATATTGACTCAAAGTACTCCCTCCATCTCCCTTTAATCAGTTCGGGGGCAGTGACAGTGGCTCCACGAGAGTCTCGTATTGCCGTCACGGGTCTTTTTTGACCCCTGCCCCCGACCTCCCGGGTGATTTCGAAGAGTGTCCTCGAGTCATTACCGAGTGCAGCAGACTGTGCCCGCCGTATCTGAGAGTCCAGGTGTCTTCTTTTATCTGTTCGTACAGAGTGCTTCACCTTGCGGCTCAGCTCCCTGTACTCAGACACCAAAGCGGCCAGTTTTTGAGGGTCTTTGTCGCTGTCTCTGAGGGTCTTAGCCTTCTGGCGATCTTCGATGAGACTCCAGGACCCATCGGACATCCATATTGGCCTCTTTTTATTCTTGTAGCCAACAGAAGAACGTGCGGATTCCATAACCGCGTCACGAAAGCTAGTCCAGGCTGACTCAATTGGGGCAGCTCCGGGTGAATCCTGCAAGGGGGCAAACCTTGTGCGTAACTCAGTCTCGTACGTGTGGCGACACTGAGCACTCTCTAACCTGCGTATGTCCAGCGGGCGAGGAGCAGACGATCTTGGCTGGAAATGGTGAAATTTGAATCTGAACGAACCCACAAGGAGTTCGTGATCCGTGTCCATGTCTGCTCCCCGGCAGGTGCGGACATCCCGCAGGTCAGTTCGGCTGCTAGCCCTTACCAGGAGATGGTCTATCTGGTTTTTCGTTCTTCTGTCGGGCGAGGTCCAGGTGTATTTATGGATATCCTTGTGGGGGAAGAGAGTTCCCCCTATTAAGAGTCCATGGAGCGTGGCGAAACCAATGAGACGGCTTCCGTTATCATTCATCACTCCTAAGCCATGCTTACCCATGACGCCTGGTCCATTCTGGGGGTCGTTGCCAACCTTGGCATTAAAGTCCCCCAGAACTATTAGGCGATGGCGCCTCGGAACATGGGACACAACTGCATCCAGACTGTCATAGAAACAGTCCTTAGCAGCCGCGTCCCCATCCTCAGTGGGAGCATAGCATAGAAGGACCGTCAGTGTTTCGCCACTCATCTTAAAGGACGCACTCATCAGGCGGTCAGAAACAGGTTCCCAACCAAGAAGGCGAGAGAAGGCATATTTACTTAAAAGTAGAGCGACGCCACGCATCCGTGCAGTCCGGTGGCCAGAGTGAAGCATGACATAATTGCCAGCGTCACTCTGCCCCGAGCCTGGGATGCGTGCCTCACTCAGCCCCAGGATATCTAGTCCATAATCTCCCGCCAACTTGGCAGCAACAAGCTCCCCGCCCGTCCTCAGAGTGCGGACATTCAGAGTCCCGATTTTTAAGCTCTTGTTCCTTAATCGAGCCGTGGTCAATACAGGGGGGACACCAGCTGCCTGAACCCCCCCCTGATGGGGTCCAGGCGTCCGAGGCTTAATTCTGTTGACTTTTCTGACCGATTGTTTTAAGAACGTGAGGTGGTCAACCCCACGGTCCCGATCTGATTTTTCGATTTCCTGCCTCTTACAGGATGCTCGAAAAACCAGCAAAAAGAGCAGAGGTGCTATTCTAAGCCGGCAACCCCACGGCTATTATATTTACATAAAATTATTGAACATTTTCATGATTTTTACCCGAAAACATTGTGACATTAACATTCAAACGATTTTCACAACACTATAAATGTTCAATTTTTATCAATTTTAAGGACACGTAAAACCACGTTCACAAAATTTAATTTAGATCTCAAGCAAATTTTTAGCAAATAATTAATTATTACTACCTTTCTAATGAAACTGTTTTGTTTGAAACATATCGCTCGGCTTGTTTCGAAGTCTTAAGTATTGACAGACCGTAATAATACAATTGATGTGCGTATTGTGAGGTCATTCATCTAAGGAGTGCACCTCCGAGTAAATGGGTCAGTGCTTCCTATTCTATTCTTCTCTCCTATTTATGGACATACTCCGACACTTACTACTCGGAACACACACACAAGCACAGGAGTCGCTCAATCATCAAACATTGGCGTAAGTATTGTTTGTCAATCCTTTTTTTCTCATCGCGCCGTGCCCCTTGACGAGTAGGCAGAGTGAACGCGGACCTCAACTCTTTTCTATCCACCACTATTTCCCACGATCTTCCACCGATATTAGGTTTCTCATACAACTTCTCCTATTTCTCATACCTTGCCTTCCTTTTTGGAGGAACTGGACCCCATCAGTTTTTTTTATTTAAATATAAAACAAATAAATATTTACAAATATAACAAATTGAGTCACGCCAAATCTTATAAGATTTGTCGGCGTGTTCTCTTTCTATGTTCATGTTAAAATATAAACTTAAACATATAGGTAGGTACTACATTAAAATAACCTAAAATTAAATTCATTGAAATGTTATGCCAGTGGAAGAAGCGAAAGAAGTATGTTTGGATACAAAAGATTGGAGGTCCGTTCTATCTACCTTCACCTTGGAGACACGGCTTGATATGTAAATTTTTTATGTCAACCGGCCGTTGAAATTTCCGGGCTATAGTAGTTGCATATAGTTCAGGAGTAATTATCTAGTGGTAAATATTAATTGTAACCTTTTTTAAGGGATGACATAACTGATTTATAAGATAATCAATCGTTTTGCTGCTGTTTACTTTAATGAATGCCATTAATCAAGCACTTCGGCTGAAACAATAGAAACTTAATTTTTCTGAAAACCGATTAACTAAGTCTTTATTCTTAAACGAATAACAAAACAACGCTTAATAATTTGAAATAAGTGAGGAGAAAACAAAAGGCAATAACCATATCTTTATTGCTACCTAATTATTAACATATTCAAAACAAATAAAATCAAGTTACAAAAGCCAATAATTTTATAGTCCATTGCGCATGGTAACGCCAATGTCGCTCAACCATACGACACAAACGAGAACGTGCATTAGTATCTACATTCGTATGATTATGATCCATTGTAATGTACCTGAGTAGTTAGGTACTTGGAAATACTATTATTATCAAACACCTGGGACCGTTTTGAATAAAGATTATTTAATTGGTCAAACTTTTTTCTATACAAAGGTGTATAGTCTACGAAATTTATTTCCTTTGACGTTTTCTCCTAGCCAACCTTTAGTGTGGTGTGTCATAATTGGAAAGCGTTTGCACGTCCGCGCGTCGAACGTCATAATATGCTGGAACGCAACGGACCGTTCAAACTGAGAACATTGTATGATCGCTCGACGCTCGGACGCTCGATCACTTTTCAATTAGGACAGGGCCTAAGGCCCTTGGTGCCTGGGGCCTTATTCTGCATTTACATCGCGAATCCAATCCAATTGCAATTAAATAACGATGACTTTATGACAGTTAGATTTTGGCTGCTAAGCATGAAGCCCCACGATAACTCCAAATGGATGCTGCGCATTCGCTTGTATTGAAATAATATGAACTTATACATTGACGATTTTAATTCCTTTGAAATATAATATTATGTACCGCGTACTAAAAGCGACATTCAGAACAAAAATATCAAAGTTTGATGCTATATTTGGGGTTGAAGTGAAGAAATTGAAAAGAAAAGAAGTGGCGACTGCGTAAAAAATCACCACACATTGTCGTAATTAGTTAGTAAAGATAGTTGGAAGTGGTTGGTAGCCTAATGATTCAGTCGCTGATTTTTGTTGTGAAGGAAATGAGCTCAAACCCCAGTGGAGATCATCTTTCTGTTTCACAACAAAAGCTTGTCTTTCTGTAAAATGTGTCAAATAGATTCATTTCATTAAAAAACAGTGCCAATATTTTTTTCATTATAAAAATGAAACTGTGCTCACTCAAAGTGAACATAAATACACTTTTTGACTCTTTCAAAGTGAGCATTTAAAGCTTGTGTAGTGAAAGAGGAAGATGGTGGGCACCTGGGATCGAAACAACGGTATTCAGCACTAAACAGTACGAATGCCAGCGTCGTCACCTCTAGGCTACCAACCATTCCAAAATGTTAGGCAAGTGACATTTTCGCGAAAATAATAAGGCGGAGCCGGGTTTATTCTAACGCTTTTGGTCACTTTTCATCGTGTAGTTTTTAATTCTTATGAAAAGTGGGATAGGAAACATTTCGTTGAATATCCACTGTAATATTCGGGTTGGTGTAGAACCAGGCAATTTTTTTTTAACGTTAGCTGCTATGTGCAGATTTTTTTTAACTGACGACATAATCCAATACAGCTGCTTCCATTTAGCTTCAATAGAGAATCCTACACTTGATGTAGCGGATACCTATGAATCTCAAGTTGGGGTCTCTCTTACACTCGTGTCAGAAGTCATATTTTTATCCCGGTGGTATCTCGCAGTACTTTAGCATTGTTCTCGGAATGTTTTGTCGGATCAAGGTTTGCTCAAGCGTAGGTACAATTTGTCTCAAATGAATTTGACCTTAGCCGATGACAGTACATATAATATGGGTCCAAGTACCACAAGGTACGGCGAGTCATTGTTCTTTGGATGTTGGATATTCTAGTTCAGTTTGTAAACACACCTTCAAGTATTAGGAATTTGTACAGATCTTTTCAGTTCCCCGTTTTGCGGCTCGCAGCATGTGTTTGTGCGACGGGTCAAGGATCGAACGGTAATTCAGACTTCACCATTCATCAAATCTTTCTCTCATACAAGTCAGTGTTACGCATTCAACCACACTGAACATATAATATATGATGATATTTTGAAAAAGGTATAGCAAGACTAGATTATTGAATATCACATATAAATGTTCACAAATTATAAAAAATCTTCAACAAATTCCACAAAAAATCTGCGTTCCAATATTTTTAGTGACAATGGTTGTCAGGTAAAAATCGTGCTTCTATAGATTTTTTCACAGATGGCGTTGTTGTCTCGAAATTTCCATAAGTACTAACATTAATATTATATTTTATAATATTAATGTATCCATTTTCGATGTTTTATTAGTTACTAGCTTTCCCAACAGACGATGTCCTGTGTTTCTAACTATGAATATTGAATTCGAATTTGTTTGGTGTTATCATTTGAACAATGTATGATGCGTCTGTTTTAAACCATGTACATTGTACATACCATCCGCATTCTGTCAATCGCACCAACTATCTAACAATTGACAGTTTCTATCAAAATTTCAAATATTGGAATAAAAATTATATGGACAAATTACTAATAAGGTGGCCTACGTACCTATAGTTTTCTTTAATTTTCATTTTTTTTTTCATGCAACTTTCTTAATTTTGTTCTTTCATAAGATAAAAGCCAACACGACAAAAAAAGAATTAGCGAAATCGGTACAGCCGTTTAGGCGTGATGCGATGACCACGGAAAATAGCTCTCATCCCGGCCGTGTCGACCATTTTCCGCTTTCACGACACAAGCATTTGCTTACTGTGAAAGATGTCAAAAGTGTATTTGTGTTCACTTCGAGTGAGCACAGATTCATTTAAAAAAAAAATTATATATAAGAAGATTCTGTTATCCGGAGCGGAGAAGAATCCAATAAACCAAAAATGATAATAATCTGTTCAGCCGATCTCGAGTTATAAGTGTTCGGACTAACCCGACATTCTTTTATATTAGATATACATATTATAATTATGATGCCAACTGTAGAAATTGTAAAAGTATATAATGTATGGGTTTTGTTCATGTCTATGATTTTATGTTCGGCCTGTAGTTGCACGACCCATGTTTGCTTTGAATTCTTTATGATTTCACTATCATACAGCTATACAAATCCTTCAGACATAGATAGACGATTTCTTTATAAAAGGATTACTCTAATAATTATTATTGTCCGCCTCATTGTGAACATTGGCGAGAGGGGGACTTGGGTAATTATTGTCTCATCAAAGAATTCCGAGTCTAAATTGGAGTAGGTACCTTGATCGAGACGCACAGAGAGTGGGCAGGCGGGAACTAAACTACTGACTGCTCCATTATCTGCTTGTCTTGTAATAATAATTATGACGTATTGTATGTATGTGTATGTGAAACATAGACATCGTTAGAAGTTGAAGCGAAATGTACATACGAAAAACGATGTACATTTTCTTTCGAATGGAATTTTTATTTACTTGACAACCGTTGAGTTTCAAAACATTGGTACGTAGATTTTGATAGAATTTCTTTCAAGTTTTCATAAATATTTTTTTTTTCAAACATATTTAAACGTATTTTTGTGTAAATTACAAATCTGAAATCAATATTCATAGTAAGGACTACAGTAGGGCTAGCAAGAGTTTTATCGAAATCTATAGTACAAATGAGCGCTTATTAGCGTGCAATTAGTCTTAAATCAAAAGATCGAATCATTCGTTCATTTTAGTATGAACATTTTTCGATGATCGTTTCGATATTCGATCATCGAAAACTTATACTAGGGCTACTGGACAGCGTCTGTCGGGAACACAAATTTTTATACTAATTACACTCTTCAATACCTACATGGCTGTGGATAAAAAACAGAATGCGTGGAAGAATGTAGTTTGTGCGAAGAATGACTCCGACAAAACAGTTATGTATGATATTTATAAGAAAGAGAAGAATGCAGTTAAGAAACTTGTGAGCTTGAAAAAGAAAAAATTAGAGGATAATGAATGTAAAAAATTAAGTGCGAATGTGAATGGCAATTTAAAGCTTTTTTGGAAGGAAGTGAAAAGGAAAAGGTCTGGGAAGGATGAGAAAGTGATTTGTTTGAAAGATAAAAATGGATGTATGCTGACACAGGAAAAGGATATAGGTCTGAGATGGAAAGAGTATTTTGAAGAGTTGTTTGAAACCAAGGATGGATGCGGCAGTTTGTGCCAAGTAAGTATAAATGGACAGGGTGATGAGAGTCAGCAAATCAGTATGAATGAACTTATGAATGTGCTTAAAAAAGCAAAAAATGGGAAAGCGTCAGGTTGCGATAGGGTAGCAACGGAGCTTATCAGGTATGGCGGCCGAGTGACGCTGCAGTGGTGCCTGGAGCTTTTCAACTTGTGCTGGACGGAAGGCCGTACCCCAGGTGACTGGAGGAAAGCCATTATCTGCCCTCTGTACAAGGGGAAGGGCTCCCGGTTGGACTGTGGCAACTATCGTGCAATCAGCTTGTTGAGCAACGTGGGTAAATTATATAGTAGAATTTTAGTAGAAAGGGTTAGAACAATAACTGAAAATAAAGTTTGGGATGCACAAGGGGCTTTTATGAATGGGAGGGGGTGTGCCGATCAGATCTTCGCTCTGCGGATGATTACGGAGAAGCTTTTGAGTAAACATCAGAAGCTTTTCTGTGCATTCGTAGATTTGGAAAAGGCATATGATAGGGTAGACAGGGGTAAATTATGGGAAGTTCTATCAATTTATGGAGTGAATAACCGGTTGATTCGTGCCATTGCTTCGCTATATTCGGAAAGTACTGCGTGTGTGAAGGTGAACAGTCACCTTTCACCGGAGTTCTATCTTACGAAAGGTGTGAAGCAAGGGTGCGTCATGTCACCCTGGTTGTTTAATTTGTTCTTTGATTTTTGCGTCAGTGGGTTAAAAGATATAAATATAGGGGTTGAACTAAATGGAATAAAGGTATGTGCGCTTATGTATGCAGATGATTTAGTACTTATGGCTGAGTGTGAAAATGATTTGCAAGAACTTGTGTCAAGTGTGTTTGAAAATTGTGCAAAAAATGGTCTAAAAATGAATGTAAGCAAAACAAAGGTTTTGGTATTTGAAAGGGATGAAGCAAGAACGAATTGCAAAGTAACCGTAGAAAATGAATGTCTTGAGCAAGTGAATGAGTATCTGTATTTAGGAAGCATGTTTAGTCGTGATGGAAAGTGTGAAAAAGAAATCGAACGTAGGAAAGTTGCTGGTTGCAGGGTGGGCGGTGCACTAAGACCTATAATGAGAAACAACAACGTCTCACTACAAGCAAAGAAACTAGTGCATAACGCAATCCTGCTACCATCGATGATGTATGGTTGTGAAACGTGGACATGGACGAAAAAAGAAGAATGTAGTATAAATGCAGTAGAGATGAAATCTCTACGAAGAATATGTGGAAAAACTTTATGGGATATGGAAAGGAATGAAAATATTAGGAAAGAATGTGGTATGGAAGTAAGTGTTGTGACAAAGATGAAAGTTAATAAGTTGAGATGGTTTGGGCATGTGGAAAGAATGGATGCAAACAGAATGACAAAGATAATTCATAAGGCTGAAAGGAAAGGTGTAAGAAAGCGTGGGCGACCGAGAATGACGTGGATCGAACACATCGATTCCGTCCTCAAGGAAGGCCAGGTAAGAAGTATGAGAAATAGGAGAAGCTGTATGAGAAATAGTATGTCGGTGGAAGAAGCGAAAGAAGTATGCTTGGATAGAAAAGAGTGGAGGTCCGTTCTCTCTGCCTACCCCTTACGGGACACGGCGTGATGGGTAAAAAAAAAAAAAAAAAAAAAAAAAAAAAAAAAATACCTACATAGGGCCTGGGAAGTTTGATGTTTGAAGCATTTTAGCATTAGCTTTGAAACATTCTTTCACATAAGTCAACCGGTTTCATCTCATCGGAGGCAGGGTTCCAATCCCAAGTAGATTGTTACAAGTAAAAAAAAAACGGAATGTATTCAGGGCTGACACTAATAGAGCGAAAACTTTGCTCAGAACATCCAAAATGAAGACTGCGTGGTGTTCTATGAAGATCATCAAGGGTATAATGCGCAATACTACCATCAGATAGGGCAGAACACGGAGACGCCTCTGTTGTGACCACGTGGGGATGGACAACAGCAGAATCCTTGATGCTACAATTACACGCTTGCCATGGCTTGGTAAGCCACCACAAGCTCCAAGCCTTCACAAACGCTTGGACGCCATTTACACGTTGGCGTGCGCGTCGGTATTTTCATACATTTGCTGCAAATTCCTTTGATCTGTGTAAAAACCGACACTTGTTGCAAGCGTTGGCAAGCTCACACAAGGCAAGGCAAACACCCCGTTTACACGTTGGTGTTTGTGGTGGTTCGCCAAACCATGGCAAGCGTGTAAATGCAGCATAACGTTGTTCGACACAACGTCCCACTGGGCATCAGTCGTCACCTCGGAGAACCTCCAAAAAGATGGAAAGATAGTAGAACTGATCCTCGGATCTATTTCAGGATACATGCAATGGAGGTGAGGTGGCATCTCTGAAAAGATTCTTTGTGACTCGATGAGAGTGAAGATATCACACTGAGCTGAAACATCATCATTGAGGGTTTCTCAAATGATTTTGGTGGTGTCTCATATCACACCTCAAACGCTAATTTTGTGGGCCCAAGACAATATAATGCAAGACATATGAGACCGAAATGAAGAATAAAATGCTGAGATGGCGTATCTTGAGATGCAATATGCTATTATGGTGACGTTGTCATCTTTGGAATGTTGAAATTGGACACACTTAATATTATTCACCAATGAACTGTCTCTGTGCGTGAAATAATAGTGGCTAAACGTATACAATATAAAAATGGATAAATATTTCCCTTGGTAACATAATCATGCGTGAATGGCTGGACCGATTTTGCTAATTGTTTTTTTTTTGTTGTGTTTTTTATTTATTGTCAGGATAATGTTTTTTTATGAAAATAATTAATCTTTTCGATCCCGGTACACGGATCAACTTTCGTCTCGAACTCTTTTGCAGTTCAGTGGGGTGCTCGTTGCTGGAATAATCTCCCATCGACCCTTAGACTGACCCAAAGTCTGACGTCGTTCAAGCGAGCCGTTAAAGAGATGATGATCTCCTCAAATACAATCTGTGTCCTAAAACCCCATCTATCCTTCCCTCTCTCCCACCCATCCACCCCTTCCTTTCTTTTTCTTTTTTGTTAGAGTTTGTTTTCTGGTTTTTTTTTGTATTCTTGCTTTGTTCTTCTTTTTATGTTTTTTTTTCTCTCTTTATATTGGGGTTAGTTGTTTAAGACCGCAACTTCGTTGTGGTAAGCTCGCCCTCTGTATGTTGATTCTGTGATGTCTATGTTATGTGAAATGTTATATGTTCAGACATCAAGAAACCGCTATGTGCCTACGACTGTCTTCTAATTTTGTTTCAAACTAAATACAACGGTTTTAGTAGTCGGATGTTTGAAAGATAAAAAAATATTCGCGTCATGTAACTATTTTTTTAAACAATAACATGTTTTTTTTTCGTATGACGTAATTAATAGCAGTCTAACATTCTTAATTACCGTTTTAGTAAGATTTAAGCTATTGTTAGAGTAGCCACTTCGAATCCCGTATCGAATAACAGACTAAATCCGATGCCTCTTACATTTCTAAGTATTCTCCAGTCGATGACATTTCAAACACAACTCGGTATTTTGTACATTGTTTAGCGGGCACTATTTGTTTGCATGATGTCGATCAGAATGTAACATTGGTCATTCAATTTGTGTGTTCGTGTTATTTGCACCAGCCGACTAGGCGTTTAGCGTCCTGACTAATACGTACAAATCAATTGAATAAACTGTTCTTAAAAATTTCAATAACACTAACTAAAATGAAGGATATGAAACAATTTTTAGCATCGGGACTACTTCTAAAAAAGCGTGACTCATAAAAGGCAGTAAAATTTTCTCGATATTTGGTCATTTTTTCGTCTAATTAAAAAATAAACTGTTTAAACAAAAGTATCAGTGCCGTGGGGTTGCCGGCTTAGAATAGCGCCTCTGCTCTTTTTGCTGGTTTTTCGAGCATCCTGTAAAAGGCAGGAAATCGAAAAATCAGATCGGGACCGTGAGATTGACCACCTCACGTCCTTAAACCTCAACCGGTCAGAAAAAGCACCATAAGCCTCTGACGCTTTCGAGCGCGATGGAGAGCTCTTGATGCCTCCCTATGCTCCTATGTGGGGTTTAGGCCCCTCACATTGCGGGTTGGTTTGGGGGGATCCTCGGCGGGCTTGAATTGTGTGGGCCGGCTTTTTTGTTTTGATTGCTTCGATCGAACTAGAGGGTCGGTTTCGTGCGGGTCGGGTTTGCTTCGGATTTGTCTTCTCCGGGTTGGCTTGCGGTGTGCATTGATTAATTAATAATCAGTAAAGTCGGCGGAATTATTTGCATGAAGCAATTTTTTCCCGTTAACCGGTCCCGTCCAATTTGAGACAGGCAAATCCTGGTTAGAAATTTCATGTGAAAAACATTTTGAAAAACTTTGACCCGACCGGGAATCAAACCTGGAATTTCTTGATCTGAAGTCCAAGCATATATAATTTGACTAGGCTACCGAGATCAATCAAATTAATTGTAAGTATGAGTTTAAAAACATAATTATTGTGACTTTTCACCCAAAAATCGAAGCTTAGATTGGCTTAGAGTTGTTTTCTCCGGGAAAACATCAGAATTCCTCAGTGTTGTCGGTCAACCATCTACATGTCTTGCCTGTCTGTCCGGTTGACCAACTCTGTGCAGTATGCAGTCAAACCCCCATTCATGAAGGATCCATCCGTCCAAATGGAGTGATGTCACTCCAAAAAATGACCGTAAGTGGGGAAAACCAAATGGATGATGCGGGGTAATAGGGTGAGTCGGATATCCATCAGTCCAAAATTCAACCGCGTCAAGCCATTCGTCCATCACTCCAAACGGATCCAATGGGGAACCTGAGTTGACGTGGTCCAAGTCGTTACGGCACTTGGTTGACTGTTAAAAAGATTGGTCCAAATTCGTCTCATTTTGTCATAACTCTTCCACAAGTGTTGCTTATTTTTAATTGGATAATAGCAAAATGCGTGTATTCAATCAATCAATCAATCAATTCTCCCTTTTCCACCCCACTCAGGGGCATAGGGAGGCAACAAGAGCTCTTCATTGCGCTCGATCTTGCGCAATGTTTATGACCTCCTCCCTATTAACGTAGTAAAATCTCAAGTGTAAATTAAAGTCGGGTTAGTGCGAACACTTATTACTCGAGATCGGCCGAACAGATTCTTCCGATGTGTAATTTATTGGATTCTTCTCCGCTCCGGATAACAGAATAACTAAGAACAGAATAAATAATATTAAAGTTAGTATGGATCGAATTTCATGCGACGCCATTTTGGAAAAATCTAGCAAGAAATTTATTATCTTCTGCACCTGCACCTTCTCATTCTCGCATATGTAATTGCCACTCTTGTCTCTTACAGCAGTCCATTTCACTAACTCCACCGTTTCGGGCGTTTTAGAAACTTTTCATACAAAGTCAACCAAATTGCGCGCATGTTATAATTATATTCTCGCGTTGATCCCGTCTGAGCTTTGAATACGAACGAAATATGGACGTTTTAGAATTAATATTTTAATGTTATTATTTAATTAGTTTATATGTTTCTGGAGGCGCAGTGCACAATGAACGGGCCGCCTCTGGTTAGGAACAAATGGGTCCACAGGACAACATCTGTCGGGAAAGTTAGTTTCGTTATAATGATTGAAATAAAAAAAACTCAAGTTTCACATGTGTAAAAGTTGATGACATTCATTTGGATGGACCGTGAATGGGGGGGCTTAGTTCTGAAAGCATAAACGGAGTCGCTATTTCTACCCCTTGGTTTCCCGCGCTTTTTCAAATTAAAAATTTTCCCGCCATAAAAGTGGTTATTCCTACCCATTTTCTGCGACTTCTATGGTTTACAAAGTAAATAAGCGTGTGTCACTTGTTATATACTACTCAAAAGTGGTTTATATACTGTCATTTGACGTCTGTGATGTTTTGATCGATATTTTTAGCTACATTTGTGTGCAAACTTTATTTTTATTATACTAGTTATCTACTTTTTTATTGTAATTAATTTCCTTACATATTAATAAAGTGTTTTTATGTCGCTTTTAGGTTAAATTTCTGAATATCTTGGATATTTCGTTCTGTGCAACTACTATGAAGTGTGTCATGATTATTTTAAGTGTAATTTAATAATGTGTTGTTATCCAGTATTTCTGACGAACTTTGTATTAAAACAATTGAATTATAGAATAAAATAGCTTAATTATTTCATGCCTTGTCGCCCAAAGGAATAGCAATAGTGCTTGCCAACAAATTTTATTACTATGCACAATGAAAATTAATGATTTTTTATATTAAATTATTGATTGCAGATCACAAAAACTACAAATTGTGTTTGTTATCCATTAATTAAGGTTAATTTTTCTATGATTCTATGGTAATTGTGACAGCTCCGTTATATAATGCCGTTATTTACCTTTTGATTGTTTTACATAGTTTTTGTTTCATTTAGAAAGAGAAAAAAATAAAAAATAAATTTATTTTCCTTTGTTGTTTATGGTAAATTGATAAAAAAAATTCAAAAATTTAACACTAATGACGGTTGAAGTGTAGAAATAACCACGGCCAAGCATAAAACAGAAGGATTCATGAATAAACATAAAATAAAGATATCGTACTGAAAAAAAAAAAAAAAAAAAAAAAAAAAATATATTTAAAAAAATGTATAAATTTGTTATTGTGAATGTATTTTTTTAATGTTTTTATTTCCTTAATAAAAATATTTGAATTTGAATTTGAATTTGAATCGAATCCGACATGAAAATAACACGTTAGGAATTCAGTTGACAGTTAGATGTCGGCTTTGTTATGTCGTTAAGATTATTGTTACAAACGTTACAAATGACAGGTTATGTACATGCATAATTCGTACGTCATGTAATATTCTGTGGGCATCGGATACCCCGATGACATCTCAAGGTGACAACGAATGTAAGTAATTAGCATCTCGGTTTTGCACCCATGAGTTATTGTTTTTAACGTCTCCATATTATCTATGTTACACTGAAACCTTTTGTAACGAGTACCGCTTATAACGAACACTTACAATAATGAGTATTCTTATAACGAAAATCGAATAAATACTAATAAAAATAAAATAAACAAATAATGAAAAATACAAAAACTACAAATTAGGATATTAGCTCCAACCCAAAATCATATTTATATAAATAAATAATAAATTAATAAAATAAATAATAAATTTATAATCATATTTAGAGAAAAAATATTCATGGAAAATAAGGAATATCAAATTCAAATAGTTTTATTAAGGAAATAAAAAACATTAAAAAAATACATTCACAATAATAAATTTATACATTTTTTTTAAATATATTTTTTACCCCCAAAATTGAGCAGAGCTCGTGCTTTGGGGTATCATCAAGCAAACACGCGATTTTATACTATTTTTTATTTATTTTTTTAGAATAATGTAGACTTCGTTTCTAAGGCGTAAAGTCCTTCGAAATAACAGTAGAAGACGGTCGTAAGTCCGTAGTGGTTTGTTCCATTTATTTATTTATTTTATTTATTTATTTATTATAATTCTGCGCAACAATGTTGCTTTTACAATCCATATTTAAATACATTATTTGGTACAAAAATAAAAATATATAAAACACTGCCCATTAAGTGAAAAACAATATTATTTTGTCATAAAATATCCTGAATATTTATGAATCGAACATCAGTAATGAGTTGTTAGATTTATTTGTTGTTACATATTCGTCACTTTGTATAAACATCACCCCTCCTGTGATATTTCGTGATTTTTTTTCCAAAACCACAACCCTCCTCCCCTTTTTATTATATACCGTGATAAATGGATGACCCCTAAAACTAATCTACGTCTACAAATTATTACCCGTATTTTATATTGTTAAAAACGGAAAAAAATTTGTTGAATTTGAGGTGGTTGGTAGACTAGCGGTTACAACGCCGGCTTTCGTACTAATTTGTGCGAAGGTCGTGGGTTCGATCCCAGGTGCCGACCATCTTCCTCTTTCACGACACAAGCTTTAAGTAGCTTACGTACTGTGAAAGAGTCAATGAGTGTAGGTTTTTGTGTTCACTTTGAGTGATCATAGATTCATTTTTATAAAAAAAAAGTTAATTCGCGTTACTTTACTGATTCGCTATCAAACATGATTGAATTTGAAGTTTTACTGTACTAGTATCACAGTGGTTAGACACTGGACTGAACGATGGGCGCTGGGCGGCTCGTATTTCAATACAATCAATAAGTAATAATCATTAAACACAATAATATCTGTTTTGCGGTCTGTTTTAAGTATTTTTTGTCGCGAATAATGTTAAAACGATTGAATACCCCGTTGATCTTCACGTAGAAATTTTATCTTGGAGAAAAGCCTTTCCTTGAGATTTTGCCGCATCAATGTGTAGATAATATAGCTTATGTTTAGGATTTTCATTGTTTTGAGGTTACTTTGAATTAATTGAACTGAATGTGTTTGAGATATTACCAAAGAATTTCTATCCTGTGTTGAATTTTTATTTTATAATTATTTCAAATCATTTATTCATTAAATCACAATATATCATATGAAGTATAATATACATCATTGTAAAAAAAATTAATAAAAATAAATTAAAATTAAATACAATGCTATATACTACATATAAAAATATCGGTATTATCTCTCATGATACATCACGATGTAATGTAATCATGAGAGATCTTCTAACTACGGAGAAAGGAACCTTCTTAACATCCTACATGAGGACAACAGAACTGCCTTTTGGATGGCATATCTGAGACCACAACAGATGCCAAGTTTCCCTAGATTGTCTTTAAGAGACTTAGGAATAACTCCATTCGTCGATATCACTATAGGTATTATGTGTGTGGTTGGTGTATGCCACATATCCTTGATTTCGTGAGCAAGATCAAGATATTTAATTATATTGTCTTGCTCGGCTTTTTTCAAATTTTCGTCATACGGTACAGTGATATCCACGAGATAGGTTATCCCGTTCCTACGATCAACCAATACAATGTCCGGACGATTTGCGTTAATCGTTCGGTCAGTCTGTATTGGTATATCCCAATATAACTTTGTATTATTGTTTTGCATTACCATTATTAACAAATTTACTGTTACCTATAGTTTAAGAACACTGAGCTTATGTATATTTTGTGAATCTTATTATTTGTTGTACTGCTGTCCATTATAATGTGTTTAGAGTTCAAAAGGCGTTTACGCCGTTTATGTTTAAATAAATAAATAAATACCCGACGCCATTTTTAACAAGAGGTATCTTTTGTTGGATAACGATTTATGTCTAGGATGGCTGTCAGAAAAGCGTTCACTGATGTTTATAAACTCCCGTAACCCCTTGAATTTGAGAAACTTTCGACTTGTTTTTCCATATATCAAAATAAAAATTATATACCATTAAATATAACGAGAAGATATACCTACATATTATATTGAATTATCATTTTGAAGCTTCGATCAAGTCATATTTTTCTTCAATTTCGATTGACAAAAGATACCAATTTGTAGCCACTTTGCTGGTTTTCAAACTGTTGGCAAAAAATGAAAATCCAAAAGACTTAAATTAATAATTGGACAACTTTATTTAGCATCTCATCATCAACAACAAAATACTAGAAGAAAAATAGCCTCTTTTGTTATTTCAATACAAAATGGAACATTTTCAATTTCAAATTTCTATAACAATTAAAACTATGAACATTGACATCGATAATGGTGAATTCATCATCATCGTAATTGTATCAATGATTGTTTAACTTCATAACTACGTTGTGGTTCTAATTCAGAACGACTGTGACACACATCAGAAGATCTACGTGATAGCAATTACTAAGGATCTACCAGCTAGATGTCGCCTTGTCCCTATGACACTGCCAATTATCTTCGGCCCCGGATCAACAGTTTAATTATTATTATCATTGTTGTTTGTTACTCCTCTTACATTCTGTCATCTCTGAACTACTTTTACGGTATCTTCTTTTATTTTTTTTTATCTATGAATAACTATTCATTTCATATCTGTAATTTATACGAAAATGCGTTTAAAACATGTTTGAATGTTAAAAAAAAAACAATGCGTACCAATATTTTTAATGCCAATGGATGTCAAGTAAACAATAAGTTTTGTTGTTATAGAACTTTTCATAGATGGCGTCGGCGTCGCAGGCAATCTGTTCCATACTTACATTAATATTATATTTTATATTACCTATTTCTTGTGTATTTTTCAAATTAAAATATTGAAAATGAGTAACACTTTGTTTTAAAATCTACAAACACTTTATATATTTTGGGTTTTGTCTCATAAAGTAGTTTTGTTTGGTTTTGTTTTTTTTTTCTTTCTTCTTTATACTGTTGATTGATGTTTGTTGGGCCGAAGGGTGTTGTGACTGTGGGGTTAAGCTTTGTTTGTGGACCGTACGTAGTTGAGTTGGTGGTTGTGCTGTGGGTCGGTTTTGTATGTTCTAGTACAAGCTTGGCCTATTTGGGCAGCATTTCTATTTGTTATCTGTTATCACTGTAATATTGTGTATTAATAAATACATAAGTAAATAAATGAATTTAAAAACTTTTTCAGACTGACGTTTATTTTTTAATAAAGTGTTTGTAGATTTTAAAACAAAGTGTTACTCATTTTCAATATTTTAATTGTTAAATATGGAAATCTACAGTGTTGCTCACGACAATAAATTTGAAGAAGCATTTTTCAACTTTTAAATAGTTTTTTTGTTATCCGGAGCGGAGAAGAATCCAATTAATCAAACATCGGAAGAATCTGTTAAGCCGATCTCGCTCGAGTTATAAGTGTTCGCACTAACCCGACTTTCTTGTATATGATATCTTTTTCTCCGTATATTTTTTTAAATTAATATTAAACTACCGTCCTATAGTACCGTACCGAAAGTACTTTGAACTACCGTACCATCGTACCGTACCGAAAGTAATTTGAACTACCGTACCATCGTTAGGAACCGTCTTTTACTGTTGTTTCGTAGACAACTTTTTACGATACTTCCAGTTTGAACCCCTCTGGAAAATATTATTATAGAGAGGGTATTCATTCTGTATATTTTTGTTCTGTTTAGCAACACTTATATATATAATAATAATTGAAGTGGAGTCAATCTTGATTCCGTAACTTCAAAGCCAGACGGTGGCAGCTGTTTGCTATTCATAACTAGTACTCCGGGAGCGCTCTTCATCTACTATATAAATGAAAGTGGGGTTAGTGCGAACGCTTAACTCGAGATCGGCCTAACAGATTCTTCCGACGATTGATTTATTGAATTCTTCTTCGCTCCGGATAACAGAATAACTAATAAAAAGTTGAATAAATGAATAAGAAACATATAAAATATACATTTAAAGTTAGTATGGAAAGGATTTTCAGAACGAACTGCCTCCGCCATCTATTGGTGAAATTAGCGAAATATCTGGTAGAAATAGTAGGTAGTGATATTTTGTAGAAAGATTCAATACATCTATGTTTCGACAGATGGCAGTAATGATTTTTATTTTTTAATGATATATTTATATATCAGAAAAGGCACAATGAGCCTCGGACGCCTTCAAGCGCAATGGAGAGCTCTTGATGCCTCCCTATGCTCCTGAGTGGGGCTTAGGCCCCCGCATTGCTGGTTGGTTTGGGGGTAGTTCGCGGCGGGCTTGATTTGTCCGGGGCCGGCTTTTTGGTTTGATTGCTTCGATCGAGCTAGGAGGTCGGTTTCGTGCGGGTCGGGTTTGCTGCGGATTGGTCTCCACCGGGCTGGCTTGCGGTTTGCGGGGTGACTTAAAGGGAGAATGTATGTATGTATGTATTTAGAAAATTTTCATACAAAGTCAACAATATTGTCGGGCACATTTGTATTGGTACCAACTTCATAGGCGAGGTAGGGTGTGTGCGCGAGCGCATTATTCTTACGTTGTTTCCGCCAGAGCTTTGAATGCGAATGAAATATGGATGTTTCAGAAATATTTTAGTGTTATTATTTTATTAGCGATTGTAACTCCATCGAATTAATTTTGTATTGTTTCATGGGGGCGCAGTGCACATTATGTACATATTAACGGGCTAGAACCACAGGACAACGTCTGTCGGGAAAGCTAGTATATTATAAAGATCATCTCGGGAGAGCTGTATGGCTTTAACTAATAATTAGCTTACACGACATACGTTGTCCTGCGTTCCTCACTAAGAAAATTGAGTTTGGATTTGTATAATGATAAGCTTATTTAACCAATGTAATTTATGATGGATGCATCTGTTTCAAACCATATTATTTCCATCGACATTCTGTCTAGGTATCGCACCAACAATCAAACAACTGACATTTCCACTCAAATTTTAATTTAATTTAAATTTTTCAAATTTGGAATAAAAATTATATTGTTAAAAGGTTACTAAGAAGGTCACCTACTTAGAGTTTTCTTTGATTTTATATCGTGTAGGTACATAATTTTGATACAAAGCCAACAATATTATCGGGCACATACATCTTGGTGTTTAATCTGTTAAAGGCAAAATGCTTATGTGTACATAATTATAAATAAATACATTATAAGATGGTTATATGATAACTAACTAATTATTGATGCCAAAGCAACATTATCACTCTATCAAAACAATTTGTATATACGAGACGCTCATACTGTGGAGGAACCACTGCGAAAGATAAAATTCAGTAGAGGGCTTTTGTTGCATATACCTATGCCTCTTATGTGTCATTAAGGGAGAATGAATGAATGAATGACTACAAAAAGAGAGTATCGATAGTCGATAGCTGATAATGAATGGTCTGTACCTCCGTGGTGGCTACTTAGATTTAACACCTGCGTGACGACACATTCGTCATATTAATGGGACACCAGGAAAAGGGAGTGAAATACCACATTAAGTACCGTATCAGTTCCGGTATTTCGATGTTTTATATAGACTGCGTTCTGATATTCTACATTAAATTAATGGCATGACGAACAAAATGTAGATGATAATAATACATTCCCGCGATGCGATGTAAGCCTGTGTAAAGTTGATGAAAAATCAAATGTATGAGACTCCATCTTAAGTCCATCTCCTCTCCATAATGTTAGAAGTGGTGGGTTCTCGCTGGGTGCGCCAGAATATAGCGTCGTTCGTGTTGCGATAATAATAATCTTTATTCGTCAATAAAATATAGTATGCCGTGGGGTTGCCGGCTAAGAGTAGCACCTCTGCTCTTTTCACCTCTGCTCTTTTTGCTGGTTTTTCGAGCATCCTGTAAGAGGCAGGAAATCGAAAAATCAGATCGGGACCGTGAGGTTGACCACCCCACGTCCTTAAACCTCAACTGGTCAGAAAAGGCACAAGAGCCTCGAACGCCTTCGAGCGCAATGGAGAGCTCTTGATGCCTCCCTATGCTCCTGAGTGGGGCTTAGGCCTCCCGCATTGTGGGTTGGTTTGGGGGGGATCCGCGGCGGGCTTGATTTGTGTGGGGCCGGCTTTTCGGTTTGGTTGCTTTGATCGAGCTGGGGGGTCGCTTCGTGCGGGTCGGGTTTGCTGCGGATTCGTCTCCTCCGGACTGGCTTGCGTAAAGTGGGGGACCTTAACGGGAGTATGTATGTATGCAACAGACAATAATGGAAGTGTACATTCGTCATAATTTTAATAAGAATATAAAAACAAATTAGCATCCCCACTAGGCAAAAGCCTGTAACTGTGATGGTACCATCTCATACGCAAAATTCTCCTGAGGCACTTCACCAGAGGTGAGAAGTTAGGTCACCAGAGGTGGTAATGGTTGCTCCCAGGTACCTATTTAAATTTACCTCAAACCCATACAGGAGAATTGGCAACATACACGCATCAGAGAGTTGAAAAGGGTATCAAAATTAAAGTATACACCTGACATAAGTGCACCTGTCTATTTGAAGAGACAACGACCTTTTATCCAATACAGATACGGTTACATTTTTATAGACAGATATTAACAGATACGTCATTTTTTTAATCAACATCTCTTGGATGCAATTCGCATTTGCGTTGATATGTCTAAAATAATTGATCTCCCACTTGTATCAAAAACTAGCTTTGCCGACAGACTTTGTGTTGTGGACCCTTTGGTCCTAACCACAGGCGGCCCGTTCATTGTGCACTGCGCCTCCAGAAACAAAAATAAACTCATTAAATAACATTAAAATAATACTTCTAAAACTTCCATATTTCATTCGTATTCAAAGCTCAGACGGGATCAACGCGAGAATATAATTATATGTGCGTAA
The DNA here is from genome assembly GCA_963576905.1 of Mystacides longicornis. Lineage (NCBI taxonomy): Eukaryota > Metazoa > Arthropoda > Insecta > Trichoptera > Leptoceridae > Mystacides > Mystacides longicornis. The sequence continues at coordinate 4,658,561 of OY756439.1, read as the reverse complement.
TTTAGTTGATTTTGTATGAACATTTCTAAAACGCCCGAAACGGTGGAGTAAGTGAAATGGGCTGCTGTAAGAGTGGCAATTACGTATGCGAGAATGAGGGGGTGCAGGTGCGAACATTGGGGGCGGAAGATTTTGTTGGATTTTTTTCAAAGATGGCGTCGAATGAATTTCGTTCCATACTAATTTTAATGTTATATTTTATATTATTTCAACATTTTATTAGTTATTCTGTTATCCGGAGCGGAGTAGAATCCAATAAACCAAGCATCATGAAGATCTGTTCAGCCGATTTTGAGTTATAAGTGTTCGCACTAACCAGACTTTAATTTATATCTATTAGAGATTAATACCGGGAACTCGATGACGCTAAAACAGGATCTCGATGTCGATAAAACAGGTATTGCAATCCCTAGTTATCGTATTAATATTTTGTTGACTGTGTCCCTACATGAATCATTATGCTGATAAAATCATATTAGGTATGTCACGTGTCTGGTGTTTGTAACGGATACTATTTCAAGGTTGGTAGCCCAGTGGTTCGGAACAAGACCGGGAATCGAACCGAAGTCGGTTTAATAAAAACTATGATGAATTGTTTGCATCATTATCACATGTGGTTTTGACATGTTCGGTAGCTTCTATTAATTCCGGCTTTCATATTTTGGATTTAAGGACATGTGTTCGAAGACCGATTGCGAATATTCTATTATTTCACGAAACTATGAAAGAAGTGTTAAATAAATCTAAAGTGTAGCATTCTTAATCGAGCATTCGGGCAAAAAAAAAAGTTCATGCTCAAAAAGTCTCTTCTTTCGAAACGAGGTGCCTCGGGAGAATTTTTGGTATAAGATGGTTCCACCGCATCACGAACGACGCTATACGCACCCAGCGTAGGCCCATCATTTCTACCATTTGGAAGGTAGATGGACTTGGCTGGGACATGTGTTAAAGATGCCGAATGGCTTGGCTAACTGTGAATGAGTCAAAGAGTGTATTTGTGTTCAATTTTAGTGAACACAGATTCATTTTTATAATAAAAAAAAGCTGCGGGAGATCGAGCGAAGTAGAGAGCTGTGTAGTTGCTGAACGCGAAATGTTGGCGAGTTACCCGTTTGAAACGGGAAACTGTTTAGCGAAAGGTCTGCTATGAAACACAAAATTCCCTGGTTGCAATGTTTATCTACTTGACAATATCTATCCAACGACATACTTTAAGGCAGTCATTCCCAAACTGTGGTACGCGTACCACCAGTGGTATGCGACAATATTAAGGTGGTACGCAAGAATATTTAAAAAAAGATTATTCGGAGTTCAATTGGATAAGGGACCCATTCGTTTCGGATCTGGATAGTGTTGGTGAAAATTTAAGTGTGAGTGAAAAGGAATCTCTGATAGAACTATCTTGCGATGGAGGTTTGCAAGCGAAATTCAACAAAGTAGAGCTGTGTGAATTTTGGCTAAAAAGTTAAAAATGAATATCCATCGCTGTCCAGAAAAGCATTACTGTTTCTGATTCCATTTACAACCACATATCTCTGTGAGAGCGTGATTTATGCTATGTTGATAATAAAAAACAAATATCGTAAGCTTAACGTAGACCCCGATTTGCGCTTAAAATCAAGTACCTATAACTGAGTCAGATATTTCTTATCTTGTCTCGAACATGCAGCACCATTTTTCGCACTAAGACTATTGTATTTTTTTCCTATAAACACCTAATAAATGATAATGTTGTCATACAGTTGTTGCAGTTTTTATTACTTTACTGAAGTTTTTTTTTAACGGTTACAGTTTAGTGTTACGCTACTGATTTATAATTTCGCGTGTGGTAGGCTAAATTAAAAGTTTGGGAACCACTGCTTTAAGGGTAATTTTGTTCTGTGCATACTTCCCGCAAATAATGATTTTTGCTTGTGTGGTGGCACCTTCGACTACGTATGTATTATTGGATAATCTGATTATAATAAAAGGATATAATAATAATAAAATAATATTAGCGACAATACAACGTTTTGACGGTCCCATTAGTCATTAGTGCAACATTATTGTTAGTTTTTTGACGGACGACAATAATAATTTACATTGCCTTGACCAAGGCGTCAGCTACCTTCCGGACACTGCTTATTTTTTGTTGTTTCACCATTAAATAAATAAAAATGTAATGTTTAACCTACACGTATTGCGAACAAATCAGCGTCGGGTCAGTTCGTCCGGTCGCAAGCAACTCTACTTATGTCTTGTGTCCTCTAGGAATTCCGGGACATTGGATTTTCGACATGTCGATAAAAAAATTATTAATGTTTTTGGCGGAAACGAAAAACCAAGTTTTAAGTTTGGTCTGATGATGGCTGGTAGCCGAAACCGGTAACCAAAGGAATAAATATATAAATAAAAAACAGTTTAAAAATAGTTAATTTTTCCAAAACATAAAAAGGTAATTTTTATTTTAAATAAAACTTTGTTTATTTCACTTTTTATTATTATTTTATTGCCAGAGGCCTTTCGGTCACACGACCATCTACAAAAAAGTTTTTTAGTATTTGTGGCACTGAAGATGGTCGTGTGACCGAAAGGCCTCTGCCAATAAATTAAATAAAAAGTGAAATAAACAAAGTTTTATTTAAAATAATTACCTACATATGTCGATAAAAGTTGAAATAACCACCCAGTGAAAAAACGTAGAAAAAAGCTATGTAGCTCACTCAAGGCGGTTATACCTCGAGAGTTCATTGCCAAATTAGGAGAAGTCGAAGAATTATTATTACAGTTAGATCTTTTACAAGCATAATTATTACTCATAGTATATGGAATATACACGAGTCTTGTGATCGGATTTCAAAAAAAAAAAGATTTCGCTGAAATTAATTTTCTCGACGTTTTCGAGGGTGCAAAAATTTTTTTTTCAAAATTTCCGCGTACGCGTACGCCAAAAATGTGTGCGCACCCATTACTAATAGTAATTCTTATCCGATTTGATTGAAATTTGGTAGAACGGTTAGCCCCTCGATGTAGATGAGTCGGTAAAATGTTGAGATCTGTGCCTTCAGGAGAACCCTCTTAAAGTATCCAAAGAAAATTTCAATTGTTCTAGAAAAAGGGCTAAAAAAGAAAAAATTTCGTCGATTTTCATAAAATTTGGTATACGGGTTGGTCTTATGCTCCCACATAAGCACGTAAAATTTGATGTCCGTAACTTCAGTGGGTCCCCCTTAAAGTACCGATTAATATTGAATATTATGTAGTTCTTTAGAAGCTCCAATCGTCGATATCATTTTAAAGTTTCTATAATAATTCCAAGGATAAATTCATTTTAATCGTAAAATTATGAATTTTTATGCAAAGATATGTTTTACACGAAAAAGCTGTTATAATATACTATGAGTTCTGGGCTACCCTAGGTTAGCAGCTTTTTTATTAAATGCATTAAGATGAAAAACTTGACACAAGAATATCTACACGAGTTTTTTCGCTTCGGCTTCTCGTGGCGGACGGTCGTCTCTCTGGCTCTGAGTGTGTTTACGTTTATTATTATTATTTCTTGTGCAGGTGTTCAGTAGTGACGTCATTTATTTACATCGCTGGGAAAAAACAGATATTTATAAAACCATTTATTATTTTTTCACTTTAATAATAATATTATTGTTTTTTTTTTCTTTTTCACTTATTAGTGTTAAGTAGGTTTAAGTACCCATTTATTTTTTTCTCTTTTTCATTCTAAAATTAGATTTTTTTGTTGTTATTTTTTTTTTCAATACTAATGTAGCATCATGGGAGACCCCCCTAATAAAGACCCCGATAAAATCAGATTAGACGATGTAAACTCTAGCACCAAGAGAAGAAGAACGGATGATTCTTCTCTGATGTCCGATTCTGGGACAATCATGGATACTCAATTTCCTTCATCAGTAACTTCTCCGAGTACCGAGGCCCAACCTAACCCCGAAGGAAAGGCTCCGGCCAGGTACCCTCAATCTTCTCATGGTCCATTTTTGGTCATAGTAGAAAATAAAAACCCTGACAAACATCTTCACCCAATGGTATTTGGAGGTCTAGTGGCTAAGAATGGCGTTAAAGGCATCGTAAGTGGTGGCGTGCGTTCAGACGGTAGAAACAAAATAGCTGTGACTTTTTCATCTGCAAATTCAGCGAACTCATTCATTTCTAATGATATTTTATCTACATACAATTTGAATGCATTCATTCCAAGCTATAAATTGTATAAACATGGAATCATTCGCGGAATACCAACAGAGCTTAAAGACGAAGAAATCTTTGAGAATATTGAGGTTCCCTCTTCTTGTGGAAAGCTCAATAATCTTCGAAGGCTAAACAGAAGGATTACAGCTCCAGATGGGACTACTATATGGAAACCATCTACCACTATTTTGTTATCATTTGAGGGCCAATCCCTGCCTGAGCATATATATTTGTTCTATAACTCCATCAAAGTGGAGTTGTACGCTCGTCCATGTTATATTTGTCATCGTTGCCTTAGATTTGGACATACTAAAAAGAACTGTACCTCTTCCCCTAAATGCTTCCGTTGTGGTGAAAATCACCTTGGTGAATCTTGCCCAGATAAAGAACTCCCTCCAAAGTGTTCCCATTGCAAGGGAGAACACTTGACGACAGATGTTTCTTGCCCTGAATTCATCAGGCAAAAGAAAATAAAATACATTATGGCATCTGAAAATATTTCTTTTGTTGAAGCCGTCAAACAAACTCCCCCTTCAAAAAAATTTTACAGTGAGGTGGTTTCGTCCTCACAAAAACAGTATGGTTCATCTACAAAAAATAAACCTACCACCCCTGTTACACGTCCTGTGGTAAAACCAAATCTAGATAAAAGAGCCACAGAGGCCCTTCTTTCATATTCCAATGGGCAATCCACAAATCTCCAAAATGGCTGCGCTCTTAAAAATATAGAAACCGTTCCTTCCACGCTTTCATACAATTCAGAAAAAAACCAACTATTTAAAATGCTTTCCCAGATTCTCTCACTAGTTATTTCTAGTCCTAAAGATGATGCTATTCCTTTGATTCTCCCTATGCTTACAAAAGTATTTGAAAAGATGTCTGACAGTGAGAATGATGTGTTGTGCAACCTTAGCACAACGCATTAATCGATCGTTTTATACATTTATATTTCAATAAAATAATAATCATGGCAAATTTACAAGATAACAATAAAAACAAAAGAGATCATTTAAATTTATTACAGTGGAACAGCAGAAGTGCCGTATCAAATAAACACGAAATAATTCAACTCCTCCATGACTTGGACATTGATATCGCATTGATCCAAGAGACATGGCTCCTTCCTCATTTCAATTTTAATGTACCAGGTTATGTATGCTCGCGTTCAGATAGACTATATGGAAGAGGTGGCGGAGCTGCCATATTAGTTGATCATAGAATACCTCACTCTGTAATTAATTTACCACAAAACCCGTACTTGGAAATAGTGGCGATCCTTGTCGATGGGATCGCATATGTATCAGTTTATATTCCTCCCAACACCGGCTTCGACGTCGGATTCTTTGACGCTGTTGTCGCACTTCTTCCTTCATCTTTCGTTATCTTAGGAGACCTGAACTGTCACTCCAAAGTTTGGGGAAGCTCTATCTCAGATAGAGCAGGGAATTCTGTCCTTTCGTTTTTAGATTCTCATAACTTATGTATTGTCAACGATGGTTCTCCAACTAGAATGACCCCTCCAGGCCAGAACAAAAGCGCAGTAGATTTATCTATTTGTACCAATAACTTAATGGCTTCCCTCCACTGGTCGATTATGGATGACCCTCGATCCAGTGACCATTATCCGATTGTGATTCAATTTCATACTAAACCTATCAAAAATTCTCCTCACGGAAGACAATTATACAATTTGAACAAAGCAGATTGGAATGCCTTCTCTAGACATCTAGATAATAACGTTCCATCATTAATTTCAAAAGGAAACGAATGTTCAAATGTGGATGAAGAAAATACTGTATTATTAGAGTTTATTTACTCAGCTGCGGATGAAAGCATTCCTAAAAAGGCATGTAATAATCGCCCTAGAAGAAATGCCCCTTGGTGGGACGAAGAATGTTCTGAACTCATCAGAGATCGAAAGGAGGCTATGCGCAAAGTTCGGAAAAATTTTAGTTTGGATGCCTTCTTAACGGCTAAGTCTATCCAGGCTAAAGTCAAAAGAAGATTAAGACAAAAAAAGAGACAGGGATGGCAGAAATTCTGCTCTTCGCTGTCTCCCCATTCTCATTCGTCATACGTGTGGAGCATGATCAAGAGATTTAAGGGTTCTTTCTCTCCTTCCTTCCCTAAGGAAGGAGTAGAGACCTGGTTACCTGAATTTGTGAATCTCTTGGCTCCCCCATATGCGCCACGTATTGATCAAATTTCTCCTCCTTGTTTAAATTACTCCAGCTCAGAAACATTCTCTTTTCTTATTTCACCCTTCGTAATGGGGGAACTAATATGCTGTCTGCAGCGTGTAAAAGACTCTGCTCCAGGTTTAGATTTGATCCCATATACATTTTTCCAAAAGGCCCCACCATCTTTCCTAGAATATTTTTTGTCTTTTGTAAATAAAATTCTCATATCTTCTTCTGTTCCTGAAAGTTGGAAAAAACAACTTATCATTCCAATACCTAAACCAAAAAAAGACCCTTCTTTAGGTTCCTCGTACAGACCTATTGCCCTCTCATCCTGTATTTTGAAAATTCTGGAACACCTCCTAAAAAATAGAATTGATTGGTTAATTGAACATAAGTCAATCCTTCCCAAATCCCAATACGGTTTTCGTAAATCCCTTTCTTGTATTGATAATCTTAGCTTACTTATCTCCGACGTACATATAGCTCTTTCCAAAAAAGAGTTTACAATCGCAGTATTCCTCGATATCGATTCCGCATATGATAATGTTTGTCTTTCCACTCTTTATAAAAAAATGATAAATCTTTCCTTTCCGGAACCCTTTGCCAAATTAATTTTCAACATATTTTCTGAAAGAACCATCGTCGTCAATCATGGTGAGAAAAATGTGAGTAGAAGCGTGTGGAAGGGACTTCCTCAGGGATCCGTTTTGAGCCCAACTTTATTTAACCTGTACTGTTCTGATCTGGAATCTCTTATTCCACCTAACTGCTCTATTGTCCAATATGCTGATGACATCGCAATATATACGTCAAACAAAAATCTCTCCCTTGCTGAGGAGTGCATATCTTCTGCTATTGATAAGATCAACAAATGGATGTTTGATAATTCCTTGAGACTTTCGGCCCATAAATCACAATCAATAGTATTCTCTAGAAAACATAACAACCCTTCAATCGTACTAAAATCTGAAGGTCTTCCAATTCCTCAAGTGGAGGAAGTTAAATTTTTAGGCCTTTTCATAAACAGGAAGCTATCATGGCATTCCCAAATTAATCATATATCTCAAAAATGTGAAATAGGTATCAATATGTTGAGAGCTCTGTGCAACATATCCTGGGGATCACACCCTTCCACATTAAAGCTACTTTATAATGCCTTAATCCGAAGTCATTTGGATTACGCGAGTTTCCTATTTGACCCTCTCCCAAAAACTTTGGAGTCTAAATTGGACAGGATTCAGACAAAGTCCCTGAGGTTGATTCTAGGAGCTATGCAATCTACTCCAAATAACGCCCTTCAGGTCGAATGTGCTGATATGCCATTGAGAATTCGACGTCGGTATTTGTCGGATTGTTATTACTCGAAAAAGATAATGTACGAAGGACATCCTTTAACCAGCAGAATTGCTGTACTCAATAACATCGTGAGAAATGATAGATTTTGGTTGAAACGACAACCACCTAATCTGTGTGAAAGTTTTTCGAGCATCAACTTCCATGTAAAAAAATACCCATTTCCCTCCCCTATATACAACCTCCCATTCGAAGCTTTAATCTTTAGACCTGATACCGTTCCACACATGGGTTTAGACAAATCTTGTTTGATGTCTGCCCAACAAATAAACAGTGAATTTCAGTTTCAAATTGAGTCTAAATGGCCAAAGCATATTCAAGTTTACACTGATGGCTCCAAAACTACTTCCGAGGAATGCGTGGGTGCAGCAGTCCTTATCCCCTCTCTCGATATAAAAGTTCTAATCAAGTTACCTCCAGAAGCATCGATTTTCACGGCGGAGTGTGTTGCGTTGCTGAAGGCTCTTGACATCGTCAGTGATCTTAAATTCGATAAAACGGTTATATTCACAGATTCCCTCTCATTGGTCCAATCTCTCTCTTTCTCAGACCCATTTCGTATGGATAATGAGATATTATTACAAATTAAGAAGGAACTATTTGATCAAATGAATAACCACCAGGAGACAGTCATCACGTGGATCCCTTCACACAAGGGTATACAATATAATGAACAAGTTGATTCTCTAGCGAGATCAGCATCTATTTCTGGGACCATTCTTGGGAGTTTTGTTCTTCCTATAAGTGACCGGAGGCGCAATATGGAGGAGGCAGCCTTTAAAAGATGGGAAATCTTCTGGGATAGAGAGAGCCTTACCAAGGGATCTCTTTACAAAGCTATCAAAAATAATATCTCCAAAAAACCCTGGTATCATGGTTTGAAGTTGACCCGACCTCAAATCGTTAACATTTGCCGAATGCGTTTTGGTCACCATAGACTGAACAGTCATTTGTTCAAAATTAATCTAGTCGACAGTCCATATTGCGAGTGCGAGCTGGATCTGGAGAACTTGGACCATGTGTTCTTTGACTGTCCTTTAAGAGACAGATACGAATTGTACAATAGAATGAATATTCAACTCCCTATCAATATGACCCATCTCTTGTCCACTCCTTCGAAGAGCATATACAAACATATTTTGGTGTACATAGAGAAAAATATGATTTTATTATAGATAGCTATTTTATGTTTAGTATTATTTTTTTTTTTTTTTTTTTTTTTTTTTTTTTTTTTTTTTTTCTTTCCTCTCCATGTCTATTTTCCGTCTGTGAGTAAGTCTTACTTTGCTGCCAGTTGGCACAAATCGTCCTTTACGTGACGTAATGCCATATTTATATAATAATAATAATATCTACACGAACCTTATTATCAAATTTGACCACATATTATTATTTTGGACGCGATTCAATGAATACACGTTCAATACAATGTAACAGATATCACATTTTATATGAGTTGAGTATATACCTAGATCTAGTATCATCTCTAAACTTCAATAGATGTACATGTCCACTCTAGAGAATTCAACTACCTGAAGTTTCTCTGTTCACTTGGCCCCGCTTGTAGCTGAGCGATTGTGTCGACACACGTCATTCGTGGAGCCGAAGTTCAAATCCTCAGCAAGGCATTTTGGGAATATGTAGCGAATCAAAGTATTGTATTACGTAAAAGTGATCACAACTAAACCAGCTATCAATGCTGAAGGTCGCAAGCCCCAATGATACTTACAGGTTACATTTGAAATATTACTCATATAAACAATGATATGCTAGTATGATGTTTATCAACCTACGAACTTCGTTGTTTGTTCATAAGATCATTTCCTTTATATTATACTAGCTGACCCATCGAGATTCGTTCCGCCTTTTAAAGTCAATAAACTATTGCTGAGTAACAGAACATAGCTAGCATACATGAGTACTAATTGTAAAAAAAATCAAAAGTTATACGGTTATAATATTATGAATCAGGTATTTCAAAAGCACCAAAACTCACTATTAGATATCTATATGAACTTTTCATCATAATATAAGTCAGATAGCCATCTGTAGAAACATAGGGAAAACATTGATCTATAGAATATTTCTACCAAAATATCAACCTACCAGACATCTCCCTATTTCCCCAAAAGATGCCGGTGACAGTATCGTTGCAATCCGTTCCACACTAACTTTAATATAATATTTTATATAATTTATTTTCCATTTATTCAACTTTTTATTAGTTATTCTGTTATCCGGAGTGGAGGAGAATCCAATAAATCAAACATCGGAAGAATCTGTTCAGTCGATCTCGAGTTATAAGTGTTGGCACTAACCCGACTTTCATTCATATTAGAGATAGGGCTTCCTTTATTAGTTAATGTTGATACGTATGTAGGTCTGCGCTCATTTAAGTGACATTTCATCCAATCGACGAACGAGTTGGCCAACCATGTCTCGACAAACTGCTCTTCTCTTGTCAGACCTTAGAGCTCCACTGGAAGGTACTTTTAATTAAGCCAAAGCGTGTTGTAGCTGTGTAAGGACTACTCCATGTCCGATATATTTTCGTGCGGAATACACTTGAACTTATCGAAACGAACTTAATAATTCTTTTCGAAATCTTTAACGTTATGCGAAACAAATTTTTACATGTACTCAAACCATGTTTATTTTGTTTTTGAAAAATGAATCTGTGCTGACTGAGTGAACATAAATACACTCTTTGACTCTTTCACAGTAGGTAAGCTACTTAAAGCTTGTGTCGTGAGAGAGGAAGATGGTCGGCACCTGGGATCGAATCCACGACCTCCGATACGAAACAGTACGAAAGCCGGCTTTGTAACCGCTAGTCTACCAACCACTTCAATTTATTTATTTATGATATCTACTGCCTAGGCCTTTTAATTGTTGAGAATAGAGTACAAAATTAGAAAAAAAAACATAATATTAAAGACAACAACGGTTTTGTCATATTATACCTAACTAGCTTTTCCAACAGACGTTGTCCTATAGTCCTTACTGTGGATATTGATTTAGAAATTGTAATTTATACAAAAAACGTTTAAAATATGTTTGAACATTAAAAAAATTAATACTAAGAGCTTGAAAGAAAAATACGTACCGGTGTCGCGGTGTGTTGAAACTCAATGGTTGTCAGGTGAATAAAAATTGTGTTGTTATGGAATTTTCACAGATGGTGGTGTTCCGTCCGTTCCATACTGACTTTAATATTTTATTTTATATTTTCTATCCTTTTTCAATTTTTTATTTGTTATTCTGTTATCCGGAGCGTAGAAAAATCCGTTGTGCGCGAATACTCGTTGTTAGAGGTGCCACTGTGCAAGCAAGACGCTAACCCGTACTTCAAAGTCATTTTAATTAGTTATATTTCAGATATCGTCACACTAAGACATCGCTAAGATCTTATTGTCATCTAGTGTATTGAGTTACGCGTTTTTTTTTAGATATATATCAAGTCTAAAACTTATACATGTTGGTGGTCAATTTTATATTATTTTGTTTGTAAACAGTGTTGTCAATATTTTTTTCATATTATGTGTGTTGTAAATTTTTATTTTTTTTTGCGTCTGTGTTATCTGGAGATACATAAGAGATCATTATTTATTTGTTAAGGGAATTTTAATTATGACAAAACAAGTCTTATCTTGTGGATGAATAAATAAGGTATTTATTGATATTATGCCAAAAAAGGCTACCAGTGGCACTTTATTATAGTTTTATAACCAAAAGTGATCACCATAAGCCAGCCTTCGAAACTACAGTAGATGACGGCCGTAAGCTCGTAGTCATCGCCATTAATAAACGAACACGATTGTTGTAATGTAATTATCAAAAAGTTGGTTAAGTTTCAAGTAGGTATGTGACAATGTGCCAGGTGCCCGTCAAAAAATTATCTTTATTTTCTCATGTTGTTTTGTGTTTGTAAATCTTTATATCTTAGGTATCACGCCTAAACGGCTGGACCGATTTCGCTAATTCTTTTTTTGTCGTGTTGGCTTTTATCAGGAGAAGGTTCTTATGAAAGAAAAAAATAAGAGAGTAGCGCGGAAACTTAGAAAAGTAAAGAAATCTCTACGTAGGCAATCTTATTAGTACTTTTTACCGGTAACCGACGAGTTCATCGAAAATCAATTCATCGAATGATCAATTCATCGAAAATCAATTCATCGAAAATCAATTCATCGAAAATCAATTCATCGAAAATCAATTCATCGAAAATCAATTCATCGAATGATCAATTCATCGAATGACCAATTCATCGAAAATAAATATTTTGAAGATATTTGAGAGACTAGTCTTTTTGACAACCAAACTCATGTGTTGAAATATTTGGACTTCAATTTAGAAAATGGGCCTATTTTCATATCGTGCGATAAAATAATATCACACTTTCAAAGTATGCGATATTTATTTTTATCTATCACTTTTCTTTGTTTTTTTTGTATCGAAAAGCGTATTTTAGTATTTATTTTGTCGTCGATAATTAATTATATAGACAGACAGACGGACAGACAGACGGACGGACAGACAGACAGACAGACGGACGGACAGACAGACAGACGGACGGACAGACAGACAGACGGACGGACAGACAGACAGACAGACGGACGGACAGACAGACGGGCGGATAGACAGACGGACGGACGGACGGACGGACGGACAGACAGACGGACGGACAGACAGGCGGACAGACAGACGGACAGACTGACGGACGGACGGACAGACAGACAGACGGACAGACAAACGGACGGACAGACAGACGGGCGGATAGACAGACGGACAGACAGACAGGCGGACGGACAGAGAGACAGACGGACGGACGGACAGACAGACAGACGGACGAACAGACAAACGGACGGACAGATAGACGGGCGGATAGACAGACGGACAGACAGACAGACAGACAGGCGGACGGACAGACAGACAGACAGACGGACGGACAGACAGACGGACGGACGGACAGACAGACGGACGGACAGACAGACGGACGGACAGACAGACGGACGGACCACAGACGGACGGACAGACAGACAGACGGACGGACGGACAGACAGACGGACGGACGGACAGAAAGACAGACGGACGAACAGACAGACGGACAGATAGATAAATAACTAAATATATAAATAAATAAATAAATAAACAAACAAACAAACAAATAAATAAATAAACTAACAAACGGACGAGACAGACACACAGACAGACGGACGGACGAACGTGACAAGATCTGCCAACATCTTTGAGGGGGGGCGAGGGGTACAGACGCTGTTTTCGGCCATCATATGAGGCACTAATAAAGATATTACAAAAAAAATACTCCAACTTATGTCAAAATCGCCGCCATCTTTAATTTATAGGAGTGGCCAAACTGAAGCTTTACCTTATTATTAGGTCATAAACAATTTCTCTAAAATATCTTCAAAATAATGGTTTTCGATGAATTGATCATTCGATGAATTGATCATTCGATGAATTGATTTTCGATGAACTCGTTTTCGATGAATTGATTTTCGATGAATTGATTTTCGATGAATTGATTTTCGATGAATTGATTTTCGATGAATTGATCATTCGATGAATTGATTTTCGATGAACTCGTCGTGAATCCTTTTTACCATATAATGTTTATTCCAAATTTGAAAAATTGAAATCAAATTAAAGTTAGACATGAACTTTCAGTTGTTTGATAGTTGGAGCGATTGACAGAATATCGATGGAAATAATATTTGAAACAGATGCATCGATCTAAATTATGTTGGTAATAAGCTTATTAATATACAAATTCGAATTCAATATTCATAGTTGTTAGGAACACAGGACAACGTCTGTCGGGAGAGCTAGTCTATGATAATTGTAGGTATGTATTTTTTTGAAACATTAATCTGGGCTCACATAAATCATTAATTCATTCTTCCTTTAAACTTAACTTAGGGGCCTAGAGATGCAACAAGAGCTCTCCATTCGATCTTACGCAATGTTTATGTCCTCGTCCCAAACAATGTCCAAATCTCTCAGCTCTGTTTCACAGGAACTCTCTGAGGCCAACTGTCATTCGGCATCCTTTACACGTGTCCCAGCAATGTCCGTCTCCTTTCCACAATCGTTGGCCTGATACGTGGCGTAGTTCGTGATTAAAGGTGGAACCACCTTATGCCCAATGTTCATCTTAGGGCTTGCTTTAATCCAACAAAAATATAATTTTGACATTTGTCACAGAAAACAAATATTGTACTAAGTGTCACTGAGGATCGAATCCGCGGCATTCCGAACGAAAGTCGGTGGTTAAACCACTAGGCTACCAACCATTTTAGATTATTATACAGACTTTACCAAGAATTTATCTATATAAAGTACAAAGGAATATGGATGAAAAACGATTTAACCAAAATTTCAATGAATGATCGAGTGTTTTACGTTAAAAATGCTCAATTCTAGGCCTGCATGAGTATATAGTTCATTGCATAGCTCAGTGCATGCTCAATTCAATCAATATTGTGACCGCGTCATATTATCGGTTTATTGTAAACAATTTATTAGTGTCAGAGTGTGGCCAATTGAGCAAGATTCGGCAATAACATTGGCCAATCAATGCACTCTATTTCTACCGCGTTGTTTTGTAAACAATACTAGATGTACCATCGCCTTATTGCTCCAATAGTAAGGGAATAAATAAGTATTAAAGGAGTGGTTCTCAATGTGAGGAAAAGTTCTTTTTCTATCAACATTTTTCATTCTGACTAGGCTCACGTTTAATGATTGAGTTACGAACAGTTAATTATTAATTGGTCCTCTGTAACTAAGACGAACATCTGGAATTGTAATTCATTGTCGTCAAAGGAAGGAATTCTTCAAAGCCATCTTCAGAGATTTTTCTTTTAAATTTTAAACCTAAGATTTAAAAAAGTTTAATTACCTGTTGACTGGTAGATAATGCTTCAAGCATTAAGTTCCGCCGGCTATACTGACATATACTACTACTTAATCCACGTTCGCTCCCTAGGTGGAACATGTGGTCGCCACAAAGCCTCGCCAAGCATCTCTATCTGGCCTAGATCCAGGGCGTTATTCCAATTTAAGCCGGTATCCCGAAAGTCTTCATCGTACGCTCTCCTGATTGTGAGTTTTGCTCTGCCACGTCTTCTTGTACCACCTGGTGAATAAAATAAGCTTCCATGATCTATGTATAGAAGAGTGTTATTTTATTTATTATTTAATTATTTAAAAAAAAAAGTTTGAGAATGTCTGTATCAAAGTAATGTCTCAAATGGAACCTTCGGGCTAATAATAATAATAATAAATAATTTATTATTACTTGTGTAGTACCTGCTTATTTCATTGTTTTTTTCTGTTCTCTTGTTTCAGGAAGAATATTCAAAACAATAAAATACACCAATGAGAATGGCAACGACAAGTTAATAGCAGAGAAAATATGAAAATTTATTCAACAATTGTGTCAATATTACAAATAATAATATACATAATGGAGTGAATTGTGTATGTGTGTGAAATCCTACGTTCACCAGTGAATTTATTATTGTTTATTGAAATTGTTAGTGCCACAAGTGAAATTAATATCGAATCTAAAAGCTATGTTTCCACCATGGTGTTACTCAAGAGGCTATCCAACTTTTTCTTCGTTCTGGTCTGCGTGTTGCCTTTGAGCGTGGCGGCATTCCAAGTCTTTAGTAAGCCTTCGTCTGAATCCAACAGCATCAAATCTGGCTATAGATCCGGCTACATCTCTAACGAAGCCCTGCCACCGGATGATAACGAAAAAGAACAGGTAAGTCTTCTATAAAAATTTGATCATTCAATTAATTGCCTTGGATTTTCGGATTAAAATTTGGTGTTCAACAGGGTTCTATATTAAATCCTTTCTTATCATCATTGATTTTTTTCAATCCGAGGGATTTTCGGATTAACATTTGCTATTCAACAGGACTCTATGTTAAATACTTTCTTATCATCATTGATTTTTTTATTATTTATTTTATTAGATACAGACAACTTTTTTAAAATTTACAATATTAATATATTATTAACATTTTTATATTGACATTTATGTATGTGTATCCCAATTTTTCACTTTTATTCACACTAATAATAATTATTATGTACACAGTCTTTGCACTTTTATATCATTTCACTTTTTAAATTAATAACAGTTAAGGGGGTAGGAAGGGTTGGTAATTAAGGATTTTATGTGGTTTTATGCGTGGTCGACCGAAAATGACGTGATCGAACATATCGATTCTGTCCTCAAGGAAGGCCAGGTCAGAAGACAAATAGGTTGTGTGGGAAATGGTATGTCGTTTGAAGAAGCAAAAAAGTCTTCGACACCGCGTGATGGGTAAAAAAAACAATCTCAGAAAAGATATCAATCTCAGGCAGAAATATCAACTAAAAATACATTTTTTTTAACCTTCTGGGATCCAATCCTGAGACTCCTTTACTAATTTATTCTTTTAACACAACTCAAACAATAAATTAACACATTTTTTTAACGCCTTGCGTTTGTTTACAGTATCAAAATAACAACCAAGTTATCTTTTCAACCTTAACTAGTCGGGGGAACATATGTATAGTGGAAATAAAATACGCACTAAGCGCCATAATTTATTATTATTTATGCAGACAAGAATATAGACATAATTAGAACGTTGTGCACCAACAAAGCCAATAGGCAATAAATATGAGACATTAACAAAAATGGATATATTCATATCCTGGTGCCAAATACATGACAGCAGTCGCAGTCTTTAAATTTGGTTGCTCTCTTGTTCTCAATAATTTCTAACTTTTATCTCTATATCTCATTGATTATTAAATATCTACTTGTTGTATACGCGGGATTTTTTGATATGTTGAACATGTCGAGAATTCTCATGATTAGGAGTTTCTGAGATTGTGAAAACGTTATCACCTAATTGCGTACGATGTTAACGTAAATTGATCACATTAAGCCAGCCTTCGTGATAACAGTAGAAGACGGTCGCGAGCACGTTGTGGTTTGTTCCATTTTAAAATCTAACATCAGTAATTTGGAACTTATTCAAATAAGTAGTAATACCTACAGAATATTTAGTTTTTTTTTTCAGTTTAATTACCAAGCTTACCGCTTTTAGAAGACCGAACGTCTTCTTCCTCAGGGTAGTTTATGTTAACTATTACATCCTGGGTCTTTCGACTCTTCGTCTTTCGCCTGAATGACCCTCAAGAATCCTTTTCCTGTTTCAGGAGAAGAAACAGACCGCGTACGAGAAGTTCAAGTCTCTGAAGGACTACCACAGCTCTTCGACTGGATCTACCAACGGAGACAAGAACAACAAGCCCAAGTTGGAAGTGGAGATCGAAGAGTTTTACGTGGAACATGAAATATCGGAGAGGTCTGCCCGGGCTGATGCCAAGAAGATCAACATTTCATTGCGTAAGTAGTCTTGTTTCAATTTTTTATTAACTACCTTTTCCGACAGACACTGTCCTGTGTTCCTAAGTCCTCACTATGAATATTGAATTCGTATGTAAAAGAATGATAAAGGTGACTTTTAACCAATGCCATTCCGACTGATGCATCTGTTTTAAACCACATATTATTTTCCATCAGAATCCTGTCATTCGCACCTTCTATCACTGACAGTTCGTGTCAATCGATTTGATTTCAAAATTAGATTTATTCACTTTTTGCGTTTTAATTTTATAAAAAAATGCGCTTCAATGTTAACAAATTCGAAAAAAAGCCATCATTAGCCTGCGTACCAATATTTTTAATTCGGGTTGTCAGGTAAATAAAAATTGTGTTTCTATAGAATTTTTCACATACTATGGCGTTGTTGTATTGAAATTCGTTCTATACTAACTTTAATATTACATTTATTATTATAAGTTAGAGCAATGGTATTCAACCTTTTTTTTCGTCGGGCCACATACATATTTTTTAAAAGTTGCGCGGACCGCACAACCCCTCCCCCCCCCATAGTTCATATTTTAGATTTATATAAATATAAACTAGGTTAAGGATGGATACAATACTTTTTGGGCATAATGATGAAGCGTTCATAACCTAGTTAATCCTTCAACTTTTAAAAAAATACCATTAAGATAAGTATTGTTAGCAGCAAATTGTAAATTTTAGTATAAGTTAAGCAAGTGAGGTATCCCCGAGAACGAATTTTTTCGTATCCACAGTAGTTTTTCAATAGGAACGACTGTACTTGACAATCAATAGCGGCCATTTTGTTGAAGTGAAATACATTGAATTGGCTGCCATTTATTTTACTTACTTTGCCATGTTTAAAGAATGTAAACTTACTAACAATATGTGCAAATTTTATCCAAATAAATATTTGCCGTTTTACCAACATTCGCTTATTTTATGGTCACCTAGATTTCACTACTCGATGACTGGGTGCAGATTTAGCGACAATTTGTTCACACGGTTCACGGTTTGTTTGTGGACTGTACGTATTTGAGTTGGTGGTTGTGCTGTTGTTCGTGTTTGTATGTTCCTTTTAATATTCTTTTTTTTATGAACTGTATATAATGTTTGTCCTAGTACAGGCTTGGCCTATTTGGGCAGCAGTTAGATTTGTTATCATTGTATTATTATGTATGAAAAAGAAAAAAAAATAAAATAAAAAAATAGATAAATAAAATTGGCTGGCGATATTCGCTTCGTGTGAACACCACATTAGAGAGTTATTTATACCGAGTTTTGGACGAACTTAATTGTAATTTGTTTTGTCAATTTGGTTTGAGAAGACTCTAAAACTTAGTCACTCGCTATAATTGTTTTTAGGATAATTACAGCCAGAAGTCAAAATCGCTACTTCTGTTTTGCTCATGAAAACCATCTTCCTTGTTCAAATTAAATTATTTAATAACAATAATAATCAATAATAATAACAACACAGATAGCGTGGACAGCTCTGTGTAAACATGGACCCAAATGTGTGCTGGCTGACACGCGATATTCAAATCAGTAGGATGTCCATCAGTTATTTTACCCCAAGGGCCCTTTTGAAGGTTTTGAGTTGCTCCTAAAAAAATAGCGAATAATAATTATTTGAATAATAACTTAAAAAAAAACATGAATACAATAGAAAAAAATAAGCTGAACATATGAATGTCGAATGTGATTTTTTTTTAGTATTTTTTATAGTAATTATCATGGGCACGCCATTCAATCGAGATAAAATATTTTTGAAATTTTAACACGCGGACTAAAAAAATGTCGGTTTCCCATACGGCGGGTTATTCTTGAAACTCAATCCCGGTCTCAAGTTAGGGGCCGTCAATACTTTTAATTATATAAATACTTGTATAAACCCTTAATTATACATTTTTTTCGTAAAGCAATGCCGAATTCAAAATTAACCTACGTGGAACTGTTTTCATACATCTACATAATATTTCAGAAATGTTTGTTTTTTTATTTGCCTTTGACAATACTTTTTTATATGTGAACATCACGCTCAAAATACAAATGCTACGTCAGATATTAATATGCCCAGAGCCGTACAGAATGCTGGAGAAGGTTCTTAAATACAATTTGCTGCATTAACTTGAATATATTTAGAACTATTTAAAAAAATCTATTTTTTTAGGATCTTCATACAAATTTCTCAAAAAGACTTTTGGAAACAAAATTACTCATGTAAACGTTGAATGGAATCTTGGTATTACGGTATGAAAATGTAATAAAATAATTGTAGATTGATTTGTTATACATATAAATGTTATTCAAATCTTATTATTCTCAATAAATAAAGATTTAATGAAAAAATTTGAAAAATGATTCCTCCATTTTGAAGTTTGACAGATAGCACAAATCACCCTCTATGGGTGGAATGCCCAATTAATTATCAAAGTAGGGAATGTAGCTAAGATTCAAACCACAGAGCTCTCTCTCTCTCTCTCTATGAAAACTTGCAAATTATGTCGGTAGGTTCGTATAATATTATGAGGTCGGTAAAAAAGTCATTCTTCTTTTTCTGTGCTTATGTCAGTTATAGAGGTCTGTTAAGCAATGCGAAGCTAACCTAGAACCTGTTTAATTACCTAGCGATCAAGCCTGACAATCGGAATCAAAAACGTAAAGCAAAACGGGTATAAGCTAGTAGAAAATAAAATCAAAGTGTGATAATGACATCGATATTAAGATTGAAATTGCATCTGTATTGTGATTGAAATGCAGAGTGGTCTAGATTTTACATGCGAAACTAGAAAATAAATGTATTCATTTCAGAATGTAATTTTAGTTTTGCAATAAAACAATATTTATTTAATTTTATTTAATAAGAAACGGTAAATCCGACATTTCAATAAACATGCTTTCCAAATTGGCTTATCCTGTTCTCTAATGGAAAACATTGTAATATAACATGTAACAAAAATACATAAAAATAAACAGCATAAAATTTAATTAAAATTCATCAATATTGTCATACATTTTATGTACGTAGTTCATTCTTACACCCCATCCAAAACATGACTATTTTTTATTTAAATTGATTTATTTTTTATTTTTTATAAGCATTTAATTATTTTTTGTTGTATAAAAGCAGTACCACTAATATACATAAGTTTTCGATGACCGAATATCGAAACGATCATCGAAAGGGTTTCGAAAAATTTCCATACAAAAATGATCGAATGGTTCTTGCCCAAATGCATGAATCGTAATAATAATAATTTTGTCATCTGCTTCTTCTACCAATATCGTACCATGTCTTCAAATATGTTTTAAAATTTTATTTTTAGTCTCTTGATAATGTCTACATGAGATAGCGAAAGCGCCCGAGCCACAATAAAATATCGTTAAAGTGCTTTAACGATATTTTATTGTGGCTCTGCGTTAAGTTTGTTTAAAATTATAATAATGAACTTTCTCTACGTAAAACACAAACCTTACAAAAAAATGCATGACTTGTTTCTACTTAGTTCAATAATGATGAGGTGAGTAATGATAATATTAGAAAGGAATGTGGAGTGGATGTTAGCATAGTGACTAGAATGAAAGTGAATAAATTATAAGGTGGTTTGGGCATGTAGAGATTCAGGAGCAAAAAGAATAGAAGAGCATGTATGCGGAATGTTATGCGTTAGGAAGAAGCGAAAGAGGTTTGTTTGGATAGGAAAGATATAAATCCGTACTCTTTTCTTACCCCTTCGGGAAACGGCGTGATGTGTAAAAAAATGTAAATGTTCACAAGATAATATATTTCTTTAATTTTACATTAGTTGTAAAAAGTTCATAGCACGAGGCCTTAGAATATTTGTTATCAAATGTGCAGTACTAGCAATATTATTTTTCACTATCCCGCATTGCTAGTTATAACGTGGTCACCCTACAGATGCATGCCTAACAAGCGTACACTATGCAAAATATTTAAATAGACTTAATCAATTCGAAATATTTCAAACTATTTTTAAATTGTATTTTTTGTGTAGGGTTGTTATCAACTTATAACTTATTTCAATATACTCTACTTAATATACCTACTTTCTTACTTGCTTTCTTACTTACTTTATCCATGTTCGCTCCCTAGGTGGAATATGTATGTGGTCGCCACAAAGCCTCGCATATATTTCTTAGGCCAGGTCCTACAGAGGTAAAAAATATATTTAATTAAGATGTGGTTAAGGTATTACATAGGGATATTGTTGTATGTTAGCGCCATCTAGAGGCTGCAGTTTTTATCGTCAATAAATTTGCTTCCTTATACTTATAGAACTTGTCGCTATCTCCAACAGATAGTTCTACAATTCATTGATTTATAAATATCTATCTACTTATTGAATTCATTTATACAGACCTATCTACTATAATCATCGGGCAGTTGAGTGACTAGTGTCTGCACAGAACGGTTAGAAATGAGGGTTCAAATCTTGCCGCGGGTAATTCGGTTTTTAACATGATGAATATTGCTATTATTGGGAATTTCGGGGATTTGAATGTATTCGTTCAATGGCGAACGTTGTAAATGCAAAGCGACCACACAGCACCACCCTTGAAATAACACCCTCAAACCCGTTATATTTCTGTGATTACAAGTGAAAAAGCAAATAAAAATTCCAACATCTAATGGCTCACTAAATACTGTTCGAATTTTAAATATTCAATTAATTAGTTAATTCGCTAACGGCCGGTTTCAAAAATAAAGGAGACTTTAAACTCCCTTTAAAAAATAACGGGTTTCATAACAACAAAACGACTTTTTAAAACCGACTTTTAGCTTAAGTACATACCGTTGTTGATTATTATTATTATTTCAAATCATTTATTCATTAAATCACAATATATCATATGAAGTATACATCATTGTAAAAAAAAAATTAATAAAAATAAATTAAAATTAAATACAATGCTATATACTAAATATAAAAATATCGGTATTATCTCTCATGATACATCACGATGTAATGTAATCATGAGAGATCTTCGAACTATAGAGAAAGGAACCTTCTTAACATCCTACATGAGGACAACAGAACTGCCTTTTGGATGGCATATCTGAGACCACAACAGATGCCAAGTTTCCCTAGATTGTCTTTAAGAGACTTAGGAATAACTCCATTCGTCGATATCACTATAGGTATTATGTGGGTGGTTGGTGTATGCCACATATCCTTGATTTCGTGAGCAAGATCAAGATATTTAATTATCTTATCCTGCTCGGCTTTTTTCAAATTTTCGTCATACGGTATAGTGATATCCACGAGATACGTTATCCCGTTCCTACGATCAACCAATACAATGTCCGGACGATTTGCGTTAATCGTGAGAGATCTTCGAACTACAGACAAAGGAACCTTCTTAACATCCTACATGAGGACAACAGAACTGCCTTTTGGATGGCATATCTGAGACCACAACAGATGCCAAGTTTCCCTAGATTGTCTTTAAGAGACTTAGGAATAACTCCATTCGTCGATATCACTATAGGTATTATGTGTGTGGTTGGTGTATGCCACATATCCTTGATTTCGTGAGCAAGATCAAGATATTTAATTATATTGTCTTGCTCGGCTTTTTTCAAATTTTCGTCATACGGTATAGTGATATCCACGAGATACGTTATCCCGTTCCTACGATCAACCAATACAATGTCCGGACGATTTGCGTTAATCGTTCGGTCAGTTTGTATTGGTATATCCCAATACAACTTTGTATTACTGTTTTGCATTACCGAAATTGGGGTGTACCTATAATAAGGTACTTCAAGATCGAGCAAACCATATTTCAAGGCAAGTTTTTGATGAACTATTTTAGCCACATCGTTATGTCTGTGCAGATACTCAGAACCACACAGGAGAGAACACCCAGACAAAATATGTCTGAGTGTTTCTCCTGTTTGGCCACATGCACGACATTTATCAATTATATCAGGTGTTTTAATAATATATTTTTTATAATTATTAGTGACGATGATCTGGTCTTGTATTGCACAGACAAAACCTTCTGTTTCGCTAAATAGTTCACCAAACCTCAACCATCCAGTCGAATCTTCAAGACTTACATGTGATGAATTTAAAGTTTCGAAGAATCGACCGTGGAGAGACTTGCCTTTCCATAAATTTGATTATTGTTTATTATTGTTTTTTACTTTTATTGTTTACCACATTACCAACAATATACCACTATATATTTATATTTTTTATATTAGGTAATATATGTTATGATTATTTACTTCATGACTAATATTAGATCTTTGTTTATTATATTGTATACCTTTATATTATTTTTTTACTTTTTATGTTATGAATATTTACTTCATTACAAAAATTTGATTATTTTTTATTATTAGTTTTTAATTTTATTGTATACTCATTATTGTTTATAAAATTATGTTACCTAAATAGAAGAGCATTATAAAACAATATGCCAATACTTTAATTAATATGCCTCAAATATGATAAGAATAAAATGTATGTCTATAGAAAATGTAACTTATATTTCCGTAAATCTCATTAAATGTGTAGGTACGTATTTTATAAAAATTTGTTCAGTGTATCTTGATTCGTGTTACTAAAATAGATAAGAATGCCAATTTAATTATCCAAATTATTATTAAAAAAAATGTAAAAGAAAATGCCAATAAGTAGAAGGAACTTAGTATAAGAGATATATATGTAATTAAAATATGCCACCTCATATATAAGTAGATATAAATAAATAATAAAATGTAACTAGATTAAGTATTATTAATTAGTTATGTATAAACTTTATAAAAAAATATTACAACTCATTTTCTCAAAGACAGGCTTGTCCTAGTTGAGATTTTTTGTACAAAAATGATTGATTTTTATATATTATGTAAATAAATAAATAAATAAAATAAATAAATAAATAAATATATCAACCCGATCTTGTACCCCAATTATCGGTGGTGAAACAGGAGTTGATAAATTTAAGGGCGTGTACTTCAAATCACACGCAATGAGGTCTTCATAACCCAATTTATTCCTTGATGAGATAAAGTAAGATTGAAGGAGGTTTATCTCTTTGTTATTCATGTTTTTGATGTTTAACATGCCTCTACCACCAATCTTCCTTGGTAAATATAATCTCATCAAGGAACATCTTGGATGATGCATCCTATATTGTGTGAGCAAACTACGTACTCTTAAATCCATCTTGTCTAGTTCCGTTTGGTTCCACTTAATGATTCCAAAAGAATACAAAATTTTCGGTACAACCCATGAATATAATTTTATTTCTCCCGGAGAGAAAACTTTTCAAAACTTTTTTTAATCGTTTAATAAATTCATTTTTAATGTTATCTTATATATAAAAATGGAGAGCTATTTCGCGTTGTCATCGGATGGCGCCTAAACGGCTGGGCCGATTTCGCTAATTCTTTTTTTGTCGTGTAGGCTTTTATCAGGAGAGTGTCCTTTTAGAACAAAAAAATTAAGAAAAATGCATAGGAAATTAGAAAATTTAAGAAAACTATAAAAATGGAGAGCTATTTCGCGTTGTCATCGGATGGCGCCTAAACGGCTGGACCGATTTCGCTAATTCTTTTTTTGTCGTGTAGGCTTTTATCAGGAGAGTGTCCTTTTAGAACAAAAAAATTAAGAAAAATGCATAGGAAATTAGAAAATTTAAGAAAACTATAAAAATGGAGATTTATTTCCCGATATCATCGCATCACGCCTAAACGGCTGGACCGATTTCGCTAATTCTTTTTTGTCGTGTAGGCTTTTATCGGGAGAAGGTTGATTTAGAAGAAAATAATTAAGAAAAATGTATGGAAAATTAGAAAATTTAAGAACACTATAAAAATGGAGAGCTATTTCCTGGTGTTATCGCATCGCGTCTAAATGGCTGGATCGATTTCGCTAATTCTTTTTTTGGCGTGTAGGCTCTTGTCAGACGAAAGTTGTATTAGAAGAAAAAAATTAAGAAAAAATCTTGGAAAATTAGGAAATTTAAGAAAACACAGAGAGTAAGTAGGTAATCTTTTTAGTACTTTTTACAATATAATTTTGTTCTACTTTTGAATTTTTATTAACCGATATTTGAAAGAACTGTCAGTGGATTGATTGTTGTTGCAATTGATAGAATGCGAATGTAAAATATATCGTATAAAATAGATTGATTGGATAAGTCATATAATTTTCATTGCAGTTAATTTTTATGAGGAGTTTTGGTAAGTTTTAATACAAGGAATACATGATTATATTGAAGAACAAGTAGATTTTTTTTTGTTTGTTTGAAAATCAATTCTTCGTTTATGGGCTGATTTTTAGAGAGGATGAGTACCTACATACATATAACGTAAATATAATCTGCATCGTTAATATTAAAAAAAAGCTGGATATTATTTGCTTATGACCTAGCATATTTTGTTTCTTAAAATAAAAATTGCTACACTTTCACCATGTTGTAATAGAAGTTAGAAAAAAAATCACAGATACTGCATTAAATGAGCTTTTAAATATTATTTCCACTGTTTTGAAAGAGAAGATTTAAGAACGCAATTTTGCGTGAAAGTGAATGTCGAGAACTTGGACGTATGTCTATTTAGGTAATTTATTTAGAAGAGATGCAAGGTGTGAAAAAGAGATTCAAAGAAGGAAATTGGCTGGGAAAAGGGTTGGCGGTGCATTAAGACCTCTAAGAAGATATCTCTGAAATCGACAGTTGATGCACAATGCAATCCTGATACTATCCATGATTTATGGGATTGAAACTTGGACATGGAAGATAAATTTGGAAGTTGGAATAAATTCTGTGGAAATGAGATCACTGCGTAGGATATGCGGAAAGAGACTTATTGATAAGGTGAGGAATGATAATATTAGAAAGGAGTGTGGAGTGGATGTTAGTGTAGTGACTAGAATGAAAGTGAATAATGAAAGAAGGTTTGGGCATGTGAGAATGACTAAAAGGATATATAAATCTGAAAGAATTGGTGCACGCAGACGAGGCCGACCTGCAATGACATATCGGTGCCGTCTTACGTGAGGGCCAAGTCAGGAGCAAGAGGAATATAAGATGTATGCGGAATGTTATGCGTTTGGAGGAAGCGAATGAGTTTGGATTGGAAATAATGGAAGTTCATACTCTCTGCCTACCCCCTTCGCGAATCAGCGTGATGGGCTAAAAAAGTATTGACACCTCAATGCGTATTTTGAATCGGTACGGAGATGTTCCTTATCGTATTTTGATTAATCAATCAATATTATTTTAACTGAGCAAAAAAACTATTAAAATATCGAATATAATGACATACCTAAATTCTTTTATTTACATATTAACATCAAATCAATCAAAATTAAAACTCCCTTTGAACTCCACTCAGGAGCAAAGTGAAGCTTAAGAGCTCTCCATTGCACTCGATCTTGCGCAATGATGACCTCTTCCCACATCATATTAATATAGGTTATAAGTTTTTGATGTAAAAATAAACTCAGACCCAATGAATGCTGCGTGGTATGCAGGTTTTGCTAATAGTCATTCGTGTTAAATAACTAAAAAACGAATTTGAGCTCTGTTGCATAAAACCTAGAGTACCCATATTATTTATTTCGATACGAAGTTCGACGGGTCAGCTAGTTTTTAATAATTTTGTGGTCAAAAACTAGATTTTGTTGAAAGCCAAGATATTTGTAATTTTGATTATCTAAAAGAGGAATGTTTGTAACAGATGAAGAACTATTTTGATGATTGTTTCGGATTATTCCTTTTTGAACATTAATTTTTGCACATTTTTCTAAGCCAAATTCCATTTTTATATCATCATTCATCACTAAATTTATTATTATTATTTTGAAGCCTCCCACCTGATATCGAGTGATTTTGGAAATTATTTTTAGTTAAAGTCAACTTTAGTCAGTTCAAATTTTTACCACCGGAGTTCATGGAAAATTTCGTGGCGCTTTCTCTGTCACAAAGATAAACATTTTGTATGCGGTGACACTGTGGACAAAAATGACTAAAATAGGGCGGAAAACATAGCAAAACGGGAAGAATACTATTGTTTTACAGATTTCATTTACTAATTCATAAACCATAATAATAAATTAAAACGGCACTTGATGGATGCTCTATTGAGAAATGAAATTGACAGATCAACAGAAATTCCGCGAAAATATTAGTAAACAACCTATGTTTTCCATAGATTTCCATGGTAACACTACCAACTGCTACCAACTTTAAATATATTTTTTTACATTTCAAATTTTAGCTGGAATATTTTTTTTTGATACGAGGAGTCTTTAAATTTTAAAAGGAACTTTGTGTGTTCTTTTGAAGCTTTTTACGAAACCGGCTATAAGATCTAGTACTTAAAAATGGACACAAGAATCTAGATATACTTAGAACGTTGCGTATAAAAATTCCAAGCAGGAATCAAACCAGAGGCATTTTGTTCAAAATTGTTTCATAGGAAACTCGTTAACCAAAGTTTCATGTTTTATTTAATGATTTTAAACTGAATACAACATTTTCTTTAACGCATTTAACTTGATGTATGATGGAAACAGAATCTCTCAGTAAACAATGTCCATGTTATGTTATGACATACGTCAAGTTATCATCATTAAAAAGCCATGGAAATTCACGGCGATTCTACGTAGCAGCACCCATTGATAATGGCGCGTAGGTACCGACGAGCGGCGAAACCAGAGGTGGCGAAATATTTGTTTTTTTTTTAAATGAAAATTTCTAAAAAAAAAACAATGTAATGACTGACTAAACAAACATACTAGGTGTCAAATATAAATAAAACATAAGTAAAAACCTTTTTAACTCTTAACTCCACAATTTTGTTACACGTGACATATTTCGAAGGGGCACGCCCTTCATGGTCACGGATTATTTGAAACGTCGAAACATGTCAGGTGTATTAAAATTGCGGAAGACTTAAACAGTTTTTTTTTTAAATTTAAATTTGACTATTTAAATTACTTCCACCATGGAAAATATGCATATTCAACAATTTATCAATATTATTAAACATATTATATTATACGTGTGTTTGCAGGATTTTCAAAAATGTAGAATCGTGTAAGTGAGCTTCGACATACGAGTATAGTGTCCGTGAATGGATGTGAATCGGTATAGTTCTTTTAAATGGATATGAGTAACCCTCTCTTCGCCCATGTTTCTGCCAGCTTTCAGTTAAATTACCGATGTTAAATTTAAATATTAATATAACTCTCAGTTTACTTTCCAAACCTTTACTTAAGTGGATAACATTTCATTTGTCTTAACCTTTTCGAAAAGCTTATGAATTAAGAAAGTCTTCTTTGCAGTTTTCAAGTGTATTAGGTACACCTTTTTTTAGTATTCCCCTTCGAGAAATCTAAATTAAAAATGACATTGTAATCCGACTTGTGTTATAAGAACGCTTTATTTCTGACCCAAAAAGCACTGGCATTAGACCACTAGGAAATGGGTACAGAAATAGGCAATAAATATGAGACACAAACAAAAATGGATATCGTCATATCCTGGCGCCAAATACATGATAGCAGTCGCAGTCTTTAAATTTGGTTGCTCTCTTGTTCTCAATAATTTCCAACTTTTATCTTTATATTTCATTAATTATTATTAAATATCTATTTGTTGCATACATGAGATTTTTAGACATGTTGAACATGTCGAGAATTCTCATGATTAGGAGTTTCGGAGACTCAAACATTACCTAATGGCGAACGTTGTTAACGTAAAGTGATCACACTAAGCCAGCCTTCGAAACAACAGTAGAAGACGGTCGTAAGCCCGTGGTGGTTTGTTCCATTAAAAAAATCGAACATCAGTAATGAATTTTTAGAGTCATTAGTTGGTAGATAATTGAAAATTAGCTCTATAGTAACCTCTTTCAAGGTATAAAGAAATAGGCCGAATCACAAGGCACTCTGTCTATGTATAATATTAAGATTTCCATGGGATTTTAAAAAAAAATATTTGGAGGGATATTTTTATGATGAGGGTTAGGGAAAGATTTGATAAGGGATTATCAAGATGATTTCGGTCGACTATAGATATCGATTGAGCATAAAATTGATGTGTGTTTTTTGTATGTATGTATGTATGTATGAAAAGGTTTCACGTCTCTGGCCTAACATGACTAATAACGTAACAACACATGCTATTAACTGCTGGTGGTAATCGTTCAGATCACCTTCATGACTGACAAACAATGGAATCGCTCTCGGAAAATGTGCCGTAAACTCTTTGGTTGGCTGTGAAAATGTCGTAAAATGGAGTAATGGCTCCAAACCTACCTAGTCCAACAATCCTATATTATGATAGTACTAGCTCTCCCGACAGACGTTGTCCTATAATAGTACTTACTATGAATATTGAATTCGAATTTGTAATATAAACACTAAAATACGTTGAAAATATGTTTGAATGTTAAAAAAATATTTATGATGGCTCGAAAAAAAATCCATTAAAAATTTGGGTAGGTAGGTACCAATATTTTTATCAATGGTTGTCAGGTAAACAATAATTTTGTTGATATAGAAATTTTCATAGATGGCGTGGGCGTCTCAGGAAATCCGCTCCATACTAACTTTAATATTATATTTTATATTATTTCTTATAGGTGATAAACATTGCGCAAGATCGAGCGCAATAGAGAGCTCTTGTTGCCTCCCTATGCTCCTGAGTGGGGTGTAAAAGGGAGATTTGAATTGGATTGGATATTATTTCTTATCCATTTTTCAACGTTTTAATAGTTACTCTGTTATCGGCCTCGTCTGCGTGCACCCATTCTTTCCGATTTATATATCCTTTTAGTCATTCTCTCTTCGTTCATTCTCTCTACATGCCCAAACCACCTTAATTTATTCACTTTCATTCTAGTCACTACGCTAACATCCACTCCACATTCCTTTCTAATATTATCATTCCTCACCTCATCAATCAGTCTCTTTCAGCGTATCCTATGTGTAGTGATCTCATTTCCACAGCATTTATTCCAACTTCCAGATGCTGTGGAAATGAGATTACTGCGTACGATATGCGGAAAGAAACTGATTGATAAGGTGAGGAATGATAATTGTACAACAATGAGAAACAATGATAATATTAGACAACGCTAATCAAACTACGAAAAATATTTTCAGACTTGTAACAATCGTCGGTAAGTCAATAGTTGCTATGACGCGTAATGATAACTGGTATTCGCAAAAGTAATATGTACCTATGTAACAACTATTGACTAACAATTCATTGCAAATGTTCGATTTTTAAATGGAACAAACCACTGCGGGCTTACGACCGTCTTCTACTGTTATTTCGAAGGCTGGCTTAGTGTGATCACTTTACGTTAACAACGTTCCCCAGTAGGTGGTAATATGTAAGTCTCCGAAATTCCTAATCATGAGAATTCTCAACATGTTCAACATGTCGAAAAATCTCATGTATGCAACAAGTAGATATTTAATAATCAATGAAATATAGAGATAAAAGTTGGAAATTATTGAGAACAAGAGAGCAACCAAATTTAAAGACTGCGACTGCTGTCATGTATTTGGCGCCAGGATATGACTATATCCACTTTTGTTAACGTCTCATCATTATTGCCTATTGGCTTTGTTGTTGCACAACGTTCTAATTATGTCTAGATTATTGTGACGATTTTTCAGGACTAGATCTTAAAAAATATGTAACAACTAATGACTCTAATAAAAAACATATTTTTGAGTTATTGATCGATAAAAAAGTGACGATCCAGAAAAGAAAATATCCTTGGCCAGCTGAACTATTTAATTAATGTTCATTCTCCAAAACTCTTTTTTGATATTTATTTTTTATTTTTATATTTGATAAATATCAATATTTAAGTTTCATATGTTAAGGACTCGAGGAATCATAAATTAAAATCGATTACGTGCAACTCACCCTTAAGTCTTAAATATTTGACTTAGTCTAGACTTAAAAATTTCCGCAAATAACCCTACTGTAGCTGTTCCGGGTAGCAAGAGATAAAGAGGTCATCAAAGAAGTGATAGCCAACATCGGGTAGACCTGATAGGGCACAAAAGAAGAAGAAGATTTAGTTAGTATTACTTCAGAAATACAATCAGTAATCAAAAGATACAACTTATAAAATAAATAAGGAATAATTATTGTGGAAAATGTGAAAATTAATCCTATTAATATTTGGAATTTGTCTCATTTACCCACAAATTATTACTTTTCAGCACTATATTGACACCTAATTAAAATCATAAATTTAGTTAGGGTCTGCACACATCTGAACGCACCGCGCTGTAACTTAACCAACGCAACATTGATGCAACGTATCACTTTTCCATAGTACCCTGTGGTTCGTCACGAACCGCGTACTATGGAATTTTGAGTTACATGCAACATTGCATTGGTTGCATTACCGCCCGTGTTCAGATGTGTGCAGACCATTGGAACTAAACTTTTTCGTGAAAACCCACAGCTAAGCTGCACTTCTCAACTCTTGCACGTGCTATACGGGTAGTATAATATCAGGAGCAAACATTTTCCACATCGCGTGTTTGATCAAATTAACCGAACTAGCGGACATATTATTGTTTATCTTAATTAAAAATCAGCTGTTTTATTGTATAATTATCGTTCTTACTATCAACCTAAGGATCTTATTAGTATATTTTTTTTATTACGATATAGGTACGTCTCTAGGACTTTTACATTATTAGCAACAATACAGTAAATCTGATAATATTTTAATTTAATATTGTGTTATTAACAATAAATAACGAAGTGAATAATTTAATATTGATATCTGAATAAACATACCTATGCTTTGGTGAAAAAAATCAAGTATAACATCAATAACAAATAATATAATGTATTTCGAAAAACGACCGAACTCGAGGTTATTTTATTTAGAAGTCAAAACAACGTCATTTTATTTAGTCACATCCGTTTCCATACTCCCAAATTGCGCATTTTCCAGTTAAAGATAATATTTGAAAATAGAACGAACTTTAATTGTAAGGTGTATTTTAGGAGAAGCTGCTGCTTAGATATAATCTACATATTGACAAGAGCACGGCAAGAGGTACCTACTTAATGTGTCAAGCAAGGCATAGAGAACAAAAACAATAAAGTCACAAACAATAATAGTAATAATAGGGAAATTTCTCATTTTTTTTATTTTTGATAATTCGGTTCATTTTGACTCAGGAATAATAAAACTCTTTGATTTTTATTTTTATTCGCATTTTTCAGAGAGTTATTTGTGTTTAAAAATTACATTTTCAAAAAGCGCGCTAAAAAGGCGTACCTAGGCCGTGACGTCACATGTCTCTAGCAAAGTGACATTGACAGGCGTCATTCTCGTTTTGTTTGCTTCTGTTTGCGGTGTTGGTGTATAGTGCTTCTTGTTTTTGGATTTTCGACTCGGCTTTGCTTTTGGACTGTTTTTGAGAATATATATGCATATTTAGACTTGGCTCCTTCATTTGGTTTTCGACTTGGATCATTAGTGTTAGCAGTTAATAATCACTTTCCATTTTGAAATGTATTTAAGCTTAACAATATATATTTTCTTTTAATAATAACAAAAACTAATCAGCAACAACAAACAGCAAGCCGTTATCGTATTAATAATTTGACGTTTGAATACCATAGAATGGCTAGAGACATGTTACGTCATAGTGCGTTTAAAATGACAGCTCTTTTTCAGGATTTTATTTTTTAAATTAAAATTCACATAATTTTTTTCAACCATTTTCACTGAAATATTTGAATTCCTTGCAAAATTTTCAACAAGAATCTTATATTTTTTATTACATAACTCACACATGCAAGTACCCTATTATGAACCTAATATAGGAAATGACGGAGATATTTTCGCAGTAGACAAAAAAAAAATGTTGCCATGAACCAAAAAAAAAGTACTTGGAATGTAACTAAAACCTAAAAAGATATAAAATAAAGTGAATTGCATCTGGTCACGCACGTTTTGTTGGGATTTTTTTATATTAAATTAGTTCAATGTTTTGTTTTTTTACAATAAAACATTGTGTTTTAGTATTTTTTTAATAACAATAAATCATTGACTGTAGACACTTTTAATAATATGTCACCTTTTTAACAGACTGGATTGAAGTACATACACTGTTTCTATGTGGTTTTTTATTTTAACTATAATATGTCATTGTAACAACTAATGACTCTAACAATTCATTACTGATGTTCGATTTTTAAATAGAACAAACCACTGCGGGCTTACGACCGTCTTCTACTGTTATTTCGAAGGCTGGCTTAGTGTGATCACTTTACGTTAACACCGTTCGCCATTAGGTGGTAATGTTTAAGTCTCCGAAACTCCTAATCGTGAGAATTCTTTTTGATTTTGTTGTCAATAACTTTAAACAGTGTCCCAAATTATTTATATTTGTGACAGGAGAGTAGGACCAAAGATGCCTAAGACGTACGCCTCTTGGCCTTCCATGTGAAAAAATATTTGCGAGAAAAATTTGAAATGCCTTTTACCCCATTCTTTCAATGCCTAGGTTGGTGCTTAACAGTAATTCATTCATTTTTTTTAGTAAATTTTCTTCAACTTTCCTGATACAAAATTGAGAATGACCTTTTTTGGAGAACTTTTAACTTTTCGGATACCAAGTGGGAACACTGGTACGGTATTTTTTTTTTTTTTTTGAAAAAACCTGGCAACCCTGATAGGAACAGGCTGTTCCTCCCCGTTTGGATTCTGATCGGTGGAAAAAATCACTCTCTTGTCTTGTCTTAGGTACACTTGAAATAGATCCGAGAATATATTATTTTCACAAAGAAGTTTCCTGGGACGATAAACTCCAACTATCTTCCCATTTTTTTGGAAGGCTTCCGGGTTGGCGACTGCCCAATGGGATGTTGTTCGTCACCACGTTAAGGATTCTGATGTTATCAGCTATTCTATATACGTAGGCGCTCTAAAAGCTTCTCCGTGTTCTGCCCCATCTAACAATGCCCTAGCTCTGTGATGCTGGTCTCTCTGATGGTAGTATTTTTAATTCTATCCCTTAATGTTCTTCTCAGAATGCTATATCGCAGAATCGGCCAACTGTTATTTGGAATTCTCAATACATGTCCCTGCAACACAGTTACACTCGTCCTGCTTTATGTAAAAAGTAGGTACATTCACTGGAAAAAATATCTCAGCGATAGAATATATTACGATCAAGCTATCATCGAGATAGTTTAACTCATATCGCTTGATTATGAGCTGATCTCTGTAGATTTTGACATTTCCATATTGGGTTTAACGTCAACTGACTGTTGTTTCGAGTATACAAGAACGCTTTTTGTAATAAATACACTATATTTAAGATTTTCCCCCGTCCAAATATGTGCTCCCTTCATATTTTCGTCCATTGTATTTTGGTTTATCATTTTTATAATAGGAAATTTAAACAAATAAACCATTCGAGGGTTTACAACCATGATGTACCAACTGAATTTATAAGAAACTAGCTTTCCCGACAGACGTTGTCCTGTGGTTCTAACCCGAGGCGGCCCGTTCATATGTGCATAATGTGCACTGCGTAATCAAATACATAATTAATTCGATTGAGTTCAACTAATAAAATAATAACATTAAAATATTTCCAAAACATCCATATTTCATTCGTATTCAAAGCTCAGGCGGGAACAACGCGAGGATATATGCGCGCGCAGACATTCTACCTTGTTTATGAAGTGCCGATTCTGCGTGTGCACATTATTATAAAAGTCCCCGATAATTTTGTTGACTTTGTATGAAAATTGGAGTAAATGGGATGGGCTACTGTAAGAGCGGCAATTACGTTTGCGAAAATGAGAGGGAACTACCATCATGTGCAATAAACAATAATTTTATTGTTATGGCGTCACAGGAAATCCGTTCCATACTAACTGTAATATTATACTCGTATTTTATATTATTTCGTATCCTTTTTTTCAACTTTTTATTAAATCAAACATCGAAAGAATCTGTTCAGCCGATCTCGAGTTATAAATGTTCGCACTAACCCGAATTTCATTTATGTTATAAGATATAATAACGTTTTGAAGAAAATAATATTCAAAGAATACTTTTTAAGTAGGTACAAATATTAAAATTGAAATGATCAAACATAAATTAGTTCATTTTGGCTGAAACATAACGGTTTCGTATGATTTAACAAGGATTTAACTATATTTTGATAAATTAAATAATTTAAAAATAAGGTACCTATTCTTCATCAATAACTCGAAATCATTTAAATCTGACAGCGCAGCTTGGTTGTAAACACTCGCGTTGCCCGGCTACTATTTTGTTTGTTTACAAAATTTTGTATGAAATGTCTTCTTCATACATAACAAACGCAGATTAAATATAATTTTTATAAATGAAGTAAAAACTGATCGGTGAGTTATACGTAATCTTACGATCAACGAATTTTTTATAAGTAAGACGGTTCGAGTCCGGGGTTATACTCCCACTCCAGCATGCGGCGACGGAGATCGCCTTGTCGTTAGCCAAAATCCAGAAATACAGTTCTTCCCATCAGTGGACATATCATCAGGAGGTGGCTGCTGTCCTAGATTGCTCCGCATTCACATCGAATGTCCTCCAATGCAGAGAGGTATCTCCTTTTTTGATAAAAAGGGTTTTTTCGTCATCTCATGACATCCACTCGCGGTCTATTAAGGGTCCTCCACAATGTCAAGTGTTCGCCAACTTTGATGCCCTCATGCGGCTCCATTCATGAGACCGTTATTGACTCCGAATTCCATAGCTCCTCTGTCTGTTGCTGTGAGGACTCAACAGGAGATGTAACTTTAATAAAGCTGTTTCTGGTTTTCAATCGCGGCACCAATGGTTGGTGTTTATGTGTCTATCAATTGTCATAGGTGTATTTGTATCTTTTTGCATTATTTGCAGCTGTCTTTGGGTTCGATTCCAATTATATGATACAGTTTATCGGTTGCTGTTGGTTTGTTTAAGGCATCATGCAAAATTCACCTGATATCAATTTTTAATCTTATTCCTAGAATTTGTATCTTTATACCTATTTCTTGATCTAGGTACATCAATAGTGACCTTCGTTGGCGGCAATGTCATTCGTTGGGAAGTAAAGACACCTTCAATCTGATCTGTTGGTGTCCAATAATTCGCACCTCTGGACGCGAACACGACATGACACGTTCTGCTTATTAATCCAACCATAACAATACGGCATCCACTCATCCATGACTCTCTGTCAATAATCAACAATGATGGTTGCTACAGTTGCTGATCGCAGCCTTGAACGTGTCACCATGAATTATATTGTTGTTTATGGTATTATTATTTATAATTTTATAGCCATGTCAACATTATCATTATTGTTGATGGTCAATTAATATTACAGCCAAATATTTTCCATTCATGCCAGTGGCGAAGCGTCCAAAGATACGGTTTCCCCATAGCCTTTTACCAAGGAGGTTCCTCTCGTGGGAACCTTAGCGGTTTATTATGCTTTCCTACTCATGGTATTTCCCAATTAGAGCTTCCCCACCAATTCCAGACGTTTCAGAAAGTTCAGCATTAGGAGGGAAACCAAGATCTCCGCCCGTATCCTGCGTTTTCTTCTTGCTATTCACATAAAACATACTACACATTCGCAAAAAAACATCACCTATACCTATGTATATTGATTGTTTATGTAAATTTTGTTTTTTTTTCAGTGGTGGATCCAGCTGGTTGTGACGAGTGTACGCATAAGGACATGGAGTACTGCTCTGGATCTCAGGTGATCAGCGATCATTGCTGCTGCGACGGCAAATATTCAGGTAATTTACATCTATAAAATACAAAAAAAATATCCGATAAGTTTGTTTTATACTTCCATTTACTTTGGTTCTATCGCTACAATGAACCTATATTAAAAAAAATATACAATTGTGCACAGAAGGGTAAAGCTTATTTCTAGATGACGATGTCTTCAAATTAACCCCAAACCACTCAAAAATGATGTGCCCCAACATATTTCATTAC
This sequence comes from Mystacides longicornis, assembly GCA_963576905.1. Classification (NCBI taxonomy): domain Eukaryota; kingdom Metazoa; phylum Arthropoda; class Insecta; order Trichoptera; family Leptoceridae; genus Mystacides; species Mystacides longicornis. Next base: position 4,621,354 of record OY756439.1, on the reverse strand, counting down.
AAAAGTAATAATGCATAGATATTTTATGACTACCAAAATAATCTTTTATCATTTCCAGCCACTCTCCTATAACATTTTCAGACCACGTCAGCTATATAGGTTTCTATGACCTGTGACGTGTTCTTGGTACATTTATTTCTTAGGCCAAGTCCACGCTGGCAGGTGGCTTGCTTATAACGCCAAAAGTCTATTGATGAACTCCTAATTACCACATGTTTCACAGATGTAAAAATGAAACGAGTCTTCAATTTGTTGTACAAAAATATTAGAGACTCGTTTTTTTTATTTTTACATCAGTGAAAATGGACTAGGTACTCTCACCTAGGTACCAAGCACCCTCGGCCGAAACTATCAACAGTACCACGTGATTGTTTGCTTGGATACACTATATAGGGAAGACACCAAGTGCACGTGCGGCCGGTTGCGAATATTTTAGAACGTTTGTAGTGAGTAAACCATAACTCAGCTGGTGATTGGCTGGCCAGTAGTTAGTTAGTAGTTATAGCTGACTCTATAGGCAACAAAGCCAATAGGCAATAAATATGAGACAGAAACAAAAATGGATATAGTCATATCCTGGCGCCAAATATATGACAGCAGTCGCAGTCTTTAAATTTGGTTGCTCTCTTGTTCTCAATAATTTCCAACTTTTTTCTCTATGTTTCATTAATTATTAAATTTCTACTTGTTTCATACATGAGATTTTTCGAATGTTGAACATGTTGAGAATTCTCATGATTAAGAGTTTCGGAGACAAACATTACCACCTAATGGCGAACGTTGTTAACGTAAAGTGATCACACTAAACCAGCCTTCGAAATAACAGTAGAAGACGGTCGTAAGCCCGTAATGGTTTGTTCCATTTAAAAATCGAACATTAGTCATGAATTATTCATTAGTTGTTATTTTTTCTGTAAGACTCTATAGGCGCTAAGCAAGCCACCTGCAGGGAGTATATGAGCCCTCAATTACGTCCTCTTTGTGTAAGTGATTTCGCCGCGGAACAAAATCCATTTTTAAATTTCAAATAATTATTATTGATGGTGTTTGATTTTGACTTTGCAGAAGTATTCCCGTTCGTGCCGCACACGTGCTACCTGGGTTCAGTGACTTGCCGTCCAATAGCCGCAGACTGTGGAGAGTACATGAGACTTAGAACTTGCTGCTGTGATAAGCATTTGGCCATAAAATGTTAGTATCATCTTACCGTAATAATTCGGTAAAATTTAGTTTTGATGAACGTCTCAATGTCGTAAATCACATTTTATTCATGTAAAAGTCAAAATTATTTATTTATTTTGGGTTAGGTCGAAGGTCGACGGGCGGGTCAGCTAGTAATCAAAATAGGTATGCAGTCCAATTTCCACAGACCGTGATACCTTTTATGTAACTAATGTAATTCCGACCGATGCATCTGTTTTAAACCACATATTTTCCATCTGCATTCTGTCGATGAGCGCACGAACTATAAAAAAACGGTCAGTTCAGGCAAACGCCAATTGTAATACTAATACGTGAAGGGAAAACTTTGTGACTATTTTTACGGAAAATGCGCGGACGGAGGAGAATGAAATTTCACACACTTGTAGTTTATATAGAGGAGGGGTGGCGAATGCTAATATATTCTTAAAATCATGCATAAAAATATATTAAATCAATACAATACTGCTTATGCAGAAGATCAACTTCATAGAAAAAAAATTAAAATGTAAAGCGCCTCATTATGGGCGCAGAAAGCTTTTTGAAGGCGGTATATTTAAATGGAAGGTGGAGCTAAAAATAGCGGGATATTCAAACTCATTGCGCCAAATTCAGAATAGATTAATAATCTTTTTTTTAATAATAATAGAAAAAACTTCATACATAATATCGAATTTTAAATTTGACCGACCACTAGTCACTAGTACCTATTGTAAAAATCACTAATAAGGTTACCTACCTACTTTAGGTTCTCTTTAATTTTATAATGTTACGCGCAACCTTATTTTTTGTCTTTCACAAAAACCTTCTCCTGACAAAAGCAAATACGACAATAAACATGGCGAATTACTTCAGCCGTTTAAGCGTGATGCGATGACCGTCCAAAATAAAACTCAATTTTCAGTGTTATGAATTATTTTGCACGATTATGTGAATTTTTTTATTTAGATCTATCACTGGCTAGATTAGATTGTGAAAAGTGATAATTATGATCTTTGAATAGAAATAACATTAGATAATAATATGTGCTACTGCGCATGGTCGCAACAACTACCACGTAACTGATGCTGTTAGAGGCATACAAACTGTGACACTTTTGTCGGTAGCTGTGTGAGACATTCGATTTTTTATTTTTAATATTTTAGCGTTAACACGGATAAATTTTATTGTATAATTAATTAAATAATGCGCCTATGGGTTTTGTTGTGTTGTTTTCTGATTGTTGATAAAAGTTAAATGAATAATTATCGTTAGTAGTAAATTATCTTCAGTCACGTGACTGTTAGATACTATAGGAACCAATTCTTGGTTCTGCAGCCCGATTCACGGAAAAGTTTAAGTCTAAGTTTAGTTCGAAGTTCGAACGAAGTTCGATTCAAACCCTCCGTGAATAGGTACATAGACTGTAGATAGTCGCCGCCTACAATAATTATTATTACCAGCAGCCCTATTCACAAAAGTTTGAATCGAACTTCGTTCGAACTTCGAACTAAACTTTTCCGTGAATCGGGCTGCAGCGCATCCACAAATCACAAATGCTCTCTAATACCTAATATTTGTACTCAGAATATGTATATTATATGAAACGTAATTCTCCTTTCTGTATTTCAGGGAAGGGGACATTCTCCAAAGCCACCACCAATAGCACGACAACGTCCAACCTGTTTGCCATGTTATTCCTGATTGCCTTTGGCGTCTTCAGTTCCTGCTTAGTCTTAAAAATTATTTGTTCCGGACAATAACTTGAGCGGGACGCTACACTTCATCCAATAAGAATACATTCTACTAATTATTATTTTACACCAAAATTAATAACAACTAGCTTTTCGAATTTGTATGGTGATGAATTAATTATCATTTGACCAACGCAATTCCGACCGATACGTCTGCTTTAAACCATGTATTTTTCATCCGTATTCTGTCAATCGCACCACCTATCTAACAACTGACAATTCAAGTCAAAATTTCAAAATTATAATAAAAATTATATGGTAAAAAGTACTAATAAGATTACCTACTTAGAGTTTTCTTTAATTTTCTAATTTTCCATGCATTTTTCTTAATGAAATAAAAACACTAATAATGTTACTTGCGTTGATTAATTGTCTAAAATTTAATTTTCTACACACCTTTCATAATTGCTTCTCCTGACCAATCATATTTTGTATTTTTGTATATTTTCCTCGCAATTTCTCCATTTATTTTCACGGTTTGTTAATATGTACCTTAAGCTTTTGTGAATATTTTAAAATCATAATTAGTCAAATCGGTCTGAACCTTCTCGATTTTTAGCAATACACATGCACAAATAGTAATTTTCATACATTATGTTATCATAAAAATATTATCTGGAAATAACACGTGTACATCATTTAGTTATTTTCGGTAAAAAGCCATGAAATGTATTCTTTTTTGATGAATTGTATTAGAATTAAGTATGAATGTTTGTATTAAATATAGGATGACGGTGGGATCGAGATAAAACGCGTGAATAATTCATTTTCTCTATAAATTAAATTGATTTCTCAGATGCTGACGATGTTGTACAATTATTCTTCCATTATCGGCCATCAAAGAATATTCAAAAAATTAGTAGAGCCTAGCCATAAATTATAGACAAATTATTATTACAATTGAGATGTAAAAAATGCAAAGAACAACTTGCAATACTTGTGTAATTCTACTGAATTCCAATATTTCAAAATTATATTAATTATTTTAATTTGCCTTACCAATATGAAAAGTTGTGAGTAAAAATCATATTTTATTACGAGTATGAAAATTTTTAAACCAAGTCACATTAAACTCAAATATAAAAAAAAGCAGTAATTTATACAAAAATACGTTTAAAATATGTTTGAATTGTAAAAAAATATTTCTAAAAGCTCGAAAGAATATCTATCAAAATACTGCCTACCAATGTTTCGAAACTCAATGGTAAATAAAAATTGTATTATGGATTTTTTCACAGACGGCGTTATTGTCAGTATATTCGTTTCATACTACTAACTTTTATATTATTTTATATCATTTCTCGAATTTTCAATAATTATTATTCTGTTATCCGGAACGGTTAAGAATCCAATAAACATAAAAATCTGTTTAGTCGATCTAGGGGTAATAAGTGTACGCACTAACCCGACTTAATTTTATATTATAGATGTTTATATTATTATCTTGTGCTTTATTAAATATAAGTTTTATTAGCATTCCTACTTTTGTTCAAAATGTTAAAATCATCTCTGCAAGAGAATCTTAATTAAATTTAATTTTTTTTTTTTGTTTTCTAAGAATTTATGTAAAAAATTTAGTACAGTGAGTGATTGGGTAATTAGTACACACTCACTAACTGTGCTTTCTTTTAGTTGATAATTAATTTATTGGTGCAATATTATTAATACAAAATTGAACACTAAAATAACTAACTTGTTGAATTGTTAGAGTCATTAGTTGTTATTTTTTCTTTATTATTTCACTAAAATAACCGTTAACGGTGCTTCATCAGGACCAAAGAGACCCTGTCAAAAAGACCAAAGTCTTGTACTACGCGATTTTACGATTAGTCTAATATGAAGGTTTATAAAATGAACCAAAATGTGCGAAGTTATCACTCTGTTTAATTCACCTTAACGTTTTCTCAAAATTTGTATCTCTCTATTATGATCTTACGTATTGCGCATAAAATAATATGACTCAAGTGTTTACTTTACCGGGCCGAAATTCTGAAATTCACTACTTATTTAAGGCAAACTTTTTAGCTCATTTACATACTATGTCGAGTCACTTTTCTATGCAACTACGTTTACCTCTCTATCTAAAGATCTTTTGTTTTACACAATATTATTTTTAAATAATTATTATTATGAAATTTGTTTTAATAAATTTACGTTGATTTTATTGTGTGCTTGTTGAAATTTGTTCTTTTTTTTTCCAAAAAAAAAATATATGTTTTTTTGCTGTTAGATAATATTGTGGAATTGTCTTATTGTTTATTAAACTATGCTATTTATACTATTTATATATAACAATACTTTTCGTCACCTCTGTAGAATAATGTCTTATCTGAAATTAATGGTAATATGCTATTAAGTAAATAAAAAAAACTTTTTATAAACTTGGAAAGGTCAAATATTGATATAACGAATACCGATGTAATGAAATTCTCAGTATAACAAAATGTCTGTTAGAGAAAATTCTCATATATAAAATGTACTGTAAACAAGGTTGTTTCAGTATAACAAATATTATGGCAATACATATGTAGAATTTGATTCAATTCTTTTGTTGGTAAATATTATAAACAAATAAATATTGCCGTGGGGTCGCCAGCTAAGAATAGCACCTCTGCTCTTTTTGCTGGTTTTCGAGCATCCTGTAAGAGGCAGGAAATCGAAAAATCAAATCGGGACCGTGAGGTTGACCACCTCACGTCCTTAAACCTCAACCGGTCAGAAAAGGCACAATGAGCCTCGGACGCCTTCGAGCGCAATGGTGAGTTCTTGATGCCTCCCTATGCTCCTGAGTGGAGCTTGGGCCTCCCGCATTGTGGGTTGGTTTGGGGGGTATCCGCGGCGGGCTTGATTTGTGTGGGGCCGGCTTTTCAGTTTGATTGCTTTGATCGAGCTGGGGGGTCAGTTTCGTGCGGGTTGGGTTTGCTGGGTTGGTCTTCTCCGGGCTGGCTTGCGTTGTGCGGGGGCCATAAAGGGAGTATGTATGTATTATAAACAGGCAACAATTTCCCGACAGACGTTGTCCTGTAGTCCTCACTATGAACATTTATCTCGAATTCGTAATTTATAGAAAAAAATACGTTTAAAATATGTTTGAATGCTAAAAAAATATTTCTAAAAGCTTGAAAGAAGAATTCTATCAAAAATCTGCGTTCTCAATGGTTATTTAAATGGTAAATAAAAATGGTGTCGTTATGGAATTTTTCATAGATGGCGTTGGCGTCGTTGGAATCCGTCCCACACTAACTTTAATATTATATTTCATTATATTTCTTATGCATTTTTCAAACGGATCCGAAACTTCATCCGGAGCGGAGAAGAATCTAATAAATAAAACATCGGAAGAATCTGTTGAGCAGATCTCGAGTTATAAGTGTTTGCACTTACCCGACTTTCTTTTATATTATAAGATTTACCAATCAAGCCGTGTCACATAAGGGGTAGGCAGTGAGAACGGACATCACCCATCAAGCACACCTTTTTCCCTTCTTACATAATATCTCATACAACCTCGATTAACTTGCAACGAAATTAACTAACATTTTAGCATGCATGTATTTCCTAATATGCCACACACCGAACCTATCCTCCTCATCGTTCGCCTCCCCTTTTTGACATGACATGATGGGTGGCGATCCTCACCGCTAGCTTTATTTAGGTATGTGCTTTTGAAGGTGACGATATGTTGACGTTAATAATAGTTTTAAGTTAATGATATTATCATTATTGCCATGTTTAGTATTTTAACATTATTATTTGTGAGATATTAGGTATAATGATGATTATTCAATTGTTGTTGTATTCCAATTTATTATGTAATATTTCTAAATCTTGTAATCGATCATTTAGGCAGAAATTTTGCAATACTTTTTCATATTTCTATTAGTTACCAAAGCAAACGATGATTCTCAACAATGGACTCTTTACTTTTTTTTTGTTGCTGCATTTTCATAGGTCGGATGGTTTTAAATTACTTACTCGAATATTTTTCATTATAACAGAAACCGTTTTTTTACCGACATGTGAATTTGCAGAATATATTATGTACTGCAAAACCAGTGAATAAACTATAAAATACACAACAAATATTGTTCAATTATTTAACTAAAAATGAAGAAAAAAAAAACAGAAAATATGAAATAGTTGCATTAAGAATGTCCTGTTATAAACTAGAACTGTATTTACTATTTCCAAAACACCAAATACTTTACTTTCTAAGTATGTAAAAAGTACAATGGAAGTGTTGATTTGTGTATAAAAAACTGTGATGCGATTCAAAATGTGGATGATGTATGAATAATTTAATATTTAAATGTATAATTAAACATTATTTTCAAATCTAACATTTAATGTTTTATTTATTATTTTACACATTTTCAATCCTTTAAACACTAGGATGGGACCGGTTGACTGGTGAAGAATGCTTCAAACAAACAAGTAGAAATTTAATAATAAAATGAAAAATAGAGATAATAGTTGGAAATTATTGAGAACAAGAGAGCAAGGAGACAAACATTACCACCTAATGGCGAACGTTGTTAACGTAAAGTGATCACACTAAGCCAGCCTTCGAAATAACAATAGAAGACGGTCGTAAGCCCGTAGTGGTTTGTTCCATTTAAAAATCGAACATCAGTAATGAATTTTTAGAGTCATTAGTTATTACATATTCGTCAAGATCTAGTCCTGAAAAATGGTCACAAGAATCTAGACATAATTAGAACGTTGTGTTCCAACAAAACCAATAGGCAATAAAGATGAGACATTAACAAAAATGGATATAATCATATCCTGGCGCCAAATACATGACAGCAGTCGCAGTCTTTATATTTGGTTGCTCTCTTGTTCTCAATAATTTCCAACTTTTACGTCTATATTTCATTAATTGTTAAATTTCTACTTGTTGGTTGTATTCAAGAGATTTTTCGAATGTTGAACATGCCAAGAATTCTCATGATTAGGAGTATCAGGGATTAAAACATAACCACCTAATGGCGAACGTTGTTAATGTAAAGTGATCACACTAAGCCAGCCTTCAAAATAACACTAGAAGACGGTCGTAAACCCGTAATGGTTTGTTCCATTTAAAAATCAAAGTTACGTAATGAATTTTTAGAGTCATTAGTTGTTACATATTCACTTTGAAAAGTTCTGACCCGACTGGTATTCGAACCCGTGACCTCTGATTTGAAGTCCACGCCCATACCACTAGGCTACTGAGGTCGGTAGGTCTATAATAATTATTGACCAATTGAAGGCCATTTTCCCTTGGGCAATTTTTTCCAACCAACCATAGATAGGTTAAAAGTGTGGAAACTTATTGGTACATGGAAAGGTAGGTAGGTATATGAATTTAATTAAAAAGTGGAATACATATTTTATGTTTGTAAAATTGATTTAACTATAGTGGACCAGTACTCGAAATTCGACCATAACTATTTAAATTCTCATACTCAATTTGGGTCATACCTACAATGAGTTAGAATATCCCGCCATTTCCAGCCCCACCTTCCATTTGAATATACCGCCTTCAAAAAGCTTTCTGCGCCCATTATGAGGCGCTTTTCATTTTACATTTTGTTTCTGTCTTTAAATTTGGTTGCTCTCTTGTTCTCAAAAATTTCCAACTTTTATCTCTATATTTCATTAATTTTATTATTGTTAAATATCTACTTGTTGCATACATGAGATTTTTCAACATGTTGAACATGTTGAGATTACGAGTTTTGCAGACTTAAACATTACCACCTAATGGCGAACGTTGTTAACCTTAAATGAACACACTAAGCCAGCCTTCGAAATAACAGTAGAAGAAGGTTGTAGGCCCGTAGTGGTTTGTTTCATTTAAAAATCGAACATTAGTAGATAATGAATTTTTAGTCATTCGTTATTACATCACTTTGAAAAGTTCTGACACGACTGGGTGCAACCCATGCAATGTTCAAACACAACACCTATACTATGCAACCGCAGTAGCTGTTGTGCGTTGTAAAGAGTATAGAGAGAAAACAAGGAATCGCTTCTACGGTCACAATCCTATGATTGGTTTGCAGTAATTTCCCTCAATATTTCTCTCCACTCCGTCCTAACTGAAGCTGTTCTTTTACCTTCATAATTGGAAGAAAAGCACAAGTCTGAGTATACGCAATGAGATTTATACTAGAGATGCAATCGAGTCTAAAAAATGGCATGTAAAAAAGTGTGCCACCACCGAAAATGTGCCACGCTCGTGTTTTAGTCGTTGACAAAGAGAATATAATACCTTACGGATAAGAGACGCAACTCCATAGATGAAAAAAAAGTAATGACAGGTTTGTTTAGCCAACATTGAAACAAAATTTGTATTATGGTGATGTTGCCTTTCTGGTACTTGACAGCGGGCAGTCATGGTCATACCCACAGACTACTTATATGCCCAAGCAATTTTAAATTTCTCATAAGTCATTGGTTAAAAAAAAAGTATTTAATTTAATGATAGCTTTATTGCAGTTTTACAAAAATTTACACAAGAGTATCTATACACCTACTAGATATTTATAACACTTTTGACAAAAGTTTTAATACATAATATTTGTTGTACACATATTTTTAATACATAATATTTGAAATTTTTGAAAAAAGTGAAAATAATCATCACCAAAGTCAAAAAAATAAACATCACAATTGGTATTTTTCTCATCACTTTTATGACAAATGACACACCTTTTGCGCATTATGATTATCTTTGAATATCAATAAAATGACCTCAATACTCAATCCGTAGGTTTTGTATTCTCTTCGAAAATAATACAATAACACAACAGACCGCTAAAAAATGGCGTTAAGATTTCAGTTTAGTTTGATGTTTTTCAAACATAAACTAAACAGTCGCGTCGCAACCAAACAACAAGTTTGCAATTCATGATATTATTTTTGTTTTTCAATGTTGGTACCTTAAAACCTGTCGCCATCCATACAAAAAGTGCTTTGTATGACGGTTTCGACCCACTGGTCGTTGACAACAGCTCGAGCTTGACAGTTGTGTCCGCGGTAATACGGCGTTCTTGAAAATGGTGGATTTTGTGGTGAAAAAAAGTCGTTCCTCAACAGAAATCAATATAGGAAAATCCTTTTATCAAAAAGGACGTATTTTATATATTTTAAGTGCATATTATTGTGATAAAATGTTTAAAATATAAAAATATATTTGACAAATATTTTTGTTTTATTAGTAAGGCCCACATCACACTACGGGTGCATACCGAGGGGGGTTAAAAAAAACCGCGTCTGTATGAAACGCGTAGATACATTTTTATTTGAATTTGTAACCCAGCGGTTCAGTCGACGGCTTTCTTACTACAGCATACGTCATGGGCTCGAATCCCTGTGCCGACTATTTCCACTTTCACAACACAACTCTTCCATAGTGTGAGCAAGTTTCCAAATGTATTTGTGTTCACTTTTAATTAGCCTAAATTCATTTAAAAAGATACACCCGTACGCGGCGTATGCAACAGTGTATATATGTACAAATAGGTATATATTTCTAGAATTTTTTTTTTATTCTATCAAGGTTTTTTTTTATCAATTTATTTAGAAAAAAGAATACAACTTATATTTAAACAGAGTGCTCCCTAATTAAAATTATATATGGAATTTAATGATGTTCTGCAAACAGAGGTTTTCCACTTTCAATGAAATTTTTTACGAAATCCATCATACAACTGAGAAATCGCCAGCGGTTTTTCCCACAGTGCCGTATTTCTGACGGTTCTCGTTTAAGCTGTGTGTATGAGCCCTTACCTAGCCGGACGAAATTTAAAAGCAAGTACACTATAACTAGTGTTTTTATAAAAAGGGTAATTTTTGATTCGAATAAATAAATCATTTTTTCCATTTTCGAAAAATATTTTTATGAATGTGCTTTTAAACTGTTCGTTGTCTGCCTCGCATTAATAAAGACGAGAGATCTTTTTCAAAAGGTTCTTAGACAATTCTGACAAATACATTCAAATCTCACGCACAAAAAGAAATTTCTATTAATGTGTACCGGTAGAAGGTGACAGCACTTAGCCGTTTGGCGTATTATGTGTGACAAAGACAAAAATATTCCTCAGTAATGCTTGATTGCATATTTTTATTTAAGTTCAACTTCAAATTTACTCGTGATGCTACTTTCAAACTAAAAATTGTATGGAATTGCATCTCCAGTATAATATCTCATTCAGTATACGTATTACTATACGTCTGTATTAAAAATAAAACAGTTAATTAAAATGAAGATGTAAGTTTGACTCCTTTTCACTGTGATGAGTTAGGCAGAGACTGTGCTACTGCACTTGCAGATGGGACGAGGCTGTGCCCATCACCAGAATATGCGTGTGGATTCGTCGAAAAGATGAAGTGTTTCGACATTGTGCGCATGTGTATCTTCAGTACCATCTCATAAAATTGCCTACACATCGTGGAATCCGATGAAAGCGGGGAGCGCCGCATAACATGAATGGAAGTGATGACCTAGGATTTGTCATGAAATAGTCTCTGCCTAACTCATCACAGTGAAAAGGAGTAAAACTTACATGTACATATTGCTTCCTGTGAAAAGCTGATTATCCTTTTTTGTCTTTCGAGGTGCATGTTGTTCGCATGCATTTCGTGATAAATCCCAGGTTATCACTTCCATTCAAGTTAATTAAAATGTTTAAGTATACATTTATGAGAGTGGATTAAAACAGATAGTGAACATATTGTATTGAAGCTTACAGTTCAATTACTAAAAAGTGTTCTATATTCAACAAATCATTATATTTTAACATCAAGTAGGTACCTACTCTATTAGTATGTGCTTTTGCAACAAGTTTGTCCTCTCGATCAACTTCTTAATGATGGTGGATCACCGAAAGGGAGCACAAATACTCTTATTAAGATCTTTCACACAGAAAGCAAATCTTAATAAGGAAGATGTTCAGCACCCGGGATCGAACACACGACCTCCGCTACAAAAATCGGCTAGACCGCTGGGCTAACCAACCACTGCCTATCCCCTTCCCTCTCCAAACAAAATCATTCTTATTCATATTTTTAAGGGCAAAGTAATTATACACGGTGTTAAGTTGGTAGTGGATAAACCGAAGCAAGGAGGTAGAGGACCTCAATGCCTATCGATTTGACTCCCATGTATCTTCAGCGATATTGGGTGGTTCAAAAGTTATTTACCTTTTTGTGAAATTTGAATAAAAACCGGATTTCTAACTAAACTACGTAGGCTAAGCTGTGGCTAAACTATAGATCATGATTTTTTTCTGGAAATAGTCCGATAGTGACCCTTGCGCAAGGTATTATTGCTATGAGTCAGCACTCGATAGCTTTTGTTAAAAAAAATTTTTTCAAGAAAATTTTTCCAAGCAAAAATTTTCTAAAATCTTTCAAAGGCACTAGACAAAAAAATTCACGGAACATTTTTTTCTACAAAATAACTTAAAAGCTTCTACTATTCATAGAGAATCATCCCTGCAAATTTCATTTGGCTGGTGTATTGGCTCTCATAACTTGTGCAAGTATCAATATTCAACATTTTTTCATCAACACCTAGCCTTGTTATATGGGTGGTAAAAGCCAGTTTCCTAATTATTTGTGGTACCTAAATGCATAACTTGATGTGATATGTATATGAAATAAATTATTTGTTGAAATAAAGATAAAAAATATTGTTATACATTGTTATAAAAAATGTTTTGATGAATATATCTGCCAGGAGATCAATGATTGTCTGGCGGCCTATAGTTGCATACTCATTTTGCGTTACCCAGGGTGCACCACGTGGAGGCGAGCAGCTTTACAAGTCAAGATAATGGAATTTTCGAATTGACTATTTAACAAGAAAAGCAAAAATATACTTATTAATTGAATTATATATAAATTGTGATGAAATGGCCATACGCTAAATAATAAATAATATTGTTATACACTCTTAAAACTATAATTAAAATTTTAGTACTTAAGAATAAACAGATGGTTCCTTTGTTTAGCCTGAAACCAATATTTCCTGTTATTGTTCAATAATATCAGGTATTTTTTTTTTATAAAAAAGCTCTTAACTAAAACTTCCAAAGACGAAACTCCATCGGTTTAAGCGAGGGACCTTAGGGGCTAGCTTTTGGACCCCCATGGCCACTAAAAAAATTCTTCGATTTTCATAAAATTTGGTATACGGGTTGGTCTTATGCTCCTACACAAGCACGTAATTTGTATGCAAAGATATGTTTTACACGAAAAGGCTGTTATAATATACTATGAGTTCTGGGCTACCCTAGGTTAGTAGCTTTTTTTATTTATTGTATCTACCGCTCCAACTTACATACCTTTTACTTATTACATATTATATTGTAAACCATGTCTGTATAAGTATGAAGAATAAAACAAAGTACAAAAAATTACAAGTCATTATTACCCACTAGTAGATATACCTATCCCAGGGATGTCCCATGGCTATTCCCGGGACATTTTCAATCCTACAGGAAATCACCATGGCGAGGCAACGAGTACAAAAAATATTATTAGAGAACGTTTTAGGATGCGCAGAATCGAAAATTGGTTCCTTCATTCAACAGTCACGTGACCGAAAATAAATTATCGATAATAATTCATTTTAATTTCATCCACAAGCACAAAACAAGACAACAAAACCCATAGGTACTGCCTTTGACTAATTATATGATTGAAACATAAAATTCCTGTGTTTACTCTAAAATATTAAAAATAAAAAATCGAATGTCACACATCGCTACCAACAAATGTCACAGATTGTACGAGTTCAACAACAGTCACGTGGTACATGTTGGTACCACGCGCAAAATCACGTTATTTCTCTAGTATTATTATTTCTTTTCAAAGTGGCGAGGATTCTCTCATTTTCTGTGGTGATCGCTTACCTACTTGGGGATGAAATATTAGGTGAGTACCTACCTACAAAGTATTCTGTTTGATTTTTTTAGTTAGTAGTAGTAGGTACCTACTTATTGTTATTTATTCATATTATTATTATATTTTTGTAATTTCTAATCTTATTTATTTGTAATTTAGTGCCTGTGCTTATTTACTTTTTTCATTATTGTTGTAAATACATCAGTACCGTTATCTTTGTACCATGGCGAAAGACTCTATTAGACCTCAGCATCGCATCATAATATAAAGCTAGAAAAGTGTTGGTAAACCTGTTTTTTTTTTATCAAAACAAAACAGTGCAACAGACAGACGAAAATCAAGCAGGACTGCCAAAATTAAAATGTACTCGAATAAAATATTTGTGTTCATTTATTTTTTTATATCATTAAGTCACAAAATGTATTGTTGAATGATTTACAGAGACTACCGTCTCCGTTTTCAAATTTTTATGGGAATTTTATTTTGAATTGGACTATCACCAGTAAGTGGTAACTGAAGACAATAATTTTGGTTGCTTAACTCGGCGGCGTATGCATTACGATTGAAACGAAAAGTTCCGACAAGAGATTTCACTGCTGACTGCTGCATCCAGGAGACGCACTAAAGAACAACATCCAAGTTATTGAGCCATTGCTAGGCATTCTGTATTTCATTATATGTGCCAGGGAACGCTCTCAGGGTGTAAGAAGTCTCCACGATGTGTTGGATGCCCATGCGGATCCGATTCAACAGCACTCATTGACGCTTGGGGAATATTGAATATTACCACGCAGATTTTTTTTGTATGGATGACGCTTTTTTCTAATTTGCAACAATGAAGCGCTTTTTATATAAGTTAAAACGCAAAAAAATAATAAATCTAATTGTCGTTTAACACAAACTCTTAGTTTTTTAATAGATGGTGCGATTGACAACATTCGGATGGAAAATATTTGGCTTAAACAGATGCATCGGTCGGAATGGAATTGGTTAAAAGTCTTTTTATCATATCCTTTTTTTATTCGAATTCAATATTCATAGTAAGATTACAGGACAACGTCTTTCGGGAAAGCTAATCTTACTGACTATAAAATATTTTATTCAGAATAATAATACAAAATATAATATTCTTTACTGAAGTGACAGCCCTGTTTCTGGTGGAAGTAGATAGTTCTTTGGCAAGTTATTTTTTTAAAGTATGGTGGCTGCCCACTGTTAATAAATACATAACAGTCTGCGCGGATAACTTTCACGCCGTTTTATTCTCCGAATGTTCTCTCAGCGGCAAAATATCATATTATAACAAATATCACTTATATTATTTATGTACTTGAAGACTACACTATTATGTTTACATAAGTAACTAACATTTTATTTGTTGAAACTGTTACTACCTTAAAATGGAGGTGGGCGGGACATGTGTGTCGTAGAGAGGATGGTCGCTGGAGCCACAAGATATTGGAGTGGTTGACCAGAACAGGATGAAAGGGAGTAGGCAGACCACCAGCCAGATGGAGAGAGGACGTAGTGAGAGCGGCCGGACGAATCACCAAAATTTTGATTTAGGTACATAGTGATCTTGCAAAAATATGGGTGAAACTCTAGAGATGTAACGGATAGCGGACCAGCCGGATATTCATCAAACTTATCTGCAGTCTGCCGGATATCCGACCACCGAATATCCAGCGGACGTTGGTATGGGTGACCTCGATCCAATTCGGGTATTCGGCCAAGTTAACTTTCAGAACCTTGCAGCAGTATGTAGATGTACATCCATTTTTTTCTGAAGCTGACCTTGATTTATAAAAAACAAGCGAAACCACTGACTACCCTTTAATGCAGTGGGGCTAGTACGAGTTTTATCAAAAGCTAATTGCACGCAAATAATATCTTGTAATTACTGAATGTATTTTCTTAAATGATATTAACCAAATAAAGCCATTGATTACCTAAAAATATTATTTATACTATACGGTATTCGCCGGATAGGCGCTAGTTATCCGGTATTCGGCCGAATAGTATTTATGCCACCGGATAGGACGGATACAGACTAGAAATTAAGACCAAGTGGTGGTAGAAGTGAAAATTCAGATTTTTCAATAAAAGATAGATAGCTAGGTACGCTTCGTATAGATACGAACGACGCTTTACGGCGACGCACCCGGCGCGGGCCTATCACATATTAAATTATAGAGAGGAAAATACTGATGGACTTTACTGGGATAATTTACTGGAACAATAATTCTGTCCATTCCAATAGCAAAGATACCGGAAGAACCCATATAATAATTGTTCCAAAATAACAGTCTCAAAGAACTTGGTACCAGGAAAGCAAGTACAATACTGCCTTTCCTTCATTATTATCTTCTTGTTTCCTATACATAAGTGTCAATACCGGCGCCGAAAATTATTACCAAACGTCGATTTCTACCAGTCAGCCGGTAGCGTTATGCAGTGGGTTCCTAGGGAGCGGCCGTCTTCAGCGGCCGTATATTACGGCAGCTTATGGCGGCGGTCTTTAGTGTGACATTTGGAAAATTCCGTGCACGTAATCTTTTTACTTTTTTAATAACAAACGTCAATTTGTGTATTGTGTCGGAACGTGAAAATGAACGATCTTGATTTTGCTTTAGTTATTTGTTTGGAGGATGACCAGGCATCAGAGGAGGATGAATATCGTACGGGAGAAGACAATTTATATCAATCTTAAAGAAGAAGGTGTTTTTTTAATATGTAATAATTCAGTGCTCTCAATGAATGCGCTCACGAATCATCAGACACTGACAAGACGGCGGCTGTTTTTGAAAATAACGACAATGTTTGTTGTAACTACGGTAACAAAGTAAACAACTTAGGAAAACAACCCATAGCGAGTCAAAATGTTGGCTCCGTCCCATTGGAATATTAATATAATTTTGACTCAAACGGGAATCGACCTCAAGATCTTTAGAGAGCCATTACGTTACAAGTTTTGAGTAGCTTGACAATCTTCACCATAGCCGTTACGAAATGTTGTTAATATGCATTGGTGATTTTCGTAGGTATTCAAGTTGATTATGTAATGGATAAAGTCAACGGAACTGCTTCACGCACTGCCATGCGAGCATACGTAGTACAGTGAAACCACTTACAACGAGCATAATTCGTTCCAGTGTGTTACTCGATGCGAAGCAATTTATCCCGTATAAAAGTATTAAAAGTACTATAATCTGTCCCATGCGAAAAAATACTTTTGCTATTTAGCCGTTAATGTATCTTTGGCGCCTCTCAAGCGCTTGCGATACTTTAACAGTTGATTACAGTATTAAGTTTTTAAAATATATCGCCCCTTTCTTAGTACTTCGTCATTCAAAATATCAGCGAAAAGAAGAACCTACTCATTCTTGTAGAAACTTGGAAGAAGGTGAAACAACGAAAAAAAAAACAAAGAACAAAATAGGTATAGGACAAATTTTTCAACACTGCTAAAATTGCTTAAAATGTATCCAATAATAATAATAAGTTTATTCATTTTTATAATATTTACAATTAAACAAAATTAAAGCATACAAAGAATATTATACAAAGTTGTTTTGTTTTGCCACCTCATTAGGCAAAGCCTGTATCGAGGTTGACAATCATTTAATTGTAAAGATATGCATATATATTCATTAATGAATATACAAAATGCTTTTAAAAATAATAAGTGATAGTTTATAAAAAGTTGCATATTTTGACGGTTTTTCTTAAACAGCCTGAGAGGTGCTAAGGGTAGGATGACTGACAAAATCCATAGGAGAGATTAGGGGTTAAAAATATTGCTTATGAATACATTGGTTAAATACTTATAAATTTAATGAGTATAACTTGTAACAACTTGAAATTCAATTCTATTTGATTAATAAGATATTTAATATACGATAACTCGTATGGCTGTCTTCTTGTGATATTTGTAACGTTGACATTTTTTTTAGTGATGATTAGGTATATTTCGCGCATAAATCAATTCGACTTGGTACCTAATGTCTGAATACAAATTTGGAAAAACATTGTGTGAGCGGAACCAGCACTAAACACTAAACTAAATCACTGGCGTAGAAGTCGCGGTTACGCGGATTGCTCGCTAAAAGAGGTTCCACTGTATATAAAATGTAGGTTTTATTTTTATTTGGTGATATAATGCCTGCATACATTGGCACAATAGCGCCTGCCATTGTGTCGAGATTTTATGTCGCTAGTGGGGGAAGTGAAAGTACAGCATTCGACATCTCATCATCACGTTGTGAAGGAACACAGAGGTAACCTCACAAACTATAAAAGTCAACTCTGCAATTCATGGGTAGGTACTATTGTTTGCACTATTATCAATATACTTATAACCTTTATTGAACGTCAGTTTTCCTCTCTGTTTTATGTAGTTTATTTGCTGTCTCTAAATTCTCCAAAAAAATATGCTTTTATTATAATGTTTGTCTTCTATTTTTTTTATTTTGATTTTAGTGGATTTAAATCTGGCTGTATCATCCTTTGTGGATGCAATGCCTTTAATTCTTAATTAGTTGGCGTTCTTGCGAGGATTACAATTGCTTGTTTCAGTCGGTTGACTTATTTAATCTTACTCTTACACGATTTAAGACTGGAATTGCATCGATGGCGGTAGATTTGTAGTGGGATGAATATTTGCATCCTTGGAGAGATTTTCTTCCTTCATTCCTTTTTCGTTCCCCCAATAAGCCACTAATATTTGTTGTTATTGATTAGCTTTAAGTGATATTATTTTTAATGCATATTTCATCTTGATATTAGAGCACAAACGTGCCATCTGTAATTGGATTAATTTTAAATATATATATTAATTGTACAAATTTGTAATAAAACCTGATGAGCCAATAACAAAAAATAAAAAAAATAAAATAAATAAAAAAATTAAAAAAAATCAACTCATCCAATCACTCCGGAATTTTTAATTTCAATATTTCGGAATGACAACGTTCCATTTGGAAAACCAGACCGTCGGTCGATCCAAACTAAACCATGAAGCGCCAGTAAAGGAGGTTGTGGAGTGACTGCCCCCTTCAGATGAAAAATGTTTGAAAATTATTTATTTGAGAAAGGGAACAGTGTCTCTAATAAAATAGTTTGTAAAAATTTAAGTAAACAAAACAAAATGTACTGATTTGATGTTTTAAAATTATTATTAAAAAAATATATTTTTATTGGGTTACGTCATCGACGCTACGCTTGTAGTATACTCGCGTGATATTAACAATCGGTAGTGGAAAAATATTAAAAAATTGCATTCGAGGCGAATTCGTCTCCTATGCGAATTGACTAGGCGGAGTGTTTGGAAGTGTCTTGTGTGGGATCGGAAATAATTATCTAGTCTCTTTTACTAGTAAGGGTTAACTCACAAACGTCCCGTAAAAGTTTGACAAACTTTGGAAAAATGGTAGGACCCTTATTTTCTATTATTGTTTTTATAAATTTCCCTATACACGTGTGAATTATGTTGTTTTTTTACGTCTTGGTTTATTTCTTAAGTGCATTTTTTATAAACTAATTATATTTTTAATAATTAATATCTACTTATTATTACTACATAAGTAAGCCGATATAAATATAAAAAAAATATTGTTCGGTTCTTAGTTATTTCCATCAAGGGACATACACAAAAAGCATAAAAATTATTACCTAGCAATTAAAATAAATGTTTTTATTTTTTTCGATTTCTTAATTTTCATTATCATTCATTCTATAAAGTGTTTATGTTGCATGTTCATTTATATCATTTACTAGCTTTCCCGACAGACGTTGTTCTGTGTTCCTAACTATGAATATTGAATTCGAATTTGTATGGTGATGAATTAATTATCATTTGACGAATGTAATTCCGACCGATACGTCTGTTTTAAACTATGTATATTCCATCCGCATTCTGTCAATCGCACTAATTGACAATTTCTGTCAATATTTCAAAATTGGAATAAAAATTATACTTCAGTAGTTTTCTTTAATTTTCTAATTTTCCATGCATTTTTATTATTTTTTTTTCTTTTAAAAGGACATTCTCCTGATAAAAGCCTATACGACAAAAAAGTATTAGCGAAATCGGTCCAGCCTTTTAGGCGTGATTCGATGAAATCGGGAAATAGCTCTCCATTTTTATATATAAGATTTATTAATTTTGTTCATTATTGTCATTTTTCTTTCTTACCTTTTAATACTCAAATGGATTAAGATTGGACATACTTAATATAGTTTGATTTATGTACATATTATGTTATGTTCTTTTTTTTTAATTTATAAGCCTTCCACCAAGGTCGGATCCAGGGGGGGGGTCAGGGGGGTCATGACTCCCCCTTGGGCTGGGTCCAGGTCTTTAATTTGAAGTACACTACTTACATTTATTAGCCGAAGGTAGAATAGAAGTTTGTGGAAAAATCAAGGTGTCCCTGATTCACGAAAAAGTTTATATTGAACTAAACTTAAATTATTTACTTAAGGTGTCGTTTCCTCCAAAAGTATTTTTTTTTTAGGTGAATGAAACAAATTCAAATCATTATTAATATTTTTATTTTCACAGTTTTCTCAACTAGAGTAACTAAATTATTAAATTTTAGTTCATTCTACAATGTAACGTAAATTTCAGATTCGTGTGTTAAAGAATCGCGGATTAATTAATTATAATCGATTAAAGAAAATGTGCCAAAAACGGCTATTTCCAGAGAATGGGCCCTAAATTATCAAAAATTTTGACCATACCTTGTTCTAAACTTAAACTTTTTCGTGAATTACCCTGCAGAATGGAATGTTAATGCTACATTTACCTATACGCTTGCCAAGGCTTGGCAAGCCACCACAAACTCCAAGCCTTCACAAACGTTCGGACGCCATTTACACGTTGGCGTGCGCGTCAGTATGTTAATACGTTTTCCGCAAATTTTATTTGATCTTTTGCGAAAAATC
Organism: Mystacides longicornis; assembly: GCA_963576905.1. Classification (NCBI taxonomy): domain Eukaryota; kingdom Metazoa; phylum Arthropoda; class Insecta; order Trichoptera; family Leptoceridae; genus Mystacides; species Mystacides longicornis. The sequence continues at coordinate 4,600,577 of OY756439.1, read as the reverse complement.
GACACTTGCCTGGATCAGGGACAAACGTTGGCAAGCTCACACAAGCCACGGCAAATACGCCATTTACACGTTCGTGTTTGTGGTGGCTTGTCAAGCCGTGGCAAAGTGTAAATCTAGCATTATATTATTTTTATAGAACCTTTGAATTATTAGTTAGTTACCTTAGGACGTGTTTTTTTATTTATTTGATGATTATGAACAATATCTATTAAATAAGTATTACAAAGATTATTAACTATGAAAAAAATATACTTACACAAAATAAACTCGCTTTCTAATGAAAGTTCCTGGTCTCGGTGCAGCACAGCAAGTTAGGGACTCAAGTTTGAACCCTATCGGGTCCTTTTCAAACTACTCGATCTTTTACCAATATGTCTTTTATATTTGCAGGGCAATACTAATAGTGTCAACGAACAGCTCCGCTCTGAGATGTTTGTACAAATAGCTGAGAAACTTAAGAGCCACGATCCCAAAACGGTGCAAGAATTTGGCGGAATATTCATGTTCTGTCTGATGAAGAAACAATCCGTCAAATATTGGAGTAAGTCCTATAACATCTTCTACAACTCTTCTATATCTAATTATGTCTAGATTCTTGTGAGCATTTTTCAGGATTAGATCTTAAAGAATATGTAACAACTATATGACTCTAAAAATTCATTACTTTACCACCGTCTTCTACTGTTATTTCGAAGGCGGCTGACTTAGTGTGATTACTTAACGTTAACAACGTTCGCCATCTGGTGGTAATATTTAAGTCTCCGAAACTCTAATCATGAGAATTCTCAACATGTTCAACATGTCGAAGAATCCCATGTATACAACAAGTAGATACTTATAATAATCAATGAACTTGAGACCTAAACATTACCACCTAATGGCGAACGTTGTTAACGTAAAGTGAACACACTAAGCCAGCCTTCGAAATAACAGTAGAAGATGGTCGTAAGCCCGTAGTGGTTTGTTCCATTTAAAAATCGAACATTAGTAATGAATTGTTAGAATCATTAGTTGTTTCATTCTATATCACAGCTCTAGATTTTTTTGTTGCCTATTAGTTGCATGTAAACATGAGATCCAATACTGTCGATGGCCTGAGTCCGTATGTTTATTGTATGAAACGATGTCGTCATTAAATTAATTTTTTACAAAAATTGTTAAGAAAAGTTTGAGATGTACTGCTATAATGCTTATATTTTTTTATAGAAAATAAAATTATCTAGTTAGAGTGTTTTGACGTATTTCGATATTTTTATTAAATTCTGAAATATTGACACTGAAACTCGTAAATTTGTCATAAAAAAATATTTTTCTTTATAAAAAAAGTTTTAAAAATCCTGGAACTCCTTCATTAAATTTAATTTGAGATATTGTATTTTTCTATAACATACACATTTTTAGGGTTTATAGTTTTCGAGATATATGAAAAAATTAAGTAAAATTCAAAGGTTGACTGAAAAAAAAATTCAAAATTCTGAGTATAAAAGTTTTGTAAGCTTAAAGTATTCAATATTTTCTGAAATTTTAGGATCTATGCATAAAGCGAATCAAAAGTTATAAGGGGACACACACACATACACACTAAATGTTCTCCTCCGAATTCTGAGTAAATCCATATATGGAACATAATATGCTGTGAAGCCTCTAAGTTGGTGTTTTTTGTCGTCAAAGTTTGAAAAACCGTTTAAAATCTAGACCTGGCCATACAAATCTCACGTATTATGGCTTGATACTGCATGCCGATCTGTTTCGAGAAATAATTTCTCTTCAACAAAAATCGACAGTTGGTTAAATTATTCTCTTCTAAAATTATATCTGTGTTTTTAGCAATGGATTTGAACAACATCAAAATATATCCGGGGGAACCTGAGGGAGACCAAGAGCCTGACGCCACCATCACTCTCACAGAAGAAATCTTGGAGCAAGTCGCCAGAGGAAAGGTCAGCGCTCGGTCTGCCGTGCAGGCTGGCAAGTGTAGCGTCAATGGAGATGTGATGAAAGCTATGAAACTGGAACCATATATGAAATTATAGACACTACTTTTTTATTTATTTTACAAGCCTTAAGGTTCGTTTACACATTGTTAAGTAGAAAGTGTATTTGCGAGTTAAAACTGCATATCAACAAAACAGAGTAGCCACTTCTGTGAAGTGCCAAAGTTCCCAAATTGTTCCGCCCATTTCAATGTGTTGTTAGCTTCCTTTTTCGTCATCGGGGGGTCAAACAGGTCGCACGCACCATCATTCACGGTATGCTGCGCATGTGGGGAAGGAGATTGAGGCGAGGCTACTCGCAAAAAACAGAACCCCCTCCTATCACTGTTCACTTGCAACTCGCAGTTCTGGCCACACGTGTTTTACTACTTAACAATGTGTAAGCAAACCTTTAGAATAAGAGTTTTGATTGCAGTGTAAATATTCCTAAAAAAGTCGTCTCTTTTAACAAAATATCTTCCTGAAAGGATTACAGATTCCTTTTCGTCCAATTTTTCTTTTACAAATGCTCCATATTCTAATTGTTTTTCTTGTTGGCATACAGTTTCTTCCAGGGCACAATTCTACTAGTGGAAATGGAATATTTTGATGAACTTATTTAGATACTTGCCTATATGGCGCAATTCTACTTCCACCTTAAATTGTTTTAACAGAAAATCTTCCCGCTACTTCTATACCTCTCCATCTTGCAACTACTTTAAATCTGAGAATTCTTAGTTCTTTCTATTTATTTACTCTTTTTTCATACACTCCTTTTCAATTTTTCTTTTATACCAAATTATATTAATTACTCGCAAAAGAAATAACAATTTTAGGTTACCTTATTATTTTTGTCTCAATTTATTTTAATCTCAAAATCAAAATTGGACATTTAGTGAGATTATTTAAAAAAAAAATACCAACACATTTTCATATTTGGTTGAAATAATCAATTAATCATAAGTGTTAGCTATTTTTATTATTAAATTTACTTACTACATAGTTTTATTTTTATAAGGTTTATAATAAAACAATGAAAAACTTTTTTGTAGTTAAATTTAATTAATAGCTACCCATGAATTTGTGTAGCTATGGGTACCTATTGATATTTTGTAATTTCCCTTTATACAGCTAAAGAGTGAAAACACGTAGAACGCCGATTCCGACCCGCACCAATCGGGGCAAATAATATTACTATGCATTTGAATTGTGATACATGCAATACGCACAGCATAAGCAGGAACCCGCTTTCCAGCATGCCCATTTTTAAATGCATTGAAACCATGACAACATTCTTTGCACCGGCCGGCCGGTCGGCGCGGGTTGGAATCGACGTTCTAGGTGTTTTCACCTAAATACCGTTTCCGTAGACCATAAAAATTTTTTCCAATCCAATCCAAACTCCCTTTAGACCCCACTTAGGGGCATAGGGAGGCAACAAGAGCTCTCCATTGCGCTCGATCTTGCGCAACGTTAATGACCTCCTCCCACACCATGTCCAGATTCCTCAGCTCTGCTTCGAAGGAGCGGAACACAGTATGAGAGGGTCTCCCTCGTCTCCGGGACCCTGATGGGAGGAAGAACAGCGCTCTCCTCGGCCAACTGTCATTCGGCATCCTTAACACATGTCCCAGCCAAGTCCATCTCCTCCACATAATAGTAGAGGTGATGGGCTCACGCTGGGTGCGCCGGCGTATAGCGTCGTTCGTGATGCGGTGGTACCATCTTATACCCAAAATTCTCCTGAGGCACTTCGTTTCGAATGCAGATACTTTTTGTGCCTGGGCCCAAGTCACAACCGCTATTCTCGTTCTTTTTTTCCTTAATTAAGGACAGTGTTAAGGATATTATCCCTACGTAAGGATAATTGCTATTCTCGTTCTAAACCTTTTGACAGATGCCATCCTTCCGCTAGGGATAGTATCCTTTAGTTAGAGTGTCCTTAACTAGCGCCGCCATTTTAGCCAGCCTTAACTAGTAAGGATAGCATCTTTCAATATAAAATCGATAAAAATAAGTGTTTTTATAAAATATAGTATGCGATATTTATTTTTATCTATCACTTTTTTTGTTTTTTTTTTGTATCGATATCAGCTTTGCGTCGAAAAGCAAGCAAGCAAGCAAAATCTGACACACTCCGTTCGGTTGGTGTCAATTTGCATGGTTAAATTGCGGCGTTGCCGTTTATTTTTATCCTTCGTAAAGGATATATCCTTGGAGTGAATTGTAAAGACAATCCTTAACAACAAAAGATCGAGAATACCGATTTATTTAGAGATGTCCTTCGCAAGGGATACTATCCTTTCACAAGGTATCCTTTACTAGAGACGGTAAAAGAACGAGAATAGCGGTTCAGGTGCCAGGACTCACACCCATACAGGAGAATGGGCAACACACACGCATCAAACAGTTTACATTTCGTCTCGACACTAAACGCCGACGCCTTCCGTAGTTAATAAGTATTGTCTATCTCCTTGGACTAAACTCTCATCAGGTCAACGAACTTATATTCCAAAGTGTCCAGATGAACATGATCCTAATATAGTCATATATTTTAGTGTTTGTTAAATTTAATTTTGTTTCATTGTCCGTTTTTTTTTCTTTTCTTATGAATATATGATTTTCGTGATTTAATAGGGCCATAACATCCAGTTGGATGAGCCGCCAAAAAAAAAAACACAAAAACAAAATAAATATAGGTATATAATTTTTATTCTTTTATTTATTTTAACAAAACACATTACAGATGACAACTATACATTAAAAGTAGAAACTGGACCCCTATTCTGTAGCAAGTGTAGGGTAGTCACTTGAAAAAACGTGACTATTAGGCGATACATTTTGTATGAAAAACGTCTATATGCGATTCTCGCATTCGATACGTATAGACGTTTTTCATACAAAATGTATCGCCTAATAGTCAGAATAGGGGTACAGTATAAATTTATGGCCTTAAACTAAGGTGACCCCCAATCGAGATGTGTCACATGTCACATATAAGTATATAACAAAAAGTATTGCAAGATACCAATTAAAATAAACACATAAAACAAACATTGCAGTATTACGACAATTTTTTTATCCGAAATATATTTTCAGCCGACTATGCGACAATGTTCTGAAGATACTGAACAACGCTAGTTCGTCCGCGTACTCCAGATCGCACAGTTCGCCCATTAGACCATCTCTCTGTGTTATCGGTATACCTCTTGCTCCTTGCATGGACTTAATGAATAAATGTAAATGGAGCCAGTACGCAGCCCTGTCTGACTCCCGTGGTGATCCTGAAAGCTTTAGTAGGACCACCTGGCGTTTTGACGCTACACTCGGAGTCTTCATACAGGGACTGCATTATTTTGACTATCTTCGGTGGTATACCGTACAGAGCTAAAATTTTCCATATCGATGGTCTATGTGGCCTGTCGAAGGCCTTTTCAAAATCTATGAAGCAACAAGCGACTGGAGAGTTAAACTCTTTGGACTGCTGAAAGATGCGCCTGGCACAGGAAAGTGGGTCCGTGCAGGACTTGCCAGGTACAAAGCCGCATTGTTACTCTCTCAGGACAGCCATGACAGGCCCCCGACTGCGGTGTAGTAATATCTGAGATAATACCTTACCGGGAACACTCAGCAGAGTAATTCCACGGTAGTTTCCGGGGGGTCAGACAGGGGGTCCCCTTTTTAAATATTGCGACGATGGATCCATTCCGCCAATCTTTTGGGCACCTCTCGTCTTCCCACGCCATTTTAAATATATCTAGTTGTCTTTGCTCATGGATTATACTCATGGATTATATTCTAAAATTATATTATATTCTAAGGCTATCTACTTTGAATGGCGAGGGAATTCGGTTGCAGTCGGATACACGACTATGTGACCTGGAATACGCTGATGACGCGGTTCTAATAGAATCAAGCGTGGCTGATCTTGCCTCTTCGTTGGGACGTTTTCAGCTGCAATCGGCCGCCGTGGGCTTAAATATAAATGTGGCCAAAACGGTTTGTATAAAAAATGGTAGTGTTGCAGACGCAGACACGCGGCTTTCATTGAACAACCGACCCATAGAGGATGTTCAGTACTTCAAGTACCTTGGTGCCCACATAGAAGAATATGGCACCATGCAAAGAGAACTCTCTGTGCGTTTAGCACTGGCTGGAGCGGCGTTCAGCAAGCTTGGGAAGGTCTGGAGGTCTAATACATTCAGCATCAGAACTAAGGTCCGACTGTACAATGTCTGTGTCCTACCGGTCCTTCTCTATGGCTGTGAATCTTGGCACCCAACATGCGCTCAAAACACTCGCATAGCAGGATTCGAGAGCAAGTGCCTCAGAAGAATGCTGGGCATACGTTGGAATGACTTTGTGCCGAACACAGTTGTCAGGGACCTAACAGGTCAACCACTGGTCACTACCACTGTAAGATTCCGCCGACTGACCTGGCTGGGTCACGTACTCAGGAAGCCTACAGAGGACATAGCCCGTCTTAGTCTCAACTACCATCCAGAAGGCAATCGAAGACGCGGTAGGCCCCTCCAAACAATTAAAAGGCTCTACGAAGCTGACCTTCAGGCCGTTGGTGTTGACTGGGATGCGACTGCTGAAATCGCAGGGGACAGGACCGCATGGCGAGGACTTGTGGAGTCCATATGCTCCAACTAGGGAGCGGACATGGATGAAGAAGTTGTCTTTATTGCCTATTGGCTTTGTTGCAGCACAACTATCTCTGGTTTACTAGTTGGGAACTACGCCACATCGTCCGTCTTTGGTGCATGTGGCCCAATATCGAACATTGTCATTTATAATATAATATGGGTGAATCCGCGGTGCACATATCCGTTAGTATTTAAAAAGGCTGTTAGCACACCTCCGCCGCGAATCGCGGCACACGGAACTGCAGAAAGCGAAATCGCAGGAAAATAATTAAAACAACAATATTATTTCACATTTCATATATATTTTTAAATATTACAACATTAACAACGTTTTTACTTACAATTTAGAAAATATGCACATCCAACTTCTGCAAACCATCCCACAACAAAACGCAGTTAACGTTTCCATCTGTGATTTCTATGGAAAACATGACGTTCGCTTCAATTTCGCTCCATATTTCTGTCGATTTTGACAACTTCAAAAGCGGGCGGAATCAACCAACAGCTACTAGATAATAAGGCCGGACAACATGCAGCGCCCCTAGCGGCAAACGGGAATCAACGTACGAGTATAAACATGTTTGATATCATTGATATAAATTAAATTTTCAGTGGTCTGTCGAGAGAACTACATTATTATGTACTACACAGTAAACACTTGGAAAACTCTGCACATTTAGTAAAACTGCTTCTGGCTTCATAAAGATAATTTGAATTATTAATGCTTTTGGGCATGGCAAGTTGCAAATGGGCCAGTTCCTTCCGTGCCCATTTGCACACTTACTGAAGCTTCCTGATTCAGATGCCAAGGCACTCAAATGTTTCGGGCAATTGGGAAGGATGATAGTATTGCTTCCTTTCTCAGTGGCTTGAAGTTCGCAAACCTAGAAGAACAAGGAATGAGTATTACTATTTATTTATTTCAATAACATACATACATAGCACACAAACTTTGTTATTTCACTACGTTAAATAACTTTATACAAAAGATATGTTCATATTATTTTGTTATGTTTGCAGTACTTATTCCTATTTTAAATAAATATTCAAAATCAAAACAATGTAAAATTAATACAATATTAATACAATACAATAGTAACATCTAATCAAAAATTGTTAAGCATCACAAGAATGCCATAACCTCAAAATATTGTCAACATAAAAACAAAAAATATTCAAGAAATCAAGAAAACTTACCCTCGACTGAACAATGAAGTATAATTTCGACTATTGAATGCTCGAATCCATTTGTTATTCAAGCAAATTTCTTAAAGAAAACTGCAAACATGGTTCAGTTGAATAGTTGCCGAGACAATTATTTGTATCACAACACTTATTCACCATTTTTACACATACACAGTTTATATTACAAAACGTATTCTGAAAGTCTAAGAATCACTTTAATGAAAAATAAAAACGTTTGATGATTCAAACAGTGAACAATATATCGAAATATAACTACGAAACTGCCGGAACATCGCGTCAAAAATGGCGAATGTCAATACTGTTTATATGATGTACACACACGGATCTATACACACGGATCCGCGAAATAAATATCAGGCGGAGGTGTGAATACAATTTTGAAGTAATCTATGGCGAAACACCGCAAGAGAGAGATGAATGTATAGAAAACAGTACGGGTTTGAGCATGCTATCTCACTCTCAACATGGCGCGCAGAAACTGACAGATGTGACAGTCGTCGCGTCGGCTAATCCGCAGCGGAGGTGTACTAACGGGGATAATAATCGTAATGGCATTAATGGACAACACGTGTGCTGATCACAAATCATTTGTAGGTGATATTGTGATTTATGAATTGAACGAATATGAAATAGAACTATTTCTAAAGGACGTGAACGTTGACATACTTAATGAACCATGCGAGTATGATGCTTGTAATAAAAACTTACCGGAATCGCGGTCTTTGGGGACATATAATAATATGCAATATAAAAGCAGAGAAAAGCTACACAAGTGTAATATTTGCGATAAATCTTTCACTAATTCAAGTGATTTAATGAAACACAGGCGACTGCATTGCGGAGAAAAGCCATACGAGTGTAAAATTTGCAGTAAAAAGTGCAGTCGATCTGATACTTTAAAGACACACATGCGGCTGCATAGCGGAGAAAAGCCATACGAGTGTAAAATTTGCAGTAAAAAGTTCAGTCGATCTGATGCTTTAAAGACACACATGCGGCTGCATAGCGGAGAAAAGCCATACGAGTGTACAATTTGCAGTAAAAAGTTCGCTCACTCTAGTACTTTAGGAACACATATTATGCGGCTGCATAGCGGAGAAAAGCCATACGAGTGTAAAATTTGCAGTGAAAAGTTCACTCTCTCTAGTACTTTAAAGACACACATGCGGCTGCATAGCGGAGAAAAGCCATACGAGTGTAAAATTTGCAGTAAAAAGTTCTCTCAATCTGGTTATTTAAAGACACACATGCTACTCCATAGCGGAGAAAAGCCATACGAGTGTAAAATTTGCAGTAAAAAGTTCACTCAATCTAGTGCTTTAAAGATACACATGCGACGGCATAGCGAAGAAAAGCCATACCAGTGTAAAATTTGCAGTAAAAAGTTCATTCGATCTGGTGCTTTAAAGATACACATGCGACGGCATAGCGAAGAAAAGCCATACCAGTGTAAAATTTGCAGTAAAAAGTTCAGTCGATCTGATGCTTTAAAGACACACATGCTACTCCATAGCGGAGAAAAGCCATACGAGTGTAAAATTTGCAGTAAAAAGTTCACTCAATCAAGTGCTTTAAAGACACACATGTGGCTGCATAGCGGAGAAAAACCATATGAGTGTAAAATTTGCAGTAAAATGTTCATTTTCTCTAGTACTTTAAAGACACACATGCGGCTGCATAGCGGAGAAAAGCCATACGAGTGTAAAATTTGCAGTAAAAAGTTCACTCAATCAAGTGCTTTAAAGACACACATGTGGCTGCATAGCGGAGAAAAACCATATGAGTGTAAAATTTGCAGTAAAAAGTTCACTCAATCAAGTGCTTTAAAGACACACATGTGGCTGCATAGCGGAGAAAAACCATATGAGTGTAAAATTTGCAGTAAAATGTTCATTTTCTCTAGTACTTTAAAGACACACATGCGGCTGCATAGCGGAGAAAAGCCATACGAGTGTAAAATTTGCAGTAAAAAGTTCACTCGATCTTATTTAAAGATGCACATGCGACTGCATAGCGGAGAAAAGCCATACGACTGTACAATTTGCAGTAAAAAGTTCACTTTCTCTAGTGCTTTAAAGACACACATGCGACTGCATAGCGGAGAAAAGCCATACGAGTGTAAAATTTGCAGTAAAAAGTTCACTCAATCTGGTGATATAAAGAAACATATTAAGCGACTGCATAGCGGAGAAAAGCCATACGAGTGTAAAATTTGCAGTAAAAAGTTCAGTCGAACTGGTGCTTTAAAGACACACATGCTACTCCATAGCGGAGAAAAGCCATACGAGTGTAAAATTTGCAGTAAAAAGTTCAATCGATCTTATTCAAAGAAGCACATGTGGCTGCATAGCGGAGAAAAGCCATACGAGTGTAAAATTTGCAGTAAAAAGTTCACTTCCTCTAGTAATTTAAAGACACACATGCGGCTGCATAGTGGAGAAAAGCCATACGAGTGTAAAATTTGCAGTAAAAAGTTCAGTCGATCTGGTGCTTTAAAGACACACATGCGGCTGCATAGCGGAGAAAAGCCATACGAGTGTAATATTTGCAGCAAAAAGTTCACTCACTCTAGTACTTTAGGAACACACATGCGGCTGCATAGTGGAGAAAAGCTATACGAGTGTAAAATTTGCAGTAAAAAGTTCACTCTCTCTAGTACTTTAAAGACACACATGCGGCTGCATAGTGGAGAAAAGCCATACGAGTGTAAAATTTGCAGTAAAAAGTTCACTCAATCAAGTGCTTTAAAGACACACATGCGGCTGCATAGCGGAGAAAAGCCATACGAGTGTAAAATTTGCAGTAAAAAGTTCAGTCGATCTGATGCTTTAAAGACACACATGCGGCTGCATAGCGGAGAAAAGCCATACGAGTGTAAAATTTGCAGCAAAAAGTTCACTCACTCTAGTACTTTAGGAACACACATGCGGCTGCATAGTGGAGAAAAGCCATACGAGTGTAAAATTTGCAGTAAAAAGTTCACTCTCTCTAGTACTTTAAAGACACACATGCGGCTGCATAGTGGAGAAAAGCCATAGCAGTGTAAAATTTGCAGTAAAAAGTTCACTCAATCTAGTGCTTTAAAGACACACATGCGGCTGCATGGCGGAGAAAAGCCATACGGCCAATAAAATATTTTGGCGGCAAATACATGATTTTATAAAAAAAATAGGAACATTTGAAATACATTGCAAATAGATAATGAATTTCTAGATGTTGTAGAAAATATGAAAGTGTTGTTTTAGACAGTAAGTTAAATTTTAAATCAAAAATGGACTGTTAAAAAAAAGTGAATAAGAAAATTGTTTTTTTTAAACAGAATTAAGAAAAAGTTATGCATTGGTTCGCGGAAGTTGCTCTTTAGTACAATTGTGTTGCCGCATTTCAGTTACTGTTCGCAGACGGTTTTGTTTTTTTTTTTCATGTAAAACTGAGTTGAATAAACTACAAATGGCCCAAAATAAGGAAATGAGAGCGGTGCTTGGATGCAGTAGATATAATAGAGTGAATGATATGATGGATAAATTGAAATATTTGAGTGGTTACAAAATACCTGTATTTAAATGTGTTGTGTTTAGTTTTTAAGGTAAAAAAATAAAATGGTGCCTCGATACCGATTGAAAAATGATAAGTATAAATTTGGAATACATGAATATCCCACGAGGGGTCGTGACATGTTTCGTATTGGAGTGCCGAGGCGTGCGAGTACGGAGAACGGCCTGTTTTATAAGGGATTCAGGCTGTTTAAGGCCCCATGTAACGCTCGCAGAATTTCATATTTAGGTATTTAAGAAAAATTCCAACTACACCCATTTTTGTAACTCCACCCTAGCCCATAAATTATTTACAGATTTACAAAGAACCAGATAGATAATAAGTTAAAATACAAAGATGTTGGACACTGTCCAATTGTCAAAAAAACAATGGAAGGGGATGGCTTATTTGGTATACCTGTCTCATTCGAACTCATTTACAAAAGTAGTCCATTTCATCTGTGTTCATTTTGTGTTCGCAAACAATAGTACCTACTGCCAGGTAGATAACGCAGGATATTGAACTCGTATGTATTGTATCTGCAGAAGTGCTTGCGGCTTATTCTCATAATATTGTCTATTCTGTAAATAATTATATATAATAATTGGTTATGTTCGTTCGTAACACGGTATTTTTAAACAGTTCCATGCACCAGAAATATTTTTCATACATAATTTCATACCTAAACCGTCCAGCTACCGAAATATTTTTCATACATAGTTATATTATTAGCCTGAAAGTCGATAGTTTCTATGACAATAATAAAAGATGTCCGCTTCGGGAAATATTGTTCCTATATACAACTATTGCTTCGAGAAGTCCACAAATAGAACAATCGATTAATATTTATTGACTTGTTGGTTTAGTGATGAATTTGTAATTTTTAATCAATTGTATTTCTGTTAGTGTGTCTGCATGCATTATTGTTTTTATTTTTTATTTTTTTTATCTAATCAGATTGTTCTCACTACAGTGTCCACAATGTTTTGTTATTGTTTATTGTTGTGTAATATTAAAATAATGTAATATTGAAATAATTATATTCTTAAGATTATTATATATTGTAATACATATTATTTTTTAAAAAAGGCCCAACAGGCCGTAAATAAATAAATAAATATATCAAAGTTTCCTATGGCTGCCGTCCGATAGGTTTTGCTGCTTGTTGGATTATTTTAGTAATTACTATTGGATATAATTATTCCATTCTTAGCCTATTCAGATCCACATAAATAATCTATTTATAATTAGGTAAGTGATAATATATATTCATTGTAATAATATTGTTTTACAATATAATATGTACATATTACGTACAATATCAATTGATAGATAAATGCATATTAAACATAATATTATAACATACCTACTCCCTTTTTGACCTCACTTCAATGACCTGCTCGCACACCATTTCGAATCGCCCAGCTCCGGTACGAAGGAACGGAAAACAATTTTATAGGGTCTTTGTTTCTTAGGGAGCACTATATAACAGACATAGGTACATCGCATCTGTAAAGCATCGGTAACTTGGTTACCCATACATATATATTAGCAGGTACCTATATAGAAGTAGCTTTATTATTTAGAACAAAAAAATCCTTTCTATTATTTTACGGAGACATGGTGTCTGCAAATTTGACTGCTACTTTACAATATTGATTTATTGAAACAAAACATTCTCCTGTATGGGTGTGAGTCTTGGTACCTGACCAAAGCCCAGACACAAAAAATTATCTGAATTTGAAACGAAGTGCCTCAGGAGAATTTTGGGTATACGTCGGCGCACCCGGCGCAGGCCCATCACTTCCACCATTACGGAGAGGAGATGGGCATGGCTGGGACATGTGTTGAGGATGCCGAATGACAGTTGGCCGAGGAGAGCGCTGTTTTTCCTCCCATCAGGGTCTCGAAGACGTGGAAGACCCTCTCATACCGTGTTCCGTTCCTTCGAGGGAGAGCTGAGGGAAATGGACTTGGTGTGGGAGGAGGTCATAAGCATTGCGCAAGATCGAGCGCAATGGAGAGCTCTTGTTGCCTCCCTATGCTCCTAAGTGGAGTTCAAAGGGAGATTTGATTAATTGATTGAATATAATTAAAAACTTAAAACTTGTTTTTGTGAAATCTGGAGATGAAAGGCATTTTCGAAGCAATTCTTTTCATTCGACCAATTAATATCAGAAAAAATATAAATATTTATCATAGAGTAAATAAATTAATTAATTAACATTTTTCTATGCAAAGGTGTCAGTATAGCCGGTGGAACTTATTGCCTGAGGCAATTTTTCCAGTCAACCGGTCCCGTCCAATCTGATATAGGCCAACCCTGGGTAGAAATTTCAAGTGAAAAAACACGAAAAACTCTGACCCAACCGGGAATCGAACACGGGACCCCGGATCTGAAGTCCATGCTATCTACTAGGTCACCGATGTCGGTCGGAGCACGTTGTATAAAAAATATCGACCTTATCTCGCATGAAACATCACGATGTAATTATTATCAGCGGAGGTCGTGGGTTCGAATCCCGGCCGTTTCGACCATTTCCGCTTTCACGACACAAGCATTTGCTTACTGTGAAAGATGTCAAAAAAGTGTATTTGTTTTCACTTCGAGTGAGCACAGATTCATTTAAAAAAAAAAAAAAACATTGTGTTAGGAGGACTAAAGACTGTATATACATATTTGTGTTCAATTTGAGTGAGAACAAATAAATTTATTAAATATAAAAAATAAAATAAACTAATGGTAGGTATACATATAATGCGTATGATAGCGACCTAATTTTTGGGATTCAAAGTAAGCAATAACATTATCAGTCAATTAACATTCTCTGTAAAATTAACATTCTCTGTAAAAGCACGCGATTTGGATTACAATGTTCTCAATAAAACCACGCAATTTGGATTACACCAAGTTCAAGAAAAATAATTCACCCGACCCGACCGAGAACTGAACCCGGGACCTCTTGATCGGTAGAAGTTAGCACCACACCACTAGGCTACCGATAGTGAACAATAAAATCGTGGGGATATTTGCCGATGTTGTAATCAATTACAATCGCTTACAGTCGACCATAAAAATTCAAACACAAAAATATTGAAAAATATTAATTCGTAGAAAGGATTACATGTATCGAAGGCAAAATTATACCTGCAACAAAGCTGCAACATAAACAAACGACATACCTTTTATTTGGTAATAATACCTACACAAAAACTCAAAACATGTTTGAATGAAATCTGTAGATAAAAGGCAATGCTAATATTTTCAAAGATCGTAAATTAGTTCAAGCCATAAATCAAAGTATATACAATAGCCTTATTTTTGTGGGTTGGTCAAGTAAAAGACCATTATATGGGACCGCCTATATTAAAATCTTACTAGATATTAGCTTAGCAAGATTTTGGTTAGATTTGAATTAGAATTTAAGTTTTTTTGATTTTCCAGGAAAACAAAGACGAAATTTAAAAAAGTTACACGCTAATTTATTGAGTTGGCTTAATCGTAAAAATATCCAGAAACTTGCGTATCTATAAGTATTGTATTTTTTGAGTTATCTATCGAGAAAAATTTGCGAGATGTTCCAGTAAAATGAAAATTACTCGAAAAGCATGCTTTTATTAAAAAATCTGCCAGCCTAACTTTTTAAATTAAAGTTCATTCTACAATAAATCGTAACTTTCAGCTTTGTATATTACGGACTTGCAGAGTAATCTATTTGGTAAAACTGCCAAAAACGGGTGTTTTCGGGGAAAGGCCCCTTAGCGAATTGCCGCCCCATGTGCGATGTGCACCGAGCATGCCGATTTTTTGTGGGAGGTGCATGAAATACCTTTTAGAAAATAATGTGGAAAGTAAGTATGTAGTTGTCGTGACACCCTGTATGAGCTGTGGATGACTGAAAGAATGAACGTAAGATCGTCGAAGAATGGATGCTTACTGTAAAAATACCTTTAATATATTAATGTAATTATAAGTTATTTTATTTTTTATTTGTTCACGGTCATGTGCCATTAACAATATAAAACATGTACAAAAGAAAAGTAAAAAAAAAAAAAAACAACAAATACCTCACAAAAACAATAATCAAAGAAACATACATTTTTTTATATAACCTTTTCGGCAATTCATCCATTAGGATGTTTATGAAACATACAATTTCATACAACAGAAAATAAAAGATTGGGTTACACAGTAAAGCTATAATTACAATTATTCAAAGCAGAAAAGGAAATATATACCTATATATGTAGTTTGATCGACCACAATTAGAAACAGATGTTAATTGCAAAAAAAGAAAGAAATCCTGTGCAAAAAAAAATTGATAGCTAACATTAAATACATCGATGTCTTCCAAGTGCACATTCCCCTGGCGGTGCAGCCTGTGTTGAATTGTATTACCCAAATAAACAGAAGGAGTATTGTTACAGAAAAAGGTGTCCGTGCGTCTAGCGGGAACTCTAATGCGGTGTTCAGACGAGGCGAATATCGCCAGGACACTAAAATATCGCCAGCCAATTGAACCGTGTGAACAGATTGTCGATAAATCTGAAGCGATAAAAATGGTTGAAAGCGATATCGTCTCAAGTTGAACGCCTTTCAACTTTTGTATCTGGTGGAACGATTCACGCATGCGCAGATATGCGCGGCGTCCGTATGTTCTGTTTCTTGACAGTTGACAGCACTGCTCTAAATTTATTTCTCCTTAGAATCCAATTCCGCACCCAATATCTGCGTTTTTTTTATTTTTCCTCAATTAGGAGTCTTTTTATATCGTCTAAAACAATATTTTCAACTAACTTCAATTACTCCGCGACTTCTACCTCGACGTCCGCCATTTTTAAAACAATCAGCGCACCTGACAGATTGAATGTATGTCGGTGGACTCGTGTGAACACATCAGACGATCTATGGGCGACCGAGCGATATTTTTTTTATGCAAGCGAAATCGTCTGGCCTTACATCGCCCCGTCTGAACACCGCATAATATTAATCACTAGCTGACCCGCCCGTCGAAGGAAGTGAAAACCCAAGATTTGTCACGAAATGCATGTGAACAACATGCACCCCGAAAGACAAAAAGGGATAATCAGCTTTTCACAGGAAATAATATGAAGATGGAAGGTTTACTCCTTTTCACTGTGATGAATTCGGCAGAGACTATGCTACTGCACTTGCATATGGGACGAGGCTGTGCCCATCACCAGAATATGCGATTGGATTCGTCAAAAAGATGAGGTGTTTCGACATTGTGTCTCAATTTTGAGACATAGAGGGTGATTTGTGCCAATATCGATTCATTTTAACATTAATAAGTGTTTATAAATTAACCAAGTAAAATAGGAATAACTAAAATGTAGAAACTTCAAATGGGTTTATAGAAATTATATTATGTAAACGGTAATTTAAATTTTTAAATCGAACTTTCTCAAAATTATTTTAAAGAAACAAAATATTTAGTTTTTTCCACAATTTTATTCAGCTAACCGGTTTTCGAAGACCGTACGTCTTCTTCGTCAGGCTAGTAGATGTTAACTAAATTACAAAAAGTGATCCAACGATCGGACGAAGAAGACGTACGGTCTTCGAAAACCGGTTAGCTGAATAAAATTGTGGAAAAAACTAAATATTTTGTTTCTTTAAAATAATTTCGAAGTATGTTCCACCAAGTAGCCACGGTCGAAAAGATAAATTATCTTTCTCAAAATCTCTTTCTTTCCTTTCTCCCCCTGAGTAAAAATATTTCCATATCCTGTCAAAGGACAAGCCAAAAGAATTTGGTCAATTATATAATTAACGTAAGTTTGTGTAATGGTGTATATCCCGAGAAATATAAGATGGCACAGATAGTTCCTATTTTTAAATCGGGTGACCCAACCATGTGGGAAATGATAGACCGATTGCGCTCATATCTAATATTGCTAATAGGGATTGCAATCCCGCACCATTTTTAATCCTGCGGGAATTTTGCGGTATTGACACCAATCCCGCGGGATCCCGCATGGTTAAATATAATTAAAAAAAAAAAAAAAACATTTTCTATGGTATGTAATAAGCGAATATTTATTGAACATTGCAAAAATGGAATAAATTTAAAACACCTCACTGTACATAATTGAATAAATATTTTAAAACTTGACTTCTCGTTTACTTATAATAAATAAAAAGTTCAAAAACAATAGCAATATAATATATTTGGTAGTAAGTTCTTTGATAAATATTTGATAGTGATTTCTTTGAAGTAAATTGTATAAACAAAGGCGTCAGTATTATACCCGGTGAAGTAGGTATATTGCCTAAAGACAATTTTTTTAGTCAACTGGTTCCGTCCAATCTGAAACATGCCAGCCCTGGTTTTTTTCATGTGAAAAACGATTTAAAACACACAAAGATTTAAAAGATTTGACAGAACAAACACCCAACCAGAAATTAAACCCGTGACCTCTTGGTTAGAAGTCAGCACATATTATAGGTAACACCAATTTTTATCACCTAGTTAATTAACTAAAAATATTATTTGTAATCTTTATTTCAGGTAATTATAACCAGATCAGTATTCTCTATCGTATTACCTACTATGCAAATAGTCTTTTTTTTTCTTACTAATTAATCAATCAAGTATAAAGTATCAAATTTTAAAATAACAAATAAAAAGTCACTTCTCCTTTTGAAAATATGATCGTAAAAAACAAATAGCATCATCGGTGTTATTTACCAACCTACTTCCTATGGAACTAATATGTAGCCAACGACCGAAAAGGCACTTTCTGACTCCATATTTTGTTGATTTGATAGTTAATAAATTGTTTTCTGCATTAACATAGTCTGCAACTACAAGTTGTACATTTTGAGAGTCTTCTTTATGACTCGATGTTAATTTTTTTTCATTTCTTTTAATGAATTTACCCAATTCGATGCTTGCGGATCCGCACTTGCTCTGTTGCAGGATCCCGCAATCCCCAAAAACACGCGGATCCCGCATTGCGGGATTGCAATCCCTAATTGCTAAGATACATGAAAAGGTCGTCAAGGAGCAAATTACAAAATACCTTCTTCTTTTTTTTTGACGGCAAAGCACCCGATATCGAGTGAATCATGCCCATATTTACACGTAACTGTTAAAAGCCGCGTAAAAGTACAACTCAGTGACAAAGGAAAAAAAAAGGAAAAGAGTACAAACAGAAAACAGGCGAGAGAAAGAGAAAAAAAAACATTTAAACCCGAACCGCCATTCAAACCACCCACCCACAAACACAATAATTAGGTATTGAAATCACAAATAAAATAATATTGTTGTCATCAAATACATTCCATCACCATAGTTACATGTATAAACTAATTATTAACACAGCTGCACGGGGAAAAAAGCAGGGCCGCAATTTATCTACTATAAAACACTCAGACCTTTATTTATTTATTTTTTTGTATTTTTTTATTTTTTTTTTATTTAAATATTTTTTTATTATTATTATTTAATCTACATATCTATAGATACACACATTCACATCATAGTTTTTTATCATACTTTTTAAGATGGTTAACTAAGATCACATTGATTTTTAAATCGTTTAGGGCTAAAAGGGATTGGATTTTGATGGGGAAAGTGAAACAGAACTTTAAGATGTCTTTTATAAAATCCTGGTTAGGTAAAAGCGGACAGTTAAAGAATACATGGTCAATTGTTTCTTCTTCCCTCCCACATTCACAAGTAGCGTCGCTCACTACGCCAATTCTGGCCAAATGAGAAGATAGAACGACATGTCCCAATCGAAGACGACATATAAGAGAGACGTTAAGCTTAGGCATTTTACAATTTTGAAACCATGGACTATGCGGAATATCACCCTGCACTGTCCTGTAATGGCCCCCAGCCGAGGCATTCTCATAAACTTCACTCCATTCCTTCCTGATTGAACGATCCACAGCGCTCATGCCATCCGTAATAGGCAAAACAAAGGAGTGAGGCAGCACTCCGCAAGTGCAAGCTTCTTTGGCAAGGGAGTCTACTATTTCATTACCAGTTATTCCGATGTGAGAGGGAATCCAAACGATTGTTACGATAAGACCTCTTACGGATGCCAAGTGCAAAGAATTTTTTATGTCACCCAGAACATGGGAACTCAAAGAAGAATTTGTATTGGAGTTCAAACACTTCACCAGACTCAGGGAGTCAGTGAATATTACAGTACGAGGCAAAGCTAGCTGCAAAACATTTAACAGGGCCTCTCTCAAAGCCACGCATTCAGCTGTGAAGACAGACGCCATTCGAAGGAGTTGAAACATACAGTTTATGTCAAGAGAAGGGATGCAGAAAGCCGCACCACACTCTCCATCAGTGGCCTTCGATCCATCAGTGAAAACTCTGACAAAGGAGTTCCATTTCTCCTCTACCTTTTGGCTGAATAAAGAGTTGACTACGGGAGGAGGCAAAGATGAAAATGACTTATTTATATCAATTGATTCAACTATATCAGGATAGTATACAGTTGCTTCAAATGGAATGGAGAATATAGGAAGTGAGGGAGCCAAAGAGTCTGGGAATTCCTTTGAGATTTCTTCAAAAATTGAGCAAAGCAAAGGTGGCACTCTTGAGTGCCAGAAGGAATCATTCCGACAGCTATCCAAGAGGCCATTTAATCTTGGTATGATAGGATGATCAGATAGAACTCTCTTGAGAAGGAACCCAAACCCAAGGAATTTTCTGCGCAGGTAAAGAGGTCTTTCCACGCACTCTGCCTGGAGAGCGACCAAAGGAGATGACTTCATGGCTCCCAAAATGAGTCGGAGGCACTTGGACTGAACTCTCTCCAATTTGGTTGATAGGTATTTCGGGAGGGGATCCATGAGGAAACTACCGTAGTCCAAGTGACTACGAACAAGAGCACAGTACATTGTTCTCATAGAAGAGGGATGTGCTCCCCACCAGACTCTAGATACCGCTCTCATGACGTTAATATTTTTTTCACATTTAGCTATTGTTTGTTCAATATGCATATTCCAATTTAGCTTTCGGTGAATGGTCATGCCGAGGAATTTAATAGAATCCCTGATGGGGATTACCACGCTGTTACATTTGATGGAAATGTCTGGAGTCTTGTGTTTGTTGGAGAAAATTACCAGTTGACTTTTAGAAGGAGACAGGGATAACCCGGCCTCCGAAAACCAAGGCTGTATAAGGTTTAGGGCGTCCTCCATTCTATTCGCTGCTCGTATCATAAGTTTATCCCTACAGTAAACTACAAAATCGTCCGCATATTGCAGTACGCTGCAGTAGGGTGGGATGCGGTGTTGAAGGTCTTGAGTGTATATATTAAATAAAATGGGACTGAGAGAAGAACCTTGAGGCAAGCCTTTACACACCATTCTTTCAATTGTCTCTCCGGGAGTCTCGATTATGAGCCGGCGTTCGCATAGTATGTTAGAGATCAATTGGCAGACGGAGTCTGGCACCCCCAAGGAAGACATTTTTTTGTTTAGAATTGGTAACAGCACATTGTCATAGGCACTAGAAACATCCATGAAACAAGCAACCATAACCTCCTTTTTGGATTTGGCTATATGAGCGTCTGTAATTAAAATACTCAGGTTATCCAAGCAGGATTTACCCTTTCGGAAACCGAGCTGTCACTGAGGAAGTAAATTGTTTGTCTCCAAAAACCATTCAAGTCTTGCTTTTATCATTTTTTCTAGTATTTTAAGGAAGCAGCAAGACAAAGATATTGGTCTGTAAGACTGTCCTAAAGAAGGGTCCTTACCTGGTTTAATGATGGGTATAATTATTTGGTGTTTCCACGATGTGGGAACAGTGCCATATTCTAAAATGCGATTGAATAAATTCAAAAGTTTCTGAAGGAAGGGGGTTGGGAAGTGTCTAAAGAAAGAATATGGGATCTTATCTGGGCCAGGGGATGAGTCTCCTGACGATTGAATTGCATGTATCAGTTCGTCTAGGGAGAATTGAGAAGAGAGTAAGCAATTCTCCTGTTGGGACGCTGAGCTAATTTTTACCGTTTCAGACTCATTAGGTACATAGGGAGGTGCAAGCCTCTCCACGAAACTATCGACCCAATCACAACATTTATTTGGAAATAGAACAATAGTCCTGCCATCCCCGACGTATCTTTCTCCTAAGGAGTTTTTTGGTTTGGGCCTGTATGTTACGGAATAATAGGAAGTTTCCCTGTGAGGAGTATCGTTTGTACCTCTTGATGGAGTCGGATCTCAGTTTAACCATATTTGTGCACTCCTCGTCCCACCAGGGGGGAGAAGATTTTTCCCTTACTCCGGTCCTTTGTTTGGGAATAGAGGCATCTGCTGCTTCAATTACGCTCTTGGACAGATCATTTGCGAAGATATCCACCAAAACCTCATCGCTGTCTATGCAGCGTTTGGCAACGCTACAATTGGCAAGGAGATCTTTAAAGTGAGTCCAATCTGCGCTTTTTGTTTTATAACCTATTCTTAACTGAGATTTGTGGAGTTGGATCCTATTGTTACGGATCGACAAGTGAATCGGAAAGTGATCACTCGAGTAAGGATCATTTGAGATTTCCCAAGACAGTGAAGAGGCTTAATCAGCGGAGCAAAGAGAAACATCAACTGCACTCGGGTTTTGATTAGGTAAGGAGAGTCTGGTAGGCTGACCATCGTTTAGGACTACTAAATTCTGGTCATCAGCAAACTCTAAAATAGCCCTTCCAGCAGGATCCGTGAAGTGGCTATCCCAGGATGGTGAATGTGCGTTGAAATCGGCTAAGAGGATATACGAGGATGGAAGGCTGGAGACAACCCTCGTCCAATAATCAGAGTTAAATGCAGTTCTTGGAGCAGAATAGACCGAAAAAATAACAATACTTAGGATCTCTGCGGCTACTACTTGGGTTCCCGGGGAGGGAGGAATTTTAAAGGAGAAAAGTGGAGTTTTTTTTTAATAAGAAGCGCGGCTCCGCGTCTACCGTCGGAACGATCGTCCCTCAGGCACACGTAGCCTGGAAAAGACATGACGGTATCTGTGGAAATCCACGATTCGGAAATTCCAGTAACGTCCACGTGATGCTTTTTCAGAAGAAAAATAATGTCATCTCTGTTACTAACCGCACTGCGGCTATTCCACTGAAGGATTGACAGGTTGTTGATTTTCTGTATTTTCGGAGACAATTTTTTTAGAGATTGAATTAGAGCAGCGTATGACATGTCAGAATTCTTGGATGAAAGTGCTTCTAAAAGTAAACAGATCAATGATTTCAGGAAGTTTTTGTTGAGTTAAAATCTTTTGAGAGTCTTTCTATATTTTGGGCGGATGATTCATAATTGTTTTGGAGGGCACATCCATTTGGTGAGGCTGATAACATTTCCCCATTTGGGGAGATTAAAAGGGCGTTAAGCTCTGAGGTTCGGTCGTAAGACAGAGGTGGGGGATTTCTTGGGGGCTTATAAACAAATTTACCTCTCGCGGGGGTCGATCTAACTGTGTTTATGAGATGTTTTGTTGAGAGTTCTCAACGATTACATTGCGTTGGGGAGTGGGACGGGGATTTGCAACGACTTTTTTTACGATATTTTCATACGATAGTTTTTGTTGGGGATGACGTTTGGAGGCTTGAAGAAACGAGATATTGTGAAAGGCCATGGATTGTTTTATTTCCTTCTGTCTTTGGTACTCCGGGCATGCCAGACTTATTGAGACGTGGGGTCCTCCACAATGGAAGCATGTAGGCTCAGAAAAACACTCATTTGCGGGGTGATTTTCGCCACATTTAAAACATTTTTCCACTGATTTACACACTGTTTTAGTATGGCCAAAGCGAAGGCACTTAAAACATTGCATTGTTGGATAAAAGTATGTTTCAACGGGAAAACTATTGTAATATATGTATATATTATTAGGCAGACTTTGTCCCTCGAAAGTCACCACAATCGAGCCAGAAGCTTTCCACTCGACTTTTCCCGAGGACCTGTCTTTGTAGTTCAGCCTACGGATCTTCAGCACCTCTCCAACATCGGGATTAGATACTGAAATCGCGGCCATGATATCCTCATCTGAGATGTTTGTAGAGACACCCCTTATGAGACCCATGCGGGTCACGTTGTGGGTTGGGATATACGCTTTGAACGCTGAGTTCGACTGGATATAGATGTTTTTAATGAAGGAATTAGCCGAACTGGCGGTGGAAAACTCCATGGCCAGACGGAACTTCCCCTCCGACTTGATGGAACCATTAATAATGTTGTTAATTTTTTTTATTGTAAAGAAACTTACCGAAGTCCATGGGGTGAATTGACTTGCCAGATTCCGTACTCTGGACAAAAACAATGAACGGGCCAAGAGATCTTAAGGAGTAAAAATGTTCCCGTAAGGGAGTCTCCTTGGGTTTTGAGGCATCCGCTGAGGTAGGAGAAGACTGATTGGAGGGTAAAGCAGGGTCAGATATGAGGAGTTCATCAGCTTGAGTCATTTTTCTCTTCCGCTCGTCTCCAGAGAATCGGGAGGAAGAGGAGGTACGGGAGGAGGGGGAGGAACCTCCATCTTCTATGAAGATGGAAGTCTGAACACCCTTTCTATACCAGAAACGATAACAGAATAAAGAAAAGTAAATAGAGAGAAAAAAAGAATAATAGTAAATAAGAAACTTAATACGGACCTGATCCTTGAAGAATATTACAAATAAAAAACAAAAAATAAATTTTTATACTTAAGTTACATTCCACTTTGCGACAATAACAAAACGAATATACGAAAAAATAATTCCTGAAGCACAGCGCGAACAGCGAATACACACGTCCTTCCGAGTCGGCAGCGAGGAATCAATGGTACAAAATACCTAAACGAACAAAAAATAATGAGTCCTAACCAGTTTGGGTTTCGAGAGGGATTAAGTACTGATGATGCGTTGGCTAGATTGACATCGATAATATATGGTGCCTTAGATAATCAAAAATTCTGTCTGGGGATCTTAATTGACCTCCAAAAGGCGTTTGACACTGTCAGTCATTCTAAACTAATAAATATATTGAAAAGGTTGGAATTTATGGAAATGCAAGAAAATGGTTCCAAAGCTACCTATATAACAGGAAGCAGATAGCCAAATTAAACGGGGTCTTTAGCAGCATCAAGCTCACGAGATATGGGATAACTCAGGGGACGGTTCTCGGGGCGGTTTTGTTTCTGATTTATGTTAATGAAATATTTGACTTGGGTATAGGATCAACGGTGTTGTCTTTTGCAGACGACACTGTAGTCCTGTCGGTTGCTGATTCTTTGAATGAACTATATCAGCTAACGAATCGGGACATCAACACCATTAAGAAGTGGTTTGATCACAGACTGCTTAGTCTCAACCCAGTGAAAACAAAATTTATAAGGTTTTCAATAAACCGTGCGGCCTCTGATGCCAGGACTATACACGGTGTTAAGTTGGTAGTGGATAATCCGAAGCAGGGAGGTAGAAGACCTCAATACATATCGATTTGACCCTCATGTATGTTCAGCGATATTGGGTGGTTCAAAAGTTATTAACGTTTCTGAGAAATTTGAATAAAAACCGGATTTCTGACTAAACTACGTAACTGTGGCTAAACTATTTAGATTACGATCATGATTTTTTTTCTGGAAATAGTCCGATAGTGACCCTTACGCAAGGTATTATTGCTATGAGTCAACACCCCATAGCTTTTGTTCAAAAAAAAAATTTCTAGAATTTTTTTCCATGCACATCTACATAATAATTCAGTAATGTATGTATATTTATTTATTTATTTATTTGTTTCACTCCAACTGTATGTCAGAGCATCACGCTAAAACCGTAGGTTCTGCGTTGAATATTTTTCTTCGCAGTTTTTCGCAAATACAATTGTGGTAATCTGAGATACAAATATTTACATTTCATTAAATATATTTTAGATTATTTACAAATTTCTAAAAATTTAAAATCTTCATACAAAAATGAGAAAGTCATGTTTTAAAAGTAAAATTATACGTCTAAATTTTGTGTAGAACTGTAGCATTACGGTATGAAAATGTACAAAATCAATCGAAGTTTGATTTGAAATACAAAAAATATAAGTAGAAGTCTTTTAATTCTTATTTTATAAAGATTTTCACCGAAACTTCTTATAAAATATGTACGCCATGACAGATGACTAAAGCCGGTAAAGCAGTGTTCGCTTGCACCCTCTCTCTCCTAAGGTACCTCATTAAATGTATCACTACAGTCATAAGTAGGTCAAACTAACTATACATAATATAATACTAGGTAGGTAGGTACCTATATCTACAAACAGGTTTTCATTAGGAACAACTACACGTATTATATAATACTAGGTAGGTAGGTACCTATGTATAACTACATTCTTCTTTTAATTTTTTCGCGTATTCAACAGTGAGTATTAATTTTTCCTCATCTTCTATTTTTTTTATACTTAAATATTGAAAGTGACATTAGTTTTTCAAACTTTTCGCATATTTAGCAGTGACTCTTATTTTTTCCTTTTTTGAAACATTAGCTGGGTACACATTCTAAATCTTAGCGTGAAATGCCGCCGTAGACAAATTCAAATTGGCGTTCGACTACAAACAAAGATATCGCTAATGTATAGTGCGAAAAAATTAACTGTCCACTGGAACATATAAACATTTATTCAAACCAAACAATGATCCTTATAATATAAAATATAAAAAGTGGACAGTTAATTTTCTTCCTACTCTACATTGTCGAAGTAGTTTGTAGTCTATTGCCAAATGCATTTTGTCTAGGCCTACTGGTCCTGAGAAGGGGAAAGCTGCATACAAAACCTGTTCAATAACCTACGGCTCAAGTCTGACTAGCCAAATCAACAACGTAAAGCAAGACGGGTATCAGCTAGTATTTTATAAAATCTTTCAAAGGCTCTAGACAAAAAAAATCACGGAACATTTTTGTTTATAATAATAATAATCTTTATTCCAGATCTGGAGGTGGGTTGTGCAAACCTCTCAGGTCTATATTATGATACATATAATTATACAATATATAAAAAAAAATATAAGAATATTAAAAATTTTCTATAGGTACATTAATCTTAATCAATACAAGCCTATGTTAAATAGTGATTAATTGTTATACTACAAAGTATTAATTACAAGAGTGCACTTAACAATACCATCATACACGTCATTAGCATTTATCGTATTATTGCGGTAATGATAATTTCCATACAGGGAAATAGAAAAAAATAATAATGATAACTTGAGCTATGAAAAACAAATTATAGAATGAGATCAATTATTATTTCTCGAATTGAGAATATGAGAGTATTGCACTAAGAAGGTACCAATAATTTACAATAAAGAAGCAGATATGGGTCAAGTTTAGATACATTAAATAAAAAATCATTATCTAATCTATTTACTAATACAATGCACTTAAAAGTTATAAGAATATTATTATGGTAAATAAAAACTAATTTATTGTATCTACATTCATAGTTTTACATTTATTACAGTAATTGGAGATAACTCAAAAACGAATTAAAGTGAAATATAACAACATTTGTGAATAAAATGGGAACCCAAATTTAAAGGTGGTGTCACCGTTAAACAGTGAACTATAATACAATTATAGACCTACTTAGACAGATTATAAGAATACTTTTTATAGTTATAATATTATTATTATGTTTATGGCATCCCATCCCTAGAGGGACAATTTGTGCCAGTTTCAAATATTTGATGATTTGCAAAACAAAAATATTATGCTTTAATTTATTATTTTTCTTTTATTTTATATAAAGACTTACTATTTTTACATTCACACACGACCTTACATACTTACAATCACGCCCTTACATACATACATTCTCGCATTTATATAAAAATATATACATACACGCACACACACATACTGTTTATATAATTCTGTTTTACTGATTTTAAAAATTTTTTGTAGACAGAAAGCTTTTCAGAGTGTAACAGACAAGACATATTAATGGGGAACTGAATTTCATCGATTTCGTAATAAAGTTCATATGAATCTCTTATTGGGCAACCGAGGAAGACGTGGTCTAATGTCTCCATATCGAGTTCGCACTCACAGAGTGGAGACGAGGCTAAATTTATTTTAAATAGATGACTATCCAGTCTGTGGTGATTAAATCTCATGCGAGTCAGTGTGACTATTTCTGATCTGGTGAATTTGAAGTCATGGTACCATGGCTTTCTGGAGATAGACTCCTTAATGTCCCGATAAATCGACCCCTTAGCTCTACCTACCTCATCCCAATGATCGGTCCAGGCCGACATTGCTCCGAGAAAGGCAGAACGTTTTATATCACTCAGGGGGAGTTCAAAGTTTCGAGGGACCAATCCATTGCTGGTGGCCTCTTTTGCCAATGCGTCTACATCCTCATTGGGTGTTATACCACAATGAGCCGGGATCCAAGCGATGACAATATCTCTCCCTTTTTCTTTATGACTATAAAGGTTTCTCCTAATGTCTAAGTTATCAGTACCTGAGCCGGACGCAAGTACATTTACTAGAGATAAGGAATCCGTGAAGATGATTGCCCTTTCCAATTCATGGTGATCGCACAGAGTGAGAGCCTGGTGCAGAGCAGCACACTCTGCCGTGAAAACGGAGGCTTCCGGAGGAAGTTTTAGCATTGATTTTATTTTGAGTTTGGGGATGAGAACCGCCGATCCAGAATGATCACTAGTAGAAAATTTGGAGCCATCAGTAAAAATTTGGATGTGGTTTGGCCAAGAAGAATCAGCTTTTGAAAAGAACGTCTGATTTATTTGATTGGAGGACATTTTAGGAGTTTTACCGATACCGATATTTTCAAAGACGGTTGGGGAGAATTGCAAGATTTCCAAAGAAAGGTCATAAACAGCGGATGGAAAGGGGTAACGTTTAACGCCAAACTGAGTCATGTAATTACTGTAACTGTTGCATAAATAAGGACTCGATTTATTTTTCCAGTAACCGTTAACGTGATATAGGTTACGTAGTATGGGTAAATTTTTCAGCAATGGATGATCAGTGAAAGTCCGTTTTTTAATAAAGAAGGAATCAGAAAGATATTGTCTTCTAATCTTTAGTGGCATATCAACACATTCCACCTGGAGAGAGTTGTTTGGAGTGGAGGGCATTGCGCCAACCAAGAGCCTTAAAGATTTTGTTTGTACAGCATCCAGCTTGTTCACCAAGGTTTTGGATATTGGAGTCAATAAAAAGCTACCGTAATCTAAGTGGCTGCGAATTAATGCATTGTATATGTTCTTCATAGAGGAAGGGTGGGAGCCCCAAGAGGTGCCAGAGATCGCTCTAAGTATATTTAAACCTCTTTCGCATTTGGCCAGTGTATGAGTTACGTGAGGGCTCCAGGTCAATTTCCTATCTAAAGACATACCCAAAAATTTAACCTCTTCGCACTGAGGGATTATATTTCCGTTAAGCTCTACAGAAATAGATGGGTTCACGTGCTTTCTGGAGAATGATACAACTCTCGACTTTTGAGGGGATATGAATAAGTTATTCCGTTCCATCCATGAATTGACAATATTTAAGGCTTCTGTCAAAGCTCTTTCAGCACATATATTATTTTTATTAGTAGTATATATTGCAATATCATCCGCGTATTGAATCAATTGACAGTCATCAGGTATCTTGGGGAGGTCTGAACAATAGACGTTAAACAAGATAGGGCTTAAAACTGACCCCTGAGGAAGGCCCTTCCAGACCACCCTGTGGTCTCCAGGGACGTCTCCGCTCACTGAAATGCTTCTCTCCGTAAACATGCGAAAGATCAATGTGGCAATTTTGTGAGGGATACCGAGACTTACAAGTTTTTTGAAAAGAAGAGGGATAGAGACATTGTCGAAAGCAGATGTTATATCAAGGAATACGACCGACATCGGATTTTTCTTAGTAAAAGCAATCTGGATATCCGTGATCAATACACTCAAATTATCTACACAAGACAGTGACTTTCTAAAACCAAACTGTGTAGAAGGTAGTATAGAGTTGTGTTCTATATACCAAACCAGTCTGCTTTTCAAAATGTGTTCCAGAATTTTCATGGCGCATGCGGACAAGGCAATGGGCCGGTAGGAGGAAGCGAGTTTAGGATTTTTTCCAGGTTTTAAGATGGGAATAATTAACTGGTGTTTCCAAGAGTTGGGAATGTTTCCCGAAGATAGTATTTTGTTGAGAAGGTCGAGAAAGGATTCGATAAAGATGTCAGGAGCTTTCTGAAGGAAAGCGTACGGAATTTTGTCTTCACCAGGAGATGAATGCCTTACCGATAGTAGGCAGAGCTTTAGTTCATACATATTTACTTTTTCTAACAATCTATTGTTATTTTGAGGAAGATTTCTGTTATTTATACAAGGGGGAATTAGTTGGTCCAAGTTAGGGGCAGTAGGAGGAGCTAAATTATTTAAAAACTCTGAAAGCCAGTCAGAAAGAGGAGCAGAAGCTCTAGAGGTCTGGAAGGAACCCTTGAAGCGTCTGATCATATTCCAAACATGTGAAGGGGGAGAATTCGGGGACAGAGAAGAGCAAAAGGTCTGCCAACTCTGTCGCTTTTTAGCTCGTAGTTTTTTTTTACCTTGGCTTGTATGGCCTTTGCCTGTATAAAGGAGTCTGAATCAATTTTTTTTCTAAAGTTTCGCATAGCTTGTTTTCTTTCAGTGATAAGATCAGAGCACTCCTGATCCCACCAAGGGGCATTTTTCGTGTGTTTGCTGGATTTATTTCTAGAGGGAATGCTGTTATTAGCCGCCTCGTAAATAATCTGTGTCAGGTCATCATAATGCTTTTGGACAGGAGACTTGGACGTATCTCCGATTTTAGACATGGATTCCTTTACAATTTCGGCAAATCTAGCCCAGTTTGCCCTTTTTGTACTGTATAATTGTCTGCTGTAAGAAAACTTTCTGGATGGAGCTACGGATAGAGTAACAAAAATTGGGTAGTGGTCGCTAGAAAACGGGTCGTCTAGGATACTCCAGCTTGATGAACAAGCCAGATTGCCAGTACAAATTGTTAAGTCCACTGCACTTGGATTCTGATTAGGGGAAGACAGTCTGGTTGGTGAACCGTCATTCAGGATGCATAGGTCATGCTTATCTACAAATGACAGTATTTGGTTACCCGCTCTGTCAGTTAGGGTATTTCCCCAGGCAACAGCATGGGCATTGTAGTCTTCGAGCAGGAAAAATGATGTTGGTAGTAAAGGGACAATCGAGTTGAAATAATTACTGTCAAATCCACCATTTGGGGGAATATATACAGAGACGTAACCAATACCGTCAATGCAGACAGCGATTATTTCGAAAAAGGGATTGCTTGGAATTGGAATAAGATCACAATGGAGAGATGATTTCACCAATATGGCTACTCCACCTCCCCTGCCCTCAACTCTGTCATTTCGAAAGACAGAGTAACCAGGAATATTATAGGTATAATGTGGTTTGATCCATGTTTCGTTTAAAGCTGAAAGGTGAATAGAGAATTGATTTAATATATGTATAATATCTGATTTGTTGGAGATTGCGCTTCTGCAGTTCCACTGAAGAATATTCGATTGATTATTATCTGACATATTGAATTATTAGTAGGTAATAAACGTTTACTAGAATAAATAGTTTGAATTCGAAATAACAAATAGCATTCTCCAACGAAATGTTGAGAATATTGTTTGTCTATTCTTTTTCTATAATCGTTTTAATAAGAGGAAGTATTTTTGAAGTGAACATATCAGATTTGTTAAAAATAATATCAAGCTACAGCTCTAGGGCTGATTTCAAAGAATTTGTCTCATCGGTGGAAGATTTTGAAATGTAATTTTTGAGAGATGAGGAACTCTCATTTGAGATTTCGTTATCGGATGGTGTTGAAGTGAATGACCCTGGAGTTTTAAGAGCACATCCTGGAGTTAGATTCCCAGCCTGCCCGTTAGTGTAAAAAAGGTTGTCTATGTAAGATTTATCATTATACAGAGGTGAAACTTTTTTGAGAGGAGCTGAGTTAGCTTTAGTCGAGATTGTAACTCGTCGACTAGAGTTTAGGGAATTATTAGGAACTTGGACTGGGGGGAGTTTCCCTTCTAAGGGCTTGACGATTTCACTATAGGGTTTGCTAGATTTCGGGAAGAGCTTAACAGCCTGGGCGAACGATAAGTTGTCCGCAGCCATAACCTTTTTTATGTCTCTTTGCATTTTTAGTTCGGGACAACTAGAGTGCACAGCACTATGATCTCCATGACAGTTAGGACACTTCACCTTTTTAGAGGTGCAATTATCCTTGTTATGTTCAGTGGAACTACAGATTGCGCATCTGGGTTTGGATCGACAATTTTTCCTTAAGTGCCCAAATCTAGCACAAAGGTGACAAATTATAGTAGGTTCAGAGTATAGTTCTACTGGTAAGGAGTTTTAAAATAAGTTAATGTTTTTGGGCAAGATTTGCCCGCGGAATGTCAGAATACAAGTAGTTGAAGGGACCCATGATATTTTCTTAGTGTCTTTGTCAACTTTTTTCCTATTAAGTCGGCGGGCTTTTAAAACTTTAATCGAGGATCCAAATGTGGAAGAATTTTCAACGATATCAGATTCAGATAATTCCAGGGGAATATCTCTTACTAGTCCTGATTTAACCAACTTATAAGTCGGAATAAAGGCCTTCAATTTGTTTTCAGAGACAAAGGTCGATTTAACGAACTCGTTTGCAGATAAATAATTATTAAATGTTAGAGAAATTTTATATCTGTTTTCGGCTCTAATGCATTCAGGTTTTATGCAGAGAAAGTTTCTCCTGTATAAGAAATTCCCGAATGTTAGCGGATGCAAATGAGTGTCGTCAGCGTTCTGAACAAACACGACAAACGGCCCGGGAATATCCGGTGTATATAACAGTTCATTTTGGATCATATTGCTCGTGTTCTGAGCAAGAGAAACATCTTTGTCTTTAATTGTATTTTCAGAGTTAGTTTGAGCAAGTTTACGTTTTTTCCCCAACTCTGGAGGGTCAGAGACCGATGAAATCACCCCAATATCAGGGGGGATCTCACCTCCATCGCGTTCCTCCATTTTTTAACGTCACATATAATAATATTCACAAGTGATTTAAATACAAAATAAAGAAACAAAAATAATAAAGAAATAATAATGACGTATTTACGTACCGCGCCGTCCCGATGCAACAATAACGTCGCACGGGACAAACAAAACAAAATAATATAAAAAAATAAATGTACAGTAATTTAAATGGTGTTAAACTAACTACAAAAATAATATCTAAATAAATAGAAAGATAGTAAGAATTAGTCAAAAAGAAATAGAAAAAAAAAGCTTATCGAGTGTAGAAAAAATCAAATTCCAATAGTAGTTGAATTCACGCAGCACAAAACACGTCCAGCGGGGAACTCGTTTCACCGTACTCTCATAGTTATAATACAATGCACTTAAAAATTATAAGAGATTCATTATGCTAATGAAATACAAACAAATTTATTTTACATTACAGTAATTGTATATAACTGAAAAAATTAAATTAAAAATAGAATACAATTATTTTCGAAGTATTATTATAGAAATATTGCAGTTAGTAAAATAATTAGAAATACAACAAATTGAATCAGATATATATATATATATATATATTGTAGCATGTATTTTTGTTATGAAGCTTCACCGTCTCATAGTACGGAATATTATTTATAAATTTCAAATATTGCTATGCATACCTACCCCTATACTAACAGGTATGCATCTATATATAATTTGGTTTCTGTTGAACGCGCGTGTAAGCACGTAGTCCACAGGTGCTGTTGCCAAATGTTAATATTATTGCACGAGTGCAAGTGGAATGGATGCCTATGCATTTCACTCACTCACTTTCTCTCCACCCCTTTTTTAATTATTTGCGACGCAGATTATATTCCGAGGTTGTCAGACGTTCGCTACTGAGTATGGTGAATGTGAGAGGCAGATATCTTCCATCTCTCTCACCCATGGTCACATGATCAAGGACCTGTTGACCCAAGTAGAAAACGACCGTTAAGTATTTTTTTCCTTTGTTTCAAATTATATTCTATAAACTCACTTGGAGGGAATCAGACGTATAAATTTTGGAGTACTCCCTGATAGTTGGAGAAACTCAAACAATTTTACCGCGATTTCCTTAGAATCCAACCAATTATATTCATAGATACGAAAAGTGATTATTATTGTTGTTTTAGAAAGAATGAACAAACTTTTTATATAATTGATTGTAAATTTGATACAATTACTGTCGTGAATTACGTGATAAATCTGAACTTTTGTATATTTTTCCAATTTCCTGTTAAACGCAATAAACAAGTGTTTCTTAAATTATCTAACAACATCTTTGATTAAAAATCATCATCTCCTCCTGGATCGAACTTCCAAAGACCAGAGAGTTCGGAGTCCGCTCTACCAACGCTAGCCGAGGCAAATATTCATGGTTAAAAGAAGAAGAGAAACTGAAGCAGATTCCACTCCGACCAGAAAACACGTAACAATTATGGCGCTTTCCAACGTGTGAGCATCAAATCCAGAACGAGCTGATGGCAATGCGAGCAGCGTCAAGATTCGAAGACATCCAGAGGAACCTTGTCTGCGTCTCCCTTGACTCACATAGATGCCGGACAGGAAATTGGTGAGCGAAACGTAATTAATAATCCAATTCTTTTCAAAATCACTAAATAATGCAATAACACAGTGTTCTGGTGTTTAAAGTTTTTTTTGATAATGGTGTATTAAGTTACCTTTTTTCCTTTTCTTCTCTCTTGAGTATTAGCAAGTTCTATTATCTCAATTTAAATTTCTGCAATTGCTAAAGTTTTGTAGTGGGCCAAAAGCCATAAAATTTTGCAATACCTACAGATAAATTCAGCCGACGGCAACTAGAAAAGTTTTTTTTGTTTTGTTGCAATTTTTCTTAAAAATTTTTTTAATTTTTTTTATTTTTTTTTGCATTTGGGTACTCTGTTCTGCCACAATAATTCAATAACTTTCCTTGAGAAAGGGTCTTTCTCCCTTGAATGTTGGATAAGTGAGTGAAGTCGAGATAAAACTTCGATAATTTTAATTTTTTTTGACTTTCTTGTGATCGAATATTCCCGACGGTAGTCAAAGTTTGAGATAGTCACACTCCGGTAGTTTTATTTGTTAATAATGTCATCCCTGGTCGATCGAGTTATTCCGCGTGTGGAGAGGGCGACATGCAAGACACTTTCTAAAGCACTGTTGAATAGAGGTATCCAGCCAGATGTAGGTATTGAATCTCTGCGAAGGCAATGCAGACTTTTCAATTCTAACTTATTGTCTGATGTGGGTCAGCGTGACAATCACCCTTCGGAATTGTTAGGTATCCAACGCCCTGATAGCCTCTCGGAAATTAATCCACCTCGTGATAGTTTTGTACCTTCTTCTCCGCCCACTCAAGCCGTGACAATGATAAATACTAATGTTTCCAATGATTTAATTATTACACCGGTTCGTAGAAATTTAGATAGACCCAATCCTACAGTTAGCCAATCACACATCATACATTCAGTAAATTTTAGTTCATGGCCAGTTCAACATTATTCCGGTGTCGAGGATGTTAGGGATTTCTTTTTGAGATTGGAGGAAATTTCCCGAGCTCGAAATTTTCCAGTGGAAAACCTAGGCCCCGCCTTGCCTGAATTTTTGGAGGGAAAAGCACTCACCTTCTACCGGACATTTTATAACAGTGTTAAAACTTGGACACAGCTTAAACAATCGTTTATCAAGCGCTTCGATTTGCCTGATGCTGAAGGCAACAGACGATTGGAAATCTTAACTGCATCACAGCAACCTTTGGAGAGTGCTAGTGATTACATTTCACGTATAACCCTTTTGAATCAGTCCTTACAGTCTCCATTGCGTATGTCAGATATCCTAAAGGCCATCAGAAAGGGATTAGATAGCAGATATGCCAGTGTATTAGTGTCCAGGCGACCGAACTCAATTGCTGAGCTGGATGAAGTTTGCACGGAATTGGAGTGTGTTTCGGTTGCAGTTCCAACCCGCTCTCCCTCTAAAGTTAAGATAGTAAGGAAACACCCTGTTCAATCAATTTCTTCTCAACAGCCTTCTGCTCCTATGATTAAATGTTTTCACTGCGGACGTATAGGTCACATTGCTCGAAACTGCTACTCTAAGTCAGGGCCCAGTGCCAATAATGCTCATTCATTTCAGTTTAGGAAACCCTTCAATCCTGTGCCACGCCAACGCTTACCTGACGTGAGTAAACCGCCTCCCCCACTTAGAAATTCAAAAAACGAATAATGAATCCTGCAATTTTCCCGAGCCCAGAGACCTCAGCTCGCGAAAGATTGTCGTGGATTCAGAGTGTTAAATTGTTCTTTTCAACATTGCAGGTCAATAAAGTTTCCGTAATAAACGAGAGAGATCGACGCCCTTATTTGCTATTTTCTATCTCTCAAATACAACTCCGAGCCTTGCTTGATACCGGATCAGCTTGTAATGTCCTAGGGGGTCAGTTATATCGGTCTTTTGTCGAAATAGGGTTCCGTCCTGAATATTGTCAGCAAAATATTCGTGGGGTTGACAATAATTCCATAAGATCTATAGGTACCATAGTTTTGCCACTATGTTACAACAATAAAATTCAGCATGTTAAATTTGTTATTGTTCCTTCCATTCCTGACCAATTCATTTTGGGTTCACCCTTTCTGGAAAAGTCAGGAATAATTCCTCGTTTGTTCCCCACTAAAACCCATGTTACGGTAGCATCCATATCTGATCAACAGTCGTCTAATGTAGATTCAGCTCCTAAATGTCTTAACTCCATAAGCGATTTAACAGTGTCGCAGAGGAAAATTTTGGATGACCTTATGAATGAATTCGAGAATGTTTCTTTTGAGAAAATGGGTTTGGGTAGGACGAATGTAGTTTCTCATGTCATTGATACAGGTGATAATTTGCCCGTTAAACAGAGATTATATCCAGCTTCCCATGTACGACGAATTCAGATGTGTCAAGAGGTAGATAAAATGATAGCTTTAAAAATAATAGAACCTTCACGTTCCCCTTGGTTAAATTCCTGCTTCTGTGTACCAAAATCCGATGGCACAGCTAGATTCGTTCTCGATCCTAGAAGATTGAATGAGGTCACAGTCTCAGACTCTTATAGACTCCCTAATATCAACCATATGTTGGATAATCTGAGAGACACCAAGTTCTTAACCACCTTAGACTTGAGCTACGGCTTCTGGCAAATTCCTTTGAGTCCAGAAAGCAGACCTAAGACAGCCTTCTATGTAGAATCCAAAGGGATGTACCAGTTTGTTACCTGCCCGTTCGGCCTTAAAAACGTGCCCGCCGAAATGCAGAGAATTATGGATAAGCTTTTCTCCGATTTGGGACAACGAGTATTTAGTTTCCTTGATGATGTTCTGATTTGTAGTTCAGATTTTGATTCCCATATTTCCACCTTACGAATTGTTCTCCAGCGCTTGAAAGAAGCCAACTTGACAATTAGGCTCAGTAAATCCGTGTTTTGTAAATCATCGCTTAAGTACCTCGGTCATATTATTGACAGGGAGGGAATTCATACGGACCCAGATAAGATTAGTGCTATGAAGAATTACCCAAGACCATCCACCAGTAAAGAAATCCGCTCATTCTTGGGCTTAATGTCTTATTACAGGCGTTTCATTAAGGACTTTTCCAAGATTGCTTCTCCCTTGACTCGCCTCACGAGTAATAAATTTAACGGTAAAAAATTCGAATGGTCAAATGAAGCTGAACTTGCCTTCCAAGCCTTGAAACAAGCAATGATTTCCGCTCCAATCCTCAAACCACCAGACTATTCCCTTCCGTATACATTGACGTGTGATGCAAGTGGAGTTTCCTTGGGCAGCTTCTTGTCCCAAAAAGACTCAAATGGAGTTGAATATATAATTGCTTATCATTCACGTAAATTGTCCGGTCCAGAACGAAAGTATAGTACCACGGAGAGAGAACTTCTCGCCATAGTAGATTCTATACAACACTTTAAAGGCTATTTAGACGGAGTACACTTTACAGTAGTCAGTGATCACGGATGTTTAAAATATCTAAACTCAATTTCTTCACCTTCTGGTAGGTTAGCCAGATGGGCTTGCCGACTTTCACAGTTTGATTTCACTTTTGTATTTAAGCGTGGCTGCGAAAATAACCTTGCCGACGGATTGAGCCGTATTCCTGTTTCTAGTCTATCTGTTCCAGAACCGTTTGAAAATATTATAGACCCCTGGTACAAAAAAGTGTACAATTCTTGTCTTCAAAAACCCCAATCGTTCACTAATTTTATGATAAATGATGGACACTTGTATCGTTATTCTAGGTATAAAAAAGATTCCTTGTCTAACTCTCCCACTCACCTTTGGAAATTGGTTGTCCCTGCGTGTAAGATAGAAAGTCTCATATTGGACTACCATAAGGGAAACTGTCATTCTGGAATGGAAAAAACCTACGAATTTATTTCCCGTACATACTTCTGTAAACGATTATTACCTCTTGTTAGACAGGTTGTGAATGAGTGTGAAA
Source organism: Mystacides longicornis (assembly GCA_963576905.1). NCBI lineage: Eukaryota > Metazoa > Arthropoda > Insecta > Trichoptera > Leptoceridae > Mystacides > Mystacides longicornis. Next base: position 4,562,636 of record OY756439.1, on the reverse strand, counting down.
TATGCAAGGCCTACAAGTATAATAACCAAATGCCCCATGGTCTTATGAAATACCCTAAAAAAATTGAACGTCCCATGGAAAGTATATCTATGGATTTCATAGGTCCCTTACCGCTGAGTCATAAGCGAAACCGTTACATTTTCACTGTAGTTTGTAATTTTAGTAAAATAACTTGGGCATTTCCTCTCCGAGCCGCAAATACCAGTAGTATAATTCAAATCTTAGACGAAAGAATCTTTAAAGTCTTTGGAATCCCTCGACAGATTGTTTTAGACAACGGAAAACAGTTTGTTTCTCGACAGTTTAAAGAATTCTTACACTCCCACGGAATAAATGATCTTAGATATAACGCATATTTTCATCCCCAACATAATGTCTCCGAAAGATATAATCAGTCTCTAGTAACCTTGTTGGCAATATTAGTGGAGGAGGACCAACGCAATTGGTGTAAACATCTTCCAAAAATCTGTTCTTGTTTAAATTCTATGACTAACATTGCTACCGGATATTCTCCACATTTTTTGATGTTCGGTAGAGAGTACATTCCCCACGCCTCTTTTTATAAGCCACTACAGATAAATCATGATTCCCCGTCTGAAACATTTGATCCCTTAAAACAAAGATTGAATGACATTTCCACCTTAGAAAATCTATATAATAAAGTCTCACAAACGTTAGTACAAGCTTTTAATAAAAATAAGGACCGTTATAATTTGCGTCGTAAAGACATATTCTTGTCAATTGGTCAGCTGGTATGGAGAAGATCTCATTATCTCTCAAATGCTTCCCAATATTTTTCAAAAAAATTAGCTCCTCGCTTCATTAAGTCTCAGGTAGTACGTAAAATATCAAGAACAATTTTTGAACTAAAGGATTGTGATAGTGGATCCATCGGTAGGTTCCATACGAAGGATATAATAAAGTTGTAGTTTAGGTTTTATCATATCTTGATTTATGGTTAAAGGGCTCCTGAGGACCCGTTCCCTTACGTTTATTATCTTTTAACACCCTGACTAGTCTCGTACAGTCAGAATCATAAGTCAAATTGGGCTCACCCCAATACATGTGAATTTTGTTTAACAAAGAAATTCTAATCAAAGTATATTCAGAAATCCTAAGTGTGCCTCCTGGAACCCAACCTTCTGTTGGCTATTCATTTGGGAGGAGCAGGGCGAGAATTCCAAGTATACGATCCTACTTGGCATCTCTCTTCCTTGTGGTCCAGTATAATAGCTTACTTCTTGCTTCAGGCTATCATATTGGGACAACCCACGTTTAAATACTGTTTTACCCGGTAAGAAGCATGATCTCCACCTTTTTTTTTTTATTTTTTTTTTTGTTGCACTAAGTGTAACTTCATGTTTTTATTAATTATTTTTTTTCGTCTAACGACTTGAACTCGGTACGCCTTCTCATTAGAATACCGTGTTCCATGTCCGAGGATGTAGGCTAAGTAATGAAAGACTTCTTTTAATTATGTGAATTCCATTAACATGTCTTCTATACCACCCACATCCCTGTAGGTTGTCGAGTGATTTTTATAATTAAAATTATCTCAAATAACTTGTAGAAGAATTACGTCCTAGGTTCCTTTTTGTGACTGTAGTAAATAAAAATACTTCCCAGAATATCTTAATAGATAAATGTTGTGACGTTACCCCGCTCCGCTTTTCATATTGCAACTTCACATCACTAACAAAAATGTGTGTTCTCTCCTTCATTAAATTGGTTTTTCACTCACTAATCGTGTTGCGCTCCCGACACACAGCTCCGCCCAGAGCCGGCGAGTGAGCGAGATGGCATGTTTTGAGCCTGTGAGAGAGTGGTTCTGACATATCACTCATTACGTAAACTTCCGCAGCTGTTTACGAATTGCACAGCCCGCCCCGTAAAAACTTCCATGCCCGCCGCTAGACCCAGCTCCCGACCTACAAAACTTCCATGCGCGCCGCATCACGGCTAACCAGTGTCCTAGAAGCGCGTCAGAATATCGACTCTTTTCATAAATTCCCCACTAATATTTTTTTTTTGTCGAATACGTTTTGTTTACTGGGTCAGTGTAATTCTAGGTGTCCTATATAATTTCTAGTTTGGTATTGAGCACGGATACTATTCTGTGTTGTTGTCTTTCGCTTCTGCGATTGTTAATATTTTTTTTTTGGACGTTATTTGTAGTCATGATTTATCCACATGGAACTATTCCTTCTTCATGATATTACCATAATCGTAGTAATACCTTCTATATTGTTTTGTTACATACAGGGTCAAATTAGTTATTCGCTTCTTTTTTTTTTGGAATGCTCTATTCAGTTCACCTAGATCTAATCGCACCCGTTAAGAAAATTTGTGCGAATCATAAACTTGGTACACTCTCAACCTTCCTATTTTTTTTTTTGAGAGCTGTAAATGAGCGAAGCACACTTGTGAGAATGTGTGTTGAAGGAATTTTTTTTTTTGTACATTTCTGGTTATGCCAGGCTTGTAAATCTGTGCTATGATAAGCGCAATAATAAACTTTGGTACACTCTCAACCTTCTTAATTTTTTTTGAGAGCTGTAAATGAGCAATGCACCCTTATGATAATGTGTGTTGAATGAAATTTTTTTTTTTTTGGTACATTTCTGGTTATGCCAGGCTTGTAAATCTGTGCAATAATAAGCGCTATCTGATGTATAAATGACATCTTTCGTCACAGCATTGTTGGCTTAGAGCAAACATCAATTTCAATGAATCTTTTTTTTTGTGTTCCTAATTAAGGCCACAAATCTTCTTAATTATTAGTTAATATTTTAGTCGACTCATAACGTTAGTCTACTGATAATTTGTAGTTACTACTTCTCTAATAATCTTAGACAATTTTTTTGAGTTGCAACTCGTTTTTTTTTTTATTTAAGTATATTCTTAACTTTTCTATTCGATTGAGATGAGGACGCTCGGATCAGTCTTATACAACTTTGGCATACTCAAATCTTTCTCTCTTGTCAAGAGGTAAGATAATATTTTTTTTGCTGTTTTGGTTTATTATTGGAATTTTCCTAGTTTATTCCACGTATTTTTCCCAAACTAGGTGGCGCTCCAAAACTTAGTATTGTGTCCTAATTACCAGGACAACAGCTAGCATGAAGTTTAACATCTCTTCTTACTTGTCGATCCGTAATCTTTGGGCAACGGATACCTTTCTTTTATATATATTTTTTTTTTGAAGTGAATTTCTTTCTTTGCAGGATACTCTTATGCAATTGTAAATGATATAATTTTTTTTTGTACAAACACCAGAACATTTAAATTAGTTCTCTCCAAATCTTTGAGCTACAAGCTAACCTTAGGAGTGCTCTTAAACTAATCAGTGAACAGTGAAACTAAATCAGTGGACATTTCTCACTTTGAGAAATGTTATGGGCATTTTAAAATCAAAATTAATAATAATCTAAGTGAGCACTATAAGATACTCTTAAGAGATGTCCTTGATGAAGGAAAAATATTGTACAATATATTTTTTTATTTATATTTTTTTTATGTTTATGTTTACTATTCTGTCACCTTCTACTTCTTGACAGTTGGATTGTTAATTGTATTAATTAATTTTAATAATTTTTTTTTTGTGGAATTATTGGATTGCAGTCTCTGCTTTGAACCATTATTTAATAAATTTTTTTTTGTGTTGTTTGTCTAACCGTGTGATAGTAATTATTGATGAATAAATCTAGGAGTGAGAGGTTATGAATGAAGGCCGTTAGGGATGGATGAATAGGTAAGAAAGGGTGACAAACAATTTACCAATCTAGGTTCTACTCTTCATGAGGGTTGTCCCATGCTTCCACAATCAAATTTTCTTCTCATGCCATCTTTAACTCCTTATCTATATGTATGAGAATATAAATTTTTTTTGTTTTATACCTAATTACTAAACTAGGGTATCTATCTTTGGTATACCCCTTACAACTTTGGAACTCTTGAAGTTAAATGTTCAAGGATTATTCTAAATTCCTTGATCCTACCTTATTGGATCAGTTACTCCTTAAGAGATTTTTATGTACTCAAAATCTTCTTTTTTTTCTTTTTTTTTCTTTTAATAACTAAAAATCGATTTGTAGCATGTATTTTTGTTATGAAGCTTCACCGTCTCATAGTACGGAATATTATTTATAAATTTCAAATATTGCTATGCATACCTACCCCTATACTAACAGGTATGCATCTATATATAATTTGGTTTCTGTTGAACGCGCGTGTAAGCACGTAGTCCACAGGTGCTGTTGCCAAATGTTAATATTATTGCACGAGTGCAAGTGGAATGGATGCCTATGCATTTCACTCACTCACTTTCTCTCCACCCCTTTTTTAATTATTTGCGACGCAGATTATATTCCGAGGTTGTCAGACGTTCGCTACTGAGTATGGTGAATGTGAGAGGCAGATATCTTCCATCTCTCTCACCCATGGTCACATGATCAAGGACCTGTTGACCCAAGTAGAAAACGACCGTTAAGTATTTTTTTCCTTTGTTTCAAATTATATTCTATAAACTCACTTGGAGGGAATCAGACGTATAAATTTTGGAGTACTCCCTGATAGTTGGAGAAACTCAAACAATTTTACCGCGATTTCCTTAGAATCCAACCAATTATATTCATAGATACGAAAAGTGATTATTATTGTTGTTTTAGAAAGAATGAACAAACTTTTTATATAATTGATTGTAAATTTGATACAATTACTGTCGTGAATTACGTGATAAATCTGAACTTTTGTATATTTTTCCAATTTCCTGTTAAACGCAATAAACAAGTGTTTCTTAAATTATCTAACAACATCTTTGATTAAAAATCATCATCTCCTCCTGGATCGAACTTCCAAAGACCAGAGAGTTCGGAGTCCGCTCTACCAACGCTAGCCGAGGCAAATATTCATGGTTAAAAGAAGAAGAGAAACTGAAGCAGATTCCACTCCGACCAGAAAACACGCAACAATATATATATTAATAAGGATATGAATGAAGGTAAGCAAAATCGACAATAACGAAGCAAATATGAGTCGACCTAATGCACAAGGTCCTATTGTAATCCTAAAAATTCTAAAAATTATGCGGAAAAAATAATATATAAGGATATATAAAAAGAAGAAATTAAATTATATGAAATATTTTGAGTTAGTATACGAGGTATGTGTTCCATCTTTCAGTCAGTTTCGGCGTTTGTCGGTCAAAGGCTGCACGGACTAAGGCGTTGCAGTGTACCATCAATTTGGCTCTAGTACCATAGACTTTTTGCCTCATTGTTGCTCGGAAGTCCTTTGTCCTACCCTCGGTGAACATCTGCGATGCGCTGCTGTACCGTCTGTATCCAAATAGTATGCGATAGGCGTCATTGTACTGCACTCTTAATTTGTTTATGGTAGCAAGTCTGTAGTTCGTCCATATTTGACACGTGTATAAGTTCGTGCAAAATGCATTAAATAGAATTCTTTTAACATGAGCACTACATTTAAAAAATTTCCTAGCTAACATGTTGGATATTATACTTATGCTGCGTCTTTGTCTCTCAATGTCGTCATCGTCTGTCAGGTCACTTCTTATTATATGTCCTAGGTATTTGACTGTTTGCGTCTGTATAAGTGTAGTACCATTAAGTTGTACTGATATTATTTTCTCCTCTGATCCATTCCATCGGAAAACCATTAACTCCGTTTTTTTGGCGTTATACGTCATATTGTGTTCACCGGCATAGGCTTCACAGAGTTTGATGAGCTTTCTCAGTCCCTTGATTGACGGAGATAGTAATACCATGTCATCTGCATAACACACATGATTTGCTGGTACATCTCCTAGATGGCATCCGATCCTCGAAGTGGAGAGCCGCTGGCTAAGGTTATCCATGTAAACGCTAAACAATACTGGTGACATGCATCCACCCTGTCTTAGTCCGGTCCTCAGGTACATTGCCTTAGACATTTCGTCATTCCATTTGACAAGATTCATTTGCTTACTGTGCCATATGCTCAAGAAAAGATTAATAATACTCTTAGGAATATTCCTCTCTTTAAGCTTTTCCCAAAGAAGTTGGTGACTGACTTTATCGAAAGCTTTAGAGAGGTCCAAGAAGCATGCATATGTAGTTGTCTTGTTCTTCAGATATCTCTGAATAATCTGTTTTGCGGTGTATATTGCATGATCTGTAGATAATTCGGATTTGAAACCCATTTGACTGTCATTGGTTTGCAGCTTATGTTGAATCTTTTGTAGGATAACTTTTTCTAATATACGTGCAGTAGTGGTTGACAACGATATCGGTCTATAGTTAGCAGATGAAGTCAAGTCTAACTGGGCTGATTTGGGTATAGGCGTTATAATTGTTTTCGTCATATTTTCTGGTAGGAAACTGTGTGTTATTATCAAATTGAAAAGTTTTGACAGTACTTTTTTAGGGTACACACCTCCATTTTTAAAATGCTCTATACTTAAGTTGTCGTGACCCGGACTTTTACCAGATTTCATTGATTTCATAGCAGACTCCACATCACTTTCTTCTACGAGAACTTCTTCCTTTTCGTACAGTAGTGAAGTGTATGGCTTTGGTGTATCCGTTCCTGAGATGTCACAGAAGATATCCCTACACTTGTTTGCTATTTCTTCGGCATTTTCGCATCCATCTATGCGACCGACATTACTTCTCTTTGGCTTCAACAATTCGTTGCTTTTGGTCCAGAATTTCTTAAACCGTTTGTTTGTAGCTTTCTTTACAATATTATCCATATTTTCTTGTTCGGTGTTTCTCTGAGAATGCTTCAACGCCTTTTTAAACTGTCCTCTAAGGTTTCGTCTTTCGTCAGCAGCCCGTCCTTCTGATGGTCTTCCTTCATCAATCCAGTTCCGTAATGCTTCTCTCGAACGTTCGTAGTGCTCTACTACTTGGTTATTCCATCCATCTTTTATATATTTTTGTTTTCCTGTATTATTTTCTGTGTTAAAAGCTACACGAGCAGCTTTTCTGATAGCCCCCACGATGTCTTCATATAAGATTCTTATAGCTGCAATGTGCTCCTGATCTGTACAAGGTCCCATATTTGTGCTACATGGGGTGTGGATATATCGATTTTGAGAAATTTTATTCAAAAATCCTTCAACCACGACCTTGTAGCGGTTAACCTTATTTATATTTTCGCCATTCCATCTTGCGTAGTCTACATTCTTTTGTTTAGTAACTAGCGGGCACAGTTTTTTCACTTCAATTGAAAGGTTCTTCTCCCCTTGGCCTCACTTGGGACCATAGTACCTCCTTACCTCTTCCTTCTCGACCTCAGAAGAATCCTTGATGAAGACGTGGGCAGGAACACACTTAGGGGTGAAGCACTTCGTGATGAATTCCTCCCAGAGAGAGAGAGAGAATAGATGTTGGAAGAACTTAATTACTTATTAGATTGAAGCACTTCATGATGAATTCCTCATAGAGAGAGAGAGCATAGAGGTTGGAAGAACTTAATCACTTATTAGATTGAAGCACTTCGTGATGAATTCCTCATAGAGAGAGAGCATAGAGGTTGGAAGAACTTTAATTACTTATTAGGATTGCTCGGCTAGCATATTTCAGAAAAGTATTTTCTTATGACTTTTTATGTAAAACTTTTAAGTATTCATTTGATAGAGCACTTTGTCCAGGGATGATCGTGAAGGTCCGCAAAGACTCAGACCTGACACCCTCAATTCTTCAGGAAAAGTCACTTTACTTTAAAAACAACAGACTTTATTCACGCATTATGGTTTTGCAGTTTATAATTACAATCAGCACAAACAATTTATGAATCACCAATTTTATAAATAATACTTAATGAATATTTAGGGTTATACAATTTTCATATTTTAACTTTAAGCCATGAAGTGGCATACTTATTGTTATAAGTAGTAACTTAAAAGTTAGTAATTTATTGTTGTATTGTGAGACACTGAGCACCGTATTATTTTTATTTAATTAATTTTTACCTTAACTGAATCTATTGTTCTATATGATATTATTTAATTCACTCGATTATTATTATTGTCCTGCAGACAACTTGGGAAATTTAATCCGATACATTACGAGTTATTTATTATTATTATAGTCTACGCGAACAACTTAGAAATATTAATTCGATTTATTACGCGTTATTTAATTCAACGGACCGGGTGCCGTGACTTACCTCGGAGGCAGTCAGATTGCAAGAGAGAGCTCTTGAGGAACTTCTAGTGGCGGCTGCCCGCACAGAGTGACCCCCACTCTAGGAAAAGATGGCGGACGTGGTTCTTATTGGACGAAATTAGACGCCCTTAAAATTATTTGTTACCAAAAGCAAGATGGCTGCATCTCACTAGACCCAATTAGAGACCAGGCAGGTACTTTTAAATTCTAGTTCCGCCTTTTCCGTGTAATTTAAAAAGGACATGATCTATCACGCATTCGAATCGTGATTCCAATACTTTGACCTCGTGGACAGATGATGCCTCATATGGCCAAGGGCGCGTGTCATCTGGACTTTGAACTCGTGTCCAAGTACCTGTCTTTGCTAGACTGTGAGAAATTATTGAGATGTTATTTTGTTTTAAAAAAAATCTAACTTTTATTTTGTTACGAAGAGATATTATTTTATACCCATTACACAATTTCACAGGATATCGCACGGTGATCGGTCCAAGAAGCATCGTAATGGATTTGCAGATTCGTTACTTTATCTTTCATACTTTCTGAAATTACACAATGGTCTAGCCACGAGGTAGTGTTGTGTGAGTCACTAACATACGTGTAAGAATCTAATGGGAGAGATTGTTGATCTGTACATATATAATCATTATTAACACAGAAGGCCGCTAGCTCGGATCCAAATATGGAAGATGGATGGGCGTTGAAATCTCCCATTATAAGAGCTTCTGAGTTTTCGTTGTCGTTTATGATCGAGTGCAGGCTAGATAGACAGTTGGTGAAATCTAAGAGGTTATCAGCATGACAAGTGGGCATATATACGGTTAGTAAAAACAGCTCCCTATTTTCTTCGGTTAACTTAATTCCAGAGATACGATTATTATTGCACATAACAGGCACACAATTTATCGTGTTTCTCCAAAGAATAGCTGTGCCACCATAGGGTCTGCCAACCAATGGGCCTCCTGACAAGTCTACAGCTGATGTACCGATTCCGTGAAAGTCTTTATGTATCCTTGTAGTCAAAGGGATCTCATTTTCTAGAAGCCAAGTTTCTTGCAGAAGTACGACATCGAAAGTGTTGCACAATTCAGCTATGAAATGGATATTCCTTTTCATAGCCTTGCAGTTAATTGATACTATTTTGAGTTTGTCTCCCTCCATTATTTCTATTTATAAATTTTCGGTACACTACACCTTCAGGCCAGAAACCTTTGTTCATGAAAACTTTGATATCTTTGCGCAGTACATCTATTTTGAATGATGCAAAGTGTGTTTCCCTACTTTGTTTTATTTTTTCGATCACAATTTTAAAATCACCTTTTGTTTTAATATAGTTTTCTACATTTTCGACACTTACACTAGTATCCAATCTTGAGATGTATAGACTTGTTTTCATCTCAGCAATTTTAAGCGGTTCTGCATTATCTGTTTGCTTCCCTGTTGCCATAATATTTCTTTTATTATTTCTCCTTTTGACTTCTATGAAGCCATCTGCATCTTTAACGGTGTATTTTTTTTGATTTTCGTGTCTTGCACGTGTTCATTCTGTTGCATGTTTTTGTCGGGCACTGGATAACGTTAGAATACACATGCACTTGTCGATCCTTCTTGCACAGAGCTTCTTCTTGTGACCACGTTTTTTGTAAGAACGTCTTTGTATGTATCCCTTTTTTCATGTTTATTTTCATGCCCTTCATCTTGATTTGTGTTATCGTGTGTTGTATAGACTACCTTCACAGCATGTCCTTCGCGTTCCTCGTCCACTTTTTCATTGTGGCTCCTTCTTAAAAGGGACATTTCATTACTAAGATCATTTGGCTCCTCACGAAGCCCATTTCTTGTTTTAAGGAGACTATGTCTTTCAGTAGACAAGTAACATCTACATGGTCGAAATTTACTGGCGGTAGTTTGTGCAGATTCTTCGCCACAAATATTGGAAGATTCTCGTCTTCAGTTTCTTTTAGGGATTTGATAATGTCGAAGAGGTTTTTGTTCTTTTTCATGTCACCCTTTCGCTGCACTTTCCTGTCAGGCACATAATTAAACAATATTTCCTTGGCCGTCTCTACCTCCTTCTCGGAGTATTGTGTAGAACATATTTGGACAATTGCCACTTCGTCCATTATCTATCTTAAAAACTATCTTAAAAACTTCTATTTATGGAGAATTATTCCTGCAAATTTCATTTGGACCCTCTAATGTTTTTCAGGGACCCTAAAATATATTTTCATTTTATATGGACCCCTTGAATGATTTTAGAGTCCCCTAATAATTCAAAGGGACCACATTGAGAACCAATTAGTGAGAAAATTTTTCGACATAATTTACCCATGCCGATGGAGCGGCCACGGGGGTCCAAAAGCTAGCCCCTAAGGTCCCCAGCTTAATCCCGATGGACTTTGGAAGTTCTTATTGAGAGCTATTTTATTAAAATAAATACCTTATATTATTGAACAATAACGGGAAATATTGGTTTCAGGCTAAACAAAGGAACCATCAGTTTATTCTAAAGTACTACAATTTTAATTATAGGTTTAAATAGTGTATAACAATATTTTTTATATCTTTATTTCAATAAATAATTTATTTTATTTAAATATCACATCAAATTATGCATTAAGGTACCTCAAATAATTTAAAAACTGGCTTTTACCACCCATATAACAAAGCTGTGTGTAAATGAAAAAATGTTGAATATTGATACTTGCACAAGTTATGAGAGCGTTTTAGCATGATCCCATTATACCAGCCAAATGAAATTTGCAGGAATAATTCTCCATGAATAGTAGAAGTTTTTAAGATAGTTTCTAAAAAAAATGTTCCGTGATATTTTTTGACTAGAGCCTTTGAAAGATTTTATAAAATTTGTACTTGGAAAAAAATTCTTGAAAAAAAATTTTTTAAACAAAAGCTATCGGGTGCTGGCTCATAGCAATAATACCTTGCGTAAGGATCACTATCGGACTATTTCCAGAAAAAAAATCATGATCGTAATCTAAATAGTTTAGTCAGAAATCCGGTTTTTATTCAAATTTCACAGAAACGTTAATAACTTTTGAACCACCCAATATCGCTGAACATACATGGGGGTCAAATCGATAGGTATTGAGGTCTTCTACCTCCCAGCTTCGGTTAACACCGTGTATATTATGTCCATAACAAGGACTGTCATTTGGGGACCTGTGGTACGACGGGCTGTTGTCCGATTTCTGAGTGCGAGAGCATCCGGTATCTAGGTGTCACAGTAGATAAAAACATTAGTGTAGAAATATTGAGGTCAGTCTATTGTGCATTGACACAGTCGGTGATCCAATATGGTATCATTGCATATAAAACATCCTGCACCCCCTCGAGATTCTGCAGAGGTCCATCATCAAAATAATACTAAGAAAGCTCAGAGATTTTCCCACGGATGTCCTCTATAGGGAGTTTGATGTCCTCCCTCTGGATCTCCTGTACAAAAAAGTTTCAGTAACACAGATATTTAAGGAATACTTTATTACTTCCTTACATGATGAACACGATGTGCAGAGAAATCCGAGGAGGGGAGTGGAATGGTACCTCGAAAACGAACCTCTGCGGGCCAACACCACTATGGTTTTCGAGAATTAATACTTACTTTTTTTACTTATTCTTATCTTTTCCATTAAAGAGCAACTGCTTTATGGTCAGAATTGCCAGATTATGCGGATGTTTAAGGGTGTTTCCTGTGATTGATGTTAAACTACTCAAAGAGTCGGTAAAGATAGCAAACTTTTATTTGTATTTATTTGTACTGTTATATATTATAATTTAAGTTTAATAAATTGTGATTTAAAAAAAAAAAAAAAAATATATATATATATATAGGTATACATTGTTCGTTATGTCAAAATCATTACCCCTAATACCAGCATAATTTCAATTGCTGTTTGGGGAATGGAATAACCTTATTTGTATTTATTTGTACTGTTATATATTATAATTTAAGTTTAATAAATTGTGATTTAAAAAAAAAAAACTTTTTAGCATAGTCAACGTTGGAGCAATAGCTTACTGCTTTCAACAAAGCCGTACATTCGGCCGTAAAAACAGATGATTCGGGGTGAAGCACAGTTTTGTAGTATATCTATTAGAGGGTGATTGGCACCGTTAATTTTTTATATCAAGAATCTATTTGCTAAACACTTCATTCTGATGTTGAGAGGCATCTCTACAGCCTCAACTTGTAAAGCGTTCACCGGTGATGACTTCATCGCTCCCAAAATCAATCTCAGACATTTAAACCAGGGATGTTGCGAATATCATCATCAGTTGATTATCCGCATCGATTTCAATATCAGCATCCGCATTAATTTATGCTGATTTTAATGCTGATGTTCAGTTCGTATCTTCTCTGCTTAAGACGGGACTTACGCTTGTCGAATATTCTCGTGAGAATTTTCGATCAATCAAATCTCTAAAAGATATCATTAAGGTAATATATTGTGCACTATCTTGCAAGTAGATGGCACCCCCATCGGCCAAATTTCCCAGCAAACAATTGTTTAGTTGTGCTGTACCTAACTTTATTATTTAGTTATCAATCGGAGACTCCAAAATAACACCGAACAACATAATAAACAAAACAAATCATGACACTAACACATAGAATCTTCAGAGCTCTAATAACAGGTATATACCGCATACCTATTTTTGAAGCAGTGTGTAAATCTATTTCTATGTATTTAACAACGAGAGAGGTGAAATATTTTGAAATATAAAAACACCCTTTGAACTCCACTCAGGTGCATAGAGAGCCAACAAGAGTTCTCCACTGCGCTCGATCTTGCGTAATGCTTATGACCCTACACACCTTGTCCAACTTCCTCAGCTCTGCCTCGAAGGAACGGAACACGATATGAGAGGGTCTTCCATGTCTTTGAGACCCTGATTGGATGGGAAAAAAGCACTCTCCTCGGTCATTCGGCATCCTCAACGCATGTCTCAGCAATGCCCATCACCTCTCCGTAATGGTGGAAGTGATGGGCCCGCGCTGGGTGCGCCGGCATATAGCGTCGCTCGTGATGCGATGATACCATTTTACACCTAAAATTCTCCTGAGGCTCTTTGTTTCAAATGCAGATACTTTTTGTGCCTGGACTTCGATCAGGTGCCAGGACTCACACCCATACAGGAGAATGGGCAACCGATGCAGGTTTAATGGCGTGAGGTGGTCAATCCCACGGCCCGATCAGATTTTTCGATTACCTGCCTCTTACAGGAAGCTCGAAAAACCAGCAAGGTGCTATTCTAAGCCGACAGCCCCACGGTTTAAATATCTCCAATCCAAATAAAAACAATAAAAAAGTAGGAGCATAGGGAGACAACAAGAGCTCTCCATTGCGCTCGATCTTAAGCTATGTTTATGACCTCATCCCACACCATGTCCAAATCCCTCAACTCTGCTTCGAAGGAGTGGAACACAGTGTGAGAGGGTCTTCCTCGTCTTCAGGACCCTGATGGGAGGAATAACAGCGCTCTCCTCGGCCAACTGTCATTCGGCATCCTCAACACATGCCCCAGCCAAGTTCATCTCCTCTCCACAATTGTAGAGGTGTGGGCCCTCAACGTCCGTGAAGTGGTGGTACCATATTATACCCAGAATTCTCCTGAGATACTTCATTTCAAAAGCTGAGACTTTTTGTGCCTCGGCTTTGGTCAGGTGCCAGGACTCACACCCATATAGGAGAATGGGCAACACACACATATCAAGGACTCACACCCATATAGGAGAATGGGTAACACACACGCATCAAACAGTTTACAATTCGTTTCGACACTAAACCAAATCTTGGTCATGTTGTTAATGGCGCCACTTGCCATAGCGATACGTATCAGCAGCTCAGCCCCGAGGTCACCAGAGGTGGAAATGGTGCTCCCAAGTACTTGACTTTATCCACCCGGGAGACCTGGTGACCATCGATGGTTATCGGTAGTTGTTTACCGGGGCAGGCATTATTTGCCATAAGCTCCGTCTTACTGACATTGACTCGAAGGCCAAGGTGTGCTGTTTCATCGCAGAGTCTTGAAACTCTCGTTTGGCCCCGCCGATCAATGAAGAAGTCAAAAGCATAGAAAGAGAGACGACAATTGAAAAATGGCAGGAAGAATGGGACACCACGACAAAGGGAAGGTGGACCCACAGTTAAAAGCAACAAATATTGTTCAACGGAATCTTACTAGGCAGAAAACTTATCAAAAAACTATGATTCTATATGGAAATGACATTAGACCATTTTATTTTTGTGCTCACGCTGCGCAATTTTTAGCAGTTAAGTCAAAATAATAATAAACAGTCACTTAGTTCTATACAATTGTGCTGAATAAAAATAAAATTGAAAATGTACTTACTGTTCCATAAAATCACAAATAATGATACACTGTGTGGCGGATGTAACCTGCTTTGCCGCCATTTTTTCAATGTTTACAAACAAAAATGCGAATATGATACGCTAATAATTTGAAAGATGATTTTTGCGCATGCAAAATATGAGTGTTGCCATTTAAAACCGTAGACAGGAGTTGTGACTTTTTCCAATTATTTCTTCTATGGTTGTGACGACGCCAGCTAAGGTAACGGAGTTGCGTTAGACGCTGAGGTGTGCAGTGGACTACCAACGGTAAGAAATATGACGTCACTAACGGACGTGCGTTACGGACTGAGTGCGTTAGTGGGGGAGTGATCCGACTTAGGACCCCTTGTTACAAGTTTTCGTATGTTAAGTGTCAAAATGTGAAGAGTGCAATAAAAGTTTCCATCTCTTTCCATGTGGTTATTCTGTCCTTATTACTGGGGGCAGGCAAGAATAACGTTATCATAGAAACTATTTCACGTATAACTTATTCTGCACTCTATTGGTAGCAATTTTGGTTATACTACGCGTATACGATGCATAAAGTTCTGGAAGAGTGTAGAGGTATATTGTTGTCTCGTTCAACGTCGCTATTACTTGTTTATACCTGGGGGTAGCCAGGAATAGCGTTGTCATAGAAACTATTCGCGTCATAACTTATTATTTGTTTTATTAGTAGCACTTTTGCTTATTACGCGCTTATTCGATGCATAAAGTTCTATTAGTACGGCTGTTAAAGTTTTAAAAAAAGAATGTAAAAAGACATTATATTAATTTTAAATATAGAATAAGAACACGCGAGGGAGGACAGAGAAATGATCGTGCGGATACTCGAGGACGTTGGGGTGGGGGAGAGGGGGGTTGTTAGAATGCAGCGTCTGGGTCGGAGGCAAACCGGCAAAATGCGTCCGATGAAGATTACCTTTGATAACGAGGACGACGTGAGGGCAATGGTTTCTCACACCCGCCGTAGATTACCGAATACAATTAAAATCAAGCACGACCTTACCCTCCTCCAGAGGCAGCAACTGAGATGCCTCTGGGAGGAGGTGGATCGTCGCAAGAATAACGTTGAAGTTCGTCTTGTCGTCAGATTTATAAATGGATCGCCAAGAATAGTGTCAAATGAGAAAAAAAACTGAGGGTGACCTCTCAAGTTTATTATCAAAACGTGAGAGGCCTAAATACTAAACTCTCAGTTTTAAGACAAAATATTTATTCACTCAACATGCCAATATTTGCTTTAACCGAGACGGTGACTGTTATGTGTGTATTTAATAGATTATTATAGACTATTGTCTATGACAACTGTCACAACCATAGAGCTACTATATCAATAGTAGGTCTATGGTCACAACCTGTTATAACATGGTTATGTATATTATAAGACGTGTGGTCTGCTTGTTGTAACTTGTGTAATTAATAATTGTGTGGATCCCAATAAAGAATAATAGTAAACAACGTGTTTTATATTGAACAGAACCCACAACATGGTGTCAGGTGTGGGGTAATTAACATAGTTACTTATTTTAAAATCATAGTGTCGCGCACATTAAGAAACATGGCATCCATTCTCAATCTAATTTCGCCATTAGAAGTGACGGGAAACGTGGCCCAGAATTGGAAAACGTGGATCGGAGAGTTCAACATGTTTATAATAGCTGCGGGATTGGATCAGGAAGCAGAAAAAAGGAAGGTTGCAATCCTTCTATCATCAATTGGTAGAAAGGCCCTGAACATCTTCCACACATTCGAACTGAATGTGGAGACGGTAAAATTAGAAGAAATAGTAAATGTTTTTACTAAGCATTTTGCGCCAAGACGTAATTTGACTGTGGAGCAATTTTAAGCGGTTCTGCATTATCTGTTTGCTTCCCTGTTGCCATAATATTTCTTTTATTATTTCTCCTTTTGACTTCTATGAAGCCATCTGCATCTTTAACGGTGTATTTTTTTTGATTTTCGTGTCTTGCACGTGTTCATTCTGTTGCATGTTTTTGTCGGGCACTGGATAACGTTAGAATACACATGCACTTGTCGATCCTTCTTGCACAGAGCTTCTTCTTGTGACCACGTTTTTTGTAAGAACGTCTTTGTATGTATCCCTTTTTTCATGTTTATTTTCATGCCCTTCATCTTGATTTGTGTTATCGTGTGTTGTATAGACTACCTTCACAGCATGTCCTTCGCGTTCCTCGTCCACTTTTTCATTGTGGCTCCTTGAGCATCCGCATTAATTGATGCTGATTTTAATGCTGATGTTCAGTTCGTATCTTCTCTGCTTAAGACGGGACTTACGCTTGTCGAATATTCTCGTGAGAATTTTCGATCAATCAAATCTCTAAAAGATATCATTAAGGTAATATATTGTGCACTATCTTGCAAGTAGATGGCACCCCCATCGGCCAAATTTCCCAGCAAACAATTGTTTAGTTGTGCTGTACCTAACTTTATTATTTAGTTATCAATCGGAGACTCCAAAATAACACCGAACAACATAATAAACAAAACAAATCATGACACTAACACATAGAATCTTCAGAGCTCTAATAACAGGTATATACCGCATACCTATTTTTGAAGCAGTGTGTAAATCTATTTCTATGTATTTAACAACGAGAGAGGTGAAATATTTTGAAATATAAAAACACCCTTTGAACTCCACTCAGGTGCATAGAGAGCCAACAAGAGTTCTCCACTGCGCTCGATCTTGCGTAATGCTTATGACCCTACACACCTTGTCCAACTTCCTCAGCTCTGCCTCGAAGGAACGGAACACGATATGAGAGGGTCTTCCATGTCTTTGAGACCCTGATTGGATGGGAAAAAAGCACTCTCCTCGGTCATTCGGCATCCTCAACGCATGTCTCAGCAATGCCCATCACCTCTCCGTAATGGTGGAAGTGATGGGCCCGCGCTGGGTGCGCCGGCATATAGCGTCGCTCGTGATGCGATGATACCATTTTACACCTAAAATTCTCCTGAGGCTCTTTGTTTCAAATGCAGATACTTTTTGTGCCTGGACTTCGATCAGGTGCCAGGACTCACACCCATACAGGAGAATGGGCAACCGATGCAGGTTTAATGGCGTGAGGTGGTCAATCCCACGGCCCGATCAGATTTTTCGATTACCTGCCTCTTACAGGAAGCTCGAAAAACCAGCAAGGTGCTATTCTAAGCCGACAGCCCCACGGTTTAAATATCTCCAATCCAAATAAAAACAATAAAAAAGTAGGAGCATAGGGAGACAACAAGAGCTCTCCATTGCGCTCGATCTTAAGCTATGTTTATGACCTCATCCCACACCATGTCCAAATCCCTCAACTCTGCTTCGAAGGAGTGGAACACAGTGTGAGAGGGTCTTCCTCGTCTTCAGGACCCTGATGGGAGGAATAACAGCGCTCTCCTCGGCCAACTGTCATTCGGCATCCTCAACACATGCCCCAGCCAAGTTCATCTCCTCTCCACAATTGTAGAGGTGTGGGCCCTCAACGTCCGTGAAGTGGTGGTACCATATTATACCCAGAATTCTCCTGAGATACTTCATTTCAAAAGCTGAGACTTTTTGTGCCTCGGCTTTGGTCAGGTGCCAGGACTCACACCCATATAGGAGAATGGGCAACACACACATATCAAGGACTCACACCCATATAGGAGAATGGGTAACACACACGCATCAAACAGTTTACAATTCGTTTCGACACTAAACCAAATCTTGGTCATGTTGTTAATGGCGCCACTTGCCATAGCGATACGTATCAGCAGCTCAGCCCCGAGGTCACCAGAGGTGGAAATGGTGCTCCCAAGTACTTGACTTTATCCACCCGGGAGACCTGGTGACCATCGATGGTTATCGGTAGTTGTTTACCGGGGCAGGCATTATTTGCCATAAGCTCCGTCTTACTGACATTGACTCGAAGGCCAAGGTGTGCTGTTTCATCGCAGAGTCTTGAAACTCTCGTTTGGCCCCGCCGATCAATGAAGAAGTCAAAAGCATAGAAAGAGAGACGACAATTGAAAAATGGCAGGAAGAATGGGACACCACGACAAAGGGAAGGTGGACCCACAGTTAAAAGCAACAAATATTGTTCAACGGAATCTTACTAGGCAGAAAACTTATCAAAAAACTATGATTCTATATGGAAATGACATTAGACCATTTTATTTTTGTGCTCACGCTGCAATTTTTAGCAGTTAAGTCAAAATAATAATAAACAGTCACTTAGTTCTATACAATTGTGCTGAATAAAAATAAAATTGAAAATGTACTTACTGTTCCATAAAATCACAAATAATGATACACTGTGTGGCGGATGTAACCTGCTTTGCCGCCATTTTTTCAATGTTTACAAACAAAAATGCGAATATGATACGCTAATAATTTGAAAGATGATTTTTGCGCATGCAAAATATGAGTGTTGCCATTTAAAACCGTAGACAGGAGTTGTGACTTTTTCCAATTATTTCTTCTATGGTTGTGACGACGCCAGCTAAGGTAACGGAGTTGCGTTAGACGCTGAGGTGTGCAGTGGACTACCAACGGTAAGAAATATGACGTCACTAACGGACGTGCGTTACGGACTGAGTGCGTTAGTGGGGGAGTGATCCGACTTAGGACCCCTTGTTACAAGTTTTCGTA
Source organism: Mystacides longicornis (assembly GCA_963576905.1). Classification (NCBI taxonomy): domain Eukaryota; kingdom Metazoa; phylum Arthropoda; class Insecta; order Trichoptera; family Leptoceridae; genus Mystacides; species Mystacides longicornis. The sequence goes on along the minus strand of OY756439.1, from coordinate 4,543,452 downwards.
TGTTAAGTGTCAAAATGTGAAGAGTGCAATAAAAGTTTCCATCTCTTTCCATGTGGTTATTCTGTCCTTATTACTGGGGGCAGGCAAGAATAACGTTATCATAGAAACTATTTCACGTATAACTTATTCTGCACTCTATTGGTAGCAATTTTGGTTATACTACGCGTATACGATGCATAAAGTTCTGGAAGAGTGTAGAGGTATATTGTTGTCTCGTTCAACGTCGCTATTACTTGTTTATACCTGGGGGTAGCCAGGAATAGCGTTGTCATAGAAACTATTCGCGTCATAACTTATTATTTGTTTTATTAGTAGCACTTTTGCTTATTACGCGCTTATTCGATGCATAAAGTTCTATTAGTACGGCTGTTAAAGTTTTAAAAAAAGAATGTAAAAAGACATTATATTAATTTTAAATATAGAATAAGAACACGCGAGGGAGGACAGAGAAATGATCGTGCGGATACTCGAGGACGTTGGGGTGGGGGAGAGGGGGGTTGTTAGAATGCAGCGTCTGGGTCGGAGGCAAACCGGCAAAATGCGTCCGATGAAGATTACCTTTGATAACGAGGACGACGTGAGGGCAATGGTTTCTCACACCCGCCGTAGATTACCGAATACAATTAAAATCAAGCACGACCTTACCCTCCTCCAGAGGCAGCAACTGAGATGCCTCTGGGAGGAGGTGGATCGTCGCAAGAATAACGTTGAAGTTCGTCTTGTCGTCAGATTTATAAATGGATCGCCAAGAATAGTGTCAAATGAGAAAAAAAACTGAGGGTGACCTCTCAAGTTTATTATCAAAACGTGAGAGGCCTAAATACTAAACTCTCAGTTTTAAGACAAAATATTTATTCACTCAACATGCCAATATTTGCTTTAACCGAGACGGTGACTGTTATGTGTGTATTTAATAGATTATTATAGACTATTGTCTATGACAACTGTCACAACCATAGAGCTACTATATCAATAGTAGGTCTATGGTCACAACCTGTTATAACATGGTTATGTATATTATAAGACGTGTGGTCTGCTTGTTGTAACTTGTGTAATTAATAATTGTGTGGATCCCAATAAAGAATAATAGTAAACAACGTGTTTTATATTGAACAGAACCCACAACATGGTGTCAGGTGTGGGGTAATTAACATAGTTACTTATTTTAAAATCATAGTGTCGCGCACATTAAGAAACATGGCATCCATTCTCAATCTAATTTCGCCATTAGAAGTGACGGGAAACGTGGCCCAGAATTGGAAAACGTGGATCGGAGAGTTCAACATGTTTATAATAGCTGCGGGATTGGATCAGGAAGCAGAAAAAAGGAAGGTTGCAATCCTTCTATCATCAATTGGTAGAAAGGCCCTGAACATCTTCCACACATTCGAACTGAATGTGGAGACGGTAAAATTAGAAGAAATAGTAAATGTTTTTACTAAGCATTTTGCGCCAAGACGTAATTTGACTGTGGAGCAATTTTAAGCGGTTCTGCATTATCTGTTTGCTTCCCTGTTGCCATAATATTTCTTTTATTATTTCTCCTTTTGACTTCTATGAAGCCATCTGCATCTTTAACGGTGTATTTTTTTTGATTTTCGTGTCTTGCACGTGTTCATTCTGTTGCATGTTTTTGTCGGGCACTGGATAACGTTAGAATACACATGCACTTGTCGATCCTTCTTGCACAGAGCTTCTTCTTGTGACCACGTTTTTTGTAAGAACGTCTTTGTATGTATCCCTTTTTTCATGTTTATTTTCATGCCCTTCATCTTGATTTGTGTTATCGTGTGTTGTATAGACTACCTTCACAGCATGTCCTTCGCGTTCCTCGTCCACTTTTTCATTGTGGCTCCTTGAGCATCCGCATTAATTGATGCTGATTTTAATGCTGATGTTCAGTTCGTATCTTCTCTGCTTAAGACGGGACTTACGCTTGTCGAATATTCTCGTGAGAATTTTCGATCAATCAAATCTCTAAAAGATATCATTAAGGTAATATATTGTGCACTATCTTGCAAGTAGATGGCACCCCCATCGGCCAAATTTCCCAGCAAACAATTGTTTAGTTGTGCTGTACCTAACTTTATTATTTAGTTATCAATCGGAGACTCCAAAATAACACCGAACAACATAATAAACAAAACAAATCATGACACTAACACATAGAATCTTCAGAGCTCTAATAACAGGTATATACCGCATACCTATTTTTGAAGCAGTGTGTAAATCTATTTCTATGTATTTAACAACGAGAGAGGTGAAATATTTTGAAATATAAAAACACCCTTTGAACTCCACTCAGGTGCATAGAGAGCCAACAAGAGTTCTCCACTGCGCTCGATCTTGCGTAATGCTTATGACCCTACACACCTTGTCCAACTTCCTCAGCTCTGCCTCGAAGGAACGGAACACGATATGAGAGGGTCTTCCATGTCTTTGAGACCCTGATTGGATGGGAAAAAAGCACTCTCCTCGGTCATTCGGCATCCTCAACGCATGTCTCAGCAATGCCCATCACCTCTCCGTAATGGTGGAAGTGATGGGCCCGCGCTGGGTGCGCCGGCATATAGCGTCGCTCGTGATGCGATGATACCATTTTACACCTAAAATTCTCCTGAGGCTCTTTGTTTCAAATGCAGATACTTTTTGTGCCTGGACTTCGATCAGGTGCCAGGACTCACACCCATACAGGAGAATGGGCAACCGATGCAGGTTTAATGGCGTGAGGTGGTCAATCCCACGGCCCGATCAGATTTTTCGATTACCTGCCTCTTACAGGAAGCTCGAAAAACCAGCAAGGTGCTATTCTAAGCCGACAGCCCCACGGTTTAAATATCTCCAATCCAAATAAAAACAATAAAAAAGTAGGAGCATAGGGAGACAACAAGAGCTCTCCATTGCGCTCGATCTTAAGCTATGTTTATGACCTCATCCCACACCATGTCCAAATCCCTCAACTCTGCTTCGAAGGAGTGGAACACAGTGTGAGAGGGTCTTCCTCGTCTTCAGGACCCTGATGGGAGGAATAACAGCGCTCTCCTCGGCCAACTGTCATTCGGCATCCTCAACACATGCCCCAGCCAAGTTCATCTCCTCTCCACAATTGTAGAGGTGTGGGCCCTCAACGTCCGTGAAGTGGTGGTACCATATTATACCCAGAATTCTCCTGAGATACTTCATTTCAAAAGCTGAGACTTTTTGTGCCTCGGCTTTGGTCAGGTGCCAGGACTCACACCCATATAGGAGAATGGGCAACACACACATATCAAGGACTCACACCCATATAGGAGAATGGGTAACACACACGCATCAAACAGTTTACAATTCGTTTCGACACTAAACCAAATCTTGATCATGTTGTTAATGGCGCCACTTGCCATAGCGATACGTATCAGCAGCTCAGCCCCGAGGTCACCAGAGGTGGAAATGGTGCTCCCAAGTACTTGACTTTATCCACCCGGGAGACCTGGTGACCATCGATGGTTATCGGTAGTTGTTTACCGGGGCAGGCATTATTTGCCATAAGCTCCGTCTTACTGACATTGACTCGAAGGCCAAGGTGTGCTGTTTCATCGCAGAGTCTTGAAACTCTCGTTTGGCCCCGCCGATCAATGAAGAAGTCAAAAGCATAGAAAGAGAGACGACAATTGAAAAATGGCAGGAAGAATGGGACACCACGACAAAGGGAAGGTGGACCCACAGTTAAAAGCAACAAATATTGTTCAACGGAATCTTACTAGGCAGAAAACTTATCAAAAAACTATGATTCTATATGGAAATGACATTAGACCATTTTATTTTTGTGCTCACGCTGCAATTTTTAGCAGTTAAGTCAAAATAATAATAAACAGTCACTTAGTTCTATACAATTGTGCTGAATAAAAATAAAATTGAAAATGTACTTACTGTTCCATAAAATCACAAATAATGATACACTGTGTGGCGGATGTAACCTGCTTTGCCGCCATTTTTTCAATGTTTACAAACAAAAATGCGAATATGATACGCTAATAATTTGAAAGATGATTTTTGCGCATGCAAAATATGAGTGTTGCCATTTAAAACCGTAGACAGGAGTTGTGACTTTTTCCAATTATTTCTTCTATGGTTGTGACGACGCCAGCTAAGGTAACGGAGTTGCGTTAGACGCTGAGGTGTGCAGTGGACTACCAACGGTAAGAAATATGACGTCACTAACGGACGTGCGTTACGGACTGAGTGCGTTAGTGGGGGAGTGATCCGACTTAGGACCCCTTGTTACAAGTTTTCGTATGTTAAGTGTCAAAATGTGAAGAGTGCAATAAAAGTTTCCATCTCTTTCCATGTGGTTATTCTGTCCTTATTACTGGGGGCAGGCAAGAATAACGTTATCATAGAAACTATTTCACGTATAACTTATTCTGCACTCTATTGGTAGCAATTTTGGTTATACTACGCGTATACGATGCATAAAGTTCTGGAAGAGTGTAGAGGTATATTGTTGTCTCGTTCAACGTCGCTATTACTTGTTTATACCTGGGGGTAGCCAGGAATAGCGTTGTCATAGAAACTATTCGCGTCATAACTTATTATTTGTTTTATTAGTAGCACTTTTGCTTATTACGCGCTTATTCGATGCATAAAGTTCTATTAGTACGGCTGTTAAAGTTTTAAAAAAAGAATGTAAAAAGACATTATATTAATTTTAAATATAGAATAAGAACACGCGAGGGAGGACAGAGAAATGATCGTGCGGATACTCGAGGACGTTGGGGTGGGGGAGAGGGGGGTTGTTAGAATGCAGCGTCTGGGTCGGAGGCAAACCGGCAAAATGCGTCCGATGAAGATTACCTTTGATAACGAGGACGACGTGAGGGCAATGGTTTCTCACACCCGCCGTAGATTACCGAATACAATTAAAATCAAGCACGACCTTACCCTCCTCCAGAGGCAGCAACTGAGATGCCTCTGGGAGGAGGTGGATCGTCGCAAGAATAACGTTGAAGTTCGTCTTGTCGTCAGATTTATAAATGGATCGCCAAGAATAGTGTCAAATGAGAAAAAAAACTGAGGGTGACCTCTCAAGTTTATTATCAAAACGTGAGAGGCCTAAATACTAAACTCTCAGTTTTAAGACAAAATATTTATTCACTCAACATGCCAATATTTGCTTTAACCGAGACGGTGACTGTTATGTGTGTATTTAATAGATTATTATAGACTATTGTCTATGACAACTGTCACAACCATAGAGCTACTATATCAATAGTAGGTCTATGGTCACAACCTGTTATAACATGGTTATGTATATTATAAGACGTGTGGTCTGCTTGTTGTAACTTGTGTAATTAATAATTGTGTGGATCCCAATAAAGAATAATAGTAAACAACGTGTTTTATATTGAACAGAACCCACAACATGGTGTCAGGTGTGGGGTAATTAACATAGTTACTTATTTTAAAATCATAGTGTCGCGCACATTAAGAAACATGGCATCCATTCTCAATCTAATTTCGCCATTAGAAGTGACGGGAAACGTGGCCCAGAATTGGAAAACGTGGATCGGAGAGTTCAACATGTTTATAATAGCTGCGGGATTGGATCAGGAAGCAGAAAAAAGGAAGGTTGCAATCCTTCTATCATCAATTGGTAGAAAGGCCCTGAACATCTTCCACACATTCGAACTGAATGTGGAGACGGTAAAATTAGAAGAAATAGTAAATGTTTTTACTAAGCATTTTGCGCCAAGACGTAATTTGACTGTGGAGCGCCACAGATTTTTCACAAGAACACAAGCGACAACAGAAGCAATCCAAGACTACATTATAGCACTTAAAAATCTAAGTGCATCATGTGAGTTTGGCACAGTGAGAGACAGTCTAATCAAAGACATACTTATTTGTGGCCTAAATGAAAAGAATGCACATGTTCGTGAAAGACTTTTGTTTGAAGCGGATCTAACTCTTGAAAAGGCAGAGGAGATGTGCAAAGCAATGGAGGTGGCCCAAGCACATGTTAGATCGCTGCAAGAAGAAGACCAACCCTCAACATCAACCAACATGTTGGCTGTACAAGAGACTACATCGAGGTACACAAGAAGTCCATCGAGGTACACGAGAAGTCCATCGAGGTACACAAGAAGTCCATCGAGGTACATGAGAAGTCCATCGGGCAAAAAAGACAAGCCAACCAAACAATGCGGAAAATGTGGAGAGCACCATGGGTACAAATGTCCAGCATATGGGAAATTTTGCAATGCATGTAAGAAGCCTAACCATTTTGCCAAGATGTGTCGGACAAAGCAAGTAAGTATAATACTCAATCAAGAGCAAAAACAGGCTCATATTTTCAAAATTAATAATAAAAATAATAATTCTACATGGAACATTACCTTGTATATTAGGAATAAAATTGTGAAGTGTCAATTAGATACTGGAGCTCAAGCCAATTGTATGTCTAAAGGACAATTCTACAAACTAGGTTTTGATAGTAGTATGATAATAAAAGATAGTAGTAATCTATTATCTATATGTGGTACAAGACTAGAGAATATTGGCTACTTTAATATCAAATGTAGAATTAGAAATAAGAATTATCTAGTTAAATTTAATATATTAGAAAATAATTGTCCAACCATTTTAGGTTTAGAAATGTGTAAAAAACTAAATTTGATTAAAAATGTAAATGTAATTAATGATAGTGTTATAAGTGATTAGGTTGTCTACCGTACACACGTACCGTAAGCTTGAATTAAATGATAATGTCTATCCAGTTATAGATCCACCTAGAAAATTACCATTTAAATCATTCAATAGAGTTAAGAAAGAACTGGAAGAAATGCAGTCCAATAATGTTATCGAACCTGTCACTGAGCCATCGGAATGGGTTAGTTCGATGGTGGTCACAGAGAAAAAATCAGGTGCATTACGAATATGCCTCGATCCGAGAAACCTGAACAAAGCATTAAAACGTTGCCATTACCAACTGCCTACATTGGACGTGATCCGTTCACAACTCAATGGAGCGACCGTGTTCTCAACACTGGACGCTACATCAGGTTTTTGGTCTATCAAAGTAGATGAGACTAGCTCAAAACTGTTAACGTTTAATACCCCATTTGGAAGGTTCCGGTTCAAGCGTCTTCCGTTTCCAGATAATTCCAGAATTAAAGCCATTAGAGAAATGCCTCCACCTATTGATAAAAAGGGTGTGCAAAGGTTCTTAGGATTAGTAAATTACGTAGGAAATTTTATTCCCAATTTATCATTAGAAACGCAACTGTTTAGAGATTTGATAAAAAACAATATTATGTGGCAATGGAATGCTAACCATGACCAAGCATTCGCTCGCTTAAAACAATTGTTAACGACTACTCCTGTTCTATCTCATTTTGATGTAAATAAAGCTATTACTTTGACTGTAGATGCATCAAGGAATGCAGTAGGAGCAGCCTTGCTACAGGAGAATAAACCAATAGTCTACTCGTCTAAAACATTAACCAAATGTCAAGTACGCTCAGATTGAAAAGGAACTCTATGCTATAGTTTTTGGTTGTACTAGATTTAAGCAATATGTATATGGTCAAAAGATTACTGTAGAAACTGATCATTCACCTTTAATTACTATGTTTAAGAAATCATTAGCCAACGTACCAGCGAGACTACAGAGAATGTTTCTTCAATTGCAAACGTATGATATTGATATTGTTTTTAAACCAGGTAAGATGATGTGCATTACTGACACATTGTCTAGAGCAGCTCTTCCAGAAACTGACAACTTTCTGGAAGAAGATATTGCAGTTCATGTGAACATAGTTACAGCTAATATGCCTGTATTACCAGAATCAATGTCTGAGATCAAATCAACATCTCAAACTGATGAAACAATAATGTTGTTGAAGAAATACACTCAATCAGGTTGGCCTAGTAATAAGTCTTTAGTTGAAGTAAGTTGTAAACCTTTTTGGAACATTAAGCATGAATTGTCTTGGATTAACGATATATTGTACAGAAATTTTAGTATTGTAGTGCCAGAAAGCTTAAGAAAAAAAATCCTTAATCGCATACACACAAGCCACATGGGCATAGAACCAAACTTTTGGTTCGAGGTATTATTTACTGGCCTGGTATGAACTCAGAAATTGCCAATTTAATAGAACAATGTCCAACTTGTATAAAATATAAACCAAACAATATTAAGGAACCGCTATTACATCATGAAACACCAAGCTTACCTTGGGAGAAAGTCGGTGTAGATTTTTGTTATTTTAACAAAAACCAATATATGATAGTCGTCGACTATTATTCCAAATATATAGAAGTAGCCCAATTGCCAACCAACACAGCATCAATTGTTATTAATGCTTTGAAAAGTATTTTTAGTAGACAGGGTATACCTTTGCAATTAATCACTGATGGTGGACCGCCATTTTCATCATATGATTTTCAAAACTTTGTCCTCGAGTGGGACATAAATCATATTCAAACTAGTCCTCACTACCCACAATCTAATGGGATGGTTGAAAGTGCAGTTAAAATTATTAAAAATTTGTTAAAAAAGTGCAGTGATGCAAATACCGATTTCTCACTGGCATTGTTGCATCAACGTAATACACCAAAAGGTGATATGTTTTCACCAGCACAATTGTTACAATCAAGAAGATTGAGATGCACAATACCAATTAATCAAAATAAACTTAAACCAACTTTAGAGGGGCACAAGAATTATAAGAAAGTAAATTTTAATATCAAATCCAAAAGTAAGAGCTATTATGATAGGAAAACAAAATCATTGTCAAATCTTAAAATTGGTGATTTGGTACACTACAAACTATCTCCAGATAGTCATTGGCTACCTGGAAAAGTAGAAAACATTGGTGCTACACCTAGATCATTTGTAATTCTTGCAGAAAATGGAAAACTTTACAAACGAAATAGAATTCATTTGCTTGGCCCACATAAATCAATTATTAGAAACTCAATGAAAGAAAATGATACACTTAGTTCACAATTTATAAAGAAAAAACTTTACCTGACAGTTCCAATAGAGAATAATAATTCGAATAACAATATTTCTTTTAATTATGATATGCCTAGTACATCTTTGAGTAATGATTTGTATAATGTTAATAATGAAAATATGTATACTTCTAACAATGTGGATACTGAGAACACATTGAGAAGAAGTGATAGAGTTTGCAAGCCAGTTGTGAAACTTGACTTATAATAATTGTATTTTACTTGATTTGTAATAACTGTACTTTACTCAATTTACTTAAGTGATCCTTATAAATATGTTAAATATGTAAAATTTCATATGTTAAATATGTAAAATTTCATATGTTAAATATGTAAAATTTCATATGTCACAATATGTTGGTTCAAGAAATCAACATATGTATTTATGTACTATATAATGTGTATAGGTTAAGAACATACTTCAAAGTGACTGTAAAATTGTTTGTATTCAATTCAATTCAATTCTCCCTTTTCCACCCCACTCAGGGGCATAGGGAGGCAACAAGAGCTCTCCATTGCGCTCGATCTTGCGCAATGTTTATGACCTCCTCCCACACCATGTCCATGTCCCTCAGCTCTGCTTCGAAGGAGCGGAACACAGTGTGAAAGGGTCTTCCTCGTCTTCGGGACCCTGATGGGAGGAAGAACAGCGCTCTCCTCGGCCAACTGTCATTCGGCATCCTTAACACATGTCCCAGCCAAGTCCATCTCCTCCCCACAATGGTAGAGGTGATGGGCTCACGCTGGGTGCGCCGGCGTATAGCGTCGTTCGTGATGCGGTGGTACCATCTTACGCCCAGAATTCTCCTTAGGCACTTCATTTCAAATGATGAGACTTTTGTGCCTGGGCCTTGGTCAGGTGCCAGGACTCACACCCATAAAGGAGAATGGGCAACACACACGCATCAAACAGTTTACATTTTGTCTCGACACTAAACGCCGACGCCTTCCATATCTTGGTCATGTTGTTGAAGGCGCCACTTGCCATACCGATACGTATCGGGAGCTCAGCCCCGAGGTCACCAGCGGTGGTAATGGTTGCTCCCAGGTACTTAAATTTATCCACCCGGGAGACCTGGTGACCATCGATGGTTATCGGTAGCTGTTTATCGGGGCAGGCATTATTCGCCATGAGCTCCGTCTTACTGGCAGTGACTCGAAGGCCGAGGCGTGCTGTTTCGCTGCAGAGTCTTGAAACACTGCGCTGTAATTCCTCCACTGTCGTACTGAACAACGCTAGGTCGTCCGCGTACTCCAGATCGCACAGTTCGCCCATTAGACCATCTCTCTGTGTTATCGGTATACCTCTTGCTCCTTGCATGGACTTTCTCAACAGGAAGTCCATGACTATTATGAATATGAAAGGAGCTAGTACGCAGCCCTGTCTGACTCCCGTGGTGATCCTAAAAGCTTCAGTAAGACCACCTGGCGTTTTCACGCTACACTCGGAGTCTTCATACAGGGACTGCACCATTTTAACTATTTTCGGAGGTATACCATACAGAGCAAGAATTTCCCATATTGATGGTCTATGTGGGCTGTCGAAGGCCTTTTCAAAATCTATAAAGCAACAAGCGACTGGAGAGTTAAACTCTTTGCACTGCTGAAAGACGCACCTAGCACAGAAAATTGGGTCCGTGCAGGATCTTCCAGGTACAAAGCCGCATTGTTGCTCTCTCAGGACAGCCATGACAGGCCCCCGAATGCGGTGTAGTAATATCTGAGATAATACCTTACCAGGAACACTCAGCAGAGTAATTCCACGGTAGTTTCCGCATTCAAGGGGGTCCCCCTTTTTAAATATTGCGACGATGGATCCATTCCGCCAATCTTTTGGGCACCTCTCCTCTTCCCACGCCATTTTAAATATATCGAGAAGTGGTTGGCCAAGGGTATCTATGCCTTGTTTGAGGAGCTCTGCGTGGATTCCATCGTCTCCTGGCGCTTTGTTGTTCTTCAATCTCATCACGGCCAGCACCATCTCGCTGTAGGTCGGCGGATCTTCACATATCCCAGTCGCCTGAGGTACATTCAGACCCGCCAACTCCTCCTCAAAGTTGTAAGGTGAGGAGGGCTCGGGACGGTTTAATATTGACTCAAAGTACTCCCTCCATCTCCCTTTAATCAGTTCGGGGGCAGTGACAGTGGCTCCACGAGAGTCTCGTATTGCCGTCACGGGTCTTTTTGGACCCCTGCCCCCGACCTCCCGGGTGATTTCGAAAAGTGTCCTTGAGTCATTTCCGAGTGCAGCAGACTGCGCTCGCCGTATCTGAGAGTCCAGGTGTCTTCTCTTATCTGTTCGTACAGAGTGCTTCACCTTGCGGCTCAGCTCTCTGTACTCAGACACCAAAGCAGCCAGTTTTTGAGGGTCTTTTTCGCTGTCTCTGAGGGTCTTGGCCTTCTGGCGATCTTCGATGAGGCTCCAGGACCCATCGGACATCCATATTGGCCTCTTTTTGCTCTTATAGCCGACAGAAGAACGTGCGGATTCCATAACGGCGTCACGGAAGCTATTCCAAGCTGTCTCAATCGGAACAGCTCCGTGTGAATCCTGCAAGGGGGCAAACCTGGTGCGTAACTCAGCCTCGTACGTATGACGACACTGAGCACTCTCTAACCTGCGTATGTCCAGCGGGCGAGAGGCAGACGGCCCCTGCTGGAAATGGGTAAATCTGAATTTCAACGAACCCACAAGGAGTTCGTGATCAGTATCCATGTCTGCCCCTCGGTAGGTGCGGACATCACGCAGGTCAGTTCGGTTGCTGGCCCTTACCAGAAGATGGTCAATCTGGTTTTTTGTTCTCCTGTCAGGCGAGGTCCAAGTATATGTATGGATATCCTTGTGGGGGAACAGAGTTCCCCCTATTAAGAGTCCATGGAGTGTGGCGAAACCAATCAGACGGCTTCCATTATCATTTATCACTCCCATGCCATGCCTACCCATGACGCCTGGTCCATACTGGGGGTCACTGCCAACCTTGGCATTAAAATCCCCCAGTACTATTAAGCGGTGGCGCCTTGGGACATGGGACACAACTGCAACCAGACTGTCATAAAAACAGTCCTTGGCAGCCGCATCCCCATCCTCAGTGGGAGCATAGCATATATAGGAGGACCGTCAGTGTTTCGCCTGTCATCTTGAAAATTTTTAAAAAAATTTACCCATCGAAAATAAACATTTTTATTTATTTAATATGAAGCTGGTTTACCCAAAGTGAATACAAATACACTTTTGACATCTTTTACAGAAAGCACAGCCTTGTGCTGTGAAAGAGGAATCTTTTGTCAGTTGTTTAATAGTTATAGTGTGACTGACCGAATTCGGATGAAAAATATGTGGTTTAAAACAGATGCACCGGTCGGAATGACATTGATTAAAAGTCATTTTTATCATTCTTTTAAATTCTTATTCAATATTCATAGTTAGACTACAGGAAAACGTCTGTCGGGAAAACTAGTAGGTACCTACTTAATAAGAAAGAAATTTTTCATGGTAAATATGATTAAAATATATTGGCAGATGCATTCCTTCGGTTATAGGATGATAATATGAAAGGAGAATGGGAGGGAACGCTATATTTATCCCATTCACAGGACCAATAATGCAACAATAACCTCTACTTGTCGGAGATACGTGAATTCAGCATTCATTGAACCAATTACCTCTTGTGGGGTAGCAGCGTATCTGACTCATTGGGAGAATGAATGACTAAAGACGCTTGCCACAAATCATCAAACAGGCATGAACTACTTACTTGGATATTAAATTTCAACTTATTAGCCATAAAACCATGTCCCTAAGAAGGGCAGGCAGAGAGGAGCAGATGAACAACCGCGGCTTTTATTCCTACTGCGACGACGAGTTGATTTGAAGAATGACTTGGTTCTAAAACGTTCATTACATCCTAGAAAGGTCAGAAACGAAAGTCAAGTGCAATAAATATCCGCTAAGGATATTGTTTTTTCAATATCCAACAGAACACTACTGCCTGGCGAATACGGTTGGCGGCCATTTATTGTACTTGACTCAAATCATACAATCAAAACTCCTTTTAAACCCCACTTAGGGGCATAGGGAGGCAACAAGAGCTCTCCATTGCGCTCGATCTTGCGCAATGCTTGTGACCTGCACTTGCACCTGACTAGGGATGGGCAAATGGAAAAAAATATAGCAATACATTATTTCTAAAACATATTGATATATGCAGACTAAAACATATCGATTCTACACAGGTTGCCAGGTGTTCGGTATTTTTACACCGTGTTCGGTTTTCGGTATGAAAAAAATACCGAACTATAGAGTGTTCGGTATTTTTGACATTTTTTTTAGTGAATTGATGTGATTTTTTCCAATTTTAGTCAATTAGTAACAGCAAATTTCGAAAATGACCTTCTTTTTTATTTTTAGAGAAAAACTTAAAACCTTCCGGATAGCAAATTTTGAGAATGACTTTTTTGGGAACTTTCATCTCTTCGGATACCAAGTGGGAACACTGGTTCGGTATTTTTTTGGAAAAAATCTGGCAACCCTGATTCCACCCCAAAGTGCAATTACCTAACAAAAATATTCTACATTTACATAAAAAAAAACGAATTTGATATTCAGTATTTCAAAATTGAAAAAAATATTATTTAAAAAAAAATAACGATATTTTTGCCCATCCCTACACTTGATTCCAACACCAGAATTGATAAAAATAGGAGAGGTTATAGAGAGAATGGACGAGGAAAGAATGAAAAAAAAGGATACACATATGTAAATCTGAAAGAATGGCACGCAGACGAGGTCGACCTCGAATGACATGGTCCGATGTGTCCTCTTCGGTCTTAGAGGAGGGCCACGTCAGGAGCAAAAGAAATAGGAGAGCATGTATGCGGAATGTTATGCGTTTGGAAGAAGCGAAAGAGGTTTGTTTGGATAGGAAAGAATGGAAATCCGTACTCTCTGCCTACCCCCTTCGGGAAACGGCGTGATGGGTAAAAAAAAAGTTATATAAAAAATGGTAAGCCTTGGAAGATGCAAAAGTCATGAGAATGGAATAGTTCTGGATAGAAAAGACTAAAATGCCGTTCCCTCTAACTAACCCTGTGCCATGGGACACAGTGCCATGGGTAAAAAAATATACCTAATTCAAAGTAAATTCACACCACCAAGCAGTAGCAAGGGTTAATAGATAGAGAAGGAATAAAAATTAGGTATGTAACAAATAATTTGAAGGTAATGGAGGTGCATTCTTGGTGTAACTATTTTAATAAAGTAATTTATATGAAACAATTAATTTGTTATTCCACAAATTATATAAATAACATGATAAGTGATTAAACTCTATTTCTGGAAAAAATTAACAAAAAAGGATACGAGTTGTAATTTTTCCCATCATTGATATCTGACTGACAAGCGTTTTTTATTGGAGGAAAGTGCAACGGCCCGCCTTTAATTGCACAAAAATTTCAAATTCTAAACAATTTTTTGCCCAGTCTTCCCATAAATAGACAATAGTTTCAGTTCTAGTCAGAATATCCAATAATTTGTGGAATAACATTTTAATTGTTTCATTTATATTTTTAAATTACTGTTAGAATAATACCTAATATTTTCAAATATATTAAGTAGGTACCTTTCCCAGAGGGGATGGATTGCCAATATTGAAAAATAAAGTAAGTACCTATCAATAGGTATTGATTAAAAATAATTAAATAGTTAACAGTTGTTGTTTCATGTATGTTTGTACTGATTGATAGTCAAGAATTTTTAAATATTTGACAAAAAAGATCATCACCTCTGCCTACCCTGCAATGGATGACAAAATGATATGTTTGACAAAACATTTCAGGGGCTAAATAAACACTTTTTTAAATACCTACCTATTTAAAATAATTATCATAAAATTTAAACCACTTACAATTCATATCTGGATCCATCATATTATTTTCTGAACCAATGAGCTTAAAGAGAGACCAATAGTACCTAAGAAATATTAATTGAATTACATTAGGATAACAAAGGCACAATGGAATGAATTAACTTATACATGTCTGTCTCACAGGGCAGGGGAACTCAACCTTTTCATTCCAAAAATCTCTAATGAATTATTATTGCTTACAAAAAATTACTATGTTGACACTAACAACAGTATATCAGTATTTGTATTTATTAAATCATACACGGCCATAGGCTATTAACATTATATTACATATTATTATTATTATACAATATAAGGAGCAATAATAAAAAAAAAAAAACAAAGAAAAGTCAACCAGTGAGAATCATCCAATTAGTCGGTACAAAACAGTTGATGCAGACAGAAATTATACAACAGTAGGTAAGAAAACAAAAGAAATCTGATTGATACGCATAGTCGAAAAACAACAAATTCAGAAGCCTATATGCTAAAATAGGTCAAATACTAATATTTAGAAAAATGTATATAGAATAAAAATCCTAAATCTGGGGTATTGAATGAGATTTGATTCGAATAAGAAGTGTCAGAGATCCATTTTATGACATTTATGGCATATTCCTGTCCATTCAAAGACATTTACAGAAATTTCCCATTCTGGTTCAAGTAAGGAGCCTGTATGAATATAAAGCCAGAACTGGACAACAGAGTATATTTTCACGATCTTTGATATCGGACACCATGGAAACAATATCTAATTAAGGAACGATGACAGTTCTTTCTCATTGTTATTTCCTTGGTGACCATATCACGATCAAGAAAATATACTCTATTATGATAGAGCGACTCTATGTTTGGTATAAATGCACCCTTACGTATGTTCTAACCTTAACAAATAAATTAAAGGTGTTAGTAGACCAGCGGTATCAGTAAACGGCTTTCTTACGTGCAGCTTACTGAAGGTTGTGAGTTCGAAACCCGATGTCGACCATTTTCACATTCACAACACAAGATTTGCTTTATGTGTAAGATGTCGAAACTAGCTGATACCTCTACAAAAGGTATAATACTCAAAAGAAGGCTATCGCTTCTACTGAAATTTTTTTATGAAGATCCTATCATTTTAGAAATTTAATCATTATTTAAAAAAAAAGAATAATTTGTATCCAACATTACTAGATTTATAATTGCAAGGATCGGCAATATTTGATCGAAATTTTTGCAGTTAATGAGTGATGGGATAACATGAGAATTGTACATTGTTTTTATGTGCATTAATTATTATCAGGATCACATTAAATAAATGGTTCTCAATGAATGACTGGATGTCAATAAATATGTCACAAATCAAGGATTATATTTATTTATTCCACCAGGGATTTCAACTTCGCCAGGGTATGTATGGACATTAATTTTCATGCTATAAAGAAATAACTGCGGAAAAAAAAAACACATTATTTTTATATATTATAACATCCTTGCAAATATTTGATACAAAAGAGCCAGTACTGAAATTACTATTTGATATGTGGACTTGATAAAATTCTTATTTTATTAAAAGTGTTAAGTTTTCGTATTGAAATATTAATGTTGTGTGTTTTATAAATTTAGATGAGTTTAGTAAGTGGACCAGTTCTTCAGAAGATCAAGGAGAAGATTGCTGCGACCAATCCAGATCCAAGTACAAGGAAAGTCTTCTTCGTGTACGTCTTCCACGTGACTCAAAATGGGAATATAGTGCAATCCTGCAGTAAGTAGAACATTATTTTAGTATGTTTAGTTTCTTTCTTTTTCAATACAAGTCTTAATATGTCATTTAAAATTAGGTAGCATTATTGTTTCATATTAATATTAAGACAAACAAAATATTGAGTTATTTTTCTGTAAATTTTATTAGACTTAACATTTTTCGAGACAATACATGAATTCCTTCAAGTAATTTGATGATGATCGTTAAAGTCCATCTATCGATCTCGGTAATCTACTTGTCCAAGACACCACTAATTATTAAGATGTTCTGGAATCGATTCTCAGTTGGGTCAGAATTTTTCTATGTGTTTGGATTGAAATTTCTACCCATGGACGGCCTGTCTCAGATTGGACAAGTCCAGTCCACTAAAAAAATGATCTCACTTAATAAATTGTACCGGTTATATTGACACCTTGTGTTTTGAAGTGGTTGGTAGCCTGGATGCCGGCTTTCCAACTGTTTTGTGCGGAGGTCATGGGTTCGTTCTTCGATCGTTCTCTTTCATTACACAAGCTTTAAGTAGCTTACTGTGAATGAGTCAAAGAGTGTATTTGTGTTCACTTTAAGTGAGCACAGATTCATTAAAAAATTAAAAGAGTGGACTGATTTATTAGTTAAGATTCAATAGTTAGATAGTTAAGTCTCAAAAGATTGATGAGTGTAATAAAAATTGTGGATACTTCTCAATATTTTTGCTGTCTTCGTAGTTATAAACATTACATGGCTTCAGTGTTATCGGCCTGAAACAAAATTGCATACTCAATTTTATTTTTTTTCATTGAAAACATCAAATTATATTGTTGACAATATTTATTTAAATTCATAATGTACCCATTACATTAACCACATTAATCCATTACATTTATCACATATAAAACCAATAAGTTATTGAAATAATAACCGTACATTGCTCGTAAAATAAAAATCACCATCAATTATTTTTTTTGTATCTTAAAAAAACAGTAAAATTGGTAGAAAAAAACCCAAAACATCCTTGTTAAATAAGAGTCATTTGTAAATAATTGTGCAGCCAAAATTGACGTTGGTGGTTTACGGTTTAACTTTGCCTGCACTCAAATTAATAATTGACTAATATTTTATGTGAAACAAAGTTATTTTAGAACACGTTCCACAAAATAACTATTTAAAAAGATACGACATCAATTCCATAGAATATAGATTAAAATTTAACAAAAAATAAAACCACAGAGTTTTTATTATTTTTTTAATATTAAAATTTATGATAACACCAATCACATTTATCACATGAAAACAATAAATAATTAGTGACCATGGATTGGTAAATGAATTATTTCCACCAATAATTAGCTTGGAGAAGATGTATTTTCTTATATTTGTAAGATTCTAAAAGAACTGAATATATCATTTGAGTGACAAAAATAAATTTGGTAAACAAAATATACACAAATATAACTTATTTTACTTAAGAGTATTTGAAAATTTTCCAGAAGAATATTTAATAGAGGACCAAAACACTCATTATTTAATTGTAAACATTACATTTAACACTTTTTCACATTAATCACATAAAAAACAATGCTTGTGTCAAACGAGGATCATGTAATAGATGCATATTTTTTTATTTAACAATAAATTCATGACCATAGATTGGTAAATAAAAATTACCATCAATAAAATTAGCTTGAAGAAGATAAAATATTTTTAAAGACTGTAAAAAAACTCGATATGTCATTCGAGTCACAAAAATAGATTTGGTAAATCAAATATACATAAATATAACTTTGTTTTACTTTTTGGATTTGTAAGTTCTCCAGAAATTTTATTAGAATGTTGAATAATATACAAGAATGTTTAATAGAAGATCGAACACACAGAAATTACACCAATGTTTATATTATTTAAATGTAAACATTACATTTAACACTTTATCACATAAAAAACAATAAATTATTCACCTAATGACTGAAATAAATAAATTTAAAAAAAATAACGTCAATTTTGATTTTAATTCTGTCTCATTTTCTTGCGTTCCATTTTCTTTTGTTTTTTGTCATTCACTTCGGGTTCTTGTGGACCTTCTTGGAAGAACCACGGTCCTAGCACAGTTTTCCAAAGCATTTGTCCAGCTCGAATCGGTATCAACAGCAACAAAAACCAAAAATACTCAGAAAGTAGCGTCAACATCTGAGTTCCAGATGTCAATATGACCAAATCTTTTACGTGTTCACTGATTCCACCTTCCATGTTTAGATCCACTCCACTATCCAGTAGCTGCCCAGATTCTGAATACGTAGCTCTGCTCATGTACGTAAAGAACTTATAGCAGATTAAATGTATTAAACTTGATAAAACAATCAAAGAAAGTGTTGGCATTGTCAGACTATCGTTAAACATTACAGCCATAACTGCGCTTTGAAATACCGTCGCTGTTAGAGACATAGTTCTGTAAAATGTCACCGTATCTTCATTTTCGTGGACGATTTGTTTCGCCCCACGCGTACCCTGCTTGCCTTTTTGTGGTGCCATTGTTAACACTCAAAAATTATGTTAAAAATCTAAATTTCAAGAAATTATTTTCCCGATATAACCTTATCAATCGACAGACAGAAAAAATAATGTAAATGTCACTGCTTATCTGTCACTCGCAGCTTGTTGAATGGCAACATTATTGTTTAAGTGTATGAAAATGTTGCCATGTGTAAAATTGAATAGTGTAACCTAGATGAAGGACTGATTTTAATAACGCAGCTGCTATTTCCACCGCCATAGATTAAAAAAAAAAAAGAATTAATATGTTTTGTTTATGGAAGCTCTTACGACCATAGACACAAAAATAATGACAGATCGTTGACAAATGAATTGGAAATGGTCGTGTAGGGTTATTATTATTTATTTTGATCAAGAATTTTTGTGTGGACTACAGCGGAAACCCTAAATATACATGAGAATTCTTTACGACTTGAACATCGTGTCATTTGATATGCTGTAACGTGGTTATCAGGAAGTTTTGGCTGTTCAGGCCCCTGCGTCTTGAATGCATATTAAATGTTTCCTGATCTATTTCGTGCACTGTTTGGCCAAATGCACAACATGATCTAAAGTGCATGCTTCAGTGACCAAATTATTAGGATCCTTATTAAATTTCACTTTAACTTCTGCCAGACACTTTTATTTATAAGTTTTTTTTGGAATAGACGCACGCCTTTCTTAGATGTTTTAGAAGGCCTCCCATGTATGCAGCTGAATGTAATAGAATAATAGCATATTTTTATGTTCTCTACGATTGGATTTTTTGTTCTTTGGTTATGCGCATCTATTGTAATTGATTTTTTTATGCTAAATATGGGATTGAAGGATGAGACCAGAAACCTCTCATAGTACTCTGCAAAAGTGTTCCAATTGATAAATTCTTGATACAAACGCATTTTGACTGAAAATTACCGAAAATAATGTAAGTTAGTTAATGTTCATCAAAATATTCTTCGCAGCTAACTACTAACCTCACTTTCAACGAATGAAAACAAAACTTTCAAATAATCTGACAGATATAATAACCATAGACAATATAATAGTACTGTATAATAACTTGCGCGAAAAGAATAGAAAACTCATTTTTTGTCTATGGCGGTGGAAATAGTTAACTTCTGTAAATGACAATCATTATTCCAAAGTCTCAGTTCTCCACCGTGGCGTCGATGTCAATTTAAAAGTCATTGGCATAGAAAAAGGAAATATAAAATGTGTTATAGTCTAGAATTTAAACGTATGATCATATTTTTTTGGGTATTATTTATTTTTCCTCTAAATTCTTGTGTATTCTGCTTTTTAAGTTGCAATATTTGAAAAATAAAACGACAATTTCATTTCTATTATTTTTTTCATATTGCAACACCATAAAATAAAAAAAATAAAATTCTTTTTTCTATGGCAGTGGAAATAGTGGCGGCCTTTTAATAAACAGCTGACACAATAAATATTTATTTCCAATTCAATAGGGGCGCTTCACACGTTTCCATACAAAATAATTTTGTTACATGGCGGAGCATACGAACAGCAAAAACAGGAACCCACTTTCCGGCATGCTTATTCAAATACATTGAAACTGTAGATATACATTCTTTACGCCGACCGATCGTCGCCGGTTGGAATCTCCGTTCTTTGTGTTTTCATCTTAGAGTAGGGGTACTAATACATTCTCTGCTACTCCTTACAATAATAATTAATCTAATCAAGTTTTTGTTATTTGTGTTTTTTACAGCTTTGGATTTGAAAAATTTAAAAAGTGATGACGGCGTTGCGGAAAATCCCGACGCCGTTATAACGATTGATGACGAAACCCTAGTAAAAATCGGTACTGGCCAAATTTCCAAAGACGACGCCATCAGTCAAGGGAAGCTCAAGTTAGAAGGCAACCCGGAAGCCCTCGAAAAATTTGAATTCCTCCAACAGAAATACAGAGAGTGACCACAGTGAATAGTAAAATTACGTAACCCTTAAAATTTATTCCAAATACCTATAAAAATTATTATTATAATTATTTCTTTCATAACATGATGGTGCCTACATATGTATAATATTAAAATATGATAAAATAATATTTTTGTTATTTTATTTTGATTCCTTATGGTGACAGTAAATAAAATAGACAACCTCATTACCAACATTAATAAAAATTATTAATGGTAGACCATTGGTATCAGCAAGGGCGGATCCAGGGGGGTCATAACCTCCCCCTGCGTCAAAAGTTTAGATTCCAGATACCAAATTTTGGAAATGACCTTTTTTACTATGTGACCAACCCCCCTCTCCCTGGCGCCAAAGTTGGATCCGCCCTATCCGGTATCAGTCGACGGCTTTCACGCGCATAGCGTATTGGAGGTCGTGGGTTCGAATGCCGGTGCCGACAATTTCCACTTTCACAACACAAGCTTTGCTTTATGCATGGGAAAGATGTCGAAAGTGTATTTTGTGTTCACTTTGGGTGAGCCCAGCAGCCCGATTCACGGAAAAGTGTTTAGTTCGAAGTTCGAACGAAGTTCGATTCAAACCCTCCGTGAATAGGTACATAGACTGTAGATAGTCGCCGCCTACAATTATTATTACCAGCAGCCCTATTCACGGAAAAGTTTGAATCGAACTTCGAACTAAACTTAGACTTAAACTTTTCCGTGAATCGGGCTGCTGATTCATTTAAAAAAAATCTTTGATCTATTAATAACTAGCTTTCCCGACAGATATCGTCCTATTATAGTCCTTACTTCTTACTATGAATATTGATTTCAAATTCGTAATTTATACAAAAATATGTATGAATGTTAAAAAAATATTTCTGAAAGCTTGAAAGAAACTAATAAAAATCTGCGTACCAATGTTTTGAAACTCGATGGTTGTCAACATAGAGTATAATAATACTACTTAAAAGTAAATAAAAATTGTGTTATGGAATTTTTCACAGATGGCGTTGTTAGTAAACCCGTTCCATACTATAATATGGAACAATATATTTTATATAATAGGTACGCAGTAGCGAGTAGGTACGGACTTCCATTATTCTTTCCTATCCAAACAAACCTCTTTCGATTCCTCCAAACGCATATAACATTCTGCATACATGCTTTTGTATTCCTTTACTCCTGACTTGGCCGTACAGTAAGACGGCACCGATATAATCGGAAAGCTTCCTAGCCTAGTATCATTTTACTCATAGTACCTATATGGAATATACACGAGTCTTGTGATCGGATTTCAAAAAAAAAAATAGATTTCGCCGAAATTAATTTTCTCGACGTTTTCGAGGGTGTAGATTCCAAAAATGCAAAAAAAAATTTAGAAGAGGGAGAAAATTTCCGCGTACCCGTACGCGTACACCAAAAATGTGTGCGCACCCATAACTCATAGTAATTCTTATCCGATTTGATTGAAATTTGGTAGAACGGTTAGCCCCTCGATGTAGATGAGTCAGTAAAATGTTGAGATCTGTACCTTCAGGGGAACCCTCTTAAAGTATCCAAAGAAAATTTCACTTGTTCTAGAAAAAGGGCTAAAAAAGAAAAAAAAAAGTCTTCGATTTTCATAAAATATTTGGTATACGGGTTGCTCTTATGCTCCTACACAAGCACGTAAAATTTGAGGTCCGTAACTTCAGTGGGTCCCCTGTAAAGTACCGATTAATATTGAATAATATGTTGTTCTAGAGAAGATAATAATTGTCTTCTGGCTGTTAAAACTATACTATGAGTTCTGGGTAGTGAGTACGTAACTTTTGCTATAGCACGACTAACCACACATCAATCTAACTACTCATAACCACGGCTTAACTACATAATAACCACGCTGAAACGCACAACTAACTACATTTGTAACGTTACGTACTCGCGCTAACTACACTAGGAAGTAGTTAGTCGTGCTATAGCCCTTACGTACTCACCCCCCAGGGGCTACCCTAGGTTAGCAGCTTTTTTTTTTAAATGTAACAAAATATTCACTACGAATGCTATACCTACCTACCTACCTATGCTAGTAAAGTTTTTGGAATCACTTTACAATTTTTTTAAAAATAGAGGTTAACCTACATGCACCTACCTAATAAAATAGGTAATAATTATGCATATTATTATTATTATGAACACTTCTTATGGTCTGATTAATTTTGATAATGCACTTCGAAAATATATTATTTTCCATGCATTTCTTATCTGAATATTGTATCAGTGCAAACTTTGATACCGACGGATACGAATTGCGGATTGTCAAAATTAGATAATAAAAAT
This sequence comes from Mystacides longicornis, assembly GCA_963576905.1. Lineage (NCBI taxonomy): Eukaryota > Metazoa > Arthropoda > Insecta > Trichoptera > Leptoceridae > Mystacides > Mystacides longicornis. The sequence goes on along the minus strand of OY756439.1, from coordinate 4,520,050 downwards.
TATAACTTGATTTTTTAATACTGCAGATTTTATCTTACTCGATGATTCATAAAGCCAATATGGTACGATTTCAATGACACTAATGTCATCGGGAGGGCGATTTGCAACAAACTTATTGCATCACGCTCAAATCGCTGATCATTGCAATGTATATTATATTAATACGTGAAGGAAAGACTTTGTGACTATTTTTACGCAAATGTCGTGGACGGAGGAGTACTTATGAAATTTGTGTAAAAAGGAAATATTTTACACAAAAATCTCGTTGTTATAAGAAATGTTATTTAGGATCTTTTCAAAGTAAGTCTTTATGCTCGATCTGGTTCATATTAATTGAGTCATGATGACCTTCAGTAAACTTCACCCGCAGCTTCTTTTGTTTTCTGCTGCAACCTTCCAACTTCGTATATTCAAAATTCGTGCAGCATTCTTAGATTTGCTTACCGAAGTGCATTTAAATGACATTTCGTTAATGTGGAAATAATAGCACGTCAATTATTCTCACCAACGTTGGCCAAGTTAGCTTGGTTTTAAAAGGGTACGTTTACACCAAACGAGCATATAACAACTATGATATAGAGGTGGAAATGAAGCATTCTTTCATAACCCTTGACACTGAAACCAAGTAAAGAACAACAAGCAAGAACTTTAGAACTCTGGCGCGCATTATCATCGCTTATTAATTAGTTCTTGGTGTTAATTCTTCCTCGTTGATGTTAATTTGGTGTTAATATCATCAATCTCGAAGGGGCGCTCTATTTTTGACTCTGGCACTATGTTAGTTTGGTGTAAACGCAATACTAAGGTGCGTTTTGGTAGGTAGGTATACGGTATACATACCTACGTAGACTCTAAAGTTCAGGATTACTAAAAATAGATTTTTTCATAGAAAATGAATTAATTACCTACTCATATTATTTAATCTACTTGAATTATTATTTATTCAATTATTAGGGGAGACCGGGGTTGGTTGTCACATTTTTTTTCTTTGGCAAGATTCAACCGAGGCTTTGTAGATGGTTTATACATTAATCAACCACATATTCGAGGTTTTGTAAGATACTTTATATACAAATGAATAGTGCTTTCATTCCACTACAAATTAAGTGATTGCTGTTTCTCTTCCATGCTAAAATGCAAAAATACAACAGTTTTTACGAAAAATGAAAAGTGTGACTTCTAACCCCGTACCGAGAATGGTTGTCTCAGGGGTAGGTTTTCACGAAGTAAATTAAGGTCCTATTATACAAACAAAAAAAAATCAATAATTTTAATGAACACGTGTTGAAAAAAAGTAAAATGAAGATTTATAAGACCAATTGACATATGGATGAAAACACGTAGAACGCCGATTCCGACCCGCGCCGACCGGCGCAAAGAATGTTGTCTATGGTTTCAATGCATTTAAATGAACATACCGGAAAGCGGGTTCCTGCTTTTGCATTGCGTTTCCCCATTCAAATGCATAGAAACGTTCTTTGCCCGGGCGTAGCGGGTCGGAATCGGTGTTCTACGTCTTTTCACCTATACGTTGTGGAAACCAAACCACGAGAACGAAGAGTCTTCTGAGAACCACCGAAATAAAGACTCTCCGCCCCATCGCGGGATTAACCATTCGAGACAGAGTAAGAAACTTCGAATTTAGGGGAATCTGCGATGTCGAGGATGTCGTGCGATGGGGAAGAAACGGAAGACGCTACTGGAGAGACCACATCAACAGAGCAGTGGGGCTAGTACGAGTTTCATCGAAAGCTAATTCCACGCAAATAAGCGCTTATTAGCGTGCAAATAGGTTTCTTAAATCAAACGATCGAATCCTTCGATCATTTTTGTATGAAATTTTTTAGAAACTCTTTCGATGATCGTTTCGATAAGCTTACACTAGGGCTACTGTTTCGGTGATAGTGGTGAATATAACGGCAGAAGAAATTCCATGAAACAGCAGACTCAAAAAAATGGAGGAACATTTGAACGTCCGCGTCCAAGGAATAATATCTGAAAAAAAAACAGGACTCAGTCCTATATCAAGAAGAAGAAAAATAATTTTAATAGGTACTTTTATTTAACATTAGAGTATTGAGACTTTCTTCTTTTTTGCTTGCTAGCAACATCAGTTCTGATGAAACAAGCCCACGAGAAGACTCACTCATATGATGGTATGGCATTTTTATGGGTAATTCTGAAATAAATAGACGTTCGTACAAAAGCAAAGGCTGTAATGGTAAGAAAAGAAACTACACAAATTAATAATCAATGTTGATTTTTCACAATATAATAATGGAGTTAGTATGTAACAACCAACCCTCAACAATATGAGACAACCTGCTTCAAAAGAAGTTTAATTATACAACCTCTCGAAATAAATTTGAATAAATTATAAAAACACTTATTAAGGATTATGAAAATACTTTAACATACCTATGTCTTTTTTTGTTTAAATATGCGTATATGACACAATCACAGCAAAATTTACTTCTGCCATATAAAAAATAAACAATTAAACGCACGTATTTCTATCCAAACATTCAAGCGAACTAAGGTAAAGTAGATGCATATCTCAACAGCAATGTCGCTGTTGAGATATGATAGAACGTCGATCAACGAACTAATTCGTTTGTTCAGTATTCTTTAACGGCCGCTGTGACAACCTACCCTGGTCTCCCCTAGCTACCTGCAATCTCGCCGCATAGGTGACACTAAAAATCATGCCAATTTATTATTACTAATAGACACATCATTGTTTGCAAAAGGATCTTATCAATAATACGCGGATATTGTACCTACCTATCACTTTTAGGCAACCGACAGGGACCGTTAAGGGTCATGCAGATTGCTAGAATACTACTGTATATGAAAAAATAACAACTAATGACTCTAACAATTCATTACTAATGTTCGATTTTTAAATGGAACAAACCACTACGGGCTTACGACCGTCTTCTACTGTTATTTCGAAGGCTGGCTTAGTGTGATCACTTTACGTTGACAACGTTCGCCATTAGGTGGTAATGTTTGTCTCCGAAACTCCTAATCATGAGAATTCTCAACATGTTCAACATGTCGAAAAATCTCATGTATGCAACAAGTAGAAATTTAATAATAAAATGAAAAATAGAGATAAAAGTTGGAAATTGTTGAGAACAAGAGAGCAACCAAATTTAAAGACTGCGACTGCTGTCATGTATTTGGCGCCAGGATATGACTATATCCATTTTTGTTAATGTCTCATATTTATTGCCTATTGGCTTTGTTGGTGCAATACGTTCTAATTATGTTTAGATTCTTGTGACCTTTTCAGGACTGTATATGACATTTAACCGGCGCGCGGCGGGGTAATCCGCGAAATATGCGTTGGTTGACGTACAAATTCTATCGAGATTCTAAATAATTCATGAAATATCATAGAAGGGTTGTAGTGTAAATACCATGCACCTATCTATTTTTATTCTGTTATTTATTTTTTCATAACATTGCCAAATCAAAAGAATGGGTTTAGCGTTAAACAATGCCCACCTGCGCGCTCTACAGTTAGTGTTTGAAACTAGGGAGTCCATTATGCCCCACCCTGTGTAACCTTAAGTATACAGAATTAAATTTTGGATAGCCCTGATTTTGATTATTGAAAAATAATTAGTGAGGTACCCGAAATTCAGATAAAAATGATTATATCATTCACTGAAGAGGTAGGTACTGACTGATAGGAGCGAACTTACTTTTAAATCGATGATCGACTAAATGTCATTTGTAGATCAAACCTTGCGCGGTAAGTGCCATTTCATATTCTTACACAATAATTCATATACCTAAACTTACCTCAATATTTTTTTTAATTAATTAATTAAAATATACTTGATTTTTATTAACTCATACATATACTTACATACTATGCACGATTCTTACTTTTAAAGCGAAACTTTAATCCAATTTTTGTTTTGTACTTGATTTTTGTGGATTATCTACGAATTGTGAAAAAAAAATTAACCATTACGCTGTGTCAATTAACGGGTAAGCCGAGAGAAAGAGCCTCCACTCTTTTCTATCCAAGCACACTTCTTCGAAGAAACGTAATGTTTCTCAAAAAAATCTCTCATATTTCTTTTGGTTCGTGGACCCTATTCTCGAATGTCGATCAATTGTTTTCTAATATAATTTTGACGACTTTCGTATGTTTTCTTAAAGAACTCATACGAAAGTCATCAAAATTCTATTAGAAAACGCAAACGACATTCGAGAATAGGTTTCCTGGCAGGGTTGCCAGGTGTTCGGTATTAGGTATATCGAACTGTGGGGCTAGTACGAGTTTTATCGAAAGCTAATTGCACGCAAATAAGCGCTTATTAGCGTGCAAATAGTGTTCTTAATTCAAACGATCGAATCATTCGATCATTTTAGTATGGAAATTTTTCGAAACTCTTTCGATGATCGTTTCGATATTCGATAATCGAAAACTTATACTGGTGGTACAGTAGGTACCTCTGTTCTTTGTTGTCTCGTTACCTTATTTCTGTCTAAAGCCACAGACTTTATCCTTAGGACTAGGACACGGATTCGGTTTCAAATCGGGTTAGATTTTATGTGTGTTTTTTTTATTTCATTTGCTGAGACCATAAATTGCACCGACTATATACTGACACATTTATTGTTTAAAACGTGTTCGAATATTTAAGTATTCGAATAACGGGTAAAAACTGCATACGATTTTCATATCTTGATTCCCGTTGCTGTGTAAAATAAATTCATATCTACATATATATAAAAATGAAGTCCTATTTTACTTGGTTTACCGCATAGTGCATGAAACGCTGGATAAATTTCAAGTTCTTAGGAGAGAAATAAAAATTACTAAAGTTTCGCGGAACATTATAAAATAATTAAAGAATAGCCAAATCACTCGAATTCAGGTGAAACCGTACGTACAGCGTATTGAAACTCGTGGGTTCGAGTCTCGGCGGTGTCGACCATTTCCACTTTCACAAAAAAAGCTTTGCTTTATGTGAAATATTATGTAGAGGGTGTATTTGTGTTCGCTTTGAATGAGCCCAGATTCATTAAAAAAAAAAGAAACTCGGGTTAGTGCGAACACTTATAACTCGAGATCGGCTGAATAGATTTTTATGATGCCGGGTTTATTGGATTATTAATAAAACTTTGATAAAGGTGTAGAAAATAAATATTATATTGATTTTTTTAGGGAACGGATTTACTGAGAAAAACGCCATTTGTGAAAAATTCCATAACACAATTTTTATTAAGTAGGTACGTACAACGTACGTAATACGTACGCATAACATTTGGTACGCAGATTTTAATAGAATTTCTCTGAAGCTTTCAAAAATATTTGTTTAACATTCAACCATATTTTAAATGTTTTTTTTTTTTGTATAGGTAAATTACAAATTTGAAATCAATATTCATAGTTAGGACTACAGGAAAACGTCTGATGTCGGGAAAGCTAGTATATTATGAATTAATTATCTATCATGAAGATAAATTTTAAATGTAGGTAGGTATATATGATTGTATATTGTGTATTTAAATTAATGCACACTAGGTTTGTGGTATTAGGAGTGTTAATATTTAAAAAAATAACGGTGAAAGTAGTTTGATCTGTACCCAAAAGCTATCTATCTGCTATACACGACTATTTTCGGTGTGTCTTTGAGGAACATTTTGTATAAAAAATTGTTAAACAATGACTTAAGTATAAATAAAGAAGTGTTAATAAATAATAAATTAACACTTTTCTACATATACTAAGGTGTATCTAAGTATATGGTACTTATTGCCTAAGGCAATTTTTCCAGTCAATCGATCCAGTAGAAATTTCAAGTGAAAAAAAAACACTCTGACCTGACCGGGAATCGAACACGGGACCTCGTGATCTGAAGTCCACGCCTATACTACTAGGCTACCGAGGTCGGTATAGTAATAATATACAGTAGGTTGATATTAATAACATTTAAGTTAAATTCTAAATATTTTTATAGATACCCACTTGCGCGGTTTTTTAATCTTGAAGGTGTTTTACAAGTAGTAAATCTATTTTTTTTTTTCAAGCATTTTTTATGTATTTTTAAATAACTCACCGGAGAGTACATGTTCAGTTCGAATTTCACATTGATTCTGTTCAATTTTCGATTGTCTAATTTCATATCGAAAATTTATTTCAATCACTTAAATGAGACAATGATTCAAGAAGGGTTTTAATAAATACTTCCTTGTGGCAAATTATGTTAAATCGTTAAATTATCCACACTAAAATAGCCGTGCAGCCTTTGAAACAGCGGCAGAAGATTGTTGTAAGAAATCTGGAGAAAAAAATTGACAAAAACATATTTTGTTGTTTTAAAAATATTATCTATAAATTTAAAAATAAGTTTAAGCCTGTAGATTAATATGAATTACATGCTTAAAAGTATTTAGATAATTCTAATGGACAAAATAGATTAGGTAATAATAGATTACCGAATCAGTAAAGAAAAAATAACAACTAATGACTCTAACAATTCATTACTAATGTTCGATTTTTAAATGGAATAAACCACTACGGGCTTACGACCGTCTTCTACTGTTATTTAGAAGGCTGGCTTAGTGTGATCACTTTACGTTAACAACGTTCGCAATTAGGTGGTAATGTTTGTCCCGAAACTCCTAATCCGAATCAGTTCGAATTCCATAGGTTTGGTGCAGACTGTAGACAGATAAAGTTAAAACCATTTTTCATGCTTATATACATGCTATATATCTAAAAATTTTAACATGTAAATGGCCTTGCCGTATAAAATAAAAATATGTCTCTAAAACAATATAAAATAAAAATATGTCTCTAAAACAATATCATCAGGTGCCTGCGAAAAAATATTATAATGGGTACTTACAGAATCAGGGATCACATACAATCGATGTTACGAGAATAAATGTTTAATAATTTTTATTCCAAAATTGAAAAATTCAAATTAAATTAAAGTTTGATAGGAACTATCAGTTGGTTGAGAGTTGGTGCAATGGAAAATAACAGACGGATCGGTCGGAATTAAATTGGTCGAATGATAATTAATTCATCACCATACAAATTGGAATTCAATATTCATAGCTAAGAACACAGGACAACGCCTGTCGGGAGAGCTAGTAATATATAAAAATGGTGCCCTATTTCCCCTTGGTCATCGCAGCACGCATGAACGGCTGGATCAATAACTTCTATAATTATTTTATTGTTGTGTTTGCTATTGTCAGGAGATGGTTCTTATGAAAGAAAAAAATATGAAAGTTTTACCTTAAATTAAAATTAACATTAAAAAATTAAAGAAAACCTAACGTTCATAGGATCCTTATTTCGTGCTTTTTAAACTATAATTTTGTGACAATAAATATTTTCTATTTTTTCTTTGGATTTGACATCAGATGTCAGTAATAATTCACCGACAGTGAGTTGGAGCGATTGACAGAATGTAACCGGTATACATCGTTTAAAACAGATGCATGTTAAATCGGTAATTAATTTATCAACAAGTATACCTACCTTTACAAATTCAAAATGAAAATTCATAGAAAAGACAGAAAAACGTGTTGTTGAGAAAACCAGTAGGTAATAATTATTGATATAAAAATAAAGATAATAAAAAAAAAATATATTATTCTTCGAAACAGAAACTACACATTCTGTTTACTCAATCAAATTTAATATTGATTTTATATTTTCTTATCAGCCATTACATTGATACCGCATTGAAGTTTACCTTTAATTATAAACAATAATTATTATTATAGTTATCAGTATTTTTCGTTTAAATAAAACTCACAATTCAAATTAGGGACTCAAACTCATCATTATATTTTTTTTTTAATTTATATTCTACTACTAGTACCTAAAACCTGTCTGACGACAGGCATAGGAAAGGGTCATTAATAAAATTGCTTGAATAAAATTAACTAATTGTTGAACATGCATACTTGGTGGAATTAATTTAAATAAAATTTAAATAAAACGATTTTTATCTTTTCCACAATTTATTTTGTCCCTGACATGTTTCGAAAGGACACGCCTTTCATGCTCACAGGGTTTGGTGAAACCAAATTGGGACAAAATAAATTGTGGAAAAGATAAAAATCGTTTTATTTAAATTTTATTAAAATTGCTTGAGTTTGAGTTTCCTATAAATCAGTTATATCGTCTCAATGTTACTTTAGGCTCCCAACTTTACTTTATCGTGTTGAGTACTGCATACAATTTAACATTTTCCCCATAATATGTGGGAACCTCTGACCAAGTATCTCATATTTCTTCTATATAATATTACTCGGGGACACCTTTTATTTCAAATGGCGTAGCAACTTTTTCAGTATAAATATATTATTATTTCAACAAAAATACCGAGCTACTGACAAACTTATCAGTTATGAAAATGTAATATAGATATAGCATATGTCACCCGGAGATAGTGTAGCTTCCCAACAGTGAAAGAATTTTTCAAATCTATTTTCTTTTTTTTTTTTGTTTTCAGAAACCACAAAACTCAAAATGCCCCTGAAGTGCGCTCCCGTGATTGAGAAGATCAAGGCTACAGTGGCCGCCACTGATCCCAACAAGAAGCGCAAGGCTCTCTTTGTCTATCTGATAAACGTCACCGAAGGTGGCAAGCAAGTGCAACAATACAGTAAGTTGACAAGAAATAATATAACTAAAGGGTACCTACATTAATCATCAAAATACAGAGCAAGCATCTGTTGATCTGGTTCCATTTATTCTATGACAAGTCAACCTCGATTAGAAATTTCCAAAAAATAAATTTGGTTTTGGATCTTAGGCCCCGTTGTAGCTGGTCGCATGATTGATCGCATGAACGCAGAAACAAATTTGTCATCGCACGATGAAAAATTGTGTGTCCTAACTGCCATCGCATGATCGCGCGTCCACTTTCCTTGACAACGCAAGCAAATCTCTAATATAAATTAAAGTCGGGTTAGTGCGAACACTTATATTCGAGATCGGCTAAACAGATTCTTCTGATGTTTGATTTATTGGATTCTTCTCCGCCCCGGATAACAGAATAACTAATAAAAAGTTGAAAAATAGATAAAAAATGATGTAAAATTCAATATTTAAGTTAGTATGGAACTGTTACCACGCCAACGCGGGTAGTTCCCTCTCATTCTCGCATACGTGATTGTTGTACAGTAGCCCATCCCACTTACTCCACCGCACCGTTTCGAGCGTTTTAGAAAATTTTCATACAAAGTCAACAATATTATCGAGCACATTTGTTTTGGTATCTACTTCATAGGCGAGGTAGGGTGTGTGCGCGAGCGCATTATTCTTACGTTGTTCCCGCCAGAGCTTCGAATACGTACGTTCATGCGATCAGCTAGGACAGGGCCTTATAATATTTTGTTAGGTTTGTCTTTGCAAGCGAGTGTCAGCTCTTTACAAGGAGTCCTTTTTGAGATTTTAACATTTTGCTGTTTGATTTTTTTAGCTCTCGATCTGAAAAATCTGAAAGCGTACGATGGTCCATTCGACGGCACCCCAGATGTGACTGTGACTATTGAAGATGCCACTCTCTTGGCCATGGCTGTGGGAAAACTTTCAAGGGAGGACGCCCTCGCCAACGGAACCTTAAAGACCGAAGGAAGCGAGGACGGCATCAAGATAATCAGGGTTCTAGTCGACAAATTCGTTGAAGCACAAAAGAAGTGATTTTATTCTTATTTAATAGTTATACTTTGTTGTAATTTTATTAACTTACTTTTTTTTAAATAATATTTTATACTAAATTTAATTACTGTTTTTTATTTATTTCAAAGTTTTGTATTTAGTCTCCTATAATTCACGGAAAAGTTTATTTCGAACTATACTGAATTATTTACTTCAGGTATCGTTTCCTTAAAAAAATCTTTTTTAGGTATATGAAGCAAATTCCAATAATTATTAATATATATTTTTAACATTTTTCCGCAACTAAACTCTAGGTAAACTATTTAATTAATGTTCATTCTTCAATAAAACCTAAATTGTAGTTTCGTATGTAAATGAATCGTGGAATGATTAGACCCTGTCCTGAGTACGATAATCGCATGAACGCGGACGCCCTGTTCAAACATAATATAAATAAATAAATAACATTGTATGAGTGTGTCCTAACTGGACAGACGGACAGGTAAATACTGTAATGCCGGCTGATGAATGAAAAATCGAAAATAAATAAATAATAAATATTCGATCGTCCGATCGGTGCCTTGTTTGAAATGATCGCGCGTCGCTTGTATTGCTCTGTTGTATCGATAATTAAAACGACACCTACTTGCCAACAGTTCTTACTAACTAACATTCATATTTATTTGTTTGCGTTGTCTAGGAAAGTGGACGCGCGATCATGCGATGGCAGTTAGGACACACAATTTTTCATCGTGCGATCACAAATTTGTTTATGTGATCATGCGACCAGTGCGACAGTGCCTTAAGTATTATTTATAACCAATTGAGAAAAAGTGCCAAAAGCAAATGGGTAACAACTAACAACTATTTTATGCCCTTAATTTTCAAATATTTGACTAGTTCTTAACTTAATTTTTTTCGTGAATTACCCTACAACAACGTGTTGTTGAATTACCCTACAACCGTGGTATGAGAAGGACTTCTTTCGTCTTCAGGACCATGATGGGAGGAAGAACAGCCCTCTCCTCGCCCATCTGTCATTCGGCATCCTTAACACATATTATGTCTCAGCCAACTTCATCTCCTCTACATAATGGTAGAATATATTATAATATAATTCCAATCCAATCCAATCCAAACTCCCTTTAGACCCCACTTAGGGGCATAGGGAGGCAACAAGAGCAAGAGAGGAGGTCATCACCGTTGCGCTCGATCTTGCGCAACGGTGATGACCTCCTCCCACACCATGTCCATGTCCCTCAGCTCTGCTTCGAAGGAGCGGAACACAGTGTGAGAGGGTCTTCCTCGTCTTCGGGACCCTGATGGGAGGAAGAACAGCGCTCTCCTCGGCCAACTGTCATTCGGCATCCTTAACACATGTCCCAGCCAAGTCCATCTCCTCCCCACAATGGTGGAGGTGATGGGCTCACGCTGGGTGCGCCGGCGTATAGCGTCGTTCGTGATGCGGTGGTACCATCTTACGCCCAGAATTCTCCTTAGGCACTTCATCTCAAAGGCTGAGACTTTTTGTGCCTGGGCCTTGGTCAGGTGCCAGGACTCACACCCATAAAGGAGAATGGGCAACACACACGCATCAAACAGTTTACATTTCGTCTCGACGCTAAACGCCGACGCTTTCCATATCTTGGTCATGTTGTTGAAGGCGCCACTTGCCATACCGATACGAATCGGGAGCTCAGCCCCGAGGTCACCAGCGGTGGTAATGGTTGCTCCCAAGTACTTAAATTTATCCACCCGGGAGACCTGGTGACCATCGATGGTTATCGGTTGCTGTTTATCGGGGCAGGCATTATTCGCCATGAGCTCCGTCTTACTGGCATTGACTCGAAGGCCGAGGCGTGCTGTTTCGTTGCAGAGTCCACTGCGCTGTAATTCCTCCACTGTCGTACTGAACAACGCTAGGTCGTCCGCGTACTCCAGATCGCACAGTTCGCCCATTAGACCATCTCTCTGTGTTATCGGTATACCTCTTGCTCCTTGCATGGACTTTCTCAACAGGAAATCCATGACTATTATAAATATAAAGGGAGCTAGTACGCAGCCCTGTCTGACTCCCGTGGTGATCCTAAAAGCTTCAGTAGGACCACCTGGCGTTTTCACGCTACACTCAGAGTCTTCATACAGGGACTGCACCATTTTAACTATTTTCGGAGGTATACCATACAAAGCAAGTATTTTCCATATTGATGGTCTATGTGGGCTGTCGAAGGCCTTTTCAAAATCTATAAAGCAACAAGCGACTGGAGAGTTAAACTCCTTGCACTGCTGAAAGATGCACCTGGCACAGAAAATAATATAATTACCTAATAATAAAAATGTTATTTGTAATATTTAAATAACATTTTATCATAGAATCAAAATTAGATTAAATTGGTAAAATGTGTTTTTAGATAACATTAAATCTGAGGAAAACATCGCTAAAAAAGAGTCTAATTATTTTGATTAGATCGATTGATTTTGATTAGAAAATATAGATTATCGCGAGTGTTTTATCTACTATCTGATAGGTATTGAAATATTCTATTAATTAACTGTAGGGCTCCACCTAGAAATAGGCCCGCCCTTTTTTATTAGGTATAATAAAGTTGTGTTTGATGTTACGCCGCATACTCATTTGAGCAGCGAGTACGAGCTTTTGTTTGCAATCAATATTATTGTCAGCAATTACTACTTATCAATATTGTGCCTGGAACCAGTGAAGAACCTGGAACGAATTATTATGATTATGTTTCAGATACACATACGGAGGTTTCACTGTATGTGTATCTAAAGGTGCATTTAGACACCAAACGAACAAAGACCCAGAGCTTGAAAATCAATCAATCAATTGTCCCATATTCCTATCCCTCACTTTTTCCCTTCTTCCCATTATCCCCGACTGAGCCTGCACATATTGTTACATAAGTTTTTTTTTTCTGTTGTTTGTCTTCTAACCTACTCGCTGTACATGTCTACGTATATATTTTACTGCTGTTTTTGTTGTCCATACTATTTGTGTAATTGTTTGTAATATTATCACTGTCTGTATATTTGTTAATAAAATAAATCAATTCTCCCTTTTACACCCCACTCAGGGGCATAGGGAGGCGAAAGAGCTCTCCATTGCGCTCGATCTTGCGCAATGTTTATGACCTCCTCCCACACCATGTCCAAATCCCTCAACTCTGCTTCGAAGGAGTGGAACACAGTCTGAGAGGGTCTTCCTCGTCATCGGGACCCTGATGGGAGGAAGAACAGCGCTCTCCTCGGCCAACTGTCATTCGGCAACCTTAACACATGCCCCAGCCAAGTTCAATCTCCTCTCCACAATGGTAGAGGTGACGGCCCCTCGCTGGCTGCGCCAGCGTATAGCGTCGTTCGAGATGCTGTGGTTCCTTCTTTTTCCCAAAATTCTCCTGGTGCACTTCATTTCAAATGTAGAGGATTTTTTATGCCTGATGGGCTTTGGTCAGGTGCCAGAACTCACACCCATACAGGATAATGGGCAACACACACGCATCAAACAGTTTACATTTCATCTCGACACTAAACGCCGACGCTTTACAAATAGAGTATATTTCCCGTATTGTTGATATGGTCACCAAGGAAATAATAACCAGAAAGAACAAACTATCATCGCCTACTAAGAAGTTGTTGTTTCCATGGTGTCCAGTATCAACCATTAGGAGAATATACCTACTCTATTTTCAAGCTCTGGGTCTTTGTTAAAATGTACAAATGTCTTTCTTTAAATTACTTGGTCTATGTGAACTCGTTCCGATGAACGAATCTGTATGAAGATGATGAACTATTGGATTCGTCTCACAAGTTTTGAACAAAAATATCAACCAACGAACAAAAATAGATACAAAAAAAAATGTGACAATTATGTTATTTTTGCTAACAATGTTGTTATATAAAAATCATGTTGCGAGGTCTTAAAACAAATCTCTGTGTATAAAAATGGTGCCCTTTTCCGTGGTCATCGCTACACGCGTTAACGGCTGGACCAATTTCGTTTATTCTTTTTTTATTTGTATTTGCTATTGTCAGGAAAAGGTTCTTATGAATGAAAAAATAAGAAAGTTGCACGAAACATTGAAAAATAATAAGAAAACTTAAAAGTGGGTAGGCAGCTTCTTATAGTGCTTTTTTACAATACAATCTTAACATAATAATAATTCAGAAAAATTAGTTTAAATTGGTCAATTCTTTCGATGTATCTATACAATAGGCAAACATATATCACATGTTATGTACTTCCTACTACACCGCCATCTATTGAATTTTTTAAAAAGTAAAGCAATTATAGAGGAATTGTTTTGATTTCAAGCTTATGTCCCATCGAACGTCATCCTTCACCCGATCAACGATAACTATAACATAATCAATAAATTATTAGCTAAAAATAATTAAGTTTTTACATCGTAAATTGCATTTTATCTAGAAAATAATTCAGACATGTTTTTTTATTTGCTTTTTACCGTATGTCATAGCATCACGCCTAAACGGCTGAACCGATTTCACTAATTCTTTTTTTGTCGTGTTGGCTTTTATCAGTAGAAGGTTCTTATGAGAGAAAAAATTAAGAAAGTTGCGTGGAAAATCTACATAATAATTCAGAAATGTTTTTTTATTTGCTTATTACCGTATGTCATCCAGAGCTGTTCCGAGTACAGGAAAAAAATACTCGAGTACTGAGTACAAGTACTGCACACAAATATACTCGGAGTACAAGTACAAGTACTCAGATCGAAGTACTCGAGTACAAAATACCGAGTACAAGTACCGAGTACATGAGTGATTAAGTAAACGCAAATCTTTTATAAACCTCTAACAACTTTGCGCATGTTTCAAAACATGTAACAATGTAATCGCGAGCAATTGAATCGATCATTACAACAAACTGCATGAAATATTTTTTTTACAAAAAAGTGTATAACTATAATATTATTACATTAAAAAAAATGGGTAAAATAACGCCTCCACGTGGTGCACCCCCGGGCAACGTTATAACGGCAAAATTCTATCAATAAGGAAGAGAGAAAGCAGATAAGCCAAAGAGGATTGAATTAAAAACAAGAAAATAGAACATGGTAAATGATACAAATCGCAAAAACAGCTCTCCTCTGGGCAATAAGACAAGAGACCTTGGAAAAAATAGAAGAAATAAGTATGTAGTTCTAAGACCGAATATCTGACAAAACTGACAAAAGAGTATTGATGTTATACTGCTACAGGAAACCCACACAGCAAACTTAAACCAACTCACCACCAGAGGTACCTACGGTTCCCGGTTTCAACCTAGCTGGCGCTGTCCACGGTGTGGCCACCAACGTACGCGACGCGACGGCCTGATTTGGATTTGGAAAACATTGTTTTAAATCAGGTAATGTGTCCTTGGTCGCCAGTCACCATCAAAATAGGACACAAAAGTCGTCAACATTTACAAACCTGATAGACTCCAGTGGCCACCCACAGTCATTCCTTCAGCCCTCCCACATCCATCTGTCATAATGGGAGACTTTAATAATGGGAGCAATCACACCAACTGGGGATTTAGAACCACAGACAATAATGGTGAGGACCTCACGGAATATATGGAGACTGAGAATCTTCACATTGTTTATGATGCCAAAGACAGAGGCACCTTTTATCAGCTAGATGGAACGGCTACACCCAGGACTTGTGCTTGTCCTCGAAGGTCTCGTGATGGAACTTCCAAAATGACAAATGGGACATCTTCGCCGCCCATTTCGATGAGACATTGATGTCTCTCGTACCTACCACTGCCTACTAACTACCATAAATTTATAACATCAATTTCAGAGGCCTCCAAACAGTCTATACCATGAGGAGAAGAATCTCTACAACTGTTAATCCGTAAGGCATGATCCCTACTCCGTAAAATGTGGCAAATTAAACCACCGGACCGCACAGCAAAGATTTCAGCGAACCTTGTTGCAAACAAAATAGTAGACAACGGCAGAGCGCCCGGAGACAAAACATTCCAACCTAAGGTTAAGGAACAGCTCCACACAGCACAAAGGACTGTCCAAACCGATCTACCCTGGTTGCTCCTTCACTGAAACAGAGGTGACTTCAGCCGTTTAAACATTAAAACAGCCGGAAAGGCTGCTGGGTCTGATGGCATGTTGCCTGTATTATGCGGTGTTCACACGAGGCGATATAAGGCCAGACGATTTCGCTTGCATAAAAAAAATATCGCTCGGTCGCCCATTGATCGTCTGATGTGTTCACACGAGTCCACCGGCATACATTCAATCTGTCAGGTGCGCTGATAGTTTTAAAAATGGCGGACGTCGAGGTAGAAGTCACGCAGTAATTGGGGTTAGTTGATAATATTGTTTTAGACGATATAAGGAGACTCCTAATTGAGGAAAAATAAAAACAACGCAGATATTAGGTGCGGAATTGGATTCTAAGGAGAAATAAATTTAGAGCAGTGCTGTCAACTGTCAAGAAACAGAACATACGGACGCCGCGCATATCTGCGCATGCGTTCATCGTTCCACCAGATACAAAAGTTGAAGGGCGTTCAACTTGAGGCGATATCGCTTTCAACCATTTTTATCGCTTCAGATTTATCGACAATCTGTTCACACGGTTCAATTGGCTGGCGATATTTTAGTGTCCTGGCGATATTCGCCTCGTCTGATCACCGCATTACGGGCCTTATTTATTATTATTATTTTTTATTTGGTTCAACGGCCAACCGGCCTTTTACAATTTATATTTTAATATAGAGTTGTAGTGCAGTACAAGGATAAAAAAAACTCACAATTAACATAATAATAATATAACACTTTTCTATACAAAGGTGTCAGTATTGCCGGCGGAACTTATTACTTGAGGTAATTTTTTCCAGTCAACCGGTACCGTCCAATTTGAGACAGGCCAACCCCAAGTAGAATTATCAAGTGAAAAAACACTTACGAAAACTCTGACCCGGATGACTTCGGATCTGAAGTCCACGCCAGTACAACTAGGCTACTAATAGGACTAAATAAGAATACACTGCGAATATCCTTGCCGCGGGCCACCTGCCGAAAGAATTTAAAACATCTAAAGTGCTGGTCTTGTAAAAGCCTATATATCCGCAAGACCGTCTGCTACAAGTTGCTTGAACATCTCATTCTCAACGTCTTCTTTTTGTTGTGTCTAAATACTACAAATTATGGGATTTAGCAGTATGGAAGTTCTGAATTTTTTGTTTTATTTTTTTTTTTATATATATATTTTTACTATTATATTCAACAGATTAGAGCCCATCATAAATCACAATTTTTTCATATAAATAATATACCTACTTCAATTTTTACGTAAAGGAGCAATAGCAGAGCAGGATTTCAGACTATACTCTATAAAATGACGATTCCGTCTTTTTTTTTCAAAGACTTATTTAGTTTTTGAAATAACAAATTCAATCATAATACACGGGTTTTAAAAACAACAATTTCGTCACCAACACTCTCGAATTAAAAACGAGAACCATACATTCACACTTTACCACTACTAATAACCACGACACCTAACAAGTCTCTACTTGCAATATAAATTCAAATTACGTATCATAGTAGGTTTAACGTATTCCAATAAATCCAAAGATGTACTCGAGAACTTGAAATGTACTCGAGTACCTTTGATGTACTCGAGTACTTTGAATGTACTCGAGTACTTTAGAATGTACTCGAGTACATTCAAAGTACTCGAGTACATTTTAGGCTCAAAAACGTACCGAATACAAGTACAAGTACAGGTTTTAGAAATGTACTCGTGGACTGAGTACTGAGTACACCAAAAGTACTCAGAGTACAATCTACGAGTACTTGTACTCGAGTACCGCCCAGCTCTGATGTCATCGCATCACGCCTAAACGGCTGAACCGATTTCACTAATTCTTTTTTTGTCGTGTTGGCTTTTATCAGGAGAAGGTTCTTATGAAAGAAAAAAATAAGAAAGTTGCGTGGTAAATTGGGAAATTAAATAAAACTCGCATTAGCCCCTCCTTCTCTATCTTCTATATAATAATTCAGAAATGTTTGTTTTTTTATTTGCCTTTTGTCGTTGCTTTACCGTTATGTCGGAGCATCACGCCTAAACGGCTGAACCGATTTCACTAATTCTTTTTTTGTCGTGTTGGCTTTTATCAGTAGAAGGTTCTTATGAAAGAAAAAATTAAGAAAGTTGCGTGGTAAATCTACATAATAATTCAGAAATGTTTTTTTATTAGCTTTTTACCGTTATGTCGGAGCATCACGCCTAAACGGCTGAACCGATTTCACTAATTCTTTTTTTGTCGTGTTGGCTTTTATCAGTAGAAGGTTCTTATGAAAGAAAAAATTAAGAAAGTTGCGTGGTAAATCTACATAATAATTCAGAAATGTTTTTTTATTAGCTTTTTACCTAATGTCATCGCATCACGCCTAAACGGCTGAACCGATTTCACTAATTCTTTTTTTGTCGTGTTGGCTTTTATCAGGAGAAGGTTCTTATGAAAGAAAAAAATAAGAAAGTTGCGTGGTAAATTGGGAAATTAAATAAAACTCGCATTAGCCCCTCCTCTATCTGCATAATAATTCAGAAATGTTTTTTTATTTGCTTTTTACCGTATGTCATAGCATCACGCTCAAAATACAAATGCTACATCAGATATGAATCTGCACAGAGCCGTGCAAAATGCCGGAGAAGGTTCTTTAATACAATTTGCTGCATTAACTTTAATATATTTAGAGCTATTTAAAAAACTCTATTTTTTAGAATCTTCATACAAAATTTTAATAAACATTAAAAGTGTCATTCTTCTCTCTTTTTATGAATTGTGAAAGTTTCATTCTTCTTTTTCTGTGCTTATGTCAGTTATAGAGGTCTGTTAAGCAATGGGAAGCTAGACTAGAACCTGTTTAATTACCTACCGATCAAGCCTGACATTCGGAATCAAAAACGTAAAGCAAGACGGGTATAAGCTAGTTTAATTATAATTGTGAAATTATATTGGTGTTTGACAGAAGCTGTTAGTTGTTTGATAGTTGGTGCGATTGACAGAATACGGATGGAAAATATATGGTAACAAACAGATGCATCGGTCGGAATTGGTCAAAAGGTTATTATACAAATTCTAAATTAATTTTCATAGTTAGGACCAAGAATGGATGCATGTCGGGAAATGTAGTTACAATATATTATGTAAATCAAGGGTTTCTGCAAAGATGGTAAAAACAGCATAAAGCCGCATAGATAAATGTATAGTTACAATATAAATCAAGGGTATCTGCAAAGATGGTAAAAACAGCAAAAAGCCGCATAGATAAATGTGAATTTCGCGACGGTGCCGGTGGAAGACCTACCAAAATGAGGATGGTCACCATTAGAGTTCAGCGACTTTCATTACGCCTCAGAAATCTGGAATCTGAGGGATCAAGAAATACGGAGGATCGATGCTTTGGAGACGTCTGCTCCGTGTTCACTGGTCTGGACACAGGACTAATGAATCTTTACGCAGCCAACTTGGCGTCTTCCCTTATTTGTCCACTGAGTGAATGAACATGGTAAAAATTGATAAAATTTGCTATTGAAAATCAAATATATTGAAATTTGTAAAAAAAAATAGAGGTGAATAGTAGCCCAGCTGTATCAATCGACGGTTTTCGTAAGTACAGCGTATTGGAGGGCGTAGTTTGGAATCCCAGTGCCTACCATTTCCACTTTCACGACACAAGCCTTTGTTAAGTGCGAAATAATAATATGTCAAAAGTGTATTTGTGTTCACTATGAGTGAGCCCAGATTCATAAAAAAAACTAACAAAATAATATTATATTGTACATAGATACTTATATTATTTTAATATATAAAAAGAAGGGCACAAAGTAGTTTACTGGCATTACATTTTAGAAGTCGACTAGGCTGATGAAGCAACTAGTCAGCTATGAAAAACAACCGTGCAAAATGTTCTTTAAAGAGTTCGCTAAATTGAGATTTTAAACCGTGTAACAAAGATCAACGCAGAACATTGAACTCTTCTTTTGAATAATAGGTAAGTAGGTACCCATAAACATTTCAGCAACATTGTATTCATAACATAAAATTGAGAAAGGCCCCTTAAAAAGCGAAATAAGAATCAAGATCCAAATCGAGTCCATGATCCTTCACTATGGAATATTAAAAAATTGAAAGGAATGGTAATTTCTTTTAAGTCGCAATTGCGATACCATGGTAAATCGGCATCAGCGACAGGTTCCATATCAGAGTGGATCCAGTATGACTTTTGACAAACGCAAAATTCATTCAAGAAGTTATGTCTCGAGGCACCATCTGGATGTAGGACGCTTTGATAACCTTCACAAGATCATCACCAGAATGTAAAGGGAACAGGGCAGAAAGGTTGCCAAGAAGACTGTTTAATGGGCTGGTCTCCATCAGCGATGACGAGGATCCCGACTCACATATTGATAAACCATCAGTTTCAGGGTACAGAAAGGCTGATATCCAGGTGCAATTGGAGGCTACCTATACTTATCTTCGGCTTCGTTCTGTGATGGTGACACAAGATATTGGGGTTTCAAAACCGTCTGGATGTTGCACTGTCAAAACGACAGACGGGCGAGGACATGCGGGTCCGCAGAAGTCTGATTCTCATAGATGCGGATACATCATTTAAATGACATGGTCGAGAAAGATCCGAGACGAAAGAGACCAGTATGAGGAGACTAATGTGATCTTCCAGGCATAGAGAGAATAGAAAGAAATATTTTCCCAAATTTTGAATGTACCCAGACAGCACGGAATAACCCATGGATGTCCCAGGGATATTTGCGGACATCTCCGGGCTCGTATTATGGATGTACCGGAATATTCGGGATATCACTGGGACTCCCCGTGCTGTCAGGGTATTATTAGAACTTTGGGCAATAAACATTATACAATTCAATTGTTTGTTAGCTAAGAACAGCTGAACTCATGTTGCGACTCCATGGGGAAAGTATATATAAAAGCATAAAGTAGATCATGTCGAATTCGAGTCGAAGAACATTAAAACGTAAAAAAAATTAACCACACATCATTATTATTATTAATATGTAGGTAACTAACGTTAATTTTATAGACTCGGCGATATAATTCATTGTTTTAACCCTACAATAGCACCGTGGGTGAGTTTTGAACCCCGTTGCCTTTTATTTCTTTTTTTTTTTCAGAGGACTGGTATGAGGTGTATAAGAAAGCAAGGTAAGATGACCAAGAAGACCTATGTCGAGCATATCGATTGTATGATGTCCCTAGAATTGAAAGAAAATATTTGAAACTAAAATGAAGAATAATTATGCCGTGTATTGATGGTTGGAAGTGAATGAAGTACGTGTGTAAGAATATTAAGAAACGGGGACTCGTTTTTTTGCCTACATACCTGATATGTCAAATCTAATAAGTGGTTAGGGCGCCAATTCCCGATCAAAAGATTCGAGTTCGATTGCCGGTCTGGTCAGATTTTGGCAGGTGTTTTTCACTTAAAATTCTTCCTGTTTCAGATTTGACGGGACCACTTGATTTGTAGGTTAGAGGCTTTAATAATTTCCGCCGGCTATGCTTACAATTTTGAAGATAACGATTAATTTAAGTATGTATTTTTTAAGATATCTTTATCTCTCATTTTAGGTATTAAGCATATTGCATTTTTTTCTTTTTGTATCACTTTTTGTATACATCTTTTTGCGCCTTTTATCTATGTATTTTATGTCTTGCTCTAATTTTATATCCTATATTATTTAAGTCTCCCCGAGACAGACTTGGCCTAGTGGATAGATTCATCATATTATAATTATTGTGTACTGAGATATTACATTGAATAAAGGTTTATTATTATTATTATTAATAAATATAATGGATAGGTTCATCGAAATTACTTTTACTATTAATTATTTTGACAGTAAAATATTCATTTTAAACATCGTTTCTTTATTTATAAAATGGAATCCCCTTTACAACCTAATCTTTTTTATTTATTTATTAATGGTATCCACAGTCTAGACCTTTAACATCTTTATCCACAATATGCAGAGTTTTTTTTTTCAACACAGTGCATTAAAAAAACACTAGGGTACTATAGATAGGTGTACCTACCTATAAAGAGACTGTATATGCTTCTCAACATTACGGGAAATGCCATGGTTTAATGGTACAAAATACGCAAATAACTGAAGCAATTCTTCTATTACTAACATAATAATATAAATAATGATTTGTTTTAATATTTTGGGGTATAATTGACCCATCATTAAGATGCTCTTAAAAAATATTGAATTCGGCGATGTAAGGTTAAAATCACCTCTATCAGATGGCTCTCCGTTATCCAATGAAGCTGCAAGTTGCCTGGTGAGATGACTAACGGAATACGAAGACATCAAACTTGACCATAAACCAATTTTGCAACTCGATCACGGGACCGGCATTTTTAAATCTTCAATTATACACGTGACAGCGTCGACGAAACATCTCAATAACATCTTTAACAAAAATATTACAATATTATTTCGTTTTCAGCCAATGGCTACAAATAATATACAAAGATAACTGTTTATTTTTCGAATAAGTTCGGTAAAACATTGTTTATTTATATTTAAATAATATAATAACGCGATTTACTTTTTTTAATAGTTAATTTTTTACAGTTCCTAAAAATGAAATTCGTTTATAAGTTATTTTTCTTAGTTTTTATAATTTCATCATTATCAATGTTTTGTAAGTAAAAAAAATACATATTTTTTTTTTAATAGTAGGTAGCTTTTTAATTAGAGGTGGTGGTTTAAATTCCTGATGTTCCGATTAAGAAATATCAAAGATATTTTTTTATTCCCACAAAATTAACACATCATAGCTTTTGGTAAAGCCGACAGAGCTTAAAATGCCATAAACAATTTCTCCCAGTCTCTATTTCTACCGGGTTATTAAATTTGAGACTTTATGCGAGTTATTTGAAATGGACGTTTACTTTACAGAAATCAAAATTTTCATAAATAGGTATTTAAAAATATACTTAAACGGAAAAAATGAATTTGTGCTCACTCAAAGTGAACACAAAGACACTTTTGAAATCTTTCACACTAATCAAAGCTTGTGTAGTGAAAGGGGGGAAAATGGTCGGCTCCGGCATTCGAACTTACGACCTTTTCGGTAATACGAAAGTTGGAGACGAAACCACTCTTATGATTTTACAAAATTATTATTAAAAAAAATGTAGAAAATCTGACCCGATCGGGAATCTACCTCTTGGTTTAGGCTTCCGAAGTCGGTTGAATGCGATTTGGATATGTAAATGTAAAAACACAAACTTACAGCGTTACCTTTCATAAGGTATTGCAAACCTATCCATTAGTTAGGTCACATCGTGAGAACGATTGGTTGATAAAAGGATTATGAAATTCAAGGGCTGAATCGATTTTTGAAGAACCCCTCTAAATGGATATGTTTTGACCTAACAGAGTGTAGTATCAATCGGGGTGTCCAAAAAGGTATTGGGTAGGGATGGGCAAAAAATATCAATATATAAAAATATCGATTTTTTTTTTGAAAATACTCGATATTTTTCGTCGATTTTTTTAATCTGGAAATATCGATATTCGATTTTTATTTCTGAATATCGGAGTCGATATTTTTTTAAGCGCTTTAATAATTTTTATATAAAAATTCAAATTTTTATATAAATTATGAACGCATCCAAAAACTTTTTTTCTACGGCCCTGTCTGGCATTTAAAAAACATATGAAAATACGACAATAAAACAGGTATACATTCAGCTAACAAAATATTTTGTAACGATTTAGAAATTATTCGTAGCGATATATTCAAAATTTCTGCAATTTTTCACTATTTCAGCACGATCTTCCAATAGTGGAAATAAAGCCAAAAAATAATAATCATTTCAACTTGAAATACACGTGTTCCACACGGATTATTTTCAATTAAGTAATATTATTAGGTCATAATCACACGTTTGACAGAACAGATTTATGTATTTTTAGTTGTAATGAGTGTTAGCAAAATACCTATATATTGCCGCTTTTAAATATCACTTTTTAGCAATAAAGGTAGATGGAGCTGAAATTTGTAAAAAAAAACTGCACAAAATTTGAATACCGCACCTGTGGGTGCGTTTCGCCTTATAAGACAAATTTCTTGGCACAATAATTATTAAGCGAGACAAAAAATCGATTTTTAATATAAATGTGTAGGTACCTACATGCTTAATTTAATTTCTTGCTTTAGTCATATTTTAAAATTTTATTGTTTTTCTAAATTAACGGTTTGATTACAAGTTTTTTTGCAATTTACGTTTGTCCCAAGAAGTTTGCCAGCATCTGTATTTATTTTATTTTTTTATATACGAATAATAAAACTATGTATAATATCTACCAAATATGTGTTGTTTTCTTTTAATTTTTGAATGTTTTGATGGTATAGGTACGATGGATGGAGGTAGTTACAATTTGGGCTAAAAATATCGATATATCGAAATATCGATATTTTTTCCTCTTCATACATCGATACTTTTTAAAACTATCGAAACGATATATATCGATATATTTTTTTGATTTGCCCATCCCTAGTATTGGGGTTCCACCTTCCACCCCACAAACCCCCATATGTAGCTACGTTACAATCTTAACCTTATACCTATTCAAATCAATCGTATAGTGTTTAGGTAGGTTATCAAATCCAACAACCAAAAAAATTGACCAACTAATACTAAACGGCAACGACCAAGATCTCATTTTCCAAACGGAAGAGTTTATTTGAAAAAAATGCGGGTTTAATTAATTATTGTTAATTTTTACATTTAAACTTTTTTTTTTATTAATTAGGCATTCCACCCTCAAAGAGTGATTTGTGCCATACATTTAAACTTTATTTATAAAATACTTCAAATGTTGTCAAATTAATCCATAACATACTTATTTACCAATCTGTAGCTGTAGCCCTAGTATAAGTTTTCGATGATCGAATATCGAAACGATCATCGATAGAGTTTCGAAGAATGTCCATATTAAAATGATCGAATGATTCGAACTAATAAACGCTTATTTGCGTGCAATAAGCTTTCGATAAAACTTGTACTAGCCCCACTGTATTTATAAAGTTGATGCGGTTAATATTAAAATCGAATCAGTCCGCGAACTTAATATAATTACCTACCGATAAAATTATGATAGTGTGAAAACATCGATTCCGATCGCCGCAAATAATGTTGTCGGTGTCAATGCATTTATCGGCGCCGGTCGGAATCGGCGTTATTTTTGTTTTTACCCATAGGTTCATGACTTATTTTCTCTTCATTTTCAGGTTCCTGCTTAAGGGTTATGCCCTACCAGTTTCCCGTTGGGGGATGGGGCGGTTATCCCCCTCAAAGGCCGTATCCTCCATACCCTTATCCTTCAGGATGCCCTGTCTGTGATTCTTCAGTCTTCAGCTACTGCACGCACAAGTTGGTGCATGATTCTTGCTGTTGCGGAGACGGATATTGTGAGTTAATAGTCTTTCAATTTTTTAACTGATCCATTTGTTTTCATTTTCCGATTACATAACTTTCAAAAAATTTCAAGAGATGGCGGTGTAGTGGAAAATAAATCACATAAATGTTGTGTAATATATAATTTTAACCCATATGTTCCCAATTATTTTTCGTTTTTTTGGAAATGCGCAACTCGTTTATTTTTTATGCTTGAGATCTTCGATGAATGAATCTTCTTGGACACTTATTTATCAATACATAGACTGCAAATAGTCCCTGGTATGATTTTTGTGAAAATTGAACGGCTATTTCTACGTCTGGGAAGATATGGGTTAAGACCATTTTCGATCATTAATGATAACTATTGAAAAGTGTTTTTGTATTCACTTGAGTCAGAACGGATTCATTTTTTTACTATAAAAAAGTCATCTTGAAATGGGTTCCGGCCAGATTCGTTTAAAAAAAATACCTATTATTAATCAATGTTTTTGACTGGCTTAATTTGAGCCATCTGAATGATTGAAGTTAGCTTAAGTGACTTAAAATTCTAAATTGTTGAACGCTATTAAGTGTGATGTTTGCAAAACAAAGTTTGATATCGACTGTTTTTTTAGAGAAATTGTCAAATTTTAAAGAGAGCAAACCATTTATTTTCCAGACACTGGCAATTCTTTCGAATGTGAGTACACGGACTGCAGCTATCTTCATGCCAATTCCTGCAAAGAGTCGGAGCTCATCATCACCTGCTGCTGTGACGGACCTTACAAAGCTTATACAAAACCATTCTTCTCGAGATTTATTAAAAAATGAAGTTGGGAGTTAACTCTCTGATTAAACTAATAATTTATTTGTGTCTGTGCTGAAAAACTAGATATATTTTTAAGAATAAAAAAGATTATGAAAAATGTTGGCCTATCAATTTTCAGTTGTCATCACATTGCTCGTAAACTGTTGTGCAAATTTTGCCGATTCTTTTTTTTTGTTATTATAAAATTTTGGTTGCCAGAAATTGATTCTCCTTATAAACTAGCTTGAGCAATCTTTCGAATCATACTAGATCGTTGGTTTTCTTCAATAGTTTTATTAATTAGGTGATTTCTAAATAAAGTACCTTTAAATTATAAAAGAAATGGTGTGACAAAAATGAATAAAAAGATATTTTTTTGTGTAAAAATGTAATTATATTTATTTAACATAGTATGAAAGTATGTATACGATTGTTTTCAAGTGATACATCAAACACAGTTTATTTCAAAAAATAAAACGGTAAAAATTCTAAATTACTCCGAAACGGAAAGGAATTGGTTGAATCTAACACAGAACTTAGTAAATCTAAAATTAACCTCTACAAATGTTTTGTAAAACGGTTAATATTTGAAATATCACAACAAATCAGTTATAAAATTATTGGCTTACAAATTCTTAAATTTAACTTCTTAAAAAAAGTAACGTGACTCTAAAAACATTTCCGCTAACTAAATTTGACATTTCTCCGAGAATACGGTAACAATTTAAACACTGTAATCGAGATTCGTATTAATATAATATATTTATGAAGACATAAAAAATATTATATTAATTTTTTAGATGTATTATAAAAAAAAAATATTCTAAAGCTCTATGAAATTTTTGACCATAACAATAATAATTATTGAAAAAATTTATGGATAACTTTTAAAAAACACTAAACTTATTTTAATGGTGTTTTCAAAATGGTAAGTTTCAAAAAACTCGTTCGCTAAGTCTATCACAAACGGTACATAATGATGTCAAAATGGGTAGGAAATAAAAAATCGACGTATCGCAGGGAAAAATGTTGAATATACATAGGTACTGATAATTTCAGGTTTAAATGTTTGTATAAAAATTGATTTTTTATCGCACAATAAAGCTTTATTTATTTATTTATATTAAAATTCTCTAAAACGCCAGCAGATGGAGAAAAGTTTACTCTATCGAATGAAGTAAAAAACTGAAAAAGAAAACAACATTTTTCCATGCGATTTTACGCCAATTTAAAAGGAACTTGAGAAAAAAAATTAATAATCAATACAAAAAAAATAAAATTTGAAATTCTAAAGGACAAAAAAATTGTTTGTTATAAGAAAATTATAGGATTGTTATAACAAAGTAATTCAAATAGGACAATACTTCACTGCCTGCTACGGAAGGGGTGATTAAATCAAAATAAATTAAAAATACCTTACGCTAATCTTAAAGCACTCATTAATTCTCATATCGACAACCGTTGAAAACTCTACGTACAAAATAAAAACGAGAACGAATTTGCGACGGAAACCGAGACTCAAACCTGGTTTGGGTCACGGATGATGATGACTTTTTTGGCTTAAGATTTAATTAAAATTTAAATCTACATGACATAACTGTATTTAGATTGGTACACCGTAGCGACGCCTTAATCTGCAAAGGGGCTCATTCCATTTTTTTTTATTAAATTGAGTTTATTGTCTAAACATGTAATATAATACGTTCGTGTTCTCAGTTTTAAAAAATAATAAGGATGAAAAATTTACTGGAACAAGCAAAATTTTCCAACCCAAAAAACAATAGGTTGCGAAGATATAAAACAAATTACAATGTTTTTTGCTTCTCCTGTGAAATTGACAAAAAAGGAGTTAGCCCTTTTGCAGATTGAGCCGTCGACATGTATAAAATAC
Organism: Mystacides longicornis; assembly: GCA_963576905.1. Lineage (NCBI taxonomy): Eukaryota > Metazoa > Arthropoda > Insecta > Trichoptera > Leptoceridae > Mystacides > Mystacides longicornis. Next base: position 4,492,196 of record OY756439.1, on the reverse strand, counting down.
CAAAGGAAATGGTGTATGTTTTTATTTTATTTTGAAGAAGTTATGTATGAAGAAACAGCTATTATGATACAATTTATCATTAGATTAAGAAAAGGGTTTTTTTTCTTCAAATTTGTAGTATTCGACATAGGCCATAATGTTTTCATCGATCATTGAATGTGTTTTAACGTAAAGACTAATTTAAAAAAATAATTCAAAACAAATGTCCAATAAATCTCGTTTGAACGTTGCCGCGACGCGACGACTTTCAAAGCATTATTACATAGACACCAGTGTACGCTCTGTCGAGACGGAATTTTTCAACGCATTCTATAATGGTTGTTTTCAAACACGGTGCACAATTCACCTTTGAAGTCTATCTGTATGTTGAAGTCCAAATCTCTGTTGTTCCGTTGATTGGGTTTCATCGAGAAACATCCGGTGATCTCTTCGCCTTTCTTCACGGTCATGAACTCGTCGAAATAGAAGACCGTCTGCTTCCAATGAGTGTAGGGCGCCTCCGGGGCGGTACTGAAACCAAGTCTCTTGTGCGACTTGGTGAATTCCACATTGAAGAAAGTCACCAAGGCTTGGACAAAATCATTACGGCGAACCTGTAAACATCAAATAGCGAACTATAAATGATATTCCGACCCAAAGAAGAACAGTGATTCTAAGAGGTTGTAGAAAAGGTAAAAAACAAGGGGCAGCTGCAAAAAAGTTTGGGATCCTTTGACATAGGCAAGGGTAATCTTTCTTTAATATTTCTGTGATAACTTTAAGAAAAAAGTTTCAAATTGTTTATATTATTTGTGGGGCTATAAAAACGTTACCCCTGCTATAGAGAAAGAGCAAAGAACTTAAGTTAGTTGGACTTGGTTTTTTCTTCAAGGAACAAAACCTACCATAAGGCTAAAGTTAGATGAAAAGTCCAGATCTGTCTTCTGCACGGTGTACAAATCAATTTCCTTCAAGAGAGAAGAATTGGTAACAACCTGAAAAGAGAGAAATTCATTCTTAGAGTATCACTTAACTTAACATATATATATTCAGTAACTATTTTTAAGATACAACTTATAAAGCACCCATGACAATGTTCCGCCCAGATATTCAGCGTAGGATACCCAGTATCTGACTGAACTGCTATTTTTTTCATCTATACTAATATTATAAAGGAAAACGTTTCATCTATAAAGAGGAATGGTTCGATTGTTTGTTCGTTTGCATTGTGAATAGACTCCGAAACTACTGAACTGATATAAAAATTCTTGCTTACTTACGATTTTTTTTTAAACATCTTTCGGAGCCAAACCGCGTTACTAGTTGTTTCAAATTCAAAATTAAACTAAGTTTATGTATTATGTTAACATCAAATAGTTGGAAGCTACCTATATATTTACTAGTGGTCGGCCAGTGCTCAAAATTCAACCATAACTAATTTAGATTATAAGTTTGAACATTATTAAGATTCTTTTGTCAAAGACTGAGCAAGCGATATTTCACAACTTTGTTTCAAAAATAATGACATAGATACGTCAAATTTGAAATGTTGATAATATGTACAACATTTTTTCTATTAATTTTAAAGACAACCAATATTAATCTATTCTCAATTTTACAACAGATAAAAAAAGATCTGGATCAAATACATCGAAGTGTGTGCGAGTATGAAGTACATAACATTACAGTAGTGTGCGTAGTGTTTTTTTAATTGATTTAATGTATTTTTATGCATAACTTAAAAAATAATACTAGCATTCGCCACTCCTTCTCTATATCAACTATAAGTGTGCGAAACTTCATAATCCTCCATCATTGCAATTTTCATAAAAATGGTCACAAAGTTTTTGCTTCACGTATTAATGTATAGAGAAGAGATAGTAAGATCTAAGCATTGAGAATGTAGTGTTACCTGTTTAGGGTCGACAACGTCCACCAGTGGTTCGGATATAGCCACCTTTCTGATGGAGCTCATGTCGAAACCGTAAACATCGTCCCACCAGTTGATCTTCTCGTCCTTGTACTGCCTATCTTCAATTCCACAAATGAACAAAGTGCACCTGTCGGGGAAGAGCATGCCGTCTGGCTTCAGCCACTTGTCTCTGGCGTACAGCACAGTGTCCAACATGCTCTCGTAGAACAGACAGTAGCCCATCCATTCGGATATGATGATATCCACGGATTCAATACCATCCGGTAAAGACACTTCTTCAACCTGCAAACATAACCATTTTTGTAAGATTTGCGTAATCAAAATATTGAATCCTAACCTTTGTCTAACTTGAGATTAAATCGAAAAGGTGCAACGACGATTCACCAAGCTGGGAGTTGGTTTGAAAAATGTTGAATACGAGGAGAGGCTCCGGATTCTGGGATTGACACCTTTGTCAGACAGAAGGAGGAGAGGTGACATGATAGAAACATGTGAAATACTCCATGGTAACTATAGATGTCCGGAATTGCAAGCAATGTTCAAGTACAACCGGAATGTCCACCTGAGGGGACATGGATATAAATTGGATGGCTACAGGTGCAAGCAGAATCCATTGAAGTATTATTTCTTTATTAGAAGGGTCAATCATTGGAATGAGCTGATGTCACCTGAGCTGGTTGATTCTTCACACTTTCAAAATTTTTGTACGGCTCATTGGTGTTGTGATTTTGCCTGGCAGTAATATTGAGATCAGACATATCAACTAAGCTGCCTGTCTGATAACGAACAATAATAATAATAAATTAAGTTTTGTTAAAGTGCATCTATCTGTATTTTCATTCACATTGGAGTTTAAAAGTTTATGTTTTTCTCTGGTGGTATAATCAGGGCCATACGAATATTCAAAGACAGTAATAAATCGTAGTGTATGAGAGAAAAAGTTACCAACTCATTCGTACTCCCGGCTTTTATGGGACACAGCAGTGACGATCGGTATTGAAACATGATTCACATTGATTCGTCAAAAAAAAAACCATGCATTAAAAAAAAAATTATAAACAAAGGAAAATATAAAATAAGTATTTCATCTATAGGTAAACGTAAACAGTCATATTTGTAGATATATAAAAATGAAAAAAAAAATGTAGTGTATAAACACTTTGTATTATACATTTATGTACTAATGGCAAATTCTCTTAAAAAAGAACACAAAAAAATAAAAGACAAAACAAAAATCATCAAAATAGACAGATAAACTTTAACTATTGGTATGGCGCTGATTTTAATGGTATACCGTCAAGTATTTGGTCGTTTCAAATAAACAACATTGGAAAGAACACTCACCTTTCCCTTGACGATGGTAATGACATCAGCCAAATGGTTGGCTTCAATTATCTTTTTGGCATAATCAACGATATTAGAACATTCTATCGCAATGACTTTGGTAGCACCAGCTTTGGCAGCAAACATGGACAATATTCCGGTACCGCAGCCAATATCAAGGACTGTCTGGAAAGAATTAATAAAAATATGAAACCTTGACGAAATTCTTGTTTTACAATACAATGCGATTATCATAAAATTGTCAAGCTTTCTTTTGTCAATTGGTAATAGATATTATGATAAATTCCATAACAAACGAAAAAAATAATAACAAATTTTGTTCAAAATTGAGTCAAAAAGAAAAACTTTTCGTTTTATGAAAGAGGTAGGTAGTTTGTACCTACTGTGGATCGAACTGACGGCTAAAACGTTAGGCTACCAGCCACTTCTTTATGTTTCAGTACATACTTTAAGAAGTATTTAAACGAACAAATTACAGGAGAAATATGTTTACCTACAGATAGGTTAACATATTACGTTAATTTTTTTTCATAAAATTTTCGACGCTTTAATGAACATAACCTTAAAAATAGAAAATTGAACAAAAGAACAAACCTTTCCCTTGAAAAGATGTTTATTATGGTACATGGCATTTCTATAAGTCAACGTTCTCACTTCGTCTTTCAACATTTCTTCGTGGATACCGAAATGGGCATAGGAATCAAAATAGTAATCACGCGACGTCATTTCTTCTGCCGTAATATTCTTGTCTGGACCTGGAAATACAATGTGATCTGTAGAAAGCTATTAATACCCAGTGGGTCGAAACTGTCATACAAAGCACTTTTTGTATGGCGAGCAGTGTTTTTGATGTACCAACATAGAGAAACGAAAATGGAATCATTGCCGCCAATAGTGAAAACGTGAAAAGTTGACGATATATCATAGATTTTTGTATGGAATCACTTTCTACCTATGGAATTCGGATCTATAATTTTTTATTTCTATGACAAATTAACAAAAAACGTTGTTTGTGCGTGTTTTGTTGTGTTTTTGAAATTCCGATATTTACATTTTTAGATTACTTATTTCGTAGTCTAATTGTCTGAAAGTATTATAATATACAAATTATCGTATCCGGTCTTATACAAATCTGTTATCTAGCATATACTTTGAGATTTTTTGTAATGCAGTAACAAACGTGCCAGGTTAGTAGTTTAATGAATGCTTATGCAAGTTATTATGTCATGTCTTTCTATATTTCCAAGCTGATACAGTAATAATATTCTCTCTGTTCTGGTAAAAATCTCCTACATCAAGAATCCCATTATTTCGTTCAAAAGATATCTCGAAGTCCAGTTGACAATTTTATAGATACGAACTTTTATATATCATAATTTTAATCTTCATTTATATGGTTTATTGTTTTAGATGACATATTATGGATGTGCAGTATTCTTCAAGATTTGAATAAATATGTCTGTGTGTCAGCCAATCAAATAATCAAGCTTTCCATAAGGGGACAGAACTGACTTCTAAATGAGGTACAGGAGTTGTTTTGCTGAATCTTCTGCTGTTGCAACTATTGTTTGTTTCTGTGGGAGCTATGTTAATGTGTAACAATTATAATATGCACAGTGTACATTTTTATCTGATTGCAATAAATCTATTATAAACAGTTGCATCTTTATTCCTAACCTATAAAAACCAAAACAACATGTTCGCATTTGTCAAACCCCAGTCACCCAAACTTTCAAATAACAGGAAGACAACATCACCATAATAAATATTACAGAATTATTTTGTTTCAATGTTGGCAAAACATTACACCTATTCGGTACATTTTCCATTATTTTTTTTGATCTATGGAGTTGCGTCTCTTATCCGTAAGGTATTATATTCTCTTTGTTAATACCTACAAAGCGTGCCCACTTTTTTTTGTAAAGAAGGTCGAAGGACCATATGCCCTTTGAGTCATCGCGAACAATAAGATCTATTGTGACATCCTTCAATGAATTCATGGAGCGCTGCCTCTTATTGTGCCACGTCTCCAGAGGCCTCTTGCAGAGTGACAGTGCCTCTTTCCGGCTCCTGCCCTCTGCAAAAGGTCTCCTTAATTTCTTTTTGAAAGATAGGTGCGTGCCCACTTACAGGGAAATAAAACAAATGAACACTACTTTTAAAACAGTTGCAAGCCAAAATGATCGTGTGATAACCAATACATTAAAATCGGAAGAGCGTATTGTTCAAATCATAATAAGAGCTAATTCACTCATATATCTGACACAAAAAAGCGTTTTCACATATCACACCCAGTGTATAAAGGTTACATAATATGCCCTTTGCTGGAATTTGGATTGCAAATATGGAGAACATATTTCAGAAAGGATATAAACTGCCTCCCTGGGGGAGTGGTGTAAATGTGGTGATTTAATTGAGACATTTACAGTCTTGAATGGACATTACTCCTGTACAATTCCGTCTCTTTTCACCTTCAATGGGAACACCACCTATGTGGACACACAATGAAGCTGACGGCAACACCATTCTCAACAGGCTTCAGGAAACATTTTCTGAAGAGTTGTTAAATAATGGAATTCGCTAGTGCAGGAGGTTGTAGAATCAACATATGTTAACAATAAGTGTATCAGTACTTGTACTGCCTGCATATCATCAAATACTAAAACGGATAGAAAATTTTTCAAACAATATCCTAAAATAACTTAAACTGTCTATTTAATTATATAGATGAAGTTCTTTAAAGAAGAAGGACCATTGAGACGAACTACCATTGTGTTCAAATGAAAACTTAAAAAAAAAGGAATCCTCGTTTCCATTTTGAATGTCGGTTAAAAAAAAAACTAAAGCATACCATTCATCTCCTGTACAGGCGTCGTCGCCGAAGACCCACACATATTTACATCCATGTTTTCCATTGTGGCGATGAACCTATAATTTCAATAAACAAAACACGTTAGATCTTTACAAACAATATAAACCAGCGATGCCTCGCACGAATTTTAACCATAAAATTTTCTACAAAAAAGAATAATAACGACGTTAAGAAGTATAAAATTGCACGGGCTTAAGAGTTATTTTTGCCAAATAAATAATCTAATAATAACACAGTATTTAGCCTCACCAATTTAACAATTACTACGACAGAAAGAAATTGACACAAAACGCACACCGCTCCAATCAAACTCCCGGAAAAAGATTTTCGCAATTTCCAAAGAAAAAGGGTGCTTTATTTTTATTGCCATTTGTGAAAATTTACCGAACAAAATAAATAAATTATTTTTTTTCTTGTAAATTAAATAACAATAATTAATTTTTGGATCCCTTTGCATACTATATAATATTAATTTATTAATAAATTTTTGTATCAAAAACTTTTCAAATTCATTAAATTACTCACTCATAAGGAAAACAATAAAACAGCAATAATCATAATATATTATAACTTTAATTTATTTGAGATGTAAATAAAGTGATACGTATTTGTGTATTTATTGTATTTTGATTTCAACGTGCTTTCAAAAACATTTTGTTTATTTTAATTACTTTTCATGTATTGTACAACATTAATTTAATTTCAATTTTTCATATGACAACATTATAAAATTTGTCATCTACCGCAGGCTTCTATGGCAAATGTAAAGGTGGCCACAGTGTTGCCAACTTAGCGACATTGTCGCCAGATCTAGCGACTTTTGGACATGGAAAACGACTTTTCATTTTCATTTAGCGACAAAATAATTTAGCGACTTTTCTAGCGCCTTTTAGGTCCATAGCGCTTATCGGTTTCGCATGTAGTATTTTAATAGAAATCTCACTGTTACTATAGAAAACTTTGCAGCTACAAATTTATTAAACATAAATCTAGATCAAAAGTTCGTTTTTCTTCTGACAGACCAGAACAATGGCTTGTTTATGGGTAAGAACACGCAGAAAGCGGATTCTACCCGCGCCGACCGGCTCATAGATTGTTGTCTATGGTTGCAATGCATTTAAATGGGCACGCCGGAAAGCGGGTTCCTGTTTTCTCTGTGGGTATCCCCATACAAATGCATAGTAACATTATTTGCGCCGGTCGGCGCGGGTCGGAATCGGCTTTCTACGTGTTCTTACCCTATGGCAATACATACATTATACCGTGCTTTACCTTCGAATTTCGATGCTGGGAATTCCCGAGACGTCAACCAATATTCTTATTTGACTTTTCAGTGTCGTAGGTTTTTATCTTTTTTCGTGGTTCTGAATATAAAGTTGCATAGTAAAATGGAAGCGCCTGTAATGAAAAAACAATATATGCAGAAGTACAAAAAGGAATGGGAGGACAACCGCGAATTCCAGGGTTGGTTAGCCCCAGTTCCTGGCAATGCTGTAAAAGGTATGTGCCGATATTGTCATACGGAATTTTGTGCCAAAGTGAGCGATATAAAAAAACACGCGGAAACGAAAAAACACAAACTAAAAATGGACATTAAATCCGCACAACAGCCTATGCCATGCCGTTATTGGTGCCTATAGCTGATTCTGTAAGGCCGAGTAGTAAGGCAGAAGATGCAATCGCACTTTTTATCGCGGAACATTGTTCTATATTGACGGTGGAACATTTAGGAGAGCTCTGCAAAAATATTTTTTCTGACTCAAAATGCGCTAAAAATATACAGATCCACCGCACAAAATGTTCCAATATAATAAGTGAAGTTCTGGGACCACATTTCAAGGATGTGTTGAGATCGGATATCGGCGATCAAAAATTTAGCCTTTTACTAGATGAATCTACTGACATAAGTGTATTCAAATATCTAGGGATGGCAATAAGGTATTTCAGCCCAGCCCAAAAGAAAATTGTATCAACTTTTTTGTCCTTAACACCGGTTGAAAAAGCCGATGCCAAGAGTCTGGCGGATGCCATTGTCACAACTTTAAAGGACCATAACTTAAAACTCCAAAATTTGATTGGCATAGGAACAGATAACGCCTCTGTTATGACAGGAGTTCATAATGGACTATACAAAATTTTAAAAACCGATCATGGTTTAACAAGTCTTGTGCTTGTTCGTTGCGTATGTCACTCATTGCAGCTTGCAGTGAGTCACGCTTCTGAAAAAACTTTACCTCGCAATATTGAATATTTAATCAGAGAAACTTACAATTGGTTTTGTCTATCCCCGAAACGTCAAGACGAATACAGAAAAATATTCGAACTAATCAATTGCGACAAGGCACCTTTGAAAATATTGAAAGTATGTTCGACACGGTGGCTTTCAATATATCCAGCGGTTAGTCGCATTTTGCAGCAATGGGATGAACTGAAATTGCATTTTTCCATTTGTAAAACTAAAGAAAACTGTTACACAGCAGAACTTCTCCATTCTATGTTGCAAGATCCAAGCAATTTGCTTTACCTAACATACCTTCAGAGCATACTAGGTGAAATTCAAACGTCATTAAAAATATTCGAAAGTGAAAACGCCGATCCAACCGAATTATTGGAAACCCTAACATTTCTATTAAAATCGCTCTGCAAGAGAGTGATCTATCAGCCTGCAAACATAAACGTTCTTACCACGCCTATTCAAGAAAAACACATTAATCCATATACAACACTTGGTTATTCTTTTGAGACTTGTGTTGGTAAGTTAAATTTAAATCAGGATATAGTACAACTTGTGAAAAAGCGATGTATCGATTTTACGATAAAACTCATCAAAGAACTACAAAATAGGCTTCCACCGAATATTGAAATTTTGACCAAAATGAACCAAATATCTGTGAGTGAGGTTTTACGTACAAAAACGAACAACGAGGACATTATTGAGCTGGCCAAGGAATTGGGGTATAACGAAACTAATCAATTGGAAAATATTTTGCGCCAGTGGAGTAACATAAATTTCATACGCTGGCAAAATATTGAAAATACGATAGATTTTTGGGTTGAGGTTAGCTTTTATAAGGATGCCGCAAATGAAAATCCATTTAAAGAATTATGCGATTTTGCATTTACTATACTTTCACTGCCTCACTCTAATGCTGAGATTGAACGGATATTTAGTGCTATGAATGTAGTGAAATCAAAATTGCGCAATCGAATGGGGCTTAAAATATTGAATTCGATTTTAATGATCAAATGTTGCCTAAAAACAATGGATAAAAAATGTCACGAGTACGAATTACCAGCAGATGTTATAAGGATGATTGGAACCAATAAATCATATGCTTTTAAAAGTGATCCACTGCCACAACCTTCTACTTCTAGTTCTGCTTACAATTCACCCCAGACTTCTAGTCTCGAGCCTTCTATAGTCTCGTTAATCGATGATTCAGACGATTCATTCGAAGAAGAATTTGGAGGAATGGATTTATAATGTCATTTTGTGGTGGTAGTTAATTTTTAAGTATCAATTTTTTTTAATTTTATTTTGGAGCACTGTTTCTTGCTATCAATACAAAAATATCACCAAAATATTTTGTTTGTTTTTCTTGTCTCCCCCCCCCCCCAATCGGACCAGCAGATAAACGAATTTGGCGACATCTGGCGACTTTTGAACCTCCGCTTAGCGACATTCGGCTATGTCGGGTTGGCAACACTGGGTGGCCATATTTCTTTTGAATTTTAGGTTCGCGCTGTGCGTGTCGTTTTGAAATACAAACATGGGTCACGAAAATATTTGGTACTCTCACCCTCGCAAATTTGGTCCAGGTTCACGTTCCTGGTAAGTACTAACCTCTAACTTCTTTATTTGAGCCAAATATGCATTGTTTTTTTTTATATAATCCCCATGACATGTCTATCAAACAAACCACAACGTGGTCGGAATATAATATGGAAGCGATAAATCCTGTAGAGGACAGGATTATTTATTTCATAATAAACCTTCAAAGTCATTTTCAGTTTTATAATTATATGTTCGCTTTTTATCATGGCCCTTATTGAGTCGCAGATTATCATCAAAATAGTTTGAACATAACCTTATTTTTCGGTGAAGTTAAAGATGTCTATTGTGGTTTTATTTTAGCCGTGCCTGCAGCAACAAACATGGGTTGATCAGGAAATATGGTCTTAATTTATGCAGACAGTGCTTCAGAGAGTACTCAAACAAAATAGGATTTAAGAAAGTAAGCATGTTTTATTGATATTTTATTACAATCATTAAACTTATATTTGTGTAAGATAAATTATCTAACTATGGTAACTACTTGTTATTTTGAGCATTAGAAAGAAATTAAATAACTCCAGGATCTCTTTGAAACTTCTCCCTCAAGTGTTTTGGTAATTGCCATCTCGTTAAGGACATACCTCATGCTTAGTTTTGTCCACTCGCTGTCATTTTTATTTTTGACTAATGGAGCGAAATGAATGTGGGGCTTATAACATTCTAGCATATAATTAATTATTTAAATACACACATGTGAGTTTATATACCAGACATTCCAAAGTTTAAGCTGTTTGACGTTTCTAAGACAAGATTACGTATGATAATATTCATATTTGTTTTCTGTGTCTTATTGAATCATTCTATGGACAGTCTTAGTAGAGGACATGTTTTGTTTGGATTCTGAGAATCACTTTTGTATGGGTGAACTTTTTTACACATTGTGATGATGTAAACATAGCTATCTGCCTTGTTGGTACAGATAAATTTTTAAATAGCGTGCATGCCAGTCTGTTTCCAACGTAGTATAAAAACGAATCCTTGTTGCATCAGTGACCATACTTTTTAAGTTCGATTTTCCAATATTCTTTATAAAATGCGTCTTCACAAACACAATAATTTTGTGACCTGGTAACCCCACTGAATACATAATATTATAAGTTTCTTGCTCAGTAAGCAAGCACTCCATACTGCTTTAAATTCCAGGAAAGTATAAAAGTTTTTGATGTCGGGCTGAATGAAAGCCACATCGGCTAACTGTTTTTTTCTTTCTTATCTTTATCTTATAGGCTGATTCCACTTTGCGATGTGGCAAGTGTATGTGCGACTGAGGGTTCGAATTAACAAGTAGTAAACACATTGAACAGAACTGCAAGTTGCAAGTAAACTCAATAGTGATAGAAGCAGGTTCTATTTTTTTAGTACCCCGTCTTTCCCCACATGCGCAGCATACCACATATGAAGATGTGCACACCCTATTTGTGAGTGCTGCCCCCAGTGGCGAAAAGAGTAAATAACATATTGAAATGAACCCAAGCAAGTTTGTACTCACACCAACTCATTTTTGATCTGTGATTTTAACCCGCAACTTGCACTTACAATTTCCACTTGCTACTTAACAACGTGGAAATGGCCCTTTAGCTCTAGAGACTTTACTTTGTCCATACAAACATACCCATATATTTTGTACATTTGGTTTTGGATTCTAAACTCAGTTCTGACCTTTTTTACCAGTTTCTGTTACTCTTTCTAAATCAAAGCCATGGTGAATCCTGTAAAATTACCAAATGTTGATTGATTGATTTATTAATTGAAATATTCTTTCTCTTTCAGCTGGATTAAACAAAACCTCTACGATGGCTGATGACTGTGTTGACATAAATAACATTCAAGGAAACATTCATATTAATTCCAATAAAATACATGTTTCAAATACAATAATTATTATATTTTCAACAACAAAAATACATGTGAATTTATATTAAAATAGTTGTCAGTCTTTTATACATTTATTTCATTTTCGGGTTAGAAAGACACCTTTTGCTACAAAAAGATAGTATTATTTACAAGTTGATAAATTATACACAAAAAAATATCAATTTAAAACTGAATGAACATAGCAAAGTATGTTTTGCTCTTAAGTAATATTTGTACACAATTTTGAATTTAGTTCAATTTTCAATCAATATTAACAAGATTTTGGGAGATTAATTAATTAAACAATAATTGTTTTTTCTCCTATCTAGTACCTACTCAATTTTAATTCATACATGTGTGTTTTTTTAAAGATTATTATGTATATACATTACGAAGAATTACAAAAAGTAAGGTAGTTTCAACTGTAGATTTGGTGGTATGATGTGTTTTCATCATAAAAAATGCAGTTCTTTTTTCTGTGATTTTTTATACCGTGTTTTGAGCTGTACTTAAGGCTTATCGAGTTAAATTTCTTTATTATAGCCAACACAAAACATTTTCTAATGTTTAAAATGAAAAACTTTTTCTTCTCTTCTGTTGTGTCTTATCCAAATCTTAAAAGTGGTGTTAGGTTCCTCAGGGTTTCTGCGCTCGCCACTGCCGCAGACTGAAATGAGAAGAAAAAAAAACTGTTCGTAGTTCCGATAGAATCTATTCAGCGGATGTCGCTATCAGGAGACCAGTGTAGATTGAAATTCAGTACATGAAGAGAAGGTACATTCAAGAATGAAGCAGCGCTGATGCTACCAGTAACTATGCCTAGTTTTCTGATGATTCTCCGTTTACAGTAGAATCTGTGGGGCATTGAAAGAAATGTGCGTATTAGGAATGAACAGAAATGTATGTTTATAATGTTAAAAAAGATCCTTTTTAAGTCCATCCTTTGAATCTTATGTTATCATAAGCATAAAGTTTTATTAATTTAATATTGGGAATTACGAAAGAAAGTAACTTAAATAGAACAACAAAAAGAAGGATTTATTAAGATGGGACCTGAGAATAATTAAACCTGCAGAATCTGTGAAGGACCAAAAATGCGTAAGCAAAAAATTAGGAAAAACATAAGATAGAAGTGGAAGACTTATACTATATCCTAATGCTGGACTTCTGAAGCGTTTGGAATTATTGGAGAAGGCTCCAACTGGATCGGAGCGCAAAATATCCTCATAACAGCTGATTAAGGCAAAAAAATAATTAAAATAGGGGAAGCTGCATGAGAAATATTATGTCGGGAAGAAGTCAATGAAAGTGTGATTACAAACAAGTAGAGATTCATTTTATAGTAAAAAGTCTCTTAGCATGAATCTTACCCCTGCCAAAGCACCTATTATTGATTTCTCAGGTGGTCTACAAAACTTTTTAGAACCCTCTTGACAGCACAGATTCGGCAAACAATCTAGACTCGTCTCGCATTCCCGAGGTTTGAAGAAAGCATTCTTCGGAGGCTTTGAGCATTGCACATATCCAGCAACATTTTTAAAACCTGAATAAGATTGAAATGACAAGTTTTAAATATTATTTATTTGATTAGTGCATTAAATAAGTAATTCCTAATTGCAATAAAATGGAACGCTTTTGTTAAAGATGACTAAAAAGTTGGAAAGTTAGTAAAAGTCAAACAACACAAGTAAAAAAATGGTAAATTGACTTACGTTCATGAATATTTTGTGTAAGGGCAAACATATCTAATCTAGGCATAGCCCTTTTGCAATATTTCTTCTTGCCATCGGGACAGCAAATTCGTGGCCAACAGTCTGAATCTTTTTCGCATGTTTTTACTTCAAAAAGAAACTCTCCAAACGAATTCTTAGGACATTCTCTTGGTATGACACCGAGAATTGCTGTAAATTGAAACATTTATTTCATAACATCGTAACACAAAAACATTGATGTTTAAAAGTATCTAAATAAGGTAAACTGGATCTTACGAATGTGACTGTCTACGAGATTTTCTTCATCTTTTTGTCTCTTGGGTCTGCCTGTGAATTGGACGCATATTCCTTGACAGCATGTGAAAGGGTTCGCTCCGATTCTTGGACAGTCTTTATCGCTTTTACAAGTTACGCCAAACAGACTCCTTCCCTCCTCCTTGGACTTCAAACACAGTTTATTTTCTGAAACATTTCAATAATAATGTAGGTAGGTGTGTAATTAAGTACTTTCATTAAAACTAATAATATAGTAATCATAGGCTATTTAGAAAATGTTTCTTTGATTCAAAAGGGATTCTATTGGTAGTTTTTATTTTTCAAAAGATATTCCGTTGAATAGCTGGGTACACACATAACGATTTATCTTTAAGATTTGACCGATAATCGCTCATTTTCAAAAAAATTCTTCGCTAAGATTTTGAAAATGAGCAATTATCGGTCGAATCTTAAAGATAAATCGTTACGTGTGTACCCAGCTATTTAAATTTCAGAGATGTTCTATTGATTAGTAATTTACTTTTAAAGATTTTTTTTTTTTAATTTAAATGAATCTGTGCTCACTCAAAGTGAACACAAATACACTCCTTGACTCTTTCACAGTAAGCTACTTAAAGCTTGTGTCGTAAAAGAGGAAGATGGTCGGCACCTGGGATCGAACCACGACGTCCGCAGTACGAAAGCCGGCGTTGTAACCGGGCGCTGGGTCACCAACCACTTCAAGATGTTCCATTGATTTTAATTTCAAAGATGTTCTATTTATTAGTAATTTAATTTTAGAGATGCTTTATTGTTTTAATTTTCAAGAGTTTCATTGTCAAAGACAACTCCATAGTTAAAACTCTAAATCTAATTATTATTTTTAAAGACTTTTGACTAATAATCACTTCACTTACTTTTTGCTGTTGCTGAAGAAACTTTGGAAGACTTCTGAACCTTGGTTGCCTGAACCGTGGTTGGAGGAGGCTGCTTTTTGGTCGTGGTTGGTTCTGTAGTGGTGGTACTGGTAGTAGTCGTGGTTGATGTTGAGGTGGTCGTAGTCTTCACCGTAGTGGTCAACTGCATGGTCACCGTGCGATCTTGAAGAATTTCCGGAGGCTTATGTATTGTTTTCTGTTTCGCTTCAGTACTAGTTTGATATGAACTGAAATAAATAACTATATTAGCACTTAGGTAACAGTAAAAGTGTCGTCTAAGTAAACCGGAAAACGGGGTAATAAACCATTTTTTATGACTTGTCGATCCTTACAATAATTAAAGAGACATAAGTCAAGGTATTGAATTTTTGGTAGTTTTCGAATAGGTATTATCTGAAAACTGTTTTTAAATGTTTGGACCAAGAATTGATTAACTTTGAATCCAGTGGCGTACCCAAGGGGATGTAAAATTCATTTTGGGAGAAATTAATAGAAAATAGTGAATGACCTTTCTCTCAGTATAGGGGGCGTCCATTAATCACGTGAGCTCAAAAGGGGGAGGGGGGGTCTGGAAAAAGATCACGTAGGGGGAGGGGGGGTCTATTGAGAAAATCACGTGCATTTATTTTTCTGATGTATTTGAAGAAAAACAGTTGCATTATCAGACATTTTAAAAATTGACAAATATTAAAATCATCAATCAATCAATAAGTTTCGTAATTCTTTGTACTAAAAAAGTACACGTGATTTTCGGGGGGGGGGGGGGGTACCTTGAAACATCACCAGGGGGGAGGGGGGGGGGTCTAAAAAGTTGCAAAAACATCACGTGATTTATGGACGCCCCCATACACCCTTAAGACAGGGTTGGCAAGCAGTTGGTTCCACGAGTTGTAAATCTTTAACACTGTTGTATATGTATTGTACCTTTGAATAATCTGATGACTTCTTCGGATACAATATTTATAGCCATTGTTAGGACAGCAGACATAGCCACCCCCCATCAGTTTACAATCTTTGTCAGCACGACATGGCAGAGGGAAGAACTCCGAGTTGACAAACTCCCTTGGGCATTTTTCTTGTGAACCTGTAATAACAGCAAAAAAAAAGATACTACTGTCGACAACTGTCAAAAATGTTTTACGGTAGGCACCTACTTAAAGCCCCCCATTCACGACTACTCCATCTGTCCAAATGGAGTAATCCCCAATCGCTCCAAAAAATGATCGCGAGTGGGGAAAACCAAATGGACTATGTGGAGTAATAGGGTGAGTGGGATATCCATCAGTCCAAAATTCAATTACGTTAAACCATTATTGTTCATCGCTCCAAACGGATCGGCAATGGGAAAAATCGAGTGGACGTGGTCCAAGTTGTTACGTCACTTCCCATACAGCACCAAAGCTTCCAGAAACATTTCGGAAACGTTACAATATTTCATGTTTCAATGTAACATTGCAGGAACATTTAAGAGACATATCAATTGTAATATTTCACTAAGATGTTCCTGTAATATTGCATATACGTTTCGCGTATACATACAAATCGGTCGGTGGGTGAGGGGGATAAACCCCGCACTGGATTTTATCGCGCTAGCCACAGTATTGCCACCTTAATGGATTTTTCACTAAATCTGGCGGTTTGGACTTCCAGTCCCGGTTTAGCGAAGGAAAATTGTGTTTAGTGGTTTTTATATTTTAAATAAATGTTAATTTAAATAATAAATAAGCATTAATTTTTTTAGAGCAGATTATTTTTATATGGTTTTGGAAGTCGAATTTGGTAGGAAGTTTGTTTAACCGTTGGCAACACAATGGCGATGGTCAATGAAATGTCAATAATTGTCATTTTCATTAATTGTTTCGAGTGGTATTTTACAACATTTTTGGGTAAATTTACTTTTTCTCATCTTAATTAATTGTAGTGATAATCGGATTTAGCTGACGTAGTTTTAGTTAGCGAAATATGCGTCAAATTTTTGATAAAAGTGCATTTCCACGTTGTTGTATAACCTATACTTATGACATGACCGAAATGATTTTGATTGCAAATTGTTGGAGAAATTTGTATATGCATGAATATATTATTCATCGTTCTCGGCACTATTTATCACTGCAATAGTAAAGCAACAATATATCACACAAACATCGGCTCTTAACTTTTCTGTGTAATTAATACTAAACAAACTCTGTCATACGCAAACGTATAGGTTAGGTCAGTAATATAAAAATTTCTCGAAAATCCGATAATCACCTCATTATTTGTTACCAGTTACCACACATTAGTATAATTACCAATTTTTTTTTTCAGCGTTACATTCATTTGTGTAATATAAATTTATTTTCTTAAAACTATGCATATTTCCAAACGTCATGCTAGGCGATTTGTTGCAAATGAAACTGCGATAGATATTGCAGGTTCTTCCATACAAGACAGAGAGTTTTCAAATTCTGTTAATACTTCTGTAGAAATAATTCATTTCAAACCATTTTTATCGAAATTCTTTATATACACAAATGCAATGTTTTTTTTGACACTAGAAGAATAAATAATTGTGGATATGTCATTGTGGAGTTCACTGATGGGCTACAATTAATACCATCAGTATGGTATAAGGCAGACAATAAATCATGTATTTGGCCCAGTCATTACAAAACCAAACTGCATATTAATTCTGCAATAATAAGACAAGAAATACCAAATAATGAATCGGATTGGGAAGAATTACCTGTGATCAGGTTTTTTGGTGTAGCAGGTAAATAAATAATATTTTTTATTATTATTTGTATATGTGTGTATTTTATATATTATTATATTTTTTTGTTTTTAATAAAGATACTTATGAAAATGGACTTAAAAAATTTGTCACTGCGCAAGACACATCAAATATAGAGGCTGAAACTTCACCAAATGAATTGACAGAAAGAATAAAACTAAAACGACGCATGAACGCCAGAAGACACTTATCATCCTCTTCAGACAAAGAGTATGAAGAAAATAGACAAAGCCAAAAGAAAAATCAATTACCTTCTTGTCCACAATTGCAGGATTTTATGTTAAGTGCACCAATGGAAAATTTTGAGACATCACATAATTTGAATAATATAAATAACAATAGTAAGAATTTATAAACTGTACTGTTTACTATATGTAAATTTAATGATCTGTTCTAACATATCAATACTTTTTTTCTTCTGTATATAGGCATTCACAAACCAAGTGTTCCGAGCTGTTCCAGAAAAGCTGCTGAAAAAGTGATCATCAATAAGGAAAATAACAGAATTTCATCCTCTTCAGACGAAGAGTATAAAGAGAATAGACAGAGTCAAAAGAATAACCATTGCCAACAATTACAAGATTTTATATTAAGTGCACCAATGGAAAATATTGAGACCTCACATAATTTGAATAATATAGATAACAATAGTAAGAATTTTTAAACTGTATTTAGGCTAGTTTTAGACTCTCGTTGATCATTGGCGCTGACTGCTTGAAATGTATGAACTTGTAAGAAGCTCTTTAGAATAACGTGTAGCTATCAGCGTGGACGGATCATAAATTTTGCTGTCTGCGCCGACAGTCAACCTGAGTCTAAAACCAGCCTTTCTGTTTATTATTTGTAAATAATCTGTACTAACATATCTTTTTTTTTCTTTTGTATATAGGTGTGCACAAACAAAGTGTTCCGAGCTGTTCCAGATATTCTGCCGAAAAAGTAATTAATGAGGGAAATAATATTTCTCGCGGTACATGTCTTATTAACCTTGATTGAATCTGTTAATTTTACCTTTTTATGTTTCTATTCTATTGTTAGACCATAGGGTGAAAACACATAGAACTTCGATTCCGACCAGAGCCAAACGGCACAAAGAATGTTGTCTATAGTTTCAATGCATTTTAATGGGCATGCCAGAAAGCAAAGCGGGTTCCTGCTTTTGCTGTGCATATCCCCATTCAAATACATACTTACATTCTCTGCACCGGTCGGCGCAGGTCAGAATCTGCGTTCTACGTGTTTTCACTAGTTTACAGTTGATCAGGATTTTTTTTTGTTTTTGTAAAAACAATGTAGACAAAAATATATTTTAAGTACAATATTTTAAAACTTATAGGTACATATAAAATAAAATAAATAAAAATATATATATAAATAGTACAAAGTACCAAAACACTACAATCACAAATTATATTAATTAATGAAATCTTTTTACAGAGTTTCAGAAACAAGTTTTATATAAAATAAATAAAGTGTTATATAACCTAGACATAATGGAAAATAACATTAATATGCTTGAAGAAAAAATATCACAGCCAATAAAAATACAGAAGATTTTAATATTCAGTTACCAATATTGAAACTAGAGGATTTACAATTATTTGAAAAGCAGTTGGACGAAGAAGGATTTAAGAACCAAGTGGTAATATATTGAATTTCTGCTACTTTTTGTACTATTATTAGTGTACCCAGATAGATTTGATTTTTGAGCTTTTTCTATATTACTAGTACCTACTAAAGTGTCTCATATTTTTGCATTACAGAAGCTGTTCGTACAGTATTTCGACAAGCAACTGATGTCCAAATGATTGACTCGATATCAAAATGGCTTGTACCAGTGACCCTGAGTTCAGAAAGACACAAAACAGATTCAAATAAAAATTAATAGTGCATAAGAACCAATCATTGACTACATTTTATCTCTACTAAACTTAATTTATGGCACTGGGATCATTCCTAATGACTGGCTTGAGTCAATTTTCATCACATTGCCAAAGAAAAATCATCTAAAAAAATATAGTGATTATCGACTAATCCGTCTCATGAGCCACATGCTGAAGCTCCAAGCCTATGCCAAGGTGATAGCCGACATCGGGGTGACATGATATGGCATTAAAGAAGAAACAAACAAGATCTTCGCAGATTTTTAACAACTATTTTTAATAAAATTAACGAATTGAATGTGCATTCTTGGTGGAATTATTTAAAAAACGGTGATTTAAATAAAACAATTTATTTGTTATTTCACAAGTTTAATAACCTGATTAGTTTCGCAGGCACAGGTCCTGCATGGTCACAGGTGACTTAGAAACTAAAGTGGTCTCGTGATCTTGTAAATTAAAAATTTTTATTATTAAAATTTAAAAATTTCAATTTTAGTGAATTCAAACAATTAGATATTGTCATTGCTAATCTATTCTTGATTTCTGTAACTATTTTTAAGCCTAATAAATTGTAATGTTTTTTTATTCTTAGATAATAAAAATGTATGTTTTGTAGTTCTTTTTTTATTTTATATTGAAACTTCCAACACCCTCATGGCCCACCTGAGGGCCAACCCGAATATTTGCAAGTTTATCACTCTCACTCAAATTGGCAGGGCTACGCAAAATTAGCAACGCCATCTAGCGAGATTTTTGGGATAAGCTTGTCCAACGTGACCCATGTCCGTCAAATTAGGACAAGCTTATCTCAAAAATCTCACTAGTAGGCGTTGTTTATTTTACGTAATTCTGCCAATATGGGTGAGAGTGATAACTTGCGGAAGTTATGCTGTATAAACAAATACATTTCACCGAAACGTCTCTGTAACATATCACCGAGACGTTTCTGTAACATATATCCGAAACGTTTCTGTAACATATCACCGAAACGTTTCTGTAACATATCACCACAACGTTTCTGCAACATACCACTGTAATATTTCTAAAGGAGGACATTTCAATGTTGCTGCAAGCTTGCAGTAACATTGCAGAGATGTTTCACAACTTCCATGCAATGTTACAATGTTTCGATGTAAGGTTTATGTAATGTTTCTATAATCTTTCGGTGCTGTATGGGTTGATTGTTAGTGTTGGTCCAAATTTGTCTCATTTTGACATAATTCTTCCACCAGGATAAACGTTTTGCTGTTTTAAATTGAAAAAATTGCAAAATATGGTGTTAACGTAATGAAATTTCGCTATAATGATTGAAAAAAAATCAAATTCCCCATCAGTTGTCAAAATGGATGACATCCACTTGGAGTGATCGTGAATATAGGGGGCTTCTTAAGACTTAACACTTGCATGATTTTAAAAGTAGCTTACCAGTGTTTTCCAAGAGAGATACGGTCCTTTCTGGTCTACCTGTTGCCTGCTGCAGACTAAGTACAGATGCTGAAGGAGTTGCTACAAGAACAATCGGGAGAGATTCCTTTCTCTTTTCGCTGAAATTATAAAAATTTAATATTATTTAAAAATCACGCAATTTCAATCAGTCAAGGGGAGTGTACAGAGAATATCTCATATATTATTTTTTTCTCGTCCAATTCGGGATTTCTAAGCCGAAAAGTGGCGCCTGATGGCTTTTTTGGACAATATTATCTAAATCACGTGTATTTTTTTTAACACAAAGAATTTCTGTCAAATTATGCTGATTGTTTCCTTAAATCAGGAAAAATACAAGCTCCTCGACGTGGAATTTTTCCAAACCCCCCTCCCCTTTTTGAGCTCACGTGATTAATGGACGGCCCCTTCACAAATTTAAAAATTCAAATACTTGACCGTATGTATCCATATTATTTTGTGTGTGTACTGAATAATTTCAAAATCTATTAACTAAAATGTCCCCTACTTAAATTCACAAAAATAATGAAGTGTCTCTAAAACTTTTAAAATAATGATAACATTGAACAGTTGTAGGCGGATTTTTTTTTACATCACTTAGAAACGTTGACTACACATGGATGAACCATTAGAATTAGGTAATAATAGAACTGTTTATTGTACATCAGCAGTGGCCTATTTTAAAGGGTAAAATTTTCTAATCTACTTACGTTGGTTCTGTTCTGATCTTCTTAACACCTTGAGTGCAGTACTTCTTGCCTTCATCAGAACTCTTGCAGCAGCGATATTCGCTCCCCAACAAATTGCAATCCTTGTGGATTTTGCAAGAGAATCTGAAGAAGGTGTAAGGGATGTTTGCCGGAGCTGGACACACCAGGGTCATCTTTGGAATGGCACTTAACAGTTGTGCTGATGCTTTCGTAGGAGTTATTGTGGTTGTTGGCTGAGGTGTTGTGGTGGTCGTGGTCGTTGTTGTGGATGTGGTACTGGGAGGCACTGTGGCGTTGATCTTGATTTCGCTTTTTCTAACAGATAAATAAATTGATTACTTATTTGTAAAACAGCTGACTGCAACTACACGTTTGAAACAGTGGAGCAATTCGCAATCTCGCTATCATCCACTGCGATACTAACATAAAAGTGTGGAAGTTGGAAGGAGAATCCAGAAAGACAAAAGCCGCACTCTATAAATCCAAACAGTTGATGCACAATGCAATCCTGATACCATCCATGATGTATGGGAGTGAAACATGGACATGGACGAAAAATCTGGAGGTTGGAATAAATGCTGTGGAAATGATATCATTGCGTAGGATATCCGGAAAGAGACTGATTGATAAGGTGAAGAATGATAATAGAAAGGAATGTGGGTTAGCGTAGTGACTAGAATGAAAGTGAACAAATTAAAGTGGTTTGGGGGTGTAGAGAGAATAAATGACGAGAGAATGACCAAAAGGATATACGAATCTGAAAGAAAGGGCGCACGCAGACAAGGCCGACCTCGAATGACATGCATGGTCCGACAATATTGGTGCCGTCTTAGAGGAGGACCAAGTCAGGAGCAAAAGGAATAGAAGAGCATGTACCTATGCGAAATGTTGTGCGTTTGGCGGAAGTGAAAGAGGTTTGTTTGGATAGGAAAGAATGGAAGTCCGTACTCTCTGCCTACCCCCTTCGGGAAAAGGCGTGATGGGTAAAACAAAAATAACGTACTTTGAAGTTTTGACTCCTCTCTCACACCTCTTGAAGAGTCCGCTGTAAGGACAGCACAAGTAGCTGGAGCCCATGATCTTGCATTCGTTGTTGGATGTGCAGGGCAACGGGAAGAGCTCGGAGGATGTGTAGTTGGGAGGTGGACATTCCAAAGCGCTCTTGGACTTCTTGGGGATTTTTAATTTCACTGCAAAATAGAAATAAACATTAGGTACCTATATCATTTCAACCTTTAATATGACATGAACACTGAACAGGATGACCAGTCGTGGACACAATATGCATATAAGTTGACTGCTTATTTTTTTCTTCGCTCATTATTTATTTATTTTTCTTAGACGAAATAAACAGAGTTCATTATTATTTTTTTTTTGTAAATGTAATATCTTCTGTCGCTTAAAATACTAACACTATTTTTTTCCAACTGTCGATTTGTTGAAGAGAAATTATTTCTCGAGACAGATCGGCAGTATCAAGCCAAGATACGTGAGATTTGTATGGCCAGGTCTACATTTTAAACGGTTTTTCAAACTTTGACGACAAAAAACACCAACTTAGAGGCTTCGCAGCATATATGTTCCATATATGGATTTACTCAGAATTCGGAGGAGAACATTTAGTGTGTCTGTGTGTGTGTGTCTGTGTGAGGGTGTGTCTGTGCGTGTGTGTGTCTGTGTGTGTGTGTGTCCGTCCCCCCCTTATAACTTTTGATTCGCTTGATGCACAGATCCTAAAATTTCAGAAAATATTTAATACTTTAAGTCTACAAAACTTGTATACTCAGAATTTTTAAATTTTCTTTCAGTCAGGGGTAATCAACCTTTGAATTTTTACTTAATTTTTGCATATATCTCGAAAACTATAAAAGCTAGAACCCTAAAATTGTGTAAGTATATAGAAAAATACAATATCTCAAATTAAATTTAATGAAATAGTTCCAGGGTTTCTCAAACTTTTTTTTATATAGAAAAATATTTTTTTATGACAAATTTACGAGTTTCAGTGCCTATATTTCAGAATTTTATAAAAATATCGAAAAACGCCGAAACACCCCAACTAGATAATTAATTTTTCTATAAAAAATGCATACATTATATCAGTACATCTCAAACTTTTCTTAACAATTTTTGTAAAAAATTAATTTATTGACATAGTTTCATACAATAAACATACCGACTTAGTCCATCGACAGTTGGATCTCATGTTTACATGCAACTAGTTTTAGTATTAAGGTGCATTTATCCAACTGTCGATTTGTTGAAGAGAAATTATTTCTCGAGACAGATCGGCAGTATCAAGCCAAGATACGTGAGATTTGTATGGCCAGGTCTACATTTTAAACGGTTTTTCGAACTTTGACGACAAAAAACACCAACTTAGAGGCTTCGCAGCATATATGTTCCATATATGGATTTACTCGGAATTCGGAGGAGAACATTTAGTGTGTATGTGTGTGTGTGTGTGTCAGGGTGTGTCTGTGTGTGTGTGTGTGTGTGTGTGTGTCCCCCCCTTATAACTTTTGATTCGCTTGATGCACAGATCCTAAAATTTCAGAAAATATTTAATACTTTAAGCCTACAAAACTTGTATACTCAGAATTTTTAAATTTTCTTTCAGTCAGGGGTAATCAACTTTTGAAGTTTTACTTAATTTTTGCATATATCTCGAAAACTATAAAAGCTAGAACCCTAAAAATGTGTATGTATATAGAAAAATACAATATCTGAAACCCAATTTAATGAAAAAGTTCCAGGATTTCTCAAACTTTTTTTATAACGCAAAATATTTTTTTTATGACAAATTTACGAGTTTCAATGCCTATATTTCAGAATTTTAATAAAAATATCGAAAAACGCCGAAACACATCAACTAGATAATTTAATTTTCTATAAAAAAAATGTATAGATTATAGCAGTATATCTCAAAGTTATCTTAACAATTTTTGTAAAAATTTAATTTTTTGACGACATCGTTTCATACAATAAACATACCGACTCAGGCCATCGACAGTTGGATCTCATGTTTACATGCAACTAGTAAATAAATAAATATAGGTATTTAACACTTCTCTATACAAAGGTGTCAGTATAGCCGGCGGAACTTATTTCCTGAGGCAATTTTTTCCAGTCAACCGGTCCCGTCCAATCTGAGACAGGCCAACCCCGGGTAGAAATTTCAAGTGAAAAACACTTATTAAGAGAAAAAAGCGAACGTAATAATATTCATTAACATCTGCAAAAGCAAAATAATCCGGTCTTTTTCACGCAGTAATACAGACAGACTCAGGCTATTTTATAACTACCTACTTGAATAGATGTTTAATTAAGTATGTACTTCTAATTTTCTGTGCTGTCTATAGTAAACTAGCGGTCTGTCCCAGCTTCGCACGGAAAATAGGTAGGTACCTATTTAAAAATAATAGTTTTTATGATGATCCCTATTTTTTTTTCAAAATATTCTATAGCCTTTTAATCTGGAATAATGTAGCATTCTAATAGTCCCATCCCGTACGGCTCGTACCCCCGTGACGCCCTATATCGCTGCCTAGCTAAAATGAGCAGAGTGAGCTATACGGAGAGCGGCGACCACTCTTTTTTTCTAATAGGTACTTACATTTTTAAACTCGTGGTATCTTTCGAATGGAATGTCCGAATTGAATAATTCAAAAAGTTTTATAAACGTATTGAAGCAGTCTTGAATATGAACTAATTATTATTTTGATGAGGAGTAGGTAATACCAAGATACAAATGAAGAGCCTTTTCTAGAGGCGGCATTTCAATTAAATTTTTAAAATAAAAGAACACTTATTGTGGCATAACTATAAAAGTTAGCATATGCTGTTGCGACATTTTTTGCAAATATTGATGTCTTCTACAAAGTCGTAGTACATTATTTTATTCTATCATCAATAGTTTTCACAGCGCACACGATGTTAAGAATATTATAGGTATTTTTTTACACCTTGGGTTACATTATTGGAGTTTTAGTAAGGATCCCAATATTTTTTGAAAATTCAATATAGCCTATGTTCACCGGGGATAGTGTAGCTTCCCAAAAGTGAAAGAATTTTTCAAATCGGTTCAGTAGTTTTGGAGCCTATTCAATGCAAACAAACAAACAATCAAATTTTTCCTCTTTATAGGATTTTTGAGGTGGTTGATAGACCAGCGGTTACGACGCCGGCTTTCGCACTGTTTCGTGCGGAGGTCGTGGGTTCGAATCCCGGCCGTGTCGAACATTTTCCGCTTTCACGACACAAGCATTTGCTTACTGTGAAAGATGTCAAAAGTGTATTTGTGTTCACTTCGAGTGAGCACAGATTCATTTTCCAACTGTCGATTTGTTGAAGAGAAATTATTTCTCGAGACAGATCGGCAGTATCAAGCCAAGATACGTGAGATTTGTATGGCCAGGTCTACATTTTAAACGGTTTTTCAAACTTTGACGACAAAAAACACCAACTTAGAGGCTTCGCAGCATATATGTTCCATATATGGATTTACTCAGAATTCGGAGGAGAACATTTAGTGTGTCTGTGTGTGTGTCTGTGTGTGAGAGGGTGTGTGAGGGTGTGTCTGTGTGTGTGTGTGTCCGTCCCCCCCTTATAACTTTTGATTCGCTTGATGCACAGATCCTAAAATTTCAGAAAATATTTAATACTTTAAGTCTACAAAACTTGTATACTCAGAATTTTGAAATTTTCTTTCAGTCAGGGGTAATCAACCTTTGAATTTTTACTTAATTTTTGCATATATCTCGAAAACTATAAAAGCTAGAACCCTAAAAATATGTATGTATATAGAAAAATACAATATCTCAAATTAAATTTAATGAAAAAGTTCCAGAGTTTCTCAAACTTTTTTTATATAGAAAAATATATTTTTTATGACAAATTTACGAGTTTCAGTGCCTATATTTCAGAATTTTATAAAAATATCGAAAAACGCTGAAACACCCCAACTAGATAATTAATTTTTCTATAAAAAATGCATACATTATATCAGTACATCTCAAACTTTTCTTAACAATTTTTTTAAAAATTTAATTTATTGACATCGTTTCATACAATAAACATACCGACTTAGTCCATCGACAGTTGGATCTCATGTTTACATGCAACTAGTAATAAAAAAAAAAAAAATAGTATAAATAACAAGTGAGCAATAAATGGTGGGTGTTTATTGCCCTATAAAATTATACAATATAGGTACTGTTGCATTATGGACCCCTTCACGTTTGTCCTTGAATCTTGCAATATCACTGGCGTTAAAAGTTCAATAAAACAGGAGAACGGTATAGATAGACTCTATTGAAGCAGTTCACAGCAGTGCACGTCTTTCTCTTCTTATTATAATTCTTATTACCTTCAATTTTACAATATGACATTCTGTATTTTCACCACTTGAGGAAACAAATTGTGTGAATATCTCAACAGCTAAAAAATATGGGGGATAGATGGTTTGGGCATGAGGAACAAATGAATGCAAATAAAATAACAAAGAGAATTTGTAAGACTGAAAGGAAATATGTAAGAAGGAGGCGTCGGAATCCGATACTACACCAAGAGAAGAAGACATTAATAAAGTCTGTAAAATATTGAGTAATTACATTGAGTTGCATGCTTGCATGTCATTTTTTTATGTTTTTAAGACAATGATGATAAGATAAGTATTAGCGACAAGCGACAATAATTTCCGAAGAAAACAACACAAGGTTTTAGATATTTATGCAAAAGGTATAAATGAAATATCCTCTTAAAAGTGCTGATTAAAAAATTAATTTGCAATTCCACGAATCTTATTTTTTTGACAAGACTCATAGACACGCTTCCCACGTTTAAGGATGCACGAGAGTCTTTTAAAACACTACTACAAAAAAATGTGGACAATAATTTAATTAATTATTAATGTTTACCACGTTTTTATAAACCATAAACAATTGACAGTTTATTCCGACGGACGGATAGTTCATTTTTCTTCTTCCTTGAAATGTGGCAATGCACTCTCGGGAGAGTGATCTGTCTACGCCAATATCCAAATTTCCACTTATGTACCTACCTTCGTAAGTGTTCGCACTAACCCGACTTTCTTTTATATTATAGACAAATAAATAATGCTTTTTCATTACAACCAAAAGCACAACTATATAATCGAAATATGCGATTAAAGCATAAAATGTCTTTTTGTTAGGGATTAAAGATTAAAAATAAAAAATCAAATCTCACAAACTGCTATACCGACAAACGACGTCACATTTTGTATGAGTTTAATAATTAAAGTCACGTACATTGTATATACATACATCTAATTCTAGAGAACTTGACAGTTGCATATTATTATCTCTCTTGTATATATTACTAGCTTTCCCGACAGACGTCCTGTGGACCCTTTGGTCCTAATCAGAGGCGGCCCGTTCATATTATGTGCATAATGTGCACTGCGCCTCCAGAAACAAAAATAAACTAACAAAATATTAATTCTAAAACTTCCACATTTCATTCGTATTCAACGCTCAGACGGGATAAACGCGAGAATATAATTATTAGGTATATGCGCGCAATTTGGCTGACTTTGTATGAAAAATTTCTAAAACGCCAGAAACGGTGGAGAAATTGAAATGGGCTACTGTAAGAATGGAGAATGAGAGGGAGCAGTGGGGCTAGTACGAGTTTCATCGAAAGCTTATTGCACGCTAATAAGCGCTTATAAACGTGCAAATAGTGTTCTTAAATCAAACGATCGAATCGTTCGATCATTTTTGTATGGAAAATTTTCGAAACTCTTTCGATGATCGTTTCGATATTCGATCCACGAAAACTTATACTAGGGCTACAGGCCGTGCAGGCGCAGAAGACAATAATTTTGTTGTTAGATCATTTCAAAGATGGCGTCGCATCATATTCGTTCCATACAAACTTTAATATCATATTTTATATTATTTCTTACTCATTTTTCAACTTTTTATTAGTTATTCTGTTATCCGGAGTGGAGAAGAATCCAATAAATCACACATCGGAAGAATCTGTTGAGCCAATCTCGAGTTATAAGTGTTCGCACTAACCCAACTTTAATTATTTATATTAGAGATTCCTTCTGAATGTACTCGTTATGCGAATTGTCGTTCGTCAAAGGGAACAACTTATACCTAAACATTTTTTGCTCGTTTTGGGTGTTCGTTATGAGAGGTTCCACTGTTGTACCTACCTATATACCTGATACTTTTTTAATGCGTAGTATAATAGTCTTTCACTTGAATCTTATGAAATAGTTTTTTAGGCAAACTATTATCGAATTGAAATCATTATTTAACCATAACCATATTAAAAGTAAGTATAATTAAACAACCTAACAGATAATATGTAGCATGTAATGGACTGCCTACGGGTAGCCACTCAATCAAGGTAGGTATGCTCTACTTTTATAAGTGAATGTTCCGAAGTATGCAACTCAAATGGCCGCAAATAAATAAATAAATTCTATGTAAGTAAGTACCTACTTAATATAATACTCATATGTAATATTAGTCAATTGTTTGATTTTATATCATTAACACATACCCAAACTATTATTGCTTATTAATGTACATTTACCTATTTGATGCAATCATTAAATATTCGATTTTTGAGAAGTGATATTTTACACTTATCCACTACGGACTTGCGTAGGTATAAACGTCTTGTACTGCTGTGGCTAAATGTCATTAATCATTTTACACAAACATCGTTCGCCATTTACGTGCGGTCAATTATTTTAAATAAATCTGTGCTCAGTCAAAGAGAACACAAATACCCTCTTTGACTCTTTCGGAGTAAGCTACTTAAAGCCCGTGTCGTGATGGAGGAAGAAAGTCGGCACCTGGGACAGAACCTACGACCTCCAATACGAAACCGGTAAGCTACCAAATTTACTAATAATACTGTAATCTTCAACTTAAAATTATATAGTAAGAATATGAAACAAGTAATGACTCTAACAATTCATTTCTGATACTCCATTTTTAAATGGAACAAACCACTAGGCCATTGAGTGGTAATGTAAGTCTCCGAAACTCTTAACAACATTTCAAAAAATCTCATGTATACAACAAGTATATATTTAATAATTAATGAGATATAGAGATAAAAGTTGTAAATTACCTATTGGGAACAGGAGAGCAACCAAATTTAAAGACTGCGACCGCTGTCGTGTATTTGGCGCCAGGATATGAATATATATCCATTTTTGTTAATGTCTCATCTTTATTGCATATTGGCTTTGTTGGTGCACAACTTTCTATCTAATTACATAATATGTCCAGATTCTTGTGACCATTTTTCAGGACTAGATCTTAACGAATTAGTATATTAAAATCACAAAACTGTTTTACACACAGTTCATGTTCTTAACACCATTATGGGCTATTATGCTTCGGAATATATCGAATTAACCTGAACTTCTGATCTCCTTAATAGGTAGACTATTCAAAACATTGAGGCTTTGGTAAATAAAAAATAATAATATATATAGTGAGACTTGGCTCGTTTGACAATAACTTTCGCTGGCTAGACAATAATAATAAATGTTACCAAAATAATAGATAATGACTGGTATTCTCAAATTCACGTTCCATCTCAACGCAAGGTTGAGTTGAGTTATAATAATCGGTTGCCACTCGACTTGCCAGTATAGTTACGCATCTAATGTATTGGATAAAACATTTTCAGAATACAGAAATTTCAAAAGTCTCAATAAAAATTGGATACGACGCAACTCAATCGTCTGTTTTTCATTTCAGAATAACCGTCAATATTGACTGGTATTCTCAAGTTCACGTTCCAACTCAACGCAAGAAGCTCTTGCTTAGAACTTAATCGGTTGCCAGTAGTTACGCATCTAATGTATTGGATAAAATATTTTCAGAATAAAAAAATGTCAAAAGTCTCAATAAAAATTGGATACGACGCAACTCAATCGTCTGTTTTTCATTTCAGAATAACCGTCATTATGTACCTATATTGGAAGCATTTATCTTCGTGGGAGACATCAACGATTTTCGATTGAAGCGTGAAACCTATTTATAGTATTGAGTTGTCATTTAGTCATTTATAAAATATCAAAACAATAATATTATTAGTACCTATACAGAATTCAATAAATTGGTCGACAAAGAGTGAAAGAGGTCAAATTAATACTGTATTAAAGCTACGATAATATATCTTCGTGTCTATTTTTTACATATCTTAAATGCTTCTTGGTTGGATGGTAGAGATCGTATTCAACGAAAATCCCGCTAAAAAACAAGATTTTTTCAGTAAATTTGTATTAAATTTTACACAATATATACCTAACTATAAATTATTTATTATACAATTATTATACATGTCCAATTCGCTTTGTTTCGTTAAATATTTGTTGTAGTTCATGAGTTGTGCTGTAGGTTAGTATGTAAAATAATATTAAATAAATAATTTGTTGCAAATAACTTCAGCTTAAACAAATTCAATAGATAACATTTCGATTGAATTTCGTTACACACAAAACACTTTCGATTTCTTTCACGCAATCAAGCTTTTATTATATGAAAGGCAAATCTCACAGCCGGCTTTGGGATTCGAGAGCACGCGACCTTCATTCAGTACCTACGTCAATTCGAAAGTCAAAATAACAGAATGAAAACACTTGAAATTAATTACAGATTTAAAAAAATTGATAGAAAAGTATATTACCGGCTAAAATTTCTTCATCAGCTGAAAAAATTTGCTGTGGAAAACTCACTACAAAAATAAATAAACATGATAAAGATATTATATTCCACATTTTGGAAACTAGGAACCTATTTTAACATTTATAAATGGCAACAAAAAAAACACTCATTTATTTTGAAACATTTTCACTAGTGGCGACCCTCGTTAAATGCGTTCGATTTTTTAAATAATTCACATAAGTACACTTCCGACTTCTGAAAATCTTTAGTCGCCAACCACGTCTTACCGGATGAGTTGTTCGTATTGAACTGATACAAACTGTACAGTAAGTTGTAACAGTTGTGAAAGATTTGGACCAAATCACCGACTCACTGTCATTAACCTGCTACATAGCGCTATATCATGCTGCACCCGGTGTCAGACGGTTATTTGTTAATCTACAATATTAAAATACGTCACTATCAACTCCTTTGAACCCCACTTAGGACATACGGAGGCACCGACAGTTTCTTTTGCCTTTTTTGACTGGTTTAAGCACTCGCGGTCCCATCTAAATTATCGATTTCATACTATTTAAATTCAAACCAAATCTCTTGACCACGAAATTAACCTATCAATAAATTGCGTCATTATTTCATATAATTTCATCCTTTTTGTCGTTCTTTTTTTCATTCATTCTCTCTACATGCCCAAACCACCTTAATTTATTCATTCTAGTCACTTTGCTAACATTCACTGCAAATTTCTTTCCATAATCATTCCTCACCTTATCAATCAGTCCTGTTTCGCATATCCTGCTTAATGATCTCATTTCTTCAGCATTTATACCAACTTCTAGATTTTTCATCAATGGCCAAGTTCCACTCCCAGTTTTAGGATTACATTGCACCTACATAGACTACCTATATTGTTTTTATTCAAGTTAAATATACGCATGCATGGTTTATCTTCTTGTCATAATATTATATAGCTTCATCCGTACTCAAGATATGCCTCTTCCAGTATTATTTTTTTCATTGCCCACTCAAAGTGAACACAAATACACTCTTTGACTCTTTCACAGTATAAGTTACTTAAAACTTGTGTCGTGACAGAGGACGATGGTCGGCACCTGGGATCGAACCACTTCATTTTGTTACTTAATACGTCATAAGATTTCTGTCTAAGTGTATAATATTTCATTGCTTTAAATCACATTTCCTTTATTTTTAAATAATTTCTAACAAGTATTTCACAAAAAATGTCAATCTAACACTATCCAGATCAATCGAAAGCAAATAAAAACTTGTCCCTTCGGGGACAGCATGGTTCAAACATAGTTCAAGTATGATAATATCTTCTTAAGCCCTCATAAAATATAGTGAAAAATACATACATTCTCCCTTGAGCCCCCCCCCCCCCCGCACACCGCAAGCCAGCCCGGAGAAGACCAATTCGCAGCAAACCCGACCCACACGAATTCAACCCCCTAGCGCTGCATCATGGGCTTTCACAGGAAGGACACCATCTGCCTGAACCCCCCCTGATGGGATCCAGGCGTCCGAGGCTTTCTTGTGCCTTTGAAAAAGTGAAAAATAATGAGTCTTTAA
Organism: Mystacides longicornis; assembly: GCA_963576905.1. Taxonomy (NCBI): domain Eukaryota; kingdom Metazoa; phylum Arthropoda; class Insecta; order Trichoptera; family Leptoceridae; genus Mystacides; species Mystacides longicornis. Next base: position 4,459,389 of record OY756439.1, on the reverse strand, counting down.
TAGAAACGTAAGTAAACCAACAGACCAAACCGTGCATTTTATTAGTTAATGCACCTCGTGCGAATGACAACCGCAATCCGCAACCAATGTAATGTGTAGCGCCGATGTAGATATTACTTTGAGAGTTAAGCGGTGGATTGCGTAATACTTATAGACAGGTCTTACCTATAGAATCACTAACCGACTGTTTAACAATAATACGATATTGTAGGCATCTATTGTCTATGACTTAATTTGATCGTTCAATACTCATTGTTGGCGATTATAATGGTGTCTAGTCTATCATTTGAAGATTGATCATTGTGTTATAAGCATTGAATAAAATAATGTGTACTCAGCGGCGTAACTAAGTATACCATCTGGCGCCCGTAGCATTTTTTTTTTGCATTGGCCCCCCTTCAGTAAAAACCAGCACGATGGTGCCCCTCTCGAAAAAAAGTACTTTTTGTTTAACAAAATGAGGGAATTCACCGAACATCAGTAGCTCGCAGGTATCACCAATGTATCACAACAAAAAAATATGCATCCATTGCATTCATTTTGAAATTTATATAAAAATCTTTTTGTTTCGATTGTGTTGTAAACTTAGTGCCTCACTATGATTGATTTAAAAAAAATCAATATGCTAAAATGTCTTATTTCTTAGACCGCATTCCATGGACCGGGGGGCTGTGGCATTTTACTACCCCTGCTACCCTATATTTACGCCACTGGCTGTACAATAAGAGACATTCGGAATAAAAAAAGTGCAAATTTTATGTCATACCTATTTTGGTTTATGAGGCATGGAGGTGAAGATGCATCGAGGTAAAGGTAAAGGAGTATCAAAAAAAAAACACCATAGATATACCTACTCGTAATACAGTATATAGTAACAAGAATACCTATGTTGCTGAGCTACATAATAATCTTCGAACTTTCCTTGTATATTTTTTTTTGTTTTAAATTATAATGACAATCGGGATGGCAAATTATAAACATTAAATTATTTTGAAAAAGGAATGCATATTATCTTGGTAGTACTGTCGAAAAGATAAATTATCAGAAGTAAGAAAAATAGGTGATATTGTATGTTGGTGGACGAAACGAAAGAAGTGTGCTTGGATGGATAAGAGTGGAGATACATTTTCATTGCGTCCCATTAAGGAATGGGACGCGGCCGCGGCGTAATGGGTAAAAAAAGATTATGTAGCAGACTTGATTATGCACTGGTGGTAGGTGCGTTATCTTTAACGCAACTTTCGCTCTCAAAACCAGACGGACTGCGCAGGCTCTCGGTGCAATTATGTGGAAAATAGTTCCTATACTTAATCATTCTCCGCATTAAACACTGTAAAATAAAATGAACTATTTAGGTGTAAAATATTTGTAGAATGCTTCCATATTTGCAGTCATTTATTTATGCAATCAAAAGCCAACAGAATGTGTAAGACATTTTTATTGCCTGCAAAAACCTTAATGCAAGCTCACATCCTGAAGCCCCATGCAACAAATTTTTCATACATGTTATGTAATTGGTTAGGTACCTCAATATTATGTATTAATATTTGCTATTCATTTTTCAAATATTTGTAATACTTATTCTGTTATCCGGAGCGGAGAATAATCGAATAAACCAAGCATCATAAAATTCTGTTGAGCCGATCTCGAGTTATAAGTGTTCGCACTAACCTGACTTTCTTTTTATATTAGGAGATTTTCAATGTAGATTTCGCACACCTTCAGTGACCTCCCATGCCATGTCCAAATCCCTCAGCTGTGCTTCACTCTGCGTTATTTAATATCTAGTATTTTCCTTGCTTGTACACAGATTTGATATCAATGAATGGTAAAGTACGAAACCAACTCTGGTCTCCGCGGAGTCCATATTTTATATTAATCTATAACAAGTGGACGACCAGTGCTCGAAAATCGACCACAACTAATTTAAATTACTCATAGTATATGGAATATACATGAGTCTTGTGATCGGATTTCAAAAAAAAAAATAGATTACGGAAATTAATTTTCTCGACGTTTTCGAGGGTGTAGATTCCAAAAAAGCAAAAAAAATTTTTTTTTAGAAGAAGAAAATATCCGCGTATACGCGTACCCGTACGCGTACACCAAAAATGTGTGCGCACCCATAACTCATAGTAATTCTTATCCGATTTGATTGAAATTTGGTAGAACGGTTAGCCCCTCGATGTAGATGAGTCAGTAAAATGTTGAGATCTGTACCTTCAGGGGAACCCTCTTAAAGTATCCAAAGAAAATTTCACTTGTTCTAGAAAAAGGGCTAAAAATGAAAAAAAAAAATTATTCGATTTTCATAAAATTTGGTATACGGGTTGGTATTATGCTCCTACACAAGCACGTAAAATTTGAGGTCCGTAACTTCAGTGGGTCCCCCTTAAAGTACCGATTAATATTGAATATGTAGTTCTTAAGCAGATAATAATTGTCTTCTGGCTGTTATAATATGAGTTCTGGGCTACCCTAGGTTAGCAGCTTCTCTATATAAACTATAAGTGTGGTGATATTCCTCCGTCCGCGCAATTTCCGTAAAAATGGTTACAATGTTTTTGTTTAACGTATTAACAAATTAATTAAAAGATAAAACTAAAAGACTCATTAAGTAGAACTCGTCAGAGAAAATGGCAGAATTCTAATACAGTAAGTAGTAGGTGGTTAATTGAGGACACAATATTGTGAACTTTGCACATTGATTGCCAAACTGCACCACAGGGTCGGCCACCTCTTCCAGTTCGCTGTTGCAACTTTGCAGTCAGTCAGTTTTGCACGCCCGCCGTGATCTGTCTGCGCTTTCAAAAAGATGTTGACCCAGATATTATATGAGATATATCTGTGTAGAAATATACAAACACAACTTGACTGGAAACACTAATTAAAATAACATTCGTTAAAACTAAAAGCCAGTTGTTGATATTTTACTCACAACTTCGCGCTTATACTAGCTTTCCCGACAGACGTTGTCCATGAAGTGTTCCTAGCTATGAATAGTGAATTCGAATTTGTAATTAATTATATTGATAAGCTTATTAAATTGATGCATATGTTTCAAATCATATATTTTCTATCGACATTCAGACTTTAAAATAATTTCAATTTTTCACATTTGGAATAAAAATTATATTGTTAAAATTATTAAGAAGGTTACCTACTTAGAGTTTTCTTTAATTTTCCAATTATCCACGCAACTTTCTTAAATGTTTTTTTCCATAAGATCCTTCTCCTGGCAAAAGCCTATCACGACAAAAAAAGAATTAGCGAAATCGGTTCAGCCGTTTAGGCGTGATGCGATGACCACGCAAAATCGGTCTCCATTTTTATAATATACCTAGATAGATTCTTGTTATTTTGTACAGCACAAATCTTTGAATCATTTTTTTTACTGTTCTCCCGGCTAGTAAGAAGTATTAAAACTTAAATTTAGAAAACGATGAATTCCATTGTATTAATACTTTGTAAGAATTGGATCATATTGATTACTTGCAGTCAGATTTAATTATTCCTGAATATTTTAAGTCGGATCAAATTAATTTTCAGTGGGTAGGTAGGTAAGTATAATATTGTACGGCATCGTTTTCATATATAGAAATATTTTATAAAAAAAATAATATAATTATTATTGCCGAATGACAGTTGGCCGAGGAGAGTGCTGTTCTTCCTCCCATCAGGATCCCGAATACGAGAAACACCCTCCCATACTGTGTTCCGCTCCTTCGATGCAGAGCTGAGGAATTTTGACATGTTGCGGGAGGAGGTCATAAACATTGAGCAAGATCGAGCGCAATGGAGGGCTCTTGTTGCCTCCCTATGCCCCTAAGTGGGGCGTAAAGGGAGTTTGGATTTGGATTGGAGTAGGTAGTACCTCTACATACATAATAATTCAATGTACCTACATATACTTCAACATAAAAAAACGTATAAGGTATTTAGGTACTAATAAAAATTACCTATATAAAAAGTTCTTTTCAACTTGTAATTATTTATAATACTTACCTAATCCGATAGATGTTGTGAAATTATATTTTGTGACTTTTTCTTTAAATTTTAGTGACCTTCCAGCGTTATTCGAGATATCACTTATTAATCTAGCGTGAAATATTAATGAAATAAAACATGCTTTGTAATAAAATCTCTCCCTTATAAAAAAAATTAAAACTATGCAGTTCGCTGTTCAATCGATTAACCTTCGTTCTAACTAAATTCTTTCACAATGCAACACTAAAATGTAGCATTTGTTTCAGTTCAAAAAAGAGTTAAGAGATTAGCTTAATAAAAACAGCTCGAAAAAACTGCAAAAGTTTGTTATCTACGGTTGCAATCAAAGAGATTGGATAATATTTTATCCGCACGACTCTACAGGCATTGGTGATTTGAATTACTTTTGATGAATTATTTGTGAGTTAGCGATATTCAGTGGTACAGGCACCATATAATATCTAGATTCTTGTGACCTTTTCAGGACTAGATCTTATAAGATCTAGTCCTGAAAAGGTCACAAGGTTCTACATCTTATAAGATCTAGTCCTGAAAACGTCACAAGAATCTAGACATAATTAGAACGTTGTGCACCAACAAAGCCAATAGGCAATAAATATGAGACATTAACAGAAATGAATATAGTTATATCCTGGCGCCAAATACATGACAGCAGTCGCAGTCTTTAAATTTGGTTGCTCTCTTGTTCTCAACAATTTCCAACTTTTATCTCTATTTTTCATTTTATTATTAAATTTCTACTTGTTGCATACATGGGATTTGCAGTTGCAGTCACAAGAATCTAGACATAATTAGAACGTTGTGCACCAACAAAGCCAATAGGCAATAAATATGACACATTAACAAAAATGAATATAGTCATATCCTGGCGCCAAATACATGACAGCAGTCGCAGTCTTTAAATTTGGTTGCTCTCTTGTTCTCAACAATTTCCAACTTTTATCTCTATTTTTCATTTTATTATTAAATTTCTACTTGTTGCATACATGGGATTTTTCGACATGTTGAACATGTTGAGAATTCTCATGATTAGGAGTTTCGGAGACAAACATTACCACCTCATGGCGAAAGTTGTTAACGTAAAGTGATCACACTAAGCCAGCCTTCGAAATAACAGTAGAAGACGGTCGTAAGCCCGTAGTGGTTTGTTCCATTAAAATCGAACATTATTAATGAATTAGAGTCATTAGTTGTTATTTTTTCTTTACCATATAATATTTGTAAAATTCTACTTTTTTCTATCCCAAAATGTTTCTTCCAATGAGAAACCAAACGTTTCTCGGGCAGCTTCTCTTGTTTCTTTTACTTGAGGACGTAACTTATGTTATGACTGATACCTATAAAAATTGTTTTTTTATCCCACAATAAAGCTTTATTTATTTAAATTAAACGTGTATGACAATAATTATAATTTTTTTTTTATATTTGTCTTGATTTTGCTAAGAATGTATAAAACTATTACATTATTAAAGATATGAAAATAAGCAAGAATAGGAAAACAATTTAATTTATGAAACAACTCAAATCGTGTTTCAACGTACTTTTTAGGGAAAAATAGTTAGTAAGTAAGTATCTAGAATCTTTTACCGTCATCACCCTCAATGTATAACCTTTTGTTGGTCAAATTTGTCACCAAATCCATATCTCTGGATACCACATTAATTCAGTTTCATTGTCATCTTTATATCTTTGTTGCAATGTCTGTTTTGACAAAAATTTACTTCAACAATAAAGAAGTTAAGTAAATACTATTTTTATGACAATTATATAGGTATAAACAAACCGAATCCAAGCTCCCTTTACGCCCCACTTAGGGGCATAGGGGGGCAACAAAAACAGTTCTGTGCTTGCTCCTGCGTAATTGCGATAATCTCCTCACATCCTATGTCCTCTGCTGAACACGGTGTGAGAGGGTCTTCCTCTTCTTCAGGACCCGGATGGGAGAAAGAACAGTTCTCTCATCGACCAAAACTGTCATTCGGCATCCTTCACACATGTCCCAGCCATGTCCATCTCCTCTAAGTAATGGTAGAAGTGATGGGCCTACGCTGGGTGCTCTTAGCGAATAGCGTCGTTCGTGATGCGGTGGTACCATTTTTATACCCAAGATTCTCCTGAGGCACTTCGTTTCAAATGCAAATAATTTTTGTGCCTGGGCCTTGGTCAGGTGCCAGGACTCACACCCATACTGGAGAATGGGCAACTCACACGCATCAAACAGTTTACATTTCGTCTCGACACTAAACGCCGTCGCTTTCCATATTTTGGTCATGTATATTAGAAACAATAGGTAATTGTTCTTACTTTAAATAAGCTATGGTGTATTTATAAACATTTCACATTAGTTCTACACCAATATAATCTCCGTGGTCCTATATATTAAAAGCGAAAGTCATGTAACTGACCTTCGATAAATCTATAACTTTAAAACATCATATATACTAGGTACATATTATGTATTATTATCTGTATCAGTTATTGGGTCACCATTCGCTGTATAGAAAAGTCGTTTTAACCTATGAGACATCAACGTGTATAACACTTCACACAAATATGACGAAAAAAATCAGCCTCTTAAGACTACTCTAGCTAGACTCTATCTATACACGGTGTTAAGTTGGTAGTGGATAAACCGAAGCAAGGAGGTGGAGGGCCTCAATACCTGACCTATCGATTTGACCCCCATGTATGTTCAGCGATATTGGGTGGTTCAAAAGTTATTTAACTTTTTGTGAAATTTGAATAAAAACCGGATTTCTGACTAAACTACGTAACTGTGGCTAAACTATTTAGATTACGATCATGATTTTTTTCCGGAAATAGTCCGATAGTGACCCTTACGCAAGGTATTATTGCTATGAGTCAGCACCCGATAGCTTTAAGAAGAAAATTAAATAATATTTGTTATCAAAGGGTACCGTCCCTCAGTGTGCGCTATAGTTAGTTCTTGTTAGATGATTTCACAGATCGATTGCAGGATATTATTTTAAATACATATCGCAAATGCAAATAATGCAGGATCATCAAACTTAGACTTACTTAACTTACTTAATCCACGTTCGCTCCCAGTGTGGAGCATGTGGACGCCACGAAGTTCCTCCAAGCCTCTCTATCTTGCGCAACTTGCACAGCTTCATCCCAGCTTAGTCCAGTATCTTGTAGAACCGCAGTGAATGCCCGCTTGATTGTTAATTTCGGCCTGCCTCACCTTCTTGTCCCATCCGGATTGTAGAAAAGACTTGCATATTCAAGTCTCTCGGGGGACATGCGGAGAACATGGCCAAGCCAATTCAAACTAGAAGGAGAACTAAATAAAAATGGATAAAAATTGTTCTGGTTACAAAACTCAATAACAGCTCATCAGCCCGGATTTGTTCAAAATAGTACCTACAGAAATTTTTATTCCATTTTCTCAATATCTTCATCATCTTTGATTAGCTACAGACATGGAATCTAGGGCGAAATTTTGGCCCCTGCCACGCTATGACTCAACATCCCTAACGATACCTCTCCGACCCTCCTTATCGCTGCGCCAATACCTCTACTTTAAATTACAAAGATATAAATTAATACCTAATGGGAAGTTTTCTGGGGAGCTTCCGACAATACACACTAGGTGGCAGAACTTCTAATCAGGTCTATTGTCAAATTATGAAAGCTGTCAAACATACCATCTAGCTAACCAGTGTTGCCAACGCTGTTTCTCAAACGCAAAGAAGCCCAACTGAAAATTTGGTATGCGGTCATTCCGAAAATTTTAATATCCGAAGAGAGGTGGGAGTTCACTAAAAAAAGGTCATTTAGTATCCCGAAAAGGTGAAAACTCGCTAAAAGCGTAAGTAAGTAACTACGTAAGTAAGCAAGTAAGTTCCAAATAGCCCAAACGGCAGTAAATCGCCCCCTTTGGCAACACTGAATTTGACAATAGACCGGATTAGCTAGGGCGCCTCTAGCGGCACAGAAAGGAAGAAAAACATCCCATTAAAAAACACTTTGTAGAACCAAGTAGTACCTTACCTTTTTTAAGTACTATTATTATACTCTATGACCTTTCCCAAATCACTCGACGAAGAGTGCAAAGCTTCTCTTGCTCTAAGGTGCAAAGGGTTAAAAAAAAAGTAGTACCTACAAACTCTGTACTCTGGGTAGTGAGTACGTAACTTTTGCTATAGCACGACTAACCACACTTCAATCTAACTACTCATAACCACGGCTTAACTACATAATAACCACGCTGAAACGCACCACTAACTACATTTGTAACGTTACGTACTCGCGCTAACTACACTAGGAAGTAGTTAGTCGTGCTATAGCCCTTACGTACTCACCACCCTGAAATCTAGACAGGGTAGTGAGTACGTAACTTTTGCTATAGCACGACTAACCACACATCAATCTAACTACTCATAACCACGGCTTAACTACATAATAACCACGCTGAAACGCACAACTAACTACATTTGTAACGTTACGTACTCGCGCTAACTACACTAGGAAGTAGTTAGTCGTGCTATAGCCCTTACGTACTCACCCCCCAGATTGATATGATTTTTTACTTCTATTGATTTTCTATACTGGCAATTTTTTGAGCACATGTTATTGTGTTGACAGATGACATTTTAAAATAATTGACGTAAATAATTCTCACGAGAAAACGTCACTGTTTTATTATAATATTTGTATAAACTGATTAATGAATAACATGGAATCCAAACCTAGGATATTCTTGGAAGAATTTCGATTAAAGGTTACTTAAATTCTTACTTTTTAAATCCAATCTTAAATGTTAACCTAAAAACTTGTAATACGTTTTTTTTATCTCTATTAATTATTGTTTTGCAGCCAGGTCCTGATGACTGTGGTATGTCAGATGAGCCTTGGAGCAGGAAGAAGTTGAGGAAAAAGCTGAAGATTGTTATTGTTAGAAAAGACGATCAGGAAATAGAATTCGACATGATTGGTATACAGCCGGCATTTGCGAATGCCTTTCGACGATTAATGCTAAGTGAAGTGCCCAGCATGGCTATTGAGAAAGTGCTTATAATGAACAACACATCCCTACTCCAAGATGAAGTTTTGGCTCATAGACTGGGATTGATTCCTTTGAAAGCTGATCCTCGATTGTTTGAATATCGAAGTGAAGGTTTGTATTTTTAGTTTTCCGGTAATATTCCCATACTGTATGCTTCTATTTTTACTGCGGGTAGGTGAGGGGCTCAATCTCTGGTGCCATTGCATCAGAGTAATGAAAAATGCCGTGAAAGGGTCTTCCCTTCCTTCAGGACCCTGATGGAAGGAAGAATAATGCTCTGTTCGGCTAACTGTCATTCGAAATCCTTAACACATGTCCAAGCCAAGTCCATATTTTCTCCATATTGATAAAAGTGATCTGTCTGCACTGAGTGTGCAGGCGCATAGCATTTTTCGTGATACAGTGGTGCCATCCAATAATTCTCCTAATGCAATTTTTTAACACTATTGACCCCCCGAAATGCACTGTAACTTTTTTTGGTTGTGATCCCTTTCCCTAAACATTGCCTAAAACCCATATTACAATTATGTATCGCTATTAAACCCCAATTAGTCCCTAAAACACCTATTTCGCCGCCTTGGTAATACACAGTAACGTTTTACATGAAACCTCTCCCCCCATATTGCGTTGCATAATACTTGGAACAGCTCCTTAAAGACAGATACTTTTTGTCCCTGGGCTTTGGTTAGGTGCCAGGAATCACGGCCATGAAGAAGAATGGACAACTCACATGGATCAAACTATTTATATAATTCTTTTGTAGACTGTTCAAAAAAGTAGTAGATGAATTATCTACTTTTCTTTATTGGTGCCAGGTTTCACATTATTATTTCTCTGTTAATTATCGGACTATTATTTCATAATTAATAAATTTGTTTAACAATTTTGGTTTTTATAGATGCTACAGAATCAAATGAAGATGACACATTAGAGTTCTCATTGAAGGTGAAATGCACCTACAACCCTGTCAGACCAAAAGACTCCAGTCGAGCAGAAGACCTCTACAAGAATGACAGTGGTGGGTTTCGTTATTTTTTTTTAATTTTAAGGTGTACATAATAATATGCAGAGAGAACAGCTCTACTGTTTTATAACCAAACAATTCCTTTGCCTCTTCTAACCACACTTAATTTCCATTTAGCTTCTTCAACTTTCTTTTATTCAGCAGCCCGATTCACGGAAAAGTTTAAGTCTAAGTATAGTTCGAAGTTCGAACGAAGTTCGATTCAAACCCTCCGTGAATAGGTACATAGACTGTAGATAGTCGCCGCCTACAATTATTATTACCAGCAGCCCTATTCACGGAAAAGTTTGAATCGAACTTCGTTCGAACTTCGAACTAAACTTAGACTTAAACTTTTCCGTGAATCGGGCTGCTGATCTGATCTTCGACAAAATCATTGTTTTTGTTTAGATCTTTTCTTTTAGCCATTGATATATTCTCTTCATTACTCATTAGAGCTTTCATCATATAGCTTAACTCAACTATACTGCATGATTTTAAAAATATTTTTAAAGTATTTATTTTTATTATTATTCACCCAATGTCTATATTTTAATAGCAATGAAAATAAATTTTTTATTGTATGCTCTGCTTAGATTAAAAGTGTGTGATCTTAGTATCTGAAATACAGTCTCCTAGTAGATATACAAATAATCTTACTGCCAACCTCAGTAGGTAGGTGGCATAGGCCCTGACTTCTGATCAAAAGGTCCTGGGTTTCGATCCCAGGTCGGGTCAGAAATTTTTCCCATGTGAAATTTCTGCTCGTAGTTGGAATTCTGTCTCAGATTAGACGAGACCGGTTGACTGCTAGAGAACGCTTCAATCATTTAATTCTGCCAGCTATATTAACACCTATGTATAGAAGAGTGTTATTTTTATCTATAAGCCATATTCTTTGGTGGAATATGACAATATTGATGTGCGTGTTTATTGTTTTTTTTTTTCATTTGAAGACAATGGGTAAACAATTAATTACATAACAATATTTTTTAAAGAGTACTACAAAAAAAGTCTCACAGTAAAATGGGCAAAAGAAACACAATTATTTGCAAAAATATTCTTTCATAAAAAATCAATTAGCTATTCTTTATTTATTTATAGAGATATTCTTATTTTTGATAACTTTTACATATTCCGTATAAACTTGATGGGGACCCTACAATTTTGAGTAGGGTTGAGAAACAGAGGGATCTGGGTATAATTATTGTAAGCAAAGACCTTAAGTGGGACCAACACAGAATTATTGGTATCAGCAAAAAGGCAAATAGTCTAACCTATCTCATAAGAAAGTCGTTTAGTCATATTCCTCCCTAACTGCTGCTCCAGATATAGAAAAACCTATGTGAGACCTATCTTGGAGTACGGTTTCCAAATAAATATGGTATACTTTGAGAAAATTATACAAATTTTGGAGAAAGTGCGGAGACGCTTTACTAAGATGGAAGTGATATGTCTTACGAGGATCGCCTATAAAATCTTGGACGACCACTATGACTCCCCAGAGTTGAGAAGCCATAATCATCATTTGAGGGGACATAGACTGACGTTGGTGAAGGACAGATTTACTCAAAACCGTCGTAGACATTTCCTTACAAATAGAATTGTGGATGAGTGGTACAGGTTACCTGCCCAGCTAGTTGTTGCAAGGAACACCAATGTATTTAAGAATGGACTTGACAGTTTGTAGTGTGACACAAGTGTGGGATATCAAGCACATCAGCTCCAAGCTGCCTGCTTGATGGCATTTAAAAATAATTATAACTGTAAATGGTTCTTTGAAGATTGTCTACTTGGATTTGGAATCATTGGGGCGTATGACCCTCTCGTTAGCGGCTGGTTTAGAATGATCATTTTACACTTTAGAAACTATTCAGGGAATACCCATACCAGTGTCTTTGTGATGCATATTATAGCGATATCACGGATTACTAAATTTAAAAATATGTATTAAGGTACACTCTCACGATATGTCAATTCTCTATGAACATAGCGTGTGACTAGGCTATGTTGCTTTGACAGTAATTGATGGCACCATATAAATGTACTCTTGTCATATTACAATATCTAGTAGCATAGAAATAGAAAGATATAGAAATGGGATAGCATAGAAACTATCATGGAGGATCGCAAAGTTATATTTATCAGAATCAAAAATACACTTTTATTTGCTTGATGTTTTTCTCTGATTATTTTAGTAGTCTCAATATTTGGTGTTTATTTTTTGGTTGTAGTGTACTCTTCGCAAATCAAATGGCAGCCAATTGGTAACCAGACATCACTACACAAAGAGTCTACAGTGGGACCCGTGGAGGATGATATTCTCATATCTAAAATGAGGCCGGGCCACGAGTTGGATTTGTCTCTGATAGCTGTTAAAGGTGTTGGCAAAGATCACGCCAAGTTTTCACCTGTAGGTAAGTAAGAGTAGACTCTTCAAAAGATCTTTTGTTTATCTGTGGTCAAATTGAGAATAGATTAATTTTTTTTGTATTACATAATCATAGAAAAAACTTTGAATATATCAACATTTCAAATTTGACATTTAATTTTTGAAAGAAAATTGTGAAATAGCCCTCGCTCAGTCATTGACAAAGGAATCTTAATGATGTTCAAGCTTATAATCTAAATTAGTTATGGTCGAATTTCGACCACTGGTCGACCACAAGTAATGTTTAATTTATGTTTTGGAACATGACTATTGATTGGGACCATAATAATATATGTATGCTTGTATTGATATATCTTTTTCATGTATAAAAACTGAATTAGTCAAAAAGTTTCATTAAGATCTGTCCAGTTTTGAAGGAGGAGATCAGCCTTAAAAAATTGAACAATAAAAATATATAGATGAGATAGAAATGATTTAAGTGATTTGTGTTTTTAAATATTATGTACTGGTTTGATGTGATTTTGAATCTCAATATTATGCTTTTAATTGGTTTGAATCGAGTAATATGTCGTATTAGAAAATTTATTATTTTTATCTATGGTTTTAAAAATAATAATTTCTGTATTAACTTCCAGCCACTGCAAGTTATAGACTTTTACCAGAGATCCATTTGAAACGCAAAGTTGAAGGAGACGATGCCAAATTGTTACAAAAATGTTTCTCACCCGGGGTCATTGGTGTTGATAAAGAAGGAGCGGCATATGTTAAGGATGCCAGATATGACACATGCAGCCGAAACGCTTTGAGATACGATCAACTAAAGGATGCCGTTGTCATGAGCAGAATCAGAGATCATTTTATATGTGAGTCTAATGTCTATCTATCCCTTTGAGACCACACTTATTCTGTGCGATTGCATACCATTGATGAGCAAACGCCGATACCAACTGGGAAAGTTCATACTATACCCAGAGGATATCCCAAACATCGCCGCAAAACCATTGTCGACTTCTGGGTGGACATTGGATTCGACGGCATTCTGTAAACAATGTGGCAAACACAATAGACCCAACAAGGGTCGCGATGTTGTCGGGGGCAAAGTTCCCGGCTAATTGAAGACCACACGTAGAGGCCTATGGGGGGGCAACAAAAGCTCTACTGCACTTGATCCTGCGCAATTGCGATAACCACCTGTCACACCATACCCAAATCCCTCAGCTCTGCTGAACACGGTGTGAGAGTCTTCCTTCTCTTCGGGATCCTGATGGAAAAAAGAACAGCTCTCTCATCGGCCAACTGTCATTTGACATCCTTAATATATGTCACAGCCATGTCCACCTCCTCTCCATAATGGTAGAAGTGATGGAAATTCTCTTGAGGTACCTCGTTTCAAACAAGGATATTTTTTCTGCCCAGATTCTGTCAGGTATAATGACTCACTCCCCAACTGGGGTATGGGCCACACACGCATCAAACAGTTTACTCAGTATTGATCCTATAGGTAGGTATAATGCAGTATTGATCCTATAGGTAGGTATAATGCAGTATTGATCCTATAGGTAGATATAATGCAAGAGGACGTAGGTTCGATTCCCGGTGTATTGTTTTTTACTGCTTATAATAAAAACTCTTATTAATCTTCATTTATCATTTTATTATCACTTTATATCATTTGCTACTTGACAAGTATTGTCACTTTCTTCTGTTGAAGGCGAGGAGCTCAGCGTCGGTGTTGCTATTATTCTAACTAGCCTATAACACACCCAGTGCCAACCATCTTCCTCTTTCATATCCTTAGGGTGCATTTACACCAAATAAACATAGAGCCAGAGCTGGAAATTGAGTATATTTTCTTGATCATTGATATGGTCATCAAGGAAACATTAACAACCAGAACTCTAATGTGCGTAAAGGTGCATTTACACCAAACGAACGTAGAACCGAATCTACAAACAGAGCATACACTCTTTTATGGTTGATATTGTACACCATGGAAACAGCAACGAGCAAGAACTAATTAATGGATAATGACAGATTTTTGTCCATATCAACGATCAAGAAAATAATATGGTCTATTTCCAGCTCTGTGGCTCTATGTTCCTTTGGTGTAAACTCACACTAAGAAATATTATGTCAATGATTGTGATATTTTTTTTGCAGTTAATATTGAAACTGTTGGAGCCTTGCCACCCGAAGTGATCTTCGTAGAAGCTGTTAAAGTGTTAAAAAATAAATGTGGTGTGCTACTTAATGAACTCAATAAATCATGAAACAATTTTATCTGAGAAAAGATCTTTTATTTGTTGATCGTAAGCAAGTCGAAAGTCCTCCTCTTATCTTTGGAATTCCAATACTCTTTTTCGTCTGCCATTCTTAATGTCATCTTATTCGGCTGAAGATTTAAACTTTACCCCATCCCGACAAAATGCAGACTTAAGGTCCACCTCTATATTAAGGAGCACATAAAGCTTAACTCACCAATAGTATGCGAATTAAAATGTCTACTTAACACGAATTTGTCCTCAACAGCGTTAAGCTTGCCTGACTCAAGTTATTTTTTTTCTCACCAGGAGGCGCCACAAGTTTTTTTTTTTTTTTTTTTAATAAAATGAATCTGTGCTCACTCGAAGTGAACACAAATACACTTTATGACATCTTTCACAGTAAGCAAATGCTTGTGTCGTGAAAGCGGAAAATGGTCGACACGGCCGGGATTCGAACACACGACCTCCGCACGAAATAGTGCGAAAGCCGGCGTCGTAACCGCTGGTCTATCAACCACCTCAAGTTACTGATATTTAAAATGTCATATTATTATTGCTCCATTATTAGGCTTGTTGTTTGCTGTTGCTTATAGGTTGTTTCAATTTGGATTTTTTCGTTACCAATCCTTCTTTGATTATTTGACGCCACGTGAACCGCTATACACTGTTCGCTCTGCTAGACAATTATTATTGATTTGACCACTGGGTTATTTTGCTTTAACCTCGTATGATATATGTCTATGTTTATTATTGAAATCATCTTTGACTACCTATAGCTGTCTCTTAATTTAGTTTTATAATCAGATCAAGGGTCGGTAGACGAAAATCCAAGCCAGGATCCAAGAGAGCATAAAAACAAAACAACAACACAAATAATCGCGCGTCCCCATAAAAATGACAGATGTGAAGATAAAACATAAAGAAAAGTAGGGCTATCAACTTAACCATATCTATGGCTTAGCCAAGCTGCAGTCAAATTCTCGTGAGTGGTAAGCTCCACTTAACTTTTAAGCCTACTCAGCAAACCTCCAGGATAAGCAGCAGATTGTGATTTTGCCCCTAAATGGCATAATCTCTTTGACTTACACTTTGTCTTAAGAAAAGTAGGAAAAATAGAAAATAATAATAACAAACACTTTATTGGTAAAATAATAAACCAAAATTGGCGGGCTTATTGCCTGGGGCAATTTCTTCCAACCAACCTATTATAAATTACATTTTAATAGGTGTTGCTTTTTATATATATATAAAAATAAAATACATACACATAGATAGACAAATACATACATAAAACAATCAAATAAGATACATATGAAAAAGAAGAGTAAACCATATTATAATGCATTACACACTCAAGCATAGCGAGGAAGGAAAGGAGCAGGAGTAGTAGAGAGGAAATGACGTTTCAATCTGTTTTTGAAAGAAAATGACGTTGGAGCGAGTCTGATGTCATCGGGTAGTTGGTTCCATAACCTGGCCGCCTGTGCAGTGAAAGATGTAGTGAAAAATTAAGAACGATGTGATGGGATTTGCAGGATGCCAGAAAATACAAGTATCTACTAGGAAATTTCTTTCATGTTATAGACATAATATTGGACAAAAGGCATAGAAAAATGCCATTAATTGTTCAATTTTCCTTTAAATCAGTTATCTTCTCTTTACTTAACCACATTCAGAACTGTGGAAATTTGACTTCTCTTAGCAATAGTAGTATGTAGAAACAATGTTACCAGCTGACATCTGTTATTATTAATCTTCATAGAAACTTTCGACTTCTGTACATGAGGCTGACCAAGAGCACCATTAGGGTGAAAGCCACAAAAAAAAATCCTGTTGAATTACTGATGAAAAGTATAACAGCCGGTTTCATAAAAAGAACACTTTATTTAAAGTTCCTTTTAAAATTCAAAGACTCTTTTAAGCTGACGCGTTTCATAAAAAAATATCCTAGCTAAAATTTGAAAAGTCAAAAAAATATTTGAAAGTTGGTAGCGGTTGGTAGTGTTACCATGGAAAACTTAGGTTGTTTACTAATATTTTGGCGGAATTTCTGTTAATCTGTCAATCTCATTTCTCAATAGAGCATCAAAGTGATGTTTTTATGTTAATTTATTATTATGGTTTATGAATTAGTAAACGAAATCTGTAAACAATAATATTCTTCCAGTTTTCCCATGTTTTCCACTCTATTTTAGTCATTTTTGTCCACAGTGTCACGCCTACAAATGTTCATCTTTCTGACAGAAAGCGCCACGAAATTTTCTATGAACTCCGGTGGTAAAAATTTGAACTACCTAAAGTCGACTTTAACTAAAAATAATAATCAATAACGGTACTTTAGCTAAAAGTCGGTTTTAAATGTCGTTTGTTGTTATAAAACCCGTTATTTTTTAAAGGGAGTTTAAAGTCTCCTTTATTTTTTATGAAACCGGCCTCAAGTATAAAATATATTATTTTCTGTAGGATCAGTTTTATCATTGTATGAAAAAATATTTCATATAGTTGAGTCTTTAATATTTGAGTCTGCCGTGGACAGTTAGTCAGCCTAAGGGTTAATGAGTTAAGAAATAAATAAAAAAACAAAATTTTCTATAAATATATATATTAAATACAAAATTCAGAGGATTCACAACATAATATATAAGACACTATAATCATAGCAAATAATCTGTATTAGTCTCTAAAATAGTTAAGAATACAGTTACATACATCCTATTGTAATATAGAATGGGAAATTAAACACATTTTTATAAAATTGTTTCACAATTTATTTAATTCAAGAATATAAATAGAATTTTGAAAAAAAAAATAGTAATGCAATAAAATAAAATATATAGAAATTAAAAAACTAAATAACAATAAATAATTATATGCGAAGAGATATTTCATATTTATATTCAGCACATGAATATTTTTTTAATAAAATCGGAATATTTTTTTTTATAAATTAAAGTTATACGTTCGTCATTCTATAATAATTTATTATTGCCATACATATTATATAGGTATAAATAATATTTAAATAATTTATTTGGTATTTTAGCAAGTCATAAAATTTAAATAATATTAATTTATAAATAAAATTTTGTTTTTTTCTTTAATCGAAAATAATTTGAAATCATTGTTCCCTATAAAATGACAAAAGACCTTTCGAAAGAAAAGTCGCATCGGCCAATGACGATGTGGCATCAGCGAATTCTTAATCTTAAGCCTTACCAGCTAAAAATTATTGCTTAAATGTTATTACATTATAAAAAAAAACATACTTCGTAATGTTCGTTTTTTTTAAAGAGAAGGGATAAATCTTAATATGGCATTATTTCTTATATTAATTATAGTTTATTTATATAAATCACAAAGCAATACGCAAATACATTTTGGATTGTGCGCCTGTGAGAATTCAAACAATCGAATAATTACATTTTTTTTACCAAGATTATTGGTTTAACGTACCTACGCAAGTGCATTTCATTTTCGGATAATCGTTTGAAAAAAAAATCGCAGATGCACAAATTAGATTTTTTAAAAAAAATCTAACAAGTATATTATATTTACAATAAAACAAAAAGGGAGGGATCATTCGGGAAATCAAATCAAATTCACAATTTGTTGAAATAAATTAAAGCAGTTTTAAATCATCGTAGTCTATGGCACAATTCTATGTTTAACAGATGGTAAAAAAATCAATAGTTAATAATTTTTTTTTATATAATTCTATCATTCATAATTATTGACACGGCATTCGGAATTAGAAAATAAACTTCATATCCAGCTCATGTAAATACAATAAAAAAAATTGAGCATATTATTACATTAACTTTTATTGTAAAAAAACACACATATAATTTAACTAAATTAACTTTTATTTTTCTCTATGAGACCATGATTTTACCACCTATGTTGTCATGTTAACAATAATTCAAACTTATAAATAAACGATTTTCACCTCAAATCAAAACAGCCTTTATACGATTGGTAAAATTTATTAATACCAACAATTTACGAGTAAACAAATCGGCATTCTTGCTTATTTTTAAAATAAAACTTTTATTTTTAAATTTTCGTTAATGCTGCAAAAAAAATCCTAAAATTCAATAAAATGCAATTTTGTTATAATATATTATATCGATAAAAAAATATATGTTTTATTTTTTGCTTAAATATCCGTTTTATAAGCTGGAACTGATTGTCAATTGACACGTACATAAAAAAATCTCTTCAATTTCAAATACTTATTCTATATGTACGGTACAAAAAATCATGATCAAATATTTTGAACATTGACTGAACAAAAAATAAAACATTCTTTGACTTTTGTCGAGCGTTTGAGTACCACTGCTGACACTATTTCTCCCAATTGATCATGATTTTTTTATGAATCCGAACATTTACGTTTCGATTTTCTCAAAACTCAGAAGCTACACTCAAAAAGAATCTTCATTTTCAGTAACGATTTAAAAGGATCGATTTTAATGAGAAAAATTTCATTCAAGTGTAACTTCTAAATTTTTCATTTTATTGAATAAAAAACCTAAATTCTTAAAACTAAAATAATATATTTACGAAACTTGTACTAGCACAATCTTATTTAGGTATAAAAAATTACTATAAAAATAACTATGTATAAAGTAAAAATAGCATATTATTGTAAAATTGACTAAAAAATTTAATGACAGATAACAATAAATTTTAGTTATCGTTTTGAAATAATACATAATTTTTAGATTCCTGACTATTTAATAAAAAATTACGTAATAAGGGAAAAAAAATCTGTTTTAATTTGAAGCAAGCGGAGTTTAATATTTGCTCAAACGTACGGAATACTGTCGGTCAACTTAGTTGTGAGTATTGCTACTTATAAAATACGAGACTATAGTTCCATTATTTCACAAACTGACGAGTTTTCCGTTGCTCATTGTGTCGGGGGAGGTGATGATATCAGTATGTGATTTCTGCTGTTGCGTGGCGCACGGTTGTACCGGAGTCAAACCAGTTCCTCCGTCCATGAGACTATCGAAGTTGAAAGGCACTATATTTGACGGCGTTGTTATATCGACACCCGCTACATTATTGGGATTGTTCTTGATACTATGGGCTTGAGCGGGTGTGAGGTGAAGAGGTACATTTAAAAAGTTTGGACGATTAGGTTTGTTGACGGGTGGATTAGTCATCATGGGCTGTTCTTGAGAGAGGGACGTCACGACCTGAGGATTGGCGGATGACAGCATCACTCTGGAAATAAAGAAAAAAAACACAATATTAAAATTTTGAATCAATGAGTAACATCTAAGAATACAAATGAAATCTTTTAAAAGGGCACATGGGTTTTTTTTCTGAGTATATGGAGAGTCTGAGGTCGTCAAATCTGCCCACCCTGGAGGAACGACGTAAACATGGTGATTTAATAGAGACATTTTAAGTCTTGAATGGACATTACTCCTCTATACTATGCTCCTTGTGTCAGCACGACCAAAGTAGGTCTTTTGTGACATTCATCCATGGAGAGATGCATCTATTGTCGATGCGTCTTGCAGAGAGTCGGTACCTATCCGAGCTCCTGTGATCTGCAAGAAGTCACCAATCCTCTTTTTTGTGCCCCTGTAAATAGGTCCTAGCAGGATTCCTATCTCCTGGTTGCACTGATTGTTTTTGGTCACGTGATCTAATGTCACCTTTGACCACGATGTGGTGATATGAGTATTTCCTCCACATGAGGTTGTCTTTACAGAAGTACTCTCCATAACCAACTTCTTTGATTCTTCATTAATACGTGTAATTATACTATTTTATTTCCACAAAGAACTGGGGGAAAAAAGATTCCGCTCCTAGAGCGCCCCACATCAAAGAGTAAGACTTTAAGTCACCCAGCAAACACAGGGCCTTGACCCATGGCCTCATTGAGAATGATACATAAACAACTAAGGAAAGGAAACTGTATTTAGTATGAGGTGTAGAGTTTTACTTCTTCCAAAAAGTGAAGTGGGGTTTAGATTTATAAGTCGTTTTGTCTTTAAAGAGAGGTATAAAAAAAGTATTTTGCTTACTTTTTCCTATCAAGCGGTGAGGTGAAGACATCTCCGTCCATGACTGCAGGCGGCTCTATACTCTCCACTTTAACCCTGACATTGGTTTCGTGGTTAATGTATATGGGGTCATTCCTTGTGTTCTCGCTCGCTAACAGGGTGTTGAAGACGGGTTTGATATCTGGCGGACTGGATTCACGTTTGCTTCCTTGGAGACGGCAACATGCTCTGCAAAGGAGAAAATAAAAAGATTTCAAAATAATGTTTATGTTTTTAGAATATTTAAAACACTAAAAGGTTTTTTATTGAATTTTTCATAACATAAATCAGAATCGTAACGTCTATGAAATAGTTTGAGATACCTAATTCATAATTATTATAATACTACTAGCTTTCCCGACAGACGTTGTCCTGTGTTCCTAAATAATGAATATTGAATTCGAATTTGTATGGTGATGAATTAATTATTGTCACTTGACCAATGATTTGATTCCGAACGATGCGTCTGTTATAAACCATGTATATTCCATCCGCATTCTGTCAATCCGCATTCTGTCAATCGCACCAATTGACAATTTCTGTCAAAATTTCAAAATTGGAATAAAAATTATAAGGTAAAAAGTACTAATAAGGTTGTTGTTAACGTAGAGTTTTCTTTAATTTTCCATGCATTTTTCTCATTTTTTTTCTTCTAAAAGGACATTCTCCCGATAAAAGCCTACACGACAAAAAAATAATTAGCGATGATTTCGCTAATTATTTTTTTCCCTATGTGATGCAATGACATAGGGAAATAGCTCTCCATTTTTATATATGAGATTAGGAGACTGCTAAATATGTCAAACTTTGCCAAATTTTTGACAGTGTTGCCTAAACTATTTAATAATAATTTAAAATTATAAGTTCTCCACATTCATAGAGGGACTGTTAGGGGGTGCGTTTATCCCAAACTAACATAGAGTCAGAGCTTCATAAAGAAGTATATTATCTTGATCGTTGATATGCTCAGCAAGGAAACAACAACGAGAAAGAACTGTCATTAGCATTAATTAATTGTTCATTCCATGGTGTTCAATGTCAACGGTCTTGAAATATACTCTGTTATCCAACTCTAGCTCTTTATTCGCACTCTTAGCTGACATAAAATATGCATAAACTTAAGTTAAAAGATCTTCAAATTTCATTTTAGTTTTTATAAAAATAAATATTTAGCAAATTAATTTCTTTCATTTTTTCTACGTAATATTTTTACATTGAATGAAACCTTCCACTACCTGAGTATTGTGGGAATTCCCTTCACTCGCTATAATAATAATATATAAGGTTTGAGCCGTTAAAGGTCCATATCGGAATCGTGAATTGGGTCTGATATTTTAGTATCTGTATCTACATAATATTATACAACATTTGATAGATCGAATAGTAGATATAAAATTTCAATGGATTACTGCCGTACCAACCTGTGAGTTTCCAAAATGAATTCCAGTTCTTCTCTGTCCTGTTGCAGCTTCTGTATTTCCACCTGTAACATTTGTTTCTTCTTCTCCAGTCCCTCCGTTTCTTCGATCAACTCATTGGTGTGATCCAACCTGCGCTTTCTGCATCGGGCGGCGGCCATCTTGTTCCTCTCCCGTCTCAGGTTCCTCCTCTCCATCTCCTCGGGGGAGAGGTTCTGTTCCTTTTGGTTTGGCCTGCGTCCCCCCATGCCTCTGCGTTTGGGCGCCACTTGGCTGCTGTTTGAGGAGCTGCCTCCCGTGTTAGGAGGGGACAGGGGTGGTGGTGAGGAGGCGCTGTCTATGCTGCAGCTGCTGCTGGTAGGTCCCGGAGAGACACGCAACGTGCCACCGGTGAAACCCACGTTTTGTTGAACACCTGAAAGTCAATAAGTCAAATCAGTTAAAGAGGCCAAAAATTATTAATTTAATCGTAGGTATAATCATCTATTTGTCCTGCTTTAAGTTGTTAATCAACTTTATCTTGTACATAAAAATTATTAGCCGTGCGTGTTGTGCTCGCTCAAACTCGAAAATGGCTTAAATTATTTTGGTTTAAAGGTGAGATAAAACGGAAAATGCGAGAGAAAAGTAAAAAAAAAATAAACAACAACATTTCTCACACAGAGTCCTTCTGCCTGCTAGATCATTAATTTGATCATTAAGTCGTGGCTGACTGGAAATGAAGTGGATAGTTTAGTAGGAGATACGAAGTTTAACAAATCAAATGCCTCTTTAAAAACATAGTTATTTTTATGAACGATTTACAGTTCATTTGATTAATTGGATGCAAGATGTGAAAAAAGAATGTCAAGTAGCCTTACCCAGCGTGCTAATGTTGCTGATTGGGGGTGGAACGAACCCTGCTTGGCTCGTGTGCTGCTCGGCTTGACACTGCAGCTCAATGAAGGTCTGCTCGATGTTACGCAGGGTCGTGGGTGTGATGGTGGGGGTTGTCTTGGTCGGGACACCCGAATTCAAGCCGTCCAACTGAGAGAGCTGTAACAAGAGAAAAACAACATAAGTCAATTGAGAAATGATTAGAATGTAATGTACAGAAACACATATACATAGAAAGAATGAATGGAAAGTAAATGTATTTACAATGTTTCAAATATTACATTTTCCAGGATTTAATCTTACATATAGAACCAACTTTTGATGTCGATCATTAAATCAATTAGCGTTCCATTATAAAAGGTATTTTTTTTCAAATTGAACCACTGCTTTATGGAGTGGTGAATGTGTCAATGTGAAATTTTATTACCATATTAACAAAAAAACATAGTCGGATTTTTCCGTGACAGGCGTTTTGTCAGACGACGCACCGCTCCATAGGAACCCAGTGCATTTTAGTAGTACTATAGTAGTAGACGGTCGTAAGCCCGTGGCGGTTTATATTAAACAAAAAATTATCTGTTATAATCGAACACTGATTGATTTCGTCACTGAAGTGTTACTCTAATGATGTCGATTCTTAATACTTTATTAAAAATTTAAACCACTATAGGCTGATGACTGCATTTAAGAAGGATAGCTTTATGCAAAGTAAAACATGATTGAACTACGCCAGCCTTTAAAACAGTAGAAGTCATAGATCTGTAGTGGTGCTAATTTAAATTAGCAATTAAAAAACAAACATGAATAGAGTTTGCAACAAATATTTAGAAGTAGGTATAGGAGAATAATATGTTAAAAAATATACCTATAAAATTCATAAATAATAGTGAAAATGATGCTATCGAATCTGATAACAGGATAGTCATGCATTCCTTTCTATGATAATAAACAGAATCATATTTCACAATAACAAACACATCAATTGTTCCCGCAAAGTTCATTTAGCCAAGACGGTGACACGGCACTTATGAATGGACACAAAATAATACCCTACTTGCAACAATCCAGATTATCATCGTAATTCTCGCAACGTGGCATAATAGAAAAGGAATGTTGACGTCCGATAAGTCAATAAACTGTACAATAATGGAGTATTCTAGGGGGTATTGCAATCTAGACATAATTAGAATGTTGTGCTCCGACAAAGCCAATAGGCAATATAGACGAGACAATAACAAAAAAGGATATATTATTCATATCCTGGCACGGGACGCAGTGACGGCGGCCTCCATGGAGGCTGCAGGCTAGTATTCAAATAATAATATCCTGGCACCAAAACATGACAGCAGTCGCAGTCTTTAACTTTGGTTGCTCTCTTGTTCTCGATAATTTCCAACTTTTATTTCTATATTTCATTAATTATTAAATATCTACTTGTTGTATACGTGAGATTTTTCGACATGTTGAACATGTCGAGAATTCTCATGATTGGGAGTTTCGGAGACTTAAACATTACCACCTAATGCTGAACGTTGGTAACGTAAAATGATCATATTAAGCCAGCCTTCGAAATAACAGCAGAAGACGATCGTAAGCCCGTAGTGGTTTGTTCCATTTAAAAATGGAACATCAGTAATGAATTGTTAGAGTCATTAGTTACCGACTCCAAGATGGCAATGGTCGAATGCGTACAAAAGAGGACCAAGATTCAAGAGAAGGGAAACATTATCATTGGTCAGGCCTGCTGCCTCCTAGGAGGTCATCGTCACAGCATCCCATTATGCAGTTATTGTGACTAGCCTAACATTTAGAGTTCATCACTCAGTCCAGCCTCCTGGAAGAATCGGAGGACCTTATTGGCGTTTAACTATTTATCTGGGCATATAAGGAATTTCCCAGGTTTCTGTGTCTATTATGCATCATTTGTAGGTACTCACACAGGAGGTGCCATTGGGGTCTCATGTGACTCCACACATCCTGCATACTTCAGAGTTCTAAATGGGGGAAATGGATATTATCGCAGTCAAAAGGGATCTTTTAACCTGAACGAATGGAGGTTGTAGGCCCTCTGCCTTACTATTCGAGACGTCTATGCTGATTATGATTACTCTGAAGATGGTATGCCTTGCTATTTATATGGTCTATCTTGCTGTACGTACGACCAGAAAATTTAGGTTCTGATTTAAAGATGTGTATTTATAGAAAGAGTTTGCAAATCCAGTGAACAGAAATGATTTGAAAATCAGATGTCTTAATGACAGCTGAAGCATGAAGCGTTTTCGGAGATTCTTCAGAGGTGGAAAAGACATTGTGAATATTTAAAGAGAAATAAATTTCAATGAGCTTGAACTACGAGCCATTGTCTCTATAGAGAAACTTCGTGTCATATAATATGGCAAGATTGAAAGGAATAAGAATATTGTAAATTTGACGATGGGACGAATAAAATTAACTCTGACTCAATAAAACTTATTAATGAAATGGTTATTAAATACACTGAAAATCTTTATCAGAAAAAAAAACTCACACAATTAGAAATACAGTATTGTCAAAAAAGTTTAAATGAAAAAAAAAAATAACTAAGTGGCTAGATCACCTTATATAGTCAAACAATTTGAAAGGAACCTACCTCTATGATTGATACACAAGACCATAGACAACAATCCAAGGAGTGTGGGAGTTTTAAACATTTACATTTATGGACTGTCAAAACGTTGTTATTTACATACACATAATACTACCAATACAACCCTGGTTAGTTCATTAAAAATGCCATGCAAATTTAATTTAGTTTTATTTAAAGGTAATTTTTAATTGTTGTTTTTTTTTTTGTTAGTTTGGACGGACACAATTTGTTAAACAAAAATATATCTGATACCGGGAGTACCAGGAGATTGTCAAGCAATTATTATACCTGATGAAATAGTAGCTCTTTAGCCAAAATATTCGCGATTTCGCACGCGTCCATTTCGTTTTTTTTTTGTTTTAGTAATATTCCAAAAATTGAAACTTTAAAAAATATTTTTTTGATCCACTTTTGATTTTTTTTTAACAAGCACTTTTATAACTATCATCACTCGACGAATTTTCTAGTAGATTGCACCGTCCGAAGTTTTCCGATGAAGATAAAAAAAAACCCCGCCAAATAAAAAACACTTTTTGAATTTAAATTTCGAATGATTCGCGATTTTTTTTTTCAATTTAAAAACTGATCGATCGCGTTCGATTTTTTTGAACAACGTTCGATTCTTAAAATTATTTCGATTTCCTTTTTTTTAAATAAAAAAAGAATATTATTTATTTCGATTTATTTCGTTCGTTCGAAGCGGCTGTGGGCCGCAGATTGACTATGAGGTAGTTCCACATTTAGTTCAGTGGACGCCGACGACGACATAGCGACCCGCGGACGTTTTGCGAACTAACAATTCGCGACAAGACAAAATTGACAAATAATAAAGCTACCCCGATAGAAATTATTGTAATTTGACAATAATTTTTGACATAGAGCACTTAAGAAAAATATTAAAAACCTGTTCAAAGATTGGATAAATATATCTACAAAAAATATATTAGTAGGTATAGTTACATGCATATTTCCGTAAGTAGGTAGGTACCTAAGTTTTAGTCATCACAAAATAATATGACTCATGCAACAAAAGACATGACATGTGCAAGGAAATTTTTAGCCTTATGTGTAAATTAAAAAAAAAAACAACAGTTAGAAGAAAGTCAAGCGCTTTCGCACTAGCCTATAAATTACATCATATCAAAAAAAAGAACAACACATATTTAGTTAAAAATTAAAAAAAAAAGCGGGAATATGTAGATTTTTAAAGTTCAAATTGTCCGCCATTTCGCGGCTGGCTAGAAATGATCGTCCATCTTGTAGAAAATCTAAAGAAGGCGGGAGCTGTTTAGGATGTGAACGTATTCAACGGAGGCGTATTGACGGTGTTCGATTAGAGTGACGTACGATCACATTCTAAGCGTTGCGCGAATTCGTTTATGTATTGTTATTTTGCATCGGAATTATTTGGCAGTTTTCCATCTTGGATTTTATACCCATGTTCCATCCAGCGTGGAGATGCTGGTCCGTCCCAACTGAGAGAATCTCCTGGCGAGGATTTCCGTCAGGTGAGATACAACAGGTGAGAAGACAATATAGAAAACCAGAACTATAACATCGCTTATCTGAGTCGACTCTCTGCCTACCCCTTTCAGGAAACGATATGATGGGTAAAGCAATGCGTGTGTATGATAAAACTAGCTTTCCCGACAGACGTTGTCCCGTGGTCCAAATGTGAATATTGAATTACATTGATCAATCATATACCTATTAATTACCTAACCAATGAGATTCGGACCTATGCATCTGTTTCAGACCATATTATATATTTTCCATCCGAATTATTCTGTCAATCGCACCGACTATTAAACGACCGACAGCTTCTGTCAAACGTCAGTTTAATTTCAAAATTAGAATTCAATTATACCTATACTAAAAAGCGCATAAAAGGTTGAAGATCGCGGGTTCGAAAGCAGGCGTACACAACCAACAAGCACAGTTTAATCGAATCAATATTTTAATAACAGCTATTCATTAAAAAAAATACGATTTAATCTTTAAGTTATTTTTGAATATCATATATAAGTGTATTTTATAAAAATATGCATTATATAAAGTTTCCTATTACTACTTCAAATTATTTTAAAACAGCAGTGAAAAACGGTTTGTAAATATAAAATTTACCTTAAAAAATACATAATATATAATTTTTAAATTCGCATCATACAATGTCAAGATCTATTGTACCTAATAATATCTATCTACCTACCAACTTTAAAAATATCAAAGTTATTCTTTAAAAAAAATATATTGTATAGTATACATACCTTTAAAAACAGGAATAAAACTGTTCTCAATTATTTTGTTAAAATCACAATTATTTTAAAATATTCCGTGAACTATTTAAAAATAAAAATATTTAATAACAGGTATTTACTATGTGAAGGCTGTTTTACAACTACATAATATATTGTTGGATTATTTATTGCAAACATCGTAAACTTAGAATACAGTAGCCATCATATCTATCTGTATATATAAAAAGGGATCCCTATTTACCTTGGTCGAGGCATCACGCGTGGATGGCTGGACCAATTTCTCTAATTCTTGTTTTTTGTTACGTTGGCAATATTGTCAGGAGACGGTTTTTATGAAAGAAAAATGCGCGAGACATATTACAAGTGGTTGGTAGACCAGTGGTATCAGTCGGCGACTTTCGTACGTACAGCGTATTGGAGGTCGTGGGCTCGAATCCCGGTGCCGACCATTTCCACTTTCACAACACAAGCTTTGCTTTAGGTGAAAGATGCTGAAAGTGTATTTGTGTTCACTTTGGATGAGCCCAGATTCATTTTAACAAAAAATGCTTTTGACAATAGTATAAACTTTTCTATTTTTTTTTAAATTAAAATTGGCTTTTTACTAACTGTCAGTTTTTCGATAGTTAATGCGATTAACAGAAAGTACCCAAACATAATAATATACTGTTGATAGTTTCGGCCGAGGGTGCTTGGTAGTAGTTCATTTTCACTTATGTAAAAATAAATAAGGAGTCTTCAGTTTGTGCTACTACGAATTACTTTATTTCCATAAACATGTTTTCGGGAGCGACTACTCCCTTCCTCAGATGGACAAAGACTCATACAAACAAAGACACTCGGACTGGCACAAATCGTCCCTCAAGGGATGGGATGCCATAAACATAATAATAATAAATAACAAAGACACTCGGTCTTTGTCCATCTGAGGAAGGGAGTAGTCGCTCCCGAAAACATGTTTATGGAAATAAAGTAATTCGTAGTAGCACAAACTGAAGACTCCTTATTTATTTTTACATAAGTAAAAATAATAATATAATTTGAAACAGATTCATCGATCGGAATTATATTAGTTAAATAGGTACGTAATTAGTTTATCATTAGACATACCAATTCGAATTCAATATTCAGTTATATTATTATTATTACGTATAGTTAGGGCAGGGCAACGTCTGCCGGGGAAGCTAGTATTCAAATACTTGCAGTCGTTATCTCTATGATGACTCACGGATCGTTTAGCGAGAAATCGACATGACTAAAATTCCGATAATTAGTGTCCACAAAAGGTTTAGCTTAAAGCTACAAGAAAGGGATTAAAAAAATGAGTATTGAATAATATTTTGAGGGCAGTCCTAAAAATATTTATCATTTTAGCCATTGTTCAATTTCAGTTGGCACTTACTCATTACGCTTCCTTTTGTATTAATGCCTACTTACAAAACAAATATTTTGATTTTGGATAATAGATTTCTTTCCCAGTTCGTTTTGTTTATTACGCTTTTGAAATATGATGATTCACAGTTTGTTATATCCTGGATTTCACATTTTTTTTTATTCGAAATTAATATCATTGAATACAATTTTTTATGTAAGTAGGTATGCAAAAACACCCTGTTTATAGTTTAAAAAGTAGCGCCGTGATATTGAATCTAAAAATATAAATCAGTTTTGTTTATAAAATATTTATGTTATTTTGTACTAGCTGACCCCCCACCCCCTCCCGGTCGAACTACGACCTCTTTTTTATTTATTTATGCACTCCACCTGTTTGGCGAGCGATTTGTGAACTTCGACCCAACTCAGAATAAAAAAAAGACTTATTTACATGAATTAAATACAATTTAAGGCATAGAAACTTAGTAGGTACATAAGTCACATATGAAACAAGTTACTTTATGGATGTTTTTGAAAGTGAGGATGTTTTTGAGGTGGTTGATAGACCAGCGGTTACGACGCCGGCTTTCGCACTGTTTCGTGCGGAGGTCGTGGGTTCGAATCCCGGCCGTGTCGACCATTTTCCGCTTTCACGACACAAGCATTTGCTTACTGTGAAAGATGTCAAAAAGTGTGACAGAAAATACGTAAGGTTCAAATTATTAGTAAAAAAAAATTATTTACATACACGTATTTTGAAACTTCTTTTTTATATACATTTTTCTGTATTATATAAATTTTCAGCTCTTTGAGATTTTTGAGTCTTTCCGAGATGTTTACATTTTATTTGGTTTTTAATTACATTTGCTGACAGGAGACCGAGAGGGCCATTTACACCTTCTCAGCCTCGCCCATGTATTCATCTATTTCGTTATGTACTTGAATTTTGAAGATTGTTTCCTATACGATTTGTGTTATTTTTTGTGATGCACTTTTGTTGTAATTCAGTAGTATTGTTGTGAATAATAAATGTAATTTTGACGACTCCAAGTGCCTGAAAGGGCCTAGGGTTTAGAATGATAAACAAAAATAAAAGACAAAAACTCGAACACCTATTTTTTTATAAATATTAAATCGGAATTAATGTAATACTAGCAACAAAAGTTTGTTTGAATAATAATTTAAAAGATATCACTGATAGATATACACAAAAATCAAGGTACACCATAGTCAAGATTTCAAAGTTTTCGTGTCAACTTTACATACCACAATTGATTACTTTAACATTAAATTAATACATAAAGTACAGTTCATAAGTTCTATTCGTACTGGAGATCTTCGGTTCAATCGCATATGCCGAACATCTTCCCCTTTTACGACACAAGCTTAAGTAGCTTACTGTGAAAAAGTCAAAGAGTATATTTGTGTTCGCTTTTGAGTAAGCACAGATTCATTTTATATAATATATTTATTTTACGATAAATTTCTATAAACAAAATCTGACAATTATTACCTACCTAAAATGACAGAAAAATAAGAACGAGGTTTTGGTCTATCTGCGGCAAGAGGAAAAAAAAGAAGATTATAAAATTATCACACGATAAAAATTATAATTCGGACACGTGTTTTCATTTATTTTTAAAATAAAAATCACGCGACAATAGGCACACAATCATAATATAGGAGTCTTTTTAACAGTTATTATATTTTAAGCCTCTTGTAAATACATACATACATAATTACAAGGAAAATAAAAACACATAAAAATAACGGTAAAAAAATTAAAAGCCGACGTGCTAATAGCCTTTAAAACGAATTTTTAAGACATCTAATTTGTATACTAATTTTTATGTTATAGTGTTCAAAATGGGGGCGACTACTACAATATTTTTTATTATTGCAACATTATGAGTCACAAAGCAAGTTTTAAACAAACAAATAAATAAAAATTAATACAATATCTTTAATACGCAAACAAACACTTTGAATATATTAATTATTATTGTAATATAACACACAATATTATATTATGAGACATGATTAGGTAGCTACTTTACAAGCAATTTAAAGTATTTTTTTTACACAGTTATTATTATTATGATTATCATGTTATGGCAACACTGATGAATCATTTTGAAAATAGAATCCATAGATTATTAAAACAATGGACAACCGAAGAAAACCGCAACAAAGGCTTACTCATACTTCGATTTTTTTTTTTAATAGTTAATGCGTTTTAATTTATTCCGTTATTTTGCGTAGATAAAATCGAAAAAGTTGAAGCGTGCCAAGGGGTTTTAATTATTAAACGAATTACATTAAAAACCGCAATATTTATTCAAATTTAAATAAAGGGGTTTAGGAAATAGTCGAACCCCGTTTTTTCTAGGCAATACGATTTTATCTGTTGTGGTTGGTCTAGCATTATGTACGACGCCGAAAAACGCGGTGTACTTTTTCTGTACGATTATTTGAGTTTATTGTCTATGATTATACGTCTAGATGTTAACAATGGAATGTCATTATTTTGTTTTTTATTATTTGACACTACTTGTAATAATTCGGGTGACGTCCTTCAAAATGGTGGTCATTGTTTTTTTCATAAAATGGCGGATATTTTGATCGAAGTATTATATATTATAGGCGTAGAGAGCTCTTGTTGTCTTCTTATTCCCCTAGGATACAGGAAATTATGACTTTTTACATAAATGAGACAAATGAAAGAGATAAAACATAAACAAAAATATGAAAAACTCAAGTTAAGATGATAAAGACATGTTGGAACGAAAAGGAAATACCAGACTTATTTAAAGGGAAGGAAGAAAAGAAAACGGGATTGAAACAAGAGATTTTGAGCGATTAAATCGATTCACTCATCAAGCAAAGGTAGGTGAAATGTAAACGAAACAGGAGAAGATGTATTAAGCATTGTAAACAATAATGGAAGTCCGTTCTCTCTGCCTACCACTTTCAGTATACGATGGATGATGAAAAAAAACATCCATTATTTAATGATTTAGTGAAGAGCTTGAAGAATTTAATCTTGAAAATGAAACAAATCGGCATTTCCGGTGAACGGAAATCAAAATATGGAATACAGTCCCGAGACCATAGACATAATAATAATTACAACGCTTATAACTATGGTACAGTGTTGCCGTATCACATAAATAATATGTACGTACGTAGGTAGGCGCTCGCACCTATTTGTGTAATTCACCCGCAAAAATACCTAATGACACTAATAATAATGGATGAATTTCCACGAAGATTGGCGCCAAACATGGCAGGCGACAAGGGGACGTGTACGTACGTCCCACTACTCAGTGTATTTATTACTTACAATATTATCTAGCCCATCCGACGTCTCAACGCGGTTTTAAAGCAAATACGATTAAAACTTCGCTCTTAAAAGTATTTAATTAAGTCTATTTTGTTTAACCAGAGACGCCATCTTTTTTACAAACTAAAGTTGAATGCATAACAATAAAAATTTCTAGATAGCTTTGCGTCTTAAGTTCATAAGGTAAACATAGTTTTTCCATTTATTCCTGTTTTTCATAATAATACGTACTTGTTATAGAAACAACAAAAGCAGTCGATAGTATACATCACAAGTCACAACCAACTATGTATTTATTTGTTGAATATATTTTTGAACTAAAACAAACTTTTATCGACTTCTACTGCTGTACAAAGGTTGATTTAGTGTGGCTCAGAGCCATTTCGAGAATTTGACGTGTTCAAAAAGTTAAAATAGATAAATTTTTAGTCCTGTGAAGACACTCTTCAAAAGTGCAAAATCTTCCCTTGCCCTAAAAAAGATCTAGTAGGCACTGTAAATGGGAAACGAATAAACAAATAGCATATTGATTTCTTTTTGTGTTCTTATTCTGCTATTTAAATGTTATAATATTGATTGCCCTTTATTCAGTCATTTTTCATTACCCTAAACCGCCATGATCTTTTAAAAGGACAGTCATGTTGTTTTAATAAATACGTTAAATTAATATCGTATTATTAAATCGCGAGCGTCCTTCCCCGAGGCCACAGTATCATCTGGTAGTTCGGACCGGAGCCATCGGTAGTTCACGCTGCTTCGGAAATGCCCGGCATACCGCAGAGGCGCTATGTTTGGAAGAGGGGGGCATGCCCCTAACATACATATCAACATGCAAGACTCATGTCCGCCATAGTACCTACTGGGTTATTATATTATTATTATGACAAAACGTAAGAAATATTGTGTCTACCAGAAAATTTGAAAAAGGAACTGCAAGATATGTTTGAACATGATTTTATAAGAATACACATTTAAAAAAGGAACTGCAAGATATGTTTGAACATGATTTTATAAGAATACACATTTAAAAAAGGAACTGCAAGATATGTTTGAACATGATTTTATAAGAATACACATTTAAAAAAGGAACTGCAAGATATGTTTGAACATGATTTTATAAGAATACATATTTAAAAAAAGAACTGTCACACAGGTATGTTCGAATTGAACTGGATTTCGCGAGATACCTAATTTGAAAAAGGAACTTCAGGAATTCTTGTCTATGATTTTACTAGGTATTTATTGGATACAGTATGTTTCGTAGATGCAGTATCTTATTAAAGCTCAAATTTGAAATAAGGAACCGCCATTTACTTCAAAGAACAACAGGTGATGAACACATGAAGGAAAACTATCAGACGGTCGCTTCGCTGAAAAAAAGCCGAGTCACATGATTTGTGGTCGATCATTATCAAAATGACTACCGAAAATTATTTAATATAATCTTATTTATACCAAGAGGTAGGTAGGTATATAATAATATAGCATGAATCACTGTGATACGCGAAAAGAAAAAAATATGAATCAGTTCCTGTTTTCTAGTTCCCGATTCCATAAAATAGACATGATTTGTAATAACTTTACAATTATTTGAGTATTGTCGTATTGTCTATGGTTGCGGCTGACGTTTAAGACTCATAGTTGATGTACAGCAATAATATTGATATGATTCAGACTCTGGAGTGATTCATTTCAGCATGTGTTTTGCTTGTTTGTACCATGATAATTGTATAATAAAAACAAAACACTTCGTACTATTACACTAAATGAATAATGAAGCGCTTATGTAATGTCATTGTCATTTCAATGCGCGCGTGCTTTAAACGCATAGGCAATACAACAGCAGTGTTACAATAATTTTTAATTCATAGATAAGGCGGATTCAAAAATAGAACATCCCATCCGATATCTACGAGTTGTTATCTGAAATGATTTTTTTTAATTTTCGAATGTAATGCTGATTTTTGAAAGCCTTTGATATGGTCAGTCAATTTTTTTTATATTGGTTTTATTTACATCATACCTAAAGATAATAATATAAAGACATCGTGGTGTCTTTTAATAATTATTAACACGCATATTTTTCTTCATTTTATAAAATCCGAACAAACACCATAATAAAACAATTCATAAAAATGATAAGATATGAGACCATGGTCCTTACCTATCATATCCACATCCTTTTGTAGTTCACCGCAGTCGGGGTAAGTCCCGTATCTAATTCCTCCTAATCTATGGATTTCGACATGTCGTTTCAGTATTGCCATGCGTGTAATAAAACCATAAATAAATAATAATAATAAATAAGTGTTTTTTAGCTATTTATTTCGCATGCTGTATCATTGGACTTTGATAATAGTGTCCCCAAACAATAATTTAGAAGTAACAAAATATGTTGTTTTCTTTGTAAATTACTACAGATTTGATTCTAATGAAGAAGAATATGAATAATAAGAATCTTGAATAGCTCCTTTGAGGTCTGAGGATATCGTCCAAATAGAATGTGAAATAAAGATAAAAAGGATATAATAAACACTAAACACCGGGGAAATATGAACAAAAGCTGAAGAAATTTATTCAACAAAAACCATCACTGATTTTGAGGTTAGAAATCATTCTGATTTTTTAAATGTGCAAGATCGAGTATTTTTTTTAAGAAATCTTCCAGTCAATATTATTTATTTGACATTGGGAGCATAATATTTTATTTGTCGACATGTTTCCAGATTTATCGCCAATAAATTGAAATGAAAATGATGCAATATATTGAGCACTTTGAACCCGACCTTTTACGGCAGATATGGCAACACCGGATGGTCTCTGGTCGAGATCGAACCCTCCGCTCCTTATATGGCTGCAAATAACCGCAAAAATAAAATACCTATGTGCGAATCATTTTTTTTTAATTTCAAAAATCGTATTCTTTGATTTTACGAACACACATTAAGAAGCAAAAAAAAAATAAACTGATTTTAAAATTAGATATTTGAATACAAACCGATGTCTAAAATAAATTATAACGAAAACGAGGAATGAAAACTACACAATTAATTCAATGAAACCTAGAACACATTAATTTACGTAATTCCCAGTTCGAAACTACATAATCTAGTTAAAGAAAACTACATAAACTACAACCCTTCAAAGTCAATAAATTAAAATAAAACAATACAAGGATTTCTGTTAATTTTGTGAACTTGGAATATTTTTGTTAAATTTTACGAACACCCTAAAATACAATAATGAGTAGGCTCTCGTAGGCATTTTCCGACTGTTGCAAACACCGTTTTTTTTTCAAATTCACGAACACATTTAGAAATTTATTTTTTATTTTTCAAATATTTCCTTCCACATTAAAATTTCTATTAGGTGTTCTAATTATTTGACATGATAATAATATGTGTTACCAGCAGTAAAAAAATATCACGTCAATTTTTTGAATTAGAAAAAAATGAAAGAATTATTAACTTTGTTAAGGGTCTGTAAGAATTATAAATCCGGGGGATCTGTCACAATCGACCCACATGGTCTGTTATGAGAATTTTAAACGGCAATTAGCAGCATTATCTGCTGCGATCCACGTACGAGGGTCATCAGACTCCAGTTCAAATATGGAGCTATTGGCAAGGTCATTATACACAGACATGTCGGGACTTGTGTTCTGCCATTGTTTGCTTACATTTTCTTTGGAATTCAGTTTTGGACAGAACTTTTATGAATACGAACAGTCTCGAAGGTTTGGTCTTTTTGAACAAAGAGCGTTTGATTGCAATCTAAAATAATAATAATTTGAAAATAGACTATCGCCATTTTTTTAATGCTAAAAATTAATATATTATAGGTACCTACACACACCAAGTTTAAAACTATTGATTACAAATTAAAGAATATGTAACAACTAATGACTCACTGACAAATCATTACTGATGTTCCATTTTTAAATGGATTTAAATGGACAAACCACTACGGGCTTACGACCGTCTTCCACTATTATTTCGAAGGCTGGCTTAGTGTGATCACTTTACGTTAACAACGTTCACCATTAGGTGTAATGTCTCCAAAACATGAGAATTCTCAACATGTTCAAAATCATCATATATGCAACTATGTAGTAGATATTTAATAATTAATGAAAAATATAGATAAAAGTTGGAAATTATTGAGAACAAGAGAGCAACCAAATTTAAAGACTGCGACTGCTGTCATGTATTTGGCGCCAGGATATGAATATATCAATTTCTGCTAATGTCTCTACTGGCTTTGTTGGTGCACAACGTTCTAATAATGTCTAGATTCTTGTGACCATTTTTCAGGACTAGATCTTTAAGAATATGTAACAATAATTAATGACTAACAAATTACATACTTGTAATATTAAATAATTAAAAAAAAAGAAAGCAATGTAGGCTCTAAGACGCTGTCTATCCCATAAGAGATACAAGATGGGTATCCAATAGTATGCATTCCAAATAGCTTATTGGGTCGACTGAAAATAAAAACTTATCGAGGTATTTAGTAAGCCGATTGAAAATGAAACAGTGCAGAATTGTTAATACAAAAGTTCAATTATGTATGATTTTTTTTCAAGTTGTCAGTCAATACAGGCGAAAATATTATTCTATAAGACAAAGTAATAAATACTTACGAAGAAAAGGTTTTGAAAAAATTGTACATACTGGCCGATTCAAACACAAAATATGACGTTTTGAATTCGAAATAAGTAGGTAGGTACTTAGATTTATTAAAAAAAAACTTATAAATCTCATTTGTAGGTACCTACTCAAAGTACTTACAGCAAGTTCAGCCAGTCTTGCTTGAGTACCTACTTACTTAAATATGCTTTTGTGATGTGTGAAAAGATTTTATATTATTATGCTGCCACGCAACAAAATTCTAGTCTTAATGGCGTATTCTCATTTTGAGTGAATTCAATAAGTGAGTGTTAATTTATTTATTTATTTACAAATATTATTATTATAAATAATAATATAGAGTAAAGTAGTAATGAATTGAGTGATTTTAAAAGTAAATCAAACAAAGAATTGTATTATTGTACGAAACAAACGCGTTATTCAACGTGCGCTTTGCTCACAATGGAACAAAAGAATTGTGC
Source organism: Mystacides longicornis (assembly GCA_963576905.1). NCBI lineage: Eukaryota > Metazoa > Arthropoda > Insecta > Trichoptera > Leptoceridae > Mystacides > Mystacides longicornis. The sequence goes on along the minus strand of OY756439.1, from coordinate 4,421,620 downwards.
TAATGAATCGGTTAGCGCTCGAGTTGCCAATAATTGGAAATGACCACAGTTCGAAGGGCTTTAAAACGAAAAATGTATAAATTATAAATACCATTTTCTCGAAAGAAAAAACAACTTCTTACTACAAGCAAAGAAACTATTGGATAACGAACATGTTACCATCAATGATGTATGGTTGTGAAACGTGGACGTGGACGGAAAGAGAAGAATGTAGTATAAACGCAGTAAAGATGAGAGCTCTACGACGAATATGTGGAAAAACTGAGTGGGATATGGAAAGGAATTAAAATATTAGGCAGGACTGTGGTATGGAAGTAAGTGTTGTGACAAAGATGAAAGTTAATTAGAGGAGATGATTTGACCAGATGGAATGAATGGATGCAAATAGAATTCATATAATGAACACATCGATTTCGTCCTGAAGTAAGGCCAGGTAAGAAGTAAGAGAAATAGGAGAGGGTGTATTAGAAACGTCATGTCGGTGGAAGAAGTGTGCTTGGATAGAAAAGAGTGGAGGTCCATTCTCTCTGCCTACCCCTTACGGGACATGGCGTGATCTCGAAAATATCGAGTGAATTCAATACTCAATAGCACTTGTATTTGACTAGAAAGGTTATGACTTCGAATTTTCTAACGTTCTCAAGTCCGGATAGACATTTTTTTGAAAATCATTTCCTTGTGGGTGTGTTCTGGGGCCGTAATTTATCGCTGCAATCTAGTGCCTCTGGAAACTCAATCCCGATCGTAATGTTATGTCAAATTGAACGCCCTTCGTTGACTGAAAGAAACCCTCTATAATGTAAAGGAAACACACGAAAGAATCCTCTAAGATTTAAACTTATTGATGGTTCGAATTTCGAAATACAATCGAACACACATTCAGTTAGTTCAAAGTCAACTTTAGTTTTCTAAGTATGGCAAGACACACGGGGAAACCCCTTTGACTCAATAAAATGTCTTACATAACAATAAAGATATCGCAATCGACCTTCTCTGTAGGTATACGGATACAAGAGTAGGTAAACTTGCTAGTTAAAAATAATGTTGACAACCTATCCACTTGTCTTATTGCAACACTGGGTTTTCACACCCAACCATTTAATGATAATTAATTATTTTTTATCGATTTTGTCTATGTACCTATTATCTGGATTAAAATCAAATCTGACATTGACGTCATTTCACATTCTATTAAATGCATTTTAACCCGTGCTTAAAAAAAATAAAATTAAGGCGTCTACTTGGAGCCGTTTGTAGTAGCAGATAAGATCGGCATACGAAAAAGAGATATTTTATCAAAACAACGCGACAAAGATAACTCCTCATTTAAACGTTCGAAGTTTTTGAAATAAGAACAAATCAAATCGAGTTGCCAGCAAGAAAAAATAATTATTATCGTTGGTACCTACAAACAAGCGGCATAAATAATATCGTCCGCGAAATAATGTTCAGCGAGCTGCGATGTCATTGACTGCACACTGCAAGAACAAAGAGTATCCTTTTTCTGCAACGGGGACGTTGATCTTAGAAAATGGATTTAGAGACGGTCAGAAAACTACAGCTGAATTTAATAATGTAAATTGTAGCGGGCCCCTCCTTTCAAATTAGCTGGAAACTCGCGTCTACCTGAATATGTACCTTTGTACGCCGATAAAAAAAAAAACCAACACCTTGGGAAAACAAAACTATTGTGACGTAGTTTCAATAAATATTGTTACAGTTGAACGGAAGACCTGACGTCAATTTGAATTTGGAACGATTACAAAGTTCCACGTCCTTGTGATTTTGAATTTGGAACGATTATAGAGTTTTCCGCGTCTTCAAAATACGGTACGATTATTAAATTAAATGTTCTTCGTCGTATAGAATTTGAATTCAAACAACAACTATAGTTTTCCATGTTCATATGAATTTGAATTAGGAACGATTACTTATAAAGTTTTCCATAGAAAAACATTCTACGCAAATAATAAAAGATAATAATGATTTGAGTCTCGAACGATGTTCGAGCAAAATATCAGGTCATGTGTGACGTTTATTAATGTTGACATAACGGGATTATATCGCCATTTTTGACAAGTTTTTTGTTTTCGTAGAACACTTGAGCAAAATTTAATTGTTGCGGTTCAATACTACGCTGTTAAGATTTCAAATTATTGCGCAATAGAAAAACGTTCTAGAATAATCATAAGAAATTTCATTTAGCGCGAATCAATTTGGACATAGACAATGCTTACGGAGGAGTCGCAGTATTTACTCCTCCCAAAAATGAATTATTTTCAATGTCTGCAATTCGCTTTCACTTTTTGAGGTAGTCTGGCTGCTGTCGGAGTAACTGGGTCATAAATATTATGAGCTCCACAACATCCTTCTATCAAATTAATGTATCACTATTCACTATGCTAATAATTCTGTTCTTCAATGACGTACTGCCTACCTGACGGATTGCTCGTAAAATATAATTTGAGTTAAGAACTCGTCGAAAAAATAATTCATAATTTAAAAACGTTCCATTTTATCGAAGAATTCAAATCGAACAAAAAGTAGCCAATGATCTTTGATTCGACGTCTATATAGTTTGACAAATTTGAAAAAAGAACTCATAGACAAGAAATTGCAGTTTCAAAAAGAAAAAATAGAATATTAATTATTGTGCTTGTGTCAAATTTAAAAAAAATTCCATCACTCCTTCTATGGGATGTACTTGAAAATAGAACTCGCATTTCGTTGGAATTTGAAAACGTTCCATCAGGTGTCAAAGAGAGTTTAAAACAAAAAAGGGTTCAACCATCTTTTGTTGGATATGTCAATGACAATAATAAAAATAATGACGAAATTCAAAGTAATTTGAGGCAATCAAACAAAGATAAGTGGAAGGTAGTTTAAAGTAATCTATTTGCTTACCTTTGAAACGTCCGCAAGAAAACAAAACAAGTGATAAAAATAACAAGTATATATAAGTATTTATTATTTCTGTTTACCTGCGAGTTAATGAAAATGGGATGGGTTCTGTGTTAACTCAACACCATCCACATTTATTTATCGCAATCGTCGTAAAACGGCACAAAACGATAAGAAGTAATCGATAAAAAATATAATCATTACCTCTATACATTATATTACGTACGATAAAAATGATGAATTAATGATATCTATGATAAAAACCTTGAAAGCGTAGATCAACAACGCAAATTATTACCCAAAGGCAATCAAATCAATAAATAAATAATAACGATAGAGGCTAATACGCAAATAACGAAAAAAGGTTATTAATTACTTAATATCGTAAAATTTTGTTCGTAAAAACTTACCAATCAATCAATAGGAATGAAAATAAAATCCAAAAAATCCAGAAAAACAGAATTAAAAAAAAAAACCAAACACACAAAATCACCAAACAATAATTATTGAACTTTTCAAATTTCGAACAATTTTTCTTTCGGCACAAACAAAAAGATTGTTGACAGTTGTTGTCGGATTCAAAACAAAACCGAACAAAAACAAAACACTTCGTATAGAAAAGAAGAACAATAATTCACACGGAGCGTAAATTATTATTAACGTACGTCACAACTCACCGGCATACGAACGAACATTGAACATGAGCCGCCACACGAGTGATTGTGAAAAGCGCTGTTGTGTGCTGGAGACTGGCGGCTCTCTGGTGGGGACGTGCGGGGTTTTTCCTGCAGACGGCTAGGCTGATAAGGACGCAGAGGAATGCCCTAAAATCGAGAGGTTGGCCAGACTAAACGCCCAATCGATAACCATCCTACATTCTAACTAGATACTTGGAATTTTTTAGGGTTTCCTTAACAGGATAAACTTTTAACAATTTTATAATACGCAGTTGTGTAGAAAACCGACGAATTGTCTCATCCACAACTTTTCAAAAAGACGACAATTATTTTTTGTTAACCATCACGCCTTGTCCCTTAATGGGTAGGCAGAAAGAACGGACCTCCACTCTTTTCCATCCAAGCTCACTTTCTTCGCTTCTTCCACCGACATACTATGATTTGTCATAGAACCTTTACTATTTCTTTTTCTTCTGCCACGTGATGCCACGGTTGACCACGCCTTCATATACCTTTTTACAACCTCATAAATTATCTTAGTATGTGCCTCAGTTGTTTCGAAATGCCCAAAATCTCTACAACTTATGAACTTTTAACTTTATAACAACACTACCTTCTATCTATACCATCTCCCACAGTCGTTCCATATATTCTTCGTAAAGCTCTCATCTCTACCGCATTAATATAACATTCTTATTTTTCCATGTCTACGTTTCACACTCGTACATCATTAATGGTAACAGGATTGTGTTATGCACTATTTTTTTAGCTTGTAGTGAGACGTTGTTGTTTCTCATAATGGGTTTTAGTGCACCGCGCCCACCCTGCTACCAGCCACTTTCCTACGTTCAATTTCGTTTTTCACGCTTTTTATCCCTACTTCCTTAATAAAGAAACTCGGTCACTTGCTAAAGGCATTCATTTTCTTCGAGTCTCCTACAATTCGTTCTTGCTTCATCCCTTTCAAGACCAAAACCTTTGATAACAAGGATCAACAGTTCAAAGCGGTGATTACAATTATTGACGGCTATTCTGAAATGAAAAACAGACGATTGAGTTGCGTCGTATCCAATTTTTATTGAGACTTTTGACATTTCTGTGTTCTGAAAATGTTTTATCCGCTACATTAGATGCGTAACTACTGGCAACCGATTAAGTTCTAAGCAAGAGCTTCTTGCGTTGAGTTGGAACGTGAATTTGAGAATACCACTCATCGTTGTAGTCGAAATTATTGTTTCTGAAATTCAAAATGTTACGAATTTCGACGATTTTTTGACCGGAATACGATCATCTACTACTGCTGTACCTTTAAAAATAACACCTTTTTCGAAAGATCTTTCGTCGTGGTCTACCTAATATTGGCGCCTCTGCTTCCTAGTATTGGCGATGTGACGCAGGTCCGCATATTGCTTGGGGCTTGGTATTTTGAAATTTTGAATGTCTAAAATGATGATTCAGAGGGCTGTGAACTAACCAATATGGAAGTTTGGCGATGTCGTTTGCATGCTCAATTACTCCAAATTACGATATTGCAACGTTTTTATTGGACCGTATTCTATTCTTTGTTCATTACAGAACCTTCATTTGATTTTTGTCAAACAACCCGCAAAGCAAAGAAATTTATACAGAATGGCTCAGAAACTATTTTTTGAACAGTCATTTTCATACAGAATATATCATATAGGTAAAAATAATTTACTTAATTAAGTTTATAGTGATTGAGGTATCGTGGTCGACTTGGTCGAAGGCGTTTTGAAAGTCTCTGTGTGTGTAGGAACACTATATTATCTTTTATCCATTTTTTGAAACGTAAAACGATTTTGTTAACATAATATTAGACACCATCTTATCTTAGCATGTGGATCAAGAAGACGTTTGAGGGCGTTCGCCTCCCACCCACAAAGGATTAAAAGACAAATAATAATAATAATATTAAACAAACACCATTTTATTAATTTTGTCCCCATAAAACAGGCCGCTTTCACTATACATATCTCGAGTAATAATAATTATTATTAATACACAGGACAATATTATAATTAGACGCTATAGCGTGGAACGATATGGGTTCACTGTTGCACCTAATAGGGTCATTGTAGGGACGTGTGAGAATGTCCATTTACAAAAAGGGGGTCTCCCTATATAAGCTATACATTATATACATTCATACGTCATAATTAACACACAAAGGAATAGGTACGTCATTCATATTTCGTGTTTGAAATAGAAATAGGTACCTAACTATGGTAAAAATTATGTTGGTAGTTGAATCGCTCATTCTAGGCAATCTATATTTTACAGTAGGTATTGATAAATTATGGTGATCTGTCACTCTTTGACTCTTTCACAGTAAGCTACTTAAAGCTTGTGTCGTGAAAGAGGAAGATGGTCGGCACCTGGGATCGAACCCACAACTTTCAGTACGAAAGCCAGAGTCGTAACCGCCAGGCTACCAACCTCTTCAATTTCAATTTGAATTACTAAAACCTTGCTTAATTTCAATAAAACCAGTAGGTCTTGCAGATTTTTATGTTAATGAAACAAAGCATCTTTAAATTTTTCGTTATGTCGTATTTTTAAGTGGGCGAATTTGCTGTATTTATTAAGACATTTGTGAGAATGGTTACATTTGTGCGTTGCGCTATTTTTTTTTTCAGAATTATCTTAGATTCGATTAATATTTTGTTTTTTAAGGTTTCTATAACCGCAAATATCCTTCAGAAAGCTCCCTATCTAATAAGCAAATAATCGTCATTTTTTTGAAATGTCTAATTTTAAACTACATTGTTTTTTCAAGAATGTATTCCTTGTTCTGAATTTGAATTCGAATGAAACAAATAAGATTTTTGTAATCGTCGATTGTGTTATATAACCTAACCTAATTAAAGAACGAACAAAGAAAACGTATTTTGTTATTGAATATTATAATAAAATATTTGTCCATAATGTATTTGCCCATGTCCATCCATCCATTTGTCCTTAGCTGTAATAAAAGACATTGTACAATGTCGTGTTAATACGATATTACGTTTATTGATGGGTTTTGGACCCTCGGGTTCATATGTGAGGTTAAGTCGATACTATAATGACAGATTAATAAAATCAAACATTATCTCCTTTAAAAATTCTGCATTTTTTCATCCGAAAAAATCTTAACTTGACGACTTAACATTATTTATCCGATAAAAAGGCATTGAATTAATATGTTGAAGATGTGAAGATGTTGAAGATGAGAGAAGAAACCCTTTGAAAAAAGCAGAAATGATAGTTGGCAACATAGTTGAACTGGAAAGACATGGTTGAAAAGGTTATATGAAAATTATTCGAAAAAAATTGTTCGAATGACAATTATTATTTTTGTTCGAAAACACAATAATAAAAATCAGGAATAACAATCCTTTGAATTTTGACGAAGTCATGTTCCTCTGTCGTTATCAGTATACAAGAAATCCATCCATCCATCCGACTTTGAACAAAGATTTCGCGGGCTGACAACATTTATTGACGCGGGTTAAAGAACCTTTTAAAACTAATGTTACAATGTTCCCCACTATTCAGATAGCCGTCAATCAATTTAATAGCTCTTAAGAGCCGTCTTTCACGGCTTTGGTCATGCAATATGAAGCCAAAGACCCTCAATTTTAATATCATTCCCCTAATTTTCTTCATCCTTGCATATTTTCCGGACTAGCGCAGATAGATCGTAACAAATGGTCGACCAGTGTTCGAAATTCGACCATAACTGATGCAAATTATAAGTTTGAACATTATTTAGGGTCGATCATATAAACATCCGTTAGTTAAAAGTTAAACCAAATAAACTTAAATATGATCCATTTGCTCGTTTTTCCGTTTGTTAGTAAACCATCGATAAACCTACGGATATTTGGTCTCTCGTTTATAAGATCGGCCCTAAGGTTCCATTGTCAAAGACAGAGAGAACGCTATTTCAAAATTTTCTTTCAAAAACAATGATCCAAATCCAATCCAAAATCCCTTTAGACCCCACTTAGGGGCATAGGGAGGCAACAAGAGCTCTCCTCAAGTTAAATTTGAAATGTTGATATGTACAAAGTTTTCCCTATTATTATTATTATTAAGACAAACAAAATTAATCTATTCTCATTTTGACCACAGATAAACAAAAGAATACATGCGTCTGTGTCAAATACACCGAAGTGTGTGTGAGTATAAAATACATAACATTATCTACAGTACCCAATGTTTTTTTAAGCATAATTTTAAAAAAATATAAGCATTCGCCATTCCTTCTCTATATAAACTGTAAGTGTGCGAAATTTCATACACCTCCGTCCGCCCAACTTTCGTAAAAATGGTCACAAAGTTTTTCCTTCACGTATTAATATATAGATTACATGGATATCCCTACGCTACAATGTCGTTATGATATTCAAAACACGCTAAGCCAAATAATTGCAAGGTAAGCGACATTTTTGGAGGTATTGTTATGTTGGTGTCGTAAAAACGAGCAGAGACAATGGGAGAAAAAGAGAAAATAAACAGTGTTGCCATAAATAATTAAATTTAAATAATAATAACATCATTGTCTCGTGTCGCGCGATTGAATGCAGATTAGACGGAGGCTTTAAACGCAAATATCTGACAGAACACGTGCGTTTTACTGCCTCGAGCCAGGCGTCAACTTTAATAATTAATTATTATTCATAATCATTTATTTATCTCCGACTGACTCTATGGTCGTCCTGTCAAAAGTTGTTTAAACTTCGAAGACTCTTTTTCATTCAATAAACTATCAACTTCCAATGAAATTCGTTTCAAAGAATGTCAATTATTACTACAGATGGCAACAGAATTCGAACATTAATTCATCGACTATTCTTAAATTAAACCACATTCGTATAAAACAAGTACCTACTTAAATTTAAAAAAAATGTTTTCTTCCGATTAAATTATTGCGATTCAAAGCGTTTTCGAATCAACTCAATCACACAAAAAAATCTGTCCAATCGTTTAGGACGCATACATAAGAACAGAAGGAAGTTATATATAAAGATAGCGCATTCACGATGGTGACAAGCAATATTTAGTCCATTTCTATGCTAATAAAATAATTATTAACGTCAACGTTTTTGGTTCATAGTTTTGAGACATAAGACACTATTTTCTAATCACACATAGTTTATGCTCATGCATGACAACATTAAAAATTATTATCAACGCTAAAAAAGGAAACTGTTCCAAATTCAAATAATTTAAATTTTGATTTGCTCACTGCAAGTTGTTCTTCCTTTAGAGGAGTCTATGAAACTTTCAGAAACAGTCCAAAAAAAATCGGATTTCCGAACTCATTAAGAAGCAAACAGTCTTCGAGAGACCTCCGCTAAAGAGTGAATAAACTATAGGTATCTCTTGTCCCGAGTGGAAAGGCATTGAAAGAAAAACAATGTGTAAGGATACAATGAGAATATTTTACATTATGACAACACGTCCTTTTACAAGGTGAAAAACAAGATGGCACTCACATTATTATGATTGTACGAACAGTTACAATGCAAATAAGCATGATTATTAATCATTGTTCAGAGTAAAAAATGCAAATACTTATACAGCTCCTTTAAACGCACTACAAAGTTGCCCTACTTTCGAAGTAACCTCAAAAAATACAATTGAAATTGTGACAGCCTACGTAAACTGGCATTTTTTTCTATTTTTTGAATTTCGAATCAATGACAAAATCAAATCGATCAGTCGTTTCTTTTTTTGAATTTCGAATCTATGATCATATCGTTAAGTTTTATATTTCGAATCTATGATTCGATAATTTTTTGAATATCGAAACTACGGATTAGATTTTTATTGAGTTTCAAACTTGTCAATTTTTGCTTCTTTTTTTAAATATTTGATTCAGACATTTATTTTCAAATTTTCAATATCGAAGGTTAATCTTATTCCCATACGACTACTTTTCTTTCGAAAAACTCTTACAATATCAGGAATTTTATTACGAGTTCTCTCTATGGTACAAACTTAAAAAAATATCTACCCAGAAGAAGTAAAACCATACGATAAATAAATAAAACTAAAGGTATAGAAAAAAATTTACGTTTTTTTACGAATGAGCTCGTAAAAATATAAGTAAAAATAAAAAATTGAATTTGCGAGCGCAATTCTCGGAAACACATAAAATTCTGTAGGTAAGGAGGTACTGACATAAAAATTAAATAATAACATGGTTAATTTAGGCGAGTGGCAACATTGTGGTTTTACGTAGACATAAAAATAAAAAAAATACAATATGTTAAGAAGCTTGCAACAATATCATCATTACATACACACATTATTTAGTATAAAAAATAATTCAATAATATGTTTGATTGACGTGTGCCCGGTTTAAGTTGCAGCGAAGGGTTCACATTTTATCCGAGAGGTCATAGAGATTAAGGCGAAGAGGTCTCTGGTCTCTCAATACCTACTTTATGTGTTGTTATAAAAAGGAATTCCATTCTTTTGTCTGTGGAATGTTCGTATTGTTCGTATCTATGGTTGGACGGATTCTTTAAAAATTTAAGTACAGTTTAAGCGTACCTTGATAATATCAATTTTATATTATGTAGTGAATATTGAAAATGACTGGCTGTGGGTTTTAATAGCTAAAACTCTTGGGAGGCTGGACCGATTTAATTATCTAATTTTGATTTCGAAATATTCGTTTAAGCTCAAGGTTAAATGGTGAAAAAACATGGAAGAAATGTGAAGAAAACAGAAAAGAAACAACAATTTCACTTTCCCATACAGTGTTTCTACCATTCGAGTATGTCACAACAAGGGATCGCTATTTTTTTCAAGTATAACTGATTTGAAATGAATAAATTACGCTTTTTAAGCAAGGACCCATAAGAATTATAGAAAATATTTCTCAAAGTATCTGATGTTAATATTATATTGTCTGAAAATGGGAACTGATATACTAGGCGATTTACAGAGAGGTTTTCAACTTCAAAAATGGTTTAGCATATTAAGTTACGTACCTACAAAAAATATTTATATTATTTTTGATGAATTTGGTCCTTAAAATATGTGTTAGGACAGTTTGAATAATCGCCCATATAACTCCAAAATGGAAGCACATTATGCGTTTAAATAGGTAACTGGGTAGGCACTTACTCTAATAATACTAAACTATTATTTTGAAAAATGTTAAAGAACACCAACATGGATCAACAATATTATAATCCACATAGAAAAGGACAGAACGTTAATAAAGCACGATTGGCTTTCAGTTTATCAGAAAGAGACAGATAACATTATCTTAATGCACACGACAATAATTATTTTGACATTAGGTACTACATTAAATCCTTAAGACGCATGCCGACTGCAACAAAGCTCTAACTTGTTTTTAGAATGCATGGTCACAACGACGTGGGCCAAAAACGTGAAGTCAGAAGCAAATTAAGTGTTTTTAGATAGAAAAGCGTGAAGTTATCTCTTTTTTTTTTATTTATTTCTCATATTTTCCATAGGCCCCGTCTGGGGCACTTGGATTCGTTATGGTAGGTACAATACAATGACAAAATAACAATACAATGATGAATTGACAATTATAAAATAATGATAATTTTATATTCAATGCCATTCTAGATGTAAAGGGTCCAGAATGGCATTTTGTCAACTATATAAAAAGGGATCACAAATTAATTTACAATAAGCCATTTACCTACATACAATGTGCTGCCAAAATAAAAATATATTAGATATCCATGTTAAATGTTGCATATAGCTTCATTTAACATGTCGTCAACAGAGTAAAATTCATTATCAACAAGATACATTTTCACTCTTCTACAAAACTTGTCCTCACTTTCGTTTCTTACTTCGAGAGGTAATTTATTAAATAATCTCTGCCCATCCCTTAAGAGACACGGTGAGATGATGGGTAATAAAACGATACCAATGCATTATTTTTTTTTAAATTTCAGCCATCTTTCATCAGAATAGAAGTCATTTTTAGTAAATATTCAATTTTGTAAAATATAACACATGACAGTTGTTGTGCTGAACATCAAGCCATAGAATTCAATTCAACAGAAAAAGAGATAAAAGAACAGAAAAAGTTTTTTTTATCCTATTATTGTTGCGAGTTCAATTGGTCATATTGGTTAGGTACTCCAGTTCAAAAATTCTACCTTTATATTATGACTCATGGGAGCTCTGTATTGAAGAGGAAATCACATGAGTCATGCGTCATGCGTCACAATGTCTTCATTCATTCGATGCTATTTCACATCTATGAGCCGCTAACATTGAGAAAAAAAAACGGTCTGACTTTCAAAATAAGAACAAATTCTGATTTCGTTAAAAAAAATCAAAATAGAACAACGCGTCAATTTGAATTTAATACAAACTTTACTCCAGATAACGTCATTCAAAAATGGAACGCTCTTATCTCTAAGGACACATTTTTCTAACGATTACAACAAAAATTTGAATGTCAGTATGTTGATAATGTCGTATTCCTAATGGAACAAAAAGAGCTTTTTGTTTAACCATAAATAATGTGTAGAGGAATTCTCTTTTTAAAAAATGAAGTGATTAGGGCGAAGCTTTTGTTCTCTTTTTGAATAATACGAATAAAGGCGTTCGAATATTTAAAACGGCGTCAAAATGGCGGTTTGGTCTTTAAATAGTGACGAGAATAAAGAGCCAGAGTTTGTAGATGAAAAGCAAAACGCTGGAGACATGATTACATTCTTATCAAATAAAACACAAAACAATGCGCGATGAGTCATGACTGCGTTCGTACCAAGCGGCGACACCCGTACGCGAACCATCGTACGTCATAATCCAGCAATTTGCACATCATTACACTGTGTTTTTTCCTGATATGCACTATACCGGAAGTAGTCTTTACTAGAAAAATAACATAAAACCTATGGTTTTATCTATGATTTTTTAGTTTATTCTTAGAATAGGTTTATATTTTAAATTTAGAATAGTGCTTTATGCAAAAAAAAAACTGAAATTAAGAATTAGTTATTATAGGTATGTTGATTCGACAGAGAAAACAATCAAATTCATACGAAAGACTCTTTTATTGAATTTCTATCAAATAAACTAAATCTATCTAGAGGTTTATTCTTATTTTGAAATGTGTAAAAGGCTACAACACTTTTTCAAGTGACTAGACAGCCATAGAGAAAAGGAAGAAGTGAAGAATTCAGGCAAAAAAAAAAAAAAACAACAAAAGAAGGGAATTCTCGTTGATAACTAACACACAAAAATTTCATACGTATCCCATTGATTGTATCCTGAATGAATGTTCAAGATAAAAATATTATTGTTGCACATTTTCATTATCAGCAGAATGCATAGGAAATAATAAAAGCGCGCGAGGACAACGATACACCATAGATAAAACTGATAAAAACACAATACCATAAAGAAAAAAATCAAAACAGAACAATGGTATCAATAGGACAAAATAGAACAGCGATACAATTCAAAATATAGAACAAAATTGGAATCCTTTTATTTTGTTTAAATGATAATAATATTGTAGATAACTTTATCGATTGAGAAACAATGATTGTCTATTCTGGAAGAAAATCTTGCTAAGAACGTCTGAAAGGGGAGTTTTGAGTCTGGTTTTGATAACCATTGACAAAATTATGACTGAGATGGTCAAAATCAAATCAAGGCTTTCTACAGAAGCGCATCAATGGATGTGGTTGGGTTAAATCGTTTAACTATTTATCTAAAAGAAAGTCGGGTTAGTGCGAACACTACTTCTTATAACTCGAGATCAGTTGAACAGATTCTTATGATGCTTGGTTTATTCGATTCTTCTCCGCTCCGGATAATTATTAAAAATTCGAAAAATTCGAGAAATGAGCAAATAATATAAGTACAACATTATATTAAAGTAAGTATGGAACGGATTTTCTAACAACAACTCCACCTGTGAAAAATTCCATAACAACAGAATTTTTTGAGCTTCAAAACATCTGTACGCAGATTTTTGATAGAACTCTAGCTTTCAGAAATATTTTTTTTAACATTCAAACAAATTTTAAACGTCTTTTTTTGTATAAATTACCAATTCGAAATCAATTAGCATAGTAAGGACCATCAGGAGAATGTCTGACGGGAAAGCTAGTTTTTAATCGTCATACATTAGTGCATTGTCATTAGAGAAACCAAAACCAAACATCATTACTATAGTTTGAACATGAATACAACAGACCAAAAACACATTAAGAACTTAACGGAGGGACCCTTTCAAATCAGGTACTTAGACGAAAGATAAGAATCTCAAAAAGGACAATAACATAATTAAGAAAATTGCTTTCTTGCGGGTGAAGTGGATTCTAAACATGATTTCCGTCCTCAAGCAAGGCCAAGTCAGAGGCAAAAAAATAGGAGAGGTTGTATGAGAAAAGATTTGTTTGTGGAAGAAAAATGAAAGAAGTGTGTCTGAATAAATAGATAAGAATGCAGTTCCACTCTCTGCCTATCCCTTATGGGACACGGTGTGATGAGAAAAAAGAACATTACTTGATAGTTTGCTGTTTTCTTGTGACTTTTGAAAGTAAAGATATATTTTGTGTATAATTTTTTGTTACAAGATTTTGGTTTGACCGTTTTCCTTTATATAAGACTAGATAGGTCAATAATAATTGAACAAACTAAGTCCATTCTGCCTACTCCGCTAGGGAAGCTGGACATTATATTAATACCAAATACCTTACATTACAAAAAAAAATATTTTGATGGTAGATAGTATAATTTGGGCAAATTATCTGTAGATTAATTCTGCGAAAAACCACAAGCAAATAATACCTACCACGTCTCTCGCTTTTTACAGCTGGGATAGCTGAGCAAAACTACACAAGTCAAGTTTTCACTAAAATGAAATCCAAACAAAATTTGGCAGATTATAATAATATAATAAACATTTTTACTACCAAGTATTTTTCCTCCAACTACTTGATGCAAACATTACATTATTTTATTTCGAAGACTGGTTTAGAGGGATCAATTTAACGCTATCCATGTTCAACTACCGGTATTTTATTTAACTATGCAAGTGTGGTATGTTCTTGAACAGATTTTAAAGGATAATCTTATATTTGTTTAAATGAATCTAGACTCGCCTAAAGTTAACAAATACACATTTTTCAACATCTTTGACAGAAAGAAAGTCTATGTAGTGAAAGTGGAAATGATCGGCACCAGAATTCGAATCTACGACCTGTAGGAACGAAAACCTTCGATTGAATCGCTGGTCTACCTACCGCTTCATATATTAAATATGTCGAAATGTCGAAAAAATTCTATGATGTCGGCTTGTAAAACTGGTAGCTACAAAAATGCAAGGCTCACCTTGTGTACGTTTATTCCGTCAAAGGACAAAATATTTTTTCAAAGTGCGACCTAATATTTCTACGTCAACGTAATTTTAACACCTTTTAAGAGTTGAATCAATAGGGTATTTGACACTATGAAAAATAAGCTACAGATTGTGGTCATCCTGTTTGAAAATGGCCCAAGAAAGCTTATTTCTTTTATTTTACAACTTAAATAGGCTTATTTTTTATAAAAACACGTAATAAAAATCCAAATATTTCTATGGAACTAGTCACCGATGAAAACGCCTTGTGTTCTCTGTGACGTCACACGTCTGTAAATGACAGTCATCAACACTACTCGAAGCTCATACCAATACTGAAGTGTGACGTAAAATGCACCACGTGACCAGCGCCATTATACAAGACAGCGTTTTACGCGCGTTTTTGGATATTTAAACTTTAAACATGATTTTCATATAAAATATGGCATATCTTCAGAAAATATAAAGAACATGTACTTATAATGTATCGTAGAATAATTTAAAACGGTTTCTGGAAATTAGTCAAATACCCTATTATTATTGTACTCGGTTTGTTCTTTCATTTGACCATAGACAATGTATGCTGTACATGTTGATAATGATATAGGCTGTGCCTACGCAAATAATCGTTGGCAAGGACGCGCTCGTTCAACCAAACGGTACATTCGGAGAATCAAACACATACATTATTATGTATTGCTTTAGCACATTATTAGCATAATTTTGTATGATATCTACCTGAGATAACTAGAAAATCGCGTCCTGCCGTACTTCCCCGTGAGAATACCATAAACAAGTATTAAGATGTTATCGCGTTTCTTTATCTATGGATTAAAGGCGCGGCTTATTGGTTATTATTTGAAAAAGGCGGGTACTTTTGTTTGAAACTCGAACGATATTTTTTTAATTTCCGCTTTTTTATCGAGGTTGCGGTTTCTCTTTTTTTTTCTAAGAAACGTCAAACGTCGTCAGTTCGAATTAAGATGGCGTTTATCAATTCGAGTTTTTATCTTTGTGGTTTGGTATGCGCAGCACATTTTGGTACATATTATTTACTTACCTTAATTTGCTTATTGCTAGGTATTTCTTTAGTTAGATGATTTTATTAACACTCACAGTTTTCAAATATTTGAAGAAATCAGTTTATATAGGTTTAAGGTTAAGTATCAACACGCCGCGTCCCTGAAGGGTAGGCAGAGAAAACGGACATCTACTCTTTTCTATACCAGGACACTTCTTTCGCATCTTGCAACTAATATTTATATTCTCAATTTTTTTTTGCTTTTGACCTGCGTGTCCTTCCTTGAGGACGGAATTAAAGTGTTCGGTCTATGTGTCATTCTCACGTCTTCTAACACATTACCTTTCAGCCTTATAAATTATCTTTGTCATTCTGTTTGCATCCATTTTTCCACATGCCCAAACCATCTCAACTTATTGTCTTTCATCTTTGTCTCAACACTAACTTCCATACCACATTCCTTTCTAATCTTCTCATTCCTTTCCATACTCAATAGAGTCTTTCACACATCATTCGTAGAGCTCTCTTCCCCACTTCATTTATTCTACATTCTAGAAAAATGGGTGGTCTCCTTGTATTATTTTATGGAATGGATGATATTTTTCGGGGCGTTTCACATTTTTTGTTAAAAAATTCACAGAGAAATTTGACATATTATCCAGCCAGCCAGCCACACAGATAAAGAAAGAAAACACGCCATAGACTAATAATGAATTTAAAACGATACAAAATAATATTTTCTCTGTGGTTGTTTCGATATAAAAATGTGCTTTGTTTATAAACAAGTTGTGATAATACTTATCTTAACATAATAATTCTGAAAAAATTGGTTTAAATGGGTCAATTCTTTCGACTTATCTATACAATACGCAAACATACATCACATGTTATGTACTTCCTACTACACCGCCATCTATTGGATTTTTTAAAAAGTAAAGCAATTAAAGAGGAAATGTTTTGATTTCAAGCTTATGTCCCATCGTACGTCATCCTTCACCCGAATCAACGATAACTTAACATAATTCAATAACTTATAAGCTAAAATTAATTAAGTGTTTACATCGTTAATTGCATTTTATCTACATAATAATTCAGAAATGTTTTTTTATTTGCTTTTTACCGTATGTCATCGCATCACGCCTAAACCGATTTCACTAATTCTTTTTTTGTCATGTTGGCTTTTATCAGTAGAAGGTTCTTATGAAAGAAAAAAATATGAAAGTTGCGTGGTAAATTGGGAAATTAAATAAAACTCGCATTAGCCCCTCCTTCTCTATCTACAAAATAATTAAGAAATGTTTATTTTATTTGCTTTTTACCGTATGTCATAGCATGACGCTCAAAATACAAATGCTACGTCAGATATGAATCTGCACAGAGCCGTGCAAAATGCCGGAGAAGGTTCTTTAATACAATTTGCTGCATTAACTTTACTATATTTAGAGCTATTTTAAAAAAAATTTTGGATCTTCATACAAAATTTTAATAAACATTAAAAGTCTCATTCTTCACTCTTTTAATGAATTGTGAAAGTTTCATTCTTCTTTTTCTGTGCTTATGTCAGTTATAGAGGTCTGCAAAGCAATGGTAAGCTAGGCTAGAACCTGTTTAATTACCTACCGATCAAGCCTGACATTCGGAATCAAAAACGTAAAACAAGACGGGTTATAAGCTAGTTATTGTAATAATCGAGTTAAACAATTGGATCGACACAACAAAGACATATCCATGGTGCGATAGTTGGAATTCTTCGGTCTGGACAGCCGATGATAAGTCACACTCCACGAGGACAGCTGACAGCTCTGATAAATGGACCATTTTATTGTTTGTTATCGTTTCATTGTGCAACATAATTATTGCGCGCCAAACATAGTTTAAAGCGTGCAACATTTTACAAATGACAAATTTCTAGTCAAAAGAAAAAAAAAGTTTTAAATATTGTTCATAAACATAAAGGCTTTGCGTCTATTTAATATGACAAAACGACATACACCTGTGATTGTAACATTGGAGTTTATAATAAAAGACAATATATATTTATGTAGGTAGGCCCTGACCCGTATATATTGTATTTTATTACGTTGGTGTATTCCTTCGAAGCAGAGCTGAGGAATCTGGACATGGTGTGGGAGGAGGTCATTAACGTTGCGCAAGATCGAGCGCGATGGAGAGCTCTTGTTGCCCCCCTATGCCCCTAGTGGGGTCTAAAGGGAGTTTGGATTGGATTGGTGTATTTGATAACGGAAGAAAAAATCCAGAACTTATCTTTGGGAATTTTTGTAAGTGCTAGAAAAGACTCGTAGGGTCTTTCGAAAAATTCGACCCTTCAGTGTGTAGCAATATAATATAACAAAGCGACAGACAACTGTAATTGGAACATTGGAGGTTGTATACGATTTTTACGTAGGTATCTCCTGCTTGCTTGCTATTATGTTTTTCATATGAAAATGAGCTAAGTGTACACTTATTGGAATTTTCATGGCAATAGTTTCGACTATCTATTCGAAATTTGAATTTAAACTATCACCATCAACAATGTTAAGCTTTAAAAAGAAATCAAATTTCGAACGTCGAACACAACAACCGTTTTCGTTTGAATCAACGTACCTATCTGTCAAAAAATACGACTGTCATTTTGTTTTCTTTGTGCATATGGTGCATATTAAGTGACATCTAGTTCTGCCTTGGGTCAATCGTGTGAATATAGCATGCGGTGTACCTACAGTGTACATTATAAAATCAGCTTCCTTATAATCATGGGATGAAATAAATGACAGGAAAAGGTCAGAAAATAAAAAAGGTAAGTTGCATTGCAATAAACATCATAGTTAGTACACACAACTACAAACAACAATATGACCTCGCGTTCTCATTTTGAATTATGCATCCACCATTTTAAACACTCTGTGGAGTTGCCATAGCAAAATAATACAGCGTTATCCTTGTGTTACCATAATAAAAAATAAATAAACGGCATCGTGATAGCGGATTAAGGATGTAGGTACTTACAGATTAACTACCTACTAGAAAAAAGGGTCGCCCATTAATAAATGACGGACATCATCACCGACTTGCACAACTGCAAGCGCCCAAATTTAATGTCACAACATCTTCATAAATCATGTTTCGCTCAAACAAAAAATATTCCAATTAAGTATCAGTTGCGCGTACAGTTAGTTTTGAACTATTTTTAATTTACCGATTTCATACATGTTGTGTCAAAGTATATTTCAACAAAATGTTTGGAATTATAATATTGCAGATCTAATGAAACAATAAATGACGTCCACGTTACAGACCCAGTAACTTGGGCTATTATATTATGAGTACTAGTGCAATAGGTGCAGTAGATAATCACTAAGAATTTATATTAGTTGATTTATTTTACCATTTAAGTTCCAACACTCCCTGTATGAAAATAATAGATACGTAATAGATCGTGTATTGCCATAATTAAAAATTAACTTATTATACGTCAGTGAACAAAGCATAAATTTATAAGTACTTCATTGTTTTATTTCTTTGTTTCTCGTAATAAGTTATGCATTGAAAAATGGAAACTGTATGTAGAAGGGGCGCACAGCATCAATTTTCCGCTACCCTGTTTACTATACATAAAAAATATAGATTCGAAATTGTTGCATATAGGTAATACCTATAAACCTAACCTTTAAATGTTAAGAGACCACACACCAAAAATTGATAATTTTATTTCACAAATTTCAAACAAAAACATTTTTTTTTTATTTGGTTTTAGCTTGATACTATTACTTATTTACAAGCCGACCCGCTCGTCGAACTTCGACCTAAACCAAAATATAAAAAAAAGACTTATTACATGAATTAAATACAGTTTATGACATAAAAACTTAATTAAATTTACTTAACTTATAATATATTGCATTATGTGATAATTACTATCGTTAATTCGGATGCGGGATGAAGTTCGACGGGCCATAAAGTGTTTAAGAAAAACATATTGTTGCATAACTTTAAAAAAATCCAAGATAAGGCGATGTAGTAGGAAATGAGTCATATGTGAAGCGTGTTACATTATTGTATATTATATTGTTGGATGAATATACCTACTCCATTTTAACCAAATACCATGGTAAGATTTAGTTACTTCGGATTTCTAGCTTTCAAATGAGACTATAATGTCAGGAAAATGGGCTGGTTATTTGAAGACAAAATAAATAAAAACATTTTGTACAATAATTTAAATAAAACAATTAATTGATTTGTTATTCCACAATATTTATTTACTTGACTAGTTTCGTTCATTTCGTTAATTATATTAAAAACATTTTGATCAAATGTCGAGTAAACACATTGTATAATAAACTTTATTGCCAATAATTATTGAACTAACAATATTTTTTCCCTGTTCGGGTGCTTCGATTTTGCTGGCCATTTAACTCAACATCCATTAGTGTTAGTTTATAATAATAAATACTATACTTGTATATTATGCAGTGCAGGGAACTTTGTATTATGATAAATAAATAAATATTGATAAATAATCATAACAAAATACACTTAATTAATATTTATTCATCTACCCGTTAATATATCAAACACGCCATAAATAAATTATATGCATAATAACATCTTATTATGCAATTTAATAAATATTTCTAATCGACATGGATCACGTGTGGTGTGAAGTTTGACAGATGATTTGCTAGCTTTTGTTTTACTTTTTTATTATCACATCAGCTGATAAGTGATAACCCGCTTTGCTTAACATTTTCAAACTATTCCTACTTCTTTTAAAAAGCCTTTAATAAGTTTGAGTTAGTGTAGGAAACTAAGTAATTTTGAGAATGCAATGATACAAGTTTTGCACGACTCTACGAAGAATAAAATCTAACTTAAAGATTTGGAGGCATACGAAAATCATAACTAAATATTTTTTTATGAAGATAAGATAAAAAAACTTTAAGGTAGAAAAGGAAATGTCAAGATGCATTTCCTAGAAATATGCGAAATGGCACTGGTGGAAAAGAGTTATTTTAAAATTTTTCCTCATACGATGCAACTACATGGATACCTACCTAAAAAAATGATGAAAGAACCGGTTCGTCGAACGAACGCAAAACGTCATTTTTTATAATAATTTATTTATCAATATAAAACATGATAATTTATATTATTTTTGTATTACAAAGATAAATCACGGAAACGATGACATTTTTATTATATAAACGTGTAGACAGAGCCATCTGACGATTAACAAGCAAAACATTACGACGATGTCGTTGAGTAAACAATGTGTTCCAATTTCAAACGATGGCGCTTGAATATTGTGAACGATACCACAATGATTATGACGTTATAACAACAATTTAAATAAAATCTCAATCTAAAAGTAGGCACCGGTTATCAGTTTGTAGACGCGGTGCACAACTACATAACTAAGTCCACAGACAATAAATTAAATTTTATTGTTATTTTAAACGCCAGACAAAATGAACATCGACCAAACGTCATCGTATGACGTCATTCCATAGAGAAGATTTCGTGGAAAAAACATGTGTGCGTCGTGTTAGCGAAGCACCTACTTAATAATCATTAAATACTTAACTCGATTCGTTCTGATAACGAGTTGATCAAATAAAAAGTTTTTTTTTTTAGAATTCGACATGAAATAAGCAGAAAATAATATACTACCCGACCCGCCCGTCGAACTTTGACCCACCACGGAATAAAAAATCGTTGTGCCAACTTCCATTTCGTTTTCCGACCTAAAGTAGGAGAATTATAAAAAAAAAAAGTTTTTTAACACCATTTCGTATAAAAGACAAACTAATTTCTGATAATAAGAATATGGCGTTGTATGCTGGTTCCGGTTTTCGCAGTAGAAGATGGTTTATGTTAACTTAATATTACACGTAATTTAATTCCGCTAATAAATTAACGCAACTCTTTTTGATTCTAAGATGGTACGAAGTTCGAGGAGTTAGCTACGATTGTATAACTTTGAGTTGTTTTTCAAGAGATGGCGGTGTCGTAGAAAATAAGTCAGATATGAAATAAGTTATGTTATTTTTCGTTTCGAAAATATTATGGGAACAAGTGCCTATGGTTTTGACTTTACTTATGTATATCAAAATCTTTCAATTCTCAAAGCAATCGAATTGTGAAAATCACCATTCAAACCGAATAATCACAATTTGAATTATGTAGTTGAGAATTGAAGGTTTGCAATTTTATGTCTTTGTTGCCTTTCGTAAGTTTAGCACACACTTTAGGTACCTACTTCAGATTGATTACTTAACATACGGGGACATTTAAAATTTAAATTTTTTATATGACTACGTTTTCAATTAGCGTAACAATATGCAAAACAAATTTTGTTTTACTTCTATCTTCCAATAAACTTCTATTCTCAAATTCGGTCAAAAACTCATTCAAGCAATAATTAAATAACTATACGACACGGATCTGGTACAGTGACACGTCGATTTGCGCATCTTCGATTAGCGCTTTTTTTTTACCACAATTATTTTATCCGTCTAATTGTGCAACCTATTTTATATGGTAGAAATAACAATGGATAATAACAATACAAAAAGCTACTGGACACTGACAAGATGTTTTCTTTATTTAGAAAAAAAAGGGTAGCTGATGTTCTTTAGAAGCTCAAGTCTGGGATGGTTTGCCATAGATCGGCTAAACTAAGTATAAACGCTGTCGCATCGTTTATATTCAATGATCATTGAATTATTGAGATACAGATTTTAGTTTTCAAAGTTATTGAATTATAGACTATCTTTATGTACAAGATTTACATATTTCTTGCAAGATTTTTAAGTCAATTCAGGGATTGTATTTCTGAGATTCATTATTGATATCTGTAAAAATTATCAAATAATTACGAAAACACCCCACCTATAGCAAGATAAACAAAACATCTCTTCTCTTTTTTATTCCAAATTGTATACAAACAACACTTTAATGATCCGTATCAATTCGTAGAACTTTATTATTTGTACAACGAAACTCCCGAAATGTTAATTAAGGTTGCAGGAGTAAAAATCCAAGATTTTTTTTTACAACAACTAAGGGAAAAAATATTGCTATTAATTAAGTACCCTATAACTTTACTCCCAATATGTTGACCGTCAAATTTCGAGTATTTAAATGATGTTGGAGAACCACTACTAAACTCTGAGAAGGCACGACTACTCGTACAGAGACAGATTATGAGCTAAATGGCTCACATCGGCCTTGAAAGCGAGCTGTAACATTTAAGGGCGTCACAACACAGCATACATATTATTCTGGTCGCGGTGACACAAGGGGCGTAAGCACCTTGACCTTCTCTAAAAACAAGTACCCTCTAACTTAACTATCAATTAATAAATTCAAAATTCGATCTCCTGTCTCATCGAACAATTTAGAACTAACATTACGTTAACTGGGTAGCCGTTAATTGAGAAGGCGGTGTGGCATTCAAATGATCCGGACATGACGCTACGAACGGCCTTTACACAATCTCTCAAAGACGTCGGGCTATGAGTCGACCAATACACCATCACCATAGTGGTGAAATTACCGAATCGAGATACAGCGGTTTAAAAATAAGATCGAAACCGGTTTTACAATAATCGGGTAAATGATAATAATAAAAAAATATACAGCAGCGACGGACGCCTTAGAAACCAAGTTCCTAGAACTGACCCGAAAAAAACGTACCTACTGACATAGATGATAATATAGAAGTAAGTATGCTAATTGTTACGTAGTATCGTTAAATGGCTTTTCGATACCAGGAAAATATGAATATTGATGATTGTGTGGGCAATTTACAAAAGACTGAAAAGTTTGGAAATAATAATTATACAAAATATTGTTTTTTGAGCAACATTCGATGAATCTGAATTGGAGATTCTTGGAAATTTCGACAACACTGCTCGCATAGCAGCAGAAAAGAACACTGTCAATCCTCTTGTGGTAGATAATATTAAAATTCCAAATCAAGTCAGAAGCTATGAAATGAGAATAAGGATCTGCATGGGTGGATTTAGAAGACGCTTCTGAAAAGAACACGAAGAAAGGATGAAATAGCAACAGATTATTCAATAGCAGAGGCTTCGTGGATGGAAGGAACTGTGGAACAACCGCGTTTCAGAATCATAAAACTCCGAGCCATAGTAAAAAGTTCTTGAAAACAAACACGATTCTCAAAATGCTAAGAGGATTATGACCTGTTGCAAGTACGACGATGATTATTAGATGATGAATGTAAGAACTTGAAATTATAATGGCATCACAATTTGTACCAGTATTTCCAAAATTTTTAAGTACAGACATAAGAAAAAAAAGATAATCTATAAGCGAAGAAAATGGATCTCCATTATTATTTATCTCATTTCCTCCAACCAACGACGAAACGGACGCGAAAAACTAAGATATGCATCCACAAACTTGCGTAACATCTGGCAGGGTATTAACTCCCACATTATTTAAAGGTCCGAGTGTCAAAGGTCCAAGATAACGAAGAAAAGGCCCAAGAGAGCATCTGCTGCAGCCGTTCTCCATTCAACAATCTTAATTGAAGCATCCGGCCGATTGACTTGTAACAATTAAACCATTCGGCTACTTGACATCAATTAAGAGGAAGAGACCAGAGATTACGTAACTACATATCTATCCGTTGGGAGCAGACGAAATGTTTAATACTACATACATGCGCGCGCGCATATTCCAAGGTACTCAATGAAACGCTCCTGTCAAATGTCACAAACAGCCGACATGGATTATTGGAGGTTTAATTAAGAAGGTCGAAAAGTCAACGGGAGAGATGAAAGAAATAATTAAAGCGGAGAATCGCCAGATTAAAAATGATCGTTTTTTAATAGACAGGTTGATCTTGGGATTAGATTTGTGGTAAAAATCAAAAGTGCAACGGTTGATGGAAGCACTGCGGAGTGACAAAATCTAGTGATGATAAATTTACAAACGATGGCGAGGGATTTAATATGGAAGATCTTTCCAAAAATGAAGTTGTTGAGAATTGAAAGACTTCTCACCGGCAATCAAACCAAGTCATATGATTGTGACGTGAGCAGACATTTTCAAAGATGGAGAAGATAGGTTTTTGTCAGCGTTGCTTTTTTAACTCTTGGCATGAAGAAGATTGGCAGAAATCATATAAAACCAAACTAAAAATTAAAGGCCTCTTATACACGGCAAATTTTGGAACTTATCTCCAGAGATCTTACTTCGAGACCGCTATCTTACGTGATCTATACGTGATTTGTTCAGATGACGTAGGATCAAATTAGTCTGATTATAATGGAGCAATTATTTAATTAAATGCCATCATTAGCGACGTCTGTTTGCTGTGATAGTCAACAAACATGTCTACAATGGGAACTGAACAGAACATGCAAAATACAAAATTCAGTTCTGATGACGGAAGAACTCTACAAATTGACAGTCCAACCGATTCAGCCTTGGCAGACAAAAATCAACTATTGATTATAAAAAAAGGGTGGCCATTTTTTCGTTTCAAAACTCTAACTTGGCTGGGACAAGTGTTAAGTATGCCGAATGACAGTTGGCCGAAAAGAGCGCTGTTCTTCCTCCCATCAGGGTCCCGAGGACGAGGAAGACCCTCTCATACTGTGTTCCGCTCCTTCGAAGCAGAGCTGAGGAATCTGGACATGGTGTGGGAGGAGGTCATTAACGTTGCGCAAGATCGAGCGCAATGGAGAGCTCTTGTTGCCTCCCTATGCCCCTAAGTGGGGTCTAAAGGGTGTTTGGATTGGATTATATTGCATTATGTAATAATTATTATCGTTGATTCGGATGCGGGATGAAGTTCGACGGGCCATAAAGTGTGTAAGAAAAACAATTCTTCTATTGTTGCATAACTTTAAAAAAATCCAAGATAAGGCGGTGTAGTAGGAAATGAGTCATAATATGTGAAGCGTGTTACATTATTGTATATTATGTTGTTGGATGAATATACTTACTCCATTTTAACCAAATATCATGGTAAGATTTAGTTATTTCGGATTTCTAGCTTTCAAATGAGACTAATGTCAGGAAATGGGCTGGTTATTTGAAGACAAAATAAATAAAAACATTTTGTACAATAATTTAAATAAAACAATTAATTGATTTGTTATTCCACAATATTTATTTACTTGACTAGTTTACTTGACTAGAACAAGTGGGGTCTTAAGGGAGTTTGGATTTGGATTGAGAGATCAGGTATAGTGGTAGTTGGGTAGAAGTATTTATAAAAGACGTTTGCTGATCTGATGCTACCTTTTTGCGCCTTTTTAGCCCATCAATCCAAGATTCAGAGAAAACGCAATCCACTCTTTTCTATCCTTTACTACTTCCAACGATCTATAATTTCCCAGACATCTACTTATTTCTCGTGCTTCTGATCGGGTTTTTCTTGACATCAAAATCAATCCACGATATTCTTGGTCGAACACCTTTCCTTACACTCTCTCCCGCATTCTATCAGCAAACATTTAATTCAGTGATCTCAGCTTTTCTACTTTCATGTTTGCTAGAACGCTTCAAATGTCCAAACAAGAAACACTTGATTAAAGTTATTCCGAAATATTTTACGACTTTTTTGTGAATTTCTAATGCCACGGTTTCTTTTAGAGAAAATCCAAAACACATTGAGCCCCTCGATTGCGAAGACGACTAACAATATTTTTAAAGCTTCTAAACTATTTTTGAAAAACCCCATGAAATTCTGAAATGGAGGATTACAGAATACAAAAGACGCCTTATTTTGTATTGGAGTGTAAGAAAATAATTGACAAACGCTAGGCTGTTGAAGACAGGTGATGAGTAATCATTTCGAGATTTCAGGCTGGTTACAAGATGAGTATTTACATTTTCGCATCTTAGATAAGATAGATAAGATATTATTTTCCAACAAATCAAGAGTTGACAATTATTATGAGACAAAAATTTGTCAGATAAAAAAAAACCCAACAATTAACACTTTTCTTCTGTCATAAAGCGGTTATAGAGGTACCAGATCCTGTTTAAGGGGTAGGTTCTCTTAGATCCAAAGATTATTCTAATAAAATGCTGCAATTTTCTGTTTGAATATCGAACTACAGACCTACATACTTACCAATTTATAATAAAGGATATTATAGATTTTGCTAGTTCCGACTTATCAAAGACGATAAAAAAGAATGACATATTCGAAATTTAAAATAATAAATAGATAATAATAATTATTATGAATCGTTTGAGAATTATCTATGGTTTAATCCGAAAAATACGTTTCGTCGGATCATAATCACGCCAGACAGGGCAAAGGTGTTTTACATACTAACTGTCATATTACATTGTCTGATTGATGTGTTTGTGTCGTAATAAAAATTATAGGTCTCTTTATTGACTTTATTGACTTGAAATAATCTTGCAAATTACATACGTAGATGTCATCCGAGGGTATAAAATAACGAGCTAACGACGGAGATTTTATATATGACTACATAATGACGAACATTGATGACCTAAAGTGATCAATCTTATCCAGCTATGGAAACCGAAGCTTCAGTTTTTCTGATCTTCCCCTTTCTCCCGCCATACAGTCCCCAGTCTTTCTCGGCATGTCGTTCATCCTTATTTTTTGACGTGTCCAGCAAATATTAATTTTATTATCTATAATAATTAAGTACTACAAAATGTTAGGTATATTATGTTTCATTAAAACGAAACATATGTAGCTTGCATAAAAACTTGGTCATACGCATAGTCTATTTTTCATCAGCCACATTTGACCACGACTGAAAAGCGTATAGGTACTTATAAACAAACGAAACACAGTTTTCCATAGACTAACAGAATATAATATTTAAATTATTCATAAACCACGTTCTAACAGATATTTGAATTATCTAAAACTGAAATCCGTAGAGGAATTCGATTTTCAAAATTTTAATTCCGAATCTCAAAATTCGAACGTTTTAAATTTTAACCTTCAAAATGTGTGAGTTCCATTTCTTTAGCCGAAATTATGATCCCCGTCTTATACATACATTAGTTAATTTCAAAATACCTCCAATACGTATCTTTCAAGAAAAATTGTTGTAATAACAACAAACTGTTTTTTTTCGTTTAATAGCCAATACAATATCGCTTATATAATATCGCTTTAATTATTTCAATTGGAATTGAAACGATTTAATTATGAAAATACGATATCAGTTGACCTTGATGGCTGTCCACTGAACCTACCAGCAAATAATTACTTAATTTTTTTTACGTAATTGTTACTTTAAGCCGGTTATTTTAATTTAAATGTGCAGAAATAAACACGTCATTTATTTGAAGTGGGAGAACCACCGAGTCATGTGACACAATTTTTAGGCCTATTGCAAACTTTTCGGTTCTTTTTCGGTCGCTGCCTCCGCACGTTATATATATTTTTTTTTGTTGAGGCCTTCCACCCGATATCGAGTGATTTTGGGCACGTTATATATCTTTCAACTCGTAGATTCGAAGAAGGAATAGAAAGAGATGCAATATTTCACATTTTTCAGTAGATAGTGACCGAATTGATCTGAAATGTGTGACATGAGCCTAACTATACTTATTATGAACTGTCTTTTTTTACGTATTTTATTTAAATCTATAACAATAGAAAATTTAATTTTCAAAAAAGGAATTATTCAAGTCTCGTATGTAACAAACAGTGTTGCCATATAATGCAATATGTTGCCAGGTTGCAAAATTGCTCGGTATTATAATATTCTAGAAGCAGGTAGCTACCTACTTAACTTATAAACGCATTAACACAAAGAGACTCCATAGACAGTGTACTCAGCCAATAGCAGAGGTATTCGTATATCAAACACTTTCACAATACAACCACCCACTCGGTAACCAATCCATAGCGCACGTGTTCCTTACAGATCAGCGATTCTCAACCTTTCGTGATTCCTTTACAACCGGGAAGTAACCATGTTTCTGTTGTAACATTAAGAAATATGCGCACCTTAGAGAAAGAAATTGATATTGGAATAAGTTTTGTTAAAAATGAATCTGTGCTCACTCAAAGTGAACACAAATACACTCTTTCACAGTTATACTGTGCCTTCGTGAAAGAGGAAGATGGTCGGCAGCTGGGATCGAACCCAAAACCTCCGCAAGAAACAGTTCAAAAGTCGGAGTCGTAACCACCCGGCTACCAGCCACTTTACAAGTTATTAAGAAATGATCAAAGTTCATCCATTTGATTTTTTTTTTAATTGAATATTTTATTTCCCTAAATTTATCTTTTTATTATTTGTTAGGTCAAATTATTTTTTAACTAATTTCAACAAAAAACAGAACTTATTTTAACATATACGAATAGGTTACCTCTTTTTAGGGGATAACAGGTTCAAAGATCAAGATAGAGGTTTTGAAAATCGATCAGGTTCCAGTTATGACAAAGCTATGTATGTAATAAAAGCTGTTACATTTGAAACATCAAGAATAGAGAAAGAAAAGTAATATAAAAGAAACAACTAGAATGGTATTTTTTTAAAAAATCAATACAATTATCAGTTAATATGAATTAAAGGTTCTTTATATCATAAGGTTGTTTGACAAGAACCATAACAATAGAAGTTGTATGGTTTCAACGACGAAATTTAAGCTAATATAAGCTAATAAACGAAAATATAATACAGCCATATATTATGGACGTATAATATAGTAAATAACAAAATGTTTATAGCTAATCACAGCTTGCATAACTGGTCAATACTTACACGAAAGACTTGTTTTAAAAGTAGGTACGGTTGCAATGAATCGGCCTATGTACAAGGGCATAATGCAAATTGATTTGGACACAGCGCCTTTATTAAATGGACGTGTAGAATTAATAAGAGCAACCGAGTATAGTTTTATAAGTAGGTACAATTAAAAAAATTGCTTGCTGAATGACACCAAAAATTAGAACGACACATTGTAACCATAGACAAATTGTGATGGATGGACCCACCAGCATGCGCATTTGGGATGGCACAGATCCGTCTGATAAACGTGTAACTTCTACAACCGTCCCTTGAAAGTTATGATATGAGGCAAGACCCAGTGGCTTCGGTTGTTTGTCAAAATTCATAAGGAGAATGAGTCTATCGGTAATACGGACGAAGTTAGGTCGCACGTTTGACTACTAGAAATCGTACTAAACTAATAGATATACGACTTGAATGCTAATGTCTATTTCAAAAATAAAATATTTTTTACTGGCCAACGATCATCATGCTCTATGGATTCAAAGATTATTACAAATTCGAACAAAATCAATGACCTTTCATGAAATCATTCCAAATTCAAACATGATTACAATAAAGTGATCGAGACACAGTTTTTTCTATGACGATGAAGCATCAGCTATTGAAAACTTTCAAATTCGAATTTCGAACGTCGGTTATTATGTCCTATTATATAGATATCCATACGGTCAGATAACAGAAGAATAAACATGGTTGACAGTTTCAAGCACAATAAATAATTTACCGCCATTGTATTCAGATTATAATATACGGTTCAAAGGGTTAATCAATAAATAAAATGATTGAATAATGGCGAAGTTTTCAGTTTTATATAACGACTTTAAAATATAGAACTTAATGCATTTATATTATTATGAATAGTTCGATAACCTAGATAGATAATTATTGTATTATTAAAATAACATGAGTTAATCTATAAATATATTAAAATTTATACTAGGTATTAATTAAAGTTTTTTTTTCCAAAATATAAACAAAACCGATTGGTTCTTAAATAAATTTTAACAGCAAAAGCAATTTATAATATAAAAGAAAGTCGGGCTTGTGAGAACAGTTTTAACTCGAGATCGGCTGAACAGATTACTACGATGGTAGGATTATTAGATTCTTCTCCGCTCCGGATAACATAATAGTTATTAAAAATTCGGAAAACGGATAGCAAATAATATAAAATATAATATTAAAGTTAGTATGGAACGGATTTACTGACAACAACGCCATCTGTGAAAAAATCCATAACAACACAATTTTTATTTACCATTGAATTTCAAAACATTGATACGCAGTTTTTTTTATAGAATTTCTTTCGAGTTTTCGGAAATAATTATTAAAACATACAAACATATTTTTGTAAAAATTACAAATTCGTTATCAATATTCATAGTTAGGACTACAGGACAATGTCTGTCGGGAAAGCTAGTTGGCAATAAAGAAAAAGAGGAGCGTAAAATTAAGGTTATGTAATTTCTTTTTCTGATCTTTTTAGATATTAATATTGTTATTTTGCTATTTGCGATGGCAAATTATTATTCGTTGCATGACCGTATACGCTAGAAGGTAGTTGTTGAACAGAGATGGATACCGGTTTCGACTCGAGCCTGTCGTGATCGTCAGTTCGTTAGCTACACACTGAAGGGTGTCATTAAAATCAGGAATGATAATTGCCAACGGGTCAATCCACTATATCCACTCATTTTCCTCATAGTCATTGTTGCCTCAAAAAAAAACTAAGATGAAGAAAGCTTTGAAATAAGAAACAATTGAACTACAGTAATAGACGTACGTTCAGATCAAATGCCTTGAAAAAGTCGACGACTATTATCTAGTTAGGAACTGTGTTACGACGGGTAAATAGAGGGGTAAAGTGCGTTAAATACATTGAAGGAAAATGGCTGAATTGGTGGTGCACTAAGACCTATGTAATATGTATTATGAGAAACAACAACGTCTCTCACTCCCGTTATCACCGATAAAATGCACGGAAGTTAAATCTGGGCGTGGATAAAAAATCAAGTTTTAAGAATAAAAGTTTGTGATTTGATATGCAGATCGTTATAACAATTTAAATAACAGGACAAGAAGAAACAAGGCTTATTGTTTTCGCGAAAAAGGGGACTTGCCTAGCATACTAGGTATAATAATAGATATTACTACAAAAAGCTATATGCAATGATGTTTTAACGCAGTCGCTACGTTTTCATCCCTATGACGATACTTCACCCCCATACTTCATAATATGACATTGATTTTTGACATTTTTTTTATCTAAATTACGAATTATTCGTTAATTTTTGGGGCCTAAATAGAATAGTCGTTATGATGTTTTGATTTTAGGCACAGCCGGATATCAATCCCGAAACCACAATAATATGATTATAAAAAAAAAAAAACGATGAATTATGCATAGGCTAACAGAACGACTGCCATCACTGTCCAATATAGGGCACTTGCTGATAATCATTCCAACACACATACTGATTGTTGGCAGAAGGTCGAAAAGTCAATAAACTTCATTAATATGAACTATGTTCGTTGACATCCTATTGACAGTGTTATTTAATACACTATGCATATGATAACGCATCATTTGAGGGTTAGGCAAAAGGGATAAACTGCTATTAATACTACTTATCCGACGATATTTTCTAACAGAATTTCGAAAACAATTTTTCGAAATGTAATAAAATATCAATATATTTTATTACATTTCTAACAAATCTAAGTTGCACTGTCGTAAATTAATATCAAAAATACGCCAATCATCCTGTCATCTTCCTTAGATCTTTTTTTCGTTAAGACTTAATCTCAAAGAGAGACATTTTTAAAAGATTTTTTTTTTCAGTAGGTAACTATAAAATAGGTACTAGTTCCAATTTTAAATTGAATATTTTATAATGTTGCCAAAACAAGGAATTTAAGATTGATATTTTGACAGTTACGTCATTTCGCAGATGTTATTTTTGGCGCAATCTTTAAAAAGAACCGTCACATCATTTTCACCAAAACAAACATTGTAATATTTGAACAATATTTCTAAGCGACATTATAAAACACGTTGTTATCAAAATACATACAAACATTATCAAATAACTTACCAGCTTTTGGTCGTCCATTTTATTAAAATCAAACATCGTTGTGAACATCAAACAATTATCGTCCAGTTCCGTAGAAAATTGGGTGTATGGAACTAATTGCGACATTAATATGCAAACAAAACCACAGATAATAAACAGAACAAATTTAAATTCAAAACACCAAATCGAATTCTTTCAAAATTCACTTAAGAAATGTCAAATATGCACACACGAGGAAATGTCAAAATGTTTATAATAATAAAAGTTTTCGCATCATAGATAAAATTCCATCAACAATTTTCATTCAATCATAGAACGCGCGAATCGTGGTGTTCCTTATCAGACGACGCGATGAGTCAGAGTGTTTACAGTTTTCGCGGCGTCGTTACTTTTATACTGATTTGAGTTGAATGCCGACACACGGCGAACGGCGAGCGCTGTTGCGGCCGACGCGATACTACGAATTATAAAAGTACATCGCTTCAAATAAAACAATATTATTATCAACGCTAGAATTGCGAATCAACTCGGTTCAGTTTTTAGTTATGAACTATGTATCGTTAGAAGAGTATAACGAACTACTCCGAGCAAGGTCGATAAATACAAACCAATGAGTGTAAGTGAAACAGATGTATATTATAAGTACATACGTAATAAATATGTACACAGTTCTAGACCGGTATACTGCATGGCATTATATTATAACTTACAATACAGCCAGCCAATATAATAATATGGACAAAACACACTATTCTAGAATATTAAACATTTTTTAAATGTCTACTTGATTCGGGTGCTTTTTTTTTGGAAGCGTGTTGAAGCGAAATCAAAATGGACCGGTCCAATTGTGTAATGACGATTTTAAAGGCATAGTACTGAATTTCAGATCACGCAAAGCTTGAAAATTATTCGCATGAATTCTTGTTATGGTCGATTTCATTTCACACAACACTTCGCTCCATCGCGGGTAAAACCATTAAGAGACAGTCAGAACAGCACCATTAGAATATGTCATTTGATCAATTTCGACCTCGAAGAAGGAAAATGTAAAAATAAATCATAAAGCATAATAATTAATTCATTTTTTACACCATTTCATAAAAAAAAAAGAAATTACCGACAATTTAAAAATCAATCTATTTTTTTTTAAGGTTTAAAGAACAATTAATTTTTATTGCTAACCGGCATTTATATTATAATTTAACATATTATTGATATAATAAACAAAACACAATGAAGTAATGTGAAAAAATAAACATCGAAAATAAGCCGCAAATGTCACTTAGTGCGCAAATTCTCTGGTCTTTAACTTAACATTTCTTAACCACTGGGAAATGTCCAATTTTTTTAAAACCGACCTACATCACATTCTATGAGGAAAACAGTTGTCAAAAATGGATGGACACATTGGCAATGGTTTTTCTACATATGTACCTATGTTTCGTTAAAATTAGAACTGCTGGACTAATTATTTAGCTAATAATGGTCTTGAAATAAGTCCTGGTAAAAAAATATGGAATAATTGCGAGAAAAAAATTAAACAAACAACAATTTGAAAGTGTTACGATCAGACCTGTCAACTATGTCACAACAAAGAAACACTATTTTTAGATTTGGCGGGACGAAGTACGACATGTCAGCTAGTTCTTCAGAGATTCTAGTGTAGTTTTTTTCAGCCTGGATATATCTTAAGAAAAAAGCTACGTTCTTATTAATTTTCATCTTTTTTTGGACCAATACAGAGAGGACAAGGAGAGCCGACCGCAAATAATGGGACAAAGGCGAGGGCGAAGAAGAAGAATTTAAATCAATACGGGAATGGTTTTTTTTACGATTTAAGTATAATGATGGGTATGTGGTCCCCAAATTTAATAATAAGTACCTACGGTAAAAGAACATTAGAATACAACGTGCCAAAGATATTTAATATGATGCCAGCATCTATTAAGGAATGCAAAAGTAAAAATATTGCAAAAAAGTTAGTCAAGGAATGGTTAATAAAGTGTGGATTTGTATATAATTAGTTATTTGGATTAAGGTCTGAATTTAATTAATTTTGATTTTTAGTCTAAGGGTTTAAGTTTAAAGTTTGGTTTGTAAGTTTAAAATTAATTTAATTTTAATGTAGTAGTAGATTAAGTAAATTTTCTTTATATCATGTACAATTAAAGAGAACACGCCGACAAATCTTTTAGATTTGGCGTGACTCAATATGATACTTGTTTTTGTAAATAATTATAATATGTTCTATATTATTTCAATAAATAAAAAAAAATGGTCTACTGCATTTTGAGTCCCACTTGGAAACAACAGAAGAAGAATATGGACATGAACTTGTAGCGGTTCAAACCTTGAAAGAATGTCTACTAATCAATCTGCAACGTCAACCTAGCGAAGGATGACTGTTATGGTATAACTGGGAATATTTACTAAATTATCTTTTCTGTGGTCTGTTGGTAATTGGTATCTACATACCAAGACAGATACCGTGATCGATTTTGGTCAAAAGTATATCCTTTATAGATAGTTACATAAATAATCTCCTTCCTGAGTTTGTTTATAGATTTCAGCTCATTTGTCAAATACAAATTGGTTAGAGTTCTGTAAAAGACTGAACTACTAATATTAAAGAAATACCACCCTTTCCAATCACGCCTTGCTTCTGAAGGAGTAGAAAGAGAGAACGCATCTCTACTCTTTTCCTTTTCAGATACGTTACATCAGGCTTTTTCCTAAATGATCCAATTTCTCCTGTTTCTTTCACTTCCGTTCTGGTATGCCTTGGAGAGAGAATCGATCCATTCTAAGAAGTTTATGTTTTATTACGACTTTTCATTCAACCAAAGGAAACATGTGACACATCTCGATGGAGGTCAACTTAGTTTAAGGCCATAAATTTATACTGTTTCTACTTTTAATGTATATTTGTCCTCTGTAATGTGTTTTGTCAAAATTAAAAAAAAAATTAAATAAAAAAGCGCTCGTCTATTAATTAATTACGTGAAATCAAAAGGAGAAGGAGTTAGGAAAAAATCACGATTTTTATAAAATGATTCTGAGCTCTCCAAAGTGATCCATTTTTCAAAATACTTCAATTTCCTAACCTTCATCTGTGTTACAAACCTTGCCACACTCTTTCCAAATATTCTCATTTCTTTTCAGCCCCATAGAGTCTTTCTAAACACCCTACGTAGGCAAGTCTCAAATGTCTATTGTATTCACACATAATTTCCACGTAATATTTATTATTTATCTATCTATATCACTCGACAACGAGTTTAAGACAACGGGGATGAAAATAAAAAAAGTGATTTTATTACATAATAAACGCAAA
This sequence comes from Mystacides longicornis, assembly GCA_963576905.1. NCBI lineage: Eukaryota > Metazoa > Arthropoda > Insecta > Trichoptera > Leptoceridae > Mystacides > Mystacides longicornis. The sequence goes on along the minus strand of OY756439.1, from coordinate 4,385,455 downwards.
TTTTATTGATTTAACTTCTGCGTAACGCTAATAAAGTATAATACCCTTACTATACTTTGTATCGTCGAAGTTATGAGAATCTTTGCAGCATTTCTCGGAAATGATACCTCTTTTCCTCGAAGCCTTGCAACACCCAACGCTGTTATATTGTGTAAGCGCGTCCCTTTCATGTATATATATACTACGCGAGGTCTTAATGTCCTGTGTGTAGGTACACATATTATGAAAGTGTCCGATAATTTTGTTGACTTTGTATGAAAATTGGAGTAAGTGGGATGGGCTACTGTAAGAGCGGCAATTACGTTTGCGAGAATGAGAGGGAACTAGCATCATGCGCAGTAAGCAATAATTTTGTTGTTATGCTGTCACAGGAATACCGTTCCATACTAACTTTAACTTCAATAATTTATTTTATATTATTTCTTATGTATTTTTGAAGTTTTCATTAGTTATTCTGTTATCCGGAGCGGAGAAGAATCCAATAAATCATAAAGAAAAAATAACAACTAATGACTCTAACAATTCATTACTAATGTTCGATTTTTAAATGGAACAAACCACTACGGGCTTACGACCGTCTTCTACTGTTATTTCGAAGGCTGGCTTAGTGTGATCACTTTACGTTAACAACGTTCGCCATTAGGTGGTAATGTTTGTCTCCGAAACTCTTAATCATGAGAATTCTCAACATGTTCAACATGTCGAAAAATCTCATGTATGCAACAAGTAGAAATTTAATAATAAAATGAAAAATAGAGATAAAAGTTGGAAATTGTTGAGAACAAGAGAGCAACCAAATTTAAAGATCTAGTCCTGAAAAGGTCACAAGAATCTAAACATAATTAGAACGTTGTGCCCCAACAAAGCCAATAGGCAATAAATATGAGACAGTAACAAAAATGGATATAGTCATATCCTGGCGCCAAATACATGACAGCAGTCGCAGTCTTTAAATTTGGTTGCTCTCTTGTTCTCAACAATTTCCAACTTTTATCTCTATTTTTCATTTTATTATTAAATTTCTACTTGTTGCATACATGAGATTTTTCGACATGTTGAACATGTTGAGAATTCTCATGATTAAGAGTTTCGGAGACAAACATTACCACCTAATGGCGAACGTTGTTAACGTAAAGTGATCACACTAAGCCAGCCTTCGAAATAACAGTAGAAGACGGTCGTAAGCCCGTAGTGGTTTGTTCCATTTAAAAATCGAACATTAGTAATGAATTGTTAGAGTCATTAGTTGTTATTTTTTCTTTAAGATCTAGTCCTGAAAAGGTCACAAGAATCTAAACATAATTAGAACGTTGTGCCCCAACAAAGCCAATAGGCAATAAATATGAGACAGTAACAAAAATGGATATAGTCATATCCTGGCGCCAAATACATGACAGCAGTCGCAGTCTTTAAATTTGGTTGCTCTCTTGTTCTCAACAATTTCCAACTTTTATCTCTATTTTTCATTTTATTATTAAATTTCTACTTGTTGCATACATGAGATTTTTCGACATGTTGAACATGTTGAGAATTCTCATGATTAAGAGTTTCGGAGACAAACATTACCACCTAATGGCGAACGTTGTTAACGTAAAGTGATCACACTAAGCCAGCCTTCGAAATAACAGTAGAAGACGGTCGTAAGCCCGTAGTGGTTTGTTCCATTTAAAAATCGAACATTAGTAATGAATTGTTAGAGTCATTAGTTGTTATTTTTTCTTTAAGATCTAGTCCTGAAAAGGTCACAAGAATCTAAACATAATTAGAACGTTGTGCCCCAACAAAGCCAATAGGCAATAAATATGAGACAGTAACAAAAATGGATATAGTCATATCCTGGCGCCAAATACATGACAGCAGTCGCAGTCTTTAAATTTGGTTGCTCTCTTGTTCTCAACAATTTCCAACTTTTATCTCTATTTTTCATTTTATTATTAAATTTCTACTTGTTGCATACATGAGATTTTTCGACATGTTGAACATGTTGAGAATTCTCATGATTAAGAGTTTCGGAGACAAACATTACCACCTAATGGCGAACGTTGTTAACGTAAAGTGATCACACTAAGCCAGCCTTCGAAATAACAGTAGAAGACGGTCGTAAGCCCGTAGTGGTTTGTTCCATTTAAAAATCGAACATTAGTAATGAATTGTTAGAGTCATTAGTTGTTATTTTTTCTTTAAGATCTAGTCCTGAAAAGGTCACAAGAATCTAAACATAATTAGAACGTTGTGCCCCAACAAAGCCAATAGGCAATAAATATGAGACAGTAACAAAAATGGATATAGTCATATCCTGGCGCCAAATACATGACAGCAGTCGCAGTCTTTAAATTTGGTTGCTCTCTTGTTCTCAACAATTTCCAACTTTTATCTCTATTTTTCATTTTATTATTAAATTTCTACTTGTTGCATACATGAGATTTTTCGACATGTTGAACATGTTGAGAATTCTCATGATTAAGAGTTTCGGAGACAAACATTACCACCTAATGGCGAACGTTGTTAACGTAAAGTGATCACACTAAGCCAGCCTTCGAAATAACAGTAGAAGACGGTCGTAAGCCCGTAGTGGTTTGTTCCATTTAAAAATCGAACATTAGTAATGAATTGTTAGAGTCATTAGTTGTTATTTTTTCTTTAAGATCTAGTCCTGAAAAGGTCACAAGAATCTAAACATAATTAGAACGTTGTGCCCCAACAAAGCCAATAGGCAATAAATATGAGACAGTAACAAAAATGGATATAGTCATATCCTGGCGCCAAATACATGACAGCAGTCGCAGTCTTTAAATTTGGTTGCTCTCTTGTTCTCAACAATTTCCAACTTTTATCTCTATTTTTCATTTTATTATTAAATTTCTACTTGTTGCATACATGAGATTTTTCGACATGTTGAACATGTTGAGAATTCTCATGATTAAGAGTTTCGGAGACAAACATTACCACCTAATGGCGAACGTTGTTAACGTAAAGTGATCACACTAAGCCAGCCTTCGAAATAACAGTAGAAGACGGTCGTAAGCCCGTAGTGGTTTGTTCCATTTAAAAATCGAACATTAGTAATGAATTGTTAGAGTCATTAGTTGTTATTTTTTCTTTAAGATCTAGTCCTGAAAAGGTCACAAGAATCTAAACATAATTAGAACGTTGTGCCCCAACAAAGCCAATAGGCAATAAATATGAGACAGTAACAAAAATGGATATAGTCATATCCTGGCGCCAAATACATGACAGCAGTCGCAGTCTTTAAATTTGGTTGCTCTCTTGTTCTCAACAATTTCCAACTTTTATCTCTATTTTTCATTTTATTATTAAATTTCTACTTGTTGCATACATGAGATTTTTCGACATGTTGAACATGTTGAGAATTCTCATGATTAAGAGTTTCGGAGACAAACATTACCACCTAATGGCGAACGTTGTTAACGTAAAGTGATCACACTAAGCCAGCCTTCGAAATAACAGTAGAAGACGGTCGTAAGCCCGTAGTGGTTTGTTCCATTTAAAAATCGAACATTAGTAATGAATTGTTAGAGTCATTAGTTGTTATTTTTTCTTTAAGATCTAGTCCTGAAAAGGTCACAAGAATCTAAACATAATTAGAACGTTGTGCCCCAACAAAGCCAATAGGCAATAAATATGAGACAGTAACAAAAATGGATATAGTCATATCCTGGCGCCAAATACATGACAGCAGTCGCAGTCTTTAAATTTGGTTGCTCTCTTGTTCTCAACAATTTCCAACTTTTATCTCTATTTTTCATTTTATTATTAAATTTCTACTTGTTGCATACATGAGATTTTTCGACATGTTGAACATGTTGAGAATTCTCATGATTAAGAGTTTCGGAGACAAACATTACCACCTAATGGCGAACGTTGTTAACGTAAAGTGATCACACTAAGCCAGCCTTCGAAATAACAGTAGAAGACGGTCGTAAGCCCGTAGTGGTTTGTTCCATTTAAAAATCGAACATTAGTAATGAATTGTTAGAGTCATTAGTTGTTATTTTTTCTTTAAGATCTAGTCCTGAAAAGGTCACAAGAATTGAATATATAAGGTTAAAACGTTTTCGGACTACCGTCCATCATCAGTAACCTAAACTATACTAAACTAAAAACTAAGAGGATAGGTTGCTTTCTATGTTTCGAGAAGGAGGGGGATTGGGCGGGGGTGCTATTAACAGTTTAACTAGTGGGGATGTTACGGGCGGGATTTGAATATTCAGGAGGTTATTATTATTGTTATTATGTATGTGCATTGTCTCTAAAATATCTAATTTTCTACCTTTATCACTTATATTTAAAATCTTAAAACTACTTAAATCAAATCGGTGTCCGTGATCTCTTGCGTGGTCTGCCATGTCCGAATTCATTGAAAAGTTTTTTATTGCTTTTAAGTGTTCATCCGCTCTTACTTTAATCTTTCTTCCAGATTGTCCAATGTAGAAGGCATCACAGTCATTACAATTTATTTTGTAGGCTCCACTATTGTCTAATGCATCTATTTTCGATTTATTATTAAAAATGTACTTTTTTATATTGTTATTTGTATAGAAGGCCGGTTTGAAATCTATTTGTTTGCACTTATTTAATATGTTACACGTATTCTTATTCACAAATAATATTTTTCTCCACTTTTTAGCTTCTTCTCTACACTGAGAGAAAAGTAAGGGGGAATAGCTCGTATTTCTTGAGTTTTTTCTCGTAAGAACTGTTTTTTTTGACTCAGAGTGAAGCATTGGTTTTTTCAATGCTCCGTCATTGAATTTTCATACGAGGTATTTTCCCGTACGGTTTACTGGAAATTAGCAGGTATTGGAGAGGAATTGATCTATGCAATGTCATTGAATTTTAAAATTATAGTTCATTGGAAAAAGCAATGCCGTCATTGATATATCTAAGTAAGAGACTTTATATTTTCTATTAACGTACGGGAAAAAATCAATGCCGTACGTGGTATAAACCGTTACATCATTGAAAAATCTAAGTAAGGGCCTGTATATTTTCTAGTAGCGTACGAGGAAAAACCAATGACGTACTTGGTACAACCCGTTACTTCATTGATATATCTAAGTAAAGTCCTTTATATTTTCTAGTATAGTACTAGGAAATACCAATGCCGTGCTTGGTACAACCCATTACTTCATTGATATACCTAAGGAAGAGACTTTTTATTTTCTAGTACATTACGAGGAAAAACCAATGCTGTAATTGATTCAACCAGGTAGCAACCCCTTTCTTACCTATTACATCATTGCTATCTAAACTCTCAATACCTACCTAGATCTAAAAATTCCACACATCCAGGTGTCTTCTTCGTACTTGATACGTTTTCTCCCAGTTGATCAAAACAAGACACTATGGAGGTATTGATGACTTGATGAAATTTTTGCGTCTCCCTAGATTACATTCAGCTCGTTTTGTGAAGTTTCATCTAAATTATAAACTGATGAGTTGGTGACGCATAGTCTCCTTGAGGAATCTCGCCAAACAGCTGGGAGAATACACCGTCTTCTCAGGCTATCCCTCAGTTGTCTTCCGTAGGTATGGATCACACATGTTTACCTAACATCTACAATGTGTTAATTTCGAAACTTGATCAAACGAATTGTACGAATAAAAAATTACGATGAAATTGCGGAAGTTTTTTTGGAATATTCTTCTTTATTAAGACTTCACTTATACTGATTGAACAAATAGATAGTGGTCGCGTTTTTTTTATCGCTCTCGTTTCTTATTGATTTACATGTTTAAAAGTAACTTGTGATTATTGGAACGGTGTGCACTGTGTTGCTGACTACTTTGGGATCCTAACGACATATCTCTCTTATTTCACTATCTTCTGGAACGGGTGAATTTTTAAGTTTCATTTTGTGATCAACGCATTTTTTTGAGTATTCTCACATTTACGCGGCGCATCGCCATACTAACACAATCACACCTGACACTGTGTGGTGTGTACCCACCGAGCAATACAATTAATGGTGCAGGGTCGCATCCGGACTAGATAAACTAAATAAATTGAATTTAATTTAAAATAATTTCGCTCACTCTTCTTCATTAACGAACTTTAAGAATGTGCCAACCACAGGAGTACTTGGATCGCGTGAATGTGATGCTGGCGAATTTTAATGAATTTCTGTTCGGTGAGAATAGTAAACTCACCAAAGAACAAATCAAACGAATATCTTTGTTCCATAATGATGTGATGGGCGTTATGGGTGAAATGGCTGTCAAAATGGGTGTTTTGGAGGGAGAGGTCAAAGGATTGGATGCGGCGGTTAAGTCACTGTCCTCCCAGAGAAATGTTCAGGCGGAAACGCCTGATTTGTGCGAACTGTTATCGGAAGTCGAGGAGCGAGTAGATCGTTCAAGGAACCTCATATTATACAATGTTCCCGAACCTGTGGTTGTGGGCAGGGAGGCTTCCTTGACGGCTGACCTCTCAGTGGCTTCGTCTACAATTCAGGGAATGGTTAACCAGGAAATCGACATAAGAAAGGCAATCAGAATTGGTAGGAAATCAGATAGGCCAAGACCGCTTAAAGTCGAACTGAGAGACAAGTCTGAAGCTTTGTTGGTGCTGTCGAACAGTAGGTCGGCACCGTCCGGAATAATGGTGAGAAATGACCTCACCTGGCGTCAACGAAATAAGATCAGGGAGCTGCGGAGAGAACTTGAACAGAGGCTCCAGCAGGGTGAAAAAAATATTACCATCAAATACGTAAACTCAAACCCTAGAATAGTGAATACAACACCAAAGCATTTAAAAAACGGCGCAGACGTATAACTTGCTATTATCAGAATGTCAGGGGCATGCGAACAAAATTGGAGACCTTAAGAACATCAACCGACATCTTTGATTACGATATATTTTGCATTACGGAGACATGGCTAACTCCGGACATAAAAACTCCGGAGTTGGGACTATCTACTGCCTTTAACGTCTATCGATTGGATCGCTCTGAGTTGACAAGTAGCAAGAGCAGAGGAGGTGGAGTCCTAATAGCTGTTGCGAGGAAGTATAAATCCAGACTAATCAAGACCCAGTACAATAATATTGAACATCTATTTATTGATATAACTGTAAATGCCGATTTAAAATTGTTGGTCGGTTGTGCTTATATACCTCCTAATTCAAATAACTCTATTTATCTAAATCATTTAAGTGATGTTGAAAGAATTTGCCAAGCGTTGCCCCTCAATAAATATATCATCGTTGGTGACTATAATCTACCTGGAATAAACTGGTCGAGTGAAGGAGCTGCTCCGAGCGTGGAAGGTGATGTGATGCTGTCTGACAGGGAGAGGGAGGTGGTAGACTGTATTAATTTTTTAAACTTGTATCAACTAAACACATATGCTAATCTTAGTGGTAGAATACTTGACTTAGTTATGAGTGATGATCCGTTGGTTCGCGTATCGTTGTCGATGACTTCGGTCCTTCCGATAGATTTGTATCATCCACCATTAGTGGTATCTGTCGATTCACGAAAAGTGGACAGGGCTAGTTTTACTGAGCGCAGATTCGAATATACTGCCGCTAATTACCGATCTATTAATGAGGCTCTATTTCAGGTGGACTGGTCCCCTTTGGAATCTCGCCCTTTAGATGAGTCTGTTGATTATTTTTACGATGTCATCAGTGACATTAGGGATCGCCATATACCAACCAAAAATTTATATACGGACTCATATCCCAGATGGTTTACTAGGGAATTAAAGATCATGATTTCGAGCAAAAAAAGGGCTCACAGGGTTTATAAACGGTCGGGGCATGCGGACGACTATCGTAAGTTTAGTGATCTTAGGCGTGAATGTCAGGCTCTTTCTAGACTTTGTTTTGATAAGTATGTTGAGGGCGTTGAGTCTTCTATATGCTTCAATACTAAAAAGATTTTTAAATATTCTAAATCTCTGAGGGGAGATGACACTTCGTTGCCAGGTGTCATGCGTTATGGTAACTCGACTTCGGATTCGGTTTCCCAAACACTAAAATTGTTTGCTGATTATTTCAAGGGAGTATACGATGGAAGTAGTGTGGCGGATGATGGTTATGTGTTCAGGTCTGAAATAAATCTCCAGCTGAGTAGGCTTAATGTGGAAATTCGCGACATATTGAGGGAAATTGGGGGGATGGAGTCCAAGTCGTCTTCGGGTCCTGATGGTGTTCCGCCGATCTTTATCAAGGGTGCGGGGCGTGGGTTGGCATTTCCGTTATATTTATTGTTCAATAGATCCATTGCCGAGGGTATTTTCCCTACTAAATGGAAGCATAGTTTTCTCGTGCCTATATTCAAGTCTGGGGACAGGCAGGACGTGACCAATTATAGACCGGTGTGTATTCAGTCATCCATCCCGAAGTTGTTGGAGAAGGTTATTCTTGTCAAAGTTTCTTCCTCGATTCATGCTGTAGTCTCACCACAGCAGCATGGGTTTATGCCTGCTAGGTCGACTCAGACCAATCTTGTTGTTTACGAGGAGTTTATTGTTCGTGCCTTTTCGCAGCGTCTTCAGGTCGATTCCATATATACTGACTTCTCCAAGGCGTTCGACCGAGTCAATCATATTATTTTAATTGAAAAACTATCGGGCATGGGGGTGTGCGGCTCTTTGCTGTCCTGGGTCCGTGACTACTTGAGAGGGCGTAGCTTGTGTGTGTCCCTGTGCCAAACCACCTCTTACACATTTACTGTTCAAAGCGGTGTTCCACAGGGCTCTCATTTGGGCCCAATATTGTTCAACCTATTCATTAACGACATAACAGGTATTTTCAAAGACGTTAATGTGTTACTTTTTGCCGATGATCTAAAGATCTATCGTTCTGTGAGGGACACAAATGACTGTGAGTTGCTACAGAAAAATATCAATGCGTTGGGTGAATGGTGTGATCTTAATGGACTATCCCTCAACACAAAAAAGTGCCAAGTAATGCGCTTCCATAGAATAAAACAGCCCGTTATATTCAATTATCGTTTGAATGGTGAGTCTCTCGAGTGTGTTCAGATTATTCGCGACTTGGGGGTCACACTGGATACGACGATGAGCCTGAATGCTCATGTTAACAGCATCGCTGATAAGGCGATGCGTTTGCTCGGCTTCGTAATCAGAATTTGTAGACCATTCTCCAATCTTTATACACTCAAAGTTGTGTATGTGTCCTTGGTTAGAAGCATCCTTGAGTTTTCTTCGGTTGTCTGGAGCCCATACTATGCAGTTCATATAGCACATATAGAGCGAGTACAAAGAAAATTCTTACGGCATATCAATTTTAGACTAGGTATTCCATATGAGCGGCTAGATTATAGTTTATTGTCAGATATGATGGGCCTGTCTGATCTTTCAGACAGACGGGTCTTGTTGGATTTGTCCTTTCTCCACAAGGTCGTAAACGCGGGGATTGATTGTCCCAATATCTTGGAGCTCCTGAATTTCCACATTCCTGTCAGGTCGACTAGACAATCGATAACATTTGGTATTGTTGGCTCCAATACGAACTATGCATTAAACTCCCCAATCAATAGAATGTCTCGTTGGGCCAATGAGTTCAGTCACTTGGACATATTCAGCGATGGTCTGGTTAAGTTCAAGGCGGCGGTCAGAGAAGCATTGCAGATTCGTGGTCAAAGATAATTTTGTCATTATATTTTATTTTTATTAATGCATTTTTTTTTCTGATGTAATTTGTAGTATGAAGTGCGGCCCTGAACACTTTGTGTTGTTATATTGATATTGTCATAGTATATATATTATAAGTAAGACACCGCGCGCAGTCATTATTAATATTATGTTATTGGTAGGTACCTATGTTTGTTTTGTTTGTTGAGGCCTTTCGCCCGGGTTCGAGTGATTTTGGACCTATGTACCTATGCCTTTGTATCTAGCGCGTAGCTATGTATCTTGATGTGCAACGACGTTTTTTGAATTGTTACCTATAATTTTGTATGTACTCATTGTATTTTTATTTTTGTATTCTTTTTTATTTTATGTTGATACTATTGTGGACTACTACTCTATTTTAAGTATTTTTTTTTGTTTTTTTGTAAAAGGCCGGTTGGCCGTTGAACTGAATAAAATAAAAATAAAAATAAAATAAAAGAAAAAGAAGAAGAATTTCCCAAAAAAATCGCAGATTCATAGATATTTTATTTTGTCTTTTATATTTATTTACTATCCTTATACGGCACTTAATTTTTTTATGTCCACACTTGATCAAACGAGTTTTATGAACAAAAAAAATATAGCAATAAATTGATAATATTACAATATATTTTTTTTTTTTAATTAAAATCACTTGATCTCATTTGAAGGTCTTTAAAATAAAATAGAAAAAAAAAAATATTTCCCAAAAAATAATTTTCAAATTCATTGAAAAAAAATCTGTTAAGTATACCTACTTATTTATAAGAAAATAGGTTGTTAACCTGAAGATAAATATGAACACGAAGTTTGAATTAAGGTATCTATTTTAATTTAAAGTGCCAATTGCAATTTGAACGTAAAATGTTTTGTCTTTTGTTCGTACAATTCGTTTGATCAATAATTATCCAGATAACACATTGTATAGAGAAATATAACTAGGTACATAATTTGTAAAATGATTTCAGTATAAACTTTTATGTTATGAGTAAACAAGTCTTGCATCTACGAGCTCAAGCAAACTAATGGTAGATCTAAGAGGTAGGTCGATTGCGTCTGGTAAAATAATATCCCTACTCCGTCTGGAAATCACGGACGTACTTGTGAAAACCCCGTACGAACTTGGTTTTAACAGGTGCCGCACGGGAGAAAGTCAAGGGCCTGGATTTTTTCACGTTGTCCTTGCGAAATTCTCGTATTTACTTGTTTCTGTTGAAATTAATTATTGTCATTGGATTTTTCAAGTTTACTAGCTATTTTCCATTACATACCAGCTCTTACCTAGTATCCTATTATTTGTACTGGCTTTACTCAAAACCAAAGAAATAATGGAATTTACAACAGAAATATATTTGACTTGCATAGGTTTTTGAAATTGTACGGATGTCCAGGAAAAAACTCCATGCTCCATCATTGAAAATACCAATGATGCTGCGTTTTCATATAAACCATCTCCGTAATAGAAAGAAACAATTCCCGTACGGGATATTTTAAATTATTATAAATTGAATCATTGTTTTATTCCAGTTGCATTAGTTTAATCAATGACATACAGCATTTACATTATTTCTATTCTTACTGGAAAAAACGTAAAACAAGTAAACTTGTTTCTTTCTATGAATTACTTGAATAATTCCCTGATCCGAGAATTTCGGAAATTCCATTCTTGGGAATGGAAATAAGCAGATAAGGTGAATTGATTATTTCAATGATAATGGTTTTTTTCATAAAAGTTTATGATTTTTTCTTGTATTCTGCGGTTTTTATAAAACCATTTACTGTACGTGCCCTCATCATGACAAAATTTCTCTCAGTGTAGGTGGTTTGAGAAATAGATATTTATACATCTTTAGTTGGTTTGTTTTTTTCTTTAGGATCTTATGAATGTAATTGTCATCGTATCCATTGTTTTTAGCGATAGTCTTAATTATCCTTAGTTCTTTATCATAATTATTCTTAGTCAACGGTATTGAGATTAATCTGTGAACCATGGAATGGAATGCAGCCATTTTATGTTGTATGGGATGATGAGAGTCTGCGGGAATGATATTATCAGAATATGTGTCTTTTCTAAAAATTTCAAATATGAATTGGTTGTTTTCTATCTGTATGCGGATGTCTAAGAAATTGATGTAGTTGTTCTCGCCTATTTCGTGAGTGAATTTAATTTTGTCGTGTTGTGAATTGAAAATATTCAATAACACATTAAGTTGTCTTTTTGTTCCTTTAAAGACGAAAAATATGTCGTCTACATATCTATTGTAACAATGTATTTTGTTAATTAACGTGTTGGATGATGATTCTAATATTTGTCGTTCAAATTGATCCATAAATATGTCCGCGAGAATAGGGGACAAGGGGTTTCCCATAGGTAGGCCATTTGTTTGCTCATAGAATGAATCTTGGAAACAAAAATAATTTTGTTCGATGCACGTGTTTACAAGTTGTAGGATGTCTTCATTCAGGACACTGTCATCACATTTATTACTCAGCATTGTTTTCAAGCTTGTTATTGCCTCTTCTACTGGGATATTCGTAAACAGGCTCTTAACATCAAAGGAAACTAGCAAGCCGTTCTCAGGTGGTGTTTGTTTACATAAGTTGTTACAAAACTCAATGGAATTTTTTACGGAATATTTGGGTTTAAATCCTGTTGCTTTTATTTGGTCTCATTGGATTGTTCTCCTTGTGAATTTTTGACAGGCCATAAAGTTGGGGCGACTTGGGGTTCATAAAAAATATTCCGTAAAAAATTCCATTGAGTTTTGTAACAACTTATGTAAACAAACACCACCTGAGAACGGCTTGCTAGTTTCCTTTGATGTTAAGAGCCTGTTTACGAATATCCCAGTAGAAGAGGCAATAACAAGCTTGAAAACAATGCTGAGTAATAAATGTGATGACAGTGTCCTGAATGAAGACATCCTACAACTTGTAAACACGTGCATCGAACAAAATTATTTTTGTTTCCAAGATTCATTCTATGAGCAAACAAATGGCCTACCTATGGGAAACCCCTTGTCCCCTATTCTCGCGGACATATTTATGGATCAATTTGAACGACAAATATTAGAATCATCATCCAACACGTTAATTAACAAAATACATTGTTACAATAGATATGTAGACGACATATTTTTCGTCTTTAAAGGAACAAAAAGACAACTTAATGTGTTATTGAATATTTTCAATTCACAACACGACAAAATTAAATTCACTCACGAAATAGGCGAGAACAACTACATCAATTTCTTAGACATCCGCATACAGATAGAAAACAACCAATTCATATTTGAAATTTTTAGAAAAGACACATATTCTGATAATATCATTCCCGCAGACTCTCATCATCCCATACAACATAAAATGGCTGCATTCCATTCCATGGTTCACAGATTAATCTCAATACCGTTGACTAAGAATAATTATGATAAAGAACTAAGGATAATTAAGACTATCGCTAAAAACAATGGATACGATGACAATTACATTCATAAGATCCTAAAGAAAAAAACAAACCAACTAAAGATGTATAAATATCTATTTCTCAAACCACCTAGAGAAGAAGCTAAAAAGTGGAGAAAAATATTATTTGTGAATAAGAATACGTGTAACATATTAAATAAGTGCAAACAAATAGATTTCAAACCGGCCTTCTATACAAATAACAATATAAAAAAGTACATTTTTAATAATAAATCGAAAATAGATGCATTAGACAATAGTGGAGCCTACAAAATAAATTGTAATGACTGTGATGCCTTCTACATTGGACAATCTGGAAGAAAGATTAAAGTAAGAGCGGATGAACACTTAAAAGCAATAAAAAACTTTTCAATGAATTCGGACATGGCAGACCACGCAAGAGATCACGGACACCGATTTGATTTAAGTAGTTTTAAGATTTTAAATATAAGTGATAAAGGTAGAAAATTAGATATTTTAGAGACAATGCACATACATAATAACAATAATAATAACCTCCTGAATATTCAAATCCCGCCCGTAACATCCCCACTAGTTAAACTGTTAATAGCACCCCCGCCCAATCCCCCTCCTTCTCGAAACATAGAAAGCAACCTATCCTCTTAGTTTTTAGTTTAGTATAGTTTAGGTTACTGATGATGGACGGTAGTCCGAAAACGTTTTAACCTTATATATTCAAAATAAAAAGTAGAACATACAAAGTTTTTCTTTTTTAAAATTATTTTAAAATGTTCTACAACGTTACTCACGATAACAAATTTGAATGAATGAGTTCATTAGGTAATATAAAACAACAACAAAAAACATTGCAAAGTTTATTTGAGGTAGGCACCTGCCTAATTCTCCTACTACACTAAAATGACAATAACTACAATAGCGTAACCGCATCTCATAAATATTTCTGCAAACTATGGATTCTGAGAAAACGCGCGGAAGAAAACCGGATGTATCCGCCATGACTCACCACGGCCGGCGCTGATCGCATTATTTTTCTCGCGGAGTTCCGAGAATTTGTTTGGCTGCTGCGGTATGCGCAAAAATTATGTCTGTATAAACATTCTTACTAAATAATAATGAAAAAAACATCAGTACAGTATTCTTAAGTAAGTATATAACAAAACTATTCACTTCTAATGCAATAAAGATTAAAGACACAGTAGATTTTCGTTAATTCAAACCAAAGATACAGTTTTATTTTTTTTTGTAATCGGAACACGGTCCAACAACAGAAGATTATAGATTTTTATACAAAACTACCTTATTAAATAGGGTTCTCTTTTATAGTAGAAAAGTGAAGCCTCATTGATTGGAAAAAAGAAATGTCCGGCTCGAAGGACCAAAGTTAAATGATGATGGTTTATTATTATTGTTACAATGGAGAACAAAATCGTATCGAGTACTTTTTATAATTAAAATGTTTTATTCACAAATTCAATATAATGTCAACGCCATGAAAAATTACATATTACTATTTTCATGACAAAATAATACATACTAAAAGTCAGTAACTAGTCATGGAACTCAATTTAAAATTAGAACGATATTTAAAGGCGAGAAAGAAAAAAGAATACTGAAGAAATTTCACCCATTTATTACATATTGAAGTATTCTAAATCGTTAAATAATTATTAGATAAAAGAGCTAGAAAAAAATACTTAAGAACATCATAATTATGTTTGTGTATATTGGAAATAAATAAATAATATGGAAATTTTGCGCTGATCTTAGATGGCGGCCATTTAAAAGCTGATATACTCGAATATTCAAATGCAAATCGCAATGACTTGCTATTAGTAGGAGATATAGTTTGAAACGTTCGAAACTTGAAAAAATAACTAAAAAAAAGTGTACTGTGTTAGTCTTTTATTTGAATATTTAAAGCTAGAAAGTTGGATGTGTTCTAGCCAGGACTTATTCGGAAATAGTCGTAATAATGAGAGCTTGCTGTACCTCCATCTGTTAGGCGAGTACACAACATGTGAGCGTCGATGATTCGGCAATGTTTTCCAGTGAATTGAATCGATCGTGGCGGGTGTGGGAGGAAGTATGGAAACACTGCGATACACGCGCATTCCACAAATATTTCGTTCCATCATCGCTGTTTTATAATAATGTTTCATAGATAATAATCTACGGTGCCCACACACAAACCGATCATTAGGTACTACAATAGTCTATGGTCGATGAGTTCATTATCTATATATCAGTTTTTAAGCAATTGAATTTCAAAAATGGAATATTCCTACATGAAATAACGGTTCGATTAATACAACCAATGTCAAGGATAAAATGCGCGGGTACTTGTTTTTGATGAGCAATAATGGACCAACAGAATTGTCAAAAAACATACTTCTATCTATGTAGGTGCCTATACTTCGGAGAGCTTTGAAAATTTATGTACCTAACGCTTTCTATAAAATAAATGATCAATTTTCGGTACAGAGGTGTCAATATGTACACAGGTATTGATTTCCAAAGACAATTTCATTCAGTCAAACGTATGTAATGAATTATGTACAAAACAAATTTAATTCAAAAGTGAAGCCCAAATATAAATATCTACCGTTTTGACAGTTTGGTTGGCAAAAAGTGATTTATGTTTTTAGTGGAGTGTAGTATAATAATTTACTTTATTCTTTTTAAGTAATTCGGACTTCAATTGCATTCAATTTTTCAAAATAATTTGTAAATTTACCAACGAATCTCTCTCCAAATTCCTTTTTGCCAACCAATCTGTCAAAAGTGCCGGTTAATGAGGCTTCACTTTTTTGGATTGAAAAGATATATTAGGAGTACTCCATCTATGTATTTAGTTAAATACTCATATTTAAAAATCTATGTTCAAACGGGCTCATTATTTTTTCGAAGTAGAATGTCAACCCTTTTAACAAAAATATTCAAAATGAAATAAGAAAAGAAACCGATCCTGAGACTTAAAATTCGCAAGGCTAACATCCAAATTACTAGACCACTAATCTATCGACATCTTAAAGAAGTTATAAATCTCCTGGTTTTTTAAAATGCCAGGGTAAAAAATCCAAGAACAAATGCATGGGATGTTCCTTGGCCGAAGAGTGCCCAGTTCTTCCTCTTATCCAGGTCCTGAAAATACTATACATCCTCTCATTCTTTTACAGCAGAACTGATACCGTTATTGCCTGCCTATGTTTTTAAATGGCACTGTAAAAGGAGAAGCAATAAGTAAATAGAAAAATTCTACGTAAAATGAAAATATGGTTTCGCATCGGAAGGAAGTTAAACATAAGCACATGTCTATAAAATTATATACCTACATATATTACAGCTAGGTACGTATGTTTACGAGCAGTTTAAGTTTTAGTGCAGAGTTTTAGTTCTTGTTCGCTGTTGTTTGCCGAGTGTCAACATAACGATAAATAAAGAATAATTCTTATCTCCAGCTCTATGATCGTTTGGTTAATGCACTAGCTCACAAAATAAGTCATTCGTTCGAAGAGCCACTACTGATCTTAGAGAATGCAGACTACTCGCATCTAGATACAGATTGTAAGCTACATACGTAGGATGCGAACATGAAATTCGCTATCCTCTAAGCGAAATCTACAGTCCAAGGTGTCTGCTAGTCTAAATTCAGCCGAAGCCCTTGTTAGGATCTATAATATTGTAAGCAGGTTTCTGAAAACGATAAGAAAGGAAATAAAACGGCATCTGATATAAAAGACACATAGATATTTAAAAGAATTGTGGCATCCACACTTATAGCAGCGGTTAAACAATTTTTTGACACATGATACGAAGATCGAAAGCCTTTAAAAATCAATCAGATAACGAGTACCTGAATATGTTCGATGATTGCTTACCTACTGTATTGATTTTAACACGTAGGTACACTTTGAGACAACATAAATAATGTGAAGTTTTGAGTAAATCATTTATATAATAGGAAGTTATGCGTAAAATAAAAAATATCACTATATATCGGGTGTTAAATAATTATATATGTTAGCAGTCTCCAAGCGTCACAATATTGATTGTGTATGCACAGATAAAAGTATTATTGGAATCATACCAACACCTGTGCTCATACCGGGTTATAGAGTTGGAATTCCCCTAATCTAATTGATGCGTGGCAGACTGGCAGAGACATTGTGTTGTGTGTGGTGTTTCTAAGTGAAAATATTTACGGGAGTATTATTGGAGTGATCTCATTGCCTCCCTAAAGGTATAGTTCTAGAGGAGCTGTATTGGGATTACACTAACTTTTCAGACAACGTTTGTGTTCAGATAAGTGTCCGTTTACACCGAACGAACATAGAGCTGAATCTAGAAACAGAGCATACTTTCTTTTATGGTGGATATTGAACACCATGGAAACAATAACAAGCAAGAACTAATCACAGAATTCTATACAATAACCTTGAATCCCGACTCGCGTTCAAAAGTGAAGCCGAAATATTGCAACTTTTGACAGTTTGGTTCCCAAAAGAACGTGTATATTTATTCAGTTTTTTTTTCTTGTGTTTTTTACAACAAAACGTATTTTTACGTTGAAATTTGATCATTTTTAAGTTTCTTTATAAATAATGTTAACATCATTTCAAAATTGCCGGTCAATGCGGATTCACTTTTTTACTATGAAAAGATTTAGGAGTACCTACTCCATTTAGGTGGTTGTATCCAAAGTTATGGTTCTATCTCGTTGTTGTTTCCATGTTGTGTCTATACGAGCGATCAAAATTATAGTTTATTTTAGGTCTGGATCTATGTTCGTTTGGTGTAAACGCACCCTAATAAACAAAGCATACATTCGCACCTCAAGGCATACATTCGCATCTCAAGCCATACATTCGCATCTCAAGGCATACATTCGCATCTCAAGCCATACATTCACATCTCAAGGCATACATTCGCATCTCAAGCCATACATTCGCATCTCAAGGCATAGGTACATTAAACATGGACAAAACTTATTAAATATCTCACAAGTCAATGAAAAAAATCGAACACAATTCTTGTAATGTTTCCAACAAAAAGTATTTTTTTAGTATTTCAAAATTTGACGATTAATGCAAAAACCCCTTCGACCTTGTACGAAACACTCAAAGAAAATGAAAATTAACTTAACTAGAGATAAAAGGTAAGAAGTTGGTAGAATGAGGAGTTAGTTAGTTATTGATCGAGTTAGCTCCCAATGTTGGCATCTTACCAAACAATTCTCGGGAATGGTAAATCGAGTAGCCATTTTTTTTCAATAATGTTTTCAAAGTCTCACACCAAATAAGAGTGTCAAAATTTTGGCAAACAATCTACCGAAATTACTCCTTAAATTTCCCAAGCTAATATAATAGTAGGTTAGCTTCTTATTATACGCTACGAATTCCCGGTAAAATTTGACAACTTTTTGGCGCCACAGCTGATATTCAAATGTCGAGCGAAAGTATTCGATAATTAATTAATTAATTTTTCTTTGAAATATATTTTACAGTGTTGCCAGTTTCTAGTCAAATTTTCATGGAAGTCGTTAAAACGAATAATTTAATAATTATTCAAATAACCTTTTGGCGCCACATCAGGTGAAAGAATTAACAGTTGTTGTAATGTCTTTATGAATATTGAATTCGAATTTGTTTAATCATAAATTAATTACCTATATAATCAATGTGTTGTGGTTGGTCCGAGGTGGTTGATAGACGAGCGGTTACGACGCCGCCTTTCGCACTATTTCGTGCGGAGGTCGTGGGTTCGAATCCCGGCCGTGTCGACCATTTTCCGCTTTCACGACACAAGCATTTGCTTAGTGTGAAAGATGTCGAAAGTGTATTTGTGTTCACTTCGAGTGAGCACAGATTCATATATAAAAAAAAATGTAATTCCGATCGATGCATCTGTTTTTAAAGATCTCACCAACTATCAAACAACTGACAAGATGTCAAATGACAATTAAAATTCAAAAATAGAAATATCACATTTATTTTCCTAGTCTCATTCCACTCGATGTCCCACAGTCTTTCCACAATATATTCTTTGTAGATTTTTTTAAATTCATCAAATAAGTGGATGGTTTACACATATTGCGAAATGATAATTGTTATAAAAGAGGTCACAATTATTGCTAAACAAACAATTAATGATGTTTAGATTAAATTATTGTAGAGTAAACATATTTTTTGAAATTAATTACCTACTAAATAAAAAAAAAACACTTTCCAATAAAAAGATGTGAGTATTATAGCTGGCAAAATTTAAAGTCTTAGACCAGCGATTCTCAAACATAATGAAGGGCCTTAGACCTATTCCACACATATTATGCTATTCCTTTCTCTTAGGTTTTGTTTCAAGCAAATCAGATTGGCACATCATAATCTTATAATATACTAGTGGTCTGCCCCAGCTTCGCACGGGTAGATAGGTATTTTAAAAAAATAATTCAGTTTTCTTATGATCTTTATAGATCCCTAACTTTATCAAAATATCTTTGTTTAATGGAATAATGTAGCATAATGGTCCCCTCCCGTCCGGCTCGTACCCCAGTGACGCCTACATATTATATCTCTGCCGCATTTCAATTATTTTTTTTAAATAAAAGAACACTTATTAAAGGCATTTTTTTTTATTATTTAAAAAATATATACAAGTACAAAACATATAGGTACATTAACAAACATATCAAATGAAAAAGTCAATTTTATATGCCCCATTTGAAGTTAGAAACTTGTGTATGGGGCAATTAAAAAAAAACTTAAATGGTTAGAGCTATTATTTACAAACAAATTTACAGCAAATTAGAATAAAATAGGTGAAATCATATATATAAGCAATTTACAATTATTCCTTACACACATACCGATAATAAGTAAAATTTTTTTTTTTTTTTTAATAGGCATAATTATAAATGTAATAGTAGACATAATATTATGATGGCGCGACACTTTTTGTAAATATCGATGTCTTCTACAAAGTCGTAGTACATTATTTTATTCTATCATCAATAGTTTTCACAGCGCACGCGATGTAAAGAATATTTTAGGTAATTTTTTTGTACACCTTGGGTTACATTATTGGAGTTTTAGTAAGGATCCCAAATATTTTTGAAAAATAAATATAGCCCATGTTCACCGGGGATAGTGTAGCTTCCCAAAAGTGAAAGAATTTTTCAAATCGGTTCAGTAGTTTTGAAGCGTATTCAATGCAAACAAACAAAACAAAATCAAATCTTTCCTCTTTATATTATTAGTATAGAAAAGACAGTCGGGTTAGTGCAACAGTTATTATGTAAGTTATAACTCTTTCACCGCCTGCAATAAAATAATGAAAGCGCGAAAGAGACAGTGTAAACTTGACGTTTAGTGTCATTATGCGTAGCTTGGGTACCATAATAAACAAGACGCTCTCTGAAATAAAATGTATGAACTTAGTAAAAAGGACACTATTCAATAATTGAAGTGTTTGTGTATTCAGGTAGTGAAGGTTCATTTTAACAGATTAAAAGGACATAGTTGAGCATAATACAACTTCGTCGTATTAATCTGTCAGTAAAAACGTTAAATTCACAAAATTACATATGTTAATGTAACAACTAATGACTCCAACAATTCATTACTGATATTCGATTTTTAAATGGAACAAACCACTACGGGCTTACGACCGTCTTCTACTGTTATTTCGAAGGCTGGCTTAGTGTGATCACTTTACGTTAACAACGTTCGCCATTATGTCTCCAAAACTCCTAATCATGAGAATTCTCAACATGTCGAAAAATCTCATGTCATTGTATACAATAAGTAGATATTTAATAATAATTAATGAAATATAGAGACAAAAGTTGGAAATTATTGAGAACAAGAGATTACCTACATATTTTAGAAAAAATAACATATTTTTTTAGATAAAAATTAACATGTTTTAGAAAGAGAAAAAATTACATATCATGTTGAAAATTAGATTTTTCTTTGTATAAAAACCCTTCAATTGGGGATTCGCTTTTCTAGAAAACCATTGAATAAGAAAAATAACAAGTCAAGATTAAAATTAATACATTCAGTTTAAATGAAGTGTCATAATTTACTAGAAAAACCCCTCTATAATATAATATTACCAATACGATAAATTAATTATTGTTTTTGATAAGAAATTGACTCCTACTTCATAATAAAAATGGTTATCAGCGGATATGGGCTCGGAGTGTTTGCACAAGATTATCTTTATACTGAAAACATCTTTTGCAGATAATGTTATCCATAGCTCAAATTGGATGACTGTTATTAAGACGATTCTATGTATGCACATAATCGATGTTAAGATACTACTTAACAATGCCTACTGAACATGCATTGTAAACTCAAGGTCAATTACCTATTTGTTCAAAATTTAATATCTCATTCCAGACAGATGTTGTCCCGTGGACCTAACTATGAATATTGAATTCCAATTTGTATTGTGATAAATTAATTACCTTTTAACCAATGCATCTGTTTTAAACCATACATTTTCCATCCGCATTCTGTCAATCGCAGCAACTATCAAACAACTGACAATCTCTGTCAAACGCTAATTTAATTTTAAAATTAGAATTCAATTATATTTTATAAAAACAAAACTCTAAGATGGTTACCTACTTTAAGTCTTCTTATTTTTCAAATTTTCAAAGTAACTTTCTTAATTTTTTCTTTCATTAAAGTGCATATTTATACCAAATGAACAAACACCCAGAGCTTGAAAATAGAGTACATTATTTTTCTAATCGTTGATGTGGTCACCAAACAAATACTAACAAGAAAGAACTGTCATCGCCTACTACTAAGTTGTTGTTTCCATGGTGTCCTGGAGTATCAACCATTAGGAAAATATACGCTGTTTTCAAGCTCTGGGTGTTTGTTCATTTGGTATAAATGCACCATAAGAAATTTCTCCAGACAATAGCAAACACGATAAAAAAAAGAATAAGCCTAATTGGTCCAGCCGTGATGCGATAACAATGGAAAATGGGGCTTCATTTTTATATATTGAGATACTAGCAGAAACCCTTCTTGCGTTGATTGAGATAGTCTTCTACTATTCATATTACAACCATACTTCAGTATTATATTTTTATAAAAATTGCTCTCTCACACTTTTAAGAATTTTGTAAAAGTTTCATTAATTGGATCCACGTGGTAAACTGCCTGATGAGGTCAAATGCTCCACAGATGGCAGATGCGTGAATCCCCTGCCTGTGACTGTGGAGAACCTATACAGAGCATCCAACATATCATGGAGACTTGTCCCCTGAGAGCGTTCCCTGGCACATACAATGAAATACACAATACCACTCCTAATGCCTTGCAATGGCTTAATAATTGGATGTTGCTCTTTAGTGTGTCTCCTGGATGCAGCAGTCAAATCTTTGCTTTTTTTCATAGTTTTTCTTGGTAGACGATGCCAAACCATAATAATAAATAATCTTTCTTTAGAGGAAATACTGTTAAATGTAATATGCACAGTATTGCTTTTATTATACATGATTTATAGATAATTTTTTATACCACTAGACATAAACCGGCATCTTGTAAAACTACATTTGCTAATATGTTCGACTTAATTGTATTTTAAAATGCGCTGGTAAAACATATCATACGCAATTTATTACATAGATGTCAACACATGTTTGTTTTAAGGAAAAGAGTTCGGGAGATTGTGTTTTTCCATGAATCAACACCCCACCGGATTAAGACCGATGCCAAGATTTGATTAAAGTGTCATTGGATCTGTTAAAAATGAGACCAACAAGAAGTGATAGGTACTGTAAACTGATGTTGGATCTTTTACTCACTGAACGAGAATAGATGCTCCTACAAGAATCGGGATGTTCGATGAGTCACTAACTACAGCCATCACACTTAACTATTCAACTCTTTCTTATTTTATATACGTTAACGTTATGTGATAGATAATTAATTTTTTTATTGAGTCAAACAAACATTCTGAATATTTTTATTTATTTGTTTATTCATTAATGGCAAGTTGCCTTTTTTATAAAGTGAACACAAATATACACAATTGACATATTTCACATAAAGCAATGCTTGTATTGTGAAAGGGAAATGTGGTGGGTACAGGGAATCGAACCCGTGAACTCCATTCGGGAACTGACCATCCATAGATTTTAAAAATAAAAGGCAAATAAACAAAAAGCACCAATAGCTTTAATTAATTTATTTTCACAATATGTTGTTCCTTCGAAGCAGAGCTGAGGTATTTGGACATGGTGAGTGATTTGAACAATTAAAAAATGTCAGTCTTGTAAGAGTATCCATATAGCACTAAAAGCACTGAATAGAATAGTTGTTAATTTTTTATTCGCTGTATTATTTTATGATTTTTTTTTAAATCACCCAAGTTTTAATATGATTTTATTGTAATTATGGCATTTTACCAATAGGTACCTACTTCATTTTTTCTCTAGTTTTAGTTTTGACCAACAATAAGTTTATTTGATATAATGAATTCATAAAACTCAAAATGTTTATCAATCAGATATTTCTATTGAAAATAATTCTCTATGACCTTCGATCAAACTTTATGAAAAATATTTGGAAGATTACGAAAGATGTCACAGTTTTTCTTGTTTGATTCCCATACAGCTACAGGTTTTAAAATACACTTAACAAAAAGTTTCGACAGAAATACGTATCTATACTAAAATATGAATTTCCTGGTTACAAAGAACGTTATAGATGGTGCTAGAGTTAAATTAAAATCGACCACAAAAATTAATAAGGAGTAAACCGCATTCATAAAAAGTTTACGAGCATATAATAATATTATATTATACAGAAGTAATTATTATAAACAACCAATGAAAACTAACCTAAGATGACATAAATACAATATAATCGCAATTATATATGTTATAGATGTTTGAAAAGGCAGAAATATACATAAAGTAAGCAATAAATACGTCAACAAAAAACAAAGTAAAAATAAACACTCAAAACTTTTCACTTTTCAGAAAGTTTTGACAGTTGGTGACACAAAAAATCCACAACTGTCAACTAAAAATTAACAAAACAATTAAGATAACTTTACTCTTATTTATCCTGATTCTTAAATGTAAATGCATTATAATAAGTTGAATGTAGTTTTGCAATGGAATAGTTGTGTTTATTTACTATATTCCATTATTACATAAACAATAACAAAATGTTTTCTGTATTGAGGTTATGGTTTGACGAATGTCATAACAATTTTATATGATAAAATGTACTCACGTTCAGCGTCGACGTTGTCATTCTCGGATTATGGGATAAAGATCCAAGGAAATCATTCCCAGAAGACATTTGAGAAGATTGGCTATCGCTGGACATGTCGTCCGAATCATTGGAATGCGGTTCATGAACTTCGTATTTCATTTTTGTTTGATTTTTATTTTCTTTAAATATTTTGATAAAAACAACGCACTGTTTCAACAATTATTATTAGATAAGAATCACATACGAAAACCACTAAATCTTATTGACACTCTCTGTTTTGTTTTTATTCCGAAAACTCGTCGATTTCACAATTTTCACGTTTTCCAGGAAACTACCTACCCATACCCCTTACAAAAACTCAATTTATGGCGATGACTCATACAACAGTGACGAATACAACGTTGGGGATGCCCTTCCAAGAAAAATGCTCTATACTCAATTCAAAGAACGTCGTATAAACCACCTGTTAGTTGCACTAGCAACACCTCGGCGAATTAATTTTACATAGGCCCTTTTGGCTATTGCACGTTTTGCGCAAATACGGAGGGTGATCTCACATTCTATTTATAGACGAATGTCGTCATATTGGACCAATCAGAGAGTAGAATTGAATAACGTCATTTCAATATAAACCAATTGGATTACAGAATGTCTAGTCGACGACTAGTTGGACATCTATTGGAATTTTCTAGAACGTATTTGAATTGTATTATGAGAAAATTATTCTTTCACGATGGAGTGAGTTTTAGTTTGTTTGGAAAGGAATAATAATTTATTTCCGATATTGAAATTAACGAGAAACTAATTGTATTAAATATTACTAATAATATTTATATTAATAAGAAGTTTTATTATTGTAGGATTTCATTCAGATTCCAGTTAGATTTATTATTATCAAAAGAATATAAGATAAGGCTTATCAAGAAAATTGTACAAAGTAAACCTAAAATCTTGTGTTTGAAAGTCTTGAATATAAATTCAGCTACATGAGTAATTTGTTTAAATAGACTTAACTCTGTAATTTAGCACAATATCAGTTATATTTATATTTAAAATTTAGTAATCTCACTTAATCAAATTCAGGGTTGCCAGGTTTATTTTAAAATATACCGAACCAGTGTTCGCGCTTGCTATCCGGAAAGATGAAAGTTCCCAAAAAAAAAGGTTATTCCCAAAATTTCCTACCCCGAAACTTTCAAGTTTTTCTCTAAAAAAAAAAGCCATTCTCCAAGGTCCGGAAAATTATGAATTCAATTAGACAAAATCATTCCGAAAATTCAATTAGACAAAATCATTCCGAACACTCTATAGTTCGGTATTTTTTTCATACCGAACACCTGGCAACCCTGATCAAATTGTAAGACCAATGTTGAAAAGGTTTTGTTAGGAACTTGAGATTGAATCAAATTCTTTAAGTACTAATGTAGCATTGATATCAAATAGAAAGTTGTCCTATATTGCTCCAGAAACTCAATAATAACCATATAGAACCAATTGATGTCAATCGTTAAATCCATTATAAAAGGTAATTTTTATACAAATTTGAACCACTACAGGCTGACAACTGTCTTGTACCGCTATTTTGAAAGATGGATTAATGTAATCACTTTTATGTTAACATGCAATGCTCGCCATTTAAGTAGTCAAATTTGTTGTAATCGTAGGATTTTTTACATGTTCAACGTGTTGAAATATCATTAAACATAAAAAATTCGTATATGTGTGATCTAGTCCTGCAAAACAGCATAATATAACTCAATTTTCTTATAAAAACTTGGTTGTTTAAAAGGACTGTCACAGAATACTTGGTTAAATTCTTCCGCCTACTAAATATTTGCATTTAATTTTTACGGCATAAGGTGTAAGTATGTATAATAATACATACTTACATAGGGGTATACCTGTTTCTTTTATGGTGATGAATATGTTGACTTCCTCTTTTTCAGTAAAGTACTCTGACCTGCTGTGATGTAGAGACAAGCCGAAGACATAAAATACCTCTAGATTAGCATAAAGCTTAACCTCTCTGTGAGGGGATTAAGGAAAAATAATAGTGTAAGGCAGGGTGGATTAATTCAACTTTGAGATAGAAAAAAATAAAAAATTGCATCTCGTAGAGAGTGTCCTCTAGAATAAATGTTTGTAAGGAACCAACTCCGTAAAATTAATAATAAAGGAGTTATGTAACAAAAACAATGTGGTTTGCAATAGCAGCAGACGGTTAGGTACACGGTATGTATACTCACTGGTAGTCACGTGATATTTTCGTTATATTATATCGGCTTTTTAAGGAGGGCAAACAAAGTATTTGTTTTGATGTTTATTGGAAAACAATTGATGTATAAAATTGTAATAATTATTCAAAGAAATAAAGGTATATTATTATTATTATATTATTATTATTTTGTTTAGGCGGTACATAAGTACTAAATCCGCCCATCATTAGATTTCTTTCTCTTGATTGGCAAAGGACATCCGAGAGAATCGACCAATAACAAAATTTAGAAATATGGCGGGAATAGCAAAGTAGTAGAGGATCAAACACACCGGTATGTTGGTACGGCTCGAGAGGTTAAGGGTGAATAACACATAGAACGCTAATTCCGATAGGCGCAAAGAATGTTTCTATGCATTTGAATAGGGATACGCACAGCAAAAGCAGGAATGCGCTTTCCGGCATGCCAATTTAAATGCATTGAAACCATAGACAACATTCTCTGCAGTGATCGGCGCCGGTCTAAGAATTCAGCAAAAAACCTGTCATTATATTAGGAAGTGTTTGGTAGCCTGGTGGTTACAAGGCCAGCTTTCATAATGTTTCGTACAGAGGTCATGTGTTCGATTCCTGGTGCCAAACATCTTCCTCTTTCACGACACACGCTTTAAGTAGCTTACTGTGAAAGAGTCAAAGAGTGTATTTGTGTTCACTTTGAGTGAGCACAGATTCATTCAAAGGCAACTCAGAAACATAATAGGAAAGACGGGATTAAGTAAATCAAAGAACAATCTGATATAAATAAGTATTTAATTTCATACAAAACGTTTGTTTCTTATATATAATCAAATTATGCATGTTTTGATGATACAAATTTACAATGTAATGGATGACATTTATAAAACGCAGCAAAGTGTTATGCTTTGGAAAAAAAATCTTCAATCAAATATACAAATTAATTATAAATAAAAAATT
Source organism: Mystacides longicornis (assembly GCA_963576905.1). Lineage (NCBI taxonomy): Eukaryota > Metazoa > Arthropoda > Insecta > Trichoptera > Leptoceridae > Mystacides > Mystacides longicornis. The sequence goes on along the minus strand of OY756439.1, from coordinate 4,357,927 downwards.
TAATTCTTATCTAAAACAAACATTATTTTGTTTTTTAACTCAAAATAACAATTTTATGTTTTTTTCTTATAAAGAAAAACAATAATCATAAAATAACAACATTTAATCTCTTACATTCTTAAAAATATTTTTTTGTAAGCCTAAAATGTATCTTACCTAATACTTACAAAAACTAGATTTTTTATTTGTTTGGAAGTTGTTTAAAAATTCTGGAATGTTTTCATTCTATTATAATGTAATTGGGCTGTTTGTCTGTAACTCAATACAATGAAACAACAACAAAATTTTTCATACATTTGAATCAAAATTATGTAAAAAAAACTACTATGGGAAATATTATTCATACTTAATAACTGCACTACAATACTCGCGAAGTTGATTGAAGATAGGCGAATACGATAGTGTGGAGAGGCACTTGGCTCAACCTCGGCTCGCCTCGGGCGACATCCGTTTGTTGTCGGTTTTTGCTGCCACTTGAACATTACCCATGACGCGTTGCGTACGAGCGCTGGCGGACAACTGAGTTCCTCGCGGAGTAGAACGAGTGTGTGGCGACGTACTTCGGTCAACTTTCCCGAATACTTCGTCGAGGAACTTCGCGAGTAGTGTAGTGCAGGTATAAGAGTATTATTGTCGGTAAGACGATGGTTTCTATGGGTTCACGGGAAATATTATATCAAAGAACTCTGTGATATTCAATCATAGGTTCCATCATACAACGGGAAGAAATGTTAAATTATCGGCAGTTCTCAGCGTAGTGAAATAATATTCAAAAAGACTCTTTTAATGGAATATACCTAATTGTAATGTAACTAATTTATAGGACAATCACACAATTTTCTAAGCCTATAATTTGACAGGTTTTGCTGTTAAAATAATTGACAAAAATCACCTTCATAAAAATTGGTGGATGTTCTAAAATGTAAAAAATTGGTTTTAAATTATATTAGGTACTTTAACACTTATAATATTCCCAAAAAGGAGGAAGAGGATCTATTGAAAAATGTGTTTATATGATAATTTGTATGAAGAAAATAAATACTCATGATTTTATAATGATTAACAGTGAATTGAAAATGTATACAATTTCGAAATGGTAGACGATTTCACCTATCTGGGGTCCAACATAAATAAGGAAAATGAAGACCATATTGAAATCAAAAGGAGAATTTGTCTCGGGAATAAAACATTCTTCTCCCAACTACCGGTACTCAAATCTAAAAGTGTCCACAGAAAAACCAAACTCATCCTATATAAAACAATCACCAGAACAGTGGTATCATATGGGTCTGAGGCATGGACACTCACTGCCAAATTTGCAGAATTGCTGGATGTATTTGAGAGAAGAGTTCTGCGAAGAATCCTGGGACCAGTGTGCGATGGAGAAGAATGAGATATAATGAAGAACTATATAATATCTACAAGGCCCCAACACTCTCTACACATGTTAGATTGAACAGGCTTAGATGGGCGGGACATTTGCAGAGGATGCCATCGACACGCACACCAAAAAGAACACTGTAAGGACAGCCAGATGGGAGAAGAAGAGTTGGCAGGCCTAGACTGCGGTGGGAGGATTAGGTCGGGAGAGATGCTGCACACATACTGAATATCCCCAGTTGAAAGACTGCAGCAGAAAAGGTTGGAGGCAAAGTTTACTGGAGGCCAAGACTCGATATGGGTTGTAGAGCCATCGGAAAGAACGTGAATTGAACTATTGGATGACAAAAAAAATTGTTGAGACCAATTTATGGACAGAAATTTAACCTAATGGCAATCAAAATTATAACTATCAATGGCAAGCAAAATATACTTACTTACTACTTAATTAATATACAATAGAATTATTGGTCCCTTGGTATATAAAATGTTTAAAAATCAGAGAAATATAATATAAATAATTCAAATTCAAATATTTTTATTAAGGAAATAAAAAACATTAAAAAAATACATTCACAATAATAAATTTATACATTTTTTTTTAATATATTCTTTACCCCCAAAATTGAGCAGAGCTCGTGCTTTATAATATATCAAAAAGTTTAATCTATAATATAAAAGAAAGTCGGGTTAGTTCAAACACTTATAACTCGAGATCGGCTTAACAACTTCTTCCGATGTTTGATTTATTGGATTCTTCTCCGCTCCGGATAATAGAATAACTATGAAAAAGTTGAAAAATGCATAAGAAATAATATATAAGTTAGTATGGAACGGATTTCCTGCGACGCCAACGCCATCTATGAAAAATTCTATAGCAACAAAATTATTGTTAACCTGACAACATTAAAAATATTGGTACGCAGATTTATGATGGAATTTTTTTTGAGCTTTCAAAAATAATTTTCAAACTTATTTTAAACGTATTTTTGTATAAATTACAAATTTGAAATCAAAATCATAGTAAGGACTACAGGACAACGTCTGTCGGGAAAGCTAGTTAAGTATAAAAAGAAACTGTTTTACGTAGCATTCAAGGTGAATTGGAGAATAATAGGTGGTAAATATTTCACAAAGACAGTTTAAGATCTCAAGACATTCAAGACCAATGGAGACATTGATCTTAGAGCACCAAGACGAGATCCGACCAAAATGTCAGAATACAGAAAAGGAACAGCTGTATCTGACCATAGAGGAAATTCCAGAGATTTGTATTCGACTTGGAATGAATAAGGCATACATTGGCAATCTTAGTCATAAATGGACCACGATAATGCAATGGTTTTGTAGAAAAACGGATACCCAATTGAACGGCCGTTTTACACAGAAAAACCGAAGTTTCAATATTAGGTACTAAGTAAAATTAATAATATAACACTTTTCTATACAAAGGTGTCAGTCAACCAGTCCCATCCAATCTGAGGCAGGCCAACCCCGGGTAGAAATTTCAAGTGAAAAAATACTTAGAAATAATAAGTGAGTAATCAACGGTTTTTCGAAAATCCCTTAAAAAAAAAATTAACATTTGTTATTTGCTTTTCCGCTTGTTATAACAATGAAACATCAAGATGGAAAGAGGCGAGAACAGTTCGAATTAACATAGAGAATATGACATAAATTTTTGACATTTTTATTCCCAATGCAGCTTCAACTACATAGTACCTACATATTTTTTAATTCAATGATAACAAGATTTTTTATTTATGTACATTTTTATTTGACCTAAAAGAAATACATTTTTGGAGATCCAGACTGAAAAAAAATATTTTGTCTGAATATAATTTTATACACTTACATAATTTTACAAAACATTATATACCTACTTAACTTTAATATTCAAAGGTTATAAAAAAATATGACTATTCAACTCCTAATAGCTACCAAAAGATGTAAGTTATATTTAATTTAAGTGATTGTGAGTAAGGTTAAGGTATTATAACCTGATTTTTTTACAAAAATATAATGATCAATCAGTCTAAGTAAAATCACTTATGTATTGATTCATGAAATATAGAATAAATAAGGAGCAAAATACTTGTCTTGGTCAACAACATACGTTATTTAAACAAAACGCGTGATTTCATTCACAAATACCAAAATTATGTACAAATTCATTTCACAGATAAACTATTGAAAAATTATCATCTATGAATTCATTTCACAGATAAACTATAGATGAAAAATATATCTATGAGTTCAATTCACAGATAAACCGTTGAAAAATTATTATCTATGAATTCATTTCACAGATAAACTATAGATAATAAAACATATCTATGAGTTCGTTTCACAGATAAACCATAAATAAAAAATATTATCTATGAATTTGTTTCACAGATAAACCATACATAAAAAATATTATCTTTTCTCCAGCCCTGCACTCGTTCTCGAGTGATTCAGCATAACATTATCTTCAAATTCATTTCACAGACAAAAATATTATGTTTGAATTCAATACATAAATAACATTTTCATTTTCAAAATAACAAGTGGCTTAAATCAAACTATTTTAATCATTAACAAAATGAGAATATAACTTAATTATTCAGAATCACTGCTAGTCCATGGACGAAGATGAAGGAACTACTTCAAACAACGCCTGCGTTATTATGGTTATTTTATCTGAAATATTAAAATATATATTAATATAAATTTAAACTGTACTTTTTCAATGCTATATTTTGGGTTTGATAATTTCTGAGTGGCTATTACACATTCGTGATGTATTTTGAAAGTACTACGTTGAAATTCCTGTTGTTGGCATACAACTAGCTACAGAATAATACGTCGTCAACATTCAATGGGTAATGCACTGGTTTTCTAAGGAGCACTGCGTTGTCTGACAAGATGGCAGTCTTTCAAAATGACGAGAATGTTTATAGTTACTACAGTAACCACATTAACAATGTTCTAAACTGACAAAATTCACCTCTGTATAAAGCGGTACCGTATTCCTAGGAAAACAGAGCATTAGTGAAAGCAACTATCTTTTTCTTTACCCCTTCAACCAGGATATAATCATTATTGCATATTTAAAATGATGTATGTGCCATTTTTTTTCAAAATTTAATGAAGATGAAAATCACTATTCAATTCAGATTCATTTTTTAATGCTGTACTCCGTAAGTACCAACCTCTGTAGCCTAGATGTATAGACGTGGGTTCGATTCCCGGTTGGGTCAGAGTTTTTCTAAGAGTTTTTCACTAGAAATTTCTCAGATTCAACAGGACCGGTTGACTGGAAAAAATTGCTTCAGGCAATAAGTTCCGCCGGCTACACCAAGTGTTAATTTATTTATATTTTATTTCCTTAAATTTTGAAAAAACTTGTCATATTTATTTATTTATTTTCGGTTTTTTCTTTCATCAGCCGGCATTACAGTATTCACCTATGCACCGGCATATGCATCATTTTAAATGTGCAGCGATGTAAATAATAATGTCCTAAACTTACCCATGATTCTTGGTTTTCTCTTGAAGTAAATGAAGTATGTGTAGACTAGGACTCCCACTAGAATAAATGCAATGGCAAACAGGTACTTGATGGACGGATCCGTGATGATAGGGACCACAGTTAAGAATATGGAGAGACCGAGGATGAAATACGGTATGACAATTGGTACTCTGTATGGTCGAGGTAAGTCCGGTTGTGTTTTCCTTAATACCAATAGTGCAATCATGGCACCACCGTAAAACGTCCAAATCAAGAACGAAGCGAAATCAATCAGTTCCATTATGTTCCCCACTAGTATGAACATAAAAGCTATCAAACCCTGAAAGAAATACATAACATAATTATTATTTATTTAATATCTATATATTATTACATGAAGGAAAAATTTATGACTATTTTTACGAAAATTGCGCGGAATTAAATTTCCAACATTTATTGTTTAAAAGTTTTCCCGACAGATGTTCTTCTGTGTTCTTAACTATGAATATTGAATTTGAATTTGTATGGTGATGAATTAATTATCATTTGACCAATGTAATTCCGACCGATGTGTCTGTTTTGAATCATGTATATTCCATCCGCATTCTGTCAATTGCACCAACTATCTAACAATTGACAGTTTCTGTCAAAATTTCAAAATTAGAATAAAAATTATATGGTAAAAAGTACTAATAAGATTGCATACATAGAGTTTTCTTTAATTTTCTAATTTTCCACGCAACTTTCATAATTTTTTCTTTCATAAACCTTGTGATAAACATGTCAAAAAAAAATTTGCAAAATCGGTCCAGCCGTTTAGGCGTGATGCGATGACCACGCATTTTGATATTCAAATGGAAGGTGGAGCGGGAAATGACGTGATATTCTAACTCATTGTAGGTATGATCCAAATTACCTAATTATTATTAATTACAACCTTAATAATGTTCAAACTTATAATTTAAATAAGTTATGCTCAAACTGGTCGACCACTAGTGTATATAAAAAAGGAGCCCTACTTTCTACGGTCATTAGTCTGGACTAATTTCGCTAATTCTTTTTTTGTCGTGTTTGTTCTAATCTAATGTATGAAAAAAAATAAGAAAAATGCGCAGCACATTAGAAATTTTAAAACAACTTAAATTAAATAAGCTTCTTAGTGCTTTTTACAATATAATTTTATTCTGAATTGGAAATCAAATTCGTGTTTGACAGAAACTATCAGTTGGTTGATAATTGGTGCAATTGAGAGAATGCGGATGGAAAGCAAATGGTGTAAAACAGACGAATTACATTCGTTAAAAGGTAATTAATTTATCTTTATACAAATGGAAATCAATATTCATAGTTGTGTAGGACTACAGAACAACGTCTGTCGGGAAAGCTAGTTATAGAAGAAGATATTTACCTGGAAGGCCACAGACGCTGCGGGTGTGAACCTCTTGATATGAACAAATGAAAACACGCTGATAGTATGCCCGTCTTTTCCAGCAACATAACATAATCTGGAAATAAATAACATAAACATAAAATACTCGAAAAAAGCTTCCACAGCGCTTGATCTTATGGAAATATATAACATGAGAAATTCATGAATTATTCACTTGACAATGAAATTACTATGATCATCAGCTCCTAAGGACTGGTTGACTAGAAATAATTGTTTCAGGCCCTCACTGACACTTTCATAATATAGAAAATTATTAATTTGTTTTTCAAGAGTATTTATAATTTTGTTTAATCAAAGTTGTCAGGGTATGGTACGACAATGGACCTGCCGCAGTCTGACAAATGTTTTGGAGTACTGCCTAAGTATAGAGTACTGCCTAAGACCATTTATAGCCCTATTTTTATCCATGACAATGTGATAGTTGATGGGGTCAACGCATTCCAAGATTGACGAGAAAAAAACCAAGTCTTTTATGTTGAGTCTTTTTCACATTTTTTCTATAGGCTGGACTTTTGGTGTGGTTTTCAAAAACAGATTTATCTCATACTGCCGACCTCGGTAGCCTAGTGGCAAAGGCTCCGACTTCAGATCAGGAGGTCCCGGGTTCGATTCCCGGTCGGGTCAGAGATTTTCAATGTGTTTTTTCACTTGAAATTTCTACTCGGGGTTGGAATCCTGTCTCAGATTGGACGGGACCGGTTGACTGGTAGACAATGCTTCAAGCATTAAGTTCCGCCGGCTATACTGACACCTATGTATAGAAGAGTGTTATTTATTTATTTATAAAGTTTTCCGAAAAGACTGAATTACCAGAGGTCCAATGTTCTATAAAAATTAATTGGAAATCAGTTATTTCTTATGAAAAAAGAGAACTGTATTTTAGCTTGGACCCATTATAGAGCTGAACATTTTATATGCCGGGGGGAGGGAAAAAAAGGTTGTGGCAGCCATCTTGTTTAGACCACTTTCAGTAAACATTTTTCATCAAATATATCAAAATTATGACTTGTGTTGTGTTTTGCGGCATTATGATAATTTTACGAAGTAGATATTTCATCACTCATCGTAAAGGAGAAATCTGTTGTGGTGAGTGATGAATTTTACTTGAAATAAATAAATATAACTTTTTTTTTATAAATTTTCTGATACATGTTGATAATCTCCTTACATTTTCCATACAATTGCGTAAAAATGTGATTCAAGCTAGATGGTCGCTGGCTGAATTCCCTTTCCCCAATTTTTGGCTTATCTTGTTCACTAAAACGAAACGCCATGAACCCGATCGGGGATTACAATATATTTTGTAATTGGAAATATTCCTCTGACTCTCTTTTTTGAAGTGTTTTTTTTTTACTACTAAAATAACAAACAAGTTTTATATGTTAGCTAACCGGATCCAGGTAGCTACCTAAATACCTAGCTCGTTGGAGGCAGTCAACGAGTTAACTGTCATTCATACAAAGTAGTCTACATATTCCATCTTCTATCTTCTTCCATCCACATATTTTAAGATGAATTTAAAGTTTTAAAATTATGAAAAAACAAAAATATGACTTTTGATTTACCTGGTAACACTGAACTGTAAACTCAAAGCACAACCAAAGGTAGCAATGGCAACTCCCACAGGAATCAAATAGGTGAATACTCCGAGGGCCTTTTCACCAAATGATATAGCGACTGCCGGAGAAGTTAGCATTTCTGGGATAGTCAACACTGCCATATAGGCAATGTTCATGAACACGTAGAGACCGGTTATCAGCGGGACGGCAATGATGATGCTCCGAGGTATATTTCTGAAAATTAAAAAAGAGTTATTTAAAAAAATAAATGACCTCCATGGCTTGTTTTTAATGGGATAGGCAGAGAGGATTAAAATTCGATTTTTCAATTCGGGCATATTTTCTTTGCTTCATTCATTTTTCACATTCTTTTACTTTTATTTGGCCTTCATTGAGGATTGATTCAACGGGAAGACTGAAATATTTAGATAGTGAGGCTGTGGTGAAAAATTCAATTATGCCTAGTATAAAAAATTTGGACATCTTAAACCCACACCCTACACAGTACATACAAAAGTTGTATAATTATTAGTAAATTTATAAAAATCAGTACATTTCTGGTGCGATGATTTCTTCTGTAATTGACGTGACTGCGGTCCAACCGTCGTAAGCCCAAAGACCGCTGTAGAATGCCAGCGCGATGCTTCCAGGGTCGGATTTGGTACCTTCAAAGCCTTTCTGAAGGTTAGCAGCATTTCCTGTAATTTAAAAAAATGTGTTAACATATTTCTTATTATAAACTACACTCCCAATTTTTTATGCAAACATTACATTGATAATGTTCTTCTCCATTCTTCACTTTCCAAAGTAGTTTTTTGAGATTCTACTGGGGGGAACTGCACATGTCAACAAATAAAACAAATAAAAGTCTTAAAAAACTTATGTCCTCTATAGACACCGCAACCAAAAAAGAGAAAGGTAAAATAATACGCTCTATACCAGGTATTATAAGGGCTTAACGCTGCTCTAGGCTACAAATATTTTTAATATGTTAATTATATAAGATTTTTTTCATAAAATTCCCATACAAATTAATTTAAAATATAATAACACTTACCAATAGCTAGCTGATAAATTCCACCCAGAATGACTATGATGCAGGCTATGACCTTACAAGCCGCAAATATATTTTGTAACTTGACATACAGCTTCACACTTCTTATGTTGACGTATGTTATCAAAGCTAGAAAAAAATAAAACAATCTATTAAAATCATATTCCAGCTATTTTCATATATAAACTAGCAGAACCATCGAACATTGTTCCACCTCAGAACTAATAATCGTTGAGATGACTAAAGAACTGCCTGGGTCAACACAACCTAGAAAGATATGGTGTAGAGTCAACCGAATAAGATGTGATATGCGCTTGAAACCAACATAGATGGGGATGGATGGACTCACCAGCATGTGCATGTGGGCACATACAATGGAACATCTTCTAAACGAGTGCCCCATGTACGCATTCAATCAGGGACTACGCACAAAATAGATCATGGGATAAAATGGATTCGTTCGCTGGATGTCAAATTAGGAGCAACCATAAGACGATTAGCTGAATTAAATTCCATTTTTACATAAATTAACATACAATCCCCATCTACTGGGATTGCATGAAACAGCATACACCTCTGTACTTATATTAGAAAGTGGGAAGGTGCGACAAGACGCATAATTTTATTTTGACTAAAAATAGAAAATAAATGTTAGATAGGGATAGCCCTTATCACCTGGCAGTATGAAATATACTTTTCGACCTTTTCTCATACCTATAAAATCTGATAAAATTAGTCGAGCCGTTTCGGAGAAGTTTAGTAAACAAACACCATGACACAATATTCTTATTAGAGGAATAATAATTAATAGACAAATTGAGAAGTAAATTTTTTTAGATTTAGATAGGCTACTAGAATTTATCGAAGATCTCGCGGATGAATTTTAGGATTTTCAGTGGGCTGGTTACTCTTAATTGAATTAGGTTCTTTTCAGTAGTCTGAATCACACGGCAGGTGTAGTGGGAGTTTCACAGCAGGTGTAGTGAGAGTTTCCGGTTCAGCTAGAGAGAATCTTCACAGATGCCTGCCGGCTAATTTCATTGTAATTAGGTGTATATCTATCTACAGCGCCCTCCCCAATAATAAAATTATGTCTGCTATATTGATATTTTTTAATTGGTTCAGATTATTTGCAATGAAAAAGAATGGTTAAAAAAGACTGTCAGATTATTTGAACAATCTTATTCCATCATTACTGATATTTTCTTCTTAAATATGGATTATTATTTAAACATTTTTTTTATTCTGGGGTAATCAAAATTTCTTTAGACTGCGTTTACACCAGTGGAAGTTGGAATAAATGCTGTGGAAATGAGATCACTGCGTAGGATATGCGGAAAGCGACTGATTGATAAGGTGAGGAATGATAATATTAGAAAGGAATGTGGAGTGGATGTTAACGTAGTGACTAGAATGAAAGTGAATAAATTAAGGTGGTGGACGAGGCCGACCTCGAATGACATGGTCCGACCATATGGGTTCAGTCTTATAGGAGGGCCAAGTCAGGAGCAAAAGGAATAGAAGAGCATGCATGCGGAATGTTATGCGTTTGGGAGAAGCGGAAGAGGTTTTTCTGGACAGGAAAGAATGGAAATCCGTACTCTCTGCCTACCCCCTTTGGGAAACGGCGTGATGGGTAAAAAAAAAAAAAAAGTTTACACCAAACGAGCATAGAATTAGAGCTGGAGCATTCTTTCTTTATCGTTGATACTGACACCAGGTAAACAACAGCGACAAAGAACTATAACATTGGTATGCGTAAACTGTCATCGCCTATTAAATGGTTCTTGGTGATAATTCTTGCTCATTTGCTAGGTGTTAATGTTGGCAATCAAGAGGGAATGCTCCATCTCTGCGTCTATGTCAATTTGGTGTAAACGCACATTAGTTGGCGGTAATAAGAAATACTTCGATAGATTTTATTACAACTTTTATTACATTAATTTTTCTGTACACAATATAATATTATTTTAAATAAGTTTTGGACAATTTAAAAAAACTAACTTTATAACATTTAGATACCTAAATTAAATCTCAAAACAGTTATTAAAAACACTCAAGGCGAGAAGGGGCAACCTTATACAGGCCTACAAGATCTTATACGGGCATTACCACTTACCCAGCATTAGTAATTTGTTTGTCATGAATCCAAACACACATATGAGAGGACATCACCTTAAGCTCAGTGGAACTAAGTTCAACTCCAATCCGGTCAAATATTTCCTCACAAATTGCTTAGTTGAGGTGTGGAACGGATTGACTTGTGAGATTGTTAAAGCTTCCATTGTGAATGTTTTCAAAAATGAATTGGACAAATATTTGAGGAATAATTGATTGTGTAAGCTTGATTTGGGCACATCAGCTATGAGCTGCTCGCCTATTATTTATAATAAAACTAGCTTTCCCGACAGACATCGTCCTGTAGTCCTTACTATGAATATTGATTTCTAATTTTATACTATAAAAACTTTGTTGAATGTTGAAAAATTATTTCTGAAATCTCGAAAGAAATTCTATCAAAAATCTGCGTACCAATGTTTTGAAACTCAACGGTTGTCAGGTAAACAATAATTTTGTCGTTACATAATTTTTCATGGATGGCGTTGGCGTCGCAGGAAATCCGTTCCATACCAATTTTAAAATTAGATTTTATATTATTTCTTATCCATTTTTCAACTTTTTTATAGTTATTCTGTTATCCGAAACGGAGAAGAATCCAATAAATCAAACATCGGAAGAATCTGTTCAGCCGATCTCGAGTTATAAGTGTTTGCACTAGCCTGACTTTCTTTTATATTATAAGATTCAATCAAAAATGTTAACCCATGGAAAGCAGACTATTTAATCCTGTGCCGCAGGGTTGAAGAATCAGTTACCCTTCCCGGTAAGAGACTCGCTGACTATTTACCCCTTTCAAAAATCAAAGCCTTTTGGAATAGAATATTCCGCAATAGAACTGGAATATCCCTCATCATCAGACGTTAAGTTTGTACATTTTCCTCTGTTGGGGGTGTGCTGTTATGATGTTGGCTGATATCAACAGATCCACAATATCCATGCACGAGTCATCTTCCATTTCGACATAGTCACTTCCGTCACACTCCAAATGCCCCAAACAAATATTCTAAAATAAAAACAGAAGAAATAAATCAACATTTCTGTATAGAAAGGTATCAGTATAGTGAAGAGAACTTATGGCGGTCATACACCGTCCAGCATGCATTGGCACCCAGATTGCACTACACTTTATTTATTTACTTCTTCATCCATAGGACAAAAAACAGGGGGTGATGAAATTGTGGTGTAAAGGCCAATTTTCTACCGAATATGACACAACTAATGACTCTAACAATTCATTACTGATGTTCCATTTTTAAATGGAACAAACCACTACGGGCTTCCGACCGTCTTCTACTGTTCTTTCGAATGCTAGCTTAGTGTGACCACTTTACGTCAACAACCTTCGCCATTAGGTGGTTATGTTTAAGTCTCCGAAACTCCTAATCATGAAAATTTTCAACATGTCGAAAAATCTCATGTGTACAACAAGTAGATATTAATTAATGAGATATAATAGAGATAAATGTTGGAAATTATTGAGAACAAGAGAGCAATCAAATTTTAAGTCTTCGACTGCTATCATGTATTTGTATGTTTTTTTTTAATTTAACCTCTCCTATTTCTCATACTTCTTACCCGTCCTTCCTTGGGGGCCGTCCATTAATCCATTAAAAAGGGGGAGGGGGGTATGGAAAAAAATCACGATAAATCTCGTAGGGGGAGAGGGGAGGGTCTAGTGAGAAAATCACTTGCATTTATTTTTTATGATGAATTTAAAGAAACAGTTGAAATTTTAAAAATTGATGAAAATTAAAATCATACGTTTCGTAATTCCTTCTACTAAAAAGTAAATGTGATTTTCGAGGGGAGGGGGGGGGTATTCTGAAATATCACCAGGGGGGGGGGGTTCAAAAAGTTGCAAAAAAAAAAAAACATCTTGTGATTAATGGACGTCCCCTTGAGGACAGAATCAATGTGTTTGATCCACGCCACACTTAGACTTTCCCTTTCAGCTTTGTAAATTTTCTTTGTCATTCTGTTAACATGCATTCTTTCCACATGCCCAAACCATCTGATAATATTTTTCTGCCTAAAAGAAACAAATAATAATACTTACACTAAGAAATGTAGATATTTCATTCTTTTTATCCGGGAATAAAGAACTTATAATGTGATTCATATCCTTTTTACAAGTGTTGAATAATTCTTTAGCTTTGGCGAGGCGTTTATTGTTGGATTTTTCCTTGGGCGTCTTTGCTTTTGTATCATGTTCTTTCATAGCATCTTGAAGTGTTTTTGTATTGCTCCTATAACTAAATCAACAAGAATTCATATGACGATTGGTACACCATAATAAAAACAGTAAAACCTTTACATACACAACAAAGTTAATGCCCAAAATAATAGGTATAATATAAATTTAAAAAAAAGGCACTAGGCTAGTCACATTCTACAAGCAGGAAGGCAGTATGACTCAAATTCTAATGCTTGACATATGAAGTAATTATAATGGTCCTTAAATTTTGTACATATGTGGCAACAATTGAATTTAAGTTATGTATACGTCGCCCTTGAGGTGGAATGTTCTCCACAAAATGGTGCTATATAAGTTATCCAAATAATAATAAATATACAGGACATTTGAGCAGAAATGCGTATGCTGAGATGGTCCACTGGTGTGTCCCTAAGAGATAGGATCAAAAGTGCTCACATTCGTGGAAGCCTAGGAGTGACAGACATCAATAGTAAACTAGAGGAAAGGCAGTTGAGATGGTATGGACACATAGAACGACGACCACATGAGCATATCGTACAACAGGCAATAAACCTGAATGTTCCACGTTCTGTGACTAGAGGGAGGCCAAAGAATTCCTGGGTGACGCAAAGGCGCGAGCAGATGCAAAGATGTGGGGTGGGGGAAGTAGTGCAGCAGAGGAGAGTCTACAGCCTGAGGACGAGGAGAGCTGACCCTAGCAGTCTTCATAGACGTTAAGCTGGGAGCAAGCCAGGGAGAGATACAGGATATTTGACAACATTTTTTGACCAATAAATAAAGGTCTAATGTTATATTAAGGTTTTACTGTGCGGTTAACTAACAATTTTCTTAAATAATTTGATACATATAGAGGACTAGAAAAATGACCCGAAATGGATAAAACAAGTTCTGTGATTTTTAGAGAAAGTAAAACAATTTATTGAAGCCTAGTAAATAGCCTTATATAAGTACACAAAAATTTAAAGCAATCATATTTCAATGGATGAAACAATATTACTGTTAAAGTAAGTTTAATGTCATGTCTACAAAAAAGTAAACAATAAATTTCAAATAAGAATGTGATGGTAAATAAATATAAGATTTTCTTACAATTCTATTTCTTTTTCCAACTTTTTTACATTTGCCGTTTTCAACGCGATTGTTTTCTTTATTTCTTCGTTATCTGTTCTGAGTTGTGACATTAATTCCAATATATTTTTGTTGGAATCGAACACGACTGGATCATAATCTTCCTGTATAAGTTGTTCCAAACATTTTGTGAATTTTCTGCTGTTTGCTTCATCATCTTCTAGAGTCTCCTTTTTTGGATTATTAGCGTAGTTAAAATAATCTTCCTGTAATCGTTCAACTACGTTCTTGTGATAATTTTCTAGCCGTACTCTTAATTCGGGATAAGTGTCCATGTTTTCGTCACTCATTTTCACAACAAACACACACACAATACTTATTTAGAAAAAAAGAAAATCTCCGACAAACTATTATATTAAACAAAGTTTTAAATAATATTTTAAAAAATCTATTATAAATAAACTTCAAATGAAATCATTATAAATAAACTCCAAACGAAAATGTAAGCGACCGTTAACTTCTCGAAAATATTGTGAGCGCGAATTTAAACTAATTTGACACATAAAATAATGTTGCCACTATAAAAAAATAATTAAAACCAAAGTCAGTCGGATATTACTACAATTTTATAAGTTAGTTTTGTTCAGTGTTTTATTTTATAAACACATTTAAATCATTTCGTACATTTTGATCATTTTATTGATAAATCAAATTTATAACGTGTCTACTACGGATATATCTACATGAAAACATTTACATCTCCAGTTTGTAATATTTTAGCACTAGCAACATTATTTTATTATGTCACAGTTGTCGCCTGGAATATCAGGTTGACCAACGTATATACACAACGCTTTCTGTTCACCCGCCGCTACTTTTAAACAATTTTTAATACATCTTATAAATTGTGTGATTATTAAAGCGACATAAAATTTATAAAATGAATTTTAAAAAAATCCGCAAGAAAAAGAAACAGAACATAGGTACTTGCTAACATTCAAAACTATTTCACGATAATATGGCATTACATTAGCATATATTCAGGTGTAAAAGCATATCGAAAGAGAATTTAATTTAAATGACTGGTGTTCAAATTAAAAACCAAGTTATCAATTTCCGAATCACGAGTGCAAGGCTAGAAAAAAAACATTATAGGAATTAAACATCGCATCACGAACTAGGCTTTACGTCAAAGCACTATGGAAAGAAATTTGTATGACTGGAACATACGTAAAGGATGCCAAATGACAGTTGTTGTTCGAGTTGAGCGTAGTTATTCTTCCGAATTCGAAGATGAGGAAGACGTTGTTATACTGTACTTCGTTCCTTTGAAGCAGAACTAAGAGATTTGGTGTAGGAGAAGATCATTGTCAAAACAAGCGCAGTGTAAAAACGACCGCCTCCCTTATACATACATACAATACTTTTGAGACCCCACTTAGGGGCATAGGGGTGGCAACGATTGTCCTCCACCGCTCTCGATTTTTCGCGGCTTCAACGACCTCCTTCCACATAATGTTATTCAATATGCGCACAATATGAGATTTGGAATAACAGTATACCCGTATTCTAAGTTTTATCGTAAGGTAATCACGGAAGTAAAGTGACTGTTACACGATACATTTTGTATGGAAAACGTGTATACGTATCAAATGCGAGAATCGCTTGTTTCTAGAAATATCCTTATAGAGGCGCTATAACGTTTTCCATACTAAATGTATCGTGTAACAGTCACTTTACTCCCGTGACTACCTTCCGATAAAACTTAGAATAGGGGTACAGCACTACCTTCAAACTGTCATTCGACCTGAAAATTACTGTCATTCGAGTTGAATTGAAATATTATTCGGATTAGTCAAGTAGTTGACGTTATGTGGGTGTAAAGTCAATGTATAGAGACATCTACAGCCGCGCTCCACAAAGCTATACGACATTTCAAATCTCATACAAATTCCCATACTAATGAAATTGGGTTTATTGTTTATTTTTTTTAACCATAAACTACGTTTTTAAGATGTTTTTTGCCCCTGTTTGTTTTCAGTACAATGATTAGCAATAATCTTATATGTTTTGTTTCTCTAAGAAACAATTTTTTTCTGGAACTAACTCCATACAAAATGTATGGAAGAGTGTGGAGCGCAAAGCTGTCAAATGACGTCACACTTTACACACGTATAGTGGAACCAAATACCAAATAGACGAAATTCACGGTTATTAATGCCTGTACCCCTATTCTCTGTTTTATTGGACTGTCACGGTGTAAAGTGAGTATTATACGATACATTTTGTATGCAAAACGTCTATACGTATCGAATACGAGAATCGCATTTGTTTCTAGAAATATTTATGTGGCGGCGCTATACACGTTTCCCATACAAAATGTATCGTGTAATACCACAATACTCACTTTACTACCGTGACTACCTTCCGATAAAACAGAGAATTGGGGCTCTGATGTCGATCATCTGACGCAGATACGCCTGATGATTCCCAATCACCCACAAATCATAATTCATAGATAAAGCAAAATTTGCCTAAAACCAGCAGCCCGATTCACGGAAAAGTTTAAGTCTAAGTTTAGTTCGAAGTTCGAACGAAGTTCGATTCAAACTTTTCCGTGAATAGGTACATAGACTGTAGATAGTCGCCGCCTACAATTATTATTACCAGCAGCCCTATTCACGGAAAAGTTTGAATCGAACTTCGTTCGAACTTCGAACTAAACTTAGACTTAAACTTTTCCGTGAATCGGGCTGCTGAGTTGATTACAAAAATGTTAACACTCACCTACAGTCAGTATGCCAACAATTTTCTTGAGCCACTCTTGGTGTTCGGGAGCCATGAGATGATAATCAAACAGGACCCCCAAGGGTACGATGGTGTATCGGGCGAATGTCAGAACCAGTACAGCTACTTCAGCCGGTCGGAGAATCATGATGTAGACCCAAGAACATATGAAGGAAGGGAGGGGTCCCCAAAACGGATGAAGAGGTCCGAAGGCTTCTTGGAAATAAGCGTATTCGGCTCCCGATCTGGGGACAACGGTTCCTAATTCGGCGAAAGCGAGGGCACCTGTAGGAAATAAAATGGATTTTTTAGTCCCAAATCATGTTTAATCAATCCTGTCTGACCCCACTCATAGGAGCATAGCGAGGCAACAAGAGCTCTCTACCGGGCTCCATCTTGCGCGGCTTCAATAACATACGGTACATTTATTTATGTATTTCAATTATTGCCCATACACATTCATTTAGGTACCTACTTAAATTCGTCAAAAGCAGTAGGTACAACATTTAAAAGTTCGTCTCACATTTGTTTGACATTATATCTGCCTATGAACGGAGTCCTTTCCTCATTTTTCTTGGTCATCGCACCCTGCGAGAAAGGTTGATTGCTTTTTTAGTCGGGAGTAGGTTCTTATGAAAGAAAAAAATGTAAAAATGTTAACTTTTCAATTTTCGAATTTTAATTATTGGCGTTTGACATAGGTACCTAACTTTCAATTTATTGACGGTTGGTGCGATTGACAGAATGTGACCCGCTAACATCGTTCACCTTGTATATTCTTTTTTTTTTACCCATCACGCCGCTTCGGACTTCCATTCTTTCCTCTCCAAACAAACCTCTTTCGCTTCTTCAAAACGCACAACATTCCGCATGCATGCTCTTCTATTCCTTTTGCTCCTGACTTGGCCCTCCTCTAAGACGGCACCGATATGGTCGGACCATGTCATTCGAGGTCGGCCTCATCTGCGTGCATCCATTCTTTCAGATTCATATATCCTTTTGGTCATTCTCTCCTCGTTCATTCTCTCTACAGGCCCAAACCACCTTAGTTTATTCACTTTCATTCTAGTCACTACGCTAACAACCACTCCACATTCCTTTCTAATATTATCATTTTAAAAACGATCGATATATAATAATTAATTGTTAATGATATTTTTAAGCGTCCCTCTAAACTAGGTTTCCAAATTGAAAAATAAAATCCAAGTTTTTTAAAAATATTGAGTTTTTTTGTTTAACTATCTGCCTATATGTACATATATTGTTGAAATTCTAGACGGTTCGGTTGTGAATTTCCCCGCATCCCGGACAAAAATTCCGGAAACCCTACGTATTGAAACCCTTACATACATTGCTTTTAGCGCATCAACAACCCGGACAATGACTGGTATTCTCAAATTCACGTTCCAACTCAACGCAAGAAGCTCTTGCTTAGAACTTAATCGGTTGCCAGTAGTTACGCAACTAATGTATCGGATAAAACATTTTCAGAATACAGAAATGTCAAAAGTCTCAATAAAAATTGGATACGACGCAACTCGATCGTCTGTTTTTCATTTCAGAATAGCCATAAATATCTTCATAATTATTTTTTAAGTAGGCACCTGCAATATCAAGTGAAATTTGTGTCGTAAAATCGTAATTTGTGGGCAGCCGGAATCGAGCCGAAGTTTTTCACCAAGCTGTAAGAAAGTAGGTAACTAAAGCACTAAGCAACAACCGCTTCATTTTAACCCATTCGTTGAGCATGGAGTATAACGATTGATTAAACTCTTATAAAATTGCATAATAAGTCATTTCAAAATAGATTATCCATCTGTATATTGATATAAGTAGTATATTAAGGTCTCTATGTGTTTAACCTTGTCGTGTTTTCAATGTTATTATTTTTTATCATAATAATATAACACGTGTCTGCTTCGTCAATAAAAGTTAAAAATACATTTAAGTATTTTTATTTTATTTATTTATAAAATAGAAACCTCAAGATCAAGTTAGGAAATTTAAATTATATATTGTTACTAGCAGCAAAATTACAATTTTACATTACCTCGTTGGCGACTACGCAGGCCGGATAATTCAACATTTCTCCCTATAGTAACATTATTTGTTAAGTATATCGAACTAGCCTTCCCGACCGATCCATGGATCTGTTTTTTTAATAAGAATAAATCTGTGCTCACTCAAAAACAAGAAAGTCTTCATCGTAAGCTCTTTTGATCGTGAGTCTTGGTCTGCCGCATCATCTTCTTGTACCACCCGGTGTGTAAATTAACCGTACATAATCTATGGACTAGGGGGACATACGTAGGACATGACCAAGCCAGCTCAGTCTACGATTCAGGATAACCGTTGTACAATATTTGGTATGTCTCTTAAAGGACTGGATACCAATAAATTGAACTGTAAAAGAGAACCCCTAACTTACCCAATAAAGAGATCAGCCCGCAGAGACTCCAAATGATGATGCAAAATGCCACAGATCCGGTGTGGAAGAGTGCCGAAGTGGGTGAGATGAAAATGCCCGAGCCAATCATAACACCCACGATCATGTTGACAGCAGAGAACAGGCCCAGCTCCCGTTTCAGTCTGATGCTCTTGTTAGAGCCAGCGTCCGAAGGGGACAGCTTGCCCGCCCCTGAAGGATTCTTAGCCATTTATCTGGAAAAAAGGAAAAACAAGCTTTTCAAAGTATTCTGCAGAGGCGTTATACACGTTTAAATTGAAACCATAGACAACATTCTTTGCGCCGGTCGGCGCGGGTCGGATTCGGCTTTCTACGTGTTTCCACCCTTTCGTATATGCGTTGGAGAAACAGCAATCACAAGTTCATAAAATTTTACGCTTATTTTTGTTTCTTATTTTCAACTATAAGGCAAAAAGCCCGCCAATTGGGTAATATTTTTTATTTAACCAATAAAGTGTTATTTATTATTATAATAAACTAGCTTATACCCGTCTTGCTTTACGTTTTTGATTCCGATTGTCAGGCTTGATCGGTAGGTAATTAAACAGGTTCTAGTCTAGCTTCCCATTGCTTAACAGACCTCTTTAACTGACATAAGCACAGAAAAAGAAGAATGACACTTTCACAATTCATAAAAAGAGAGAAGAATGACACTTTTAATGTTATTAAAAAGAAAAATTATAGTTTGCCACTCACATGAAAAAAAACTGCATGTATCATAATATGTTACAACTCACACTTGATTCAATTTCACTGTTCAATCGAACCTACCTACATAATATTATGCTAGTTTTACTCTCTCTATGGTTTGAATCATGGCTACATCCCTACGTGTGGAATGGTACAAATTTTAGGTGATTGACTAATGATGAAGGCAGCTGTTTTACCGGCCTCAAATAATATTATACGAACCTACCTACATAATTTGCAAGTTTTACTCTCTCTCTCTATGGTTTGAATCTTAGCTACATTCCCTACACCCTCTATGTGTGATAAAGGCAGCTGTTTTACCGACCTCAAATGTCAAACTTCAAAATGGAGGAATTATTTTGCAAATTTTTTCATTAAATCTTTATTTATTGAGAATAATAAGATTTGAAAAACTTTGTGACTATTTTTTACGAAAATTGCGCGGACAGAGTATGAAATTTCACACACCTATAGTTTTGCATAGAGGAGTTGCGAATGCTATAATAGTTTTTCAAAATTATGCATAAAAATAGATTAAATCAATAATAAAACACACTACTGTAATGTTTGTATTTCATAAACACACACAATTCGATGTATTTGACATTATTTGACACAGATCTTTTATTTAACTGTGGTCAAATTGTAATATTTTTTGTCTTAAATAACCAAAGAAAAAACTTTGAACAAATCAACATTTCAAATTGGACGTATCCATATGATTGTTTTGGAAAGAAAGTGAAATAGTGCTCGCCCAGTCTTTGATAATGGAACCTCAATAATGTTCAAACTTATAATTTAAATTAGTTATGGTTGAATTTAGAGTACTGGTCGACCACTAGTAATTAAGAATTTCGTGACCTTGAGGTATGAAAACCTCTGCATAGCTGTCGTTCACACATCTCTACAATTTGCTGTTAATCTGGACAAATTTGCATAGGAATTATTCTCAATTCATTGTTTATTAAATCTATTTACTTTGCAGATTAGCCGGGTATATGAACTTAACAAATTGTATTATATTTTTATGGCTTTAAACAAGAAGCTATCTACCTATTAAATATACCCAGGGTCAATACTTTGGGAAAGATTTCAAAAATTTAGGCGTCGTTGTTCATAAAAGTATTACATACATACATACATTCTCCCTTTAAGGCCTCCCGCACACCACAAGCGCTCGGAGGAGAACAATCCGCAGCAAACCCGACCCGCACGAAACCCAACCCTAGCTCCATCGAAGCAATCAAACCTAAAAGCCGGCCCCGGACAAATCAAGCCCGCCGCGAATCACCTCCAAACCTACCAGCAATGCGGGGGGCCTATGCCTCACTCGGGAGCATAGAGAGACAGCAAGAGCTCTCCATTGCGCTCGAAGGCGTACGAGCAGGCTCATTGTGCCTTTTCTGACCAGCTGAGAAACGCAAGGCATAAAAGTATTAATCGATTTTTATTAAGTGCACACAAATTTAGGCACATACACTGTCAAGTCCCGCCAAAATTGGCGATCTCTAGAGCAAAGCTCACTTTTCTTCGCTTCAACGATTCCGGTCCACTCTCTCTCTCATGCTGCCCAGCCAGGAGATCTGCATTCTACGTACCCTTAAATGACCCTCTTTTTACCCTTCAAAATTATGTTCAGGAGACAATGCTATTCCCCTTGCAGAGCATTTGAGTTAAGAACGAAGCACTCAAACTTTCGACAAACCGGGAATCGAGCCCGGAATCTCGTGATCTGAAGTCCACGCCTATACCACTATAGACTACTGAGTAATCAATGGAAACAAAAATGATTGACAACGTGCAAATGCTCTCAGGGAGTAAACAGAATATTTTCATCAGGCTTATTACAAAAATCTCTAATATAAATTAAAGTCGGGTTAGTGCGAACACTTGTAGCTCGAGATCGGCTCAACAGATTCTTCTGATGTTTATTTATTGGATTCTTCTCCGCTCCGGATAACAGAATAACTGATAAAAAGTTAAAAAATGGATAAGAAATTATGTAAAATACAATGTTTAAGTTTGTATGGAACGGTTACCTGGGACGCGCCCACGACATCGCGGGTTGGTGACTCTCATTCTCGCATACGCTCTTACAGTAGCCCATCCCACTTACTCCACCGCACCGTTTCGAGTGTTTCAGAAAATGTTCATACAAAGTAAACAATTATCGGGCACATTCGTTTTGGTAATAGGCGAGGTAAGGTTGGTGCGCGAGCGCATTATTCTCAAGTTGTTTCCGCTAGAGCTTTGAATACGAATGAAATATGGATGTTTCAGAAATAGTTTAATGTTATTATTTTATTAGCTTAACTCAATCGAATTAATTTTGCATTGTTTTACGGGGGCGCAGTGTACATTATGTACACATTAACGGGCCACTTCGGGCTAGAACCACAGGACAACGTCTGTCGGGAAAGCTAGTTTCAAATGAAAATCGAGCGACAAATCAGCCTGTATATTAAGTTTTTTTCTGCATTTTCACTAATAAATAAGTGATTTGTGTTAAGTAGTGTTTTCAAAAGCAATATCAATATTTTAATAATTATTTTTGTGTACTTACCTATTTGAAAGAATAATATTCTGTATCAACTTACATCAGATGTGACATACATATAAGACCATACGAGAAATAAATAACAGCATATCAAAATTGCGCGTACTGTTAAAAATAAAGTGTGATAAAAATGTGCATGTTTTGTTCATTGAAAAATAAAAATTATTGTTACAAACTTAGTATTGTATAACTATTTTAAAATACAGTATCATTCAAGATAATAATTATTATGCATGACAAACTGAAATCGGTAATCGCGGTTTTAAAATAAAATTTATCCACATAAAAATAAACCACTATCTGTATTGAACACATACGGGAATAACAATAAGTTGTAATTTCATGTGGTTTGAATATACGGAAAGAATTCATGATGAGCGTATGACATAAAACTCAACGTGCATAATAGTATCCATTAATGTAACTATTCCATTATGTTTAATGTTACTTTTCACCTGTCTGTAAAACGATGGTATTTATTTATAAAGACACTTTTTTCTTCTACAAGGACAAGGACATTCTCCTGAAAAAATCCTACACGATAAAAAAAATAATTAGCGAAATCGGTCCAGCCGTTTAGGCGTGATGCGATGACATCGGGAAGTAGCTCTCCATTTTCATATATAAGACTAGCTTTCCCGACAGACGTTGTCCTGTGTTCCTATGTATGAATATTAAATTCGAATTTGTATGGTGATGAATTAATTATCATTTGACCAATGTGATTCCAACCGATACGTCTGTTTTAAACCATGTATATTCCATCCGCATTCTGTCAATCGCACCAATTGACAATTTCTGTCAAAATTTCAAAATTGGAATAAAAATTATAAGGTAAAAAGTACTAATAAGGTTGTCTAAGTAGTTTTCTTTATTTTTTTTATTTTTCATGCATGTTTCTTAATTTTTTTCTTCTGAAAAACCTTCTCCTAATAAAAGTCTACACGACAAAAAAAGAATTAGCGAAATCGGTCCAGCCGTTTACGCGTGATACGATGACATCGAGGATATAACTCTCCATTTTTTTAGTTTTCTTAAATTTTCTAATTTTCCATGCATTTTTCTTCATTTTTTTTTCTTCTTAAAAGTCACTCTCTTGATAAAAGCCTACACGACAAAAAAAGAATTAGCGAAATCGGTCTAGCCGTTTAGGCGTGATGCGATGACATCGAAGATATAGCTCTCCATTTTTATAGTTTTCTTAAATTTTCTATGCATTTTTCTTAATTTTTTTCTTCTAAAAGGACACTCTTCTAATAAAAGCCTACACGACAAAAAAGAATTAGTAAATCGGCCTAGCTGTTTAGGCGTGATGCGATGACATCGGGAAATAGCTCTACATTTTTATATATAAGAATGTAACTATTCCATTATGTTTTAATGTCACTTTTCACCTGTCTATAAAACAATAATAGAACTGTGAACAACAACAAAAAAATCATGAAACCAAAACATAGAATCTCCAGTGTTCCAATAACAGATATGTATTAAGACGTAGTTTCTCCGAAAGGTATGTCATGTACGTATTCAAATTGGAATCACCTAGTCCTAGTTTGTAATCGATCCTAACTCTCGTTAGAGAGTATATGTGTTCTGTGAATCTTAATAACATAATGATTAAAAAAAATGGTTTAAATGGGGTCAATTCTGTCGACGTATCTATACAATAGGTAAACATACATCACATGTCATGTACTTCCTACTACACCGCCATCTTTTGGATTTTAAAAAAAGCAAAGTAATTATAGAGGTATTGTTTTGATTTCAAACTAATGACCCTTCGAATTTCATCCTGCATCCGAATCAACGATAACTATTACATAATGCAATGAATTATTAGCTAAAATTTATTATGTTTTTACATCGTAAATCACATTTTATTCATGTAATAAGTCTTTTTTTTTTAATTGGGTTAGGTCGAAGGTCGACGGGCGGGACAGCTAGTAGGTAATATAAATTTATTTAGTCAGTGATCTTCAGCCCAACAAAAAAAAAACTTTCCTTAAATGATAATAATTAGCCTATTTAATTCAACTCACTCCATAGCTGTAGTTGTTGTAAAATAAGCAATAATAACTGTCTAATTATGTGTCTCAAAACTATGGCGTAGGTATCATGCTATTATTCTATTAAATACGTATTTTTTTAATTTCTTTTCATAAAATAAGGAAGTACATATTAAAAAACTAGCTGACCCGCCCGTCGACCTGACCCAGGATAAAAAAAATAATTTTGACTTATTACTTACACGATTAAAATGTGATTTACGACATTAAAACTTTAGCTAATAATTTATTGCACTATCTAATAGTTATCGTTACTTCGGATGCGGGATGAAGTTCGATGGGTTTGGGTTTGAAATCAAAACAATTATTCTATAAGTGTTTTACTTTTTTACAAAATCCAAGAGATGTCGGTTTAGTAGAAAATTATTCACATGTGAAAACCTGTTAAATATTAAAGAATGTGTAACAACTAATGACTCCAACAATTCATTACTGATGTTCCGTTTTTAAATGGATTTAAATGGACAAACCGCTACGGGCTTACGACCGTCTTCTACTGTTATTTCGAAGGCTGGCTTAGTGTGGTCACTTTACGTTAACAACGTTCGCCATTAGGTGGTAATGTCTCCGAAACTCTAATCATGCATGAGAATTTTCAACATGTCGAAAAATCTCATGTATGCAACAAGTAGATATTTAATAATAATAATTAATGAAAAATAGAGATAAAAGTTGGAAATTATTGAGAACAAGAGAGCAACTAAATTTAAAGACTGCGACTGCTGTCATGTATTTGGCGCCAGGATATGACTGTTAAATATTGTTGAAAGAATAGACCCCATTTAAACCAAATTTTACTGAACTATTATGGTAAGCTTATGTGTTTTGCGTTATTTTTCATTCGAGTTTTCCATTAGACATTTCTGATACCCAGACAACTTCAGGGTGACTTTTTGACTTTCCCTTACATAGACGTATCTGTAGGGGCGGACTTTTATTTCCATAGCTCTGGCTACAGAGGATGTACGTGGAACCTCTGTAGAGACGATCTAATGTGGTGGATATAATGTTCAAGGGGGATATACGGTCGCATGATCAAAAACAATTGTTGCAACCGGAATATGGGTATAACTTGTTTAGACCTATATTCCGGGGGCAGCAAAAAGACGATTAAGGAAACTTCTTATGGAGGGTAGGATCCGGTAAGAGGCACTGTCACCCTGTAAGAGGCCTCTGAAGACGAGGCACAATAAGAGGCAGTGCTCCATGAATGAATTGAAGGATGTCACAATAGATCTTATTTGGTCGCAGTGAAACATGGGGCATAGGGTCACATAAGACCTTCTTTCTAAAAAAAAAAACTGCAATTTCTTGGTCATTTCCCAAACATCTCCCTTTGCCCTATCCTCTTTGCTTTTTGAATTAACTTTCAAAATATGTATTTTCACAGCTGATTGAACAAAAGTAAATATGACTTACGGAAATAGTGCATAATAATATTTTATCTCTATATTTCATTTATTATTAAATATCTACTTGTTGCATACATGAGATTTTTCGACATGTTGAACATGGTGAGAATTCTCATGATTAGGAGTTTCGGAGACAAACATTACCACCTAATGGCGAACGTTGTTAACGTAAAGTGATCACACTAAGCCAGCCTTCGAAATAACAGTAGAAGACGGTCGTAAGCCCGTAGTGTTAGAGTCATTAGTTGTTATTTTTTCTTCACAATAATATTGTGTATTGTATAGATCCAGTTACCATAACAAATGTATGGTTGTGAAACGTAGACATGAACGAGAAAAAAAAGAATGTAATATTATTATTAATAATGCGGTAGAGATGAGAATTCTACGAAGAATGACCGAGAATGACGTGGATCGAACGCATCGATTCAAGGAAGGCCAGGAGGCCGTCGAAATATTAACGACAGCCTCCAACGTTATCATTTGTTGTTATTTCCATAGAGATAATGTAAAAACTGTTGATCAAAGTGCGTGTTGTTCCAAATTCTGAGTCGAAAAAATAATTCTGACAGTTGTTAAAAATTAACGTTAAACGTTACCTCGAAATCTATGGAAACATTACGACGCCGCTGTTATATCGAAGACGAAACACTTTTTTTTTGTTTGGAAACCATTTTCAATTTGGTTAACGTTAACTGTTTTCACGTTTAACGTTATTTACTTCGACGTAGCTACCAGGTCTGAAGTAAGAAAAATAGGAGAGGTTGTATAAGAAACGGTATGTCGGTAGAAGAAGCGAAATAAGTGTGCTTGGATAGAAAAGGGGGCACGGCCGACTCTCTCACGGGACACGGCGTAATGGGTAAAAAATTCTCAACTCTCAAAATCTCTCAAGGATATACATATACAGTAACAATAAATGTCATTTCGTTTGAAAATATCCGTTCTCATTCTCAGGACAATCAAAAGGATATATATCCAATTAAAATTTAAATCAGGACGACTGATTTCACATGAACGAATATCAGGTTAGTCCGCCAATACATGCAGCATGCAGTCGCCAACCTTTTAAAATGAAAAAATAAAAAATGCACAAATCATAAATACTCCCTTAATGACCCACTAAGGAAGTAATACAGTCATCCACTGCATTAGAACTTGCTCCGTTTCAGCAAGTTTTCTCAAAACCACGTCTAAATCCCTCAGCTCAACGAAACAACCGAGTGACATTATCTAATATATACACGGTGTTAAGTTGGTAGTGGATAATCCGAAGCAGGGAGGTAGAAGACATCAATACCTATCGATTTGACCCCCATGTATGTTCAGCGATATTGGGTGGTTCAAAAGTTATTTACCTTTTTGTGAAATTTGAATAAAAACCGGATTTCTGACTAAACTACGTAACTGTGGCTAAACTATTTAGATTACGATCATGATTTTTTTTCTGGAAATAGTCCGATAGTGACCCTTACGCAAGGTATTATTGCTATGAGTCAGCACCCGATAGCTTTTGTTCAAAATAATTTTTTTTAAAGAATTTTTTCCAAACAAAAATTTTCTAAAATTTTTCAAAGGCTCTAGACAAAAAAAATCACGGAACATTTTTTTTTAGAAACTATCTTAAAAACTTCTACTATTTATGGAGAATTATTCCTGCAAATTTCATTTGGCTGGTATAACGGGATCATGTTAAAACGCTCTCATAACTTGTGCAAGTATCAATATTCAACATTTTTTCATTAACACAGAGCTTTGTTATACGGGTGATAAAAGCCAGTTTTTAAATTATTTGAGGTACCTAAATGCATAATTTGATGTGATATTTAAATAAAATAAATTATTTGTTGAAATAAAGATAAAAATATTGTTATACACTCTTAAACCTATAATTAAAAGTGTAGTACTTTAGAATAAACTGATGGTTCCTTTGTTTAGCCTGAAACCAATATTTCCCGTTATTGTTCAATAATATAAGGTATTTATTTTAATAAAATAGCTCTTAATAAGAACTACCAAAGACGAAAGTCCATCGGATTTAAGCTGGGGACCTTAGGGGCTAGCTTTTGGACCCCCGTGGCCGCTCCATCGACATGGGTAAATTATGTCAAAAAATGTTCTCACTTATTGGTTCTCAATGTGGTCCCTTTGAATCATTAGGGGACTCTAAAATCATTCAAGGGGTCCATATAAAATGAAAATCCATTTTAGGGTCCCTGAAAAACATTAGAGGGTCTAAGCAGAGCTTCATTCCTAGTGGTAGAATAAACATGCGCATGATAATTTGTTTAGCCTCTGTTTGGACCCTCTAATGTTTTTCAGGGACCCTAAAATGGATTTTCATTTTATATGGACCCCTTGAATGATTTTAGAGTCCCCTAATGATTCAAAGGGACCACATTGAGAACCAATAAGTGAGAACATTTTTTGACATAATTTACCCATGTCGATGGAGCGGCCACGGGGGTCCAAAAGCTAGCCCCTAAGGTCCCTAGAGTAATCCGATGGACTTTCGTCTTTGGTAGTTCTTATTAAGAGCTATTTTATTAAAATAAATACCTTATATTATTGAACAATAACGGGAAATATTGGTTTCAGGCTAAACAAAGGAACCATCAGTTTATTCTAAAGTACTACAATTTTAATTATAGGTTTAAGAGTGTATAACAATATTTTTATCTTTATTTCAATAAATAATTTATTTTATTTAAATACCACATCAAATTATGCATTTAGGTACCACAAATAATTTAAAAACTGGCTTTTATCACCCGTATAACAAAGCTCTGTGTTAAAGAAAAAAAGTTGAATATTGATACTTGCACAAGTTAAGAGAGCGTTTTAGCATGATCCCATTATACCAGCCAAATGAAATTTGCAGGAATAATTCTCCATGAATAGTAGAAGTTTTTAAGATAGTTTCTAAAAAAAAAAATTCCGTGATTTTTTTTGTCTAGAGCCTTTGAAAGATTTTATAAAATTTGTGCTTGGAAAAAATTTCTTGGAAAATAATTTTTTGAACAAAAGCTATCGGGTTCTGACTCATAGCAATAATACCTTGCGTAAGGGTCACTATTGGACTATTTCCAGAAAAAAAATCATGATCGTAATCTAAATAGTTTAGCCACAGTTACGTAGTTTAGTCAGAAATCCGGTTTTTATTCAAATTTCACAAAAAGGTAAATAACTTTTGAACCACCCAATATCGCTGAACATACATGGGGGTCAAATCGATAGGTATTGAGGTATTCTACCTCCCTGCTTCGGATTATCCACTACCAACTTAACACCGTGTATAGACATTTCTGTTAAACTTAACTATATAGAAAAATTATTCAAGTAACAAGTTAATTATTTTCGTTTATGATCATAAAAAACCTGATAATAAGTCCTTCCATTTGGATATTTTATACAAATATTTGTTACAATCTTTTTAAAGTAACGTAACGAAATTGTTTAGTATCATAAAAAAATGGTTGAACACCACTGACGGCATCGCCGATTCCTGCAAGTACCACGGCACACTATATTGAGCCCATTGTAAAGAGCAGCCGAAATACTAACGACAAAGGTCATCCCGAAAAGGCCAAGAGGTCAACTGGATTGATCGACAGAGGTCACCAACCCTGTGTGACATCGCAATGACGGCTTTCGACGTCTACACACGTCACGTGTCATATGAATGGAACGATTTCTGCGAACAAATCAATTAGGTAATTATCGTAGATTGTGTGTGAGATTTTACTTGCAAGGAAGATAAGGCCCTGTCCTAATTCAAAAGTGTTCGCGTGTCCGAGCGATCATACAAAAATGTTTGAATCAGTTTGAGCGCCGAGCGGTTTGACCATAGGACGCGGGAACACTTCCGATTGGGACACTCACTTAACCCAGATATGCCCATAGGTTTATTTATTGAAATTTTGAATTGATTTTGTAAATCAGGGTAGAGATTATTATCAATAAACAATTTATTTTCTACATCTTTCAGTTTATTCAGACCGTACTATATTATAATACAGGACATTGAGCACATATGGCACAATGTTCTCAATTTGAACGATCCGTCCGCGTTTACTTTGAATATATGAAAATCGACGCACAAATGCTTTCCAGTTAGGACACACTGTAAGGCAATAAGTTCCGCCGGCTATACTGACACCTTTGTATAGAAAAGTGTTTATTCGTTAATTAATACCTAATTAAGTAGTTCAACGTAGTTTCGTCGATAGAAAGAATAATTATCGTCTTCTATAAAGGATGATCGTGTTTTTGGCAGCTTTCATAGAACAATAATCGCCATTTAGCGTCGACGATCAATTAATAACTTCTACTCAGGGGGTACAGTACCCGTAAACTTAGTTTTATCGGAAGGTAGTCACGGAAGTAAAGTGAGTAACATGATACATTTTATGTGGAAAACGTGTATATGTATCGAATGCGAGAATCGCTTTTGTTTCTAGAAATATCCTTGTGGCGGCGCTATACACGTTTTCAATACAAAATGTATCGTGTAATACTCACTTTACTTCCGTGACTACCTTCCGATAAAACTTAGAATACGGGTACTGTTCGTAGTATAATTCGCTTGACTATTATGTTCTGAACGTTAATATCGATTTTTTTGAATAAATAAGGAGGGCCGATAAACGTTAATCGGAAGAAACGGGCAAGTTAATAATAGATGTACGGGCGGTTCTGACGCTTTGTAAATATTCACGGGTTTGTAATGGAAAGTAATGTGCGATTATTAACATCTAAATTCTGTCAGAGTCAGACACGCCTTTTCAATAATGATTTCGCTAAAGATTAGAATCCTCTGAAATTTAAAAAAAAAAAAAAAAAAACACGTTTTTATCACGCTTTATTATTAGGATTCATCTAGAATGACCTACTTTTCCATCAATTTAAGTGGTAGTTCTACTTACGTTAAGTGGTACCAAGTAAAATCAAATAAAATGGCCGTGAACAACTGTCAGATTCATATCTTTTGAATTCGGAATTTGACAACACCAAAACGTTCACGATTGTGGACGATGGCAGCCGTTTTGTTTCATATGATAAGCCCTAGACAAGGTCCCACAAAATTTTTAGATGCTACTCTGTTTTTATTTCACAACACTCCTCAAATATTTTCTAAGAGATCTTGAGAAAAAACAAATATCATAATACTTACTTATACTTTCCGAATCTGGACATCATCATATGCGTGAACCCCAACACTCGAATGTATACGTATCGAATGCGAGAATCGCATATAGACGTTTTTCATACAAAATGTATCGCCTAATAGTCACTTTTTTTTAAGTGATTACCCTACACTTGCTACAGAATAGGGGTCCTGTATAGTGTATACCACTGTTACTCGCTGTCACTGTGTCTTGGTGCGCGCATGTTGTTCCCATGAGGGGACATGCGAAGAGATGCTGGTTGTTTTGCACCTCGCCACACTCGCACATGTCATCCTCCCTGTAACCCCACCTCTTGAGGTTGCTGTGGCAACATGAGACGCCCGTTCTTAATACAATTACTTTTTAACTTTAGTAATATTGTAGTCATTCAACTTCCATTAAAATTAATTGATTTGCAGCAGCAAATTTTAGTGGAAGCTAAATTTTATCGGAATTACGGAATCAACCTCGTGGAAACGAATGGGGATAACAGAAAAGAATGTGGTATGGAAGTTAGTGTTGCGGCAAAGATAAAAGTTACATAGCATGGTGAGATGGTTTGGGCATGTTGATAAAATGAGTGCTAGTAGTAATATTGGCAAAAATATAACTTGTTGGTCTTTCTTTGCGCCGGTGGCGCGGGTCGGAATCGGCTTTCTACGTGTTCTTACCCTATGACCCGTCGAGCTTCATCCCGCATCCGAATCAACAATAATTATTACATAATGCAATATATAATTAGCTAAATACAATGGAGTTTTTATGTCATAAACTGTATTTTATTCATGTAATAAGTCAAAATAATTATTTTTTATTCTGGGTTAGGTCGAAGGTCAGCAAGTCAAATATAATAAATAGAAAATATATTAATAATGGCAACACCATCAGACATTTATAATCTATTCTAAATAGGGATTGCAATCCCGCGGGATCCGCGTAATTTTAGGGCCTGCGGGATCCCGCAACTGCGCAAGTGCGGAGCCGCAAGCATCGAGTTGCGTAAATTCATTAAAAGAAATGAAAAACATTTAACATTGAGTCATAAAGAATACTCTCAAAATGTACAACTTGTAGTTGCAGACGATGTTAATGCAGAAAACAATTTATTAACTATCAAATCAAAAAGTGTGGAGTCAGAAAATGCCTTGGAAAAGGCCGCTGGCTACATATTAGTTCCATAGGAAGTAGGTTGGGAAATAGCACCGATGAAGCTTTTTGTTTTTTTTGTTTTTTAAGATCATATTTTCAGAAGGAGAAGTGACTTTTTATTTGTTAACTTGATTGATTAATTACTAAGAAAAAAAAAGACTATTAGCATAGTAGGTAATATGATAAAGAAGACTGATCTGGTTATAATTACCTTAAATAAAGATAAGAATTAATATTTTAGTTAATTAACTAGGTGACAAAAATTAGTGTTATATGCGCTGACTTCTAACCAAGAGGTCCCGGGTTAAATTTCTGGTTGGGTGTTTGTTCTATCAATCTTTAAAATCTTTGTGTGTTTTAGATCGTTTTTCATATGAAAAAACCAGGGTTTGTTCTGTTTCAGATTGGACGGAACCAGTTGACTAAAAAAAATACCTCAGGCAATATATCTACTCCACCGGCTATAATACACACCTTTGTATATACAATAATTTATTTCAAAGAAATCACTATCAAATATTTATCAAACTTACCTACTACCAAATATATTCATATTGCTATTGTTTTTGGACTTTTTATTATTAAATAAGTGAACGAGAAGTCAAGTTTTAAAATAATTATTCAATTATGCACAGTGAGGTGTTTTATAATTATTCCATTTTTGCAATTTTTAATAAATATTCGATTATTACATACCATAGAATTTTTTTTAAATTCTATTTAACCGTGCGGGATCCCGCGGGATTGCTGTCAATCCCGCAAAATTCCCGCGGGATTGAAAATGATGCGGGATGCAATCCCTAATTCTAAAGCATTCCAATGTTTGTGTACTACTTTTAATACTTATTATTTTCTCAGTTAGAATAGAATTATATTATTATCGTGTTTGACATGTCACTTTTTGATAACAATAATCCTATCGAGTTGAGAAATTCAAACAGAAATGAGTTAGTATTTACTTAGTGTTTCGTAAATGATATGTTTCGAAATACAGTAAACAACTCGAAGCTGAGAAGTAATTTACAAGAAAAAAAAAACTTTTTATATGTATAGATAGGTATGCGATTTTCGAAATTAAATCTGAAAATTGAAATAAAACGATAATTATTATTACTTGGTAATTGAGTTTAATCAAACCACCAATGTGAGCGAATTTTTATTTTATCGTGTCCAGCGTACCTAACTGTCATAATTTCAATCTTGGAAAACGTCTACAGCTTGTTTCCTCCTTACCTCCCAAACAAAAATGTGCCACAATATTTTGAAATTTTGTTCCGATAACCGTATTTAGTACGTTTTATATCTATATACTTATTAATAAGTGAAGCAAAAGCTTCACAAAAATGGCGCGGACGGAGGAGATTGAAATTTATATACCTAGCGAAGGAGTGGCGAATACTAATAGGTATATTTTTAAAATAATTATGCATAAAAATACATTAAATCAATAAAAAAAAACATTACAAACACTATGTACCTACTGTAATTTTATGAATTTGATACTTACACATTGACATTGACACAGACGCATAATATACTCTTTTGTTTATCTGTGGTCAAATTGAGAATAGAATAATTATATTGTTTGTCTTTAATAAATAATAGAAAAAACTTTACGTGTACATATCAACATTTCAAATTTGACGTATCCGTCATTGTTTTTGAAAGAAAATTAATTGTAAAAATAGCGTTCGCTCAATATACCTGTTCGATATACAACATGGGTAGGCACTAGGTACGTATATCGAATTGAGTTTACGAATATTACGTCGTTTTCAAAAGTATTCTATGCGTACTGAGTGCAACAAAAAGCGTTCGTCTTTTCACTTCTCTCTCTCTTCTTCTGACTCGCCTACTTGCAAAACGTCAAATTCGGAAAATACGCTCGGAAAACCATCATAACCAAATAACGGTCGGCGGTCCCATAAGTGTTGTGCACATCAAGAACATTACTGGAACCAGGAGTAAAGGAAAGATCCAGCAAACAATCGGTGAGTCCCTTTTCAATTACAGTCCACTTCTTCTTCGTTCGTCTACGTACTTCCTGCTTAAAGCTGGGAGACGTAGCAGACAATACCTATCTATACTAATAATATATAAAGAGGAAAGATTTCATTTTTGTTTGTATATTTTGTTTGTGCTCCAAAACTACTGAACCGATTTGAAAAATTCTTTCATTTTTAGGAAGCTACACTATCCCCGGTGAACATTAGCTATATTATATTATCAAAAAATTGGGATCCTTACTAAAACTCCAATAATGTAACCTAAGGTGTAAAAAAATTACCTAAAATATTCTTTACATCGCGTGCGCTGTGAAAACTATTGATAATTGAAATGTCACTTCTAGAAAAGGCTCTTCATTTGTATCTAGGTAATACCTACTCCTTATCAAAATAAATTAGTTCATATTTAAGACTGCTTCAATACAATTATAAAGCTTTTTGAATTATTCAATTTGGACATTCCATTCGAAACCACGAGTTTAAAAATGTATGTAACTATTAGAAAAAAGAGTGGTCGCCGCTCTCCGTGACTCACTCTGCTCATCTAGCTAGGCAGCGATATAGGGCGTCACGGGGGTACAAGCCTTACGGGATGAGATCATTAGAATGCCACATTATTCCAGATTAAAATGCTGTAGAATATTTTGAAAAAAAAAGCTGCTAACCTAGGGTAGCCCAGAACTCATAGTATATTTTTCTTTATACTATCTGAGCTTGTTGGGAACTAAAATGTGACTAGATGTTCGTTTATTTCTCTTCCGTGAAATACCGCTTCCCGTTGCTTATTTGTTACAGCTATTATTATTTTTCTTTTGCTTAATTTGTGTGTGTGTGTGTTTTTATTTTTCTATTAGTGTGTGTTTTTTGGATTGTCATCCTTTCTGAAAATACTTAAGAGCGTTGTTACGGTTGCTGTATTTATATTATTGTTTATTATTATTCTTTTATTTGATTTAATGATTTAACTATTGCTTATCGTACTTAGTTATTTTTTATCCAATTTTCTCGGTTTTTTTAATCATTTTTGACTTTTTATTGTTTTGAGATTACTTTGAATGAATTGAACTGAATATGTTTGAGATATTACCATAGAATTTCTATCCTGTGTGGAATTTTTACTTTATAATTATTATTGACAAATTTACTGTTACCTAGTTTAAGAACACTGAGCTTATGTATATTTTGTGAATCTTATTATTTGTTGTACTGCTGTCCATTATAATGTGTTTAGAGTTCAAAAGGCGTTTACGCCGTTTATGTTTAAATAAATAAATAAATAAATAAATATTATAACAGCCTTTTCGTGTAAAACATATCTTTGCATAAAAATTCATAATTTTACGATTAAAATGAATTAATCCTTGGAATTATTATAGAAACTCTAAAATGATATCGACTATTGGAGCTTTTTATTATCTGCTTTAGAACTACATATTATTCAATATTAATCGGTACTTTAAGGGGGACCCACTGAAGTTACGGACCTCAAATTTTACGCGCTTGTGTAGAAGCATAAGACCAATCCGATCACAAGACTCATGTCATTGTATATTCCATATACTATGAGTAAAATAGGGATCTTCATGAAAACCTTTTTTTTTAAATAGGTACCTACCTGGGAAGCTGGGGCAGACCTCTAGTCTAATATAAAATCTCGTATCACTTAAGTAGTTATGGTCGAATTTCGACCTCTGGGTGACCTGACCACTAGTTAAATTAATTGTCTATCAAATCTCCCTAAAGTTTCCTCGTCTAAAAAGGGTTTTGTTCTATATTAAAGTGTGTAGGTTCCTACCTCTCAGCATAGGGTATAACAACAGCCCCTGACTTTTCTCCCGGTTAGGCTGGCTGGGTAGGTACTCTTTCACCCCAAAACAAAACAATAGTGTCAAGGTCACCTTTATACCCTGGTAGATGGGTGACCACATGGTGGCGTCACTTATTTGCGCACCAGACATCAATCACTACGCATAACATAACGCGTATTAGGTATATATGTATAATTAATTACTAGCAGCAAAACCTGTCGGACAACTGGCATAGAAAAAGTATTAAATTGCTTGATTGTCCATTAAATCTGTTGTATTGTCCCAATTATACCTTTCCAGGTTGAAAACTACGGTTGATTTGACATTGTTTCTTCCCGAAGGAACCTCTGATCAAGTATCACATATTGCACACACCTGCCCTGCTATTCAGTGTTCCGCAAACTTTTTCTGCTCTATTTAAAAACTGTGATCAGTGGAAAAAAAGAGTTCAGCGGTAGAAAATTTGCGATCAAGCCGCGTCGTCGAGGTAGTTTAACCCATATCGATTGATTGCGAGCTGATCTCTGTAGATTTTAGCCCGCCATGTTGGATTTTATGTCAACTGACAATGCTTTCGAGTGTACAACAACGCTTTCTGTAATCAATATACTGTTTTTAAGTTTTTTCCCGTCCAATTAGGTGCTCCTTTCATATTTTGGTCCATTTTGTTTTGGTTTATTTCGTTTTAGAACCATGACCCTTTACAAACACTTGGGTCTCATTTCTTGCGGCACACCAACCGATCATCACCAGTGTGCCGCGGAATACAGCTCTAATTCACCAACAAGTTTAGCTCGAACTAAACTGAATTAAGAATTACTTAAGGTGTAATTTACAAAAAAAAATATTTTCAGGTGCATGAAACAAATTCCAATCATTATTAAGATTTATTTTCACACTTTCCCGAATCTAAACTGTTTATATAAAGTTCATTGTACGATTAAATATTAATTTCAGATTAGTGTGCTAACGAATTGCGGAATCATTAAATGATATGATCAATCAAGAACAAGTACAAAAAAAAGGCTATTTTGAGAAAATTTAATGAATTGAAATGAATATCGTGAAAGTGCAACTGATGTGTTTGTTTAAATTCATAATAATGTAGGTACATAAATACACAAACCTTACAAAAAAATGAAATTAATTTAATTGAATTTTCAAATATTTGAATAGTTCTAAACATAAACTTATACGTTGTATTATACTCTGCTCTTATTGGATAAAGATCATAGCAACGAGCATCGACTTACAGACGAATAATAATATATGTAACAAGCTTTCCCGACAGACGTTGTCCTGTGTTCCTAACTATGAATATTGAATTCGAATTTGTATGGTGATGCATTAATTATCATTTGACCAATGTGATTCCGAACGATGCGTCTGTTTTAAACGATGTATATTCCATCCGCATTCTGTCAATCTCACCAATTGACAATTTCTGTCAAAATTCCAAAATTGGAATAAAAATTATAAGGTAAAAAGTACTAATAAGGTTGTCTTTAATTTACTATTTTTCCATGCATTTTAATTAATTTTTTTTCTTCTAAAAGGACATTCTCCTGATAAAAGCCTACACGATAAAAAAATAACTAGCGAAATCGGTCCGGCCGTTTAGGCGTGATGCGGTGACATCGGGAAATAGCTCTCCATTTTTTATATATAAGATTATGAGAATATTTTCCGTAGTTGGATTGATAAAATATTTCGCATAGGGTTAGTGTAATGACAAAAATACTGATTTACCGACGAACTATCCAATATTATTATATAGGATTTTGTGATTCTTTGTCTAAATTAATAGGTACGGTATTCGTTGATACTCCTAGATTTATTGACAGAAACTT
The DNA here is from genome assembly GCA_963576905.1 of Mystacides longicornis. Classification (NCBI taxonomy): domain Eukaryota; kingdom Metazoa; phylum Arthropoda; class Insecta; order Trichoptera; family Leptoceridae; genus Mystacides; species Mystacides longicornis. Next base: position 4,319,627 of record OY756439.1, on the reverse strand, counting down.
ATTTGCGACGCACAACATACATATTGCGTCTAGAATATAATAAATGAGATCATAATATAGGAAATTTAATTTGATTCTAGACAATGGACCAAATTTTTGTCTCCAAACTATACGAATATAATATTATCTTAGCTTGAGATTTTTGTACGATTTTAGGTGATATCTAGCCAATTTCGGTAGCCTAGTTGTCTAAGGAATATTTTTTTTATTGATTTTGACACTTTTACGCAACTTGGTGTTGCTTTTACAGTATTGTATAATAATACTAGCGGTCTGTCCCAGCTTCGCACGGGTAGATAGGTATTTAAAAAAATAAGTCAGTTTTCTTTATAGATCCCTAACTTTATCAAAATATTCTATAGGCTTTATGTTTCTGGAATAATGTAGCATTCTACTGGCCCCCTCCCGTCCGGCTCGTACCCCAGTGACACCTATATCTCTGCCGCATTTCAAATACAATTTTTTTTTAAATAAAAGAACTCTTATTGTGGCATAACAATAATAGTTAGACATATGCTATCGCGACACTTTTGTAAATATTGATGTCTTCTACAAAGTCGTAGTACATTATTTTATTCTATCTTCAATAGTTTTCACAGCGCACGCGATGTAAAGAATATTTTAGGTAATTTTTTTTACACCTTGGGTTACATTATTGGAGTTTTAGTAAGGTTCCCAAATATTTTTGAAAACTCAATATAGCCTATGTTCACCGGGGATAGTGTTTTCACCCAAAAGTGAAAGAATGTTTCAAATCGGTTCAGTAGTTTCGGAGCCTATTCGATGCAAACAAACAAACAAATATACAAACAAAAAATCAAATCTTTCCTCTTTATATATTAGTATAGATGAATCTGGTCTCACCGAAAGTGAACACAAATACGCTTTTGACATATTTCACAGAAAGTAAAGGTGGTGAAAGAGGAAGATGTTACCTACGACTTCCACTCTGAAAGTCAGCCACTAAACCGCCAGGCTAACAAAAACTTTGAATAACTCTTTGCGGAGTTGTTCTGTCTCAGATAAGATAAGACAAGTTGACTAGAAGAGTTGGCTCAGGCAGTAAGTTCCACCGGCTATACTAATACATACCTCTGTAGAGAAAATCATCAATATGGATCATTTGAAGAAATAAGTATGATGAGAATAATAATCATCCAAAGATTGATGAAACTTGCCATGTCTCACAGATAAAATACGGAAAAAACTATCAGTACCAAAACAGTACCCCTATTCTCAGTTTTATCGGAAGGTAGTCACGGTAGTAAAGTGAGTATTACACGAAACATTTTGTATGAAAAACGTCTATACGTATCGAATGCGAGAATCGCTTTTGTTTCTAGAAATATCTCTGTGGCGGCGCTATACACGTTTCCCATACAAAATGTATCGTGTAATACTCACTTTACTACCGTGACTACCTTCCGATAAAACAGAGAATAGGGGTACAGGAGTGCTGGATAATAAAACGAATACCTCATTAGCATATTTTTCAACATTTAATAAGAGCCACACATTACTTTGGTCACGTGACAATGAAGGGTTCGTATGTCAATAAAACACATTTATTTGTCAATACAATAATATGACTGGAAGTTCAGCAGCTGATATCAACGGTAAAGAGGTCGACAACCCAATGCTTTCAGAAAAAAATCGATTTCAACTAATTTCAGGTTTCGTTGTTACGCTTTAAAAATACATCCAATCCCATCCAAACTCCTTTTTAGCAACTTTTTAACATTTCATTATTCCTCCTCCAAAAATCCTAACAACAGTATGTGTTCATCAATCATAATATCTCCCTTTACACCCCACTTAGGAGCATAGGGAGGCAACAAGAGCTCTCCATGGCGCTCGATCTTGCTCAATGTTTATGACCTCCTCCCACACCATGTTCAGATTCCTCAGCTCTGCTTCGAAGGAGCGGAACACAGTATGAGAGGGTCTTCGGGACCCTGATGGAAGGAAGAACAGCGATCTCCTCGGCCAACTGTCATTCGGCATCCTTAACACATATTCCAGCCATGTCCATCTCCTCTCCATAATGGTATAGAAGTGATGGGCTCAGGCTGGGGGGCGTTCAAGTAGTTACGTAACGCAATTTGGGGGAGGGGGGGGGGGTCTTGCAAAACGTTACTGTGCGTTACAAGGGCGGGAGGGGGGGTTCGAACAACGCGTCACGTAACGGTTTTTTCTTAAATAAAAAATTTTGGGAAATAAATCTTCCAAGTTGGACAACCCTTTTCAGCAAGTAAGGCAAAGCAAGCGCGATTAAAATAAGAAAAGGCATTTAAGCGACTTTCTAGTACTTTGGGTAACTTAATTGTTACTTTTGGGTAAAAAAAATAGTCTCTTGGGTGTTACGTAACATTTAGGGGGGGAGGGGGGGGGTACAGAAAAACGTTACGGCGCGTTACATGGGGGGGGGGAGGGTAAAAAAACTTCAAAAATTGCGTTACGTAATACTTGAACGCTCCCCTGGGTGCGCCGGCGTATAGCGTCGTTCGTGATGTAATGGTACCATCTTACACCCGAAATTCTCCTGAAGCACTTCATTTCGAAAGCTGAGACCTTTTGTGCCTGGTCTTTGGTCGGGTGCCAGGACTCACACCCATACAGGAGAATGGGAAACACACACGCGTCAAACAGGTAGGTATAACCCAATAAATCTTCCCATATACTTTTCATATGAAAGGCAATCAGTCATTTCTTTGTCGTACGAATCTTTCGCTAACAAACACATCCCATTTAATAACGTTTTTTTCTTATGGAAGGGTCAGATCATTTGAGTTGATGGCCCCTGAATTACAAACAGATAGCAATATTGAATATTGTCATAATATTACAATAATAAATATGACTGCTTCTCTATTCTTTGGACGTAAACTCGTCACAACATCCTGTAACTACATATTTTATTTTATCTGTGGTGCAATCAGTGACAGGCCAAGTGTGTATCGCGCCACAGAATAAAAATGAGTCTGTCAAACCAGGGATAGGTATTCTTCTTTCTGTGTTATTCTAGGTCTACCCAGCGTCCACCACTCGAGCAAGTCGTCCTGTCTCTTTCGAAGCCTGTATTTTGCCAACCCCGAATTTTTCGCCTTAAAAGAATTGAATTATGCCAAAATACTACGGCAGATAGTCATTATCTCCATGATGATTTCGGAAATAATGATAGAACATTGAGTTAAAATACTACATAAAATAACTTAACATACTTCATATGTGACTTATTTCTACTACACCGCCATCTCTTGGTTGTATTTAAAACTTATTAGCCTAATTAACTTTTGTGTTTTATGCCATTTATCCAAAATAGTATTATATTATAAGGGTTTATTATTTTCGTTATTTCCTGTCGTGTATCGGAAGGGTAGTTAATACATTTTTTTTATTCTAGGATGGGTCAAAGTTCGAAGGGCAGGGCAGCTATTTAATAATAACAATTACTATGCTGGGCAAGTGATTTTTTCCGCGAAAATAATAAGGCGGAGCTATATTTATAAGAACCGTTCTTGTTTCTTCTATTCTTCTTTTTGTTGTTTTAACTATTAGAACAAGCGGGATACCAAAAAAACAAACTTTTTTTATTTTTGTTTAGGGGTTTCCTACTCGTAGACGCATTCAATAGAGAGTTGCCGCTTCTTGCACGTAGAACATGTTATAATACTATGTAAAAAGTATAAAATTACTATATTTGACAGAATTGTCCCTCAATTTTTTAAACGTTTTGCGAGCATCTTTAGTCATATGAATAAAAGTTTCCCGATCACTCCTCTAAGGTATTCATATCGACGCCGGTTTTCGAACTGTTTCGTACTGGAGGTCGCGGGTTCTATCCCAGGTGCCGACCATCCTCCTCTTTCACGACGTAGCTTATTGCTTTCAAGTCTCCGAAACTCTTAACCGAACGAAACTTTTAGATGAGACATTAACAAAAATGGATATATTACTGGCGCCAAATACATGACAGCATTCGCAGTCTTTAAATTTGGTTGCTCTCTTGTTCTCAATAATTTCCAACTTTTATCTCTATTATATCTCATTAATTAATATCTACTTGTTGTACACATGAGATTTTTCATGATTAGAAGTTTCGGAGACATAAACATTACCACCTAATGGCGAACGTTGTTAACGTAAAGTCTTAACCGAACATCTGTTACGATGTTCTTTTACTTGAGTATGTATTGTATCGTTTTCCCTTTGTGGTTTTCAAGAAGAAGGCTGTTTCTATGGACACTAATCGACACAGGCTATGCTTAGTGAGGGTGTCCAAAACTGCACTTGAATGTGTTTATCTTAAATGATTTTGATTTTGTTTGTATTGTTTTTCATGTGCCATATTTGTTTGTAATAAAGTTTATTATTTAAAAAAAAAAGTGATCACACTAAGCCAGCGTTCGAAATGACAGTAGAAGACGGTCGTAAGCCCGTAGTGGTTTTTTTTTCCATTTAAAAATGGAACATCAGTAATGTATTGTTAGAGTCATTAGTTGTTACATGTCGTGTAATAAAGGTTTTGTTTTATCGAATTCCGCTTAGGGAAGTTTTAAGATTCAAATGTATAGCAGTAGCTATCTATAATGCGCATGGAAGTTAGTTACGAATAGATCGTTAAAACGAACAGAAATAATGGTTTTGAGTTAATAAAAATGTATTATAGTTAAAACTATATCAGTTAAAAGGTAGGTACATAATAATATGTATTATTGGCTATCACATACAAACACGTATTGCTGATAAGATAAGCAAAATGGTATCAAACATAATAATAAGTAATTATTATTTAAATGTTTAACCCGTTATTTGACATTGTTACTTATACCTTGCGGGTTTTTTTTGGGCTGGCCGAAGGGAGCTGAATTTTGAGAGAAGCTATTTTCTTTTAAGAATATCCAAAAGACAATCGTGGGTTCGTGAGTTCGAATTCCGGTGGTGCCGACCATTTCCGCTTTCACGCCACAAGCCTTTGCTTAGTGTGAAAGATGTCACAAATGAATCTGTGCTCACTCCAAGTCTACTTTGGTGGAGAATATCACTGCAACAACAAAACCTAGACCCTTTTCGCTTGAATTTTCTACCCAGGGTCACCCCATCTCAGATTAGATGTGATTAGTCGACTACAAAAAAATTCTCAGGCAATAAGTTCCACCCATTATACAGTTACCCTTTTATACATTAGTGTTACTTTATCTACAATACAAAATGTTGGTGAATGTGTTAAATACTTCATATTACTATTATGTAACTAACAACGATAGATAGATATAATAATTATTAGACTAGTCAGTCATTATTGCCCATAAAACACGTGTTGCACTTACCGGATTATATCTAACATTATGTCACTGGTTACCTGGTGGGTTAATCTGAATTTCAATCACAATACCGATCCAATTTCAATCCTAATAACGATGTCATTATCTATATATTTTGGTTGGTATACATAAAAATAAGTTCCATAAACGTCTATTTTAAATCCGGCATTGCTTTACGAAAAAAATAGTATAAATAATGATTTATACAAGTTTTTAAAGTATTAAAAGTATTGAGGGTCGGCATTGAGATCGGGATTGAGTTGCAAGAGTAAACCACCAGGTCAAAATCCGTACCACATTGGTACCCCTATTCCGAATAGGTATAGGTCACTGACGTAAGCGATAAACTCACGGGAATTTTGTATGGGCTGCAGAGCTTTCCGAAGTATTCTGCAAGGAGCTATACAAGTTTCCATACAATATTTTGTTACTTCACTTGTTAGTTGGTTTGCCAACCAGGTTTTGCATCCTGTCTCAGATTGGACAATGGACATGTGCCTCTTCTTCTTCGCCCTCGCCTTTGTCCCATTATTTGGGGTCGGCTCTCCTTGTCCTGTTGCGCCAAGATTGTCTGTCCAACCCCATCTCTGGCTCCACTTCGCATTCTTTTAGGTCCCTATTGATGCTCGACAACCATGCGACGGGTGGTCTGCCTGGTCTCCTGGCTGGAGTTTCAATGTCCATGGCTCTCTGGATCATGTTGTCTTATGGTCATCTCATAACATGCCTATAGCCTGTTTTCCGTTATCTTTTCGGTTATGGGTGCGACCTTGAAACTTCCTCGGACATGGACAATTCTAATTCTATCGAGCCTGGTTACTCCTCCAGCCCATCTGACCATCTTCATCTCTGCAGTGTGCATGCTTTGTTGGTTTTTTTTGTTTTAATTTCAACATTCAGAGTCATATATGTCATTGCGGGTCTTGTATACTTGACCCTTTACTCTCAATGGCATTTTTGTATCACACAGTACTCCAGAGAGGGACCTCCATTTTAGCCATCCTGTGTTAATGCGGTGCCATGGTACAATGGACAGGTGCCATAGACAATAAATAATACAAACAGATTTAAGTTTCAACTTATTTTAAAGAAAGAAAGAAGGAAGGAACAATCTTTACACGTTTACAATACTAAAAATGACAGATGTGCGAAAAATAATATACATTAAGTAGGTATGCAAAACGTTTCCTATTTGTCATCAACAATGTGACGAAAACAAAGAAAAGGAATAAAAAATATAATTAGGTATGTAAACAAATGACAAAACATTTTTTTATGTTAATATTTATACAGCGATAAAAGAACTAATTTTAATAATAATAATTTGAGCAGCAACGCGAATAAATTAAGAGAGTTAACAATTTCGTCATTTTAGTTGAAATAAACAAATAATATCTAATAATAAAACGAAGATTCAGCTGTTAGCTATCGCGGTCAAAACCTCATAATTTCGTCACTAAATAATATAGGGTGATGTGAGGGATTTATTCATATCTTGGTATTCAAAATATTGTTAAGTCATTATTTGAAAGTTTGCGAATGCGATTATAAAGGGTTTGAAAAACAGTTACTTATTTGTTTATGGCGGATTAGAAAGTTTGGTATTTTTACGCACTGAATGTATGTCCAGGAAGCCATTTAAATGTTTTACTGTTTACAGCGATTAGTATAGAAGGTAAATTCTCCTGTTTTGAGATGAATGCTTTGATTTTTTTTTTGACTTCAGTTCAATATCAGTCCTCGTTCAGAAAACATCTCTCCGCCTATAGTTTATCGCAATTTTGTTTCCTTGTTAATCAATTTATAATTTCCGTCGCGTTTTATAGTTTCTGTAGTAATTTGGAAGTGTTTGACGATTGAGTTATGGTGTGTCACATATTTAGAGTTTTTATTGTTTAGAGTCCCGCGTTTTTTTTTTTAATTAAACCTTCCGTTTAATTATGGTTTAATATGTATTGAAGATTTCCCGATCCGAGCTGGTGGCGCGGTTCGAGGTGGAGAGGGAACAAGTGATACACCATACCTCATATGTGTGAATGTGACGTGTTTATTTTCTTTTTGTGCATTGTGCTAAATATTTGAAGGTAGGTATGCTGAATTTCGGGTGAGTTAACATATTTTTATTTGAGTGTATTTTGTTCCGTCGCTGGCAGCTACCCAGGACGATTATCGGGCACAGAGATATTAGGTATCGACGTAGTATTTTGTACGTTGCTTGGTTGCCCCGCCAAGCATGCTTATGAGCAAGTTGCTCGAAGTGGTTTTAGATGAGAGATGTATGGCCGACGCGCTACGGCATATTTATGAATGTTTGTGATCTCTGTGTGCCAATGGATTTATTGTACGAGTATTGCAGCCTGTATTGTTTTCACACGTCACCTGTCAAACACACGTCGCGAATTGTTATCTGTCATTCGCGGGTTACCCCATTGTCCGATACCAGTGGTGTGACCTATATTAAATGTTTATTTTTGAATCTGGTTAGGAATTTCATATTTAGAACCTTCTAGTAAGCTTAGTGTTGAATTTTCATTTGTAAAAGTAGGTACGTCGGTGTGTTCCCCGTGAGAGTAATTTTATTCAGTCGAGCTATGAATGAGTTTACTAAAAGTTCGCGTCTGTCCGCGCACAGATAGAGTTTGTATTTTAGTTTTCGCCGCCGTGATAAAGGTAAAGTTATAAAACCGGTACATATGTGTAGGAGGGCTGTTGGCGCAAGCTGAAGACCTTCCCCACATGACTGTCTATGAGAATGGGCTGTTGCTGATTTGGACGGTTTTCAGCTCAGTTCATGAGGTTCACTGGCGAAAAGGTCGCGCGCAAAGACCGAAGCAGTTGAGCGATTTGGAATTCCAATGAGGAAAGACTTGCGCTTTAATGACAGCCCGTACGTAATTTGACTAGAAGGTTGATTTGTTCGTCTATAAAGTAATTGAACGTTTATTTTGATATTGAGATAGATAATCATTAAATATACGCGAGATAGACAGTAAAATAGTAAATAGGCAGGATCGACTGTAGCTGGCCGTGGCATAATTTTCGCGTAGTAAAATCCTGTCCTATTTTGAGTCTCTGCCGAAATTACGTTTAGGTATTTAGAGTCAAGAGTTATAGATAGTTAAAAGATAGCTTCCAGCCACTGTAGTCTGTACACCATCAGGAACCTATTTCATTATTTGTCTATACACACTATATCTATTTTGGCACCTTTTTGGTACCTGTTCGAGGCGTGAGGTCGCATCGAATTGGGCCAGTCTCGGACCTTCGGAGTTTTTTTTGCCTGAATTTTGGCAAGAAGGTTCGTTTGATATGGAAGGCCCTCTTTCGGTGGCTAATTCCTCCCGTAGGCCTCGAGCATGCTTATCAAGGGTCCATCTTACCATAAAAAATCGGTAAAAATCGGTTTAAATGGGTATATTATTTCAACAATATACATAGGAAAAGTTAACAGGCTTCACATGTGATTCATTTCCTACTACACCGCCATCTCTTGGAATTTTTAAAAAGTAAAGCAATTATTATAGAGAAGATGTTTTGATTTCAAACTTATGACCCATCGAACTTCATCCCGCATCCGAATCAACTATAACCATAACATATGGTACCATGAATTCAAATTCTCCAGATCAGAAATAGTCACACTGACTCGCATGAGATTTAATCACCACAGACTGGATAGTCATCTATTCAAAATAAATTTAGCCTCGTCTCCACTCTGTGAGTGCGAACTCGATATGGAGACATTAGACCACGTCTTCCTCGGTTGCCCAATAAGAGATTCATATGAACTTTATTACGAAATCGATGAAATTCAGTTCCCCATTAATATGTCTTGTCTGTTACACTCTGAAAAGCTTTCTGTCTACAAAAAATTTTTAAAATCAGTAAAACAGAATTACATAATTATATAAACAGTAGGAATGTGTGTGTGCGTGTATGTATATATATTTTTATATAAATGCGAGAATGTATGTATGTAAGGGCGTGATTGTAAGTATGTAAGGCCGTGTGTGAATGTAAAAATAGTAAGTCTTTATATAAAATAATAGAAAAATAATAAATTAAAGCGTAATATTTTTGTTTTGCAAAACATCAAATATTTGAAACTGGCACAAATCGTCCCTCAAGGGATGGGATGCCATAAACATAATAATAATAATAATACAATAAATTATTATAAGCTAAATTTATAGAAGTCGAAGGTCGATGGGCGGGTCAGCTAGTTTAAATCATATCTTCTTCTTCTCCCGTGCAATTATTATTCTCACATGATGATGGGGTCTGCCTTTTGTATTTTACGCCGCCACTCAGCTCTGTCTTGTGCATCCTCGGGGGTAGCTCCACAACACCTCATATCATGACAACTTCACGCCATCTTCGTTTGGGTCTCCCTCGTGACCTGTTACCTGGGACCTCAAGAGCTTGTAACCTGTTGCCTATATATTCTGGCGGTCTGCTGCTCACATGCCCGTACCATCGCAATCTGCTCTCTTGGATTTTTTTCCGATACGTCACGCATACCTAGACTTCAACGTATATATGAATTTAAATCATGTAAAAAATAGAGTTTTGTTTCTTTTAATTGCATTTTTTTTACTAAATCGCAAAGCACACTGGATAGGGTTATGTATATGAAATGAAACATAGGGCGTATACCCTCTATTATATTTTCTTCTCAAAAATCCGACCGTATTTCGTACAACTTTTTCTAACTGTATAGTCATTTTTACTAACCCTAAACCGCCAACAAGCTGTCAAATGAGATATTAAACAAGGTTGCCTACACTTAAATGCACGAATGGTGGTGAAATCAAAATCTTGCGTTAATTTTAGAACTTCCTATATAATACTATTCCGCATTATTATATAACCAAATAATGATCGTTAAATGGATTACTTCGGTATGTCATGTTATCATGCAGTTCAAATCTGCGTAACAATTTCAGAATATTTTCCTGTGTGGTGCAAAGAACATTGCCCTCTCTCCAACAATGGAATGAAATCATTGCTGATAAAGAAGAGATGTGCATGGATCACTCTCTCGAGAGTGGATTGGCACGTTGAAAGAAAGAAGAAGAAGAGATGTGCATTTTATATTTGTTGGTTCTATGAATCACACATCAAAGGTTTTGAAATGACGGATGGGGTCATAAATGAATGAAACAAGAGCTGGATCAGATAGAGAAATCTTGTCAAACAAAGGTTCTTGTGGTCTGTTTTCCTACGAATAAGGCGCTGTTATAAACCGTACATAAATTATTGTTACCGTAGTTACAAAAAAAAACATTGTCATATATTTTTTAAAAATGCAGAGTTGTAAAATAACGCCCCTATGAGAATAAGATACCGATTGGGGTAGGCGGATGATGTGGCTCCTGTCGCGGGGAAAAACTGATCAAAACAGAAAAAGGTGGAAAACTTTAGAAGAGGCCTAAATCCAGAAGTGGAGGGACGGCTGACAAAGAAGATATTTTGAAACACTGCAATCTATTATAGAGAAATGGACATGGATGATACAAGTTTTAAGGATGCCGAATGACAAGTTGGCCGAAGACAGCGCTGTTCTTCCTCCCCTTAGGGTCCCGAAGACGAGGGAGATCATCTCATACCGTATTCCGCTCCTTCGAAGCAGAGCTAAAGAATTTAGACATCTCGGTAGGAAGGAGGTCATTGAAAGTGCATGGAGGTCCCTTATTGTTTTTGAAGTAAAGATAAATCAATCCACTATGGATCTATCGCACTTTATTTTTATTCTTTATTATCTCCTCTATGTCTCTTGCGAGACACTTTGGTTCATCTATCTCTTTTACAATGTATATAATATTATACTACTCTGCAAAGCTTGGACTGTGAAAGGTCGAGTCGACATCAGGGCTCAAACCCACGACCTCCGAGTATAAAAGTCAACACCTAATAAGCTAGTCCACCAAGCACTTCAATTAATATGCGCTTCGTGTCGTTGATCTCGTTACAAAATATACTAATTGAAGAGGAAGTCGAAAAAAGTAGGACCCATGAGCTCCGAAGCGGCTAAACGAGTTTCAGCAGACTTGAAACAAGTCCAGTAAGTAATGCAGCAACCTGATTGACAGGTAGGAAGGGCTTTTAATTCTGGGTGAACTTTCCGAAGAATAAGGTTGATGATATTGTATTATTTTTACCTGGAGGCAGACAATACTTTTACGTGTAAAATGGCCTGTTTTCCTACGGATACGCCGCTACTATGAACAGCGGTGAATATGTCAATTGAGAACATTGTCATATAATTTTGAAAGACGCCGTCTTGTCAGATGACGGACCGTTCCCTAGGAACCCACTGCATAACGGAAGAAGTCACTCGACAGACATAAGCAGACTTGGCGCTTTCTAAGGATATCTTGTTTAAAAATCAAAGAGATAATCAACCAATTAATAGACACTGACACAATAACTTAAGAGAATTATTAATACTGTTTTAACACCAGAGGATTGTTGTTTTTATTATTTTATTGATTAATCATTATAAGGATTGCCCCGTTTTAAGTTTCTATCCTATTAATTTATATATGTTTTGATATTGTGTATTAATTAAATGATATTATATTATTGTTTTGAAAAATGAACCCCTCCCTTAACACGAGACTTGTCTCTACTAGGGAGGTTACTAATTTAAGAATTTTTTACTGTGATTAATCTATTGAATATATTGTAAAGGAAAGGAAAATGTAAGAAAAAGAAAAAATAAAGTATTATTATTATTATTATAATCTACATAATAATTAAGTAGTTTCAAACTTATTTGTTATCGTATTGAAATCGTCATTGGATCACGCATAAATTAACGTTCGATTTCAAGCATCGCTAATTCTTGCAAATTCAAATATTTTTATTAAGGTAATAAAAAACATTAAAAAAATACATTCACAATAACAAATTTATACATTTTTTTTTAATATATTTTTTTTACCCCCAAATTTGAGCAGAGCTCGTGCTTTGGGGGATACATTGCAGTTATAATTATTGTAGTAAAGTTAAATACAAACTATTCAATTTTCTCGAAAATTTTAGAAATAGTGAATAGGGGCCCTACACAGTAGCCAATGTGTACCTATTCTGAATCTCCGCAAAATTAAGCCGGCGTAAAATAACAAAATCTTGAGCGACAATGTACGAAAACACAGAATAGAGTTTCTTTGGAAAGATCTACAGCCCATACGAATGCACGTAAATTACTCGCATACGCATTTTCCCCCCATCACGCTGTGTCCCGTAGGGGGAAGCAGAGAGAACGGACCTCCACCATTTTCTATCTAAGCGCACTTCTTTCGCTTCTTCCACCGGCATACCATTTCTCATACAACCTCTCCTATTTCTCTTACAAGGTAGGTACCAAGCGCGGATCCAGGGGGGGGGTTAGGGGGGTCATGACCCCCCCCCCTAGGCTATGTAATCTGAAGTAGGGCAGTGATATTTATTAATATAGCTAGCATAATTATAATTTCATGTGGGCCATGACCCCCCCTGGAGCAAAAGTACCATATAACAAATTTAGGAAATGACCTTTTTTTTGTTTTTTAGGAAAAGTGTAGTTTCCAGATACCAAATTTTGAAAATGACCTTTTTTTTGTTTTTTTAGGAAAAGTGTAGTTTCCAGATACCAAATTTTTAAGATGACCTTTTTTTTTGCTTTGTGACCCCCCCCCCCCCCTGGTGACAAGGCTGGATCCGCCCTTGGTAGGTACCTACTTTAAGTTTAAGCGGTGCTCTATAATGTCATTCCCTGTTAGGGACAGGGCGTGATGATAGGTAAAAAACCAGACAAAATCTGTGCATCAGAAATGTTAATTTACTTACCAATAGATAAAATTGAAATAATCATATTGTATATGTCAAATAAATTGATGGAAATAATTATCTAATAATGATTTAATGATTATGAAAATTATACTATCTATCAATAATAGTTGTTAACGTAGATAAGCCGTATCGTTACACCACTTAATTGTTTAAACAGTTGGTAACAAGTTTTAACTCCTTAGATTTGTACAAAATGATTTAAACTCTTTTTAAATGTGCCTCGGACATCTAGATGTTGTTGATTGATTGCTTTTTTTTAACCTTCGCAAGGTCGTGTGCAGGATTCTGATTGTATTATACCAGGGGCAACTCAAGAGATGGTTGTAATGGCGGTTGTACACTCTCGGCCGAGACCTCTCGTCATGTCTCGCCGAGACTCTCGGGCGAGGAGCGAGAGCTCGAGTGGTGGCCCTGTACACTCGCGTCACTTCAGTTGTAGTCGTGACGGCAAGGGCGATGGACGTAGACGCAGTACAAGTTGCTTCCGCTGTCGCGCTATGCGCAATCAATTATTTTATGTATGCACACGCGTACCATACAAAAAGAATTAAAACGAAGTGGCGTAAGAGGAGATGGTGGATGGTTGCTATACATCGAAATAGGACCCGGTAAGTCAGTACATATATTTCTTGAAGACATTTAAAAATAGGCGTAAATTTCCAAAAAGGGGCCTATATTTATCAATTCTGCAATAAAATGAGAGTTTTAAAACAGTAAAGCTGAATTATTATGTGATTTTAAATTACTTTTACAGGCAACTGATGGAGAAGCAGTTATCAGAATTGTTAGTAGAACCTTCTGGGCAGTTCAAAAAATTTACTCGAATGTCCCTAGCTGACTTTGAGTATTTGTTGCAAAAAGTGGAACCTATCATATCGAAAAAAAACACTCGACTTCGAGAATCTATTCCGGCAAGAACACGGCTAGCGATTACATTGCGATTCTTGGCTTCTGGAGATAGCTTCGAGAGTCTTCATTTTCTTTTCAAGATATCCAGTTCGTTGATATCACGAATAATACCAGAGGTGTGCATGGCACTAAATAACGTATTAAAGGATGAAATTAAGGTGAGTAGTAAAAAAATACTTTATTTTCAAATATTTTTATTTTCAATTTAAAAAACGTTTTATTCTATTATCGTGAGATTTTCGTATGTAAATTAAATTTTAATTCCGGTATCAACTTAATTTTTGGCTCTTATTGGCTGGAAAGTTTCAGATTCCAGAATCAACTTTTTATTTATTTAATATTCACGGCCACATTGGGCCAATACAAATGCATTAATACTAAAATTACACGTAACGTACAATGGCAGTTTCTAATATAAAATATGTCAACAAAAAAGTATCGTACAATGGTAACAATTAATTAAAAATAACGGAATAAAAGAAAAGAGCAAAATGCTACATTCAATTAAAATAAGGGAATTAAAGAGTAACTATTAATTAAGAAAAAGTGAATAAAAGAGTAACTATCGATTAAAAACAAGTGGGTAAAAGAGCTACTATTAATTAAAAACAAGTGGACAAAAAAGTAACTATTAAGTAGGTAGTCAAAAATTTTAATTTACGTACGAAGATCTCACAGTTAGGTTCTTACTTTCTTTATAACTTTTAACTACTTTCTCATCGCATGATTAAAAGCAGTGTTTACAATATCAGTCTTAGGAGAATAAACTAATTCATCCGACAAAACTGTTATTTGGCGAGACGAAGAATGGGGTGATTCATTTATCACGTGAGATGTTTCTGGTATGTGAAGGACTGGCATGTTGTCTAATGCTCTAGTCATCATAGGTGAAGATGCTGAATATTGACGAGGCGGAACATCTGAGTATGATGAGCATGACGAATTCGACCAATAGGTAGATGAAGGGCTTGGGGAAATAAATGTATTTTTGGGCGATGGACTACATGGTGGAATGACGTTATTTCTATACAGTGGAGCATAGTCATAGGCGCCAGACCAGTTTCGCATTTTTTTTATGAACAACCCATCGATTTCATACATCATTTGCAATCGCTCATCATCACTGAGTTTTCGAAGTTTATTCGCTAATATTTTTCCATATCTATCGCAATCGTCTTCCTGTGTTTCCTTTTTATTTATGACTTTATTTAAAGTAGAGATTGCGTCTTTCATGTGTTTGCCTGCTTCAAGTAATTCTGGTGGATGTTTTCGCCTTCGTTGTGTCGTTGGAGGATCAAGCGGTTCTGTTTCAAGTGTCGATCCAGCTGAAAAATAAAAAAAATATTTATAAGAACACGGAGTTTATTCATTACATATGCAGTTGTTGATTGTTGAACATCACGAAATTTTAATTAAATAGTAAAAATCTAAATAATGCGAACTATCTCACCTTCATTTGTAGCATTATTATCTTCACGTTCATTAATATCGGTATTATCATTACTGTCTTCACGTCCACTTTGAGAAAAAAGTTGACTCTGTAAAAAAACATGAAAAGTTATTAAAATGTGTTTCTTTTGTTCCAGTTGCCGTCAACTCCAGAAGCATGGCTGCATGTGGAAAATGGTTTTAAAGACAACTTTCCACGCTGTGTAGGTGCTATTGATGGAAAGCACATTGTAATGCAAAGCCCAGTATTCAGTGGATCAGAATATTTTAATTATAAAAAATGTTTTAGCATAGTCCTTTTAGCTCTTGTCGACCATGACTATAAATTCTTGTTTGCTGATATAGGAAGTCAAGGGAGGATCAGTGACGGTGGTGTGTTCCGTAATAGTTTGTTATGGCAGAAAATTTGCTCTAATGATCTTAATTTACCTCCGTCGACCCCTTTGCCAGGTTCAACAAAACCAACGTCTTATGTTTTCTTAGGAGATGGGGCATTTGCTCTTAGCACGCATGTAATGAAACCATATCCAGGTGAACACACCATAGGAACATCAAAACGTATATTTAATAACAGACTTTCATCTTCTCGAGTAATTGTAGAGAACACTTTTGGTATACTGGCATCAAAATTCAGAATTTTTAGAAAGCCTATACTATTAGATCCAGAAAAAACTTCTGCCTTAACCATGACTTGCATATTATTGCACAATTTTCTACGTAAAAGTGAAACATCAAGGAGCATATACACGCCACCAGGAACTATGGATATTTATGATAATAATGGGGAATTGATTCAACGTGGTGCTTGGCGAGGAGATATGAATGAATTTCAAGAAACTTGTGCAATAACACCTTTGCCAAATGTAGCGCGGAGATCGCCACTTGATGCCAGACAAATTCGAGAAGAATTTACATCGTATTTTTTTAAAAATACGAATTAAAATTACTACTGTACACTTCGTTCTATATAATAATAAAAAATGTATATGTATACAAAATAAAGATATTTACCTGATTTTCTGTATTTATTGTATTCTTGCATTTGTATAGATTACCCAAGAACGAGTTCATTAAGTCGAAGGCAAACCAAATTGGTTTGTGTACTTCTTCACATCCTGCACCAGATTGCAAAGAATTTTTAATTTTTCGTAGGTGTCCTCTGTACGTCGCCATTAAAGAGTCCTTCTTTTTCTTGAGATCGTCCACAGAGAATCCAGTTTGATCCGATATCCTAACCCAAGCGTCATGTAAACGTTTTCTGTCTTTATGAAACTTGTGATTCGGTTCCCACAATACGGGTTCCGTTTGGAATATCTCTATGAAGTTTAACTCACTTTCATTGTTCCACATATTTAATTCCTTGCTGTTCGTCATACCAAGGTAAATTTGCAGATAACTACGTTTATACACGTACCGCAAATTAGAAAAGTTGACACGTGCAGCACGGTCGCTTGCTGTTCGTGCACTGAAGCACGCGAGAGTGTACATCAATGCTCTCGCCGTTCCTCGCGAGACATGCCGAGACCCTTTGACTCGGGCACAAAAACCGACACGGGAGCGAGAGCGGACGAGTATGTCCGAGACACCCCGAGGCGAGCCGAGAGCTACCATGTACACTCTCGCACTCGGCATGTCTCGGGGTGTCTCGGCGAGAGTGTACAGCCGGCATAATATTAGAGTTAAGGTTAAAGGGTCACGCATAGTTGCATAACACCATCAGCAACGCTACATTGGCAATAAATAATTTCGTTAGTGAGTTTGATTACGAGTTCCCGGCAGGTGCAACCAAGAACGAATAGATAAGGGAAGGCAGCCCCAATACAGAACAATCCGTCTGAGAAGACAACGGGAAACTTTTTGCAGGAAATCAGTACGATGAGGGCTTGCACTGGGTTCCTAGAGAGCGGTCTGTCGTTGTCAATGTTTTTAGTAATGATTTAATTGTTAGTCATTAGTTGTTACATCTTCGTTAAGATTTAGTCCTGAGAAATGGTCACAAGAATCTAGACACACTCGTAATTAGAACGTTGTGCACCAACAAAGCCAATAGGCAATAAAGATGAGACATTAACAAAAATGAATATATTCATATTCTGGCGCCAAATACATGACAGCAGTCGGTGTCTTTAAATTTGTTTGCTCTCTTGTTTTCAATCATTTCCAACTGTTAGCTGTATATGTCATTCATTATTAAATATCTACATGTTGTATACACGAGATTTTTTGACATGTTGAGAATTCTCATGATTAGGAGTTTCGGACACTTAAACATTACCACCTAATGGCGAATGTTGTTAACGTAAAGTGATCACACTAAGCCAGCCTTCGAAATAACAGTAGAAGGAAGGACGTAAGCCCGTAGTAGTTTGTTCCATTTAAAAATCGAACATGTAGGTATTTACATTTACAAGTCTATGTATTGTAGTTTTAAATCTTATGAGGTTGGCTGTAAGACATTGCTTGCAGCAATAAGTCCGCCTTTTGGTAGTTTTTCAAAATTGTATTAACACTATATTTTATTTATATCCAATAAAGATATATTTATTTAACATCAGTAATGAATTGTTAGAGTTATTAGTTGTTACATATTCGTTAATGTTTTTAATTACTACGGTAACAATATTGACAATGTTCTAAGTTGACATTCACCGCTACCGCTATAGCAGTACCGTAGTCTTAGGAAAACATACCATTTATTTATTTATTTATTTATATAAAGAAATACAATCATTCTCACACAGCATATCTGATTACCCAACTAGGTGAGACCTGTTCTGTTCAAATACGCTGGACCACCAGGTATTTATGGGTTGCCCACAGAAATATTTCCTTAATTATTAATGGACTTGCAACGCCATACAATTTTTTACCACTATAATGTACAATGAAAGTTACCCCTTCCATGCATTTAGCCACTGCATTTCAACTCGACTCTCTATACCTACAAGCGATGTCCATGTTACATTGGCCCAGGCTGAAGTGGTACAATCGGGCCTGTGGATACTAGGGTCAAATAGCTGAAGAGACTACGGGGTACCTTGCATGGCTGTCCAACATGCAGGGCATATCCTACACCTAAATCCTATCCACCTGCCATCTATTAGCCTTCCCATCGATACTCACCTAGTCCTATATTTCCGGAAGGAGTAAACCTTTCTCCCCAAATATCCCCAATCCAAGATGTCATTCGATCCTTGCCGAAAGATGCGTGACTAACGGGTAGGTTCGTACCTAATGGAGGCTCCCTGATAGCAGGCAACCTCTATGTGACTTTTGCCTTACCCAAGGTCGTCGCCAGCCCGGGGCCCAGGGGGGGGGGGCAATTTGACCCATTCTTAGGCTATTTTCTATATGGAGGATGAGGAAAATATGAATTGTCTACATTTTTAAATGTCTAGGGGGGGGGGGGCAGCTGCCCCCACCTACCCCCCTTGGCGACGCCCTTGGCCTTACCCTTACATGCAGGGTACCTACAGTCTACAGTGATCTGTAGAGACGGACTTTTATTTCCCTAGCTTTGGCTATGGAGGATGTATCTGGCACTTTTGTAGAAATTACCTAATGTGATGGATATAATGGGTACTTCCTCATCAGTGGTCATAAGGTCATATGACCAAAAGCAATTGTTGCAACCTGGAGATGGGAATCCTGTTGGAACCTACCTTTCGTGGGCATCAAAAAGAAGATTATGGAGACTTCTTGCGGAGTTGTCACAATAGATCTTATTTGGTCGCGGTGACACAAGGGGCATAGTATGGTCCCTTGACCTTCTTTATAAAAGTCATCAATGAAGCATATCATTCTATATACTGACTCATCAGAACACACGGGAAATAAATAGGGAGCGGTTGACTAGAAAAAAATGCTTCATGCAATACAATCCACTGTCTATTTACATAGGAAGTACACCTTTGTAAAGAAAGGGGTTGATTTTTTTTTATTTCTCATTACTAAAAATATCGTTTTAATTTTATTTCTTTTGACTTAAATGTTGGAAGACATCGCAATCTAGCGGTAAGCTAGCCTTCTGTGCATTAAATTTTATATCTGTACAATAAAATAAATGGGGACTCAATTCGTTTGAAATTGGACAGCAATAAGAAAAATTACCACACTCCTCAACTTCGTAAAAAAACGGAACACTATTTTATTGACAAGCTATTTCAGTTTTAAGAACCCTGATTAAAGAATAAGAGCGCTCTTTTAAACCATCTGTCATTCGTATAGGTACCTAATATTAAAATAATTAAATCATGATTTGTCCACTGACATAATTTATTGATAAAATAATACCTATATTATTATAAGTTACTCAATCTCTCTGCATTTCAAATCACCTCAAAACATCTGGCATACAACACAGAAACAACCTTCAAATATTATTATTTTACTAAGCGTATCGTATAAAAAAAAATGTTGATAACATAATATGCATGATATAAACAAAAGCCAGCTCACCTGTGTTTAAAATTCCGTGTATATTCAACAGCGGACGAATAAAATGTAAACAAACAAAAATAATATGTACTTAATATTCAAATCTGTCACTTTTTTTAAACAGGAGATTTACACTTTTTTATAAGAAAAAATAAACACAAAAATGAGATTATGTCACTAAAACATTATTTTCGCATTTTTTTTCTTTTCAAATCAATTAATTATACTACGTTCAAAATATAAATATACCCACACAACTATTATTTATTATTATAAAAACACAATCAAGTTTTTTTACAATAATTGCGACATTTCACGTAGTCGCCATTTTTTTTAAATAAGTTGTTTTTATCAATGGATTTTCAAACAATAGTTAATTTATGCCAAACTTGCAACAATAATAAGCGAAATTATTATTTGTTACGAAATATCGCTAATAATTTACGTTCGAAGCGAGAACCAACCACGTCCGACACAACACACCAACTTTTATTGAATGACAGTTTTTTCAACGCAAGGCGATAAACAATTTTTCCCGCGCGATTTCGTAATACGTCACTCATATCGCACCACTAAAGCGATACTGTCCTATATTGAATACATAACAAAAAAAATTACCATATTTACATAAGTAGGTACTTTCTTATTATTTTCTTCATTATTTAGCCATCACACGCTCTGTCCGCAAAAGGGTAGGAAAATAGAACAAACGAAATGATTTTCATATTAACCGAGTAGTCACGTTATTGAGTACTATTATTTGTATTGCTCCGAGGGTGTGACTGAAGGTACGAATGCTAAGGAGCGTGCACGTCGAGAGTACCTCGAACAATTATATGAGGATATGAGGATTTCTTTTGGTGTTTGCATCTTGGCATCACCTATTAATATATTTTTTTAATGTCAAAATTGTTTGTAAAAGCAACCTCTGGTTGCGTAGACAATAAATAAATAAAATAAAATAAAAATATGTGCTGCGCATCTTACATGGAGCTGAAGTGGGCTGCAGAGGACCTGACGAGATGGAAAAGTAGATGCAGATCATTGCTGCAAAGCAATCCGTAGGATTGAGACCGCAGAAGAAGTCACAGTATCAATACCCACAATTTCCTTTTGAACCCCACTCAGAGGCATAGGGAGGCAACAAGAACTGTCCATTGGACTCGATCTTGCACAATGCTTATGACCTCCTCCCTCAGCTAATCCTCAAAGGAAGGAACACGGTATGAGAGGCTCTTTCACGTCTTGGAGATCCTGATGGGAGGAATAACAGCTCTCGCCTCGGCCAACTCTCATTTGGCATTCTTAACACATGTCCATCTCCTCTATATACACGGAAGGTATCAATAATGGTAAAATATTTCTAGTTATTTTTATGATTATTTTCAAATAATAAAGTACCTACATATATAAGGTGGTACCTACATAATTAGTTATTATTTGCCGTTTTTTGTGTCATAATTATTTTATCTAGGTCCAATCCAAATCCAAACTCCCTTTAGACCCCACTTAGGGGCATAGGGAGGCAACAAGAACTCTCCATTGCGCTCGATCTTGCGCAACGCTAATGACCTCCTCCCACACCATGTCCAGATTCCTCAGCTATGCCTCGAAGGAGCGGAACACAGTATGAGAGGGTCTTCCTCGTCTCCGGGACCCTGATGGGAGGAAGAACAGCGCTCTCCTCGGCCAACTGTCATTCGGCATCCTTAACACATGTCCCAGCCAAGTCCATCTCCTCCACATAATAGTAGAGGTGATGGGCTCACGCTGGGTGCGCCGGCGTATAGCGTCTTTATAACTTATTTGTCGTTGTCGTATAACTTATTTGAAAAACATTTTATATACCTAACTATATATTGTGAGGAAAAAAAATAAAAAATAAATTTATACTTGTGGTTATCTATATACAGGATGTCCCAAAAAGTATGGGTAATCGGTAAACCAGGGATAGAGGACCCCTAGGGCTATCCAAAAACCTCAATGTATTTTCTACGATTTTTTGTCATTTTCGAGTTATAATTTTTTTGAAAAACTTTGACTGTCCCGACATAATTGGTCACCAAGACGCTATTTATTGAGATACACCCTTCATTTTTTTTTCAAAATTGTTTTCATAAAGTTTCCCAAGCGTGAAACATCATAAGTGTGTATTATTAAATCAAGAATATTTTATTGAATTTATACGAAGACCTTATCAAAAAGTATAACATACTACTAATATCAATAGCAAAGGAAAGACCAAATATTTCTTATTTCATAATAATTTATCAATTACTTTAAGAATTTGATACTACACATTTCATGTCTCCATGATTATTTTTTCATGTTAGATAAGTATGCACTTGAAATATTTACACAAATTAAGTAAATAAAGGAAGATTGAAAGATATCAGTGTAAAATTAGTTCAGACTATAATAATATTTGATCCATACGTAGAAAAAACCCACCTTTTAAATTCAAAGTTCTCTTATTTTTTAACAAATCTGGATCAACCCAAATACCATTTTGAACAAATGAATTAAATTAAACAAATGTTTTGTCAATTATACCCATTTAGAGTGTACTGGTTAATTTTTTTTAGGATAAACGTCCCTTTTCACTGATGGCGTTCTACAAAGTGGCTCACGTCAAAAAGTCTGGGAATACTTTCTGTCATTTTTCACAGAAAGCTAAGCTTGTCATTGAAGAAGGACGGTTGACCGAAAATGTTTTAACCAATATATAGATAACGGGTAGACCGAAAGGTGGGAACCGGACTGCAGAGGGAGAATTTAACGGGTTTTATCCGGTAGGAATTCGGCACTATCTTCAAAGGTGTCCATCAAGGGCGGATCTAGCTTTGGCGCCAGGGGGGGGGGGGTCACATAGTAAAAAAGGTCATTTTCTGAATTTGTTATCTAGAAACTTAATATTTCCTAAAAAAAAGACCATTTCCAAAATTTGGTATCTGGAAACTAAAATTTTGCCCAGGGAGGGGGGGTTACGGCCCACAAGAAATTATAATCATAATAGAAAAGTAGGTATTTTATTAATAAATGTAAGTACTGTAGTTAAAAATAGACAAAAATATAGGGCCCAGGGGGGGTCATGACCATCGTAACCCCCCCCCCCCCCGGATCCGCCCTTGGTGTCCATGACGGATTTCCCCTCAGAAAAAAAATATACATTCACTAGCTGACACGCCCGTTGACCTTCGACCTAACCCAGGATAAAAAATTATAAAAATATTCATGTAATAATTTTGAATTATTACATGAATAAAATGTGATTTACGTCATTAAAACTTCATTAAATTTAGCTAATAATGTGTTGCATTATGTAATAGTTATCGTTGATTCGGATGCAGGATGAAGTTCGATGGGTCATAAGTTGAAATCAAAACAATTCCTCAATAATTGCTTTTCTTTTTAAATAATCAAAAGATGGTGGTGTAGTAGAAAATTAATTACATGTGAAACCTGTTAACTTATTGTATATAGTGTTGAAAGAATAGAACCCATTTCAACCAAATTTTCTGAATTATTATGGTAAGATAATGAGAATCTACAAGGTTTTTGTTTATTTTAATTAATTAATTTGTTTATTAAAATGTTCTACAATGTTGCTCACGACAAAAAGTTTGAAGATACTTTTTGAAACCTTCCACAGAAAGCAAAGCTTGTGTTGTGAAAAATAAAGATACACCGGTGCGAACCATCTTTAAAAGAGAATTAATAAAGCTAATTGACGCTTTTCTATACAAAGGTATAGATAGCCAGCAGAAATTATTGCCAGAGGTAATTTTTTCCAACTACATATCCGGTTCCGTGCAATCTGAGAAAGCACAACAACAGACGAAAATTTCAAGTGCAACACCCTAGGGACCGTTCAAGTATTACGTAACGCATTTTTTTAACATTATTGACCCCCCCCCCTGAGATGCATCGTAACGCTCTTTGTTACCCCTCTTCACATTCTCTAAAAGTTGCCTAACGCACATATTACAACTATGTATGCCTCAAATCACAATTATTACTGGAAAATCTCTAAGTAACTTTGTTGCGGCGCCGGTAATACAATAGTAACGTTTTACTAGAATAACCCCCCCTCCCCCCCATATTGCGTTACGTAATACTTGAACGTTCTCCTACTGGAAATCGAACCCGGGACCTCTTGACCAGAAGTTAGTGCCTAAACCACTAAACTGCCCAAGTCGGTATAGAACAGCATTGTAAAATAATATGACACATATAATTATCAATTATTTAGATTGATTGATCTAATATTCATAAGTGGGTCATTAAATCAATAATTTAAATATTCTACATCAAACTATACTGCAATAATACAGA
Source organism: Mystacides longicornis (assembly GCA_963576905.1). Taxonomy (NCBI): domain Eukaryota; kingdom Metazoa; phylum Arthropoda; class Insecta; order Trichoptera; family Leptoceridae; genus Mystacides; species Mystacides longicornis. The sequence goes on along the minus strand of OY756439.1, from coordinate 4,295,337 downwards.
CAAACTTATCATGTTCAAGTTGAAAATTATAATCTAATCAAACGTCACTGAAATGGTTAAACCTTGATAGATTATCTAGATTTTTAATTAGATAAACATCTTTAATACATTTTTTAAGTCTCAGATTGAAAAAAAGAGACACCCATGTCAAGATCAATAAAAATCTTGAAACAGTTTTATCTAAATTTTAACCGACGAAATAACGACCTTGGTAGCCTAGTTGTACTGGCGTGGACTTCAGATCCGAGGTCCCGGGTTCAATTCCCGGTCGGGTCAGAGTGTTTCTAAGTGTTTTTTCACTTGAACTCTCTAAGTATTTCTACCCGGGGTTGGCCTGTCTCAGATTGGACGGGACCGGTTGATTGGAAAAAATTGCCTCAGGCAATAAGTTCCGCTGGCTATACTGACACCTTTGTATAGAAAAGTGTTATATTATTATTATTAAATTTTCAAAGCAATTTACCGTTCAAAAAGTAATAATAACAGAATTATTATTCTAATGTAGTACAAACAGCCAATGTTAAATGTAACAAAATGGCTGCCACTTTCACGGTTCAACTGTCAAATTTATCTTTAGATTCCGAATTTGAAACAACATAGTGCATATATTATGAAAATACCTTCAAAGTTAACGTTGGCAGCCATTTCGTTACGACTGACTTAGGGGTCTAACCAATATAGAATGGTTAGCAACCCAGTTTAAGAATTGATAAGCAAACAGAGAGGATTTTTTACTGTTTATACAGAAGATTCTTCATTTGTGCGTGGCTGGCTTTTTGGCAATCGGGCTAGGTGTCGGCTTTGTGCGGATCGGGTTTGCTACGGAATGGTCCTGCGGGCTGGCTTGCGGTGTGGGGGGCCTTAAAAGGGAGAATGTTATGTTATGTTTATGTTATACAGAAGATTTCAATAACATTGCAGCAAACAGCATCTTTATGTTAGTATATTCGATGATGAACTCCTAACATTAACAAACATAAAGATCCTAGTGCTTTTATTTTTCTTCTTGTTCTGCATTCGGCGACCGTTAATTTTTATAATGGGTCAAAAACCGAATCACTGGAAAAGGAGTGCAGAGCTAAAAAAAATTGAATCTGAAATTTTTTAGCCAGAAATAAAAAAAAATTTTTTCAACCAAATAAGAAACTGCTTTAGAGTGTGGATTCAAGATGTCGCCATTTTTCATACTAAGTACCTAAAGCTTGTGTTGTGAAAGATAAAAATTTTCAGCCCTGAAGTTTGAACCCACATCCGTTAGTACACTATTTGTGACTGAATAGCACGGCATCCAACCATTATATTTAGTACAATTATATTTAAAAAATAGGTGTGTTAAGCAGTAGAGATGAAAGGTGTGCGTAAAATTTGTGGAAAGACTCTATGGAATATAGAAAGGAATGAGAGTATTAGGAAGAAATGTGGTATGGAAGTTGGTGTTGTGACAAAGATGAAAGTCAATAAATTGAGATGGTTTTTTTTTTCAAGTAAATGAATCTGTGCTCACTAGAAGTGTACACAAATACACTCTTAACATCTTTCACACTAAGCAAATGCTTGTGTCGTGAAAGCGGAACGGGATTCGAACCTACGACCTCCTATACGCTGTACGCATGAAAGCCGCCGATTAATACCACTGGACTACCAACCACCTCTTTGGGAGCGTCCATTAATCACGTGAGCCCAAAAGGGGGAGGGGGGTCTGGAAAAAAATCACGTAGGTGGAGGGAGGTCTAGAGAGAAAATCATGTACATTTATTTTTTCTGATGAATTTAAAGAAACACAGTTGAGCTTCTAGAAATTTAAAAAATTGGCTAAAATTAAAATCATAAATTTCGCAATTCTTTGTACTAAAAAAGTACATGTGATTTTCGGGGGGAAGGGGGGAGGGGTGGGTTTTCTGAAACATCACCAAATATCACCAGGAGGGAGGGGGGGTCTAAAATGTTGCAAAAAACATCACGTGATTAATGGACATCTCCTTTAGGGCATTTTGAATAATACCAAAAAAACCAAACATATTATTTAAAAGGCAAGTTTTATTTAAACATCTCAGATACTGAAAAAATATTTTATTTCGTAATAATAAAAACACAACAATGAGTTTTAAATAAGTAACCGAGTAAATCTTCTACATACCTATTATATTTCTAAGACCAAAAATCAAATAAAAAAAAAAAATTGAAATGTTTTTAAAGGAGAAAGTGGATTTATTTTGATTGCCATTTTTAAAAATAATGCAACTATTTTAAAACTCATGGAAACAATCTCAACATACTATAACAATGAATAATGATGCAGATTAAACATATCCATTAGCCTCCCTCGTCTATGTCTTTCTCTTTAAGTATAGAAAGTTTGTCTATGAAGAGAAATGAACGGAGTCATTGTCTATGCCCCCTGCCTACCCTAATACTGTCAAAGGAACAACAGGCATTAAATCAGCTGTAAGAGGTAGAAAGGCATTGGTGTCAAAATGTAATTGCCTAAAGCTTTTTGTAAGGGGGAAAAAAATGTTTTTCATTGATAATATTATAAAAATCAATTCCATTGTGTTGTGATTATTTCTTAAAAACCGAAGGGTAATTTAAAAAGCAAACTATTACGTTTTACAGAAATGGAAAAAAGCAGAATCATAAAAAAATATATTATAAAAACCTCATTAGATAGAAAAATCTTAAAACTTATTGAATTAAATACATAAATAATCAACAATATGTTATTAATTTAATGTATTGCTCAGTATCACAATAATTATCATCGAAACATTCAATAAATATTGAAAATAACACAAAATGTTATCACATTTAATATAAAATTAAATCACATTTTAGAGATAATATCTGTACCTTAGAGCATAAAGTGTGGGAGTCACATTTTAGTAATTTTGAAGGAGAGAGGGTTTAGTGAAACTTGAAATTACAAAACGCGAACTTTTTTTCTATATGAAAAATATTAAATCTGAAAATATTTTTTTTTCACCAATTAGACCATGTTTTATGTTTAATTAATACAATTTTCAATATTCTTTATAATAAGAAATATAATGGATTATGCTCTAACAAAAATTGGACTTAAGCATATTTTTAATTTCAAAAGTCACCTTTTTTAACAAGTGGTGACTTCAATATTTTGACCACTTATAGAACCTTCAATTGCGAATAAAACTGTATCATTAAGTCAAAATCGCAAAAAAGTGGACTCCCACACTTTATGCTCTAAGGTACAGATATAAAATGACATTTTTATGCAGCATTTTTTGATAATGAGTCCAAATAAATAAATATTTTGATAAATGAAACTTTGTTTTCAATTAAATTGGAATGTAGCTTAGTAAAAAGAAAAAATCATACCATAGTGTTTACATTGTATTTATCCCTTAAAAACATTTTTTTCATTACTTTCTAGGTATCTATTTGTTTATATATTTTTTTTGTGTTTAAATATATTTTTAACAAGTCTATAGCAAAAAGTGAAATTAGACAGCATAAAATAACGAATTATTTTTGATAGCTTTTAGAAATTTTAAGCTCACAGAATATGTCATGCTTCCACCAAAAGTTTGATTACTTCCAATCAAATTATGTTTTTTAGGAGTGATAAGGTGAAACTATACCAATGCTATATCAGCTGTCAATATATCGGCCACTTAGTTTGGTATTAGGAAAATTTCATCTATGCTTTACAAGCTTTTGTAATTTTTTTCATCATTGGACTTAAAAAAGATTCTGACAACTGCAATTAAATGTAATATTGCTATGTAAAATATGAAAATATTGGCATACATACATAATTTTTTATATAAATATACTTATATAAAACATCTTGATGTTTCAAAGGGTGTAAATTCAATGATAATAACAGGATTCTAGTTTCATAATTTATCAACAACTCACTGTCTCTCAAAGTGATTTTATCTATGTTCGACCATAAACTACTAAGCACTTAATTTTGTTTTGACATCTTCCGGAATTTTCCCTAATAACAAGCTATGTAATTCGCTAGAAAGGGTGGCTAAAACACCTTGTTTATTAGGTCTCTCAACATTCTTGCCATATTGATAGTCCTTGCCAAAAATGTCAGTGAGTTTGCCACCTGCGGCTCGTAAAACTGCTTCGGGAGCGCAGGTATCCCATTTCTTGCATCCACCACTCGCAAAAACATAAGCATTGGCTTTTCCTTCCAACAATTGCAGTACCTGAAAAGAAGGATTGATCAAGATTTGAAAGATATCCTCAATGTATCTGAATTTTACCACCAAATCAATCAATACTCCCTTTTACACCCCACTCAGGGGCATAGGGAGGTAACAATAGCTCTCCATTGCGCTTGATCTTGCGCAATGTTTATGTCCTCCACCAAATAGGCCAACTATTATCCAATTTATTTAATTCTAAAGTTGAAATTTCAGTTATTAACTCATTCCGACACTATTTAATTTTAACAAATTCTTTTTAGAGAATCACTTCAATAAAAACTGACATAAAATTGAAATGACAAATCTTATTTAATTTGTTGGCTAAATGTTTATTCTTCATACTCAAGCAGTTTTTGAAGAACGGAGTACTCTTGGATGGAGTACTCGGAGTACCGAACTCGGTAGCCTAGTTGTACTAGCGTGGACTTCAGATCCGAGGTCCCGGGTTCGATTCCCGGTCGGGTCAGAGTTTTTCTAAGTGTTTTTTCACTTGAAATTTCTACCCGGGGTTGGCCTGTCTCAGATTGGACGGGACCGGTTGACTGGAAAAAATTGCCTCAAGCAATAAGTTCCGCCGGCTATACTGACACCTTTGTATAGAAAAGTGTTATATTATTATTACTCTTTAAAGCATTCTGACATAAGCAGAACACGCAAACAACTCGGGAAAACTGCATGGAGGAACTCTTTTTTTCTTCAAGGACGCATTTTAGATAATGGTGGAATATACCTGATACTAATTGTTAACAATATTTATAAATATTTCTGTAAAAGGCTTTGACCGTTGATCTGATAAATAAATAAATAAATATGATACAGGTATAAAACGAACTCCAATTCAATGTTATAACATCTTTCATCTTTGTTAGATAAAATATTGCATGCGCAATGCGTTTATCTGCTAGTATTCGGCGGACATTTTGTACAAACTGACAGTTGCCTTGCTATCATTGAAAAAACGAGTATTTTATATTAAAAGAACAAATAAAATAAAGTAAGAAAGAACCAATGAGAGATAAATGATTTATTACTGCATTTATATTGGTAATGGGTTCATTAAAGTTATTTTAACAAAAATAGCCAGTGTATATCAATTTTTGTCTATAAAAGTTCACTCAAAAACAGATACGCAATTTATCAGCTTTTGTGTAGGAATAGGTTAATATAACACAAATCTTTTAAATATGAATTTTGAAATGGTCGGCACTGGGATTCAAACCCACGACCTCCAGTACGCTGTACGAACGAAAGCCATTGACCGAACGCTGTGTTACCAACCAATAGTAGTCTAGAAGCTTTATAAGTTTATTAAATTACCTTGTAGCCGGCACCACCGACTCTTAAGACATTATCGGGCTTGAGTGCCTCCAGACAACTCTCCACCAGGGCATTAGAATGTGACCTGGATGTTGTGACGACCAACTGCTTGGGCAGTCCCACGGGAGGCAGTGTAAGACCTTCCACTCCGTATCCCTGAAGTCCCCAAATTGTACGCCCTCGTTTATTGTTGTCGGGAATCGCCCCGAAGTACGGTTGATGTATAATACCACCGATAGCTTGTTCTTTTATAGATATGCCAATTAGTACAGTGACATGTTCTAGAAAACCTGTTGAAAATTATCTATTAAAAATAATATATTTTTTCATGATTAAACGAATTTTATGGAGAGAAACATAAATATTTTTTTTGACACGTAATATTATACAGTTTTATTAATGAATTCGAATAAATTGAATTTTTTTCAGCCCTTGACCAGTGTAGTAGTTTCTATATATACCTAATTGTAATTTCTTTTTTTTACAAAAACAAAGTGAACACAAATACACTCTATGACTCTTTTACAGTAAGCTACTTAAAGCTTGTGTCGTGAAAGAGGAAGATGGTAACCGCTAGTCTACCAACCACTTTGTCATGAATTGACACTTAGTTGAATTCAGAAAATATCATGGCCACATGCAGGATCTGTGAATCCTCGACATTTTTAATATCATTTTGTTATAGTGCCTTTTACAGTTGTATATCAGCTTTCATTTCTCAAGATCTAGCATTTGGGAAATGTCACTCTTATATATATACCTATTACAGGTCAAATCTCAGTATAACAAAATTCACGGGACCATAAAATATATTTCGCTATACTGGATATATAGGAAATGATACATCAGCATATTATACCTACTGTGTCAAATAAACTATTCCTATTATTATGTGAGAACAAAAACTAATTTCAAGGATTTATCAATCACGTGAAGGAAATATGTCAGGCAAACACTTGCGAACTTACCAATGCCAAGGACAAACTGAAGTCGGTGAATTTTATTGCTTAATTGTAAAATGATTTTAAAATTACAAAACAAAAAAGTTCGCTATACTGAGATCGACTTCGTTACAATAAATTTTGGTTCAGTACATTTTAATTGAAAGTTTTCGGGGACAGATTGACGATTTGTTATACTGGAAATTTCGTTACTTCGATATTCATTATAAAGAGATTTGATCCGTATAATAAAAGCAAAAAGGTACCTTATAAATAAATATAAACGAAAATAAAGTGAATGAATGAATTGTAAATGAAAATAGGCCGACACCATTTGAAGATAGACAGATAGAGAGAGAGTAGAGGAATATTGGAGAGATTCCATGGAGAGAACTTGGTTATTACCGTATTTGGAATGTAGAAAACTTAAATAGCAATGAGCGGACTTAAAGGGGTGCCTTAAATGGTATTTCCACCTTTCCCATCTCCCGCCCTTAAGTAACAAAGCACCTGTAGAAATAAACATCATCAGAGAGAAAATAAAATTTATAAAAAAATTATGTTCAATAATTATTGATCTACATAGAAAAATAGTGTCGGGCTATTAACATTTTTGTAAACTAAATATAAAAGTAAGTCGGATTAGTGCGAACACTTATAACTCGAGATCGACTGAACAAATTTTTATGATGCTTGGTTTATTGGATTCTTCTCCGCTCCGGATAACAGAATAATAATTAAAAATTGCAAAAATGGACAGCAAAAAATATAATATCAAAGTTAGTATGGAACGGATTTACTGACAACAACGCCATCTGTGAAAAAATCCACAACAACACAATTTATATTTACTTGATAACCATTGAGTTTCAAAACATTGGTAGGCAGATTTTTTATTCTTACAAGCTTTTCTAGAAATAATTTTCATTCAAACATATTTTGGTATAAATTAAAAATTTGAAATCAATATTCACAGTCTACAGGACAACGTCTGTCGGGAAAGCTAGTTCTGAATAAAAATAAACATACTATGCAGCTCTGCAGGAGTACACTATCTTATGAAAGGCAGCATGACATAATGGTCACGCGTGTCCACTCGCCTCTCAGTTTATTTGTTCACACAACCTTTATACCTATTTGAATTGAATATTCATAGTTAGAACAGGATAACGACTGTGAGGTCAGCTGGGTGAAAATAGTTCAAATAAAGCGAAACAGGGACAATAATTTAGATTCGTGTCTGTTTAAAGTTTTTGTACAAACAGCAGGGTTATTGACGAAAAAGTTTAAATTTAGAACTAGCCAAATATTTGAAAGTTAAAGGTGTGTTTCACCTAAATGCTAATTTTTTTTTAACTTTTGCTTTATCGATTTTACTTAATGATTTCACATAAGAAACTGAAATTTACGTTTCATTGTAGAATGAACTTTTATTAAACAGTTTAGCTAGTTTAGTTGTGAAAAATGTGAAGATTAATCATAATAATAATTGGAATTTGTCTCGTTTACCTGAAAATGATTTTGGATAGTGTCATCATAGAATAGAGCATCTTGAGAAAACAATCAATTAAGTTTAGTTCAAACAAAACTTTTTTGTGAATATCTCTGCCGAACTATTATTCTCTTAATTTATTCATTCGAAAGAAAAATTTATTTAAATCCTACACGTAGTGTTAGAATAAATTTGGACCCAAGACTTCCTTCCAAGAAGCCTTTGTAAACAAAAAGGGTTAAAATATTTGAAGAATTCTCAACTGTAATTTCTGTACAATAATTAGGTTTCTTAATTAGGAATAGGTACCTTGTGTATATTCCGAAGTTCCGTCCAAAGGATCCACCCAGATGACGATGTCCTCCTCTTTGATGTTTTCCAGCACATCAGGACATTTCTTCTTGAGAGCGTCTTGGTCCCCTTGTGTTATTAACCAGTCACTGGGAACCTAAACATCAGAAAAATCACCTGGTTAACTGGGAAACTCAATTATATTAATAACCGTTAGTTTAAACTGCTTATTATATTGGAATTCCTCTTAAGAAGGTCTATGCAAGATCTAAGGTCTAAGAAAGTCTATTGTTCTAGGAATTATAATCCAGTGTTTCAAGACTCTGCTACTAAAAGCACACTATGTATGGCCTTTGAGTCAATGCCAGTAAGACAGAACCAATAAGAGATAAACATGGTCACCAGGTCTCCCGGGTGGATAAATTCAAGTACCTAGGAGCAACCATTACCACCTCTGGTGATCTTGGGGCTGAGCTCCCAGTACGTATTGGTATGGCAAGTGGTGCCTTTAACAACATGAGCAATGTATGGGAAGCATTGATGTCTAGTGTGGAGAACAAATGAAAACTGTTCGATGGTTGTCTGTTGCCCATTCTTCTGTAGTAGTGAGTCCTGGCACCTGACCGAAGCCCAGGCACAAAAAGTCTCAGCTTTAGAAACGAAGTGTCTCAGGGAATTTTGGGTATAAGATGGTACTGTAGCGGCCATGTTTCCCATGACGACATCATCCACCAATAGCGTTTCTCCATGATGTCGACACCTGGTAGCAGCCTGCCATATCATACAAAGCCACACCACTATCAGCCACCAACAAGTCTCCGTAGAACACGCATAGTACCGCCGCATCACGAACGACGCTATGCCAGTGCACCCAGTGTAGGCCCATCACTTCTACAGTTACGAAGAGAGATGGACATGGTTGGGCATTGTGTTATAGATGCCAAATGATAGTTGGCCGAGAAGAGTGCTTTTCTTCCTCCCATCATGATCCCAAACACAAAGAAAATCCTCTCATTGTGTTCTACTCCTTAGAAGTAGAACTGAGGGATCTGGACATCATGTGGGAGGAAGCCATTGAAGCTGCCCGCTAAAAGAGAGGTCTTGTTGCCTCCCTATGCCCCTTAGTGGGGTTACAAAGGGAGAATGAATCAGGAACTAAAAAGAGAAGAGAAATAGGTAACTCACTTCGACATCTGTGAACCCTTCCTCCCCTATGATAGTGATATTTGGGAACTGATGTGACAGTGAGGCCACTATACATCTTTGCGCCGATCTATCCGCTTCCGTTTGTAAATCATCTTTACCCTGAAACGAACAAACGCCAACACTTTAAAATCTATCAAAGATCAAGGTAGGTACAATTTATATCGCGTACCTATATTATGCTATCGCTGTTGCCCTTTGCACACCCACTCTGTTCCTTGCGTTTAATTGTTTTTAATAGAATTAATAAGTCGTTGAAAATGCATTTTCGAGGTGGAAGTAATTTAAACGATTAAGTTCAAATAAAAAACTTTCCAGCGCTTCCACAAATTTATTTTAGCTGACATGTTTCCAAGGAGATTCTAATGTCCCTGCGGCCATGAAGAGCGTGTCCCTTTAAAACATGTCAGGGAAAATAAATTTGTGGAAGTGCTGAAAAAGTTTTTATTTGAATTTTTATTGTTTTTTATTTGATAATTGATTTGCACGGAATCCTAACCTTTTATTTTCTATATTAATAAAGTTACTATATTTCTAATACCATGTATGGCTTTAATGAAACCTACATAAAATGTCCGGGTTGTGACTTTACTCAATGACCTTTTTTTTTTTAGCGAACTTTCACCTTGAGTGGGAACAGACTCATTTTTAGTTACGGCATAATACATACTTGGAATTCAATGGGTTGAGTACATATTAACAGAAGTTGGATGTAGTGGTCAAATTGAATAACTGACTGCTAAAAATCGAACGCAATTAGTATTATGTTAGCATCAAACTGTTAATTAATTGTATATGATATAAATAAATTAATGGAGTAATTATTATAACCAATAAAGCACCATTTCTCTGCAATTATGCCCTACAATAAATACCATAATTCTCAATCTATAATATAAAAAAGAAAATCGGATTAGTGCAAACACTTATAACTCGAGATCGGCTCAACAGATTTTTATCATTTTTGTTTATTGGATTTTTCTCTACTCCGGATAACAGAATAACTAATAAAACATCGAAAAATGGATACCAAAATGATATAATATGCGATATTAAAGTAAGTATGGAACGAATTTCGATACAACGACGCCATCTGTGAAAAATTCTATAGAAACACAATTTTTATCTGACAAATATTGGCACGCAGATTTTTGATGGATTTTTTTCAAGCTGTTTTCTAATTTATAAATATTGCATTTTTATCTATGAAAAGTGGATAAATCTAATTTTGAAATTACATTGTCGTTTGACACAAACTGTCAGTTGTTTAATAGTTGGTGCGATTGACAGAATTTGAATGGAGAATATTATGGTGGTTTCATACATATGCATTGGTTGAAAAGTCATTTTTATCATTCTTTTTTAATTCTTATTCAATATTCATAGTTAGACAGACCACAGGACAACGTCTGTCAGGAAAGCTAGTTATTATTAAATAAGAAGTGTTTGATATAATATGTTTCGCTTTCACGTACAAAGAAAGTGACTGCTGAGATTTTCATTTTGCCAACAGCGAAATATTAGCTGGTTTTTAGATGATATTAAAATATATTTAGTATGGAAGACAAGTAAAATACAAAGTTACATGAATATGTTCAATGTCAAACATTGTTCAAGGTTTTAGCAATCACTTCAGATCTAGGAACAATAAAATTTTTATTGTAAGTTACATATTTAGTTTTAGTGTGAAATCAATCATTCAAGGCTCTGCATAAACTGATCATTATTATTTTTATTCTCTTTTTTTAATATGGCTTGACGTGAGCACAAAATGAATAACATTATGTTTAAGGTTTTCGTAGTTTTATGTGTCATTTTTCGACCTAACCCAGGATAAGAAAAATAATTTTGACTTAATACATGAATTCAATACAGTTTACGACATAAAAATGGATTTTTTTTTTCTTATCACGCCGTTTCCCGAAGGGGTAGGCAGAGAGTACAAACTTCCATTCTTTCCTATCCAAACACACCTCTTTCGCTTCTTCCAAACGCATAACATTCCGCATACATGCTCTTCAATTCCTTTTGCTCCTGACTTGGCCATCCTTTAAGACGGCACCGATATGGTTGGACTATGTCATTCGAGGTCGGTCTCATCTGCGTGCACCCATTCTTTCAGATTAATTTCATTCTCTCTACATGCCCAAAGCACCTTCATTTATTCACTTTCATTCTAGTCACTACGCTTATTTGATTGTTGATTCGGATGCGGGATGAAGTTCGACGGGTCATAAGTTTGTAATAAAAACAATTCCTTTATTGTTGCATGACTTTTAAAGAATCTATGAGATGGCGGTGTAGTATGAAATAAGTCACATAACATGTAGCATGTTGCGTTATTGTATATTATGTTGTTGGATAAATAGACTCCATTAAACCCAAATTTTACCAAATTATTATGGTGAGATAGATGATGGAATATATTATGTAAATAGCAAGTTCAGTCCAGTTTGGTTTGTAAATGATCAAATTTGATATAAAAAACCTGCACAAGAACAAATCAAAAAAATAATAATATAATATAACACCTTTCTATACAAAGGTGTTAGTATAGCCGGCGGAACTTATTGCCTGAGGCAATTTTTTCCAGTCAACCGGTCCCGTCTGATCTGAGACAGGCCAACCCCGGGTAGAAATTTCAAGTGAAAAAACACTTTGAAAAACTCTGACCCGACCGGGAATCGAACCCGGGACCTCGGATCTGAAGTCCACGCTAGTACAACTAGGCTACCGAGGTCGGTCATTCAGAACTAAAAAATAGTTATTTACAATTTTTTTTTGGAATATAACTACCTACCTACTTTTACTAAAAAAAATTGAAATTGAAGAAAATGTTCCACCTTGCTTCAATTTTAAGTTCAGATATACAAAACTATATTGTTGTTTTCCATAAACAATAGGAGGGGGAACTGAGAATTGGCTTTAATGAATAGTGAATATCTTAAGTCTGGTTTTTATAATTGTGTTTGGTTGTATTCTACTTGGTTCCTGCTCTCGATATGGCTCTGTAAATTAGTTCATGTAAAAAGATACATACCTTGTCAATAATTCCTAGCTCTCCTTGGCTCATGACATCTCTGATGATTTTCCCGGCTCTATTTGCAGCTGTGATGGACGAAGCCACCACTCTCATGACAAGAGGAACACTTTGCGCCATTTTTGTCCAAAGATCGTTCTGCAACTCTAGTTTTTCTACTGCGAATACTTTTCTGGAAATAAATGTATAAAGATCTTTCACAAGAAGCACACTAAGATAGAAATGGTTGTCAAGACCTTCTGAAATTATTAATAACCATTCTAGAACCTCTTATAATATTCGGTTAATGCTGAAAATTGTATTATTTGAACGTAAAAAAGTTTACAGTTGAAATGGTTAGGGCAAGTTGAAAGAATGGATGCTTACAGAATAGATAAGGCTAAAAAGGAAAGGTGTACAAACATGAGGTTGATGGTGAATGACGTGGATCAAACATAGATTCTGTTCTCCAGGAAGGCAGGGCAGACGTAAAAGAAATAGGAAAGGTTGTATGAGAAATTTAATGTCGGTGGAAGAAGTGTGCTTGGATAAAAAAAGAGTGGCAGTCTGTTATCTCTGCCTACGCCTTAAGGGTTAAAAAAAATTAAACATTCAGCGGAGTGATCGAATTTTCACTTGATAATTCCAGATTTATTATATTTTTTCTAAATTTATAAAGAGATTCCATAAAGCAAAGATACGAAAATATAATATTTGTCTCGAAATTAGATGAAGAATTCAATTTTGATTGTTATCCAAACATATTTTTTTTTCTTCTATGAAAAATATTCGTTGTCTGAATTGTCCACTTTACAAACTCTCCATTAACTAATTGATCACCCACTGCTTACAATTATTTGATAACTGTCAAAATTGTACAACGGAACGTGTTCTAATTGAATTCAAATAGAAAAATCAAAATTAAAACTTTACAAACTTTAATTTTGTGTTGAAAATAGTATCAAATATTATCGATAATGGTTTACACAGAAAAAACCGAAAAAACAAATAAGCCTTGTTATTATGTTGGAGAACAAAAACATACCACAGTGTAAAGATTATTAAAAATGATAACTGTACAGTGTACATTCGTTTTAAGTCACTCTGAGATAGTTATCAGTGCGGTTGAGTAAAATTATTCAACTGATTCAAAATCTTTTTATTAATTATTTAGCTCAAGTCTCCAATGTGTAACCAACCATGAAAATAACAGAATAAAACATCACACAAAAAATCTTCAAGGCGAAAAAAAATAACATTAACAATAATAAGAAAAAAAGCCCACCTTACATATTAAGATTTTAAAATATAGTAGAATCCACTTTTAATTGTTTAACGCTTTCCAAAAATTGCATTGAATTACTGACGATGTTTAATTAAATAATTCCTAAGTGTTAAATTAATCATACCCAAAATGAATTTAGGTATTAAAACGTTTGTAATTTTTTATAGTATTATATTAAAACAACTAAAACATTGACTTATTTAACATTAAAACTTAATTTGAAAGACTATCTGTTATTTTAAAGCTTATAATAATTAATTTATTATAAGCCAACAACTACGTAAAGAAAATTTAAATGTCAATGTCAAATGTTTCTGGTAATATATCGTATTATATTCTCTTTGGATTCTAACAGCATTTCGCTTCGCTCACATTTTGCATTTTTTTATCTACGCTTCTTGTTCTTCGTGTTCTATTTTAGTTTTCTAGCCGTCTACTGTAATATTTTTTCTAACGAAATAGTGTTGTTTTTAATTAATTTTAAGGATGTTTATTTTCAAATTAAACTTTTAATAAATACAATCTATCTCACAGATCTATATTTACAATGTTAAAGTTATTTGAAGTGTTTTCCTAATTCATTATTTTTAGACTATCCTTATTTTATGATTATTAAGCTGAGTAGTTTTGTGCTGTATTTTTTTGATCTGTTAGTTTTATTTTGACTTTATTTGATTTGAATCTGGCTATATTATCATCATTTGTGGATGCAATGCCAACAAAAAAATGAGTAGTGGTCACAGTCACAAACCTTTTTATATTTCAGTTAATGTTTTACCTATTAAATTTAATAACAAGCACAGTAACATTGGACATGTTATTGTCATAATGCTTTGACCAGAGGTCGACAGGCAGTGCGGTTCTTTGCAGCTCTTTGGACTCACAAAGTCCCATTATTGAATTTACAATCAACTGCAGTTTCGGCACAAATTTTATGTTTTAAAAATGAATCGTTTCAGTGCTTTTTTATGAACACTTATCTTTAAAACGATATGAACGATATTAACGCGGCACTCGCTGGTACCTTTGTTTTGCCTTTTCAACAACTTTTCTCAGTCTGACGAACCAGTTGTAAATGAATAACAATTTTATTTTTTGGATTTAAAAACTCAGCTCCTGTATTCCTTATACTCTACTGTTGGGGACATAAATAAGATGAATAAAGGCATACGAAATTTGCATTGCATGGCTTCTAACGTCACAACTATTTGGGTTCTTATTATGTTGTAGGGCCAATTATGACGATCTAAAGAGAACGTTCCTTTTTAAACTTCAGAAAAAAATGCAAAACCATTTCTTGCGCAAACTAATGGTTGGCGACACCTTTACGTTTACATTATGACATTCTGTTCATAGATAAAAAAACTTATTAGACTATTGTGTTCTTTCTTTAAAAAATCATCAGATTTTCGTTGACGGTGCGCGATTGCGGGAAAGTGGTTATTGTGCAATTTGTGTTATCTGAATTCCCGGTTATCTGTCACAGGTGGTTAAAAATTTCGGAAGTTCTGCCGCACTTCTTCATTACTTTCGAGCTCTAAATTGTTGACCCCTTTGAAGCGGATTTCTAGCTGAACTTTTAAAACAATGGCTCATGGGTTTACTTTTCGCGAAATTGCCAATGACGGCACAGCTAGTAATGCCAATTCTTCATATGTATGTAACAATACTATTTTTTTCTAATTTGTGATTTTGAATGTAAAAACAAACAATATGATTATTTCGTCTTTTCTTAATTTTGTGTTGCTTATTATGTATAAATTCTCGTTTTTACCGTGTTTACAATTAACTTATGTTGGAAGATTGTAACGATTTTCTAGATTATCTCATTTGATCTTCAGCAGAATTTGAGGATCATTTAAAAAAAAAATCATTCATTATAATGCTGAACTTTTCGAAACTAGTGTCTCTTTCTCCTGCCATATTAGTGTAACACGATTGTGTTCAAACAATATTGGTAATTTTTGTGCAAAGTTTAATTGCTACAAGGAGATTGTTGTAAATTTTTTAAGTATAAGAGCATAGTCGGCCAGACGTCTCAATTTTCAGACAAAATCCAGCTTCCTGACCGGTTCATTTCCTGTCCCAGTAAAATTTTGATAAAAACATTGACGCAGCAAACCATAGCCTAAGTTTCTAAAGTTAAAACCAATTATGGTAATTATTTACTTCGCGGGCTTCTTCGATTTTTGACAAAACCCTTCTAAATTAATATGTTTCAACCTAACAGTGTGTAGTGCTATCATTCGGGGAGGTGTCCGAAGAGGCATGGGGGGTTCCACCCCCCCCAAACCCCCCTAAAAAACTACCTTCCAACCTTAACCTAACCTATTAAAATCGTAGTGTTATCATTCGAGGATGTTATCAAATCCCCTAATCTATCCAAATTGACTAACTAAACGACAATGACCAACAATATTTTCATTTTTCAGACAAAAACACCAATTTTAGAATCAAAAAATAAAATGTCACTCCATGAAAGAAAAGTTTGTATGAGAAAATAGGCAACTTGTAAAATTGATTTTTACTTAAAATTTGTTGATAAAATACTTCAAATGTTATCAAATTAATCCATAACATGCTTATTTACCAATCTGCATATAAATTTAATATGTGTTTCATATAAAAAATCGTGAATATTCGAAGAAGCCCACGAAGTAAATAATTACCCTAATGTACGAAGTGTTTTAATACAAATTGTCGCTTGGCTAAGCAAGTGTGATGCAATAATATTACCTAAATTTCATAGCTCCTTTAGCATTGGAAGAACTTGACAAGTCAAACTGCAGAAAAGATATAGTAACTTTTGCCAGTTGTTGTGCGCTTCTTTAATCCAAAATTTAGGCGTGCAAGTAACGGCGACTGAAATATCCAAAATTCTTTCAAATCACTTATGAGGGGGGGGGGGCTAGATTGAATTTCAAAAATTTGGCAAGCCTACCTATATAGATCTTATTTTTTCTGATTTTCTTTTCATTTGTATGTAGGACCTTATATAAAATAATGAGTAATCAATAAATTAATAATCAATTTCCCTCCCGAAGCACGAGTATTAAGAAATTTTCAGGCAATACCTTGTATGTATATCATAGTGATAGTTCTTTTAACCTTGTTTGTTTGTGTTTTTTTTTAAATTATGTAGTTGTTCAATAAAAGTTTTAAGTATAATTAAATAAATTAATCAATGAAAGGTTAAATAGAGAGCAACAATATTTTTTCTTGATAAATTTTATTATTAAATTTTGGTATTGTTATAATAAAATTATTTTCATTGAGAAGTTTTATGAGAAATGAAATTGGAAGAAGAGAAAGAAAACTGGATAGTAAACCATGGAGATCTGTTCTTTCTACTTACATCTTAGGGGTCATGGCATGATGGGTAGCAAATTTTTTTTTAATTAAATCGTTTGACAATACTAAAAAATTTACCATCAGGTTTCTTCAATTTTTCAAATAATCAAATGAAGGATTTGTCCAATGTACATTTAAAGGTCCTCTATCTGATTATCGTTATTCACTGTTTTAAGGCAATTTTACTTGCCCTTCTTAATTAGTTTTAAAATCACATTCAACCTAACACACGTTCCTTTGTCTCGGAAGAAACATCACTTTGTAGTCATTAAATTTTCATAATCGTAACATGATAATTATAACATACGTTGAGACTTGCAAATCATACCACCAACTATTCCTTCTATGCGCCCATGCAGAGGATTCTTAGGGGGGGTAACGACCTCGGCGAAATAGATATGTTTGCTACAAGTTTGTGCCAATTCAAAAATATGTTAAAGGATCAGAGCAGCTAGGCACCTTGTATTTTCTGCAATGTTCATCTTCAATGATGTGTGATGCGATGATGTTTCCATTAATATTGGCCCCATGTTACAATATTGCATTCATTGAATACTTATATTATGTTTATGTATTTCTCACTGTTAGTTTTGTGTCTCTTGTTTGTGTTTAGTTTATTTTTTTTTTGTCTCTTTTTGTTTTCTTGGCATCACCTATTATTGTATTTTTGGTGATTATTTACTTTACGGGCTTCTTCGATTTTTGACAAAACCCTTTTAAATGAATATGTTTCAACCTAACAGAAGGTAGTGTTATCATTCAGCGAGGTGTCCAAAGAGGTATGGGGGGTTCCACCCCCCAAACCCCCCTTAAAAACTACGTTCCAACCTTAACCTAACCTATTCAAGTCGTAGTCTTATCATTCGAGGATGTTATCAAATCCCCTAATCTATCCAAATTGACTAACTAAACGACAATAACCAACAATATTTTCATTTTTCAAACAAAAAACACCAATTTTAGAATCAAAAAATTAAATGTCACTCCGTGAAAGAAAAGTTTGTATGAGAAAATAGGCAACTTTTAAAATTGGTTGATAAAATACTTCAAATGTTATTAAATCCATCCATAACATGCTTATTTACCAATCTGCATATACATTTGATATGTGTTTCATATAAAAAAGCCCTTGAAGTAAATAATTACCGTATTTTTTTTTTAATGTTTTAAAAGTGTTTGTAAAAGCAACCACTGGTTGCGTAAACAATAAATAAATAAATTAGTAGAAATGAAAGGGATAGTAGCTTAGTCGGATATTCACCGGAAATGGTGTAACTAAACCGACTTTCTTTTGACGTAAATGTATAGTTTTTTTTTCGACGAATCAATGTCGATTGCACATGACTGATGTCTCATAAGAGTTGTGAGTGCAAAGGAGAAAGCGAAATTGTCTTTTTTACACTGTCATTACTTGCTCTGGCGGTAACTTTAGCATGTTCCAGCATGGGTTCCGAGTGTGGTCACCATACTTTGTTAAAGATATTGATCTTCTGGAGCGAGTTCAAAGGTGAGCGACAAAGATTCCCACTGTCCTGCGGAACATGGAGTATGGGGAGAGGCTGCCGGCACTTGGATTGACCACACTCGAAGCGAGAAGAGACAGGGGTGACCTTATAGAGATGTGGCGACCCTGTTCATGACGACATCATCAACCAATAGCGTTCCTCCAAGATGTCGTCATCCAGTAGCAGCCTGCTACATCGTACAAGGCAGCACACCAACCATCAGTCAGCAACAAGTCTGCACACAGAGAACACGCACCTTCCATATCGCGATTAATGCTCCCGCTCAATTATATTCTGCATTCCATTATAACATGTTACTTCTGCAATGAAACCGATTCACCATAACCTGTGCATTCTCACTCTACTAACCACCATACCCATAGTGGTGACCACCGACGTGATATGAACACGCATTAACATGCAACCAACCTTCTGAAGCGCTGTCCTGCCGAAAGGATAGACCCAACATGGAAAACTAAAAAGTGGGTATCGCAGTACATAGAGTGCCTCGCATCAAGTGAGAATTCATACAGTGCTTACGACCGAGACATGGAAGTAACATCGCAACAAACTGGAGCACCCAGGCTTCCGCAAATCTCGGACACGTAGCAACTAGCATCTGTACACCACGTCACATGAAGACTCAACTGTCTACATTTCTTCGAGAAGTAACGACAAGTACGAGCAAGAAAGGACATTCCAAAGTAAGAAACATTACTTAGTTGTCTCTAAGCTCAGAAACTTGCACACTTCAACATGCTGTGAGTCATTCAACGAAGTCTTCAACGAACTCATTATTCGCCACGATATTTTTCATCATATCAACATTTCTCAATGTTCAAACCGTCACACATATCTATCAGACTTGGACATTTTACTTGTCAATAGATAGTGATCAACATAGATATCAACCAATGAGCATCCTCGCATCACCGCTGCAAAGGACTGCTTGCCTATGTCAGAAGAGACACTAGGTAGCAGCAAGGTTATTCTTCCTACGCTGGAACTTCAAATAACCATCGCTACTCACGATCCTCATCAGCAAATGCCACTTTGAGCATGACGAACGACGTCACTCATTAAAATGTGAATACTGCATCTAGAGTACACACGCTCCGGCACATTCATATGGCAGCACCCATAATTCGACATGAATTATTGACTAGCAATATATAGTCAGCAACAGTAACCAGGATCAGCACTTCTTCACTGGCACCAACTCAAAATCTATGTAATGAACAAGAAGAATGCAATCGTGCAAAATAAAATGACCCAGCAACAACTAACGCTTACGCAAGCAACAAGCAAACAAAATCAGTTTCAACAGCAGAAACAGCATATGAAAGTGCAATACTTCATTTTATAAAAAATATCAACATCAAAGTGCAGTGCAACAATTTTTTACATTTCGTTCTCACAAGCATCAATCTGTTATATCAACATTTTTTATCAAGACTGAGAAAATGCAACATGACTCATGAATTCGTCCAGTGTATTGTTTACTTTACACATTCTTATATCTAATCAAAACACCGACCTACAGAGAAGCAAGCAGTGTAACATGATTCTCTGGACCTACGGAGAAGCAAGCAGTGTAACATGATTCTCTGGACCTACGGAGAAGCAAGCAGTGTAACATGATTCTCTGAACGTAACAATAACAAAATTAATATTATTCAGAAATGCGACACTCTGATGACTAGCAGTGGTAATTTGACAATGCGAACGTGATTTGATTTTAACAGACTTCATTTAAACAATAAGATCACAGTACGAGACGCATTGTTCATACCAATCTTTTTCTTCACGCATTGGACATCAGAGGACCTAATCATGCATATCTTCATGAACATGACAGCTTCCACGCTGAACCTCGTGACTCCGTCACTTGGGGGACAGTACTGTGGCGACCCTGTTCATGACGACATCATCAACCAATAGCGTTCCTCCAAGATGTCGTCATCCAGTAGCAGCCTGCCACATCGTACAAGGCAGCACACCAACCATCAGTCACCAACAAGTCTGCACACAGAGAACACGCACCTTCCATATCGCATCGCGGTGCGCCACTCGACGCCCGCTCAATTATATTCTGCATTCCATTATAACATGTTACTTCTGCAATAAAACCGATTCACTATACAAAACCTGTGCATTCTCACTCTACCAACCACCATACCCATAGAGACATACAAGATCCTGAACGGGCATTACCACCTGCCCAGCTTTGGTAATATGTTTACAAGGAATCCAAACACACATCTTAGAGGACATCACCTCAAGCTCAACTCCAATACGGCCAAACATTTCCTTACCAATCGTGTGGTTGAGGTGTGGAACGGACTGCCTAGTGAAGTTATTGAAGCCTCAAGTGTAAATGTTTTTAAAAATAATCTGGACCAATATTTGGGATATAATTAATTGTGCAAGCCTGATATGGGCACATCAGCTGTGAGCTGCTCGCCTATTATCAATAATGATAATAATGTTCTATTTTTCATTTTATTATTAAATTTCTACTTGTTGCATACATGAGATTTTTCGACATGTTGAACATGTTGAGAATTCTCATGATTAGGAGTTTCGGAGACAAACATTACCACCTAATGGCGAACGTTGTTAACGTAAAGTGATCACACTAAGCCAGCCTTCGAAATAACAGTAGAAGACGGTCGTAAGCCCGTAGTGGTTTGTTCCATTAAAAAATCGAACATTAGTAATGAATTGTTAGAGTCATTAGTTGTTATTTTTTCTATAATAATGTTGTATTTGTTTCTAGAACACGAACGATGGCACTGAATATAATCGCTGCCCTCTAGATAGCAACCACTTGATCAGAGGTGAAACGATGCAGTACCATGTGAAGAGGTGTGCAGCCACTTTCAAGGATATGAGCTTTATGAGGCATTGTCCCTTTGACTCCACACATATAGTCTCTATCTCTGAGATGGTTAGCCACGTCTGTGACTGTCCAAAGAGGGGGCTGTTTGATACCTACAAGTACGCCATAGGGGACACTGAAGTGTCTGCCGATATACCACCACCACCCACCATAAGTTACGCCGAGGAAGACGGTTGGGACGATGTATGTTTCTAATTTTTTACCACTTATAATTGCATGTTATTGTATCTCTATTTCTGGAAAGAATGCTTTGCGCACTTAAAGGTAGATCCTTGTACTTACGGACGGTTTCAAAAAAAGCGACTAAAGAACTCTTTAGCTCTTAAAGTCTCCTTTAAGTAGACGCGTTTCATAAAAAAATATTCCCGTTTACTTAAGCTAAAGTTTGAAATGTCGAAAAAATATTTGAAAGTTGGTAGCAGTTGGCAGTGTTACCATGGAAAACAGAAGTTGTTTACTAATATTTTCTCGAATTTTCCGTTAATCTGTCAATTTCATTTACAATAGAACATTGATGTGCCGTTATTGTTGTTAATTTATCATTATGATGTATGAATTAGTAAACGAAATCTGTAAACAATAACATTTTTCCCGTTTTGCCATGTTTTTCACCCTATTGTAGGCGTTTTTGTCCACAGTGTCACCGTATACAAAATGTTCATCATTTGTGACAGGGAGAGAGCGTCACAAAATTTTCTATTAACTCCGGTGGTAAAAGAACTACACTAAAGCCGACTTTAAGTGCCAATAACGGGACTTTAACCTAAAGTCGACTTTATGTGACATTTTGTTGTTATGAACTCCTTTATTTTTTATGAAACCAGCTGTTTCTCCAATAAAACTGTTTTTAGTCAGATTTCAATGATGGGTGTGTATTTAAGTGCCAATAACGGGACTTTAACCTAAAGTCGACTTTATGTGACATTTTGTTGTTATGAACTCCTTTATTTTTTATGAAACCAGCTGTTACTCCAATAAAACTGTTTTTAGTCAGATTTCAATGATGGGTGTGTATTAAGCAGGTGCGATCCGGCTTTAAATTTTTTTTATTTTATCAATATAACTCCATTTTTTTTCAAAAGATGTTTGAAAGGCACATTCTGTCAATTGCGCCAACTATCAAACCAACTTAAATGAAGTTTTGTCAAATGCAAATTTAAATTCAAAAATAGAAAAGTGTTTATTGTCAAAAGCACCAAGAAGGTTATCAACGTTTAGTTTATTGAAACTCTTGAATGTTGTTAGGAAACTTTCTTAATTTTGCTTGCATAAGAACCTTGTTCTGACAACAACAAACATAAATAAAAAAATAATAAGTCAAATTGGTGCAGCTGTTCATGCGTGATGTGATACTCCAGGGAAAAAGGGCTCCATTTTAATATACTTATAGAGATTCACGATCTCGTAAATCAACAATAATCCATCTTAAAAAAAACTATAATATTTCAAATTTCAAAAATGAATTACTATCTAAAAAAGGTTTATTATTACTATTATTTATTGAACAAGCTAGTTTTCCAAAAAATGTGGAATATAAATTTTCATACAATAACTAAATTTTGACCGTGAAGTTTTTAAGTTAAAATACTATCTGGGCCCCGTTGCGCCATCATACTTTTCACATTGCATTGTGCGAAAATCGCCTAACGCGAAACAATCTTGTTCCATGAAAACAAAATATTTGTTTGGCGGTGTCTTGATCATTTGAAAACTCTTTCCAATTGTACAGTGGTATCTAGGGTGGTGCGTGTTGAAACATAACGCAAATTTGATCTATGTTTTCCCTTCTTTCTTACGTACCTAGACATTTGACATAGATGATATTACATAGATGTGAATTTTACATGTTTTGTTATTATATTTTAATGGCCTATGGCCGTGTATGATTATAAATAAATAAAAACTGTTCATCCT
The DNA here is from genome assembly GCA_963576905.1 of Mystacides longicornis. Classification (NCBI taxonomy): domain Eukaryota; kingdom Metazoa; phylum Arthropoda; class Insecta; order Trichoptera; family Leptoceridae; genus Mystacides; species Mystacides longicornis. The sequence goes on along the minus strand of OY756439.1, from coordinate 4,271,921 downwards.
CTAGAACAAAAACGATGCTATAATTTGAAAAACTGCAGAGTTGCGAGGTACGGGGTTGGAACAGGGCCCTGACTCATGTTCAACAAACGACCTTTACTTTGTTGTAAAATTTTCGTATCCTTAATAAAATATATTTTTTTGCCGTAGCACGAACATCCCACGTACAACAAGGAGAAGGAGTTGGAAGAGAAAAAGATCCTTCGGAAGAAAATTGGAGCGCAGCCCGCTGAAAGGAAGAAGTTTAGGAATGAGCAAAGGAGTAAATATAATCAGAATTGATGACTCTACCAAACCGGTACAGTTTTCTTTCTTCACTCCTTAAAAAAATCAGTCTATAAAATTTAAATAAAATCTTTTAGGCACAAGATTTTTATTTAAATACCTATAATTATTTTAATTAATATACACCGAGAGAAAAAAATGCAATTACCTCAACATAATCATATTCCCATATATAACCTAACAATAGTGCAACTGCATTCTTATAACATAAATCTTAAATGTGCATAAATTGACGATTAAAATCATTTTCCTTTTCAAAAATATATGGTCTTTCATAGAAGCCGCAGATTTTTTCCATACAATTAACTTTCACTTACACCTATTTTTGTAATTCCCTTTTTTGCTAATCTTTTTAACTAATTGAGTAGCTTTCAAACAAGAATGCAGTTTACATATTGTTATGCGTAATTTATACATTAAATTTTTCCTCTTTTTGGGATAACTGTACAATATTATAAAGGAGTGAAGTTGATAACTGTACACGGTTGAAATTCCATTTTATTCTATTTGACTTTTTTTGATACTTAAGAATATAAACTTGTTGTAATTTCGGCACGGTGCGAAAATCATTTTTTTTTTATTCAGTTGACATGACATAAAATTTTAATTTCTCCCTTTTCCTAATAAAAATGTAATTTTTCTACATTATAAAAAAAAAGTCTTATTTTTTGTGATTTTACTTGCGTAAGGTGTCATATTAAAAGATAAAATCATGTGTTGACTGTAAATGCTGTGTTTAGTTTGTAAAATTAATTATTGCTAAAGAGGCTTTCGAAAAAATTTATCAATGCAATTCATATACATATATATAAAGTTATTACAGAAAAGGATATGCAATTTGGATTTAGGTAACGTGAAATACATAGCAAAAAACATTGTCTTCTTCATAGCTCATACCCTTCGAATATATATAGCAAACATGATCAACTCGTTAGTGTTGGAATGACCGTTCGGTCGAAAGCAGTCAATCGTTTCTGTCTTATAAGTTTATTTTGTATAGTTAGTTTATAGGTATTAATCAAATTAAGAGATTTTTTAAAAAGTCAACGAAATCGATAGTTAAAAACGGCTTTTTTGTAGAAACACTGCAATCACAATAATTAAATTCATGTTAAAACAGGGTCTAAGCGTCAGCTACAAAAAGATTTTATCCGTTTAGCCAAGTCAACACGTGATTTTAAATTCATACCTTAGATTTATACATATAAACTTTTTATATTGATTAATTATTATTGCCTTCATTAGATTTAAGATATTAGAATGTTTAAGATTCATTAAGTTGCTGTTGAATTTAATTAATTGATTAATTGTATTTTACGTAAACTTAGGTGTAAATTGACAACCAAATGTCGAAACCATCCAATATCAATTTGACTGTGTTTTGGTTGAAGGTTATTTAACCCACAGTCAAATGCAACAGATCATAACAAAATGTTTGTATATTAACATCCATCCGCCATCATATATTATAAATTTAGATTCAATTTTAGTTGTCTAACCCGCAATCATTGTCAATAATTCAATAAATAAATTAAATAATAAAAACATTTAAGTTAACACAATTTTTTTTATTGTAAAATTATTTAATCACCCTAGTCCGTAGGTGGTTAAAATCTAAATAAATTCATTTTAAAATTCCTATCATTTCGCTCATTGAAACAAAAAATTTGGTTGTGAAAGCATCTGGTATTTCTGTTACCTTAATCGAAAAAATAAAAATATTTTGTATTAATAAAAGTCTATTATAAAACGCTATGTCTTATTGAAAATATCCCGTTTATATTTTGTTCCAATCCTTTAGATGCAGATTGTAAAGTCTATTCCTGGAAAACATCACGTAAATATATTTGAAATGTTGTGTTTCACCTAGCCAATTGGGAATAAATAGAGACAGCTTAAAATGGATATAGTTACTATCCTAGTGGCATCTATTGGAAAATTTGGTAGATAAAATGTTCTCACCACCACCAACAGATGTTTCTGCATTGAATTTTTCATATATGTGATTACAACGTAAGGCGGGGGTTCCCAAAGTGTGCGCCGCGGCGCCCTGGTGTGCTGTAGATAGTGAAGAGGGGCGCCGCGAGTCAATTTTCTGTCATAATCTGAAACCATCAGTCAAACCACAAATAATCGCGTTGCAAATAATTTGAAAGGAGATTAATCGGTGGCAGACTTAATTTGTTTGAAACCAACTTTTTAGATAGTCGAATCGATGCAACTAAGTGTACGATCCCTAAAGAAACAATTTCTATTTTGAGCACTCGAATCTTTTGGAATTTTGGATATCGATTCAAAATGAATATCCAAATATAACTTCAAAAGTGCGAAGCTGGAAGCTGTTATTAAGAATAAATATTGCTCAAAGATCAATGTGGAGCAAGAAATGAAGTTGGCAGTCTCAAGTCTTATTCCCCGCTTTGAAAAACTGTGTGAAAATCATCACGCTTACCCCCCACATTAATATGACTCACTAATTACCATATTTTCTTTTTGTCATTTTAATTGTTCTTTGTTCAAATTCTGAATTCTTATAAACATAATAAAACTCAGTTTCATATAATATGGATGTTTTAATTTTTGTGTCTATAGGTACATATACCTTAACTACTATTATTGTAGGTACCTATCTATATCTTCTTTCCAAATACCTTACTAAAGAAGGGCGCAGTGACAAAATATTAAACTTCAGGGCACCGCGCGCTGAAAAAGATTGGGAACCACTGACCTAAGGTATTGTTGTCAGGTGGCTTGTCCCAGTGACGATTGAGATGTCTACTAATGCGGGTTCGAGTCCTGTAGGAGGCATGGGATTTTTTGACATGTTGAACACGTCTAAAATTATCATGATTTGGAATTTTGATGAATTCGACCACCTAATTGGCAAATATTGTTACCATAAAGTGATCACACTAAGCCAGCCTTTGAAGTAACAGTAGAAGTTGGTCGTAAGCCCAAAGTGGTTCAAATTTGTAAAACTAACCTAAAACTGAACACAACTAAACTACTTTGTTTATAAACTCTGAAAATTTAAACAAAGCAAATGTGTATTGCTTTTCCGTAATCATTCGAGGTCTTGAACGATGATGCACCAACTAATTTTTTAAGAAAAATAATGATATTTTAAAGAAAAAATTCAAAGAATACTTTTTGAGTAGATACAAATATGAAATTCAGTAGATATAATAAACATTATGGAACTCTTATTATAAATTTTGAGAAAAAAAAATAGCTGCATCTCTATACTGCTTTGTTATTACGCAAAAGGTAGATAATTAAAATTGAAGTGACCATACATGATTTGGTTAATTTTGGCTGAAACATGAAGGTTTCATATTATGATTTAATGCAACATTTTATTTTCTGAAATAATATTTTGATAGTACCTATTCTGCTAAAAATATGGTTCTATATGTAAAAAATATGTTTGTGATGCCCCACATGCATGAGTCAATTGAAATGTATGGTTTTGTCTGGGTTTTCATGTTGATAACGTAAAAAGCTATCAGTTGCACATTATCACCATAAAATACCAATGAAAGTTACCGCTGACGGCCATTTTTATTCACTTGACTCACGTTCCAAGTTTACTGATAGAAATTTCTTAGGAGAGCCCACTTTTTTCTTATGATATTCAATGTCTCTGTTAATTGCAATCATGAGACAATTTATATAAAGCACTGTTTTTTATGACCGATAGATGGAGATTGTCTGTATGACTTGAAGTAAGATCTGTTTGAAACTTTAATATCAGACTTCCCAGCTGGGCAACCAACTTCAGAACTCCTAATATCCATTTGATCTTCCAAAAGGCAAAAAGAAATAAATAATCTATATATTTCAGTCTTATTTTATTTATGTACACAAATTATTTACAAATAAATACAAAATATTGGACAAGGAAAAATATAATTTACATGTCATTGTTATACCTACCAGAACATTAACCCAAAAAAAAAACATTTGCACTAAAATTTTGTACGTAATATTTAGTTTGGAACCTGAATAATTGTATTCTTATGGCCTAACATACCAACCTAATGTTTGATTTTTTTCCTCACAGAGCCATGCAAAACTCTTTCAAAGATTTTGGACATTTTAATTGCAAATAAATTAATACTAATAAGAAATTTCTATTTTTTTATGATCTTCATCTGCCATTCGTTGCGTGAGGAATTTTTTTTTCTAGCCAACCAGTCTTGTCCAATCTGAGACGGGCCAAGACCGGGTAAAAATTACAAGTGAAAACACTTTGAAAAATTCTAACCTGGCCAGGTCTCGGGACTTTTTGATCAGAAGTTAGCAAGTTACCACTAGGCTACCGAGGTTTTCAAATCAAGTTTTCTAGTAAATTTCATAAATATCTATTTATTAGGTATAAACTAAGTTTTTTGAGATTACGCTGTCATACACAAGGTGCAACAAAAAAAATTGTGATACCTATCATCCTATCATTATCATAGGCATCCTAGTAACTGAACGTAACAAGCAGTTCTAAACAACTTTTGTTTTTTCTTTTGATTGAATCCTTATAATAAAGAAAAAAAAATACTATACTCAACAGTCATTGTATTGAATCACAGACCACATTATTGATTTTGGTATTTGAAAATTAATAAGTTAAAAATTTTCTTTATTCATTGTGTATCTTCATTGGGTCTGTGAATCGTGAGGTGAGGATATAAAAAGCCGCTGGAGCCGGCACCAGAGTAAGTAGAGCACCGTGGAATACCGGATCTCTCAGTCCTGTGATGGATATAATTCCGTAAGCGTGGAGAAGCCAATGTCCAATTAGAATTATGGCGTTGCGTACGTCAGTCACAGAAGACATGAGCATATACTTGATGGACTGATCTATTTTCACGGAAAAGTGTGAGGCAGACGACATCATGGAAAGAATTATGATGATATAAGGGAATGAATAGTCTGAAAATAGAATAAAAACAGATTAATGGTGCTGTCAATATAATATTATGTATGTACCAGATATAGTTACATCAATGGTAACACAAACCTGTTACCATTAATGATGTATGGGTGTGAAACATGGGCATGGACGAAAAAAGAAGAATGTAGTATAAATACAGTAGAGATGAAATCTCTACGAAAAATATGTGGAAAACTTTATGGGATATGGAAAGGAATGACAATATAAGGAAGGAATGTGGTATGTAAGTATGCGTAGTGACAAAGATGAAAGTCAATACGTTGAAAATGTTTTGGGCATGTGGAAAGAATGGATACAAACAGAATTATAAAGAAAATTTATAAGACTGAAGTAAAGGTTTAAGGGACCGTTCAAGTATTACGTAACGCATTTTTATAACATTATTGACCCCCCCCCTCGAGGTGTATTGTAACGCTCTTTGTTACCCCTCTTCCCATTCTCTAAACGTTGCCTAACACACATAATATAACTACGTATGCCTCAAATCACAATTATTACTTGAAATTCACAAAATACCTTTGTTGCGGCGCCGGTAATACAATAGTAACGTTTTACAAGACCAAGTATCCCTCCCCCCATATTGCGTTACGTAATACTTGAACGCTCCCTAAGAAAGCGTGGTTAACTGAGAATGATGTAGAACGAACACATTGATTCTGTCCTCAAGGAAGGCTAGATTAGAAGTAAGATACATAGGAGAGGGTGTATGAGAAATGTAATGTCAGTGGAAGAAGCGAAAGAAGTGTGCTCGGATAAGAGTGGAGGTCCGTTCTCTCCATCTACCCCCTTTTTTTTTTTTTTTTCAGGGGATGTTTTGCGCTCCGACCTGTAATGGTCTATTGTGCTTCCCCTAGTTGCTCATGGTGTTACCCAAATAGAGCTTCCCCACTAATCCCAGACGCTTCAGAAAACCCAGCATTAGGAGGGGATCCAAGATGGAGGTCCATTCTCTCCGTCTACCCCTTAGAGGACACAGTGTGATGGGGAAAAAAAGATAGTTGAAATGACTTACAAATTAAGCCTGCCCCCACGGCGTGTATCAATATTAATGTTGGCAAGCAATACAGTGCGCAGTAAACTGCTAGAGTGGATCTTCTCGGCAGAATCTTGGCGAATATGAAGCAGCGGAAGACAATTAGAAGGACAATGCAAAGGCTGTACATTATTAACACAAGAGTGTACCTGGAAATAATACAAACAATATTCAATTGAAATATATTTTATGAGGAAAATAATGTGTAATTTTTTTCTCTCCCTTAATTATCTCCCTTATTGAATTTGAAATAGTTAATGGATTCATAATGGTGTCCCACAGTTACCATAAGATTTGAATTTATTTATTTATTTGAATTTTCCTCATTCTTGCATTTAAGTGTTGGCAACCTTGTTTAATATTTCATTTGATAGTTTTATCTATATATTAATATGTGAAGAAAAAACTTTGTGACTATTTTTAAGGAAAATGTGCGGACTAGGAGTATGAAATTTCACACACTTCTCTATAATAATTAAGGAAAGTGCCTGATTGACTGACTGACATACTCACTCATCAATGCACAGCCCAAACGGCTAATCGTAGAGAAGTGAAATTTGGAAATCAGGTAGATTTTAATACAAAACCTTCCACTAAGAAAGGATTTTTGGAAATTCCATCCCTAAGGGGGTGAAAAATAGGGTTGAATGTTTTTAAATATACACGAATATCTTGGAAACTAGACATGGTAGGAACTTGAGATTTGGTATGTGAATTCTCCTATAGAAATGAGTAGTAGGTTTCTTGGACATTTTTTTCCAAATTTTCACTAAAAGGCATGAAAAAGGGCACATATAAAAAGGGATGATTTTTAAGTGGCCCCCTAATAATATTTAAAACTGGTTTTATCGAAATTTTAAAAAATTAATTTCTTCAGAAAAAGTAAAATTGTATTATTCCGTTTTTAAAAGTAAAAAATATTTAGGGTGCTTCGTAGCTTTTATCGAAAAACCATATGTTTAGATAAAAGTTAGAAAGGTGTAAATAGTTTATATAGAGGAGGGGTGGCAAATGCTAATATTTTATGAAAATTGTTAACAAAGCAGTGGAGGCTTTTCGCCTTTTGTGTTGGTATTAAAAACTTAACCTTTCCTGTGTGCATTACGATTTAATAAAAAAAATACAATTTTAAAGAAACAAAAACTTGTGTTTTATATAATTCAAATCTTGTGTTAATTTTGAATATAAACAAAGAGAGGGGAGTAATAGGGAAGAGAAAAAGAAATAACTAATAGAATGCTACTTACAGTGGATATACAGCTTCTTGTGTGCAATGCAATGTTGTTTCATAATTAGGAGTCGGATTGTGCATCAGAGTGTACCAGTCTGACAAGGCTGTCACTCTGCACGAGCGCAGCTGAAAGGAGCCCACAGGGTCGGCAAGCAATAGCGTGATGACGCAAGAAGTCACCACCTCCACAGCAGCACAAGCGTGCATTGTGATTATCATTCTATTAAAACTGGAACGAACATAAATAATTACAAACTGTACCGAATAATTTATTTTTTGGAGCAGTCAGCGAAAATTAACACTAGAGGATATGTTGAATTCACAACTACACATGCACTAATTGAAAAATTTGCAATTTTATTTGAAAATCTTCCAATTTGAATTGAAAAAAAACCTGTTTGATTCGAAAAAATCCATTTAGATTTGAAAATGTCCAATTCGAATAGGAAAAAGACCTGTGGTATGTATAAAATACCAACCTAGCTCTTTTGTACACCATATCGATAAAAAACCAATGTAGCACAAGTGCTAACAAAGCCATGAATCCGAGGTATAACCAGTCATACAGCAGGGGTTCATCAGTACAAGGACGGCAGTGGCTTGTTGAATTTGCACTAAATCCTCTAGGACAGGCTCCGCAATCACTCCACGATCCATTTTCAAGCAATGTGCGTCCGCAATATAAGCCCGGACAGCTTGGATTAAGAGTCATTTTGAAAAGCATTAATGTTTTTTTTTTAAATCTACATAAAAGACGCGGAAGTGCAAGTATAAAATACCATCAATTCAATTCCTCTTACGAAACGATTTCTGACTTCAAAGGTAGTCAAATTGATGGTGTAAATACAATATTAATGGCTAACGTTAAATGAAATAAAAATATTTTTAATTTTGCACCAGTTTCTCGAAGTGGCTGTCAATGTCAAAATTTTTGACGTTTAATCCACTGTGTTGCCAAAATGACAAAAAAAAAACTAAAAAAGTCATAGACCTACTATATCTATATAGAATACTAGCTAGTTACCCGTGGCTTCGCTCACGTGTTACTGTATTTATTTGCTTTCTCTTCCTAAACAATGCAGAATTAATTATATTCGCATCAAAATTAATAATAATAAGAAACATCCTCAAATTTTTTTTTTATATATATATTCTAAAATTTCCATTAAATTACTATATTTTTATTTATATTTGTCGTTATTAATCTGTATTTAAAAAATATGTGCTTCTTATACAAATAGAATCAGCCCGCGAACTTAAAAATTTCGCTAACTTGACTGACATTGTTCTATGAGAATCCCAAAAAATAACTCGAATAACTTTTATGCCATCAAATGACGTTATTTGAAATCAATTTTTATATTGCTGGATATGAATAAAAAAATATTCAGGTCTCGAAAAGCAATGAAATTAGTGATCTTTAAAACACTTATTTCTATCTGCTTTGGGCATTTTTCAAGCTACAGACGTTTTTTTTAACATATCAATTTATATCTTTGATTAGTTGTTGTTTGTCTGGTCGTAGGTTCGAAATTTAGTTCATAAATATCTTATCCTGAGCAAACACGACATAAAAAGAATAAACGATATCGGTCCAGCCGTTCAGGTCGAAATAAATAACGTTAAACGTGAAAACTGTTAACGTTCCGAACGTTAACGTTTACCAAATTGAAAATGGTTTCCAAACAAAAAAAAATGCGTTTCGTCTTCAATATAATAGCAGCGTCATAATACTTCCAAAAATTTTGAGGTAACGTTTAACGTTAATTTTGAATAACTGACAGAATTATTTTTTTGACTCGGAATTTGGAACAGCATTGTTTAACGCACGTTGAACAACAGTTTTTACGTTATCTCTATGGAAATAACAACAAATTGTTAACGTTGGAGCTGTCGTTAAGATTTCGACTTGGCCTCCAGGCGTGATGCGATGACCACGTAAAGTAGGTCTCCATTTTTATAATAACGTAATATTCTCCCTTTTAAGCCCCCCCGCTCACCGCAAGCCAGCCCGGAGGAAACTAAAGCGCAGCAAACCCGATCCGCACAAAGCCAAACCCTAGCCCGATTGCCAAAAAGCCAGCCGCACACAAATCAAGCCCGTGGCGGTTCCCCCCAAACCACCCCATAATACGAGAGGCCTTGGACCCACTCAGGAGAATAGGTTAGGCATAAAGAACTCTCCATTGCGCTCGAAGTCGTCCGAGGCTCATTGTGCCTTTTCTAACCGGTTGAGTTTAAAGGAAGTGAGGTGGTCAACCTCAGTATTCTAATGGTATAAGTAATTGGCGTTCGACTTTAAACGAATTTTCGACAATGTAGAGTAGGAAGAAAATTAACTGTCCACTGTTTATATTTTTTATTAAATGAAACGGATATCGGCAACTATCCGATATCCGGTCTATCCGGCGGCGTAAATAATATCCGGATACCGAATAGTAAAAAGAGACATGTTTGGATAACTCATTGATTTGTTTATTAAAGTATCACTTAAGAAATACACCTTATAATCACAAAATAAATTCTACAACTTAGAAAATTGATTATCAAGCATAAGGTAAATTATGGAGAGTAATTCTATATAATATTTCGTTATATAGACTATTAGACTATATAGAGGAAAACAGCAGCTTTGCTGGTCTTCGTAAGTAAGGGAAGTTTAATAAAACGACGTTTCGTCATATATCATCCTGGCTGAAGATGCAGATAGTTTCCGCGATTTTTGGAACAATAACGTTCCGGCAACGGAGTCAGTCCGATTTGTTTATACCGCCTACGTAAGCGTAATTCATGCGTTGTACCCATGGTAATTTACGCACTGGCCGGGCTCTAGTAAGGACTTCTTTAGCATTCTACGAATTGTATAAATTTTTGAAAATAAAAACACCGATATTTTAAGGGGAGCGCTTTTCTTCCTCCCGCAAGGGTTCCGAAGACAAAGAAGATCTTCTCATACCGAGAGGGTCTTCCTCGTGTTCTGCTCCTTCGAAGCAGAGCTGAGGGATCTGGAAATGGTGTGTGAGGAGGTCATAATATCCGGCTAACTGCTATCCCTTTCGTCTCTATTTTTTATATGTTCCAGTGGACAGTTAATTTTTTCGCACTATACAGTGACGAAATGATATGGTCATTGACTTTCCAGTGTTTTCAAAACAATTATTTACGATCTATCCTAAAATGATGTGAGGATTTTGTAGATAATTTTAAAATTTAATATTTTGCACTTTTACTACATTTGATATAAAATAATTTACCTATTGACTTCATAATACTATTTACCTTTTTTCAACATAATATTATATCAACTTGCTATTCATGGTTTACGCAATAAATTCAAAGCAAGATTACTCACATAGTTTTTTTTTTTGCTAGTGTTTTTATGAAATGGCTTCAAATATTTTGACAGATCAAGACATAAAGAATTGCAATACAATCCAGATTCTTTTCGTGAACTTACCGTAAATTATTTTAGTAGAGATAATAAATTACTAAAATAGGTAGGTACCTACATAATGATTTTAATGTCGATCGTAAAAAAAAACAATTCAGAATCGCTGTACAGGATGCATGGTACGAAAAATATATTGAAGTAGGTACTAAAGTGTTTGTCTGAATTCACGGAAAGTGAATTTCGTGGATCTCTTACATATATAAAAATGGAACGCTAATTTGCGCGGTCATCGTATGGGTAAGAACACGTTGAAAGCCGATTACGATCCGCGCCGACCAGCTCAAAGATTGTTGTCTATGGTTTCCATGCATTTAAATGGGCATGTCGGAAAGCGGGTTCCTGCTTTTTCTGTGGGTTTCCCCATTCAAATGCATAGTAACATTCTTTGCGCCGGTTGGCGCTAGTCAGAATCGGCATTCTACGTGTTTCTTACCCTATGAGAATAGCTGAACTTATATCGCCCATTTTTTGTCGTGTTTGCTTTTGTCTGAAGGGTCTTATGAAAGAAAAAAGTTGCACGAATAAAAATAAAATTCCATATTATTATTAGATTTTTTCTAATTTTGAAATTAAATCAGGCGTTTGACAGGAATCAGTTGTTTGATGAATGATACGATTCACGGAATGCTGATAGTAAATAATAAAATGATATGTTTTATAACAGATGCAGCGGTTACAGTAGTTAAAAAGGTAATAATGAATTGTATCATTATACTAATTCAAGTTCAATAATATAAGGACCACGTCGTCGTCTGTGTTAAATAACTTTAAACTGAAATCAACTTAAAGTTATGCATAAAATCTCGAACATATTATTTATATTCCAAGGCGGGACGAAGTTTGACGGGTCGGCTAGTTCAAAACTATATTATTATTATAGATTACGCAATAGTTTCGTCACGTGTATTGGAGAAAGTAGGTTGGGTTGGGTATACCTACCTACGTATATATTATTATTCATACACGCTGCACCGGACCACCTCGCGGTGTATGTATGTTTATTGTATGAAACGATGTCGTCAATAAATTAAATTTTTACAAAAATTGTTAAGAAAAGTTTGAGATGTACTGCTATGATGTATGTATTTTTTATAGAAAAATAAATTATCTAGTTGTAGCGTTTCGGCGTTTTTCGATATTTTTATAAAATTCTGAAATATAGGCACTGAAACTCGTAAATTTGTCATAAAAAAAATATTTTTCTTTATAAAAAAAGTTTGAGAAATCCTGGAACTTTTTCATTAAATTATATTTTAGATATTGTATTTTTCTATATACATACACAATTTTAGGGTTCTAGATTTTATGGTTTTCGAGATATATGGAAAAATTAAATAAAATTCAAAGGTTGATAACCCCTGACTGAAAAAAAAATTCAAAATTCTGAGTATACAAATTTTGTATGCTTAAAATATTCAATAGTTTCTGAAATTTTAGGATCTGTGCATCAAGCGAATCAAAAGTTACAAAGAGGGGACGGATACACACACATACACGTTGGAAAAGTGCCCCTCACCCCCTACCCTCTAATTAATGATATCTTTTGAAAACGAAATAGTATAATTTGACTCTTTCTGAAGAAATCATTTTTTTGAAATTTCGATAAAACCAGTTTTAAACTTTTTAGGAGGCACTTAAAAATCATCCCTTTTTATATGTGCCCTTTTTCGTCCCTTTTAGTCAAATTTTGGAAAAATTGCCAAATACGCTAACACTCATTTCTATAGAAGAATTCATATGCCAAATCTCAAGTTCGTACCATGTCTAGTTTCCGAGATATTCGCATACTTTGAAAAACATTCAACCCTATTTTTCACCCCCTTAGGGGTGGAATTTCCAAAAATCCTTTCTTAGTGGAAGGTTTTGTATTGAGACCTACCAGATTTCCAAATTTCACTTCTCTACGATTAGCCGTTTGGGCTGTGCGTTGATGAGTCAGTCAGTCAATCAGTCAGTCAATCAATCAGTCAGTCAATCAGTCAGTCAGTCAGGCACTTTCCTTTATTATTATAGATAAGATCTATGAAAAAAGTTTTTGGCATAGATAATAATAAAGTTCTTATACATGGGCGAGTGGCGCCAAATTCAAGTGTTACTATTAGCACTACCTGGCGATCTGGTTTGAACTAATAAGCTCCTCCCACTTTCTTTCATGGATATTGTTTTGCAACTTCCTGTTGTGTCTTTTAACACTGTTTTTTTTAATATAAACTTTGAAGCACAGTACTTAGATTTATTAATAAAATACCTACTTTTCTATTATAATTATTATAAGTTATTGTGGTTCATGACCCCCTCCCCCTGGATCATGGAAATAATGACCTTTTTTTGCTATGTCGTGACCCCCCCCCCTGGTGCCAATGCTGGATCCGCCCTTGCTAGAAATATTATTTAATTATATCCTTCGTCACGTTCTGAAGAAAAGTGCGACATTTACAATTTGGTATTGACCCTGCCTTTCCTATTTAAATCGTGAAGTAACGATTTAGCCAAAATAATAATGGAAAATATTTCCATTAACTTTACAAACCTGAGCTTATCAATCAATTTCATTTTATTTTATAGAAAATATACTGGTTGAATCAGGTTTTGCGAAATGAATTTTAAATCTAATAATCTTTGGAATTTACCTTCCTTACACGTTCGGCCTTCGAGTCAATGCCAGTAAAACGGAGTTCATGGCGAATAATGCCTGCCCCGATAAACAGCTACCGATAACCATCGATGGTCACCAGGTCTCCCGGGTGGATAAATTCAAGTACCTAGGAGCAACCATTACCACCTCTGGTGATCTTGGGGCTGAGCTCCCAGTACGTATTGGTATGGAAAGTGGTGCCTTTAACAACATGAGCAATGTATGGGAAGCATTGATGTCTAGTGTGGAGAACAAATGAAAACTGTTCGATGGTTGTGTGTTGCCCATTCTTCTGTAGTAGTGTGAGTCCTGGCACCTGACCGAAGCCCAGGCACAAAAAGTATCTGCATTCGAAACGAAGTGCCTGAGGAGAATTTTGGGTATAAGATGGTACCACCGCATCACGAACGACGCTATACGCCAGCACACCCAGCGTGAGCCCATCATCTCTACTATTATGTGGAGGAGATGGACTTGGCTGGGACATGTGTTAAGGATGCCGAATGACAGTTGGCCGAGGAGAGCGCTGTTCTTCCTCCCATCAGGGTCCCGGAGACGAGGAAGACCCTCTCATACTGTGTTCCGCTCCTTCGAAGCAGAGCTGAGGAATATGGACATGGTGTGGGAGGAGGTCATTAACGTTGCGCAAGATCGAGCGCAATGGAGAGCTCTTGTTACCTCCCTATGCCCCTAAGTGGGGTCTAAAGGGAGTTTGGATTGGATTGGACACATTATAAAAGTATACTAAAATCTTCTTAACATACCATCAGTCTAAGATATTTTCCTTTGTTCCTTTGTAATTCAAATTCTATCTCTGTGGTTCTTAAAAATACATATTAAAAAAAATTCCTAGAAAAGTGGCCGTAAACCAGCGGGGCATAGTGTCAATGTAAACCAAATGGCGAGGTTACTAATACAACCCTAAGAAGCGGTCCGTCGTCTGACAACGGCAATCTTTCAAAATTATGACAATGTTTTTGTTAATACAGTGACAATATTGAGAATATTCACCACTGTTTATAGCAGTACCGCAATCCTAGGAAAATAAACCAACAGCTTAACTGACGACGTAATTGTTTACTTGGAGTCAGTAATATTACGGCCAATATAATATTATGTACTTCGGCAGTCGGCACCCAGGAAATCAGAATTAAGTGCATTTTTTGTTAAGTCAACTTATTCATAGGTAATAACTTAACTGTTGATTTATCTTTATTTATAATTTGCTTAACAAAAAGTCTAGCCATATAAAGTAAAATGAAAATGCATTGTTTGTTTTTTTTTAAGTATGTTTATTGATTTTTTTTTAATACATTAAGTGAGCGATTGTAAAATGTTACAAATAAAAATAACACATGACGTGAGAGACGGAAAGAAAATAATGTCTTTTAGGTTAAAAACAAAAAGTAATAACCAACTTTAATTATTAAATCATTATTTAGATATTTTTTAATTAAATAAAAAATAAACTACGGTTAATAATGACAATAATAAAACCTACTTAATAAATTATGAATACTTAAATTGATTCCATAATTTATGTTTATTTGTGATATGTGTAGTATTCTTGTAAGGTCTTTCGTATTGTGAATTGTGACCATAGTGGTGAATTAAGGTTTAATTGTTTTGAATGTGACCAAAAATAGCATTATAGTAAATAATCTTTTTACTAATGATTATTCAAGATTAAAAGAAATAGTTTCTACTTACAATCCTCACCATCCTATATTAATATGCGACTTTACTTTCTTCGTCACTATGATCACAATAATTTTATAGAAAAAATAACCCCAAGTAAAAAATGAAACTTAAAATAATAATTATTAAACATAGAAAAATGAAAAAAAAGTTTTTTTTAAGCAAATAGAATGCATAGATAACAATTAATATACTTATATTATTTCTGATCGAGAATACACATAACATTTATAACAATGTAATTCGAATCAACGAGTTAATAGCTTAGTTTAAAATAAATGCAAGATTTGATCGAAAATAAAGACTCAACATGGCAGTAGAAAGTTCAAAGAAAATATACAAATAATAAATTATTATTAAGTCAACAAATAATAAAATGTACACGAGGAAATAAATAATAATAATATAAAATTAACAACATTCATGGCTACATTTTTTATAAACAACTCTTCCAAAGAAAAATGTTGCAATAAAAAATGGTGCCAGCAACAAAACACAATAAAATAAAGTTATAAATTATTATTTTATTCTTCTTCATCTCCTGTAACTTCTTGTTCTGCAATATCATTGGCTTCGCTAGCATCATCGGCAACAGCTGGTTCTTCAGTTTGTACTTCTGGTGTTTCAGGTTCTTCTACTTGAGGCTCTGCTGTTGATTCTTCAGCAGCGGCTGCATCTTCAGCGGGAGCGGCTTCATCGGCTTGCTGTTCTAATTCTGCTAGTTCGGCTTCTTGTTTGGCAAGTGCGGCTAATTCAGATTCTTGTCTAGCAATTTCAGCTAATTCAGCAGCCTGAAAAATGATAAATAATTTATTTAGTGACAAATGATTTTAAATTAAGTCAACTAACTAAATAAATTTTCCTTTTACTTACTTGTCTTGCTAATTCAGCCTCCTTTTCTTCCTCAGCTTGCTTTTCAATTTCTTCTAATCTTGCTAATTCCTTTTGTCTTTCTTCTTCTAATCTAGCTTCTTCTGCCAATCTAGCCTCTTCCGCTAATCTAGCTTCTTCTGCTAATTTGGCTTCTTCTGCTAATCTAGCTTCTTCAGCTAATCTGGCCTCTTCAGCTAATTTAGCCTCTTCAGCTAATCTAGCCTCTTCTGCCAATCTAGCTTCCTCAGCTAATTTTGCTTCTTCGGCTTTTTTGGCTTCTTCAGCTTTCTTTTCTTCTTCAGCCTTCTTTGCAGCTTCTTCAGCTGCAGCCTAAAATGAAGTGTAGATTATTATTTTTAGTACATTTTGATTTTGTTCATAACATTCCACGATTCATTATTGTTATATAGACATAGATAATAATAATAATTTATTCTGAAAAATAAAGTTACAATATGTTATGATACAAAATACAATAATCAAATTTACAATGCAGGAACAAATGCTACCTTCCCAACTGAGCAGAGCTCGTGTTAGGGAAGGGAGTACAAAAGATAGATATACCTGTCTTACGAGTTCAGCTTTTCTTTCAATTTCTGCAGCTCTTTCTGCAGCAGCTTGCGCAGCTAATTCTTCTTGTCTGGCAAGTTCGGCAGCTTTAGCAGCGTCATCTTTTTTGGACTGTGCCTTTTTCTTGGCGTTTTCTTCGGCAAGGGCCCTGAAATAAAATATTAGTGAATTAACCTCAGTTATGATTGTATTTGTTTTATAATTTCATATTTATAATATTTTACACCACAATACAATAGTTTTAAATGCATTAATTTTTTCTACTTTAGGGATACCATTTAATAGAGGCAAAAATTTAACCCCCATAAGTTGTCAATAGATAGTAAAACCATTGATTTCACCTTTCTTCTAAGATCTTAGCTTCCTCTTGCCTCTTCTTTTTCCTCTCAGCCAGGCGTTCAGCTTCGGCGGCCGTATCTATGGGAGCACTTTCAATATTTTTCATTTTTTCCAACCTCTCAGCTTTGAATGCCTTTAATTCCCTGTCGGGACTTTCCATCAACCTTGGAGGTTGGAATTTTCTGCTTGGTCTTGATGGAAGCAGTTTCACTGTTCAAATGGAATTATACTTTAGCTTAAATACAATTTACACTGTTCATAACCTACTTCTCTGTGAATTTATTTAACTACATCATAAACTGATCTCTTTTGGCTATAGACTTTTTTTATTTTGATAAAGGGAATTTTTAAAAAATAATTTAAAGTAGTAGGTATACAAGAGTTTTTTAAATATAAATTACTACACGGTAGCAACCAATAATATAAATTCATTGAAAGCTTTAATTAAAAATATAAAATAATAGTTAAATATTTAAATATATCTAGTAATTTTTGGCAAGATAAATTTCTAAATTTAAATTAAAAAAAAAAAAAAACAAAAAAAAAATAAAGGTTTTCATTCGTCTCTACCAAATATTTTTTTATATAAATTTGTTTACAAGAAACAATGTTAAAAGTATAATATATTATCAGTTATAAATATTTTTACTTACATCTAGTAGAATTGTTGTTAAATTATCTTCCCCGTAGACTGAAGATTTTCATTTGATTATTTTGTATGCATTAGTCCCATGTTAGATTGTATCAGTAAAGTGTCATATGTTTATTTTAAAGAAAGCAGACTAAAAACATACATGTTTGATACCTATATTTTAAGAATCAAAACTATATTGGGCGCATTGCCTCTACTACGTACAGGCGGAAAACAATACAATACGATGCCCAATAACAACTATCTTCTTCATATTACTGACCCCACACGATTGCCCCTCCAGAAAAGTTATAAGCAGGTCCAGGTCATCACCTACCATATCCAACTTGAAGTGCTGAACAGGGACCCTACTCTCGAATGTCAATCGATGGGTTTGCTAATATAATTTTTATTACTTTCTTATTTTTTTACGTTCTTTTTTATACTTTTTTTTTACCCATCACGCCGTTTCCCGAAGGGGGTAGGAAGAGAGTACGGACTTCCATTCTTTCTCCAAACGCATAACATTTCGCATACATGCTCTTCTATTCCTTTTGCTCCTGACTTGGCCCTCCTGTAAGAAGGCACCGATATTATGATCGGACCATGTCATTCGAGGTCGGCCTCGTCTGCGTACACCCATTCTTTCAGATTTATATATCCTTTTAGTCATTTTCTCCTCGTTCATTCTCTCTACATGCCCAAACCACCTTAATTTATTCACTTTCATTCGATTCACTACGCTAACATCCACTCCACATTCCTTTCTAATATTATCATTCCTCACCTTATCAATCAGTCTCTTTCCCTTTCCGCATATCCTACGCAGTGATCTCATTTCCACAGCATTTATTACAACTTCCAGATTTTTCGTCCATGTCCATGTTTCACTCCCATACATCATGGATGATATCAGGATTGAATTGTGCATCAGCTGTTTGGATTTAAGAGATACGTTATTATTTCTCATTAGAGGTCTAAGTGCACCGCCAACCCTTCTACCAGCCAGTTTCCTTCTTTCAATCTCCTTTTCACACCTTCACACCATCTTCTTTTCTTCCAATCTTCACACCATCTCCTTTTCTTTCAATCTCCTTTCACACCATTTTTTTATACATTTCTTAAGAAAACATACGAAAGTCATAAAAATTCTATTAGAAATACCATCAATCGACATTCGAGAATAGGGTCCCAGGGGCCTGCCGTTGGAGATCATTTCATTGCACTTGACCTTGGCCCCAGGTGTCTACCGATGCTATGGTAACATCAAGAAGTAGGGTTACAGAGATGAACACTAACTGTAATTTTGGCAATGTGTAGGATAATATATACGCACACAAAATGATAGTGGGTCGTTGATCTCTTGATAATATTCCGGATATAGAAAGTAAATAATCAAGCAATATAGTAGTTACACAAGCAATTCTATTATGTAATAGTCCGTTTTCTTATGAATAAACATAATTATGAGGGTTGTTGATGGTTTGTGACAATGATAATAATATTTTTTTCATGTCTCAATACTTTTTCAATCAGATGTCCACAATCTTTACTCTCATCGGTAAATAGAAATATGTATATCCTCTTTTTTTATATTCCAATATTACTAGCAATGAAGGTTGTCTCAAAACTTTTCTGTTTGTGAGATTTCTAAGCATAAATTTTACATGCAATTCTGTTTCCTTACTTCATATATTTTGAAAAAGATCATTTAGAGAATAATGAGAATACACAGTTCAGGTCTATGATTTCTGTAATTATTTAATATTCATCTTGAGTTAATTTTCGCATCAAAAATCTACATCAATAATAATTATAATTTTTGACTTGACGTACCGAGGCCTAGAACAATATTAGACAAACTTGAGACTGCTACATGAACCAACAGATCTGGTTTAAATTGATCTTAAAACTGAAGTTTTTTATCTGTTGAGATTTTGCTATTTTTTGTGCTATAAGGATTGTTAAGAGTGAGATAGCAAATACACCATCATCTTTGTTCCAGAATTAAAAAACAGCTACCTTACTTGAACACAGACCATTGCAAAAGTGACTGTCGGTCTTCCTATGCATATACACATTTTAGTTAGAGATGCGCTTTTAGTACGTAGTACATACATATAACTGAAAGGTTTTGCTTGGCTATTTCTAACCTCCACTGCTTTTTGGATGTATTTCATTACTATAAACACTCAAGTTTTCATTGACCTTTTTTGTTAACATTAGTTGAGGTGTTTTTGTAATCGAAGTTTCCTAAACCTGACAACAAAGCCCGTGCAAATGGCTAGAACACTCTTTAATTATGAAAGCCAGGTAATATAGAAGAAGAAGAAGAATTATTAAAATATCATTGAATAGGAATCCTCTCCAGATTCGTAATGAGCAATTGATTGTTTACGGCCCTCATCATAATGACTGTAAAAATGTTACATTTTCTCGTAGAATGTATAAACAAAAAGTTACATCAAGAAAAATAACTATTTATTTTGGCTACTTTTAAAAAAATATTGCTATTATATTATAAAAATATTTTATCTAATGTTTCTATCGTCAATGAAAACTTGTAGCTTTCTCACTAGATTTCTTCGAGACATTAAATTTATGCTTGGTGGGTTAATGTTGAAAAATATTGCCCAAACGTATTTATATTGAGCATGTACACATATTATATTAGTTTTATTAAAAGTTAAAAAATAAAAAAAAAACAAAATCATAGACAAACAAAATTTGTTTAATTTAAGCAGAATAATTCCAAAAATGCATATCTGGTTAATTTATTTATATTAACAGCTGTAAGCGAAGGACATACTTAGTTAAATAAAAAAATAAACAAATTTGTAAAATCATAATCTCTTTATTAGCGTTTCTTTTATACAATAAAATTCTTAATTACTTATATATTTTAATTTAAGTATTTATTTGATTTGTTTGTGTTTTATACTGTGTAGAGTTTTATCTGTTAATGTGTAATGTTTAGAAAATAATATTGTTAGATAATAGGTATATTATTATTTATAAAAAATAGTGTTTTTTTAAAAAGCTGTATAAAAATATTTTTTTTATAATGGTAAGTCTTGTAAGAATGTATGATTGATTGACTAGACAGTTTAAGTCTTTTCTAAGTAATATAAAAATAAAGAATTTATTTATACATAATATATATTTTTTTATTCAATATAAACGTTCAAAATATATAAAATGCATATGTACTTAAATAAAAAAAATATTGTAAGTCTTATTATGAAATGTTTGACTTTTGTCAGACAATTTAATTTAATTTAATTTAATTTCAAAATTGAAGTAGTTAGAGGCCATACAAACCTTTTGGGTAGATTTAAGAATCAATGTGATAAAAAGGGTACTTATTTTTTTTTTTTGGTCAAAAAGTATGTGTGTAAATTATTAATAGCAAACAGTAACGGACGTCACAAGAAAGCAAAGAATATAGAAATTTGAAAAAGGGGGTTATATTCTTAGATAAAAAAAAAACCAATTTATTATTTAAGTATAAAAATAATCTGTAATATTTTTTTTTTCATATTAAAAAAGTTAAAAAGCAATACATAATGATTAGAAAAAAATCACACTATGAAATTTGTAATGTGAGTTACATTTTTTTAATTTGAAAGTTTGTACGACCTTTATTGAAAATTATTTTTATTTCTATTTTGTATTCATCATTAAATTTTTGTTAATAAATTGGCAATTTATTTTGTTTTTTTTTTTTAATATATAATATTTAATTTGTTAATATAAAATAATTATTTTGGTTTTCTATATTTGTTTCCCAGAGGAGGATCACAGGCACACGTCTTACATAATCACACGAGGTATAAATTACTTGCGACAATGCAGGATGTGTGCAACAAAACTGGACTGTAAAATATAACATGTGGAATACCAAAAAAAATTTAATGATGAATTTAATATTAATGTTGTGTGTATTTTATAATAATTATTTTGTATTATATATTCTGTTTTTTAAATTAAATATGTGAGTAAGAATGATTTGTATTTATATATATATAAAACAGAGTTAAGAGCATTCCACCAAGGCAGGTTGTTCCTTGAGGTCGTTTGCCGCTGTAAGAGACACGTTCACTCGATGTTAGTTTTTATAATTTTTACAGTCCCTCCCACTCAGCATTTGACATTTTACAATCCCCTCACATACAACATTTCATATTTTACAATCACCCCACTTATAATTTTACAATAACCCCCCTCAACAATCAAAGTATGTTCAGTTTTTTTTTTTTTTTTTTTTAAATAGTTGTGAGCAATATTTCAAATTCTTATGCCTTGGGAAGATTTAGGCCAAGTTTTTATTGAACGTAATCGTACGATCATCGCACAATCACACGATGAAACGTTTCAAATCGAGAACATGACGTCAATAAAGCGATATCATCAGTTCAGATGACCGTTTTGAATTTAAAACTTTTCATTTATTTTTTTATCTTAAAAGAACTTTGAATCAATACTATACAGTTTCTCTAATATAATATAATATGAACTAATAAATTTTTTGATTAAAATTTGAGAATTCTAAAGCTTTAAGCTTGATAAGACTTGAGCCAAGGCTAATTTATGAAATTAATATACAAGTGATCTTTACAAAATATGTAAGCTTGCTTAGGTATATTTTTTACTCAAAAAAGGCTGTCTAATTTATATAAACCCAGCTAAACCCATTCATGCAAAAGCAAAATTGACGCAGGATGTATAATGATAAATGCATGAGGGAGGGACTTTTTCTATCAATGTATATTCTATTTAAGACTTTTTTTTATGATATTTCTAAAAAACATTTTGTCGTGGTGGTGCAGACGTTATATAAAATAAATGATTTTTGTATCTTTGAAAGTCTGACACGAAAATTCTGACAAAAAGTTTGATAAAAATAATAATCTTTACACAACAATGAAATGTTCTTTTGTTTTAAAACAATAAATAATACTAAAAAGTATTATAACAATATGAGTTATTTCTATATATTTAATTTCTATCTAACAAAAATAATTATTATAATATTATGTAAGGAACAACATATAATATTATTACTTTAGTAAATAGATTATCTGTACTGAATAAAAATCTACCAATGAAGAATATAAAAAGGTTGAGGACTTGCTTATATATATACGAAAAGAAAACAAAAAAAAAAGAATCAACTCTGATAGTTGCAAAATAACATTGTGATGGTGGAAAGCTTCAAGTTGCTAGGGGCAAACAAAGCGAATTTGCAATCTTTCATAAGTTTTGAAAAGTAATATGCGTAGGCCATGATAGAAATAATTTTTGACTCAAAAGTCAATAAATATCTTATTGTTTATGATAATAAAAAATATTTTATTGCTTTTGGCAAAGCATTGCTTATGACTGTAACAGAGTTTCAGTAGCTAATCAGCTTCGAAAAGAAAATTATTTCTATCAACGGGTCTACGTTGATTGGAATGTTAAAATTGTGAATGGCTGTTTTAAACTTTTTTTCATATACCTGTAACTGATTCAAGAGCCAAACCGGCCGCTGCGAGTCTGTTCTTGGCATAAAAGGAAAGAAGATTGACATCGTCTCTGATGGAGGGTTCGTGGTAGAGTGTCTTGCGATTAGGGAAGGCTTTGGCACCTGAGAACCTCAAGCATGCCAAATGACCACGGCCTATGACGAATTGTTAGAAAAAAAAAACAACACAACAATAATATTAATACAAATAAATCAATGAGAAAAACAAAATATTCAGTCCGATTCTAGACAAAAAAAATCTAAAAATAATATATTTGTATTTCATACATGTAAACATTGTGAATTTTGTAAACTAATACTCATTCCTTCATCTCATCAGCGTTGATTATTTATAACCACAGGATTTAAAAGCTGTAATATCTCGTACAATCTTTGAAGTCATTCATAATTTGATAATATAATATACACAGATCAAAGAAAACACATTTTAATTTATTCTTGGAATTGACAAAATCTAAATTATACATCAAATCGTAAAGCAATGATATCGATTATATTTACATTCATGATGGACTGAAGTTAGTGGCATTTCTCAATGATAAAAATGTCGTGTTATATGAAGTGCTTTCGACGGTGCTTGTGTTCAATTGAGAGCGTCAATAATATCAGTATGTTACACCAATCAAATAGTTTATTTTTTAATTAATTTTTTTATTGGTTTCCTTATATAGGTAACAATTTTCTTCTTTAGTTTTTCATTTTATTATGTTAACTACCTGTTAGAATTATTACACATATTGTTAAATATTTTTTTTGACTTGGTTTCTTCATCATTTTCAAGGTACTAATTATATTTATGCATAAAAATATTTGAGAAACTTTTACGTGTTCGTATGTTTTAATGTTTTGTAAATTTCAACGTAATTAGTAAATCAGTCTCGGTTTTTACCATAAATAAAAAAAAACAACCACTGTAAAATTGGGCTAGTAAATAATTTTAACACTTTAAACTTTTAGATAACGAAAAAAAACACATTTTAAATATAATATAGTGTTGTACAATCACACTTTTTTATTTAAAAATCAAATTCAACGTCATGGTAATATCAAATATTATTTTATAAATTTTATAGAACATAACAATGACACATTGATCACTCCTAAAAAAAGAATGAATGTTGTTCTTGTTGCATATTTAATGAAAAATCTTTTTTTAAATAAATATAAATTTGAGCATAATATAATATTTTAAACTAATAATCAGCCCCACGTTGGGCGTCAAATTGTAAGGAACAATTAAAATAATGATATCTTTTTAAGTAATATTTAACAATTTTTTACAATTTTATCTACTCTCGATAATTTTTCCAGTTATTTATGATAACTGAATAGAAATTTTCCATTTAGTTGGTTAATACATAACTAGCTCAATATCCCCACGTTGGGCGCCAATTCGTAGAACCGAAGTTAAGTAGCGGAACATTTATGTGTAGAAGTTACTCATAGAAATTATCGCAAACTTATCCAACATTTATTCTTCATATTTGTTTATTGGACACATTACATCAAATACACGAATATAATAATGGTAATGAGTGATGATGATATGTACCTGAGTTCAATATACCTGTCAGCTTTTTAGCTGGCTCGGCGTACCAGGACATTCTGGTGATGTCCCTAGCTACCTTAGATATGGGAGCCATGAGTCGGTGGAAGTAGTCATCCATGGTGTTGAAACTCTCATCGTGGAAAGCAGAATATCTTAAAATTGGAAAAAAGTTAAGAATTCGGAAAGATGTTATGATAAATCTAAGCATTTGACTGAAATAAAGGAGTTTTTACTTGGAAATTGTTGTGTATGGCACTAAGCTGGTAGCTCTGGGTGTTGAAGCCTGTATCCTCTGAAGCAAGGAGTTGGATTGGGCGCGGATCTTCCTGCTCTCATCCTCCCAGTCCTGGCACCAATAAAGCTTTACATATAACTTCGGTTAGAATCGTTTAAAATAACACACATTTGCGAATTGTTAATAAGGTACAAGTAAACATACGTAGTGTTATTGAAAAACGGTGGATAACAAAAAAAATACCAAACAAAAATTAAATACGAGTGCATTTATATTTTAAGTCTACTAAAATCGAATCAATGATTCTTTGGCATGGAATATACAAAGCGTAAATGCATAAGATAATAAAATTTTGTAACTGAAAATATTATCATAATATGACTCATTTCATAACACCATTCATTTTTAAATACAACACAACCTCGGTATAAGGTTTAAAGAAGTAAGGGTTCATTTCTTGATTTGTTAAAAACACAAGATTTCAAAGCATAGTATATTTTTGGGCAATGACAATGACATATCGTATTTCTAAATGTTGGACGAGGTCTTCCACCAGACATTTGGTGACTTAGGCCAACATATTGTAGGTATTATAAATAAATTGACATGTGGGAAAAACGATTCATGCATCTCAAATGAAAGGGTATATAAAATGACGTTCGATATTCAAATAATATGTTTTTACCCTTGAACTTTTTACTTATGTAAATGGATTTATCAAATTATATATGTATTCCGTGCACAATTGAAAGTTTTATAAATTAAAAATGCTACTGTCCTTTAGCCGAGTCTCTCTATAGGACGAAAACACGTGCCGATTCCAACCGGCGCAAAGAATGTTTCTATTTATTTGAATGGGGATACGTACAGCAAAAGCAGGAATCAGGTTCCCGGAATGCCCATTTAAATACATTGAAACCATAGACAAAATTCTTTGCGTCGGTCGGAATCGGCGTTCTACGTGTTTTCACACATATTTTTGAATATCAAACAACATTTCAACATGCTCGCGATCACATCGCATTTCTGGGACGGATAAGCAGAAAACGACGAGAGTTTCCAAATATTGTCTCTGTTTTTGCTGCAGTAACGCTTCAAAATCACCAAAAGTTAGCCATGGAACTAACAAAGACGGTAAATGTGGTTGTTGGAAAATATTGAAGCAACATAACCATTGAATTATTTGTACTACGTAGAAGAAGCGGCATTGGGACCAAAAGTGGCAAGATTTCATGACATTTATTTGTTTAGGTGCATGGAGAAGCAGCAGTGACTGCGGCAGTAATCTAATCACTCTACGTTATCTTAATTATTCTAATTACAATTTCAACCAAGTGACATTTTTTCGCGAAAATAATAAGGCGAAACTAAGTTAGTTCGAACCTTTTTCTTTCTTATTTTTTTAATTATTATGACAAGCGAGGTAGCAAATAATATCAAACTGCATTTAGGGTATGTTCACATCTGAACACGCGCTGTAATGTAACCAATGTAACGTGTATCACGTAGTACGCGGTTCGCGATGGATCGTCACGATTCACGAACCACCGCGTACTACGTGATACACGTTTCATTGGTTACGTTACCGCGCGTGTTCAGATGTGTACATGCCATAACGCTTTTGAAAAAGGTATCTAATGCATTGGGTTCCTATATAGGGAGTGGCCGTAAATAAAAACATCCCAGATTAAAAAATATGAAAAACGATATTTTATCGAATATAGACCGATGCATTCCAAGCCCGTTGATTCCGCTTCTTTTACGTACTCCATTATATAATCCAATGCAGATAACACGAAAATATATACAAATGTATTTGTTGTTGGTGAAATACCGGTTGTGATAAATGGTCCTTCGAAAACTTTTCTTTTCACCAAAATCCTCATCATGGTGACGACATACGAAGATGATTTGTGTTTGGTGTAAAGTTTTTAGGAGTGTTTTGTGTTACCTTGGAGGCGTTGGAGCGCAGATAGTCCTCAGAGGCGGAGTAGCTGTATGACGGCCTGGACCTGTGCTCGATGCGGTCCAACTCGCGGATGACCACAGAGGGACGCACCCTGATGGTGACAACAGAGTGAGGTGCCGCGCGGGACATGATGACGCGCCTTTGTCCCACCACTGGTCCCCTGGTGGGGTAGAATGCTGATGTTGTGTGCACCTGAATGTCAAACATAAAAAAGAGGATAGAACATTTTATACTACTCAGTATAGTATGAATGAAAGTGAAGCCAAAAAGGGGGGAAAGGAATTACCCGGCGGGGATCTTAAAAAGAAGCACATTTTTATATTATGTAAGTATGTCATATTATTCACCAATTATCATAAAACATTATATTCCGTTATTAAAACGATTACAATGTCACAAAATATAATTGTTACTTTGTAGTAGATGAAAAATGTTCACAAAAGTGGGCAATAGAATATGGCCGACGCAAGAGTTTTTTGCCTCCCCGCAGGGCTTCGATATATTCGGCAAAGCGTCCGTCCACTACTGTCTTTATAGGTCCATGGGTTGCTGTGTACAAAAGGCACAACTTTGTCATATACGGTTCCCAAATAGGTTAATACAGTTAGTACGTCGCAGTTTATCTTCTCTGCTTTCCTCTTTGACGCGTCGAGATTCTAATTGGTATGTTTATGAAATTTATTTCTATTATTATTTGTACGCATTACGTTGTTGTATTCTTCCTACATAAATATAGTTATTTGAAATATTTATTTATGCACACCGTTTACATTGAGTTTGTTGTTAGTGATAGCTCGTAGATCTAAATATAATGTTGGCGAAACGTAGCTAAAGAATTTCCACGATGTTTATATAATATAATATTATGTACACGAAATTTCAAACGGTGTAGACTTGAGTTATACGAATAAGTGAAATTTGCGAAATATTTTTGTAATCCTAGTTATGAACTTTAAAACAATAATTTATTATCATAGCAAATATCCTGAACACTATTATAAAAGTATGCCAAAGTTGATTTTCTTTTTTCCTCTATTGGTCGCTCACAATTATTTTACCTCTAGAGAGAACGAAACCATCGGATCGCTCAGTCATCCGTCATTCTTCGTGAAGTTTAATGCTTCTTACTTGATATATCCGTATATGGAGAATTGGTTTATCAGATGATCGATGAGCAGTTAGTAGGTATATTTTCACTTGGGCGTGTAATTATAGGTAAATCCATCCCTTTTTCTACAATTCGTTAACAAGAGTTCATACTTATGCATTGTGTTATAGGGGTGAAAATATGACCTCTTGATGGCAAAAATCACTATCACCTTCGTCATTTTATCTTATTATTTAGGGTCGTGATCTCAGACTCCCTCAACTGCAATAACACTATGCAGGTAATCCGTAAAATTGACATCTACCTCTTCCAACGCATCGCGGACTGCACATTTCTCCAAATACTGTGGTCTCTCCAATAGGACATGGTCTTCCCATCTATGATCTCGACACTATCAATAAGGAGCACTATTTTTCCAGGCTGTTCATTCCATCTGAAAATGTGTCCGAAATAACCAGATGATCCGCTTCAAACATGAAAAAAGCTGATCTTTCACCATTGATATATGTGGTGACTTCCGACTAAGAGGTCCCGGGTTTATTTCCCGGTCTTGTTTCACTTGAATTTGGAATTCTATCTTAGATTTGATGACACACAAAAATTGACACATGTAATATACTCCGCCAGCTATATTGACACATTTGTAAGTCGGTCTGAAATTCTCAAATCTTTCAGAATTGACTCATTGGTTCTTACAGTCAATTTGTAAAATTGAAGGGTGCCAAAGACGACAAATATAAATTAATTCTTCACACTGTGACAAGTAACCTTAGCTAGGTGAATAAAAAATAAATAAAAAGATGGAACTTACCTTGCCATATGTTGGAATGTATCTCAGTGGCACGCTCTGTGATTTATGTGATGGAGGTGGAAATATGGCAATGAGGTGTGCATGGTGGGGGGTCCATGGTTCCGATCAGTCAATGAATGAAAACATAACAAAAACACATATTATTAGAATAGGATTCAATAACAGTTCAAACATTATGTACATCTACGTGATAGAAAATGGTGGTTGAGATTTTTTTATGTTCTTTAGTTTCTATTAGTTCACCTGACCATCCTTGAGTATGAAATTGATTCATGTTTTTTGTTGCAACCATTTAGACTTTTTATTTTCTCTTCTCCTCCTCTTTCTTAGTTTTTCGTAACTGAGAGTATCCGCAATTCGTGTGAATTCAGCTCTTAAAACCAAATGCCTGCAATCCTGTCTATCATCCGCAGCTTTAGTGGCCTAATGTGGGTTTGTTTTTTGAAGTTTTGAACTATTTGTATTAAATACCTACCTAGTATTGTTGTATTATCGGAAAATTCATGCCTGCATTTAACTAGCGCCTTCTAGTATTGAATTAATGGAAACATATTACCTATTCTAATTATTTGAATTTTAAAACAATAATAAAGTCATCAGTAGCGCCAATCGTATTATTTCATAACTACACAATCATGTCATTCCTTCTGAAGTAGGTTCCATACAATGACTGGTATTCTCAAATTCACGTTCCAACTCAACGCAAGAAGCTCTTGCTTAGAACTTAATCGGTTGCCAGTAGTTACGCATCTAATGTATTGGATAAAACATTTTCAGAATAGCTAAATGTCAAAAGTCTCAATAAAAATTGGATAGGTACGACGCAACTCAATCGTCTGTTTTTCATTTCAGAATAACCGTCAATATGTATAAATTTGTTTGAGCTTGGATTCGCCGTGTCTGTAATATTAGATTCTGTTGTTGATAAATTTATAAAAAAACTGGTGGTCGACCAGTGCTCGAAATTCGACCATAACTAATTTATTATAAGTTTGAACATTGTTAAGGTTATATTGTCAAAGACTGACCGAGCGCAATTTCAAAATTTTCTTTAAAAAACAATGACATGGATACAAAAATTTGAAATGAAAGTTTTTTCTGTTATTATTAAAGAAAAACAATATAAATCTATTCTCAATATGACCACAGATAAACAAAAGAATATTTATATGCGTCTGTGTGAATGTTAAATACATCGAAGTATGTGTGAGGTATCAAATACATAACTTTACAGTACTGTTTGTAATGTTTTTTCATTGCTTTAATGTATTTTTACGCATTATTTCAAAAATAAAATAGCATTCGACACTCATTCTCTATATAAACTACAAGTGTGCGAAATTTCTTACTCCACCAACCATATCATTTAAGTGGCAGAGAGATAGACTTCTTGTGTCTATGGGCTAGCCGATCACAACGCTGCGTCTGGTACTTCAAATCGATGTGGACAATTATTGTAACTCAAAGACGCTTCCTTACGTTTCTTACAGAGTAACATTTTTATCAAAAACTTGAATTGAACTGCTCTTTCTTCTAATGCTTATTTGAACTGATCTTTCTTCTAATACTTAAACGGTATGATCTTCGTCCGAAGGATAAGGTTTTTTTACTGTAGGTACCTAATATCCCTCCATACTTTTGTCTAATGTCCTCTTTTTGTATTAAAATCACGGATATTTAGTTTATGAAACGATTTTAAAAAGTCAATTTCTTTCTCCCTGATTGGTTTGTTGGATGTGTTTTTCTCAAAATCTGCCAAATCTAATCCTAAATCCTGACCGCTATATTATAATATTGCTGCCGTGGGGTTGCCGGCTAAGAATGCTCTTTTTGCTGGTTTTTCGAGCATCCTGTAAGAGGCAGGAAATTGAAAAATCAGATCGGGACCATGAGGTTGACCACATCACGTCCTTAAATCTCAACTGGTCAGAAAAGGCACAATGAGCCTCGGACGCCTTCGAGCGCAATGGAGAGCTCTTGATACCTCCCTATGCTCCCGAGTGGGGCTTAGGCCCCCTGCATTCCGGTTTTTTTTGGGGGTGGTTCGCGGCGGGCTTGATTCGTCCAGGGCCGGCTTTTTGATTTGATTGCTTCGATCGAGCTAGGGGATCGGTTTCGTGCGGGTCGGGTTAGCTGCGGATTGGTCTCCTCCGGGTTAGCTTGCGGTGTGCGAGGGGCCTTAAAGGGAGAATGTATGGAAAGGTCGCTAACCGTCTGTAAGAATTTATAAATCTTATATTTGTGACAAAAAAAGGCATCATTTAATTATTATTGTTAATCCACATATTATTATGTAGTATCTGGGTGATTCACTCCTGTCTGGTCTTATTATTACTATATAGACAAGCTGTAATAAAAATCGTCGATACAATATTCTACAAACAAGATTGGTTGGCGTGTGCCAAATGTTCCTGATAGAAATTAGTATTTACATTCCTGAAAGACCCGACGCGACGCGTGGCCGGGAGTCGGGATATTTTATTACAATGTCGAAACTTTACTAGAGAACCGCGCTTATCTATGTTTAATAATATCGTTTACTACTTGCAGGCTTTGAGTCAATAGAAATTAACTCATTGAAAAGTCAATGACTACTAAGTGTCAAATCGGGATATTAAATCGATAAGAAAGAACTTTAAGTATCCAGAACTACTCAATGGGAAAACAGAGGAAATGCTTAACACCATCAGTGATCGCTCAAGGAAGACATGTGTAAACCTCTGGTAATTGAGGCCGAATCATATTTGTAGTAATTAGAGTGCGTTTACTTTACACCATTATAAAAGTATACTCGCGATGAATTGTACTGCGATGAATTGTACCTGCGATGAATTGTACTGATGATGAATTGTACCTGCGATGAATTGTACCTGCGATGAATTGTACTGACGATGAATTGTTCGCGATGAATTGTACTGCGATGAATTGTACCTGCGATGAATTGTACCTGCGATGAATTGTACCTGCGATGAATTGTACTGACGATGAATTGTACTGACGATGAATTGTACTGCGATGAATTGTACCTGCGATGAATTGTACTGACGATGAATTGTACCTGCGATGAATTGTACCTGCGATGAATTGTACTGACGATGAATTGTACTGCGATGAATTGTACCTGCGATGAATTGTACCTGCGATGAATTGTACTGACGATGAATTGTACCTGCGATGAATTGTACCTGCGATGAATTGTACTGACGATGAATTGTTCGCGATGAATTATTGTTCGTGATGATTTTTCCGGCTACCTCTGTTTGGTTATATTATGAACTATGTTTATTAATAACACTGTTAGTTGTTTGTATAAGGGTTTGTTTACACCAAACGAACATAGAGCCGAATCTAAAAACAGAGCATACTTTCTTTTATGGTTGATATTGGACACCATGGAAACAATAACAAGCAAGAACAGACAATGACATGTCCATATCAGCGATCAAAAAATATAATATACCTACTCTAATGAGTCAAATGAGTCCATCGCCAAGCTAGTCGATTTCCGAAATTTCTGTAATGCTATGATTTTTTACATATTTGAATATTTATTTTTAAATTTCCTAAGAAAATCCTTATATCCAATCAATAATAATTCATTTTGTGTGTCTTGTTACTAATGTTTGTCTCTAGGGATTGCAATCCGGTCTCATTTTGAATCCGGCCGGATCCAACCGGATTTTCGTCAATCCGGCCGGATCCGATCGGATCCGACCGGATTGAGCTAACCTTGATGAATTAACATTTTTAACAATAATAAAGGCTTAAAATAAAACGGTACGTATACGAAATTAATTTTATTAGGGTATGACTTCTTTTAAATAATAAAAACTATAAAAAATATAGTTTTTTTGAAAATAATTAAACAATTAGATAACGTTTTATAAAATTCAAATTGAAATTCATCGAAAATAAGTAACATATTTATATAACCTGCTTGATTGATCATGATTAACGATGTGCAAACTAAAACGGACACCACGAAAATGAAAGATTCACCAACCCATAGTGAAATAAACCATTCGAGGCTCAGTAAGAAACTCCAGATTCGGAGCTTCTGCGATATCGAGAACGTCAGGCAATGGGGTAGAAATAGAAGGCCTTATTGGAAAGACCACGTCAACAGAACTGTAGCCCTGGTATAAATCGTTTCGATATTCGATCATCGAAAGAGTTTCGAAAATTTTTCATAATAAAATGATCAAATGATTCGATCGTTTGATTTTAGAACACTAATTGCACACTAATAAGCTCTTATTTGCGTGCAATAAGCTTTCGATAAAACTCGTACTAGCCCCACTGATCCGGTGATTCTGGTAATTATAAGAGGATGAAATCACATCAACCAGCAGACCCTTGTACGAGCACCAGAGAGATGGATGAGCAGTTGGACATGCGCGTCCCAGGAGTAATACCTATAACCGGGAATAATCAGATACACTCCTATATATTATCAAGAATAAGTCTTTGAGAAATCATTTCAGTTTTATCCTTGAATATAACTGCACACACTTTGTGACAGACTACCGAACTAATCTAATAAAAAGCAGACTATTATCACAATTATTTTGCTTTTAAAAAGGTTAATATATATTTTATTGGCTAAATAATTGTTTAATATTCTCACCATTTTTCGAACAGGGTAGTGAGTACGTAACTTTTGCTATAGCACGACTAACAACACATCAATCTAACTACTCATAACCACGGCTTAACTACATAATAACCACGCTGAAACGCACAACTAACTACATTTGTAACGTTACGTACTCGCGCTAACTATACTAGGAAGTAGTTAGTCGTGCTATAGCCCTTACGTACTCACCCCCCAGGTGTCTTTTCATTCGATATCAATACTTTCAATACGATCAGTAAACACTAGCTTTAAAATCTTACATTGGGCACAAGGAGCAATAGCAGCATCCACTGCGCTTACTGTTACGCATTTGCCTCCTTTTCTCTTTTTATTTTTATGGGTACCCACAATTTTACCTACAATGACCCTGTGAAATTGCTAGAGATACGGGTTCCAGTTCTGTCCATGTTGAGTTTGTTGAAAAATCCTTTGATATGATAAACCGGATCCGATCTCCGGATCCGTCAATTTTCGCCGGATCCGATATGATCATTTTGATGCCGGATCCGCCGGAATACCGGATCCGGTTTTCCGGATTGCAATCCCTATTTGTCTCGTTCAATGATATATCCATTCATCGTCATTAGACATAATAGTCTAAATAATAAGATACATTCATTTGACGGAGGTCACTTCAATCTGCTATCGTCCGTCAAAGTTTAAAGAAAGTACATTGAAAAATATATAAGCACAATAATTAATTACTGTCTCACAAAAGTATCTCTCGACAGTCTTGCTTGACGTATGAAAGATTGACTACTTCTGCTATAAGGAGATGAAGATTAGGCACATGGAGCGAAAGCGTGGAGAGATTAATTTTCAGCCTTCAAGAAGACTGTTAAGCTGAACAAAGAATGTCTTGTCCCTAAAAGTACAGTTAGAAATAATAATAAACTTTCTATCTTTTTATTTTTCTGTTCTGACACACTTCCATTGCTTTACTCAAATGCAAAATTTCTACTTCATGAGCTTCTCCTTGCAGTTTAGGTACATGAGTTTCTATGTCCCATTCATGGCCTATACAGAATTTCGATATTTGTGTGTTTCTCCAATTTATATCACGTTGGTAACAATGGTAACCTTGGTCTGTCTCTTAGGTTTTTATCCTTCTCCCTATAGTGATCTGAAGTACCTAATGACAATGCCTACTAGATGAGTCGAATGTCTTTTTTGATGGTCAATAAAAAAAGTGTTTTTTTCCTCCCCTTTTCGGCATTTCAGCCAGAAGGGGAGTGGTTTAGCTATTGCATAAATATTTATACCTATACATATTAAAATACATTTTTTTATTAAAAAGGCATTCCACCCATAAAATACATGGTATATTATTTTGTTACAATATAGAATCGTAGATCTTTCTCAGGGTTCGTCCCAGATATTACAGCGTCTCAAGTCTCGAAAACCTGTTTGGACCGTAGATTCAAATGATTTTGAACTGTCCCGGACCTGGAGAGAGAGATGGAATAACTCCGAACAATTTGGGAACAAATATATTATAGAAGACCCTACACTAAGAGTTCCGGGCTACAGTCTCTCTCGAAAGGTCTGGGTTCAGCAAAATAGAATACGGACGGGACAAGGGCGCTCTAATTACCTGATGTGGAAGTATGGTAAAAGAGACTCTCCTGAGTGCGAATGTGGAGCCGCCATACAGACTGTACAGCATATGGTGGAGGAATGCCCTTTGCGGAGATACCATGGGGATTGTATTGACATCCACAAGTCAACACCGGGGACGGTGCGGTGGTTGACAGAGATTGACCTCACCATTTAGAGTTAAAAATATACAAATTTATTATAGAAAAAAAAAGCCGAAGCCATACGAATAATAATAATAGTACAGTAATATAAAGTGATATTTCTGTACATTCGACGCTCCAGATAATTGTGGCCAAGACACGGTATCAGTAACCAAAGTGTTTTGTAACAACAAAATATAATACAGTTTGTAGGTACATAGCAGAACGAAAGGCCCAGTTAATACAATAATGGTTTGCTATTCCGTTCGGTTGCAAATAGTCCTAAATTGTGTTATCTTACAATAGATTAAAGTGGATGGTGGACTAGCGGTGCCGTCGCCATCTTTCGCACTGAAGGTCGTGAGTTCGATTCCAAGTGTCGAGCATCCTCCTTTGTCACGGCGCAAGCTTTTTTTGCTTACTGTGAAAGAGTGCATTTGTGTTCACTTTGAGTGAGCAAAGATTCATCTGACTGAAAAGGGTTTTCATTGGACGAAAGTGCAACTATGTACAAGCATCTAATTGGGCTTAAAAGTTACAAATTCGTATATTTTTTGGTAATTCGTAATTCTATCCAGAAATAGAGAAGAATTATTATTCCTATTGAAATATACCAACAAGAAAATGTCTAGAATCTTAATTAAGAAGATTATTTATATATTATATTAATGTTTTATTAATAGATCAGCGATGATATTAAACGTAACTTATTCACTAAGTGGGTCAAATTTAATATTAAGAAGGGCTACGGCTTATTATTTATAAAATGAAAATCATGTGAGGCGCGTTTATTATGACATTGATATAAAAAAGTTTTGCAATATTTTGTTTTATATTTAAGTTTCTATGGTTCAAGGACGCTCCATAGATAGTGTTCACATATTAAACTCCATGACTTTTTCACGTTCAATCGATGGAAGTGACATCTGGTGATTTTAGTCTGAAACATAAAACCGCATTTCTTCATATTTTCGAATATTATATTGATCTGTTATCGCGATATAACTTCCAATTGAAAGAATCACTCATAGTAGACTCTTATTGTTTCGATTTTTGGTAGTTTTATCGATACTATCCTAACTAGTAAGTAACCATTAGTTTACCTACGCGTTTTCAGAAAATGAAAAATTAAGAGACAGCTAGTTATAGTAAAACATACTTTAGTTACATATTTTCTAGTGCCATATTATTCAATCAATGGCGGCGGATAAGATGGCTCGGAGAAGTTTTCTGAGGGAGGTTGAGATCCACTCAGGGTTGTAGCGCCGCAGATGTATAATGTATATATTATGTACTAACGTTCTAAAATAGTGAATCTAAAATAGTGAAACACCTATCTGGTATATACAGGGTGACTGGTAATTCAATACATTCCTTGTAAGGGGTTATACTAGAAAAAATATGCAACAATTTTGTTCCCATTAACCAGGGGTAAAATACCAGTGATTTTCGAGTTATTTAACTTTTTAGAGTTTTTTTCAATTTTCCACCTTTTGACCTAAAATTTAAAATTGTGAACAAAGTACTCCATTTAGGAAAGTAAAAATATGCTTTTCCAATAGCTAAGGAATAAAGGAAAGGCTGATGTAAAAAATCAATAAGAAAATCTTAAAAACCTCAGAAATACAACGTTTTAAAATCACAATTTGGTGTTTTTTATTATTTACTTCGATTTGTCTAATGGACTTACTCCAAAAAAGTATAAAACACTTGGCGTACAAAATACAAGAAAAACTTTCCCAATTAATAAGCTTTCAGAAAACGTATGAATGTATTCTATTTTACCACAGTTTCGGAAAATAAATCTTATTAAACGATTAGAAGGCGCGGAATCAGTTCAACTTCGCCATACTAATGCTGGACTACCTGGTGTAGATAATCATAATGAAGCGCAGCTTTGAATTTTATTCATGTTGAAGTAAAGTCGTTTGTATGAAAACGGCTTCATAGCACCATCTGATCGTATAATATTGATTATTTTCCAAAACTGTAGTAAATTGGTAAACATTTTTACCTTTTCGCAAAGGAAGTTTATCCTGTGGTTTGTACGCCAAGTAGGTATATTATACTTTTTTGGAGTAAATAGCTTAGAAAAAACGAAATTAAAACTGAAAAAAAACTGACTTGTGATTTAAAAACGTCATATTTATGAGGATTTTGGAATTTTCTTCTTGATTTTTTACTTCAACCATTTTTTTATTCTTGAACTATTAGAAAAATATATTTTTACTTTCCTAAATGAAGTACTTTTTCACAATTTTGATTTTTAGTTAAATAGCTCGAAAAAAAGTTAAATAACTCGAAAACCACTGGTATTTTACCCCTGGTTAATGGGAACAAAATTGTTGCAATTTTTTTCTAGTATAACCCCTTACAAGGAATGTATTGAATTACCAGTCACCCTGTATATTAATTTATACATAATATGTACTTCAATATCGGATTGGTAGTATGGATTTCAGTAGTCATCTTTCATTCTGAAGATCGTAAGGTTCCGACCATCTTCCTGTCAGCAGTGCATTTGTGTTTACTCCGAGTGATCCGAGATTTATTTTAAACGAAAAAATCAAACTCGTGGAATACAGACTTACAAAAAGGCGAATTTTATCTAGAGATTGCGGCAAATAAAGTCCAAAGTTCACAAATATAATCTAGTAAAAGAGCTGCTTTGGGGGTCAAAGGAAATAGCCACTATAGCCCTAGTATAAATTTTCGTTGATCGAATATCGTAACGATCATCGAAAGAGTTTCGAAAAATTTCCATACAAAAATGATCGAACGATTCGATCGTTTGATTTTAGAACACTATTTGCACGCTTATAAGTTCTTATTAGTGTGAAATATGCTTTCGATAAAACTC
The DNA here is from genome assembly GCA_963576905.1 of Mystacides longicornis. Lineage (NCBI taxonomy): Eukaryota > Metazoa > Arthropoda > Insecta > Trichoptera > Leptoceridae > Mystacides > Mystacides longicornis. Next base: position 4,233,796 of record OY756439.1, on the reverse strand, counting down.
GTACTAACCCCACTGCATTTCAACTTGACTCTCTATATACGAGGAATGGACTCTGATTCGTTGGCTCAGGCTGAAACGACGGTTTTAATTGCTCCCTGTGGATGCTAGGGTCAACTAGCCGAAGAGACTATGAGGAGCCTTGCATGGCTGTCTAACATGCATGACATATCGTACACCTGAATCCTATCCTCCTGCCTTGAATGAGCCTTCCTAACCATACTCACCAAGTTCTATTAATCCCGGAGGGTTAAACCCTGATACCAGGCAACCTCAGGGTGACTTTTGGTTCTGTAAGGGAGGACCTATAGGTACTTTCCTTGCACTAGCTCTAACATCCTAAACTCTGACATCCCTGGTTCTGGCTATGGAGGAAGTATCTGACACCTTTGTAGAGATGACCTGATGAGGTGGATATAATGGGTACCATAAGTAAAGACAATTGTTACAACCGGGAGGTGGGAATCCTGTTTGGACCTATGTTTTGGGGGCATCAAATTACGGAGACTTCTTGCGGAGGATAGGAGCAGGAGTAGCTCTACAATAGGCCTCCGTAGACGAAGCACAGTAAGAGGCAGCGTTTTATGAATGAATTGAAGGATGTCACAATAGAGCTAATTTGGTCCCGGTGCCACAACGGGCATATGGTCCCTTGACCTTCTTTATTACAAAATAGTTGCTTTTGAAAAGTGTATTACGCTTGAAAGCAAATATTTCCCATACTTTTTGAAAAAGAAAAGTGATTTTAAGTTTGCAATATCAAACGGGTATATGGCCAAAATAAAATTGAAACAGTAGGGAATTGAAAAATTGAAACAACAAACAATAGGGAAATAATTGTAAATGGGTTTCAAGGATATTTAAATGAAATTCTTAGGCAGACAAGGAGAGTGTTGGTAGATAAACGTCATTTCACTTTAGTGAAAACCAGTGTCTGATGCCTGAGGAATACCGTATGGAGAAACAAACATATTATGCGACTAGATAGTAAGGTTCGTATATATAAGACCTGTGTACGACCCATAGCCACCTACGGAATAGAGGCCAGAGCAGACACTGCTAGGACAAAGTCCCGACTGAAAAGCTCCGAAATGAAAACACTAAGATGTATTACCGAAAACACACTGCGTGATCGCTTAAGGAATAACACCATCCGCAGCATGTGCACCACGGAGGACATCGTCAAATGGGGAAGGCAACGATTGCGACACTGGAACAACCATGTAAATAGAATGTCAGACGACAGAACTCCTCGTGTCACCCTTCAAGGCAACGCTGAAGGAAGAAGACCCCCGGGAAGACCACCAAAGCGATTGAGTTGGTGATGATAATTGGCAGTCGACCTCCCAAGAGGCTAAAACGGCGGCACAAACAGATCTGCAGGATCTACGAAGAGAAGAAGAAGAAGAAGAAAAAAACAATAAAAGACTAGGCACCACAGAAACGCTTTGTAAAAATAAATATCGGAGGTGTGACAAAAGCTGAAGAAGAAAATCCGGCATCTCGTTCATCGTTTTCTATTTCAAATTCAAATATAGACTGATAAACAGGTGTAGGTACTTTTTGATTACAAAATGTGGTTTATTTGTGCTCAGATTATCAATAATAGGGATTTTTTAAAAATACTTATTGCGTAGGTACTCAATGGTATTCGTACATAGTGAATTTTGTTATCTATGGAAAATTAGTTCTAAAAAATCCACCAGGTGGTGCTTCTATCGAGTTCAAGTACGCCACATACTCCTTAATTGACAATTTATAACATAATTTAACAGAAAATTTAAGAATGTGAGATTTTATCTTGTAATTATTTTAATTTCTCTAAAAAAACTATTTATAGAAGCTCAACCCTGAGACGTCAGTGGTCTACCTGATGTCGTTAGTGGTCTACAAGTAGTGATCGTGCGAAGTTTATCTCCGATCTGATCCACCTTTGAAGATACAGCGACGACATGGATGTAAGCCAATAATTATATATGAGGTACACACATATGACAAGTCAGTGCAACGAATTTACAAACAGTCACAACTTGTTGATTTTGGAATAGATTCATTCAGATTAAAAATAACAATTATTACGTCACTCTGTGGGAATGTTTCTTACGAATTCATAACACATGAAATATCCTGTGTTTATATTTTCAATATTTAAAAATGGAGCCCTCGACAACGAGTGCAAAGGGTTATTAAAAGTTATCTTTATTAATTATGTTTTCACATAGTAGTAGTGGTCTTACTCATTTTGGCCAACTTAGTACTTCTTAATTAGTTTTAACTGATTTCAATTCATTTTATTTAAATTATTATTTCACTTTATTTAATTTCAATTTAATTTTGTTTAAACTATTTTTGTGGTCTTATTATTCCTATTTTATGTGTGTGTTAGTGTGTATTTTGCTCAAGGAAATGTTCAAATTAAAATATTTTTTTCTAATTGTTATTATAATTATTGTTTCTCATTTTTTATAGTCTGTTGCGTATATTATTATTTTATTCAATCATAACACATCATACAGAATTTTAATGCTTTATCTATCATGTCTGTACATTGTTGTATTTTATATGTCAATTTGTAAATGGCTAATAAAGCCGTAGAAAGAGGAAAATAAAAAAATAAAAAAAAATAGAGCCCTATTTCCTTTGATCCCATCGCAAGTTTGCCAGCACGTAAATTACAGATTTTTTAAACAAATTTACATGTATAAGTAATTCTGTATTAAGTATTTTATAATTTCATACTGTGATGAGAGTAACTATTGACCATACATTTTGAAAATATATGTACCTTAACCTTATGTCAACATAAATGGTGCATTTCAATTAATTTTTTTTAACCCTTTAATTCCGCATGACCTTTTTTCTGACTTGTTTTGCAGGTACCTACACGTTCTAAATGTTCATAAGTTTAGTTCACTTACAAACTCTTTGATTGTGCTATATCTTTATATTAATACGTGAAGGAAAAACTTTGTGACCATTTTTACGAAAATTGCGCGGACGGAGGTTTATGAAATTTCGCACACATAGTTTATATAGAGAAGGAGTGGCGAATGCTAATATTTTTTTTTTATGCATAAAAAATACATTAGGTACAAACACCACTGAAATGTTATGTATTTGATACACACACAGACTATTAAATTTATAAAGATCATCAACTTAATATAAACAAATGTAAAATAAAAAGCGCTTCATAATGGGCGCAGAAAGCTTTTTGATGGCGGTATATTCAAACTCATTGTAGGTTGTATATTCTTTTGAATATCTGTGGTCAAATTGAGGATAGATTAGGTAAGTAATATTGTTTTTCTTTAATAATAATAGAAAAAACTTTCTAAATATCAACATTTCAAATTTGACGTATCCATGTCATTGTTTTTGAAAGAAAATTGTAAAATAACGCTCCCTCAGTCTTTGACAATGGAACCTCAATAATGTTCAAACTTATAATTTACATTAGTTATGGTCGAATTTCGAGCAGTGATCGACCACTAGTATGATGAATTTCTTCTTATGTTGTCAGGATAATCAAACTTGTAGGTTGAAATATGTTCAAAAACATTTCAATTTGAAGTTATTTTCATCCAAAAAAATAAATGCATATCCAGGGTTTATGAATAATGTTTTAAAATGACCTTGCATAGATTGAAAACAAAAGTATAGATTAAAGAAAGTTTCTCTCTGGTACAAAATAGGTATGTAATAGATGTTTCAGCCTATATAAATAAATCTCACAACAATGAGGTCAAGGAATCAATCCACCTGTTCAGTGTGCATGAGTTCGATCAATAGATCACCAGATCAATATAGATCACTGCCAATATCATCGGCTGTGAATGAATAAAACGCAAAACAATTGCCAAAAAGTGTTTATTAGATAAAAATTAGTTCTTTTTTTTTAATAAATTATAAAAAATAAGTATTAAAATGCGTTATAAAAATTTATTATCCTAAAGCGTTTTAATAGGAGGTTCTTATCTATTATTAGTTTTTTTTATAAGGGCGTTTTGTTTTCTTGTTGTTTTAGCAATCGGCTGACATTTTTAAGTTTTCCATTATATCGCCACCATTTGATATATTATGGAATTATAATTCAATTTGAATTTTGCAATGTTCGAAATTCGAATGTGAAACTTGCCAGTTGAAAAAAATAGGAGGCTATTATTATATTTCACAACATGGGCCGATTACGTTGTGGGCGCGTAAAGATTTAGACGCGGTATGAGTAATGGCGGTAGGAGGTTCCATAAGGAAGACGTCCAGAAGATGTAGAACTGTAGCTGGCAGAATATCCACCTGGTCCATCACCAGAGCGGGAAGAACGCTCAGTAGAGTAATTATAGCTGGAACCTGGTGCGTTTGTGCTGCGGCGTTCGACAGTGTTAGAATAGGAAGAGGTTCTTGGAGCCCCAGCGCCTGTAGCTGAAGTAGAGGAGCTGTTGTACGAATAGGAGTACTGTTCTTCAGCCCTTCGTGGTGTCCCTGGGTTGTCCACCACCATGTAATGGCGTGGAGTCTGGAAGCACCACACACGGTCAAATGAGTTTGCATATTTTGAAAGTTTTTACTTCATAATAAAGCTTTCATCATAGTCGACAGCGTTTTGACATCTTTTCAAAATTCGAACAAATTTAACCATAGTGTAAAAGTTATATTTATAATTTCGTATCACGATTTAAAAATTGGCAAACGCTATTCAGACAACGTGTTTGTAGAAAAGTGTAAACAAAATATCGGCTTATTTAAGTTGATATCAAACACCTGTTTTTAAAACTTAGATAAAAAATTCAACATTAAATAACTTAATAATGTTTATTTTATTTAAAAAAAAAAGTAAATTCCCGCACCTGGTAAAAATAACATTTTATATCTTACTGTACGACCATGATGAAAGACATTCAATATAACACATTCTGTAAAAAAGCACATATTTTGATTTTAGTTAAGTAATTAAAATGTAATTTCTAATCTCATTAGATCAGTTATAAAGAAATGCTATGTACAATAGAACTGACAATGTTTCACTAAATCTACCATATTGCATGTGTCAAAATAATAGAAAGAAACCGAATACAAGAAATTAATTAACTATGGTTATTTTGTGGAATGGTTCGATTAAAGCGATAATTAATAGTTGGCAACAATGTAAAGTGTAAACAGACTTTTAGATCCGCCATGTTGTTATCTCTCTCGACATTCTGGAAAATGGCGTAGTATTTTCCAGCGCGTAGGCGATCAGATGGAAATATAAATCAACAGATGGTTTGAATTAATAAATAAAACATTAAATAATTGGCAACGATTAATGTTTATTAAAAAAAACGCAGTGCTTTTTCCAGAATATGCTAAAATTATTATTAGATTCATTAAAAGTGTGACTGGTGCATAACCCTTTGACGGCGTGTGGGCGAATCCTTTCGACGACATACATTCGAGCATTTTTTTTAAATTTCGAATCATTTGACGTTTTATCGATTTGGCAATTGTTTTGTGTTTTAAACTATTTTAAGATTTAAAATTAATTTAATAAAAACAACAATAAAAAAAACTGAAAAACAATATCACAGTGGGAAATAAATAATAGGTAATAAAATGTGAAGCAAATAATAATAATAATCATTATTTTTATAATATTATTATTATTTTTTAATAAGGTTGGGTGCAGTGGAGTGTGTATAGTGATAACACCGACCCGGCGTTAAAGGGTTAGTTACCAACCATCGATGAACTTAAAAATAAAATATAAATCTAAACGGCTCATGTAAGCGTTTTTTCCACAATAAACAAAAACATGCAAATACGTAGAGAGAGAAAAATGGTGACAAATCTTTGTTGGTATAGAGACGCTAGCGACAGTTCAAAAAAAGAACAATAATATTCAAACCATGTTCAGAAACTTGTATTCGATTTTTATTCATGGGTTATGGTTTTATTTTAAAATATGAAACATTGTCTATTGTTTTTTTAACGATTGAAAATATTTATGGTTAGCTAAATGAAAAACAATCAAAATTTGTTTCAGAACTTTATTTTTCGTAGCATTTAACATTGTATAAGGAAGGAAAAAGTAAAAACCTACTAATATAATACCTAATTAACATAAAAATATTTCAATAAATTTAAATAAAAATGACCATTTTGTTTAACGGTTTTTGTATAAAAAGATATTAAATAGGTAACTAATGAAACACTCGATGAGAAAGCAATTATTATTTTTGTTAAAAGCTGGCGTTAGTCGTTCGTTCGAAAAATTATCGTTAGCGTTAAAAGCAATCAAAATCTACTAAAGGTAGTCGTTGTAAAAAAAAAACAATAAGGGAAATCTATAAAAAGCTGATTTAAAAAGGTTAAGCCTTGCTGCGCAGGATGAGATAAAACTTTGACCTTACTACATAAAAATTCCTGGAATACCTTTAAATAATAATCAAAAATATATGTTAAAACTAGGTATTTTTTTGGACGTTTTAATCGAAATAATATAATAATAGCAGTTTGGGTAAAATGTAAGTAGTAATTGAATATGGATGCAAAAATGTCAGAATAAAGTGCAGTGAAGTATAATATTATTTTGATGAACGATGCAAAAAAAAAAATCAATAATAAAAAATAATAATATCGGGAATCGATACTCAAATATTAGAATCGGAATGAAGGCTATTTACAAAGCCAATATGGAGCCAAATAAAGTATAAATTGAACGGATTGCACCGGAGATTGTTTGATCGTGAACCTCCATTTCATTGAATGTGTTGGGGTCTTCTAATGAGTGGCGTAGTTGCTGTAGAAAACCCTCGTCTTGGGGTAAACAGGAAGGGTTGTTTTGTGCAGTCTTGGCAACACTTTATCCATGTGGGTGTTTTCAGTGAGGGCTGACACTTCTCCGCCAGCTTCTACAATCAGATCGTGCTTTCTCACTGCGCTCAGAACCTTCTCCCTTGTCAAATCCCTGGGTGAGTAATAATCTTTGATGGGAGAGTTCAACACAACTAGACTAGGCTTTATATTGGCTCTCGCTTCTGGAGACAGTATCGAAGGCTTTTTTAGAGTCATTGGTTCCCTTCTTCCAAAAGCCGTAACGGGATCAGCGACTAAACTAGGGCGTGGTACGAATGGCACCTTCTCCCAGTCCACCCGGGAACGCTTCTGGAATTGTCAGAACAAGTGGCTAATTAAGGAGATGATCTAATGATAGATCGTTTGAAAAAATCCTCCGGTATACTGCAACTTCAGATACAATGGGATTTGGTGCAATAACGATGTTCATCAGAAATAATCCAATAATTAACAGGAAACTCTAACAAAATCCATAGATGATTAATTGAGCGAAGCTCAGCGAACAGCGAGCAATAAAAATTATTATCAACAATGAAAATATTTACATAGTTGTTGAAATCAAAAGCAATTGATTAAAATATATACAAAAATTGGGCCGTTAAAAGAAGTTCAAGTTTGTTTCTATTATCTATGGATTTTTTAAATTGTATTTTTGTGTCATTCTATTTTTTAAATTTCAAAAGGAAACGTTCCGTTCTAAACGAAATGACAGAACATACGATTGTATGTTTGAGTTTGAAGTGTGTTATAAATTAATGTGTAGTGTAATGTATTTCTGAGAAAGTTGTTACTGTACTAAAGAGCGTAATTAGGAGTTCTGATTATATTTCCAGCACCTTATAAAAAAAATTGGCAATGAATATGGCGCTTCGTAGCCAACTAACTATTACAACATAACAATAATATAGAGAAGGGAACTTATGAATCTGTGTTAAATCATAACCTATTTCGTTATTTGATTAACGAAAAAATATGCAATTTTTATTTTAATCATTGGACATGTTTTATGTTAAGATAGAAATCATTTTTTTGTGAAATAATTATACTGATTTAGCAAATTTCTGGTTGAAAGCGGCCCTGTTTCCCTACCCAATGTTAGCGCACGATTCCCGCGTCTGTCTAAATTTGGCGCGCTGGATTAGAAAATGCTTCAGAGAATGTAATTTTAGTAGACACTAACGCGTTCCTTTTTATATTGTTGTATAGCTAACAATAAAATTACAATTCAACCAAATAATATTATTATTCTTGTTATATTCTTGTTAACAGATTGCTACTACAAGAAGCTGCTACATGTAGCGGACGCTTGGAATAGAACTTTATACCATCATTCGAATTTTGAATATTGTCCCATAAAAGCTAGGACCATAAATTAAAATTATATTCAAAGATAATCGGTGAAAATTAATTACTGCATAATAGATCAAAAAAGATTTATTTAACGGACGCACATCACAAACTGAATTATTTATCTTTATCATAAAATTTGGAACGAGTCCAAAAATTTAACCAAAAAAAAAAACAGCAGTTTCTAATTTCAAAGAAACGAAATAAATGTTATTAAAATTAGCTAAAGGCGAATCACGAAAATAATACCAGTCTTTCAATTTTAATTATTATAAATAAGTAGGCACCCAAAATAGATTAATAATCAAACGCACAATTATTATTTAAAAAAAATATTTTTGTCTATGCGCGAATTCTGTGCTATTTTAAATATTTCGAACATTTTTTTTAAATGTTCTACGATACAATACCAACAAAGATTTTGACACCTTGACAAATGAACATCAACAACACTGTGAAACCACGTATATGTAATTATTTGATTAACTTAGTTATTAAGTAAGTTTACTGATAAATATATAGTATGAAACACTCATAAAAGCGGAATAGAAAGGACACTTACCGTCACTGAATACGAAGATGGGCGGTAAGGTCTGCGGGTTGTATAAAAATCACTTTCGTACACCATTTTGATTTTGTTTTTGCTTTAAATTATTAACACTGTGATAATGTTCGTTCGCTTACAACCCGATGCAGTGTTCGGATGATATCTGCGCGGCGTCTCCCTAAGTTGTGAAGTTCTCATCTCAGCTCCAGCTATTTGATCCCTCTTTCGACCAGCGTTCCGACGCTTCTCAACATTCGACGCTTTTCCAGAATTTTCCACCTTTTATTATTAACTCAAAAAAAACTATAATACTGGATCAGGGGAAAAGTCTTTTCGCAACACACACTATAAGCAAGTATAATATTATTACTTTTATTTATTTTGTTACTATAGCTGATACCTGATGTCTTATTGATTATTGATTTGGATGGTCAGATTTGAGGAGTAAATAATTATTAAACAGGTTTTTCTCTAGCTTTCCCCTGCTCTGGAGTCCATATTATATTATCTTAATGTTTCATACAGAAAAAATGAGGGTCACTGCTAAATACGTGAGAAAATGAAGAATCTCCCTTTCAATGTTTATATTAAAGAGAAGAAAAAGAAAAATTAAGAGTTATTGCTAAATACGCGAAAAAAGAAAATAAAGAATCTCCCTTTCAATGTTTTAAAAGAGAAGAAAAAAATGGTTGTGCCACTCACATTGCAACAAAATGTCTGTGTCCATAATATCTGTTCAACGTAATTATTTTTTTAACTCAATTCCCATACTGTGTGTAGATATAGGTACCTACCTACTGACCTTTAGCTGGCTTTCACGATAAATTGGTACCATTTCTCTGGTATGGTGCAAGAGAGCCCTGTTTTACCCACCTGTCAGGCATACCTTGTATTTTATATTTTTTTAAATACGAATTATAAGACTTGTACTAATTTTTTTGTATTTCAAATCAAACTTCGATATTTTTTATTTTACATTTTCGTACCGTGCGTAATGCCACAGTTCTATACAAATTTACACGTATAATTTTACTTTTATCTGAAATTTTTGTATGAAGATTTTAAATTTTCGTATTAAAGTTGTACATTTTTTGTTGGCACGATGGTATCAGATAGATCCATAATTTTTTTTTGTATCTACTATGTATTATTCAGCTATTTTGGAAAAAAATGTTATGCATGTACGTCAAAAATTGGTGAAAAATAACAACTAATGACTCTATTAATTCATTACTAATGTTCGATTTTTAAATGGAACAAACCACTACGGGCTTACGACCGTCTTCTACTGTTATTTCGAAGGCTGGCTTAGTGTGATCACTTTACGTTAACAACGTTCGCCATTAGGTGGTAATGTTTGTCTCCGAAACTCTTAATCATGAGAATTCTCAACATGTTCAACATGTCGAAAAATCCCATGTATGAAATAAGTAGAAATTTTATAATTGATAATGAAACATAGAGAAAAAAAGTTGGAAATTATTGAGAACAAGAGAGCAACCAAATTTAAAGACTGCGACTGCTGTCATATATTTGGCGCCAGGATATGACTATATCCATTTTTGTTTCAAAATTGATGTCTCTGTAACCATTTATATCCTGCAAGTCAGGGTTCGACCAAAAAGGACTAAAATAATCATAACGCAAAAACTATAAAAAATCGCTGAAAAAGTATTTACGGGATCGAGTTTCAAGAGTAACCACCCTGATTAGCTGTACCTAAGCGTGATTATATTTTCAAAATCTAAACATTTTATCAGACAACCAACTGACCCTCCCATCAAACTTCGAACTAACCCAGAATGAAAAAAATGACTTATTACTTGAATTAAATACAGTTTACAACATAACATAAAAACTGTATTAAATTTAGCTAATGATTTATTGTCATTATAATATGTAATTATTCGTGATTTGGATGTGTGATGAAGTTCGATGGGTCAGAAGTTTGTAATAAAAACAATTAATTCCTTTATAGTTGCGTAACTTTTAATTTAAAAAAAAAATCCAAGAGATGGCGGTGTAGTAGGAATTAAGTCACATATGAAACACGTTACGTTATTGTATATAATGATGTTGAAAGGTATAGGTGGGGATTTCTGGTGTGGATTGCGACTGCGGGGAGGTGCAGGACGACCCTCACTTACTGCAATGCCCGCTGATGACAATTACCTGCAACGAGGAAGACCTGTACAATCCGCAAACGACAACGCGATATCGGTCGCAGAATACTGGAGTGGCAAAGTCTCGTCCGGACTCGTAGAAGAAGAAGAAGAAGAAAAAAGTATGTTGAAAGAATAGGATCCATTAAAATCCAATTTTACCGAATTATTATGGTAAGATTATTTGTGGCATTGTGGTACAGTTTGAGAAGCTCATGCGGCCCCAAATCTTTCTCTTATGATGTAGAACTATTTTGGTACTGTGGATATATTATTTTGATGAATGCAGCGACACGTATCCATAACCATAACCAACGTGAATCACAGAGCGGATCATCTCCTACGAGACTTACCTACAACACAATCTTCCAAACCAGATATACGACCAAACCGGGCCCAAAAACCTATATTTTACAGACGGTCAAGGGACCATAATGTGCCCCTAGTGCATGACACCGCGACCAAACAAGATCTATTGTCACGTCCTTCAATTCATTCATGGAGCACTGCCTCTTATTGTGCCTCTTGCAGAGTGACAGTGCCTCTTCCCAGCTCCTTCGCTCTACAAGATGTCTCCTTAATCGTCTTTTCTCCGATTCCCATCTCCCGGTTGCAACGATTGCTTTTGGTCATGTACCTTATGATTCTTTTGACCAACAATGCGGAAGTACCCGTTATATCCACCTATAGAGGTGCCAGGTACATCATCCATGTCCTGAGCTATAGAAATAAAAGTCTGCCCCTACAGATTCCTGCATAGGGGTAAGGCAAAAAGACACCCTGAGGTTGCCTAATGACTGGTATTCTCAAATTCACGTTCCAACTCAACGCAAGAAGCTCTTGCTTAGAACTTAATCGGTTGCCAGTAGTTACGCATCTAATGTATTGGATAAAATATTTTCAGAATACAGAAATGTCAAAAGTCTCAATAAAAATTGGATACTACGACGCAACTCAATCGTCTGTTTTTCATTTCAGAATAATAGTCAGTATCAGGTAGTCTCCGTTAGGTACTAACCTACCCGTTAGTCACGCATGAATTTAAGCTTCCATTTGCGCCTAGACTATGGCTGTCCCTTAATTGGATATATCTAGTGTGTTTTTTAACCTTTTTTTAAAGAAAATACCCTTCTTTCATTGCTTTTACCCATGACCGACATTGCATAGATTAAATCCTCCCAAATGCATGCTTATTTCCAGTGAACCGTACGAGAAAAAACCTAGTATAAAAATCAAATGGTGCGCCGCGCGAGCATTGAGAAAACTGATGCTTCACTCTGAGTAAAAAATAAATAAAAACAGTTTGTACCTATGAAATACGAGCTTTATTCGCTTACTTTTCTCTCAATGCGGAGATCACAGTATTCTATTAAAGTTTTATCCCCTTTTAAGTTGTTGCACATTCAAATATGTAATTTAAATAAAAAACATTTCAGCAGGATTATTATTCCTCATGTATCATCATAATTACAAGCCCTGCATGATCACGAAATCTAAATATATCTTGTAACCTTGTAAGGGCATGAATTCTGGAGGAAAGTGCTCAAATGTTGCTTATTTACTCATCTTCTTATTTTTTAATGTGGCAATCCACTCTCGAGAGAGTAATTGATAAGTATTTTTAACTTTACTAGTTGTTGTCGCCCAGAGGTCGACATTCGACCATAATTAAGTGATATTAAGGTTTTTGTTAGACTAGCTGACCCGCCCGTCGACCTTCGACCTAACCCAGAATAAAAAAATAATATTGACATATCTATTACATGAATAAAATGCAATTTACGACATAAAAACTTAATTAAATTTAGCTACTAATTCATTGCATTATGTAATAGTTATCGTTGATTCGGATGCGGGATGACGTTCGATGGGTCATAAGTTTGAAATCAAAACAATTCCTTTATAATTGCTTTACTTTTTAAAAATCCAAGAGATGGCGGTGTAGTAGGAAATAAATCACATGTGAAACCTTTTACCGTATTGTATATATCATTGAAGGAATAGACCCATTAAAACGAAATTTTACTGAATTATTATGGTAAGATATACCTACTGAGCGATCGCTTTTTCACAAATTTCTTTAAAACAAACAATGACATGGATGGATATAGGTACCTACGTCAAATTTGAAATCTTGATATGTACAAAGTTTTTTCTATTATTATTAAAAACAAATAATATTAATCTTTTCTTAATTTGACCACAAATATACAAAAGAATATGTGCGTCTGTGTCAACGTCAAATGCATCGAAATGTGTGTGAATGTCAAATACGTAACATTACAGTAGGTACTTAGTGTTTGTGATGTTTTTTTTTATCGATAAAATTTTTTTGTATACATAATTTAAACAAAATATATTAGCATTCGCTACTCCTTCTCTATATGTATGAACTATAATTGTGCGAAATTTCATACTCCTCCATCCGCGCAATTTCCGTAAAAAGCTCAAAAAGGCGTATAAAGATTTTGCTCCACGTATTAATATGTAGATTAGATTCATTATTGTTTGGGATGTCGTATGCATTATGATGTGAATGAATAGTTTCAGGAAATAAAAACAATTTCATTTTCTGGGAACCATTCCGAACACAACATTGACGGGACGTAATAACAACATAGCAGCCATTGATGCAATTGCATGCGCCATTACTATTGCAAATCGCGCATACTTTGGCGATGATCGTTCTCCATATTGGATTCCAATAATAAACACGGGGTACGGCGGCCATCAACAATCATAATAATATTAATACATATTTTATTTTTGGACCGGTACCTACCGACATACTGAAGCTTTCAAAACAATGGAAGGTGTGAGTCAGTCGCTGTGTGGCACTGGACAAGAAGAATGTTTCAAATCGTTTTAAATAAGTAACTATTAAAATTATTATTTACTAGCTTATACCCGTCTTGCTTTACGTTTTTGATTCCGATTGTCAGGCTTGATCGGTAGGTAATTAAACAGGTTCTAGTCTAGCTTCCCATTGCTTAACAGACCTCTATAACTGACATAAGCGCAGGAAAAGAAGAATGACACTTTTACAATTTTTGTTTTACCGACCTCATAATATTATACGAACCTACCGACATAATTTGCAAGTTTTCATAGAGAGAGAGAGAGAGAGCTCTGTGGTTTGAATCTTAGCTACATTCCCTACACCCTGTGATAATTAATTAGGCATTCCACCCATAGAGGGTGATAAAAGCAGCTGTCAAACTTCAAAATGGAGTATTCATTTTGCAAATTTTTTCATTAAATCTTTATTTATTGAGAATAATAAGATTTGAATAACATTTATATGTATAACAAATCAATCTATAATTATTTTATTACATTTTCATACCGTAATACCAAGATTCCATTCAACTTTTACATGAGTAATTCTGTTTCCAAAATATGGCTTACTGTCTTTTTGAGAAATTTGTATGAAGATCCTAAAAAAATAGAGTTTTTTAAATAGCTCCAAATATATTAAAGTTAATGCAACAAATCGTATTTAAGAACCTTCTCAAGCAGTTTGCACCGCTCTGCGCAGATTCATATCTGACGTAGCATTTGTATTTTGAGCGTGATGTTCACATATATGTACGATAGAAAGCAGACAAACATTTCTGAATTATTATGTAGATAAAAAGATTCAAGGCATTGAGCTGTTTCGTAAACTGGCGATACAAAGCTAGTTGAAAGCAAGTGTAGGATGATAACATTGGACTCGTATCTATAATGGAAATACTCGGTGGAATATGGAAAGAAATAAGAATACGTTGGTAGAGGTTTTAGAAAAGAATCTGTATACTATGATTGGGTATTTTGAAAGCTATTATAGAGTCTCGAGTTGTAAGCGTTGACCGAGAATGGCATAATTTCATGTAGATTGATTATTATATCGATTTCATCCATAACACAGTAGTTAACTGCAAAAATAACAGGAGAGTATATGAGAAACGGCCTTTCTTAGCTGGAAGTAATGGGTTGTTTTCCTAAGAATGCGACGTTCCAGAGAACGTTGCTTATGCAGTGGGTTCCTAGGGAACGGTCCGTCATCTGACAAGACGGCGTCTTTCAAAATTATATTGCAATGTTTTTCGATGTGGTCCACGAAGCTGACATTTCAAATTCCATACAAATGAAATTGTATTTTTTGTTTTTTTTTTTTGCTACAAACGTCGTTTTTAAGATTTCCATTACAATCATTCGCTTAAATTCATTTTTTTTTGTTTCTCTAAGAATCCATTTATTAGAACTGGACCCCTATTCTGTAGCAAGTGTAGGGTAGTCACTCGAAAAAAAGTGACTATTAGGCGATACATTTCGTTATTAAATTTATTGCCAATGTCTTGGTACCGATGGTTAGAAGCTCTCTGCTACTCGTAGAAACTTTACACAAATAATACACTCTTGACATCTTTCACCCTAAACAAAGGCTTGTGTCGTGAAAAAGGAAATTTCAGGATGTATTCGTAACATATAAAAAAAATATACTAAAGTACCTACTTAACAATATTATCGATGAATGTTTTGAATCCTTGATTTTTCGAATACCAAACATTTTGAGATATTTTTTCGACAGGACAATTAAACGTCAGAGAAGATTCTGGCAAAAATATTTCTCTACCCTAGACTTCTCGGAACACTTTTTCTATGGTTCCAATAAGTTGTCTTTCAGTATGGTGGATTTTTTTTTCACGCAAAATATGCCTCGGATATGAAATTATCCTAAGCACTCATTATGACTCGCGCGTTTATTTAGAATAATCCACCTGAAACGTGACCATTTACAATGTAGACATCTTGTAACGCATCCATCCGTCAAATCAGTTGGGTGCGGATGTCTGTGAAAGATGCCCACGCCAACAAAATATTAAACGTTTCATATCTGATGCGTATTGAAAATATTATTATTAGCGAGTGTCCTACGTAGAAATTTTCAGGTTCAATGTCACCCGATGTGTTGTCATAGACTAATTTAGTCTATGAATATATCAACACGCCTGCCATCTCGTGGTAAGGTAAAAAAAAAACAAGACAAATGACCAAAATTAATAATAACATTGATGTGTGCCCACCACCGCGTTTCTTTACTCAATTACGATGTGAATAAATATTTAGATTATAATGATTCCATTGTATTAATTGCACTGTAAATTCATTTTGATCTCTAATTTATAAAAAATGATAAAATGCAACGTCTTCTTCTTCTTATTCTAGACCTGAAGACCTGTTATTAAGAGGTGGGGTTTGCCTCTTGCGAGGTCGACTCCCAGCTGTCTAAAAATGTCTTCATTTTCTTTTCCAGGGGCACTTAAAGTTATTTAAAATAAAAAATTTCATATACTTAGTGTTTTTATTTATTTTCTCTCTTGATAAGTGGCGTGTTTTCTTTAAATTAATCTCATTTGGAAGACAAAAAATCTACCTATATACGTAAATAAATAAAATCAAACGGAAACTTTGTAAAAATTTCTTTTTTATATTTTTTCTACTTATATATAATATATTGATACATGAAGGAAAAACATTGTGACTATTTTCACGAAAAATGCGCGGATGGAGGAGTACGAAATTTCGCACACTTATAGTTTATAATGTATACAAGGAGTGGCGAATGCTAATATTTTCTTAAAATTTTGCATAAAAATAGACTAAACTAATTAAAAAAAAAACATTACAAACACTACTGTAATGTTATGTATTCGATACTCACACACTCTTACAAGGCTACTTATACTAACTTATAGATCATCAACTTCATAGAAACTAATGTAAAGTGAAAAGCGCCTCACAATGGGCGCAGAAAGCTTCTTGAAGGTGGTATATTCAAATGGAAGGTGAAGCTGGAAATAGCGGAATATTCAAACTCATTGTGTCAAATTGAGAACAGATTAATATTGTTTTCTTTAATATAATAGAAAAAACTTATATGTACATAGTTAATATTTAGTAATTTATCACATCCTATAACCTATAAGATATGTAGGACTTTAGGTATATGTATGTACTTACGATTGGATGTTTTATTATGACGAACTTTTAACAAGCAAGCTGACAAAAAAGCATTGTCAAACCAAAGGAGGTCAAAAAGCATAATATAGACAAAAATACTAGAGACAAGCGAATTAGCATACAAAGATATAATAATATTGGAGATAGAGTTCAATGGAGAGATGTGATGTTAGTATAATATTTTTTTATTATATTCACAAATTTTATTATATAACACATGAAATCTCTGGGCCACATACAAAAATAAAAGAATAGCAATTCCCTTTGGGTCATAAACAACAAAATAACAACACTTATGACAGTAGGCGTGCAACGGGCTGTGGTATTGGAGCAAGGTTAAACATTTTAGTTCATGGTTGAGCGACCAAAAAATGTTTCAGAATTCAACTCGTTTCAGACGCCATGGCAACTCGTATTTACAAGATTATTTTGGTGAGTTTGGAAATAATTATTATCTGTTAAGTATAGTATATTATTTGATGCTACCGAATCAGTAGGTACATAGTTGTTGGATTTTTAAACGGATTGTGTTTCTAAAAATTTGCCATTACGGGCTTACATTATATTATTTTCTACTGCTTTTACACAAAACCAGCATTTTAATCAGCAGTAGTGTTTAAATTTTGCGAACATAACACAACACACTCCTTTTGTGACCCTACTCAGGAGCAAAGGAAGGCAACAAAAGTTCCCCACTGCGCTCCATCCCGCGCAGCTTCAAAGACCTCCCGCATCATGTCCAAATTGCTCAGCTCTGCCGCGAAGTGACAGAACCGGTGGTGAGTTGGTCTTCCATATCTTCGAGACCCTGATGAGAGAAGATCAGCGCTCTCCTCATACAACTGTTATTCCCATGTCCTAGCAAAGTCCACCTTCTTCCCTTAACAGTAGAAATGATGGGCCCGCGCTGAATCGGCCAGCGTATACCATCGTTTGTGAAGCGGTGATATAATCCTACACCCCAAATTAGAGACCTGATTTTTTTCTTGTTATTTCTATGGAAAAGTGCTAAGTATTATTATTCTGTAAAAGCGGTGTTACCGACCTCGGTAGCCTATAGTGGTTGTATAATATACAACCACTAGAAGCTATAGCGCATATTATGCGCTATAGCTTCTATAATCAAGAGGTCTCGATTTTAAACCCGATCGGTTTAGATTTTTTTAGATGTGAAATATGTCAATAAAAAAGTCACGTAGATGTTTGTCTATTCAAGATGAATAATTTCAGATGTTTTGCATTTGAATACCATATATATTTTTTTTAATCTAAAATAATAATTGTCCAAGTTCGTCGGTAACTAGGTATTTTTGTTGAAAAACTAACCCCACGCGAAATATTCTGCATACATAATATGAAAAACCCAATCCAACATACGGGAATGTTTTTTCGTGTGTAAGTTGTAAGTTTTTTTTACCCCTTTGCACTCGATAGTTGCAATAAATAATAACACTGATGGCCGTAGAAAATATCGCAGAAATATGTGATAAGTATCTACTTGATTGCAGGTTCCTGCTCAACTGATTTATATGACAATCAAACAATTACTGAACCTTTTCTGAGCCTGTCGTCCGACAGGTTTTGCTGCTTGTTAATACCTAATAATCACACATAATATGGTTCAATATTTTTGTGATTTTAATTTACGCCTGAATATATGCAATATTTGTAACAGTGTCATTAAACTGTCATTCATAAATGAACACCAATCAAGTCAAAGCAGCGAAGAAACTGACAAGGTGTCTGAAAACTCCCTGATTATGCAAAGAATAACTTAACTTAGGTAATCATTATTGGACTCGGATTTAGTACCAAACTGGGAACCTACTTACTCCTTAGTATTTAATTAAAGTGCAACAGATTTAAAAAAAAACTTTAAATATCTATAATATTACATGTTACATGTATATTAAAGTAAATGCATTAAACTGTATTTTTTAAGAGTGCTTGAGAGATTTTGCACGGCTCAGCGCAGAATAATATCTGATGCACCATTTGCATTTTCAGCGTGATGTTTCCATATTAAATCATGGGGGTCTAAAACAAAAAGCTGTAAAAATAGCCGATCTAGCCTTAGAATATTGATGCTACACAGTGAAACAGTTTTTAAAATGACATTTTATTACACACTAACTCATTTTTTTACATTATAATAAAGTTTAGTAATAAATAAAAAAAAATCTAGTTACGTCACCGTGAAATCTGTTTCTGGCAACCAGACTATTATACTGGCAACATTTCTAATTTCTTTTGACGTTTGTGCTGGGCCACCTCATCGGTTTTCTGTTTTTCATGTCTGTGTTTTCGCCGAATTGAATGTAAAATTTTGAATACGGCTTGTTTTATAATAAAAGCGGTATTTCAAGATGGATTTTAATTATGTTTTGATATTCGTCTTTAGTTTAATTATATCAAACGTCCATAGTATTATGTGGAGTCTGCCACCGAATGCACAAAAATGTTTGAGGGAAGAATTAAAGACAAATATGCTTGTTACCGGTGATTATGAAGTAAGCGAAGCTCACGGACAAAAAATGGACTATGTGGTATGTTATTTAGTCTTTTCTTAAGTAAACCAAATCGACAGATTATTGCTAAAAATATTATTCAATAGTGATTGATGTGGCATTTGAATAAGGTTATGTGTTCCTTTCTCAAACTGTTTCAAATATTTTCTCAAAAAACAGCAGTAAACTTCATTTTTGTAGTTATTAAGTTTGATTCCATTTGACCCTTGATTCTAAAACATAATGGTACATATTTTTCAATGCAGACAAGTTTCTCATAACTAGAAAATACCACACCATTACTATGTTTAAGCATTTTTTCGTTTTAAAACAGTGGTGTTTCATTCTTTTTGAAATTTCTTTTCAGGTGAGAGACTCAAAAGGTCACATACTGTCACAGAAAGACGATATATCGAAGGGAAAGTTCTCTTTTGTGACGGAAACAAACGACAATTTTGAAATATGTTTCATTTCAAGGGTTCCTAATCGTATGTATTTTTATTTATTTTTTTTCATATATCTTCAAATTATAAACTTGTAGGTATTTTTATAAATCAATGTTCAACTCATGATGATCTTCAATGTTCTTAACTGGCACTTATACAGCAAGCACGTCATTGTATTGATACTAGGTATTCATTCATTTTCTGTTAGTGGAGGCAAAAAGAGCTGTCCATTGCACTTCATCTAGCGCAGCTTTAGTGACTTCTTGCTATGCTTCGTAGGAATGGAACAAAAAAAGAAGTGCATGAGTTTTGTTATTAGAAAATAAACACACCCGTACATATTTTAGTTCATTATTACCCCCTATTCCAATTCAAATTAAGTATGCACTAAACTAAAATAAGAACGTTCCAATTTTAATTAGCCGGATTGGTATTCGAGAAATTTTAGAACGTTCCAATTTGTTCTTAATTAGACTATAGTTTGAAATTAGTTCATTTTGGTATTCGAATTTCGTATTTAAGTCAATTTTAGTGCGTTTATCTGTCAAAACGTTCCTAATCTTAGTTCACACCTAATTGTATGCGTCTAAAAAGATATCTGATGATATTTTTATAATAAACGTGTTTTTTTAACCAAATAATTATAAAACAAGTTTATTTTTATTAAAAATATTAAGCAAATATTAATACAAATAAAAGCATCAAAAATTATTATCATTGAACATCAATGCAATCATACAGTCGTCTTCGTTACACTTCGGTTTGATACGGCAGTTTCCGGCGACCATGTTACCTTGGAAATTGCTTGGAACATGGAGCTCGTTTGAATTTGTCTTCTCCGATTGGCTGTCCGATCCAGCCTAATGTCAGATGACGTCATCCTTTAATGGTCTATACTTACTTTAAGGTTATAACAAAGCATGCTATATAAAACTAACGCCCCAGTGGTAGAAAAGTGAACTAATATATAAATTTGAATTAAGAATCCTTTACAATAATTGTTCATTCTCACCCTAGCTACCTGCAGCCATCATTTATGCCGTCATATGGTACAAATAACCCCTTGTTATCAATATTTTGGTATGATATGTATTGTTTTATTTTGTATACTTTTAGATATGAGAGGACAAGCACAAGATGTGTCTTTAGTTATAAAAAGAGGAGTGGAGGCCAAAACTTATGAAGGAGTAAGTATTTATATATTACTTTTGGATAAAATGAGTTGAATATCAGTTAAGTAAACACTTCTATGCCAGAGTATTGGAAATAATCTCAACAGACGCTCGACAGTAGGGCTGAAAACCTTCATTGGCTAGGGTTAGAGGTCTTTTAGAGGATAGAGAGATAAACGATTGGAGTCAATGAACGTTTTTTTAAAATGAAATATGTTTAACTTTGTGTCAGAAATATGTTTTTTTTATATACGACCAATAATATGTTTTTTTTCCTGTGGATATATGCGAGATAGAAAAAAGAACAGTAACGTCTTCAATAACTTGTTTTTTTTTTAATGAATTGCATACAGCATTATTAACTAGACAGCCAAAATCTCACCCATTATTGGGTGACTAAGTAATATTTTTTAACTCAAAATTATATGGAGATTCTACCATTAAAACTACTTCGAGTTGGCTTGATAAAATGATCAATCTTCACCTGTTAATACGGCTGTAAAGTCAGACAGCAGAGACATCTACAGCCGCGCTCCACGAAGCTATCTGACATTTCGAATCCCATACGACAATTAATTATACCATTTGTTTTCAGTACAATTATTAGCAATAATCCTATTTTTTTTGTTTCTCTAAGAAGAAACAATTTTTTTTCTGGAAGTGGTTCCATACACAATGTATGGAAGAGTGGAGGGCAAAGCTGTCAAATGACGTCACACTTTACACGCGTATTATGGTTATTTTGTTCACCTAATAAGTCGGGATAATCGAGCTTCAACTGTACTACCAAGCAACTGTTAATACTGCGATAGTTAAAATATTTATAATCTATCATACTTCACAATTTATTCAGGATTTAATCTGTAATTATGTTTTTGCTGTATGAATTTTTTTTTATGTTTAGTATTTATTTATTTCTTTTTTTTTATTATGTTGGCGGCAATGCGACGCGAACAGATTTGGGTAAAGTGAACACATAATTTGCATAGATTTTGTTTGACCATAATTTGATATTGCGTCCGTCCGCGCTAACAGCATGTCCCTTTCACGCTTTGTGGCACGTCAGTTGATCGTAGCAAGCTACAATAATTCATCATCGTTCGAGATTCACCACGTGTTTGACCTTTGAATAAAAACGAGTGTTTGAGAACCATTATTAACACAACCGAATTTGAAGTATTTTATTTAGACTAATATTGGAAAAAAAATATATGCGTAGATAGATAGTCCTAATCTTAATATATTATGACCAGTAAATAAGTGTAAAAAAATCTCAATACCCCACCTTACTAACCATACTCGGTAGACTAGTTGTTTTAGAGGATGATGCTGAGAGTGTTATTTCACTTGAAATGTCCATTCATGGTTGGAATCCCGTCTCAGATTAGACAGAACCGCTTGACTAATAGAAAATTCTTTAAAAATTAAGTACCGCCGGTTGTACTGACACTTATGTATAACTAGCTTTCCAGACAGACATTGACGGCTATTCTGAAATGAAAAACAGACGTGAGTTGCGTCGTATCCAATTTTTATTGAGACTTTTGACATTTCTCTATTCTGAAAATGTTTTATACAATACATTGGATGCGTAACTACTGGCAACCGATTAAGTTCTAAGCAAGAGCTTCTTGCGTTGAGTTGGAACGTGAGTTTGAGAATACCAGTCATTGTCTTGTTGACCTAACTATGTATATTGAATTTGTATGATGATAAATTAATTACCAATGTAATTCTGTCCAATGCATCTGTTTTAAATCATCTGCATTCTGTCAATCGTACCAACTATCAAACAACTTAATGTTTCTGTCAAACGCCAATTTAATTTCAAATACAGAATTAAATTATATTCAGTTTTCTTAAATTTTCTAATATTCCGCGCAACTTTCTTCATTTTTTCATTCATAAGAACCTTCTCCTGACAGTAGAAAACTCTACAAAAAAAAAATTGTGAAATTGGTCCAGTAGTTCACGCGTGATGTGATGACCACCAAAAATAGGGCTCCACTTTTATATATAGAAATAAAAGAGTGTGATATATTTACTAACTCGTATTTAGGTGTGTGTGTTTGTCAGTACAAAATCTTTCAATCATTCTAAACAGAACTAACTGGTTAGAAACTTTTAGAACAGCTCGGAACACAATGACGAAGCATTATTTTAGTGGAATTAAATGAACTAGTGGTCGACCAGTGCTCGAAATTCGACCATAACTAATTAAAATTATAATTTTGAACATTTTTGAGGTTCCATTGTTAAAGACTGAGCGAGCACTATTTCACAGTTTTATTTCCAAAACAATGACATGGATTCTTCAAATTTGTAATGTTTGATGTGTACAAAGTTTTTTCAAGAAAAGAAAAGCAATATTAATCTTTTCTCAATAAATTTATATCCCGCCATTTCCAGCTCCACCTTCCATTTGAATATACCGCCTTTAAAAAGCTTTCTGTGCCCATTATGAGGCTCTTTTCATTTTACGAAAGAAATGGCTTTCTTGACAACACGATCTGTGTTATCAAACCATCTTTGTCGTCTTTCCTCTTCTGATCTTCAATTTAACAACTTCCACACCCAGGCTTTCACGAATGCGTGCACTGATTTTATCTGGCGCTAAGGACACAGCAGTCGAGCATATAAGCATGCCCATTTCTTTGCTTATAGTTACCTAAAAATAGTTTATCATTTAGAGCCATGGAATAGGTTCAGTTCCAAAAAAAAAAAAGCAGCTATTTTCGTGTAAGTTAATGGCATCTATAGTTTACATAAGAGTCATAATATCATGGTTCTTAACTTACTTACCTAACTTAAGTCGTAAACAAGATTAAAAAAAAAAACATAATATTATTTGAGTTTGTAAGTGTTTTTAGAAACCCATAGGCATAGCGGATTTCTTTTTGAATATTATAATGAACACATGCCACCAAGCACCTTACGCCCAAAAATCTAATAATTTCCATTTTACCTTGTATTTCTCTAACATCATCCATTGATTTCTAGCTTGCAGTACTTTGATTGACTTTTGTGAATAGTTTGTTTAAATGCAATATTTTTAAATGAGGATGCGTTTCAAATCATTAGTTAAATGACGAAATTTACATATAAAAATATTGATAATCGAATACAATCTACTTACTATCAATAAATTTTTTTGCAAATGTTACACTCACAATGTTCAAATATCTTCTATTTTGAATGTAGTATGATCGCTTTGAAACACTTAAAACTAGCTGATCTCAGTGTCCCGCACCATCATCCATTGATGGAAGTTTTACCAGTAACTACTTTACAAACAGCAGTAAAAGACAGTTATAGATATGCATGCGTTGGTTCAAATCAACCAATAAAATATTGTATTTTGTAAGTGTGACGTTTGCGATAAAAATTTGATAGTTTAATAATGATGATAAAGACTTACACCCGTATTCAGATTTCAACCTTTATCCTAACATTCGCCTAAGCATTGTGATTTTTAAGCAGAGCAAAAATACAGTAGGCGCTGGATATTGTGATCTCTCAGCAACCATTTAGGAATGTATCAAAGAGAATATCTTTTGTCCAAAATGAGAGCTACTTTTTTTTTAAAGTTCTGTCCCGCGGATGCAGATAGTTTTCATCTGGGACTTCACCTAAGCGTTTGTATTTCATGTCTTCGAAACATCTGGAAGATCTTTGCACTTTCCTATCACTAATGACATATATAGAAACTACAGACACAAAACAATTTATATCTACTCAGACAGTTAAGCAGCGCTCAAAGCCCTTGACTCATGTAAAATAAATTCATCTACAGTACAAGACTGTACTATAGCACTTAACAAACTCACAATAGAAAAGAACAACAAAGTTGTTCTAAGATGGGTGCCAGGACACTCAAACCATAAAGGTAATGAAGAAGCGGACAAACTTGCAAACATGGGGGCTGACACCAAAACATTTGGACCAGAACCCCACTGCTTCTTAGCCAACACTGTTCTAAAAACAATGTTAAACAATAATATGCTGGAAAAAGCAAAACTAAACTGGGAAAACATACCCGGACAGAAACATGCCAAATCATTAATAGACGGCTTTATAAAAAAGAGATCAGACAAAATCCTTGCTTTAAATAGAGAAAAAATCAGAGTTCTAACCAGAGCACTGACTGGACATTGCAGATTAAGTAAACATCTAAGTACAATGAAACTGATGGACATGCATCTATGCAGATTCTGCCTAGATGAACATGAAACACCTGCTATGTGACTGCGGACCACTGACGCAGACCAGAAACAAAATAATTGGATCTCACATCTCTGATCAAACTCAAATCAAAGAAACCAGCCCACAAAAGATCCTAAAGTTCATCCGCGAGATCGGACTGTGGGGTGACCTCTAGCAGCAAATCCATTCACAATGAACTAATATAGTTGACGTGAAGAAAGCACTAGAGGGTTTTAAAAAAAAAAAAAAAAATCACTAATGACATCAGTTTGTCGGTTCCCGTCATAAGTTATGTTATTCAGTCTTATATCTTTTTGCCTACTCTAGGGTTTCAATTACTGCACAAAACATGCGCGCCCTGTGATGAAAATATGACAAAGTGTAATAAATTTTAAACGTCAGATTCTCTTAACAGAATTTTTTTTTTTATTTCTTCCATTTCAATGGGGATTTAGACTTTTGATTGTATAAAGCAGCTGATATCACAATATTCGGAGCTAGTAAGGGGCTGTTCGAGTATTACATAATGCAATATGGGAGGGAGTGTTCTTGTAAAATGTTACTATGTGTTAACGGGGCTGCAACAAAGGTACTTTAGTGACTTTTCAGTAATATTGTAATATGGGTGGTTAGGCAACGTTTAGGGAATGGGAAGAGGGGTACCAAAAAACATTACGGTTCGTCTTGAGGGAGGGGGGATCAATAATGTCAAAAAATTGGGTTACATAATACTTGAACAGCCTCTAAGGTACTGATTTGCTTTGAAAAATAAAGCATTTAGGTTAGGATAAAGTTAGGACATCTGAATACTGGTGATAGGTTCCCAAACACTCGACAAAAATGCTATAATAATATTATGTGGACTAATTTCAGATTGGTGAAGCCGCCAAGCTTAAACCGATTGAAGTTGAGCTGAAGAAGTTGGAGGATCTCACTGAAGCAATAGTACAAGATTTTGCGTATATGAGGAAAGCTGAAGAAGAAATGAGGGATACCAACGGTGATAACAAACACTTTATTATCTATTTTTGAAAAGAAAAAATAACAACTAATGACTAACAATTCATTACTGATGTTCGATTTTTAAATGGAACAAACCACTACAGGCTTACGACCGCCTGGCTTAGTGTGATCACTTTACGTTAACAACGTTCGCCATTAGATGGTAATGTTTATCTCCGAAACTCCTAATCATGAGAATTTTCAATATTTTCAACATGTCGAAAAATCTCATGTATGCAACAAGTAGAAATTTAATAATAAATGAAATATAGAGATAATAGTTGGAAACTATTGAGAACAAGAGAGCAACCAAATTTAAAGACTGCGACTGCTGTCTTTAAATTTGGTTGCTCTCGGCAGTGTTTGGCGCCAGGATATTACTATATCCATTTTTGTTATTGTCTCATCTTTATTGCCCATTGGCTTTGTTGGTGCACAACGTTCTAATTATGTCTAGATTCTTGTGAGCTTTTTTCAGGACTAGATCTTAGTGTGATCACTTTACGTTAACAACGTGTGATCACTTTATTTTTGACAATCTCAGTAGTCTAGTGGGATAGGTGTTGACTACTGATCAAGACAATAGAATTTTTTTTTAAAGGGGATTGGGTCAAGTGCCTGAATTGTTTGGATAAAAATTGACGCAAAAATTAATTTTCTTTCTTTCTTTTTATATTTTCAGAATCCACCAACAACCGTGTTCTGTTCTTCAGCATTTTCTCCATGTGCTGTTTACTAGGATTGGCCACTTGGCAAGTTCTGTACCTGCGAAGGTTCTTTAAGGCTAAGAAACTCATCGAATAAACTCGTCGAACGTCATTCTAAACTTTACTCACCAATCATCATGTCTGGTTTTGTAGTTTCCTGAAATTTCCTAAAGCCATAAAATCAAATAGTTCGAAATGAGTATACTTAAATACTTTGATTAAGTCCTAAAAATCGTCAAGATTGTATTTTATGGCAATATATTGCATTATTATCTAATAAACAAGTGAAATTTAATTGTTTTCCTAAGATTTATTACAGCATAATGTGGTTTTTGAATAATTATTACGAAATACCATAATTCGAACGTGAAAACTTTTCAGGATTTTACCGATAACTTTTTTTGTAAATATCATCATTTGCTTACTACATAAATTATTCTAAAATTTTATCATATCTGAATTTTTTTTTCCAACACGATCATGTGTTTATAATGAAACAAAAATTAGATTAATATCTATTACTTGAATTTCTTCATTGTTTGATTACACGGTCGCGATCCTCAACATAGAGGTACCGACTGAAGACTTGATTGTAAAAATTAATTTATTGATTGATTGATTTGTTTGAAATTTAATGAAAATAGTTCCAAACCTGATATAGTTTACGAGGTTTTGATTTGATGTTTTTTTACGTTTATCATCTAGCGCCAATTGATTATTTGCCTACGAAATAGTAAAAGTCTCAAATGCACACAATATTACAATTGTTCCCTTCTAAAAAACATTTAACTCCTTTGAAATAAATTGAGTTCAATTTTAAATGTTTTGTAAATTTAAAAAAATAACTGATCGAGAAGATTTGAGAATGGTAATAGAGTGTAAGTGGATGAAGCGATAGTTGTATTTATTGCTATAATTTTTAAGTCAATTTCTACATTTGAAAACGATGGATCTTGGAAACTGATTTTTTTGTGTAAATTGTTTTAAGGCAAAATAAGATGCCTACTAATTTTTCAGCCGTAACTACTTAGTGGAACATATAAGAAAAAAAGCAAAATATCAGTTTTATTTTTTCCAATCAACTAACTTGAAAACGAATACTGTTTTCGGTTATAAAATTTGTGGCAAAAAACCCAAATATTTTGCTTTGTTTCAGTATGATAGTAAATTATTTAAACTCTTGTACATTTCTATCAATTTAACTATCTATGCATGAGTGAAGAATTTTTTTATAACTCTTTTTTATTTTGGTAAATTCCAATTTCAATTGTGAATCTAAAAAATGATACACATTTTTTAATAGCGCTCAACAAATGTATTTCCAATTTATTTTTTCTATGAAAGTTTATATCAATAACTAATTTTTACATTGCATCCCTTGCTATTGGATAATCCAAACATTTTCACCTATGGCATATTTCATTTCTTCATTAAACGTCTAAACAATCACTTGTAACTTTAATATTTAAGTGTTTAATCTAGTTTTTTGTGTTGTATTATTACATGCATCGTACTTTTGTATAAAAAAAACGTTTGTTAAATTGAATTTGGATTTTTTATTTCAATAACACAGCTCTACATCCACCTAAAGTCGTCTGAAATGCTGACATCCATACTGGTTAGTAGCTGCTACAAATGCAGATTGCTCGATTGAAGACAAACGGAAACAACTATTGATCCATCGCCAGTAAGGAACCAGAACCTAGTAGTATGCGGAATGTTATGCGTTTGGAAGAAGTGAAAGAGGTTTGTTTGGATAGGAAAGAATGGAAGACAAGACCGTACTCTCTGCCTATCCCCTTCGGGAAACGGCATGTTGGGTAAAAAAAAAAGATTGTGTATGGGGGGTTCAAGACCTTTGTATTCCGTAGTTAACCCTTTGCGTGGTGGCCAAATCCTTGAGTATATAGAATTACCTTGGCATTCAATGGGTTAAACATTATTTTGCATTGATAAAATCATTTATTTTCCCATCATGATTTAGATTCTGGAATAAATTTAGCCCATATGAAAGGTCAAAAGGATAATGGCTATAATAAATAGATGCAAAAGGTACATTTTTAAAAATAATTTAATAGTTTGTAAATATATAAACAAAACTATATAATAAAAATAAATTTAAACACAACAAGAAATAATAAATCGAATCGAAATTAATGATTTCATATTACAGTAGTTTTTTTTTAATTAAATAGTACATTCTGTACCTGAAAGACAACTTGTCAAATCTCTATTTTAGGGTGCAGAAATACATTATTCGAAATGTACGCTGCATATTCTAGATGTGCCAAAAAGACACTGATAAGTTTTTAGTTAACACAAGTTGGCTCGGAGGTACAGAATTATTTTCATATAATAAATTGTATCTAAACAGACTTTGATCATGCGAAAAATATACTAGCAGTTTTATACATAAAATGAAAACTAACAAATAATCTATTAATATAGAGGAAAGTGCCTGACTGACTGATTGACATACTAACTCATCAACGCACAGCCCAAACGGCTAATCGTAGAGAAGTGAAATTCGGAAAGCAGGTAGGTTTTAATACAAAACCTTCCACTAAGAAAGGATTTTTGGAAATTTCATCCCTAAGGGGTTGAAAGTTTTTAGAAGTATCTCTGTTTCTCTGAAACAAGACATGGTACAAACTTAAGATTTGGCATATGAATTCTCCTATAGAAATATGTAGTAGGGATTTTGGTCATTTTTCTAAAATTTTACTAAAAGGGATGAAAAGGGCACATAAAGGGATGATTTTTAAGTGGCTCCTAATAAGATTAAAACTAGTTGTTTATAAACAGTTAATAATGAGGAAATGCATCAGATAGATAAAAAAATGCAGCAGATGTCATAAAGAGAAACAAGGATATGATGACAGATAGGTGTGCATAGAGAACCGGTATGCATCTTTAAGACTTGTGTGCAACCTAACCTCACACAGTGTGTCGTTAGAGACACAACTCTACAAAATCCAAAATAAAATATTACATTATTCATCTTTGAATCTTCCATTGTTTTTTCAAAGGCTGGATTAGTGTGATTATTTAAGGTTAACAGCATTTGCCATAAGATGGTAAAATATTAAATCCAAAACTGGCCGTAAGTGTTTTTTTCCTTCGGTTGGATTCATGGCTGTGCCATGTCGAGGTGATAACCTCCACGACAATAACTGGGTGTAAAGAACTGCCAAGTAGTTGGAGCCATCTTTTGAACATTATGAGAACCTTTTTAGGCAACCAAATTTGTGTTGATTAACCACTGTCACTAGATGGCGGTAGGATATCACCATATCCATTTTTGCAGTCTCTATTTATTGCCTTGATGTATTACAACACTCGAAATTTTTATAAATGGAATATTGTGTTTCATCAATCCATATAGGCAAAAAATATACTGTTATCATTTATAGAAGATGCTGCCAGGTCGTGACCCTCAGTAACCAACAAAAAAGTTAATGACGATATTAGTCACAATGTGATAATATAACAATTTTAAAGGGTACTATTTCAAAGATAATATATTATTTATGACTTTTATAATAGCGAGTCAATGTACGCTGAAATGTCAGCAGTAGAATCAATATTTTTTTTTTTTTAATCCTAGCACCATAGACTACTGTTTGGGTAAGAAATTCTAATTAAGGAAAGATTAACACAATGATCCAGCCATCTAGTATGAAAGACATAAAGGTATATGTTGCCACCTGTCCGGATTGACCTTTTTTTATGTTTGTGTCCAAGTCAAAAAATTTTCAAAGGTGGCAACACTGTAGTATACTTAACATTCTCAATGCAAATTGTTGTGTATTTTCATTATTATGTAACATTAACTACCTATAACTATTGCGATATTTCTTAATGATAAAAAAAAATATATAAAAACATTTAATGAACTATGGTAATTAAAATTAGAAATTTAAAATCAATAATGTAATAGTACGTCTCTGGCTATTATATAACCTCACAAAGTTATGAAATATTTACAATGAAATATAACAAAACAGGAATGAAAAAAATTAAGAATGCTTAACGATAGCAGTTTCAAAAAGACCTGATATTTTATTACAGATTATTCTATGATACAATACACCTATTAACTCGTTCAGTCCCAATTTGCGGATCTGCATAGTTGCTTCATACAACTTGGTTATAATTCTGACGGCATTTGAGTGGGTGAGTGGCTTTTGTTGTTTTGTTGAATTTCATAACATTTCCATTGATTATCGACCAAATTCGATAAATTTGGAGTTGAAATTGGAAAATAGATAATGGTCAATTCATTGGCCAAAAAATTTGCTGTAACAGTCTCTTCCATATCAATATTAACAAAGATAAACTAAAATCAACTGGAAAACATAATAAGTTTCAAAAGTTTTTTTTTCGGACGTATAGAATTTATTTTATAATACTGAGAATTTTGTTATTTGACAGGTTCTCTATGACAGGTCTTGATTCTTTACTAAGTACAATGGTGACTCTATATTTTATGCTATTCGCAATGAAATATCAAACTTCTATGGAATGTTAATAAAAAATGCAGACTGATTTTAATTAACTACATATTTTAATATCACGAATTTAATTTGAATAGGTATAATAAAAATGTATTAATTATTAATCACACCATAGAAAAAAAGGAATATAGAAACTTATTTGGCATGTAATGAAGAATCATTATTGATGTAATTACTACATTATTTATAGCTAATTTGTAATGAATAATTATAATATTGGAATACTATTAATATATAAAAACAATAAATTAATAAACCAAAGATATTTATGCAAATAAATATTGTGTGATTTTAAAATAGTGCAGAGGTATTATGAACCACATAAAGTTCTGTTGTTTATGAGCTTATGACATTTCCATTCACAAAATATACAATAAAATCAGGTTAAAGGTTCACACCAGGACTCTCTCTTTCTATGGTCTTTAGAACATAAATTTAAAAAAATCTTTAGTGTCGCCATATAAAAAAATCGAAAAATTAAGTCTATTTCGATAAAGGTTTGTTGTATACTTATTTCAAATTTCTATGACACTTTTTCAGAGACGGCCCTTCTTGGTGCAGAATTGTAATATGATACGAGTTAAAAAAGTATTTGGCATGTTACTTTATGAATAATATTATATCACTTATGAGTTAATTAATTGGAAGAAATAAGGTTTATTACGTATTGATAAGGCTAACCTTGATTGAAGTCATAAATAATAGAATGGGATTTTTTACACAAGTTATTGAAGCCGAAGAGGTGAAGAATTGAACCAACATAGAATTATATGTAGGAACAAAAATTTAAAGGAAGAGACTGTGTCAAAAAATTATCACAGGTGACCTAAATTAGTATTGAAAACATTATAGGCAAGTGCCTATTTATTGCAAATTTAATAATGATTTGCTGTCTCTTTTCATTTTGTTGTTTTAAAGGATTCTTATAACCGAGATAGCAAATACAAAATGTTTGTTTCTAGAAATTTTGTGAAAAAGGTATTAAATAAAAAAATACACCCGAAAGTGAAGAACGAAAATACAACCACCTTTTATCAAAAGCAGACCTTTGAAAGTGCGACCGCTGGTTCTTCTACTCATAGTCACATTTTAAAAACAAATACCGTTTCTAGTATGTAGTTCATGATATAACTCGATGATTTATTTTATAAAAAATATTTTAAGAAATGATAAATATGAAAACAACACATCAGTATGCATAAAACAATAAAGAAGACATACATATTTTGATCATGTAATTATAGGTATAAGTTAGCCGATAAATTTTCTATTCAATTTTTTAAATTTTCATTTGATCATAACATTTTTCATTGAAAGCTATTCCAAATGTAGGTATTCCATTTTATAATACAGTAGTATCTTAAAAACTATCACCACAGATAAATATTTAACTAAATGGTGTCTACATGAAATGGATATTCCTTCGTACAACTGTTGGAACATAAACTACTGATGATGCTACTAAATATATTATGTCTCGCAAACCTGTAATTGTTCGGCAACATAGCGTACGATAGATTCGACGAAATATCTAATCACATACCAGCATAGTCCAATTGCACAGTCACTCTATGAATTCCAACAGCAGCTAATATTCTTTGAGTTTGTGTCACAACGTATTTTGGATCGACATTTTTCGACACTTCAAGTTTTAAAGCACCAACGTACGAATCGGTACAGAGAGTCCAAAAGTGGGGCTCCTGCACGGAATAAACGCCCGCCAACCCCGTAATCTTCTGATAACAGTGCGGTAATGTTCTGTCTAAAGACGACGGTTGTCTTTGCATTAATATCAGGATCGATTCTTTTAATAATGGAAGAACACTTAGAGCGATAAGCACCGCGATAAACATAGAGCAGATTGGATCCGCTCTCATCCATCCGAATTGATACATCAAAAGAGCCGACACAATGACTCCTACGGATCCTAACGTATCAGCCAAAACGTGCAAGAACACACCTTTCATTATTTGTGAGTTGTCACGGATAGACTCCATCTCTACTTGAACATCTTGAGAGTGCGAGTGGTTGTCGTGTTCAAAATGATTGTGAGAATGGCCGTGTGAGCCCCCTCCGTGAGAATGACCATGCGAGCCCCCTCCGTGAGAATGTCCGTGTTGGAACGCGTATATCCCCACCAAATTGACGAGGAAACCAAGGAAAGACACCACAAATAGCCTCTCATGTTTTACCTGAAATAAATTTATAAAATTTTTACTTACTTTGTTTTTTTAATTTATTTTACTTTTGATAGCCATTGTGCTGTAGATGTTTATTTAGTAAAAGTATATTGTTTTAATTGTTACACACACATACAGACCTACCTTGTGGGGTTTTTTGAATCATTCAATTATTAAAATTACTTTAAAATTATTGTAAACTGCTTATTTCGAAAAATATACTTTTATTATTATTTAAAAAACACTTTAAATTTATTAATGACAAACGTACTATATTTTCCATAAACTATCATATTATATAACGAGACCTCGATTTTAATGCGACTTTGCAATTCTCATAAAGATGTTAGACAAAAAATATTCACAAAAGAATTCAAATTGTAAAATTCAATCATATAAGTCTTTATTTTGTTAATTATAAGTAAAAACATAAGTCACATTCATTTCAATAATCAATGTCTGGTGCAAAGAAACAAAACAAATTGCGCAAAATATGTTAAAACGGGTAGCATAGCCCTACTACAGTTTCGATTCGCGCTCAACCCCCAAATTTAATGAGTCGATTTTTTTATGGAAACTAAATGGGTGAAAAATATTATGTTATATTCAGGCTAATATTAGAGTATTTGTTTTTCCCTATATGAGGAGCAGAATAGTCTCTCTCGGAAAACTAGTTAAATTGAAAGAATGTTAAAAATAAATATGTGGCATTTTACATTGTAAACTCACATTATTATTTTAAACATCTGTCAACACAGGATGCTCTGTTAAATTTTTTTTTTATCTAAGCTAATAAATAATATTGAAATTTAATCTATGCTAGGCAATCGATGTTTGAGATGATTTGTGTTAATCTAATGGTTAGTTCATTTAATGTTTTGTGTTTTATATTGATTCATATACTTATCATACAAAGATAATCACATTTTATATTCCCTAATTAGATGTGTGTACATGTATCTGATTTACACTATCTTTATACATAAATTACTTCTAAGAGTTCTGATTAAAAGAACGGTGAAACAACTTTTCGAGGCTCTCAAGGCTCAATTGATGATACTACAATATTTCATAGTATTTTTATCATTGTGCATTTTATTGTCGTACTGTCTGTCCTAGATATACTTTATTATAATGAAATATATTGTGTCAGTATATTTTGTATGCATGTTTTAAGGGAAAAATGACAGAGAATTTTGTTACTATCGAGGTACGAAAGAATTTATAAAATAGGGAAAGGGCGCAAGAATCTATAACATGACAGAGAATTTTGTTACTAACGAGGTACGAAAGAATTTATAAAATAGGGAATGGGCGCAAGAATCTATAACATTATCATAAAATCTAAAATTATTACCTCGGGAGGTTCGATGGCTCTCTCCACAGCTTCGGACATGATGAAGAAAGCGATGAACAGTAAGAACAGGCCATTCACAAAACCTGCCAGAACTTCTGCCCTGACGTATCCGTAAGAAAATCTGTCATTTGACCGCCATTTACTAATGACAGAAGCTGCCAAGCCCGCCAACAGACCAGTACAATCAAAGAACATGTGAAATGAATCCGATATTAAACCTATTGAAAAAAGAAACACAAATAATTTTTAATTAATTTTTAACACAATAAATAGGATAATTAAACACCTATTCAATGTGATGCACTTGTTCCCAAATATAGTCATGCTTTCGGAGAGTCATTACTGAGCTCCGAGAAATCAAGACTACTTGTACCAAGACCAGGGTTGCCAGGTTTTTTTCAAAAATATACCGAACCAAAACAAAAAAAAAGGTCATTTTCAAAATTTGCTATCCGGAAAGTAGAATTTTCCCCTTAAAAAAAAAAAAAAAAAAGGTCATTCTCGAAATTTGCCAAATGAATATTATTCCCAAAAGTAAAAATACCGAACACTCCATAGTTCGGTATTTTTTTCATACCGAACACCGAACATGGGGCAAAATTACCAAACGGTTCGGTAAAATACCGAACACCTGGCAACCCTGGCCAAGACTGATTGTGAGCTACATGACTCACATCGGCCTTGCAGACGAGGTGTAATATTGAAGGATGTCTGAATTGACCTATTTTTGTTGCAGTGACAGGAGGGACAAATAGTTCCTTTACCTTCTCTCAAAAAAAAAAACAACACATAAGTAAATATATTTATATATTCTATTTAACAACACCTTATTGGATGAGATGTTTATTCAAATGGTTCTAATAATGAAATTTAAATAAAGTTGGGTATTCAAAAGAAATTGTATTAAAGTCATTACCATTTTAAACAAACAAGGCTGCTACCATATCGGGCTGTCAAAGAAACTTTATGCAGAAAAACTCTGATATGATCATCAGCAACACAATCTATTTTTAAAATTTGTGTATGACCCATTATGACATACCGCACAGAGTCTACGGCGGATACCACAACAACAACAAATGCTACGAGTCTCAGAAATGAACGACTGTATTAAGAAGCGTTGCTAAGAAGAGCTAGTGTACCCTATAGTCATCTTCAAAAATAGCAAAAAATGATAAACATATTGTAATGTCTAGAGCTGAAGTCAAATAAATTTATCACAGAATTTTCAAGTTTTGAGTAAACATTGTACATCTGAAATTTCTCAAATTTGAAGGGAATAATTTTGTGCAAAAAAACTACTTTGATCCGACAAATTTTATTAATATTTTAATCAACTAAAGTATCATGCACATCAAAAATTGGGTAATTATTTACTTCGCGGGCTTCTTTCATTTTTCACGATTTTTATATCACACATATCAAATTTATATGCAGATTGGTAAATAAGCATGTTGTGGATTGATTTGATAACATTTGAAGTATTTTATAAACCGATTTTAAGTAAAAATCAATTTTAAAAGTTGCCTATTTTCTCATACAAACTTTTCTTTCACGGAGTGCCATTTTATTTTTTGATTCTAAAATTGGTGTTTTTGTCTGAAAAATGAAGACCGGGGTGGAACCCCCCATACCTCTTTGGACACCTCCCCGAATGATAACACTACACTTGTTAGGTTGAAACATATTCATTTAGAAGGGTTTTGTCTAAAATCGAAGAAGTTCACGAAGTAAATAATTACCAAAAATTGACTTGATTTTAAGGAAAATTTTGCAAACATCTGTCTAGGAACTTACCCATCTGTTAGATTTTTTTTACAATATGGTTAAACTATGAATAAACTATTGTTGATTAAAAAAAAGATAAGTCAGTAATTTCTTACCTAAACTGTTGGTCCATACTCCATAAAATAGTTCGACAAAGGCAAATGAGAAATTTAGAAGTAAGAAGAGAAAAAGGTTTCTAGAATTTCTATCAGAGAGGATAAGTCTGAGCCATCCATTGATTTTATCTTTCAATCTGCTGCCAACATTTCTAGTATCTTTATGAGTAAAAGGAAGCATTTTAATGCTTATTTACACAACAATTCTAAATCATTTACACTCTCAACGAAATTAAATCATATTTCTTTAATCAGAGGACAATTAAATAATAGAATTCTTAAAAAATTGAGAAAGATGTGTCATAAATTGTTGTGAACAAAACTCTATCAAAGTTCAGATAATGCATACGTGTATTTACAAAATTCTAACCTATCAAAAAAAAACTCAATGAGAATTTTAATTAGAAATTATGTATACAACTTATAACGGATTTAATTAACTATCTGATACACGTTAAATTTGTTTGAACATAATTTCACACTGTACGCCGAAATACCGGCAATAGACATACGGCCTCTGACAGTAGATCAAATCATCCGACTGCTGTCATAAAATGCCACGACCGCCATATTTCTTCATTTGTCATTCCGTTGTACCAACCATAGAAAAAATATTTACGAGTAGCAACAGAATAAAAAAATAAGGAAGTGCCTCTAGAGCCGTAGCCGGATCCCGTACCCGCGTCCGTAGATTTGTGTGTTGCCATATTATTACAGTTCATACTATGGTAACACTCAAATGACAGTTAATGTCAAAGCGTGAATTGGCGCGAATTTCGTATTAGTACCAAAAAGGACAGTTTGAATTTTCGTGCGAATCTCAATGGGGATACTATTAGTAGTCGGAAATAATAATTAAACATCTATATTATTCAAATTTTGAATTTTTATTTGCATGTCTTTACATAAAGCTTAGTCTTTTTTTACTAATTTTTAATTTTATTTCTTTGTGACTTTTTTTAATAATTTTTTTAGTGATATTTTTTTGAATACGTGAAATGAATTTGTTTAAAGCCGAAAGCCGTTTATATTATGTAAAATAAAAAAAATATCAAAAATATGGCGGATTACCTAATTCTAGGAATCCCAAATTTATGTCTCAATACTTGGCAATTTTGCATGGTTAATAGTGAAGTGTTAATATTAATCAATTATTCAAAAATGAAAGTTAAATATAATAGACGCAAGGAGTATTGAAAATCAAATAAAGTGGCATCATACAGAAAAAGATGCTAAGCAGTCTTTAAAATACTATAATGCAACATTAAGTTGTATAAGAGGTGGCAAGAAATACCACTCAAAAAGTGAAAACTCCACAAGAAATATTTTGTCACAGATTGTCCCGCTTCCATCCACCTTCATAGTAAAAATGTGGACAATTCTTTACTGTGACAACTATGCATCCTTGCAAGCTTATTTTAATGCATTTTGGCAGCAGCTACTTAAATTGCCTCCACGTATTGAATAAGAAGCTCAAGAGCAATTGAGATTCATCCTCATCTTCATCGGTCCCTCAATTCTGAGGATCATGACCATCATCATCGTATCAGCCCGCGAACTCAATAATTACCAAATATTTTTACGTTTTAACTTCTAAAATGTTATATTGTGGCAACCATACTTCTAAAAAATAAAAACATCTACATTAATAAGTATTCTATTGTTACTATTGCTGATAGTTGTGATTTTGTTATACAATTACATTATTGTTCAACAATATTAATAATCAAATCCGTGCTCAGCGACAATTTAATATCATCTGTCAATGTCAATCGTCGGCTAAACAAGTGTCAATTTTTAGTTGTCTATGATAAAATATTGTCTATGGAGATCTACGGACGCCGTACCAAATTTTTGATGTTTCCGTCTACGGCTCTAGAGGCACTTCCAAAAAATAATCTAAATTAATTTTGAATGATTTTACCCAACACCACCTATATAAGAAGGCCTTAGCGCTACGTCACAGCGGGAGGCCCAGCATTCACTCTTCTATATCTGTATGTACTTACCTGTACGCTATGATATCTGTCTACACATAGGGGGCAGTGACGCGGGAGGCCAAAAATGGCCGCCAGCACTAAGGCCTTCTTATATAGGTGGTGTTGATTTTACCCAACAAATGAAAAATGTTGTGAATATTATTACGTAAGGATATAAAAATCCAGAAAATAAAAATGTTCTATAATGATAAAATGTAAATAAATGTTATACCTACCCATGCAAATTCATAAAGTTTTAGCGGTTGTATTAAATCTATTATTTTTAAATTTTATTTGACAGTAATAAATACAAATTAATAATCTAAACTTAAAATTAAAAATCGATCAACTACTCAAAGATAAATACGCTTAGAAACATTTTTGTCATATGTTATTCCTCAAACAGTAGTTGGAAAAATTCACTTATTTCCATGCCACACACATTCACCTTTGTGTATATACCTAACTAAATATAAAAAAAGAAAGAAAAAAAATCATGAAACGAAATTTTTCTTTTGGCCTTTCTAATCATTTTGTGAACATCCTTACGTTTAAACATTGGGCATGTGGAAAGAATGGATGCAAACAGAATGACAAAGAGAATTCATAAGGCTGAAAGGAAAGGTGTAAGAAAGCGTGGCCGACCGAGAATGACGTGGGTCGAACACATCGACTCCGTCCTCAAGGAAGGCCAGGTAAGAAGTAAGAGAAATAGAAGAGGGTGTATGAGAAATGTTATGTCGGTGGAAGAAGCGAAAGAAGTATGCTCGTATAGAAAAGAGTGGAGGTCCGTTCTCTCTGCCTACCCCTTATGGGACACGGCGTGATGGGCAAAAAAAAAGTATTTAGGTGAAAAAAAAACAACTTTACTTATGTAGATAATAGAAAGATTATTTTAAGTTGTTTTAACAAAACTATAGGTACTTTTTGCATAATGGTGATTTTTGTTCCCGCTAACGATTTGAAGCCTTTACCGGAAGCTACGTCACAGGGGTGCGTTGCATTAAAATGGTGTGGAATATGGACAGGAAGTGAAGAGCAACAGCAACGTCTCTATGTAATTGTGATTGTGTGAAATGAACACACCGTTGTCCATTCGACGCTGTAGACTTGAATTACTATAAAATTAGTTGCAAAGGAGAAGAAAAGAGGTTGATGTCCCACGTTACATATCTCAGAAGTGCTGGGCATATATGGTGTGCTCCAATATTCATTCATTTTTGTTAATAAGTGAGTTGTGAAGAGCCGCGGCGGCGACACGCACGGTGTAGTGTTGTGTTAGTGATTATCAGTATAAAATTCATGAATATGGGTGACGAGAGCCATCCTAAAACTCTGTATGTGGGCAACCTCGAGGGATCCGTCTCTGAAGAGTTTCTTTGCGCCCTATTTTCACAGATCGGTGAAGTGAAAGGGTGCAAGATAATCAGAGAGCCGGGAAATGATCCGTATGCGTTTATAGAGTTCACCAACCACACGTCAGCGGCAACTGCCCTGGCTGCGATGAACAAGAGAGTCTTCTTGGATAAGGAGATGAAGGTGAACTGGGCAACTAGTCCTGGTAACCAGCCCAAGACTGATACCAGTAATCACCACCATATCTTCGTAGGAGATCTGTCTCCTGAAATTGAAACCCAAACGCTTAGAGAAGCATTTGCTCCGTTTGGAGAGATCTCCAACTGCAGGATTGTTCGGGATCCTCAGACATTGAAGTCAAAAGGTTATGCATTTGTATCTTTCGTGAAAAAGGCCGAAGCTGAGAACGCTATAGCATCTATGAATGGACAGTGGTTGGGTTCTAGGTCAATAAGAACAAACTGGTCAACTAGGAAGCCCCCCGCTGTCAGGCCAAATGAAGGAGGCACAAACAGCAAAAGAGGGAAACAGCCCACATTTGAGGAGGTGTACAACCAAAGTTCACCCACTAACTGTACAGTGTATTGTGGAGGTTTTACAAATAATGTCATTTCCGAGGAACTAATGCAGAATACGTTTTCACAATTTGGTCAGATACAAGACATTAGGGTATTTAAAGATAAAGGCTACGCTTTTATAAAATTTACTACCAAAGAGGCCGCCACCAGGGCCATCGAAGCCACACACAACACAGAGATTAGTGGGCACACAGTCAAATGCTTCTGGGGCAAGGAGAATGGCGGAGGAGATTCTCAGGTATTGGCCGTTCATTTTCTATTTTAGTTCTCCAATCGTTGATACAAAATACAAATCATCTGAAATGGTCAAAAAAGAATATAACCACAAATGTATGACATCTATGAACGGTGTTTCCAGAAAGGCTGTGGTTATTTACTTGTACTGCCTTTTCCTAAAGTATCTTATCATCAAAGTTCATCGTGAAAGATGCATTGACAAATGTTCAAAGATGTTAATATTTTCTCTTGAGGGTTCTTGAGAAATCAGTTTCGAATGTGATTAATAACATTGTTAGGCAGAAAAAATGCTTTGAATCTCATATTTTTGTCTTATCTTCAAATCGTAGTAGACCTATCTTTGTTTATTTTCTTTGTGGTGATACACAAAGGTTTGAAATGAGTCATTTTATTCTGTCAATAGGGCATTTAGATAGGCTATTGTTTTCTGATTTAGAAAGCTTTGATTAGAATGTTTGAGTCAACAAAGTTTGAGATTACAGAAAGTGACTCTTTCTTTTTATTTGACGTCTTTAAATTTGGGTCCGGTATCTGACAAAGAAGCGGGTTGTCGACGTTTCCCCATGTTAACATCCATTCTAACAATTAAGTTTTTCTGAAAATATTGATTTTGTCCAATGAGATATTATACTGGAGATGCAATTCCATACAATTTTTAGTTTGAAAGTAGCATCACGAGTAAATTTGAAGTTGAACTTAAATAAAAATATGCAATCAAGCATTACTGACGAATATTTTTGTCTTTGTCACACATAATACGCCAAACGGCTAAGTGCTGTCACCTTCTACCGGTACACATTAATAGAAATTTCTTTTTGTGCGTGAGATTTGAATGTATTTGTCAGAATTGTTTAAGAACCTTTTGAAAAAGTTCTCTCGTCTTTATTAATACGAGGCAGACAACGAACAGTTTAAAAGCACATTCATAAAAATATTTTTCGAAAATGGAAAAAATGATTTATTTATTCGAATCAAAAATGACCCTTTCTATAAAAACACTAGTTATAGTGTACTTGCTTCTAAATTTCGTCCGGCTAGGTAAGGGCTCATACACACAGCTTAAACGAGAACCGTCAGAAATACGGCACTGTGGGAAAAACCGCTGGCGATTTCTCAGTTGTATGATGGATTTCGTAAAAAATTTCATTGAAAGTGGAAAACCTCTGTTTGCAGAACATCCTTAAATTCCATATATAATTTTAATTAGGGAACACTCTGTTTAAATATAAGTTGTATTCTTTTTTCTAAATAAATTGATAAAAAAAAACCTTGATGGAATAAAAAAAAAATCTAGAAATATATACCTATTTGTACATATATGCACTGTTGCATACGCCGCGTACGGGTGTATCTTTTTAAATGAATTTAGGCTAATTAAAAGTGAACACAAATACATTTGGAAACTTGCACACACTATGGAAGAGTTGTGTTGTGAAAGTGGAAATAGTCGGCACAGGGATTCGAGCCCATGACGTATGCTGTAGTAAGAAAGCCGTCGACTGAACCGCTGGGTTACAAATTCAAATAAAAATGTATCTACGCGTTTCATACAGACGCGGTTTTTTTTTAACCCCCCTCGGTATGCACCCGTAGTGTGATGTGGGCCTTACTAATAAAACAAAAATAATTGTCAAATATATTTTTATATTTTAAACATTTTATCACAATAATATGCACTTAAACTATATAAAATACGTCCTTTTTGATAAAAGGATTTTCCTA
Organism: Mystacides longicornis; assembly: GCA_963576905.1. Classification (NCBI taxonomy): domain Eukaryota; kingdom Metazoa; phylum Arthropoda; class Insecta; order Trichoptera; family Leptoceridae; genus Mystacides; species Mystacides longicornis. The sequence goes on along the minus strand of OY756439.1, from coordinate 4,191,057 downwards.
TATTGATTTCTGTTGAGGAACGACTTTTTTTCACCACAAAATCCACCATTTTCAAGAACACCGTATTACCGCGGACACAACTGTCAAGCTCGAGCTGTTGTCAACGACTAAAACACGAGCGTGGCACATTTTCGGTGGTGGCACACTTTTTTACATGCCATTTTTTAGACTCGATTGCATCTCTAGTATAAATCTCATTGATTTTGTCTCATTTAAAAAATTATTATGCAATATGATTCTGCTTTTGTTGAAACGAGAAAATATAGGTTAGGTGTGTACTCTCACAGTCAATTGCATATTGTTATCCTTTATTATGATTTAATATAATTAATTTTACAATATTTTATTGTTTGAGTATTGTAAAATTACTAAATGAAAGAATATTATTTAATACAAAATATTTTTGACCACATTGTTTTGTTTTTGCTATAGAACATTCTGGTTGGGTGCAACATACATGCTCATTTATTAATTTGTTATACATGTGTGTGAATCATGCTGGGAAATGGATTGTGTAAACATTACCATAGTAAAAAATGGTTGCCATTTTATTTATTTTTTTTGTAACAACAATAATAAAAATGTTTAAATAATGACAATTTATTTGAAATTTATTTTGATTAGGTAATAAAAATTTATTAGATTCAACTTTTTCTGGTAGTTTGTGATATTTTCATGTTGTTATTTTATAGTTTGGGTATATTTGACTGAAATAATTTCTTGACTTTTCACCATTATAATATCAGCAATTTATGTCACAGTACCAAAATGAATTATTTTTCTTTAAAGTTAGATATAAGTAGGCACCTAGTATTTTAAACCGACATTCTAAAATTTGCATCTAAAAGTTTTTTTATTAACTGTTTATCTTTCTATTTGTATTTTCTCTCTTTTCCTTTGAGTTAAATCCCCATAAAGCTTTGAGCTCGTATTTTTTCTTAAAAAATACAAATTATGGTATTAGCCCTTTTTGTAATTTGAATCCTATCAAATATGAACAAAATGTATCAATTAACTAGCTGACCCGCCCGTCGAACTTCGACCTATTCCAGAATTAAAAAAATAATTTTGACTTATTGCATGGATTAAATTCAGTTTATGACATAAAAACTGAATTAAATTTAGCTAATAATTTATTTCATTATGTATGTAATAATTATTGTTGATTCGGATGCGGGATAAAGTTCGACGGGTCATAAGTTTGTAATAAAAACAATAAAATCCTCTATAGATGTGTAACTTTTAAAAAAATTCCAAGAGATGGCGGCGTAGTAGGTAATAAATCGCATGTGATACACGTTACGATATTCTATAAGTTGTATAGACATCCATCAAAACCAAATTTTACCTATGAATTATTATGGTAAGACTTTTTGATACAAATTATGTTATTTGATTGGTTGAATTCAATGCGTTAGGCAGTTTTTATCAGTCAATTTATTTTTACCCATAACACCGTGTCCCTTAAGAGGTAGCCAAAGAGGACGGATTTCGACTCTTTTCTATCCAAACACATTTTTTTTGCCTCTGACTGGCCATTGATATGGATTGATGCGTTTGATCCATATCATTTTCGGTTGATCATGTCTTCTTACACCTTTTTTTTTCAGTCTCATACATTCTTTTTTTGATCCTATTTGCATCCATTCTTTCAACAAATCCATCAGTCCCGTCAAATCCAAACCAAAATGGGAAATAAGTAGAAAGTTCAAAGACCCGGAACATTTGTAGTCTTGCAAATTAAAAAGTAACTTTTCAAATCTGGAACCAGTGCCTGGATTGGCTAACAGAAAATGTAATCATTTACCTAAATTAAATCTCTGGTGCTTCAAATGAAACGATAATAAGACAATCATATGAGAATATGACAGAAAATAACTTTCGATTTCTATTTCATCACACAAGTTGACATTACTCTAGGATGTGACCTGAATGTCATTTTATAAGGATGATACTATCAAGTCGCTTTCATTAGTCCCACACCACTCGCACACCTGTAGTGTATGATTCATTTAGTGGACTGGCTTGTCCTCACACACTCACACATCTTTATCTTTGGTATAACATGAGAGTGAGTCGTATTTCTTTCCATTTACATACTGCCGTCTCATATCATATCATATTCTTTCTTTGTGACGCAATCGATCTTACTCCCCATCCTGACTTCCTACCACGTCTTCTTCTTCTTCATCATCAGCCTGTCTCCGTCCATTGCTGACCATATGCCTCCCCCCTCTCCACCCAATCATTCCTGTCTACTTGCTACCACACCATCTCCCAATTCCTTTCAGCTTTGGTTTGAAGGAACCAAACGCAGTATTAGAGAGTCTTCCTCATCATCAACAATACCCTGAAGGGAGGATTAAATAGCAAAAGATAATGATGCACTGAGAGTCATATTGAATGAAATTACTCTGTACGTGGATTTCAAACACTGGTAGCCTGGCGGCTCCATTGTCGAATTTCGTTCTAAAGTTCGTGGGTTTGATCCCAGGTGCCGACCATCTTCCTCTTTCATGATACAAGCTTTAGTGAACGAGTCAGACTGTATTTCTGTTCACTTTGAGTTAGCACAGATTCATTTATATTAAAAAAAAAACATTGTAAATTTGACATGCTGTCTCTACTGCATTTTGAAAACTTTTAGACCGTATTTCATATTATGATGATAATCTTTCTGTCGTGCGTGGAACGGGTTTTATTCTCATAATTAATCCCGGTAGCTTGGTTAATTACTCTGGTATACAAGCTGGTGGTCAGTGTTACATTAGGTCCCATCCTAAACCACACACACACACATATGAAACCATTATCACCTTTAATACCACCGTCGATCTGTCAGAGGCGACAATGTGAACAAATGTATATGAGTTGTTTATGAACTAGACCTTTGTACTATTTAAATAGGTATTTACCCGGGTATACTGAATCGTTGTTTAATGTTTACAAAATGACAAACTCAGGATGATGTTTAAGAAATGAAATTATGGAACGTAAATTAGTTTTGTAAGAATGGGTGTAAATCGAGCGATAACTTGACTGTATAAGATTCATAAATTTGAGGTTTACTTATTTGTGGAAGTTGATAGCCTAACGCCCCACTACTTTGGTGGGAAAACTTGGGGTATTCCATAGAAAATTTTCGATCCTTATATGGTGGGGTCTATGCTTCCAACAATTTTTATAATTATTATGTCCATTGTTATTACTTTTATTGGGTCACTGTTTAGTTTTGACCCAAGTCCCAGCTATATTGTATTTGTATCACTATCCAGTCTGTTCTTGAAAGAATTGGTGGTAGGAGCAAGCACCGCTGACTCCGGCAACTGATTCCAAGCACTGACAACTCTTATTGGATAAGAAGTGTTTCTGGGGATTCGACGAGAATCTTGTTGGTTTCAATTTCAGCTGGTGTCCTCTTAGGTGCACATTAGTGTTCATTGTGAACATGGCTGGTAGAATCTCGCAGGAATGGTGGTCATTAACACCTTGTATATTTCAAAAAGATCTCCCCGATCCCGTCTCTCTTTCAATGTTTTCAGTTTAAGCTACCGTCCTCATATAACAAATCTTTCAGTTTTCGAGGATTTTGGTGGCTCGTCTCCACACTTTCTCCAACAAATCAATGCCCTTCAGAAAATGCAGGTTACAAGCTTGGGTACTTGGGTATATATCTCGAGATAAAATAAATAAATGAACACTTTTCTATACAAAGATGTCGGTATAGCCGGTGGTACTTACTGCCTGAGGCGATTTTTTCCAGTCAACCGGTCCTGTCCAATCTGAGACAGGCCAACCCCGGGTAGAAATTTCAAATGAAAAAACACTTAGAAAAACTCTGATCCAACCCAGGATCTCATGATCTGAAGTCCACGCCTATATCACTAGGCTACTGAGGTCGGTGAGATATTAGTGTATGGTAGAAATCTCAATGAGGAACTCGTCAAATGTGTATTGCAGTTTCGAAATATTGCCTTGTGAATTTTCTTAATTTTAAAAGAAAAGATGGATTCTATTGTATCTAATTCCTTGTATATTAGTCCTAGCGTAAATATGAAGGGCATTGCTGGATGTGAAATGATTGAAGAATTTTGTTAAGATGGTTTGACAGTGTTGAATAATGTGTTGTAAATAATTGTTTCAGAATATGGGGAACAGCCAGCAACAGATGACTCAAGGACAGTATCCTTACAACTATCAGCAGATGAGCTATTGGTATCCGCAGGTACGTCCCTTCTATCTTAATCTTTACATTTAGTGGGCGCCAGTTATTGTGATCACCGTTTAATAGAATCAACAGTCTAATTCCCCATTTAAAATGAAGATTTTCATACAATATCAATCTGATAATAGAATCACATTTTCCGTTTATAAAATAAGTTATCCAAAAAAAAATTACATCTATTTTATCTATTTACCACACTATGTGCTTTTTTTTAAGACAATCTAGAATCTCGAATCAATAGACAATTTGGGCGTTTGAGATTCTTTCTAGTAAAAAAGAAAAGTTGTAGAAATGTGGAAAAGTGCATGCGCTAATATAAGACATACAAAACTCAAACCCTGGAGCAGGCAAAAATATAAAAGACCGAATAACGGTACTTTTGACATGCAACATGATGGACACCAATGTGCTACTGCCATAAGGGAAATACTTGTATGTGACTTGCACGTTTATATATGCTTGGATGATAACCATCTGAGGCAATCGAAAGTTAACGTTCGAGAATATGAAAAAAGCCGCCCTTATTTTGGATGAACATATTTCTTGATCACAATATCTGGCACCATGTACCTTACTGTGTTTATATTATATTGCTTTTGGGGTTTGGGTAGCTGGTAATGAATGTGGATGGTTGTGTTGCAGGGCTATCCTGGTATGCAGAACTACATGCCACCCGGATACACGTATCAGCAGTACGCGGCCGCCTACAGTAATCCCCAGGCCTCTGCAGGTAATTCCCATCTTTCTCCCGGTTATCCACCACAATAACTACTCGGTACGGTTCATGGGTCCAACACGGAGAGCTGTGTGCCGCCTCTAATTGTCATCTCTCCTCTCCTCTGATCATTTGTATTTCTATTCTTACAAACAAGATAATATATTAACATTGTTGGATATCATTCTGAATTTTTATTTACTCTAAACCAAAATCAATTTGACGACAGACGAAACACAACAGTCTTTCTGTAGAAGGATGATCTCTAAAGAAAACAAAACAAAAAAAGTTCAAAGCTATTGAAATGATATGAGTAATAGAGGGCTTCTTGGGGTGCGTTTATACCAAACGAACATAGAGTTAGAGCTCCATTATAGAGTATATTATTTTCTGGATCGTTGATATGGTCACCGAGGAAATAGCAACGAGAAAGAACTGTCATTGCCCATTAATAATTATTAGTTGTTGTTCCCATGGTGTCCAATATCAACGATCATGAAAATATACTCTGTCTACCAGCTCTGGCTCTATATTTATTTGGTATAAACACACCCTTTATGTTCAAATTTTTTTTCGAAATTTTGAGGGGACATGTCTGTTTTTTTATTGTATACTTTATTGCTATAGACTTATTAGTGGTTTTTGACCATTTAATTCAATTTTTTTTTAATAATCAAATCCTATTGCAACTTTAAGATTATTTATTTTTATTTTATTTATTGGTCATACAAAGCACACAACCATTAAAAATTCAAACAATAATTCATTCTAATTCACAACAATAAATACATCAGATTCAATATCAAGACCAATCAAATTTGTAGAATTCTTAATAAGATAAAAAAAATATTGATAACAACGTTGAGGAAAATTTCCAATTTAAATTCTGTTCGTACTTTGCCTATACAAATTTTTAACACCCAGTAGTAACCCTTAAACCATGTTTAAAAGTTCTGAAAAAGTAAAGTTCCACTATTTACATTGTAGACCTGAACAACAGGGTGTCCCGTTAACATTTCAAAATGAAAATTTTAAGAAGTACCCGAATGAGTAAAGTGTGTAGTAGAATTGCTGTTAAAAGTGAACTTTTTAAGTACAGAGTCCTTTCCAGGTTACCGCATGGCTGTTCAGCCAGGTTGGGGCGCTCCGGCGAGCACAGGCGCTCAGGGAACACAACCACCCATGATGTATGCGGCCGCACCCATGCAGCAGTACCCATCACAATAGTCATAGTCAACCACATGTGTGTATATTATCAATATATATATGCCGTCGTTACGCTCAAAATTTGTTTAATGTGACGAAAAAGTTTTGCGCACGCAGAATTTGACGAGATCGACAGACCAGAATGTTTAGAATTTGATTCGGTTGACGACACGTAAGGGTGGACTTACACCAAACGAACATAGAGTCGGAGCTGCAAATAGAGTATTATTTTTTGATGACGTCAAAGCAAACAACTTTAATTATAATGGACGATGCAATAGTACTCGTGCTAGAGTTCTAGTTCATTTTCACTGTTGTTCACTTGATGGCCACATCAACGATTAAAAAAGAAAGCTCTATTATTCTAGCTGTGGCTCAATTTTCGTTTAGTGTAAACACGCCCTAACAGTCACATTTTCTACATCCTTTATTTATTTAATATATTAAATGTGCTAATTTTAGTACACAATGTAACAAGCAGTATTTGAAGAATGAAATTCTCAACATTTCGGTGTGTGTCACTCGCTCGCTATTGTCAAAATCTGCGCGCTCGAGTCCGATGATGATTTTGCGTGCATCTAAATTGTCGCATTAGTCAAATTTTAGATGCAAACGGCGAAATAGTATGTGTTACAAAACGGTCCCTCACACTGATGAAAAAAGAAACTATGTAATTTAACAAAACAAATTGTAAAATATATGTATGTTTAATATATTGTGACAAGTAAATTAGACACACAAGATGCATTATTATAAACGAGAGACAAATGCAATGCCTTAAGAAGAAAATGTGCGACATCCGCGTTTGAGTGTTCTCGTTACAATTCCTTACTTCATAAAAAGTTTAGTTTTAAAAAAATTACCGAAAGACGGTTGATGTTTCTTTGTTTTTAATTTCCGCGTCATCGTCACAGTGGTGTATAGAAGTGATACATTTTTGTTTTTGTAAGCATTCTTGCTTTTTATTATTTTATATTTATTTTTTTAATGAATTCGCGTTTCTGACAAAATGTCTTATGTTTTTATTAACATTGTAATGATTTCACAAGTCGTCACTGTCTTTAAACAAACGGTCGAGATTTTTTTGTACGAAGGGAGATTGTTGGCGTGAGTGTTGACGTTCATTTGACTTAAATACCAGTTTAAAAGTGCATTTGGTTTCATCACAATCCACAATACGCTCCTTGGATTCAAGACGAGAGAATAAAGCAGATTTTTTCATTAAGAAAGTGACAAAAAATTTGTAAACTACATGAATTTTATCACAATTACAAACCTCGATATGGTTTTTTTGATTTCACGTTTTAATTTTACGATTGCTGCTTGTGATTCGAAACATTGTGAAGAGTACGTTAACAATTATTAGTGTTTGCAGATTTTATATATATATATACATATAAATTTAATACTCAACAATTTGAATATTTTGTAAATAATATCTGAAAGTTACAAATTAGATGGTTAATTTTTCTTTTTTTTAATTGTCTTTAAGTATGGTTTAAAACTTGGAATTGAAAAAATTTCAACCAATAAGCATTTTTGTGAAATTTCATAATTTGTAATAATAAATTTAATTAGCACACAATAATATACAAAAGAATTCAACAGAACAAAATCGAATAGTTTCTGTTTGCTGGTAGAAATAAATTTTTTAGTTAATATATCGATGGTTTAAAGCACTGTCCAGAATAGGTAGTTCTGAGAATAACGCATATGAATGTTTGACTCGTTGTAATTCTCAAAAATAAGAAGATTTACATAAGATTATCATTTCTAGAGTTGAATAAAATATTAAGGGTTAGAGTTATTAAACTTTAATTAATTATGACATAGCTTTGGTGTTCAATTCCGACTTTTTTTTAGATAATAGGAGCGGACATACAATATCCGTACACTTAAACCGTGACATACTATAAGTGTACATTAAAATACTGTGAAATTAATATAACTAAAAAGGGTAGTTTTAATTTAAAATAAAACAATAAACTTATTAGTGTATTAATATTGGTGATAGTATAGAGCACAATCATAGTATTTGGACATCCAATAATTAATTATTGTGCCCTATTATTTGTGTCGAATGTCTTTAGTTTCAGTTTTGAAATTACAATAATTCTAAAATGTATGTGGGTTAGGATATACAACTTTTGTACAGTACTAAATATAAAAGATGAACATTTTAAACTATATGTATAACTCAAATTTACCTAAAAGTGGACATACAATAAGTGTGCTTTTAACCATCGATATTTAATGTTGGTTATCACAAATACGTTGTATATTTTTTGTTTTTTAATTTAAATTATTAAAATTCCATTTACATTTTTTCAACATCTTGTAAACTTATCACAATGTGACTTTAAATTTGATTTCAGTTTTTTTTTAATTTATATCCATAAATTTTAATTTTTTGACACGCAACAGTTTCCCTTAAAAAATTTTTTTATACTGATTAATATAATATTTTGTACGTTTGTTTGGTTTGAAATTAAAAAAAAAACGCTGCTTTTACAAATACATCTTGGTGCTAAATTCAGTTGTGTATCGCAAATGTTTTTTTTTGGGAAAAAAATGAATATTTTTATAAACTCAAAATAGCATAAGCAGTATTAATATTTGTTAAGTTCGATTATTTAGCTTCACGTTGATTGGAATTTTCAATAGTTCATGGCAGTGCAAATGAAAAAAAAACATGTTAGATCATTATTTTGAACTTTTTTATCTTTACATTTGCCTCAATTTTGCCTTGAACTAGGGTTTCTGAAATTTTCATGAACAAAAACTTGTAATCACAGATTCAATGTGCTTTTTCATATTTTGTAAATACATTATGTATAAAATGTAAAGTATTTAGTTTCCTTTTTTTGTACTTCATTTTATTCTCCGAACTTTGTTTAAACGAAAAAAAAAATCGATTCGGAAACATGTTTACTTAGCATATATTTGTGTGTCTTTTTTTATGATAAAAGATTTAAATTCATTGTATTAGTACATATATATATTTATATGATAATTTTAATTATATATTTTTATATAAAAGAAAAACATAGCGATATATAATATAGAAAATAAAATTGGAAACATTTTGTGATACCAGTGTGAGAAATTGAGTCAAAAAAAGGACTTTTTTGGGTGACTAAATTTAAAAAAGAAAATTAATTTAATTTGTGTTAAATAGTTCCGACACAAGTTAAAATAAAAAAAATACTAGCTACTAAGGTAACAAAAAAAAATAGTTAGGAGACGAAAAATAATTATAAAAAAAAATACAATATGGTGATTAAAAAAGAAAAAAAAAACAGAAGAATGTAAGGAAAGAAAAAAAATAAAGATGCAAGTATACCTCTCATGTGACTTTTCTTGGGTCATTCCATTTTGAAGTATCCATTGACAAATTATTTAGAGTATTTCTTTATTTTCACAGTGACTCTTAAGATTAAGTAGTTTTTTATTGGAGTCATCATCCGCGTTTGTCGTCTTTTTTTTTCTTACATTTGTCAATCACAAATGAATTAATTGCGATTGTTTTAGTAAAAAAAGGGCTGGTTTCGACCTTTTGCATTAATTTTTCTCTCCAAACTGGTCGAATTGCTCTGTATTTATTTTACAAATTGTAATTACGTAATATTTATTAGTTTGTTTCCCCCGAAGATGGAAGTTGATATGCTGCGAGATTGTATCTCGCTAAAGGTGTGTACAATGATTATGGAATGATGAAACTTGTCCGCTTGCCGTGTACATTGTAAGATGCACGTACATGACGTGACAGTAGTAATGAATATCTTTGTTGTAAAAAGTCTTTGGTTTGTCCAATAAATCAAGAGGGTGCGGGATACTGTAGTTGCTTGTTTCAGTTAAAGAAACCTCATTCCACATCTTCATAAATCTTAACAATCAAATTTAGAAAAGAACAGTGATTATCACTTTACGTTAACAACACTTGTCATTAGGGAATTGAACATTACCAGCTAGTGGTGAGCGTTGTTAATGTAAAGTGATCAAAGCCAGCTTTCGAAATATGAGTCGAAGACGGTCGTAAGCCCGTAATGGTCTGTTCATACCGTTTAAAATTGAAGATCATTAGTAAATTGTAAGAATCATTGGTTGTTAGAGATTCATTGAGATCTAGTCCTGTAAAATGGAGAAAAGAATCTAGAGATACTTTTGAAGCTGTGTAGATATTTTCTGAAGTCTCAAGATGAGTTGTGTTTCTATCACTATCCAGTCTATTCTTGAAAGAGTTTGTGCAAGGAGCAAGTACCACTGACTCTGGCAACTGATTGCAAGCAACTGACAGCTCTATTGGACCAGAAGTGTTTCTGAGAATTTGAAGAGAATCTTTTTGATAACACTATCAACTGGTGTCCTCTGTTTCTAGCTGCGGCTCTATATTCATTTGGTGTAAACGCACACTCGGGTGAACATTAGTGTTCATTGTATACATAGCTGGTAGAAGCTCACATCAACAACTTATACATTTCAATAAGATCTGGCCGATCCCATCTCTCCTTCAATGTTGTAAAGCTCCCTTATAGGATAACTGCTGTCTCCAACTAATAAATATTCTTCAAGATCTTAAAAAGTATCTTGGTAAAAATATGAATAGAATTATGTATGAACATGAGGACAACATTGAGATGAAATGTAAGAATCTGCTTATAAATAATAACTTTATGATGTAAGAAAACTATAAGTAATTTTTTATGTAAGGGTAAATCTTGAAAAAGTACGAGAGCTTTATGTTTAACTAATTTCGAGTCTTAACAATCAAGGGCTTTGAGAAGGAACAAATTTTTAGATAGAAAGCAAACTGAAGAGTGCCTTTCCGTACTAAGAGGTGACTGTGTTTTCAAAAAAAGCGCATGACAGTTGGCCGAGGAGAGTGCTATTCTTCCCCCCATCAGGGTCCCGAAGACGTAGAAGACCCTCTCATACTGTGTTCCCCTCCTTCGAAGCAGAGCTGTGGAATCTGGACATGGTGTGGGAGGACATCATAAACATTGTGCAAGATTGAGTGCAATGTAGAGCTCTTGTTGCCTCTAAGTGGGGCGTAAAGGGAGTTTGGATTGGATTTATAGCAGTTCTGTTTTTCTAGGAAAACAGACCATAATATTGGGCACCATGTTAGGGTAAGCATGGCGGTTTAAGATCATGGTTAAGTGCAATAGTCATTATCAATCAAATCAAAACTCCCTTTGAGCTCCACTCAGTAGCATAGGGAGGCAACAAGAGCTCTCCATTGCACTCGATCTTGCGATTCTTGATAATTTAAAATTTACGGAGAACAAAATTCATTGACTGCTAGATACTCCAGCAGTAATTTGTTGAATCTGCTGTCTATGGATATAAAATGTTGCCAGATAATCTATATGGATTTTATTTGTCTAGCACAAAGGACAGTTTCAATATGACCAATTGCAGAAACCAAAATTTGATGAATACATAAATGAAAACCTCTACAAAGGTTTCAGTATAGCCGGCCTAACTTATTGCCTGTCAGAATATTTTCTAGCAAACTGATCTCTTCCAAAGGCCAACCACAGGTACTGACCCGACCGGGAAATGAACCCTGCACCTTTTGATTAGAAGCCTATGCTACCGAAGTTGGTCCATCTAAATAAGGAATGAAAGACTGTTTCTTAATATAAAATGTTTCTTCTTTGCACTTACCTCTTACACAAAGTGTTTGTTAGCCTAATGGTTTAGTTGCAGACTCCTGTTCCGGAGGTCGTAGGTTCGATCTTCGCCTCTTACAAAACACACGCTTTGCTTTTTTAAGTCATAAGCGTATTTGAGTGAGCCCAGATTTTTATTTATAAAACACAAGTGAGAGTATTTCTCATTTACTTATAAAGTTCCTCAAATGAACAATAGACTTGGACCAAATATATTTTCCATTAGAGATATTATTCCAGGAAATAATGTTTCCAAAAACATTATGTGGTTCCATTAGTTCTTGTTATATCTCAAAATTGCCTGGATCTAACTGGGAAATGTGGGCCATAATATGCACCTTTGACACACAGACGAATAGGATAGTTTTGGTTCTTGGACAACTTCCAATGTTATTTCAAAAGCAGCAATTTTGCATTGCCAATATATTTTGTTATACGGTACCAGGTTTAGAATAATGTAGAAAAGCCAAGATTACAAATATCTTTTCACCCAAATCACTCAACGAAGAGTGCAAAGGGGTCAAAAAAAATATCTCTTCATGGTCCATTGTTTGGTTAGAAATTAGGGACCGTTCAAGTATTACGTAACGCATATTTTTAACATTATTGACCCCCCCCCCCCCCGAGATGCATCGTAACGCTCTTTGTTAGCCCTCTTCCCATTCTCTAAATGTTGCCTAACGCACATATTACAACTATGTATGCCTCAAATCACAATTATTACTGGAAAGAAAGTAAATACCTTTGTTAGGTCGCCGGTAATACAATAGTAACGTTTTACAAGAATAAATATTGCGTTACGTAATACTTGAACGCTCCCTTACGTTTAGAATTCTGTCATGGGTGTATAGGCTTTTCAATGTTTAAGGACCTATTTTGAATGTATAGATTAAAAAGGAGGTGAAAAAATAATATGTATACAAAATGTTTATTTTTTAATCAAGTTTTTTTTTTCATTAATAAAATTAATATTTTTTTTGTAAGCGGACACATTTTTTCCTTAATATCTTTACAAAAATTTTTCAATATTTACATCAAATAGTAGAGAATGCAAATTATATGAAAAAATCTCATTTTTATTTAAAAAAATTTTTTGAAAGAAACATTCTTTATAAACAAAAAAAAAAAATTCCAGATTCAGAAAGATTTTTACCATATAATTAGCACAATCTTACAATAGGTTAAAATTTTAGCAAAATATTTTTGCTTATAATTTCGATAAATTTGTATAAAAAGCCAAACACCAGCGTAGGCGAGAAATATTTGGCAGCGCATTGGATTTTATAAGCTCAATTTTAGCAGAACCCGTAAATTAAGAACATAAAAATAATTTTATACACGTCAAAACGATAATTAAAGGAGGTTTCACTAAAATAAAAGCCCAGAGGTAATAATTATGTTATTTCTAAAGGGCCTAACTACAATCTACCGTGGCCATTGACAAATATCAATTCAAGATTATGGCTGCCAATCACACAATGCTATTCATCATCCAGCCCTTTCAGGTTTATTGACATCTCTCTCTTAGTTAAAATTGAGCATGTCACGTCAATTCTAAAGCTAATAAAATTTTATCTTGGTATTTAGAACAAAAGTAAAGTCACTACTTTATTTTCATTTGAAGGTATTCTTCCATTTTATAAAGAGTTTAATACACAATATGTTGTAAGCTTGTAATATTATCATTAACTGGTGGTTCCAACTATAGAAAGATGTTTCCGAGTCATGGATGAATCTTAGTGCCGACTCTAAGGCGGCTTGTTTAGTACGTAGAGTCTAGCCGTTCACCTAGTGAGTAGTTTACTAAAACAAACATTCTAAAATGTTGGCAACCGACCACATGAGCACTTGGTGTTCTGCCTAGTGTATCCAAGTAACCAAACATGCGGTAATTGGGAACGTTCATACACTGTAGGAGCTAAGCAAGCAACCCAGAGTGCGGACTTGCCCTAAACTTTATCTTTTCTAAAAAGGTGTGCATTACAAAATTGGTATATACGTTCATCCATCTGTCAAAAAAATAGGTTAAGTCAGCAGGATGGATATAAAAAAAATATAGGTACCTTTTTGATATTTTCATCAAAACGAATGTAACCTACGATTTAATGTCATGAAAGAGTAAGGTGGTCAGTTCGTAATTTGTTGTCGTCAGCTCATAACCAAATCACTATGTACCAACTATTTTAAATTTTTGTTGATGAGAAATATTCCAACCTTACAACAAATTCTAAACTCTTTCTGGGGTGTCAAATATTTTTATTTGCATCTAACATTTTTTAGTCTACCTAATATTGTAGACAAGTTACAATAGATAATAATAAAAAAAAAATCTTGCACATTTAAAGTAAGTGACTAAATAAAGATACCCTAACTAAAATAATTTATATGTCGAGATCAAAGTTTTGATTCAACAGTTGATGTTTTTTATGACTTGGTATAGTTGACTAAAGTTCATCTGAATAAAAATGAACTCACAAAGGTTTCGGATTAAAAAGAAAAAATAATGCAGTCAAGTTCGATAATTGACTTTTTTTCAAACTATTGTTACTATAGGATATTTATTTATTAATTGTATCTGCATCTCAAATATAGTTAAACTAGAAGTCTGTCCCAGCTTCGTAAGGGTAGATAGTATTAAAAAAAAATAATTCAGTTTTCTTATGATCTTTATAGATCCCTAACTTTATCAAAATATTCTATAGGCTATGTTAATCTGGAATAATGTAGCATTCTAATGGTCCCCTCCCGTGCGGCTCGTACCCCAGTGACGCTTATATCTCTGCCGCATTTCAATTAATTTTTTAAAATAAATGAACACTTCTTGTGGCATAATTATAATAGGACGTATGCTGTTGCGACACTTTTTGTAAATATTGATGTCTTCTACAAAAGTCGTAGTACATTATTTTATTCTATCATCAATAGTTTTCACAGCGCACGCGATGTATAGAATATTTTTATTAATTTTTTTACACCTTGGGTTACATTATTGGAGTTTTAGTAAGGATCCCAAATATTTTTGAAAATTCAATATAGCCTATGTTCACCGGGGATAGTGTAGCTTTCCAAAAGTGAAAGAATTTTTCAAATCGTTTCAGTAGTTTCAGAGCCTATTCAATGCAAACAAACATACTAACAAATAATCAAATCTTTCCTCTTTATATTAGTATAGATATACACACTTTTTTGGATTACATTGAAAACCAACCTCTATAGCCTAGTGATATCGCTTACTTCTGAACAAGAGGTCCCGGGTTCAATCACCGGTCAGATCAGGATAATTCACAACAAATTGGCACACTTGTTGGATAAAAAAATGAGTAAGGGTGTGATTTGACCTGTGGTTTTAGAATAGCAACCAAACCAAGCTGTTTCTGCAAAATTTAATAATTTTAAGGTCAAATGGATTAAAGTCACATACAAATATGGTACCTAAATTCACAACACTAATATAAACATCGATAATTAATATGGACAAATCTTGCGCGGTATAAAAAAATCACACTGACCATATTTGAGATGCAGTCACAAATTCCTATATCCTTTTTTGAAACCAATTTTATACCCTATTGTATCGGAATCATTTTGATTTTTGTGTGTTATACAAAGATTGATAAAAAAAACAGTACTTCATCTGATACAGGTATGTTTACATTTTCTACAAAACAGACACTATAGTATGAGCCATAAGCAGAGATCTTACTATCGTCAATTTCAAAACAAATTCGTATATTGCTCAAATATTATTATAATGGCAAGATTTTGCTTTAAGAAAATGTTACGATTCTGCGTTTTAGATGTAATCACTAAAATTTAAAAAAAATTAACACTAATATAAGTATATTTTTTTTTATATCTATGACTTCATTAAAAGAACATAAATTAATAATATCAAAATATTAATTCGAAATTATTATATAAACAAAAAATAATATAACAGCCCGTTATTTCATCTTCCTATAAAATTCTTACATATTGTACGTTTTATTAATAATAATATCGTAATTTTATTTTGTAACTAATCTTAAAAAGTGTGGCATTTTTTTGAGGAGAGTTTGTACATATAAAAAAAAGAATTTAAATAATAATAATTAATCAATTGATACAACGGAACTTTTGCATTCGTCATAAATCTCTTCGCGAATGTGTAACCAATATAGAAATATATTTTATATATATATTTACTTGCCTTGTTATGCCAGCACATCACGAACATCGCTATATGCCGGCGCACCCAGCTGAAGCCCATCACTTTTACCACTATGGTGAGATGGACTTGGCTGGGACATGTGTTAAGGATACTGAATGACAGTTGGCCGAGGAGAGCGTTCCTCCTCCCATCAGAGTCCCAAAGACGAGGAAGATCCTCTCATACCGTGTTCCGTTTTTTCGATGAAGAGCTTAAGGATTTGGACATGGTTTGGGAGGAGGTCACAAACATTACGCAAGATCGAGCGCACCCCTAAGTGGGGTGTGTAAAGGTTGGTTTGATTTACAAATAAAACGAGGTTAGCCTAAATTTTAACGTATTCCGCAATTTGGACCGATTGTTTGATGACGATTACGTCAGTTCCATTATATCTACAGTTTCTAATCAGTAAGTCTATACTACCCCCTATTCTGGATTTGTTCGACCTAAAATAAGAACGTTCCAAAATTTAAGAATTAAGGTCATATGGATTAAAATTCGTATTCTATAAAGCGATGTGTTCTAAAAACTAAAATGGCTTAAATTAGTTCACCATAAACAAAAATATGAATTATAATTGTCTATGGTCTATATCGCGCATGCGCAATTGGTCATGTTTGTTTATTAAAAATAATACGAGTGTCAAAGCAGTGACCAAATGGGTTAGAGGCATATCAAATTAGCCTTTTTATCAGACCAACTCTTAGATTTCCTTTTGAAATAAATAAGTATAATTATTTTTAGTGCAAATCTCGTGTTGTAATATACGCAAGAGTATTTTATGAAAGTAGTGATTTTGATCTAACCTCCAATTTTCGATTTCGGCATAATGAAACACGCGCAAATAATCAATTTTATGATTTTATTTACCTTAATAAAGATATTTAACACTTTTTTTAAACTTATTAGGTTAAAATAATACTTTTATTATAAAAATATCATCAGATATATTTTAAGTCGCATACAATTAGGTGTGCACTAAAATTAAGAACGTTTTGACATAAGAACGCACTAAAATCGACTTAAATAGTGTTGTAGAATACCAAAATGAACTAATTTCAATATTAGTCACATTAAGAACGCTCTTAATTTTTATAGAATACCGATGTGCACTGACTAAAATTGGAACGTTCTTATATTAGTTAGTGCGCACTTAAATTCAAACAGAATCGGGCGTAATAATATTCTGAATATTTTTTATTAAGTTGTTAAATATGTTCAAATTATAAAATGTGTTCGACACTAAAAACATTTGGCATTAAATCATGTTTGTACTCGTACGAGAGTGAACAGTTTTTCATATTCTATGACATAGTGCTATATATCACGACGGCAGAATGAACAGATTCAAGTAAGCTGAAACAATACTAAGTTAGTACTCAACAATGTATAGAGCCATCTGTATATTTTTGCAATAAGACTATTGAAGGACATACTTTCAATGTCTTACAACAGATGGCATTACATTATTATTCAGTGGTTCGTAAAATTTTCTTTTAATCATTATACTAGTTGAATCTCTTCATTGCTACGATCATGATATGTGCATTTGGTAAGAATATTCATTTTAAAAATCTAATACAACAGTTATTTGGTTATAGAAAAATTTTAGGTGACAATAAATGGTTCAAAATATACATCTATGGTGGTTTAATGAAATTGTTTTGTAACATGTTACTAAACTAGTATGTTTTCGGGAAAGGAATTATTCAACAATTGAAAAATATTTCTTTGTGTGATAATCCATTGTGAAACATAATTGTGCGTTCGGAAAAAAGTGAATCGTGAAAATACCTTGTTGCGAAATTATTCAATAGTATAAATAAAGTGTTTTTTAATGAAACTTATCGGATTGCATATTAAAAATAAAATAGTCGCGTCGAAATACGATAAATGTTTAAAAATATCATGGAAGAATATGTCGTACAACCAATAATATATTATATTGCACAATTCGTATATATGAATGTGTAGCAAGGCACAGATATTAAATCCATTTTGTGAAATATTTATAAAGCAATAAGATACGATGACGTCACAGTAGAACACGGTTAATGTTATCGATTGGTCATAAAAAAAAGAAGCATTCGGTCTTGAAACATTCTGTACAAAATTATGAGCCAATTCGTTGATTCATCGAACTTACGTACTCACTTAAACATAATTTTTAGGATTAAGCGTATTTATGCAAAGGTATAATGGGCGGATTCGCACTTAGCACGCATATACTCAACTCTTGATACGTTACATCCGTAATTTTTTACATCTTCGACATCTTTCTCAATAAGCAAAGCTTGTGAAAAAGAAACAAGTACATAAAGTCAAGCGATCTACAGATTATTTTGAGTTCAATACTTTTAAAAGAAAAATTTTTTTCATCTCTGCCATCTGAATCCAAAGGTATGTTTTTTTTTTTAATTTTTGTAATTGACTTTTGATAAACTACCGCATTCACTGCGTAAAATAAAAATTACAAGTATTTACTTACGAAACAAGTCTATATCATTTGTCCATTTTAGGATGAAACCGCTGTTTAGAAATAAAATCAAAAAATTGCTAGCGGTATTGAATGGAGCGGATTCACATATTCTGATAAATTATATTTGCATGCTTTTTTTCCCCCGTTATTTTAATCGAACGATCGCACTTCGTTTCTATTGAAATCACAACATGAAGCGTCTTCTACTGTATTCTATGAACGGTGACAAAATTACGATTGTCATCGTGAATCTGATGGAATTACGTTTGAATCAATTTTTTTATCCTTCATAGGAAAACGACAAGCAAAACCATTATCATTCTTGATGTAACACGCCAAATCTTGTTATAAAAACAAATTCTCGATATAACAAACATTCAATTTTGTCTTAACAAAGTCAAGAAATACTTTCGACAGAATTTTGAATTGAATTTGGTCCATTTTTCAAATAATACTTCATAGGACATAAAAATTTAACGGAAAATACATTTTTTCTCTCATTTGTAGCTTGTCATCTCATTGCTCCAAGGCTTTCAATTCAATTTTACTCTGTAGAGATGTTAAATAAGATTCCGTAGAGAAGAATGAAATTATTTAACTTCGTTCGTGTATTTAGTTTTATAAGAAGATTTGACATATTTACATTTTCAATACAAAAAAAACCACAACAGTCTCTGAATCTCCGATATGATCAAGACCTATCCGTACTTTCTATTCATCAGTCCAATTAAAAAAAAAAAATTAAAAAATCTAAGTTTAATCAAAGCTTCATCAGAAATTTTTCTATTTGTGATGTTTTCGAAAGGTACAAGTGTTTTTTTTTAGTATTAGTATCTAGTCCTGTTGAGTTCTACAAAAAAAATATCATCTACTTTTAATATAAGTATTTTAACTTCAATATAATTTAAGCTTCACTCCGGATACTTAAATGCTACATGAAATAATTTACAATGGTGTGTCTATACTTATAGGGGACAAAAATCATCACAAATTCACAGACATGAAAAAGAAAAAGCCAACGGTTTGCTTGGTTGAAATCAATATCTATAAAACTCAAAAACAAAGTTTCTACCTATGTCCGATTATTACACCTTCCATCAGATGTACTTTAAACCGGTTTCATTTGAAAGCTTATAATGTGAACATGGTTTTAAGCCACTTCAAATTATTTTTACCGCATTTGTTAACGACTTTAAACTTAAAAAGTGTTATTCTCATCAAAAAATTATATCATTTTTAGTTATTGAAAAATGGAATAATTTTTATTCAACGTTACCACAATTATATCCGCAAGGAACTCCGAGGAATAAAATGGAATGGAAAGATTCATGCATCAGAACATAGATTGGGGTTTTCACATTATTTTGTAAAAAAATACACATCTATTCTTTACAAACTAGCACCTTTTTCCTTGTCCCGTTAAATATAGACACAACCATAATAGGAGAGATTTGATTAACGACAGAGTGTACGGCTGACCATAGATTCCGTCGCGTCAAACCAGGATACAACATATATAAAATCTTCACTCTCTCGGATAAAATTAACTACGCTAAGTTTCTCAAACTACTATACACCTAATGGGGAATGAGAGTATAACGTCTGTTGACAGTTTAATAATAAAAACATAATAAAACCATAAACTGTTTAAAATATTAGTCAACAAATTTTTAAGTTTTTTCTTTCTAAATTATAAATTCTGTACAAATAATAAAACTTTTTACGCTCCAACGTCAAACCATTCTTCACTTTCCGAGACCAAGATTAGTATTCTTCGAGCCGGGAGCTTATTATAATCTATATGCTGACATCTCCGTATTCCAAAGACCATTTCTCGTACCCTATGAGGCTTTGTGGTGATACCGATTTTCTGATTCTCTTCAGCGACTCCATGAAATCTTCAAACGTGATGTTTCTCATTGCCGACGGATCCATACACTTTACTTGTTCCGCATTGAGCTCTGGAAGAAAATTAAGTGTTATAGATAGATAGAATAGAATACAGATCAGATGGGTACAAATAATACAGTAGTGTGTGAATTAATTAGAACAAGATTAAACAAAACAGAAAAAACGATTTTTATGTAAATCATCAAATTTTTGTGTAGTTATTATTTTACTATTTTTGGTTCTTATTATATTTTTGGAATGATTTCTATGAATTTGTTACAATATTTTTGAATTGTTTCATCTCGAAACCCAATTTGAATCACTGTTTCAATTATTATTCTCTTGTGGCAAATTGACTGTTAATCTTTTGCAAAAGGAAAATAAGCTTGTTTGATCGCCTGATTTGAGCCCAATGAAAAATTTGTGGTCAATTTTGACAGGTGATTTTAGATGAAAGCATTTAAGAAAATAGTAAAGAATTACAGAACCCATATCGAAAATGTTCTATGAATATAAGTGAAATAATTTAATTTGTTTTTCCATACCAAAGATTTAATACCCTGACTAATTTCGCAGGCACAAGTCCTGCATGGTCTCGGATGACAATAAAGCAGTTTCTTTAATAATTTGCGGATTAACAAATAAATTGTTTAATTTAAATTAGTTTATTTAAATAATTTCACCAAGAATGCATGTTCCATTCGTTAATTTTAGGTAAAATTACCTTTTTCTTAAATATAATGTTTTAACTGTTTCGCAAACCAGTGTTCACATTAATTCGCACACTACTGTACGCTTTTAACGGAAAACCAAACTAACCTCTGATAGGTCCCAGAGCAGCGTCTTTAGCCAATGCCGTGAGATCACTTCCAGAGTAACCGTCGGTCAATTGAGCCAACTTATGGAGGTCTCCCTGTGATACAGGCGCACCGTGTTTCTCCAGTAACCTCCTTAGAAGGGCCGCTCTGGTTTCGCAATCGGGTAGCGACACGTAAACGCGTTTCGGGAATCTCCTGCAAATAAACAAATTCAACACCAATTGTTATTATTTTTATTTGAAAAATGTATGTATACTGGAGGGGTATACCGTAAACGGTATAGCTGAAATCTAATTCAAAGAATTTTAACATAATATTTCTTAGAGAATCACTGCAACTAAGCGAAATGTTTGGTATATCTGCACATGGCTAGTGTTTTAAAAAGTACTTCTTCTTCTTTAGCCTCATAACGACCACTTCCCCCAATTGTCAACATCTCTCTGTTGTTTGTGCTCTCCTCATCCAATCGAAACTAGCGCAAGACACAATGTCACCACTCCACCTCATCATTGGCCATCCCCTGCTTCTCCTATCCAACCATAGACGCCACTCGAAAATGATTTCTGTCCATCTGCCGTTCTTGTCACTTGCCCCGTAGTTCTCCGGACAATATTTGTGACCCTTGTCACTCCTCTGACCCACTCATTCTCCATCTGTCTCTGCGCGTGATACCCAAGTACTACATTCTTCAAAAACTATGCACTTAAATAATCTTATACCATTCATAGCAGGTTTGAGGACTAGCCAGAAAGGATTCGTTACTAAATTATTATTATCCTTATTGGGTAGGCAGCTTTCGCTGTTTGGACCCAAATCCTAATTAGGTTGCGTTTCCATCCAGTCTATTTTTGAAGGTGTTGATGGTGGGAGCAAGCACCACTGACTCCGGGAACTGATTCCATGCACTGACAGCTCTGTTGGTCAAGAAGTGTTTCCGGGGATTTGAAGAGAATCTTGTTGTTGATAATTTTAACTTGTGTCCTCTTAGGTGCACATTAGTGTGTTTGAATGTTTAGTTAAAATGAAATGGTATCAGAAAAGAATAAGATTTGAAAAAATCACTACTAGATCTTATTTAGACCATTTAAAGAAAACTTTATAAAAGACAAATGTTGTAAAATAACGTACCTAAGGGCGGCTTCGTCCAGCTCCTGAGGTCTATTTGTTGCAGCCATGACTATGACCCTCTCCCCCGGTCCGCTTGGTAAGCCGTCAAATTCAACTAAAAACTCCGTCTTCAGTCGGCGCGAAGCCTCGTGTTCTCCAGCGCACCGCTCGCTCAACAGTGAATCCACTTCATCTATGAAGATGATCGCTGGCTGTGAAGAACAAAAACAATGAACAAATTATAAAACAACTACCTGCAAAGCCTGTCGGACGACGGGTATAAAACATGAAAAGCACAACGATTACATTTTGACATTTCTTCCCTAGCAACAGTTGTATGTAGGAACCTCTGATTACATATCACATAACTCGTCGATATAGTATTTTGCTTCTGATTGTGTTGTGTTGTTTTCATCTGCTTTGACAGTAAATAGCACTAAAACAAGGGAGATAGGCCCAAAGCAGTTTCAGATAATTTGTAGAATGTTAACTGGCTTTCAAATGAGACTAATTTGAAGAAAATTTGTCACTTACTTTAAGAGAAAATAAATAAAAATACAGAAAATTACAATTTTCTATTTCAAAAATTAAAAAGCCTCTATTTAAGAAGATCTTTTTCCAAAAAAATTTGCATTTTCATGGATAAATTATTGTCTTTTATTTAAATTAAACCGTGCTCATTCAAAGTGTACACAAACACATGTTGACTCTTTCACAGTGAGCTACTAAGGCCCAGTGCATCAACATTTAGATAAATGTTCTTGGTAGCCATCTATAAGATAAAGTTATGTTCTTAGTGGATAAAGTGATGGAAAGAATCTGACGGCCACATCAATTAAAAACTATCCAATAGATGGATATCTAGAGGATAACAGTGTTGCTATACTGAAATCTGTTCATTTCTATGGATTTGCTTTTACACACCAGATTTGACGTCAGATGAAGTCTTGTTCTGACAATTAATGCGTATTGAATTGACATTTTGGTTTATGGAAAAACAAGTCGAAAGTTCTTCACATTCACGGCGATACGGGAGTTTATAAACATCAGTGAACGCTATTTTGACAGCCATCCTAGAGATAACACATTATCCAACAGTAGGTACCTCTTGTTAAAAATGGCATAGGATTTCCTAAACATAAGCGATATCTACACATTGATGCGGCAAATATCTCAAAAAAAGGCTTTTCTGTAAGATGAATTTATCTATCTACTGATTGATGCGTTGGGCCTCCTTAAAGCCTGTGCCGTGAAAGAGGACGATGAATTTGAATTTCAGATACATAACCTTTACAAGCTGAATATTGCAATATTTTATTTACTTGGAGTTCTCGAGCTATCTGGAAAAGTGCTCTGACCATCTTTTCTCCGTCCCCGACATATTTACTTGTGAGTGATGCGGCAGAAATGGAGAAGAATGTCGCAGAACATTCGGCCGCTACACACCGAGCCAGCAATGTCTTTCCGTTACCGGGTGGACCAAACAACAGGAGCCCCCGAGCGGGCGCTCTGAGTCCGGTGAAGAGTTCCGGTCTCAGTGCGGGCAACACCACCATTTCTTGGAGAGCTTGTTTGGCAGCCTGGAAACAATTATTTTTTTTAAATTATACACAAAATAAAACAATATCATAGAAATAATTTTGTTTTCAGACAGTGAAAGTTCACTATAACAACAAAGTCATTCTTTCATATGACCGAGATGACAGCTCTACGAAGAATACATGGAAAGACTCTAAGGGATATGGTAGGTAAGGAATGATAATATTAGGAAGGAATGTGATAGTGTTGTGACAAAGATGACAGTCAATAAGTTGAGAAGCTTTGGGAATGTGGAAAGAATTAATGCTTAAAGATAATTTATGAGGCTGAAAGTAAAGGTATAAGAAGGCATGGTTGATTATGACGTGGATCGAACATTCGATTCAAAAGCCAGCCCAGAAGTAAGAGAAATAGACCTTAGCTGCCTCTAAGAAGCTTCTTCATCCCAACCTATCACTGGGTGCCGCTTTCCAGTTTTGCTGCCCCCGAGTCCAAGACTCTGTCACAATCCCATCCAAACATTACTCTGGGTTAGTAAAAATGCTAAATGAAGTTAACAGTCAATATTTGAACATAATTATTACGATTACCTCTTGTCCCGCAATATCCTCCCACTGAATTTTCGGACCGCCGTCAATGATCTCGTCCAATATGAGTTGTGCTAGCTTTGGTTCCACACCTCGCAAGGTGGCGGGTGGTCTCGATCTGGTGGGCGTTCCTCCAGTACCACCCTTGGAGGCATTACCACCTACTCCGCTGTAGCCACCACGTCTAGGCGAACCATTGCCACCAATCTAGGAATAAAGAAAGTATATAGATTAACAAACATACTATCTCTATATTATATTGAAATGGAGCCCTATTCCCGGCTGGACCAATTTCACTAATTCATAATCACTCCAAATGGATGTCGTCTAAACAAATTTGTCCCATTCACGATCACTCCAAATATGCAATCCATTGCGATATAACTTGAGTTTTTTTTAATCTTTATAATTAAATTTTACAACGTCAATACTCTAAAAACATTTGCTATTATTAAATTAAAAACAGCAACATGACGTGTTACCCCGGTGGAAGGGTGAGACAAAAAGAGACAAAATTTGTCCAACACTGACAATCAAGTGAAGTGACGACTTGTAACATGTCCATTCCATGGATATGTAAGAAGATTATTCTCGAAAACATTACATTTTCTAATTAAAATTAGTAAAATGCCACAAAAACACATATTTATTTTTATGTATTTAATAAAAAATGCACACAGAATCAATGAATATTTCTAGCATTGTGAAATAACTTACCGACAATTGCCTTTTCACAGCTGGTGGTGTACTGGCGGGCTTGATTCTGTTTCCCCCAGCAACATTCACTCCGCCAGTGGCCACACCTCCGTTACTTCGACCCATTGACCGTGGCAGAGTCAATGATTTGGACATTATCCCTCCGCTACCGGGTAGTCTTTTACCGGCAACTGTCAACTTACGCCCCGACACTGTAATATAAAAATATGACACATATTATTAATAAGCTACGAGGAAAACTTGTCAGATGACAGGCATAGGAAAGGTTATTTAATAGTTTGATTGTCATTTTGACATTTCTTCCAGTAGTAACAGTTGCATGTCGGCGCAATCCTTTTTAGCTCGCGGAGGGCAATTTTGGAGCTACACAATATATCCAAGATATAACATTATCTACAGTGATCACCGTGTCATTCCCACACACCAAATATAGAATGGTGCAGTCTACACTAACAATAATTTCCAGGGTTACCTTTCGATAAATTGTCATAAAAATATCAACCTGCCAATGAAAATTATAGTGGAATAAATATTTCCCGTAGTTGGTATGAAAGCAAATGCATTAATGGAGTTAGAGTGCTTTGAAATACCGAACATATCCTAAGTCACAAATAATGTTCACCAACCTCTGGTAGAAACAACAGTATGAACTTTTATTGAAATAAACAAATACACATAAGCAAACAAAAAAATAAAGAGATTTAAATACAGATATATACACGAAAACAAAGCAACAAATCGAGTTACAGACGAACTACACAATTATATAATATAGGATAATTAAAAACTGTTAAAAATGTTCCATTGTATTGGTTTGAAGGACGCACATAGTATATTTTACCGTGCTAGCTTAAAAGTCAAGCCACAATTATTATTTTCATAAAAAATTATGACGTAATGTAGTGGTTTCGTGGTCAACTATCATATTAACATCATAACCCATCACTTCCTCTTCTTGTGCATAAGCTTTGCTTAGTGTAAAATATGTAAAAAGTGTATTTGTATTTGTATTAAAAGCTTTAAGTGAGAGTACGGACTTTCATTCTTTCCTATCCAGACAAATCCCTTTCGCTTCACTCAACAGCATAACATTCATGATTACTTCAAATGGATGCAATTCAATGGATGTCATCCATTGTAACAGAAGTGAAACTTGATTATTTTTTTCAATTATTACATTTATATAACAGCAACACTTGTACCCTGGTAGACGGATTATGACAAGATAAGACAAATTTGGACCAAGCTTTCAACACTGACAGTCAAGTGACATGACAACTTTGACCAAGTCAACTCAAGGTTCCCCCATTGATTGAGCCGTTGGAGTAATGGATAAATGGCTTGACACAATTAAACCTTAGACTGATGGATAACCGATTCATTTGATTTACTTATATTTTTGGGAGACCTCGTTTCATTTAGATGGATACAATGATCGCTCCACACGTCTCCATGCACCTATTCTTTCAGGTTTTCAATAATTGATAAAAAAAAAACTAAACAATTTTTGTGATCTAATAAAACAAGTGGTTCAAAGAAAGATTGCAAGCAATAACAAAAAACCATTATAAAAGAAATAAACCGACATTTTCACAGCCTTCAATAATACATAATGTACCCCTATTATTAGTGAAAGTTCATTAACATTTAGGAAAACTAATCTACTATGCAGTGCGCAAATTTGCCTTATGTACGTAAATAATACAATTAGTAGATTGCTACTAGACATGAACACGTCATGAAACAAAATCGGACTTAATGGGGAAAAGAACTGCCAAGAAAATAATTTAATTAATGCGGTGGAGTATAAAATGGTTTATTTTTTCTTCAGCATACAGGATGCTACGTATTATAAATAACTTGTTTTTTTACTCATCACTCTTGTGTCCCGTAAGGGGTAGGCAGAGAGAACGAACCTCCACTCTTTTCTATCCAAACACACTTCTTTTCCTTCTTTCACCGATGCAACATTTCTCATACAACCTCTCCTATTTCTTTAAATTTTGACCTGGCGTCTGTAAGGAAGGAATCGATCTGTTCTATCCACGTCATTCTCGGTTGGCCACGGCTTCTTACACCTTTCCTTTCAGCCTTGTATACTCTTTTTGTCACTCTGTTGGCATCCATTCTTTCCTCATGCCCTAAACATGTCACATTATAAACTTTAATCTTTGTCACAACACTAACTTCCATACCATATTCCTTTCGAGTCTTTCCACATATTATAGGTATGTTAATTTTAACATAACCAAGTTATTTTGGAGAGCTATCCTTGTCTCCCTATATACCCCTAAGTGGGGTTACAAAAAAAAGTATATAACAATAAGTAAGAGGAAATTTTAAATATGCTAAAAAAATGGGATACTCTATTTTTAATTATTTACTATTTTTAAGACCAAACAAAATCTAGAAATCTTTGAAGAGAAAAAGAAAAAAAAGTTCTTCTTCAATATCTTGACCTCGGTAGCCTAGTTGTACTAGCGTGGATCCGAGGTCCCGGGTTCGATTCCCGGTCGGGTCAGAATTTTTCTAAGTGTTTTTTCACTTGAAATTTCTACCCGGAGTTGGCCTGTCTCAGATTGGACGGGACTGGTTGAGTGGAAAAAAATTGCCTCAGGCAATAAGTTCCGCCGGCTGTACTAACACCTTTGTATAGAAAAGTGTTATATTCTTATATTATAATATCTATTGAAAGTAAAAGGACTCGGGTTCAGGTTCCGTTGGGGACATACGAGTTTTGGAGATTTGAAAATCCATTTCAAATATAGATAGTCCATTTCAAAATAAAAATCCTGACCTGAAAAATGGCACAAGTATCTATACAATTTTAGAACGCTGTGTAGAATACAGAACAATCAATCAATATTCCACTTTGTAACATAGGGAGGCAACAAGAGCTCTCCACTGCGCCCAATCCATGCAAAAGTTACATGAATATTAAAATCTAATCCTGTATAAAGGCACTAGAATCTATAAAAAAAATTAAATGTTGTGTTATGGTACAAGATAAAATATTATGTAAAAAAAGGTATGTACCAGAGTTGAAATATTTTCTGTCGTGTTCAATTCAACAAAGGACTATAAAAATAGGCATCCCACTGTATTGTGATTCCAAGAATAACAGCTCGCCGCCGTATAGGGGGAGGTTTTTTTGATTTTAAGTATTGCCACCCTACACCACCTCAACTGCCCCCTCCTATTCATGCAGGAATGATGGATAGGGGATGAATTTCAGTGTAAAACCGGCCAGCATTGCCAAAATGAAAAAACAGTATGACTAAGCAGTATATCTACTAATATATAAAAGTGAAAAGTTGTTTGTTTTAATATCTGTATAAAGTTTGCTAATAAAAATGTATATGAAAAATTCTTTTTCATTTGATTGTTGTCGGCGTTTTGATAAATATTGTTTGTTATGAAGGCACTAAAAATCATGTTGATCTTCTCTTATGGTTGCTTACAATTCATCTTCCAGAAACCAAAGTCATTGGATCACATCATCCATCAGTGCGTGCAAGTCCTGCAGCTCCTATAAATGCGTACATGGGTCAGTCGCTTACCACATGATCGTTGCTTGTGTCATCCCAAATGCGCATGCTGGTGAGTCCATCCATCCCCATTTATGTATTTTTGAAGTGGTACAGGCTACATCACATCTTATGTGGTTGATTCTACACCATATATTTCTGGGTTGTGTTGCACCAGGCAGTTCTTTTGTTGAATCAGCTACTAGGTTCTGGTTCCTTACTGACAATGTGGTCCATAAATGTCTTCAATCAAGAAATCTGCACTTGTAACAGCCAATATAGATGTCGGGATTTCCGACAGTTTGGAGACAGATTATCTGCATAATGAAAAGAAGATGAACATGTCTTAATGATGCCAAATGACAGTTAGCCGCTGAGAGTACTGTTCATCATCTCAACAGGGTTCCGAAGGTGGGGAAGTCCCTCGTCAATGGTCACAAAGGGAATATTTGAACCACTGCAGGATTACAACTGCCTTTTACTGCTGTTTCGAAAGCTGGTTTAGTGTGATCTCTTTCCCTAAAATTCAAATCCAGGAATCTTTCTGATATTAACCACCCGTCCCACTGTGATAAAAATTTGTCACCCTATTGCATGGTGTGTGTTGTAATGTAAGACAAGTGGTAAATGGAATATATATCATTCATTCCTAGTTTTCATGAATTTATTGGTACATGTACCTCTCCTTTACATAACATTATTGGGTTATGAGATGAATGTGTTATTTATGTGGTAGTAACCTCTCGCATACCAGCTAGTATGAAATTGTAACAGAAGTACACAAAAGCGGATATTTTTATTTCATTGTTAAATACCTAATTTAGTTAAAATGGTTAAATTTTTTGTTATTACCTATGACAGATGGCTATCAATATAGGATATTTATAAACTAAAAAAACTCTTACATTATTCAAAGGAGATCGAGACGGAATGATTATGCACTGTGATACCAGCCTAAAATAGAATCTATCAAATCATTTTTATTTTTTATCCAAGTTAATTTTGATACCTTGTAAGAGCTGAATAGTTGAAATGTTTGAAACAGACGCAACTAAAATTATTATTTGTCTAAAGTGTTGGGTGACCAAGTGTTAATTTGCATTTTGGAACTATGTCTTTCAATAAATCTGTAGCGGCTATGTTTTGCGTGACGACATCATCCACCAATAGTGTTTCTCCACGATTTCGACACCCGGTAGCAGCCTGCCACATCGTACAAAGCAGCACAACTATCAGTCACCAATAACTCTTCATAGAGCCAACACAGAACACACACCATCAGTCTAGCGATGGAACATGGTACACCACTTGGCATCCGCGCATAATTTAGTAGTGTCATCTAGATTCTTTGTAACATGTCATATCATCAATTAACAGATCATCCATCCATTCTGAATTTTCAATCTGCACAAACAACATTTATTACCAATTTATTGGGATTCAAATTCAAGACTTCCAGATAAAAATCTAGCTTCTTAGGCAAAAGGCTACCAGGTAATACCGGTACAATATGTGGTGGTCAGTCTACGATATAAAAGCAACAACCAAAATACTGTCCATAGTATCAACATCCAGATTTACGAATCTGTGATGAGGTTTCTGTTTTTGAGTTACCCATTTCAGAAAAGTTTAGTTTCAAAGTAGTTCAAAGTATTATATTATTTTGTATGTCAAGGTTTCCAGACATTCTTGTTTTGGGAATCAGGGCAACAAAATTGTATTATACAAGCCAAAGGAAAGGACTAACCGGTTTCATGTTGTAGGAACATTAATGGTTTATACACCCCCAAAAACTTTAAAAGTAAGTACCTACTTCATAAGGAGTTTGACATGGTTTTGAAAACATGGAAACCACATCTACTACTCTGCTGGTAATTGTGAGAGCTGTTAGTAAGACAACAACATTTTCCATCAGCCACTGCTGACCGTAGATGACACAAGGATATTTCTATGTATATCTATTAAGTATCTATAAGTGTGTGTTGACACCAAACTAACATAGAGTCGGAGATAGACAGAGCATACTTTCTTTTATGGTTGATATTGGACACCATAGAAACAACAACAAACAAGAACTAATTATTAATGGGCAATGCCAAGATAAGTGTCATTTCTCTTATGGAGTTCTGACTCTATGTTTGGTGTAAACGCACCCTTAGGTTAATGAAGACAACATTTAGATTTTTTTATAGATTCTTGTGTATCTATATTAACTGACTAGTTTTAATTAACCATAAGTGTGGGAAATACCAATGTATTATTATACCAAATTTAATTTCATCCTCCTCTGTCTGCACAATTTTCGTAAAAATAGTAACAAGTTTTTCCTTCACGTATTAATATATAGATGATCATCCAATGAGTAAAATATATTGATTTTTAGTGAACAATTTATGAATTTTGTCAGTACCTACACTGCTGTTACAAAAAATAACAGAGTGACCTAGTGTTTTGTTTTTTCTCAAAAACCAATTTTTTTTTCAGTTGTTCCAATTACAAGTTTCAATCACAGAGTCAACAATGGCTCATCACAGTCAACATGGGCCCTTTCAGAACCAACATGGTACTCAAATTTTTTTTGGATCATATTAATAGCAATATATCAGAGACAATAGTTCTATAATTCAATCATAATAAACAAAATTATACAAAAATTTAAAAAGTGAACATGGAACAAAACAAACATCACATAGTGAGACAAAACACATTTTATTTGATTAAGCAAATTGTGGATATATTTTGTGTGTGTGTTGTGCTTATTGAAGACATCATGGACAATTTAAGATGGTGTGTATGTATGGGTGTGTGTGTTTGCAATAATTTGTAAATTTAGGCCAGACAAAACATATAACGTGATTACATTCAAAATTCTCAATAGACATGCGATAGAGTCATTCACCTTCGTGGTAAAATCAAAGGGTTAGTAGATTGACTAAGGGTGGGAAAATAATAATAATAAAAAGCATAATATTTATAATATAATGTTTGCAGCATTTTGGAAGAACATAAAAATAAATTTCCAAATTGACATCTTTTATTTATTTGTTGTGATAAAAATAAAACCGTCAACGTTGTATGTTCAATAACATCTGTCGAAATAATAACTCATGATCTCCTTAACCACAGACAATAAAAACATAAAGAGGTTAACGTCAGGTGCAAATATATGAGGGCAGATCTTGTTGAACAAATGCTGTAGTATAAATGCAGTAGAGATGAGAGCTCTTTGAAGAATATGTGGAAAGACTCTGTGGGATTTGGAAGATGAAAGTTCATAAGTTGAAAGAATGGATGATAAAGAGAATTTATAAGGCTGAAAGAAAAGGTGTAAAAAGACGTGGTCCATCAAAAATGACGTGGATCAAACACAATGTTTCTGACCTCACGTAAGGCTGGGTCAGAAGCAAAAGAAACAGGATAGGCTGTATGAAAAACGGTTGGAGTAAAAAGCGAGAGAGGTGTGCTTGGATAGAAAAGAATGGATATTCAGTCTTCTGCGATGGCATGATGGGTAAGAAAAAAAAAGACCTTTTTGGAGAAATCCGGCCCTAGGTCAATTAAACAGCAACAGTTTCAGGAGCTTCAAAGTTCTTTGTACCATAAAAAGCAAAAGAGGATATAGGCAGCTTGTTTTGGGACTATTATCGAAACATTCTGTCGAGCAGATTTTTAGAAATTCTGAGATCAAAATATGGAGGAATGCAGTGGGTTAAACATTGAAACATCCCGATAGGAATACTAAAGCACAAGAAACTTATGAAGCTGAAAATATTGTGATGTTGTAGAAAGCGAATTCTATTCTTAAAAATCCCCCTTGGAAGGATCTTCTGAGAGAGAGAACAATGCGGATGAGCTTCGCAAGGAACTGAGAAGAACAGGGTTATAAACCAAGCGATAAATAAAAACAAAGGCGACTCTTCAAGTCAGTTTACCTTCTGCGGTTGACGTCGACGGTTGTTGGGTGCTTCTGTTATTATTGTTGGAGTAGCCTGACGTCTCCTCCATATGCTCCCACATTTCATTGTCTCCGGGTTGCACCATCATCTTGGGAGCGGTGACGGTACGCTGCCGACTCTTATTGCCGGCGTCAACGCTGAGTTTGACAGTTTTCCGTCCGTGCTGTTGTTGCGCCGCCGTCGTTTTCTCGGAAACGCCCAACTTGCGGAGCTCTTCAAAGTTCACTGCGTAAATTTAATCTAATGAATTTTAGGATATAGATTCGAAATGGGATGCGAACTTATTGATATTATCTTCTGCTTGTATTGAGCGCACTGCGGACGGCTCACTGTTGCCTCCCTATGCTCATAAAGGGAGACTTGAGTGCTATCAGATTATCGATTATCAGCTTAGCACTGCTGTTTAAAGCTAATAGCGAAAATTTATGCCATTTCTTGGTTGAGATCCAGATCAGCTTAGCTGAATTTTTATTTGATTAAAACAAAAACCACTTAAAAATATGATGAAATAATATTTGGTTGAAGAGGGATGGTCTATCTATAATGTGCAAATAAAAATATATAGGGATTATAATACTGTATATAGGGGAATAACATTGAAATAGCAAGCAGCAAATAATACCAATAAAATAATATTAAAATCAACAACAAAAAAAACTACTAAAACAATAAGAGAAAAAGTATGCTCATATTAATAACTTTTGCCCATTATTTATTTACTTGTGTTTGGAGATTTTAGCTGTAGGTATATGTAAAAAGAACAAGTTATCAGATGAGCGTACTTCCACTCTGGTTTAAAAACTATTTATTACTCATGCAAATAAATAATATGTAGGTATCTACTTAAAACTAAATAAATAAACAAAATTAAAATCAACCAAGTTTTTAAGATTGATATTAAATCAGATCACATTTTATAACATAAAATCAAATTTCAATAATATTGGTACTTAAAACAAAATTAATATTTTTGATGCATTATATTAATTTTAAATAACAAAATGAGTTTTTAATTTGTTTGATATCTATAAATATGGACTTTTTAAGAAATGTTTTTCTGTCAAATGTTTAATTGAAATACTAAGGGTAGGAATCTTGTTTGAAATCGAACCGGGGTAGAATTAAGAAAAATGATTAATTTATTTATTCATCGTGTCGAAACCCAGAAAACCAATCAATCTGATCTCAATTATTGTGCAAAATGCACAGCATGCGGAAATGCGCCAAATATATCTTAAAAAAGGTAAAGGGCACAACAGACACTCCAGCAAGTTTGGCATCGTATGCACCGCGCTGTAGTCACACGCACCAGATTCATCCTGTAGGAAGCCCCATCACTCCCTATTTTTATGACGGTTCCCCACAACACACGCCTAGAGCGGCAAGATGATCTTCGGCTTTGAAAGGTTCTCATATTTACAGATCATTCTCCCACCTGCGTAACACTCAATTGGGAGCAGGGCCCTGTAGTGGGGATGAGGCATTTAAAAACAATCACCTAAAGCTAAGACGTTGCGGTGGGGGGACATGGTTGAACAGAATGTTTTGAGTTCTGTTGCTACACTTCTTCAGATATTAGGGGGACCGATTCCTGCTAAGCAATATAGCTTATGAACTGGGGTTGGTTAGCCAGTTATCAGTCGGCATGTTTGATTCAGTGCTACGTTCACTTGTTTTGCATGTGGGGAGCGGGTCCATACTGGACAGTGGACATGCATATTCTGCAGCAGAGTAACACAATTCCAATGCAGTTGTACAAAGAGTATGTGGTTTTGATGATTAAAAAATATCAAAATCAATTGTACAATAGTTTTTAATAATAGCATAAATTTATTTTGACACCCGGCTTTTTTAAAAAAAACAGGCCTATCTGAACATTTGTCTCACATTTCAATATTTACAAAAATAAAAAATCTTACAATTTTACAAAGTAGTGCTAATATATTGACAATAAAGCCTTGTTAAGGTTTTATTTTTATATTGACATTGACATATTCTTGATTATAAATAGACATAAACAGTAGTTTTATGTCAACAAGTCATACCCTAATGGGGCAATGTGGCATTGCATTGACTGCACCAACTGATACCGTTGCCAATCACAGCATAGATCGCTGTTGATGAAAAACAATGACTTTTGTATTTATAGGAATCCTTTGAGATTGAATTCTGTATTACTAGCAGCAAAACCTGTCAGACGACAGCCAGAGAAAAGGGCCATAAATTGTTTGGATTGTGTTAAAATCAACTTTTCCCTTAAGGGTCCTAATTTTACTTTACCACGCTGATAATAAATTGTTGAAAATTTGATCGTATCAATCATCAAGAAAATAATATACTCTATTATGGAGCTCTGGCTCTGTTCGTTTAAAGGTGCATTTTACACCCAAACGAACAAAGAGCCAGAGCTTGAAAATAGAGTATATTATCATAATCGTTCATATTGGACACCATGTAGTCTCGTTGAGTTGCGTGTTTCAAAATTCATTACCTCTGTAACTTTTATTGTGGGTGCATTTTTTTTTTTTTTTTTTTGCGTAATGGGCTTAATCTGGTAAAAAACGGTGGTGGGTTTATCTTTGGTTTAGTATGTGTTGTAGCTTGTTTATTTTTATTATTTGGTGGGATTTGGTTATGGTGTAGTTGTTGGGAGGAATCATTAACGGTTGTTAAAATTCAAATTAAACTTAAAATTTCCGCAATTTAATTTAATTATAATTGTAAACTCAATCTGAAGTTTTTCTTTAATTTACACTTAAATGAATTATTGTTGCAAGGATCTTTTTCTTTGCTTTCTTCTTTGCGCGTCAGATGAAGTCCTTCCGACTTTATTCTGAAACCTTGCACTTTTTGTCTACTTTTTTTTTTTGGCTTATAAAGTCTGGATGAAATGAGAACTTAGGTTCCTGAAACATCCAGGGGTATGGGAGGGCGCAACCCCTTAATGATTGGACACCATGGAAATAATAACCAGAAAGAACTGTCATTGCCTACTAATAAGTTGTTGTTTCCACGGTGAGCAAATCAACGATTAGGAGAATATACTCTCTATTTTCAAGCTCTGGGTCTTTGTTCGTTTGGTATAATTGCACCTTTACACTTCAATCGATGACTGAATTCTAGTTTTCCCATACTAGATATATTTCTAAAAGTGCAGCCAGTTAAGTTAAACTATTTTATAACATAATATGAATGACCCTGATTTTTTCTAACCTGATCAATGCACATTGCCATAACTGCTCTTCTTATTACAATATTAATCACTATTCATTTAATAATATATTTTTTTCCATTTTAGTATCATTTTATACTTTTTGTATCATATACGCTTACATATAATAGTTCATTTATTGATATTAAGAGTTTAATAAACATAATTAATTTAGTGCCATAACAGATGGGTATAATAGTTTAAAACCTTTTAATAGATTTTGATTACGCCGCACCAAACCCAAATCAATCGATAACGAGTGCAAAGGGTTAAAAAAAAAAATTTAGTGGTAGTAAGGTTTATGGTTAAAAATTTAACCCATCAAGTCATGTCCCGTAAGGGGTAGTAGGCAGAGAGAACAGACCTCCAATCATATCTAACCGGACACACTTCTTTTTGCTTCGTCCACCAGCATAACACTTTTCATACAACATCTTCTATTTTCCTACTTCTGAACGGAATCAATATGTTTGACGTACATTGTTATCAATCATATTAGCACGGCTTCTTTCCACATGCCCAAACCATCTCAACTTATCAACTTACATCTCCGTTATAAATTCTAACTTGTATACCAAATTGTTTACTCATATACATACAACCTCTCCCATTTCTCTTACTTCTGACCTGTCCTTCCTTGAGGACGGAATCAATGGGTTCGATCCACGTCATTCTCAATCGTTAGCACTTTCTTACTCCTTTCCTTTCAGCCTTATAAATTTCCTTTGTCATTCTGTTTACATTCATTCTTTAAACCATCTCAACTTATTGACTTTCACATCTTTGTCACAACACTAACTTCCATACCACATTCCTTCCTATTATTCCCACTACTTTCCTCAGAGTCTTCCCACATATTCTTCATAAAGCTCTCATCTCTACTGCATTTATACTACATTCTTCTTTTTTCATCCATGTCCAAGTTTCACAACCATAAATTATTAACGGTAACAGAATTGGGTTATACACTAGCTTATTAGCTACAAGTGAGACATGGTTGTTTCTCATAATAGGTCTTAGTGCACAGCCCACCCTGCTACCTGTCGCTTTCTAACGTTCGATTTCTTTTTACACTGCACTAACTATAAAAATTTATATACAGTGAATACATAGTAATACCTAACATCCAATTAAACTTTTTTGGTAGGAATTGTAAGGTAGAAATTAAAGAACAATGGCGCACTTTCCCTGGGGACATCAAAACTGGGATAGGCATGGGCAGCATGGTGTTTTACTGCCTGCCATTATCAATGATCAGTGAAGCGGATAAACAGTCACATTGGGAAATTACATGTTGTACAGATAATAGGACAAAATAATCACCAGTTGGTCAGCTATTTTAATCTTTTATTAGCTATTTAAGTTGTTCGTATACGGATATATAAAATGAGGATCAATAGATCACGCAGTAAAACTGTTTTTATCAATGCATCTTCTTTGCTGTATATTTTACAGCAAATTTTTTGTCAACATTGAATGGCAAGACTTTATCTATATTTTTCTATTCTATTTTCCCTTTGCGAACCTACTCCGGAGGAGTATTGGGAGGCAAAAAAAGCTCTACACTCATTCAACTGTCAAGTGTCTATGGCTTCCTCCCATATCATGTCCAAAAACCTTAAGCTGTGCTTCGAAGGAATGAAACAATGGAAATAATCCTAAATATCAAAAATACTGAGTAAAATTCATTTTTATTTTAACTTTGTAAAAGTGTTAACAATTATTGAGTATAAATAAAGCACGGACCGGTTATGGGAGGATCAGACCTCTCAGCAGTATTAAGTTTGCACCTGATGATCGTGCATAACAAACTTAAAAGAAAATATAAATTTTACTCAGTTAAAATGGAGTGTTACAAAGTTACTGCAAAAACCCTTAGTGAAATCAAAAATACTTTCAAACCAAATAAATAGGTATACTACTCAATTTTTCCAAGCAACAGTAGTTCTTTTGTATTGTAAACATAATATTTTATATTAAAAATATATACCTAATTGAGTTTTTTGAAATAAATAAATGAACTCTTTCAACTGATTACATCCAATCTGAACTTGGCTAAAGCAGCCAGTAAATAAATAATTATTTTACTATTATTAGGGGGCTCTTGTTGCCTCCCCATGCCCCTGATTGGTGTTGATTATTAATGTACCACTTCAATTTTTTATTCAATACACATTAGCTAAAAAAAATATGACCAGCTGTCTTTATTAAGATAGACAGCGCTGATCGAAGAAGTGGTATCAGTCGACAGCTTTGTCGGTACAGCGTTCTAAAGGTACTTTGAGTGAGCCCAGATTCATTTTATAAAATAAAAGAATTCACATGGCACGATCAAAGCAGTCATAAACTGACGACAAGAAGATGCATTGAAGTGCTAAGAGAAAGAACAAGTTATATTTAAATTTAAACAACTATGCACAGTCTATGAGTCACGCCCCTTCCAGAGATAAAAAAAATATCATAGAAAAAGAAGCGATTTCTGTTCTATATTTAAAAAAAAATGGCGTCAGAATGAATGAACTAACAAACAGACAAGACACTAAGAATTTCTATTTGCGATTCTGAAAAAAGTACCTAGTAACATGATTGATAAGATTCCAAGTAATAGCCGTGTTTTAAATAGTCACGTAATAGTCATAGAAAAAAAAATCTGCAAGCAGTGACATTTAAGTTTGTAAGAAAAGCCACAAAAAAAAAACATACACTACGCTTTGACGGCGTCTACTAAAAATGAAAAAAAACAAAAACAATGCATACTAATGGGTAGGCAGGACCTAATTGGAATCTTAACGACGCGCAATAGCCGAGACGACAAAATTAGCAGCATTCAGAGAATGGCAATAGAAATAAAAAGAAACCAAACAGGATGATTGTACGGTACAGTTAGAGTGGAATCGGAAGAAACACAAAGGCAAATTTTGTTCAGACGAATAAGGGTGACTCATACAGTGTGGATTATGATTCACCCTAATTCCACTTACACAGCAATAAGACAAGTACAGAATGTAAGAATAGAAATCTAAGCATCTAAGAATATGAAGAAATTGCCACCAAGAATTTATTGTCTACTAGCTTTCCCGACAGACGTTGTCCTGTAGTCCTTTTTATGAATATTGATTTCAAATTTGTACTTTATACAAAAATACATTTAAAATATGTTTCAATGTTAAGTAAATTATATTTTCTGAGAGCTCGAAAAAAATTCTATCAAAGTTTCTGGCCATATTTACACAATTGTATAGAAAAAGAGTTTGTTGATGTCACTCTGTATTTTTAACAATTGTTTGGTCACATTTTGGGAAACTCTAGGAGGGAAGAATTAAAAAATGACACCACCATTGGTCCTCAAAATGTTGACAAAATAAAAAATTGCAAAATCATATTGTTAAATTTATAAGGTCGAAAGGAAAGACGTGGATCAAACACATGGATTCCGTCCTCAAGGAAGGCCAGGTCAAAAGTAAGAGAAATAGGACAGGTTGTATGAGATGTCAGTGCAATAAGTAAAAGTGTGCTTGAATAGAAAGGAATGGAGGTCCGTTCTCTCTACCTACTTAAAAAATACTCTTCAAAAAAATTGTTAAAACAATATTTGTTTTTAATAAAAGTTTTATTTGCATGCAGTGCAATTTTGAACCAAGAGATAAAAAAATTATGCGATAAGAAATTTGGGTATTAAAGCAATAGAGTATTATTATGCAAAGTAAACATAAGAAACGCATTTCCTCATTACTTGAGGCACGTTATCTAATGTTTGTTTTGGTGTTAAGTCATTTTTTTTTTACCGAACATAAACGAGCATGACATAACTATGTAAGTATACAGCAACAGAATGAAAAACAAATCTGAAATATTTCCGATGAAGAATTCGAAGCAGAGGATTTTTTATAAAAATGAATAGAGAGCTAGAAAGAGTTCTTGACATAACTCAGAATGCAGAGAGACTTTTAGAATCTATTGTGAACATAAAGGTTGACAAATATTTTTTACCAATCTTGCGATGTCTGTGTCCCTTAAGGGGGTATTCAATTATTACGTAATGATAATTAGAGGAAGAAGGGGGTCTTGTTACTGGGGTTCGAACAATACGTTAAGTAACATTTTTTTTTTATTTAAATAAAATCTAAGAAATTTCAGTCTTCCAAGTTGGCAACCCCTTTTTGTTTGTGTTTTGAAAACCCGCTAATACTGTGTTCCATTCTTTCGAGCCAGACCTGAGGGAGTTGGACTTGGTGTGGGAGGAGGTCATAAGCATTGCGCAAGATCGAACGCAGTGGAGAGCTCTTATTGCCTCCCTATGCTCCTGAGTGAAGTTCAAAGGGAGTTTTGATTTGATTGCTCCTTGAGTGTCATGGTCCATGATTCCGAGCCATACATGACTGCAGTTTTGATTCTGCCCTGAATTCGCTACAGAAACATCATCATAAATGGAGGTGAACTAAAATAATTTAACTTCGAGAGGCGGAGGAGTTTGGCTTTCTGCATATTATTATTAATAACATGAAGACCCACTTCGATTGTCAAATACATTCCCTCAACAGAAACGGGGTACATAATGCATCAAAAAACTATTTCAGTTTCATTAAGACTATAATATTTAAAATGTGATCTGTTTAGAAAAGGGTATAATGAATCAATATGATAGTCTAAAAACTCACCGAGGAAATGCAGCCTGTCTCTAGCCATGCCCAAGTTGGTCTGCATCTTGTCGTGGAGCCTCTGCGCTCTCTGCCAGGCCTCGCCTCTGCCGGCCCAACACTCCACGGCGATTCCTTGCTCCAGTTCATCAATACCCTTCTTGTACAGTTCAATGGCCAACTCCTTTTGTCCTGTTGATGATGATAAAAAAAACCTTTAATTAACATCTTATAATGATATAAAAATCTATGTTCATACTTTATGTCCGATCTCGGTAGCCTAGTGGTATAGGCGCCGACTTTTGATTGAGAGATTCTATCTCAGATTGGTCAGGACCGGTAGATTGACAGGAATGCTTCAAGCTTTGAGTTTTGCCGCCAATATGTATAACTATGTATTTTATACAAGGGTGTTTTTTTTTTCTTTATTTATGGGCTGCAATAAAATTATGTAGATTTCTTCCTAGTACATACTTAGCAAAGGTTTTGAGCATAGTATCTTTTTATTATAATCTCCCAACTTTACCTAAATACATTTTTTGACAGTTTTATCTACGACAATGTTAAATTGTAGTTTTTTGTTTTTCTTATTTGATTTATTTATTTTATACGCTTTTCATGAATTATACACAAAAATAATATACCTAATGTTGTTCTGAACAATTTGGTGTATCACCCTCAATTTTTGAAAAAAATATCACTTAAAATATGTTTGGTGCGATTGACAGAATGTGCCAAGTAAACATGTTTAAAACAGATGAATTGATCGGAATTATATTGGTTAAGTAGGTATGTTATTCATTTATCACTATACAAATTCAATATTCAAATTTAAGACAGGACAGGATAATGTCAGTCAATTCTTCCCAGCAGGTTTTTAAAAGCTCCGTGATTGAGCATTTGCTACCACATTGAGAGTCCGACCAGTGCGAGCAAACCTACTTGAGATTGCTCCTACTCTTTCTCGGAACAAACGGAAACA
This sequence comes from Mystacides longicornis, assembly GCA_963576905.1. Lineage (NCBI taxonomy): Eukaryota > Metazoa > Arthropoda > Insecta > Trichoptera > Leptoceridae > Mystacides > Mystacides longicornis. The sequence goes on along the minus strand of OY756439.1, from coordinate 4,149,597 downwards.
GTGCATTACCTTTACCCTATCCTCTTTCCCAGTATCTGAGCCGAGTACCTAATCAAATGTATATACTTCACTGGTGTATGTTTCCTAATGTTTATGTACTGTCTTATTGTTATATCAATAACACTGTCTCTATATTAATGTTAAAATAATAAGCTAGCAATTAATGTAAGTAAACATATTGTTTTAACGTAATGCATTCATTACAAGATATTCATAATAGCTTTAACAGATTATAACTACATAAAAAAACCCTCCACCATGGGTTTGAAAGTTCATGGATTAGAATGCATGGAAGAATTATTATTATAAGGGTGGGCATCCCTTGTAAGGTTTCCATATTATATTGGGCTACTACTACTAGAAGAATACATTCTTCCCTTTTACTTTAAACAAACATATTTAGGATGAGTGAGTGAAAAACAAATCATAATATAGAAAAGACCGTTGGAAAGAATTTAGCAACGGTTACGAATAATGTATTTGAATATCAAACTAGTTTCTTGATTAATAAATAAATATTTAACCATGGTGTAACCTTGAATTGCTGACTCATACTTCTATGGGCAATCATAATATTAGGTATAATAATAATATATCTACACTTGGAGTAGGTATGTTACGCATAATATGTGCTAAAAACATACTTATTCGACATTGACATTTGTGCAAAAGAAAATATTTTATCATCTCAGCAGTGTTACACCACAAGAGTCCCATGAAAGTTTTTTTTTTAATGAATCTGCCCTCACTCAAAGTAAGCTACTTAAAGCTTGTGTTGTGAAAGAGGAAGCTGGTCGGCACCTGGGATTGAACCCACGACCTCCAGAACAAAACAGTATGAAAGTCAGGGTTGTAACCGCTAGGCCACTTCAAGTTCATATACCTACATACAAGGTATGAATTTAAGTTTTATTTGAATTGGGATTTATTATCTTACTAGGCAAATGCCCGTGCTGGGAAAATATTTATTTAGAAATAGGTAGATACTCGAAACTAGTTTAGAAAATCGAGTTGCAAAGAAAATAAAGTGCGTACTTGTGCGTAGCATTCTGGAGTTTGGGTCCACCATATGGAACCCCGCATACGAGATCGATATAAGTGCAATAGAACGAGTGCAAAGAAAATTCATAAAGAAACTCAATTACCGAAACAGACTGCACTTTGATGATTATGGGCGGGCTCTAACCCATTATAAAATAAATTATCTTGAAAATCGACGCACCATAGCTGACCTTGTCTATCTTCACAAAATAATAAACAACGGAATAGACAGTGTAAGTCTGCTGGGTGCTCTGCCATTTCACTGCAGCAGTAGACCGCAGCGTCACCCTGCTCTCTTTTATGTGGAGCCCTCCAGAACAAATTACCACCAGAACACATTCATAAACAGAGCATGCAACAGTTTCAATAGAAACTGTATGGATGTTCCTGAATTGGATCCCTTTTGTAGTTCTGTTAAGAGGTTCAGGAAAAGGTTGGTGGCAAGATCCATTCAGGGAGCATCCCAAAGTGAACCTCGTGAGAGATGATCGCTATCATGGTGTACCGGCGTGTTATCGACCTATTCGCAGACTTACGGACGAGACAGACTGTTTAGTACAGACTATCCGACACTTGACCCCTTAGGACAAACTGACTGACGAACAAGGACAGACATTGACTATACAAAATAATCTCCTAGCCCTCCTTCCTTCCCCCTCCATTCCCCACCCTTCCTTCCCCATTAATATGAAAGTGAAATCATACATCAGCGTAAAGACAATGTAATAATAAGAATTGTAATTAGTGTGAATTAATGTAAATAATTGGGATACACATAAATGGCATTATAAAAATGTAAATGAAATATTGAATATTGTAAACTTAATAAAGCTGTCTGTATCCAATAAAAAAAAAAAAAAAAAAAAGTTATACACCTATGATGGGATTCAATTTAATTAATAAGTTGGGTAAGAAATCGAAATAGAAATGAATGGAAAATATTAGAGAGATATATGTATGACTGTGGAAACAGAAATAGATAGTTAAAAGAGAAATAAACATTTTTTTTTTCAGAATGCGGTGCATGCAAATGTAAACAAATAAATTCTCACATTATAAACTATAATTGTTATCAAATGAAAACTGTAATAATAAATTTATATTTGTTATTGTACACAAGAATAAAAAAAAAGTGTGAATGGTCTGAACATCATTAATTTGAAATGCTTGGTAGCCGAGTTTTGTACGTATGGCGTATTGAAGGTTGTGGGTTTGAATCCCTTCATGACACAAGCCTTTGCTTAGTGTGAAAGATGTCAAAAGTGTATTTGTGTTTTTCACTTTGAGTGATCCCAGATTCATTAAAAAAAAAACACGTCGGCATCATGTGTTTCAGATGAATTAATGACAATTGGTTAAGAGTGCTGCAGGAATCAGGGCAGATTTGGAGCGCAGCTGAGAGATTTGGGGACATGGTGTGAAAACAAGTCATTAATTCTGCGTCACATTGAGCGGGAGAACAAATCAGTGAATTTTCTGGAAAATTTCTGAAGTTCGTAATAAATCAGCAACAGTGGTACTAATAGAAACTGCGTTATAACCAGGGTTGCCAGGTTTTTTTCAAAAATATACCGAACCAAAACAAAAAAAGGTCATTTTCAAAATTTGCTATCCGGAAAGTAGAATTTTCCCCTTAAAAAAAAAAAAAGGTCATTTTCAAAATTTAAAAAAAAAGGTCAAATTCAGGAATTTACAAATTCACTAGGAAAAATGAATATTATTCCCGAAAAGTAAAAATACCGAACACTCCATAGTTCGGTATTTTTTTCATACCGAACACCGAACATGGGGCAAAATTACCGAACGGTTCGGTAAAATACCGAACACCTGGCAACCCTGGTTATAACACCAATATGACAGGAATAGTTATTCCGGCATAAATCGCTTAATCACGCGCTACTAATAATTATCTCTATACCTATGTGTCATAACTATACTGCAGAATAGTTTGGCATCCTCGCATTTATCAATGAAGCTTGTGGTTGTTCCATACTACGGGGTTGATTTCTAAGAATTCCGTACAAACCCGATTCGACCCTCAAGAAAGTTTGTGTGCGTAATATCACGAGTATGTAGGAATCGGTACGAATATTTGCGAAAGTCTATTCGATTCATTGACAGCTCGGACTTGTTGCAGGTTTTGGTATGTTAAGTGTCAAAATATGAAGAGTGCGGTGGTAGTTTGTCTCATTAAACATCACTATTACTTCTTTATACCTGGGGGTAGCCAGGAATAAAGTTGGCATGGAAATTATATTCTTGTTATAGCTTATTGCTTGTTTTATTAGTAGCACTTTTGCATATTCTGCGTGTATTCGAAGAATAGCGTTCTATTAGTAAGACTGCAAGTGTTGTTATCCAAGTACTAATTTAAAAAAAAAAGACAATCACACGACATGTGTGGCCAAGAATGGAAGGCCAGTGTTCAAAGCTGTGCTCCCAGCTACATAAAAAAATTAAAACATGTGACAGAATCAATCTTAATAATTTGTGCAAGAAAAAGTTCACCAACAAAGTTGATAATAATTCGCAATATAGAGATAAAATGGTTGAGCAATATTATAGCAGTTTGCAAGTTTAAACTTGACTAGGATTAAATGTATAAAACACAATCCTAGCCAGCTAGAGTATATCTCAATATATAAGTTTCTTCTAGTGTGTATGTGACTTAATTCCTAAAAAAATGGGACTATTTTTATGAAATTTCGTGTTTGATTACTTGATTAGGCTGACTCGAGATTAGTTTAGATCAGAGATTCCCAAACTTTTCTCGATTCTCTTGTAGACCCGTGCCATGTTTTCCTACTCACATTGAAGAAAGATAATTTCTTTGTTTCTATACATTTTTTTATTGAATTAAAAATGAAACAAACGCAATCAAAATTTAGTAGTTTTTCATTGTAAAATACACTAACTAAGCATAAACAAAATTCACAGAATGCCAAAAGTAAAGCGTGCTTGTATGGGATCCTTTATTATTGACTGTCAATAACTTTTATCAATTTCATGGACCCCTTGCAGATCTTCGTAGATCCCCGAGGCAGGGTTGATAAAAATCATGATTTTTATAAAAAAATCAGATTAATTTGATTTAAATCGGATTTATTTGATTTTAATCAGATTTTTTTTTATTTTTTTAATTATCCGATCGTTTTCAGTATGAAAGTCAGTTATTTATTTAAAAAAAAAAAAAAAAAATTTTTTGTGAAATTAACATATTAGTTCTTTATTAAGTCATTCTTTTATTAAAAAAACTAAGTAGCATATTTATTTGCCTATTTAACAAAAAATATTGAATTAAATTTAAAATTTATAAAAAATAACGAAAATCAACAAATGGGTATATAATATTATATTCTTCTTAAAGGTAATAAAAAAAAAATCCATTTTGTAATATTTAACAAAAAAAATAACAATTAAAATAAACACAGAACCATTTGGGTTTCACTGCAGTCGCAGTCACTTATTTGTTTGAATTTAGTTCTTTCAGAAGGAAGACTAATTTGGCTGCCTTCTCGGTGCCTAATCTATTCCGTATTTTGCTATGCACCAAATTGTTTTGGTTGCAATAAAAAAATAGTGATTTTAAAAAAAAAATCACTTGATTTTAATCACTGATTTAAATCAAATGATTTAAAAATCATATCCCTGCGGCCCGAGGTCAATACACCACTAATTGACCACTTTGGGAATCACTGAGATTTAGATAATCATAATATGATAGAAAATCAATTAATTAATTTCATTTTGTAGGTTGTTTGTTTATTGTTATCATCAGTTGAAATTTGTATGAAATATTTCAAAAATATAGGTATCTATTATTTCTTTGGAAAATAGACAAAAGAATGTTACTTATGTTGTATATGTATGGTTTTTGGTCCACTTACTATATTATATTGGTTAACAGTTTTATAAATGACTGTTTATATTGTTGATAAATAAAAAAAAAATTGTCTTGTACCCAAGTACTTTATAATAAGATGTGAGAATTTGTTATATTATTCCCGTTTCACACAGTCACAATTTCATTTCTACTCACACAATATTTAGCTCACATATTATTGGTTTACGGTGGGTTATCATTAGGTATAATGAAATTACTCATTAGCTAGTAACTGAAAAACTCAAAAGTTTTAGTCAACATTTCAATAGTTTTTAACGGACAATGTGTCCGTGGGGTCAGCTAGTATTACACCTAATATAAATTTTGAGAGTGTATGTGTGGGTATAATCTGTGCGCACCCAAACACAGTACACGCACCCACATAGAGGTAGATCCGTTGATAGATAGAAATAATAATGGACAGAATAAACAAGCTGCCATATATGTGGTGTACTCGCACTATTACTAGCATAAAAGACAGGGGTCATCAACTAATAGATTCTACACCATTACCATTAACGAGATACTATCGTTGTTTACGATACTATGTTTACGTTGTACGTATAACACTTGTTTGCGGTTTTCATGATTCAAATATTGAGATTATCCTCTTCAAACACATAACACTATACAGTGGAATCTTTTATATTAGGAACATCAATTTGAACTCTAAAAACATTACATAAATAACACTCTTCTATATACATAGTTGCCAGTATACAGGTAAAATATCTTTATAGCGAATACCGAAGTAACGAATCGTCAATTTATCCCCGAAAAACTACCATATAAAATGTACTGAACTAAAATTCATTGTAACAAAGTCGATCTCAATATTGCGAACTTTTTTATTTTAAAATCATGTTACAATTAGACAATAAAATTTCTCCGACTTCAGTTTGTCCTTGGCATTGTCGAGTTTGCGAGTGTTTGCCCGACATAATATGTCGGGCAAATATTATTTCCTTCACATCATTGATAAATCCTTGAAATTTGTTTTTGATCTCACTTAATAATAGTTTATTTGACATCAGTAGGTATAATATGGCGCCACAAAAAATAAAAAATGTACCATTTCCTATATATCCAGTATAACGAAATATTTTTTATAGTCCCGTGAAGTTCGTTATACCGAGATTTGACCTGTAGTGGGTTGAGCTTTATGATAGCATTCTCTACCAGTCAAACGATGTGTCTGATTTGAGACAAAATCGCAATTTTAAGTACAAATGTCAAGTGAAAAAAAAACTAGGAAAAATCTATTATGACAGGGAATCGAGCCCGGGACATCCTGAACCAATGTCATTGATCCACGTCATTCCGGGCCATCTCATAAATTCTTTTTGTAATCCTATTAGCATTCATTCTTTCAACTCGCCCAAACCATCTCAACTACCTAATTGACATTCATCTTTGTAACATTCCACATTCTTTTCTATGCCTTACATATTCTTGCTACATACTGAGACGGTTTATAATAGCCCAGTGGTATCAGTCGACGGCATTCTTACATAAACCTCACTGAAGGTCGTGGGTTCGAATTCCGGTGCGAACCATTCGTACTTTTACAACACAAACGATTGCTGAGTGTGAAAGATTTCAAAAGTGTGTATTTGTTCACTTTGAGTGAGCCCAGATTTATTTCATTTTTCATACAGCTCTCATTTCTATTGCATTTTATTCTATATGTTTCATCACTTAAAACTTCTTTCTATTTAAAAAAAAAAAAAAATTACATTTTTAAATGAAAAATGTTGTGTACACCTGCATGCTAATTGGCATGAGTTGACCTGTTGGTTTTTGATAATAAACCATTTGTTAAACACTCTCTTGGCCATCTTATCTTCAGATAAAACCAAGACAAAGAACTGTCTATTTAAAGTAATAAGCAATAAAGACAAAGTCGCTTATCTTAGTAGCTTCTCAAATCGCTTTGATAATTTGAGACGGATGGGTCATGTGTCAAGAAACTGAAAGCATTTTAACTATCAAAAGAGTCATTTATTGGAGATTTGCAAAACTGATATCAAAGAACCATCTGAGCCAATATCAGATGACGAGTGAGTGACCTCTGACTTAAACGACTCATCCTTTACTATGTTCAGGTAAACCGAAAGACACATTCGACGTCAGAACAATAACTTCCTCTTTACTTTTTCTCCTTCCATTCCCTTCCCTCACCCTTGGCCTACATCCCTTTATCACAACCGAGTGTACACATACTTTTACTTACATTTTTCTTAAGTTTGTCTTTTACTTCTTACCTACTCGCTTTTAATTTGCGGATGTAGGTACTTGACTGGTGTTTTGGCTGTCCATATTATCTCCTATGTAATATTTTTTGTATATCTCTCTATATATGTATAAAAATGGAACCCTATTTTCTGTGGTCATTACATTACATGTGAATAGCTGAACCAATTTCACTAATTATTTTTTGTTGTGTTTGCTATTGTCAGGAAAGGTTTTCATGAAAGCAAAAATTAATAAAGTTGTGTGATTAAGAAAGAAAGATTAGATAATCAAAAGTAGGTAACCTTCTTAATTTGTAATTGGCGTTGGACAGAAAATGTCACTTATGTGATAGTTGGAGCGGTTAGCAGAATGCGGATGGAAATATTATAATACGGTTTAAAAAAAGATGAATCGGTCTGAATTACTTTGGTTAAAAGGTAATTAATTTATTATCATATAAATTTGAATTCAATATTCATAGTAAAGACAGTACAAAATCTGTCGGGATTGCAATGGGACTAAGTATAATGCCAAACGTAGGAAGTTATTTTTGAAATATGATAAACGATATTAATATCTGTTGCATAAAATTTCTACTATAGCGATCATGTTTCAGATGAAAGTGACAGTACACTTGTGGAATGCTCAATCTTTTCCACACAAAGGTAATAATAGTATAGTAGGTGGTAGTCTGCTGTGAAGTTAGCCAAGTGTAGCTTGGTGAATTAAGCCTGAAACTCTATGCCTGAAGACAGTTTCTTCCAGTCAACTCGCCTGTCAAATGTGAGACAGGACATCAACTCGAAATTTTATGTGGTAATCCCAGCGGGGAAATCAAATCAGGGATCCTTCATTCAAAACATTGACACCTTACATAAATCGGTAAAAATGTACATTAGAGATCTACTCAAGCCATAAATTCAAATATGTTCGGTTTGCAGAGGGTAAAATGGATTCGGGGGTACATGTGTAGAGGTATGGGGGGCTCCGCTCCCGAAACCCCCCTAAATACTTATGTTCTAACCTAACCTGACTAACAGTCATGAAAATAGGATAGTTAGAAAACGTGCTAACGAACCTAATTTTTTTAATGAATTGGTAGCAATGTCAAAGTACGAGTAGATCTCTAAAGTGCATTTCAACCCATAAATCAATACCTAAAGGTTAACTATGTATTTATTTTGAAGATATTTTCACTATCATTCTTACAATTTCTGGGGGTAACCGGCATAATGAAATAAGTCTTGCAAGATATTACATTTCTCTCTAACATTTTGACTAGACAATTACGTATCGTATGAGATATGCAAAAACTTTATTTAATTACACAAATAAGTATGAACTCTGTTATGGAACACATTTGAAATAAATAAATCAACTTTTTTATATACAATTTCGTGCACTCTTCAACGGGGCAACCCTGGATAGAAATTTCAAGTGAAAAATACAGAAAAATTCTGACCCAATCAGCAATCGAACCCAGGATCATAAGTAGGCGCCTGGGCATAATTGGTCTACAGAGGTTGGTCGATTTTCACAGCTATACATAAAGACAAACCTGGCAATTTTGCAAGGTTATTTGGTAAAAATGATATTCACTCTACATTGTTCTCCACTTGTTACTACATTGATACAGATTGACAACAAAAGAAACATTAATAAAAACAAAACACAGAAGCAAATGATTAAAAAAAATATTTCGTGGAATCAAGAAAATAATATTTTGTTTATGCTAAGATAACATTCTTGTTTTTTAAAAATTGCAAGTGAAATTTGAATATGAGAAGAAATTCAATTACCTTCATTTTCTTCATCTATCTTGAGCGCTTTCGAAATATATTCAAATGCCCTTCTATGATGATGCTTTTGTTTGGCCAACAAAGGATCTCCGGGTCCCGGGCCGCTGGTGTGTCTTGCTGTTGAAGACATTTCCGCAGGCAGCAGTTCATTCCTTGATTCACTTCTCTCACGTAAATTGCTGCTACCTTCGAGGACAGTAGCGATTTGCCGAGGCTTGGTGAGTAACCTGTACGTCGCCGTATAAATATATTTAAATAAAAGAAACAACTGATAAATCACTGAACGAAGAATGTTGAATAGAATTATGACGGGGAAAGAAACAATATACAAATTCCGTTTGTGTACAGACGGCTGAGGATCATTGATAGTAGCTCCCGACTTCACTATGTCTTGTTCAGATTTTCTATTTTTATTACTATTTGATGACTTATTTTGAGTCTTGCGTACATTCCTTCCAACATGGCAATCTTCTCCAGAAACCATTAATCACGATTTAACAAAACGACTTCACAGTTCTTTTGTCTCGCGCGATCTTTAAAATAGTGACAGGAGCCGCGGCGACGTAGCCCCCAGCGCCATTTTCCAAATTCAACTGACTAATATTGCCAATGCGCATGACAAGAAATAGAATTGCCGCAAGCAAAAATATTTCAATTTATTGTACAAAAATATTTTTGTTTCAAATATTGATAATACCAACACTCTCTATAAATAGGTAAACGTACACCTTCATTATGATAGAGAAGGTGTTGATAAAACCTTTTAAAGTGCTTTTAAACAATTTATTCATTTTAACATATTAATCACTTTGTGAACTCAAGTTGTGCAGTGTCAATGTACAACTCCCACACCATGTCCAAACTCCTAAGCTCTGCAGCCCGATTCACGGAAAAGTTTAAGTCTAAGTTTAGTTCGAAGTTCGAACGAAGTTCGATTCAAACCCTCCGTGAATAGGTACATAGACTGTAGATAGTCGCCGCCTACAATAATTATTATTACCAGCAGCCCTATTCACAAAAGTTTGAATCGAACTTCGTTCGAACTTCGAACTAAACTTTTCCGTGAATCGGGCTGCTGCATTGAAGGAATGGAACACATAATATATTGAGAGGGCCTTCCTTAATAGGAAGAAGGCCAATCTTCTATCTTTCAATCTTCTTTGCGTGTCCTAGCATGGCTTAACTTCGAAACAGTAAGTTATACTTAATTAATGATTTTAATATTATCATACCCATACGTGTAATTTTAAATTATTATATGGTGTTATCCATTTACTTTTTGTCAAGATCTTACAAAAGGGTTCTATAGTCCTAATGAGACTCGTTATAAATAAATGTTTAGTTTTTTTTTTGATAAGACAAAGTTTAATGTTAAGTGAGTATTTATCTTATTTTAATTATGAAATTGTTACTTTTTTAGTGATTTAGTGAATGAACGCTTATTTAAATACTTTTAAGAAATATATACACACTGTTATCTACCACAGAAGAATGATAATGTCTTTTTATGTTTTATATGGTTTATATCAGGGATTCCTAAACTTTAATTTAGCGGAACACACACGAAATTATAAATCAGTAGCGTACCACTGACAAACAAATCGTGTCAGAGCACGTAATTTAAAAATATTTTATCTAATTATTTACTGTGTATGTCCTATGGCCATGGCTGCTTGTGTACCACTGGTGGTACGCGTATCATAGTTAGGGAATCACTGGTTTATATGCAAATGGCTGGTTTCATTTTATGGTTAGCCATAAAATGTTTGACGTTTTAAATGACAGTTGGATAAATGACGTTTGTGGTTTATACACGAAACGTCAACGCTTGAATTCTAAAAGCATTGAGCATGCATTGAGCATATCGAAGTATAGCAAATTAGGTACGTACAAAACAGGTGTAATTCATTCTGACACGTGGATTGCATTATTTCAACGTTATCAGATTAGTTTGAATAAGTCATATTGGTTTATTGGACATTTAGAGCGATACGGTCGTAATGGGTGATAGTGAAACGGTGAAAAAGATGGAAGCTGTGAGCCTGAATAATGGTGATGCTCAACAGGATGATGATTTCGTAGATCCTTGGAATGTCACCAGCAAATCTGACACAGGAATCGATTACGATAAATTGATAAGTAAGTTTTTTTTCATATTTAGCAAATGCATTCTTCTTGAAAGTAAACATTTTTTAAAAGTATGATGCAATACTTTGAATATGTTGATTTTAGTTTTACCTAGGATGTATTATTATAACGCAGATGCCTTCTAAGAATTAAGTATGATGTTTAATGCATAACACATTTTTTTAGAGAGATTTGGCAGTTCTAAGATTGACGATGAATTAATTGCTAGGTTTGAGAAGATTACAGGAAAACCAGGTTCGTATTTTTTATTCTGTCCTGTAACTATTTATTCGAAATGGTGAGAACATATTTTTATGACTCAAAATGTGTAGTTTTTCGACAAACTTTTTGTTATATATTGTTATAACACTAAGCACTCTTAGAAAAGTGGTAGTTTAATAAAGAAAAATTGTGGAAAAAGACTATTTAGTCTTTGTGCCATTTATATATGTTTCACCAAATAGTTACAGTCGAAAATATAAATTATTAAAACATTTCACTGCTACCGAATTTGATTAGCAACTGCTAAAAGTAGATGGCGCTAGTATATTAACTAGGTATATCCATTTTAAGCAGTCTCTTATTGCTATATTTGGGCTATATCTTAAGAAATGGTTGCCTTCTTAAAAGTCTGTACTTTTTTATGTGGAGGGGGAAATCCATCATGGACACCGCTAGGGTAGTGCCGGACATCAACCGGCTAAAACTCCCTCTCTTTGTCCTTCAGCTCTTTTCCTGCCTTTTGAGTCTACCACGAGCTGAATGGTCATTTTAAGCCTACATTATCGTTGTTATGCCTTCATTCAAAAGTCTGTACTGTCAATCTGAATTTCAATAACCTTTTCCTTTCAGTTCATCATTTAATGAAACGGGGAGTATTTTTCTCCCACAGGGATATGCACACTATCCTGAACTACCAGGAACAGGGGAAGCCATTTTATCTCTACACTGGGAGGGGACCTTCGTCTGGTTCTATGCATATTGGACATCTTATTCCGTTTATTTTTACCAAGTAAATCTATTATTTACAAATGGCTATATTTTGACATGTCACTCTTAATGGGTAAAACCAATAAAATAATAATTATCATTTTTAGATGGTTACAAGATGTCTTTGATGTTCCTCTCGTCATACAGCTGACAGACGACGAGAAAGTGCTGTGGAAGGATTTGAAAATCGAAGAAGCTGTGAAGCTGGGATATGAAAACGCAAAAGATATTATAGCTGTTGGATTTGATGTTGAAAAAACATTTATTTTCAATGATTTAACTTATGTTGGGTAAGATTTGTTTTTAATAATTGTACCTACCTATGGACATTTAGGGCCGATCTTATAAACGAGAGACCAAATATCCGTAAGTTTATCGATGGTTTACTAACAAATTGCCGTACTGAAATTTGAATAACAAATTTTTTTAAGACGGAAAAACGAGCAAATGGATCATATTTCGGTTTATTTGGTTTGACTTTTAACTAACGGATGTTTATAAGACTGGCCCTTAAAGTTGATGGAAGAAGCAAAAGAAATGTAAAAAAAAAATTAAATTAAGCAATTAATTTGTTATTTCACAAAATTATTTAATACCTTACTAGTTTTACAGGCACAGATCCTGTATGGTCACAGGTGATAAAGAAATTTGCTTTTGCTTCATGTTTCTTTATCACCTCGACCATGCAGGGCCTGTGCCTGCAAATCTAGTTAGGGTGTCAAATGATTTATAATAACAAATTGATTGTCTCATTTAAATTACTTTATTTATATATTTCCACCAAGAACGCACATTCAATTCGTTAATTTTATCAAAAGAAATGTGTGTAGAAAAGAGTGAAGGTCTGTTTTCTCTGCCTTCCCCATTAAAGGACAACATATTATAGATTAAATAAATTTACACTTGTTATACAAAAGTGTCAATATAGCCGGCCGAACTTGTTGCCAGATACAATTTTCTCCATCGATCGGTCCTGTACAATCTAAAACAGACCAAATCTAGGTAGAAGTTTCCAGTGAAAAACTCTTCCCAGAGCGAAATTCAAATATCGGACCTTTTGATTTGAGGGTTGACAGTTTATCAAGAGAGAAGAGCCAAATTTTCATGGAGTAACAGAGCAACCAGAGAGCCAATTATATGTGTCATTTCCGTATGTAGAGGCTAATGAAATATCCGGGCAAAGAACCGCATGGGGCTTGCGAGCCTCTCCTGCCAACCTTTGCACCAGGCTATAGACGAATATGCTTTGAAAATGAATTCCAAAGAATGTTTTATACCTAAAAACCTTTGTCATTGTTTTTTATTTGTTTGAGAATAATTGCATTTCTTCCAGACAATGCTCAGAGTTTTATCGCAACATGATAAGAATACAGAAGTGTGTGACGTTCAACCAGGTGAAAGGAATCTTCGGCTTTGGTGATTCGGATATAATTGGGAAAATCACCTTTCCTTCAGTGCAGGCGGCACCAGCCTTTTCAACTAGTTTTCCCCATATTTTCAAAGATAAAAAGGTACTAAATTCTCTATTTCAATGCCTTCGTATTTGACGTTGCCTATTTCCCGTCTCTCATTCTATAATTTATTTTACAGATTCCTGTTCTAATCCCGTGTGGAATAGATCAGGATCCATATTTCCGGATGACAAGGGACGTGTCGGCTAGGTTAAAGTTCCCCAAACCAGCCTTACTGCATTCAACATTCTTACCCTCCCTTCAGGGTGCTCAGACGAAGATGTCAGCAAGTGACGTGAATACTTCAATATTTATCAACGATACTGCTAAACAAATAAAAAATAAGGTAATTTGATAAATAAATTTTTAATTTGTAATGCAGGTATAATCCAGTTTTATCATAATACTAGCTCACTCAGCAACATTTTTATGCCAAATATCAAATATCTGAATTGTTTTATTTTTTCGGCTTTACTTATTAGTATAGATTTGTGGTCAATAAAACATTATATACACTGCATTGAAAAACATTTCAATTATAATGAAGAAACACTTGTTTTATTCTTAATAATACTTTTTTTTCTTTCACAGAAAGCTACTTAGCTTGTGTCGTGAAAGAGGAAGATGGTCGGCACCTGGGATCGAATCCACGACCTCCGCACAAAACAGTCCGAAAGCCGGCGTCGTAACTGCTAGTCTACCAACCACTTCGTTGTTGTTATCCTATATTATTGAGTTCGTTCATAGCTCAGTATGTTAGTGAAATATTTCACTTTCTTATATAATTCGGAAGTTGTGGGTTCGATTCCAGATGCCGACCATCTTCCTCTTTCATGACACAAGCTTTAAGTAGCTTACTTTGAAAGAGTCAAATAGTGTATTTGTGTTCACTGTGAATTTGCACAGATTCATTTATAGAATAAAAATTTATGTGTTGGTATTCTTTGCTATGATTTCAGATTAATAAGTATGCCTTCTCTGGTGGACAAGCGACTGTTGAAGAACATAGAGAGAAAGGAGGCAACCCTGATGTAGATATCTCATTCCAATATTTGTCTTACTTTTTGGAGGACGATGATAAATTAGCCGAAGTAAGTATTAATTAATAAATTCCTTTTTTTTTACTTTTCGCTCAATAAACAATAAATTTGATGAAATCAAGGAAATAATCAGTGATCATAATCTTAATGTTTTAACTCTTTCGGAAACATGGCACGAAAACAGCACTGCAACCATTATCAAGAAGTTTAAGGAGAGTGGATACAATGTAATAGAAAAAGCCCGCGATATCAAAGAGCCTATCTCTAGGATAAATTTTGTAAACCATGGAGGGGTAGCCATCATCATAAAGGAAGACTACTTACTACAACAAATTGCCCCAAGAACTTTTAGCACTTTTGAAATTATAGGTATTAAGATAAAAAACAGTAATTCAGAACTTATTATTTTTTCAATGTACCGTCCTGGATCTGATCCACTTACTCTTCAGTTTTTCGATGACTTTTCCCATCTTTTTCAACAAATATCAATGTACACCTGCCCAATCATACTCACTGGAGACATTAACGTAAGGCTAGATAAGAAAACGGATCACAACACAAAAAAATTCATGAAAGTTTTGAAGGACTTCGGCTTTCAACAAATTATAGATCAACCTACGCATAGAGAAGGAGGAACGCTAGACGTAGTGATTCTAAGAGAGGACATAACTCCAATCTCCTCTGGAGTGACGGACATCGGGCTATCGGACCACTCACTGCTACACACTACGCTGGACTTCACCCCTCCCCCGCTTATTTATAAAGAAGTAATAAATAGGAACTGGAAAGAGTTTAACGTCGATGTTTTTAGGCGAAAACTAAGCGAGTCTCTTCTTAATAACCCGGATTTTCTACTCACACGAGACATCGATCTGGTTAGTCAGGAATATGACAACACGCTTAGATCTCTATTAGACACCATGGCTCCGATGAGGAAAAAACGACTAAGACAGAGGAAATCAGACGCTCTCATCTGGTTTGACGATGATTGTCGAAGAACTAAAAGGGAGATGAGGAGATTGGAAAGGTTCTTTAGAAAGACCAAAGATGCTGGGCATCGCCATCAGTGGATTGAGCACCAGAAAATGTATAGACTTCTAATTAGCACTAAGAAGGCGTCTTATTGGAACTCCAAGTTGGATTCCAATAAGAATAGTCCAAAACAGCTGTGGCAAGATATGCGTAGGATCTGCGGCGATTCAAACAAGGCACTTCCATCAACTCTGGAGGCTGAAAATCTCTCTACTCAGTTTCAAGAAAAGGTACAAAAGATAAGGGCTGGCGCTTCACTCGATGATCATAGTTTACCAATTACAAGCATCTCCTTCAACCGTCCCTGCCACAATGCGATATTTAAACAATTTTCTCCAGTTCCTGCAGATTTTCTGAAAAAAACTATTTTGTGTCAACCCAATAAGCAGTGTGCATTAGACCCCATACCAACATGGTTGCTGAAAGAGTCCATAAATGAATTGTTGAACTGTATTTTACACATAGTTAATTTATCAATAGAATTAAGTGTCGTTCCTAAATTGTTTAAAACTTCTATAGTTACCCCTATATTGAAAAAGGACAACCTGGATCCCGATATTGCAGAAAACTATCGACCTATCTCGAATATTCCTCTATTGTCTAAAGTCTTAGAGAAAGTAATATGCGCGCAGCTGAATAACTTCTTGGATTCTAACAAGTTACTTGCCATCAATCAATCAGCTTATAGAAAGAACCACTCCACAGAAACTGTCGCAGTAAGATTTCTGTCTGACTTACTAACACAGTCCGAATCAGGTAAGATCACACTTGTTTCATTTTTAGACTTGAGCGCTGCCTTTGATACTGTTGATCACTCAATCCTCTTCTCAAAACTCCAGTCAGAATTCGGTATGCAAGATAAGTCTATCCTATGGTTTAAGTCCTACCTTACAGATCGTAACTATAAGGTATGTTTTAATGGAAATTCTACGGGCCACATTACCTCTCTGTACGGAGTACCCCAAGGATCAGTCCTCGGGCCAACTCTGTTTAATCTGTATACCAATGGATTAGAAGATCTTGTACAACATCTTGGATTTAAGACACATGCATACGCGGATGATCGCATCATCTACAAGTCATGTCAACCAGAAGATAAGTCTGAATTAATATCTAGCATCTCCGCTTGCATTGAACAAATATCTACTTGGATGTTCATGAACAAACTTAAATTAAATCCAACTAAGACAGAATTTCTCTGGTTGGCTTCTCTCTTTTTTTTTTTTTTTTTTTTTTTACCCATCACGCCGTGTCCCGTAAGGGGTAGGCAGAGAGAACGGACCTCCACTCTTTTCTATCCAAGCATACTTCTTTCGCTTCTTCCACCGACATACCATTTCTCATACAGCTTCTCCTATTTCTCTTACTTCTTACCTGGCCTTCCTTGATGACGGAATCGATGTGTTCGATCCACGTCATTCTCGGTCGCCCACGCTTTCTTACACCATTCCTTTCAGCCTTATGAATTTTCTTTGTCATTCTGTTTGCATCCATTCTTTCCACATGCCCAAACCATCTCAACTTATTAACTTTCATCTTTGTCACAACACTTACTTCCATACCACATTCTTTCCTAATATTTTCATTCCTTTCCATATCCCATAAAGTTTTTCCACATATTCTTCGTAGAGATTTCATCTCTACTGCATTTATACTACATTCTTCTTTTTTCGTCCATGTCCACGTTTCACAACCATACATCATCGATGGTAGCAGGATTGCGTTATGCACTAGTTTCTTTGCTTGTAGTGAGACGTTGTTGTTTCTCATTATAGGTCTTAATGCACCGCCCACCCTGCGACCAGCAACTTTCCTACGTTCGATTTCTTTTTCACACTTTCCATCCCGACTAAACATGCTTCCTAAATACACATACTCATTCACTTGCTCAAGACATTCATTTTCTACGGTTACTTTGCAATTCGTTCTTGCTTCATCCCTTTCAAATACCAACACCTTTGTTTTGCTTACATTCATTTTTAGACCATTTTTTGCACAATTTTCAAACACACTTGACACAAGTTCTTGCAAATCATTTTCACACTCAGCCATAAGTACTAAATCATCTGCATACATAAGCGCACATACCTTTATACCATTCAATTCAACCCCTATATTTATATCTTTTAACCCACTGACGCAAAAATCAAAGAACAAATTGAACAACCAGGGTGACATGACGCACCCTTGCTTCACACCTTTCGTAAGATAGAACTCCGGTGAAAGGTGACTGTTCACCTTCACACACGCAGTACTTTCCGAATATAGCGAAGCAATGGCACGAATCAACCGGTTATTCACTCCATACATTGATAGAACTTCCCATAATTTACCCCTGTCTACCCTATCATATGCCTTTTCCAAATCTACGAATGCACAGAAAAGCTTCTGATGTTTACTCAAAAGCTTCTCCGTAATCATCCGCAGAGCGTAGATCTGATCGGCACACCCCCTCCCATTCATAAAAGCCCCTTGTGCATCCCAAACTTTATTTTCAGTTATTGTTCTAACCCTTTCTACTAAAATTCTACTGTATAATTTACCCACGTTGCTCAACAAGCTGATTGCACGATAGTTGCCACAGTCCAACCGGGAGCCCTTCCCCTTGTACAGAGGGCAGATAATGGCTTTCCTCCAGTCACCTGGGGTACGGCCTTCCGTCCAGCACAAGTTGAAAAGCTCCAGGCACCACTGCAGCGTCACTCGGCCGCCATACCTGATAAGCTCCGTTGCTACCCTATCGCAACCTGACGCTTTCCCATTTTTTGCTTTTTTAAGCGCATTCATAAGTTCATTCATACTGATTTGCTGACTCTCATCACCCTGTCCATTTATACTTACTTGGCACAAACTGCCGCATCCATCCTTGGTTTCAAACAACTCTTCAAAATACTCTTTCCATCTCAGACCTATATCCTTTTCCTGTGTCAGCATACATCCATTTTTATCTTTCAAACAATTCACTTTCTCATCCTTCCCAGACCTTTTCCTTTTCACTTCCTTCCAAAAAAGCTTTAAATTGCCATTCACATTCGCACTTAATTTTTTACATTCATTATCCTCTAATTTTTTCTTTTTCAAGCACACAAGTTTCTTAACTGCATTCTTCTCTTTCTTATAAATATCATACATAACTGTTTTGTCGGAGTCATTCTTCGCACAAACTACATTCTTCCACGCATTCTGTTTTTTATCCACAGCCGTTTTCACTTCTTTGTCCCACCATGCATCACCTTTTTTCCTACCCGTTTTAGATTCCCCGCATACTTTAATCGCACTATTTACTAAAGATTGTTTTATGATTTCCCATTGTTCCTCTAAGCTATAATTGATTGATTCTAAGTTGTTCAACGTGCTTTCAATTAATCTTACATATTCATCCTTACAATTATCCTCATTTAACTTTTCGATTCGTATCCTTTTGGAGCTTCCCACTTCTCTCGGTCTCGATCGCCAACCACGGAACAGATCAATTCTTGCAACTACAAGGAAATGGTCCGTCCCTAGTTCAGCACCTCGAAAAACCCGAGTATCCGTGGTCAAACCCCTCAGTCTAGAATCCACGCACACTAAATCAATCATACTTTTTTCATCCTTTCTTTGCCACGTGTATCTGTGGATCTTTTTGTGTGCAAAAAAGGTGTTTGCAACAAAGAGATCCATTTCTAAACATAAATCCAGTATCCTATTTCCATTGTCGTTAACCCGTTCATCCCCATATGCACCCAGAACCCTTTCATAACCCTGTCTTCTAACACCAACCCACCCATTTAAATCACCCGCTAAAATTAATCTTTCGTTATCCCCTCGGTTTTCTGCAATATCACTAACGTTTTCCCAAAAGTCATCCTTTTCGGCATCAGAGACGCCATCACAAGGAGCATATCCTATTACTAAGAAAATCCTCGTAATGCCAATTCTGAAACGGATCCAAATAAGCCTAGGACTAACAAATTTAAAATCTTTCATACATTCACTCATTCTTTTTGATAAAATAGCCCCCACACCTTGTTTCGCATGCTCCGACTCAGGCACACCAGACCACATAACATTCAACCCATTTTTATCAATCATACCACAGCCTTTCTTCTTTGTTTCATTCAGACATACAATATCCAGACCTTTATCATTCATAATATCAATAACTTCATTAATTTTAGCATCCATGCATCCCCTGATATTCCACACACCAAACCTACACTCGTCCGCTCTCCTCTTTGCGCCTCCCCTATTTGACACGACATGATGGGTGGCGAGCCTCACCGATGGTGGGATTGTCAAATCGGGGTTTACTTAGAGACTAATTACAAACTAAAAACATTCGTCATACCTTAAACTTAAAACTAACTATAACTACAATTGGCAACTAACCTGCTCAGGAGGTCAAGGTCAGGCATGTCAGGATAAAAGTGGCCCTGCGGGCCGGCACGATGCGATGTATGTTGGCTTCTCCTCGCAGACAAAATCTAATCGACAATAATCCCATTCAAATCCAAAATGTGAATATCACTCCCTCTTCTTGTGTGAAATTCCTTGGAATCCACATTGATAGTGCCCTTTCAATGGAGACTCACATATCTTCAATGGTTCGTTCGAGCTATTACTATCTTAGACAACTCAAGCCTGTTCGAAGCTGTCTAACAATGAAAGCTGCCCAAACGCTAATCAATGCCTTAATAGTCTCTCGTGTAGACTATTGCAACGCCATTCTTACCAACCTTCCCCAGTGTCAATTGCGCAGAGTTCAGCTGATTTTCAACACTGCTGCCCGTTTTATCTATCAAGTTGACCGCTCCTCTCATATATCCCCAGTACTTCGTGACCTTCACTGGCTTAAGGTTCCAGAACGAGTCCAATTCAAAGCATGTCTACTTGTTTTCAAAGCTTTACATAATATGACGCCGGAATATTTATCAGAATTATGCATCCCCTCTATACTCTGTAGTAGACAAAATACACTCAGATCTCAAATGCAATCTGCCAACAAATTGGTTGAAATTAATACTTCCAATAAGCCGAAATACTTAGACAGATCGTTCACTATTTTTGGTCCAAAGTTCTGGAACAATCTCCCGGTAGACCTCAGAAGTGCAAGAACTTTAGAAGATTTCAAGAAGCTCTTAAAAACCCATTTATTTCAAATATCATTTCCAGATTGTCCTTGAACAAAACGTATTTTGCTTTCCATGTACTAACATAATTTAACACTAAGTTTTATTAGTTACTTTTGGTCCTTTAATTTTAATTCCTCTATATTATTTCAATAAACCTATGCAACTGTTAGCTGTTTATAATAGTCTTATTTCTGTGTCATTTTTATTTTATGTTTGTATATTTATTTAGCTGTTTGTTTGTTTATTGTAAGTTTATTTTATGTATTTACCTGCGCCCTTGAGGTGGCCATCGTGTCACAAAACGGCGCATTAGAAAAATCATCCTTGTATTATTATTATTATTATTATTTTCTGATGTTGAAAATTATCATGATTGCGAGTTTAGGACATTTTGAACATTACCCTGTAATACATTGTTAGCATAAAGTGATCGCACTAAGCCAACCTTTGAAACAACAGTAGAAGTCGGCTCATAAGCCTGTAGTGTTTTGTTCATACCGTCTAAAAATCAAACATCACTAAAATTTACTGGATACCTACATTTGGAGGGAATGTCCGAGGGTTTGATTGGCAGAGGACGCCCGCATCAAGGATATATGCAACAGATATTTTTTTTTTTATAAAACTGAATCTATGCTCACTCAAATTTAAGCTACATAAAGCTTGTGTCGTGAAAGGGAAGATGGTCGGTACCCGAGAGGAATGGAGAAAGAGATGTTTGCATTTGCTGCAAACCAATCTATAATAATATAACACTTTTCTATACAAAGGTGTCAATATTTTCCAGTCAACCGGTCCCGTCCAATCTGAGACAGGCCAACCCAAGTAGAAATTTCAAATGAAAAAACACTTAGAAAAACTCTGACCCGACCGGGAATCGAACCCGGGACCTCGGATCTGAAGTCCACGCTAGTACAACTAGGCTACCGTGGTCGGTATCTACAGGATTGAAACCGCAGAAGAAGATTAACATCCATTTTTTCAATATGCCCAAATCATCCCAACTTCTTTACTTCCATCTTTGTTGCAACACTAACATCCTTACCACATTCCTTCCTAATATTCACCTTCCTTTCCATGTGTTACAGAGTCTTTCCACATAATATATTTCATATTTTTTATTATCTAAATACAATAATTATTTTTATTTTATTCCAGATCAGAGCTAAATATATTTCAGGTGAATTATTGACGGGGGAATTGAAGAAGTTAGCCATAGATTGTATCACTCCCATACTGCTGGACTACCAGGCGAAAAGGGCCAAAGTGACTGACGATGATTTAAAACAATTTATGACAGTTAGGAAATTAAAATATGATTATTGAATTGGGGATGTAATATATAATAACCGAGTGATATACTTACAGAAGTGTTGTGCAATTAGTTATTTATTTAAAAATAAAAGTAAATAATATTGTGCCTTAAGACACAATGGGTCAAAGTTATTTCTTTTAGGGGGCGTCCATTAATCACGTGATGTTTTTTTGCAATTTTTTAGACCCCCCCTCCCCCCTGGTGACATTTGGTGATGTTTCAGGATACCCCCCCCCCCTCCCCCGAAAATCACGTGTACTTTTTTAGTACAAAGAATTACGAAACTTATGATTTTATTTTTCGACAATTTTTAAAATTTCTGAAAATTCAACTGTTTTTTATCAAATTCATCAGAAAAATAAATGCACGTGATTTTCTCACTAGACCCCCCCTCCCCCTACGTGATCTTTCGTGATTTTTTTCCAGACCCCCCCTCCCCCTTTTGGGCTCACGTGATTAATGGACGCCCCCTTAGAGAGATTTTTTTTCTTATTCATACAATTATTCCCAACACCACCTATATAAGAAGGCCTTAGTGCTGGCGGCCATTTTTCCTCTAACATCACACCCGACCCGTGCTATATGATAGATATCATAGAGTACAGGTAAGTACATACATATATAAGGCACATGCAAACTGGGCCTTACAATGTGACAGCGGCTCTCAGCGGCTAAGGCTTTCTTATATAGGAGGTGTTGATTATGCCATCAAATCTAACAAAACTATGATCAAATATTTTTTAACATAGTTTTTGTATTTTGTTGTTCTTCACCCAAGTATTTTATTTCATTTTTTATTGCAAATGGCGTGTTTGTAGATATTTTTTCTTATTGTCTTCCGTTGGTAAGTTGGATTTACTTTCTATAAAATTAACGGATTGAATGTGTATTCTTGTTTAAATTATTTAAATAAAGTAATTTAAATGAAACAATTAATTTGGTATTCCACAAATCAATTAATACCCAGACTAGTTTCGCAGGCACAGGTCCTGCATGGTCACCAGTGAGTAGGTTTCGTTGTTCCATAAAAACACCAGAATCTTCTTATCCAGATTCAATATTGCAGATAGATTTGCCTTCTTTTTTCTGCAGTTCTCTTCAGCTTCACATCCTCGCACACCTGATCTAGGTGTTAACCAAAGAGGGTGCCTCTGTGGTTTGCACCTTCAACCATTTTCTCTAATAAGTCTTGTATCAGATGTTGCCAGTCCTCTTGTAAAATGATTTTAGGTTGCCTCTCTTCTATGCTGAGAACCTCGGCATTTGTGATGTGGTACCCGCAGGAAACTCTTAGCATTCTTCTTTAACATCAAATTGGAATCAATTCAGGCAAAGACTTATGTTCTCTGTCTGTAGAATCATAAAAATATATTTGACATCTCACTATTTTTCTATTGCTTTGACTTCATTAATAATTGTCATTGATCTATTACAACTAATTTAAACAACTGGTGATACAGATTTATCACACTTTATTTTACTTCATTAGAACACTATACGTGTGTAAAGTGTGACGTCATTTTCCAATCCTCCATACATTTTGTATGGAATCAGTTCCACAAAAAAAAAGTTTTTCATAGAGAGACCAAAAAAATAGGATTAATGCTAATCATTGTAATGGAAACAAACAGGGACAAAAAACATCTTAGAAACGTCGTTTGCGGTTAAAAAATATTAAACCGAATTTCATTTGTATGGGATTTGAAATGTCAGATAGCTTCGTGGAGCGCAGTGCTAGAGGTCTCTAAACATCGACTTTACACCCATATAGATAATTTTTTATTAGATTTTGGGGAGAAAACTACAGTATAATTAAAAAAATAAGCTTATAAAACAGAAGCGTTCAATTTATTTGGATATCTCTAGAATGGATCTCTTTTGTATTATATATTTTGGTTTAAAAACTTTATTGTATCATTTTTTTCTTATTTTTAAAGATGGCAACAATTTGTCAGGTCCATAGACTAAATTATCCTATAAGCAACGGGTCAAATCTATATTGAATACTATAAAGTAACGAAATTCTCAGTAGATAGGAAACAATTAATTTGTTCTATAAAATATTCTACAAAATATTTTTCACTAAAAATAATGGTCGACTATCTATGATTTGAATTACATTTTGATTCTTTCTATTGCCACAGCCACACCTGCGTTGTGTCTATTGCCAGTAATTAGTAAAATTTTACCTGCCAAAACACCTAACCTCAAATCTGAAGGAGTTCTAAAAACTCCGTTGTTGTCTCGTTAAATCATTCCATGAAAATAAATAATTTTAAAAGAAAACAAAATAAATGCAACAATTCTTGTCCTGCAGGTATTGGCCTGGCACAATAATTTGACAATGTTACCATAACTTATTTTTATTCTGTCAATTTTCTATATGGTATGGATTGTACGAAGAAAAAACTCACTATTGACACTCTAAAACACCACAATTATTTTGTACTTGTAGCTTATAAGAACACTTGAATACTTAATTTTTATTTTTAAGTAAATTATTTATTTGTCGAAAACTTATTATCGAATCGAAGATTAATGTTTAGGATAATAAATTATTTATTGCATAATGTTTAGGACTAAAAAACTGTCAAATGGCGTACATGCGTAGTGCATGTCGAAACCTTTAGACAGTAAAATATCTCTTTTACAAGACACATTTGTTGTGAACCTTAAGCTAATGAAATGTCACCACCATCCAAAGAGTTCTATATATATAGAGTGGCTTACTTGCCTTGTATTTTATCAGTCCTCCATTTGGTCAATTAACCAAATGTGTTTTTTATGAATTCAGTCTGTCACAGACGTTGCTAGGTAACGCATCGTGTTCACTTCATAATAATAATATTGCTTAGTAACATTTTGTTACTCTAGTAAACAAATATCTACTGAAATATAAACCATGCACTAAGTAAAAAGGTTGAATTCCATTACATTTGCAGTATAAGTTATTTATATGGAAAATAAAAATTTTCTAAGTCATCGTTATGAATGTTTTCGGCGCATTATTTAAAGACAATTGGAACATCACCCGCACACTTCCCGTCCCTCCCACCAAACTGGACACAAATTTAAAGTGAATTTTTTTCCTATTAGCCACTCTATATAATATAGAACTCTTTGCCACCATCATTAGTCTATGGGACATTTTGTTCTATGAGTTCGATATTTTTTACTTACTTTTGAATTACAATTTTAGGTTAATCCAAGAATAATGTGAGCTTAAAATTTGGTATTTTTTGTTCACTACTTTGAGAAAACTAGGGAGTTAACTGCATTGCTTTTGCTACAACACACATATAAATAACCTATGGTTTGAGGTTATGCTGTATGAAGTACTCGAGCTAAACCACGGCGCAATACGTTCGCAATAGAATGAGTCGCCGGTAATCTAGAAAAAAAAAAAAAGTACCCGAGCTTTTTTATAATATGCTTTTTTTGATAAACATTTATTGGATCAATATTTTTAGAAAAAAATTAATGTCGGCCATATTGTCTTTAAATTTGAAAATAAATCTTACATCATTCTTGAATTTTACGCAATTTTAATTTTCAAAATTCTCTCTAGTAATGATTATTTCTGTTGTGAGCTTTTATTTATATGTAAAAATTCAACTGACATGAATATGTTGCAGTGATCAAACATATTTTTATTTAAATTATCATATTTTAAATTGATTTTTAAATTATGAATTATAAATCACATAAGCAATGAGAAAATCTCGTCAAATTTCCGCTATCTGAAGTATTATGTAGATGTTACCGATGGCTTGAAGTTTTTTCACTTGTAAGTTCCTATGCTTTCACATTATTACCTACATGTTGTTCAAAATATGAATATTGAATGTACAAAATTGCTTGAAAATAAAATATGAAACAAACAAAAGTTTTCTTTTTAAATTTCTACCAATTTCATGACCTCTTTGTGTTGAAAGTAAAAGGACTGAATTATAACCATCATTTGATCCTCGCCTTTCCCAAAATTATTTGCCATACCCTGGTCCATGACTAAATATTGGCTTAGGTCATGTGCTAGGAATCAAATACATACCTATAGAAGAAGCCAATGATAACAATATTCACTATAATGACATAATTTACTCAAAATATATATTATTTTCATAAACACTGCGCAAGATCGAGCGCAATGGAGATCTCTTGTTACCTCCCTATGTCATTAAGTAGGGCATAAAGGAAGTTTGGATTGTATTTTTTTAGCTCACCTGAAGCGAAAACAAATACACTTTTAACATTTTTCACATTAAGTAAAGGCTCATGAAAGAGACAGATGATCAGCACCGAGGATTGAACGCATGAATTGCTAGGCTACCAAACACTTAAAATTATCTGTTTCCACGTTTTGCCAAACTTTGAAATAACAGTGAAATCTTGTACTTAATTTTTTCTGAGTCAATTTGTTTCAAAACACGCAGTTTTTCTGTGCCTTGACTTTGGTCAATCTTTATTGTAAACTTTATAATTATTTGCTATTAACTCTCTACCCAATTCATTTATACTAATTATATTAGTACATCCAATCCAAACTCCCTTAAGACCCCACTTAGGGGCATAGGGAGGCAACAAGAGCTCTCCATTGCGCTCGATCTTGCGCAACGTTAATGACCTCCTCCCACACCATGTCCAGATTCCTCAGCTCTGCTTCGAAGGATCGGAACACAGTATGAGAGGGTCTTCCTCGTCCCCGGGACCCTGATGGGAGGACGAACAGCGCTCTCCTCGGCCAACTGTCATTCGGCATCCTTAACACATGTCCCAGCCAACTCCATCTCCTCCACATAATAGTAGACGTGATGGGCTCACGCTGGGTGCGCCGGCGTATAGCGTCGTTCGTGATGCGGTGGTACCATCTTATACCCAAAATTCTCCTGAGGCACTTCGTTTCGAATGCAGATACTCTTTGTGCCTGGGCCAAAGTCAGGTGCCAGGACTCACACTCATACAGGAGTCGGGCAACACACACGCATCAAACAGTTTACATTTCGTCTCGACACTAATTAGTACATATAATTAGTATAATTAAATGAAAATTATATTGGGGCCCTTGAGGTGAAGATATTTCACTAAACGGCGCCATAAAAGTTGTCCAAGTATTATTATTATTATGTGCAAAAACTGTTGTGAAGCGGACATTCAATTTTTTGTTTGAATTTCCGGAAAATAGTCTATGCTAACGATAACCAAATAGGAAATGTAGCTAAACAATAATCTAATACTAGTGGTCGGCCGGTGCTCGAAATTCGACCATAATCAATTTCAATAAGATTGAACATTTGTTGAGGTTCCATTGTCAAAGACTGAGCGAGCGCTATTTTACAATTTTCTTTCCAAAGCAATGATATGGATACCTACGTCAAATAAATTTGAAATGTCGATAGCTATGTAGAAAGTTTTTTCTATTATTATTAAAAAGACAAACAATATTAATATAATCTCAATTTGACCACAGAAAATTATACTTTTGAAAAAAGATGTTCCACCTTGATTTGAATATACCGCCTTCAAAAAGCTTTCTGCGCCCATTATGAGGCGCTTTTCATTTTACATTTTGTTTCTATGAAGCCATGAAGTTGATGATCTTTAAGTAGTTTGTAATATTGTTTTTTTATTGATTTAATGTATTCTCTATGCATAATTTTTAAAAAAATATTAGTATTCGCCACAACACCACCTATATAAGAAGGCCTTAGCGCTACGTCACAGCGTGAGGCCCAGCATTCACTCTTCTATATCTGTAGGTATGTACTTACCTGTACGCTATGATATCTGTCTACACGCAGGCGGCCGTGACGCGAGAGGCCAAAAATGGCCGCCAGAACTAAGGCCTAGGTGGTGTTGATTCGCCACATATAAATTATAAGTGTGCGAAATTTCGTACTCCTCCGTTCGCGCAATTTTCGTAAAAATGGTCACAAAGGTTTTCCTTCACGTATTAATATATAGATTATATGCTCTAGTATTATCAGCTATGGCTGGTAATTGGGCTATTTTGCTATCGAAATGCTTATATTGTAATAATTATTAAGCAATGAACTTGTTGATAGAAAATTTCAAACAATTTGAAGATATAAAAGAAAGTCGGGTTAGTTGGAACACTTATAACTCGAGATCGGCTGAACAGAGATTATTTTTATAATTTTTGGTTTATTGGATTCTTTTCCGCTCCGCATAACAGAATAACTAATAAAAAATCGAAAAATTGATGGCAAATAATATAAAATATTTATTTATTTATTTATCAGATCAACGGCCAAAGCCTTCTACAGAAATATTTATAAACATTGTTAACAATTATTAGTATCGGGTTCACATTAAAAACTATTATTAACATTAACATCCATCCTCCAAATAATAACAATAAATATAATATTAAAGTTAGTATGTATGGAAAGAATTATGATAAAACTGTGAAAAATTCTATAGAATAAATTTTTATTTTTTATGACAACAATTTATTGACATTAAAAATATTGGCACATGTATTTTTTTCAAGCTTTTTTTCTAATTTGTTACATTGAAGCGCATTTTTTTTATAAATTCAAACGCGAAAAGTGAATAAATCTAAATTTGAAATCAAATTGTCGTTTGACACAAACTGTCAGTGGTGCGATTGACAAAATTCGGTAAAAGATATTTGGTTTAAAACAGATGCATCGGTTGGAATGGCATTGTTTAAAAGTAATAATTATCATTCTTTTAAATTCGAATTCAATATTCATAGTTAGATCTGTCGGGAAAGCTAGTTAATTTTGTTACCATCCGTCAATTTTATGTCTCAGGGTCTTAAAAGAGAACTTACATGAAAAATCATCCAATTCCTGCCCTAACCGCACCACCTTGTCTCAACCTCCATTTTGAAAATCACCCCATTTTAGAGAATAATAATTTACAACCTTTATTGAATAATAAAAAATAATATAAATTAAATAAGTAGTACAAAAAAAACTGTAAGTAAATATACCTATTGCCTGGTCATTATGATGAACGCATACGCGCTCGCAGAGAGGGGAGGGGGGTGTGTCAATTTTTGTTATTAACACACAAGAATATAATAATATCCGCAAAAATAACTGGTGGTTTATAAACTTCTTGTATTCAATATTTTAGTTGTTACATTGATAAGTCAAAATGGGATATAAAAAAATAAAATACCTACAAAAGGATCACAAGAAATTATTATTCATTGTTGATTCAAGTTTGATTTGCTTTGTGACAAAGATGACATCTGAGGGCAGACTCTTTTTGTCTATGGAAAAAAAATCATCTTACCTAAGCAAACTATACCTAACCTTTTTTTATCCAGCCAAAGGGCTTGTATTAAAAGGTCTCAACGTTTTAATAATAGAACAAATAAGTGTCACTTTTGTGTTCCTATTATTTTCGTATGACTTCTTGGTCTTCTCTCTCACGTGGAACGTGTCACCAAGTTCTATAGACAGGGAAAAGTTAAAACCATAGAGATGTGAAGAAAATTATTATTGTTAGCTGATATCCTAGCATGTAGGTACTTGCCTACATGAAAGGTATAAATAAAATTTAAATTATGTTTGTTTTTAAATGAATAGGTACATTTTGTAATGTGTAACACAGGTAGGAACTCGCTTAATATAAAACATCTTCAAATCCTTACATAATTTTTTGTTGACATCTGTCGGTGTATAGGCGAATACTGTTATGTTGGCTGATGAAAGAAAAATCGAAAATAAATAAATAAATAATACATAAATCGATATATTTTTTAAAACGAGTATTCAGTCATATTTTTATCCATACTGACCGTTGATTGATTTACGATATACACTTTTCTGATAAGATTCTTGTACGAAACTTTTATGAAACGCGTTGAAATCTATTAGTTACCTATACATTTTCTTCTATGGCGCTATAGCGCATAATATAATAATATAAATTCTTATAAGAATTGCTTCGAACAATAATTATTATTGTCAATAGAACAAAAAAAAAAGTTTTTCGTCAATGGTTGACGTATTTTTATCACGAAATGACATAGATAATGCAATGAATCAAAAAAATAATATAACAGGTATTAATAATTTCTATTCAATGACAAGGAATTCTCAACACTTGTGTACACAAAACAAAATAAATAGTAACAATGATCCAAAGAAAAACTCTTTGAGAAGCGTTTCGAATCGATTCAGTTCGGGACAAACTATTCTTGAGGTCACAACACCTGTTAATTCGGTTATGAGCAAGGGATGGAGAGAGCACCATCCTACGAGCAATTGTATATCGAGGAAAACGTACCTCTTGTTCCTGTAAGCGTCACCAACTTTCCGCGAAGAGTTTCGGAGAGTGAATCTAGCAGTCATGACAATAACGATAAAGTGATTTTGGAAATCGGCGGTCCAGATTCGAGAACTAATGCGGAAAGGACAGAAGAAGGTGGAATAAATCCAACATTTTATCATAAGAAGTACGACAGGACATCGCCTCATCAGAGGATAGGTTATTCGAAATGTGATTCGAATTTCCACATCATCCAACCGGAACCGTCGAAAGATCGCGTGTATTGTGTGACCAATAATAATAATAATGAAGAAGACCATCTTTTAGATGTCAACAGTTCCGAAAGTTTTCATTCCAGTTATGACTTTTCGAGGCGCAGGCATCAGTATAATGTTTTGAGTGGCGGAGAATGTCTGCAGACTTGCTCTACCCCCGTAGACTTTTATAATAGGAATCAAAGATTTGGTGGCTTAGCGGAATCTCAAGATTTAGCGCATGGCAGTGGAGTGAACTTGATGGAAAGTGGCAAATTGGTGCTGCTTCATTCGGGAGAGCAGCACTCTATGAGGGGTGAGAATGTTTCTTGGAGAGATAGAGCCTTGCAGTTGGAAAGGGGTAAGTTTAATTTTGGATACTTAGTTATTTTTTTCTATCTTATAAACTTATAACTTGTACCAAAAGATGTCTCTTTAAAGTGTATTCCTCTGATTAGGTATTCATAGATGTCGCTGGTTTATAAAAAATACAAATTA
This sequence comes from Mystacides longicornis, assembly GCA_963576905.1. NCBI lineage: Eukaryota > Metazoa > Arthropoda > Insecta > Trichoptera > Leptoceridae > Mystacides > Mystacides longicornis. Next base: position 4,118,550 of record OY756439.1, on the reverse strand, counting down.
CTTCATGCAATAATAAAATTATCTATACATATATTATTAATTCGTGAAGGAAAAATTTTGTGACCATTTTAACGACAACTGCGCTGAGGGAGGACTATGAAATTTCGCACTCTTATAGTTTCTATAGAGGAGTGGCGAAAGCTAATATTTTTTTTTAAAATTATGCATAAAAAATAGATTAATTTAATAAAAAAAAAACATTACTAACTATTATCAACTTCATAGAAACAAAAATGTAAAATGAAAAGCGCCTCTTAATGGTTGCAGAAATCTTTTTGAAGGTGGTATATTCAAATGGAAGGTCAAATTGAGAATAGATTTAATATTGTTTGTCTTTAATACGAGTAATAATATAAAAAAACTTTGTACATACATATTATCAACATTTCAAATTTGACGTATCCATGTCACCGTTTTTGAATGAAAATTTTGAAATAGCCCTAGCTCACTCTTTGACAATGAAAAATGTTCAAACTATAGGGTAAGAACACGTAGAAAGCGGCTCATAGATTGTTGTCTATGGTTTCAATGCATTTAAATGGGCATGCCGGAAAGCGGGTTCCTGCTTTTTCTGTGGGTACCTATCCCCATTCAAATGCATAGTAACATTCTTTGCGCTGGTCGGCGCGGGTCGGAATCGGCTTTCTACGTGTTCTTAGCCATAGAGTATAATAATACCTACTACTTAAAAGTTCAAACTTATAATACCTAATTCAAATTAATTATGGTCGAATTTCGAGCACTGGACGACCATACATAATTTCATAAAAATATCAACCATTTCTCGTTGGCGGATCAATTGGTAATGATAATATAGGTACATAAGAACTTACATAAATACGCAGAGCCATGAATATTTTGTTGACATCTAATTAAGTATGTACCTAATTACATCTTTTTATGTAAATTTTTTTTTTTACTTAAGTGCTTGTGTTTTTTTATATTGGGATTGTCCTGATGAATATCACCCATTTACTCAAGACGAATTATCTCGAAAAGTCGAACGCACAAAGGCTATTCTCAGAGCCAACAAAACTTCTTTTCAGATCCATTTTGGTACGCGAGTTCCTAACCAAATCATTTGATTTTTTTTTAGAAATATGAATATGCAGGGGTAGTGACCCCTGACCATAGGTATACATACCTCTCCAGAATTAGAGCAGGTATACACCTATATATACTTACTCTATTTCTGATGGAGACTATGACCAAAAACTTTTACGAATTTGAGAGAATGGGCCCTTAATTTTCAAATATTTGACTAGTTCTAAACTCAAACTTTTTCGTGAATGACCCTGCTGGGCTCACTGAACACAAATACACTTTTGAAATCTTCTTTCACACTTATAAGCAAAGGCTTATGTCGTGAAAGTGTAGGTAAATGGTCGGCACCGGGATTTGAACCCAAGACCCTCAGTAGGTACGCTGTTAGCACGAAAGCCGTCGTGTAAACCGCTGGGCTACAAACTACTTCGAATTAATTTGAGTTTAAAAAATTTGTTCCTAAATAATATAGGTAATACTACTTATCATACATCTTTGCTATTATGCAAATTGTTTTTAATAGCTCCTTTCAAAAGATAGCCAGCCCTGTTTCCATGTTGATAAATCACAGTTTTTGATTAATAGGTTTTTGAAAACATTAAAAGTGTGATAAATCAAATAAAAATTATTGTATTTTTTTTTTCAGAATACAAAAAATCAGCCTGCGACAGAGAAAGAACCCGCATGCGAGATATGAACCGGGCCTTTGACCTTCTTAGATCTAAATTGCCAGTAACAAAACCGTCCAAAAAGAAGTATTCCAAGATAGAATGTTTAAGGTGAGATATGTAGAATAATTTGTGTATTTTATTTATCTATTTATTTTATAAATTTACAGTTAAATCACAAAAAAATTTTTTTACTAATGGTCGCCCAGTGGTTAAAATTCGACCATAATTAAATGTATTTTTATATTAGATACTAGCTTTCCCGACAGCTGTGTCCTGTGAACCCTTTGGTCCTAAGCACAGGCGGCCCGTTCATTGTACACTGCGCCTCCAGAAACAAAAATAAACTAATAAAATAATAACATTAAAATATTAATTCTAAAACGTCCATATTACATTCGTATTTAACGCTGACGGGATCAACGCGAGAATATAATTATATGCGCGCAATTTGGTTGACTTTGTATGAAAATTTTCTATAACGCCCGAAACGGTGGAGTAAGTGAAATGGGCTGCTGTAAGAGTGGCAATTACGTATGCGAGAATGAGAGGGTGCAGGTGCAGAAGACAATAATATTTTGTTGTTAGAATTTTTGCAAAGATGGCGTCGCATGAAATTCGTTCCATACTAACTTTAATATTATATTTTATATTATTTCTTATCCATTTTTCAACTTTTTATTAGTTATTCTGTTATCCGGAGCGGAGAACATCACAGTAGTGTTTGTAATGTTTTTTATGCATAATTAAAAAAAATATATTAATGATCGCCATTTTTTCTCTATATAAACGAAAAAAAAAACGTGTAAGAAAATTCATACTCCTCAGTCTGCGCGATTTTCGTAAAAAGGGTTAAAAAGTTTTTGCTTCACGTATTTATAGATTCTAGCCTAGGTGCTTACTAAATTATGTGGGTATAATTAATCGATACAATGTTTTCAGGATAGCAATATGCTACATCAGACATCTTCAATACCTGCTATCCGCTCCAATTGGACCTCTGACATCCGGAGATTCTCCCTGGCAGGATGGCTTGCTGCACCCCGACACAGCTCTCCACGGCATACAGGGCAGGACGAGAAGATCCACCAGGAGTCGACTCCAAATCCAGGACGCGCCTCCACCAGCATACCATCCAGAATACACGACCACGGCTTACGCGTATCAAATCTGATTGAATCACTCATATTTAAATCTCACTTTTCGAACGATGCTCATCTAGTACAAATACATTCAAAACATTGAAATTTTCTTTTATTTTCGCCAAGTTTCAAATAAGCGCTGCTTTCGATAAGGACCACCATAGAGACAGTATTTCTAGACCGTTAATATAAAGTTGCTTATAAAGACAGTAACTGCAAAATAACTAACATTAGTTCTTTGTACGGGGTTCCACAAGGATCATTATTTGTACCGATAATTATTATCATTTAATGTACGAACGGGGTTCCATAAGGATCTTTATTTGGACCGATACTTTTTAATTAATGTCTTGGCTTTAACACACAGCCTATGTAGATAATAGCATTCAGTCTCGTAGACTTGAATTACCCGACTGCATAAATCAGATATCCAAATGAATGTGTATCTAAATCCTTTTGCAAACTGAAGGCATCCTAGATGTGACAGCTGTTGTCACTACAATAAATGACACTATAACATCAATTATCTTAATTATTATTCACGTTGTCAGCTTTTTCGATTTTTCTTTGACCTAGTTCAATTCATAACTGTATCAGATTTTTTTTTTGTACTTATCTAGTTACAACTACCAAGATATATCAACAGATTTCTGACCTCATATCATATTTTGCAAATGCATCGTTTTCAGTCAAGATTTTGTACCAAACATACTCGTTGCTACCTACATTAGCATTTAAAAAGGGAACATACAATAATGATATGATAATTTACTAGTTATTGATAATGAATAAAATTGTTGCCATAAACGAACTAATTGGTAAATATTTTCGCTTCTCACAGTGCTCGATTACAAAATTATTATTTATTACAATCTATAGTGTTGCTATGCTTGAAAAATTAATGAAGGTACAACATCGTATGAGTACTTACTCATTGAATGTATTTTTAGATAAGCAAAATCATTGAGGTACTCAAATAAAAAAGTTTCATTAAAAAAAAACAAATCCATTCATTAGATCAGATGTTTTCAAACTGTTTATCAAAAGGTGGCAGTGACCCTGAATACCCATACAGAGCATACTTTCTTTTATGGTTGATATCGGACACCATGGAAACAATAACAAGCTAGAACTAATCAATGGGCAATGACAGATTAGTGTCCATATTATCAATGTTAAAAAAAAATCTACTTCCATATCTGGGTCTATGTATGTTCGTTTGGTTTAAATGCTCCTTAATATGATTGGGGCAGAGGAAAAAATACAGTTTTCATTTCTGTTTATTTATTCGGCGATTCAATAAAATAATACGTAGTTAAAAATAATTGAAGATTGAGAACCAATGATTTCTGAAATGCAATCAGATGTTGATTTATTCCGGAAACTTCTAAATTTGTGAGTGGGTTAAATTCTTTATCAATTTCCTACCATTTGCTCCATATTACATATACATACATGCTATTCATTTCCGAAAGCGTCAGGACATCGTTAATTTATTTATTTATTATCTCTTCGTCCTATTAAATGTTACACGTGCTTCGATGGATTTAACTAGCAAAAAACCTTTTTGATGAAACGAATCGAATTAAAAAAATATTTGATTCTCATTAATAATTATTAAATATCTACTTGTTGTATACATGAGATTTTTTTGACATGTTGAACATGTTTTCTTTGGCCCCATGTTACAATATTGTATTCATTTAATTTCCATATGTTTATGTATTTTTGTAACTGTTTTGTTTTGTGTCTCTTGTTTGTGTTTAGTTTATTTTCTTTTGGTGTTTGCATCTTGGCATCACCTATTAATGTATTTTTTTTTAATGTCAAAATTGTTTGTAAAAGCAACCGCTGCTGGTTGCGTAGACAATAAATAAATAAATATCGAGAATTCTCATGATTAGGAGTTTCGGAGACTTAAACATTACCACCTAATGGCGAAAGTTGATGTTAAAGTAAAGTGATTACACTAAGCCGGCCTTCGAAATAACAGAGGAGAAGATGGTCGTAAGCCCGTAGTGGTTTATTCCATTTAAAAATCGAACATCAGTAAAATGGTCACACGAATCTATACATAATTAGAATGATGTGCAGCAACAAAGCCAATAGGCAATAAAGATGAGAAATGAACAAAAATGGATATATTCATATCCTGGCGCCAAATACATGACAGCAGTCGCAGTCTTTAAATTTGGTTGCTCTCTTGTTCTCAATAATTTCCAACTTTTATCTCTATATTTCACTAATTATTATTAAATGTCTACTTGTTATATACATGAGATTTTTTGACATGTTGAACATGTCATGTCCATGATTAGGAGTTTCGGAGACTTGAACATTACCACCTAATGGTGAACGTTGTTAACATAAAGTGATCACACTAAGCCAGCCTTCGAAATAACAGTAGAAGACGGTCCTAAGTCCGTAGTGGTTTGTTCCATTTTAAAATCGAACATAAGTAGTGAATAATTATTGTTAGAGTCATTAGTTCTGTTGTTACATATTCGCGCAGACATTAGAATTTAGATGGTTCGAGGAGGTTAAAGTCGCGTCCGACAGAGATGTATGGAAGTCTAAGAGGGATGCCATTGTTCAAAACTGGACACAAGAAAAAGGCTGAAGTAAGTAAAGAAGTGAGTATTTATAATTTAACGCCGCAAAATTCATAAAGCTTAGCCGACTCTTTAAAAAAAATGGTATACCCACACAGAAACTTTGTCTAGTGGGAATTTTCGAAGGGTTAAATATAATTGATAAGATAATAAAATAATTAAAAAAAAAATATATATATATATAATAAAATATATGTACTTATAAAAGGAAGTCGGGTTAGTGCAAACACTTATAACTTGAGATCTGCTGAACAGTTTTATATGATGCATGGTTTGTTGGATTTTTTCTCATAGATAAATAACTAATAAAACAACGAAAAAGGGATAGAAAATAATACAAAATATAATATTTAAGTTATGTAGTTTGGAACGGATTTACTTACTGACAGTAACGCCATTTGTGAAAAATTCCATAACATCACAATTTCTATTTACCTATTTCAGATTCAAAACATTGTAACTCAGAGGTATTTGATAGAATTTCTTTCAAGCTTTCAGAAATATATTTTTTTTAACATTCAAACATATTTTAAACTTATTTTTGTATAAATTACCAACCGCCCGATAAAAAAATTCAAGGTTTCGTTTCCGGTTTATAATTTAGCTCCTTCACCATTATTCAGGCGTTCGCTAACAAAACGCCATCATTAGGTATAACAGAAATTTGTCTGGTCTTGTCTCTATTCATCTATAGCTCCATTACTTGGACGATTCGTTTTGCCTATGAAAGAAAGATGCATAACTCTATAAGTAATATTTAGATAGATACGTATGTAATATGCGCAAACATGAAAGCAATTAGCTTTTGTATAAACAATACCATCCATTCGATATTCTTTTGTTTCGAATTCACTTGTTTCAAAAGCGTCGCGTCTAAATACATAACACCTAATACAAACGAATACAGTAGTACCCCTTATAACGATAACTTCTTATCAATGCATTTACCACACTGATCAATTAATCACCTTATAATAATATGCAATTCGCATAGCGAGCAAAGATTCTTAAAGTCAACCTCTCTTTAATCAAATCAAAATCAAAACTCTCTTTGAACTCCACTCAGGAGCATAGGGAGGTAACAAGAGCGCTGGATCTTGCGCAATGCTTATGACCTCCTCCCACACCATGTCCAACTCCCTTATCTCTGCTTTGAAGGAACGAAACACGGTATGAGTGGCCTTCCAGCGCTCTCCTCGCCCACATGTAGTTCGGCATCCTCAACACATGTCCCAGCCATGTCCATCTCCTCTCCATAATGGTGGAAGTGATGGGCCTGCGCTGGGTGCGCCGGCGTATAGCGTCGAACTCTCTTAGGGCCAGTCTTATAAACATCCGTTAGTTAAAAGTCAAACCAAATAAACCGAAATATGATCTATTTGCTCGTTTTTCCGTCTCAAAAAAATTCGTTATTCAAATTTCAATATATGATAATTTGTTGGTAAACCATCCATAAACTTACGGATATTTGGTCTCTCGTTTATAAGATCGGCCCTTAACGTATCTATAATTTTTGCATGACGCTTTTGAGAGACTGATTGATAAGGTGAGGAATGAGAATATTAGAAAGGAATGTGGAGTGGATGTTAGTGTAGTGACTAGAATGAAAGTTAATAATGACAAAAAGGATATATAAATCTGAAAGAATGGGTGCACGCAGACAAGGTCGACCTGGAATGACATGGTCCGATCATATCGGTTCAGTCTTAGAGGAGGACCACGTCAGGAGCAAAAGAAATAGGAGAGCATGTATGCGGAATGTTATGCGGTTGGAAGAAGCGAAAGAGGTTCGCATGGATAGGAAAGAATGGAAATCCGTACTCTCTGCCTACCCCCTTCGGGAAACGGCGTGATGGGTAAAAAAAAAAGCTTTTGAGATGAACTAATTTGCCGCAAAACGGCGCTTTTGAAATAAGTATTATTTTAAGATTTTTAATTGTATTGAAAAAAAAATATCACATATGTACTCAATCACAATAAACCTTATTAGAAAAACAAACGAAGTAATAATAATAATAATAGGTTTTGTCTATGCAATACAAGACCAGGTCATCGTAACCAATAATTATAAAAAATATATTATTAAAACACCTTACACTATTGATAAATGTCGTGCATGTGGCCAAACGGGGGAAACACTCAGACATATTTTGTCTGGGTGTTCTCTCCTGTGTGGTTCTGAGTATCTGCACAGACATAACGATGTGGCTAAAATAGTTCATCAAAAACTTGCCTTAAAATATGGTTTACTCGATTTTGAAGTACCTTATTATAGGTACACCCCAATTTCGGTAATGCAAAACAATAATACAAAGTTATATTGGGATATACCAATACAGACTGACCGAACGATTAACGCAAATCGTCCGGACATTGTATTGGTTGATCGTAGGAACGGGATAACGTATCTCGTGGATGTCACTGTACCGTATGACGAAAATTTGAAAAAAGCCGAGCAAGACAAGATAATTAAATATCTTGATCTTGCTCACGAAATCAAGGATATGTGGCATACACCAACCACACACATAATACCTATAGTGATATCGACGAATGGAGTTATTCCTAAGTCTCTTAAAGACAATCTAGGGAAACTTGGCATCTGTTGTGGTCTCAGATATGCCATCCAAAAGGCAGTTCTGTTGTCCTCATGTAGGATGTTAAGAAGGTTCCTTTCTCTGTAGTTCGAAGATCTCTCATGATTACATTACATCGTGATGTATCATGAGAGATAATACCGATATTTTTATATTTAGTATATAGCATTGTATTTAATTTTAATTTATTTTTATTAATTTTTTTTACAATGATGTATACTTCATATGATATATTGTGATTTAATGAATAAATGATTTGAAATAATAATAATATTCATGGGTTCTATCCCAGATGCCGACCAACCTCCCGATACAAGCTTTTAGTAGCTTACTGTAAAAAAAGTCAAGAGTGTATTTGTGTTCACATTGAGTGAGCACAGATTCATTTTTATATAAAAAAATCATTGTTTAAATACATTGTTTTGTGTTTTATCATAGAGATTTTTGAGCTACAGAGAGAGAAGCCTTTTCACCATTCTTCAACAAGACTGCCTTTTGAATGGTAGATACGTATATTATCAGAAACCTCTACAGATGTCAAAAGCTTTCCAATATTGTCTATAAAGAGACTTTGGAATCACATTATTCGTACATAACATTAGTATTTTTTATTATTAATTAGGCATTCCACCCTCAAAGAGTGATTTGTGAACATTAGTATTACCTATGTGGAAAAAATTGCTTCGCTTAGCCAGTGTCCCACATAACGATCAAACTCCGTTATGAGAAGTATCACTGTACTCTCTTTTACATTATTTTACCACATTTTTATTTATGTTAATATTATTCCGTTTGGACGAATTTTTGGTGAACATATGTTTATCTTTTTCGGTTTTGTATTGTTATGTTAGATCTTGCGTTTGTGGTTCGAATGGTAAATAATAATATGCGATTCTAAGTAATGGCCGGCCGGCAAATCGACAACACTATACTAACAATGGCTTGTCAAAGAATCGGACAGTGTTTCTTCCGTAGCGGATGGAACCGGTCGCTATAATAGGTTTCGGTCAATTCGAAAAAAAAGAAAGGGTCCCGAATTATCCCGCATTATTTTTTTTTATATCATTTATCCCAAACTAAACAATAAAAAAAGGATCTAAAGCGTGCGGTTTATAGGAACCTATAATTTGAAAATCATTTCTCGGTATCATTTTTTGATCTTTCTTATTATTATTTGTGTTAAATTGTTGACAATTTAATTAATAGTTTTTTTTTCACGCGGCAACACCGAATCATAGACTAGAACTAGGAAAAAAATCCAGTGTTTTTATTTTAAAATTGATTCGTTCTTTTTAAGCGTTTGTGTTTTGTTTAGAATGTTGACAGATCAGTGATATTCAGTTATTAACATTAATTTTTAACATTGTTCTTTTTTTTTTTGAAATTTGAAGGCGCCAAAGGAATGCTGTAGGAATGGCCCTTATAGCAACGGATTGGCGGTAAGTGCATTTGAACTTTTTTGATACATGCATCCTTGTTGACCAAAAAGACTATCTATGCTAACCTATGCATTTTAAATTCGTTTTATAATATTGTCTATTGAAGTGAATATTACAATAAAATATGATTTCGGTCCAGAAATGTTCCATGCTCTGCAAATGTATTAATAAGGTTTATTTACTTGTGATTATGGCTTCAGCTAACTTAGATAAAATAGGCTTCTATTATGGATCTTTCGGTGGTGTTGCCGGCTAAGAATAGCACCGCTCTTTTTGTTGGTTTTTCGAGCATCCTGTAAGAGGCAGGAAATTGAAAAATCAAATCGGGACCGTGAGGTTTTGACCACTTCACGTCCTTAAACTTCATCAGGTCGGAAAAAGCATAAGAAAGATGGTGTCCCCCCTGTGTAGGCGCAAGATTGAGCGCAATTGAGAGCTCTTGATGCCTCCCTATGCTCGTAAGTGGGGTTTGAGCCCTCCTCAATGCTGTTTGGGGGGTTGGGGTCATTTTCGGTTTGATCGCTCCGATCGGGCTAGCTAGGGGGTTGGTTTCGTGCGGGCCGAGTTTGCTGCGGATTGCGAGAATGAATTTGAAATCTTATAGAAGCAGGTCTGCAGGTGAAAATTGAAAGCGTATAACTCTGCCAGGAGCCGTGTTATTAATGCAAGGATAAGTTTATCTGAGAAAATAGGCAACTGGTAAATTGTTTTTGTTTTAAACTTTGTTGAAAAAATACTTCGAATAATGTTATCAAATTAACCCACAACATGCTTAGGTATTTATCAATCCGTGTATGAAGTTGATATGTCACGAATCAGCCCGCTAACTTAATAATTACCTAGATTTATGCTGAATTGAAAAAGGCAACTCTCATAATATTTAAGTAAACAGAAGTGGTTGGTAGCCCAGTGGTTACGACGCCGGCTTTCGTACTGTAGGTATCGTGCGGAGGCCGTGGGTTCGATCCCAGGTGCCGACCATCTTCCTCTTTCACGACACAATCTTTAAGTAGCTTACTGTGAAAGAGTAAAAAAAGTGTATTTGTGTTGACTTTGAGTGAGCATAGATTCATTTTTGTAAAAAAAATGTACCTACATAAATATTCATTGATTGATTGATTGAGTATATATCCATTATGCGATCATTTAATAAGCTTAGTAATACGATTATTTGAAATAAACACTCTATTATTTTGAAAACATTGTATTGGTTTCTTTAAGAAAATAATAATATTGTCAATACTTCATAATATATGTCATAAGGCCGTGTCGCTGTGGGGTTGCCGGCTAAGAATCGCTGGCACCTCTCTGCTCTTTTTGCTGGTTTTTCGAGCATCTTGTAAGAGGCAGGAAATCGAAAAATCAGATCGGGACCGGATAATATTATGTATCTATATTAGGTAATAAATAGGTACGTTTCAAATACGTATAGCTTCTATCATATCACTTTTCACGGTACCGGAACAAGGGAAAACAATAACGTCTGTATTAGAGTTTGGCTCTCTCTGCCTACCCTTTCAAGGACACGGTGCGAAAATTCAATCATTTTAACGTGTGTAATTTCATAAGGAGATGACATTATTGTGTTCTCATATTAAGTCATATCGATATCTCGGTCCAATATTGGTAAATCTCAAAATACGTTTTTTTTTTTTTTTTTTCTTGTGGTCGGCTAGTGCACGAAATTCGACCACAACGTATTTAAATTATAAGTTTGAACATTATTTAGATTCCTTTGTCAAAGACTGAGCGAATTCAAGGCCATATTCCTTCACATCCATGGTTCAAAAGCAAAAAATATGAGCAGGTCGTTTATCTCCACAATTTGCAGAATAAGATTTGGCCATCACAGGTTGGACTCCCACCTACATAAATTGGGATTGGTTGATTCTCCTCTCTGTGAGTGTGGTTTCGATGACGAAACGCTGAATCACTACCTTTTCGCTTGCCCCTTGAGAGACAGATTTGTGTTATACCACAGAATCCCAAATGTAGAGTAGCCACTGAATGTGGAGTACCTATTGAGTTTGGGTTCTGTGGAAATATATAGATTACTAGCTTATACCCGTCTTGCTTTACGTTTTTGATTCCGATTGTCAGGCTTGATCGGTAGGTAATTAAACAGATTCTAGTCTAGCATCCCATTGCTTAACATACCACTTTAACTGACATAAGCACAGAAAAAGAAGAATGACACTTTTACAATTTTTGTTTTACCGACCTCATAATATTATACGAACCTATTCAAACCACAGAGCTCTCTCTATGATAACTTGCAAATTATGTCCACAGATAATATAAATATACTGATTATGTCGGTAGGTTCGTATAATATTTTATTTTTTTTGGAGGTCTATAATAATAAAAAAAATATTATACGAACCTACCGACATAATTTGCAAGTTTTCATACAGAGAGAGATAGCTCTGTGGTTTGAATCTTAGCTACATACATTGCCTGCTTTGATAATAATTGGGCAACCCACCCATAGAGGGTGATTTGTATCTGTCAAACTGCAATTTTTTTCATTAAATCTTTATTTATTGAGAATAATAAGCTTTTAATAACATTTATATGTATAACAAATCAATCTACAATTATTTTATTACATTTTCATACCGTAATACCAAGATCCCATTCAACGTTTACATGAGTAATTTTGTTTCCAAAAGTCTTTTTGAGAAATTTGTATGAAGATCCTAAAAAGTACAGTTTTTTTAAATAGCTCTAAATATATTAAAGTTAATGCAGCAAATTGTATTTAAGAACCTTCTCCAGCATTTTATACTGCTCTGGGCATATTAATATCTATCTTAGCATTTGTATTTTGAGCGTGATGTTCACATATACGGTTAAAGTATTGTCAAAGGCAAATAAAAAAACATTTCTAAATTATTATATAGAGATAATCTACGTAACGTTTGTCATGAATCACAATTTTAATTGGTGAGTTACTCATAAAACCGGCTTGTATCTATGAAAAATAGAATAACTGTGAAAGACATGTGAGTCAAATTCGTAGTGTGGTGATATATTCTCTACACCTACCCCTCAATTGACATTTAATAGAATGCTTGAAATACTTGTAGTGAACTATAAGCTCATAATACAATGCTGCGTCTGGCACAAATCGTCCCTCTAGGGATGGGATGCCATAAACATAATAATAACAATGCTGCCCTTATGCTTTGCAACGACAAAAGTAAAAACTGTAACGCAACGTCTTTTCTCTGGTCATAATCCTAGGAATAGTTGGCAGCAATGTTTACCACTCTTTCTCTCCAGCTATATCTATAGATTCCTTATATTTAAAAAAAACTATTCAAGTAGGTGCATAATTGAAATAATAAAATATCCTGTATATGAAATATTGACTACAGGTACTTATTTCATTTCCATATCTGGATATATCAAACTCAAAATAATCGCCGCAAATTGTTGAAGAGTTCTGCATCTAACTTGACATCAATGGTTGGTGTGTTATAACGTCAAGTTGCAAGTAACAACATCTAGTAGATTATTACAGAGCGGATAAAAATCAACTTGATTATGCAAATAAACTCACCTTCATAGTTTAACAATACTCTCTATTTTGGTGGTTCAACTTAGCCCATAGTAGGATTCGAAACCTACTGAGATACTCACTTGACGTCAATAGACGTTGTATTATTATTATGTTATTTATAGGTGAAAAATTATGTGGCAATTAGGCAAAACTATTTAGTGTCATTTTGAGAAAGGCATTGGAATCAAAACAAAACTACACCAATACAATATAATTAAAAAAAATATATGAAGTTACATATAAGGAAATTTTCAATGGATCAATGCAGGTATATCAATATCAAATCTAGGTATTTCTTCTTATCCTTATTGATAAATGCCATTATCTATTAAAATTATAAAAAAATTGAACCAAAATGTACATAGGAAACAAATTCAAATGTAAGTTATTGCCTTCTGAAAAATGTCAAGTTGTTCAACGTAGAACCATTTAAATAGTAGTATTATTTATGGGTATGAATAAATGAATGAAAGAATTTTTGTTTATTTTTTGTCCAATCATTATTTAATTCATAAAACATAAAATCAACAATTGAAACATAATATGTATAATCTCAAAGTTTTTTGTTAGATCTAGCAGAGTAAAAAAATATTCTCTTAAACAAATGGAAACCAGAAAAGATATTCCGACCCACCGTTATAAAAAAAACTATTAGTTATTCACTTCTTAACCCAAAAGTATTATATCATTTTTATTCCATAACCGAAATAAAAAATTTAAAGTTTAAATCTGATGCTAGAACACAGAAATCCATACAATAACCTAGAATCCCGACTCGCGTTCAAAAGTGAAGCCTAAATATTGCAACTTTTGACAGTTTGGTTCCCAAAAGAATGTGGTACAGCGTATATTTATTCAGTAGTTTTCTCGTGTTTTTTACAATAAAACATATTTTTACGTTGAAATAAGTGAAATTAGATCATTTTTAAGTTTCTTTATAAATGTACTGTCAAAATTGCCGGCCAAATCGGCTTCACTTTTTACTACGAAGAATATATGAAAATCTATGTGCTAGAAACACACTATTGTGTCGAGCCAGAAGCATTATCGTTTTTATATTTATTTATTTATTTTTTGTCAAAATTAAGCATTGCTCACCATTACAGAGTAATCCTTTGCGGTAATAGTGGTTAATAATATGGTTTAAGATACATTTAGGCTCTATATGAAGCTGATATGCTTCTAACGGGTTGAGAACTTATTTATAGTGATATGTGGTAAAATTGATAAAATCGCTGGCATCCGCAAGACACTGTTATTGATTATGGTCAATCTTCTTTACATCCCATAAGCAGCCATTGAATATTTTTTCAATATAATTGTTTCCCTTCTCAACTAAATGGGAAATTTGAATGAGTTCTCTAACATGGATCTGCAATATAAAGTTTCTGATTTAAAATACACATAAAGAAATCCAAGAAACATAATTAATGAAATTCTTACATAGGTAGCTTACCATATTGTCTTGCAAAAATTAAACCAATGAGTTTCTTTGTTAGAAATGCACTTTTATCAATCAATTTGATCCTTAGAAGTATGTACTGCTATGTCAAAAAGGTGGGATGAAAGCAATTAGTCTCGTTGAAAACACGTTTGCCTCAGGAACCTGAAAAAAATATCAACAAAATAAATTAATTTTGTGATTTCGGTAAGACACTAATTCCCGCCTTATAACATAACTTTACTATTCTGCAATTGTTTTAGCAACTCATAAATGTTTTAAGTTACGGCATAGGCTTACAGATATTTTAATCAATTGATGACTTACCAGTTTTATTTTCATTAAACTCAATTGAAAATAAGGTAATTATATTTTTCATAATCGACGATATCGATCCGAACCTTTTGTTTGACAACAAAATATGACGTATTGGTATAGTGAAGTATCAACCATCCATGGATAACCAAAGATAATAATATAATTCAACACAGTTAGGTACTATTAAATTATTTTATGATGTATATTTTTGATTTACTTATATAATGGTCTCTTAAAATATTTCGACTTATTAAAAAAAAATTTAACACACAAAAAACCACTTTAAATGTGAAGAAGAATTATTAAAAAAATCATTCTTATTTTGTTTTCATATTATGAAGCTAAGACAAAAAATTACATATTAAAAAGTTCGTCTATGGTAACCTACTGTCAATTATTGTTATTCTGACAGCCAAACAAAAACAACAGGAATTCTATTTTCAAAAATTTTGTAAGTTTTTTAATATATTGAAATATTTTTGTAAGTAGGTACCTAAGCTATATTTAATTATTAAGATTTTTACCTATCATGAAGTTTTTAGTTGTGAATTGTAAAAATATGGGTATATAAAATATGATACTTTGAAATTGCTGTCTCTCCTGTAACTAAACTTTGACAGATTTTGATGTTTTGTAATATTGTTTTCTAGGCATGGAGTTGCAGTCTATCTGAAATAATAATACCTGATACATTATGCAGTCTAAATGGATTTAATGAAGATCTTAAAAAGGTATAAAAGCTACACTTTTAAACAAATAATACTATGAAAGATTCCAAATGAAGGTTTTATGCAGAGTATATCATATCAAATATGTATCTAGCAGTTGATTGTTTTATTCTAATTTGAAGTTCATAAGTAGTTTGATATACTTTCTAAATCCTTAATATTGATTCTAATCAAATTCTCATAACATGTATTTTTAAAACAAATCCCTGAAAAAGCAAAATTTTCTAATGTCGTCTTATATATTTGCAACCATGGCCATGTAATTACTGTATTTTGCTTTCATATATTAATAGAATCGTTTTTTTTTTCTAGGTCAGAACACTCAGAACCTTGCAGGGATTTTTGATATATCAAGAAATGCCGCCAAACTTTTACAGAATGCTTCAACATACAACAACATGCTGTGTTTATTTAAAATATTACCCACCTTGTTTTGTGATGAATATAACATTAAATAAAATAAATTAAAGGTAAGAGAACATAAGTTTGCATTTATCTACATAAGAATTTTGAGCTCGATATAGTTTCGTGATAAATATTATCTAATATATGTTATCTTTGAAGAAGTTTTACGCGTACCTGCATTATATTGCTTAATTTTTATGTGGATAAATCAAGTGAATTTTATTACCAAAATACCTACATATCTGATTCTTTTCCAAAATAAACAGGAAGTTTTGTTTGCTGTCAAATTCATTCTGGTAATGTATTGAGATTAGATGTGTATTTTACACAGTATTACTTAATTATTATGATGTGTGTAAAACCAAATATATTTTTTGACTATAAACATACACACATACCTGACAAATCCATTATCTTGTAAAATAGGAATGTCATCACTTCCTGTCAGATTGGCTCTCTTTCAGCGTTCTGTTTTACCGATCAAATCTACTAAAGAATATTCATACTCATTTCAATTTTCAAATATCATTTTTTCTCTAAAATCTTTATGAAAGAACAATTTTTAGATTGAAATGTATTATGAATTTAATTTAATGTATCTTTATTATTTTTTACCAACATTTAATATGATTTTATCAGGTAGCTACATAATTACTCATCTATCTGGCTACGACAGTTTGACACAAAATGTGGCCATAAATTTTTTTAAATGTGTCAAATAACAAAATGGAGGAAATATTTTTCCAAAATCTTTCTTTAAATCTTTATTTATTGAGAATAATAAGATTTGAATAACATTTATATGTATAACAAATCAATCTCCAATTATTTTATTACATTTTCATACAGTAATACCAAGATTCCATTCTACGTTTACATGAGTAATTTTGTTTCCAAAAGATGGCTTACTGTCTTTTGTGAAAAATTTGTATGAAGATCTTAAAAAAATAAAGTTTTTTAAATAGCTCTAAATATATTAAAGTTAATTTATCAAAGAGTATTTAAGAACGCTCTCTGGAATTTTGCACGGCTTTTCGCATATTAATATCTGACCTTTACGTTTGTTTTCTATGATTGATGCTGTTACAAAAATATATATATATAAATAAACGGACTAAAATATTATGTAGATTATATAAATATATTGAAAAGAACATAGAACACAGTGGCATAAATCATCCTAATGGATGCAAAGCCAAAAAAAAAAAAAGACTGAGCGAGCGCTATTTCACAATTTTCTTTAAAAATATAATGACAAATTTGAAATATTGATATAATGTTTTCGTCTCAATGGTATGAATTGCTCATGATTTGATGAGTTCTGTTTAATTTTGTTGTGTTCAATCTCAACCCTTGTTTATATTATACCTACCAGCTTTCCCCACAGACGTTGTCCTGTAGTCCTTACTATGAATGTTGATTTCTAATTTGTAATTTATACAAAATACGTTTTAAATATTATGTTTGATGTCAAATTTCTGAAAGCTCAAAAAATACATCGAACGTCTGCGTGCGAATATTTTATATTTCGATGGATCTCATGTAAACAATAATATTGTCGTTATAGACTTTATCTTAGATGGCGTTGGTATCGCAGGAAATCCGTTCCATACTTACCTACTTTAATATCATATTTTATTCTGATGAATTCTTCAACTTATTAATAGTTATTGTGTTATCCGGAGCGGAGAAGTATCCAATTAACAAAAAATGAAAAAAATCTATTCAGTTGATCTCTAGTTATATGTGTTCGCACTAACCCGACTTTCTTTTATAATATTATAAAATATTATATTATTGTTGTTTAATCATAGTTTCTGCTTTTTGTATTTTTGAATTGCTGTCAAAGGCATTTTGTTAAAATAAAAATAATATTAAGCCAGTATAGCACTGACCTTGCGATCTGGCCTTACATAAAGTTCGAATTCTCCACATTATAAAAATGTAGTGTCAAACAATATTGCTATGGTATGAGACGCCTCTGCGTGCATAAATCTGTCTGGTCAGTGACGTAACACCATAACTCTTCAATTAATCAGACACCATATTATTTAATTATGTAGGTAATTAATATAATTAAATAAAGTGTCATAAAATGAGTTAGAGCAGAATGTGTTTTTTTTATACATCAACTGGGATTTTTATTAAAATAGCTTTAGATGTATTACTTCTCCTTCTTCTAATAATGTCACGGCCCAAATTTTAGTCTGATCTTTTCAGAAAACTAGTTATTAATAAAATTTATTTATAGAAACAAACAATATCTTATGTTGAGGTGGTTGGTAGCCCGGTGGTATCAGTCGACGGATTTCGTACGTACAGCGTCAGCGTACTGAATGTCGAATCCCGGTGCCGACCATTTTCACTTTCTTTCGTCAAAAGTGTTTTTGTGTTAATTTTGGGTTCATTAAAAAAAGTATAAAGTTAAGATAGCATATACCTACCTACCTAACCATACAAACGGCAACCAATAAAATTTAAACATTAACGTGTGTAAAGTATCGAATCGAATAACACCGAACACGACAAAGAGGGTTCCGCTCCTTGCAAGCAGGGATGAGGGATTTGGACATGGTGTAGGAGGAGGTCATCATCAAAGTCAGGTGCAGTGGACGGATCTTTTTTTTAAATAAACCTGGGCTTACCTAAAGTGAACACAAATACACTTGTGACATCTTTTCACAAAAAAACACACTCTTGAATTGTGAAAGAGGAAGATGTTCATCAGCACCGGGGATCAATCTACGAACTTCATAACGATAGTCAGGGAATGAACTCTTAGCCTACCAGCCACTTCTTTATTATGCCTCCCTACGCATCTAAATGAGGTCAAACATGGTGTGTAAAACATTTAAAAGGCACAGTTTCTTACTTCTACTCTTGTTTTTCTATTTTTCTAGGTAACTAAGATTTCTTTCTTAGTCTGCCGACTATTTCGCCTTTAATGATCAAAACAAAGCAAACTGTTTCTGGTCCTGTAAATAATGTGTACCTTCTTCTTTTTCATCAGCCTGTTTCCATCTATTAAGGCCTCTCCAAAGTCCTTTCAATCATCCTTACCTTGAGCCTCTCTCATCCCTGGTGGCCCATAATCTTGGCGATGTCGTTCGTCCATCTGGGGCCTGCCGATATTATTTCTTTTGCCTTGTCTAGGCTGCCACTCCGTCACTCTTTTGGTCCATCTGTCGTCCGGGCATCTGGCCATATGGCTCGCCGATCTCCACTTCAGGATGTAAACCCTGGTCTTCTTTCGTATCCATATGTCTGTCTTCCTGTCTCTTAAAGAAATACCCATCATCGCGTCCTCTTCATGTTCTACCTACTAAGTAAAAATTTCAATGCTAGATAACAATACACCTACTTCGCCATCTAGTTCCTTTCAAATCATACCAAAATTGCGTGGTGAAAAAATGAATCGTGTTGCAGGTATATCTGTTGTAATATAGATTTATTGATTCATGTACCGTATTTGTAAATGTCAAACATTGAAAACTTCGTTCTAGATATTTTTAGCAGTGCGAATAGGATTATTACTATTGCGTTATATGTACCCATTATCATAATTTAAAAACCAACCACATTGACAGTTTTGTACGTCGTGTTTATATCGTACTGCAAAGCGTCAGTCAGTATGATTACCCAACGTAATGAATGTTGAGAGAAAAGGATAAAATGCACTTACCCCATTTTCCCGCGGTTTTCTTGGCTCCAAATCACTGCACTTTGATACTGATTAATCGTTTCTATTATTAACTAGCTTTCCCGACAGACATTATCCTGTGGTCTAGTTATGAATATTGAAGAAGAAGGTACCTATTTAAAATAATGATAAAAATAACTTTTGATGCGTATGTTTTAAACCACATATTATATTCCATCCGAATTCTGTCAATCGCATCAACTATTAAACAACTGACAGTTTGTGTTAAACGACAATTTGATTTCAAAATTTGATTTATAAAAAATGCTCTTCAAAATGTTAAAAATTGAGAAAATAGCTTGAAAAAAATACATCAAAAATCTTCGTGATAACATTTTTAATGTCAATGGTTGCCACGTAAATACATCAAAAATAAACTTTTATATTATATTTTAAATTATTTGCCATCAATTTTTATTAGTAATTCTGTTATCCGGAGCGGAGAAGAATCCAATAAATCAATCACCAGAAGAATCTATTCAGCCGATCTCGAGTTGTAAGTGTTCGCACTAACCCGACTTTCTTTTATAGTATAGATGAGAGCGATTGATTTTAGTTTTATTGACATTTGCGTCGTTCCCAAAAAAATACAATGTGCACAAGCGACAGTTCAATACGAAACATGCAACAGTAATAATTATTATTATAACATATATTATACAAATCATGCTTCTTAAATCCACAGTTAAAACTTTAGATTCTTTAAGTATTGTTTACGACACAGTTTAACGTGCCAGATAAATCTGTCGGTGTATATGGGGACTTAAAGTCATAAAACTGTAACCATATTCGTCATTTACCACGCAAGAGAGGACTAGGATATAAATAAAAACGTATTATGTAACATTGGGATTGGGACACATTAAGCTCCAAAGGATAATGAACTTTAGATTATAATTAAAATAACTCATTGAGTAATATCGATCTCGGTGGCCTTGTTGTTGTCTTAACGCGCCAGACTTTTTATCAAGAGGTCCCGTGTTCGTTTCTCGGTCGGGGTAAACGTTTTCGGTGTATTTTTGTTTTACCAGGATATCCAAATTAAATGTATGAACTAAGTAAAAATATTGAATTCAAAAACTTTCGCAGTATTAGCTATAAGTATGTATTGAAAATTACATTTTATTTGTAAAGGGCCGTTCAATTAGGGGTCCACTTTTCTAGAAAACCATTGCATAACCACCATGTCGACGTAACGCATTTTTGCAATGATTTTAGTTTTACTGTTTGACTATATTCATCGAGTTAACGGTTTATTTTTAAAATATAACAAGATATGTAAGATATCGAAAGCCTAGTTGCAAAGGCTCAGGACCGGTTGACTGGTAGAGAATGCTTCAAGCACGATATTTACAGGTCACATCATCGCACCATTCATCATTTCAACATTTGACATATTTCAAACGCCAATTAATATCCGAAAATAGAAAGGGTTGTATTGTCATTAAGAAGGTTACGTTAAGTTTTCTAAAATTGTCTAATGTTCTCATTTTTTTTATTCATAAGAATCTTTTGCTGATTAGAGAAAACACAACAATCAAAGAGTTACCGACAATTGGTGCAACTGTTCATGCGCCATGCGATGACCCAGGTAAACAGGGCTGCCGCCGGCTATATTGACACCTATGTATAGAAGAGTGTTATTTATTTTTATGTGTTGAAAATTGCTTAGAAATGCTGTAGGTATTATAAGGGATGGATCTAAAAAATTGTTCTCAAACTTGTAATTATTCAAAGGTACAGTTTGTAAAGCGCTGGGCATGCGCAGGGGCATTTAAATGTTATCATTTTCATATCAAAACCCAACGATCAAACAATTAATTGTGCATATGGATGCCACGGTGTTTGAGTACTTTTATTATCATCATAGCTGGCCGGTGTACGAGCCTAATGTGGCGGACAACTTGGTTAACTGGAAAAATAGCCAATTGCCTAGTAAATAAAATTTTACAAATAGGTATCGATTTTCATAATAATCTTCATATTATGGTAAATTAAGCCTTATTTCCCTTGAGCCAATTTCGCTAAATCTTTTTTTTTGTTTTGATATTGTCCTGAGAAGTTTATTATGAATGAAAATAAAAAACCGAAAGCTGCGCGGAAGATTACAAAATTTAAGAAAAATTTAATGTAGATTAGTTTTGAATGCCTTTGACAGTACCGACCTCGATAGCCTAGTTATACTACCGTGGACTTCAGATCCGAGGTCCCGGATTCGATTCCCGGTCTACCCGGGGTTGGCCTGTCTCAGATTGGACGGTACCGGTTGACTGGAAAAAATTGCCTCAGGCAATAAGTTCCGCCGGCTATACTGACACCTTTGTATGGAAAAGTTTTTTCCATTTTTGAAAAACTATCAAACATCGACTACCGTTTGATTGTTTCATAGTTGATGCTATAGTCAGAATGTGACCTGTTATCATCGTTTAAAACAGATGCATCGGTCGGAATTAAAAAGCGGATTTTTTGTTGTAAGACATAACAGTTATTTTTTCCGCACGGAACGCATTATTATACTTTTCATACTTGTATGAGAAAATTGCTTAACGAGTGTTTCGGATAGCGACTAAATGTGCATTTTATATACCAAACCCAGAACTTCAAAATAGAGTATATTTCCTAATTGTTGATATGGTCACCGAGGTAATAATAACCAGAAAGAACTGTCATCGCCTACTAATAAGTTGTTGTTTCCATGTTGTCCAGTATCAACCATTAGGAAAATATACTTTATTTTCAAGTTCTGGTTCTTTGTTCGTTTGGTTTAAATGCACTTTAAGATTCTGGAACGAATTGCGCTCGGTATAAAATGATCCACTAACGTCTAAACGAGAAGATTCAACACAAACCGAATTGGTTACATTGAGTGTGGCATTGATCATTCCAAGTACCAAACCAGAAGCCAGCTCTCTGTTAGTCTTATAACATCTCGCATCCACAGAGCCGTGTTGAACACTTCCTACTGGGCTGGGTTGGTATTCCTCAGTGCAGGCTCCATCAGGTATGTCGGGTCCAGAGACCATGCCTGCTCCCAGCATCCACAGCCGAGTCTTATCTCCACACAATTTATTATAAGTCATCCTGGACTGGGGAATAATTTTGTGTTATATAATATACATTTAAGATAACATGAGAGAGATAGTTATATCAAACATGCGCAAGATCCATAGTGATCTATGCAGTACAAGGGCAGAAAATCATGTAAGATTTTTTAAACTGGTAAATGAAAAAAAATATAATGTAGTTGGTAAACTTTTAAGTAAGAAAAATATTCAACCTTTGTGTGATAATTACCGCCTCACATGAAATGCGCACCCACTTTACCGACTTTTCGTTGGAGGTGTATTAAATTTTTGTACAAAAAATGTTGATATTTGGTTCTAGTTTTGATATAAGAATGAATGTGGGTAGTGAGTGAGGACCGAGCGAGTTATGGAGATTTATAAGAAGATTAATGTTAAGATTAAGAAATCATATAGTTATAAGTTAACTGTATGTACATAAAAGTTGTTATATAATAATATATAAATACATTTTTTATAACTTTATAAAATTAATAAACTAATATAAATAAATGGAACTTGAAGGATCATAATTAGCCATGAACTAGAAAAACTTTACGGCGAACCCAACGTTATTGAATTTATAACAGGAGGTATATCGATGGTTGGGACATGTCCAGTGAATAGAGGACTCCTAGTAAGATTCTTGATACAAAACCAGAAGGGAGACGTTGTGAGGGAAGACCAAGGCCGAGGTGGATAGATGGCGTGGAGGAGGATCTCAGGGCAATGGGGGGAGGGGGGGACTTACTGGAGGAGGCGGGCGATGGACAGGGGAGAATGGCAGATAATTCTGGAGGAGGCAGAGGCTCACAATGGGCTGTAGTGCCAATGATGATAAAGATAACACTTTAAATAAAACACGGGAATTCCAAAGCTGAATTGAGTAAAAAGATTGATTGTTCATTTTAAGTATGAATGGGAAAGTTAAACAAAAAGTTTTGATATAAATAAAGTAACTATGATCTATGACACATGCTGGATGAGACGACAGGGACCGTCCACAGAGGTCAACTGGTCCGTGAAGATAGTAGGAAATCAGGTGATTAAGGGATGCAGTCCCGCAAACGCTGATCCGCATAATTAGTTTCACAGCCTCCGCAAAACTGGACCCCGATAAGGCAAGGTGGGAGAAGAGGATGGGATAGGAAATGAAACTATGTGGGTGGGTTAAGGGAAATCACTCCTCCTTTATCCGGGCTTGGGACCAGCACCGTCGTTCGACTAAAGACGTTCATCTATATGTAGTTACGGAGGCGTAGTTAACCAATCAATCAATCAATCAATACTCCCTTTAAGACCCCACTTGTGTCTAGATCACTCAGCTCTGCCTTGAAGGAAAGAACACAGTGTGAAAGGGTCTTCCTCATCGTTTTCGGCATCCTGATGGGAGGAAAACCAGCGCTGTCCTCGGCCAACTGTCATTCGGCATTAACACATCTCCCAGCCATGTACACCTACTCTCCATAATGGTAGAAGTGATGAGCTCGTGCTGGGACCAGCGTGTATCATCGGGTAATATGGGTTGGTGCCATCTTATAACCAAGATTTTTCTGAGGCACTTTGTTTCAAACGTTGAGACCTTTGCCTGGTGCCATCAGGACCTGTATAAAAAAGGAGTAAAGTGTAGGTATTTTCTTTGAAACAAAGTGAATTACAGACAGATGAAATTTTATAAATTGTATTTAAATTGCTATCTTACATGTTTAAGAAAAATTTATGTGTTTTAACATCACCCATCATAAAAATTTCAAACTATAGCCATTATAATTTTTTATATCATTTCCGGTACTTTTCAATACCTACTAAGCTTTTATTAAAAAATAGGAAAAAGGTTGTGCACCTGTCATCTAATTGTTTGTGGAGGAATGTTGTCCTTTAGGTCAGGCTCTCTCCTTGCGGTCACCCAGTGGTCGTAAACGCCGTTTATTACCCCTTATTATTATACCACAAAAATGGATTCTACGTACCACAAAATAGCAAGCTGATATCGGTTACTTTCATCATAGAAATGTTTAGAGGTACTTATGTAAATATTTTTCTTTATTAATAGCAACACTCACCTCTAAGTTTTTTTTCTATTTTTATACTGATTTCGGTAGCCTGGTGATAGGCTTGGACTTCAGATCAAGTGGTTCCGGGTTTTTCAGTGTTTTTTTTTTCACATGAAATTTCTACCCGAAGTTGACCTGTTTCAGATTGGACGGGACAGGTTGACTGGAAAAAAAATGCTTCAGGCAATAAGTTCCGCCGGCTATACTGAAACCTTTGTACGGAGAAGTATAAAATAATTAATATATTTTTCTCGAAATTATGCCTAATTTTCTCACGGCTTAAATCTTTCCTAGATTTTCACAAATATGTCGAGAAATGTTTTTCAATCTGATATTTTTATTCGTGTGTATGTCTAGATGCTATGATAATAATAAGTAGTGTCCGTGGGATCTTTGAAAAAGTAGGTAGGTACCCTTCGTGATAAGTACCTACCTACAGGATTAGAAATGTACGACGCAGCTTAGACCTGTCAAGAATTTTTATGGGCGCCAGTTTACGATTCAAAATTACCTCATTATTTTACTCAGTCCTCAGATCACGCGCCTTGGTCCTAAATTATAATCAAAACGGGCAGCGTAAAATTTGGGAGCTCAGCAGGGGCAGTTATCTTCAAAACGAGAGAAAGCAATAGGGACTCATTAGGTACCCTTAATAGATAGCAACAAAATAAGGACCTGTGTTTTTTGTATTTTTTTTTGTGAATATAGCAATATTGAGTTATTATACATGTGGAATATCGGTACAACAAACTTCACGGGATCATAAAAAAATATTTCGTTATAATGAAATTTCGTTATACAATATATGAAATGATACATTTTTAATTTTTTGTGTCACCATATTATATCTACTACTGTTTTCATATTGTCTACGGGGCTTGCCTTATCTATATATGTAGTAGTGCGTGTGGTCTGTCGTTTGATGCGGGCGGATACAGACAATAAATACTCCGCTAATAGAGTGTACACTAATGCAGGGAATATGAAGTAAGAGTTGTTCTTTACATTAAATTCACACCATATTCATGTAGACAAGAACTTCAGGTTCTTACCTAGCTGTCATTTAGACCTCGAATCGGAAATCAAAGGAAGCGCAGAACAAATTTGTGTGTGACGGTTGTAGTGACAGCTTTTTTACTAACAGCTATTAAGTAGCCGATGGCCGGTTTCATAAAAAATAAAGGAGACTTTAAACTCCCTTTAAAAAATAACGGGTTTCATAACAACAAAACGACATTTAAAACCGACTTAGCTAAAGTACATACCGTTATTGGTTATTATTTTTAGTTAAAGTCGACTTAAGGTATTTCAAATTTTTACCACCGGAGTTCATAGAAAATTTCGTGGCGCTTTCTCTGTCACAAAGATAAACATTTTGTATGCGGTGACACTGTGGACAAAATGACTAAAATAGGGCGGAAAACATAGCAAAACGGGAAGAATAATATTATATTATTGTTTACAGATTTCGTTTACTAATTCATAAACCATAATAATAAATTAACACAAAAAACGGCACTTGATGCTCTATTGAGAAATGAAATTGACAGATGAACAGAAATTCCGCGAAAATATTAGTAAACAACCTATGTTTTCCATAGATTTCCATGGTAATACTATCAACTGCTACCAACTTTAAAATATTTTTTTGACATTTCAAATTTTAGCTGCAATATTTTTTATGAAACGCGTCAGCTTAAAGGAGTCTTTAAATTTTAAAAGGAACTTTAACTAAAGTGTTTAGACCAAAATCACTTGAGTCCGGGTGGAGGTCTATACCTAATAAAAAAAAACTTATGTGTTCTTTTGAGGCTTTTTATCAAACCGGCTGCGTGCGTGATGTAAGCTTAAGAATACGGATCGGTAAGCGCATATTATAACAGCTCAATTTGCTTAGGAAATCAAAAATCAGTACCATCTCAGGCTTATTAAAATGCTTCAATGAAGCAACATGGTTGCAGTGGAACGCAAACAGAACACTTTCATAGATGTTTGTTAGTTTAATTAACACTTCACTTTGTTCCTATTTAAAGTTTGTCATATTATGTAACTTTATTTAGTCTTAAAGATCGTAAAATTTGTGCATTCATCAAAATTTTCGCAATAAAGTTTCTAATCAACGTTGAATCCTTTCTTTATTAAAACTTGTGTTATGCAGCATAAATAAATAAATTAATTAACACTTTTCTGCATACAGTAGAAGTTTTTGCCGTCCGTTTTGAAGAGTAGAGATGGTTTGCTAAAACTATGAAAATAAATTTGCTTTGATAAATTTTAGTATTACATACTGACGCAAAACTTACGTAACTAACTTAATTTCCCAACCGAAAAAAACTGAAAGAAACAATGGAACAAGATTAAATATTTTTAAGAGAAATATCAGGTGGAAGAAGACACTTAGAACTATCGCTTATAGGTAGGGACCTGAATTTTTCGCATTTGCCTTTTCGCAACCTTCAAAACAATAGAAAAAAAACGTTCTTAAGCACACAGTGGTTCGAAATCAATCGTTCAATAAGTAGATAATAAGGTAGATATACGTAATATTAAAAGTATTTTTAAGAGTTAAAATTCAAAAGAATTTGATAAAACACATTACAAATTAAGTTTATTATCATTTAGTATATCAATTTTATAGTTAGGTATAGTTAATTATTTTATTTATTTACTTAGCCATGATTCAGAGATTATTGACATTTATATATTATAAGATTATTTTTAACTACCGGAAATACGGATCAATCAAAATATAAATTGAATCAAAGAAATAATACGAATCAACATTGCAGTGATGGAATGACATAACTGCAAATTTACGAGTTAAATAAAAAAAAATTATCAAACTCTTTTTAAATTAAGAACGTTTTTAAACGTGGCTGTCAATTATTAATGAGGTTATTATTTTTTTTAACGATAGCTTTGTTTTACTTCTTGTCTCGGAGTTTTAAATTAATCAAATGAATTTTAATGTTTAATTATGATACTAGTGCCCTCCGTACGAGCTGGGTGGTCCAAATTAAGGAGACAAACTAATTAAGTACTGTGATAACGAAAGGTCTCTTCTAGTTACACAAAAGACATTGGGCTCGTTTGAATTTATTCTTTGTTTCTGTTTTCATGATCTTTTTTATTGGTGTATTTTTTTTAATGAATCGGGGCATACCTTAAGTGACCACAAATGCACTTTTGACATAATTTAAATTCAGAAAATGCTTGTGTCATGAAAGAAAGAGATGTCGGTATTAAATGTATACATTTTATGAATTAGCTGTTTCGTTAAATAACATAAGATGATAATTTTTATGTATAGGTCTTATGTGAATATGAATAATTTTAATTCACCAATTCAATATGACATTTTAAATAGGAAGTAGGTATCTTTAATTTAGCGTGAATACACTTTCATGTTAGTCGAATTTTTGTGGAATTCTAAGAGAATCAATATGAAAAATTGTTAAAATATGTAGATATTCTTTCCTTTTTTGGCATTTCATCCACAAGAGGGATGGTTTAGCGGTTTAGCCATATAATATGTATTACCAAATGTTTTTTTTAGTAAGTATGGAAAAGTTCAAATCCTTGTTTTATTTTGTTTTTTAACAACAGTATTTGTGGTTTTATTATTCTTTATTGTTATTTTCAACATTTTCATCCAACTGAATATGTACTAACATCAAAATGAAAAAAAAAATCAAGTAGGAGCATCGGTATATAAAATTTCTAGAAAAAGCGAATGAATGTAACATTTTGACAGTAATTAACATATTTAAATATCCACTTGAAGTTTGTATTTTTTTCCTTTTGACACTCAAAGGGACAGAATAGTATAAAGAATAAATAAGTATATTAAAAATCCAAGAAAAAAGATACAAATAACGAATAGCGCTTTTTGTTGAATGTGCATAGTTGTTTTGGTTACCCACATATCGTGTTACAACAATTTCTGACTGTAGTAGCGTTCAGCTGTACATTACTGTATGGTGAACTATTATTATGAATGGAAGTGACACAACGAGATAGTGAGTAAACAAATAAACAGGTGAACGTTATAAGTGGATAGTGGCTCCTCATATCAAGGGTAAGGAGAACTGGTTGACCGATAAGGTGATGTCGGATGGACCAGTTCAATTACCTGCGAACACGTGGCGGAGTCGTCTCGTCGCGCTTCTGCAACTACTGAACTAAACACCAATGAAACGACCTATTTATGTTAATTTATTTTGAATAAAGAACGTTTTTGAATTCATGCATGAGGGAACGTGGTCGATAGAAATTAATACCATTTCTATGCTTTCTTCAATACAAATGTAGGTACCTACCTAATATATATTTTAAGTGGATGGTAGCCTAGTGCTTCAGTCGTCGATTTTTGGTCTCCAACTACCTTCCACTTTCATAACCAAAGATTTGATTCGGAGGAAAGATGTCAAAAATGTATTTGTTTTCCCTTCGAAGAGCCTGTATTCATTTTAAAAAAAACTGGTGTGTGTGTTTTTTTAATCTAAGAAAAATCGTAATAAAATAGTGTTTATGAAGACTTTAAAAAAGAAAGCCATAGAAATAGTTCATAGATTGGGATCTATATCTCAAGAGGAGGAACACCGAAATGTTAAATCAAACAAGAACTTTTTTCGACATTGCAACACAGGTGGAACTGAAACGTCCAATCAGATTCAATTATTATTTTCCTCTTTTGAATTTTAAATAATGGAACATGTCGAAAATACCGGGAGAATGTTACATGAAAAATTGATTATGTATGTAGGTTTCAAATAATAATAATGTAGTATCATTGCCCATTGGTATTCGTTACTTACAAAGTATGTCTTATTGTCTGTGGTCCATTGAAGATGATTTTGATTGGATGGCTACACCGAGTCTAACGAGGTACCTACCGAAACCTTAGTTTACATTGTGTATAATCTTATACAAACACGTTCTACCTTAAAATTAATTGAAATATTTTTAGAGATTCTATAATAGGTTTGTAATTCGTTCAGATTCGAGAGTAAAGTTATCCGAAATACTAGGATAAATACATTGAACTTTACATTTGAAAATAATTTCAACAAACACTGAATCTATACTAGGTATAAAATTTAGGTTTTTGAAAAGGATGAAGCAAGAACGAATAATTAAATGACTGTAGAAAATGTATGTCTTGAGCAAGTGAATGAGTATGTCTATTTCAAAAGTATGTATGTTTAGTCGGTATGGAAAGTGTGAAAAAGAAATCGAACGTAGGAAAGTTGCTGGTTGCAGGGTGGGCGGTGCACTAAGACCTATAATGAGAAACAACAACGTCTCACTACAAGCAAAGAAACTAGTGCATAACGCAATCCTGCTACCATCGATGATGTATGGTTGTGAAGCATGGGCATGGATGAAAAAAAAAGAATATAGTATAAATGCAGTAGAGATGAGAGTTCTACAAAAAATATGTGGAAAGACTCTGTGGGATATGGTAGGTAAGGAATGATAATATATTAGGAAGGAATGTGTTATGGAAGTAAGTTCACTTTGAGTGAGCACAGATTCATTTTTAAAAAAAAAAAAGAAAAAGTGTTGTGACAAACATGAAAGTAAAAAAGTTGAGATGGTTTAGGCATGTGGAAAGAGTGCAAGGATGCAAACTAAATGACAAAAATTGGATATTGTTTTTATTAGGCTGAAAGGAAAGGTGTAAAAAGGCGTGGACGACCGTGAACCAAATTTAAAAAAATAATGTATTCAGCTGTTCCTCTGCAATTTGCCGCCCTATTTTGTGACAAGGTGCAAATAGGACCTGGGAGGTTGTGGCCTATCCAATATTACCCCTTGGCCTTCTACAATTCTTTGAAACAATGTCAGAGAAGCAATCACATAGGCCGCGAAGTATAAAAAATAAATAAATTAATAAAGTGTCTAATATTGCAATACTAGTAAAGATATCCAATTACGACACGACACACAGGTGCTAAAAATTAAACATGAAAATAAAAACAAAATTTTCAATAAACCCGTAGATATAAAAAAAAGTGTGCTCATTTGATTAAGCCTCACTTCATTTTTTATTTGCTTCAATCCAACTTGTCTCAAAACATTCTTGATAATATAAATAAGTCTTATGTAGGTACCTACAGTCCTACATTGCACAATGCCTTGGTAACCCACATCACGGAGAAAATTATTTCTTTCATTGTATAAGAATGAGGTTTGCTCCCAAATATGCTGATGATATTCCAGACTGCGGACCCGTTTGTTTGTTCCTTGGGTTGGAAAGTTGTCCCTGAGTTGCAGACATCAACCTGTTCTCGCGCTGTCCTTGAATTTGGTAAGGCCACTGACCGGTATCCTGGACTTATTGCAAGGATAAAATACTTTTCAAAAAAGCGAAAATGTCGAGTGTGAACATTTGAGCTCCAAATTAATCTTATATATATAAATGGAGAGCTATTTCCCGATATCATCGCAACACGCCTGTTTAGGCGTGATGCGATGACATCCAGCCGTTTGGCTGGACCGATTTCGCTAAATCTTTTTTTGTTGTGTAGGCTTATATCAGGAGAATGTCCTTTTAGAAGAAAAAAAATAACAAAATGCATGGAAAATTAAAGAAAACTCTACGTAGACAACCATATTAATACTTTTTACCTTATAATTTTTATTCCAATTTTGAAATTTTGACATAAATTGTCAATTGGTGCGATTGACAGAATGCCGATGGAATATACATGGTTTAAAACAGACGCATCGTTCGGAACCACATTGTTGAAATGATAATTAATTCATCACCAAATTCGAATTCAATATTCATTGTTAGGAACACAGGACAACGTCTGTCGGGAAAGCTTGTACAAGATAAATATGAAAATGAAAAATGGATAGTGTAATACTATACTAGCGCCATCTATGTAGTATCAGTCGTAACAAATTAATTTTTGTTTTCTGAAAAGTTTTCTTTTATTCCAACAGATGTCTAATTTTTTTTACTACAGTTGACGGCTTGGAGGCTGGCACTTTGGTATTTTCGATTCTTTTCATTCCATTGAATTCAACCCTAATATCTTTTAACCCACTGACACAAAAAAAAACAAACATTGAACAACAAGGGAAAATGATGCACCCTTTATTCACACCTTTCGTAAAATAGAATTCCAGTGAAAGGTGACTGTTCTCCTTCACACAGGCATAGTGAAGCAATAGCACAAATCAGCTGGCTGTTCACTCCATATATTGATGAAACCTCCCAAAATTTACCCCCGTCTACCCTATCATTTGCCTTTTCCAAATCTACGAATGCACATAAATAGTTCTGATGTTTATTCAGGAAGCTTTCCATAATCATTGAATAAATAATGAGAAAAGAAATAGAAAACTGATAGTTTTTTTCAAGTTTCAAGAGCCATTACATCAAAAGCCCTAGACTCGCCATTGCCCTTGAAGATGATTTTGATGACCATACGGAGGTTAAGGAGTATGCGGTAAAAAGTTTGCCGCGGTATTTTGGGGACAGTTATGTTAATATTTGGAGTAGGTACCTACCGGGGCCAGATGAACCATTGTGAAGAATAATTTGGTGTATGCGCTGGGGCACACGACCCAAACCTCTTATAATCACTCACATGCCCAGCTCTATGGGTGACGCAGCACAAACACATACAAAAAAATTGGGAAACAGTTCAAAATCTCCGAAGAGAATACTAACTTGGGCGAAAAAAATTACTCACTGAGCGAACATAATACTAATAAGTGAGTGCCATATAAAACGAGTTGTAATAGTCAGCATGTGGTTTTCTCAACATAATAAAGGAATCACCGCGATTATGTTAAAATGCAACACACTTAGAATTAAATAGGTATAATATGACAGATGTTGAATGTAATGTGAGCTGCAACTAATTAGCTTAACAAAGGGTGGAGTTGATGGTTAAATTCAAATCGTTGAAATTTCTTAACACGGGAATCTTCGACATCTTCAATGCGTCAAAAAAAATCCTTTATAAGAAACTTTTCATTTCCATATATTCTGGAAATCTACTCGTGTTACCGTTTCGTTCCCCTAAAATATTCATAACCATCTCTATCGATTTTTTAATTGTCATCTAAAAAATTAATAGGGGTTGAATTGAATGGAACAAAGGTATGTGCGCTTATGTATGCAGATGATTTAGTACTTATGGCTGAGTGTGAAAATGATTTGCAAGAACTTGTGTCAAGTGTGTTTGAAAATTGTGCAAAAAACGGTCTAAAAATGAATGTAAGCAAAACAAAGGTTTTGGTGTTTGAAAGGGATGAAGCATGAACGAATTGTAAAATAACCGTAGAAAATGAATGTCTTGAGCAAGTGAATGAGTATGTGTATTTAGGAAGCATGTTTGATCGAGATGGAAAGTGTGAAAAAGAAATGGAACGTATACAAGTTGCTGGTTGCAGGGTGAGCGGTGCACTAAGACTTATCATGAGAAACAACAACGTCTCACTACAAGCTAAGAAACTAATGGGTAACACAATCCTCTTACCATCGATGATGTATGGATGTGAAACGTGGACATGGACGGAAAAAGAAGAATGTATAAATGCAGTAGAGATGAAATATCTACGGAGAATATGTGGAAAAACTTTATGGGATATGGAAAGGAATTAAAATATTAGGAATGTGGTATGGAAGTAAGTATTGTGATAAAGATGAAGGTTAATAAGTTGTTATGGTTTGGGCATGTGGAAAGAATGGATGCAAACAGAATGACAAAGAGAATTCATAAGGCTGAAAGGAAATGTGTAAGAAAGCGTGGCCGACCGAGAATGACGTGGATCGAACATATCGATTCCGTCCTCAAGGAAGGCCAGGTAAGAAGTAAGGAGACGTTGTATGAGAAATGTGATGTCGGTGTAAGATGCGAAAGCCTACCCTACCCTTACGTGACACGGCGTGATGGGTAATAAATTATATTTCAATTAATTAATTATATCTAAATCCGTGGTTGGAACGGGATCGCAACCATTCAACAGCCACAATATTATTCATTCATGCATTGTCTGGTGCAGCGGGTTGTTGAGGAGTCAACAGAGTAAACCGGATCCAGCGGGCTTGGAGCAACGGAAGAAGTCATCACCACCTTGTACCGCACTTCGTAGAGACACGTGTGCAAGACAATGCATTGCTCTAATATTTGTGGAATACCGTACACATATTTGTTTAAAAGTACCATGACTGTAGAGATAAGAGTATTTCTTGCATATAATACAGAAGCAAGCACTTAGAGCGCATCTCAACATGAGTCCTAGAGACTCTGTGGAGCGGTGTTCAAGGAGCAGGAAATACTAACCGTGCCCTGTGATTTTGCTTTTCAGTGGCTGTTGTACGCGCACAAAATCTTAAAAATACACCACTAAATTCAAATTATCGAGATCGAAAGAACTGATTCGTCCTCCTGGCCACATTATTAACAAAAGTATCTAAAAGCTTTATCTGCATGAGTGTGAGACTTTTTAACAACCTTCCACTCTACCTCAAATCACTTGAATTTTTATGCTTCAAAAGAGAGGTAAAAAAGCATCATGTTTGCAATGGTTTCTATTCCATCGACGAAATGTTTACCGAGGATTCAGCCCAATAACTCCCTGATATTCTAATAGTATACTAACATAAATAATTTGTCTAGTCTAAGCCTGACTTTGTTCTTGTGAAATGGTCTTGTTCTAATGGTCCCATTGCAATTCATTATGTAGGTATGTACTTTTTCACACTTTGGCATGGTACTAAAGAGACCCTTTACATCCTTTTAATATGTACTGTACAACAATAATTAATATTACTATGTTCCCAGCTGCATCATAATTTCCGAAAATTTTGTTTGTAATGTTATGGATTTTTGTTTGTTTTTGATGTAGAGAACAGCGGAGAACCGAGAGGAGTGGAGGAGATGTTAGCACTTTCTGCAAACCAATCCACAGGATTGAAACCGCCAAAGTAGATTGCTTAATGAGATGTCAATTTAGCATGCTGTTCTTCACGGTACGTTGTGTCACAGCTATTTTATTCCATATTCTTATTAAATACAAGCTTTCACAGCTGTTAGGTTATTAGAAGAATAAAATCTATACCTAATACAAAAGAAAGTCGGGTTAGTGCGAACACTTATAACTCGAGATCGGCTGAACAGATTTGTATGATGCTTGGTTTATTGGATTCTTCTCCGCTCCGGATAACATAATAACTAATCAAAAATCGAAAAAAAGGATGGAAAATAATATAAAATATAATATTAAAGTTAGTATGGAACTGATTTACTGACAACAACGCCATCTGTGAAAAAAACATAATAC
Organism: Mystacides longicornis; assembly: GCA_963576905.1. Taxonomy (NCBI): domain Eukaryota; kingdom Metazoa; phylum Arthropoda; class Insecta; order Trichoptera; family Leptoceridae; genus Mystacides; species Mystacides longicornis. The sequence goes on along the minus strand of OY756439.1, from coordinate 4,083,467 downwards.
CACAATTTTTATTTACAACAACCATTGAGTGAAATTTATGACAACCATTGAGTTTCAAAACATTGGTACGCAGATTTTTGATAGAATTTCTTTTTACATTCAAACATATTTTTGTAAATTACAAATTCGAATTCAATATTCATAGTAAGGACTTCAGGACAACGTCTGTCGGCTAGTTAGAAGAAAAAATTGATTATTTTTAATGTGTAAGCTCTGCAAAAAGAGAAAAAAGCACACGATATGCAATAATGATGGAATATAAGGATTATTTTTTCGAGAACTTTCACATGCCATGCCATGTCCTTGCCAGCAACAACGGGACTTGAACACGTATTCCTAGCTTTCCCATACATATGCAGTATATAGGTATTCTAGAAGTTTAATATGTAATGTATCCTTACATATTGTTATCTATGAGCAGTTTATAAAAACCTTATCTATGTGTATAATAATAATGTGGTCCATCATAGATATCTGTATGAGAGCTAAGCACTAAGCAGTACAGATTATCTTACGTAGATAGCACGCATTACGTAATGTTTGTATCCGAAGTTCATCCCAATCTCTTTATAGGTAGGCACTGTTTGAATGATGGAAAAAACAAACATTTAATTATTGTTCTTATTTCACACTGAACTTGTATTAACTTTTATTTCTATTTGCGTTTCTTTACACCATGTTGATCTTAATGTAAGTAATAGATTTATCTGTAATCTAAAGTCACAGCTATGAAACGCCATACCATGTACACTTCTATAAACCAATTTATTATTTCTTTTACATTTTTTATACATAGTCACAAGATACGCCAGAATACAGTGCTTGGCTTCAATGGAGTCCATACTTACCACTGAAAATGGTGTGGAATAGCAAGATCGCTTGGTTTCAATTGCTACTAAAATCGTTTATATCGCGTTGTATTCTTAAAAAATGTGACTGTTCTTTCTCGTTGATGTTAAGATCTTCCCTAATCTTGTAAAGCCTCCTAGATCTCCAAGTCTAAGTAAATATTGCACTACTAGACACGTTGCATCATATTAACTCGAAGCCTCATGATAAGTTGGGCGCAGAACATGCTTGAAGTAGTTTACTCTATGTACACCTACTGCACTGTTTACATTCGTATACTTTATAATAGTGGTGGTACTTCTGATTTATTACCACGCTAGGATACCACCAGGTGGCGGTGATGTCGTTTCGAATGTATTTTTTTCAAATTTAGTTTATTCCATGAAGGGTTTTGTCAGTTTTAACCATCCAATATTGGACGATGCAAATGTGTCTCAATATTTTCTGAAATGAACGCTAGAATTGTCTCAGAATCAGTCAAATAGCTAAGCCAAAGACAAGAATTGCGACATTTTGGAAAACCATAACTACCGTGGCCTAAGACAGATAAAAAATTGCTGTCACAATGACTGTTTAAGGTGACCAACTGTCAATTTCATTTCTTTTTACACGGAATTTGACACAACTTTCCGCTTCTCGAGACATCACTTGCTCAAAACATTGATTTTGTCAGATCTAACTTAGGTCCCTGGGATGAAATATGCGCAAGGGAATTTATCAGGCACAGGTTAGAATAGGTATCATTGTATAAATCACGACATGCCTACACATTACACAAGTCTTTTTCGCCCAAGCTGAGGCGGTAAACTGATTTAAGAAAAATAATGGATATACGCGGTAGGTATTGATTGTCAAGCGCCAAATACATGACAGCAGTCGCAGCCTTTAAATTTGGTTGCTTTTTTGTTCTCAATAATTTCCAACTTTTTTCTCTATATACTTATTTCATTAATAACTATTAAATATCTACTTGTTGCATACATGAAATTTTTCGACATGTTGAGCATGTTGAGAATTCTCATGATTAGGAGTTTCGTAGAGTTAAACATTACCACCTAATGGCGAACGTTGTTAACGTAAAGTGATCACACTAAGCCAGCCTTCGAAATAACAGTAGAAGACGGTAGTAAGCTCGTAGTGGTTAGTTCCATTTAAAAATCGAACATCAGTAATGAATTGTTAGAGTTTTTAGTTGTTACATATTCATATTGATTGTTTATCCGGAATTACGCCTCTTCTTTTTTTATAAATGAATCTAGGCTCACTCGAGTGAACACAATTAATAAGTATACTTTTGACATCTTCCACACGCACCAAAGGGTTGTGTACTGAAAGTTGAAATGAACCATTCGAACCCACGACTTCCAGTACGCTGATGTGCGTATGAATGAAAGCCGTCAACTTATACAACAAAGGCTACAGAAGCATTTCTGCCTGCTTTTCAAAGAATACCTATCATAGGTAATTTTGATACTTTTGTTTCAAATCATTGAATTATTCAATGTTTTTGACAAGTTGACCACACTCTTAAATGGCGCCAGGAGCCTTAACTATTTTTTTGTCATAGTAAAAAGTAGACTTTTATCCTTATTCGCTAACAGGAGCCTTATTCCCGTAATCAATCGCATTTAAAAATCACTTAACGATAAGATTAAGACATGATCGCAATCAGCTCGCCCTTGAATTTGTCGTTTGTAAGATAGTTACGGGAATGCCGATTACATAGAATTTCATACCAATATTTCAAACATAACGAATTTTTAAGATATCTGCTAGATATCTTGTTTTGTGAATACCAATCCGCCATTTTAATATTGTCAATCAAGATAGGAGCGTATTAAGACCGCTACGAGAATAACCTTACATATCCGCTAAAATTCAGCATCAACTAAAATTTTGAATTTCGCGGCAATTCCACGTGATTTCAACAAATCCGAGCAATATTGCTTGAGAAATCGATCGAAGTGAATATAGCTACAAGTGATTTCAAACTAATATGCCCGCCAAAATTCCTTTTTCTAAAACAAATTCATCTTGATCAAGAAATATAACCACTATCAACGTATCTTTTATGATGAAAACAAGAGCAAAATAATATTTTTTTACTGAAAATAATAACCTATTTTCTTAGATTTTATTTTAGAGGTATCTGAAAAAAAAGTTGACATAGGTAATACAAGCGGGTCCTCTTAAATTTTGGCGGGTCTTTCTAAGGTGCCGCTTAAATTGATAGAATCGCGGGTTATTTTAGAGGAATTATGATAACTAGTGGTCCAGTCCATTGGTCGAAATTCGAACATAACTAATTTAGATTATAAGTTTGAACATTAGACTGAGCAAGTGCTATTTTACTATTTTCTTTCCAAAACTATGACATGGATACGTCAAATTTTAAATGTTGATATTATGTGTAAAGTTTTTTCTATTATTATTGAAGAAAAAAACAATATTAAACTATTCTTAAATTGACGCAATGAGTTTAAATATTCCGCTACTTTCAGCTCCACCTTCCATTTAAATATACCGCCTTCAAAAATCTTTCTGCGCCCATTACGAGGCGCTTTACATTTTTATATTTTTTTTCTACGACGTTGATCTTCTTTATAAGTAGTGGATTTTTGTGTGAGTATCGAATACGTAACATTACAGTAGTGTGCGTAGTGTTTTTATTATTGGTTTAATCCATTTTTATGCATCATTTTAAGAAAATATTAGCATTCGCCACCCCTTCTCTATATAAACTGTAAGTGTGCGAAATTTCAGACTCCTCCGTCCGCTCAATTTTCGTAAAAAGGGACACAAAGTTTTTCCTTCACGTATTAATATATAGATTTAAGAGGAACAGTCAGTTAAAATTTACTTTTTTTCATACACTTTTTTGGCGTATTTTTTATTTTAGCGGATCTGATAGCGAATAGGGGTTTACATAGGCTGTTAGCCTGTTAGTACAGAAATGTCTTAAAAGTTATTTCTTGAAGTTGCAGTGAATGTTGTGTAGTGTAGATAGTGCATACCGGGGTTGTTGGCTTGTAGATGTGCAGGGGCACAGCGGTGTCATGTTGCATCTCTGCGTGTGGGGCCCTCCTATGTCTGTCTGCATGTGCTTAGATGCACCAATTGAGACTAACTTAACTTAATTATTCTTAAACAAGAAGACAAGCTTTGCTTCGGTGATCGGACGAGAACCGGAGCATTCAACATGGAATCATCAAGAAGACAGGGATCGTCAATATTTTCACCATATCAAAAATTTATAAAATATTTTTTATATCCATACCTAGAATCTTAATCTTCCCAATATTTCCAACAAATTACTCATTACTCAATTTAGACTTGGACTTGGACGAAAAATCTGGAAGTTGGAATAAATGCTGTGGAAATGAGATCACTGCGTATATAGGATATGCGGAAAGAGACTGATTGATAAGGTGAGGAATGATAAAATTAGAAAGGTAGAATGACTATCAAATACATAACATTACAGTAGTGTTTGTTATGTTTTTTTCATTAGTGTATCAAATCATTGAACTAGAGAGATAATGCACTTTCTAATGCGCATGATCCCAACATGTACCACGTGAGTGTTGTTTAACTCATACAAACTTCGACGTTTGTCGGCAGTGATTTGTGAGTTTCGTTTTTTTTATTTTAAAATTTTACCGTTAACACAGAGACATTTTTAATGTTTTAATCATATAACCAGTTTAATCACTTATGGGTATCTATTGCTGTGCATTTGAACGTAATTAAAATGAATTACCATTAATAATTTATCTGCAGTACCCGTGAGTACAGATAAAGGAACCAAATTTTGGTTCTGCGCATCTATAAAAGCTCTTTAATAATATTGGTTATCAAAGATCTCGCCTAATTTTTGCACTGAAGTCAATTGACCACTTGAGTCGTATTTTATATACAGCGATGTGATGCTACATTTACACGCTTGCCAAGCCACCACAAACTCTAAGCCTTCACAAACGCTTGGACTCCATTTACACGTTGGCATGCGCGTCGGTATTTTAATACATTTGCCGCAAATTCCTTTGATCTGTGTCAAAAACCGACACTCGTTGCAAGCATTGGCAACCTCACATAAGCCAAGGCTTTTCTTCTGCAGTTTCAATCCTGGGATTGGTTTGCAGCAATAGCATTGGATCTCATTCTCCATTCCTCTCTGTTCATTGCAGTCCTCTTGAGCTCCTCATATGAGGAGCAGCAGACGTCGGAGTACACGTCTTGCAGGAACTCCCGTCGCGGTCGTCCCCGAGCGTTTGACCCCTCGGTCATCCCCTCCATGATGGTGTGTGGGAGACCTTCTTGGCGGATTACGTGTCTGATCCATCTGGCACGTCTTTCGGACAAGGTCTTGAGCAGGTGCCTTCCTCCTTCGATTCTTGTGAGAACATCGTCATTCGTGACGTGGTCTCTCCAGGAGATACCCAGCATTCTTCTATAGGACCACATTTCGAAGCCTTCAAGTCTCCTTTTGTCTCTTTCGGATAGGCATCATGTCTCGCAGCCATACATCAAGATACTCCACACATAGGTCTTGGTGAGGAGCATTCTAGTTCTGAAGTCAATATTGTTGGACTCGAGTATTTTTGATTTTTTATTAAATGCGAGCCTCGCTTGATGTATACGGCTGTCGACCTCGCTCTTAGACCTTCCGTCCCATGTGATCTTACTACCGAGGTAGACAAACTATCTGGTGTTCCCCAGTGGGACTCCCGACATTGCCACTCGCATCTGGTGCTCACTTCGGCCCACCGTTAGTAGTTTTGTTTTTTCTTTGTTAATCCTCATATTGTAATCTAAGCCAAGGCAAACACCCCGTTTACACGTTGGTGTTTGTGGTAGTTTGCCAAGCCGTGGCAAGCGTGTAAATGCAGCACTATAAATTGATACATTGAAATTGTTTGCGACCACTGCAGGCCTCTACAATTCAGCGCGTATTAAACTGCATTCGATTTGATATCGATATAATAATTCTTAAATGTACCTATCCGAAATGCGATTTCAAGTCGATGTTTTGTTTTGCGAATGATTAATTACACTGTCCCGTTTTATGGTCAGTCTGCACGGTAGGTACTATACACAGTCGGACGGTGAATAATTTTTGATTTAGTTTGCTTCCATTTTTTTGCTCGAATCTTTTATGTTTTGGGACCCTGGGAAAATATTTGGAAATTTTGAAGTTTTTGTAACAGGATTGCGTTGCATATTCTTTCTCATATATTGTTATGTATGATACTATCATTTTGACTAGAGCCATGTAGGTATTTTTTCAAAAAGGCAATCGCGGTTTATGGATGAATCTTGCCGTAATAATTCGGTAAAATTTGGTTTCGATAGACTATTCATTCAACGATATATAAAATATCGTAACGTGTATCACATGTGATTTTTTAACTACTACACCGCCATCTCTTAGTTTTTTTTTAAAAGTTACACATCTATAGAGGAATTTATTGTTTTTATTACAAACTTATTACCCGTCAAACTTTATCCCGCATCCGAATCAACAATAATTATTACATACATAATGAAATAAATTATTAGCTAAATTTAATTAAAAAAAAAATTAATTCAGTTTGTTCAGTTATAAACTGTATTTTAATTGAAATTTACATCTAAAGGTTGGCTAGTGGAAATTTGTGGCTAAGGTATGGTAGACTCAACTAAGGTTCAACGGATTGATAATTAAATGTTAAGTACATCGAAGTGAGTGTGAATATCAGATACATAATATTACAGTAGAGTTTGTATGATTTAATGTATTTTTTATACATAATTAAATAAAATAGAATTTGCCACTGCTTCTCTATTTAAACTATAAGTAAGTGTGCGAAATTTCATACTCCTCCGTCCGCGCAATTTTCGTAAAAATGGTCACAAAGTTCTTGCATCACGTATTAATATATAGATATCAAGGATTAAGCATCACCGTACGACGTACGCGCGTTTTTACGTTGATTTTCTATTGGCCGTGTAAAAATGATAGCTGTAAGTAGGTTAGTGTAGAACTCTTATAATTCAAACATCCTGCATTGGTTCACTTTTCTATCACTGGGGCGTTAGTGACGTTAAATAATATTCTCTCTTCCTCAGGATTGATTTTACACAAAATTGTCAACTTGTGTGTGGGTATGCGGCGTTAGTCGATCAAATAAGCCAGTGTTCTGGGCTATTCTGATATATATAGAGAGTAGACATGTTACATAATATGCCTATAGTCATTTCCTTTGACTACGTATTAAAAATAGCGACAGAATGAAAAATTACATAATATGTGGATAGGCAAACGTCTTCTGTGTTGGCGTCAGGCAATATATTACTTATTGAGTCAGTCAGGAACTCGCGCAGATAGTAGGTACGGGGTATAAATAGTGACGTGGGTACGTGAATAAATAATCTAGACAAAGAGAGGATGTGTCTATGGCTCGTCTGGCACTTCCTTGTCTATGATATGATTTGACATGTTAAAAGTCAAACCTCATAACTCACAAATAAAATTTAAAAATTAGAACTCCATTGAGTGCGTTTGTAAATTATCGTTCAAAAGTGAACCTGCGTGAATGGTCTGATGTGTGTTACAAGTCGTCAATTTTTCTTTCATAATAATTATGAATCATTACTATTTTTGATGTATTTTCTTTTATTAGAGCAAAAATATTACAAAGTTTAAGTATAGGTACAATAGTAGGTCGCGCCAAATCTATACAAATGTTTTTGTCGGCGCGTTCTTCTACAAAAAATAAAAACAATAATAAGAAATAGTCACTTAAAACCTAACCAATAGCAGCAAACATATTATTCCTAACTATTTACAAATTTTCAATTATAAATAAATCCACATTTCAAGAGCCATTCCTTGCAAGTCTTTTTATTGCTTAGTAACATAATATTTTAGGTACGTTTTGAAAAACTGAATTTGAGTGATCAAAATCGTACGCAAAATAGTCATTAAGTTCTTTTTGAGTTATTTCTCATTTGAAAGAATGTAATTAAGTGATAGGTGCCATTACTTGAAACTCATTAAATCCAATCCGATGTCAATAAATCGAAAACATAGTTCATCTCTTTAAGGCTTTTTAGGACTGAAGACTAACTGATAGTGATTAAGACTCGTTGACGAATTTGGACGATGGAGAAACCGCTACAACGATGATTTTTACTGATAATAATATGATGACATGTATATTCTTAATTCTTCAAGATACGCCACCATCGCTGATTGGGGCACAAAGAGTAAATGGAAGAAAACACTAACCTGAAGAAACTCCGCACTGATTGGAAGAAGGAGTGTTGGCAGATCCAGTTTGAGATGACTCTGTTGAGTCCGGATCTGCAATCTCTAGTGGTGACAAAATGGCGTCGTAGAGCAATTGAAAGGAGGGTATGGTGACGACTGCTTGAGGAGACCAAGAACCCCAAATTGTTGTGGCGCCTTAGATGGAATGAATGAATTACTCGAACGTAAATAATCGGAAAGAATAAAGAAAAACATAGATTGTGATCGAGTCCAAAGAGTTCTGAAATCCTTTGAGATGGATAACTGGCGTTGCGAAGCGGTTGATAAGGTAGATTGTTGAAGACTACTTAAAGAAATAAAACCCAAACCGATATTTAATTATGTATTGTAACGCCGTCACAAATTAAATTTTAAGAACAACTGGCAAAATCATAGTTACAATATTTCCTTACTCAGGAGTCAATGCGACATGTTTACTTCGTGCGACAGATACTTATTTCCAGTCACTGAGCGATGAAGGAAAGACTTTAGACTATTTTTTCCTTTTTCACAGGATGCAACTGTAGATAGTGATTTATTCATTTACCTACACTGTGTATTTTGAGAGCATATTATGATTTGTTTATTTGAGATAAGTGTACTTTCGATTCATGGGCGTATCATTTTGGATCAAGGTCGCAGGTTCCACGCTGTTCAACTTAAAAAGGCTTAAACCAAATCAAACATTGAATATAGGTGTAAGTCCAGAAGAATCACCTCGGTGCAGACAACATCAAGAGGCTGGCTCTGTGTTCCTTGGTTTTGTGGAATCGTTGGCAAAAGGAGGCCGATGCGTATAGTGGTACAAAAAGATTCTCAGTAGATACCGAGCCTATTTGCGGATTGCTACGATACATTATCAAAATCAGTTTGTAACGAGTTGGGTCAAAGAGAAGATCTACAAAATTAAGGCAAACACGGGAAGAAACTGATCATACAGTACTCGTAGATGTTTACAATCACCACAGAAGCTCTCTTAATTTCAGGTGCAATAGTGCCAGAGGTAAAGGTAGAGTATATTTTCTTGATCGTTGATATGGACACTAATTGTTAATTAGTTCTTGCTTGTTATTGTTTCCATTGTGTCCAATATCAACCATAAAAGAAAGCAAGCTTTGTTTCTAGATTCAGGTCTATGTCCGTTTGGTGTAAATACATCCAAGAATCTTGACTGGACACAGCAGACTGTGGAAACATAATATACGTGCAAAATTAGACTATCACACGCCCCGATTTTTTAGATTATACTCAGAGGACAGACCCTCATTTACAAACTCTGTAATTGTGATGCACTCGCTCACAAAATAAGACACGCACTCGGAGGGCCACTATTGAACTGAGAAAGCAAGACTTGAAGATAAGACCAAGACAGATTGCGAGCTACAGAATGTCAAAATAGACGTATTTTGGTCGTAGCGACACAAGGAACATTAAATTCGAATGACACATACTGTGTTTTATCGCACAGTTCAAATACAGCGTACTTTATCTTGTTATCACTCGTACTTGATTTTCTCAACATAAGGAAGATGCTATTCCCGTGTTTTACAGCGTCATTAGGCAATAATAAAAACGTCACACTAGGTACGTTATTATGACGTATTAATGGTGTCTTTTATTGCAGCTTCACGAGTTACTCACGGACACAACATTATTTCACTCGTCGCGTTTGACGACTCCTCCTTACGCCGGTTCTGTTATGACATCCAGATTCCCGATAACCATTAGAAAATTAACGGGGCTCTTGACCATACAGTCGTAACTCTTTAACACGTGCATTCCCAATACTTCACGGACGGTTGTAATGTTTAAGCCAATTCTGCATAACAATTAAACACGTACTAGTTGGTCTACCCCGGGTGAATTCTTTCTTTTTATAAATTTGAACATCCTTAATAAACTTTAAAAAACTCTAGGATTCGAACCCATGGCTTCCGGCACCTCAATATGAAAACGCCTACTAATTTGGATGTATAACAATCACTTCAAGTAATACTCATGTTTCATAAACTATCTTTCTTCGGTTTTTAGAATTCTCATGGCGACAATATGAACATTTCAAAGATTCGGAGATTCGTCGAATTTGGACACCTTACATTGCGAAAATTGTAAACGTACAGTGTTAGGTTCAATACGTCAGCATTCGAATTAGCATAGTAGATGGTCGAAGTTTGTAGAGGATCAAATTTGAAAAAAAAATCCCTTTGATTTATTGATTTAATAATTGCATCAAACATGTTGGTGGTGTACCACAAATTTGACAACATATTGTTGGACAGACTTGCCAAATATATTGGAAATAACCCCAGGCGTAACTATACACGAACACAGTTCTTTAGAGTTTAGACTTCCACGGTTCACTATTGGGGTTAGCCATTAATCACGTGAGTTTTTTTCGCAGCTTTTTAGACCCTATTCCCTCCCCCCTGGTGATGTTTGGCGAAGTTTCATATTTACTTCCCTCCCTCCCTTAAAATCACGTTTATTTTTAACATAATATTTTAACATAGAAGTTATCTTTGTTGTTTATGACAGACTTGGCTAAGTATTTATTTTTAAGAATCCCTCTATCATAAGCAGCCTTCATGTGTACCGCCACGATGTTATAAGGCACCTGCATATTATTATTGTGATGTTTCGTGATTTTTTTTCTGATCCCTCCCCCCTTTCAACCTCACGTGATTAAAGGACGCCCTCATTGAGCGCCGATCGCATCCATCTGCCCTCAATAGCAGAACTGTTTACTTCCTCAGATGCATTTTCCCGAGACTGCTAAAACAGTTTTATTCGAGTAATATCATTAATTCTGATTGAGAAGGTACAACTTTCGTATCCAATTCACATGCCCATATCTTATTCGTGCCAATGTGCGAGTAGGGACCGTTCAAGTATTACGTAACGCATTTTTTTAACATTATTGACCCCCCCCCCTCTCCCGACATGCATCGTAACGCTCTTTTTTACCCCTCTTCCCATTCTCTAAAAGTTGCCTAACGCGCATATTACAACTATGTATGCCTCAAATCACAATTATTACTGGAAAGTCACTAAATACCTTTATTGCGGCGCCGGTAATACAATAGTAACATTTTACAAGAATAACCCCCCCCGTCCCCCCATATTGCGTTACGTAATACTTGAACGCTCCCTACGAGGTATCCAAAGGTGCGTTTATACCAAACGGTGAACTGAACATAGACCCAGTGCAGAAAAATAGAGTCTTGATCGTTGATACCAAAGAAATAACAACGAGAAGGAATTACATACCATCGTCCATTAATTCGTTGTTGTTTCTATGGTGTCCAATCTCTAATATAAATGAAAGTCGGGTTAGTGCGAACACTTATAACTCCAGATTCTTCCTTCTCCACTTCGGACAACAGAATAACTAATAAAAAGTTGAATTAATGGAAAGTATGGATTGGATTTTCTAACCGGTACCTCTACCGCCATCTGTTGGGGAAATAGGGAGATGTCTGGTAGATTGATATTTTGGTAGAAAGATTCTATAGATCAATGTTTCCCTATGTTTCCATGATAATGTTACCGACATTGTAATTGTATATTATAACCACATAACTTTTGATTTTTTCACAATGAGTAGTCATGTAGGTATGTAGGTATGTTAGCTATGTTATGTTACCCAGCAATATTTTATTGACTTTAAGGTGGGACGAAGTTCGATGGGTCAGCTAGTATAATGATAAAAGAATATAATATGTACTACTTCCAGCTCTGGTACTGTGTTCGGTTGGTTTAAATCAGGGATGCACAGACTTATAGTTAACAGGGGCCACTAGGGAAGATTATGAGCCAAGGACGGGCCGCTACAAGTAAAATTAACACTTCTTCTTCTTCTTCTCCCGGGAAATTAGTATTCCCACATGATGGTGGGGTCTGCTTTTTGTATTTTACGCCACCACTCAGCTCTGTCTTGTGCATCCTCGGGGGTAGCTCCACAAATCCTCATATTTTGACTTACAACTTCACGCCATCTTCGTTGAAAAATTAACTCTAAAAGTTTTAATTTGTACAAATTAAAATATTAATGATTAAATACTGGGATGATATTTGTATATTTATTATCACGGCAGTACGTCCCTGTAGGGACGATGTGTCATTAATACAAAGTCTAAAAAAAAAAACAATCAACGGCATGTTTTACGAATTACTTACTTAATACTTTTGGAAGAACAGTAAGCTATGCATTTTGTACATGATGATTGAGCAACATTGATTAGGAAAATAGAAAATATTATCTATTGTCACAACACTAAACACAGTAATCTTGTGAAATCATTTTTACATACAATACATTTATAACGGATAGTTCAAATAATTTCAAATTTTGCACAGAACATCAATTATTAACATCACAAACAATAAAAAAAAAAAACACATGACAGACTCTGACTTCTTCCCGGCGCGGCGTAGGTAAACCTAATATAAAATTATCTACTCAGGTATATTTTAAAATATATTCATTTGATTTTCCAATATTTTAATTCGTCGGCGGGCCGCAGAAAATCTGACCACGGGCCGCATGCGGCCCGCGGGCCGCAGTTTGTGCATCGCTGGTTTAAATGCACCCTAACGATAAAGTCAGACATACAGTAGAACAAGGTGAACTTTTATATTATTACAGATTTGTACGTCAATAATCCTACACATAATAATATGCATACGACAAGGTTCCCGACCTGGAATACCGCTAAGAGGGAGATGTTGCCCGAATCCATGATCAATTCAGATGGACCAAAAGGAAACACGTAATGACCAAGGCTAAGCACATACATACTAGTTTTAGTCGATCAACTGTTTAGTTGAGTGTAGAAATATCATCGACACGATAGTTGGTCGATTAAAAGTCAATGCTCGAGGTCTGTGGGAGGAATTAGCGACTGAAAGAGGGTCTTTCATGTTAAGGGAACCTTCTTGCCAAAATTCCGGCAAAAATAAAAACCTGAAGGTCCGAGACTGACCCCGAATCGATGCGACCTCCGCACCTCAAACAGGTACCAAAAATTCGGCATAGATATAGTGTATATATAGACAAATGAAAAAGTTTCCTGATGGTGAACAGACTATAGGAGATGGAAGCTATCTTCTAACTATCCAGCAGAGACTCAAAATAGGACAGGATTTTACTACGCGAAAAATATGTCAAAGCTCATCGCAGGCCCATCAAGTCTACTATCGTGGAGAAAAAATGGACGTGGCTGGGACATGTGTTATGAATGCCGAATAACAGTTGGCAAGGAGAGCGCTCTCCCATAGTGTCCTGAATACGATGAAGACCCTATCATACCGTGTTCCGCTCCTTTGAAGCAGAGCTGTGGGATTTGGACATGAAGGTCATGAGCATTGCACAGGATGGAGCGCAATAAGAGTTCTTGTTGCCTTCCTATGCAGTATGCAACCAAGTGGGGTTCAAAATAATTATGTCTTGTATTATAGTAGATGTATATTCCGAAAATGTCAACGGTTATCAAGTAGCAATGTGTAGTCATATAAATGACGGTTATCTTTCACCATAATAAATTGTGTATAAAACTAATAAACATGCGATTTAGTACCCACTTCATGACAAAAACAAAACCTAACATAAATAAAGCGTAAACTTTAAAGCAATAATAGTTACAGTTAAAGTTGCATTGTTTTGTTTGACAAGTCATATTGCTAGCAGATGTTCTCATAGTTTTGATTCTAATAATGTGCGGGTGGGTCATAAAATTCACAAACTGAATAATATTTTGTTAATATTTTTTCATATAACTTTTTAGAAAATTCGTCTTATATTATGCTCTCAATGTTGAATTATTAAGCACTTTTCTAAACATACCCTTTTTTAAAACTTGGGCTAAAATTTGGACCCTCACAATAGTCTAATATTGTTCGGTCAAAGATTGGCTAGTGTGATCGCTTTTACGTGACATGATTTCGCCATTGGTTGTTCGAATTTCAAATCCACGATACATCATCAGTGTGACCAAAATGTCTAATTTAATTTAACCTGCTGGAAAATGGCGTTTTGTATTGATTTAAGCTTGAGCCCTTTAATAACCTTCACGTCAACATCCTCATGAGAATTGTGTAAAAGTGCAACTTTTTATAGCTTTAACGAAATACGTTGTATTGTCTTTAGTATGAATATTGAATTCAAATTTCTTAAACGTTAAATTAATAACCTTTTATATCGATATGATTCTGAGCGATGCATCTATTTTAAATTACAGGTCACATTCTGACAATCGCGCCAACTGATCAACTGATAGATATCAAACTTCAATTAAAATTAATTAAAAAAAATAGACGAGTTAATATTGTAAAAATGCACTAAGAAGAATTTTTTTCCTGACAATAGCAAACGCAACATAAAAAAGAGTTTGAAAAATTGGCCCAGCCGTTCAGGCGTGATGTTATTACCAAAGTAAATAGGGGTCCATTTTTAAACGAAAATAACTAAAGTTCTCATCTACAAAATGTGAGAAGTTATTGAAAGTAAATTTAAATTCAACTGGGCATTGCATTATCTATAATGTAAAAGAAAGGTGGGTTAGTGCGAACACTTATCAGTCAAGATCTGCTGAAAAGATTATTCCGATGTTTGATTTATTGGATTATTCTCCGCTCCGGATAACAGAATAACTATTAAAAAATCGAAAAATTGATAACGATAAAAAATAATATAAAATATAATATAATAGTATGAAACGGATTTACTGAAACTGAAAACGCCGTCTGTGAAAAAATCCATAACGACACAGTTCATTATTTGAAAACCGTTGTATCAAAACGTTGGTACGCAGATTTTTGATAGAATTTCTTTCAAGCTTTCAGAAATATTTTTTTATCATTCGAACATAGGTATTTAAACATAGTTTAGTATAAATTACAAATTCGAAATAAATATTTATAGTAAGGACTACAACAGGACAACGTCTGTAAATCGCCGGGAAAGCTAGTTTTGTTATATCATACAATTCCCTCAAGGATGTTTTTTTTTTTTTTTATTATAACTTTCTTTATTCATAGATATTAGCATTACAATAATTTTTACAAGTATTTGAATCCACCTAACTGAGCAAAGCCCGTACCAAGGTAGACCTGCCAGTAGATTAGGTAGATTGCCAGCCACAAATGCATAGCTCTATATTCAAGAAGTTAGGACCGGTTCTGCGAGCCCGTGCACTATTCACTTGTCCTCATAGTTTTCAGAATTCCCATCACCACGTGTTCAACAGATTTCTCCCAACACTTTCCACGTCAGGGGTTTGTAACCTTTTTATATAGAGTCGTTAGATATCGTCATTCATCTATATATATATATTAATAAGTGAATCAAAAACTTTAAACACCTTTTTACGAAAATTTCACGTACGGCGGAATATGAAACTGCTGCATCACCTAAGAATGGGTGCAAGCCAAAAATGAAAAGAAGAGTATGAAATTTCGCACACTTATCTACTATATATATAAAAGAGAGTCGGGTTTGTTCCAACACTTATAACTGGAGAACGGCTGGACCGATTTTTATGGTTTTTTATTTGTTGTATTCGTCTCCGTCCCGAATAGGCTACTAGCTATTAAAAAAAATGAAAATGTGATAAGGAATAAAAAATATAAAGAAAATTAAATTCCCATACATTTTGAATGGAAGGAATATTCCTTTCTGTGATAAATTTCTTAACAACGCAATTTTATTTACCTACCATTGAGTTTCAAAACATAAATAGGTACCTATATCAAGACAGTTACAGAATATTCGATAATTTCGTATTAAAAATTAAAAAAAGTAGTGATAAAAATAAAAACATGTAGGATTGACATATTAGGAAGGATTGACATATTATTATCATATTGGTTCTCAATCTACTTCTATCTACTTCTACTATATATATGTAAGAAAGTACCATGTAGGTACGTTCCTTAGTTTTGTTTTGCTTCACTTAAATTTCAATAGATGGCATTTTAGATATTTGACAGCTAATGCATGGCGACGATATAAAACACGTTGTGTTATAGTTAATAATAAATTAGATAAAATCAATTCAGTTAGTGATAAAAGTATAAACATCAATTGTCGTTTCTTTGTTTTTCAGGTAAGATAAGTGTATACATTATAATGGTTGTGAACCTCATTTTGTTTATTTTTATTTCAAGTTTAATAAAAATATTTTAACTTTGTTTTTCAGAAGAAACTCAATTGTGTTTTAAATAATATACTATCATAATCCCAAATCACATTATAAAACGACAATTACTTTGTACAAAAATGCAGAGAAAGCTGAAATTTTCATTCAAATATGTGGAATCGCCTCATGAAAAAAAAACCAATATAGTTATAATAACCTCACTTTTTACGGAGGACGATACCGAATATATTTTTTCAGATGAAGACAAAATTGTTAGCAAACACATTGCATTAATTAAAACAGACAATTATAAAAGAATCAAAAAAAGTTTAACCAGAAGAGGGCAAGAGAGAGAAATTTGGATAACGTGCACAGAGGAAATGGAGAAAATTTATTTCGATCAAGACGGTAATATAACCTTTAATGATCTATATCTAGAGCGGATTGTGGGAGGAAATATAATAGAATCCACACATAAAGGAGAAAATCAATTTAATTTAAAAAACATAGCAGAGAGATTCATGATTGATAAATTTTTTTTGAAACACCTAAATGCAAAGCAATGGCTTGATACTTTTGAAAAAGAGTGTAGAAGATTTGAGATAGAGGAAGAGTGTGCAAAAATTGAAATTCTGAGACTATTTCTAGATAGACCGTGTACAGAATGGTAGGCAGCAACGTTAACAACATTGACGGCGGAGGCTGGATGGTTGAAATGGAAAGAAAACTTTTTAGAATCGTTTGCAGACAAAGGGTGGAGTGGCGGCATGTATGCTATATCATTCAAGTATAAGGAAGGCTCATTGATGGAGTATGCAATGAGAAAGGAGAGGCTGTTACTTGATATGGACAAAAATATTAGCCCGAAAACTCTTGTGATGCTAATAGCAGCAGGATTACCCGAGTTTATTAGAAGTAAAATCGATAGAGAAAAATGTGAAAGTTCAACCGGCCTACTGCATCAAATTAGAAAATGTGAAAATATTGTGATTAAAAATAGTTTTATAAAAAAAAGAGAGGAAAGACAAGATAATAAAAGGAAATTTGAAGAGAAGAGACCATGTAAAACATGTGAAAAATTAAACAAAGGTAATAGGTATCATACAGAGGACTCGTGTTGGTTTAAAAAGAAAAGCGAGAACGAAGCTAGAGTAATTGGACACAATTCATTAATTGAAGTAGAACTGAACACAGAAAAAAAAACGAGTAAGCACACCATTGATTAAAGTAAAAATGTTATTAGAAGATAAGTTAGATATAAATGGAACATATGACTCTGGATCACAGGTATCTCTAATAAATTCAAAACTAGTTAAGATAAAGCAAAAGACAGAAGATGTCAATAAAATATTTT
Source organism: Mystacides longicornis (assembly GCA_963576905.1). Classification (NCBI taxonomy): domain Eukaryota; kingdom Metazoa; phylum Arthropoda; class Insecta; order Trichoptera; family Leptoceridae; genus Mystacides; species Mystacides longicornis. The sequence continues at coordinate 4,065,838 of OY756439.1, read as the reverse complement.
TAAAAACGGTCAATGGTGTGACACAAACAAAAGGTTTAGTAACCATAAAAGTAAAAAAATTTAAGAAAGAAAAATATATTGATGTATACATCGTAGAAAGAGATGATTTTGAAGACTTTATTATTGGTCTAGACATAATAAAGAAATTTATGCTAATTCAGGATGAAAATTTACAAATTTTTCAAAATGAAAATTTACAAATAGAAAACAATTTTAATAAACTGAACAAATATGATGAATTGGAAGAAGTTAAGGTAAATTTTAACGAATATGTGAATGAAGATGAATTTAGAATGATTTTGGATCACTTAGACAGTGAAAAAAAAGTCAAGATTGAAAATTTGGTAGAAAAATATAATACAGTATTTGCTAAAAATAAATATGATGTAGGTACTGTTACAGATTACGAAGCTCGAATAGACCTAATAGTTGATAAATATTGTAGTAAGAGGCCGTATAAATGTAGTATAGAGGATAGAAAAGAAATAGAAGATCAAGTGGAAAAATTACTGGAAAATAAACTAATTGAAGAGTCTTACAGCCCATTTGCAGCACCGGTAACTCTAGCATTCAAAAAAGATGAAAACAAAAGATCATATAAAAGAGAGTCGGGTTTGTTCCAACACTTATATCTGGAGAACGGCTGGACTGATATTCATGACTTTTGATTTGTTGTATTCGTCTCCGTCCCGAATAGGCTATACTAGCTATTAAAACATGAAAAAGTGATAAGGAATCAAAAATATAAAGAAAATAAAATACATTTATTTACCTACCATTGAGTTTTTAAAATATACATAGGTAGGTACGTATATCAAGATAGTTACAGAATTCTATAATAATAAAGGAAAGTGCCTGACTGACTGACATAGTGACATACTCACTCATCAAATAATAGCCCAAACGGCTAATCGTAGAGAAGTGAAATTTATATTGAAATAGGAACCCTACGGGTCCCACACGTTGGGATTGCCAAAATTACGTGTCGTCCAACTAAAATCGGGCCCCACCTTGCCAGCGCCAAAATTGACGTGGCGTCCTTCAAAAATCGAGCCCGCACGTTGGGGTCATTTAAAGATACGACAACTTTCATACTGGTGGTTATGTCCGCTGCTGATGAATTTTATTAAACAGGGTGCAACTTTAATTTAGTGTGGAGATTGTCAAAAGTGTAGGTATTTGTGAGCCCAGATTTTTTAGATATGTGTATCTACTGACTGTGTGTATGTTCAATCTCTATACAATTGTGATATTTATTTGTACGTAACCTCAGGTAATTTTATACCAAGTAAGGTAGGTCTTCATATTTTTCCCTTTAATTGGAAGGAACCATAATATCAAAATAGCTCAAAAGAAAAACGAAATTCAGCTAATAGATTTATTCTGAGTCGGTACGAAGTTCGACGGGTCAGTTAGTAGTTTATATACAGGAGTGGCGAATTTTAATATTTTTTAAGTAACGCATTTAAATATATTAAACAATAAAAAAACCATTACAAACACTACTGTAATGTTATAAATTTGAAACTCACATTTTTCATTGACACAGACGCATATATTTTTTTGTTTACCTACTTGTCAAATTGAGAATAGATTAATATTGTTTGCCTTTAATAATAATATAAAAAAAACTTTGTGGGTACATAATATAAACATTTCAAATTTGACGTATTTGTCATTGTTTTTGAAAGAAAATTGGGTCTGATGGGAAAAACTAATAAGTATTATTTTAAAGGTTAAGTGAACGGAATTTTTGTTATATATCCTTATTTGAGCTGTTTTGAAATGTAATGTCGTAAAAACCTCCGAATGTTTAGGACCCCTGATTTCTAACAATACATTGTCATACCCTTTCCCTAGACTTTTAGTGTGGTTCATTGCACATCCCACTTGGAGAGCTCTAGGTAGATACCTAGTTCAGTTCATATACATATATCACCAGACTCTTCTTGAATTTAAATAGATAATATTGGGTTTTTGATGAATACATCTGCTTTCATCTAGATAAGTGAAATTTGGGAAACAGGTAGGTTTTAATACAAAACGTTCCACTACGAAAGGATTTTTGGAAATTCCACCCCTAAGAGGGTGAAAAATAGGGTTAAATGATTTTAAAAGTATACCAATATCTCGGAAACTAGACATGGTACAAACTTGAGATTTGGCATATGAATTATCCTATAGAAATGAGTAAAGGGGTGTCTGGCCGTTTTTACTAAATTTTACTAAAAAGGATGAAAAAGGGCACATAGAAAAAGAGATGATTTTAAAGCGGCTCTTACTAAAATCAAAACTGGTTTTATAAAAATTTTCAATGTTCTGATATCGTCATGTCCACATTTCACATTCATACATCATTGAACATAATATTGTCAATTGGTATACTTAGTATGTCTTTTTCAAGACTTAGTGCCTATCTATTACGTGTTAATCTTATTCAACTTATTAAATTTTAAATAAAAAAAATATTTAGGCATATTGTTTATTTACTATCTAATTATAATTAAATATTATATAAAATACTGAAAATAAACCAACCATTAAATTTGTAAATTAGGTACTATTAGGTAGGTATTTACTTAAGTACGGTTTGATAGAAAAAAAAATTAAACTCTGAATAAAAGCTCCTACATAAACTGATGCTGCATAGCTTCAAACACAAATAAACATAGATCAAAGTGTTCCTAAAAGGATTTGAACTTAATCCTTCAACTTCTCTCACAGGATTAACAATTTAGTAGTAGCATCCTGAATACAGGTGTTATAAGCCACAAAGGGACCGCATTCTTTATAACACTTGAAGAATATTGAATGAGAAGAACCCTAAAGGGTGTGAGTCCGTTATCGTCCCATCTATTGTCATTCATCCACGCGCATTGCGGCTAGACTAGGGTCAATTGTGGCCAACCAGATTAGGTAATGGGTCGGTATCCTCAAGTATTACATATTTCTTACATTCTCATAATAAAATGTCCCTCGGGCACCTGTTATTGGCGTAATGCTGACACATTATGGTGCCTTTACTTTACACCAAACGAACATAGAGCCATAACTAGAAATAATGGCTGGCTATTATGTACCATTAGGGTACGTTTACACAAAAAATGCCACTAGAAATCACCGAGTACAAAATATTATTAGAGAACTTTTTTGGATGCGCAGAAGCGATTATCGGTTCCTTTATTCAACAGTCACGTGACTGAAGATAAATTAAAATTTAAATAAAACGATTTTTATCTTTTCCACAATTTATTTTGTCCCTGACATGTTTCGAAAGGACACGCCTTTCATGCTCACAGGGTTTGGTGAAACTGCGTGAATGAAAGGCGTGTCCTTTCGAAACATGTCAGGGACAAAATAAATTGTGGAAAAGATAAAAATCGTTTTATTTAAATTTTATTTAAATTAATTCCACCAAGTATGCATGTTCAACAATTAGTTAATTTTATTGAAGATAAATTATCAATAATATTTCATTTCACTTTCATCCACAAGCACAAGACAACACAACAATGCCCTTAGATACTTCCTATGTGATTAAAACACGTGGTACTTTTTGGAACCATGCGCAGTATTTCTTTAGTATTATTTCTTCTCAAAGCATCTAGCTTTACATACTATTTATTTACTTCTTGATCGTTGATGTTGACACCAAGAAAAAAAAACAACGAAAGAGAACTAGAGCTCACTAGCTGTATTCGCCCATTTATTGGTTCTCTTGCTGGTAATTCTTTCTCGTTGTTTGCTAAGTGGGAATATCAATGATCATGAAAGAATGCTCTTTTTCTTACTCTGGTTTTGTGTTTGATTGGAGTAAACGAACCTTTGTCTGTTTCATATTTGCATTAATTAAATAATTAGTATTAGATTATGTTACCTACTAGTTTTTTTTACCTTAACCACATTTTTATGCATGAAATTAATAAATATGTGCATTTAGTTCACTAAAATAAACTGGATGATGTGCGGTTAAATTCAAGGAAATGGATTTTTCTGTTCACCAAAAGATAACATAATTTTATCAGTCTAAAAATTTTCCTTGAGTCCATGACATCAGCGTTTAAATATTTTCTTCATCTCTGTGATATATCAAAATGGAGCATAATTATTTCTCTTGATTATCGCACCCTGCGAGAGCAACTTGACCAATTTCGTTAATTCTTTTTTGCTGTGTTTGCCATTGTTATAAAAACGTTCTTCTTCTTCTTCTTACTCTTGATATAGCTCGGAGGATCTGTTCTTTTCACAAAGAAGTTTCCTGGGACGCCGAGCTCCAACTACTATCCTTCCATCTTTTTGGAGGTCTCCCGCGTTGGCGGCTGCTCGAGGGGATGTTGTTCGCCACCACGTTGGGAATTCTGGTGTTGTCCATCCTGGTCACGTGGTCGCGCCAGAAGCGTCTCCGTGACCTGCCCCATCTGACAATGTCTTCTGTGTTGCAGGTCTCTCTGATGGCAGTGTTGCGAATTCTATCCCTTAATGTTTTCCCCAGAATAGCACGAAGAGTCTTCATTTCGGATGTTCTGAGCAAAGCTTTGGTTCTATTTGTGTCGGCCCTGGATTCAATACTATATGTCATAATTGGCCTCACACACGTTTTGTAAATCCTCACTTTGCTCTCCACCTTCATGTTATGCTTGTTTCCCCAAACGAAGTTTCGGCTATTGCGGCTGCTTTATTTGTCTGTTCTCGGACTTCATTATACATGAACGTTCTTACAAAAATTGGAAAAAAAACTTAATATAAGTAATAAAGTGCTTTTGAAAATATGTATAAACTTTACTATTTTTGAATTGAAATTGACGTTTGACATCTGTCAGTTGGTGCGATTGTTAAAATATGACCTGTAAACACCGTTTAAAACAGATGCATTGATCGGAATAATTATATTGGTTAAATAAAATCCATTTATTTATGAGTAGTGGTCGGGCAGTGCTCGAAATTCGACCACAACCTATTTAAATTCTCATACTGAATTTGGGTCATACCTACAATGAGTTAGATTATCCCACAATTTCCCGCTCTACCTTCCATTTGAATATACTGCCATCAAAAAGCTTTTTGTGCCCTTTATGAGGCGCTTTTTATTTTACACTTGTTTCTGTGAAGTTGATGGTCTTTATAAGTAGTCTGTAGAAGTGTGTGTGAGTATCAAATACATAACATTACTACAGTAGTGTTTGTAATGTTGTTTTTATTGATTAATTCTATTTTAATGCATAATTAAAAAAAATATATATAAGTTTTCGCCACTTCTTATCAATATAAACTATAAGTTTGCGAAATTTCAACATCCTCCGTCCGCGCAATTTTTGAAAAAAAAAAAATAGTCACAAAGTTTTACCTTCACGTATTAATTTAGGGGCATTTGTTGTACCTTATAGGACAAAAATAATTTTTTACACGTTCAATTTATTTTTTCTCTTTAACGAAACGAGATTTTGGCATAATTCTTTTTTTTATAAGTGGCCTGAACATTTTTCTTGTATGTTTTTTTTTTGTCATTTCTTACATATTTATTTATTGACGAAATTTGTGTTTTACTAAAATCATACGTTTTTGTCCAAAGGTACAACTTGTCGTTGTACCTTTGGACAGCTATGTGTGTACCTTAGGACAGAGAAGCATAGGGTGTGATTCAAATAATTAATTTAGATTTAACCATTGATATCTGATCTGGGTTGAATCCTTTTAACACCTTTTTTTACTACGTGGTACTAAAAATAATTAATAAGATGTTGATGCAAATATGAATTATACACTTTTTTTTTTTACCCATCACGCTGTGTCCCGTAAGGGGTAGGCAGAGAGAACGGACCTCCACTCTTTTCTATCCAAGCATACTTCTTTCGCTTCTTCCACCGACATACCATTTCTCATACAGCTTCTCCTATTTCTCTTACTTCTTACCTGGCCTTCCTTGAGGACGGAATCGATGTGTTCGATCCACGTCATTCTCGGTCGCCAACGCTTTCTTACACCTTTCCTTTCAGACTTATGAATTCTCTTTGTCATTCTGTTTGCATCCATTCTATCCACATGCCCAAACCATCTCAACTTATTAACTTTCATCTTTGTCACAACACTTACTTCCATACCACATTCTTTCCTAATATTTTCATTCCTTTCCATATCCCATAAAGTTTTTCCACATATTCTTCGTAGAGATTTCATCTCTACTGCATTTATACTACATTCTTCTTGTTTCGTCCATGTCCACGTTTCACAACCATACATCATCGATGGTAGCAGGATTGCGTTATGCACTAGTTTCTTTGCTTGTAGTGAGACGTTGTTGTTTCTCATTATAGGTCTTAGTGCACCGCCCACCCTGCAACCAGCAACTTTCCTACGTTCGATTTCTTTTTCACACTTTCCATCACGACTAAACATGCTTCCTAAATACGGTAAGGTTTTTGTACTTTTTGACGCGTCCAGAACACTGAGTACAAACATTATTATGTCCAAAGGTACAACATGACAAAATATTTGACATTGACAGGAAAAATAGCGCGCAAAAAAAATTGGGTTTATGATAGCGGTAAACCAACAATTTATTCACAAAGGTAAAACTTGTCAGATTGAGATTCATATTGTTTACGCAACTCACAAATAAAACAACCAGAATAAGAGAAACAATGTAAATGAGTAAAAAATTTACTTTTTGATCAAAAAATCTTCAAAATCTCATCCCAGACGAATCCCTTCACTTATGTCAAAACAATCACGATTAAGTTGGAACGTCACAAAAACATTATTATTTTGTAAATTTACAGATTTTTATATCTATTGCAACCTATTCAAATTGCAACTGTCCAAAGGTACAACTGTCCTAAGGTAGGTACAACAAATGCCCCATTTATTTATTTAGCGTATGGCCATTTCATCACAATTTATATATAATTCAATTAATAAGTATATTTTTGTTTTTCTTGTTAAGTAGTCAAATCGAAAATTCCATTATCTTGACTTGTATCGCTTTGTACTTGGATGTTGTGATGAATATATCTGCCAGGAGATCAATGATTGTATCTACAAACTCGAATTCAGTATTCATAGTAAACACAGGACAACGTCTGTCGGGAAAACTCGTTGGTTTTAATTTTTTTTGGTTAATGGGCATTTTTTGAATACTTTATCGATCTCTCTGGTCACAGTAACAGTAAAATACAGTGTAAAATTCAAACCAGTGTCAATTTTACCGATAGGAGTCACATGGTAAAAAGGTCGTACGTAAACAACGCTGTCAGCTATGTGAATGGTTTTATAATGGGATATTCTTTTAAAGGTTTGACCTCTTGTATTAGGAGAACATACGAGGGTTGGAATTACCTACGTATCGCGCCTATCCTTTAACTGCCTCTTCGTATGCAAAATTTAACACCACCTAGTGTTCAATTTTGGAACTATATTTTAAAATATGTTCTATTATGTCGTTTTTTTCTCTATGGTTTTTTCTTCAGTTTATATTTAGTGGAACACGAATTTTTTTACTCTGAAACATTTAAAATGGTGGAAAAATATTTTTTTGAATTTGCTTTAGGTGGAACTTGTTTTGATTTGAATTTATCTTTGGTGGAACATGCTTTTTAAAATAAGCTGTTGGTTGAAAACGTATATTGGTGGATTATGTTTTAAATTTATTTTGTACTTATTTGAAATGGATTCTATTTTTTTAAATAATATTACCTACTTGATATTCTTTTAACATTTTTTTTTCTTTGAAGAATTGTGTGTTTCTTTAAGGATATGAACCTTAACGAATATGTAACAACTAATGACTCTAACAGTTCATTACTGATGTTCGATTTTTAAGTGGAACAAACCACTACGGGCTTACGGCCGTCTTCTACTGTTATTTCGAAGGCTGACTTATTGTGATCACTTTACGTTAACAACGTTATCAACGATATGAACCTTGCCAAAAGTAACAAAACAAAATTTGACCTAGAAATTACTCATTGGACATGGACATTTCTGGTTACCCACATCAATTGAGAAAGAAAAACAAAGTCTAGAAAAGAAAATAAAAAACAGAAAAAGTTAGTGAAGAAAACATGGCGGATATTTTACATTTTTTTGCGACACTTGCGCCAAATCTGTTTTGTTCATAATATCGGGTGAACTATATTTAAAGGCATTTTGTACGAATTTGTATGAATGAGATTATACTCGAACGACCCTAGGCAATTTTACAATTCGTAGGGGTGAAATATTCGATGTACGCATGCGCCAAGGTACGAAAGGTGAAACTCACGTGCCTCGCCTCACCGGGGCGCACCGCTCACCTATAATAAGTATTTTCAAAACGGTACAAAACAACCGTAAAAGGGGAAACGAAAATTGCGCAACTTAGTGAAAATGGGAATTGTGTTTGTAGCGTAGTTTTTTCGTCGTGTTGATTATTTGTTGATTTTTTTACTCGTTCTCTTTATTCACGTTTACTTTTTTCGTAATGCATACGGTTGCATCTAAGGTTGTAGAACGCCGCTCGCTCTTATGCGCTCCTAATACCAGGCTGGCAGGTTGCCACAGGTATTTTCCCGAGAGACCTGCCAGGTGATGGGGGAAATGACTTTTCCACGTACACCTCTTCGTACCTTTCAGATGTTACGTTCTTTCACCCCTGCACATCTATGCGCTCCTGGTAGACATTACCTGTCCAATTTTACCACAGGTTGCCTGAAGGACAGAATTTCAGGTGAGAGAGTTTCTGAGGGTCAACGTAGAATAGGGACGGATTTGGAAATAAAAACTATTAATGATTTTTATTTAAATTCCTAAATGAAATTTTTGCACACTTTTTAGTTGTATTTTTGAACGGATTTTGACTAGGTAGCTATAAAATTTATTGATTGTCATTTTTTATTAGTGTATTTTTTATACTATCCATGAAAAAATATAAAAAAAAAACTAAATAATTTAGGGAAAATAATTGTGTAAATCCTTATTTATACCATTTTTTGCAATGCAATACTGGATGAAAAATATACTAATTTTTAAACTCTTTTCATGCTTCGCAACCAAAATCTAAATAACTTGTTATTGAGATAGTGAGTTAGTTGGAATCGCGGAGTAAATGGATAAGATCGCGAACTTCTTAGAAAACAACTACAATAATCTTAAACACAATTTGTCTGTGAAGATAATAGACAGTATTCTTGAGTCGCGCAAAGGTGAAAATAGGATACATATTATTATGTCCATATCAATACATTTTACAACAAAACACCAAAATTTATAAACATTATGTGATTTGGTCAAGTAAAAAAAACAAGAATGTTTTAAAAAGAGTAGGGTATATTAGGGTATATAAGAGTAGGGTATTGGGTTTATAAAATTACATTTTAATTTCCCCGTGCCATCCTGTTTCCACGTAGCTTCAAGCACCTGTTCCACCTGGATACAATTAACTTACCCAGTCAAACCTGACGGTGGAGGTAATTCCTAGAATTCCACGTGAAATTTTACTTGTGCCGTATTTTAACTCACTGAAAAACCTTCGCTTCAATATTTTTGAGAACGGGATAGAAAGGGTTATTTCCAAAACGTTACGCTAATATATAACAGTACCATTAAATCTAACTTTTTTATTAAATCACTAATTTGGTACAAAACGTTCTTTTTGATAAATTTGAATTAAATATTTGAAAGTAGAACACTTATATTGTTCAAAATTATTATTAAAAATGGAACACTTTTAAACTTTTTCTTATACCTATCTGATATTCTGTTTGGTTAATGGTTTCCACCTGATTTTCCTGAAAAGCTTAGAGGGTGTTGTATTCGATGCTCGGCGCAGGCGCCAAGGGATAGAACAGCGTCGCACCGATTGTTTCGGACGCTTTTCTTGTATCAGGAGCGCAGAAGTGACGAAGGGTGAACAGAAGTGAAAACCTGAAGAGGTGAATTGTATCGGGTTATTTCGCCCAAGTAGGTACTTACCTACGGACGCGACCCTACGATTGAACAAGTGCGCAAGTCACTAGGTGAGAGGATGACAAAGCTACTATAATGCGACTAGCAAAAGTTGTATCGTTTATCTTTATTTTTTTAAATAATTAGTTTTGAGTTCCAAATTCAAAAATGGTTGGTTGCAATATATGATGGAAAGTCTAAATCTTTTATGGAACATACAATAATTGAAAAATAAAAAAATAAAAAATTTACAGATTTTTTTACAATTTTCGTGACAATGGCTTTGTTACGTATGTAAAGGGTAGCGTGTTTTTTGTGGTAATTTTAATCGAAAATCAGGTTTGATGTAATATATCTTTCATTTATAAAAAAAAAAAAAAAATTTTTACATTATTTCTTTTATATCTTATATTATTTTATTTACATTTGAGGACAAGAGTTTCTCTACCTTTCTCTTGACGGAATGTATAGGGAATTCTCTATGTATTGTGATGCTAGGTATTTTCAAAATCAAGTAATATTAATCCAAAATGAGAAGTTGTTAAATATCGTTATGCGCTACGGTACAAAAATGGAGCCCTATTTTAGTTAGAAATCGCATCACGCGTGTGCATGAACGGCTGGAGCGATTTCGCTTTTTCTTTTTTTTTGTTTCATTTGCTTTTGTTAGGATAAGGTACTCATGAACGAAAACATTAAAAAAATCAAGTAAACTCGACGTAGATAACCTTAGTAGTATAATTTTTTAAATATTGAAATTAATTTGGCGCATAAAATAACCGTGAGCTGTGACGTTGTGGCGTTTGAAATAACTGTGAACTTTGAGTTGTTTGACAGCTGGTTCGATTGAGAGAATTTGCTCAGTCGGATTAATATTGGTAAAGTAATGATGAAGTGGTTGGTGGTCTAACGGTTACGACGCACGCTGGCTTTCGCACTGTTTCGTGCGGAGGTCGTGGGTTCGATCCCAGGTACCGACAATTTTCCTCTTTCACGACACAAGCATTAAGTAGCTTACTGTGAAAGAGTCAATTTGTGTTCACTTTGAGTGAGCATCAGAGATTCATTAAAAAATATATATATATTAATTTATCATGATTTCCCTCTCCTCACACGAGCTCTGCTCTATTGGAGAGGTTATATAATATAAGAAAAATCAAGGGAAAATATCTGTTTAATCACATAATATTTGTAATTGTGTAACATTTTTCTGTGAATAAAGTTTCTTTTGAATTGAATTGAAATTGAATTGATACTAATTCGAATTCAATATTCATTGCTCATTATATTAATTCATTCCTGTATTTTAATACAGGACGTCTGTTTAGAAAGCTAGTAAAATAATAAAAATCAACAATTCAGATGTACACTTTCATTGAACTAATTATATTTTGTTGTAAGTCGATAAGTAGCCATGCTGAACAATATTATGAATGGATTGATGTACCCGTACCCAATATGTACAATGTACATAATATGTTGATAACGAGTCATTGTTCACTACGTCCATTCATTCATTGAAACAAACTTAATCAGCAGAGTAATTCAGGAATAAGTTAAGTTTGTGACTAGTCAAATCCATAATATAAAAGAAAGTCGGGTTAGTGTGAACACTTATAACTCGAGATCAGCCAAACAGATTTTTATAATTTTTGGTTTATTGAATTCTTCTCCGCTCCGGACAACAGAATAAAACACATTCTTTTCATATGCCTACTTATTCCTACATAATATGAAACAACCGGGTCTAGGAAAATTCATTCATAAATGTATATAACTGTCAAATTGTTAATGACCTAAAATAAGGTAAAGCATCAATCTTCGCGATGAATTGTGCCTGAGATGAATAGTACTTACTGACGATGAAATTGTTCACGATGAATTTACCGGCTACCTACACAACCTATCTAACAACGGAAAATATTTTTCATACTAATATTATTTCGCTGTTAGTCGATATTCGTTGCTGTGAAAATAATGACAGATGCCCGGGGAAATATTATATCGACGAAAAATGCGATAATTGATAACAACTATTGACATTTTTTTCCCGTAGCAATAGTTCATACCACAAATTGTCCACAGTCGTCGAAGTGGTAAGGTATAATAAGAACACTTTTGGGACGATAAATCTGAATTAAGTATAGGCCTATCATACGCTTTCCTATGTCTGTAGTCCGACAGGTTTAGCTACTGCTATATTTGATAATTGGTGTATACACTTAATATGTTTTTGAGCCATCATATTAGCTATTCCGGGCTTTCCGGGTCCAGCTACATACAAAATCTCACCCACTACTTGCAAAGCGCATAACACCATCATGCAATACAATACATACAATATTATTACCATTAGGTACTCGAAGCAGTATATGCGTGTTTTATGGCCATCCTGAAATATTATGGCGTTTCTATTTTGAAAGCCGGAAGAGTTTATTGTAAGCCCCGACTGCAACGCATGATATATCTGTCTCACTCTCCCGTTGGTTTTATTGCCATTGTTAAAAATTATCATATCTGGTTAGTTTTACTATAATTGTCGACATTCAAAACGAACTTGAAGAGGCCTTAATAAAAAAATAATATAGTCCAACAAGATTTTTTTTTTTTTTTTTAAATTATTTATGTACCTACATATTACAAATTAGTGTATTAAAATAGTGGGCAATGGCTAGATTATTGCCGAAACAATCTCTAACATCCAACCACATAATATGACAAAACACAAATATAAAACTCAGATTCTTTATAGTAAAGACCGGCGTATGGAGTATCTTGATGTACGACTTTAAAACTGGGTGCCTTTGCCAAAGAAAAAAAGCTTTAGAGATATGGTCCTATCCTATAGAGTATAGAAGAAAGAAGTCTAGAAAGGTATATTTTGGAGGGACCACACAACTAATAAAGAGGTTCTTCAAAGAATCGAAGGAGATAGGCGTCCGCTCAAAACCTTGTCTGAAAGGCGTGCAAGATGGTCAGGATACGTTATACGGGATGGAGGTCTTATGCATACCGTCGTTGAGGGGATGAGCGAGGAGACAAACTCCCGGGGACCTCAACGTCAAGAGTATCTACAAGATTTGTGCTATTCCCTATATGAGGAACTCATAAGATCAGCTATGGATAGAGCGGAGCGGAGAGATTGAGAAGGGGAAAAATTGCTGCCAACCAATCATAGGATTGTGACCAGAGAAGAAGATAATTTATGAATTTTCCAAGTACTGATAAGTGTTTTATATAAATCTCAGTTAACATTTGCCTCGAAATAAGTAAAATAATCACATTCTCTTCCTATGAGAACCATAAAGTAACCAAATATTTCATTATCAGTCACCACAGTATTGTCAATATTCGGGATTTGGATTTCTTTGATATTTTACCCTTTTCCAACAATTCTTTTATGATTTTTGCTTACATAGGATCACCACAGCTGAGATCTGCCAATCTTTCTCCAGCTAATCCTTGCCTTGCCTGGTTGATTGTCTTCCTGTACTTTCAGCCGAACCTTTAAAGGGAACGTAGATTGAGTGAATGTATTTAAAGCAACACGTATATGGCAGAGTTACATAATAGAAGCAGATGGCGTTCCATTTCAATTTAGATCGACACACATTTCATTGCATGTGGGTACCTAATCAAGCTTTGAATTTCAAATAAGCTATTAAAGACAGATATAGCACACTGTGATTTGATTAATTGCTTTTGTTTTGTTTTGGGATAAATTGTTATTTTAGCCATATACTCTTCTCAGCCTATACCAGTATACTGCTGGACAAAGGCCTCCTCCTTCTCCTTCCACGACGATCTGTCTTGGGCTTTCAGGACCCATTTGACCCCAACACGTTTTACGAGGTCGTCTTCCATCGTTGTGATGGTCTCCCAACGCTACTGGTAGTCATTCTGGATCTCCAGGTTTCGACCATTTCTCTGCCTGGTCTCTTGCCATTTGACATGCCCACCGCTATTTGAGAGAAGCTCTCAGTGTGATATGCAGCATGGATCTTTGGGTAACCTTTATCTTCTCCATGCTCAATTCGGTCAGTTTACAGGCCATATGTTGTAACCGGTACAATCCAAGTCTCATATTATAATACCCTTCGCTTATAAACAAAATGGCGCTACAAAATCTTGGATGTAAACATGTCAAGCGTCGCCGCAGAGTATTTAAGTAAGCTCTTTAGGACGGTTTTTGAAGGGAAGGGTTATGTCCTACAATAATGCCTGAAAAAAGTGGTAAGTAAACCCAATGCGACGTATGTTTTAACAGCATTTTCTGTCAGTCAACTGGCGCATTCAGTTTGAGATGGATTGTCATCACGTTCGGTAACTTAAAGATTTTTCTTTTAAAAATTCTACCAAATCAGAAATCGAATTCGGGATCTTTTTTATTTAAATTTGCCATCCAACAAACTAGACAATCAAGACTGACAGCAAGATTATTACATTTCTTTGTCTTTCTGAAACGTTTTCAAACATTTTATTAGACAACATATTATTGTCTAACATATTGATGTAATTTTGATCTTGTCTTGTCAAAGCTTTTCAGAGACTGATAGTGTATGTATGTGGGATCGATTTTAATCTCCGCACATGCATCGCAATTGTACTATCTGGGAATCAAGTCCCTATATAAAAGTCTTTTGTTTATTGCTTCGCATAGGCTTTTGTCCATTAAAGGAATTCTAGGAAGGCCCCCAGCTCATTAAGATTCCTTTCGCAACCATCAGATTTAACTGCCTTGCCCTGCATCTCGGGGTCAGTCTTCAACAAACTTTTATTTTAATGTAGGATTCATCCAAAGTACATATAAAGCACAACAAATACACATCTGGACATCTTTTACACAAAGCAAAATCAATGTTGTGATGGTCGGCATTGGGAATCGAACCTACGAGTTCAGTAGAAAGCCGTCAATAATTAATATCGCTTGTCTACCAAACACTTTATTATTGTTGTGTTCAAACAATGTCATAATTTCTATTGGTCCAGTACTGGTCTGTTTTCCTGATATGAATAGCGGTGGATGTCAACTTAGAAAATTGTCACCCCCTATTCCAATTCAAATTAAGTACGCACTAAACTAAAATAAGAACGTTCCAATTTTAATTAGCCGGATTGGTATTCGAGAAATTTTAGAACGTTCCAATTTGTTCTTAATTAGACTATAGTTTGAAATTAGTTCATTTTGGTATTCGAATTTCGTATTTAAGTCAATTTTAGTGCGTTTATCTTTCAAAACGTTCCTAATCTTAGTTCACACCTAATTGTATGCGTCTAAAAAGATATCTGATGATATTTTTATTACAAACGTTTTTTTTAACCAAATAATTATAAAACAAGTTTATTTTTATTAAAAATATTAAGCATTTCCCCCGAATTTATTATAATTAATACAAATAATAGCATCAAAAATTATTATCATTGAACACCAATGCAATCATACAGTCGTCTTCGTTACACTTCGGGTTGGTTCGGAAGTTTCCGGGGACCATGTTACTTGGAACTTGCTTGGAACATGGAGCTCGTTTGAATTTGTCTTCTCCGATTGGCTGTCCGCTTGTCAGCATCAACCAATAAGGCGCATGCTCGATCCATAGACAATTACAATTCAAATAAATATTTATGGTGAACTAATATTGGTTTTTAGAACACGGCATAATTCCGAATACGAATTTTAGTTCGAGTGAACTTAATTCTAAATCATTTGGAACGTTCTTAATAAGAACGTTCTAAAATCCGAATAGGGGGTGTTGATGACACATTGATGAGATTGCCGTCTTGTCAGACGACGAACCGCTCCCTAGGTACCCAGTGCATAACGAACAGTATTATAAAATTTGGTAATGATTTATTTTCGTAGAAAAGAAAAGTAGTTGTGACATTAATTGTAGGTAGTGTTCCTTGAGAAAAAATACAAAGTATTCCATGATTATTTCTTTCACTAAAATGATGAAAGCGCTAAAGAGACAATGTAAGCCATACCTGAGTACGTACCTGAAAAGACATTACGCGTAGCTTGGATACCGCAGTAAGCAGATGCTTCAAACTTTAAGACCTCTTCTGTTCCCCGTTTTGATTTGTTTTTGGATACCTGTATATTTCAGGAATGCACCGTTTGTCCTGGGATGATGAGATCCAACTCTCTCTCTCTCTTCATCTTTCAACGAACATCCATTTGTTCTGTTGTCCCTGGCATATTCAGTATTGTCACTTTGGTTATTTTTTAAGGGTCTATCTTTTGACGTGATCTTTCTAAAGATGTCAGCTTCTTTCTTCGACTAAAAAGCTAAAGAATCCTATCTCTGAGGGTTCTTTCTACATCTTCGATTCAGTTCCGTTGTTCTTCGTAGTCTGTTTCTTTCTGACGCTGTTCGTATTTTGCTTCCGTAGTATGTCATCACGGAACATAGGTATGCAATTTGTTTTTTTCAGGGTACGTTTACACCAAATGAGCATTATATAGCCATATGGATGGAGATAGATATCGGGAGATATTGACATCGTTGATATGGAAATGGAGATATTGACAGCGAGTAAGTGTAATCTGTCATCGCCCATTAATCGGTTCTTAGTGTTGATTCGTGCTCATTGTAGTTTTCGTGGTCTGAATTCGTTGATTCTTGCTCGTTGTTGTTTTCATATCAGTGAAAAGGAGGGAATGTTCTTTTTCTGATTCTGGCATTATGTTCGTTTGTTGTTATGTCAATCCAAATCCAATCCAATCCACTAGCTATTTAACGCCTTTCTAAACGAGGTTAATCTTCATAATATAAAGGAGCGTTTTTGTAACAAACGAACATATAGGTAGAGATGGAAAATGGAATATATTATTTTCTTGATCGTTGATAATATGGTTGCCATGTAAATAACAACGAGAAAGAACTGTCATTGCCCGTTTATTAGATTGTTGTTTCCATGGTGTCCAGTGTCCTCGGGGCTGAGCTCCCGATACGCATCGGTATGGTAAGTGGCGCCTTTAACAACATGACCAAGATTTGGAAAGCGTCGGCGTTTAGTGTCGAGACGAAATGTAAACTGTGTGATGCGTGTATTTTGCCCATTCCCCTATATGGGTGTCTGACCCATGGGCACCTGACCAAAGCCCGGGCACAAAAAGTCTCAGCTTTTGAAATGAAGTGCCTCAGGAGAATTCTGGTCGTAAGATGGTACCACCGCATCATAAACGACGCTATACGCCGGCGCACCCAGCTTGAGCCTATCACCTCTACCATTGTGGGGAGGAGATGGACTTGGCTGGGACGTATGTTAAGGATGCCGAATGACAGTTGGCCGAGGAGAGCGCTGTTCTTCCTCCCATCAGGTTCCCGAAGACGAGGAAGACACTTTCACACTGTGTTTCGCTTCTTCGAAGCAGAGCTGAGAGATTTGGACATGGTATGGGAGGAGGTCATAAATATTGCGCAAGATTGAGCGCAATGGAGAGCTCTTGTTGCCTCCCTATGCCCCTGAGTGGGGTGTAAAAAGGAGTATTGATTGATTGATTGATGGTGTCCAGTATAAAGATAAAAGAGAGTACCTATCTTCTACTTCCAGCTCTGGCACTATTCGTTTGGTTTAAATGTACCCTTATAGTTGATGGATGAATGATTTGCCAATAAAACTGGCATAATAACAATAGTTTCGTGTGCTTCCCGTAATCCGAGATGGAGTTGAAAGATCTATGAACACAGGTAAGAGATGTAATTTGGTATGGATACTAGTGGCCGACCACTGCTCGAAATTCGACCATAACAGCTTATATGTAAAATTATAAGTATGAGCATTATTAAGGTGCCATTGTCAAATAATGTGCGAGCGATATTTCAATTTTTTTCTCAAAAACATGGATATTGGATACGTCAAATTTGAAATGTTGATATGTTAAATGTTTTTTTCTATTATTATCAAAAGCAAACAATATTAATCTATTCTCAATTTATATCCCGCCATTTTCAGCTCCACCTTCCATTGAATATACCGCCTTCAAAAAGCTTTCTGCGCCCATAACTATGAGGCGCTTTTTTCATTTTACATTTTGTTTATATAAAGTTCATGATCTTTATAAGAAGTAGTCTATAGAAGTGTGTGTACCTATAATAATTTCGAATATTGGAAGTTGGTGACGAATCTTATAGATACATAAATACAATCTTTTATTTGAACATTTTCAAATAAACTCCACCAAGAAATGCATTTTCATCTAGTAAATTTTATTAATGCTTTTTTCTATTGATTTAATCCTTTTTATGCATAATTATAAAAAAATATTAGCATTCGCCAATCTTTCTCTATATAAACTATAAGTGTGCGAAATTTCATGTAAAAATGGTCTCAAAGTTTTTCGTTCGCGTATTAATATATAGATGTAAAGCTGTCAAGTGATTTATAGCTCTACAATGTTAAACCTTTGGACTGGATCGTAAATTTTACGATAGGACAACTTACCCGACGTTCGGCTTGCTCGATGCATTCTATTAGTTACACAATACTCATCCCACAGCTGCATAAGTTGAATGGACACTCAAGAGATACTAAGTAACAAGCAGGGATTTCTGTTTACTAATCACACCTTAATCCATAATGAGCTACATAGAGAGAATGAATCTTCAATCTTAACTGCCAACTCACCAATTGCAATAGGTGAGGTGGTGTCTGTTAAAGTCGATAGTTGGTTTTATAAAAACTAGCGGCAAAACCTGTCGGAAAACAGTCATAGAAAAGGATGAGACCGTGGTTTCGATTTCGATCCCAAGCGCCGACCATCTTCCTCTTTCACGATACAAGCTGTATAAGTAGCTTATCTTGAAAGAGTGTATTTGTGTTCACTTCGGCCCTGTCCTAGCTGGTCGCATGATGGTACGATGGCGATGATAGCATGAACGCGGACGCCCTGTTCAAACATATAACATTGTATGAAAGTGTCCAATTAGTAACTGGGCAGACGGGGACAGACGTAAATTCGATCGTCCGATCGGTGCCTTATTTGAAAAATAATCGCGCGTCGCTTGTATTGCTCTGTTGTATCGATAATTAATACGAAAAAAATAACAACGAATGACTCTAACAATTCATTACTAATGTTCGATTTTTAAATAGAACAAACCACTACGGGCTTACGACCGTCTTCTACTGTTATTTCGAAGGCTGGCTTAGTGTGATCGCTTTACGTTAACAACGTTCGCCATTAGTTGGTAATGTTTGTCTCCGAAACTCCTAATCATGAGAATTCTCAACATGTTCAACATGTCGAAAAATCTCATGTACCTATGCAACAAGTAGAAATTTATAAAGTTCAATTTTTCGACCGTTAATTCTTGGTGGAACATACTTTTAAATTATTATAAATAAAAGATTTTTAGTTTTTTCCACTAAAGTAGAAATTTAATAATAAATGAAATATAGAGATAAAAGTTGGAAATTATTGAGAACAAGAGAGCAACCAAATTTGAAGACTGCGACTGCTGTCATAATTAATACACCTACTTGCCAAAAGTTCTTACTTGCTAACATTCATATTTATTTGTTTGCGTTGTCAAGGAAAGTGGACGCGCGATCATTCGATGGCAGTTAGGACACACAATTTTTCATCGTGCGATCACAAATTTGTTTATGCGTTCATGCGATCATCGCAATCGCACGATCATGCGACCAGCTAGGACAGGGTCTTAAAGTGAACACAGATTCGTTTTAATGAAAAAAAAATGTTTGATTTTTTCCTGTAAATCAGTAGGTACTATTTTACTTTACCACGTTTGGGACTGCGGAGTGCGGACAATTTGACATTTCTTCCCGTAAGAACAGTTGTTGTATGCAGGAAACTCTCATCAAATCACATACTTATTATTATCTCGTCTATGTAATAATACTTCCTGCGGACATCTAGGTATTATTGTTAATTGTCAGAGCAACGGATTAGTGTTGTCATTTCTATTAAAAAAGAAACGTGAAGCTGCGGCTAAGACAGAAATTTATAGGATGTTGTCATTCCCATATTTAAATGAAGTGCAATTAGATTTTTTTTTTAAATAGTCACTATTTCAACCAATGAACAGTCGTAAAAAAATGAACAGGTAGTATAGCTACCTAGATAGAATATAAAAATATTAAAAAAAGAAAAAACAGCGTTCGAAATTTGAAAAATTAAAAAATTGAAATATTATAAATACCGTTCTGGAACGGCACTTAAGGTTCCTGTACACGTATCAGAATTGCATTCAATTAATCGGAATGGATTTTTTGTGGGGTTATCGCCCTCGGTTGGGTGATTAATAGCCTGCTTGCATTATGATGTGAAAATATTGCGTTGCAGTTATAATTGGTTCATGGCTCGGAGGCCGTTTCTCGCCACCAGCTGATGCACGCCAAATCACCTCGTGACATCAATCATATTCTTTTTTTTTAATTAAAAGTTGATCGAAATTCCGGTATCATTAATGTAAACATTACAATATTTACTCTATAATTAACTTTTAAAATAAATAATAAGTATATATTTATAATAAATAATAAATTAATAAACAACTTTTATACATATGTGTCAGTATAGCCGGCAGAACTTAATGCTTGAAACATTCTCTACCTGTCGACCGATCCCTTCCAATCTGAGACAGGATTCCAACCCTGAGTAGAAATTTCAACTGAAAAAACACATTGAAAACTTTTGACCCGACCGGTAATCGAACCCGGGACCTCGGATCTGAAGTCCACGCTAGTACAACTAGGCTACCGAGGTCGGTCGAGACATTGATCCTAGGACAGGATGATTTAGAAATCGGTGGCGTTTGCCGTTACCATAAAACATTTTTCAAAATTCTTCTGTAAAACTATATTTATCGCCTGGAAAATTACTTACTGGCTTATAAAAATCTGGTTTGCGTATAGTGTGTAAATTTTCATGACACAAGTTATGAAGCAATCCAGAAGCCAAAGAAATGACCCTCGACAGAACATCATTAGTTTCAAAGATTGAAATAACTTTAGTAGACTAAGGTAGTGAATGAATTCTCCTACCTGAGATCCACCATTACAAAAGATGGCAAGTGTTTTTTCACTTGGAAAATTCTACCCGAGGTTGGCCTGTCTGACGGGACCGGTTGACTGGAAAAAATTGCCTCAGGCAATAAGTTCCGCCGGCTATACTGACACCTTTGTATAGAAAAGTGTTATATTAATGTCTAATTTATATCTCTTATTTTTTTCAGGTATGTATTCATCTAGTTGAAGAATTGATTAACAATTGAAGAAGTTCTAGATTGCTTTATCTACAAAGAGGTGATTTATATTATTGTTTCTCCACTATTATTCTCCATGTACCAATTTTTTATTCAATTTGAAAATTTCATGATGTGGATAGGTACTATGTAGTATGTTTAAATTTAACACTGAAGAAAAAATTTTCTCAATTTCATTCAATTTACATAATATTTCGTAAATTTGTTATCATTTAAGAAGTTCTTAATTTAAGAAGTTCTTAATTAAAAAAAAATTGTTAGTTGGTCCGGGGCGCTGTTTTATAGCATACTCGTGAACTGTAGCCTGTAGCTATTCTAGAAATAATTTAAAAAATGATTTCACAGAATTATCGATGCTGCTCTAAACAATAATTACTTTATGTATTCGTAATTTGAATATGTATGTGCAATTTACTATATACACAGAGAGAGATAAAAAGCTTGGAAAAAAGGAAATCAAAAATCAATAAAAAAGGCGGTGAAGTTAAAAATTTATGATGCAAGTAAATTTTAGCGCAAATGTTATAGAATCGCCCTCATAATAATTTATAATAGACTATGAAAATTGAAAATGATTTGCAAGAACTTGTGTCAAGTGTGTTTGAAAATTGTGCAAAAAACACATGCTGTGGGGTTGCCGGCGAAGAATAGCACCTCTGCTCTTTTTGCTGATTTTTTGAGCATCCTGTAAGAGGCAGGAAATCGAAAAATCAGATCGGGACCGTGAGGTTGACCACTTCACGTCCTTAAATCTCAACTGGTCAGAAACGGCACAATGAGCCTCGGACGCCTTCAGGCGCAATGGAGAGCTCTTGATGTCTCCCTATGCTCCCGAGTGGGGCTTAGGCCCCCGCATTGCTAACCGCGAATCACCCCCCAAACCAACCGGTTTGGGGGGTGATTCGCGGAGGGCTTGATTTGTCCGGGGCCGGCTTTTTGGTTTGATTGCTTCGATCGAGCTAAGAGGTCGGTTTCGTGCGGGTCGGGTTTGCTGCGTATTGGTCTCCTCCGGGCTGGCTTGCGGTATGCGGGGGGCCTTAAAGGGAGAATGTATGTATGTATGTATTTGATGAAGGATGAAGCAAGAACGAATTGTAAAATAATCATAGGAAATGAATGTCTTGAGCAAGTGAACGAGTATGTGTATTTAGGCAGCATGTTTAGTCGGGTGGAAAAGTGTGAATAAGAAATCGAGCGTAGGAAAGTTGCTGGTTGCAGGGTGAGCGGTGCACTAAGACCTCTACATGAGAAACAACAACGTCGCACTACAAGTAACGGAACTAGTGCATAATGCAATCCTGCTACCATCGACGATGTATGGTTGTGAAACGTGGACATGGACGAAACAATAAGAATGTAGTATAAATGCAGTAGAGATGAAATCTCTACGAAGAATATGTGGAAAAACTTAATGGGATATTGAAAGGAATGAAAATATTAGGAAGGAATGTGGTATGGAAGTAAGCGTTGTGTCAAATATGATAGTTGTGGTTGAGATGGTTTGGGCATGTGGAAGAATGGATGCAGACAGAATGACAAAGAGAATTCATAAGGCTGAAAGGAAAGGTGATGTAAGAAAGCGTGGCCGACCGAGAATGACGTGGATCGAACACATCGATTCCGTATTCGATGATTCGATTCCGTATTCCGTGATCGAACACATCGATTCCGTAATTCGATTAACGAAGGCCAGGTAAGAAGTAAGAGAAATAGGAGAAGGTGTATGAGAAATGTTATGTTGGTGGAAGAAGTATGTTTGGAGATAGATAAGAGTGATGGTGCGTTCTCTCTGCCTACCCCTTACGGGACACAGCGTGATGGGTAAAAAAAAATCTTGACGATATGTTACGGACTTTCTTGTTTTATAGAAGGTGCAAATGAATGAGAAGCAATATCAAGCCTTATCAAGGCACTCACTTTTACATAAATCACATATGTAACACACAATCGTTGTATGTAACAACGTCACATGTGATAACATTGTTATAGTATTTTAACCGATTCTAGGAACCATCGACGAGACACATAAAAGAGCCGATAGGGACAGACGGTCGCACCATGTCCGCTCAAACAAATCGCCTCTCTGCAGAAAGGCCGCTCGTAAACTACACCTTTACGATCGATTCACTCGCTGTACACAATTGAGCCAAGTTTTCATATCTGACGTTACTTTCATCATTGTTATGTTATTATTTGCAACATTTCACACCGTACAATCGATGTGGTGCGATGTTTTTAAAAGGTCATCTATCTACTTGTAGATATAAAA
This sequence comes from Mystacides longicornis, assembly GCA_963576905.1. Lineage (NCBI taxonomy): Eukaryota > Metazoa > Arthropoda > Insecta > Trichoptera > Leptoceridae > Mystacides > Mystacides longicornis. The sequence continues at coordinate 4,042,420 of OY756439.1, read as the reverse complement.
TTCCAGTAATGCATGTCATTCATATTATGTTTTCGTATATGCCACAGCATCTCACAAAAACCCTAGATATCAAACATCTTCACAGTTCCTTGCGGATGTACCTAATTGTAGTAATGCTGAATAGAAAAAAAATCAACTCTCTCGAATGTTTTAAATGTTTTAAAATCTTCAAGGTAAAATTATGACAAAGTTCTATTTGATATAAAAAAATGTCCAATTCGAAGTAAAAAACCTTTATTCCAATTTCTCTCAAATATAAATTTTGTTAGTTGAAGATGTGAAGAGATCTCAATCTTCTTGTAGGTTTAGAAAGTTCCTCTCTCCGTTACTTGAAGCTCTCTCGTTATAACATTAACACCATAATGGCTAGCCTGGCAAAGGCTTAGCCTATTTGGGCAACATTATTGTAATTTATATCAAATGTTTTAAATAAATAAATACGATGACGTTTAATTTATTATATACTAGCTTTCCCGACAGACGTTGTCCTGTAGTCCTTACTATGAATATTGTTTTCGAATTTGAAGGCAATTTATACGAAAATACGTTTCAAATAATTTTGAATGTTGAAAAATTATTTCTGAAAGCTTGAAAGAAATTCTATCAATTAAGATTATAATCTGCGTGCCAGTGTTTTGAATCTCTGGTTGTCAGTTAAATAAAATTTATATTGTTAACAACATAAATTTCCTTAAGGATATTTCATAGATTTCATTTCATAGGCTTCGCAAGAAATCCGTTCCATATTAACTTTAATATTATTTCTTATACATTTTCTACTCTTGAATAGTTATTGTGTTATCCGGAGTGGAGAAGAATCTAATAAATCAAACATCGGAAGAATCTGTTGAGTATCGATCTCGAGTTATAAGTGTTCGCACTAACCCGACTTTCATTTATATTATAAGATTTTTTTTTAATTAGGTATATTGTAAAATTTAAAATTCTATTATGTTGCCGTGGGTTTGCCGGCTAAGAATAGCACCTCTGCTCTTTTAGCTGGCTTTTCGAGCATCCCGTAAGAGGCAGGAAATCGAAAAATCAGATCGGGACCGTGAGGTTGACCACCTAACGTCCTTAAACCTCAATCGGTCGGAAAAGGCACAATGAGACTCGGACGCCTTCGAGCGCAATGGAGAGCTCTTGCTCCTTAGTGGGGCTTAGGCCTTCCGCATTGCGGGTTGGTTTAGGGGGATCCGCGGCGGGCTTTATCTGTGTGTGGCCGGCTTTTTGGTTTGATTGCTTCGATCGAGCTATGGGGTAGGTTTCGTGCGGATCGGGTTTGCTGCGGATTTGTCTCCTCCGGGCTGGCTTGCGATGTGCGGGGGTCTTTAACGGAGAATTAATGAAGATCATTACGTCTAAATCTAGTATTTATCAGACATATTGGAAGAATCTTAGTCATCTTCTCCGGCATCATTCCATCTTTTGACAGCTTTTCCATGTGTGATCTCATTTTGAGACCAATGATCTAAGGATATCTGACCAAGACCATCCTTTGTTCATGTAGAAACTATGTTTGAAGTGGTTGGTAGCCCAGTGGTTCAGTCGACGGCATTCGTGCGTACAGCGTCGAGAGGATCCTAGGTTCGAATCCCGGTGCCGACCTTTTTCACTATCACAAGACCAGCTTAATTTTCTGTGAAAGAAGTTGAAAATGAGATCACTTTGACTGAGCCCAGAATCATAAAAGAAAAACATATTTTTAAAAATTATATAACGACACTTGCACATTATTATTGTTATTTTTACCCATCACACCGTGTCCCGTAAGGAGTAGGCAAAGAGGACGGACCTCCATTCTTTTATATACAAGCATACTTCTTTCGCTTCTTCCATAGACACACCATTTCTCATACAACCTCTCCTTTTACTGCTGACTTGGCCTTCCTTGGGACGGAATCGATGTGTTCGATCCACGTCATACTCGGTTACATTATTTATAGGTATGTGTAAACAACACATAAGTGTTAAGTAGGTACAATTATATTGCATTTTATAAGATCTAGGTATTATTTTAATACTCTGTTTATTTTAATGTATGTTTTGTCTAGGATAACTGTCAGACCCCCCAAGAAGAAAAAAAACTGATTTGTTACTGGGATTTGAACTTTTTAGGTTTGTTTACAATTTTTCATGTAGATAAGCGTTTTTTAAATGAAATTAACCACATTAATTTATATACTAGTGGTCGACCAGTGCTCGAGATTCGACCACAACTTATTTAAATTACAAGTTTAAACTAGTAAGATTACATTCACTATTTCACCATTTTCTTTCAAAAACAATGACGTGGATAGTCAAATTTGAAATATTGATATGTACAAAGTTTTTTTCTATTATGATTAAAGACAAAGAATGTTTATCAATTCCCAATTTGACCATAAATAAACAAAAGAATATATGCGTCGGTGTCAATGTCAAATATATCGGAGTGTGTATCAGAATCAAATACGTACCTAATAATACTAAATAATAATATAACAATTTTCTATAGAAAAGTGGTCAGTATAGCCGGCGGAATTATTGCCTGAGGCATTTTTTTCCAGTCAACCGGTCCCGTCCAATCCGAGACAGGCCAACACCGGGCTGAAATTTCAAGTGAACCTCTGACCCGATCGGGAATCGAACCCGGGACCTCGGATCTGAAGACCACGCCAGTACAACTAGGCTACCGAGGTCGCTATCATGTACCTAAATAAGTAAGGTCAGTCAAATATTAAACTTGTGTGCGCGATGCTTTCTTATTGTTTTAATATACTTTTATGAATAATTAAAAAAAATATTAGCATTCGCCACTCCTTCTCTATATAAACTATCTTTCTTCTTATTCTTCAGCCCTCTCTGGTCCACTGCTGGACATAGGCCTCTTCGATTTTCTTCCACTCTTCCCTGTCATTTGCCAGTCTCATCCACTGTATAAATATTAACTTTTTCATACTCCTCCGTTCGTGAAATTTTCGTAAAAATGGTCACAAAGTTTTTGCTTCACATATTAATATACAGATACAATTTTCTCACTCACTCGACGATAACTAGACTGGTAGGCGGTACCTCCTGTGTATACACTGCAAGAGTCCCAATAAAAATATGAATATTAATATCAAAAGTCGCGGTGATGCAATAGTGCTGTATGTTTTATGTTAATTACTGCCTCTTCAAATACAAATGTGGCTAAATCCAAATCTCACAATAATTAAATTTTCTAATTCAAAAACAAATCATCTCCATCCATCGAAGTGGTTGGTGACCCAGCGGTTACAACGTCGACTTTCGTACTGCGGACGTCGTGGTTCGATCCCAGGTGCCGACCATCTTCCTCTTTCACGACACAAGCTTTCAGTAGCTTACTGTGAAAGAGTCAAGGAGTGTATTTGTGTTCACTTTGAGCGAGCTACACTCCATTTATCCATTTTTGTCGTAAAGCAACATCGGTATTAAAATAGGCCTACATTGAACTATTTGTGAGTCCTCTTGATGCATGGGGAGACAATACTAGATGAGTTACTCTTGAAAATCAATCCAGATCTCAATATTGTAAACCGTCAATACTTTTAAAACTATAAATTCATCTATAAACCCTTACTTATACCATTTTATTCGTAAAGCGATACCGGACTTAAAATAGATCTGCGTGGAACTATTTTTATGAATAGAAACCAAAATCCAAGTGTGATTATAACATCATCATTAGGATTGAAATCGGATCGGTATTGTGGATGAAATACAGAGGAACCCTCCCAGTTCTCCGCTGTATTTGTTGGTGCGACGTTTCACTAACAGCCTCTTACATCATGTCCAAATCTATCAGCTGTGCTTCAAAGGAACGGAACACGGTGTGATAGGTTATCCATTATCTTTGGAAACTGGTAGCAATGAGCGAAAAACAGCGCTCTCATCGGCAGAAAGTCAAAAGGCATCCTCAAAACATGTCTCAGTAATGTCCATTTCCTCTACGTAATAGTTGAAGTGATGGGCCTGCACCTAGTACGCATACGTTTAGCGTCGTTCGTGATTCTGTGGTGCCACCCAATAGCCATTCTGAGGCACATTGTTTTATAGCCGGCGATTCTTCGCACCGAAAAAGAATATAAAATATTTTTAGAGAATATTAAAAAAATTAAATTAAAATAATTAGTATAAAAAAAAAATATATAATAATGAAAACCCGAACCACCTGCACAACCGAGTCATGTGAATAGACTCGTTACATCGCGGACCGTTTGTACTCGAGTTGTAAATGTAAATTTTTGTGACAATATAAATCCTGTGTGCCGGACACGCTTTGTTTTTTTCTTGTTAAACTTGACAAAATTAAGGACTTTTGATGTACCATTATATTGTTGTAATGTACCATTATATAATTAGCTGGATATGTACCCATAGTATGTACTTCTTTATAGTTTACTCCCCTCCTTAACACAAGTTTTACTTTCTAGGGAGGGTAAAAAAAAAAAAAAAAAAAAAAAAAAAAAAAAAAAAAAAAAAGAATTAAATATAAGTGAATTTAATATATTGATAATTATGTAATTTATAAGAAAAAAATGTTATATTATTTTTGTATGTATTATATTTAATAAATAAAAAAAAAAAAAAAAATAGGTGGAAACTTTTTGTATCTTAGGGTAATTCACGAAAAAGTTTAGAACCAGGTAGTTAAAAAATATTTGAGACTTAAGGGTGTTTCACACCTTAATGATTCCGTGAGTTTTTATCATACACAACTGAAATGTATGTTTTACTGTAGAATTAACTTTTATTTAAACAGATTAGTTAGTTAAAGAAAATTTTTAAGTAATTTTCTTTTTTCGGTAACATCTCTCAAATTGTTCTCAATCCATAACTCAAAAAATCTAATATTTACAGAAACGTAACATGCGGAAAAATAGGTGAAGATTAATCTGAATGATAATTGGAATTTATATCATTTAATTACCTAAACATGTTTTTTTATTCAGTGTAATAATATCCCCTTAAGCAAATAGTTATGTTCAGTTCTAACTGAACCCCTATTCTCTGTTTTATCGGAAGGTAGTCACGGTAGTAAAGTGGGAAATGTATAGCGCCGCTACAGAGATATTTCTAGAAGCAAAAGCGATTCTATAGACGATTCGATACGTATTGACGTTTTTCATATATAAAATGTATCGTGTAATACTCAATTTACTACCGTGACTACCTTCCGATAAAACTGAGAATAGGGGTACTGTACATTTTAGTGAATACATCTGCTCGGCTTGGGTCCAATCGAATAACAATGTTTTTGAGTGATTCACGTATTAATTATTTTGTGTGCAACGAGGGTGTGTTGAACGTTCTTGAATTTTGGACATGGCCGGTTTTTACTATTGCCTCTCTAACTTACGATTTTGTTTGTTTTATAAAATTTTGGTCTACCGCAGATTTAGGCGCGCAGAATAATGGCTACGTGCATGTGGTGACTGTTTATACAAAGAATTCTTCTAAATCCTCTCATCTGGCCGTTTCTACCCGACTACTCCCTCCCAAGGCGACCAATCCACATAATCAAATTGAAATATTATAAACATTAGTGTTCTCATGTTTGTTCAATGAAGATATATATTTGTGTTATGGATCGTATAGATCCGTGGTGCTTAACCTGGGTTCGATCGAAGACCAGGGGTAGGGTGAGTCAGTCTCGTGGATTCGATGGAGATCAAGACACACCTGACTCATACGTGTTCATGATGACACGCCCGAGAAGAAGGGTTCAGTGAATTCGCATATGAAACTGGTGGGGATCAGTAGCTCCAAAAAGGTTATGAAACAGTGGTAAACAGGCGGGGAGGGAGTGTTTTTCGTAAAAATAATAATGTTTTTCCTTCACGTATTAATATAATATAATATAACACTTCTCTATACAAAGGTGCCAGTACAGCCGGTGGAACTTATTGCCAATTTACCGAGTCACTTAGTCCCATCCAATCTGAGACAGGGGGTAGAAATTTCAAGTGAAAAAACTTTTTCCCGACCGGAAATCGAAACGGGACCTCGTGATCTGAAGTCCACGTTTATACATACCATGCACTAGGCTAGTGAGGTCGGTTAATGGGAAATATCACCGTAAAATCCCTGCGGGTAAGGTGGCTGGTATGTTGCTTTATTATTAATGCCTGTCGATTCTTATTGATCTCTTTAAAATAAACTGACGATTTATTTAGGTACAACTACTGTATGTTTTTCTTGGGATAACTTTTCATTCGTATCACATAAACGTGGTATGATTTTGAACTTCTTTTTAACTTCACAGAAATAACTCATTCCCTTACATTCCAACGCGTCTTTTCAGGAGAATATGGCAAATTTGTTTATGTATCATACATAGTCAATAAATAAAGACATTAAGAATCACGTAAAAGTGCTCGATACGCGTCATTCTCGGTCGATCACACTTTCTTATACCTCTCCTTTCAGTCTTACAAATTTTCTTCATCATTTTGTTTACATTCTTTCCAAAAACTCTAACTATTTCAACTTATTGACATTCATCTTTGTCACAACACTACCACATTCCTTCCTAATATTCTCATTCCTTTCCATATCCCACAGAGCCTTTCCACACATCTTCGTATAGAGCTCTCATCTCTACTGCAATTATACTACATCCTTCTTTTTTCGTCCATGTCTACCTTTCACATCCATACATCATCCATGGTAACAGGATTGCGTAATGCACTAGTTTCTTTGCTTGTAGTGAGACGTTGTTTTTTCTCATAATGCCAGCCGTTTTCCTACGTTCGATTTCTTTTTCACACTTTCCATCTCTATTAAAAACATACTTCCTAAATACACACAGTCATTAATTTGCTCAAGACATTCATTTTCTACGGTTATTTTACAATTCGTTCTTGTCTTTCCACATATTCTTCGTAGAGCTCTCATCTCTACTGCGCATTTATACTACATTCTTCTTTTTTCGTCCATGTCCAACGTAGACTCACAAGCTCAGCAGTTTAAAGAAACAAACATTCAAAATTATCTGAGGAAAAGGATCACGCTGATGTCCTCGTAGAGAGTTTGGTGTGGTATCTTCTGCGCCACGTTTGATCGCCATGAAGGGGCATAATATATTCTGAGTAAGAATTTTCTTTCAACGGTCTGTTTTCGTCAAGCTTAGATTTTTGGTAGATAATCCTCGTTGAATTTTTCATCCTCAGCCGTTTCTTATTCTATTACTATTATAAAAAAGTATTCTCAGTCAGAGAGTTCTATTTATCCAAGAACTACCGGATTGACGAATTCGTGGCAGGTATTTTACCATCCTAATTTCCCCTCCTAGATAGCGAATTCTCAACCAACTTCATCCATTTCAGGTTCTAGATCTGTGTTTCTCGAACATCAGGGGTTCATTCTCGTGGGTTCGATGGAGGCCAAGACCAAAACCCGACTCATATTAAGAACTTATCACTGGACCCCTCTTCAAATTGAGAAAGGTTCATTGAATTCGCATATGAAACTGATGGGTTTAGTACCTCCAAAATGGTTTAGAACCACTGTATCTAAAGAACTTTTACTGTTCTTTATTTTAACTCTTCGTCTTTTAGCACTGCGCGGCATTCCAATAATTGTCTTGCCTCGGATGGCTATTAGAACACAGCAGTTGGCCGAATGGTTGAACTTACGATGACTTTCTCAATCACACATAACCATTATTTAACAAAGCTTTCTCCTTTCGTCAAATTGTGTAAGAAATTCATACGTTACTCACCCCAAAGTTAAGTCTGTTGGCGATGGGTATATCGGCATAATACTTCAACAGCTGTACTAATATAACATTATTCTTCGAATACACGTAGAATACGCAAAAGTGCTACTAATAAAACAAGTTCCCTCCCCGAAGCACGAGTTTTACTCATTTTCGGGGAGAATTTCAATACTTAATAGCGATTTTGTCTCAATTTTTTTTATTTTGTATTATATTATACTCAGGTAATTATCAATAAAGGAATTATATATTATTATTATTAATAAGCTATAACAAGAATAATTTCCATGCCAACTTTATTCCTGGCTACCCCCAGGTATAAAGAAGTAATAGTGACGTTTAATGAGACAAACTACCACTGCACTCTTCATATTTTGACACTTAACATACGAAAACTTGCAATAAGTCCGAGCTATCAACGAATCGAATAGACTTTCGGAAATATTCGTACCGATTCGTACATACTCGCGATATTACGCATACGAACTTTCTCGAGGTTCCAATCCGATTCATACGGAATTATTATAAATCAACCCCGTAGTATGGAACAACAACAAGTTTCATTGATAAATGCGAGATTGCCAAACTATTCTGCAGTACAGTTATGACATGGAATGCATGAATTCTCCCTTTAAGGCCCCCCGCACACCGCAAGCCAACCCGGATGAGTAAAATCCGCAGCAAACCCACCCCGCACGAAACCAACCCTCTAGTTCGATCGAAGCAATCAAACCAAAAAGCCGGTCCCACACAAATTAAGCCCGCCGCAGATCCCCCCCAAACCAACCCACAATGCAGGGGGCCTAAACCCTACTCATATGGTGCCTTTTCTGACCGGTTAAGGTTTAAGGACGTGAGGTGGTCAATCTAACGGTCCCGATCAGATTTTTCGATATCCTGCCTCTTACAGGATGCTCGAAAAACCAGCAAAAAGAGCAGAGGTGCTATTCTTAGGCGACAACCCCACGGCCATGACATGGAATAAGGATGATTATTAGTAGGGCAGGTGTCCATACCGTGCAAGCTTCTGAAATGCTATAAAGATCATCAATTTGTGGGACCAAGCAACAAGCCATCAAGTACTAGGTAGCTAATAAAAAAGAAGTCATTTCATCTTCAGTTTCAGCGGTCTGTAAAGTCTTCAATATGGTAACGCATCAAAATAGATCGGCCTTCATCTTTTCCCGTCAGGTTTTGTTTAGATAAAGATTTAATTTCCAGTTTGTTATTGCACAAAACATTTTTAACTCCGTGGTTATAAAGCTTTAACGGATGGAGTTTATTTGATTGTCAAACCCATTGGTTTACGTTATCTTAACGGTCCGTTTGGTTTATTGAGATAAACATTTAGATAAAAATAAACCATCAACACGAGATTGTGGACAACACCTTAGCCCGGAGAACAATGTTCTTTTTTTTCTCTTTCTTGTGAATCTTTTATAATTATTATTCTATGATGTACATTAAATTTATTTTCATTACGCCAATAACTGTATTGATGTTATGATAAAAATAATTATTTTTACTACCCTAAACAAAGTGATCGGAATAGGGAAGGATAAAGGAAGAAGTGTGAGGAAATGAAAATTAAATAAATAACTTTATTACAACAGATATGATATGTAAAAACAATATAAACGGAAATAAAATCATTCAAGTTAAATAAATATATTCAAGCGCGACCTCGGACATCCTCACTAGGCATAGCCTGTGTCGAGTAGTGTCCAAAGTAACACCCTTCCTCTTGAAAAACCACAAAAGAAAAATTTATTTATTTATTTATTTATTTATTTATTTATTAAATCATTCACGGCGTTAACGCCTTTTACATGTCATTAATTTATTAAGAAAGTGAACAAACAAAAATACCAACAATATCACACAAATCGAATACAATCATACAATATAGTTAAAACAATAATAAAAAAATTAAAATTTATGATAAAAAAGCACGATTCAATTTTAATTTCATTTAATTTAAAACAAAAGCAAAAGGAAAACATTATCTACGTGTATAAAAATATTAAGGATAAAACAAAAAAATAAAAATCGGAAAATAAACCAAAATACAATAATCTCCATCAGACCGAAACAACAACGAACGTCAACAAACCCTGGATTAATAACAACAAAGAAGGCAATGACAGTGTACAAACAAAAAATCAAAGGAAACAGACGACAAGACATGATTAGCACCACAATAGACTGATCAATTATTGGGAATTCGTTAATACGAAAAATGTAACAAGAGTTCTCTTTTAAAACTATCTATACCCGCCTGGAAAATATCCACAACATGACCGAGCTCATTACCCAACCTGTGAAGACGCCGCACCGTAGAATTGTGCAGATAGTTAGTCCTTGAATAAACCTCAGAAAACACCGAATTAGTTCTTGTGAGTCTTTGAGGAACACGGAGCTGCACGAGATGAACGAGCTCCGGACAATCCATCAAAGAATGAACCATTGAAAAAATGATCCAATACATACTCAAGTTAAGTAAAAATGTATTTCCATACAAAATGTATCGTGTTACTCGCTTTACTTCCGTGACCACCTTCCGATAAAACTTAGAATACGGATACTGCGGAGATCCATCTATTGTTACGCTACATACAACCTGATCTCTAAAAGATCGTTTCGTCATTGCAGAGTGTTGTTAAAAAGGTAAGTAGTATGATCACGTAAACGAAACGCCTGCAATCCTTCCTGTCCTACACGGTCTGCATAATCGAATGTATGTAAGTCTACCACACATCTATGTAGCTATGTATTATTTCTGTTGTTTGAAGCGGGCGGTTACACACACACAAAATATGTACCCCGGTGGCGGAAAAGTGAACTAATGCATGAATTTGAATTAAGAATTCTTATCAAAAAAGTGAATTACCCATTATTGATTACGTGCTATAATAATTGTGCAATCGTTAAAACGGGCAACGAAGTCACATGGTGACGCAAAATAAATAGCCTATTTCCGTTTATGAATCGGATTGACTTTGAATTTTATCTGAAAATTCTTGTCTATGAATTGGCGTCAAGCTGTCTATGGACTGTATCAATGATTTTTCTGAATGAAACCCTTTAAAACGGTAAGTAGGTACACAATAAAAATGTACTCGAAGTATTTTGATAAGTTTGTAATAAAAGTGACGTTATCGGAATACTCCAATTATTTAAATTTAGAGCAAAGCGAAGGCGTGATAGTCGCAGGAAACAGATAAAATGGCCGCCCACTCGAAAACAAGATGGCGCAGCATCCGGAAGTAATCAAACAGATTAAAATAATATTGTAATGTATTATTTAATAATAATTATAATATTACGAAGATTATTACCAAATAATATTATTTTCACGAATGTTCTACATAATATTATTGTTTGTTAATTAATCATAAGCAATTATTTCTAATCAGCCATTTCTAAATATATTTTTGTGGCACTGTGTAACTGGTTTACTTTGTAAATTTAGATTGACCTTTGATAACTTTAGTGCGAAACGGATATTGACAACATTGAATATTCCAAATACTTCTTCTTGGCCTTCTGGGCGTTGGTACGTAGGGGTGACTAGTTTATATGGAGGATTTTAAAGGTATCTGTTCTAATCAAAAGCAAAGACGTGCAAGATGGACATTGGACAGCTATGAGCTACACGACATGTTCAGAGAAAGGTCTGTTGTAAGAGGGTTTGAATATTGAGGCTTTGATCTAGGGGACGAGTTCCAGGATGCGTCCACGAAGCAAATTATTCTTAAAAGACTTGTTCAAGGTTATAAGGTTGAACTGGAAAAGCAGGATATATACCTAGTACTTAAGAAAACTAAATGAAAAAAAAACGCTGAATATATAGATTTCCATATTGCTTTAAACCTAAGGAAAAAAGGAGATATTTATCTAGATGTTTAATTGTTAGCAGGTTCCAACACAATACTCGTAGCCTGTGGGGTAACTGTACTACAGGGCCCCCGCCCATTAGTAAAAATCATAACGATGACCTCTCCCCCCTTCCCCCCGCTCGAAAAAAGTACTTTTTGGTTACTATAATGAGGGAGTTCCCCGACCATCAGGTACTCATATGTACCGCAACCAATAATTATGCACCCGTTGCATGCTTTTTAAAATGTATCAAACATCTTTTGGTTTTGATTGTGTTTAAATTTTAATGATTGATTAATTTGTTTTGTATGGTATTTAGACGTGTCTCACTATGATTTTTTTAAAAAAACTAAGTAATCTATTCTAAAAATGATTAATTTTGAGCTCGCAACCTTTTGGGTTGGGGGCCCGTGGCTCTTTGCCACCTCTACCACCCTATAGTTTCGCCACTGGTCATAGCTATGCGGTAGATATCGGTTGTTGGAGCACTAGAGATTATATGTTTTTTTAGTCTAATGTAAAACTTGGAATATTCAACAAATCTTTAAATTTCTCTCTCCTCTTAGTTTCCTCATTACTGAGGGTCGTGACCCATGGAACTACTGGGTGCCTGTTGTGAGCACCGAACGCCTCGAATCCTCTCTGTCCTCCGCTGCCCGCATCGCCGAGTACAAGACTCCTCCTGTTGCCTTTTTATTTTGGTCACACCACTGGTGGTTGAATTTATAATTATAATAATACATGCGATTTTCTATGATGCCCAAATCTTTGAAGATTTTTACATAAACTACCGCTTACTCTTGGATTCTGGGTATTTTGGTCGATTTTTTTTATAAGATTGTTTAACAAATTAGGTACTTACATAGTTTCCGGGATTCGTATATTATTATTATTATCTACCTATTTTAACTATGACCGTATTCATTAAAAATAATTTGTATGTAGGAATAGTTGCATTAATGCATTAATGATATGTATAGGAAAAGCGTGTTAAGGATGCCGAAAAATGTGTTAAGGATGCCGAATGACAGTTGGCCGAGGAGAGCGCTGTTCTTCCTCCCATCAGGGTCCCGAAGACGAGGAAGACCCTCTCACACTGTGTTCCGCTCCTTCGAAGCAGAGCTGAGGGACATGGACATGGTGTGGGAGGAGGTCATCACCGTTGCGCAAGATCGAGCGCAATGGAGAGCTCTTGTTGCCTCCCTATGCCCCTAAGTGGGGTCTAAAGGGAGTTTGGATTGGATAGGAAAAGCCTTACTATCAATTTTCCATCATATCCATCCATTCCATCTGTCATGCCCAAGACATATTTTCTGAAGTTGCTTTAGGTACTTATTAATTACCTTGGATCAACCATTACCCCCACTGGTAACCTCGTGGCTAAGCTTCCATCCGTACCGGTATGGCAACGTGACCGAAATATGGAAAGTTTGAGATACCTTCAGATTTTTTATTCGAATTAATATTGGGTCAAAAGATCTAAAAAATGGAAGATCAATATTTTTTCATGGCACTGCTTGAAAATTAAACCTCTGTGATTTCTTGAGCGAGAGATTTGGGCCGGTCAAGAGAGCCCATTTTTCAGCTAGGCACACAAAAACCAACTGGAGCGCTTAAGGATGCCTCATTAAGCTGATAAGCTTTAGAAACAACTCGCTGACCCGTCGAACTTCGTACCGTCTCAGAATAAATAGTATTATCGTATTGGCTGAATTTCGTTTTTCTTTTGAACTATTTTCATATAATGGTTCCTTCCAATTAAAAGGAAAAATATGAAGACCTACAATATTGCTTGGTAGAAAAATAACCTGAGTTTACGTACAAAATAAACATCATAATAATTATTATAGAGGTTGAATATCTACACAGTCAGTAGGAACACACAGCTAAAAAAAATCTCAGCTCACTCGAGTGATTACAAATACCTGCACTTTTGTCAATTTCTACACTAAATAAAGGTTTTTACCCTGTTTAATAAAATTCGCCTGCAGCGGGCACAACCACCAGTATGAAAATATTGTTTTGCCGGCGCTGTAGTACGATATTCATAACTTTAACAGCCGGTTTCAAAAAAAAAGCGGCTAAAGAACACTTTAGCTAAAGTAATTTTTAAAAAAATTTAAAGACTCCTTAAAGTTGACGCGTTTCATAAAAATATTCCAGCTAAAGTTTGAAATGTCAAAAAAATATTTTATAGTTGGTAGCAGTTGGTAGTGTTCTATGGAAAACTTAGGTTTTTAACTAATATTTTCGCGGAATTTCTGTTAATCTGTCAATTTCAATTCTCAATAGAGCATCAAAGTACCGTTATTTGTGTTAATTTATTATTATATGGTTTATGAATTGGTAAACGAAATCATTAAACAATAATATTCTTCCCGTTTTGCCATGTTTTCCACCCTTTTTTAGTCATTTTTGTCCACAGTATCACCGTATACAAATGTTCATTATTTGTGACAGAGCGCCACGAAACATTTCAATGAGCTCCGGTGGTAAAAATTTGAACTATATACCTACACTAAAGTCCATTTTATGGATCTGGTACCATCGATGGTCACCAGATCTCCCGGGTGGATAAATTTATGTACCATTACCACCACTGGTGACCTCGAGCCGAGCTCCCGATACGTATCGGTATGGCAAGTGGCGCCTTCAACAACATGACCAAGATATGGAAGGCGTCGGCGTTTAGTGTCGAGACGAAATGTAAACTGTTTGATGCGTGTGTGTTGCCCATTCTTCTGTATGGGTGTGAGTCCTGGCACCTGACTAAAGCCCAGGCACAAAAAGTATCTGCATTGTGCCTGGGCACATACAAGTGCCTCAGGAGAATTTTGGGTATAAGATGGTACCATCGCTTCACGAACGACGCTATACGTCGGCGCACCCAGCGCAGGCCCATCACTTCCACCGTTACGGAGAGGAGATGGGCATGGCTGGGACATGTGTTGAGGATGCCGAATGACAGTTGGCCGAGGAGAGCGCTGTTTTTTCTCCCATCAGGGTCTCGAAGACGTGGAAGACCCTCTCATACCGTGTTCCGTTCTTTTGAGGCAGAGCTGAGGGAAATAGACTTGGTGTGGGAGGAGGTCATAAGCATTGCGCAAGATCGAGCGCAATGGAGAGCTCTTGTTGCCTCCCTATGCTCTTAAGTGGAGTTCAAAGGGAGATTTGATTGATTGATTGATTGCTTATTTTTTATGAAAGCGGCCGTAAGAGAGTGAGATAAATATTCATGTAAGGAATGAGGAAGATTAAATTATTAGTGAAATCGGGCGATAGTTTGCAGAAATAGGTTTGGGTGAATTATTGTGTGGAGTGTGACGTGGGAGTCTGTTGATAAGACAAGTTGCAGAACCCGCAAGCTTCCTCCTGTTTATTTAATTTAAGATTCTTTTTAATAACCGAATAAATAAACAAAAAAAAAAACTCTATACTTAATATTCGTAGGTAATAATAAAACTTATAATGGGTGGGTATCATAACATACCCGTATGAGTATGAGAAAATAACGTTGCAAATTAACCAGATTCGCTAGCGAATGATAGTGAAGTTTACTTTATAAGATCCAGTACCCGAAGTACGAGATTGATATACTATAGGATACCGCGCGTTTTAGTGCACTTACATTACGATCGAATTATAAAGACGTGTATTATTGTTCCACATAGAATTTTAATATTTTTAAATTATGAGGTGTTCTTATATTATTATCATAAATAAATAAATAATAATGATAAATTAACACTTTTCTATACAAAGGTGTCAGTATAGCCGGTGGAACTTATTGCCTGAGGAAATTTTTTACAGTCTCGTCAAATGTGAGACGGGCCAACCCCAGGTAGAAATTTCAAGTGAAAGAAAAATTCTGACCCGACCGGGAATCGAACCCGGGACCTCGTGATCTAAAGTCCACGCTGTTGCCACTAGAGTACCGATCCGATCACGGTCAGTAAGTACTATTAAAATTTCTCACACCTATGCCTAGTTTTGGTTGCATTTTTTAACCCTTTGCACTTGTCGAGTTATTTGGGCCAATCAAATTTACAAATTGCAAAAAATAATCTGTCAAATGACAATAATATGTCAAAAATGAAAAAAGTTCAAAATGAATTTAAAACGTACATATAGGAAAATATCATATTTCTGCATTTTCACCATTTTCTGATTCTCTTTGACAGCGTGCGTAACTATGACAATCACGTATTTTGTTTCGATGGACATCTCTATTGACATTATTTGACAACCTTTCACTATACGAGATCTTTTCGAATTCAAACTTTCGTTTCATTTTAAAATAGGGATACAGTACTCCTATTCTAAGCTGCTGTGACATTTACGCTGGCGTGAAGTAACAATAATATATTGTGTGGAAACGTGTATAAGCACCCTTACATAATACTCCGGTGGTCTGCATTTCTGGCAGACCAACTGGGTTTGATCAGCCCCGAAGATTGTGGACAGCCTTGAACAGAGTCCGTACTGGCCACGACAGATTCGCGAACTTCTTCTTTAGGTGCGGTTGGCTGAACTCCCTCGAGTGGGCGGAGAGACAGACTGTTGGACATATTGTGTCCGAATGTTCCCTCAGAGCGTATGAAGGTGATTCTGCCGACTTCACGACCCTGATTGAGGCGACAACTGAATATCTAATCAACCTAACCTTTTGTTCTTTTTAACAAACTTAATTGTGCTAATTGCCTTTTTGTTGTGATGTTAACCAAACTAAACCAAACCATACCAAAATAAACCAAACTGCATAAATAGAGCTTTGAGCGTTGCTGGACCAAAATCATGGAATTCACTTCCAGTAAATATAAGAAACTCCGAGAACTTAGACGAGTTTAAGAAGGCATTAAAAACATTCCTATTTCAAAAATCATACCCAAGCTATCCTTCATCCTGAATAATAATTATTGTATGTCCCTAAATATTATTTAATCCATGCATTACTGTTTATTTTTAATGCAAATTTTGTATTTATATCTAGTACAGCGCCCTTGAGGTGACCTCTAGGCCACAAAACGGCGCATAAGTTATCTTATAGTATTATTATTCTATTGTGACCATAAGAAAATTGAAAATAAATAATACTTCGGAAAGGTCCGCGCAGCCTATCCCAAATTTGGAATAGCGGTATCTATGAGGGAAATGAAGTTTATCCAAAACAAATTTGCACCAAAGTTAGTTTACGTTTGAATGCACCTCAATGTTTTTATCAAATCCATTATATTCTAATGAGATGGTTGTGACGAAATGTACCTACCTTCACACATATTATACTTGACAGCTCGCTCACAAGAATCGCCTTTTTCGTTTCGACTCGTACGTGGTATACTGTGTGCGAATAGATACGATGGTTTGTTTATAATATGCCCAGTCCTACCTGGCCAACATAACCGATTTCTGACGGCGGCGAATTGAATGGATTCGTTCATCGGAAAAGAAATAATCGCTTACAGACATGTAAACAAACATCGGACTATTTCAGACAAGTGGAATAGCCAGCAATAAAAGTGTTTTTTCTATCACATGACCACAATTAGGCCGTTTGTAATGCAGAAATTACTAAATTTGTGGCTTTAATCAAACCTAAATACTGACTACTTTATTTGTAAACTACGATCAATGGAAAAATAGCTCAGCGATAGAAAATATTACGATCAAGCTGTCATCAAGATAGCTTAACGCATATTGCTTGATTGTGAGCTGATCTCTGTAGATTTTGACCCGCCATATTGGATTTAACGTCAACTGACAGTTGTTTCGAATATACAAGAACGCTTTTTGTAATAAATACACTATATTATTTAAGTTTTTCCCCCGTCCAAATATGTGCTTCCTTCATATTTTGGTCCATTGCATTTTTTTTTATTTTTATCTTACTCTATAAAAATCTAGCCGTTTTCTTTGTTACCTAACTCCTCCTTTATTACTGGACGGATTTCGATGAAAAAAATTGGAGGTGTCGAGGGTTACCCAAGGATGGTTTAGATGAAAACAGGGGCTTTCTAGATACTATATTTCTGTTTTAATTAATGTTTTTAGTTTTTGCGTTTTTTGCTCCAATTTCAACTTTTATATGTCAAAAAAAAGATCGAGTTACGTTCGTAAAAAGGGTGATTTTATTTCTAAAGAGCTTACATAAGACCTAACATCGATGCGCGTTGCATTGGAACTATACATCAATGTTATCCGATGCATCTGATAGAAACATCGATGTTTTCTCAAAATCGATTGTTTACAGGAGAGGGGGGGGGGGGTCTCTTATTTTCATATATATAAAAATGGAGAGCTATTTCCGGATGTCATGGCATCACGCCTAAACGGCTGGGCCGACAGATATTAATATGCCCAGAGCCATACAAAATGCTGGAGAAGGTTCTTAAATACAATTTGCTGCATTAACTTTAATATATTTAGAGCTATTTAAAAAACTCTATTTTTTTAGGATCTTCATACAAATTTCTCAAAAAGACAGTAAGTCATCTTTTGGAAACAAAATTACTCATGTAAACGTTGAATGGAATCTTGGTATTACGGTATGAAAATGTAATAAAATAATTGTAGATTGATTTGTTATACATATAAATGTTATTCAAATCTTATTATTCTCAATAAATAAAGATTTGCAAAATGGTTCCAACATTTTGAAGTTTGACAGGCACAAATCACCCTCTATGGGTGGAATGCCTAATTAATTATCACACATTAGATTAGAGGGTGTAGGGAATGTAGCTAAGATTCAAACCACAGAGCTCTCTATGAAAACTTGCAAATTATGTCGGTAGGTTCGTATAATATTATGAGGTCGGTAAAACAAAAATTGTAAAAGTGTCATTCTTCTTTTTCTGTGCTTATGTCAGTTATAGAGGTCTGTTAAGCAACGGGAAGCTAGACTAGAACCTGTTTAATTACCTACCGATCAAGCCTGACAATCGGAATCAAAAACGTAAAGCAAGACGGGTATAAGCTAGTATATTATAAGTTAAATTTAATTCGGTTTTTATGTCATCAACTGTAGGTATTTTTAGTTCATGTAATAAGACATTTTTTTTTATACTTGGTTAAGGGACGTGAGGGGGGGGGGGAGATCAGCTAGTCTAATATAAAATATCAAAAAATGAATTAAATCATATTGATCTGGCGCCATCTAATAAAATTAGTGGCTGATTAAAAAAAATTGTTGCTAAACTCTTCTCAAAATTTTAACATTTTTTTTTAAATTTTAATTGTTTATGTTGTTCTGTGTTGTTCCAATATGGCTATGTGTGAGACATTTTGATACCAGATCTCGGAACACCAACAAAAAATGATACCCTTTCACTACTTGCATGGCTATCAAATTCCCGAACTCGAACAAAAAAAAAACCCTACGGTTCCCACAGAGCTATGGGGAACACGGGATGTGAGAATTAGAAGGGAGTGCGGCCGCGGGTCGATGGATTTAATCGAGGGTAGGGTATTTTTTTTTATTTTATAAAAATTACAATATTAACACCAACAGCTTTCGCCTTTGCGCTGATGGTGTTCAAAATTTTTTCAAAATATCTGAACTTTGAGATGAACACAACCTTCCAGATATTTATGGATACTAGATATTATTCAACCAAAAATATGATGCTATCTATAATTAAATTAATTATATTTCGATTTTAAGAAGTATTTTTTTTCAAATTGGCGATCGACTACAAACGAATTCTTCGACAATGTAGAGTAGGAAGAAAATTAACTGTCCACTTTATATATTTATATATGTCATTGTTTGGTTTAAATAATAATTATTGTTTATATGTTCCAGTGGACAGTTAATTTTTTCGCACTATACCTTGGCGAAATCTTCGTTTGCAATCGAACGCCAATTTGAATTTGTCTACGGGCACTGAAACGCTACGATCGACTATCGAAACCAAAAGTAAACCTATAATAGTCGTAGTTGTCATCGCTGTAAAAAGACAAAAATAACATTTTTTTTTTGTACCAAGTAATAGACAACAAGGCCGATCATCTTCCTCTTTCATGCCACACGTTTTGCTTAGTGCGAAAGATTTCAAAATTACATAACTCTAGAAAAAAGTTATTTAATCAATAGTCTTTAGTAATCAAAAAATGTTCCGCATAAACAAACTGGTGAAACACTCTAAAAATATAGTAACGAAGTAAAAGAATAGCTTAAGCCTCCTATTCACGAGAACTCCAAATGGATGTCATCCCTATCACTCGACATCTTCCATTTGCTATTCCCCACTCACGGTCATTTTTGGAGTGACATTGCTCCCTTTGGACGGATGGAGTGATTGTGATTGGGGGGCCTTAGAACCTTCCAAGCACAAAACGATGATAACGTTGAAACAACATGGTTGATCTTTAAAAGTATTGTCAACAAAATAGCGGAGGATCGTGCAAAATTGAACAAAAGAGAGAAATATGTATAAACCAAGGTCAAATGACGGAACATGGCAATTGATTATTGAATCTAGAAAGAGTTTGAAAACTGAAGCTGGTAAACAAATGTGCTCGGAATTGTCAAAGAAAATTAAGGATGACTAATAAGGTAAGCCCATTCATGCCCATTCTCCTGTATGGGAACCCTGGCACCTGACCAAAGCCCAGCCACAAAAAACTTCTGCATTTGAAACGAAGTGCCTCAGGAGAAATTTGGGTATATGTACGTTAAACGCTATCGCACTCATCGCAGGCAAATTGTCATTGTGGAGAAAAAATGGACAAATGGACATGCTTGGGACATATGTGAAGGATGCCGAGTGACAATTGGCCGAGGAGAGCGCTGTTTTTCCTCCCATCAGGGTCTCGAAGACGTAGAAGACCATCTCATATCATGTTCCGTTCCTTCGAGGCGGAGCTGAGGGAGTTGATCATGGTCTGGGAGGAGGTCATAAGCATGGCGTAAGATTGAGCGCAATGGAGAGTTCTTCTTGCCTTCCTATGTCGAATTCAAGGAGATTTTTGATTTGATTTGTATAGGTAATAATTAATCGATGTTTCGATGAGTTGATTACGCATTCCTTATAATGCCAATAGTCTGACTCGACTCTTGTAAGGTTCCTTACTGCGTCTACCACTTTAGTGAGTTCCATAGTGACAAAGCTAAATCTGTTACATTTCTTGATGGTTTCTGAATGTCACATAGGAGAGAAATGATCATAATATTATCATTATTTTTAAAATAAGACATGATCAAGTTTTTCATAGCTCCCATCTATAGCTCACTGAATCTCCACACATGATTTGTTTTGAAAAGACTGACGTTTAGATTGCTTATGTGGCTAGAATGATATCTTTTACTATGACAATCTGGTCAAGCTCCAAGATTTTGACCTTTCTGTCCTTTTTGCGATATGTTTAACCTTTATTAGAATATTATCAATCGATATCCAGGAATCTTATCTTATTCTATGCCAGGAATGAGTGAATCAAGAGATACAATACGCACTTCTGTAAACAAAACAATGAGTAATGTACAAAGATTCAATCTCTGTAGGTACACATATAAATCCTCATATATATACCGACCTAGTTACATAGACTAGTTGTACGGGCGTGAACTTCAGATCTCGAGGTCCCGGGTTCGATTCCCGGTCGGGTCAGAGTTTTTCTAAGTGTTTTTACACTTGGAATTCCTACCCGGGGTTGGCCTGTCTCGGATTGGACGGGACCGATTGACTGAAAAAAATTATCTCAGACAATAAGTTCTGTCGGTTATACTGACACCTTTGTATAGAAAAGTGTTAATTTATTTATTTTCTATATTATAAAAATGGAGAGCTATTATGCGTGGTCATCGTGATAAAAAAAAACAAGAACGTTGCGCGGAATAATGGAAAATTTAATCAAGAAGGTAATCTAGTTAGTGTTTTTTACAATATAATTGAATTCTAATTTTGAAATTAAACTGGCGTTTGACAGAAATTGTCATTTATTGGATTTAAAAAGAGATACAAAAGAAATAGATTTATCGGTCGCAATTTATCATTATACGAATTCGAATTCAATATTCATAGTTATGGACCACGGGACACCGTCTGTCGGGAAAACTAGTTAATAATATTAATGCTGTTCCTTTTTTATTACAATCAACTAACTTAGAAAATTGCTCTAATTGGGACACACCATGAACATTGTTAGCAAGTAGGGGGAAGCACAATAGACCACTACTCACAGGTCGTAGCGCAAAACATCCCTTTAAAAAAAAAACTTAGAAAGTATAAATATATGGTGGAGGTGGTTGATAGACCAGTGATATCAGTTGACGACTTTCGTACGTACAGCTTACTGGAGGTCGTGGGTTCGAATCTTAGTGCCAATCATTTACACTGGCACGACACAAGCTTTGATTTATGTGAAAGATGTCGAAAATGTATTTGTGTTCACCTTGGATGACTCATTAAAAAATATATCTAAACCATCTTCACATCATCCCTGCCAAATTAACAATACATTTTATTTAGAAACAGAAAAAGGTAACGTGATATTTATGAACTTTATTATTTTTCGTGTTAAAACCCATTAAAGCCGAGTGTGACGTTAAAGTCACAGAAAATGTAACATATTATGTAATTACATACATAAGATCAAGTCATGAAACATTTATATTTCCCTTGAATATTTTTTGTATTACCCCTCCAATAGGACAGGGATCGTGTACAATAGATTGTTTACATAAATTCTAGTTTAAACAATAAATTCTAGTTTTAGCAACACACTACTTTTATAAATTTTAGTTTAAACAATAGACAATATTATAACTTCGTCCACAACGTATTGTTTCTATGTTGATTACATCGATCGGGACGAAATGTCGATGTATCCCGATTAGCTACATAGTTCCCTTCATAGCGTCCAGTTGCGGGAGTGTTGGCTTAGTTTTGACTTTTAGTTTATCAGTTGTTGTTCGAATCCCGGTTGGACGGACGCTTGCCTTATTAACTGCGGCTAAGCGGGAATAATATTACAGTATGGACGATATTTGAATAAATTATTTAATCTCGTACGTTTTAAATATTTATATTAAATAATTATTTTCTACAAGTGTCCGATAACAACGTCGGTGTTGTCGAAACCGGTTAAAATTAATTTAATTTATTTATTAGGTGTTTCTAATTTATGTTTAAATAATTTAAATTTTTTAAATTAAAACTCGTAAGTGTGATTTTAAAAATATTTGTGAATCATAAAATATTAATTTTTGTCGAATAAATATCATGGCCTTTTTTATATACCTGCACCTAGCTAAATAAACCATAATTTCGTGCAGTTCCTGTTGCTTTTCTCCCATATTCCCTACTTATATATTTTGGAAATATATTTAAAAAATAGTTCGCAGGTAACCCGAAAGTTGAAGGGCGGAACCTTTGATAATAGCTCTTTTTTTTTAATTTTGTACTCTAGAATACGCGTATGATTTTAAGTGTCATATTTACCTACCCATGTTTTACTCGTTCCTATAAAATGACAATAATGTTATAAATAGGTATATTTGTTTTCCATTTCAGTGAAATTATTTTTAAAATAAAAAAATGGTTTAACAATATCAGCTGTAATGTGAAGCATTGTAGAAACAATAATAATTAGTTAATCCATGTTAAGAATTTGAAATTTATCTGTGTTAAAAATGATACAGAAATATTTTAAGGACGATGTCTGTAAATTCTTGCCTCCTATCCTTTAACAAATAAACGCCATACATTTTAAAATGTTCAAAATAAAAACTTGTAAAGATACTTGAATACAATATATGTAATTAAAAAATAATTACAATATAATTAATTGAATAATTTCTGTATAATTATGTTAGGTTGAATATTGGCGTGATTGTGTTTTAACTATTGTTTTGTTGATTTGTAAAAAATTCTTTCAGTACCTACATAAACTAGAATAATAAGAGATTTTGATTTTTGGAAAATGTTCCACAAAAACTCATGGGTTTCAATAGCGTTTTTTTTATTCTTCCACACTCAATTGTCTAATTTTTCAACAATATAATGAATGGTATTCTCAAATTCACGTTCCAACTCAAAGCAAGAAGCTCTTGCTTAGAACTTAATCGGTTGCCAGTAGTTACGTAACTAATGTATCGGATAAAACATTTTCAGAATAGCGAAATGTCAAAAGTCTCAATAAAAATTGGATACGACGCAACTCAATCGTCTGTTTTTCATTTCAGAATAGCCGTCATTAAATTATGTCCTTTAAATAATTATTGTTAATTATGACAATGCGATATTAAAGAAATCCCTGTTGGTTAACTTAAACTCAATTTTTTTTTAACTTAAAGAGAATTTACTCACATCCGTTGTAAAATTATGATAAAATAATGCAAAATCGCTACGATAATGAAATAAATATTATGTCCTTATGATAAAAACACATGATACAAAAAGTTGCGGTGTATAAAGTTCCTCAAAAAATTCGGACTACCTGCGAACTGCATAATATGGACCATTTTTTTGTTGTTGGAACTGATTCCGAATAACCCAACCGGTATCTTTGTCGGTCTATTTCGTAAATATACATACATAAATAATCATATATTATATCCTACATTAAAAAAAAAACCTAATCCTTTATAACTATTATTTTTTTATCCTCATTCGTGTGTTTTGTATGCTATTATTTCCCTTAAATTTGTAGACTTACAACATCATTAGGGGATTTTGTCTATTTTGGTCTGTGTTTTTTTTTATTCTATATTTACCTTAAATTTAGAGGGGTGGTATAATATTATAATATTTTTGACATAACACAAGTGTGGTTTTTTTTTCAAGTGTTTTTTTTTTTCAAGTTAAATCTTAATCTTTTTTTCGAGTGTGTGTTTATTTATTTTGTGTCCTGCTAACGGAAGTTTACGGAATGTGTTAAGGATGAAGAATATATCCACAGATTGGCGGTGAGTTCAAAACTATTTGTTTTTTTTCTTTACACATATTTGTTATTCGATATTATGCTTGTATATTTTTTTTGCCGAGGGTTGGATAATATCCGAATTTGATGCCCTTGTTAACGACGCGAACTGTATTGATGGTGCAATTTCACCAACTTACAATAATTTTAAGAAATCTTAATCAAAGAGATATTATAATAATATACTAGCTTTCCCGACAGACGTTGTCCCGTGTTCCTAAATATGAATATTGAATTCGAATTTGTATGGTGATGAATTAATTACTTATCATTTGACCAGTATAATTCAGACAGATGCGTCTGTTTTACACCATGTATATTCCATCCGCATTCTTTCAATCGCATCAACTATCTAACAACTGACAGTTTCTGTCAAAATTTCAAAAATGAAATAAAAATCATATGGAAAAAGTACTAATAAGATTACCAACGTAGAGTTTTCTTTAATTTTCTAATTATCCACGCAACTTTACTAATTTTTTTCTATATAAAATCAACCTTCTCCTGATAAAAGCTTACACGACAAAAAAGAATTAGCGAAATCGGTCCAGCCGTTTAGGCGTGATTCGATGACATCGGGAAATAACTGTCCATTTTTATATAATAGATAAAAAAAATTAAAATCGTAGGTATTCTATAAGCTTTTAAAATTACTACGTACGGCCGTGGGTTTAAATACTGGTGCCAACATTTTCCTCTTTCACAAGAATTTTCATTAACCCTTTATAGGGCAAAATATAAAGGATTTAATAAAAGGGTATTTTTTTATTTTTTTTCGTACAATCAAGGGTAGTAGGTAAATATTATGGTAACTTATTTTTCATTTTTTTCCGTCTTCTTCTTCATCTTTTTGGGTGGTACATTATTGTACCACTGCCCTATAACGTAAACTGCAAACACGCCGTGTTCACTGGTACACATTTGTACCACTTTTGAAATAGTACTATAAAATATTGAAAAGTGTGTTTCATGTTTAATATTATTTTATTTTAAAAACCAATAAACTAAATAACTGATGAAAAAACAGCAAAACAATAAAAATAAATCCTAGAAATTTAAAAAATACATATATATTTTATGATAAGAATAAACAGACGTAACATTTTTCATCTCAAGTAAGCCGATGAAAGCCTTCAGTTCTTCAATATTTGTGTCCAGGGTTTGTCCGTTTTGGGATACATATAAATTACTCTGATTGACTAGATGTTCACAAATGTCAGCCATAAAAAGGAGGGAAAATATTTAAGAAATTCAGAGTGTTCTCAAATTTTCTTGACATAAATATGGCTGATTGAATTTAAAATCCAGGCTCACTTGTTGACAAAGCCATGTTTACTAAAATCAAAATGTTTTAACAACCAAGTAGTCTACCAAACACTTGAATTAATTTTTCATTGAAGGTTTATGAACTTGGATAGAGGCTGAATTGATTCGAGTCTCGTTAATTATATTTCATTAAAAATAATTAATTACATAATTTTTGCAATCTCGTTAACTAATACCTACATAGTTGTTTTCTTAATGCACTTTCAAGTTATTTATAGTCTTCAAAGTGTAATAAAATGTGTTGATTTATTTAGTTTTTTCAAAATTTACGACACGTTTTGTTATTTCAAATGTTTAATTCCGCATTGGATGTGAAGACTAGAAAAAAACCTTCGACAGCTTATTTCATATAAGATGAACAATTCTTTAGAATCTTCAAAAGCATGAATATTTTTTGTATTTGATACATGAATCTGCCTTATTCAACCACATGCTGCTCCATGACCTTTCTTGGATTACAACTTTTTGAAATCATTGGTAGTCTACGCCAACTTTCGTATTGTTTCGTACTGGAGGTCGCGTCGTGGGTTTGATTCCGGGTGCCGACCATCTTCGTGGCCTCCTTTGAGGACGGAATTATCTATTTCAATCCACCTTATAATAATAATAAATAAATAACACTTATCTATAAACTAGGTGTCTGTAGAGCCGGCGGAACTTAATTCTTGAAGCATTCTCTATCAGTCAACCGGCCACGTTCAATCTGAGACAGGATTCCAACCCCGAGTAGAAACTTTATGTGAAAAAACATATTGAAAATTTCCGACCCGACCGGGAATCAGACCTCTTGATCTGAAGTCGGAGCCTTTGCTACTAGCCTACCGAGTACCTATGTAATACACTTGGCCGTCCACAATTTTTTACACCTTTCTTTCAGTCTTGTAAATCTTGTATTTTTTTTAATCCTAAAAGCATACACCCTTTCAACATATCCAAACCATCTCAACTTATTAACTTTCATATTTCTAACTTTGTATCTAACTTCCATACCACATTCTTTCCTTATACGTATTCTCATTTCTTTCCACGTCCCACAGATTCTTCCCACATTTTATTCGTAGAGCTCTCATGAGATAAATACCTACTCATACCAATTCATAACTCTACGTGGTTACAGAGAAAGTGTACCCATTAATAGCAAGTATTATAGCTTTTTGAATAGCTAAGAAGATGAAGAAGTTTTTGAAATTATCTGCAGAATAAGTTCCATAACTTTTTTATTTAAAAAAAAAAGCGCTTCATAGTTAAAAACAATGAGAAATTCTTTTTATAACCTTTATCGAGCAATATTTTTAAGCTTTTAAATAGAAGTTTCAGCTTTTGTTAACCACTTTTATTAATTGACATATCCTCTAATTAGATTCATAAAAAAGGACTCTAAGAGCTCTAATACGAAAGAAAATTTATTAAAACGCAAAAAATAAAGGTTTTTAAAAATATCTTAAAAAGTGTATTTCTCCGTAAAGGTCAAGTTTCAGACAACATACCTATAGTATGAGCGAATATGTAAAACTTATGACTCTAACAATTCCTTACTGATGTTTGACTTTTAAATGGAACAAACTACTAAGGGCTTACGACCGTCTTCTACTGTTATTTCAAAGGCTGGCTTAGTGTGATCATTTTACGTTAACAACGTTCGCCATTAAGTGGTTATGTTTGAGTATCCGAAACTCCTAATCATGAGAATTCTCGAGATGTTCAACATGTCAAAAAATCCCATGTACACAATAAGTAGATATTTAATAATTAATGAGATATAGAGAGAAAAGTTGGAAATTATTGAGAACAAGAGAGCAACCAAATTTCAAGACTGCGACTGCTGTCATGTATTTGGCGCCAGGATATGAATATACATATATATCCCTTTTTGTTAAGGATATGAATACATATATCCATTTTTTGTTAATATCAAATCCATAATCAAATCCATAACATATGACCTGAATATATCTGGAGAGAATGACTGGAAGTAGAAATTTTATGCGTGATTAAAGACGGGTCAGTTCGGGAAAGTTCAATGACAAGCTTTTGTTGCGAAAAAATTGTCAAATTTGTACCTACAATTTTTGGTCTATCTCTCCAGAAATAGTGAAAAGTACAATAATTATTATTAACGTTTTATATATCAGTTTGAATCTAATTATTTATTTATTATTGTCAATCAACAAAAACAGACTGTCATTAAAATCCGCCAGACGTTGAAGGCTGTGTAATAAAAAATGATTTAATGTTTTCAACCTCCTAAATTATTATTAAAAGGCTCGCGTGTATGTTGGCCTGAAGTCGTCATAAACTATTAATAATAATATATCGGTTAATGTTAAATAAATAAATAAAATTTAGTTGTTATTGTTTCATTAATTTCATATTTTGCCGAAACAATTAAGTACGTAATTAAATTTTATTTATTTTTCTTCTTGCCTATGTTTTTATTTATTTATCAACTCTCGTCCTTATAGAGCACTTGGAGTCGTCAAATTGTGTACATTTTTTCAACATATTGTGAACATACAAATCCCAGCACCATCTCCACTATTTCAAATCATTTTACTTTAAAATAATACCTACATATGTTTCTATATAAATTCCCAACCCACGCACACCCATCCTTTGTCACCCTCGAACACATTTTTATCATATTAATAATAATAATTTAATTTTGATCGTAGGAACGGGATAACGTATCTCGTGGATATCACTATACCGTATGACGAAAATTTGAAAAAAGCCGAGCAGGATAAGATAATTAAATATCTTGATCTTGCTCACGAAATCAAGGATATGTGGCATACACCAACCACCCACATAATACCTATAGTGATATCGACGAATGGAGTTATTCCTAAGTCTCTTAAAGACAATCTAGGGAAACTTGGCATCTGTTGTGGTCTCAGATATGCCATCCAAAAGGCAGTTCTGTTGTCCTCATGTAGGATGTTAAGAAGGTTCCTTTCTCTATAGTTCGAAGATCTCTCATGATTACGTTACATCGTGATGTATCATGAGAGATAATACCGATATTTTTATATGTAGTATATTGCATTGTATTTAATTTTAATTTATTTTTATTAATTTTTTTTACAATGATGTATACTTCATATCATATATTGTGATTTAATGAATAAATGATTTGAAATAATAATTTTGTCATCTGGTAGTAGTATTATCTTCTCCTACCAATACCATGTCTTCAGTTTGTTTTTTTTTTTTTTAAATATGTATCTTTAGTCTCTTGATAATGTCTACATGAGATAGACGAAAGCGCTCGAGCCTCAGTAAAATATCGTGAAAGTGCAACTGTGTTTGTTTTAATTCATTATTTTTTCAAAAAAATTCTCAAAATTTTCATAAAAATGACAAAATATACAAAAAGAAATGAAAGCATCAACACAAAAATAAATCAAAAGATAAAGTAAAGGCTAGGTATCACACGCAACAAGTTTTCAACAAAAGCAATGAGTTAGGGATAAAACATAATGGAATCAAAATTGATTGACGAGGCTGGAAAAGTATATACATTGGCGAAATCTTCGTTTGTAGTCGAACGCCAATTGGGGCTGGTAAGAAAAACAGTTATTCTGATCTTCCATGGCCATGCAAGGTGAATTTAATATAATAAGCTCCTAAAAGCTTGTGTCGTTAAATAGGAAGATGGTCGGCACTTGGGATCGAATCCACAACACGAAAGCCGGCTTAAATTAATGTGGAAAGCTAAGTTATGGTGTATAAAAGAGATTCTTCATTCAACTTTGTCGGTGGATTAGTGAACTGAAAGCTGTGTACCTACTGTACCCAGCAGGACTTGATTTTAGAGACCTCTCCGAGTGATAACACGGTGATACAACGGTAATAATACTCCAGCGTATGTCAAAATCTCCGCCATTTTTTAAATTTATATGAGTTACTAAACTGAAGCTTTGCCTTATTTTTAGGTCATAAACAATTTGACAGTTTACAATATAGATTAACAAATTGTTCGCGATGAATTGTACCCGCGATAAATAAATTGTACCTGCGATGAATTGTACTGACGATGAATTATTGTTCTTGAGGAATTTTCCTAGACCCAAAAATTTATGATAAGAAGAGAGAAACGAACAGAAAATAATCATACAACATAATTTTACGCGAAGGATGTTCACAGACATTTAATATCAGACCACAGACCTGCCATCTATCGAAAAAATCATTAAGCTATTTTACATCATCCAAATAATTAATATCATTCTAAAAGATGAATTTCCGATGTGTTTAAGGATTATTTAAAAACAGAATAAGAATAATAAGTATTATATACTCATTCCTTGTCTAGGATGCTTAAAAAGAACACCTGCGTTTGATGGTAATTACATAACTACTGGGAACGTGTCTAATAAATAATTCAATATTATCAATGCAACACCCTTCCATATAAAAATGCAGAGATTTTTTCCTTGATCGTGAATGGAGATTTCGACGAATTCATACTAGACGTCACGATTTGTTTGATTGAAGAATTTTAATGTTTTTTATTGAACTTTGATGGGTGAGAAGAGTCCATCAATCGCTGCAAAATCAAGGAATTAATATGGAAAGTAGCTGATCAAATTTATTGGAACATGTTATGAGATTCCTATTTCCTATTCATATAAATGTAGCCCTATTTTCCTTGGTCAAAGCACTACGTGTGAACGGCTAAACCAATTGGTTTTTCTAATTCGCTATTTCTTTTTTTGCCTTGTTTGCTTGGGTCAGTAGAAGGTTATTATGAATGAAAAAAATAAATAAGAAAGTACGTGGATAAATAGAAAATTAAAGAAAACTTATAGTAGGCAACACCTTCATAATGATTTTTATCTATATATAAATACGTGAAGGAAAATCTTTGTGACTACCTACTTTTACTAAAATTACGCGAACGGAGGAGTATAAAATTACGCACACATAGTTTATATAGGAGTGCCGAATGCTAATTAATATATTTTTTTTAAATTTTAATGTATGAAATATAGAATAAATAAAAAATAAACATTACAAAAAACACTACTGTAGGTAATGTTATGTATTTAATACTCACACACACTTCCACAGACTAGGTACTGATAAAGATATCAACTTCATAGAAACAAATGAAAAACGGGCGCAGAAAGCTTTTTGTAGGCGGTATATCCAAATGGAAGGTGGTGCTGGTAGAGGCGGGATATTGAGAATAGATTTAAATATTGTTCGTCTTTAAAAATAATAGAAAATAAACTTTGTAAACATTTCAAATATGACGTATCCAATATCCATGTCATTGTTTTTGAAAGAATATTTAGAAATACCTAGCGCTCGCTCAGTCTTTGACAATGGAACCTTAATAATGCCAAACTTATAATCTAAATTAGTTATGGTCGAATTTTGAGCACTGGTCGACCACTAGTAGTTATTATTAATCATTATTCACTTATTGAATTCGAATTCAATATGCATAGAAATTTTCACGGGACAACGTCTGTCAGGTAAGCTAGTGCAGTGGGGCTAGTAAGAGTTTAATCAAAAGCTAATTGCACGCTAATAAGCACTTATAAGCGTGCAAATAGCGTTCGAAAATCTAACGATCGAATTATTCGATCATTTTTATACGGACATTTTTCGAAATTCATTCGATCATCGTTTCGGTATTCGATCATCGAAAACTTTTACTAGTGGCACAGTATACAATAATTGGACGCCTTTTTAAACGATTTCTATATTTTGCAATAATTATTAGCTACTGATTTACTACTGTAAGCACAAATAACTCAGTAATGAGCAGCTTATTGATGTTCTTTTGTTTGGGTTAAGAACAACTTGTCTTCATAAAACTTACTATTAATAATGTGGTTTTTTGGTATTGTTATTTCAAAGCAATCTCCATAAAATAAAACAATGAAAGCTGTTAGTTGCCACTTGCCGCAAACTATGCCGCCAGTTGGCTTGTTATTATAAATCATTTTATGAGTTTCGAAACCAAATTTTCATTCTCAAAGCAATAATAATAAATGTCATAAATTTGAAGTGGTTGGTGGAGTTATCGTATACCGAAGTTCGAACTTTGGAGACATCCATCTTTCTGTTTTTAACCTGAAGTTAACTGTGAAATATGTCTAAAGCGGTAGCCGGGTAATTTATCGCGAACAATTCAACGTCAGTACAATTATTATTCATCGCAGGTAAAATTCATCGCATAAACATAGAAAAAATACACCGAGAGATTCAAGTGCATACGTTGAGATTAGCAAACGAGTCAAAAAAGCAATTAGAAAAGACAACAGAGCACAAAACACTAAAATGATAGAGGAAGCAATAGAAGATAACATGAACATGAAAGTCCTACGATCAAACCTAAGCAAAGGCCGAGGGAGAATCTGCTGTATGAAAAATGAAAATGGAACCTTAACATATGAAAAGGAAGGAATCTTGAATGTAATACAGGACTTTTATAAAAACCTGTATGAAGAACACATCCCAAAACCATGGCAACTAAGAACACGTAGCAGACAAATAGTGCGAAATGTGGGTTCAGAAGAAATACCAGAAGTAACACGAGCGGAAGTCAGAGCTGCTGTAAGCGAACTAAAAAACAGAAAAAGCCCAGGAGAAGACAAAATTACCGCAGAAATGATAAAAAATGGCGGTACCACTCTGGAAGATGCCCTATGCACCCTCTTTAATAAATGTCTAGAAGAGGGACAAATACCTGAAAAGTGGCAAAACGCAGAGGTAATCATTCTTTTTAAAAAGGGCGATCCAAATTGCATAGAAAATTACAGACCAATAAGCTTGCTCAGTATACTGTACAAACTCTTGACTAAAATCATAACCAAACGATTAACAAACAAATTTGACCTCTTTCAACCTACTGAACAAGCTGGATTCCGAAAAGGCTATAGTACTATCGAACACATACAAACTGTCCGTTCATTAATAGAAAAAAGCGCTGAATATAATGTACCGCTATGCCTGGGATTCATAGATTAT
Organism: Mystacides longicornis; assembly: GCA_963576905.1. Lineage (NCBI taxonomy): Eukaryota > Metazoa > Arthropoda > Insecta > Trichoptera > Leptoceridae > Mystacides > Mystacides longicornis. The sequence continues at coordinate 4,009,584 of OY756439.1, read as the reverse complement.
CAGAAAGCGTTCGACTCTATTGAAACATGGGCTATAATAGCTGCAATGGATCAAGCAAGAATTGACTCGAGATACACCATGCTCATAAAAAACCTATACAGAAGTGCGACTATTCAAGTAAAATTCAACGAAGACTGGAAGACGGAAAGGATACCAGTCAAAAGGGGAATCAGACAAGGAGATACAATATCTCCGAAACTATTCACCTTGGCATTAGAATACGCACTCAAAAACCTAAACTGGGAATCAAAGGGGATATGTATTGATGGTAAATATCTGAACCACCTACGCTTCGCGGACGATATAATTATCTTGAGCAAGAACCCTGAAGAACTGACCGAAATGCTACGGGAAATAAATGAGGCATCAAAGAAAGTAGGACTTATCATGAATTTGAAAAAGACCAAGGTGATGGGCACAGAAGGCTCCCAAATTAAAATTGATGGAAATGTAATAGAAAATACCCAAGAATACATTTATCTAGGACACGCCATAAGACTAGGCAGAGAAAACCAAACCGCCGAAGTCAAAAGACGTATTGGATTAAGTTGGGCAGCCTTCGGGAAAATGAGTCACATACTCAAAAACCGTAAAATCCCCATGAACCTTAAACGCAGAGTTTATGAGACGTGCATAATGCCGGTTGCAACATATGGTCTGGAAACAGTGACGCTGACCAAGCTGAGTACAGAAAAAATAAGGGTTACCCAAAGATCCATGGAAAGAGCCATGCTGGGTATCACCCTGAGAGATAGAGTGAGAAATGAAGTGATACGACAAAGAACCATGGTTGCAGATATTGCCCAACGTATCGCTTCCCTCAAATGGCGATGGGCAGGTCACTTGTCAAGAGACCAGGCAGAGAAATGGTCGAAGAGGGTTGAAACTTGGAGACCCAGAATGACCGCCAGGAGCGTCGGGAGACCACCACTACGTTGGAGAGACGACCTCGTCAAATACGCTGGGGTCAACTGGGTCCAAAAAGCCCAAAACAGAGCGGTGTGGAAGGAGATGGAGGAGGCCTTTGTCCAGCAGTGGACGGGAATAGGCTGAGAAGAAGAAGAAGAAGAAGAAGAAAATTCATCGCGAGTAGGTACTTTTAGAATGCATTTCGATTTCGATTCCGGGTATATAACTCGAAATCAATAGGAGTGACTAAACCGAAGTTTTACCTTATTTTTAGGTCATATACCATTTGACAGTTTACAGTACCTATAGCTCGATGAATTGTACCTACGATGAATTGTTCGCGATGTATTTTCCTAGACCCCTCTAAAGCCCTGGGTATTAGTTATGTATCCTTTCAGATAACACGTTATAAAATTATATCAGAATTCTTAGAAAAAATATTTCAAAAGGATCTGCGATTAATCGGCGAGTTCATGACAGGTAATAAGTTTTTTTTTGAAAATTAGATTTTTAACAGATCAAATTAATTTAAAATTTGACACAGAATATTAAGGACCGTTTCACGAATGAAAAGATTACTCAAAAAATCAAAATTCAATTGACGAGTCTTCATTTTGGTGGATTTTAATCTAATAAATACATATAACCTTTTCAGAGCTTTTACTTGAAACGAATCTGTTTGTATGATTTTCATTATAGGTATCATATTACGAGTATTATACAAAAATATCGATGTGCTATTTAAACGAAAGCACTTCTACGTGCTTTAAATATTACTAGTGGTCGACGAGTGCTCGAAATTCGACATTAACTAATTTCGATTATATGTAAAGATTGAACATTATTAACGTTCCATTATCAAAGAGTGAGCGAGCATTGTTTCACAATTTTCTTTAAAAAAAAAAAAACAATGACATTGATACGTCAAGTTTAAAATCTTGATATGTAGGCACAAAGTTTTTTTTTTATTATTATTAAAGACAAACAATACTGATCTATTCTCAATTTGACCAAAGATAAACATATTATACCTATACGTTTGTGTCAATGTCAAATACACAAAAGATGTGTGTGAGTATCAAATACAAGACATTACAGTAGTGTTTGTAAAGTTTTTTTTATTGATTTTAATATATTTATAATGTGATTTGATTATGATAGTATATTATTTAAAACACAATTGAGTTTCTTCTGAAAAACAAAGTAAATTTTTTTTTTATTAAACATGAATTAAATAACAAAATGAGGCTTACAACAATTGTAATATAGTATACACTTATCTTACCTGAAAAACAAAGAAACGACAATTGATGTTTATACTTTTATCACTAACTGAATTGATTTTATCTAATTTATTATTTACTATAACACAACGTGTTTTATACCGTCGCCATGCATTAGCTGTCAATATCCAAAATGCCATCTATGGAAATTTAAGTGAAGCAAAACAAAACTAAGGAACGTACCTACATGGTACATTCTTACATATTTTTTAAATATTCTAATTTAAAGAAATGTTAGCGTAACATAAGTGTGCGAAATGTCATACTTCTTCTTCCGCGCAATTTTCGTAAAAATGGTCAATAAGTTTTTGCTTCACGTATTTAGAGATAATAATATACCGACTCAAATATGTACAATAATAAAATTTTCAATTATATTTGTACTAGCTGACCCGCCCGTCTAACTTCGACATAACCCAGAGTAAGCGTATAATTTTGACTTGTTACATGAATTAAATACAGTTTATGACATAAAAACTGGATTAAATTTAGCTTATAATTTATTGCATTACGTAATAATTATTATTGTTGAGAGAGATGGAGGTGTAGTAGGAAATAAGGCACATATGAAACTCGTTACATTGTTTTATAACAATGTTACATGAATAGACACCATTTAAACCGAATTTTACCGAATTATGTATTATTGCCGTGGGGTTGCCGGCTAAGAGTAGCACCTCTGCTCTTTTTGCTGGTTTTTCGAGCATCCTGTAAGAGCCAGGAAATCGAAAAATCAGATCGGGACCGTGAAACTGACCATCTCACGTCTTTAAACCCCAACAGGTCAGCAAAGGCACAAGATATAAGCTTCGTTCGCATCAGGGGGAGTTCAGGCAAATGGTATCACCTGTAAAAGTGCATGATCCAGCGCAATGGAGAGCTCTTGTGCCTCCCTATGCTCCTTAGTGGGGCTTAGGTCCCCCGTATTGTGGGTTGGTTTGGGGGGGGGGGGGGGGGCCGCGGCGGGCTTGATTTGTGTGGGGCCGACTTTTTGGTTTGGTTGCTTCGACCAGACTAGGGGGTTAGTTTCGTGCGGGTCGGGTTTGCTGCGGATTGGTCTCCTCCAGGCTGGCTTGCGGCGTGCGGGGTGCCTCAAGGGAGAATGTATGTATGTATGTATTATGGTAAAATAAGTAGGTACCTAACTACAGTTTTAAAATTGAGAATATCGCCTAAAAATGTAAATCATCATGTTAGTATTTGAGAAGAATAGAAATATGTATAAAGGCATTGAAAGAACTGCATTTTTCAATAATAATTCTCCCATGTTTTCCTGTAAAAAGATTTTGTAATATTACATAACAGCCTCATCCTCAGCCAGGTACGTAAATGTTTTTATTCTGAACCGCTTTGCCCCGGGCCTTCGAAATGATTGCAGACTGCGAAGACTCGCATGGAGAGGAGTGATGTCTGAAAAGAAATTTTTGATTACAGCCTGCCACCTACTCAAAGATTGTTAATTTGTCCCTTACTCACTTATTATCCTTGAAATTGCCTCTGGATAAGACAGGACCTGCTTAAACATGCGCAGAAATTTAATTCAATGCTAAAGGTATTTTCACAGGGCCCCATGGACCAAGAGTAACATATCAAGCTGCCTTTATCGTGAAAGAGTGAATGGGTAATTATTTTAAATAAAACTTTGTTTATTTCACTTTTATTATTATTTTATGGGCAGATGGTCGTGTGACCGAAAGGCCTACACGACCATCTTCAGTGCCACAAATCCGTGTCTATGTTTTTAACTTTCTTGTTTCTATGACATTCGCTTCTTTTGTTTTAGTTTTAGTATTTGTGGCACTGAAGATGGTCGTGTGACCGAAAGGCCTCTGCCAATAAAATAATAATAAAAAGTGAAATAAACAAAGTTTTATTTTTAAAATAATTACCTATTCAACATGGGATTTCACAAAGTTTCCGCCAAAAACATCAATAATCTGTGAAACAGTGAAGCTGGGAATCTTTCCATAATAATTCGGCAAAATTTAGTTTTAACGGAATCTGTTCATTCAACAATATATTATACAATAACGTAACATCCCTCTTAATCACTGGTCTTATTTGAATAAATTATTGTTTTTTTTCATCTTCTCATCTTTCATTCATCTCTTCACTTTTTAACCACTTTTGATTTTTTTTTGTATTTATTGGCATATTTTGTATGTTTATTTTATTGACAACCATTTTATTATTTATTTATTTATTAACAATATTTTATAACTTGGCAACCCCACCTGTCATGTGTGAACCTACGAGCGAACGGGGAACCTACGAATTAATGTGTTCGATCCATGCACCTCATTTCGATCGCCCACGTCTTCTAATAAATTTCTTTTAGCCTTAAACATTCTCTTCTCTATGTTATTAATCGATCTTTCATCATCTTTGTCACAACACTCTAACTCCCATTCCACATTCCTTCCTAATATTCTCATTCCATTTTCCATATCCCACAGAGTCTTTCCACATATTCTTCGCAGATCTCTCATATCTACTGCATTCGTACTACTTTTTTTTTTATTTCGTCCAAACACTTACACATTTCATATCCATACATCATTTAGGGCAGCGGTCCGCAACAGGCGGACCGCGGTCCGTTTGCGGACCGCGAAAGGTTGAACTGCGGACCGCCAAATATAATAATGCAAGTACATACCTTTATTACTTAAAATATTTTTTTTATAACAAATAGAATCTTACTTGGTTAGTACTTAGGTATTATACTTTAATGGTGACTTTCACCAACGGTCCCTAGCTCTAGGAACTACATAAATATTTTTAAACAAAACGATAAGCTAGGAACTACCAAAGATTAGGTAACTCCTAACTAGGAGACAGCCTTGGAACCATTGGTGATTTGAACCTTTAGTTGTCTAGATCAGTGTTCCGCAAATGGTGTGCCACGGCACACTGGTGTACCAACTGGATATAAGCACCAATTCGCCCATATAAATGAGCACACAGAAAAATTTAAGTCGCCAAAGTCGTTAAAGAATTCCACTTTTAGGAAGATCGATGAACATAGGAGAGCAACCTTATCAAGGATTGTACCAAATTTTGATCGCCTGCTGTGAAAAAAGTCACTTTCCTAATTAAACATTGAAAAACGTTACTCCGAGATTAATGGGCGAAGGGGAGGGGGGGGGGGGGTCGAACTCCAAAAAATGGGTGTTGAGGTGCAAGTCGGGGTAGCAGGGTACCAGAAGTAATCTTATAGCGCGCCGGGTATAGTATCATTTGTTTTTTTTCTGGACCTCGTTTGAATTTTCCCACAGTATTCGGACCCCAACTAAAACTACTTGCCGACCCCTGATTTAGGGTAACAGGATTGCGTAAAAAATGCCCCATGTTCTTAAAGAAATAATAGGCACTTTATTTCAAAGTCATTTCGCCCCTATCAAGCATGATTAAAAAGTTAATCTTTTGGCAAAGGATTTATAAAAAACATAGCAAGTACCTACCGGACGTAATTTTAGAATTGCATTTTATTTACATAAGTATGTACATCTTATTTTCTTTGTGCAATTTTACAATGATGCAAAGAATTCGAACTTTTTCAATAAACCGTTGATCTGCCCAATGGGACATAACTAACCCCATGATTTTTATTATTTTTTAATTATCTAAAAACAAATATCGGTAAATGCAATGTATTTCTAGAGTAATTCTAGCCAGACATATTGGTCGATGAATGTAGTGTTTGTATTGAAAATTGGTGGGACCTAATTTTTAAAGGAGTTACTCACAATTTTAACTGATCTGTGTATTTGTTAAAAAGATATGATTCGAAATTCAAAAAATGAACAGCAATATACGCTGTAGTTTTGGATTGGGCAATTGTTTAACTTTCGAAGAGGGTACCTACTCTCAATTTAAACCATTTTGTCAAACTTTTTGATTCGAAATTCAAAAAATAAACAACGATATCTTATTCCGATGTAGTTTTGGATTGGGCAATCGTAAAACCTTCAAAGTAGGTACCTACTCTCAATTCAAACCGATCTGTGTATTTGTCAAACTTTTTGATTCGAAATTCAAAAAATAAACAGCTATATACTATATTCAGCTGTAGTTTTTGATTAGGTAGATATTGTCATCACAATATGCCATTTACCTACTTAAAATTAGGTTCGTTCAAATAATATTTGCTTTAAATATTTCAAATCACCTTAGTTCATTATACCCCACGTTTAAACACAATATATTTTCATTGTACCTCACAATTATTTTTTTTTATCCCAAACCGTCGATTGCAGGTTTTTGATTGACAACCAGCCTGGTCCCAAAATTACTCACGAAACGCAACAGCGTCCAAATACCCCATTATCATAATCACTTTCTTGTTAAGCCTTTTAATGAAGTTTTTTTTTTGCAGAAATACTTGGTACATTGTGTATCGAATAAAGAAATTACTTATTGTAATTATTTGCAAAGTGTCTATACGTTCGGGAATATTTTAAGAGCGTAAATAATTTGCACGAAAGGAGCTTGTAATGAGTTTGCATTTTACGGTAAATATTTATTGGTTTTTGGTTATCCCATTGTTGTTGGTGATTCTAAAATCAACTCAATATTATGGGGTCAACAGCCTTGAATTTTCAATCTCTTGAATTTCTATTAAACGCTTACAAAAAATGCTCTCAAATTGATGAAAGAATACTACTTTGTATCCTTCTCATTGGACAAAAAGTCAGTCAATTATTGTGCTGTATTATAATATAGAATTATGCCACTCCAATCTTCGCCATATTTTTATACTCACATTACTATAATTATAAGCTCTTTCTTCTATTTAAGTTGTATGTTAAGAATGTTTTGCTTTTCTTTCGTCCATGCATGTTGGTCAACTTATGTTACTTAAAATTCGGATGAACTTCATATTCTCATTTCATCGTTGATAGGCAAATTCACATTATGACTCACTGATTCGCTACTTCTTCATCCTGTGCCCTGTCAGATCCCAACATCGGCTGATGTTTCACAAACAAAACATAAACTTCCATCTATTTTCCCATTCATTATCAGATGAAGCAGTTTGTATTTGATCAGGACATTTTCCTTCTCTTGATGCTGGCCAAAAATTCTCTCTCAGGATCAGTTCATCGCAACACCTCTATGTTAGTGACCATATCGGGTCACGGAATACGGAGTATTCTGCGGTGAAGCCACATTTCAAACGCCTCTATCTATACGGTTCATCCAATCATCAGGGTCCAGGTCTCCCCACCGTATGGTAGTATGGACCAAGCATAGCAATTATTTTAAGCAGTTCTGATTTGAAAAAATAAAATTAAGTTTTGGATCCTATTTTCATCTATGACAAATATTTTTTTGTTAGTTTTTTTTCTTCATGGTTCAGCATATGGAAATTCACTCCTGGATATTGGCATTATCCAGACTACTTCATTTCTTCCTATCCCGTGCACTACGTGAACGATATTTTCTACCCTCCAGAAAAGTTGGAGACAAACAGAATTTCTATGTATAGGTATTATGATGAAATCACATGAAGCTTTTCTTGGGAAATGATAGGGCATTCTTTGATAATTTGGATAGTTTGATACTTCTCCAAATCCGATTTATCGTATTTTTATTTTCATTTTTATCATAGTATTCTCTCTATCTTATCACAATGACCCCACTCAGGTAACACGAACCTGTTGAGTTATGATAATATATAATGAATCAATTAAAGTTTATGGACCTCTGACATAAAATTAGTTAACCAATCATATTACTAATCTACCTGGTGTGTTGTACAATTGTACATACATAAATACTATTTTTTGATGCATCATGAGGATACTATGTCCTATGACCGTCAGATGTCGTGAACTGTTGAAATATGTAATTCGTTGTTCTTTTTTTAAATTCTGTTCTTTCAATACGTTTTTTTCTAGAACAAATTGTACCTATTTGTTCTCACACAAATACATTTTCCACATCTTTCATAGGTTTCATGCAAAGGCTTGCCTCAATATGAAAAAAGAAAGTGTTTTTGGAAGGTTTTATTAAAATTTTTCTTCTTCTGATTCTTTATTAAAATTCTTCTCACATTTGGTTTCGTTCGGATAATTTATTTTATCGGAATTATTTAGCTTAAGTTTTTACTTAATTTATACGTATATAATATTATAAATATATAAATAATCGAGTATATTGAACAATATAGAATCAAACACGATTAAATAATTTACATACAGAATTAAACAAAGAAAAGATAATATGTAATATTACTTAAATGTAATATGACTAAATAAATAAAATAAAAAAGCCAGCATAGCCAAAAATGTTCAGGTACACCTGATATTCTATTCAAAAGATGCATCTCAACATAGTAAAATATATATAAACAGAATAATATTAATTATAAATTATGTAATAAAGTAAAAAAAAACCTTTAAGTATCGCCCACGTAGATCTATCTTTATTGATGAGGTCCATACCGATTGTAATTCCTGTATTTTTTTTTATTTTTATGTTTTATTTTTTTTATTATTATTTATTATTTAACCGGAGGTCAAGGGACTGACATAAAGCCTACAAAAATCATTTCCCTGGACATTGGCGCAGTACCTTTATTATGTAAAGTCCCTTATTTTTTATAGGTATTATTACCTGAGCTAATGGGAATCTGAATAAACGCGTGGTTATGATGTTATTTTATCACTTATTTTTGTGAATGTCTTTATTTTTCATTTTTGTTAAGGGCGTATAGATGTGAAAGAAATAAAATAAACATATATGCATGTTTAACCATGTACAAAATAATATAAAGAATTATTAGATGATGTTTTTGTGTTTGTGTGACATTATCAAAAATGGATATAGTCATATCCTGGCGCCAAATCCATGACAGCAGTCGCAGTCTTTAAATTTGGTTGCTCTCTTGTCCTCAATAATTTCCTACTTTTACCTCTATATTTCATTATTTTTTTTTAGTTTATTTCATAAGAATAAGTTTATTAAAATCAAATAACATGTACAAAATATATACACAATAAAAAAACTTCAAACAAAGTTTAAATTATTCAATATTTACTTGTTGCATTCATGAGATTTTTCGACATGTTGAGAAGTCTCATGATTAGGAGTTTAGGAGTCTTGAACATTACCACCTAATGGCGAACGTTGTTAACGTAAAGTGATCACACTAAGCCAGCCTTCGAAATAACAGTAGAAGATGGTCGTAGGCCCGTAGTGGTTTGTTCCATTTAAAAATCGAAAATTAGTAATGAATTGTTAGAGTCATTAGTTGTTACATATTCTGTTGTTGTCTTTATTTACACAGATTAATTGTTTTTAATTGTGTCAATTTTACCATTGCTTGATTTTTTTAGCACGGCATTCGGCATTGTTTCACTATAACATTCTTAAATTTTTTTAATCAATCACTTTTTTATCAATTTTTGCTATGTTCGCATTAAATTATTCCAGAAAAAAAATCATCCATGAATCTCAAAAATTGGTGTTTCTGTAACAATAATTTATATCGTGTAAGACAGGATTTAACAAAAAAAGGCACAAAAATAACACTATAACTCGAAAACTGTATGAAATGGCTTGACATAACAATGACATATTGAAATGTTTGGACAGCCCTTAAGGTGTTCTATCTCAGGACTTTCGCTTAGTCGTACTTTCTGGGACAACCTGTATTAACACTTTTTTTTTCTCTTTTCTATCCATGCATACTTCTTTCGCTTCATCCACCCCGGAGAAGACCAATCCGCAGCAAACCCAACCCGCACAAAGCCGACCCCTAGCCCGATTGAAGCAATCGGATCAAAAAGCCGGCCACAGACAAATCAAGCCCGCCGCGGATCCTCCCCCAAACCAACCCACAATGCAGAAGGCTTAGGCTCCACTCAGGAGCATAGGGAGGCATCAAGAGCTCTCCATTGCACTCAATGGCGTCCGAGGCTCATTGTGCCTTTCCTGACCGATTGAGATTTAAGGACGTAAAGTGGCCAACCTCACGGTCCCGATCAGATTTTTCGATTTCCTGCCTCTTACAGGATGCTCGAAAAATCAGCAAAAAGAGCAGAGGTGCTATTCTTAGCAGGCAACTGGGGTTACTCGTTATAGCTAGCATAGCGAGTAAAAATAACAATACGTAAAAATGTAAATAAAGATAACAATAGGTACGAGGCTAATATACTTAATTGTAAAGTAAAAGTAAAATATGACAGTTTAGCAAGATCTTTGCGGTTATCTTAATTTTATTGTAAGATTCATAAAATTTCTGGATATATAAATTTAATCATAAATGGACTTAGAGTCTCTAAGATATAACTTTTTTATATTTCATTATCCCGCAAGAAAATCTAAGTGGTATTCGCAATTCACATGAGTAGGTATGTGTAGATGAGTATATATATCTACGTTTTAAGTTATGGGGGTCATTTTATAGTTTGACCCGGGCCCCTTGTTTCTCCGGAACACCACTGCCAGACGCACATGGTTAATGGTGCTCATTTAGATGGTGCATGGGATACCAGCCCTTCGCTTCATCTCATTACAAAATATAATGTGGTCAGATTACAATGCATTAACAGGTTTAACGCCGTGTGATCAACTAACTATCCCGAAATATAGGACGTTTCGTTCAACACCACCAAAATTTCAAAATATTTTATAACTTTTATATTAATTTTTTTCGTTTGTATTTATTTAGATAAGTATACGGCACAAAGTGCCTTTAACAACAACATAAAATATATTACAAGAGATATAAGAAAGCGGAAATAATTATATAACATGCTGATGATGACATGGTAAAAAAAAACTAAAAACAATAAACAAAGTCCAATTAGACTAAGAAAAATATTCAGCAAGAAAATATACAATACATAGTAAATACATAAAGTCTGCGTCTGATTCATATGTATGTTGTTACTCATATTATTTATGGTGTGAAATTTTGATTAAGTACATTTAATATATAAAAAATCATCCATGTATTCAGCGAGGGTCCATCACTTCCATATAATGGAGTGGAGATAGACTTTAACATCTCTGGTGACCTCGGGGCTTAGCTCCCGGTACGTATCGGTATGGCAAGTGCCCTTTGAACAACTTGACCAAGATATTATGGGAAGCGTCGGCGTTTAGTGTCGAGACGAAATGTAAACTGTTTGATGCGTGTGTGTTGCCCATTCTCCTGTATGGGTGTGAGTCCTGGCACCTGACCAAGGCACGGGCACAAAAAGTAACTGCATTTGAAGCGAAGTACCTCAGGAGAATCTTGGGTATACGATTTAACGCCGATTTTAAACATCCCTCACGCCGCGCGCCTTTTACCGAAGGGGGTAGGTAACATTTTGTCAGGTAGAAAGAATTAAGAAAATTATAATTTTAACTTTCATCAAAATTTTAAAATATCTGAAAGTGCAGCTTTGTTTCTTTAAATTCATCAGAAAAATAAATGCACGTGATTTTTTTTCCAGACCCCCCTCCCCCTTTTGGGCTCACGTGATTAATGGACGCCTCCATAAAAAAAAATTATGCCAGGATACCTTGGCTGTAACGCTCTGGATAATGTAATAAAAATAATAATGTTCTGAAGTTTTATTTAGATGAATATTTTGATAAACGGCCCTGTATACGCAGTTAATAAAAATGTAGGGAATTTAATGCAATTAAGAATTTCAGTCTTGATTCTCGCAATTCTCAGAAGTGAATCAAATCTCTGGTTGTTTATCACGCTTAAATCAACTTGCGCTGTCTGTGTCTTTTTCTGGTAATGCCAGATGTTTTATACCCTTCTGTAGATCCTTTTATTCTTACGGATCGTTTGAGAGTATAAAATCAAGATCATGGAGCATAAGTGACATGCTTTTGCTTATATCAGCATTCAGTGATGTAACATTAGAATAAAAAAAACATTTAAAATTCTTTCGGCTTGGTGACAATCATTCAATCAATAATTATTGGGGACTAGACATTACAAAGCTGCCAAGTATATTAAATATAAAACAGAGAATAAGCGAAAAAAATTGAGCTTACTAAGGCGCGAGTGACATTTTCGTCTTCACTGTTACTCTGTCACTTCCAACTTTTGTATGGTTAAAGGCCGTTATTATATTATAATATTTAACACCTTTTGCAAACATATAACAACAACAAACAACAACTCCCCACTCAGGGGCATAGAGAGGCAACAAGAGCTCTCCATTGCTCTCGATCTTGCGCAATGTTTATGACCTCCTCCCACACCATGTCCAAATCCCTCAGCTCTGATTCGAAGGAGCGGAACACAGTGTGAGAGGGTCTTCTTCGTCTTCGGGACCCTGATGGGAGGAAGAACAGCTCTCTCCTCGGCCAACTGTCATTCGGCATCCTTAATACATGTCCCAGCCAAGTCCATCTCCTCCCCACAATGGTAGAGGTGATGGGCTCACGCTGGGTGCGCCAGCGTATAGCGTCGTCCGTGATGCGGTGGTACCATCGTACGCCCAGAATTCTCCTCAGGCACTTCATTTCAAAAGCTGAGACTTTTTGTGCCTGGGCTTTGGTCAGGTGCCAGGACTCACACCCATATAAGAGAATTGGCAACACACACGCATCAAACAGTTTACATTTCGTCTCGACACTAAACGCCGACGCAAACGCAAACATATACCTAATGGTTTTTTTTATATAAAATGTTTCTCAACACATGTGTAGTGTCCAGTCTTCAATTCTTCATGGGTAACCTTGTTTTCCTGTAAAAAAATTGTAATTTTTTTCTATTTTTTTATGTCATGTTTTTAGAATATTTAAAAAAAAATGAAATTTTAAAACCTTATTTGACGTCCCTAAGCGCCCAAATTGTGTGTACGGTGGCAACATAAAAATAAAATAAAAGGTGTTATGGGAGCTTCCAAAATCAAATGCTCAAGGAAGGCTTTTTAGTGGTATTTTGAAGCTAACAGCGGGTGCGCCAAACGCCTGGAAAATGTTTCCCATATTCCTCCCAGATTGAGGAGGAAACGGTGAGCACCTGAAAAAACCTGAAAATTCCGCTACCATCAATATAATTGATCTGGTTGAGGTCTGAGCTTAAATATGGGTAGTGAACTACACAACGCATTACCGAAAACCAAAATTAGTTTAATTAAGGAATAGAAATGGGATTAAATTGAATAAAGTTGAGTGTCACTTTTAGAGGTTAACCAAAATATCAAACGGGGTTTATGACGATAATCGATCATACAGGCGAAATCAAAATACCACATGGGTCTGCTAAATTGCTTAAAAGTGAATTCCTAATAACTTGTAATAATAGGGTGGTACTAAAGAGCGGCCTATTTTGATCTCGTTGTCTCCCTTAGTTCCTAAGTGGACGCTAATGGGTGATAGTAAAAATTTAGATTGCAGACACAAAAATATGCAGAGAACTAATTGATTGTGCGGTGACAGTCGTAGCGTGTGAAACAAATTGCATTTCCCTTGATAGATAATAATTCTGTGTTATTATAATGATACGGTGCAGGGATGGTAAACGTTATACAACTTAATTTAAAAAAATCCACCGTTTTTGTTGCTATGGAAACGGTTTCTTTTCATGGGTGCCAATTTAATAGATAGACACTTTGAAATATTGAACCATCTTGTTGTATCTATTTTTTCCTTTGCCCTTACGGGTTTTCTTCACATCAACTTCCCTTCTGCGGTTTCAATCCTGTGGATTGGTTTGTAGCAAGCGTGAGCATCTCTTTTCCACTTCTCTCGATTCGCCGCCGTTCTCTTCAGTTCGATTTTTGAACTTTATTCCGTGTTCTAGCATATCAGTTGCAAATCTTCCTGACGACGGCTTTCTCTAACAATTTCCTCCAATATTGTACTCAGTATCTCATTACATGCCTCAGCCATCTGGCACGTCTCTCTGATATGGTGTTCAATATATTTTGCCTTTCCTCCCGAATTCTCGCAGAATCTTCTCGTTCGTGAAATATTCTCGCCAAGATATTTATAATATTCGTCTATACGTTCACACTTCGAAGGACTCCAGTCTTTTCCGTCCTCGTTTGTCAAAATGCTCCATTCAACTCGTCAACTAGCTAATATTTTTATTTTTTTATTTTTGTGCTCACTGAAAGAGGAAGATGGTCGCCACCTGGGATCGAACCCACGACCTCCGCACGAAACAGTGCGAAAGCCGGCGTCGTAACCGCTAGTCTACCAACCACTTCGAATTTCGAATAGATTCTCTGTTAAAGGACTTCTCATAGTCCCATCTCGCGGATGAATTTGAGGATATTCAGGGGGCAGTTTTCTCCGATTCGAATTTGATAGTATTTTGACCCTAGTCTGCATTTGTGTTCTGCGGTTGCATAGCGGATGTATTGGAGTTTCTTGTTCTTCTTGGCAGAATCCGCACAGAATCCCCACTCATTTCATTGTGCTAAGGTGTTTATTTAATCTACAATATCCAGTCAGTGTACCGATGAATTTTCTGTTGAAAGCGAGGATCTTTTTCTGATGTCTTATTATAAGTGATTTTGCATGCTTATGTTCCAGCATGTCTAGTCAGGTATGTTTTGCATTTTCAGCATATTTTTTTTATAGAAATGATAATTTTTAACACAAGTTTCTAAATTTTTTAAATCCTTAGCGAGTTATGCACCATCGGTTTACCATCCCTGAACTAGCGTATACGTTACATGTCGATTCAGCAATGTGTTTCATTGACGAGCTTTATCAATGGCGAGACTCCATATTACCATTATCATTACAGACATGCAAACCATCATTAATAGTGTAACTAGCTGGTAGCTGACGCTTTGCTCCGCATAAGAAATACTTCGTCCTATAAATTCGCAATTTGTTTGAAGATTTATCGGATTACCATTTTGGAATCAATCTTTACATCTTTACAAACACTTACCGTGTGTCCTAACTGGAAAGCTTCCGCAGGAGTTTCATATATTCAAACACGGACGGATCGTTCAAATTGAGAACATTCAAATTTGTATCATCGCTCATCACGTGGTCGCGCGATCACTTTTCAGATAGGACATAGCCATGGAGTTTAATCAAAATCGTCTAATCTTTTAGAAGGAGTCCATACGTAAGAATAGAAGAATTATATTTATACTTATGATTATCTTACTATACCTAGCTGACTTGTCAAAAGCTTTTCAAATTCGTCGCAGACTCCAAACTTTTAGTTTTTAAAATAGTCATAGGTATAGAAATAGCTTCGTCTGTTCTACAAATTCTAAAAGCTGTCAAATAATAATTGTTAAGAAAAAGGCTTCAAAATATGTAGGTAATTCTCTTATATATCTAAATTAAAGTCGGGCGAACACTTATAACTCGAGATCGGGTCAAAAAATTCTTCCGAAGTGTAATTTATTGGATTCTTCTCCGCTCCGGATAACAGAATAACTAATAAAAAGTTGAAAAATGGATAAGAAATAATATAAAATATAATATTAAAGTTAGCATGGAACGAATTTCATGCGACGCCATCTTTGAAAACATCTAACAACAAAATTATTGTCTTCTGCACCTGCACCCTCTCATTCTCGCATAAGTAATTGCCACTCTTACTAACAGCAGCCCATTTCACTTACCTACTCCACCGTTTCGAACGTTTTAGAAATTTTTCATACAATGGCAACCAAATTGCGCGCATGTTTGTTGATTTTTTAATGTGATATTGTACATATTTTTTTATTTGTCAGTAGCATGAGATCATCCGATTCTGGATGGAATGCCAATGATAATAAAAAATAAATAAATAAATTATATTCTCGCGTTGATCCCGTCTGAGCTTTGAATACGAATGAAATATGGACGTTTTAGAATTAATATTTTAATGTTATTTTTCAATTAGTTTATTTTTGTTTCTGGAGGCGCAGTGCACGCACAATGAACGGGCCGCCTGTATTTAGGACCAAAGGGTCCATAGGACAACGTCTGTCGGGAAAGCTAGTTAATTATATTATAAAAACCATAAGATCGAATAAACTTAAATACTCACTAAATAAAGAGGTTCGATCATAATATTTATTGTATGCCTCAATCCAGCCGTTTGGAGTAGTTCACTCAAACACACACGAACAGAAGAAATTTATAAAATAAATTGTGAAGATAAAGTAACAATGTATGCAGGTATACCTACTTATTTCAATATTATAAAAACTATAATTAAAATAGCAATATGCCATTATAATAATATTATCACTTTGTTACGAATACGAAAGACTGAACGTAGCATCTCAAGGAGAGTAATAAAAACTATCTAATGTTTTGCATATAACATCCTATATTATAATTGGTAAGTTCGTCTGTATACATCAATCAATCAATACTCCCTTTAACACCCCACTCAGGAGCATAGGGATGCAACAAGAGCTCTCCATTGCGCTCGATCTAGCGTAATGTTTATGACCTCCTCCCACACCATGTCCAAATCCCTTAGTTCTGCTTCGAAGGAGCGGAATACAGTGTGAGAGGGTCTTCCTTGTCTTCAGGACCCTGATGGGAGGAAGAACAGCGCTCTCCTCAACCAACTGTCATTCGGCATCCTTAACACATGCCCCAGCTAAGTCCATCTCCTCTCCGCAATGGTAGAAGTGATGGGCCCTCGCTTAGTGCGCCAGCGTATAGCATCGTTCGTGATGCGGTGGTAAAATTCTCCTGAGACACTTCATTTCAAACGCAGAGACTTTTTGTGCCTGATGGGCTTTGGTCAGGTGCCAGGACTCACACCCATACAGGAGAATGGGCAACACACAAGCTCGTCTGTAACATTTTTTAACCTCTACGGCCCAGCGCACATTGTAAATTATTTGGGAGGAGATTAATCGGCGCTAAACTTTTTAACAACTAATTTGGAATGTGCAATTATTTATCATACAAACGACAAATTCAGTCCAACACGGGAAATGCTTTTCATGCTTATATCATTCGTTTGTAAGTCGATAGTTGCTATGACAATAATTGCAGATGCATGTCAGCGGGAAATATTTTATCAAAGAAACATATTGTGATACCTGATACTTAATTACTTGACTTGAGATTCTTATAAAACAACTGTTTTTAAAGGAACAAAATGTCAAATAATTGTCCGCAGTTGTCAACGTGGTAAAGTAAATTTAGAACCCTTCTTTAAATGGTCGATTATAACTGATTTATAGGACAATAATTAAACAACTAAAATATATAACGCTTGTATATTACGTATGCCGTGGGGTTGCCGGCTAAGAGTAGCACCTCTGCTCTTTTTGCCGGTTTTTCGAGCATCCTGTAAGAGGCAGGAAATCGAAAAATCAGATCGGGACCGTGAGGTTGACCACCCCACGTCCTTAAACCTCAACTGGTCAGAAAAGGCACAAGAGCCTCGAACGCCTTCAAGCGCAATGGAGAGCTCTTGGTGCCTCCCTATGCTCCTGAGTGGGGCTTAGGCCTCCCGAATTGTGGGTTGGTTTGGGGGGGATCCGCGGCGGGCTTGATTTGTGTGGGGCCGGCTTTTCGGTTTGGTTGCTTTGATCGAGCTGGAAGGTCGGTTCGTGCGGGTCGGGTTTGCTGCGGATTGGTCTCCTCCGGACTGGCTTGCGTAGAGTGGGGACCTTAACGGGAGTATGTATGTATATTACGTATATGTATGCCTGTCGTGCAATAAGTTTTCCTGCTAGTAGTGTTATAAACGTTGATACAAGTGAATAAGGGAAGAAGTGATTGATTTTACATTGGAATCGTTACCTAGACACCATAATGGTATACCTGAACATATTAGTGTAATGAACTGTGCCCGTGGACATGATTGTGTGTCTGTGAACACATGCGTTGGGTGGATTTTAGTACTATTTGCGAGCTGTTTGCATTCTTGGATAAACACGACGATATTGCTATTCGATAATACAATGCAAAAAGGCTCTAACGATGAATAATATTTTTTAAATTATTTCTTTTATATGGCAAACATGGCTTTATCGAATGAGAAGCCATGAATAATATAAAACTCTTTATATTATAGAATCTGAACATACTAAAAATCACTAAAGATGCCTAATAAGTAATAGGTCAAAAAACGGCTTTAAAATAACTTATGGTCTGGGTTCCTACGGATATGCCGCTACTATAAACTGCGGTGAATATGTCAGTTGTTGAGAACATTGTCATTTCCGTAGTAACGAAAAACATTGTTTTGTCATATAATTTTGAAAGACGCCGTCTTGTCAGATGACGGCCCGTTCCCTAGGAACCCACTGCATTATGAGTAATTTGAAAACTGTGAATGTGTAGCAGAACGTTGAGTAAAGGTTAAAATCGTGAATTTCTTATATAATATGTGTACGAAAATTTTGGTCTAAATACAGAATTGTTCATAGAATGAGTGAAAAATGTATATAGTAAAAGGGCACATGTATCTTAAAAACTAAATAAAATATACTTTATTGCGCACAAAATATTAACAAATATAATATATTATTGTGGAAAGGGCGGGCTTATTGCCGAACGGCAATTTCTTCCAACCAACCCTAGGTGAAGAAAAACAGTTGTATAGTGGAAATAAAATACGCACTAAACGCCAAAAATGAAAAAAATGAGTTGAGTATGAGGAAATGTTCTATAAACCATTGTCAATAGCCTAAATATTGCACTAAGCCCATATCGATGATCTAAAGGCGTAAAAAACAGATCCAAAAATCATCATAGTACTATGTCTGTATGGGGGAAAAATCAGTTTTATTAGATTATCTCAAAATGAAGTTTTTGGCGTTTAGTGCGTATTTTATTTCCACTATACAGTTATCTAATTTTAAACATATCGCATTAAAAGCTTACAAACTAATGGACTTTATCTATTAAAAACTACAAAAAGAGTTATTTATCAAGATACATGCGAATTCAAGAGAGTCCTTAATTTGATGGTTATAAGTAAATAAAATGGCAACATGAAGGATCTATTATGGTATTTTAAACTTAGCTTAAACTTATAGCTTAAGAGATTTTAAGTTTGTTTTTTAAAATTATCCCAGTATCGCACAAACGTAACCATATAACATATTAACGTTGACCCGGCAAGCCAACTTTATAAACACAACGTGACAATATTACCCGAGGATAGGAATTAGTATCCTTGTTGTGTTTTCTCTTTACTCTTAGATTTAGAAGCATCTAGACATAATTAGAACGTTGTGCACCAACAAAGCCAAAAGGCAATAAAGATGAGACAGTAACAAAAATGGATATAATCATATCCTGGCGCCAAATACATGACAGCAGTCGCAGTCTTTAAATTTTGTTGCTCTCTTGTTCTCAATAATTTCCAACTTTTATCTCTATATTTCATTTATAATTATATTTCTACTTGTTGCATACATGAGATTTTTCGATATGTTGAACATGTTGAGAATTCTCATGATTAGGAGTTTCGGAGAGTAATAAATTCTTAGAGTTTTTAGTTGTTAGATACCTATTCATTAAAAATATTGAGACGCAGGTTTTTGATGGAATTTTTTTTGTTAACATTGAAGCGCATTTTTATGAATTAACACGCGAAAAGTGAATAAATCTAATTTTGAAATCAAATTGTCGTTTGACACAAACTGTCAGTTGTTTGATAGTTGGTGCGATTGACGGAATTCGGATGGAAAATATGTAGTTGAAAACAGATGCATCGGTCGGAATGACATTGGTTAAAAGTCATTTTTAACATTCTTTTAAATTCCAATTCAATATTCATAGTTAGGACCACAGGACAGCGCCTGTCGGGAAAGCTAGTTTGCTATAAAGATGAAGTCATTTAAACACTTTTTTCATACTGTACAATTTTGCAGTAGTAGTGATTTCATTTGGTTAACTATCTATTGGTTACTTCAATAAGATATGTAAATGTACTCAAAGTACAAAACATCGTTTGACTGCATTGGTAATAATAATTAATTATCTTGTTAAAGAAGTTAATACACAATAATTATTGTTATGAATTTAATAATATGGTATTGCGAGAAATGGTTCGAGATAAAATTGTAAATTATTTCAATGTATGAACGTTTATGTTGTAGCTAGCCGGTTTATATTTACTAGCTTTAATATTCCAAGTTATTTACTTACTTTCCGAGTCCAGTGGGCCTAGACAAATTCAAATTGGCGATCGGCTACAAACGAATTCTTCGACAATGTATGTAGAGTAGGAAGAAAATTAACCGTCCACTTTTTATATTTTTATATAAGTGTCATTGTTTGGTTTAAATTATTGTTTATATGTTCCAGTGGACACTAAATTTTTTCGCACTATACATTGGCGAAATCTTCGTTTGTAGTCGAACGCCAATTTGAATTTCTCTACGGGCACGGATCACTGAGTACAAAAATATAATAATTAGAAGACTTTTTTGGATGCGCAGAACTGAAAATTGGTTCCTTCATTCAACAGTCACGTGACTGAGGATAAATTATCAATAATAATTCATTTTACTTTCATCCACAAGCGCTAGACAACACAACAAAACCCATAGGCAATTCCTTAAACTAATTGTATGATTAAAAGATAAAGTTCCTCTGTGTTAACGCTAAAATATTGAAAATAAAAAATCGTTATGTCACGCACCCTCCCGACAAACGTCACAGTTTTTATGAGTTTAACAGCATTCATGTGGTACATTTTGGGACCATGCGTAGAAGCACATTATTTCTTTAGTGTTATTAATTATTCTTCTCAAAGGTCCGGATCGTCAGACAAAGAATCTCCAGTTGTTGTTGTCCACACTATGTATGGCCCTGTCACAAGATGTCACAAAGATGAATAAAAATAAATTATTTAAAGAAGAAGCTTGTGTTCTCGCAATGCATGGAATGAAGCTCTTAAAGAACTCATACGAAAAACATATTCGTAATAATAGCTGTACCCAGATATTAAGTCAGATTTTATCTGTGAACACTGAACATTTATCCCATCTCCCCGTGACTTGTCTATGGTTTCCTTCAAGACGGGGAGTCCAGCGTGTATGCACATCTAGAATGGGAGGTCCCAATAATTAAACTGTCAGGTTAAGAAATGAAAATAAATATTATATTTTTTAAGACTTTGTAGATACAATAATACCTGCCCCTCCTTCGTACCTAGTACTGCAACGAGAAGTCTTGTGGAATTTGCAGTTATTGTTGAAGTTTGATAGTTATTACAAACCATAGACTAAAGATATTACAGGTAATGGATAAATTGAGACATTACGGACCATAGATCATTCATAACCAAGCGTTTATTTTGTGCTGTTGATAGCAGACAATGAGATAAATAATTATTGTAATCTGAAACAGGCCAACCCCGGGTAGAAATATGATGTGGGAAACAAACGTAATAGTTTCGTCCAGTCCTCTCCAGTCTAGTGTTGGACAAAGGTCTTCCTCCCCGTCTTCCATTGCTGCTTGTCGGTAGCCATGATGTGCCGCTGGTGTCTAGTCACATTCTTTATCGGACCATCGCATTTGTGGCCTCCCTGGATTTCTGCTACCGGTTCTCGGTCGCCACTCCAGGGTTCTTTTGGTTCACGCTATTTCTGTTAACCCAATCATTATTCATTAATTTTTCCTTTAAACCCAACTCAGGAGCATAAGCTGGTGAAATCAAATAACATTAAGTTACATAGATATAAGTTGTTGTCAGCTGTGATATAATCCAATGTATAGAATAGTTCACAGATTGAAATAGTTTAGTGTTGGAATTGCTTGTTTTGCATGTTGTTTTGATAAAGGAATGACTTGTTTTTGTTTTTTGTATTTTGCCCTCCTAATACCAGTATATTTATTACTGTTTGGAGGGCGAGAGAGTAAGCAGGCAATAAGAGCTCTCAATTGCGCTTGATCTGGCGTCATCACAGGGTGGACACCAGCTGTTGGGCGCCTTTTCTGACCTTTTGAAGTTTATCATAACTTTACTTGTCTTATTAAAAAAAAAACATTCTTGCGATTATTCATAATAATATTATCAAAAATTATAGTACTTACCTACTGTATTTTTACAAGCGGTTTGAACATAATGTATAGACATTATGTTCATAATTTTATTAACAACTAGTATGCTATATTTATTTATTCATAACATACATAAATACTTTTATTGATTAAATAAATGTAAATATTTTCCAAAAAATAGTTATTAGAATGATCTGAATGAGACTGATCTGTACCTCTAGTATAAGTTTTCGATGATCGAATATCGAAACGATCATCGAAAGAGTTTCGAAAATTTTCCATAAAAAAATGATCGAACGATTCGATCGTTTGATTTTAGAACACTATTTGGACGCTTATAAGACAAGTGCTTATTAGCGTGCAATAAGCTTTCGATAAAACTCGTACTAGCTCCACGATTCTGAATGTTTCTGTAATAATAATGTATTGTATTGAGAAAAGAAAATGGGTAAGTACCTAGTCTGGTAGATGTAGATAATATAATCTTGTATTCGTACTGCTATAGTTTTGAGAAGAATATAATTTTTTTTGTTTTCTTTTGTTACAGAAGGTTCGCCATACTATCAATAATACTAGTGACTCTAACCAATTATGCATCTAGTAGGAATTTTAATGTGAGTATATCTTGAAGTTTAATTATAAAAAGATTTTTGCTATGCACTTATGCTTTCACGATAATTTGTAAGGATTTGAACACTATTATAGGACAGTTTCAATCTATTGCATACATCTAATAATTATTATTGTCATATTCTATAACAAGTATGTAGGGCTTCTTGAAAAAAATAATCATCGTTACACGTTAAAATTAAATTCTTAGTAAGCACGAAAAAAAATATTTTTCTAACACGGGCACAGTTCAATGTATTCTCGGTATGGATATTATGAAGTAAATGTCAGAAAAATATGAAATAATTATACCTATAATTATACCTATATAGTCTTTCAGTGCGCCTTTTAAAACGTCAGTTTATCTTTTCAACAGCCTCCAAAACATATTTTTATCCTGCTCTGAAAAATGACGGTTTTAAACGCATTGAACTCTTTTTTATTTTCCACTAATTATATGTTTCTCAGCTCCGGAAACATAAAAATTCGGTAGGTACTAGAGCTAGTTGATGATTAGTATTTTGGAAACTATAGGTACTTACTATCGAATAGCAGCCTTCGCAATACGCGCCAAGTGAATCGGTGCATTATCGAGGAGCAAGACATTGCCAGTAAATTTTCAATGATTTTTTTCTTCAAATTATTCCATAAACCATGAAAAGTGCTTACATAAGCTATGCAGTCATACTTAAACTTTTTTTGATATAGTCAATAAGAAAAAAACCATTTCTAGTTCAAGAATACTGTAGTAAGGAGATTTTCGACAGATTTCCTGACTTTTTACTCTTTCGGAGGTCCTGAAGATTTTTTTACCCACTGCATGACGTATTGACTCCAGTGTAACGTGTAACGATTGACGTAAACGCTGGCCAGAAACTTATGCATCCTGCCCAGCGTTCGATTACGTTGAAAATTCATCATAAAGGTTACATTTCCTAAATTGTGATATTTTTTTGTATATAGACTACCTGACAAAAGGCTGGTCGGAGCTCTTTACACTGCAACCAGCATTGCTCTTGTATGATGTTCTTTTGACTGTTCTCTGCCTCTGTATAAATTATTGATTATTTTTCCCATGTATATTTCCTATGTCTATGCTTTTTCTTGGTTTTCTATTTTTTTTATTGGATAAATGATGTTCAAAAGACGATTCCAAGTGTCCGAATGGACCTAAGGATGATAAAGTACAATAAACAAAATAAACAATGACAAACCCACGTTTATTTTTCAGTAAATGTGATCAATGTATGTACTAATTTTAATGATATTTTGACTTATAGAATTAAATCAGTATTGTGTTCTACTCTACAAAAAGTTGTTGTTAAATGAATAATATATCAAACAAACCTCTGGGTTTATTGTTTGTATGTTGATTGTGAAGTCTCAGTATGCGTTCAATCTTATTAGAAATACAGACGGAATTTTTAACCACAGTAATAATTAAAAGTTGGAGTCGGGCTCGGAGGAGAATGGGCCCCATTCATTCATCTCGTAGGCGCTCTCCCTACTCAACCCTTCGTGACAAGTTATTTCGGATTGAAACATATTATACTCGGATGGGCAACCTTTTTATCATTTTTTATTTAATAAAGCTTTTATAAAGCTGTATTTTTATTGTAGCTGTATTTTATTTTCTATATTGAGGTCCTCTACCTCTCTACTTCGGGTTATCCACTATCGCTGTTAAACCATGTATACACGTAATACGAAGACGTTGAGTCGATTGGCAAAGTAGTTAGTGCCTCTGATTGGGAAGGTTAGGGATGTGGGTTCATGGGATTATTTTTAACGTGTGAAAGATTTCAATTTCGGGAATTCTGATTTTCAACGACCTAAATGGCGAACGTTGTTGACATTAAGCCATCACACTAAGCCAGCCTTCGAAACAGCAGTTGAAGATGGTTGTAAGCTTGCAGTGGTTCAAATTGTAATAAAATTTCCTCTTAATATCGAACATTAGGTACTGATTTAATAACTTTTTTAAAAAAATGAATCGGTGCTTACTCGAAGTGAACACAAATATACATTTGACATCTTTCACACTAAGCAAAGGCTTGGTCGTGAAAGCGGTAATGGTCGGCACTGCCGGGACTCGAACCCACCACCTCCAAAACGCCGATTATTAACAATGGACTGCCAACCACCTCAAATATTGCATCAGATAGTTGAATCTATAAGAAAGATCCACGTGGAAATTTGAAACTTTTGCAATAGCTCAAAACACGATGATTCTTTTAAAAATTTTAGTCCCCTTGAAGCAGATAAGCAGATCCATTTAAATCCCACGGAGGTTCTAAGACTCTACTTTTGTAATATTGTACTCCTGCACGCTATTTGATGATAATTAAAGAGAGTTTACGCACTTGACACAAACACTTTTATTTTCACAATAATAACATGCGCTTATTTTGAATCTCAAATTTGACTGATTATTAGCTTTCACATCACTGTTTTTAAATGCGGTGTGATTGTCTTTAATTTGACAACGTTCCACTACAAAATATAAAATTCCAATCCATTAGGAGAATCTTTAAATGAAATTGAAATGATAACATGATAGACCTACACATAGATTTTCCGATATGCTATTCTTCGTGCCAACAGCTATGTGGTGTAACGTTTCAAATTAAGGGAGAGTTTAACTGAACAAACTGTTTATTGCTTGGAAGAACTTAAAGTACGTTATAATCATGGAGTTATTTTCTTAGGTTATTATTACTTTTACACTGAAACAGCGGAAACGTCATTAACTATGATTCTATGGGTAATTAATTATACAATCCAATTTTAAAACACAATTTTACAGTTATTCTTTGTAACACAATGTCGAATATTTCCACGTTATTTTTGTAACAATTTTTAACTAGTTTTTGAAACGCACAGACTCTGATACTTTTAAACAATGTCTGAATCTTTTAAGAAGATTCAGGAAGATATTAATCACTTTCTACAGTAATTATTTTTAATTTAAAATTAACGGACGGAGCGCGTCCCAAGAGAGAAAATTGCTACCTCCTTGCTGAACTGAGGATGATTCTAGAATGGCGGGCGATTTGTGGCGCCCTCAGGGGAAGCCGGCCGCATAGAAATTTTAGAATTTTTGCGAACATGGTGCGTGTGGCTCTCTGATTGGTTAAAATTGAATTTACAGTTGGATCGTTCCATTATTCTGACTATCCCTCACAACAGGTGGGTGATGCAATGAATTGATATATTAACACACGGGGATCGCTCAAACTGAAAAATGAACTCTCCCTTAATTTGAAACGTTACAGTGGATTCATGAAAATCGATGGATAATCGAGTACTTTCCTTTACTATATTAGTTTTTTCATACTTGGATTTCTTTACCTGAAATTTTAACTACTAAAGTTTTCTTTTAAACGGGCAATGAGTGGTAGATGTTTTCTTAAGAAACATAAGTACCATATTTCTTTAATAAAAATTAAATGTTAGTAAGTATGTTTTTTCGTCTACCAATTGTTCACGAGCCATGATAGTTGGATAATTATTCTGTGTGTGGGGTTTTAAATTTGTAATAATTAGAAGCATATGTTTTGTGTATGTGTGTGTTCATTCCCTGAGTGATCCCGACTTAATAATATTCATATTGTACCAGGGAGTAAGACAGACTCCTTTGGTACATAAAATAAAGTAGGTATACATGCTCTAAAAAGTATGTAAATCGTGCCTGATTCTACGTACAAAGCAGTACAGTGATACCTCTAATAACGAGTGATTATTCGCATAACGGATTGTGGGAAAAAATTCTCTATTAATATTCTTCTTTGGGTGCCTTGTTTGGTCCCGCCGACGTTGGCGAGCACCTCTGCAAAAGCCACTCGATCCTGCGCTGCTTTAAACAGTTCTTCGCCCCTTGATATTCCAGTCCATTCCCGGATATTCCAGGTCATCTATTTCTGTTTCCAACTCAGTCCTCGTCATCAATTTTGCCCTCTAATATCAGTTGGAGAAGGCGTTTTTGAAGGTGAAGGTATTTCTCCCCACGCAGCAATTGACCAAAATATGATACCTTCTTCACTTTGTTAATCCTATGCGATAGCATTTATTCCCACTAGGTTATTATTTTAGTAGAGTAGGTAGCGAGTTATTTAGTAACTAAAAGTGTCTGAGCATCAAAAATTAAGTCCAGTTAGTGAGCTAGACGAAAGAGCTTGAATGTCAATAAAAAATCGTGAAAGTGCAACGGTGTTTGCTTGAATTCATAATTCGTAAACTAGTCCTAGTGGTCTATATACTTCTATTTTTGGGCAAGTAGCTACTGTCATTCAGTGGCCAAATATGACTGAACCTATATTGTTTGTCAGTTGCATAAAAAAAATTTGCATTTCAAGCTGTTAATTTTTTAAAAACACCCTTCACCGGTGAAATGTATTCGAAACTCGAACAGTGTGAACAATTTTTTGGACATAAGCGGGTGTTTTAGTTACTAAAATACCTACTCTTCACTCGACTAAACAATATCGTGGTGGCAAAACGGTAATTTAAGGAGTGATGGATTCGCGTAGCGAGGAACATTTCAAAATCAAGAATGTTCCATACATCATTCAGTCGAAAGCCGGTAGGTACTTTTGAATCAATCTGACAAGAAATGTGTACATAGTATTAATTTTTCTATGTCCCTCGTTTAGCATACATCGGCGAGTTAGCACGTGACACTAATTTTTTAAGCACTTCATTGGCTGCTGTGGACACTAGCATGTCGTCGCTCTCCTTATCCACATGATATCTCCTGGACTTCTACGAGATCGACTTCAATACGCTATTTCTGTAATTTTGTATTTTTTTATACATTTCTACGTTAATGTGAGAACTAGGTGTAAACGTAGCAAATCTACGACATCAATTGATTTTTAGAAAAAAATATATATATGAAAGCAACAATCTTTTTCTGTGAGATCAAATCAATATGTACCTATGTCTAAGATTTTTTTTCCGTATAACGGAAAAGAAATGGTTAAAAACGTAAACGAGAGGTAGCACTGTGTTTTTAATTTCTTTTGGGGAACAGTGTAGCTTTGTGTTGTTTCAAGACGAGAAATACAATTTTTAAATTGAATAATGACTAACTATTATCAAAATGCTAACGAGGTACTTCAAAGCGCGCTGTGAAAAGTGCAGTACTTAACATTTAACTCAATTGTTTCGGACCATTTGTTTTATAACATGTAATAATTATATTCATTAGTATACATATAACGTCTGTATCTTTGTTAACTTCACAACTTGTAAGTACCTACCTACTAATTTTATCTTTTGTATAAGTTGTCTTTGGTCCTGAAGGAACAACGTGGGTGCATGATCTATTGATCTATGGTGGATTTTTCAAAAATTACTTCTTGCTTTAGAATATTTTTTTTTGAAATTGTATTCTAGTCTATGGAAAATCACTGAGAATAGTTAAACATTAGGGGCTATAAATATATAGTAGAAGCAGGCTAATTCTTGACCTTTCAATGCTAATCCATTCATAATGACATGGTGAGATTTGATTAATCCTAGTTTTATTTCTGTATGTAGCTTTTTTCTTTGTTTGATTGCTCTTTCGTGTGTTACCAAGGCGTTGTTTATGAAATGTTTTGTAAATTATATTTTGAAATGTAAATTCAACTTTTGTTGCGTAGAACTAAATAAATAAATAAATAATGTATGTATATGGACATGCTCTTAATCTTCACACGTAATTTGAAGAGACTCTGGTAGATCACTAAAGATTATTACAAAATGTTTAACTATTTTAACTTCATCTGGAAGAACGCACTTCAATTCAAACATGTAATAATTCGTTTTTTCGTTGAATCAATTTATAAAAGGTATACAAGATGACCTTGTGTTTGCATATTCATTTCAGTATCCATATATATTGTAAAAGATTTTTAAATTGGTTAAAAGAGTTTTTCTTAATTATTATTTTCTTAAGAGGCATTATAACGCTCAATGCCTAAAAATTAAATAATTAAGAAAAAAGTCTTACAAGAAACAAATTACAATTACGCCCTTTTTTGTAACTCCCACTAAGTCGTAAATAATAATAATTGTATTCTGTACCCCTATTTTGTAGCAAGTGTAGGGTAGTCACTTATAAAAAGTGACTATTAGGCGATACATTTTGTATGAAAAACGTCTATACGTATCGAATGCGAGAATCGCATGTAGACGTTTTTCATACAAAATGTATCGCCTAATAGTCACTTTTTTTCAAGTGACTACCCTACACTTGCTACAGAATAAAGGTCCTGATTTACAAAGACTTTTAAGTTAAAGTATAAGTGCTCAAAGCTCCAGGTCCAGATGAAATTTACGCTGAGTACCTGAAAACTACGTGTGACTCCACAGCCCAAGCAATGCATAAAATAATCCTTAAAGTTTGGGAAGAGGAATGCTGCCCGGATGATTGGGTAAATGGAAACATCATACCCCTGCATAAGAAGGGAGACCCAATGGACAGCAACAACTACCGCGGTATAACACTCCTAAGTATACCAGGTAAAGTTTTGGCTTATGTTTTGCTAAACAGACTGAGAACCCCTTTTAAACAAGTTTTAAGAATTAACCAGGCTGGATTCCTACAGGGCAGATCCTGCGCCGACCACATCCACAGCATCAGATGTATTCTCCAACAGCACCATGAATTTAGAAGTCCTTTATCATGCTGCTTTGTCGACTATGAAAAGGCATTCGACAGCCCTCACAGAGAAACTGTGTGGAATATACTCTTGGCATACGGTGTCCCACCAAAAATTGTAAACCTCATAAAGTCTCTCCACGAAGAAAGCAAATGCCGTGTACGAGTAGAGAACGACTACACAAGATGGTTTGGAGTCACAACTGGCGTGAGACAGGGTTGCGTGCTCGCCCCCTATTTATTTATTATTGTGATGGACTTCATTCTCCGTCTGGCCATCCCTCAAGATCGAGGTTTACACATATCCGATCCTCTCACTCTGTGCGACCTAGAATTTGCGGACGACGTGGTCATACTTGAAAAGGATAAAGAACTGGTGACAGAAATCTTGAGGCAATTAAAGGACTACTCAGAAAGTATTGGCCTAAAAATAAATACTACCAAGACCAAAAACATGCAAAATGATTTCTGCTTAAGCCGGGGAGCCATAACTTTGGGTAGTGACGATGTCGAGGATGTCGACAGTTTCAAGTACCTGGGAGTCTATTTAACACCAAACGGCGGGGTAGAGAAGGAGCTCTCCATTAGAATTGCAATGGCGAGCTCGTCCTTTAACAACATGAGAAAACTGTGGAAATCCACCAACTTCTCCACCAAGACTAAGTGTCGCCTGTTTAACGCATGCATTATGCCAGTGTTGTTATATGGTTGTGAATCCTGGCATCTGACGAAGGCTCAACAGAGGAAAATTCTCAGTGTTGAGAACAGATTTTTGCGACAGATTTTGGGGATAAGGTGGTACCACTATGTCTCAAATGAGACCGTACGCGCCAGAACAGCACAACAGCCAATCACCTCAGTGATCCAGAATCGCAGATTGAGTTGGCTTGGCCATGTTCTCCGCATGTCCCCCGAGAGACTTGAATATGCAAGTCTTTTCTACAATCCGGATGGGACAAGAAGGCGAGGCAGGCCGAAATTAACAATCAAGCGGGCATTCACTGCGATTCTACAAGATGCTGGACTAAGCTGGGATGAAGCTGTGCAACTGGCGCAAGATAGAGAGGCTTGGAGGAACTTCGTGGCGTCCACATGCTCCACACTGGGAGCGAACGTGGATTAAGTAAGTAAGTAAGTTAAGTTAAAGTATAAAGAATTTGCCTGTCTACGTTAACTATTTAATAAAAATTTATTCCACAATAACATAATAAAACGTGATGTTGTTGATAGCCCAGTGGTATCAGTCTACGGTTTACGTCAAACGTATTATTGAAGGTTGTGGGTTCGAATCACAACGCCGAACATACTCACTTTCATGACGCAAGCCTTTGCTTAGTCTGAAATTTGTCAAAAATGTATTTTGTAATTACTTTGAGTGGGTCCAGATTCATGAAAAAAAAACGTAAATTTCAGTCTCATATATTGAGTACTCGCGGAGTAATCGATTAAGTAAAAGTGCCAAAAACGAGTGTTTCCGTGCAAAGCCCCCTTAAGTCTCAAATTTTTTACTTGTTCTATATAGGTTAAACTATTTCGTGAACAACCTTGCTTTTTTCATTTTTCATTTCTGAAACACTCGTTTTTATTGCAGTAGAATCAGCCCTCCTTGCCGTGGGGTTGCCGGCTAAGAATAGCATATCTGCTCGTTTTGCTGGTTTTTCGAGGCAGTTCCTCCAGTAAGAGGCAGGAAATCGAAAAATCAGATCGGGACCGTGAGGTTGACCACCTCACGTCCTTAAACCTCAATCGGTCAGAAAAGGCATAATGAGCCTCGGACGCCTTCGACCGCAATGGAGAGCTCTTGATGCCTCCCTATGCTCCTGAGTGGGGCTTAAGCCTCCCGCATTGCGGTTTGGTTTGGGGGGATCCGCGGCGGGCTTGATTTGTGTGTGGCCAGCTTTTTGGTTTGATTGCTTCGATCGAGCTAGGGGGTCGGGTTTGCTGCGGATTGGTCTCCTCCGGGATAACTTGTGGTGTGCGGGGGGGTCTTTAAGATATAATGAGTATCAGCTCTACCTCAAGATAGGTCATAATTCGACTTTCAGAAAATCGAAAAGGTATTAAAAAATTATCTACTTGTTTCAGATTTCAAGGGTTCTTCTTCGACAGAGGCGGCAGCAAGGAGCGGAGTTATATCTGTCAGGATCATACATAGTCCCTGGAGGGGAAGAATCCAGAGAAGGATGGAGTGACTGGAGTGCTCCTTCAGCCTGTTCCAGGACGTGCGGTGGAGGAGTGGCCATGCAGACCAGACGATGTCTGGATTACAGGTATTTGGATCAGAATCAACACTACAATTTTGGTAAAAGTGTCAACAACGGATAGATAATAATGCTTTCACGACCACCACTTGATGAATCATAAAGTAACTATCTTTTTTGTGAAATTAGGTTCTGTTCAATGGTTTATTTTTCCGTCAGTCCCTACATTTTTATTCAGTCTTATTCTTGTTGTTTGTCTTGTATAAATCTTAGGCCCCCGAATGGATATCGATTAGTCCAATTCATGATCACTTGAAATAGATGCCATCCATTATGACAGATGTGTTTTTTTTTATTTATTAGAAGTGTTAAATTTAAAACAGCAACACATGTATCCTGGTGGAAGCATTATGACAAAATGAGATAAATTTGAACCAAGTTTTTAACACTGATGAAGTGAAAGTGACGTGACTTGGACCACGTTCACCCGAGTTTTTCCGTTTGGAGTGATGGATGCAAGGCTTGACGCGATTGAATTTTGGACTGATGGATATCCGACTCACCCTATCACTCCACATCATCCATTTGGGCTTTCTCACTCACGCTAATTTTTTTGGAGTGACATCGCTCCATTTAGATGGATGGAGTAATCGTGAATGGGGGGGAGCTTATGATTTTTAATCAACTTCATGCTACCTATCTAGACTTTTGAAACATTTATAACGGCTCAGAACACAATGAAGTTTCCGTTTTTTCTGTTATTTTAGCCATATTCAAGCAGAGTTCAATTCATTTAAAATTATTTTCGAAATTAAATAATGCCAGTTAAGCTAAAAAATTTAAGCTCGTCGCCTCGTTAGTTTTCTAGCAGGGGTACCACGTGCAGGTGAGGATGATATTTGGTTCAACAAGGTTTTTCTCCCCATCCCCTCTTTGTAAACGTTAGAACAAAATCAATAATTCGCTTTATCATAGAAAATTAATTTTGTTTTATTTTTGACAGTGCCGACGGACGGCCTAGATGTAGAGGAGGTGCGAGGAAATATTACTCATGTAACACTCAGGATTGCCCTGACGACACGGATTTTAGGAGCGAACAGTGCAGTTCCTACGATTCGACGGCCTTCGAAGGTGTCCACTATACGTAAGTCATTTACATACCTTCAATCTTTCAAACTAACCCTAACTGGGGACTCCCGAAATGTCTAGATCGTGCATCACATCTTGCCCCATGCGCGCTTGCTCCGGTACCATCAAGAGTGCTGCCAATCTGTCGTCAGAATTTCTTGAATGGATGGCGGCGCTGGATGTCAGAGGCAGACTTTGACGCTGTGACAGTAATCAACGGCGTGCCATACCATAAACAAATAAAACTTTTCAAACTCATCCTCCAAAACAAAGCATCTTTCACTGCCTTATAAACAACACCACCTATATAAGAAGGCCTTAGTGCTACGTCACAGCGAGACACCCAGCATTCACTCTTCTATATCTGTATGTACTTAACTGTACGCTATGATATCTGTCTACACGCAGGCAGCCGTGACGCGAGAGGCCAAAAATGGCCGCCAGCACTAAGGCCTCCTTATATAGGTGGTGTTGGTTATAAATAACAAATTCAAGGTAAGTAGGTATATAGGTATTTCTTAGGGTGCGTTTACACCATACGAACACAGATTCAGGAGCTAAAAATAGGGAATTAATTCTTTGTTGATGGTTGATATTGACACCAAAGCAAACAACAACAAGCAAGACAAACATCTAGAACTAATAATTTGTTCTCTGGCTCTATGTTCGTTTGGTGTAAACGCATCCTTAGAAACTACCAAAAATGAATACTCGAGTAAAAATCTTCGCACAAAAACAGCAACGACAACATTGCCTTTGTGAATATAACACAAATTGATATTTTGAAGCAAAGAGCACGCATCCAGCGGGCCAAATACCTACTACACGATACTATTCTTGTGGTCTGCAGTTAACGTGTTAGTATATATCTGATGGAATCCTAACAGGCTTCATAACGGGTCGCTGTAGACTTAAGGAATACTAGAGGAAGATGGGACTCGAAAATGATGGAACATGTAGATTCTGCGAAGAAGGGGTAGAAACGCTTTACCACCTACTTTAACAGACTGCGTATGCAGTAGTTTTGGTAAATACATGATAGAGGTGGAGGACTTCGCTGCCTGGACTTCTTGAATCGTCTGGGATAAGTGGGGAAGCTCTAATTGGGAAACATTATGAGCAAGTAGGGGAAGCACAATAGACCGCTTAAGAGCAAAAAATCCCAAAAAAATGTATCTGATGGAATAATTTCAATTTCAGATGGGTACCTTACACCAAGGCGCCGAATCCTTGCGAGCTGAACTGCATGCCCAGAGGCGAGAGGTTTTACTACAGGCATGACACTAAGGTTGTGGACGGAACCCGGTGCGACGACGAGTCATTGAATGTCTGCGTCGATGGAGAATGTCAGGTGAGAGGATATCCAATAAGGAAACCAAAGTTTACTGTGCATAATTTCTACTATGTTCCCTTAAGGAGCAACCACACCCAATATGTCACTTGTTTGCCTTCTTCCGAAGTCATATCTTGCTTTATTCATAATTTCCCGTTTCTTTTCCTTCCGAGCTCACCTGGGTTGGAAGAATAGAAATGAACCTGTTGACAAGGCTTGTAAAAGCCTTAACAGGACTTGTATTGTTTTTTTTTTATTATTTTAATGAATGAAAAGTAATTAAAAAAAAAAACATGCTTTCTCACAGTTCTCACACCTTTTTCTTCATACGCGTGAATTATTCTATGGTGACTTTGCATATTTTTGTTATCAACTTTTAGATCCATTCCGCATTATTACCTGATACTCTCAATTATTCTTCCATGTCCAATGGAGTTTTTCAACATATCACCACAGCTAAAATTACCGTGCTAAGCGAGTGTCCTTCGTAAGTCGTATCCAGATTGTCCTACATAATATTATATTCAGAACTCATGTAATATGTAATGTAATTTTTTGTAATTAATGTTTGTAATTTGTAATTCTTAAGTACTCATTTTGGTTTTTAATGCGAAGTAGAAACCGGGTTATTGTTCATTTATAGTTTCAGCATATACCAACACATAATCACTTACTATATATATCTAGATTAATTTAAATTGTTTAGTTGTAATTTGTTTTTTCTTATTATTATTAGTGCAAACTTAAAAGTGCCCTTGAGGTGACCACTGTCGTCACTAAACGGCGCGTTACAAATAGTCCTATTTATTATATTATTATTATTTCATCCCGAATGTATTCATTGGAGGCGGGGGCATATTTATTAATTCGAACGGTCTTATCTCTTTCCATATTTTTGTTTTAAATTTTAATTATGATTGAGATAGCCAAA
Source organism: Mystacides longicornis (assembly GCA_963576905.1). NCBI lineage: Eukaryota > Metazoa > Arthropoda > Insecta > Trichoptera > Leptoceridae > Mystacides > Mystacides longicornis. The sequence goes on along the minus strand of OY756439.1, from coordinate 3,974,630 downwards.
ACTGGTGATACATTCAAGATATTATAATTAATAAAAAAGTTGAATTCGCTTTTTGCTTTAGTTACGATTTAGTCCTTTCTTTGTTCTTATATTCTATACTAGCTTATACCCGTTTTGCTTTACGTTTTTGATTCCGATTGTCAGGCTTGATCGGTAGGTAACTAAACAGGTTCTAGTCTAGCTTCCCATTGCTTAACAGACCTCTATAACTGACGTAAGCACAGAACAATAATACCAAAAATTCAAGTCACCACCGCCATCTGTGGAACCAACGCCAAAACACTCAATATCAATAATTCAAGTCACCACCGCCATCTGTGGAACCAACGCCAAAACACTCAATATCAATAATTCATAACACATTTATTTATCTTTTCAACAGATGGCGATGCTAATATGTGTTTATTCAATTTGTACCTGTCAAATTTCAAAATCAAACTGCAAATTTTTTCATTAAATCTTTATTTATTGAGAATAATAAGATTTGAATAACATTTATATGTATAACAAATCAATCTACGATTATTTTATTACATTTTCATACCGTAATACCAAGATTCCATTCAACGTTTACATGAGTAATTTTGTTTCCAAAAGTCTTTTTGAGAAATTTGTATGAAGATCCTAAAAAATAGATTTTTTTAAATAGCTCTAAATATATTAAAGTTAATGCAGCAAATTGTATTTAAGAACCTTCTCCAGCATTTTGTACGGCTCTGGGCATATTAATATCTGACGTAGCATTTGTATTTCGAGCGTGATGCTCGGACATAACGGTAAAGTATTGTCAAAGGCAAATAAAAAAACAAACATTTCTAAAATATTATGTAGATTTAAATTAATTAAATAGGTACCTACCTATTTTGTTTAAACAGTTCTTAATGGTGTAAAATTGTAGAGTTCTACACAACTAGGTATATGATCACAACCACAAAATTAATTTGTTTGACTCTTTCAATCAATACAATGCAACAATAAATAACAATGTCACCGTAAACATGTCAAAAGGTGGTAATGAGTAATTCCATAGACCAAATTAATCATTTTGTGTTGTGATCTTCATTCTAACAGTACAATAATAATAATAATAATTAATTATATTTACCGCATAAGTTGTCTTTGGTCCTAAAGGAACAACGTGGGTGATCTATGGTGAATTTTTCAAAAATAACTTCTTGCTTTAGAACATTTTTTTGAAAATATATACTAGTCTATGGAAAATCACTGAGAATAGTCATACATCAGGAGCCATAAACAGTAGAAGCAGGCTAATTCTTGACCTTTCAATGTTAATCCATTCATATAATATGGACATGCTCTTAGACTTTACGCGTAATTTGAACTGACTCTGATGATCACTAAAGATTATTATTAATGTTTAACTATTTTTGGTTCATTTGGAAGAACTCACTCCAAATCAAACATGTAATAATTCGTTTTTCGTTCAATATAAAAGGTTTATAATAATATTCAACGATTCAGTAGGTAGTCGGCAGAAGTTAATTTTAATAATAAAAATGTCAAAAGTTCAAAGTAAAATAGCAAATAACTTCGAGTAATGTTCGAATACAAATTTGGAATAAAATGGGTTAGCCGAACGAGTACTTAAACACAGATTAATGCAACGCATCGGAAGTCGCGGCTCGCTAGTATGTCAGTCGAGAAAACGGGACTTCCCTTTCTGTGAAATTTGAATGTACTAGTTATGTGTAAAGATGAGACCACAAAGAACGCCCATTTCGACAGGCCGAAAGAATGTTTCTATGCATTTGAATAAAGATACGCACAGCAAAAACCCGCTTTCCGGCATGCCCATTTAAATGCATTGAAACCATAGAAAACATTATTTGCGCCGGTCAGCGCGGGTCGGAATCAGCGTTCTTTGTGTTTTCACCCTAACGTCGCTCGTCAAGGGAGCTTTTTTCGAATTTTTTGGTCGATATTGCATATTGCTCATTATAAGAGATTCCGAGTTGTTACAGTGTGTATACGGGAGTGCGACATAGAATGAAGCTGTTTGTTTTATGTCACATTTACGGCCCCTTTAATTTTCTTGCACGAAGAAAACTTAGATATCCCCTCTTCCATCTTTAAATGGTCTGTCAGAAAACTATCTCTATCACAGTGTTTATTTTATCCTCCATAGGAAATAACTTATCCATATGAAGTGTCACTAAATTTGGTTAAAATAATTTTGTACCACTACATGTTCAACTGTGTTACGCCGCATCATACACACAACTTTTTTGTAAAAAAAAAACTGATTGTAGAGGTCGTAAGTTCGATCCCCGGTGCCGACCATTTTCCTCTTTCACAACACAAGCTTTGCCTTTTATGAATAACTTTATGAAAAACTATCAAGTCAACTCCTGCTTGTAATGGCACCTATACATCTACAAACTAAATTATCTCGTTATAATAATAATTATTACTGAATATTATTTGCAACCAGTGTATCGGAGTAAGATATGTAACTACCAAATAGATATTAAATTCCTCGTGTAACTTTTATGCCTCCATTATTTTAGTTTTTTTAGACGGACATGGTTTTTTGCTCAAAAGGTGAACACAAACGAAATAGTATAAAAAACTGAACCTCTCCATAACAATTTCGAAATGATCAAATATTGTCTTAAAATACTATACAAAATAATTTAACGTATTTCATATACGACATAATATTTTGTACTACACCGCCATCTCTTGAATTTTCAAAGTTATATACAACCGTTATAACCTGTTGATCTTCGTCCCGCCTCAGAATGAAAAATTGTTCTGTTAACTTATTAGCTGAAATAAATTCTGTGTTTTATGAAATTTTTGTCATTTTATAATAGCTTTATAATAGCATAGCTTTCGTAGACCTGGAGAAAGCGTATGATAGAGTCGACCGAAAGAAATTGTGGGAGGTTTTGTCATTTTATGGAGCGGATAGACAACTGATACGCGCTGTTGCTTCCCTTTACTCTGATAGTTGTTCTGGTTGTGTCAAGGTTAATAATACTCATCTGTCACGAGAGTTCCGTCTTAAGAGAGGGTGAAGCAAGGATGCGTGATGTCACCTTGGCTGTTCAATCTATTCTTTGATTTTTGCGAGCGTGATATAAAAAACAGTACCTACAGTGGGTGTAAATCTGAATGGAATGAATGTGTGCGCTCTGATGTGTGCAGATGATCTAGTATTGATGGCTGAAAGCGAGCGTGATTTGCAAGAACTTGTGACGCATGTTTATCAAAATTGTGAAATGAATGGTCTTAAGATGAATGTCAATAAGACAAAGGTGCTTGTTTTTGAAAGAGAAGATTTAAGAACGCAATGTTGTGTGAAAGTGAATGACGTGAACCTGGAACAAGTGGATGAGTATGTCTATTTAGGTAGTCTATTTAATACAGATGGAAGGTGTGAAAAGGAGATTGAAAGAAGGAAACTGGCTGGTAGAAGGGTTGGCGGTGCACTTAGACCTCTAATGAGAAATAAGAACGTATATCTTAAATCCAAACAGTTGATGCACAATGCAATTCTGATTCCATCCATGTGGTAGTGAAACTTGGACATGGACGAAAAATCTGGAGGTTGGAATAAATGCTGTGGAAATGAGATCACTGCGTAGGATATGCGGAAAGCGACTGATTGCTAAGGTGAGGAATGATAATATTAGAAAAGAATGTGGAGTGGATGTTAGCCTAGTGACTAGAATGAAAGTGAATAAATTAAGGTGGTTTGGGCATGTAGAGAGAATGAACGAGGAGAGAATGACTAAAAGGATATATAAATCTGAAAGAATGGGTGTACGCAGACGAGGCCGACCTCGAATGACATGCTCCGACCATATCGGTTCAGTCTTAGAGGAGGGCCAAGTCAGGAGCAAAAGGAATAGAAGGCTAAAAAGGTGTGTTTGGATAGCAAAGAATGGAAATCCGTACTCTCTGCATACCCCCTTCGGGAAACGGCTGGGTCAGTTAGCAAATAATAATGATTGAAGTTATTCTGTTCAATTATTCTGTTTTTCGATTTGATCTATTTGATTTTAATTTTTCTATTCATAGCGCTTAGATTGAAATATACAAAATAGATCAAGTGGTTCAAAATATTTTAGAACCACTTTTATAAAAATGTCAATAAAAGTGATTTAACGCATTTGTTTTAAGAACGCATTTATTTTTACCAACAGCCAGTCGGCTGTGACATGATGTTGGGGTCCAGCGCTAAAGAAGACAAATGTAGAGAGTGTAATGGAGACGGCAGCAGTTGTAAAACAACACAGGGATCGTTCGAAAAAGACGACTTGACAGTTGGTAAGAAAAACATTAAGCTCCCTTTTCAGTACCTACTTATAAGAAGTTTTTTTTATTTCTACTCGTGAGCTACATACGTCATAATAATTCAAAGTACTTAACAGATTTTATAATGTGCATACCTAATTCATAGTTTTAAAAACGTCAACGGTTTGATTCTGATTTTTTTTTGAAACTATTAATTTCATTTTGCCCATAATCACGTGACTTTTACCAACCCAATAATATTTTTCTATTTTATCTGTAAACCTAATTTATATTATGGTTTATTAGATCTTCATTCACTTGACAATCTTAACTAAGCAAAGTAACACTTTAATGCAATAATTAATTAAATTTGTTAGAAACTTTTCGCTGTTTTCACACAAAAATAATAATTTATTTAAAAAAAATCTATATTTATTTACTGGCAACATTTAAAACGATTTTGATTTTGACATTTGAATGTTTGTAAACATTTTCGAAAAATTGCATTGCTTTGACTGTTTATGAAATACTGCGTAGATTTTTGTGTAATGTTTTTAATAATTTACGGATTCTATTTTTAAGGCTACAATGACATACTGTTAATTCCACAAGGAGCCACGAATATTGTTATACAAGAAAGAAGTCCATCGAATAATTATTTAGGTAAGTTTCTTTCAAATTTTTAAGGCCTTTTAAAATTGTCATGTTATTAAATTTAATTAAGTAAATACACCAACCAGACCAACCCTTTGCCAATAATGTTGTCAATAAATCGAAGTAGGTACTAAAATTATGTTTTTTCGTAATTTCGTTGTTGGAACAATAATTTAGAACTTGAGAATATTATAATTGGACAGCAATCTCCAGGTACTTCATCCATTCCGAAGTAAACATACAAATTTGAGTTTTTAGTACGTTTCGAGTTATTTTCTTTTACATAGAAGGTCAAGGGGCCATATGTGCCTTGTGCCACCAGGACCAAAGTAAGTTCATTGTGACATCCTTGAACCATCGTCTCTTATTGGGGCTTGTCTCCCGAAGCCTCTTGCGGAATAGCAGCAATGCCCTATCCTCCGCAAGAAGTCTCCTTAAACGCTCGATGCCTTCTATCCTAGGTCCCAGCAAGATTCCCATCTCCCATACCAACAATTGTTTCAGGTCATGTGACCTTACATCCCCTTTGACCAGTGATGTGGAGGTCTAGGTGTGTCCTTCTCATTATGCTGTGGAGATACTAGGTGTACCTACCTCCACTTCCATATTCTCTACAGAGGTGCCAGATCTTTCCCTTTTAACCTCCGTTAGTTAATATGTAATCTACCCGTAATTGGCACAGTTTGAATGACACATTGAATTGGGGATTTATAGGCAGAAAGGCTTACTCCTTACGGAACCATAGGAATAGGTAAGTATGTGTCGGAAGGCTTTTGAAGGCAGGTGAATAGGATAAAGGTGGAGGATATACCTGCATGTTGGACAGTCATGCAAGGCACCCTTTATCCTTATCTGCTGGTCAACAATGTGATACACCTAGTTTGCGGTTAAAATAAGTTTTAGTGGTTTAGAACCATGTCTGCATTAATAACAATGTCATACTTCTGATTGCTCAGAGCAAAGGGTGTAAACCTGTCGAATGGTGAATAATTTTATATGTAAAGAAATAAATTTGTACAAAGTGCAGATTATGCTAATGTAATTAATAATAAATAATAACTTTCTTTATTCGTGTATAATATGATATAACAAACAATAATGGAAGTGTACATTCGTCATAATTTTAGTTAGAATATAAAAACAAATTAGCATCCCCACTAGGCAAAAGCCTGTAACGGGGAGTGCTATCATAAAAAAATAATCAATATAAAAAGTATCAAAACAGCATTAAAAAAATTATTGAGTCCAATATTTTCAGCTATAAGAAACAAAGCCGGGGAGTTTTATTTGAATGGAAACTGGAGAATCGATTTCCCCCGGGCCTTCCAGTTTGCTGGATCCGTCTGGCACTATGACAGGAAACCTCAAGGATTTGCCGCTCCGGATACCATCAGAAGTTTGGGACCCATATCCGAACCTGTATATCTTGTTGTAAGTTTTATATTGAATTCAATTCTTGTTGTAAGTTTTATATTCAATTCCATTCTTCCTTTTTGACTCCACCTAGGGACATAGAGAGGCAACAAGAACCCTCCACTATTTGCACATTCGCAACACACACTTTGTTTTATGTATATCTAAATAAAGATTTATATGAAAGAAAGTATACTTTGTTTCTAGCTTCGGCTCTATGTTGGTTTGGTTTAAAACGCACCCTTAGAAACAATTACAATAGTAAAACTGGTTACAGGGATAATAGTAGAACAATCAATCAAATAAATAAACTTTCACAGTACTAAATATCTCAGCTAATAAACTAATATATTTCAACCAATGTAAAATGATTTCAGATGTTGTACCAAGGCACTAATGTTGGAGTGGACTACGAGTACAGTGTACCCCAAGAGATAGCGCAGAATGTCAACGATGAATACGCTTGGGTCCACGATTCTTTCAGCCATTGTTCTGCTTCTTGCGGAGGAGGTAAGCTTTTATATATAGACAATGATTGATGAATAATAGTATGTAATTTGTCAAACCCATCACACCGTGTCTCTTAAAGGGTACACACTTCTTTCGCTTCATCCACCTACATACCGTTTCTTTTACAACCTCTCCTACTTATCTATACGTCCTGGCCCTTTTTTGAGGAAGGAATCTATGTGTTCAATTCATATAATTCTTGGTTGTCCACGGCTGCTTACACCTTTACTTTCAGCCTTAAAAACTATCTGTCTTATTTTATTTGCTTCCATTTTTTCAACATGACTAAGACATATTATGAATTTATTGACATTCGTCTTTGTCACAACACTAACTTCATACCACATTCTTTCCTAATATTCTCATTCTTTTCCATATCCCACAGAGTCTTTCCACATATTCTTCTTAGAACTATTATCTCTACTGCATTTATACTATATTCTCTTTGTCCGTATCCATGTTCACATCAAAACGTCAATGGGATGTTTTTTTTCCTTTTTGTGCCACCAGAGGCGCCCTTGCTAACCCGGTCTAATGTCAAATTCAGTGTTGCCAACGTGGACGATTTGGAACGAGAATCGGCGCCGAAAAAATCTAAAACGGGCTACTTTCCTTTCAGCGAAGTTTCACCTTTCCGCCTACTAAATGACCTTTTCTTAGTGAACTCCCGCCTTTTAGATTTTTCGGTAACACTGATAACCAGCTGTCATAATATTTAGACCTGATTGGAAGTGCTGCCACTTAGTGTGTCTTGTGGGAAGCTCCCCAGAAAACATCCCTTCATGGTAACAGGATTGCTCTATGCGCTATTCTTTTAGCTTCTAGTGAGATGTTGTCATTTCTCATAATCTGGTCTTAGAGCACCGTCCATCCTGCTATCAACCACATTCCTAGGTTCCATTTCTTTTTCACACTTTACATCCCTACTAAACATGCTTTCTAAATACACATACTCATTCACTTGCTCAAAATATTCATTTTTACGGTTAGTTTGCTATTCTTGCTTCATTTGCTTCACAAATCAAAACGTTTTTTTTCATTGACATGAATTTTACCACCTTTTTTTATTAAATTTTCAAAACAAAATAAGTATACATCATTTTTACATTTATTAATTTTATTTTTCAGGTTATCAAGTGAGAAATGTCACTTGTGCCTCTCGTCAAGAACTCGTACCTGTTGACGATAGCCTTTGTGACGCGAACTTGCGTCCTGCCAGTAATCAGAGCTGCGCCAACACTCCATGCGCCGCACGCTGGGCTGAAGGACCGTGGGGAGAGTGCAGTGCTGCTTGCGGAGACGGAGGATCCCAAGCTAGACAAGTTTACTGCTACAAAGTCGTCACACAAGGGTATTTTTTATATAAAAAATTTGGTATTAAATTTACCATTATTATTTGTTTATATACTCAACTCACAATGCACAGAGTAAACTATCCTCAATATACAAAACTAGCTGATCCCCCCGTCGACCTTCGACCTAGCCCAGACTAAAAAAATAATTTGGACTTATTACATGAATAAAATGCATTTTTGGACATAAAAACAATTAAATTTAGCTAATAATTTATTGCATTATGTAATAGTTATCCTTGATTCGGATGCGGGATGACGTTTGATGGGTCATAAGATTGAAATGAAAACAATTCCGTTATAATTGCTTTACTTTTTAAAAAATCCAAGATATGCCAGTGTAGTGGGACATAAATCACATGTGAAACCTGTCTGCGTATTGTATATATCGTTGAAAGAATAGACCCAATTAAAACCAAATTTTACCGAATTATTATGGTAAGATAAGAAACAAGCTAGTACAGTCGAATAATTAAAAGAGATACAAATGTAATGCTGCATCTCTCAAAACTCCACCACCAAGATATCACATATCATTGAATAGCCTAATGTGGTATGAACAAAAATTTTTTTTAAATTTATTTTAAGAAAGTTGTGGGTTACAGTAAGTTAGTAAATTTTCAAAATTAATTATCCTTTCTCCATTCACAGTCTTCCATCAGTAGTTGACGATGAAGAATGTTTCCAGTTACTTGGTCCCAAGCCCCCGCAGCATCAGAAGTGCAACGTCGGACTGCCTTGCCCAACCTGGCATGTTGGACCCTATTCTTATGTAAGATATTGTTTTTACTAACATAAATGCAACAGTTTCAAACTAACAAATTGTTGTTACTAAAATAAATACAACAGTTTTAAACTAAGAAATTGATACAATTATTTTTAGTGTGATAAACTCTGTGGAGAGGGTAAACAACGCCGCAATGTACGGTGCTATCGAAGCATTGACGAAAAAATAGAAGTATTGGACGATGGATATTGCAGAGAGGAAAAACCCGAAACGGAACAACCGTGCTTTATACATCCGTGTGATGGTGTAGACTGGATTATATCAGAATGGAGTGGTGTGAGTTTGTTAACTTCTTATTTAACATTTTCCTCAAAAATAAAAGTGTTTTGTGTTAAGTGTAAGGTAAAAGCACCAGTGATAGACACATTAAGAAAAATTTTGAGAAAAAAAAATTATAAAAAATTAAATTCAGAAGGTAGAGTTTTTATAAAGGTTGTTGTGGAAACCTTAATCCTTTATTTATTTATTACCAGTATTATATTGAGCAACTTTGCTAAAAATAGTGTATTTACATCAATCTGAAAAAACCTCTAAAATGGAACCAGTAATAGACATGGGCAAAAATGCCCAGCCCCAGTATTGGACACTTATTTTACCCAATATTCGACACTATAAGAATTTGCAATAAAACCCTTCAACAAGTCAGAAGTTTTTAATTATGTACATACTAAAATACTATGTGTATACTAAAAACCTTAATAATAGTGTAAGGAAAATTAAAAAAAAATAATATGAAAAGGAAATTTTGTTAAAATATTTCAAAAATAACATTTCAATTATATATCACTGTTATAAATTTTTTGATTGTGAATATAGATGTACATTTTATGAATTTACTACATAAAACTAAAATATTAAGTACTTTAACAATTTTATTGTTATAGATCACTCTCGAGAGAGTGATTGCCATGTTAGAAGAAAGAAGAAGAATTTTAATATTATTTACTAACAAAACAAAAACAAAGGGTTTTTTGCGGTTTGCAAAACTTGATCAATCTCAAAATCATCCTCGTTGCTATCGAAATCTATTTCAGAATTAACAAAGATGGCAAGTAAATAAGTCTCCATTCTGAAGAATATGAATTTGATATATTGTATGTAGATGGAATGCATTTCAAATGGAACAATATTTTGCATTCATCTCATATGATGCTATTGCTGCTCTTTGTATTTTTTTTTTTTACATTTTTTACAACGGTTTTTTCATTGTTCGCCTTTTTTCAATAATTCGTCAGCTCTTTTCTGCTTCGCGGCTATTTTACTTTGTTTATCTTCATCTTCATTATGATATAACTGCCACTATTCCGAAGATACTACTGCTGGAAGTTTTACTGTCCTCCTTTTTATGTTCAATACCTTCTTTTCAGACCAAAACAATATCACTTTGAAGGGAGTAGGAATAGTACAGCCACTTTTTTCTGACATGTTAGGCTGGCAGTTATCTTCCCATAAAAAATCTACAATTGTTTAAGCATCCGCACCATTTTCCCTGACAGAAGTAGTTGGCATATAATTTGTTTCAGAATTTTTATCCTGTGCTAGGCTCAAAATAATCAGTGTTGCATTTTGTCGGCGGTTTATTATTTTCAAAGTTGTTGAGAAATCTCTTAACACGTCCTCGATTGCATTCTTCAATTCGTCTTCCGAATATTGGAATCTCTTTCCTTTAATTTGAGGCATCTTCCAGTCTGTTAAATAAATTTATTGCACCTGTTTAAAATTAACTATAAGTACTATGAACCCAATGTTCGACACCTATTGAGAACCAGTATTCGACACATTTCAAACCCCTGTCGAATACTGGACCAGGTTGAAATACGAACCTCAAAATTGAACCACGTAATATTCAGTCCTTTAAAAACTGTATGAATATATGATATTATTTTAACCATGAAAAAATAAAATACCCGGTATTCGACACCCCTGTCCAATACTGGATGTTTACAAAAAAAATTGAGCCAGTATTCGACACCCCCCTTAACACTTAGTACATACTTGTTAAATTTAACAGAATTATTTAGTGTGACATCAAAATATGGAGTTTGTGTAGTGTTTTGAAACATATAAATGTACAATTATTATTTATTTTAATGAAAAATAAAAAAAAATATAAATATGATCACCTTAATAATTTTGTTAAGATGTTGCTCAAAAACAACAAATGAGAGACGCGCACATACGTCGACCGACAAAAGTCAACTAAAACGTTGCACTTTTTAAATTTTAATTATTGCTTATGACGCTAGAGGGATTCGAGAAATTATTGCAACATAAAGCTATTAGGTTAATGCCATAGACTCCTTAATATTAACATTTTTAATTCAAAATGTCGAAAACTGGTGCACTGTCTACCACTGGTGCTTTTACCTTAAACGCTCTTAAATTAAATTATCACCATACTAGCGGTCTGCCCCAGCTTCGCACGGGTAGATATATTAAAAAAAATAATTCAGTTTTCTTATGAACTTTATAGATCCCTAACTTTATCAAAATAATATTCTATAGGCTATGTTGATCTGGAATAATCTAGCATTCTAATGGTCCCCTCCCGTCCGGCTCGCGAAATTCTTTGTAAATATTGATGTCTTCTACAAAGTCGTAGTACATTATTTTATTCAATCATCAATAGTTTTTGCAGCGCACGCGATGTAATGAATATTTTGGGTAATTTTTTCACACCTTGGGTTACATTATTGGAGTTTTAGTAAGGATCCCAAATATTTTTGAAAATTCTATTATAGCCTATGTCCAGGGATAGTGTAGCTTCCCAAAAGTGAAAGAATATTTTAAATCGTTTCAGTAGTTTCGGAGCCTATTCAATGCAAACAAGCAAACAATCAATCAAATCTTTCCTCTTTATATATTATCACCAAATAGTGTACAGGAGTAGGTACATTACAAAGTTTCTAACATATAATCTACCCTCAAACATAACATAATATGCTAAACCAGGTTTCAGTATAATCAGCAATGTCTGTCTTATACTATCCGCTCAAACCTTGTACCTACCTCTTACAAGTTCGTTCTGAAGCAATTCTGAAATACCTTTGCACTTTCTATATTGACAGTCGAGCTCGATTTATTGGAATGTTTGGGTAGTGAACAACAAACTGTGGGCGGAGGTAAAATTTTGTGCTCAGATTTACCATGGTGTTTATATTTTTGAAATAATTGCATTGCAGTGCGACTCCTGTTTGTCCAAAGTGAAAACACGTACGGCGCATTGTGCCACACAAAAAGGTGACGTATTCCCCGCTTCTTTCTGTTCCAATCACGCTGAACCCGAACTTCAAGCGACGTGCGATCCGACAACTCTACCCGCTTGCGACGCTCAATGGTACACCAGTCAATGGAGTAAGGTAAATATCCTTATTATTGAATTGTTAAGTTTGTCCATAACTAGGTAAGTACTATCGTTAAAAAACTTTAGCACTACAGAAAATATTTTTCATTACAAATATTATTAAATTATATTCCTTCCTATGACAATAATATCCGCAGCAAATATTATACTGACGAAATAGGTTCCTACATACAATTGTAGCTATAGGAAGAAATGGCAAATTGTTTGCAGTTTTCAAAGTAGTAAAGCAAAACTGGGATCCTTTGAGGGACAATATAACTGATTTATCGTAAAATCAAGCAATGAATGATCCTTTTCCATGCCTGTCGGCTGACAGGGTTTGCTGCTAGTTATTGTAACAAATAAATTACTAATTACGGGCAGATTGATTTGTAAGTCTATGATGTTTATTGTAACCCAGGTCAACTTTCTGTTAATAATTTGTAGTGCTCTGGAAAATGCGGAGATGGTGTCCAGTCTCGCAGAGTTTTCTGTAGCATCTTCAACGGGGAAGCCCTGCAAAAAGTTGAGAATGACAGGTGTAACGTGTCCAAAAAACCGGAAGACATCAGACCTTGCGAGTTGGAGAAGAAGGACTGCCCGGCTGAATGGCATTCTGGACCGTGGTCCGAGGTATTACAATATTCACCAACTTCAAGTTAATACATACACTTACATCAGTTTTGTTGAATTAAAGTATTTATCATTCATGGTTTGAGTCTTAGCTACATTGACACCCTCTATGGGTGCAACGAATACTGTTTTACCGACTGTCCTCGAGGTAAATGTCAAACTTCGAAAATGGACTACTAAATATTTTCATTAAAATGTTTATAAGATTTGAATTATGTTTATTTTTATTTCAAATCAATCTTAAATCTTTCGAATACATTTTTATAAAGTAATACTTTGGTTCAATGCAACATTTACGTGGCTAATTTGATTTTCAAAATATGGTTATCTGCGTTTACTGGAATATTACTATGAAGATCTATTTATTTTATTTTATTCATTTCTATATAATAAAATTTCCTGTTTTGTCACTCTTCTGAAATGAAAATGGTGACATTTTCAGTTTTATGCAAATATATTTGTTATATTTTCCGAATGAATTAGTACTTAATTTGATGTGATATGTTCTGTTTAGTGTTCAAAGCCGTGCGGAGGAGGTGAACAGTCTCGTAAAGTCCTGTGTCTCCGAGAGAATAAGACTGTCCCAATAACAGAGTGCGAAGAAGCCACCATATTGGACTCATCGCAGACCTGCAATACGCAAGCTTGCACCGAAGGTATCCTCAGTTTTCCATTATAATTATTTATGGTTAAAGATTGTCAGACTATAGAAAATGTTGTAATCAAAATGAATGTGTCTGTGAATATTTTTCTAGATGAGATATTGCCTGTAACAGTTGAGAACACAACACCAGATACGGTATATGACGATGATGAATGGTGTGACGAAGACGAATATGACGATGAATCTGAAGATGCAGTCACTTCTTTGGTTAATATTTTTTTTCATATTGTTTCTTGATTGCTGTCTCTTAGTAGCCAACAAAAGAGGTGGAAAGATTAAACTTATGTATTAAACCCGTTACGTATCGGTATGGCAAGTGGCGCCTTTAACAACATGACCAAGATTTGGAAAGTGTCGGCGTTTAGTGTCGAGACAAAATGTAAACTGTTTGATGCGTGTGTGTTGCCCATTCTCCTCTATGGGTGTGAGTCCTGGCACTTGACCAAAGCCCAGGCACAAGAAGTCTCAGCTTTTGAAATGAAGTGCCTAAGGAGAATTCTGGGCGTAAGATGGTACCACCGCATAACAAACTACGCTATACGCCGGCGCACCCAGCGTGAGCCCGTCACCTCTACCATTGCGGGGAGGAGATGGACTTGGCTGGGACATGTGTTAAGGATGCCGAATGACAGTTGGCTGAGGAGAGCGCTGTTCTTCCTCCCATCAGGATCCCGAAGACGAGGAAGACCCTCTCACACTGTGTTCCGCTCCTTCGAAGCAGAGCTGAGGGACATGGACATGGTATGGGAGGAGGTCATAAACATTGCGCAAGATCGAGCGCAATGGAGAGCTCTTTTGCCTCCCTATACCCTTGAGTGGGGTGTAAAAGGGAGTGTGTGTGTGTGTACAATATAAGTAATTTGAGTACTCACAATTTCAATATAAATCCTATGCATAGTGTTCATTATTTTTCACCTTTTAAATTATTTATTTGTTTTAGCTTTTTAAATGCAAACCAATAGGTGATATTTTTTTAAATATTTTTTTAAGTTGTGATATACAAACAAGACGATAAAATAAATAAATTTAGATAAATTAAGATACCTATTAAGGATTGATTTATGAAATTATATTTCTGCAGGACGACCTTGTCACAGCGAGCAGTTTGGACGATATGATGATGAGTGACGGTACAAATTATCCATATGACGAAAGTAAGTTATTGTCTTTATTCGGAAATATTCAATAAACTTATTTCGTTTTAACTAATTAATGTTTTTATTCCAGCCTCTTCCGGAGATTACGACTATTCACCTGGAATGGATACGGATATTACAGATTTCATCTTAGGTTCGGGCGAATCTCCTCTAACTACTGAAGGTAAAGATAGACATATATCATGGACACATTTACAGCCATGATTTCTATAGCCGTCAAGTTTTTTCAAATAGCAGCTATAGACCTCACCCTTTTAGTTCGAGATTCTATAGAATTCGTCTATGGTCATTTATTAATTACTATTGAAATATCGTGTTTTTATTATAGAATCATCAACCAAATTATCCAGCGAATCTTCTGATAGTTCAACACTTAGTAGCGATACAAGCACTGATGCCTCATCTCTTAGTAGCGAATCGTTGTCGTCTGACGGACTCAGCACTGAGTCGAGTGCTGCAACTGAGCTATCTTCGGAGTCATCATCAGAATCATCTGTCTCGGAAAGTACAATGTCTTCTATTGATTCCAGTGCAAGTACTGATTCTTCAACAATCAGTTCGAGCGACGAGTCTTCATCCACCGATGCGTCCTCGAGTTCAAGTTCCGATTCCACAGAATCGTCAACTGATTCCTCAACAGATTCATCTTCAGATATATCAACAGATAGTTCTAAGAGTACAGATTTGTCTAGCACAGATATTTCAAGTACAGACAGTTCAAGTACAGACAGTTCAAGTACAGACATTTCAAGTACAGATGCTTCAAGTACTGATATTTCAAGTACAGATGCTTCAAGTACTGATATTTCAAGTACAGATATTTCTAGCACGGACATTTCAAGCACTGATATTTCAAGTACGGATATTTCTAGTACTGATATTTCAAGTACAGACAGTTCTAGTACTGATATTTCAAGCACAGACAGTTCTAGTACTGATATTTCAAGCACAGACAGTTCTAGTACTGATATTTCTAGCACGGATGCTTCTAGTACGGAAGAAACAACAGATGGTTCTACAACTGTGGACAGTACTGGTAAGTATCTTTCATGTCTTTACTTTGTCTCCATTCAGGATTTGTTCGTTTTAATTTCTAATCTTTTTATGTTATAAAAATAGTTGAAACCAGCACAAGTGACGAGACCGCGTTCCCTCTACCTGATGACGAAGTGGGACCACCAGAAGAAAAAGAAGATAAAGGTATATACCCAAAATAAATTTTTCATATAACAAAAAAGAAAAAGGCTTAGATTAAATCTAATTTGTGAGTGTTTTTTTTTTCATTAAAGCTTCATCAGTGGACTCATCTACAAGTTCTGATTTATCCTCAGAATCTTCTACAGAATTTAGTACAATGTCTTCCGATATTGATTCCTCATCAACTGTCATGTCAACCGATGAGTCTGATTCGTCTACGGACTCATTAGCTACCACAGAATCCGGAATGTCCTCCGAATCTGATGCCTCAACTACAGAGATGGATGTTTCGACTATTTCTGGATTATCAACAGAAATTTCGTCCACAGAAGAATCAACATTGTCTGGATCGACTGATGAAAGTAAATAACTTCTAAAAAATATTTTTTTACCCTAAGAAAATTGACCAAAATTTTTTTACATTCAGACATGACAGACCTTTGTCATTTCCATGCTTGTCATGTTTCTTATACTTTTGAAGTTCTTGTCCAATACCAATGATGACAGAATCAATTCATTTTTGTATTATTCTGTTTAAAGGCCATTGAAAAACTTTAATGTGTATTGACAATTTTTTGATGATTCAGTATGCTAGTAAGAAAAAACTTAGTAATTCTTTCAAATATAAATTAACCAACATATTACATATGTGAATAAAACAAAATATTGTATATTTTGTCCAGGGTTTAAAAAAAATATGTTTGGTTCTCATATTTCTTAGTCAGATTCATTTCTCGCAATTTTTCTTCCAGTCATTCTTTCTTACTACCCTTTTCCATGTATATACTTGTCAATTCATGTCCACAAAAAAAAAGTATATGAAGCAGTCAAATTTTAATTAGTTTTTGTATTCGAACAGGTTCTTCCGAGAGCAGTACCATCGAATCATCAACGGACTTGTCTTCAACAGATGTGTCGTCAACGGATATGTCATCAACAGATGTGTCGTCAACGGATATGTCATCAACAGATGTGTCGTCAACAGATATGTCGTCAACGGATGTGTCAGGAAGCACAGAAATGACAGAGAGCACTTCAGAGTTCTCAACGGAAACCGATAGCGGCATATCTACCACAGAATGGGAATCAAGTAACGACAATTTTTATTTACTTACTTTATGTTCTTTCACATCGGTGGTTTGGGCATGTAGAGAGAATGAACGAGGAGAGAATGACTAAAAGGATATATAAATCTGAAAGAATGGGTGCACGCAGACGAGGCTGACCTCGAATGACATGGTCCGACCATATCGGTTCAGTCTTAGAGGAGGGCCAAGTCAGGAGCAAAAGGAATAGAAGACCATGTATGCGGAATGTTATGCGTTTGGAAGAAGCGAAAGAGGTTTGTTTGGATAGGAATTATGGAAATCCGTACTCTCTGCCTACCCCCTTCGGGAAACGGCGTGATGGGTAAAAAAAAAAAAGTTCTTTCACTCCTAATTTGGGGTACTAGCCAAGATCAAGCCACAAGGACTTCAGTGAAGACAATAATATGTCTGCTGTCCTTGATTGTTCGGAATTCACTACAAAATGAAGTCCAATGCAGAGAGATAAATTCAAAGGCTTTCACTACATCTGGTGACACCTACTCTCAATCTCTTGTGAATCTTCCATGTCATTATATGGGTCCATCCCTTAAACTAAGTATTCAAAAGACACCCCATTTTGTCCAAATGTCATGGCCATTGTTTGATTAGTATGTGGTTGTAAGAGTGTTCTAGTGTGTCTGAGTAGGTATTTTTTTTATTTTTTTTTATTTTCTTTATTTAAACAAACAAACAGTTATTACAAAGACATATAGTACAACAAAACATAAATCATATCATAAACCAGTTAAGTTTGCAAATTTATACATGAACAATATATCGTCAACAATATTATATTTTATTTTAGGTATATATTGACCTGCTAGTATGTCTCTTGCTTTCATCAAACATTATCGAAGTAATCAGCCAATTCCCATGTTAGTGATGAGCCATCATTTTCTCTATGTTATATACTTACTTTAAGGTCCATACATTGGACTCTACCCAACTCCAATTTCTGCTGTTTTACCTTCAATTCAATTTAAAAGCTGAATGGATGATAAGTCTTCTCTAAAATGTTACAGGTACATGGGGCTGGAGTATTAGTACTTTGGAAGAAGCCATCGGAAAGGAGGTCACCAAGAAATGCAAGAAGAGGCCTAAGAAGCCAGCCACCTGTCTTAAATCTAAATTTGGTTGCTGTTACGACAATAAGACTGCCGCCACCGGACCATTCGAACAAGGTGGGGATAAATTTATTTTGTCTGGCATTGAGTATCAATCGTACTTTCATGATGATTAATATCATTTTTGTTTTCAAGGCTGTCCCAATCCCAAAACGTGTAATGAGACCAAGCACGGATGCTGTCCGGACGGAGTGTCTCCCGCTGCTGGTCCCAAGAATAAAGGATGTCCAGTGTTGCCGTGTAACGAGACCCTGTTTGGATGTTGCGACGACAAGAAGACACCTTCCCAAGGAAACAACCAAGAGGGCTGTCCACCACCTCCACCTAAATGCGCTTCCTCCAAGTGAGTCAACTTTGCTATACATTTTTCTTTTTTTCTGTTTTTTTTTTACCCATCACTTTGTGTCTATTGTAGCAACAATTTTTATCCAGACACAAGATACAATAAATTCTTAATCTTCTCAATTTCGACCGTGTAAATTAATGACATATTACAGATTCGGATGTTGCGCCGACAACGAAACAGAAGCTAAAGGTCCTAAAAAGAAGGGTTGTCCAGAGACAGAGGTGCCCACAACAAAGGGACCCGACGTGCCGTGCGGTAAAACAAAACACGGCTGTTGTGACGATAAGAAAACTCCAGCCACAGGCCCTAAGAAAGAAGGATGCGATTGCTCTACCACGAAATACGGTTGCTGTAATGACAAAGAAACTGTTGGTATGTTTATTCTTCTCCCTCTTTGTCAAGATTTAGGATCTGTTTTTTTTTCATCTTATCTGGTTCTTGTCAATGACCAGCTTTCCCCCCAACTCCTTTGTGTTCTACGTCCTTCTGGAAGTTTTTCTGTTACTAACTTTGGAAGTCTCTCTCGACCCATTTTCTCTCTAATGATGTCTCCTCTCCCTAATCCACCTTGCACCATCTTGAATGTTGCAAGTCCTGCGAGTTTTGTGCTTTGGGGTTCTATTTCCAAGTGTTATGGTGTTTGTCACTTTGAGTCTCACCGCAGCTACAGGAGACATCCTCTTCCATACTAAAACCCCACCTGTGCATGTTTTTCTTCCTCTAGTGACACCCACTCGTAATCTGTTGAGTGTCTTCCAGGCTGGGTAAGGTAGTTGGTGTCCCGGTCCTAAGCTTTCCGACAGTTCTAGCTGGCTTCCATTATATTGTGTGTGTGTCGGAGATCTTTCCTCGCCATGTCCGGCGGTAGTTTTAGGGAAGATGTTGTTCTCATGAAGCTTTTCCTGGATAAGTTAAGTCTTGCTGTCGGTGGCGTGTGGCCAAACAGAGGGTGTCTTGGGTCCGTCTCCTGTGTTTGCCTCTCATAATCCGCTGCAACCTTCCTCGCAGCTGTTTCGTTAGGTCATTATAGGTCTGATGCATGTTTTGCAAATGCAGACCTTCATATTATATGTCTCCATTAGTATAATATGTATAGTGGAAATAAAATACGCACTAAACGCCAAAAACTTCATTTTGAGATAATCTAATAAAACTGATTTTTCCCCCATACAGACATAGTACTATGATGATTTTTGGATCTGTTTTTTTATGCCTTTAGATCATCGATATGGACTTAGTGCAATATTTAGGCTATTGACAATGGTTTATAGAACATTTCCTCATACTCAACTCATTTTTTTCATTTTTGGCGTTTAGTGCTTATTTTATTTCCACTATACATATGTTTATTAGTCCATATTATAGAATTTCTGAGGCATCCGGAGCTAACCGGCACTCTATTAGTTCTCTTTCATTTCAATATACAGAAAAAAAATCTTGTATTTTAATGATAATTTTAAAATGTGCGTTTTAGCCACCGGTCCCAATTACGAAGGCTGCGGAGGATGCAATACGACCACCTTCGGCTGCTGTCCCGATAACGAAACTCCGGCCCACGGTCCCAATAGAGAAGGATGTTGCCTCACCAATCAGTACAAGTGCTGTCCCGACAATGTTACCCCAGCGAGAGGGCCGGACTTCGAAGGTTGTATATAATATAATATATATATAATTTCTTTTGTCTGTGTGTATTTAATGAAATGATTATTATTTATGAAATTTTGTGTCTATGGTAAGATTTTGATAATGGTTAAGATTCACAATTTGATTTGATAAAACATATTGTTTTTTTTTATTTAGTGGGTGAATAATTTATTTTGTACATTGTTTTTTCGACTACATATTGATGTTGCCATCTGTTATAATTTGTATGAAATATTATGTGAAAAATTATACTTATGACAATGTTTCAAAAGTTGCAGTTAAATCATTGAAAAAGTCTGCCGTTATGGATGGGTTATCTAATTGACAATTAAAATGAAATTACCTGTACTCTAAACTTTTGATTGAGGATTTTCCGTCATTCAAATAACTTTTAATAGTCTGTCAAGTCACCTGTTTTTAATATGACCATTTCTATTTCCAGGATGTGGTTGTCAATGGTCTCCTTACGGATGCTGTCCGGACAACGAAACAGTTGCTCGAGGTTACAACAACGAAGGCTGTGGATGCCAGCATACTCCGCATGGCTGTTGTCCAAATAGGTATCTACATTTATTTCATACCGTGATTCGTGATTTTGAAGATTTGTTTGACAGCTCTAATTGAAATTTGCAAACAGTTATTGACTGAATTGCTTCGCCTTCCACGAAACCTACATAACTTTAGTTAGTTTATTTATTATTTTTTTAACTGTCTATTCACGTTTGCACACTCGTATGTTTCCCGCTAACCACACCTGTCAACACACTCAACTGTCAACTCCTTTTCATAGAACACCCATAGACCACAATAAATATGTTTTGCAAAGTTATTTGACTAATGTAGCATCTTGACTCCGAACAAAATTAGACAAGTGAACTAATAAAGTGTAACTTATAACTGAAGAAGTGGTTGGGTAGCCTAGGGAGTTTAATCCCAGGTGCCGACCGTCTTCCTCTTTCACGACACAAGCTTAGAGTAGTTTACTGTGAAAGAGTCAAAGAGTGTATTTGTAAGTTAACTTGCTTGATTAGTTTAAAAAAATATATCAAAAATGAGCGTGAAACACCAAATTGTTCAGAATTTAATATACTTACTCAATCTTGATGATATTTGTACTCAATTCAAATTTTGCATATACATATTTATTTATGTATTAAACTCAACGCAACTGTATTCTTCGTTCATTCTCACACCACCTTAATTTATTCACTTTCATTCTAGTCACTGCGCTAACATCCACTCCACATTCCTTTCTAATATTATCATTCCTCACCATATCAATCAGTCTCTAATAAGGTGAGGTCAGTGCAAATTTTTGGGATAATTTTTTTACAACCTACTTCATTTTTTCTTTCATCATAAACTTATTGATCTCTTTAAAAGGTATAAAAGTACCTGATTTATAAATTCAAATACATTTCACCACAAAATTATAAAAAAAAAAATTTGTGTTGGTAGTTTTAATAACGCTTATAGCACCAACAACAAATCTACTAAGTCAGAATGAAAATGTAACTTGAAAACCAATTCTAAGATTTTCTTTTTCTTTTGTCATCTTCTTCCGACAGGTATACTCCCGCTCTTGGTCCTGACTATGAAGGATGTCCGTGTTACACGTACCAATTTGGCTGTTGTCCGGACGGTAAGAGAATAGCCAGAGGGCCACACCATCAAGGGTGCCGTTGTAGAGATTCCGAGTTTGGATGCTGCTCGGACGAACAGACGGACGCTCAAGGACCGAACAAAGAAGGATGCGATTGTTCGTCGAGTAAATTTGGATGCTGTCCCGATGGAGTCGCGGAAGCTAAGGGTGATGACTTTGAGGGTTGCGAAGATCGTCCAGCTAATCTTCAAGGTGAATTTTGTTTGTATTGTGTTTTCAGTTTGTACCTATCTCAAAAACTATAAATATACCCTAGAAAAATAACCTTTGTCAATTGAATATGCAAAGGGAGACCTTGAACTAACAGGATTTATGTTACCTACTTATAACAAAATAATTTATTTACTCTTAAGAAATTCTCTCGGTCATCTTGAAAAAACGTCCCTACGCATCTCCAGAACTTTTCAAACATACAGTTTTGAGCCAAGTATTTAACTCAATAACACAATGTTTTCAAGAGAATTCTCATTTCGAGTTTCGGAGACTTAAACATTGAAGATGGTAGTAAGCCCGTAGTGGTTTGTTCCATATAAAAATCGAACATCAGTAATAAATTGTTAGTCATTAGTTGTTACATTTCGTTTACAATGTTTTGCCATTTCAATTTTCAAAATGTCCTTTGACTTTCTCCGAGCCTGGTTAAAATGACTCAACCTGTTTTGCAGTCCCGGCACCATATAAAATGCGGCCTTATTCACTCATAGCATACTTTTGTCTTCAATAAAGTCCAAGATTGGCTCTTCGATATCTTAGATCTTTTTTTGTCTTTACTAAAATATGACGATTTGTACCATACGTTTGTCGCATACTTTTATTTCCAATCCGTTAAAATCTTTTCACGGACTATTTCACAAGTAGCTAGAGAAATCAAAGTAGAATTAAACCGCTTGTATTGTTTCGATTAAAAATGATTTTGTTTTTTAGCTTCTTGTAAATTGGAGAAGGATCGCGGCCCATGCAGAAACTACACCGTCAAATGGTACTACGATCTCGAATACGGCGGCTGTTCCAGATTCTGGTACGGTGGCTGCGATGGTAATGACAACAGGTTCAAAACTCAAGAAGAATGCAAAGACGTCTGCGTTCAGCCGCTTGGAAAAGGTTAAATGATATGTTTAGTCCATTGGAAATGTACGAAATTTCGAGAATGTAAAATCGGTATTTTTTTTTATTTGGATTTGTGTTTTTAGATCGCTGTAAACTGCCTAAAGTCAAAGGAGCGTGCGACGGATATAATCCGGTCTGGTACTACGATTCGGATAGGAAACAATGTGGACAGTTTATCTATGGTGGATGTCTCGGTAACGATAATAGATTCCCAACGAGAGAGGATTGTGCAAAGACTTGCGAGAAGACGCCTGATAATGGTGAGAAAACAATTAAACCTCTGGTGTTTGATTTAACCCTGGTTAAGAATAAGAACCACTGCCATAGATTGTTAAATACAAAATTTATCCATGTCTGCTATTATCACTGAAATATTTATAAAAGTTCAGGGTTTATAATATCTGGAATAATTTGTTATTTATTTTTTTGTTTTTCAGAAATATGCTCTCTGGAAATTGATTCTGGCACATGTGCCGGAAATTACACGCGATGGGCTTTCAATGCCGAAAATCGAAGATGCGAACCGTTCACGTGGGGCGGATGTCAAGGCAACGCCAACAAATTTGTGTCGGAATCGGCTTGCATCATGCAGTGCGATACTCCTGGAAAAATGAAAGGTCGGTGGTGGATCCTTATAGATGGATTTTTTTAAAAGGAAGCGTGGTTAGATTTTGAATGTTGAAACTGATTTGCACGGAACGTTTTTTTTTACTTTTGTATTTCTAACTCCTAACAAGTACGTGAGATGAATTTTACTAGTCAATTTTTAATATAAAGTTCGTTTTGGTGTACGGTTTTTGCTTTCTTTAATGCCTTTTACATCTTAATTTAGGAGAAATAGTAGGTGATAGTTCTATTCTATTATTCTTTAAAATAAAAATAAAAAACTTTTTTTTTTTAGCATTGTTTGAAATACCATAGCATGAAAGAAATTCACAAATTTTTATGCTAACTGAGTATCTATCTTGTTATGTATACAGAATTGTTATATTGCAAGCTATCTTTTTGCTTTCTACCATGATTTAAAAGCTAATGTTTCCCTTTCACATTTTAATTTTAAGATTTTCTATTCGCTAATTTCTAAACTAATTTGCGTCGTTTGAATAAAAATAATATACAGGTCAAATCTGTATTTAATGAGTTTCAAAAAATCAATTTACCTATATATTGAATTGATGGTGGATTGTAGATTATTAATTTATTTATATATGTGAAACCACTTAAAAAATGTTTCTATGGAACGAAATTTATTTCTAGATGAATATAAGAGATTTTTTTTATTCGTCAAATTTTCACGTCCTTTGAAATGTTGTCCAAAAAATTAACAAAAATTTAACGCGCGAAATAATTAGAGGTATTGCATGATATAACGTGGAATATGCATACCAACAGTGTATAATATTCAACGTTTTTCTATCCGATACCTCATATAATTTTATTTAAGGTATTTTTGTAGTAAATTGAAAGTTTGTTAACTAGATTTGATCTGTATTTAAAGTTGCTCGTGCATGTTCATTTTAACTCTATTAATCGTAACTTGGTGTTGGTTTTCTATTTCCGCTAAAACTTTAGATATGTGCCTGCTGCCTCGTGTGACCGGTAACTGTACCGAGAAAATACCCAAATGGTTCTTTGATAGAGAGGAGAACAGATGCATGCCCTTCTATTACACCGGTTGCGACGGCAACGACAATCAGTTTGATACCGAAAAAGAATGCGACGATAGTTGTCCTAAAGTTGTCGGTAAGTATACTAACTAATTAATCAGAATGGAATTATGTAATCAATCACTATTGATAATTTAAAATGCATTAAAATTTTACTGTATTTTGTACTCGTGATGTAATGATTGTATTTTATAATAGCCCAAAAATGCTTTAGGGGCTCTGTAACATTTAAAAATAAATGAACAGATGCTTCTCTATACAACAGTCTGAATAGTAGCGAAGACTGAACATTTTCTATGGTCAAAAAAGTTAATCAGTTCATATAGAATATGAACACAAAAAGTCAATTATAGTGAAAAATATTGCTTTTTTTTATATACTTGGTAAAGTTATGAGGATTTCGCTTCTGCCTGAGGCAAGTATTTCTAGCCAGCTGGTCTGGTCCAATATGAGGCGGGCTTACTCCTGGTAGATATTTTGAGTGAAAACCGAAAAATTCTGACCCGACCGGGAATCGAACCCGGGACCTCTTAATCAGATGTTACCGCCTATATCACTATAGGCTATCAAAGTGGTTGGAAACTTATGTTAAATATTTCTCGCTTTATTTACACAAAAAAATTACTTATGCTCATTAATCGGTTACTCTATATATATTTGTATAATATGATTTATTGACAAGGTTATTGGCAAAGGTTCTATATAATTAATTATAGCTTTTATAGAGGTTGAAGATTAATTTGGTTGTGGTTATTGCCAATTTATTACAACTAACCAAAATTACAGGCAGTTTATTAAAGATTGATGGTGTTATGTTACAGTTCAAGATATTTGCACTCTTCCGTCAGTGACTGGAGATTGTGCCGAGTACAGGGAGAGGTGGTTCTACGATTCGGCAGAAAAGAGGTATGGCTAAAAAAATTTTTATGCAAACTTTACACTTGAAATGATTAAATTCAAAGTTTCTGTTATTGGAAATGATTAAATTCAAACTTGCTGTTATTGGAAATGATTAAATTCAAACTTGCTGTTATTGCAAGCTGATTTAGTGTGAAAATTTACATTTAAACTCAAAAAAATCTTTGTACATTCATGATATTTATTTTGAAGCTTTATTGAGTTTTCTTTCAACACATTCATTGCTGCAGATCTGTGTTCTTCGCATTTAAACATACATTATTTTTCCTTTTGATAAAGGCACTGTTTTTCAGTGCTGCGTTTTTTGGGTGGAATTTTTACTTTGAGTAAGCGGTTCACATGGGCGGTTTTTCAAATCGAACAGAAACTTATATACTGCCTTTTACCTTAGTAATTATGTTTGTGTTACAATGCCTATTTCCCTAGCCCTTTTCATGTCTCTTTAATATTCGGCTCTTTAGCTTCACAAAAATTGCATACGGCTAAATTGCTTCATAATATATTCATAGGTGTTATGAACGACCATAGAGTATAATAATACTACTTAAAATAGAGTGGCAACTCGAGCGTTTTTTGTAGACTGGGTATACAACGCCATATTTTGTTCATCGTGCTAAAATTACGCGCATGCGCGCTTTCTAATCTTATACCCCTCAATATTTTTATTTTAACGTAACATTTTAAACTTTTTTTACACATTCAAGATGTTAAATTAAAACAAAAATATATCCATTTTAGAAATAGGATAAGTCACTTTAAGAAACTATAAATATTCACAAGTTATGGAAAAAATTGAATATTATGTCAGTGTGTTGATGAATATTTTACACTATATATTTTATGAAAAGGAATTAAAATTTGAGATGTTATAATCCATTAATAAAACAATCTCAATAAAATAAATTACATTTATTTGTTTTTTATACTTAGTGCTTTTACATAATATTTTTTTTAAAATAAAATTTATATCACGAGTGAAGACTTAAAGAAAATTATCACAAAACCTCCTATTTCTTGAGATTTGTTCATGCACTCAGACCTTCCAATATTTAACCACAGATTTTGCATTAAATTACGAGACAGATCGTTCAAACATCGCTGCACTGATGAAAACAAAGCGACCTATATCGCAAACTTATCATATCAACCTTCAAAATATAAAGAAACTGACACATGGTGAAAAAAATATAAACTCGCGGAACTAAATCAACAACTTCTTAACAACTCAATCAACAACTTCTTAGTAACCCAATCAACAGTTTCTTAGCAACAATCAACAACTTCTTAGCAACTCAATAACAGCTGTCATGCGGCTGCGCGGCTGTAGTTCCAATAATTTCCGAAAAAAAAGTTCTGGCTCAAGGACCATGAGGTGTCAAACTTATCTGTCAAATATATTGTCTATGGTTTCTATGGAAGTTTCACTACCGTGTGAACGACACTCATTGCAAATAATTATTATTGTAATTTTCACTATTCAAGTCCGGCTATTTAAACCCGAAATTTGTGACTACTGCAGAGCATGCACTATAGCTATCTCGCTCGCACAACGTAAGAGCTTCAACTTCGAAAATGTTTACAACCGCAGAGTAAACACTTGTTTTCTGCACTTTAATTCACGATTAATTGCCTGTAGATCCACTGATTTGTGATTTTTGTGTGTTTAAGTTTTAATATAATAATTTCTGAGTGAGTGGCAGGCTCCATATAGATTGTTTAAGTAATTTGTAAGAAATATTGCTATGGTATCGTCCTACCAGCTGATGTAGTGCGAGTACATACCTACTACGTGTAGTATGGCCACCGCGCTCGCGCGGGTATGAATGTATGTAGGTAGGTGCCTGCTTGCACACGTAAATCGCTGTTTGCATCGAAGTCCTTCTAAAAATGTTTTAAATAATATTGATCTATGTGTGTGCTTTATTATTTTTCATTTTAATTATGAATGTACGTACCATATTATATGCCGTTTGATTGGAAATAAAATACAGGTATGTGGCAGTCAGTCTCCGAGGACCTCCTCCTCCGACGGTCAGAGTGCGAGTGAGAGGAGCGCGGGGAGGGGTCCTGTTAAAACGATCCTCGCCTAACGCAAGTGTGAATGGGTCACTCTTGCCGCTAGTGTAGAGAGAACTGAATTTAATAAAAGGAAATTTGATTTTCGAAATCGTTTGTATAATCGCGTTATCATCATTGTGTTATCAGTTATCATCGTATCGTGGAATAGTATCGACTTTGCTTCGGAAACTGACTCTGCCTGCCTTCTTCTTCTATACAAAAATTACTTTTTATTTGGTACACCTTACAACACCTCCCTCTCTTTCTGCTCGTACTTGCCACTGTGGGCTAAATATTTCTCTTCTTCACGCCGACCTGGGACGGAAGCCTCTGGGACTGTAAGCTGTGGACGATCCAGTGAAAAATTGTGTCGATGTAGCCCTGTCTGCTACAATAGGTGTTTTTTTTAATGTTTTATGCAAGATATTAATTTTTGGCTTAGTCAAGGAGATACAGACTGGTGTCAACTATCAGAAGCGATAAAAAACAAAAAATCGTTTTTTTTAGATACCACTTTAGGGCGGCAGTTTGTCAACTGAAAATCCAATTTTTGTTTCTATTTTTCTTCAATAGATGTTGTTGAATGTAGGTACTTGATGTTTTTTGTCATCTGACGAGAAATTTTATTTTCCAACACGCGGGGGTTATGAAAGTACCTATTCATTGTCTGTTGAGATTTTATCCCAATACGTTGGTTTGATTTACCTAAGCAAGGTGATTTTTAGTGTAATAGTATCACTTAAGAAAATAATAGAGTTTTGTTTGAATGAACCTTTTTCGTGTGTAAGATTTTAATTGTGATTGATGTAATTCTTTGCAGATGTCGCCAATTCTACTATGGCGGATGCGGTGGTAACAGCAATAACTTCCCCACGGAGCATGAATGCGAAGCTAGATGCAAAGAACAGGCCCCAACTACAACTGTTCAACCAATTGAACCATTCCAACTAGGTACAGTCATTATTATTGTCATTTCTTACCGAGCGCTCATTCTCTGGGCCAATTAGCTCCAAAAACTGAGATTGATGTTACTCGGAAACCAGTCTGCTATATTTTGATAGAACAGGAGGTATTTTACTCCACTGCTGTTTACATTCTTCTTGCACCTAGTGACACATACCATAGTCAGTTGAGTGTCTTTTAAAGTTATGTATTAAGTGATTTTTTTTTTAACCCATCACACCGTTACCCTTAAGGGTTAGGCATACAAAACATATCTCCACTATTTTCTATTCAAACATTTTCCTATTTTTTTTGCTTCTGATTCTTTGCCGACCGCGCCTTTTTACACCTTTTCTTTCGGCCTTATACATTCTTTTTGTTTTTCTATTAGCATCCATTCTTTCAATCTCAACCTATTAACTTTCATCATCGTAACCGTACCACATTCCCTCCAAATATTTTCATTCCTCTCCATGCACTACGAATTTTTCACATATTCTTCGTCGAGTTCTTATCTACTGTATTCATCTCTACTTCAAGATTTTCCTGCTAATTTATCTAGTCTCCGTTAAAATGTATGCCAGAGAACTTTAGTTCATGTTTTGGTCATCTTTCCTAATTTAAAATAAACTCTTATTTACAGAATTCTGTTTCTTGAGTTCCGATGTTGGTCCATGTAGAGCCATGTCGTCTCGGTGGTTCTATGACAGCAACGACGGTGTCTGTAAGAACTTCCTGTACGGAGGATGCCAAGGCAACAGGAATAACTTTGAAAGCCGAGAAGCTTGCGAAGATCATTGTTCCAACGTTCAAGGTCCGTACATTTTTTTTCAATAGCAATTCCTATAATTTCTCTTTACTCTACTGTCTGTCTTAATATTTCTGCATAACAATATTACAGATCTTTGCCAATTGCCAATGGCCGTGGGTCCCTGCGACGGTTCCTATTCGCAATGGTTCTACGATAAGAACTCCGACTCGTGCAGTCAATTTGCTTATGGTGGATGTCAAGGAAACAATAACAGGTATTTATATAAAGGGATATTAAAAGATTCACACATCAATAAAATTTATTATACGATGAACATGCATTTCTTAAGACAATTCTTTTTCTGAAAAAGAATTGGTTACATTAATTAATCCATACGATGTATCAGCTCTTGCCTCAATTTCAAAAGAAAAATACCTAGAAAATTTCGGACATATGTGGATGATTTAGTACTTATAGCTGAGTGTGAAAATGATTTGCGTGTGTATTTGAAAATTATGCAAAAAACGGGCTTAGAATGAATGTCAATAAACAAAGGTTTTTGTTTTTAAAAGGAATGAAGCAAGAACGAATTGTAAAGTAACTGCAGAAAATGAATGTCTTGAGCAAGTTAATGAGTATGTGAATTTAGGAAATATATATTTATTAGGATGGATATACTATAAAGGAAATGGAACCTAGGAATGTGGCTGGTAGCAGGGTGGCCGCGGTGCTCTAAGACCTATTGTGAAACTACAACATCTCACGACAAACTAAAATTGAGGGCATAACTTAATCCTGTTACCATAAATCATTTATAGTTGTGAAACAGACATAGACAAAAAGAAGAATATAGATGAAAGCTCTACGAATGATATGTAGAAAGACTCTGTGGTATATGGAAAGGAATGAGAATAATAGGAAGGAATGTGGTATGGAAGTTAGTGTTGTGACAAAGATTCAAATCAGGAACTCCAGTTGTCAAGTCAGAGTCTTAGTCTAGGCATTGTAAACATCATTGTAAATTTCAGATTCAACACTAAAGAAGAATGCGAACAAAGATGTAAAACAGGTCCAGTCAGACCAAGTGAAGATCCCAATGCCATCAGTCCTTCTACACAGGTAATGATCAAACACATCATCTAAATCTGCAACCATATAAAATGCTAAAAAACTAAATATGCAACTATATAAATTAATGATCACCATTTTTGTGTAGGATCCTCGTAATATCTTACCACCATCTTGTATGGCTCCGATGGAAGCAGGAAGATGTTCTCAACAGATACCAGCATGGTTCTACGATCACGCCACTGGAGATTGCCGCAGCTTCTTGTACACCGGCTGTGATGGCAACACCAACAGATTCTTATCCGAAGAACAGTGTCAGAGACAGTGTGGCCAGTTCAGAGGATTGGGTGAGTGACTATTCCTTAAAAATGATTAATTTAAAGAATGTTTCGTTGGAAGAAGAAAATCGCCCAGTTACTCTACTGTTGCCCGTGTTTTAATAAACAAAGACAGTAGGATTTTTCTAATACCCGAGTTTGGGACCCTATGTGTTAAGGATACAGAGTGACAGTTGACCGAGGAGAGCTCTTTACTTCCTCATGGTTTAGTTATGTTAAGGATTCGGATAAAGATTGGCTGAGGAGAGCGCTTTTCTTTCCCGAAGACGAAAAAACCTCTCACACCATGTTGCGTTGCTTCAAAGCAGAGCTGAGGGATTTGGACAGGGTGTGATAGATCTTTGACCTGCGTGAGATCGAGCGCAGTGGAGATCTTTTTTTGACTCCCAGCTATATTTATACCTAGATAATCTTTGATTTTAAAGATTATACAAATGACTTGTAACTAGCCCTAAATACTAGCACCGAAAGGCAGATGTAGGTAGACGTGGGCAACACCCAATTATTACTACGTTTTAAATTATGACCATGGAAATTGTGAATTTTGTACGAATAATTATGTCAGAGGCGGATGGTAGGTCAGGATACATACTTGACGAAATGACATGCAAATTTGACATTATGTCCATTAACAAATCATTATCAAAACAGCAATATTTTAGTAGATATTTATACAAAACACAAAAGTGACAAAAAACCATCGAAATAGGGAAGAGCATAACTTTAGAAAAAATAGTACATAATTACAAATGTCACAAGCTAAGCTAGAGAAAGGTAGGCTATTGATTTCTATAGAATTATTCATAGCTTGCGGCATTCCGAAAGATCATGATTTTTGAAATTATCATTTCAGAGGTATGCAGATATCCGAAAGAAGTTGGTCCTTGCCGTGGAAGCTTCCGTAAGTTCTACTACGAGGAGACCAGAGGACAATGCTTGGAGTTCATTTATGGAGGATGCAGTGGATATCCCAACAGATTCTCCAGTGCTGCTGAATGTTCTGCTGTTTGTCGTGAAGGTCGCGAGCTATCGCCAGATGCTTCTATACTTGAAGTGGCAACAGGTAGATATTTTTCAACTTTTTTAATTTGTAATTTTGAAACAATTCACATATCTTTCAGATCAACACTAAATATTTAATTCATTGTTAAATTTTGAGTAAAAATTTCGATTAATTTATGAAACTGTGAAATTGTCAGGGATATAATTTCTCATTATGAATATTTTACTTGTGAAATTACACAGTATGAAATTATGAATATTTTCAGTTATACACAATTTCACAATATGAAAGTGGGAAAATTTGCAGATATAAAATATAAACACTTTTATAATATGAAACCGAGGATTATATTACTTATGAATATGTAGCATTATGCACATGTATGAAAATTCATAAATAGAAATTATCTATAAAGTGTATTAATTTTCACATTATGAAACTGAATATTTATGGATAGAGTTTCACAATATAACACTGTGAATATCATGCAATATAATTTCACAATATGAAACTGATGTGATTATTGTGTAACTTATAATTTCACAATATAAAACTATGAATATATTTGATTGTGGGTTGTATTTCGCCAAATTGTAAAACTTAATGAATATTTTTGTGTACTATCGACAATCAGCCATATGCAGCTTGCCGGTGGATGGTGGAAACTGTGACAGCACTCATTACAAGCGCTGGTTTTATAGCGAAGAAGTAGGAATGTGTCTCGCGTTCATTTACACCGGATGCGGTGGAAACGCAAACAATTTCAAATCTTTTAACACCTGCATGAAGAGTTGTTCCACGACCAGTGAGTTTCGACAGTTGGATTTATTGTCGTAAACGCACCTGTATATACATTCTTGTACAGCACAATTTTTCTCATTATCATTTGTTTTGTATTTATGCACTGCTTATTTTCATTGTTTTTGAACGTCATGTTCCACCTGAAAGAAGTGGTCGGTCGGTAAGAAACTTAAATCCCGTCGCTGACCATTTTCTTCTTTCACTATGGGTTTTTTTTTAAAGTTTGAAAGATGTCAAATTTTTATTTGTAATGTTATTACTTATATCACAAAGCTTTCTGTATATTTTTGCTTTTAATGATTCCTATTTCTGTTCCTGAATATGTGTTATTTGTGTATTTACATAGTGCAAGTCTTTTAACATAGAAGTATGAGTGTACTGATTTCGAGCTTTATCATTGTCTTTTGATAATGTTAGCTCAAGATTGACGAAGGGCTTGATCTCGTTACAATTTTTTTATTGCTGCCCTAGTGGTAGGTAAAATCCAGCCACAATTATAGTAAAAATGTACTATGTTGAAGAATCCCCGACTATAAACTGAAGAGATTGTGAAAGATGTTATACCAGGCTTTCCCCAATTTATGCTCTTGTGCACTCCTTCAAACATTCCTCATAGAGCGTTGTTTCTTTACTCGTACAAAACTAAACTTTACCAGCAATTTAAGTTCTTATATTATATTGCGCCGATGTGAATAATATAACCAAAACGCCCTTCATTGTAAGATTAATGTTCCTCTTCTTTTCCCTCTAGTGATTTCTTCAAGTCAACCAGTGTAGTTTATTGGGAATGGCTATTATCTATAAACAAGTACTGTATGGTTGAGCTTGCCCATGAATATGTCTTCCTATTTCAGATGAATTTGTGTAATTTGTGTATTAGAGTTTAAGTGATATTTGTGACTAACCTTCATTGCTCTTTATTGTCCACTATACAAATGAATGTCATTCATTGTGACAGATACGATTCTTGAGATTTTTTCAATAATTATGAGGAAATTTCACTACGTTAATACACATATTTTGCCATTATTAAATTTTAAATAGCAATACGTGTACTCTGGTGGAAGGATTATGACAAAATGAGACAAATTTGGATCAAGTTTTTAACACTGATAATCATGTGACATGATACTGACGACCTGCTTAGACGAATGGCTTGACGCGATTGAATTTTGGACTGATGGATATCCGACTCACCCTATCACTCCACATCATCCATTTGGTTTTGCCTGCTAACGGTCATTTCAATGGAGTGACAACGCTCCATTTGGACGGATGGAGTGATCGTGAATTGGGGAAACACCAGTCTCATTCAAAGTCACTAACAATAATTATTAAGAAATTAATTTTTTACACATTTGAATGTTGTTGTCAAGAGAGATCAGAATGTAATAAAAGTTTAAGAAGAAAACAAAGTATTCTTAAGTTCATCATTGTGCATATCACCAGTGTCAATTTACTTGGTGTCTTTCAATTTTTGTATGTCCATTTTATGTGTTGAATGTGTGTTTAGTTTCTTATAAGGATTTTGTGTGAAGAAAGATCATATTATTGAATATTTGTCGCTAGTTCTTTGAAACTTCGTTTTTGTTAGATGCAAAATAGATCTGTTGCGCTACAACTCCTTGTGTGTCTCAGCCACTTTGCTGCCAGTCACCGACCCCAAAAAGTCCCAGTTCAAGTCCCTCTCAGTACCATACAGCAGTCGCATCTTTGGTTTTCCTGTGCTCCTACTTCCGTCTGTTCTCATGCAGAGGATTCTGTATAATGTTTGGACACTTTAATATTACTTTTTTATATTATTGTACACAAATCTCGCCGTAGCATCTGATTCACCAGTGAACTCCGTCTCTGACTGGTCCATAAATCCGGCGCCAGATCTTTCTTTCGAACATAAATATACCATACGAAATCTCTTAAATTTCTTGTATAATTTTAACAGATTTTGCTTTTCAATTAAATAAGATGCAACATTGTGGACAGTTCAATTCTAAATAGGTAAAAAATGCACACTTAAGAGTTTGCAAAGAACTAGCGACGTGATTAACAAGTGTTTTTACAAAATAACACAATCAAAGCTTATGCATTTAAGACTGCAGTTTCTACGTTATCATCATCTGCAGATGTTCTTATTCAATTAACCAGCTTTACAAATGCTTTTTTCTTTGAAAATTTCATTGTATTAATTTGTTATTCAAACTAAACTTATAATACTTTCAGGTGAGAACGACGTGAACATTGACAATCGTTTCCATGGTGAAACAGAACCACCCAGACAAGAGTTGGATGCTTGTCACGAGTACAAAGAGGAGTGTTCCACGTTGAGATGTCCGTACGGAGAGACAAGAGCTATCCAGAGTAATGGCTGCGAGAGATGTGCCTGTAATGATCCTTGCGTGGACACCAGATGCGAGGAAGATAGTATGTGCGTCGTAGACTTTTATAGAGATTCGGAGGGACAGACACAGTTCACGGCTGTTTGTCGATTAAGTAAGAAATTTTATTATAATTTGTTAATCAACACACTTTCCTTCGTAATTTTTTTTATTTTAAAACAGAGTTAAGGTTAAAAGGGTGTAGAAGTGCGTTTATTGCTCTCTCTCTCTCTCTATTTACTCAAATTGTTGGGCATGTTTGGGCACATACCCACTGATGACACCTAGAGCCTAGCGCAGTTGTTATTGAAAATTCACTGAATCCTTCTCAATTTGAAGAGGGGTTCAGTGATAAGTTCTTAATTTGGTGTTAGTTTTGACCTCCGCCGAACTCACGAAACTGACTCACCGAACCCCTGGTGTTCGATCGAATCCAAGTTATGAACCACTGGTGTAGCAAGTAGCTTAAAATGAACAATCTAAAATATTCGCAACTGCTTCTTTACTTCATCGAATTGGACAAAAATGCGGTACCTACTTGATGAAATGTCACTTATTCACGGAGCTAGCCACCTTGTCGGTGTGAATGTAGCAGAGGTTAATGCTAAAATGAGACAATTTCTGCTAGTTAAGTTGCCCCATTCAATCAAATCCCCTTAAACTTGGAACAAAAATTTTGTGTGAGAATGTTTCAAATATTTCCAAATTGATTTGAATTTAGAACTTATTTCAAAAGTCATCATAGACTAGGTTACGTAAATTGGAATGTTTGTCAAATTATGATCTTTTGCCTAAAAATTTCTAACCTACATGGCAATATTACTCAAAATTCTGTGTCCGTTTTGGGAAGTAAGTTTTTGAGTTTCAAGTGTTTGTTATTTTATTTTGAATAACATTGCTTATTTTCTCTTTGATCCATAGTGTTGAAACCTGGGGAATGTCCAGCCTACTATGACGATATGGATGAAAATTCTCTTGCACCATCAAACGACGATCAATGCACGAGAGATTGTCGAAATGACGCCGACTGTCCCGGCGATGATAAATGCTGTCAACGAGGATGTTCGATGGTCTGCGTTCTACCCAAGTCCTTCTACCAGCCAGCCTTTACTGTGGAACCATCGTATACTCATTATCCTCCCGGAGGTATGTACAGTCACCATTATTCTTTTTTCTACAACTGTCTCTTATGAGATAAATTAGTTCAGATTTTTGTTACTGGCGCCACCAGTAGCTTTGTATAGAGTCATCTATGTAATAAAATTGTAAGCTGGTATAAAGCCTATAAGAGCATTTTCTTTGGCCTCGATGGCTTCCATTTTGAAACTGTTTTGTAATTTTTGATGATTCCTGCTATTGGAGTTGATTGTCGAGTGAGTTGAGCTAATGATTTGGGGCTTTGTTTTATTTTTAAATTCTAAATTTCTGCTATTCAATCAATGCAAGGATTCTGTTATTATGTCATAACTACAGTTGTCAAAGTAATGTTTTTTAGATATTATAAATAACTTAAAAAATACAGTTAATTATAATTTTCAGTATTCTTATTATTGTAGACAATGCATATTTTATTTTCATCATCAACTTTATGTTCATATT
This sequence comes from Mystacides longicornis, assembly GCA_963576905.1. Taxonomy (NCBI): domain Eukaryota; kingdom Metazoa; phylum Arthropoda; class Insecta; order Trichoptera; family Leptoceridae; genus Mystacides; species Mystacides longicornis. The sequence goes on along the minus strand of OY756439.1, from coordinate 3,938,165 downwards.
ACTGTATTAAATCTTGATCAAGATTAATTTGTTTGTGAAAAGGAAATTCGGCGGCCATTACTACAATTTTGACATTCGGACATTGTTTGGTTGAAATAACTTGCAGCTATATTCAGATTGATCAATGTTTGTCAGACGGTGTTCAGATTGTTAATCCTTTTATAAATGTTGTAGCTGAACCTCCAAGAATAGACGAAAGCGAACAAGAACCAGAGGTTGCCGCCGAAGAAGGAAATGTGGCAACACTGAAATGCCTTGTGTATGGCAACCCACCACCAACCATCACTTGGAGGAAAGGAACTATTATTGTGAGTATAATGAGAAAAATTTCTCCATTTAGCTTTTATAGTCGTAGCCTAAGTCATTGACTCTGTCATGCTACTAATTGGATGGATTATTCACTGCTGGAGATCATTCCGATGATATGGTTAGACGGCGCTAGTTTACTTTTCGTAATACTTGCACTGGTTTTGGCTAGATAAACTCCGTCACATGTTTTCTAGTTGGCCTATATTAGAAGTTACATTATTTCTATTAAGAACTATCAATACAGATTTGAATCCTATGATAGCAAAGTATTATTCAAAATGTGTAAATGGTTGTAAGCCCGTAGTGGGTCAAATTCAACTGCAGTTGATTTATTCAATGGTTGTTGTTTGTCGAAAAGAATACAGATACCTACTGTTTTTTTTTTATTTAATGAATCTGGATTTACACAAAGAGAACACAAATACATTTTTTCACAGAAAGTAAATCTTGTGTTGTGAAAAGGAAGATGGTCCACAACGGTGATCGAACCCATAACCTTCAGAACAAAGTCTGCGGCTGATTCTCTAGTCTACCGAACACTTCCATGTCAGTATATTTAAGTTTAAACATTTTTGTATAACGTGTTTTGTAAATTTGTAGATTGACGGCTCAACCGGACGCCACAAGATACTCACCGACGGAACTCTGCAAATCATATCTTTGTATAGAAACGATTCTGGAGTCTACATTTGCGTTGCTCAAAACGGCATTGGACCGGCTGTCGAGAGAGAAGTGAATCTTCAAGTCAATGGTATGTATTTGCTTATATCATTCCTTTTAACCTTTCGTGGTGGATGACAGTAGTTCTTGTTTTTTTTAGTATGTAATGTCTAGAGCATTCAGTTTCGTATAAATGGTAAAACATTGTCATTTTAAAGCATTGGCTTAATGTATTAGTCACAACGTCAAAAAATCATTGCAAATAGTCTTTGTTAGAAACTAGCGGTCTGTCCCAGCTTCGCATGGGAAATAGGTACCTATTTAAAAAAACGGTTTTCATGAAGATCACTATTTTTTTCAAAATATTCTACAGCATTTTAATCTGGAATAATACGAATAATTTCAATGTAATAATTTTTTAAAGTCGATTAGATATTATTCTGGATGACAATGTTTTTCCTTTCTATTGTTCGGTGAATGGTAAGTCTAATTTGTGCATGTTTCTTCGTCAATCATTTCGTATTAGTAATAATTAATAAATTTATACTGTTCGAATCACGTTTTAATGAAATTCAGGCAATCAAGTGAATGTAGCTTCTTAAAAAAAACATCTTTCCGGAGTAAGTAGATTCTGAAGGTCGTGGGTTCGAATCCCAGTGTCGACCATCTTACTCTTTGCACAATACAAGCTTTGCTTTCTTTGAAAGATGTAAAAGATGTTCTGTAGTTTTTGTGAAAGTGTAATTGTTTGGGTGAACACAGATTCATAAAAAAAATATAACTGAATTCTAGAAAAGCAAAATTTCATGACATAACTCAAATAAAATACTATTCAATACTGTTTCAAAATATTTCATTAAAATTTATCAGATTTTGTTTAAAAACTAAGGGACTTTAATCTTGAGAATTTTGTTACTTAACGAGATTCGAACTGTATATTATATTTGGTGATGTACTTTGTAATGTTTTTCCGTTTTCTCTTTCTATTCTGCATGTTACTTTTACTTACAACTTTCAAGATCCTGTGGAGAGACCCGCCGATATTATACCAGGGGAAACGCACACGGTGGGAACGTTGGGAAGCCCTCTGGTACTGCGTTGTCTCGCTTACGGATATCCAGCACCGATCGTGCAATGGTGGCACGGAGAATCTATGATACCCATAGACAGCGAGCATTACGAACGACGACGAGATCATTCACTCTTGATACGATCTTTGACACTGTCGCAATTAGGAAAATACACATGCGACGCTTATAACGGTCATGGAAAACCTGGATCATGGTCGATCACCGTACAAGCCGTGAGACCTGTGAACGCTTTAGATTCAATGTACGAACCTTATAGTAGTTATTTGGTTTCCAACGAACCGTCTTTCCCGGTCGTCGTCACACCGAGACCTTCAAGACCATACTATTGGGCTTCCCCATCGCCCCCCACTCCACCGTCCGAAGTGTATAATGTCGTCACAGAGAGACGTGAGCCACCAAATGTTTATATTGGTATGTATACAGTAATAATATTAATTTTTCTTTGCCTTTTCTTAAAATATAGTGCATGTATGTAACTTTGATGTTAAATTTATTGAATGGTAGTGGTTCTCAAACTGTATTAAATCTAATAATATGTAACTTTGACGTTAAATTTATTGAATGGTAGTGGTTGTCAAACTGTATTAAATCTAATAATAATATGTTAAGTTTCAGAAGAATATGTGCATATGATGATACAGCCCAACAGAGTTTTAAGACAGCAGTCACAATGCTTAAAATAAGACATACTTTTGTGTGAAAAAAATACATATTTTTTAAACAGTTTGAAAACATTATGCATACTCAACCTACTGAATTCTGATCAAGAGATCTTGGGTTCAGTTCCTGGCTGAGTTTGAGTATATTTTGTGGTGTTTTTGTTTTGAAATTTTTTGGCATATTGAACAAGACAGGTTGATTGAAAGAAAATGTCTTTAGACATCAATTTCAGCAACTGGCTATGAAACATCATTGTATATGAAAGTATCTACATGGTATTTTTGGAAGCTGTCCCTACAAAGTAACATATTGAACGAAAACTATTGAAAAATGATAAATATTTTTGTACGTAGGACTGTTGACATTTTATAATAATATTCTTCTTAAATTTTTCCACTTTTAGTTCCCGTGTCTGTTGAAATCAAATACGATAGGAGCTCATTCGCAATCGGCTCCGATCTTTCTCTGCTGTGTAATGCCGACGGATATCCAATACCAGAAGTCGTGTGGACCAAAGACGGGCAGCAATTATCTTCGGGTGGAAGAATCGACATATCAGGTATCATTTTTAAATGCTCATTCAAAATCGCCCCCTGAGTTCTAAGGAAATAAACAATAACATATTAAAAATGACTTTAATTTTGTTTAAAGATGGCTAAAATATAAAAAAAAATGGGTTTTAATCAGAAATATAGTTGATATCATAAGATTTGTGCTGAAAAAACATACAAAAAACGGGTTAAAGCTATTTTACTTACTAAAAAACCCCCCATAATTTGACTCGTGCCTAAGGATGCGTAAAATAATAAAATAAGGATGCGTGACTAACGGGTAGGTTAGTAACTTACGGAGGCTCCCTGTTACCAGGCAACCTTAGGGTGACTTTTTGTCTTACCCCTACATTCAGGGATTTGTAGAGGTGGACGCTTATTTCCCTAGCTCTGGCTTTGAGGGATGTAAATGACACATTTGTAGAGCCGACCTGGTGAGGACATAATGGGTACCACTGCATCAGTGGTCAAAGGGGACATAAGGTCACATGACTAAAAGCAAGTTTTTTTTGGGACCTATCTTTTGGGGGCATCAAAGAGACGATTAAGGAGACTTCTTGCAGAGGGCAGGAGTCGGGAAGAGGCACTGTCACTCTGCAAGAGGCCTTTGGAGACGAGGCACAATGAGAGGCACTGCTCCATGAATTCATTGAAGGATGTCACAATAGATCTTATTTGGTCACGATGATACAAGGGGTATATGGTTCTTTGACCTTCTTTATAAAAAAAAATACTACAATATGAATATTTTGTGATTTCAGAGAGTAATCGTTTGACGGTGTCCCGTGTCGATTCGTCAGACTCCGGAGAATACAGATGCGACGCACGTAACCAGTACAGTTCGGCGTATAGTTCTTTGACAATCAATGTCGAAGGTAAGATCAGTGCAGTTGCTTATATGAAAAATTATTGTAAGAAATTGAAATTTTCATTTACTGAATTTGATGATTATTTTGTTTTACAGGAACGTACGTCCATTCGAACTGCACAGATAGTCCGTACTTTGCCAACTGCAAGCTGATTGTACAAGCAAGATATTGCAATCACAAATTTTACTCCATGTAAGTTATTTCCCTTATTCTATTTCTACTTCCGATTACCTACTTAACAAGTCCGAGCGCCCATCCTCTAGATCAGTGTTCCGCAAACTTTTTGTGTTCAAGGTACACCTACCAAATCAAGAAATTTCAGAGGTTCATCAATGATTTTTTTTAGATTACCTCCCCCGCCCACTAAAGTCACCGTAACATCCCCCCTCCCCCTTCCCCAAACACCCATGTGGCTATTGTGTATACCTACCGCAATTCGCATAAGTAGATTGTGGCAAATGGTAATAGAATCGCAACAGCATGATTTGAACGCAGAGATACTTAGGCTTAGGCTCTTCAGCAGATTTTTTTTCATTTTAATGTCCAATCAATGTCCAAGGGAAATGGTGTCCGAGTATGCATTTCGTACTCACAAACCAGTCCATATTATTCCATAGAATTCCTGTCTTGCATTTTCTGTTGAGCTCATTTAAATGAACGAATAATTCCGGCAGTTATCTGCCTACTGTTTATACAAGTTTTACTAACCTTAGAAGTCAATTCTGAACCACGAGCCTCTAAAAACACTTGGGGTCTCATTTTTTTGTGGCACACCAAGTGATGACCACGGTACACTCGCTTTACGGAAGACTGCACTAGAGCACTCCACTCCAATATTCGGCAGCTGCAACAGCATTGACATTACAGAGTGACTGACAATTCGACCTATTCCTTGAAAGGGGGTTATACTAGAGCCTATTTTAAAATTCTGTTCCTATTAACCAGGAGCCTAATGCCACTGGTTTTCCAGTTCTTTAATTCTCGAGTTTCGCCCAATAGCTGATGAATGAAAGAATAGTTGAAGTAAAAATCAAGGAGAATATTTCGAAAGTATAATTATTATGAAGTGTATTATACTTTTTTAAAATAACTCCCTTTGAATAATCGAAATGAAACAGGAAAAAAACTGACTAGTGATTTCGAAACGTTTTGTTTCTGAGGCTTTCAAAATTTTCTTCTTGATTTTTTATTTCAAATATTCTTTCATTCATTTTTCTATGGTTGATATTGGACACCATGGAAACAATAACAAGCAATAACTAATTATTAATGGGCGATGATAGTTCTTTCTCGTTGTTATTTCCTTGGTGACCATATCAACGATCAAGAAAATATTCTCTATATCTGGGTTCGTTTGATGTAAATGCACCCTTATAGAAGAGATTCTGATTTCTATCTGGGGTAAGCAGCCTTTCTCAGATTTTTTTTTACCCATCACGCCGTTTCCCGAAGGGGGTAGGCAGAGAGTACGGATTTCCATTCTTTCCTATCCAATCACACCTCTTTCGCTTCTTCCAAACGCATAACATTGCGCATACATGCCTTTTGCTTCTGACTTGGCCCTTCTCTAAGACTGAACCGATATGATCGGACCATGTCATTCGAGGTCGGCCTCGTCTGCATGCACCCATTCTTTCAGATTTATATATCCTTTTTGTCATTCTTTCCTCGTTCATTCTCTCTACATGCCCAAACCACCTTCATTTATTCACTTTCATTCTATTCACTACGCTAACATCCACTCCACATTCCTTTCTAATATTCTCATTCCTCACCTTATCAATCAGTCTCTTTCCGCATATCCTATGCAGTGATCTCATTTCCACAGCATTTATTCCAACTTCCAGATTTTTCGTCCATGTCCATGTTTCACTCCCATACATTGTGGATGGTATCAGGATTGCATTGTGCATCAGCTGTTTGGATTTAAGAGAGATTAGACGCGACCAATATTAACCGTTTGTCTCTTTTTTTGTAGATTCTGTTGCCGCTCCTGTACCTTGGCTGGACTCTTACCGTCGCACGGACCCCATATAGATGGTCTGCAATCGTCACCCAGTCAAAATTCTCTTAAGTGAAATTATTACTAATAACACTATTGTACTTTACCAATTTTAGTTTTAATGTAAAACTTAGTTAATGAATGTGTCTTGTTAGAGAAATATGATTTACGGCCAAATGTATTATATTTAAAACTGCAAGTTTGCTCTTATAACTGTTTTTGTTTTAAATCTGTTTCATACATTTTTTTGTTATATTATGATATTTTTAGGAATTTTTTTTGTTAATCCGACATTCAGATATTATAAGTTTTATGATAACAATGTAACAAATACAAAAAATTCCTACTCTTTTGTTATATCTTACCATAATAATTGTGTAAAATTTGGGTTTAGTGTAGTCTTTTCATCCAACAACATATAATGTAGCACATTTCATATGTGACCTATTTCCTACTACACAGCCATCTCTTGAATTTTTTTAAAAGTTACGCAACTATAGAGGAAATGTTTTTATTAAACAAACTTATGGTCCGTCGAACTTCATCCCGCATCTAAATCAACAATAATTATCACATAATGCAATATATTATAAGTTAAGTAAATTTAATTAAGTTTTTATGTCATAAACTGTATTTAATTCATGTAATAAGTCAAAATTATCTTTTTTTATTCTGGGTTAGGTGGAAGTTCGACGGGCGGGTCAGCTAGTACTAAATATGAACACAAAAATATTACAAATTCTTAATATGCCTAACAAATATTTACAGGTAGCATTTTGTTTTCATTTATCTAACTTATATTTTATTCTACTAGCTTTTAACCATTTTTAAAACAATTTTTCGTAGGAAAATAGATTCTGCAAAATATAGGGGACACGGTTACAAAAAACTATAGACTGGAATATTTTTTTCCTATATCTTATTCAAATTTTTTTCAATCAATCTCTTGTTTTATGCAGTATGACAAATTTTCAGTACTTATAGGCTACCAAATCTTTTTATTGTGATACTGTGCATGTTCTACTGGAAATTTATTTTTAACCCTTGATCACACGCATTCAGATATTACCGCGAGTGTTCATTTGTTTTATTTATGACATCTGAGCAAACGGCATTTAATTAAAAATGTAGTCATTATTTTTATTCACATTATGAAACACAAGATTCACCATTATTGTCGTTTATTTATTAAAACATAAATGTTCCTTTATTTTCTACTTATATATATTATATTAATATTATTATATGTATTTTAAACCGATCATTTTTTTGTTTTTTTTTTTATTATTGTTTTTATAGACTCTTTATAATTCGTCAATTATAAGATACAAAATGTGATTCATATAGGTATAACTTTTATATATATATACATATATATATATTTTTTTTAAATAAACAATCGAATATCAAAATAATATTATTAATTAGTTTGTTAACGTTACAATATAAATGTATTGTTATAATTTAGATATTGTTACAAGTAAGCTATTAATAATTAATACTCTTATGAAATTCTAACTAATTTATGTATAATTTTTTTTATTATTTATATATATTATAATTCTGCATGTGTGCCATGAGTGTCTTATATATATAGATAACAATTTGTGTTCTGAAAATTATTTTATAAGTTTTATTTATAAAAAAAAAAGAAAACGGTAAATTATTTAGAGTTTTCAAACTAAAAATTTTTTTTATACAACGACAGTAAGTATATATATTTTTCACAAAAGAAATACTGTGCTTTTTAAATGGTGCCTTTTATATTATAATTACTTATATAAAAAATGATGTATTTTTTTTTTAAATAAAAATAAGTATTTTTTTTATATTTATTTTTATAATAATGTATTTTTAAGAAACTATTTGATTTCAATTATATATTTATACTCTTTAATATTAATTTTGTAATCACAATATTATTTGGTATACCAATACATTTTGTGATCATCTTTCGTAGAATCATTTTTTTACAATAATTACTTTCTCAGTAATGTTTATAAGTTTTTTTTGTGATTATTAACTTTTTGTGAGTCAATTAAAATAGAATTTGGGAAGTTTTGGTTTTTTTTTGTTTTGATATAGGTATGAGCTATTTCAGTTATGTTTATTTTTTTATTTACAGTATTGCATTTCTTCATAAACTCCCCTTGATGTTCTCCAATTAGCTTCCATTTTTTAACCTCTTCAATATATTTTTGTTCTATATGTATAAAAGTTCCTTATTTCCAATCCCTGGTTTTAACACCATACATTTAATACACCTATTCGCTATCAGATCCGCTAAAATTAAGAATCCACCAAAAAAGTGCATGAAAAAAGTAACTTTTAACTGACTGTTCCACTTAAATTATCACGAATCTTCTAAAATGATCCGCCATTCGATCAATTTAAGCGGCGCCATAGAAAGACCTGCCAAAATTTTAGAGGAACCGCTTATATTATGTCAAAATCGTGTCTTTTTTTTTCAGTCAGTACTTTAAAAACAACAATCAAAATAAAATAAGTTATTATTTTCAGTAAATATATCATTTTGCTCTTGTTTTCATCACAAAAGATACGTTAATAGTGTTATATTTCTTGATCAAGATGAATTTGTTTGAGAAAAAGGAAATTTGGCGGCCATGTTGATAGTTTTTACATGGGGAAATTATTCGTTTGAAATCACTTGCAGCTATATTCACTTTGATCGATTTCTTAAGGATTGGATTGCTGGCTTGGTTTGGTTGTTATCACATGGAATTGCCCGCGAAATTCAAAATTTTAGTTCATGCAAAATTTTAGCGGATTTTAAAGTTAGTTTCTACTTCATTTTCTATGTATATCAAACAGTATATAAATGAGGCGGATTGGAGCTAACAAGTCTTAATGTGTTTTATTCTATTGAAGAATGCTCGACTTATTGCAATTTTTTTAAGTTTTCGCTTAGTTCAAAAACTTTTTTTTTTATGTAGTTTAATATTTTATTTGTTTATTATTGTTATTTATTATTTTATACACATTTATGTTAAGGATAATAACCTTTTGTTTTTTTTTTATAATTTTTTGGGATTCTTGCAATATAAGATCGCATTATTGCAAAATAATGTTGATTTTTATAATGATAATTGGCACATGAAAAGTTAATAAAAAAATATGTGAATTTTGTGTAAATAAATACATTTTTAAAAATATACATAAGTATTTTTTAATCATCCTAGATTTTTTAAAATTAAAATGTGTGCTTTAAATTCACTTTTGGTATCTTTTAAAAGGCATTGAACTGAGATTCGAACCCCAAAACATCCATTCCGAATTGAATTGAATCGTCAGCGATTGAATCACTAGGCTGCCAACCTTCATCTTCAAACGCAACAAAATGGTAGAAAGTCGTAGAACTCGCTGGCATTCTTCAGAGTATATGAGTCGAGCCATTCGTCTATCACTCCAAATGAATCGTCAATCGGAAAACTCGAGTGGGCTTGGCCCATGTCGTTTACGTCACTTGTTTGTCAGTGTTAAATAATTGGTCCAAATTTGTCTTATTCTGTCATAATCCTTCCACCAGGGTACATGTGTTGCTGTTTTAAATTTAATAATATCAAAATGCGTGTACCGTCATGTTTCACAATGGATGACATACATTAGGAGTGATCAAGAATGGGTTGATAATTAAAGAAAAACATTTTTTAATTTTAATTATCACATATTTATTATTTATAATATTAAACATTAATAATAAGTAAAATCTATGAGTTAAATTTGTTAAATTACATACATAATTATTTGTTTCAAACATACGTATATAAATCTCAATTTTTTGTCTAAAAAATATACACTCTAAATTGTAAGAAAAATTCAAATAGTTTTACAATAGTCAGAATTTACAATTAAACTGAAATAAAATAAAAAAAAGTTAGTAAATAATAACGTAAGCAAATAAAGAACATGTAACAACTAATGACTCTAAAAATTCATTACTAATGTTTGATTTTTGAATGGAACAAACTATTACGGGCTTACGACCGTCTTCTACTGTTATTTCGAAGGCTGGCTTAGTGTGATCACTTTACGCTAACAACGATAGTAATGAAATAAAAATCGAACATTAGTAATGAACTTTTAGAATCATTAGTTGTTACATATTCGTTAAGATCAAGTCCTGAAAATGGTCACAAGAATCTAGACATAATTAGAACGTTGTGTAAGCAAATAAATTGATAGAAAATATTTAAAAATAAAATGCATTTTTTAATATATAAAACAATTTGATTCTCATATTAAATTATCGTCTTAAAATATTTTTAGGAACATTTTTGTAGTTTCAGTGTATGAAGTTCTGATATACTTACAAAATTTGTTAATTTTTTTTACAAAACTTACAAAAATAGACAAAATCTCATTTTATTGAAAGTTCATCAAATATATACATGTTTTAAAATATGGTCCATGTTATATCGATTTCAGTAATGTAACGAAATTCAGTGGATACAGAAAATTAAAGCATTGACTTTTTTTTTAAATACATAATACCTAATATAACTTAATTTAAAGAAATTTCGAATCAAACGTAATTTCATTCAATAAACACGCATCGATTTGTGACAAGATTTTTGAATTAATTTTAATACATAGGATGGAATAAATAATGGAGCGGTACAATAAACAAATAGAATTGTTTTCTAAATTTAAAAATAAATATTTTGAAGTAGGTACCCACACGTTTATTAATTTTGGTTATTTGATTAACAATATAGATGGACACTAAAAATTTTTTGAATTTGAATTATTTTTGGAACAGGTTTTTCTTTTATTTATTTTTTCAGAAAAGAGTGAATTTAGAACCCAAGGCAAAATAAATATCTGATGTGTTCAAAAGGTTCGAATAGTATTTTTGGATATTTTGTGTATAGGTTTTGTTTGTAAAATGTAAGATATTTACTAATAGCTTCAAAAACTTTTTGTATCGATACTACCCGGAGAGAAAAAAATTAGTAGTTTTCAATTGAATGTACCTTATGAACCTACATACGCGAGAACCTACATAATATGGCGCCCAACGTGGGGCTCGAACCCACGACCCTGAGATTAAGAGTCTCATGCTCTACCAACTATTTATTTTTAAATTTAGAAAACAATTCTATTTGTTTATTGTACCGCTCCATTTAATACAAATGTTGTTCATAGGTCAGATTTACTGGCGTTCAAATGGAAATAAATACCCGAGCGATGAAAGTTTATGTATTTTTAGACGAGAGGATGGTTGAAGAACGAACAGCATTTTTGCAGAAAACAGCAATAATTACAGTAGGAATGTTTTGCAATAGTCTTTAAAATAAATATAACAAATGACTGTTATAAAATTATAATATTAGAAGCGTGTTATTTATAAAATTATATTTATTCAGAATATATAAAAAAGCATAACATTTTATGACTTTTTTTTTATTTGACGTAAGCATTTTTGGTTTCTGGTGATCTATGATAAAAAATGCGGCATGTATTTAAGACAGGTTTTTTTGTAATGAATCAGGCCATAGCGAAGAGTCATAAAATTTTAAAAGTTCTCCTGCTTGGTGGAAAATAACAAAATTTTTGTAAAATAAGTGTAAACGTTTTTTGTTTAAATTTTATTATTTCAACAGAACCAACCTACAATTTTTGAAATATGGTTTGAATAGAAATTTTCGAATTTTATACCAATGAAAACAACGGTCTAATATAATTTTTTCGCCATTAATTTTGAAACTTACAGCCAATCTCAGTTATACAAAACATTTTCATCAGAAAAATGACCTTTCATCTTTTATTAAACCAGTTTTTTAAAGCCAAATGAAATAAATATATTAATGGTATGCAAATATTTAAAAGTAATATAAGAGTGCATTTAAATCAAACGAACATAGTGGCAGAGCTGGAAGTAGAATATACTTTCTTTTATCGTTATATTGGACACCATAGAAACAACAACTAATTAATGGGCGATGACAGTTCTTTCTCGTTGTTATTTCTTTGGTGACCATATTATCAACAATCAAGAAAATATACTCAATTTTCCAGCTCTGGCTAAATGTTTGTTTGGTGTAAATACACCTTTATAAAACGCAAAGTTACAATAATATGTCATTTTAAACTTATGTTGGTAGGAATATTAATGAAGATTGATTCCTCAACGTTCAGTTACCGCTTCTTAGCGGGTTGATTCTTAGATTTGTTGAACTGATAGCTTGCACACTTTGGTATGTGACGATCCGCAGCTTGTTGGTTGAAGCGTCTCGAGCAATGTGGACATTGGACATAGTCGGGATTCTCCGAAGGTGGCGGCGGAGGCAGGTCGCTCAGCTTACCTGAAAATTGTTTCATTTCAATTAAACAACTACAAAATAATTCAGTTATGTACCTACATAGTTTTGCATATTGCCACATCAAGCTAAAAATATGTATGTAACGTCAGATTTTATTCTGCGCAGAGTCGTGCAAAACATATGGAAGCGCTTTTAAAATGTATCCGTAAGGTATTATATTATTCTCCATGGATTTAAATTAAAGAGAGAACCATGGAGTTCTAATAATTCCATGGTTTCCTCTTTAAATCATTACAAATTCAAATTCAAAAGAAACTTTATTTACAGAAAAATGTTACACAATTACAAATATTGTGTTATTAAACAGATATTTTCCCTAGATTTTTTTTTATATATATAACCTCTCCAATAGAGCAGAGCTCGTGTGAGGAGAGGGCATTACAGTATGTACTTGTACATATTTAAAAATATAACATTTTAAAAGAAAATAAAATGCAACGAAGTCTTAAAAACACAGGACAAGACACGACAGCTATAAATAAACATTCTTGAGTATGGGCACCAACGAGCTTTGCCGTAAAGACGGAGGTGCAACCCCGAGGTTATAAATAAACAAAACAATATTTATTCATCCATCCATACCCTTTCTGCTTAATTGAAAAGTGTACAAAATACGGTACACTGAAGATAGTGAAGTACAAGGAGAGGACACCGAATTTCGAAGACATTCTGTAAGTAAATCAATCATTTCATTTCATTGATTCAATTTGCCTGTGACAATCCATCCATAATATTGGGTATATTTGAAAATAGATTTGATATTGATGTACTCAATATGAAAGAGTGCAGTGGCGTACAGAGGGGGGGGGGGGGTGGACCGCCCCGGGCGCCTCTTTTGAGAGGGCGGCAAAATCTGCTTATTCTATAGATACTACTTATACGCGACCAGATTGATAAAATCAGAATTTTTATTAAAAATAATTTTGGGTTAAGGTCTTAAAAAAAATTTGCGGTAAATTCGCAGGTAGAAAAATCTGTGTCAGATGTTAGCTGTCCCACTATGTCCTAAAATTGAATTTTTTGTACTGTATTGTTGTGCTGTAAGTATGTAAATTAAAATAAATATGCTTACTTTTTTTATTATGAAATATATTTTTTTCTTTTGACGTGTTTTTTTATCAATTTATATAGGGGGGGGGGGGCTAAATTTTATTAGGGAGGGGTGGGGCGCCAAATTTTTAATCTCAACATGATTATTGTAGTTTCAGGTGAATAATGGATTTAATTATCTTAATTTCTTACAATATTGAGTTATTTAAGTCATCTGTTACAGTATTGAGTTATTTGTCACAGGCTATTTTATGTCATCTGTCACAGTATTGAGTTATATTGTCGTGATATTGAGCTATTTTATGTCATCTGTCACAGTATTGAGTCATATTGTCGTGATATTGAGCAATTTTATGTCATCTGTCACAGTATTGAGTTATATTGTCGTAATATTGAGCTATTTTATGTCATCTGTCACAGTATTGAGTTATATTGTCGTGATATTGAGCTATTTTATGTCATCTGTCACAGTATTGAGTTATATTGTCGTGATATTGAGCTATTTTATGTCATCTGTCACAGTATTGAGTTATATTGTCGTGATATTGAGCTATTTTATGTCATCTGTCACAGTATTGAGTTATATTGTCGTGATATTGAGCTATTTTATGTCATCTGTCACAGTATTGAGTTATATTGTCGTGATATTGAGCTATTTTATGTCATCTGTCACAGTATTGAGTTATATTATCATGATATTGAGTTATTAATGTTGTATTTATGCCGAAGTATCTGTGGAGTCGTGGAAGATGGTTTTGGAATGTCCCAAAAACGGAGGATACAAAAGCCCCAAATAATGCCAGGGACAAGATACAGCAAGACGCTGGAGGGATAGTTGGCAGTGGCTTCCCAAGTAGATAATACAGCATGAACAACAGGGCAGCAGGCCTAATCAAAAAGGAAGAAGAAGAAGCAGGTACAGGTATCACCCATACATAATCAGAAAATACCTCGTACAATGTCGCATAAAAAATAATTGTTAACTTTTGGAAGGAGTTTGGATTTGACTAGGACGCCTAGAAAAAATGACCGTATTGGGAATAGAACCCAAATTTTTTATAAGACTATCAGTTTGACAGGTACCTAATTGTAAAGGTGAAAGTAACAACTAATGACTCTAACAATTCATTACTGATATTCGATTTTTAAATGGAACAAACCACTACGGGCTTACTTCCGTCTTTTACTGTTATTTCGAAGGCTGGCTTAGTGTAATCACTTTACGTTAACATCAACATTCGCCATTAAGTGGTAATGTTTAAGTCTCCAAAACTCCGAGAATTCTCGACATGTTCAACATGTCGAAAAATCCTATAGAAATCCCATAAAAATCCCATCCATCAACAAGTGGATATTTAATAATAATTAATGACATATGGAGGTAAAAGTTGGAATTATTGAGTACAAAAGAGCAACCAAATTTAAAGACTGCGACTGCTGTCATGTATTTGGCGCCAGGATATGAATATATCCATTTTTGTTAATGTCTCATCTTTTTTGCCTATTGGCTTTGTTAGTGCACAACCTTATAATTATGACTAGATTCTTGTGACCTTTATTCAGGACTAGATCTGAATTGTGAAGGATAGCTATAGGTAGTTATTATTACCTCCTCTCTGTACATGAGCCTGCGCCTCCTTGGCAGCCCTGATAGTGTTGATAAATTCCTCGTGCTTCTTTCTCCAGTTGCTTGGCTTCAGCTTGACTGGACCACTCTTGGGGATGGCCACTACTTGATTGCCTTTACGTTGCACCTTCACATATGACGCTACATCAGTTCCCTAAAAATCATATTCATTATTTTTAGTACCTAATCGTATAACATCAGAACTATCGAGACCTTTGAACTTAAGTAGGAGAATATTGCATATTTTTTTACCCATCGGACGTACCTCCACTCCTTTCTATCCAAGCACACTTCTTTCGCTTCTGTCATCGACATACCATTTCTCATACAATCTCTCCCATTTCTCTTACTTCTGACTTGGTCTTCCTTGAGAACGGAATCAATGTGCTCGAATTCGTCATTCTCTTTCGCCTACTCTTTATACCTTTCCTTTCAGCCTTATAAATTCTCTTTGTCATTCTATTTGCATCCATTATTTCCACATGCCCAAACCATATCAACTTATTGACTTTCATCTTTGTCACAACACTAACTTCCATTCCACACTCCTCCCTAATATTGAGCGTCTTTCCACACAATATTCTTCAAAGAACTCTAATTTCTACAACATTCTTCTTTTTTTCGATCATGTTCACGTTTCACATCCATACATCATTGTTGGTAACAGCGTTGCGTTATTTAGTGAGATGATGCTGTTTCTCATAACGGGTCTTAGTGCATCGCCCACCCTGCTGCCAACATGAAATTGCGTTCACATGTTGAAGTTTGGTAATCTTGAACTAACACAGTGAGCTGATGATCATTGAAGAAAAACTTCATACTTCGGCAACACTTTCACAATAAAAAAATGTATTCTCTTCCATAAAAATTACTGGTCTATGAAGGGAAAATAAAAGACTAACGGCGAATACGGAGTAGAAGAGATTCTTGGTTAAAAAATCTTCAGTAGTTTTCAATGTGCCATCATATGTGGCAATACCTATAAATTGGCATGTAGGAGGGTGACAACTATCATAAATTATTGATGAAGTTATGACTGTTTGTTGTTCCGTACTCTGATAGGAAGTATAAGAATCAAAGACTCAAGAAGATGTAGTCTTTAATTCTTGTATTACCTCTGAAGTTACCGGGAGACGCACTCATCATCCGACGGACGCATCAATCACATCTAAATGAAAAATTATTGACAGAATAAATTTTTCATGGGATACAGTATCAAAGGCTTTCGTTGAGTCTAGTAGTTTCTTTTATAAAGTTTCATATATTACCTCAATTCTATGTTTGATAGGATCGTAGGGTTTTCTCTTTTTGGTAGCCGTTTTGGCACATATGGACTGATGTTTGTCCAAACGATCCGGAGCAAACCTCCTATTGCATATTTTGCAAGCAGCTGTAGATCCAGTTTTATCAGGCGATTCTGGAGGAGATACCTGGAACACAGATGAACTTCTTCAAATTTTTAGACTAGCTTCTAACTCTGAAATTTCTATGGATTGTGTGTAAAAGATGACAATATTATGATTATAAAATAATATGTATATTGGAATATTGGATTAGTCATGTCGAGGGACAAAAATATTGAGTAAAGCATCGTATATACTGTACAAACAAGGAAACGAAAATCGTCAAAATCCTCATATTATGGATTTCCGGCTGAGATTAGCTCGTAGTTTGAAGGCAAATTAACAGTGTTAAAAAAACAAGGTATTTTCGTTTTCAAAAATAAAAAAAGGGAGGTATTTGGAGTGCCTGAAGAAATAAAGTTGGGAGAAAGAGGGCCATTGGCCTCTTGAATCTACATTCAAACGCTGTAGATATTGCAGCATGAGCCATGCGGAAAAACTAACAACATTTGAATGTAAAATAATATGCCGTCTACCACTTTGCGTTACACCATGTACGGAGGAATACCATAAAAATTAGTATTTTATTCCACTTTCATTGATTTTATTTTCTATAAACTGACCCATCGAACTTCGTCCCGTCTTAAAGTCAATAAAATATTGCTGGGTAACATAAGATAGCTAACACAAAATGACATGATTGCTACAAAATCTGTTCAACCGATCTCGAGTGTTCGCACTAACCCTATTTTTTTATATTATAGCTAGATGTTAATAAATTGTAAAAAAGCTTGAAAAAAGTACCATCAAAAATGTTCGTACGTATCAATATTTTTAATTTCAATGGTGGTTACATTACCGCCATCTGTGGAAACTGGAAACATAGGGAAAACATTGATCTATATAATCTTTCTACCAAAATATCAATCTACCAGACATCTCCCTATTTCTCCAACAGATGGCGGTTATGTCCCCAACAGAAAAGCCGTTCCATACTAACTTTAATATTATATTTTATATCATTTTTAGCCATTTATTCAACGGTTTATTAGTTATTCTGTTATCCGGAGCGGAGAACAATCCAATAAATCAAACATCGGAAGAATCTGTTTAGCCGAACTCGAGTTATACGTGTTCGCACTAACTCGACTTTCATTTATATTAGAGATATTACTTAGTTTTTATATTACTTATATCAATAAAATTTCATAAGAATAGTAACGTTTTATTGAATTACTAATAAAATCCCTGAAAATTTTCTTTTAACATTCAGTTACCTTACCAGGCAGTGGAAATATTATTTCCCCCTTTTTTTCAGGATTTCCACAAGGGTTTTCTTTTTTATAACATATTTTTTTAATATACTCTACTATACCTAGTAAGCTGATTACACAAAATACATTTTTACTATGTTTTCTATATATCTGTGGACTGGTGAAGGGTTGGGTAATTATTTACTGTGTGTTGGGTAATTATTTACTTTAAGGGCTTCTTCGATTTTTCCTTCGGTGTGGGGGGTGGAACCCCCCATACCTCTTTGGACACCTCCCCGAATGATAACAATACACTCTGTTAGGTTGTCATTTAGAAAAATCGAAGAAGCCCGTAAAGTAAATAATTACCTTTGATATCAAAAAATCTTAAAACGAAGTTGGAAAAATGCAACGTCAGATTTTGCCCGGATTTCATCAGAAAACATCGAGCCGTTTTGAAGTCAAGGTTATCGCAAAATTTTCATAAGAAGAGTTTGGTAAAAATGTACTTTAGAGATCTACTCAAGCCAAAAATTCAAATATGTTCGGTATGCAGAGGGTAAAATGGATTCGGGGGTACATATGAGGATGTCAAACCCCCCTAAATAATTATGTTCTAACCTAACCTTACCTATTGGTGCTAACGAACCTAATTTTTTTAATAAATTGGTAGTAATGTCAAAGTACGAGTAGATCTCTAAAGTGCATTTCAACCGAAGAGTTTTGTTCAGAGAAATCATTGGGAAAAAAGCATAAACTTACCCTTTTCTGTGGTGTTTTGCTCATCACTGAAGTTGGTGGAGGGGTTTTCTTTAGTGGAGTCTGAAAAATAAAACGTTATAATTATTATACTGTGTTCGAGGAAATTGAATATTTTTTTATCTCTATCAAACATTACTACAATCACATCTGCAAAAACTAACAATAATTATAATTATTACCTATCGATTAAAAAAAATAGCTAAGTGTATCACTTTTGAATACAAAATAATAACACGAAACTCTATGGTAACAATTATATATTGATACCATGGAGTTTCTGGGTTACCAAGATACAACATGTATACAGTTTAACCCTCTTCAACCTTTGTACACTCCATAGATTTTGATATTTTAATAGGTAAGTAGCTAGATGGACTATTCATGTAGATATATAATTTTCATGGCAAAAAAGTCAAGTCAAATTGACCGGAACTTTTGACAGATTGGTTGGCAAAAAGGAATGTTGGTGTAAATTTTTTACGAAACTTGGTGTTTGTCACTAATTCTCTATTTTGTCCTATTGAGGACCAACGAATTGCTGACCATATCCATTCAAAGGGATATGCAACATTCTACGATGAATCGACCGTTATTAATATACAGAATTGATGGTAATGTTTTATTTAAATTGAAGAACTATAAGTATGATTAAACTGAGCAATTGGTTGATGTTTTTCAGAGCAAGCAAAATCTTATGAAGTGAGTTGAACGCCAAGAAAAACAAATTTCAAATTTGGAACAAAAAGAAAATTCACACTTCCATAGACAACAAGATCATGTTTTTTTTTTAACATCAACATAACAAAAGCTTATATTTTGTTCATCGCATTTACCCAACACCACCTATATAAGAAGGCCTTAGTGCAGCGTCACATCGGGAGGCCCACCGTTAGCTTGCCTTAGGGTAGTAGATGCAAGAAAATAGTTGAAAATGCAAAACTTACCCTATTGGTTTCTTGTACTTTTTCAACTGGGGTTCTTGCTTTAGGAGTCTGGACCGCCATTGGTGAACTGTGTTGTGATGTCTTCGGTGTGGACGATCCAACACTAGAAGCTGGGGAGCTGGATTTCAAAGGTTTTACATTCGTAGATGTCTTTTTTGCCAACGGTGACACTTTAACTCTAGAATTATCCCCATTCATTCTGACACTTTCGAAAGGTTTTTTGGAGTCACTTCTCGACATGATTATATTGTTGTTGTTTTCTTTCAATTTTGCAGCTTGCTTTTCGCTCGGCAACTTTCCACCGACGTTTGGTAGTTTATTGTTGACAGTTTCCAAAGACAGGAGTTCGAAGCCATCGGGAAACGAGACGTCATCTAAGAATTCATCGTTGAGATTTTGATCTTTGAGAATTCTGTCCGAATCGAATCGATTGTGTGATTTGTTTAAAGTTGGCAGATCGTTTGACTTCTGAAATTAAAAAAAAAAACATCATAAATTGTGACATTATTGCCATTGAATTAAAAACAAAGAAAAGTATTATACTTAAGAAAATAACTCTAATATCCAAACAGTTGATGCATAATGCAATCCATCCACGATGTATGGGAGTGAAACTTGGACATGTACGAAAAATCGTGAAGTTTGTATAATTACTTAATGCTGTAGAAATGAGTTTTTTTTTAGGTATTTCCTCTTTCACGACACAAGTTTAAAGTTGCTTACTGTGAAAGGGTCAATAGAGTGTAATTGTGTATAAAAAAAAACTTCAGCATTTTTTTTTATTTGAAACAATAATAATCAATTGCCTACCTAATGCGAAATACAATAATGTATCTCTTACTCTATATTTTTTTCTTGCTTTGGCTTACAGAAAGGATCCCATAATATAACAGAAAAATGAATTAAATAAACCAAGTATCACAAACACGGTGTTTTTTTTAGTAGTCAAACATCAATATGGCCCGGCATTTTACGGCGCTTTTAATAAACTGAATTGTTAACAAGGTATCCACCTATGTGTTTATCGCATGGAGGTGATTAGGTATTAAATCGATAATATCAAAAATACTAGGAGACACAGCACATTAAACCCGTGTAAATAAATTCAATGCTATTGACCTTTTGTTTGATCATACATTATTCTTTAGACCCCCCAAAATTGTGACATTGTTCCCCGGGGCACTCGAAAATGACATTTAAAATAGTTGTTTTACTTCGAAAATAAATAATCCATCATGGGCATTCTCTTTCATTTCAATCGATACTCCCTTTTACACCCCACTCAGGGACATATTATGGAGGCGACAAGAGCTCTCAATTGCGCTCGATCTTTTGAAATGTTTATGACCTTCTCCCATATTTATTTTTATTTATTTCATTTTCCACCATAGACCCATTGCAGGCACTTGGGGACGTCAAAATTTTCACAATTTTACATGTATAAGTTAAGAATATATAGAGATGGAGACAAATCAGATCAATACAGGGTCAAGCTATCATAATAGAATTAATTATTCACAAAAATAACATAAGGGGAGAAAAGTATGACTGTAAGCGAGCAAGTAGGACTTTGTAATGAAAATCTATCTATTTGAATCATGCCTGGGTGTAAAGGTACCATTCACGCTCACGTCAAAATATATAAAATAAAACAAAATAAACGAGACAAAACATGGAATTCAAATTTAAATTCATAACATGACAAAATTAAGGCACTAATTATTATTTTCAGATCATGGATGTAATATTTGAGTCTTGCCTGGGTGTAAAGTTTTTAATGATGATTTGCAATCATATGTGAATGTTGCTCCATTTTTTGTTTTTTTGTTGTTTTATTAATTGTTGCTTGTATTAGCTTGAAACTTGTGATTTTTTGAATTTTGATGAGTCTAAGTGCCTGTTTGGGGTCAATGGACGAAATAAAGAAAATAATAAAAAATAAAATAAAAAAAGGTCAAAAGAATCAATAATTTTAATGAATTAACAAAGACAAAACAAGGGCACTGCAATTTAAATTCAAAGTGAAAATAATAGAAATAGATGGGAATGCCAATAAATACAATTTATATGTCAATTCAGTGCCTGTTGATGTAAATAGTCAGCAGGCACGTCGTTCATGTACATATGTGTGAGGGTTCGATGCTATACGGAAAATTTTGCTTCGTGTAGCATGTCGTTAACTGAGTAAAAGGATTTATCAAGCAAGTATGTTTTCACCCTTCTCTCATACTCAGTGTCACTCAGATTTCTGTCTGTCGGGAGCAGATTAAATAGCTTTACGCTGTGCCTAATAGGTTTGATGTTATGTCTATTTCTTGTAAAATGACTATGTACATCGCCATTTTTTGGGGTATTTGTAAGATTTTTCCGAGCGTAAAGTAGGCATTCCCAGATAAATACAGCAGCCAGCGTGGGGATTCCCAGTGTCTTGAATTTATCTCGGCATGAGTCTCTTGGGCGCATATTTAGAATCGCTCTTACTGCTCTTTTACCATGTCCAAATCCCTCAGCTCTGCTTCGAAGGAGCGGAACACAGTGTGAGAGGGTCTTCCTCGTCTTCGGGACCCTGACGGGAGGAAGAACAGCTCTCTCCTCTGCCAACTGTCATTTGGCATCCACAACACATGCCCCAGCCAAGTCCATCTCCTACCCACAATGGTAGAGGTGATGGGCTCATGCTGGGTGCATCGGCGTATAGCGTCGTTCGTGATGCGGTGGTACCATCTTACACCCAAAAATCTCCTGAGGCACTTCATTATTTCGAAAGCTAAGATTTTTTGTGTCTGGGTATAGATATTTATACCTATAATAATCATTTAGTTGACATTTTATTCGCAAATCAACGATTCATTTGTGTATAGGTATGCTGTCGTTGATTTCAAAGAAATATTGATTTCAGAAAACAATCAATGCACGTTCAAATAGCACAATATTTTTTTTTCTTATAACAGTTGGTTTCAAAGGTTTGTACACGGTAATTGCCATTTACTATAGACACATCACAAGGTGGCGATAAGGGGGTTGGGGGTAGACAGAGAGGCGGGCACACAGTGATACGTGTAAATATAATTGATGGTTGATCAATTCATTCCTAACTACGTACCTTATTATTCGAAAATTGGTCGAATTCGAAATGAATGGAGAATTTTCGGTTAAAATAACGTTTTTCTTCCTAACATCAGATTTCTGATGAAGTAGAAAATTTTCTGAAACCGTGTTTTATTCCTTCGAAGCAGAGCTCAGTTATTTGAACAAGGACTTTAGGACTGAATCCAGAACTGACAAAAGTAAGCTTTACCTACTCAGTACCTACTTCAATGTTTAAAATAAAATAAGGAAAGAGTCATGTATATTTCTATCATAAATTTACTAATAATTCAAACAATGTGAGTGTTGTTTCACTCGTCATCCTTAAAAAAAAAAACAAAACAAAATGGCAGACGACCAGACCATCCGTAGTTGAAAATACGATAAAACATAATATTGTGTTCGCCCTTAACTACAATAACAACTAATCTATAATTCGTGTTTAATCAATATTATCAGATTTGAGGGTGTTAGGGGGGGGGGTCAAAATTACAGCCCCCACCAAACACCTATCGTGATTTTAAAGGTGGTTGAACTAACCCGTGTGGGAAGTGATATCGCGTTAAATCTTTCAAACTAGTGTTTACCTGACGTAACTTTTTCTATGAGTTTCGATGGATAATAATTTTCTGTTACAGAATGTTTTGCTTTTTGAATTTAAATATGGAAATTGTTCTATTGATCGCACTTTTCTTGCTTGTAGTTGCAGTCATTTTTGAATTTAAATATGGAAATTGTTCTATTGATCGCACTTTTCTTGCTTGTAGTGGCAGTCATTTTTGAATTTAAATATGGAAATTGTTCTATTGATCGCACTTTTCTTGCTTGTAGTGGCAGTCATTTTTGAATTTAAATATGGAAATTGTTCTATTGATCGCACTTTGCTTGCTTGTAGTGGCAGTCATTTTCTGAAGCCAATATGTCTCGTGTTTTTTTTGCTAAAGATTTTAATGATTAGTCTAAGGCTTAACCTATTAAGGTTTACTTTCCATATCTATTTAAAAAAAAAAACAACATTATGTAGGTACCTTTTCGGAAATCTTAAATTAACTGAGAAAGTTTTTTTCTGTGGTTTTTACGCAACACCACCTATATAAGAAGGCCTTAGTGCAGGCGGCCATTTTTGGCCTCCCGCGTCACGACTGCCTGTGTGTAGACAGATATCATAGTGCACAGGTAAGTACATACAGATATAGGTGAGTGAATGTTGGGCCTCCCGATGTGACGCAGCACTAAGGCCTTCTTATATAGGTGGTGTTGTTTTTACGCCAAGTGTATTAGGTACATTTTTTTCGGAGAAACTACCTTCGTTAAATCGTAATTGTAAACGAAAAAAAAACCACGATTTTTTGAAAATTTCTCCTTGATTTTTCATTTCAAACATACCTTCATTCATCAAATATTAGAAAAATGTCATTTTGGTTTCTTAAGTGAAGTATTTTTCACAATTTTAAATAAAAAAGGTTACCTGGGACGCGCCCACGACATCGCGGGTAGTTCCCTCTCATTCTCGCATACGCTTTTACAGTAGCCCATCCCACTTACTCCACCGCACCGATTCGAGCGTGAGAAAATTTTCATACAAAGTCAACAATATTATCGGGCACATTCGTGTTGGTAATAGGCGAGGTAGGATGTGTGCGCGAGCGCATTATTCTCAAGTTCTTCCCGCCAGAGCTTTGAATACGAATGAAATATGGATGTTTCAGAAATAGTCTTTTTATAAGCTTAATTCAATCGAATTAATTTTGTGTTGTTTAACGGGGGCACAGTGCACATTATGCACATATTAACGGGCCACTTCGGGCTAGAACCACAAGACAACGTCTGTCGGGAAAGCTAGTGTACAATATAAACATTTACATTGTTGCATTGTTACCTGTCTAACTTCCATGGTGACCTCTTGTCGGATGGAATGTCCGTTTGGCTCGTGCTGATTTGTCGCTTTGTAGGAAGTCGTGTGGTAGCCGTTCTTCATACTTGTCTTTGTAACCACAGCCCCGCCTCCCGTGGAATGTTTGCTTGAGGTTTTGCTGTTGAGCCCTAGGGGTTGTAGAGGGTAGCTCTTATCAATGCCGGCCTTTGTGCGTCGCTCTTCAAACATTTGACGTACCTGCAAAAAAAACAGAGTCTTTGAAGAATGAATTTATTCTAAAACATTTTCTCCTATGATAATTTGACAAGTAAGTACCTAGATATCTTGTCATTACCGTCCGAAAAAAATAATTTTCAAATTTGTTTCAATGTTTGAAAAAATGCTTAGAATTATTATCTATATAATATTTGCCTTGAACACTGACTGACTGACTGACTGCCTGACTGACTGACTGCCTGACTGACTGATGTCATTAACGCCGCTAGATGGCGCGCCACTCGCAACTAAAGACAAATTATATTATTCTTCTAAATACAATATGGCTGACAGCAGTGACAACTGACAGTAACATAATAATATTATTATGCCTGGTGGCTGAGCACTTTTTTTTAAAGGTCTTGACGTAGAGAAAAACAATTTTTTGGGTTATTAAAAAACTCACATGCGAAGTCAGCCATAAGAAAACAAATTGTACCAAATTAGGAAACTTTTACGCACAGCGGGATTTCATAGTGAAGAAAAACCTTAGTAATGCCATGAGTGCAATAAAAAGTTTGCGGTTTCAAGTAATTTAAAGAATGACATGCGAACTCATATCGGAGAAAAGCCATACGAATGCAATAATTGCAATAAAAAGTTCAATCAATCAAATAATTTAAACAACCAATGACATGCTAAAAGCTATTTGAATGGTAAGTTTGCAATAAAAAGTTTAATTTCTTTTTTAAGTTTGCATAAATAGTTCAATCAACCGTGTGCTGTAAAGTATCACTTGCGAATTCGGCCAAAAAATTGACAAATCAGGAAACTTTTACGCACAGCCGGACTTCGCTTTACTAATGCAATGTGTGCAATAAAAAGTTTGTGAACTCATAGCGGAGACAAGCCATACGAATGCAACCATTGCCATATAAAGTTTAATCAATCAAATGATAAATCATGATAAAAGCCATTTAAATGCATATTTTGTTAGAAAAAGTTCAAAATTTGTTATAAAAAAAAATATCAAGTGCTTTAGTAAGAGTAATTTTTTAAAGATTTTCATGTGAATTCGTAGCGTTGAAAAGCCATTCATATGCAACGTTTGTTATAAAAAGTACAAGTTTTTTTTTTTAATTTTCATTGAGTTCTATTATCAAGTGGTTTAAAGTCTGACATATGAATTCGGCCATAACAAAGCAAACAGCAAACTTTGGATGAAAATTTTACTAAATCATAAATTTATCTCATAGACACGATATCATAGCAGAGAAAAAGCCTTACTAATGCAATGTTTGAAATAAAAATTTTGCACACTAGCGGAGAAAAGCCATACGAATGCAACCATTGCGATAAAAAGTTTAATCAATCAAATGATAAATCATGATAAAAGCCATTTAAATGCATATTTTGTTAGAAAAAGTTCAAAATTTGTTATAAAAAAAAAATATCAAGTGCTTTAGTAAGAGTAATTTTTTAAAGATTTTCATGTGAATTCGTAGCGTTGAAAAGCCATTCATATGCAACGTTTGTTATAAAAACGTTGTTTTTTGAGTTTTCATGAAGAATTCAATTAATCGAGTGTTTTAAAGTCTCATATAAGAATTCGGCAATACGAATGCAAAGTTTACATGAAAAAGTTTAATCAATCAAATCGGTAAATACCCACATGACAAAAGCTATTTGAATGTACAGTTTGTAATTAAAAGCTTAAGTTGTAGGTATTTGAGTTTTCATAAAGAGTTGAATCAACCAAGTATTTTGAAGTCTCACATGTGAATGCTCACAGCTATGCTATGAGAAGTAAAGTTTGCATAAAAAAGGCCATAGGTGGGCGCCACGGGCGCCTTTAAAAAACTAGTTATTATTATACAAGCGCTCGAAATTTTACGGTTTCAAAATTATATATGTATTTAGAAAGCAATGCGTAATACACTGGGATCCTTGAGAGCCGTCCGTCATCTGAAAAGACGGCAGTTAAAATTATGACAATGTTTTTTTATTACTACGGTAACAATATTGATAAGGTTCTAAACTGACATATTCACCGCTGTTTATATCAGTATCGTACTCCTAGGAAAACATACCATTACGGTCTATTTTCCTATGAATAAGTACGGTATTGCTATAAAACTATAGAATTGATGAACTCATAGGTAAAAAACACCTTATTACTGGTATAAACCATAGAATTACTAAACCTGGTATAATCTGTAAAACCGTGGTATAACATAGATGTTATAGGCTTATTCCATGGTCTGTGGTATACCTGGATTATTAATAATTAATTTTTCAGAGACCATGGTATGATAAACCATTGTAAAACTAACTTTATACCAAGATTTTTAATAACACTGACTAAGTTTAAAAAAAATTAAAATCATCAAAATATTTGTTTAAAATTAAAAAAAAAATATTACAGAAGTAGTTTGAGAACCAGTGATATGAAATAATATTTAAACAACAAATACACGTAGGTATTTAAGGTTTTTTATTTCACATTTTGATAACAACAAAAAAATCCTCTCGTATTTTGATTTTAATGTAGAAAAATATTATGAAATGAAAAAAAATATTATTTTTACCAAAGTAATTGCCCATATATCACTTTGATAGACAACTTTCAATTATAAAACGAAATAAAGAGCAAAAAAATCTCATCGTTCATCAAAAAGCCGTCGACACCATCAATACTCTGTATTCCAAAATTTTCAAAATACATTTTTTATTACTAGCTTTCCCGACAGACGTTGTCCTGTGTTCCTAACTATTAATGTTGAATTCCAATTTGTATAATAATAAGCTTATTACCTTTTAATCAATGTATGTAGTAGATCGATGCATCTGTTTCGAACCATATATTTTCCATCGAAATTAATTAAATTTCATTTTTTTAAATTTTGAATTAAATCTATATTGTTAAAATTACCAAGTGCCAAAATTACAATTTGAGGCGTATCCTGGAGCTTTATTGAGGAAGTTTACAAGTTAAGTGGAGCTTACCGCTCACACGAGAATATCAATCAAAATTTGACTGCGGCTTGGCTAAGCCGTATATGGTTAAGTTGGTAGTCCTACTTGTCTTTTATCGTGGTTTTATTTATGCATTACACTCCACATCTGTCATGTTCACCGGGACGCGCGCCATTGTTTGTGTTGTTGTTTTGGTTTTATGGATGCTCGCTCTTGTATTCTGACTTGGTATTTATTATGTGTTACGACCCTTGCTTCGGTTATTTAACTTAATTAAGATACATCTACGGAAAGTGAAAGATGTGTTCAATAATAAACATAACCATATATCATACATTCAACTAGGTTAAAGCAAAACGATCTTATAATTATTATCAAACAGAGCTAAATAATCAAAGAAAGGGTCACGAATAAAACCAAATAGAATCGCTAGTGAAACAACCTAAGCAACAGCGAACAAATAAGCGTAATGAATCAAAATTAATTAGACATTTCATCTTTAAAAAGCGTAATAATTGCGCGGCTATATAATGACATTTTAAATGTCAGTTTGTCCGTATAGTGACTTGTGGCGCCTCCTAGTGAGAAAAAAATAACTGAGTTAAGCGAGCTGTACGCTGTTAAGGACACCCCAGGGTATCCCTTAACTTAACGAGTAGGATAAGCCCCAAATTCGTGCTAAGGAGACATTGGGGGTTATTCTGAACATCCGACCCGATCGAGTTGCATCGGATACGATACAATAGCGTGACGGACAAAAATAATAATTTTGTAATACTAATTTAAAATATACCACTATATTTTTTACAAAAAAAACACGCCTATTTTAATAAACAAAACTCATAATTTGTTATTTCTTATCAATAATTATTTTTTCTTATACTTAATATTTTTTTTTACTTACCTCAAATTGAAATGTAAGCAATCTTTTACATGATATCTATACTCTTAGATAGAACTTTTATAAACAATTTTCATTAAAATTCTTCCAAATTTTTACCAACTAACACTCTAATGAATTTTTGTGCCATTTTTTACACTTATATTAATATAAGCGGTTACAACGCCGGCTTTCGTACTGCGGACGTCGTGGTTCGATCCCAGGTGCCGACCATCTTCCTCTTTCACGACACAAGCTTTCAGTAGCTTACTGTGAAAGAGTCAAGGAGTGTATTTGTGTTCACTTTGAGTGAGCACAGATTCATTTTAAAATTAAAAAAAAAAAAAAAAAAAAAAAAAACTAGTGAAGACTTGGTTGGATCGCAAGCGACAGCGAAATGGGCGTTGAGTAGACATCCGATAGTGTTGCGACGAATGCAACCGGTTATCCGATGTTTCATTCGAATGTGACTTGTAAATAGTAAGAGCCTGTACAAAAAGTTTGATCCTACGCGACACTATCGGGACACACACAACTCGATAGGGTCGGATGTTCAGAATAACCCCCATTGTAATTTGCTAATTTTGGTAAGCGAAGCTTAATGTGCTCCTCACCGTTAAGGTGGACCTTAAGCCTGTATTGTAATTTTGGGCCTAAGAGTTTACTTAGAGTTTTCTTTGATTTCCAAATTTTTTACGCAACGTTCGATCCCAACCCAAGTGTGGACATTCATTTAAGTAGCTTAGTGTGAAAGAGTCAAGGAGTGTATTTGTGTTCACTTTGAGTGAGCACAGATTCATTAACAAAAAAAAATAAGTCGACAGAGCATCAATATATCCACATTACGAATCATACCATAGTATATTTGGGTCTATTCATCCAACAACATACAATAATGTAACACGCTTCATATGTGCCTTATTTCCTACTACACCGCCATCTCTTGGATTTTTTAAAAAGTTAAACAACTATTGATGATTTTTTTTCTATTACAAACTTATGACCCGTCAAACTTCATCCCGCATCCGAATCAAAAATAATAATTATTACATAATAAGACCCCAGGTCAATGCAAACGAGATCTCAGGTGATGGGAGAAGTTGGAGAGTCCTCTCAACAGGAGGGTGTTTTGAGTCACGAGGAGATATCAAAGTATATTGATGATAGATTGAAGAAATTTTTCGACAACATTTCATCCAGGTTGGACGATGTGGTGAATTTGTTCGATAGAAAGCTTGGAGAAATAGTTGAATCCCTGAATTTTTATACTCAGATGGTCAAGGATTCGGATACTAAGTTGAAGAAATTGGAGGAGAGGATGAAGGAGTTTGAGAGTGAAAGGTGCGAATTTTCGAGGGTTAGCAATCGCCTCAACGAACTAGAGCAGGATGCTAGAAGGTGTAACTTGGAGATTCAAAATATTACTGAAAGAAAGGGTGAAAATGTGATGGAAATTGTGACGTCACTGGCAACCAAGATTGGAGTAACAGTGACAGAAAATGATTTAATCGCAGTGCACCGTGTATCACATGGCTCTGTATCCAATAATAGGCCCAAGAACTTGATTGTAAGGTTTAGTCAGAAGAAACTCAGAGATGCTTTTCTCATGGCCGCGAAGCTGAAGCGTGATTTATGCACAGATGACATTGGAATTCCTGATGGCAAGAGAAAGGTCTACGTGGCGGAACATCTCACATTGAACAACAAGCTGCTCTTTAAAGACACACGAATGAAGGCTAAGTCAAAAAACTGGAAATTCGTATGGGTGAAGAATGCAAAAATTTACGCAAGGCGAGAAGTAAACGATCCAGTAATTTTAGTAAAGAGCAGGGAGGATCTGCAGAGAGTCAACTAGTTGTTGATAGTTACAGAACTAATTTAGAGCTTATTATTTTTATATTGTGTATTCTCCATCCTATTCTATATTCTTATTCCATTTCCTTTTCTTTTATTCTTTCTTCTCTGATGGGCGACGTCGGGATGCCTGTGGCGAGCACTGCGGTTATTCGGGTATGCTTTTTTGTTGTTTATCTAATTAAGAATGATTGTGTCACGTGATTTGAAAGTTTATTATCAGAATTGTAGAGGTCTTAAGACTAAAACGGCGGACTTTCGTGGCAATTTGATTGTTGGCAGTTATGACATTGTTGTTTTGACAGAGACATGGCTTAACAAAAACATATCGGATTGTGAACTCTTTGGGGCGAATTATGTCGTTTACCGTAAAGACAGAGACTTCCTGAGAACTAATAAAAAGGATGGAGGCGGGGTCATTATTGCTGTCACTAGGGCCTACGAGTGTCTTAGGGCACCCAGTTGGGAGACTCAGGATGAAAATTTATTTGTAACACTCGCCTTGGCGTCGTGTAGTGATGGAGCTAGAGTTGTCAAATTCAATTTGTATTTGGGGGTTGTTTACGTTCCTCCATCATCTCAGCTAAATGTTTATGAAGCCTTTTTTGATAGAATCTCGGGCGAGTATTTTAAGGTCGGGCAGGGTGATCATGTCTGTATTCTGGGAGACTTCAATGTTCCAGGTCTCAAATGGGCTTTGGGGGATAGTGATATGGAGATCGAGTCGATGCAGGGTCATTCTGCTGTGCTCTTTGCTGAGAACATGGCGAGTCTTAATTTGAAGCAATATAACAATGTTTTCAATGACCATGCATCGTTATTAGACTTGGTCTTTTCCGACCTCGATTGTGGAGTAGTTCGGTGTGACTTTCCGTTGGTTCCCGAGGATGGCTACCATCCTGCTCTAATTGTCGGTATTCCGGCGAAGGTTTCCAAAGGTATGTTGTTCAATAGTGTCCCTAAGTATAATTATAAAAAGGCTGATTTTAATCTGATTAATCTTAAACTTCAAGGTTTAGATTGGGACACATTGCTTGCCACTGAAGATTTGGAGGCTGCTGTTGAGAGGTTCTATGACGCCTTTTTATCAGCTGTTGATCTATACACTCCAAAGATCAGACCCAGGGGTTCCAAATATCCCATATGGTACACAGAATCGACTATTGATATTCTCAGGGTCAAAAATAAGTATTGGAAACTATGGAAGAAGTTTGGCAACAAACATGACTATGAAGTTTTTTCAAACTGTAGATCTCAACTTAAAATATCGCAGACTAATGATCACAGAAACTACCTTCGGCATATAGAACAATCCATTACAAAAAATGTTAAGCCCTTTTTCTCTTATGTCAACGGCTTAAGGTGCACCAACGGCTACCCCAACCGGATGTTTTTGAATGGGACTCACTCAGGCGACCCTCTTGCCATAGCGAATCTTTTCTGTTCTTTTTTTGAGTCAGTATTTGTAGGTCCTTCAAATGACGGTGCGGAGGCCCAGGGCGTAGTTTCTTCTGTTAGAAATCAGGCCTTGTCGGGCTTTGAGGTTCTCGGTTCCGAAGTTCACGCAAAACTTATGAGTTTGGACGTCAATAAGGGTGCGGGACCTGATATGCTATCACCACTGATTTTAAAGAAATGTGCACCACATATAACTAAACCCTTGACTATTTTATTCAACTGGAGTCTTGCTGATGGACACTTTCCATCTATCTGGAAAAAGGCCCACATAACACCTATTTTTAAGTCAGGCGACAGGGCGGACGTTAAAAATTATAGACCAGTTTCTATTCTGTCTCCAGTGTCCAAGATATTTGAGGATATTGTTAAGGACCGACTTTTGTATTTCATGCGTCCAATTATATTAGCGGAGCAGCATAGGTTTGTTAGAAATAGATCAACAACGACAAATCTCCTCGAATACTCGAATTTCCTGTTCGGAGCCATGGATGATAGGGTACAGGTGGACTCGGTTTACACAGATTTTAAGAAGGCCTTTGACAGGGTGGATCACTACTTACTGATCCAGAAGCTTGGGGCATATGGTGTACATGGGGATCTTCTGAGATGGTTAAAGTCTTACCTCACGTCCAGATTGATGTCGGTGACAATGAATGGTTTTAAGTCTGACTATACAGATGTGACATCTGGGGTTCCGCAGGGCTCGGTCTTGGGACCAATACTGTTTACCATTTTTGTTAACGATATCGACACTTGCTTTAAAAATTCTAAGTTTTTGCTCTTTGCGGATGATTTAAAGGTATTTCGACGGATTGAATGTCAGTCGGACTGTCTGGCGCTGGAGGAGGATTTGTCTAGGCTGTCTGAATATTGTCGTATAAACAAGTTGGAGTTAAATTTGGATAAGTGCTTTTTTATCTCCTTCACAAAAAAGAAAACTAATTTCAGACACGAATATAGGATAGGTGATAGCAAACTGGAGATGGTATCGAAAATGAGAGACTTGGGCGTTGTCTTTGACAGTGGACTTCATTTTGATGACCACATAAACGAAATTGTTACGAGGGGAAATGCAGCATTGGGTTTCATTATTAGAATGTCCAGAGAGTTTCGCGAACATAAAACACTATTAACCCTTTATACTACTCTTGTGAGACCCAAACTTGAATATTGCTCATCGGTATGGAACCCGCTGTATAAAAAATATATAAATAACATAGACAGAATACAGAAAAAATTTCATAGGTTTTTTGAGCGAAAATTTCCGGGGGTATCTCTGGAGAGCTCGTTGACGGACTTGACTGTTCGGCGACAAATTGCCGATGCCGTGTTCTTGTACAAGATCTGCAACTCAGTTGTAGATAGTTCGGAGCTGTTAGCATTGATAGGTTTTAAGATTCCGACAAGAACGAGGCTGCAGCAGCCCTTCTGCTTGAGGGTTCCGTCCACCAATGCCGGTGTGCGTGAGCCCCTGTATAGGATGACCAGAGACTATTGTGCCCGATTCCCTGATGTTGACATTTTTTGCAACACTACAGGTAAATTTAGGTCGATGCTGCAGGAGTTCGTTGGGGGTCTTTCGATGTGATCGCTCACCGCGTCTTTTCTCTTTTCTATGGTGTCTCTCCTCTTCTTCACTTATCTTCTGTATTTCTCGCTTTTCTTTTTTTCTTTCTGTTCTCGGCTTCTCCTTTCCAAATTTTCCTCCTTTAATAATTAATATTTATGTATGTACTTATCAATAATTTATAATGGGTTGTGTGTATTTGTATGTTTTTTGTTTTTAATTTGTGTTTGTTATTATTATTATTTGCTTTATGTGATTGTGCTGAAAGAGATAAATATGGCCTTCTTGATTTATATTGATTAATTTAATTTAATTTGATTTTTTTTTTGTTTGAACTCGTTATGATCCAATTTGGTACTTATCATTTTTTCTGCATTTAATTGATATTTTTTTAATATTTTTGTTTGTCAGGATTATTTTTTATATTTTGTGATTTTTATATACCTATATGTTTTTATTTATTTTATTTTTTTTTTTTTCTCTTTTAATATCGTTATATGTTTGTGATGTCAAATTTATATACTTTTCTTTTTAAGTGAATTTTCTCAGGCTATTGTTTTGATTAATCTTGTGTACATGGAATAGGGCTAGGAATGAACCATAATATTTTGTTAAAAAATTATATATATATTTTCGATTTATATTCTTAGCCTGTTTGTGCATATTGGAAACAAATAAATAAATAATGCAATAAATTATTAGCTAAATTGAATTAAGTTTTTATGTCATAAACTGTAGCCCTAGTATAAGTTTTCGATGATCGAATATCGAAACGATCATCGAAAGAGTGTCGAAAAATGTTCATACTAAACTTATTGAATGATTCGATCGTTTGATCAGAGAAAACTATTTGCACGCTAATAAGCGGTTATTTATTATTTATTTTCTGTCAAAATTAAGCATTGCTCACCATTACAGAGAAATCCTTTGCGGTGAGCAATGCGTGCAATAAATTAGCTTTCGATAAAACTCGTACTAGCCCCACACTATTTAATTCATGTAATAAGTATTTTTTTTTATTATGGGTTAGGTGGAAGTTCGACGGGCGGGTCAGCTAGTATAAAATATTAAAAAAAGTATATTTTTTTTATATCCCTTGTGTTACTGACCCCGCTCGAAGGTTTATCTTGAAAAGTCAGCAAAAAACATTCCGAGAATTTGAGGGTTAGAGGAAATTCGAGATGGAAATATGTGGGTGTTAGTTTAAGGCTTGAGTAAGTAACTCTAAACTGAACGAAAAAATACTATATCTACTTAAACAGATGGTGATATTATTATGGCTGTGTTGTGTGGGAGAAAGGGATTAATTTTATGACACCTTAACATTTTGGGCCGCCACGACTGAGCCGTCATAACAAGAGCCACAACGTTAAAAAAAAGACAAAAAAATACTGATCAGATAATTCTAAAAAAAAAACAATAATTATAAGTACCTACCTACGGTATTCTATAAAAATTGGTTCAGGAGTTATCCAGTTTCTGTAAATTTGCCTTTCTTTGATTTTTTCCCCTGAATTTTTTTATCAAAATTTTGTGGTAGATATAATATTATTATTTCAAATCATTTATTCATTAAATCACAATATATCATATGAAGTATACATCATTGTAAAAAAATTAATAAAAATAAATTAAAATTAAATACAATGCTATATACTAAATATAAAAATATCGGTATTATCTCTCATGATACATCACGATGTAATGTAATCATGAGAGATCTTCGAACTACAGAGAAAGGAACCTTCTTAACATTCTACATGAGGAAGAAAGGAACCTTCTTAACATCCTACATGAGGAACTGAATTTCCGTGTATCTCGATATCTGCCGTGAAAGAAAATGTCGGCTGATGAAAGAAAAATAATAATAAATAAATAACACTTTTCTACATTATAATATAGGTGTCAGTAGAGCCGGCGGAACTTAATACATCAAGCATTCTCTACTAGTCAGCCGGTCCCATTCAATCTGAGACAGGATTCCAACCCCGAGTAGAAATTTCATGTGAAAAAAAAACATATTGAAAATGTCTGACCCGATCGGGAAAACTAAATAAATAAAATATTGAAAAGTGGGAAGATAGAGAAGACGGTTTTAGAATGATTGTGTCTCAGGATGGAAGATATAAAAGAGCCTGAAAAAGGTCAAGGACAAGATACCAGAGGGAAATCCAGGACGAAACATAAAAGAAGCTCTGAAAGAGTAGCTGACAGTGGCTTATTAAGAGGATAATGCAGTAGGAACAACAAACCAACAGCCAAATCAATGATGAAAAATAATGAATTGTTTATGGCGGCTCTTTTGTCTGGATGTTTATTTGTCGTAAGCGGATAAAGTAGCAGTAACAACAGGCCAACAGCCAAATCAATGATGAAAAATAAATCTGTTTACGGCGGCTCTTTTGTCTGGATGTTTATTTGTCGTAAGAGGATAATGCAGTAGGAACAACAAGCCAACCGCCAAATCAATGATGAAAAAATAATAAGTTATTAATAGCGGCTCTTTTGTCTGATGGTGTATTAGTCGTGGCTCAAAAGTCGGGATTATTTTGACGAAGGCACAATCATTATATTGTAGTGTCACCTTGTTTTTTCAAAAATGTCAAATTAATTAAAGCATTGAAAAAATAACGAGGATTTGGCTCACTTTGTAGTCGAATTACAGATTACTCCAACTAGTAGGTACCAATAAGGGGAGAATTTCAAAATGTTTTTGTATAAAATGGGTTAGAATTACAGTGCGCTACTAAAATTACGCTACTCAGGGCCCCCATTCACGATCACCCGCTTGATTGTTCAAAACATGGTCCAACTTCTTCTCAATTTATCATCACCCTTTCACCAGGGTACACGTGTTGCAGTTTTAATTTAATAATAACAAAATAGCGTGTATTAACGTAGCGAAATCATTGTCATCATTGAAAACAAAACAAAAATCAAATTTCACATCTGTCAAAATGGATTAAATCCTTTTGGAGTGATCGCAAATGGAGGCCCTAAGAAACTACTAGAATCACGCAAATTAATTAAACCTTAGTTCTATTCTGGTGACCTCAAGGCCGAGCTCCCGATACGTTTCGGTATGGCAAGTGACACCTTTAATAACATGACCAAGATATGGAAGGCGTCGGCGTTTGGTGTCGAGACGAAATGTAAACTGTTTGATGCGTGTGTGTTGCCCATTCTCCTGTATAAATGTGAGTCCTGGCATCTGATCAAAGCCCAGGCACAAAAAGGATCTGCATTTGAAGCGAAGTGCCTCTGGAGAATCACGAACGGCGCTATACGCTGGCGCACCCAGCGCAGGCCAATCACTTTCACCATTACGGAGAGGAGATGGATATGGCAGGGACATGTGTTGAGGATGCCGAATGACAGTTGGTCGTGCAGATCACTGTTATTCCTCCCATCAGGGTTTCGAAGATGTGGAAGACCCTCTCATACTGTTTCGTTTCTTCGAGACAGAGCTGAGAGAGTTGGACATGGTGTGAGAGAATGTCATAAACGTTGCGCAAGAACTAGCACAATAATGGAGAGCTCTTGTTGCCTGCCTATGCTCCTGAGTGGAGTTCAAAGGGAGTTTGATTTTGATTTGATTTCAGTTTTTAAAGATAAAATGAAATGAAGATTTCTGAATGGCTTACTTTGCCTGCATTTTGCGTTGTCGTCGATGTCCCGCCAACCCTTTTGAGCGCATGGGCCTGTTGAGTCTCGTACAGTCTGACTAGTTTCTGTTCTTTCTCCTCGAGCTGCTTTTGTTGGAAACGAGCCTGAAAAAAGAAACAAAATAATCTCATTAATTTTTAGCACATCATAAAAAATAGTTGTAGTTAAATTAAATCTGTGCTCACTCAAAGTGAACCCAACTCTTTGACTCATTCACAGAAAGATAATTTAAAGCTTGTGTCGTAAAAAAGGAAGATGGTCGGCATCTGGGATCGAACCCACGACCAGTATGAAAGGCGGAGTTGTAACCGCCGGGCTGTCAATCACTTGACAAAATGATAATATGGTGCTGCAAACGTATATTATTTCCCATTATTAATGGCGTACCTACCATCTTCCTTACAATCCATTGATTTCACTAAAATAAATTTAGTTTTTTTTTTTAAATATGAAATGAAATGTCTTATTGGATAACCTAAGTTATATTCATTCCTGTAAATAATATAGAGATTTAAGAAGATGATAAATTTTCCATACACTGCAGAAAAATTCAAAGCAATATCTGTTAGCGGTGGAATTTCAAGTTATAATATTGATGCATTGATTGATTTCCTTGCTTACACGTGGAAATTGCAAGAATACGAATAAATGGAAGAATAAGACATTGAGTGTTGAGACAGTGTAGGAGAAAATACCGGTAGAGTGTGTTGAGGCGAGCAATCATATTCCGCATTATGAAATTCATGTTTCAATAAAAATTATTATTGTGCTTCAATGTAGATATATTATTGTGGGGGGGGGGGGGGTGAAAAAGCGGGGGTGGATACACGACAAAGGGTGTAAATATACTACCCCTTTGTTATTAAACGATTCTATAATTTATTTATTTATTTATTCATTAAGTTTACGGTCTTAATAAGACCTATAACAATTTTAAGATACAAAAATCAACTTACAGCTAGACATGATACTTTGCATAATATTTCAAATTTCGATGCAAGAAATTAATTTATAATCAAAATACGAAAATATTTCATACAAAATGGTATAAAAAAAAACATCACACATAACTTCAAGCAATGGCGTTTTCAATAATGTTTCAATATTGAACTAAAACTAAGTCTTTTTTTTCTTTGTAACAATTGTTGCATTTTTTTAACATGCCAATACTTCCGTTGAAACGTAAGATGTGAAACAATACATAATATTAACATAACGAGCAGGGAGGCGACAAAACCATTTCGTTAACCGGTAAGTATTATCTATTTATTTATTTATCTACGGATCTATGCTCTACTTAAAAATGTGAAAATTCAAAAAAATAAAATTATTTTAAAACATGATTTTTTTAATATTTTGCGTAGTTATTTATAATTGTCGGAGAAACTCAGCAGTTTCATTGTCGCCTGATGTGACAATGCAGGACCTGTGCCCGCGAAACTAGTCGGTAAATAAAATATTTCTTGGAAAAACCAATTAATTTTTTCATTTGAAATAGGTAGTTTATTTTTAGAATTCCATCAGAAATGTTCGTTTCGTTAATTTTATTTAAATAAAAGTTATGTAAGTATAAGTTAGTTAAATAATTTATAAGTTTACGTTTTTTCCTGTCAATATTTTAACTTATCCACTTAAGAGAAAAGAGAAGAGAGAGAGAGTAAGGGAAGAGAACGGGCCTTTGCTCTATTCTTTCCAGTTTTCTTCCACCGACAGAACCTTTCTCATACAAACTATCTCGTCTTATAAACATTCACTGTTGTAACAAAACTTATCTCGATTCTACATTACTTTCTTATAATATAAGAATAGGAATAATATTATTATACATAGTCTTTCCACACATCCTTCGCAGATCTCTTTTAAATTATTGTATATTTTGATCCAGAAAATAAGAAAATCCTTTATTTTATTAAAAGTCGATGACAATCAATCGATGACAATGTTTTTGGTTACCAGAATCTTAAAAATGGCCTGTGCACATCTGACCGCATACTATGTAAGTTTGATAAGTTGTATTGTATGCAACGTTACATTGGTTACGTTGCCGCGCGTATTCAGATGTGTACAGACCCTATCAGATAAAAAGTTGTAGGTAAATATTGATTTTGATTATAAGCTTGTTCTGAGCCGTTTTTTTTTAAAGGTTGACCACCCAAGAACGCAGTGAGAACAACAAATAATAGATTAATTCATGACTCCAAATTACCGACATGTTGTTTTGTCGGAGCACGATCATTGAAATATTATTCTATCGTACATATTATATACCTACCTACTTTTAAACTCAAAGGATAAAAACAATAACATTAACTCAAAAGAACTAGGATATTTTCCTTTTAAAAATACGTATAGGTACTTCTTTAGCCCTTTCTGGCACGCCCACCCCCACCCCACAGGCATTATATTATTTATTTATTTGTCGATGGGACTCGATAATAAAACTATAAATGTCAATGACACGATGCTTGTAAACATCTCGTTTAACACGACATCCAATTCATAAAAAATATTTACACCAAGGTTATTTCTGTACAACTCTTCTACTTTCTTCAGTAAATCTGACACGCAATAAAATATGTAAGCG
Organism: Mystacides longicornis; assembly: GCA_963576905.1. NCBI lineage: Eukaryota > Metazoa > Arthropoda > Insecta > Trichoptera > Leptoceridae > Mystacides > Mystacides longicornis. Next base: position 3,898,557 of record OY756439.1, on the reverse strand, counting down.
TGACAGAATGCGTGTAAAAATACCTAATATGTAACTTTAATAATTTACACCAATTTTGGATAGATGGCGGCTGATCTTAATTTCATCCCCTATATCCCTTTAAAGAGGCACTCGGGCTTATTAAAAAAAAGGTATATCATTATATTAGTAATTATAATTTCGAAAAGAAGTTCAATACCTATAGATGGTGTAAATCAAAATCAAAACTCCCTTTGAACTCCACTCAGGAGCATAGGGAGGCATCAAGAGGTCTCCACTGTGCTCGATCTTGCGCAATGCTTATGACCACACCATGTCCAACTCCCTCAGCTCTGCATCGAAGGAACGGAGCACGGTATGAGAGGGTCTTCTACGTCTTCCAGACTCTGATAGGAGGAAAAACAGGCTCTCCTCGGCATCATCAACACATATCCCAGCCATGCTCATCTCCTCTCCGTAACGGTGGAAGTTATGGGCCTGCGCTGTGTGCGTCAGTGTATAGCGTCGTTCGTGATGCGGTGGTACCGTCTTATACCCAAATTTTCCTGATGCACTTCGTTTCGAATGCAGATACTTTTTGTGCCTGGGCTTTGGTCAGGCAATACACGCATTACAGGGGGTGTACTAAATACATATAATATTGCTAACACTAGTTGATGTTTATTTTTTTTAGCTATTACCCCGTGTCCTGTAAAGGGTATGCAAATAGGACGGACTTCCATTCCTTTCTATCCAAGCACCATTTTTTCGCTTCTTCCACCGGCATACCATTTCTGACTGTCATCTTTGTCACAACACTAACTTCCATACCACATTCCTTCCTAACATTCTCATTCATTTCCATATCCCACAGAGTCTTTCCACACATTCTTCGTAGAGCTCTTACCTCTACTAACTGCATTTATACTTTCCAATCCAAATCCAAACTCCCTTAAGACCCCACATAGGGGCATAGGGAGGAAACAAGAGCTCTCCATTGCGCTCGATCTTGCGCAACGTTAATGACCTCCTCCCACACCATGTCCAGATTCCTCAGATTTATACTTTACTAGTAGGTAATCATAGATGTAGCGAAAAGAGCAACGTCGAGATTAATGCTAACATGTCGTCAATGGAGTAAAAGGCTTTTTCAACGACATACCTTTAAACCTCTCTCTGGAAACACGTGCATTTTTATGGTCAGCTAATCTTCAATATGGGATATAGAGCTCTTGTTGCCTCCCTATGCCTCTAGAGGGGTGTAAAAGGGAGAGTTAGTTAGTTAATCTTCAACGTGTCTTCACTCTACAATCTTCAATCTGTCTTCTGTCTGCATACAAGATATTTGATAACTTTGCCAGTCTGTTCAATAGGCTTAAAAAGAATTTTGTTACAGGTGCTATGGTAGGTAGTGAAAGTAATCACTAAATCTAGCTGAAATAACTATAGAGCTGAGATTTCACAGGAACTGTATATAACAGGTGGGTACCTGCGTCAATTTGATCTATTATATAAAAATGGAGAGCTATTTCCCGATGTTATCGCATCACGCCTAAACGGCTGGACCGATTTCGCTAAATCTTTTTTTGTAGTGTTGGCTTTTATCAGGAGAAGGTTCTTAAGAATGTAAAAATTAAGAAAGTTGCGTGAAAAATTAAAGAAAACTCTAAGTAGGCAACAGTCTTAGTACTTTTATAATATACTTTTTTTTCATTTTGAAATTAAATTGGCGTTTGACAGGAACTGTCTGTTGTTTGACAGTTTGTGAGACTGATAGAATGCAGATGCAAAATATAATATTGATTATTTAAAACAGATTAGTCGGTCGGAACTACAGTTGTTATAAGGTAATTAATTTATATCACTGAACAAATTCAAGCGGATCACGGGACAACGTTTTTCGAGAAAATTAGGTTCTGGTAATGCGAATAAATGACCATTAGTGTTCAATAACTAAAAACGGGATGAACTTCGACGGGGCAGCTAGTTTGGAATCAAACACACAAGAAGAAGAAATGGATGAACTTGAAACATTATGAAGATAAGCTTACCATATCATTCTAACTCAAATAAATTCAATAATTTCCTTTAGAATAATATTAAATTTTTCCAAAATTATTTTGAACAACACGAAAATTACTAAATAATGAATGTTTCAACTGAAAGTATTAAAATAATGACGCAAAGTACTAGAATTACCTATGTAAATAAGTTCACAATAGTTGTTTATATGATTACTAGCTTTTCCGACAGACGTTGTCCCGTGGTTCTAGCCCGAAATGGCCCGTTAATATGTACATAATGTGCACTGAACCCTCATAAAACAATACATAATTCATTCGATTGAGTTAAGCTAATAAAATAATAACATTAAAATATTTCTAAAACATCCATATTTCATTCGTATTCAAAGCTCTGTAGGGCTATTCTCGTAATCAATCGCTTTTAAAAATCACTTAACGATAAGATTAAGACACGATCGCAAGCAGTCGTATTCACAAAACTATCGGAATCTAATCTTAATCCTATCTTGAACTGGATCATTTTCATACTGATATTTCAAACATAACGAATTTTTAAGATATCTACTAGATATCTTGTTTTGTGAATACCAATCCGCCATTTTATGATTGTCAATCAAGATAAGAGCGTATCAAGACCGCTACGAGAATAAAGGCACTGGCGGGAACAACGTGAGAATAATGCGCTCGCGCACACACCCTATACCTCGCCTATGAAGTGGGTACCTAAACGAATGTGCCCGATAATATTGTTGACTTTGTATGAAAATTTTCTAAAACGCTCGAAAAGGTGCGGTGGAGTAAGTGAATGGGCTACTGTAAGAGCGGAAATCACGTATGCGAGAATGAGAGGGCATTAGCGCGTCGCAGATAACCGTTCCATATTAACTTAAATATTATATTTTACATAATTTCTTATCCATTTTTTTCAACTTTTCATTTGTTATTCTGTTATCCGGAGCGGAGAAGAATCCAATAAATCAAACATCAGAAGAATCTGTTGAGCCGATCTCGAGTTAAAAGTGTTCGCACTAACCCGACTTTAATTTATATTAGAGATTTATTTACACCCAAACGACATTGAATTAAATTCCCATAAGCGAGGGTGGGCGTGAATCTGTTCCCATAACCTTCATAAAGTTAGGAAGAGTTCTACCTTGGATGAACTTGTACACCACCTACAAAAACCACACAACATTTGCTACATAATAATTGGAAACAGTGTAGGAGGAAGTGCTTCATATTGCGAAAGATTGGTTTTTGCCCGTTGCATCCAAAGCTAATGTTTAACGCACCGGCTGGTACTGGATTTTGAAAGGCGTAAGTGACACTAAAGAGAAAAATATATTGATCGATTACCATAATTTATCTATAAGTTAGAGTAGCTTAAAAAGGATAGTAGCTATCTGCTTCATACAAATTGAAATGAATCGGAACATCTACATAATAATAATAATATGTTTAAAATAGAGAGAATAGAATAGAATAATATAAAGTAGTTTCCGCTCATTTTAATCTTAGATAGGAGAACGCGTAGAAAAAGCAAGTTTAAAACATGACAACATGACAGCAGTCGCAGTCTTTAAATTTGTTTGCTCTCTTTTTCTCAATAATTTCCAAATTTCATCTCTATATTTCATTACTTATTAAATACCTACTTGTTATAAACATGAGATTTTTGAGAGAACATGTCGAGAATCCTCATGATTAGGAATTTCGGAGACATAAACATTACCACCCAATGGCGAACATTGTTACCGTAAAGTTATCATACTAATTCTTCGAAATTACAGTAGAAGACGGTCGTAAGCCCGCAGTGGTTTGTTCCATTTAAAAATCGAACATCAGTAATGAATTGTTAGAGTCATTAGTTGTTACATATTATTCGTTAACTTTAAAAACTTGCCAGAGCCAAAATCTAATCCAGGTAATTTTGTTCAGCAGTCAGCCCCCAGATTCTAGGATGTTCACAGGTCAGTAATACACCTGATAATTCACGGTCAAAACTTTGAAGTTAACATGGAAAAATCCCTAATTTGTATGAACTATGTATCACTTTTGAAGAATAAAGGGAAAGATAGACTTAAACACGCCGGTGTTGTTAAAAGATGTGTAATAGATAGGTAAATATTTATTGGCCAGCATCAATTGAGTAAAAAAATAAACCGAGTGTGACAAATTCTTTGCAACATTGAAATTATAAGTAGCTTCACATTCTTAAAGAGTAAAATGGACGGGTAGAAGTCAGATGTCCAGGCTTGGGCTTATAAGGCAATGGACCAAAATCTCGGTAGATAGCCGGGTATAGAGAAACTGCACCTTAGTCAATGACGCAGGAGGGATCTGATCTGACACTTGAAGAAGAAAGAACACACATAATTAGTATGGGTGTAGAGGTAACATAACATGGTTTAGTAATCTATAGGTTGATTCTCTAAATATGGCGAAACAAAAAATTGTACGATAGTAATTATAATAGATCATTAAAATTTATGATAAGTCAACGCGAGAATAATGTTTTTATGATCACACGTCAAATTAGTATATCGAGTTTGGTAAGAAGCAACTAAATTCAACATACCGGGCGTTGTCTGATTTAAACGATTGTCAAAATATTATTAACATACGCATACATTTTGTATTAATATTATGTGCTGAATAAGTTGAAAAAAAAAAGATTGTTGAAAAAGGAATCAACCTAATATAAAAATTTTGTTTTATTTTTTTGCACCACGTTGGGCGCCAATTTAACATAAGAGTTTTTTTTATTTATTTTCACAAATTATATGGGTTTCGAAAAATTAGGGAGCGTTCAGACCATAGGTTCGATCTCGCTCCATTCTCGGTCTGTTCTCGCTCCGTTCTCGATCTGATCACAGTTAGTTCGCGGTCTGTTCTCGCTCCGAGCGCGCTCTGGTAACATTCAGTCTTTCAACCGTCAATCATCGAAGTCGGGTGTGTTTTGTATTTAATTGTTTGTACCTACATAATATTATTCGCATCCGAAAATGTCAGAATTAGGTGTTATTTGTTTAATTCTCGACGAAGAAGAAAATGTTAAGAAGGAAAGAAAAAATATGAAACAAGGAGAAAAATGTGGGTGCATCCAATTTTACAGGAGCGAAAAACGTAAGGAGAATATTACACTCTCTATCCTCATTTAATTAATTATAAAGAAAACAAAATTACAATACCTCCGAATGGACTGGAGTGTGTTTGAAATGGGTTACAAAGGGAGTAGGTATGTGTTATTCTTTATGTTATTTATTAATATCATTTAAAAAATCAATTATTATTTTTTCAAAATGCCACACAGACATCGTTATTACATAGATAACTTAAATAATCAATATTTTTTCCTATTATTCAATACGAATTATTTAACAATAATATTATATTTGACGCAGTCGACACTTCGACGGTTAATAGCTGACTGAAGCAGGAAAGAAAAAGTGTTCACTGACTGGTTCGTGACGGGAGCGAGAGCGAAGCTAGAATGCTGCGAGAATGGAGCGAGAATGGACCGGAACCGATAGTGTGATCACTTACATTGGTTTCCATTTAACTAGTATTATACCAGACTGAGAACGGAGCGAGATGGGACCGAGATCGAACCTATGGTGTGAGCGCACCCTTAGAAAAAAAGAGTTTAGAATTATTTTTATAGTAATGTATCACGTAGGGGTTGAGAAAGAAGTCTTCTACATTTTATTGGTCACATTCGATTTTCCGTCAAGAAATAAAAAGATATTTTTTTTTTATAAATAAATATTTATTTAGAGTTATATACACATCTCGTACTTACTCCTGGCAAAAATCCGATCAGAAATGTACTCCTAAAAAACTAGCCTAATTGTTTTTGACTACCACCATGCTCATTCCATACAAAACATAAAACATTTTGGGTTCAAGAAATTCTTAAACGATTGGTTCCTCTTTTCTTCTTTCTTTTTTATCCGGCCATTCACCCGATCTCGAGTGATTCATGATAAAATGGTTGTATTCTAAAGTTGGAATTATTAAACGTCGACTATAGCGACTCCAGGCGCGCTACTTCACTCATACTGCTTCATATGTAAATAATTTGTGCGGCTGGAGTCTTTACAGTCGTCGCTTAGGAATTTCACCTTAAGCTGTGCGAGCGGCGACCTATGACTTATAAGAAGGACTTAAGACCCGCAGCTTTCACCTTTTCATAATAAAAATACAATAATTGTACTGAAGTAAATATATAATACAGTATGAACAATACATAATAAAGTTAAATTACATTCAAACTTATACCTAATACTGCCTTCAATACACTGTTCAAAACTGTATGTTTTTATTTCAATAGTAGTGTTTTTAAATGATACACATCACTTTTGGCAGGAGCAATTTAATTTTGAATAAATTCGAATTTAGAACGTATTGCTAAATAGTTCATTCAAATTCTCCAGATGGTGCTGTATATCCGTTTATCAAATCAACGAACAATCATAATAATATTAAATTACACATTGTATTTTCATTAAAAGTATCGCCTGCTATAATTCACGCTGCATCCTTAAATGGCAACACCGACAACGCAACAGTTTGACAGCTAACAATAACAATACACGCGATCCAACGACAGACAGTTGTAAGTCTGTTTAAATTATTTTTTTAATAAAATAATGAATCAGAAAGTTTTAATCAATAATAAAAAAATATTTCATTTGATATTAAAACAGTTTTTCCAGAGTGAATTGAAACTGACTTCTTAAGTAACAAAGTTTTTCATAAACCTGACTTCATAATTAGAAATCTCGAATTAAATCCACACATTGGTTCGATATTTTTAACAGCATGATCCAAAATTTTTGAGTAGGAATAGAAAAGGTTATTACTAAATAAAATAGTTAAATCATTTCACACGCAGAAAAAATTGCCGCTGGGAAACTTGTCCCCAAATCTTGCACTTAATTAAACTTAAATAGGTAAACATTTACATTTGTTTATGTAATGAAAGGAACCATTATCTTAACAAATTTAATTTATTGAGAACTTGTATCAAGACCTTTCTTCCGTGAAACCGTGCTTTGCAAATCAATACACATAATATTACAAAACACGAGTCTTCAATTTGTGCTAAAACACATTTATTTATAACCATAATTGATTTTTCGGAAACGACTATGACGATCTAGATTCTAGAGAGACTGGTATTTGTTAATCTGGAGAAGAGAACAGTAGTTTTTAACTACCAAATACACTCGGCTGAAACTATGAAAACACATCATGTATTTGTTACAAGAAATGAAATTTACGAGCGCAATGGAGAGCTCTTGTTGCCTCCCTATACTCCTGAGTGGGTTGTAAAAGAGAGTATTGATTGATTGATTATTGAGACTTTTTTTAAGTGACATACAATATTATGGGGATGCAGCGTTTGATTTGGTAAAACCTATCACGACAAGGCGATGATTCATTCAGGCGGTCGTAGGATTGATACACTGGTGACAAATACCCTGTTGAACTCTTCAAAGAATGCCACTGATGGTAATTTTTATAATTAATTAGGCATTCCACCCATAGAGGGTGATTTGTGTAATAGCCACTGATGGTGTGATAGATTCTAATCATACGTAAGATGGATTCAAGCTAACCTAGTTTTTTATTAATTTGGTAATTCAAATAGTCTAGAACGTCTTAGTTATTACATCTTGCAAAAGAAGTTCATAAAAAACTTGCCTTGAAATGAGGTTTACTCGTTCTTGAGTCTTGACGTGCCTTACTTTAAGTGCACGTTTACATCAAACGAACATAGAGCCAGAGCTAGAAATAGAGCATATTCTTTCTTTATTCTTGATATTGGAAGCCATGGAAACAACAATGAGCCAGAACTAATTATTAATGATGAGTGCCCCAGAGTTTCTAGTTCTTTCTCGGTTTGTTTTCTTGGTGTCACTATACATAAACAACGTCTCAACGATAAAGAAAGTATACTCTAGTAGTACTTCAGATTCGGTTTTGCAAACAATTCTAGTTTGTATTACTGGAATATTCCCATATAGATACAGACTGCAATAACGATTATGTATGTAACGTTTGGACATTTATTTTATTTATTTGTTGCCACCATAGGCCAAATATGGGCCCTCAGAGACGTCAGATAGGTTTTGCATTATATATTTGAACATGTATATAGATTTTATAGATCACATAATATAAAATTAACAAGAGTAAACAAAAATTATAATTATAAGCATAAATTACAAACACAAGAATCATAAAAAATCATAATAAGTTTAATGTTTTGAGTTACGGCGGGTGTAAAGGGCCCAACCATGCTCTTGTCAGTCACAACAGATACAGGATATTTTTTGGTGTTAAAATCACAGTCTTAGTCATGGTTAGTTGAAAAAATAACAACTAATGACTCTAACAATTCATTAATTTTTGACAGGAGCAGTTTAAAGTTTGACATATGTCATAATAATTAAAATATTTTTAAAATTCAACCCAACTTTTGACATGCATTAGTACATTGTACATGTTAAAGCTCACATTTATTGAAACAAATTGTTATCTTTATTTAACATTTTTTTATTTTATATTCTCACTACATAGTGAAATTCTGCAGGAGATTAAAATTAATGCATTAACAATCACGGTGTCATCTATTTAGGATCAAAATGTTTATGAGGAATTGGTAAAAAAAATAATCAATGTGAGATGGGATATTTCTGCACATAATAATATATTGGTCTATGCTCGACATTTCCTCATACTCAACTCATTTTGACCAAAACATGAACTTAGGATAGTTCTGCATTAAGGTAACGTAATGTTCGATTTTTAAATGGAATAAACCACTACGGGCTTACGACCGTCTTCTACCGTTATTTCGAAGGCTGGCTTAGTGTGATCACTTACTTAACAACGTTCGCCATCAGGTGGTAATGTTTGTCTCCGAAACTCCTAATCATGGTTAGTTAGTATACATATATAATTATCATTATCAATGCTTAATGGTACAATTCGTCTCATTTAGCATATCGTCAACTAAGTAAAATGACTTATCCACGAGATACGTCCTCACCCTCCTGTCAAACGCTTCCGCCTCCAACAGTCTCACGTCAGCTGGTAGTTTGTTGTAAAGACGGACACTAAGGCAAAAAAGCCCCTTCGAAATCTTTGATAGCCTGATGGTTTTATTGCCCGAAGGTTCTTCCTGTGTCGGGTGACGTACTGATGGAGATCAGAATTTCTAGGAAGAATGGAAAGATTCCTCCTGGCATGTATGCTCCCACCATTGTAAGTATTCCTAAGGATTTAAAAGCATTTCTGGAGGAATCTGTTTGATGCATACGCAGGATTGTCCTCGCCGCCAGCTTTTGTAAAATAAATGCTCGCGAGGAATTGTATTGGTTGATCGAAAATGAATAACATATCGTTTGGATCTTTTTGTGTTCAATTTGAGTTGATTGGAGGCCAATAATATCTCCGACCTCGGTAGCCTAGTTGTACTAGCGTGGACTTCAGATCCGGGTTCGATTTCCGGTCGAGTCAGAGTTCTTCTAAGTGTTTGTTCACTTGAAATTTCTACCCGGGGTTGGCTTGTCTCAGATTGGACGGGACCGGTAGACTGGAAAAAATTGCCTCAGGCAATAAGTTCCGCCGGCTATACTGACACCTTTGTATAGAAAAGCGTTATATTATTATAATTTTATTAATTCCCAATTTAATATATTTGCTAGTAACTCTGCTTTCGTCTAACTAAAGGTTAAAACATATATTTGAGAAGCGGGAAATACAACCGTACAAATTAAGTTTTCAACTGTTGAACATTGAGATTTATTGAACAATTATTGTACTCTTTGTGTTGAGTCAATGTGGGAGTTCCTACATCATGTTGTTGGAAAGAAATTTAATATCAAATTTCAATAGTGTGGGCTCTAGATTGCAATGAGAAAAACTTAATTGAGTTTGTAAATAATGACCTTTTAGCTGAATGCCGAATTAAAGCCAACGTTTTTTTTTTTAAATAAAAATGAGTCACCAAATCGTTGAGATTAATTTTGCTGTTTGCCAGATCGATGGGCCACATCCAAAATTACCAACTTACGTTATTACATATATCGTCGACGGTAACACTTGGTAGGACATTTTTTTTTCACTGTTCGACACCATGAACAGCGTATACCCATATAGATGAGGGGCGAGCCACGTCTCTGTTAATATAATTATGTCGTTTTTAACATCAATTAGGTACCATACAGGAAAACACGTTATTTTATGTGTTCATGGAAAGTGGTTATACAAGACCTAATTTGCAATAATTTGCATTTTTCAGATTTCACTGACCACTGTGAAGAAAGTTATCCACTCTGGAAATTATTTTTTACTCATCGTCACAATGTGTATCTGAAAAGGCTGGTAGAGAACACAGACCTTCACTCATTTCTATCCTAATACGCTTGTCTTCTCCCCAATCTCCACTTCTTAAAGCCGTAATTCTTATTCTTGTTCGCTCTAGCCTTCGTCCCATTATTTGGAGTTGGCTCTCCTTGTTCTATTTTGCCAAGATTGTCTATCGAACGCCATCTCTGGCTCCACTTCGCATTCTTCGAGGTCCCTATTGATGCTCGACAACCATGTGGCGGGTGGCCTTCCTGGTCTCCTGGATGGAGTTTCAATGTCCATGAGTTATGTTGTATAATACGATTTTATCTTTTCATTAAGCCTTGTATATTTTTTTATGTCGCTCTACCGTATCAGGCATGCTGGGAACTTATCTGAGTTCAAGAAACTTAAAAAAAACGCACCTTTTTACGCGTTTTTTCAGACTATCCTTGAATTACTATGTAACCTTTAAACTATCAATAGATTTTTAGTTTTTTTAATAAGCCTTAGTGCCATTTATTGTAAATTGTATATTTTATAGCTAGCGCCCTTGAGGTGACTTAATATTGTCACAAAAAAGTACTATAAAACCATCCTAGTTGTTATTATTATTATATAAATAGCTTTCCCGACAGACGTTGTCCTCTGTTACTAACTATGAATATTGAATTCGAATGATAAGCTTATCACCTTTAAACCAAAGTAATTAAGATCGATGCATCTGTTTCAAACCATATATTTTCCATCGATATTCTGTCAATCGCACTATCAAACAATTGACAGTTCCTGTCAAACTTTAATTAAATTTCAATTTTTCAAATTTGGAATAAAAATTATAGGTATTGTTGAAAGTACTGAGAACGTTATCTACTTTTTAGATCGAGTTTTCTTTGATTTTCTAATTGTCCACGCAATTTTCTTTTTCTTTTCTTTTAAAAATAACCTTCTACTGACAAAAGCAAACACGCCAAAACAAGATTTAGCGAAATCGGTCCAGCCGTTTAGGCATGATGGCCACGATGGCCACGCAAAATAGGTCTCAAATTTTATGATTTAGATTTACCTAATCTTACAAAGGTTATTTGGTTTTTAATTATTAGAATATCAGATATTTTCTCTTCTGATGTTAGGTTATATTTTTTATTTTTCGTTTTATAAGACAAAGAATAATTATTTTATACCTACGTATTTTTTAAAAATCGTTTAATGTTGTTTGTGTATGGGTGCATGAATGATCTTTCTCGAAAACTTTTGTGAATTTATGTCCGCCATAATAAAAAGGAAAAAGTGTAGTCGGATGGAAGTTGTTGTAATTTACCGTCGCTGATGTGTGGCGCTAGTGGTAGCTTCCAGCTCCTACTGCTAGTTACAAACATTTCAGATAAATCAAATACTTATCTCTGGAAGCATCCCTACCTACGCGCCATGACGTAACGTTAGCAGAGACAAAAATCACTATTTTGATACCAGAGACAAACAAACAATGATTTTTTGCTCAAACTGCTTAATTTATATGCCATTTTGCATTGCCAAAGATGAAATTAATGTAATTTTTTTAAGAAATAGTAATGGAGACGATCTAGACGCAAATGATAACTCTATCAATAAATACTCCCCTTTTGACCCTACTTAGGGGCATAGGTGGGCAACAGGAGAGCCCTCATACAAGTTCACGTTCATATACATAATTTAGGTTCTGGGGGTTTGGTGGGTGTTTTGGTGTGCCGGGGTGGGCATTGAGTTCGGGGGTGGATGGCCTGAGTCATAATATATTTACACCTGTAATGGGGTGCAGCATGATCTATGTATTGATTGTTATTGTTGTGTTGTACCTGTTGATGTATGATCGCGAATAAATAAATAAAAATCACATACGATTTTCAGCATCTAATATAATAATTTGAAAGTTCGACCGTAGCTCGGTATTTTAGTTGAAACACTAACTCCACACGAAATATTATACTCCATACTTATATTATTTTCTCTTTAAGTTGATATAGTTGCTATGACAATAATACCTAACGGGAGTCTGTGGAAAGTATTATAGCGACGAAGTTTGGGAAACTTGATCAGAGTTTCTGACACACTTACTACTGAAGAAATTTCAAATTGTCCAATATGGGTAAAATTGGATGACATTGACGGACGATATAACTGAATTTATTGGGACGATCAAACAACAATGAATTTTCGCCCGACAGTTTTTGCTGCCAGTAGAGACATCACCTACTTATTCAGATAGCCGTAACACACTATGAGTAAGTATACGAAGCTCTATCCTCTCAACATAACCCACAAGGGATGCGGCGCTATAGTTCATTTATGTAATAAAGGTAGCTACCTTCAGTTTTTTTCCCTATCGATATTTGCAATTCAGGTTATTTTTGGCCTTTCCGTTCAAACTCATCGCCTTTCACAGAGGACGTCTCCAGGGCGCAGTTGTGAGAATTCTCAATTTTCTCTAAGTGCGATATTATGTTTGTATTTGAATTTAGAATTGGTTACAGAACGAGATTCAAAGATGAAAAATTCTTGAAGAAAAATACGGAAATTTATATTTTGGAGAATATTTTATTTTAAATATACCTAGAACATAATTAATTATTATATAATAACGTATTATTTTAAATATGAAATAAAATATTACAATGCAACTAGCTTTCCCGACAGATGTTGTCCTGCGGTATAACTGTGAATATTGAATTCGAATTTAAAAGAATGATAAAATGACTTTTAACCAACGTCATTCCGACCGATGCATCTGTTTGAAAACCACCCATTTTCTATCCGAATTCTGTCAATCGCACCAACTATTAAACAACTGACAGTTTGTGTCAAACGACAATTTGATTTCAAAATAAGATTTATTCACTTTTGGCGTTTTAATTTATAAAAAACTAGCTGACCCGTCGAACTTCGTATCGAAATAAATAATATGGTTACTCTAGGTTTTATGCAACAGAGCTCAAATTCGTATTTTAGTTATTTAACACGAATGACTATTTAGTGGCATTAGCAAAACCTGCATACCACGCAGCATTCATTGGGTCTGAGTTTATTTTTACATCAAAAACTTATAACCTATGTTAATGTGATCTGGGAAGAGGTCATCATTGCGCAAGATCGAGTGCAATGGAGAGCTCTTAAGCCTCACTTTGCTCCTGAGTGGAGTTCAAAGGGAGTTTTAATTTTGATTGATTTGATATTAATATGTAAAAAAAAGAATTTAGGTATGTCATTATATTCGATATTTTAATAGTTTTTTTGCTCAGTTAAAATAATATTGATTGATTAATCAAAGTACGATAAGGAACATCTCCGTACCGATTCAAAATACGCATTGAGGTGTCAATACTTTTTTTGCCCATCACGCTGATTCGCGAAGGGGGTAGGCAGAGAGTATGGACTTCCATTCTTTCCAATACAAACTTATTCGCTTCCTCCAAACGCATAACATTCCGCATACATGCTCTTATATTCCTCTTGCTCCTGACTTGGCCCTCACGTAAGACGGCACCGATATGGTCGGTCTATGTCATTGCAGGTCGGCCTCGTCTGCGTGCACCAATTCTTTCAGATTTATATATCCTTTTAGTCATTCTCACATGCCCAAACCTTCTTTCTTTATTCACTTTCATTCTAGTCACTACACTAACATCCACTCCACATTCCTTTCTAATATTATCATTCTCACCTTATCAATAATTCTCTTTCCGCATATCCTACGCAGTGATCTCATTTCCACAGAATTTATTCCAACTTCCAAATTTATCTTCCATGTCCAAGTTTCACTCCCATAAATCACGGATAGTATCAGGATTGCATTGCGCATCAACTGTCGATTTCAGAGATATTTTCTTAGAGGTCTTAATGCACCGCCAACCTTCTCCCAGCCAATATTCTTCTTTCAATCTCTTTTTCACACCTTGCATCTCTTCTAAATAAATTACCTAAATAGACATACGTCCAAGTTCTCGACATTCACTTTCACACAAAATTGCGTTCTTAAATCTTCTCTTTCAAAACAGTGGAAATAAATAAAAAGCACATTTAATGCAGTATCTGTGATTTTTGTTCTATCTTCAATTACAACATGGTGGAAGTTGGAAGTGTAGCAATTTATATTTTCAATAAAGAAACAAATGCTAGGTCGTTAGCAAATAATATCCAGCTTTTTTTACATATAAACGATGCAGATTATATTTACGTTATATGTAGGTATGTACTCATCCTCTGTAAAAATCAGCCCATAAACGAAGAATTGATTTTCAAACAAACAAAAAAAATATTCTACTTGTTCTTCAATATAATCATGTATTCCTTGTGTTAAAACTTATCAAAACTCCAATTAAAAATGAACTTCAATTAAGTATAACTCCTTAATAGCAAAGTTATATATACGATTCTGTTTGCTGGCGGTTTTAAAATGTCTGTAAATAAAGAAAGTTTTCAAAACTCCTTACACTTCATTACAATAATGTATTCCTTGTATTTAAACTTACCAAAACTCCTTATAAAAAATAACTGCAATGAATATATATGACTTATCCAATCAATCTATTTCATACGATATATTTTACATTCGCATTCTATCAGTTGCAACAACAATCAATCCACTGACAGTTCTTTCAAATGTCAATTAATAAAGATTCAAAAGTAGAACAAAATTATATTGTAAAAAGTACTAAAAAGATTACCTACTTTCTGTGTTTTCTTAATTTTCCATGAATTTTTCTTAATTTTTTTCTTCTAATACAACCTTCTTCTGATAAGAGCCTACACGCCAAAAAAAGAATTAGCGAAATCGGTCCAGCCATTTAGGCGCGATGCGATAACACCGGGAAATAGTACTCCATTTTTATAGTGTTCTTAAATTTTCTAATTTTCCATGCATTTCTTAATTTTTTTCTTCTAAATCAACCTTCTCCCGATAAAAGCCTACACGAAAAAAGAGAATTAGCGAAATCGGTCAGGCCGATTAGGCGTGATGCGATGAAAACGGGAAATAAATCTCCATTTTTATAGTTTTCTTAAATTTTCTATTTTCACATGCATTTTTATTAATTTTTTTGTTCTATAAGTACATTCTCCTGATAAAAGCCTACACGACAAAAAAAGAATTAGCGAAATCAGTCCAGCCGTTTAGGCATGACGCGATGATATCGGGAAATAAATCTCCATTTTTATAGTTTTCTTAAATTTTCTTATTTTCTATGCATTTTTCTCAATTTTTTTGTTCTAAAAGGACACTCTCCTGATAAAAGCCTACACGACAAAAAAAGAAATAGCGAAATCGGTCCAGCCGTTTAGGCGGCATCCGATGACAACGCGAAATAGCTCTCCATTTTTATATATAAGATGCGCTTCAATGTTAACCAATTAGAAAAAAGCTCAAAACAAATCTATGAAAAATCTGCGTGTCAATGTTTTTAATGTCAATGGTTGTGAGGTAAATAAAAATGGTGTTTCTATCGAATTTTTCACAGATGGCATTGTTGCATCGAAATTCGTTCCACATATAACTTAAATATTACATTTTATATTATTTGCTATTAATTTTTGTATTAGTTATTCTGTTATCCGGAGCGGAGATGAATCCAAAAAACCAAGCACCATAAAAACTTGTTCAGCCGATCTCGAGCTATAAGTGTTCGCACTAACCCGACTCTCTTGAAAGAAAACGTCTGCGGAATTTAGTTTTTTAAAAAGCCCAGTATTGGAAGAAAAGGGTAGAAATCGGAGTGAAATCTGAAGTTGTACCTATATTCATATAAGCAGGTAAGAAGTTATATAAGAACAATTTTTTTTCTCTAAAGTTTCTGTAAAAAACAGAATGTGTGCATTTGAAACGAGAAACAAAAAAAAAATCAAGTAGGTAGGTACCTATACCTATATTTTTTGTAAATTATTTATTACTAGCTAATACCCGTCTTGCATAACGTATGTAATTCCGATTGTCAGGATTGATTGGTAGGTAATTAAACAGGTTCTAGTCTAGCTTCTCCACAGACTACTTATAAGTATTAAGCTTCTCATTGCTCAACAGACCTCTATAACTGTCATAAGCACAGAAAAAGAAGAATTACACTTTCACAATTCATAAAAAGAGAGAAGAATAACACTTTTAATGTTTATAAAAAGAAAGAAAAAAAATTGTAGTCTGCCAATCACATGGAAAAAAACTGCATTATAATAATATGTTACATCTCATACTTGATTCAATTTCACTGTTCAATAGAAGGGAAAACTTTCCTTTATTAATATGCAAGTGTTACTCTCAATGTGGTTTGAGTCTTGACTATATTCCCTAAACCCTCTACCTATGTGTAGAATGGTAAAAATTGAACTTTCATTTCAATGTTGATAAAATGTGTTTTATATGGTTTGAATTACATTAATTTCTATTTCAAAACAATCTTGAATCTTTAAAATATATTTTTATTCAGTCAAATTTTGGTTCTAAGCAACATTTACATGAGTAATTTTGTTTTTAAAAGATGACCATCTGTGTTTATGGAGATTTTACTATGAAGATTTTATAATTTTAGAAATTTATTAATTACAGTAAATATACCTATTTGAGATTTTGTAAAAATTTGTATCTTTGATTACCATAAATATACCTGCAAGGATCCACGACGATTAATTAAAATCCAATGCAAAACCTACGGTTTTATGCTCCAATATACAAAAAATAAATATACAATATTAAATAAATAAACATTACTGAATTATTATATAGATTATATTTCAAAAATTTGATCAATTATAAGTACTTAATTAATCTAAATAATAAAAACTGCTGAAACAATTAAAATATCTCTCTCCATTAAAAATATTGACTAAAAGTAGACATGAATTACCATAAATATACCTGCAAGGATCCACGACAATTAAAATCCAACGCAGAACCTACGGTTTTATGCTCCAATATACAAAAATATAAATATATAATAACAAAATAAACAAACATTACTGAATTATTAGGTATGTAGATTATATTTCAAAAATTTGATCAATTATAGGTACTTAATTCATCTAAATAATAAAAATTGCTGAAACAATTAAAATATCTATCTTCATTAAAAATATTGACTAAAAGTAGGCATGAATTTTCTAAAGACTATTCAAGTTAAGCTTCTTTCTATGGAATTTATGTATATAATAAAAGGAAACTTGTCTTTTCCTATAAATACTACGGTAGTAATATATTAATTATAATCAGTGTAGCTCCTGAATCAATGTATTGTATTACGTAAGAAAGCATCTATAAAACTTTGATTCCTCCAAAAATAGAACCCAGGTCCTCATGATCAGAAGTCGATATCTAATTATTAAAACTTAATGCACACAACTGTTGAAGAACAAATTTCAAGGTGCACGTCAAGTTTTAAACCAGCATCTAGCTCTACATAAACTGATAATTTCCTCTAGATGTGATTGTATAGAAGAATGCTGAGCATATCACGTATTGACAGGGTGTCTATAGAGTCCTGGAAATGATACAAAAGTAAAAAGAGAGCTCCTGACCACTGTCAATGCCTCATACTTTGGCTAAATTCTCATTACGCTGTGATGAATAAGTTCAAATGTATATACTTCACTGGTGTATGTTTCGTAATATATTGTCCTATTTATGTATCTAAATAAATAAAATGTATAGTGGAAATAAAATACGCACTAAACGCCAAAAATGAAAAAAATGAGTTGAGTATGAGGAAATGTTCTATAAACCATTGTCAATAGCCTAAATATTGCACTAAGTCCATATCGATGATCTAAAGGCGTTAAAAAGCAGATCCAAAAATCATCATTGTACTATGTCTGTATGGGGGAAAAATCAGTTTTATTAGATTATCTCAAAATGAAGTTTTTGGCGTTTAGTGCGTATTTTATTTCCACTATACAAATATTCCCTCTTCCAACTTAAAATTCAAGGAAAAAAGTGGTTTTGAACAGAAGAGAGTCTTCTGAGAAAAGGCTGGCTCAAAATCATGAAGAGTTTGCAGTGATGGTCACCAACTTCAGTTAGGAGAACCACACGAAGAAGATATTTTTATACGTCGAAGCATGATTAATTTATAACAACTAATAAGTCTAACAATTCATTACTGATGTTCCATTTAAAAATGGAATAAAGCACATTGTGGGACATAATAAATTTATAAAGTAATTTATATATAAAATTGACTTGCTAATAAGACCATCATGTTATCTTCTTGCATCTCAAATTTACAGAATATCTTTTTAATAATAATGAAGTTTTTTGTTTTTGTTGAGGCCTTCCACCTATAATAATGAAGTAAGTTGTGTTAAAATGTCACATTATTTGATAGTTATTTTAACATTAACATAAATATATTGTGTAAAAATACTTATAAAACTCCATGAATTCTCATAATTTCTTTTTGCTGTTGGCATCATTTTTAAATATTAGTGGTGTTTGAAAGAATATATTATTATGTTTGATGAAAAAAAAAACATTATGTTATTTCATTTAGTATATTTCTGGTTATGAATAAAACAATTTTGTTTATTTCATTTCAGTCATTTGACAATATTATGTCATTGTAAGATCTAACAGATAAAAAAATTCCTATACAAATGAAAAAACGGGGTTAGTTGATAGAAACTCGCCCTCTGTATGTTGATTCCGTGATGTCTTTGTTATGTTAAGTTTTTATGTATTGTCACAGCATATCTTATCCGTATATCAGCCAGTTCATTATTACTGATTATGACTTAATAGTTGTATTTTTACATTTCAAACTTGGCAAACATTGAATATTTTTCCTCCTCATTGAACTGGTAAATTTTTAGGTTCTTTAATCTGTAATATAACATTAATGAGTTATACACACAAAATTAATAGAATTAAATAATGATAAGATACTACGTTACATACCGATTTTGGTTGATCTTCTCTTGAAATATGTGTTTTTACGTTTTAGATATTCACCGGTTAGTTGTTATTGTTGAAAATGCTGCCGAGCCTGTAAAAAATATAGTTACACAAAAATTTGTCAATGACATTATAACCATAATGTGAACTAATTATTAATATCCTATTGTTTTGAAACAAATAAATATGCTTACCAGTAGATTGTCCATTAATATTCCTGTTTGTTATTTATAATTAAAAAATAACCAGAAAAATAGAAAGTTTTTTACATCTCATTCGTTTGTATTATTTAATTAGTTTGACAATAAAATAAGAAGTGTCAATGACAATGAATCCATAGGGCATAGACAACGCAACAAAATATTTCTTTTTTAGCGCTTCGTTTTCGAGCAATTCGGCTGGATAATAAAAAAAGTTTTGTAAAAAATACGTAGGTGTGTATCGTAAGTAATTTGAGGTAAGTATTTTTTATTAATTTTAAGAATATATTATTCACACAAAATACACATTTAAAAAATCATTATCTTTCACAATATTTCATTTTAATCATAGTCTATGGATTCACGGTTGTCAATAATTTTGACACATAGGCGATGTAAACAAAACAAAAAGTAATTGTTGTTCGAAATTTGAATAAGATTGAATAAATTATAATATAGGAATATTATTGCTGCTGTTTATTTTTTTCTAAGTAGGTACCTACTTTATAATATTAAATTAATGAAACTGCACATAAAATATTTTGTTGTGAATTATGTAGATAAAAATATGATTTGGCATTTACCGTGCATCTAATGTACCCATGACTGTATGTTTTTAATTTGATTTCTTAATTGTTATTGATTTCATTGTGATTTTATTCATTTAAATACTTTTAAAAAATACCTGTAATAAAAAGAGTGTTGATTTTGGCTACTTATAGGTGTATTATATACCTACAATAACTTTAATTAATGTACACAATATTACATAACAAAAATTATGTGGAAGATGAAATGATATTATATGTCGTATCATAATAATATTGTATTTATTCTAGGATGAATGATTTGTCACAAACCTTGGAGGGTCGTCAAGTAAGGCTTCCAATCAAACCTCTTACTGGCCGCTGTCTTTGAAGAATACTTCTTTTAACACGATTGGTTTAAAGTTAAGTATATGACACCCTATGAATATTTTTTCAAAATAATTTTCACACCAACAATAGGACCATGAGTCCAAATTTTAACAATACTTTTATAATATGCAGGATAAAATCAATAAGCTAATGTGGTTTTGAGTTTATTTACATACTAATTTAGACACAATGTAATACCGCTGTTGAGTGTGATTAATTTCAATACAAATATTATATTTCTAAATTATTATGTGGATAAAACAAACGTTTTATTAAACTTATTAAAATCCTGAAGCCATTTAAAGATTCTCAATTATTGTCAATTTTATTTCTTTCTCTCAACAATTCTGTCAAGTTCACTGTACGTTATGATCTAATTTATCGGCTACTGTTTTACCGACCAGTTTGTTTATGGAATGTTCATACCAATTTCAACGATGATTTTAAATTTAATATTTTTCAACGATGAATTTAAGATTTAAACTTTATTTATATTTCAGAAATATAAAATGATTCAACAATTATTTTTAAATTATTTAATACTTATCTACATTAGAATATTATTTTATCAGGCACCTACATAATTACTTATCTATTACAGTGGCTACGACGCTTTGTAAAAAGTATGGCCATAAATTTTCTAAAATATGTCAATTTCAAAATGGAGGAATGATTTTTACAAAATTTTGCATTAAATCTTTATTTATTGAGAATAATAAGATTTGAATAACATTTATATGTATTACGAAACAATCTCCAATTTTTTTATTACATTTTCATACCGTAATACCAAGATTCCATTCAACGTTTACATGAGTAATTTTGTTTCCAAAAGATGTCTTACTGTCTTTTGTGAAAACGTTGTATGAAGATCCTAAAAAAATAAGAGTTTTTTAAATAGCTTTAAATATATTAAAGTTAATTTATCAAAGAGTATTTAAGAACGCTCTCTGGAATTTTGCGCGGCTTTTCGCATATTAATATCTGACCTTAAGGTCTGTTTTCTACGATTGATGATGATTCAAAAATATAAATAAACGGACTAAAATATTATGTAGATCCTTTGAAGTAGACACTTATAAAATTAAGCATTGTTTTTGTACAAACCATACGTTGCTTCTCAAACCGCCTAAGGCAACCTATTCAGAAACATTAAAAATCACTTCATTCTCATTCTCAGAAGTTTTCAACTAAAAAAAAGTTCTTCAAAGAAAAATAATTCTTTTCGTTTTAAAAATCGCACGAAAATTATTCTTTTTTTGAAAAAAAATAAAAAAGAACATGTAACAAGAATGGCGATCAAGCAGCTGTGTAGAGGGGTTAAAAGTCGTGGGGAATACAATATATTTCAAAGCGTTTTTTTTTTCTTTGGCTATTAGGTATTTCATAATACGGAGGCCGTAAAAATATAATATTGTTGTCCTCATTACATTGTTCTGTTCTCATTTTATAATAATTATTATTATTTAAACCGTACAAAATAACCCTAAAATATTTCATCTCGCGTATAAACACGCAAATTCCTGTAAGTATCCATTTTGTAATGAAACAAACAATAGCGTCCGCCATTTTGTTTCCGGAAAAAAACATTATTTGAAAATGGAACTTTATTATGTACGCAAAGAACTTAGGACGATTAAGTAGGTACCTACGTTTCTTTCAAATTAATTTCGATAAAATGGTGTTGCCATAAGTATGAATCAATAATTATTCTTATTTTAATTGATTAGTTAGTATTGATTTATGGAAAATAATAATAACAACTAATAATAATTATTAATTGATTGATTATATTACTAGGTATTTGTTATAGCTACGTTTAAACTATATACTTAATGTCCTTGACATTAAAATGAATTAATTTTCTTTATAATTGTTTCATATTAATTATATTTATGTTCATAGATTAATGATAATTATTGTTGTAGACGAGGAAGACCCTCTCACACTGTGTTCCGCTGCTTCGAAGCAGAGCTGAGGGACATGGACATGGTGTGGGAGGAGGTCATAAACATTGCGCAAGATAGAGCGCCATGGAAAGCTCTTGTTGCCTCCCTATGCCCCTGAGTGGGGTGTAAAAGGGAGAATTGATTGATTGATTGATTGTTGTAGACATAGAAAGTATGGAAAAGAAATCATGTTGAAAAACTGGTAAGTATGTATATTATGTACTGTCATGTTACCTTCCATAATTTATAGATGTAAAACGCGGACATGAAAAAGAAGAAGAATTTAGTAGGTGTTCAACTTTCCAATTATGTCCAAATTTTTTTGTCCATTTTTAAGGACTAGATCTCAACTAATTGTTCATGCCATTAAAAAATCGAACAGTAGTAGTGCGTCATTAGTAAGTTGTTGTTGACGTGGTAGCCCGTGAATAGTGTGGTTCGAACTCAAGGAAAGCCAGATCAGAGGGTTAAAGATATTGGAGAGGTCGTAGGAAGTTGTATGAATGTGGGTGGAAGTCAGAAAAAATGGAAAAAAAAGAATTGGTTAATGTCGAGACGAAATGTAAACTGTTTGATGGGTGTGTGTTGTCCATTCTCCTGTACGGGTGTGAGTCCTGGCACCTGACCAAAGACCAGACACAAAAATATCTGCATTTGAAACGAAGTGCCTCAGGAGAATTTTGGGTGTAATGCGGTGTTCAGACGGGGCGATGTAAAGCCAGACGATTTCGCTTGCATAAAAAAAATTCGCTCGGTCGCCCATTGATCGTCTGATGTGTTCACACGAGTCCACCGACATACATTCAATCTGTCAGGTGCGCTGATTGCTTTAAAAATGGCGGACCTCGAGGTAGAAGTCGCGGAGTAATTGGAGTTGGTTGAAAATATTGTTTTAGACGATATAAAAAGACTCCTAATTGAGGAAAAAAAAAAAACGCAGATATCGGGTGCGGAATTGGATTCTAAGGAGAAATAAATTTAGAGCAGTGCTGTCAACTGTCAAGAAACAGAACATACGGACGCCGCGCATATCTGCGCATGCGTGAATCGTTCCACCAGATACAAAAGTTGAAAGGCGTTCAACTTGAGACGATATCGCTTTCAACCGTTTTTATCGCTTCAGATTTATCGGCAATCTGTTCACACGGTTCAATTGGCTGGCGATATTTTAGTGTCCTGGCGATATTCGCCTCGTCTGAACACCGCATAAGACGGTACCACCGCATTACTTGAGAAGACTTGGCCGGGGCATGTGTTAAGGATGCCGAATGACAGTTGGCCGAGGAGAGCGCTGTTCTTCCTCCCATCAGGGTCCCGAAGACGAGGAAGACCCTCTCAAACTGTGTTCCGCTCCTTCGAAGCAGAGCTGGTGGATTTGGACATGGTGTGGGAGGAGGTCATAAACCCTAAGCCCCTAAGTGGGGCGTAAAGGGAGTGTTGATTGATTATGCCTATGCTTTGAGGGCATAGTCACATCGTGTGATGATATGAACTGGCCACCGAGATCGTGCAATTTGACCCCGTAAAATTTTTTCTTGTCAGGTTTTCGTAAGCCACAGACTGCTTTTACCTTAGGCGCTTTTTACCAATAAAAGCAGATCCGCCGCTGACAAGAAGGTAATTTTTTTCTGTATAAAATAAAAAGAATGCAGAGGTTTAGTTTTAAAGAAAAGAAAAGCGTTGGATAAACTTTAGATTTTTTAAATTGGAAAAAAAATTTAAATTAAAAAAAAAAACTTTAAATTTGATAAATTAAAAAAAAAAGAAAATAAACAACAGGGCTTCAGACTCCCACCAGATACCCAACAACAAATTAACATTGAAAACAAAAGTAAACTTTTCAATGTCAAAAATAACGTCAGAGATTAAACGTTGCGTAGCTCTAAACAGATTCATTATGAAATTTTAATGTTCTTTGATAATCTCCTGCCTACCCGTCCAACTGTATTTCCGGCTAAAGCCTCGTTCCCACTAAGTCAGAATTTAAGCCGAGTAAATTATTTAGTTGTACAAACACTTACAATTTTGTCGAGTGGATTAGTCAGTAATTTAGCAACAATATATCGATATTGTTCTATTTTCGAATTTGAAATGATTGAGATCATTCCGAGGTGCCGACCGTTTCTCGTGTTGTTCCGAAAGTGTAATAAATTTAAGCTATCGTCATCGTTTGGCTGTCGAAATTCAAATCTCTGACCCATCGTGAGTGAACATAATAAATATGATGAATCATCCCATGCCTCCCCGGTAGGATTTGAACCTACGACCTAACTAACCGCCAGGCCGCTAGTGAGGTAAACGAAACTTTCAAGTAGATGGTTATATTAGTTATTTGACTAGCGGAATCATGAAATCTTATTTGTTGACATTTTTTCACCACTGACATATTGTGGCGCCACGATATCACTATCACTATGTACCGACTTCGGTAGCCTAGTTGTGCTAGCGTGGACATCAGATCACGAGGTCCCGGGTTCGATTCCCGGTCGGGTCAGAGTTTTTTAAATGTTTTTCACTTGAAATTTCTACCCGGGGTTGGCCTGTCTTAGATTGGACGGGACCGGTTGACTGGAAAAAATTGTCTCAGGCAAGAAGTTTCGCCGGCTATACTGACACCTTTGTAAAGAAAAGTGTTATATTTTTTTCACTATCCGCCTCAAAACATAGTATAAATAATACCTTTCATTTTAATAAAACATCTATTTATTAAGTATTTCAAAATAAAATGTATTAAACTAATCTATAAGTATTTTAGTAGTAGGTAGTAATTTTTGTATAAGATTTAATTTGGGAAATAGCTAGATATAATAAATAAAAAAATCGTCACATTTTTAAATTAAGCTAGAACAATGTTAGTACTTTTTTAGGAAGCGCGAGTATAAAATAATAAAATACTGACTACTCGACTGTAGTGGGAGCTTGGTAGCGCGGGGCAAGTTAACGCTCACAAAGTGGAAACTAGGCAGAAGTATACCTACAAGCAAACAAAGATTATGGAGATTTCTTTTAACGTGTCTATTACACTTCACGTTTGATGGGTTTTTTGCCCATTCTCCTATACGGGTGTGAGTCCTGGCACCTGACTGAAGCCCAGGCACAAAAAATCTCAGGTTTCGAAATGAAGTGCTTCAGGAGAATTTTGGGTGTAAGATGGTACCACCGCATCACGAATACGCCGGCGCACCCAGCGTGAGCCCGTCACTTCTACCATTGTTGAGAGGAGATGGATATGGCTGGTACATGTGTGAAGGATGCCGAATAACAGTTGGCCGAGGAGAGCGCTGTTCTTCCTCCCATCAGGGTCCGAAGGCGAGGAAGACCCTCTCATACTGTGTTCGGCTCCTTCTGAAGAAGAGCTGAGGAATCTGGGCATGGTGTGGGAGGTGGTCATAAACGTTGCGCAGGATCGAGCGCAATGGAGAGCTCTTGTTGCCTTCCTATGCCTCTAAGTGCGGTTTAAAGGCTAGTAAAGGGAGTTTAGATTTGGATTGGATTACACTTCAACTGAACATACCCTTAACCTTTTTTTAATTCATTGCTTTGTTTTGTCATTTGATTTTGTTTTGTGTCTATTTTGCTTCCTTTTTGTATTTTTTATCACTTTTATATCAAATATTTAAAAAAATGTACAAACTTTGACGACTCCAAGTGCTCTGAAGAAGCCTAGGGACGAGATTTGATAAATAAAATAAATAAATATGCAGAGTTTTTTTTTTTTTTTTTTGTTGAGGCCTTCCACCCGATATCGAGTGATTTTGGGCTATGCAGAGTTATCCCTGACTAAAGTTGAGTCCGCCACCTTAATTTAACGCTGTATTTTCATGCGAAATGAAGAGTAGGTTGCTTGGCCATTTTTTCCAAATTTTTACTAAAAAGGGATATTTTTTTTTGTTAAGTGGCTCCTAATAAGTTTAAAACTGGTTTTATCAAAATTTACAAAAAATAGTTTCTTTGAAAGAGTCAAATTGTATTATTCCGTTTTTAAAAGTCAAAAATATTTAAGGTAAGTTGTAGTTTTTATTAAAAAACCATATCTCTTAGATAAATGAAGTTACAAGCTGTAAATTTGCGTTCAGCCAGTTTAGGAAGAGAAACCAAATAACATATTGTGAGCGAAGCCACGGGTAACAGCTAGTAATAAACATATACGAGTATAATTCATATTATTTTACTAAAAGGTTCGCAAACTTAAGACTCCTCAAAAAGATCTTGTGTTGCCAGCTCTGAAAACAAACGCATCCAATCCTCTCCGTCCCCGTAGTCTGAATAACCAAGAAATAATAGGACTCGGTAACTGTTTTTTTTTCTGCTTCCCCTATAACGACAAGAGTCTTGATTAAAACTTCTGAGTACAGACAGCAGACAGCTTTTCTCTAGTTTTATTGATCAATTGTTTTTGGAAAGGTGAAGAATAACTTCTCAAAAAAATACTTAGAGCCTAGCTGTCACGACACCGGCTTTCGTACTGTATCGATCGGAAGTCCTGAGTTCGATTTCAGGTGACGAC
Organism: Mystacides longicornis; assembly: GCA_963576905.1. Taxonomy (NCBI): domain Eukaryota; kingdom Metazoa; phylum Arthropoda; class Insecta; order Trichoptera; family Leptoceridae; genus Mystacides; species Mystacides longicornis. The sequence goes on along the minus strand of OY756439.1, from coordinate 3,871,736 downwards.
AAACTTCCTCCTCACGACAAAAGCTTTAAGTAGCTTTCTGTGAATGAGTCAGAAGCTGTATTTAGATTCATTAAAAAATGTTTGTCTAACAAACATACAATAGCTTTCTAATTTTACATTTAGCTTACATAATATTCAACCAATCTATAATTATTATGTGAATATGAAATATCGGGGCTTGGAATAAACAATAAATTATCGTTTATTGGAATCATGGTCTTTGAAAGTAGAGCGATCACAGATCAACCCATCGACATTATTTAATACCAGTCGCGACGTAAAAAAAAATGAGAACAACATAATATAATATCAAATATGGGACGAGTTTTCGATACATTTTTATATTTAACTTTAAATAAAAATATTTATTATATTTGCTTTTTGCGGTAAATTGACTAAAAATCATTTTAGACCTAACGGCTTAATATTGGGTAGTTATGATGATCCCTTTTGTATTAAAATACGTGCGATAGACGGTCACACAAATTTGTTTTCATCGGAGAATAACTTTATAGACATTTTTGGTGTATATGCAAAGAATAAACATATTTTTGCTTAAAACTAGAACAAAGTAATATCGTTTCGTAGCTTTTTTTCCAATAGGATGCCAACAAATTTTATGTAAAATAGTTTATTCAGAAGTTTTACACAGAGCAAATACAACTTGATAATTATTCACCTCAATTAAGATATTATACTTTGATGGTCATATTATAATGAGAAGTGAAAAATACAAGGTATTACAGTTTGCCATGAAGGGAAAAATATACGAACACAGACGATTCGGAAGAAAGCAACATTCCTGGCTTCGAAACATTCGTGAGTTGAACGGATTGAGAGCTGTGGGAGATTTGGGGAAGCTGAAGATAGGAAGTCAGTGTTCTTAGCTAATATTATTTTTATACAAATCTTGCAGCAAATCTAGGACGCACTGTGTGGATTCCAACGATATACATATAAATTTATTGCACCCCTTGTTTTCCCTGGAGGGATGATAAATTAACGTATTCATTAACACCATTTTAATTCATGAAAATCTCTGTCTTAAATTGAGTTTAATCCATCTCCTTTCACTGTCAACAAATGAACAACATCCGAGGATTTACCTATTATGGAATTTCTTCCATTTCTCGCTTGCGCAACCTTGAGTTAAAATGTCCTTTTCATTGTTTATTTTAAGGAAAGTTCAAACCAATTCAATTTAGTATTGAAAAAGATTCTTTATTTGCAATTGTTTATGAAGCGATAGTAATATTATTTTCAAAACAAACTATCTTTTATGATAGACATTTATAGGTCACATATCACATCGATTCCAATTTCAATGTCGACCGAGTGTTGTTGAAATGGTCGAGCTGTTAGAGTACTCAATCGAAAACTAGAAAAGGCGCTGAAAAGAAAAAAAATGCGATGAGAGTTTCAGAAATGAAAACTCTCAGAAGCATGTCCGGGAAGACCCTCAGAGATAGAATCAGGAATACGAGGGTACGGGAAATATGCGAGGTCGAGGACATAGTAAGGTGGGGAAGGCAATCAAGAAAGTTCCGGTATGCACATGTGAGGAGAATGGACTCTTTCAGACTTCCAACCCCATGAAAGATTTAAATGTTTATAGAAAAAAAATCCGAGATATAAACTTAGTAAAAAATTAGTATGGCGACGTGTGTACTGTATAGCGTCCCTTAAGATACAAAATTACAGTGAGTTTCTCAATTACGTAAATGAGTAATATTCGGCAATTTAACCCATTCATAGGCTATTCTCCGTATACCCTATATTATGGAGGATGAGAAAAATATGAATTGGCTACATTTTTTAATCAATCAAATTTAAATAAAAAACTTTTTGATATGTTTCGAAGGGGCACGCCCTTCATGGTCACAGGTTACTTGAAACTTGACCTCCCAAGGTTGATCTGTCCGAAAACGACACCCAAGGCACTAGCCATCGTAGCTTGTCGTCATAGTTACGCCGTGAAGGGCGTGCCCCTTCGAAACATGTCAGGTACAATAAATTTGTGGAATAGTTAAAAAGTTTTTTATTTAAATTTGATTATTTAAATTACTTCCACCAAGAAAAATGCAGGTTCAACAACTTATAAATTTTACATTTTTTAATCTCTAGATTCTTCTAGGGGGGGGGGGGGGGGGCAGCTGCCCCTTGCCCTTGGCGACGCCCTTGTTCGGAATACTGCATATTCTCAAATTTTAACTGTAACTGTTTCCGAAGTTTTGGCGGTCTAAAAATATCGAAATATCGGACGCGATCCACTCCGATGTGGGACCCTTACGGCGATGTCGGAGTCGCCCGTCTTGGTTTTTTTTTAATGTGAATCTCCAAATTCCTGTTAATCCTCGATTGGCGGAGGTGGTATCCTATTCGATGTCGGTAACTTTACGTCTCGACAGTATTATCATAATATTATGATTATTTTCTGTCGGAAAAGCTAGTTATTGTAAGGACAGCCGTAATAATAGAACGCTATTAAGTCGAATACGCGCAGAATAAGCAAAAGCGCTACTAATGAAACAAGTAGGTAACAATAGGTAACAAGTAGGCTATAACAAGAATTATGTCCATGCCAACTTTATTCCTGGCCACCTCCAGGTATAAGGAAGTAATGGCGATGTTTAATGAGACAGACTACCACTGCACTCTTCATATTTTGACACTTAACACAAGAAAACGGACTCAATGTTTCAATAAGTCCGAACTGTCAATGAATCGAATCGACCTTCGAAATATTCGAACCGATTTTGTACATACCTACTCGCGATATTTATTAGCACACGAACTTTCTCGAGGGGCCAGAGTATTCTGCGGTATAGTTATGACACTGTATAGGGTTGATTATTAGTAGCGCGTGGTATAAGCGATTTATGCCGTAATAACAATTCCGTCATAACGGTGTTATAACTCAGTTTCTATTATTATACCACTGCAAAAGTTTGGACACTTAATAATTAATTTCCGACTGCCTTTGGAATCCTTGAGTTACCAACACTAATTAATTCTAGTATTAGTAACTCAAGGATTTCAAAGGCAGTCGGAAATCTAAGAGACAACATAATCAAAAGATATGTAGTTTACCTCTCTATCCAGATCACTGTGGTTCTTCCAAGCCAGAAAAGAAGTTCTTGGCCAAGAAGTTTCTCCAATATCCTTAGTTAAAGAACTCCATTCCGTCGTCTGCTTGGATGCGGGAATACTCCCGATGCTTTTGTTGAGCCAATTGTTGGCTTCCCATCCTCCTGTTTCTTGATAAGGCTTCTCTGCACCAGTCATGCTATTTAGTTTATAAGCCCGGATTAGAGAATATCTTGGGAATTCGTCCCAGGACGATCTTTTATACAAAGATTTTTGAAACATCGATCCTGAATCATTTTCAAACATTGAGTCCGTTTTCTTGTATGTCGTGATTTTTTTTAATCACATTTTACGAAAATTTCAATTAATTATTTTAACTTCAAAAACTTCGATATCATTTATAAAAAAAATTGTCGAAATTCTATCGCAATTTTAAAATTTTATCAAAACATTTTAATCATAAATTATTTAAAAAAAATAACACGGAATGTAGTATAATTATTTTTTTTACCATATTTACGAAAATAATATTTTTCGATAAATTTCTCGTAGAAAAAAAAATACTTCTAAAAAACATCACATCTTTTTTTTATAACACGAGTTTTTTTCCCCGATATTAATATTTCCAATCAAGAAACTTTCACAACATGTTTGTTCATGAAAGGGTAAAAAACGCCACTAATTGGTGACCCTCGATATAAACGTGGGTGCCTACAATTCTTGCATGTTGGTATTGATGGTACATGCGATTTTCACTCTGGGTATGAGTGGTGTACTATTCGGAAAACATATCTTGACCAGCGGGAGAAATGCATTTCGTATAATATAATGACATTATATAATATTATATTATATGTGAATATATGTTTTTTTTCACTTTTACGCATACAACGTTTACCAAAAGAAATTTTTTTTGAAGATTTTGTTCCCACTGTACGACATGGTTTAGGATTCGATCCTCGGCCTCCCTTATTAAGTAGGTACCTATACGAGGAAGACCCCCTCACACCGTGTTCCGTTCCTTCCAAGTGTAGCCGAGGGACTTGAGCATGGTGTTGGGTGAAATCATCCTAGCCGCGCAGGACCGAGTGCGGTGTAGGATTCTTGTTAGCTTCCTATGCCCCTAAGTGGGGTTACAACTAAACGGAGTTTTCTTTTGTATTTATGTATATGAAAGTTGGACTTTATTTTAAAAATAATTCAACAAACCGTTTTCACAAAACATGCAGCGAAATTTACTGCTAAAGACAATTTTAAGCCAACCGGTCCCATCCAACCTGAGGCAGGCCAACCCTGGGAAGAAATTTTGAATTGAAACATACTTAGAAAATTCAGACACTTCTGGGAATTGAAGCCCATATGTAGACGAATAAACCGAAAGATACAATGAAAAATTCCTTGATTCTACACAGACATAGGTTTTACTTCGATATAAAAAAAAATAAAAAATAGTGTTCCTTTTTCAAAAAGGACAGTGCGGAATTCAAAAACATCCTAAACAAACTATTTGTAATAGCGACACTAGCGCCATGTCGCTTTTCAACAATTCTTCTTGATAGTGTGCCGGTATATTCCATGAATGGAAGGGGTACATTGGTTGGCATGGGAACTAAACCAAAACATACCAAAGCAATAGTAAGCGCATATCCAGTGATGAAATAATAGACAACGGAGTACTGACAAAGGCGAAAATGCTATACACTTTGAATCATGCTATTGGCTCATTATTCAAAACCGTCCATCTACCAATCAATTTGTTGCATGTCGTTGAGACGCAGTTTACCAATTATCGTATCGATAATCGAAACTTATTGATATTGTTTAATGATATCATATTTAGTATGTAATTGAAAAAAAATCAAATCAAATTACTACCTTTTGGCAAGAACAATGCACTGCGCTCAATCTCGCAGAGTTTCAGTAACCTTCTCAAAAATTATATCTCCAAATGGCAAATAAATATCTTATATCTGCCTCCAAGGAAGACGGTGTGATAGGATATTTGGGATTCTGATGGGAGAAAGAACAGAGCTCTCCTCACCCAACTGATGTCATTCGACATCCTTAACAAATGTTCGATCCAAGTCTCTCTCCTCTCCAACGATGTAATGAGCCGCGCTGGGGGCACCGGCGTATAGTGTCGTTCGTGATACGATGGTACCACCTTTCAATATTCTTCTTTGGCTCTTTTTTTAAACGAATCTGGACTCACTCAAAGTGAGCACAAATACACTTTCAACGTCTATAATATAAAAGAAGGTCGGGTTAGTGCGAACACTTATAACTCGAGATCGGCTGAACAGATTTTTATGATGCTTGGTTAATTGGATTCTTCTCCGCTCCGGATAACAGAATAACTAATTAAACACCAGAAAAGGGATAGAAAATAATATGAAACTTAATATGTAATAAAGTCAGTATGGAACGGATTTACTGACGAGTGACGACAACGGCATCTGTGAAAAATTCCAAAACAACACAATTGTTATTAAATTGACAACCATTGAGTTTCAAAACACTGGTAGGTACGCAGGTTTTTGATAGAATTTCGTGCTACCAGTGATAATTTTTTTTAAAATTCAAACATATTTTAATCGTATATTTGTATAAATTACAAATTCGAATTAAATATTCATAGTAAGGACTACAGAATAACGTATGTCGGGAAAGCTAGTCTTTCATATAAAGCAAAGTTTGTGTTGTGAAGGCGGACGGTATCGGGATTCGAACCTACGACCTTCAATACGCTGTACGTACGAAAGCCTGAAAGACTGATACCACTGGACTACCAACCGCTTCAAACGAGAAGGCTTTTTGTGTCTGGGCTTTGGTCAGGTGCCAGGACTCACACCCATATAAGAGAATGGGCAACACACACGCATCAAACAGTTTACATTTCGTCTCGACTCGACACTTTCTAAAAAAGTTGTCAATGGCACCATTTTGCCACAGCGATACTGTTTTATCTTTACCTTGATTGCATATTCTTCTCTATCAACATGTCCGAATTTCTCAACATTATACAGGCTTTCGATTACTGGATGTCACTGTTACAACAACAGTAGCCCTAGTATAAGTTTTCGATGATCGAATATCGAAACGATCATCGAAAGAGTTTCGAAAAATTTCCATACGATAAAATGATCGAATGATTCGATCGTTTGATTTAAGAACACTATTTGCACGCTAATAAGCGCTTATTTGCGTGCAATTAGCTTTCGATAAAACTCGTACTAGCCCCACAGATTCCAAAACTTATAATTTTCTCTGTAACCTTACTGAAAAATAAGACATTATTAACAATTATTACTAAGTATGTATTACGAAAATTTAAGACGGGATCTGTTTTAAATAATCGAAGGTATTCTTTTTTTTTAATTTTTAACAATTTTAAAAATGGCAGCCAAATAAGAGAACCATATTTTATAATATAAATATGACAAACAGAGGTTTAATCAACGAAATTAATAACAAGAATTTTCTTTTAAATATTATGTAAATGAATTAATGTATTTATTTGACAAAAGAATACCTAAGTACGTTGTTCATTTTGTAGAACAAATAAACCTGCAATGATTTATAAAATGTTTATTTTGTCAAATTATGTTCTTCGTTCGAAAATTAATTTGAAAAATAAATAAAAAAAAAATCCTTGTTCTTCGAATAATAATCAAAATTAATTAGATTTGTTTGTTGTTGCCATATTGCCATCGTGAATTCGTTATTTTTTTCACAATTACGTAAAAATTTCGATAAATACGTCTGTATCAGATCGGCTGAAGAGATTTTTATCGTGTTTGGTTTATTAGATTCTTCTCCGCCGCACCGGATAACACCTTTAGGGATTGAATAAGACCCCCCACCACCCGAGTATTACAGGAAGTTGTAGATTCCTTTTTACTCTCATTATATAAAGCCAAGACGGGACTCCGACATCGCTGGAAGGGTTCCACATCGGAGTGAATCCCGTCCGATATTTTAGACCGCCAAAACTTATTCAATGTCCCACAACTAGGATCGTGTTTCGCACCGGATAACAGAATAACTATCAAAAAATCTAAAAATGCATAAGAAATAGTATAAAATATAATATTAAAATTAGTATGGAACGGATTTCCTGCGACGTCAACGCCATCTATGATTTTTTAACACTCTTCTATAAATAGGTGTCAGTGTAGCCACAGCCGGTCCCGTCCAATCCGAGACAGGATTCCAACCTCGTGTAGAAATTTCAAGTGAAAAAACACATTGAAAATTTCTGACCCGACCGGGAATCGAACCCGAAACCTCTATGAAAAAATTATTCTTTACCTGACAACATTAATAATATTGGTCCGCAGATTTTTGATGGCATTTTTTCGAGCTTTCAGAAATAATTTTTTATTAACATTCAAACATATTTTAAACGTATTTTTGTATAAATAATTACAAATTATTCTAAATCAATATTCATAGCACGGACTACATGACAACGTCTGTCGGGAAAGCTAGTTTAGTATAAATGTTAATTTTATTCTGTTTTTTACCATTAATCTACATAATATTTTAGTCCGTTTATATTTTTGAATGCGCATCAATCGTAGAAAACAGACGTTAAGGTCAGATATTAATATGCCCAGAGCCGTACAAAATGCTGTATAAGGTTCTTAAATACAATTTGCTGCATTAACTTTAATGTATTTAGAGCTATTTAAAAAACTCTATTTTTTTAGGAACTTCATACAAATTTCTCAAAAAAGACAGTAAGCCATCTTTTGGAAACAAAATTACTCATGTAAAAGTTGAATGGAATCTTGATACTATGGTATGAAAATGTAATAAAATAATTGTAGATTGATTTGTTATACATATAAATGTTATTCAAATCTTATTATTCTCAATAAATAAAGATTTAATGAAAAAAAAATGCAAAATAGTTCCTCCATTTTGAAGTTTGACAGCTGCATTTATCACACATAGCACAAATCACCCTCTATGGGTGGAATGCCTAATTAATTATCACAGGGTGTAGGGATTCAAACCACAGAGCTCTCTCTCTATGAAAACTTGCAAATTATGTCGGTAGGTTCGTATAATATTATGAGGTCGGTAAAACAGCTACAATATAGAGGTCTGTTAAGCAATGGGAAGCTAGACTAGAACCTGTTTAATTACCTACCGATCAAGCCTGACAATCGGAATCAAAAACGTAAAGCAAGACGGGTATAAGCTAGTAAACAATATTTTAAACTTTTGGTTTCTTAAAGAATATGTAAGAACTAATAATGACTCGAAGAATTTATTACTAATGTTCGATTTTTAAATGGAACAAACCACTACGGGCTTACGACCGTCTTCTACTGTTATTTCGAAGGCTGGCTTAGTGTGATCACTTTACGTTAACAACGTTCGCTATTAGGTGGTAATGCTTAAGTCTCAGAAACTCCTAGTCATGAGGATTCTCGACATGTTCTCTCAAAAATCTCATGTTTATAACAAGTAGATATTCAATAATTAATGAAATATAGAGATAAAAGTTGGAAATTATTGAGAAAAAGAGAGCAACCAAATTTAAAGACTGTTGAATTTGGTTTCTTGTTACAGATATAAAAATATATAATGTTTTGAAGTCTTCATTTCGCTCTCCTGTAAAAATGTAAATTGTGGCTTGTCATCTTATTGTTCGAAGTCCTTCAATTGTATAATAATAATTAATAAGGATTCATAGTATTAAAAGTATTGACGGTCAACATTGAGATCGGGATTGAGATTCAAGAATATCCCCCCAGATGTCTCCACTCTGTAAGGCATCCACTTGTTTACAACTCTTTGCCAGTGATCCCTTGTTCTGAGTTATCACCACAATGTCAACAAAAAGGGAAAAATACAACAGGCTCGTTTGCATAATATATTTCCAGACGCTTGTAGATATATCACAGACATAAGCAAAAAAGTGCTTGGAACTTTATGTATTCCGGTGAGCAACGTAGAAGATCTCGTTGCAGCGATTGTCAACAGTGACGTGCAAATAAAATACAGGTAGGTACATAGAAAAACTTGAATGATTTTACATAAAGGATGATCTTCAGGTTGCTGGTGTAAGATGAAATAAGGTGGGGAGGATTCCAGAAGACACGTTCTCCAGCAAAGTAGCAAAAATTGAAGAAGAGAAATAAAACATTCATATGCCAAAGGTTTCCCATGTCTAAAATGTCATGGACGGTGTGTGTATGTGCGTGGTCATAATATATCATCCAGAGCCAGCGAGTGAGTATGCGGTTGAAATATTAGACTTTTTTCCATAAAACTTTTGAAAAATATTATTAATAATACCAATAGTAAAAATATCTTTATCTTTATCTTCTTTATCTTTATTTTATCCCCCATAGACCCCTTACGAGGCACTCGGGTTCATTAAAATATGAATTACAATTTTTACATGTTACAATGCATTACAAGCAATAACACAATATCAAAGCAAAACAATAAATAATACGAAAATCGATGTCAATGGGGTGTAAAGGGTCCCATTGGCATCTCGTCAATGTGCAAAACTAGGATCATTTTGTTTATTATAATGGGAAATATTTTAGTTAGTTGCAGTAGCGACAAGAGCAAAGTCAATAGGAATTATGAAAATGTTAATTTATTAAATGTCACAGACAACACATGGATAAGAGGTTAAGTTACTAACATATCATTAATAGAATAAAAAGCTTTCTCGACAAGATACTTTTTAACCTCTCTCTGAAAACGTACATTGTCAACAAATTTAAGGTTTGACGGGAGGTGGTTATATAATTTCACGCTCATACATACGAAGCTCTTTGATAATTTTGTCAGTCTATGACCTATAGGCCTCAGTAGGGTTTTGTTACGGGTATCATAATCGTGAAATTTTGAGCTTTGGGGAGTATTTGACAAGTTTTTTTTTGCGTACTTTAAACATTCAAGTATGAATATACCTGGTAGAGTCAAAATACGTTGTTCCTTAAACACGTCCCTACATGACTCTCTGGGGCTCATGCCCAACAGGGTTCGGACAGCACGTTTTTGTAAAATAAAAACTCTCAGTGCACCGGATCCCATGCCCCAGAACATCACCCCATATGACATGACAGAGTGGAAATATGCGTAATATACCGATTTTGCTGTGTCCGTTCCACAAATGTCCTTAATTTTTTTAATAGCATAGATTGCGGAATTTAGTTTCTTACACAATTCATCTATATGAGGATTCCATTGCAGACCCTTATCTACTGTGATGCCCAGGAACCTGCAATTATCAACCAGGTCGATACCCTTTTCCATCAGTGCTACCGCAATCGGATCAGTTCCATCAGATCTTCTCAGAGAGAAGTTAACAGCATTTGTTTTCGTCATATTAAGTACCAGAGAATTATCACCAAACCAAGATTCCAAATTAGATATGGTGTCAGTAGTATTTTTTACTGATAAATTGTTATTTTTTCCACCCTTTAAAATTAAAGAGGTATCGTCAGCAAACATAATGATCTCAGAGTTAGTGTTAGTAATGCTAGGCAAGTCATTAACGTAGATGATAAATAATAGTGGACCAAGAATGGATCCCTGAGGAACTCCACTTTTAATCACAGCTGATTCAGACCTAGTACCATCGATTTCAACACACTGTTGACGATCTTTCAAATAAGATCTGAAAAAGCTGCTTTCTTCATTCTTAATACCATAATATTCAAGTTTCTTTATTAAAGTGACATGGTTTACACAATCGAAAGCCTTGGACAAGTCACAAAAAATGCCATAAGCACTCTGTTTATCATCCAAGGCTTTTAAGATAGTATCCAGTAAAAGGGCGATACTATCTAATGTACTTTTTCCTTTTTGGAAACCAGATTGTGCTACATTTATGAGTTTATTATTATCCAGATACACTTTTAACTGGTCGAAAACAATCCTTTCAATAATTTTACTTAAAGCTGGCAATATAGAGATTGGCCTATAATTACCAGCTTCAAGTCTGTCACCTTTTTTAAAAATTGGCAAGACCTTAGCAAACTTTTGACTGTCAGGGAATATCCCATTTGTAAGGCAAATATTAATAATATAAGTTAGCAGGGGTGATAAATAATCTATTATTTCTTTTAACAGTCTTGTTGAAATGTGCCATAGGTCGGTGGTATTTTTAGATTTCAATTGTTTGCATGCCATTATGACATCATTATTTGTAATTTTTTTAAATTTAAAATTTGTTTTCAAAGTTGGATGGGTGTTAGTAATATGATTTAAGGCATTGTCAACAGATGGTTCAAGGGAATTTGTCAGTGTGTTAGCTATATTTACAAAATAGTTGTTAAAAAAGTTAGCTGTATCTAATGAGGTCAAATTGTTAGTTTCTCTAAGACTAATTTTCTTGTTGTAGAACCAATTGTCACTTACAACTCTCCCAGTTTCCTGTTTAATAATATCCCAGGTAGTTTTTATCGGGTTATTAGAGTTTAATATTTGGTCACATAAAAATTTTCGTTTGGCCTCTTTACAGACTTTTTTGAAGACAGCGCTATAACACCTTGCATAAGTGTGGACTGCTTCAGAATCATCGTAATTTTTTCTACTATACAGTTCGAAGAGTTTCTCCCGTGAAATTTTTATGCCTTTGGTGGCCCATGATTGAAATGATTGCCTTGGTTTGGATTTCATTCTTTTTAATGGGAGGTGATGTTCCAGTTCAATATGAAATGCGTTAAGCACATTCCTAATCGAGTCATTAACATCATTACCGTTAGTAAAGTTCTCTGGTTGTATCTGCGCGAGTGAAGACTTTAAGTCGTCTATTCCTTTTTGACTGAGTATTCTCTTATAAATTATCTTTTTTTTACAAATATTTTGTTTTTGAGAAGCAACTTCTACACTAATTGATTGACCATAATGATCCGATTTTACAAAGTTTATTAATTCAGTGTCATATACTTTAAGGTCAGTAAAAATGTTATCTATGCACGTCGAAGAGCTCTGAGTAACCCTTGTGGCAACAAAAATACTTCTGGTTAATAAAAAACTATGTAATAGATCTACTAGAAGGCAACTCTCATTTGAGGTATTGTCAAAGTTGATATTAAAGTCACCACACAAAGCTACATATTTATTGTTCTTGTCGCTTATCCTTGTCAAAATTTCATTTAAAATAAGTAAAAATTCTTTGAAATTCCCAGATGGGGGTCTGTAGATACATACAATTATAACATTCTTTAGTTCAACACAACTTAACTCACAAACTCCCTCCACAGAAGCGTCCACCACATCTTGTCTATTTTTCATTTTAATACCGTTCTTAACCAAAATTAATGTTCCGCCTCTGATTGTATTAATTCTATTAAAATAACTGAGCAAACTAAAATTAGGAACACTGTATTGCAAAACATCGCAGTCATTTAACCAAGTTTCACTTAAGCAAATTACGTCAACACTTGTCAATTCTCTTGAAGTACACAGCTCGTGAAGTTTTCCCCTCAATCCTTGAACGTTTTGATGAGCTATCCTGAGACCAGTTCCACCAAAAATCTGCTCCTTTGTCTCCCTCTTCTCCATAAAAAAGATGAATCATTTTTGTGCAAATTATGGGCTGTTTGTATCACAGGAATATTTTGTTTTATATTTAATCCTGATAGTTCACTTTCTCCTGTTTCCTGAAAAACTTGGTCACTGGATTTCCCATTTCGCCTAAACTTCATTCTGAACAGTAATTGTTCGGATAAAGGTATACACTCGTTGGTTTCTATAATATTTATTGTTTTAAACTTGTTAGTTATTCTGTAGAGTTCCAGATTGAAGTCATATATTTGTTGATTTTTTTTCACGCTATCGCCATATTTTAGGGACGCTATATAAAGAGCTAATTTTTTTTCAAGTGATATTTTTATAAATTCTTCAATGATTTCTTTCAAGGCCCGCTTGTCCCTAAGGTTTTCACTATTGGCAGCTATTACAGCTAGTACATCATTGCTGTTGCATTTTTGCATTGTATTGGTTACAATGTCCTTATAATTTATTAGTTTGTCATCAGGCCTGCACTCGCTACTGATTCTATAATTATTGTCATTGTTCAACATTTTGATCCCGAGTCCCCTCGCATACTCGTCGCCCACTATGTAAATCGTAGGTTTTTGAGTTCTCTTATTTGGTTTTTTGCAGTGATAATTCTTAGTTATATTAGTTTTGCCTCTCTTCTCGTCGATTGAATGACCACGATTCCCAACATAGTCTTTATACGCCTGTAGTTTCTCATAAACATCATCGTAATTCGATCGTAGAGCTTTATTGCAGTCATTCACATCGGCTAATTTAGAAGCAATAATTTTGCTGTTTTCCTGGTATTCCTTCAATTTCATTTCCCATCTTTCCGTGCTGTATTCCATTTCCTGTTTCATATTTTCTATTGTTTTATCCTTCTCTGATATGATGAGCTTTAAATCCCTGTTGCCTTTTTTAAATTTATTGAGACTTACTTCGTATTTTTGTAAATTTTTTATTTGTCTCTTTAAAATAGCTATCTCCTTGCACTTAATCTTAACCTCAGCCTGGCACTCTTGTAATTTAAGTATCACTCCATCTCTCTCTTTTTCTTCAGATTTATTTTTCACAACGTCTATGGGGTTCAGTTCATGGCTCAGGCTGTCATCCATTGAGCTATCCACCATAGTGATGTAAACATTTTTCCTGTCCTTTTGGCTTCTAGTTATAATTTGTGCCATTTTTATTCGCTCAAAATCAATAAATCGGTCAAATAAATTTTTTTTTGCTTGAAAAACCGTAAAAAAAGAACAATAATAAAAGTGTCTGTGGTAGAATATTTTTCTCTATGAGATTGTAACTGTCAGTGTGCTGTTCGTAATGATACGTTGTGTTGTATCACACTGTGTGTTATTGAGTGCAATTCTAGCAGTGAAAACTTTAAAAATGTTCAGACTTGTCAATATGTTCGGCTTCTGTGATGTTAATTGAATGTATTTTTCCTTTTAGGAGGTGTTTACTCAAGTCTAGGCTAGTCTATTCTCATCTGTGAATACAGTATAAGTATATAGCTCAGTTAATAGCTCTACGGGTTGTCCGGCAAACTGAGATGTCAATAATCACAACTTGTAGAGATGTATGCCACTGAACTGCCAATTTAATTGATATTAAAGAGGTTTTCAGCTTGTGTATGCACAATATGTAGGCATTTAAGTTGACGACATAGGCATCTACTTGCAGGTTTTGAGTGTTTTGACAGTTGAGAGTGACATCGTACTGGCTGTGAGTGTATGTGTGAGAGGGTGTGTATGTTTGTGTAAATATGTCAAATCTTTCAAATTTGATATGTTATCGATCTTAATATAATGTTAGTCCGATGTTATTCTATCTTCATCACACAATAAAATGGTGGTTAGTGAAATGAAAACTTGTTTCTGACCTGAATATAGCCTTTACAATATGAAAAAAAAATCAGGAGCAGTCTTTCTCTTTCTTAGAACGCCAAGTTCGCAATATGTGAGTAGGACAGCAACACATCTGTCACAGTAGATGATGATTCAGCTGATTCTTTGAATTTTGTGATCCTATTATTTAGTGGTTTAAGCGAATCTGTTGCCGATGAAAACACTTATTCCAACGAACAATAGTCCAGAAAGTTTAACACAATGAATAAAAATTATATTTGCTTTGAATTAACAGTTATTTTCAGAAAAAATAATCAACAGTAATTTTTACAATTCAAACACGCCAGTGTTGACAATAACTTCCACAGGATCCCCAAGTAATAATATATGCCACCGAGTGACATTCACATGAAGTTACTCATAAAACTTCCACATAAACGGTTGTTAATAAAAAAAGTCTTATATGTATAACCCTTTTAAAACCTTTAAGCGGCATAATTTGACCGCTGTATGAACCTTGGATATAAAGAGTCTATAAAAATTGGAATAGGGTTATTAAAATTGATAATTATTATTGGTATTTCTGACCCTGATGGTTGTCAGTTATTTTGGGATCGTTGGAAAGGTTCTCGAGTTCTTGGTTTTGCCTTACGAATGGATTGCTGGATGAGATTCTTCGGGATAAATTCGCCTTTAGAGTCATTAAAAAAAAATGTTCTTTATCACGTTACAATCAATTTTGTGAACAAAAAATCAAAAGTGAACACATATACACTTATAACATCGTTCACATTAACCAAAGGTTTTTGTCGTGAAAATGGAAATGGTCGGCAGCTAATCTCGAACCCAAAAACTTTCTACAACTACCAACTTACTCTTCATTAAATCTCCTTTTCAATGAAATAAATTGAGTCATAATTTGCTTTATTAAGTGGGTTGGTCACGTATCCCACAAGAATGCCGAATAATAGAATTAAGAAAAACAAAAAAAAACTATACACTGAAGACCGAAAACTGGCCGAAGAAATTTAGGTAGACATCAGCTGATGAAAATAATCAACGATACCGTACTGGTCCTTCGAGCCGGATGGATGCAAACAGAGAGCAACAGGAAGGAATATGGTGAAGTTTTAGGAGGCTTTTATAATCAGCAGTGGACGCATACATAAAGGATCAGGTTATTAAGATCAGGTAGCGCACACCAACCATCTTCCCTTGGAAACCTCATATTACTGTCGAAAAAATGTATCTTCAGTGGGATGAGGAAGCAATAAAAAATATCGCAATATTATTTCGAGTAAAACAAACATTCACTGATCCAAATAAATAAAAAAGGACGCAAGAAAGGATATTATGAAGGAGCAAAAAAACAAAGAAGAAACTCCAGGTAGATAATATATAAGAGACATTAAAATAATATAAGAAAAGGAAGTATGGGGTTCGCATGATGTACCCCCATACGAAGGGATGATATCGCTATGTCATCCAAAATCGGGAGTATATTTTTCAATAACCTCTTTACAAATAGGTAGGTAGTTCGTCTCTTCCACAACGAAACAACAAGAAGGTAAATTAAATTCAACTTTTTTTCTTTTGTTTTCCAGCTTCTTTTGTTCTTCCATTCGTAATAAAACTATCATTTGAAATTCAAATAGTTTTTTATGGTTGTTTGATTTTTCGGCTATAAAGATATCATGATGGATTTCTTGAGAGATGTTTATTCTTCGAGAACATCCAAGCGCGGTTTTTTTTTCAGAAAATCATATTTTGAACTGAGAGTCTCACCATTTAGTTTTTAATGATTGTCAAAACTTCTATCTGAGAGATCATTAAGCTTACTTTCCTTTTTGTATGATTTCGGCATGTCTTTAACTTCTTAGCAAGATTGCTGCCTGTCATTGTCATTTCAAACCAAATTCTTGGCTTTCTTCCGGAAAGCAACAGAAACACCTCTGTGGTCGACGCGTGCATGGATATCCGTCCAGTTTTCCTCGTACTTTCTTCCTGGACACCCCTCCTACCAGGTGTTGGATTGTTAGAAAGGGAGCACTCGGGAATTACTCTCATCCCCATTTTCACATAAGGTAGTTGCAGCAGCTCTGACCCGTGCAAATATTCTATTTTGTTGGACCTCGAATTTTCGGATTTTCGGAAGAGATCGTTGACCGGGACTCTGATTATTGGGTTTTCGATGAGGGTCTTTTTCGACAGCGAGTCTACGCTGTTGAAGAAGACTTTATAAAAACACAGTCTTTATAAAAAATAAAGTACCTATTTATTTACACAAAATTGATTTACATCGAGTTTTCAAGGTGGTGAACACTTAAACCTCTTCTTATTTTTTGGATACGTATCAAAAGCCTGCTTATCCAGAGGTCTGTGCCTATTTTGAGGTGTGATCCTAACTATTTTTCCAGCATTTGGAGGGTTTTGGACGAAAACTTTGATTTTTGACAATGCTTGCTTCTTCCTTCGTGATTAAGTCCCTCTGACAGGGTCGTCAGTCTGGCATATATTTCCCATAAAATAATATAGGTATCAGTCATTTTCCATCCTATAGTTGGTACTCTCTTGAATTCCGAATTACCCTGCATAAATTGTTTGCACTTTTAAGAGACCCATCAGTAGTCTATTGCTAAGATATGTTGGGAAAGCCTTGATTACAGGACGATTGAGGCTCTCGAGATCTTCTCTGGGATGTATTCAACGGAATCTCAAAAACCCTAAATCTTTTTATCAACTTCCACATGATAAGAATGTAGCAAAAAAAAAAAACTCATTTGGTTTAATAACAATATCATGAATCTTATCATATGAGTACTCGTTTAACAAGTGTTGGATAAATAAAATCAAATTAAAATTTAAAATACCAATAAACATTTGAAATTTCATTACAAAATTCACCTTAATTTTTCGCACGAGTTCTTCCACACTGTTAAGGTAAAAAAGTGTAGAATTTATTAATTAAATTGAATACTTTTTTTACAGTAAATAACCAAAACACTTATCGGTAATTGACTTTTGTACATACTACAGACTGTTGACATAGCAGGGATCGAAAGTTACGGGCACAATCGATAGTTTAGCATTTACGGAAAAGTTTGATCTTTTGTATTATTCAAGGATTAAAAGTTGAGATTGAAAATTTCAAGAGTTGTAAAACGCCCTTAAAGGTAGAGATAAAAGTTGGAAATTATTGAGAACAAGAGAGCCCTTAAAGGTGCTTCAGCTATATGTTTGTTAGGTTTATATATAATAATATTTTATAATTTTTATACATTTAATATTTCAAATTTAACAAGCAGTATGACTTGTCGAATGACAGACATAGAAATAGCTCATTAATTGTTTGATTTATCTATAAATATGTTTATCGTTTTTACAGGGTCTCAATTTTTGGTCAATCGTTGAGAACTGCTGTCATTTAGTCCCGTTGTATGTAAGAATCTCTGACCAAGTAAAAGTATCACAAATCTCTTTCCATATTATAATATTTCCCGCAAACACATGTTACTGTTGATCGTCATAGAAAACATACTGTCACTTAGCCACGGAAGTTCTAAGTATGCAAACTATTTTTGAAGTTTTTTTTTTTAAATAATTTTGAAAAAAAAAAATGAACGAAATACTTTTCCGTGGGGTTCGGGTGTTTCATGAAAAACACCGTGTTACAGTCGAACTTTCCAATTGTATTATCAACTAGATTACTCTGTAAGCTTCGTATCTATCGATCTATCTTTCCACTAAAAAAATACGGATTCTATGTTGACACACCCGATAGGTAGGAACACATTGTACGGTAAAACGATTTTTTTTTCTAATTTCCTCACAATTATTCATACTAGTGGTCGACCAGTGCTCGAAATTCGACCATAACTTTATTAAATTAAAAGTTACTATCATTGAAGACAAACAATAATAAACTATTCTCAATTTGAATGTTCTTTTTTAAATTGATTTTGTGCATAGTTTAAAAAATATTAGCATTCACCACTCCTCTATATAAACTAGAAGTGTGCGAAATTTCAATCTCCTCCGTCCGCGCAATTTCCTTTAAAATGGTCACAAAATTTTTCCTTCACGTATCTAGTATATAGATTTTCACATGGCTTAAATCTACCCTGAGAGTGAACAAATATTTCGGAACCAATATAAGTCGAATGGGTCCAGCTAATCTCGAGTTTATGTACGATAAGCGCACAGCTAATAATGTTTACTTAAATCATAGATCCAGAGGCAGTGGGCCTAGACAAAATACAGTTGGCGATCGACTACAAACGAATTCTTCGACAATGTAGAGTAGGAAGAAAATTAGCTGTCCACTTTTTATATTTTTATACAAGTGTCATTGCTTGATTTAAATAATTGTTTACGTGTTCCAGTGGAAAGATAATTTTTTCGCACTATACATTGGCGAAATCTTCGTTTGTAGTCGAACGCCAGTTTGAATTTGTCTACGGGGGCAGGCCACCAAAATGCTGTAACCACACCTGGTCTTCAAGGTCCCAAAAGGCGGAAACCTTTTAAAAAAAAACTGGTCACGACCCATATCAAGAGAAAGAAGAAGACTTAATTCTTAAAAACATATACGGGATGTTTCTGAGAAAAAAAAAAATATATAAAAATACTTGTCAATAGACCATTTTTTCATTTAAGAAATCTTTTTTATGGAAAAAGTTTATATTTTCAATTTTTTTTTTAAACGATGGATTACCAGCCCACGCATTTTAGGAATTGTTTTTAAATAAATTAAGTGGGTGAACGTGCTTTTCCTATATTTTGCGAAAAAATCTTTTTCAATACTAAAGCTGAAAAAAAAAAACGTTTGTATTTTAATTATTATGTTTGCGACGACGGATGATCCGTGGATTAAGGTAATCGGCGTTTTGTCAGATTAACGTGTAAGCTCGTAACACGGGTAATATGTACATTGGAGATGTAAATAAAATATGGGGTTTAGTATAGCGTGACAGGTGTTTTCGTCATTACTGACGCTTTTGTAGTGATGGGGGGCAGTTCTACAGCGGGTGAATGGGGGGTTGTTCCAGAGGTGGTGAATGGGGGGTAAAGGTGACACCGAAGGAAGGACTGGTGGGTTCGTGATGTATTATTATTATTATTTTTATGTAGATGAGGCGAGATCTTCAAAGGAATGTTTTATACATAAGATTCGGAGCAGAGTCACGGAGATTAAGATCTCGTGTTTGTGTATGACAACTGTTTCTAATTACATTATCGAATTATCATGCCTTTTTAATAAGTAACCGTGTTTATAGATTAACTTTAGCACTATTTAAGATAAGATTGTTAGATAGAAGTTTAAAATCATGAAGAAAATATGGAAGTAGGGGGTAATCCTTGTACCTCCACAAATACGACCAATGCGGAGGATATAGTGCGATGGTTTGACCACGGTAGCTTAGTGTTATCCGTCAACTTCGGATCATGCGGATATTATTAGTGGAGTAGTAAAAACTGCTTACCGATTAACCTTTTTTGTCTACAATCTGACACTTTTGTAAAGAAAATTTTGGAACTCATAACTAGAGGTGAAAATAACGGCTTAAATTCAAAAACATTATAGCAGCTTCATTAATCGTAAAAATCGTTATTTTTAAAAGCTGATATATGTAAAATCACAAATCTAAATGAAGATTTTGTCTGATCTGGAAACACTTCCCTGAAAAAAGTCATCAAGTAAAATCATCGGGAGCCTAATAATTTAATTCAACTAATATCAACGAGGTATCATGTAAATTACTATTATTATTATTGCATAACATTTATTACCATGACTATTATTTTTGTTCAACTAATATTTACAAAAATATCAATCAATTTATAAATATCATTTGATATGAAAAACGCTAGATATTTTTTTAAAGGAATCTGTGCTCACTCAAATACACCCTTTGACTCTTTCACAGTAAGCTTCTGAGGCTTGTGTCGTGAAAGAGGAAGATGGTCGGCGCCTGGGATCGAACCCACAATCTCCGAACGATATAGTACGAAAGCCGGCGTCGTAACCACTTCACTTATTTATTTATCTAAAAATTTTATCAGCTTTTGTTATCAGCCCATCTTTACTCATAACACTCATCATCTAATTTGTACTCAGGGTTTGAAATCCTGTCTCAAATTGAAGGGACGATTGACTGGTAGAGAATGCTTCAAGCTTTAAGTTCCGCCGGCTATACTAACACCTATGTATAGAAGAGTGTAATTTATTTTTTATTTTTATCTAATCAAGCCAGATTTCTAGATAGACTGCTGAGGTCAGTTTTATATAAACCAGAATAATGAAAATCTGTTGGGCGTTACGAAATGTCGGATGATATTATTTAAGCTAATGGTTTCAGCGTAGAAGCAGTGTTGAAAGACGACACAGAGAAACATTGTTAATCTTCAATTTTGCAGACAACCTCGAATCTCCCGCCGGGAACGAGGAACAACACGGGGATTATAACCCATAAACGAGGAAGAATGTCATTACCAGAATGTGACATTGTTCCTGTCTTCCAACTCAGAATACATGTTACTTACTCCAGCGGTAGTGCCGAGCTTGAGAAGGTAGGAGCAGCGAACTGTGTAAAAGTAGCACCCAGATGAAATCAGATATAGAAAAAACAACAGAGATAAGAGCAGGTTATCACAACGGTATGTCTTGAAACCATAAGGAAGTGGTGATATCAGATTTTCACAGCCCTATAGAACGACATCAAATCGATGATACATTTCCACGTTAAGACATGACACAATACCTAAGTGACTAACTTGAGAACGAAATTAACGATTGGAGCACGTTTCGTGCCTTGAAATTTTAAGCAATACAGTATTAGAGAAGATTGGAGACTAGTTCATATTAGCACTAAGGCCCCTCGGTCCATCTGTCCAAATGGAGTGATATCATTCCAAAAAAAAATAGCGTGAGTGGGGAATACCAAATGGATGATAGAATAGAAAAGAATATAATATGTATATTTCTCACATTTTTTGTTAATAAACAACCAATATAATATTCACGTAAAATTAAAAAGAAAAACAAAAATCCAGGACTTAGAGACAGCTAAATCCCTTAAGTGATATAAAACTAGTAAAAAATTGTAGGATTTAGGCACAACAAAATCCCATAAAACTATATAATAATTCAGTTATGTATGTATTTATTTTCGTATGTTGGCACATTACGCACAAACCGTACAGTCTGGGTTTGATTTTAATCATCGTGGATCCTTGCAGGTATATTTATGGTAATCATAGATACAAATTCTTCCAATTTCTCAAATATATTTAATGCTATTTACAAATTTCTTATACAAAAATTTCAATTAATGAGACAGTCATGTTTTAAAAGTAAAATTATACGTGTACATTTTATGTAGAAGTGAATCATTATGATATGAAAATGTTTGATTTTAAATACAAAAATATATAAGTAGAAGTCATATAATTATTATTTTATAAAGATTTTCACATGAAAATATAAAATACAAGGTACGCCATGACGTCCGATTGGACGAATTGGATTACAAAAAGGCTGTAATCAGGTTGTGATTGATTTTTTATGTGATTAGTGATTGAACCTTTAGAGGTCTTAGACATCTCTAGTTGGATTAACTGATGATACCGTCTTGCGTTCCAAGTACATAGCCCATCAGGCGACCTGACGCGACACGTGAGAAATGTGAGTTATTTTATTATGTAGAGCCGGGCAGGTACAGTGCTACGTTACCGTTGTCGCGACAAGGCGGTCCCAGGACCGGTTCGGCTAGAAAACTTTCGAAAACATAATATTCGGGAGAACTATGCGACAATATGAAACTTTTGACAAAAATTTTAGCCCCTCTTGGGATTTGGTCTCCACTGGAGAGAATAAAAGGAACCTCTATCTATTCTAAATTCTTGACATAATATGTTTCAAGGAGAATGATATTATTTTAGGGAACAAACTCGTTGACAAGCGTGTTGTCGTTTTACCTTACATTAATCAAAATTTAATTAAAACTCCTAGCAAAGCCCACATAGGGGCATAGCGAGTCAACAAGAACTCTCAGTTGCGCTCGATATACAATCCAAACGCCCCACTTGGGGCAACAAAAGCTCTCCATTACGCTCGATCTTGCGCAATGTTTATAACCTCCTACCACACCATTTCCAGATTCCTCAGCTCTGCTTCGAAGGAGCGGAACACAGTATGAGAGGGTCTTTCTCGTCTTCGGGACCCTGATGGGAGGAAGAGCAGCGCTCGATAGAGCGCAATGTTTATGACCTCCTCCCACACCATGTCCAAATCTTCACAACCCTGATGGAAGGTAGAACAGCGCTCTTCTCGGCCAACTGTCATTCGGCATCCTTAAAACATATCCCAGCTATGATAATGGTAGAAGTAATGGGCCTCCACTGTATGCACCGGTGATTTACGTTATTCCTGATGACGTGGTACAATCTTACCTATACCCAAGATTTTCCTGAGGCTCTTCGTTTCGAATGTGGAAAATTTTTGTGTCTGGTCTTTGGTCAGGTGCCAGGACTCACACCCATACAGGAGAATGGGCAACACACACGCATATGCCTCTGGGTGGGGTTCAAAGGGAGACCTATGTCATGGTAAGATTGTAGAAAAATATATTTTGAAAATAAATTATCTTTTGTGTTTGTAACACAAGACGGGTATCAGCTAGTATAATGATACTACCTATTTGGGAACAAGGCACATAATTCTTTATTAAAAAAAATATTAAACCGATTTACATAAAATATAAAAAAAACACAATTCGCAGCTGGACTTTAATGAAATAAAGAAGGAAAGAGAACAAAACAAAAAGCGTTGTTTATATTTTTTTGTTTTTTCGTGTCGCGACCTTACGTTATTAGCTGTGGGGGATGAAGGAAAAAAATACAAAACAGAAATATAATAATAATAATAATGTAAAGAAAATATCAAAGACTAATACCATTCTTAACATAAACTAATATCTTTAGTAATATGCAAATGTATTAATGTATTGGTAAATAAGCTGCCTTTGACTGGATATCAAACATACAAAATACACCCGAGGCGCTACAACCCTGTATGAGTTTTGGCCTTCAGAAGATTTTTCCATGCCAACCTGTCTTCAGCCTGGGTCTTCCAATTTTCCTCCTTCCAGCGGGTCTCTCACAAAAAAATCTTAGATCACAGACAGTTCGCTCGAACTTTGCATGGCTCAGCCAAAGGAGTCGGCTAAGTTTTATCGTCAAATAATTCCTAAATTTCGCGGTTAAACCAAATGTGCCAAGTATTTCCGTCTCTGACTGGTCCGTAGATTCTTCGTAGTATTTTCCGTTCAAAGATGTCAAACCTATGATCGTCACGTTTACTCAGCGGCCAAGTCTCTGGCGAGTGTATAATACTGGCCGGATTGTGGTCTTATACACTTGATTGGATATCGGATTTGAAAGCTTTCACGCTTTTACTTGCTCAAGGATTCTCCCATTTAGACCTTTCCGACTGAATTCAGACAGTTCATAAAGTAGGCATTGTAGTCTGTTGGAGAGGTGTTTTTGTTCTTTCTTCCCAGAATCTAAAGGTTTCATCATTTTGGAGAACCAGCTTCCTCACGTATTCTTTAAGTTTACATTCACCCGTCTACGTTCTTTTAAAAATGTTCACTGTAAGGTGCTTCACTGGTTTTTCTGGAGTAAGAACGAAAAATAAGTTCTCTACATTGCCTGAGTCCAGGAAAGTCTTTGAGGTTTTTTCTTTCTTTTATTTCTGTTATTAATTCTATTATATTATGTTCTATTTAAACAACTTGATGCACGTATCTTCGTTGTTTTAAGAATTTAAGGCAATAAGAGATCTTGAAATGCAACCCAATTGTTATGCGCTTCATAAACGAAACTGAGAATTTCAGTATAATGCATGACTTTTATATACAGGTAGAGGTCATACATAGTTTTTCCTACAAAATTTGTACTATATTCTTTCCGAGGGGGGGAGATGTAAAGAAAATTATAATTTTCATTGATTTGGAACATATTCAAAATTTTACAAACAAATGACAAATATGACATCGGCTGTCGTACGTACAATTGTTGTTTATTAATCAATCAATAGTTATTTTATTTCAATTTATTAAATTCATTACTTTTAATCAATGAGATATTATACTGGAGATGCAATTCCATACAATTTTTAGTTTGAAAGTAGCATCACGAGTAAATTTGAAGTTGAACTTAAATAAAAATATGCAATCAAGCATTATATAATAATGAAAATATATAATATATAATATATAATAATGAAAACCCGAACCACCTGCACAACCGAGTCATGTGAATAGACTCGTTACATCGCGGACCGTTTGTACTCGAGTTGTAAATGTAAATTTTTGTGACAATATAAATCCTGTGTGCCGGACACGCTTTGTTTTTTTCTTGTTAAACTTGACAAAATTAAGGACTTTTGATGTACCATTATATTGTTGTAATGTTTAAGGTGTTAATTAGCTGGATATGTACCCATAGTATGTACTTCTTTATAGTTTACTCCCCTCCTTAACACAAGTTTTTCTTTCTAGGGAGGGTAAAAAAGAATTAAATATAAGTGAATTAAGTATATTGATAATTATGTAATTTATAAGAAAAAAATGTTATATTATTTTTGTATGTATTATATTTAATAAATAAAATAAAAAAAAAAAAAAAAAAAAAATTACTGACGAATATTTTTGTCTTTGTCACACATAATACGCCAAACGGCTAAGTGCTGTCACCTTCTACCGGTACACATTAATAGAAATTTCTTTTTGTGCGTGAGATTTGAATGTATTTGTCAGAATTGTCTAAGAACCTTTTGAAAAAGATCTCTCGTCTTTATTAATGCGAGGCAGACAACGAACAGTTTAAAAGCACATTCATAAAAATATTTTTCGAAAATGGAAAAAAATGATTTATTTATTCGAATCAAAAATGACCCTTTTTATAAAAACACTAGTCATAGTGTACTTGCTTCTAAATTTCGTCCGGCTAGGTAAGGGCTCATACACACAGCTTAAACGAGAACCGTCAGAAATACGGCACTGTGGGAAAAACCGCTGGCGATTTCTCAGTTGTATGATGGATTTCGTAAAAAATTTCATTGAAAGTGGAAAACCTCTGTTTGCAGAACATCCTTAAATTCCATATATAATTTTAATTAGGGAGCACTCTGTTTAAATATAAGTTGTATTCTTTTTTCTACATAAATTGATAAAAAAAAAACCTTGATAGAATAAAAAAAAAATTCAAGAAATATATACCTATTTGTACATACACTGTTGCATACGCTGCGTACGGGTGTATCTTTTTAAATGAATTTAGGCTAATTAAAAGTGAACACAAATACATTTGGAAACTTGCACACACTATGGAAGAGTTGTGTTGTGAAAGTGGAAATAGTCGGCACAGGGATTCGAGCCCATGACGTATGCTGTAGTAAGAAAGCCGTCGACTGAACCGCTGGGTTACAAATTCAAATAAAAATGTATCTACTCGTTTCATACAGACGCGGTTTTTTTTAACCCCCCTCGGTATGCAACCGTAGTGTGATGTGGGCCTTACTAATAAAACAAAAATAATTGTCAAATATATTTTTATATTTTAAACATTTTATCACAATAATATGCACTTAAAATATATAAAATACGTCCTTTTTGATAAAAGGATTTTCCTATATTGATTTCTGTTGAGGAACGACTTTTTTTCACCACAAAATCCACCATTTTCAAGAACACCGTATTACCGCGGACACAACTGTCAAGCTCGAGCTGTTGTCAACGACTAAAACACGAGCGTGGCACATTTTCGGTGGTGGCACACTTTTTTACATGCCATTTTTTAGACTCGATTGCATCTCTAGTATAAATCTCATTGCTTTTAATGTCGTTTCTTTTCAGGTTTGTTTTGTTATTTTATTATCTGTAAACATTATATTAGTAGAACAATTAATTATATCAATAAATATTTATTCTCTTTTCAGAGAAAGAAACAATAAACTGTATTGAATTCATTAACAAAATATCTTATATATACTTAGTTCTTCTACGGCGAAAACATTTTTAGCAAGCATGACTGTAGGTAGTATTAATTATACTGATTTTCTACCTCTAAGCCAAGCCCATATTTTTTTTAGGGTTCGCGTGTCTAGACCAATTAGCACTCCTCAAAAACTCAACAAGGAGTGTCTGAAGTATCACTTATCCTTCTGCGCTTGAGTTATACGGCATTTTATT
Organism: Mystacides longicornis; assembly: GCA_963576905.1. NCBI lineage: Eukaryota > Metazoa > Arthropoda > Insecta > Trichoptera > Leptoceridae > Mystacides > Mystacides longicornis. Next base: position 3,845,023 of record OY756439.1, on the reverse strand, counting down.
ATTTCAAAACAGACCTGTGTGCTAATTCCGTTAAAATTTAAACTAAAATTTGGAATTCCACGGGTAGGTAATGTCAAAAAATTTCAACCAACCCGAGCGATATTGCATGAGAAAACGATCGGAGTGAACATAGCTGCAAGCGATTTCAAGCGAATGATTCCCTATTGTCTTCCTCGTAATTGGCGTCAAATTTGCTTTCATCTTGATAAAGAAATATAACATTATTAACACATCTTTTATAATGAAAACAGGAGCTCGGTAAAATTGTTACGCAAAATACTAAATGAATTTGTTTTGATTGTTGTTTTTAATTAAGACAGGTATCCGAGAAAATATTGACACGGGTAATTTTAACATAAAAGCGGTTCTTTTTAAATTTAGGCGGGTATTTATCAGATGCCGCTTAAATAATTGATCAGATAGCGGGTCATATGAGTGGAGTTATGATATTATTAGTGAAACAGCCAGTTTAAAGATAATTTTCATATATATTTTAAACGAAATATGGAAAGCGTCGGCGTTTAGTGTCGAGACGAAATGAAACTATTTGATGCATGTGTGTTGCCCATTCTCCTGTATGGGTGTGAGTCCTGGCACCTGACCACAGCCCAGGCACAAAAAGTCTCGGCTTTTGAAATGAAGTGCCTCAGGAGAATTCTGGGCGTAATATGGTACCACCGCATCACAAACGACGCTATACGCCAGTGCATCCAGCGTGAGTCCATCACTTCCACCATTATGGGGAGGAGATAGACTTGGCTGGGACATGTGTTGAGGATGCCGAATGACAGTTGGCAAAGGAGAGTGCTGTTCTTCCTCCCGAGGTCACAAACATTGCGCAAGATCGAGCGCAGTGGAGAGCTCTTGTTGCGCATTTTTTGTAATTTTTTTATTCAATCGATCTATTTATCGTTTAGGAAACCTCAAAAACATCCACGAGGCTACTCAGGAGGCGGTGGACTGGCTGATGGCGCTGGAGCCAACACTGTAGAAGAATACGGGACGCAGCCCTCTACGGGTCAAGATTATTTCCGGAAAAGCCATACGAAAAGTAAGTAAGGTTAAGCTAGCATTTGAAAAGATCTAGCTAGAAGATTTATTTGTTCCAAATCCAATGAATTTATATCAATTAATATGTACTGACGTAAATAAAATGCAGACTAGTAAGTGTTGTCATTGGAAGCAATGACCTACCGGCGCGGTGCCAGCCGTGTTGGCGTAGGACTGTTTAAGGACGAACTGGTTAGGAACCCACGCCATCATCAACACAGCCTGCCTGTGTGCCAATTCCTTGTATCATTATGTTTGCCAACTTTTACATTATTGTTAATCTTAATTTAATATAACATAATTTAACATTATATCTTATGCCTTTAGAGAAAGCCTGTCTTTAAACATCTGCCGTTTCGTTTTTTTAGAATGAGTACATTTTTATTTACATTTTGACGTGTTCACTTTCACAACATACGCCTAGTAAATAATCGCACAGTTGAAGAGATTTTCAACCTATAAAAAAGGGAACTTTCTAAAACAATCTTCATGAGGAAAATAAAATATGTAATAATAAAATACTCACGGTATTTTGAATGTCAATACAAATACTAACCTTCTCAAGTTTGTCTTTTAAAATAATATAGGTACCTATTATATTTTCGACCATCACTTCCACCATTGTGGAGAGGAGATGGACATGGCTGCGACATTGTGTTAAGGATGCTGAATGACAGTTGGACGAGGAGAGCGCTGTTCTTCCTCTCATTAGGGTATCAAAGATAAGTATAAATACATACCTTGGATTGAAATGACTTACTTGATTTAGCAGCTCAGGGCAGAGATGCTTGACGAGGCCAAGTACTTCACTTAGGTGGCGAACGCGGATAAAAGAAGACATAAGATACTTGGGTTTTTAGGCAAGTGTCAAATCGTTAAAACCACCCATCCATCTATCCATGGTGCTACAACCCATTGTGGGTCTTGGCCTACTCAAGCAGTCATCTCCATTACATCCTGTCGGCAGTTTCTTATTCACAGAGATTCCAGATCTCTGCTCACGCAATCGAACCATCTCAACCTCGGTCTTCCAATTAGTATTCCTTCTTCCAGTACGGCTGTCAGTGCGGAGTTTCTTTATTGTTGAGTCCATTCTATCCATGTGCCCCAGCCAGAGGAGACGGCATATTTTGATGAATTTGCTGATGTTTATATCATCATATAATTGGTACAGTTCATCACTCTACCGGATTCGACATCATCCGCCTTCATTAACGGGCCCATAGATTCCACGCAAGATTTTCCTCTCGAACACATCTAGTCGCTCCTCATCGCGCCTTGTTAACGCCCATGTTTCGCAGTAGTATGTAAGGACTGGAGCCTCATTCCCATAATCAATCGCTTTTAAAAATCACTTAACGATATAAGATTAAGACATGATCGCAATCAGGTCTCCCTTTAATTTATCGTTTTTAAGATAGTTACGGGAATGCCGATTACATTTACATAGCATTTTCATACTAATATTTCAAACATAACGAATTTTTAAGATATCTGCTAGATATGTTGTTTTGTGAATACCAATCCGCCATTTTAATATTGTCAATCAAGATAGGAGCGTATTAAGACCGCTACGAGAAACCCTAGAGGTTTTTTTAAGGTCTTATAAAACTGAGTCTTGGATTTCCTTGTCAGCCTTGATTTAATACGTTCTGGAGCATTAAAACCTTCTTCTTCTTCTTCCTCTCTTCATTAAAATCTAAGGTACATAAATGATAATTTTTGCTAAAACGTTATTAAATAATATACCTACAACACTTCATAACATTATGAATTCTCATAAACTTGCAACAAGTGACTCGAGTTTTCCTACACATTCTCAAATCCGGAGTGCATTATTTAAACCCCATAAAACCGTCTCCGAGTTTCACCACGGTTCATAATAAATGCCATCAAGCAGCAGAAATTCTGCTACGCTTTATATACATTCATATTATCCACTTCTTGCACTTCCTTAAGTCTTTCAGTGTTTGTACATTATTCAAGAACTTACCTGGAAACCACAGCAGAGCAGTAGGGATTGAAGACTTCTAACTAATCCAGGAGCGATTAATCTTGCAAATTGAGTTGGTATACTTATAAGTGAAGCATGCCCTTTCAGATCTCTGTAGTAACAGCAGCGGAAGCGTATCAGGGGAATTGCAGTCCTTATGACTAAATCCCTTCATACATACCTGTAACAAAAGACAGTTAACTTTTAACAATACCCCCTATTCGGATTTTAGAACGTTCTTATTAAGAACGTTCCGAATGATTTAGAATTAAGTTCACTCGAACTAAAATTCGTATTCGGAATTATGCCGTGTTCTAAAAACCAATATTAGTTCACCATAAATATTTTTTTGAATTATAATAATTGTCTGTGGATCGAGCATGCGCCTTATTGGTTGATGCTGACAAGCGGACAGCCAATCGGAGAAGACAAATTCAAACGAGCTCCATGTTCCAAGCAAGTTCCAAGTAACATGGTGGCCGGAAACTGCCGAACCAACCCGAAGTGTAACGAAGACGACTGTATGATTGCATTGGTGTTCAATGACAATAATTTTTGATGCTATTATTTGTATTACTTATAATAAATTCGGGGGAAATGCTTAATATTTTTAATAAAAATAAAGTTGTTTTATAATTATTTGGTTAAAAAAAACGTTTATCATAAAAATATCATCAGATATCTTTTTAGACGCATACAATTAGGTGTGAACTAACATTAGGAACGTTTTGACAGATAAACGCACTAAAATTGACTTAAATACGAAATCCGAATACCAAAATGAACTAATTTCAAACTGAAGTCTAATAATTAGGATCAAATAGGAACGTTCTAAAATTTCTCGAATACCAATCCGGCTAACTAAAATAGGAACGTTCTTATTTTAGTTTAGTGCGCACTTAATTTGAATTGGAATAGGGGGTAATGTAGGTATATGATCTTAAAAAACCCCGTTACAGGTATGTTCAAGATTGAAAGATTGAATACTTAGTATATACAATGTAATCTATAGTTTTAAAAAATTGGTAAGCTTAGTGTGGTATGTTCCAAAATTTATGAACATAGCGTCCTTGTCCTACACAATTAATTGAACCTAAAACAATAATTATTATAAAAGGTGCCTACTCGAAGTGCCGAATCGTCCATTCAAGTGTTATTCTTAACACTTGATCACGATCGATTTTTAATGGAACTAACCACTATGGGCTTACGACCGTCTTCTACTGTTATTCGAACACCGGCTTAGTGTGATCACTCAACGTTAACAGCGTTCGCCATTAGGTATAATGCTTAAGTCTCAGAAACTCCTAATCATGAGAATTCTCAACATGTTCAACATGTCGAAAAATCTAGTGTATGCAACAAGTAGATAATATTTATTAAATAATGAAATATAGAGATAAAAGTTGGAAATCATTTTGAGAACAAGAGAGCAACCAAATTTATAGACTGCGACTGCTGTCATGTATTTGGCGCCAGGATAATATGACTATATCCATTTTTGTTAATGTCTCATCTTTATCGCCTATTGGCTTTGTTGGAGCACAACTTTCTAATTCCTATGTCTAGATTCTTGTGACCATTTTGCAGGACTAGATCTTAAAGAATATATTATTATATATGTAACAACTAATGACTAACCAATTTGTTTGTTCCATTTAAAAATCGAACATCAGTTATGAATAATTAATTGAGAGTCATTAGTTGTTATATTATATTCTTCAATTTTTAATGTTAAGTATATTTGAGTTATTTAGTATAACTTAAAACTATTCATTCATAAATGATTAATTTAATACATCGTTAAGCAGCATTGAAAAGAATAATTCAATTCAATGTTACTTAACGGTTCAATTTAATTCATAAGAATAATTCATATCGAACGATTCAATTTAATTCATAAGAATAATTCATATCGATCGATTCAATTTAATTCATAAGAATAATTCATATCGAACGATTCAATTTAATTCATAAGAATAATTCATATCGATCGATTCAATTTAATTCATAAGAATAATTCATATCGAACGATTCAATTTAATTCATAAGAATAATTCAATATGATAATGCGTTTAAAAAACCATAGATGCTAGAAAATTAGAAAAAAAAAACACAGTAAAAGATCGGCAAAAACTGCTATGTATTTTAAACGAAGGTAGGTAGGTAGTAATAAAATAAAGACATTTCAGAAATATAAATACATTTTGACAAAGTAGGTACTAAAATGAGGGATAAATATGATGATAGCCAAACGCCATAATTACGGTAATAAAGTCTGTAACTCTCTTTAGATACACCGTGTAGCAGGATTGTTTTTTGTCTATTGGAAATTGTTACTTACTTATTTACTTCCCATGGAACAGAATGAAGATGTTATTTTTTTTTATTTCTTTATTTGAATTAAAATCTGAGTTCCCAGTTGATTTAACCCTGCGCCAAATTCAAAGAGGATTCCCCTTACAACCTTCTTTACCCTTTGATGGTGTTTATTTTCATTTAAAAATCTTATGAATTTATTTTAAATATTTGAGTTTAATAAAGTATGTAAAAATTCATTTAACCCTTTTTTTTTAAATAAAAAAGAATCTGGACTCACCTAAAGTGAACACAAATACACTTTCGACATCTTTCACAATATAAAACAAAGCTTGTGTTGTGAAAGTGGAAATGGTCGAAATTCGAACCCACGACCTCCAATACGTTGTGCGTACGAAAGCCGTCGATTGATGCCACTGGTCTACCAACCATTTCAAAATTCACTTCACCTTTTTAAATCTTTTGTCTTTATTTTTATCTCTTAATAATTATTGTGCGATCTCTTATGATTGGTGTGTAATTTTACCCTTTTTAAATCTTTTGTCTTTATTTTTATCTCTTAATAATTGTGCGATCTCTTATGATTGGTGTGTAATTTTACCCTTTTTAAATCTTTTGTGTTTATTTTTATCTCTTAATAATTGTGCGATCTCTTGTGATTAGTGTGTAATTTTTTCTTCTTTTCTCTTATCTTGTCTTTTTATTATTGTTGTTTGTAATTTGGGTTGGCTTAAAAATATAGAAGAATTGAAAAGGTTTGATTGGTCAACTAGGCCAACAGAGCAAATAATAATGTCTCAGCCTCAAAAAAAAAAACTCTATGTTTGTAAACAACTTTTCAGAGCCCCTTCTTCCCTAGTGATAAACAGAGTTAGACTTGTTATAGACTATGCCTTCCTTTCTGAGATTTTTCATATGTATGTTCCCAACGTCTTGCTCCAAATGGACAATCCTTGTGAAATTTTCTTCATTGTGCTGATATCGACTGTGATGAAACAATAATGAATTCAGAGGATCAACTAAAGAGTTTGCCTTCTGTTATTCGTAAGACGGTCTTAGTAATAAGGGGGCGTCCATTAATCACGTGAGCCCAAAAGGGGGAGGGGGGGGGGGTCTGGAAAAAAATCACGAAAGATCACGTAGGGGGAGGGGGGGGGGGTCTAGTGAGAAAATCACGTGCGTTTATTTTTTCTGATAAATTTAAAGTTACACAGTTAAGCTTTCCGAAATTTGAAAATTTGACGAAAAAAAATCATAACATTCTTTGTATTAAAACGTACCTACACGTGATTTTCGGGGGGAGGGGGGGGGGTATTTAGAAACATCACGAAATATCACCAGGGGGGAGGGGGGGTCTAAAAAGTTACAAAAAAACATCACGTGATTAATGGACGTCAGATGATTGATTCATCATGCACAAACAAATTGAAAAAAAAAATACATCAGTTTCGAACCTATGAATATCGATTTAGCAGAGGAATGTAACGCCATCTATCAAATAGTTCGAAAGTAACCCTAATAGCAATTAGGTTCCTCAGCCTGGTGATACAGGATAAGTCATTTATTTTGAAAATGAGATACTAGCAAGATTGGAACCAATTGAAGAGACTTGGTGATAAGCTCACCAAAAATCAATCCAAATCAAAAGAAATGATAGATATCCAAACAATGAGCAATGATATAGACATCTGTTCTTCTTCTTCTTCTTTCTTGAAAACAAATTAGCGATAATTAATTATTAATTAGCAAAAGTAATCAGTTGTCACCTAGCGTCAGTTTATGGAGGAGATTAAGACGTTGCTATTAATACAGAACGAAGTAAGCGGCAATTGCGAACAGACTTCTCCTTGGAGGAAATGTATCGGTCGTGTCGGCTGCGTTCACCCACTCACATAGTACGTCACACCTAGAGCCAACATAACAAAATGTCTTTTTCAACACTTGATCAAACGAATAATAAAACAAAAATATATCTATGACTAGTTGCATGTAAACATGAGATCCAACTGTCGATGGCCTGAGTCGGTATGAGTATTGTATGAAACGATGTCGTCAATAAATTAAATTTTTAAAAAAATTGTTAAGAAAAGTTTGAGATGTATATATTTTTTTAATAGAAAATTAAATTATCTAGATGGCGGTTTCGGCGTTTTCCGATATTTTTATAAAATTCTGAAATATAGGAATTAAAAATTGTAAATTTCTCATAAAAAAAATATTTAACTTTATAAAAAAAGTTTGAGAAATCCTGGAACTTTTTCATTAAATTAAATTTGAGATATTAAATTTTTCTATATACATACTCATTTTTAGGGTTCTAGCTTTTATAGTTTTCGAGATATATATGAAAAAATTAGGTAAAAATTCAAAGGTTGATAGATTCTGAGTAAACAAGTTTTGAAGGCTTAAATTATTCAATATTTTCTGAAATTTTAGGATCTGTGCATCAAGCGAATCAAAAGTTATATGGGACGGATACACACACAGAAAATTTCTCTTCAACAAATCGACAGTTGGAAAATTTACGTAGGTACCTACCAATCTTTTGACACTCAACGGTTTGTAAAGTAAATGAAAATTGTGTTGTTAAGGAATTTTTCACTGACTTTCTTTTATTTTATAGATTTGTGGTCGTATGTTTTTGGCGTACGTGTAATATTTTTTTTCTTGCATTATTTTTTTTTAAATTTTAATGTAGTAAGGACTACGTTGTGGTTAAATGAACATTAGATCACTTCGGTGATAATCTCACCATTCCACGTTATTAAAGGACTATCACGTGACTGTTTTTTTTTTAACTTCATAATTTATTCAACAATTCATTATCCAATATGATTTTGAGTCTATTTCTTTGTAATGTCATTGTGTTGTAGCGATATTCACCGCAAATAGACGAGAACAACTCAAAATTGTGTTCATTTTATTTGATGTACACTTTTATTGCTCAACTATTAAATTTAATAAATTAAATTAATTAAACAAAAATCTACAACGACGACCGAAATCCAAAATAATAAATAATTTTATTTTGCAATGAAATATTTTTTACTAAGGTCCCGTTTGATATTGTTTCTTTTATTATTTAGTTAAAAGATTTACGTAAATATGAAATTAATCTAACTGTCGATTTGTTGAAGAGAAATTATTTCTCGAGACAGATCGGCAGTATCAAGCCAAGATACGTGAGATTTGTATGGCCAGGCCTAAATTTTAAACGGTTTTTCAAACATTGACGAAAAAAACACCAACTTAGAGGCTTCGCAGCATATATGTTCAATATAATAATGGATTTACTCAAAATTCGGAGATGTCATTTAGTGTGTGTGTGTGTCCCCTTATAACTTTTGATTCGCTTGATGCACAAATCCTAAAATTTCAGAAAATATTGAATACTTTAAGCCTACAAAACTTTTATACTCAGAATTTTGAAATTTTCTTTCAGTCAGGGGTAATCAACCTTTGAATTTTTACTTATTTTTTTCATATATCTAAAAATGTGTATGTATATAGAAAAATACAATATCTCAAATCAAATTTAATGAAAAAGTTCCAGGATTTCTCAAACTTTTTTTATAAAGAAAAATATTTTTATTTTATGACAAATTTACGAGTTTCAGTGCCTATATTTCAGAATTTAATAAAAATATCGAAAAACGCCAAAACACACCAAACTAGATAATTTAATTTTCTTTTCTTACTTACATTTTGTCAATTATTCACTCAATTCGTTTGATCAAATGTCAAAATATTGTAAAGTATACACTATTTCATGAACAAAAAAACGCGGATATTAAATTTTTTCTAACTATAAAATGCCCCTATATTTTCGTTGATGAAGTTTTGTCTATTGTTTGCACAATTCATTTGGACAGGTGTCGAAAAGACACATTGTATACAGCCTTGTATCGCTGGGCTCTAACGACGCCTTGTATTTCGAAATTGACGGTTTATCTTCCAGAAATGTGTGGAGGCGTGGTCGTTTCGTGAACTGTATGAAATGTTAAATTCTTTATAACCTTAAAGGATTATCCAAACCCACGTGAAAAGGTTACGCCATAAACATCCTGAACTTTATAAGATCACAATTTTCTTCTAAGTAGAAATGTCTGTTAAAAATGATGGACCTTTTATATTGCTTTACGTTGATCTTCTGCTCTATGCAAGGGATGTCCAAGTGTTCCTTCGGTTCGATTATAATGCTACATATCCCTATATCATATCCCGGCGCCAAAAAAATAACAGCAGTCGCAGTCTTTAAATTTGGTTGTTATCAATAATTTCCAACTTTTATATCTATATCTCATTAATTATTAAGTATCTACTTGTTGTTTACATGGGATTTTTTGACATGTTGAGAATTTTCATGATTAGGAGTTTCGGAGACTTAAATAATACCAAATAATGGCGAACGCTGTTAACGTAAAATGATCACACTAAGCCAGCCTTCGATATAACAGTAGAAGATCGTCGTATGCCCGTAGTGGTTTGTTTCTTTTAAAAATCGAACATCAGTAATGAATTCTTAGAGTCATTAGTTGTTATACATTCGTTGCTATTTCTATAGTTTTTTTGCTATCAGATCCCTCAAAATTGTCTCTCAAGAATTTTTTTCAAGTTTTACCGCACGTGTTTTTTGGTATGTTGGAACTCCTAATTGGGAGTTTCTGAATCTATCACGGTCATACACGTCTTATTACCCCTTACCTTACTTCATTTCAACACTAATTAATTTATTTTCCTTTCTCAGTCAATAATTTTTTTTGCATATAAAATTGTGTTCCTCTGAAAATCTTGTTAGAAACAAACCAATATACAATCTTTGAACATAGCTCAGCTAGTGGAGTTGGACACGTTTTAGAGGGCCATCGAAAGGCCCAGGTTGAAAAATATTGGGCTGATGGGGGTGGTTTTTTCCAAAAAGGAAAATCAAAAGAAAGTTTTTTTTTTTTTAAATTAATGAATCTGGGCTCACTCAAAGTGAACACAAATACACTCTTTGGCTCTTTGACAGTAAGCTACCATAAAGCTTGTGTCGTGAAAGAGGAAGATGGTCAGCACCTGGCTGGAATCGAACCCACGGCATCCGCATGAAACAGTACGAAAGCCGGCAACGTAACAGGCTACCATGTCCTTTCCTTTTTCGATATAATTTTTAATACTGTAAAAAGTACAACCCGTGTTCGCTATCAACTGTCTCAATAATTTTTTTCTTCATAGCTATTACTAAAGTGCTTAAAATAATAACTATGTGGAAGATACCAATAATTTGAACACTTGAGATTCTGTGATTCTTTGTGTTCTGTTAGTGTCGAAAAATAAGTGATTTTGTTGCATAATGATGAAATTTATAATACACTAGCGGTCTGGCCCAGCTTCGCACGGAAAGATAGGTACCTAACTAAAAAAATAATTCAGTTTTCTTATGACCTTTATCCCTAACTTTGATCCCTAACTTTATCAAAATATTCTATAGGCTATGTTAATCTGCAATAATGTAGCTATGTTAATCCGGCTCGTACCCCAGTGACGCCTATATCTCTGCCGCATTTCAATTATTTTTTTTAAATAAAAGAACACTTATTGTGGCATAATTATAATAGTTAGACTATGCTGTCGCGACACTTTTTGTAAATAATTATGTCTTCTACAATTCGTAGTACATTATTTTATTCTATCATAAATAATTTTCACAGCGCACGATTAGGCGTTTGGGCTGTGCGTTGATGAGTGAGTATATCAGTCAGTCAGTCAGGCACTTTCCTTTATAAAAAATATTAATAGATAGAGTATAGATAATCAGTTGACGTCTTTGGTGAAGATGGTAGTACATCACGGTACTTCCTGAGAACAAATGGTTTAATTTCCCTACACTTCCTTAGTGGAAATGATTACTGCCAGCGACGGCACGTGGCCATGGAAAATCACTCTTCAGATTCTCTCTGCTTGAAGTAGCAATTTAAATGAAAGCCAATTTTCATGCTTCATTACCTCTGGATAATTTTATTTATTAATTTACTTACTTCTAGAAAGGACACAAAGCTGAAATAAGTATTGCTTTAACACTTTTCTTCACTCTTTCATAATTGATAATGACGAGTATTTCATGAACAGGCTAATTGTGGGCAGTTTTATGTACAATGTTTGTCTGTACTATGCCCAAATTTGGATGACATGTCCTCATCAGTATGTGAACGTGTGTCACAAAGGTTACTAGGACGCACTCAGGCGTGTTTAACTTTCCAAAACAGCTGCTAATGGTTTAAAAATGCTGTACTCTTAAATATTTGTGTTCGCCCTCAGTCTTTCACCCACTTAGTATTTCAGTTGCCCAATAATCAGTATTTTGAATGTATATTCGAATATTCCGACCTCAGTAGCCTAGTGGTATTTATAGGAGTGGACTTCAGATCAAGAGGTCCCGGTCGGGTGTTTGGTCACTTGAAATCTCTACCCGGGGTTGGCCTGTCTCAAATTGGACGGAACCGGTTGAATAGAAAAAATTGCCTCAAGCAATAATTTCCAGCGGCTATATTGACACCTTTGTATATAAAAGTGTTAATTGATTTGGTTACTAGCATTCCCGACAGGAAGTTGTCCTATAGTCTTTACAATGAATATTGATTTCAAATTTGTAATTTATGCAAAAATACGTTTAAAATATATTTACTTAATTGTTAAAATAACGGTTGTCAGATAAACAATAATTTTGTTGGTATAGATTTTTTTCATAGATGACGGTTATCTGAAGCGAAGAAGAATCCAATAAATCAAACATCGGAAGAATCTGTTCAGCCGATCTCGATTAATAAGAAGTGTTCGAACTACACCGACATTCTATTATACCTATGTATTATAAGATTATTTACTATACCCAATTTAATTTAAGCTGACGATTTTTCAATCATAACTTTCCATTAAGAAATCTGCGTCTCTGTCTGATGCATTTCTTGCTGTTTTTATGCAACGTAGAAACCAACAATTATTGTCAAGACGTTCATACGTCATGGTCATCCAAGCATACGTATTCTGAATTTAAAAAAGTTAATATTAAGCACTACATACTTTATTGCAAATGCAACTAGCGTAAATGTTAAATAAAAATTACTTCAAAAAATAATATGATTTGACAAAATATAATAATATTGCCATAAAAAGTCTCGAATCATAGACCATTGCGTTCAAACGCGGTCCTTTATGAAACAGTGAATGATGTCATATTACTCAGCTTAACGTTAGTTATTCAACCGGTATTCGAGTTCAGACCGAGTAAAATGTTTACCGATGATAAATAGTCACTAGCCGAAATGTCCTTATATTTTGAGCAAGTTCTAAAAACAATATATTGTGGCATTTTTTTTTAAACAAAACATCCAGTTCCTGGTCGCAACGAAAATAGAAATATAATGAAAAATTGTTTTTTTTTTAAACGGTTGGTATATAAATTATATGTGTTGAGGATGTCGAATGACAGTTGGCCGAGGAGAGCGCTGTTTTTCTCCCATCAGGGTCTCGAAGATGTGGAAGACCCTCTCATAACGTGTTCCGTTCCTTCGAGGCAGAGATGAGGGAAATGGATTTGGTGTGGGAGGAGGTCATAAGCATTTCGCAGGATCGAGCGCAATGGAGAGCTCTTGTTGCCTCCCTATGCTCCTAAGTGGAGTTCAAAGGGAGTTTTGATTTTGATTGATTGAGGTGTATAATATCTAACTGAAAAAATAATTTTCATCTCCTAACATTTTCAAAAGTCTATCTTTACTATTTGTCTATTCGATTTTTTTTTTATTAAATACCTACTAGCTTTCCCGACAGACGTTGTCCTGTGTTCCTAACTATGAATATTGAATTCGAACTAGTATTATGATAAATTATTTTCCTAATAATTATTGACCAATGTAAATCCAACCGATGCATATGTAATAAAAAATATATTTTGCATCACAATTCTGTCAATCGTACCAAATGGCAGTTTCTGTCAAACAATTTCAAATTTGGAATAAAAAATATGTTGTCGAATGTACCAAGAAGGTTACCTACTTTGAGTTTTCTTTATATTTTCTAATTTTACTCGCAACTTTCTTAATTTTTGCTTTAATAAGAACCTTCCCCTGCCAAAGAAAATGCAACAAAAAAAGAATTAGCAAAATTGGTCCAGCCGTTCAGGCGTAATGCGATGACGACCCAAAAGAGGTCTCCATTTTTATAATGTAGATTAAAATGTAGGGTTTTCATATTTAGAGACCCAAACTCATATTATACTTACTATGTTTTCTTATAAACTTCCAACTTTTATCTCTATATTTAATTTATTATTAAATTTCTACTTGTTGCATAAAAGAGAATTTTCAACATGTTGAGAATTCTCATGATTAGGAGTTTCGGAGACAAACATTATCTACCACCTAATGGTGAACGTTGTTAACGTAAAGTGATCACACTAAGCCAGCCTTCGAAACAACAGTAGAAGACGGTCGTAAGCCCGTAGTGGTTTGTTCCATTTAAAAATCGTACATTAATAATGAATTGTTAAGAGTCATTAGTTGTTATTTTTTCTTTCTTATAAACGAATATAATATGAACCTATAATGAGGTCTGTACTCACTTGCGCCGCGAACATATATCGTTATATCAATTTTATCAAAAGGATGCATGTGTTTCGCTTGCGTTCGCTTTTCGAATCACGTATACAACCTTTCGATTAAATTGATGCAATGTCACACGTTCGCGGCGCTGGTGAGTACTGTGCCATAAGTTTTTTAAGTGAAAAGCTGGAATTGGTAATTAATATTTTTATTTTCATATTTTTTTTCAAATCAAAATTATCATAGCCTGAACAAGTTTTGAGATTAAGAGGCCCAAACTTGTAGAAAATTTTACCATTTTCACTCAACAGGGGCCTTATCGAAAACGCAATATGATAAGTGATAAGGTACTTACTAACATCGATAAGATGAAGATCAAGTCCATGAAAAAGGAAACAAGAATGTATAAAAATATTTAGAACTTTGTGATACATTATGAGAAGGCGTGACAGACAAACAGTGGATCACAATAATTAAAAGGAATATCATAATATGAATTATTACGTCATTTGTACGAGAATGATTACACTAATATGTGCGTATCTATAAAAGGTTCTTTAATCAGAAGCCTTATAAGGCTGCGAATCAGTTATACCTATAATTGATTAGAAAAATATCTCGTGGGCAATTATTATAAATGATAGCAAAAAACTTTGCGTAGAAATAGGCTAGTATACTGATAATAAATCACCAATTAGGTTAAACATCAGCTAAATTTTTAATTATGCTGGACAATCATAAGGCTGCGCTGGTGTACAGAGTTGTTCGTGATGCGGTGATACCGTCTTACACGCAAAATTTGTGCCTGGGTTTTCGTCGAGTGCCAGGATTCACACCCATACAGAAGAATGGGCAACACACACACACATATAACAGTTAACATTTCGTCTCGACACTAAACGCCGACGCTTTCCATATTTTAGTCATGTTGTTAAAGGCGCCACGGCGTATATTCGAAATAGTTGGCATAATAAATGGCGCTGGGTAGGTCATATTGTCCGCAGCCCAAACGACAAAAATGGACGAAACGCCTGGAGAATCCCCGATGACTCCAACCCCGATGCAGAGATTGAGGTTTAGATCGACAGAAATGGAAGAACACAGATGATGCCTATGTTCAGGATTGGTCGTTTCGGGGCTGAGAAGAAGAAAAAAGCAAGTGTAGAAAATAGCTTTGGAAACCTTCTGTAATAATCATTGAGTACAAATATTATTAGAGAACTTCTATGGATGCGCAGAACCGAAAATTGGTTATTTTATTCAACAGTCACGTGACTGAAGATAAATTATCAACATTAATTCATTTGTCTTAAATCTACAAGCACAAGACAACGCATTAAAACTCATAGGCACTTCCTTTTAACTAATTATATGATTAAAACATAAAATTCTTGTGTGTTAACGCTAAAAATAAATATTAATAAGAAAAAAATCGAATGTCACACACCGCTACTGACAAACGTCACACCCCTGAGATTAACAGCAGTTACGTGGTACATGTTGGGACCATGCGCAGTAGCACATTATTTCTCTAGTATTATTTCTTCTGAAAGGTAATAATAGTACCTACATTTTATTTTTAAAGTAATGTTTTGTAAAACAACACACAAAATGTCTAGTGTCGCTAACAGCATTTGTTGCAGTCTTTCAACAATTCATAATGTGCGTTACCTCATTCAGTAATTCACCGTGAGTTTAAGGTGGAAATCTATATCTATAAAACACAAACGAAATGAGTTTATCTACCAGAGGTGTTCTAAAACTGGTTACATTTGAAAGGTAATAAGGGTAGGAGGTAGGTAAGTGTGAGTTTTTCCTTTTTATAATGCAGTAGCATAATATGCTTTTTTATCTATTGTTTCCAACTTCATCAGAGTGGAGCTTCTAGCATATTATTTCGTTAAGATCTAGTCCTGAAAACAGGTCATAAGAATCTAGACATAATTAGAACGTTGTGCACCAACAAAGCCAATAGGCAATAAAGATGAGACAATAACAAAAAAATGCATATGTTCATATCCTGGCGACAAATACATGACAGCAGTCGCAGTCTTTAAATTTGGTTGCTCTCTTGTTCTCAATAATTTCCAACTTTTCTCTCTAAATCTCATTATTTATTATTAAATGCGGGATTTTTTGACATGTTGAAAATGTCGGAGACTTAAACATTACCACCTAATGGCGAACGTTGTTAACGTAAAGTGATCACACTGAGCCAGCCTTCCAAATAAAAGAAGAAGATGGTCGTAAGCACGTAGTGGTTTATTCCATTTAAAAATAGAACATCAGTAATGAATTGTTAGAGTTATTAGTTGTTACATATTCGTCTAGCATTTGTTATTGAAAACATAGGTACATTACAAATCATAGTACTTTGATGAATGCTTTGTTTTTTATCGTAATTTTTCTCTGTGAACCACATTTATAGTTGAATTTTATTGTAATTTATTGTTTTTAAACGTAATTGCCCCATATATTCTCAAATAAATAAATAAAATGAAATGAAAAAAAAACTCTTAGAAGCAGACACCTGGTATCCGCTAGTATATTTTAAGTGTGTTGAGAAAAGCCGCAGACCTTAAACAGTATTCCATGTGACGTAACCCAGACGCGAGAAGTGCAAGAGATGACTCATCCTACAGATATGGTCAAACCAGTGTTGAAGCCGTCTGCATGGGCGCATGGTAATATTGTGTACACGCGCGTTTGATATCCGATGGGAGAATTGAGATTACGTTGGCAGTTGGCCCGGATAATTAATCAAACACAGTTCTTTAGAAATTGTTTGTTGACAATTTTTTTGTTCTTCCATGTTCTATATTTCCGATGTGAAGTAACAAAATTTTGTATGGAAACGTAAATAGCGCCTCTGTTGAACACTTCGAAAAGCTCTGCAACACATACTGATTTTCTTGTGAGTTTATCACTAACGCTAGTGAGTAATATCCCGAATTGGGGTACTACTTTTGGCAAAGTACGTGGAAGAATTTTAAAGTTTGGGCACAATGTAATATTAACTGTGGGTGTGCTAAGAAATTATGGAATGTGGTTAACCAGATAACATCAAGAAAAGCCCCCAAGCTCACGGAGATTAATAGATTGGAAGAAGAAAATGGTAGGATAGAAACGGATGGATTGAGGATTTCTACTATGTTTAATGAATATTTCGTCGGCATTGCAAACAATTTGATAGAGCAAATGAATTCTGCATCCATACAATCCCGTGAAGAGATGATGGGTGCATCGCTCGTGGACATGGAAGTGTGGGAAAGCATTACAGATGCTGAAGTTGGTTTATTGATAAATGAGCTAAAAAACTCATCAGCTGTGGGGCCTGACGGAATCAAGGCCGAAACACTTAAATCCATAAGACAATATATTGCTAAGCCGGTATGTTACATAATTAACCTTACAATGAATACAGGTGTATTCCCCGCAAGCTTGAAGGATTCTATAGTTGTGCCTGTTCATAAGGGAGGCTCACCGCTCCTAATGAATAACAGAACTATAGACCAATATCACTCGTCTCCCAGCTAGCAAAGATATTTGAAAAGGCCATTAAGCGGCGATTATTGGGCTATATAACTAATAAGGACATATTAGAAAATAATCAGTATGGTTTTAGAACTGGGATGGGGACGGAGGATGCTCTCTATAGACTAACGTCGTTGGTTAGTGAGCGGCTGGACGTGGGAGACAATGTCTTATCAGTGTTCTTGGACCTCCGTAAGGCATTCGACACAGTGAACCGTGGTATTCTCCTAAGAAAGATGGAGCATCGAGGGATCGGTGGAGGTTGCTTGGCACTTTTGGCTAATTACTTGAGCGACAGAACACAGAGAACCAGAGTCAATGGACACTACAGTTCTATAATGACAGTAGAGCATGGAGTGCCACAGGGAACCGTATTGGGACCAGTATTGTTCCTTCTATATATAAACGACCTTTGTGGCATGGACGTTCCAGGACAGATTATCACCTTTGCAGACGACACGTCCATTACTGTCTATGGCCAAAACTGGAATGCAGTTTATAAAAATGCTTCAGAATGCCTTAAACGTGTGAAGACCTGGTTAAGAAACAATTTATTATCACTTAATTATGAAAAGACAGTTTATGTGCCATATTCTTTGAACAAACGTAAGTCACCACGAGATTGCTTGCCTGTTAGGATTCATAATGAACGTTGTGACGAAAATTGTACGGATTGCCCAGAGGTATGTAGGGTTCAACACGTAAAATATTTGGGTGTCTATATCGACGAGCATTTAAAATGGTCCAAACATGTAGATTACGTAACAAGGCGATTAAGAGGTCAACAGTATATTTACAGAAGACTAATTGAGGTTGTTGGACTGGATGTTGTCAGATTGGTCTATTATAGCCTTGCTCAGTCCGTTCTAACATACGGGATCTTGGTATGGGGAGGAGCATTTGATAACCACTTATCTGCGATGAATGTTGTCCAGAGGTTGATAATAAAAATAATTTATAGGAAGCCAATCAGATTTGATACCAATCAATTGTATGACCTGAGTGGCTTCTTGGAATTGAGGAAGTTATATTTGCTACAAATTCTGAAATTTATTTATAAGAAGCCAGAGATATTTGTAAGCTCATCGAATAGAAGAACGAGTAGCAGATTAAGGAATGTATTTACATTACCTAATTGTAGAACACGGCAGAGGCTAAGACACCCAGCGTATGTGGCACCAAAACTATTTAACACAGTACCCGAAGATATCAGGAAAAGTGGAAGTATAGCGGCTTTCTCAAGATGTGTCAAGCTTTGGCTGCCTGGTGTGGATGCTTCCTCTTTCCTTCTGTAGCTCCCCGCATTCGTAATGAGATTTTACTTCACTGTGGAGTACAGAGTTTAGATTGTGTTGTAGTGATGTTGATGGGTTTGTCGAGTGATAGTTTTCAACTACTGGGGTGTTTTATCGTTTGGAATGGGTGTTTCATATGTGGCATGTTTGTGAGTTGTGTGCCGCATGATATGTTTGCCTGTCTTTGAATGAAAGGGGTATCAATGGGTATATAGCTTATTATTCATTTATCTTATTATCTACTATTTATCTTACTCTTGTCCAACTTGATTTGCTGTATACTTAGTTTGCTTCTGTCTTTTATCTTATTTACTATTTTATCCTCTATATAATTAACAATAATTCTGATTTGAAGTGTGTATTAATGTAAATTATTGCAATGTTAATCATAAGTACCCGTATGCTCTACCTATTTAACTATCTTTTTCAATTTATTTGTTTTATTTTAATTTTATTTTTTCTATATTCGTATTATAAATCTTATTATTTATTTATTAGCAGTTTTATTCAGTTCTAATTTTCTTTTAATTTTTTGTTATTATTATGTATTCTTATGTGTTTTATTCTTATTCTCATTTTCTCCTTTTAAAGGATTATTTTATTGCTAATATTATATATTACTTTCTACATGCTATAACCTCAAACTCACTATTATCATTTACTACCTATTCATGATGTATTTATCTAATTCACTTTTTTTTATGTAAAATGCGTATGGTGTAAGTATGAAGTATATGCTGGATCTGTTTTACTATCTATTTCATTATTATTTGTTTTATTATCTGAGTAATATTTATTGTTGTTTTTACTATTGATTATATATTGGTCCTTTTTTATCAATTTCGTACTTTTTATTCTGTATTTTTGTTGTATGTGTTTTATTGTTTTTGTTTTCCTTTTCTTATTCTAATGAATTATTTTATTGCTAATGTTGAATATTTATGGATACCTTCAAATTCTCTAGTATTATTGATATTTACTATTAATTAGATTTGAATTTATCTAATTGACTATTTATCCTTTATGTAATCTTATTCTTTTTGTAAAACATGTAAACTATTTATTTCACTTGAAATGTGTATTAATGGGAAATCTGTCCAACTATGCTGGATATACTCTACTATCATTTTTATCATTATTATTTTCCATATTTTATTATTGTTTTTACTAATTGTATATTGTTTTTACTAAGTACTTTTTATTGATTTGATTTTTTATTTTATTTTATTCACACTGACTTTTATGGCTTATTTTAATGTATACCCCCACACACAGGCATTGCCTTGTGGGATTTTCGATTAATTGTTTTAAATACTTGTATTTGCTTTTTGTTTTACTTGTATGCTTGTTTTTTTATACTGAATTTTTATATATCGAAAATAAATCTGATTTATTATTATTATTATTATTATTATTAACTGTTCTCATTAATAGAAATATTTTGTCCTTCTTTTCAAAACAACATAATTTTTCATTTGGTCCGTAGAGCCGGATACTATTTTAACAACCAATAAGGACCAACTTTATGATGACTATTATTTGAAATTATCCCCACGTGGTTCCTGATTGTCGTTCGTGATGCGGTAGTACCATCTTATACCCAAGATTCTCCTGAAGAACTTCGTTTAGAATGCAGATACTTTTTGTGCCTAGGTTTAAGTCAGGTGCCAGGACTCACACCCATACAGGAGAATGGGCAACACAGACGCATCAAACAGTTTACATGGGCCGGCGAACCCAGCGCAGGCCCATCACTTCAACCATTACGGAGAGGAGATGGGCAAGGCTGGGACATGTGTTGAGGATGCTGAATGGCAGTTGGCCGAGGAGAGTGCTGTTTTTCCTCCCATCAGGGTCTCGAAGACGTAGAAGACCCTCTCATACCGTGTTTATGTGTTCTCATTGACCTGCTGATGAACCATTCCTAAAGGAAGTCTTAAAAGCGTCACCTTTCCACGCGGTTTCTTATCAAACGTTCCCATAAAAATACTTAGAAAAGAAGTGGTTGATTCAGCCACTTGATCCATTGTTCACACGAAGATTAATATCTACAATCTGACGTAACGTGGCTAATGTTTTCACAACAACGAAATACACTCAAGATAACTTCTTGATCATGGTTGAACATATGTACATACGTCTAACCATCATACTTATAATATTATATGAACACACCTGCATACTCTTGTTCTCTTGTGTGTTCATAATAATTATTAAAGGAGCATCGAGTGATTTGTTTGATAAAATTAATTGAGCGTACACAATGCGATGAATTACGAATTTGAAACGCTAACTTCAAAACGAGATGATCAAAATCTTAAGTACCTACCTACTTATTTATGGTTCTTATTGTTTGTATTAGTCATACTAACTGATGTTATTAAAAACGTTGTTTGGAGCTGATGCAAATTCGTGTTTCTTATCGCAAGGCATTAAATTCAATTGCAACGCGAGTGTTCTTCACATAATAAAACAGTTATTCGATGTATAAGAACATTTCAAATTTGCTTAGACAAAGAAATAGGTTTGGTCCTTCGAGCCGGATTTTTCGTAATTAAAAAAATAGCTATTTTAAAGTGATAATAATAAGTCATTAATTTGTTAATATACTGCTTTTCTTCATTTTGTTTATTATCTGCGATGGATTGTCTGCTTCACATTTTAGCAACTCTGGTACCAATGCGGTTCTACAAGATGCTGGACTAAACTGGGATGAAGCTGTGCAACTGGCGCAAGATAGAGAGGCTTGGAGGAACTTCGTGGCGTCCACATGTTCCACACTGGGAGCACACGTGGATTAAGTAAGTAAAATAAGGTACCACTAACCAATA